>CM050521.1:71657309-74108559 GCA_027563665.1 Antrozous pallidus | reverse complement strand
TCCCTACACACACACACATCCCTACACACACACACATATCCCTACACACACACACATCCCTACACACACACACACACATCCCTACACACACACACATATCCCTACACACACACACATCCCTACACACACACACACACATCCCTACACACACACACATCCCTACACACACACACACATCCCTACACACACACACATCCCTACACACACACATCCCTACACACACACACACATCCCTACACACACACATCCCTACACACACACACATCCCTACACACACACACATCCCTACACACACACACACATCCCTACACACACACACATATCCCTACACACACACACACACACACATCCCTACACACACACACACACACACATCCCTACACACACACACACACATCCCTACACACACACACACATCCCTACACACATACACATCCCTACACACACACATATCCCTACACACACACACACACACACACACACACATCCCTACATATACACACACACATCCCTACACACACACACACACACACTCATCCCTACACACACACACACATCCCTACATATACACACACACATCCCTACACACACACACACACACTCATCCCTACACACACACACACATCCCTACACACACACACACACATCCCTACACACACACACACACACACACACATCCCTACACACACACACATATCCCTACACACACACACATCCCTACACACACACACATATCCCTACACACACACACATCCCTACACACACACACACACATCCCTACACACACACACATATCCCTACACACACACACACACATCCCTACACACACACACACACATCCCTACACACACACACACACATCGCTACACACACACACACATCCCTACACACACACACACACACACACACACACACACACACAAGCAAATTGCCAATTCTTCCTACTTACTAAATTACTAGTCTCTTTGCCCAAGTTTTCTCAAATTAGAGGCCCAGTGCATGAAATCCGTGCAAGAGTAGGCCTTCCTTCCCCCAGCTGCTGGCACTGACTTCCCTCTGGCACCCAGGACTTTGGCTTCCCTCACAGCCCCAGCTTTGTCCGGAAGGTCATCCAGAAGGATGTCTGGTCTAATTAGCATATTACCCTTTTATTATTATAGATTATTTTAAATTTATTTGTATTGAGAAGTGTTCCCTCTTGGGAACTCACTTTTCACATGGCAATCTCTGCCAAGCTTGGTGTCCCTAAAATTCCTTTAACAGGATATGCCTTACATTGGGCACATCAACAGCTAAACTGACCCTGACAAGAACGAACTTGAATTTCATCCACCTACATGCTTTTTAGGATGCAGGATGCCTCATTAGCCACACCCATCTCTGAAGCTCATAAACACCTACTGAACCAAGGACCATAATTTGAGGAACAAGCTTCCAGAGCTAGAAATGCATGTGGACCACATTAGGAGGAAATCACTAGTCTTCAATTGCTCCCTAAGCAAAGAATAGGCACTCCAGTTAAAGCATTACTACCATGAACTATTAGCCTTGTCCTGTGCTCAGTGCTTCGCTTACCTGCCCTGGTTGAGTGAAATCTTCACAATAGCCTGAAGGTAAGTGTTAGCTCCACATTACTGATAAAGAGGTCAAGTCACTGGCCCACACTCCCGTCACTATTGAGGGATAGAGCTAGGACTTGAACCCAGTTCAACCAGCAGTGAAAACAGTACACCCAGTGTACGTGCAACCAAGATGCGGGTGATCTCCTTCTGAGGCTCAGGGCAAAGTGCTTTTTGCAGAGGTAGAAGGTTTGTCCTTTCTGGTGGCTGTGAGAAGCTAGGGCTGCATACCTGGCTGAACTGTGACCAACCCCCAAGACGGAGGGGTACGCTGAGTGCCCGGACCCCTTTCACAGGAACGTACGGATGCGCAAGTTGTACTTGGGGCCCAGAGTGCTAGAGCCTTTTCCCACAAATTAGCTGTGGGTGCTCACTGTTGACAATGGAGAGCAATTATACCACTCACAGCAGATGAGAGCATACGGTGCCAGCCAACACGAATCAGTGTGTCACAGCTGCAAGGTCCTTGGCTAAGATTTAGGACATGTTGTCAAACAGTGATTCTAATATTACCAGGGGGGTGGGGCCGAAATGATATCTTTCAGCCAATAATTTCCAGCACTTTTTTTTTTACCCTTCTCCAGTGGCCACTGTTAACATACAGTTCCAATTTACAGATGGAGAGAGAAATAGAGATACAAAGTAGTTTGCCCCAATTTACAGCGTCAGTCATTGACAGAACTTGCGGGGTTTTGAGAGGGCCTAATAGAATCCCCTTTCCAGCCTTGAACCCAGGAAGAAACAAAATAGCCCAGCAGTGTGGCTCAGCTGGTTGAGCGTCTTCCCATGCACCAGGAGGTCGCTGGTTCAATTCCCCATTTAGGTCATAGGCCTGGGTTGTGGGTTTGAACCCCAGTAGGGGCCGTTCAGGAGGCAGCTAATCAATGTTTCTCCTAAATGTTCCCATATTTCTTTCCCTCTCCAAAACCAATAAAAAATATTTAATTTTTTTTTAAAAAAGAAAGAAAATAGCAGAGGCAGAGATAGAGATAGAGCACTATGTAATACCATCGTTATTACAAATAAAGCTAGGCTGGAAGATAAATGACCTGGCTAACTCCAACTCAAGGACAGACAACGCAATCACTGCCTCAGTACTGGTTTGGACAGAGGAGATGGGAGAAATCCCCTGCTCACAAAACCTTGGCTAGATAATTAGCTCCCCAGGGAAAACTCATGGACCCAAGGCTGTTGTCAGCCAACCAGGTAACACTTCATCCTTAACGACCTGAGCCTGGGGGGGGGGGGGGGGGGTCTGTCTATGGAGGGGTGTCTCTTCTGTGATTTTTCTCAGCAGGGACTCGGGTAAAACTACATTGCTGTCCCTGAGAGAAGGGCTTCCCCTGAAGGGAACAGGTGTTACCACTGCCAATCATCCTGGGAAGAGGTTGGCCCAGGCAAGGAATTAGAACCAGAGAGACAAGTCCTTGATTGAGGCGAGGACAAGTAGCCTTTCTTCCCGGGACGGGAGGAGGCATCGAGCAGAAGGTCCGGTCTCGCGCTGACACAAGAGAAAGTGCTCATGCTGCCACTTGGACTCACTCCTGGGACTTGTTTTCAGGCCACTGCTGCCAGTCTGCCTGATCCCGAGGCACACGCCCATGCAGCACCCACCCAGCACCCACCCAGCACCCAGGTGAGAACCGGAAACAAAGCCTCCCTGGGGGCTGGGCAGCCCCGTCTGAACATGGCATCCCAAGCCCCAAGCCTCACCAGTGCAGGGCACACTCCTCCTGGTCTCACCACCGAGGTCTCACGGCCCAAATCCTCTTCCCCCGGGACCTCTCAGAGGAAAAATCACGTCTGCGCCTTTCCCAATCCAAAAATTCTGCCGTTTCGTCCAACCGCAGGTGACGTTCAGTTTCAGGTTTCTTTAGACATTTACCTTCAACAGACTAGCTCAGCTTCCAGTTGCCCTAAAACCTCCCTCTCCAGGAGAGATTCTTGCCTTTCTCTGAACATAACCAGAAGACCCATTGAAGTACTGCTCTTGTTGTTACAGGAGAAACTGTCCCGCGATAGTCAAGCCGGACTCCCATCTCTGGGAAGACAGAAAAAAATGCTGGCAAGTTTTCAATAGCTGGTCCCCACCTGCATCCAAGGCTTAAAGAAAGGACTCGGGTTCCATCCAGTGCCATCACACGCGTCCAGTGCTGCCTCCAGGCAGAGTGACAGACACGGATGCTTCCCTGCTTCCTCTGACCTTGACCTAATCTTCATATTTTTAGAGCTCTATCTGTCAACACTGTTTTCTGCCCCAATACACCCAAGGAAGATGATACACTCTGTCACTCACAGCATCTCACAGACACCAGGGGGTGGTTCTCAGATTGAAGGTGGAGCAGGCAGACCTTACAGGGACACAGCAGAGTCTTCGAGGGGGGGAAAAATGTGTGTAGTTTGCAAAGGTAATTAAAACAGCCCATCCCCTCGCAGCTCCACCTTCCCCCCTACACAAGAATGAATTCTTTGGGGGCTCTAACTTGCTTGTCTTCTCCCACCAGCCATTAAAGAATGTGTCTGGATGTGCTTATGACAAGCCTCACCACTCCTTCCAAAGCCCATGTTCCTGGGTCACATTAGTGCCTCCTTTCACGTTTCCTTATTCGCCGCCCAACAGAGAAATCTAAGGCTCATGAGGAGCCCTAGAGAGACGCCTAAGGCTCAACTCACCAGAACCAATTTTTACATTTGCGAAGAGCAGAGACACTGCCTCCAAACACAGTAATCCAGGCCCTTCCTTAGTCTTGAAGGCCTTAGAAGTGTCCTAACCCCCCCCCCCCCCACCGTGCATTCAAAACAAGAGCTGGGCCCTAACTGGTTTGGCTCAGTGGATAGAGCGTTGGCCTGCGGACTGAAGGGTCCCAGGTTCGATTCTGGTCAAGGGCATGTACCTTGGTTGCGGGCACATCCCCAGTAGGAGGTGTACAGGAAGCAGCTGATCAGTGTTTCTCTCTCACTGAAGTTTCTAACTCTCTATCCTTCTCACTTCCTCTCTGAAAAAAAATCAATAAAATACATATATATGTGTGTGTGTGTGTGTGTGTGTGTGTGTGTGTGTGTGTGTGTATAACAAGAGCTGGGAAGCTGCATTGAAAGCCTTAGAGCCTTTGGGTTTCAGAATGACACAGTTGTGTCAGGAGAACTCCTTCAAGCAAAACCAATATATGGGAATTATATTACAGAGAAGAAAAATAAATGCATATTCACTTTGTAAAATCAGGTACTCATTGAGTTGCTTAACTGGCAAGCTTCCCTGGAACTTATGCCAATAATTTAGATTACTTGAAATTCTGATGTATACACACATCAAGGGGGGAGGGAGCCTTGTAATGTACAGTGAGGTACCTACACCATGAAGAACATTCTTCCTCACTAATTCACCAACCCTTCTCTATCCGTTCCATATATGCATTTATATATTCGTATAGTCATGCATAGCCCAGTAGATACAGAATATGAATACCTACACAAAAATAGAACTGTTAGCTGTTATTTGGATACTTGCTGCAGGTAAAAATCCAGTTTTCCACGTTACATCAGAAAAGACTGAGCTGAAATGTCAGTTTTCAGCCTCAATGAACACCTTGAAGTGTCTGCTTAGGTGAGGGTGTTAGGAGTTAGGCATCCAAGGTGCGGAAAGGCCCCCTCCACCCCAACACTCACTCCCAGAGGACGAAAACAGCCATGTTGAGTCACAAGCAGAAAGACATGAAAAGCACTGGAAGTTTCCAAATTAAGGTAGGCATGCATTTTGCCCCTGCGTTCACTTCTGCCAGCCTAGAGGGACCAGCATTTCGGGGAACACTGCATGTAAGGGAAGAAGATGGCCCTGTGGAACCCTCACACCCCACCCTTACTCTGCACATGGCACTCCTGCTGCTGGGCGCTTTACTTAGTCCTTACAACATTTTAATGCTTTCTAAATTCTCCACAATTCTAAGTCACTCCGGACATGACAGGATTTCGAGTAAAGCCTCATGTTCTCAAGATGTAAAGTCCTGAGCCAAACTGAGAACAGCCTTGGTTGCAGGCACATCCCCAGCAGGAGGTGGCTTCCTCAGGTGCCAGGCACTCTCTCTCTTGGGCCCCGGGTGGGTGCCCTGGGTCAGCGCCATCCTCCCTCCCCACTGACCACATGCGTGGGGCCCCCAGCGCCTCTCTCCCGCCTCTCCTCATTGCACACATGTTTTGAAGTATGGCAGCAATCATCTCAGGTAGAAACTGTACTTATTTGCTTGATAAAACAATAGAAAGTTATTTTGATTTTCTGAACTTACGTATGCTATCCCAATACATTGAGTGTGATCTCACTGGTCATCGAAGCACATTCCTCTGGGAACCAGGACAGGACAATTCTCCTAAATTGTCTCAGTAGCTACAGATCACCGAGTTTCGGTTGACTCAGTGTTCCCGGAATCAGAACAGACTCTAAATTGCCTCAGTAGCTACAGATAGTGCATTCCTGTTGACTCAATGATCCCAGAATCTGGACAGCACAATTATTCTAAATTGCCCAGGTGGTCCCAGATAATGTGTTTCTGTTGATTCAGTGATTCTTAGATACTTTGGGTAACTAACTTGCTCAATTTTTGCTTCTATAAAAAATGCTTTTGGCGAAACAGGTTCCTCATTCCAGACCCAAAGATGTAATCAATACTTTTGTGATATGCTGCCAATATAAGCCAGGTGTGGCAAGCTGTTCAGGGCTGCGAGATTTGGAGCGCTGAATATCTCCCTCATATGCTGCTGGCTTTTAATAAATGACTCCATAATTCAACTTTTCGAGGCGTCCTTTGTAGGATGGGGGTACACTACAACAGTTTGTCTCCACACCCTCTCCTCTGTCCCAGCTTTGTTTTCAGGCGTCCGTCCGCGCCTCCACACAGCATGAGCTTCAAGGAAGGCAGAGGATGGGCTTAGTCTGAGCAAATCCATATACAGCGTCGGGCAGGCTGTGGCTGGAGCTGGTCCAGTCCAATGGGAGGGGAAGTCTCGTGTCATTGAAGATGAAGCGCTTTCATTCCCCCTCCTCCTGGTCATGAAGCGCCAGGCCCTGGTTACAGGGACAGGCATCTGTGACCTTAGCAGGGAGAACCATCCTGAGTGCGAGGTTGATACAGGGAGAGCGGAGTGGATGTCCCCGCTGAGCCGCCTCTGACACCCTCTCACTGCTGACCTTCCTCCTTCCTGACGGACATCCTAGAGGCTCTATCGCCCAAAGCCACTGGGACCTCTCAGGGGAGAGTGCAGTCCGCGGTCCCTCCCCAGTGGGCAGCCTTCCCCAAATACGGTTGTGAGTACGTGAAAGGTTACTCTTGTTTTATTATTTTTTTAAAATATATTTTACTGATTTTTTACAGAGGAAGGGACAGGGATAAAAGTCAGAAACATCGATGAGAGAGAAACACCAATCAGCCGCCTCCTGCACAACCCCCCCACTAGGGATGTGCCCGCAACCCAGGTATATGCCCCTGACCAGAATCAAACCCGGGACCCTTCAGTCTGCAAGCCGATGCTCTATCCACTGAGCCAAACTGTTTTCGCCTGTTTTATCATTTATTAATTACTGTACCATTGTCCGTGTGAACAATGGTAAACCTATTTTTGCCCCGCCTTATGCATTAGAACAAATAGCCCTCGCCCTCTCTCTCAGAGTAGTGTTCCATAGAACCCTGCTTGGGGACCACCCACTCTGGTCAGTTTAGGGTTCTCAGGGGCCAAAACTTTCTCCTGTGAAGTTAGCAATCCCCAGCCACTGAAGGCTGGAGGTGAAGAACCCACGACATCAGCGCTTAAACTGAAGATTCTCCGCTTGAGATGCACCCTGATTGGTTTGGAAACAGTCACCTAATAATTTCTGTCCTCCTCCAAATCAAGTCGATGTGCATTTATTAAGTTACATGTATTCACTTCATCCACAAACATTTTGTACGCATGATTCTTCCGGACAAGGAATTTAAATGCCGACTACAGCAAGTTGTCCTTCTGCCTAACTTTCCCAGCATCCTGACCACCCTATCCGGTTACCATTTCCCACACCCCAGCCCGCCCTCAGCCTGGACTCGCTGCCCACGCGTATCCCTGGTCCTCAGCTCAGACACCAACCACAGCAGCCTCCCCCTGGCCCTGATTTTTTTTTTCAGGTATGAAATTTCAAATTTATTATAATTACACATTCAATTATATAAGTAATACATTAATCCACGCACCTTCTAAGAACGTAAAGACTAGGCCGACATCCCCTTTGACAGCCCGACTCTGGTTCTTCCCCAGAGGTGACCCCCTTGGGGAAAACCTCCCAGACGTGGGCATTGGTCTCCATCCATATGAGCCCACAGAACATGCCGGCCCGCATTGCGTCCTACTCCCTCCGCCCTCACTCTGACTACTGACAGCTCCAGATCCTGGACGCCAGAGCAGCCATCAGCGCCCAGAACTGAGAACTGGAGTAAGAAAAGGACACCTTCCTCTCAGGGGGAAGCGATGGCACACAGCGCCAATGGAAGATGCCATTTTTCAGAAGGGCAAATGCCAGGCAGCAGACACAGAGGAGAAGGGGGGAAGATCTGTGGGGGACCAGGAGCATCACAGAGCAGCACTGGTTTGAGGGGGACAGCTCTCCAGCTCTCACCAGTACCATGTGGTCCAGCTCCCTGCTGGTCCCCTTCTCACTGCTGGGAGGCCGGAGCCACACTCCCGCTCCACTAGCCACCGCCTTCCCACCTCCTCTCACCCCCCACTCCTTCTGTCTGGGAACCTGGACAGGTGCTTCCCAAAAGCTCCAGCCGACACGGGAGAACCAGTAAGAAAAGGGCTCATCCTGATTAAACGAGCCCAGCCTGCATCGGGACAGCCGAGTCTGTGCTCTCCTGAGTGACAGAAACACACAGAGGGCAAGCATGTGGGGCGACACGTTCCCCAGGCCTCAGAGAGACCCCATGGACACATCTGCAATCTCCAGTTTTACTTCTGTCCCCACCCCCCTCACCTTCTCCCTCCTTTCCTAAATTGGAACTTTGGCTATGGGAACTTTTTTTGTTAATAGCCCCTAGATTCACTCAAATAAAATAATAAAAATAGCCAAATACAATCCCAACGATTCCACGGACCTCACTAACTCGCCTGACACAGCAAACCCTACAGAACGACAGCAGGGCAGGGAGAGGAGCCCTGGCAGGCTTCAGTTACTGTTCTCAGCTAACTGCGCTCTCCAACAGAGGCAAGCCTGTCCCCTTCTGGCCATCTGCAGTGTCTGCATTTTCACAGCAAAAGTCCAGGTGTTTGCATACGCTGGTTCCTTTCCTGGAATGCTTGGGCCCCAGTCTCTGCAAGGCTGTCTCTTTCTTGTCATTCACCTTAAATGTCTTGCCCTAAGTGTCACTTCCTAAGAGGTAACTTAGGAAACCCTCCCACACTCTCCTGATAGGATGTGGTGCTTTCTTTCACTTGCCACGGGCAGCTCTCATAGGTGAGTGGGTTAAGGTACTGAGACCAGAACCGGGGCTTAGAATTCACACACACACACACACACACACACACACACACAAACACACACACAAACACACACACACAAATACACACACACAAACACACACACACACACAAACACACACACACAAACACACACACAAACACACACAAACACACACACACACAAACACACACACACACAAACACACACACACACACACAAACACACACACACACACACACACAAACACACACACACACACTAAAAGTAATACTGTAAAATTTCCATTTCTTAAAGAGAAAAGCATACAACCTATCATCTATTTCAGTGGCCGCCAACTGGTGGTCTGCGGACCGCTGGTGGTCTGTGAGGTCCAAAAGGTTGGTGACCGCTGATCTATCTCATTCTGCTCATGAGAATTATAAAGGGACCAAGAAGGCCCCCTGAGACTGAAACCGGTTTTGCTCAGTGGATAGAGCATCAGCCTGTAGACTGAAAGATCCCAGGTTCAATTCCGGTCAAGGGCATGTACCTTGGCTGCGGGCACATGCCTAGTAGGGGGTGTGCAAGAGGCAGTTGATCGATGTTTCTCTCTCATCGATGTTTCTAACTGTTTATCTCTCTCCCTTCCTCTCTGTAAAAAGTCAATAAAATGTATTAAAAAAAAAAAAAAAGAAGGACCCCTGAGACTCCTCTCGGGTCTGTGATCCCTTACCTACTTTCTAACCAATGCTACTCTTTCCCTTTCCTCCTTTGCCTGCTGGTGCCAAGGATATGCGCTGGGATGGAAGAGAGCCTCTCTCAATGTCAACCTCTGCTCCTGTGACACAAAGTCCCTGCACTTGACCTCCTAAAGCCTGTATTTAGCTGGATTTGTCTTCTTGTGCCCTCAGACAGAAGGAAAATTCTTTTTTTTTTAATGGTAGGCTGGCAGGTTGGTGGTCCTGTAACAAAAACAGCATCTTTCAAAGATAGAATCAATACCGATTCAACACAGAACCACACAAGAGGAACACAAAGCAAGAGGACAGATTTCCCAAGATTCATCCAGGCCTATTGGCTTCATTCCTGAGTCACATGTCCCCGGGGAGGGAGAACTGGTCACCCAGAGGCATAACATCCTCACTTCTCAAACCATGGCACACTCAGGATGGCAGGAAAGCGCACCGGGTTCTGAGCATCACTGTCCCCTAAAACTGCCTTGGGGGGGACGTGGGAAGGCCAGCAAGAGCACCGAGTCAAGGGGTGAAAATGGGCATCTTCCTGAAGTTCAATTTCACTAAGAGATTTGAAGGGTCTTAGGCTCCACAGCAGCGGTTCTCAACCTGTGGGTGGAGAGCCTAGGACCATCGGAAAACACAGATATTTACATTCCGATTCCTAACAGTAGCAGAATTGCAGTTATGAAGCAGCAACAAAAATAATTTTATGGTTGGGGGGGGGGGGGGTCACCACAGCATGAGGAACTGAATTAAAGGGCCGCTGCACTGGGAAGGTTGAGAACCAATGTTGTAAGGTGAGCGCCTCACTGCACCCCGCACTGACTCCCCCCGAGAAGCGGTCATCCTGGAACCCAGGGAGGGCCACCTGCAGAGCGGTTTTAAGGCTGCACTTGTGTCAATGGAAGCTGGCCTAGGATGGAGTCTGATATTCTCCACCGCAAATGATTCCTTTCCGGCCGACAGCACAGCCAAAGGCGCCCCATAAAGCCCCGGGCACGAGGCACGGACAGCAGCTGACTGCAGCACGGATCTCCCAGGTATGCGGGGCCCACGGGGGTCCCGCAGAGAACAGCGAGGAACTCTCAGAACTGGGGCCCAGCCCGGTGAGCCCTGCCCGGCCGGCCCTCCCGACGGCCTCCTGACGCCGAGGCCGGGAGATGACTGTCCCGCCGGCACCATCGCCTCTGGAATAACTGACTCTCCCTGAAACTGAGCCCACGACTACTCTGCTGACCCCGGTTGGTCACCGCTGGAATCGGCTCGGCTCCCAGACACGGGCCTTGTTCAACCAGGGGCCCTTCCTGGAAAACTACCTTCCCTTTCCGGCCATCCCTCCCTCCCTCCCTCCCTTCCCTCTTCCTCTGCCTGTGCTCTCCCTCCCTGTGCCCCTCCCCCCCTGTGCCCCTCCCTCCCTCTCCCACTCCCTCCCTGTGCCCCTCCCTCCCAGTCCCACTCCCTCCCTGTGCCCCTCCCTCCCTGTGCCACTCCCCCCCTGTGCCCCTCCCTCCCAGTCCCACTCCCCCCCTGTGCCCCTCCCTCCCTGTGCCACTCCCCCCCTGTGCCCCTCCCTCCCAGTCCCACTCCCTCCCTGTGCCCCTCCCTCCCAGTCCCATTCCCTCCCTGTGCCCCTCCCTCCCAGTCCCACTCCCTCCCTGTGCTCCTCCCTCCCAGTCCCATTCCCTCCCTCTCCCACTCCCTCCCTCTCCCACTCCCTCCCTGGGCCACTATCCACCTCCAAAATACTCTCCTTTTTTTGACAGAACAGGGATGGGTTACATTGCCAAGCATGTCATGTGAAGCTTCATCCCATCATATTCATTTGGGGGGGGGGGGGGCGGGTCATAAATACCCAGTCCATAGCAGCAACAATCTTTCCTAATTTACCCAGTAGAGGACAAGCAAAAACTTCCAGAGAAGCCAAAACCGGTTTGGCTCAGTGGATAGAGCGTCAGCCCTCGGACCAAAAGGTCCCAGGTTCCATTCCAGTCAAGGGCATGTACCTTGGCTGCAGGCATATCCCCAGTAGGGGGCGTGCAATAGGCAGCTGATTGATGTTTCTCTCTCATCGATGTTTCTGACTTTCTATCTGTCTCCCTTCCTCTCTGTAAAATAAAAATTAATAAAATATATTTTTAAAAATTTCCAGGGAAGATATTTTTTAATGATTAGTTTGTTTTATTTTTTTATTTAAAAAAAAGAAAGAAAGTTTCCCAGGGGCAAAAACAACAACAACCAACAAACCACATTTTATTGGAAAACCCAGTCAGGAGGGTGGACCCTAACACTAGCTCTGGAACTGTGTGTGTTGGACTTGAGCCAGGTCACTGCACCCCCTTGTTCCTGGGAGGGAACGAGCTGGATGGAGTGATCCTGGGACCTTCTCCGGTTCTTCCGAACTGGGGTTCTTGTGGGAGCAGCCTCCCTGCACGCTACTTTTTAATTTGTGCAGCTCTGTGGGTGCCTTTCCTCATGAATCCCTGAGACATGTCACACAGACCCTCAGGGGGAATGACAGCTGCTCTCACACTGCACCACCATCAGGGAAGCAGCTACCCTCCACTCCCTCCCCCACACGCGGCGTCAGGACTCGAGGACAGCACCCTGAGCCCTGCTGCCCGCAGCCTGCACTCACTCTGTTTAGCAAAGAAACTGCTCTTGCGGAGGGTGCCTTGAACTTGAAAACATCCCTAATTCTGCTTACATAAGAGATGCTCTCGGGAGTATAGTCAAGCCTAATGCAATCTAAATAATAATGACTCTGCACCAAAACCGTATAACTTCTCACTTCTCAAAGAGACTGAGACGGGGTAGTGCTGCTTTTGGCATGCTTTGTATTTTCCATTTTGAATTCTGCAAATACATGATTGCAGTAAAGAAATAAAAAGTGTACCGGCAGAATCCTCAGCAAACAGAAAGCCCCGTTTGAAGACCTGCCACATGAAATGTTCATGCGGCTAGTTCAGATTTCCTCTCTGTGTTCTTCCCAGATAACCTTAATCTCAATTGGGAATGTTAATAGAGGTAGATGAGTAATAAAAATTCAAAGGACTTCTCTCTTTCCCCTGCTGTTTTCTATTAGCAGTGCATTGTATTGTGTTATGTCCCAGTGTTTACTCACAACGTCTCATAAATATTAGAGAAATAGGCTAGCAAGGCCCAGCTGGTGGGTGTGGCTCATGGTTGAGCATTTAGGGATAAAAAGATACCCCGTGCTACGGACTGAATTGTGTCCACACCGGCCGTGTGCCCCCCCCCAAAAAAAAAATCAGGTATTTAAGTCCTAATCCCAATGTAACTGTATTTGCAGATAAGGTCTTTCTGGAGGCAATTAGGATAAATGAGTTCATAAGGATGGGGCCCTGACCCAATAGGCTGTGTCCTTATTTAAAAAGACGCTGAAAAGTCCCCATTCCTCACCCTGCACCTGCATCCCCACCCCAGTCCCTCTCTCCAAGTTTGCACATAAAAGAGGCCTTGGGAGCAGGCAGCAAGAAGGCAGCCATCTGCATGCTAGGAAGTGGCCCTAACCACAAAGCCCTTTGGCCAGAATCTTGATCATGGATTGCTACCCTCCAGAACTGTGAGAAAATCACGTTCTGACTAAGCCACCCAGTCTATATATTTTGTGATGGCAGTCTCCACAGACTGAGATACCTACAGATCCTGCGGACCCACTCAGCCTTCTCTAATCCTCCCATTTCTTCTCATCTGTTGCGTTCTCCTTGGCCCACCCTTCTATCCTACCTCCAAGGTGATCTTTCCAAAAGGTGAAACTTATCCTCATTTTCACTGAAACACCTCCTTTCGTTGATCAGTTAGGTTGTTTGCAGGCTTTTTCTGTAACGAACAAAGCTACAGTGAATGGCCTCGTGCAGGAGTCATTCCACACATGCAACAACCTATTCTTGTCCGCTGCACAGGCATGACAGGTGCATGTTACGGAATTTGCTCTTGGGCCTTCTGCATTCATCCTACTGTTAAACAATCCTCCCATGTGCCCATTTTTTGCCATTGCACTCATTTTCTCTTTTTCATCTCCATCCTAATCACATGCCTTTTAACTAGCAACGTTCTTTGTTTTGCACTTCAGAAACATGACTAGGTTAATAATGCTCATTTGTGACCTCAAAACTAGATGCAAACATGCGGAAAACTGATAAGCAACATAGAGATGGCACTGCTGCCACCATCTCCTTGAGAAGAAGGGCAGAGATTATGTGCTTTGGCTCCACAGTGTAGCTCTGTTCCTGATGTAGTGAAACTGTGCATAAAGGCATTTCTACAGGAATAGCAAAGACCATCCATTTTTTAAAAATATTTTAAATATTTTTATTTATTTCAGAGAGGAAGGGAGAGGGAAAAAGAGACAGAGACACCAATAATGAGAGAGAATCATTGATCAGCTGCTTCCTCTGAGGATCAAGCCTGCAACCCAGGCATGTGCCCTGACTGGAAATCAAACCGTGACCTCCTAGTTCATAGGCTGACACTCAACCACTGAGCCACCTCTGCCAGGCGACCATGCATTCTTCATGACGAAGCCTCTAAATCCTCAAAGCCTGTCTAGTTTGGCACATGGACAATTCTAGTGAATAAAGTCCTCTGGGTTCTCACCCTACAAGATCAAGATTAGCACCTAATAAAGTTAGAACTAAACACCAATAACAGCCAGAAGTGATGTTTTACGGTGAAGGTGAGGCATCCAAACTGTAGAAACATAAAATAACACTCTTAGACCATTCAGTGTAGAAGAAATAGCCCAATATATGTAAACTGCTCCTGAGGCCACACTTACCATATTACAACACAAGTAGCTGATGAAGCAGAGTCACAAAATACTAAGTCCGATAATAAATACTATTACTATTTATTATAATACTAATACTAAGTCCAATAGTAAATACTATTACTCTGTTCTTTTAAGAAAACAGAAATGGGTGAGGTTTGTCGATATATAAAAAGACAGAGAACAACTTGAGAAGGATTTTCATATTATATTATCTCATTTAATGTTTACCAGTCATTATCATGTTGTGGTAAGACATTATAATTATCATGTTACAGAAGAGATTCAGAGAACTTAAGTAATTTGCCCAGGGTTATTCAACTACTTAAATTTAGGTCTAACTGATTCCAAAATCCTTTTTTTTCAGACTCTGTCACACTCTCTCTTACCACCCTCACTGCTACATTAAGAATTAAAGTGCTATGAGCCAACCCAGGAAGCTAATCCCTGTTCATGTCATCATTTCTGTGGGAAGAATAGGTGACCTATGTGGAGCAACTTACATGAATTTTTAAAACCCAACTTATTCATTCCTTAGGTTCTTCCTGTAGGACATTTGGTTACCCTTAATGTGCCACCTAGAACAATGTGGGTGAATAAGTTAATTCCCTGCTCATATGAAGCTTACATTTTTAGTAACTCCTTTAGTTTCCTTTTTATGAAAATAAGACATCTTTATCAATTATGTATTCAATACAATGGATGAAAACACTTCCTTATACAGATCTACTGACAGAAAGTTCTCTCCTGGAATAGTGCCAGACACACAGAAGGTGCTTTTAAAATCTGCCGGTGAACAAATGCATACATCAATGAACGAGAGTGTGGCTTTCAAAAGGCAACTCAACTTTGGCAAACTATTTTGACTGGAGGGAGAAAACCAATTCAATGAATGGGTAATTTTTCAATATTACAGTAAAAGTGAGACAATTAATTGATTAACTGAACAAGTTAATCATTTGGTAAATTGATGTTGGCAAACTAGCTAATAGGTAAATTGGTCACGTGAAAAACCGGCCATTCTTAAAGCACTTCTTGAGCAACAGCTGGGCCTTGCATTCCAATAGCAGGGACATGGCCTGGGCTCTCTGTGGCAATGCCCCTCTGATCAAGCATGTGTCACAGCCCATCTATTGCAGTCCTCCTCTCCCCCACCTGGGTGGCCCTTCCCGCCCCTCTTCTGTGTCCTTCTACTCCTCTAGCTATTGTCTCCTGTCACAATAGATTTTTCTTTCTCTCCTCTCTGGTATATGCCTCCATTATTCCTGTCAGCTCTACTGCTCTGGGCACAAGCTACTGAATGCTTTTTTCCTTCCTGCTCTCACTCTTTCTCACCCTAGTTGTACCCTAACCCTGTAGGCACATTATGATCTATTTAAGGCAAACATTTAGTGAGAAAAAAGAAAGGAAGAAAATGTGTTTGTTGATAGAAAACTCTGCACTGTCTATAGGATACCCCTCCAGGTCATGTGACTCTAGCCCTTCTGTTGTTGAGCACCACTGACCTACAGCACACGCAGTCAGGTCATCTCATTCTAGCCCCGTTCAGTCTTTATTTCACAACTCTATGTACATGTCTGTTCTTCGACTGCCCTTCTGAACCAGTTATAACATCTGCCTAGGTTCCTCACTGACTAACCTATACAAAATCATTAACATACTAGTGGCCTGGTGCACGAAATTCATGCACATTAAAAAGATATTAATTAGAGAAAATATTTTAATAGTGCTATTTGCCCTTTCTCTATAATAAAAGTGTGACAGATGAAAGGTAATGAGTATAATGTATATGAAAATAATACATAATTTCATTAATTAATAAATAATAACAAAATGATATAACAACAATAACAAACTCATGATATAAAAACAACATTGATGCAAATAATGACTGATAAAGTGATTAAACTTATTCTAATATCTCCCTATATACCACATTAACAGTGAAAACACTTTCAGAGTGCTTGACTAATTTCCCTTGGGATAAAGTATTTACAACTTTAACTTTAACATCACATGCTCTTCGAACTTGACAGAAAGCAACATAATAACTGACCATGTGTGAAAACCAGTTCAGGTAGGAATATTCCTACTCTGTCTAGAGTTTGTCCTTGTGAATTATTAATAGTCATTGCAAATGCTTGCATCATGGGAAACTGTTGTCGAATTAATTTAAATGAGAGGTCAGTGTCAGATGGGGACAAATCAATTCTTAGAATCAGAAAACCTCTCCCTCTGCAGATCCTGTTAACACTTCAGTTTCAATAATGTTAGGTAGTAACCTTTTGAGAATAAATCTGGTACCATTACAAAGACCCCATTTACTATTAAGATTTCTCCAGTAGCATGATGATTGCACCCACTTTCAGTTTTAATTTATGACATCGCATTCCTGAAGGAGTAATGCTATTAAGAAAATTCAATGGGATCATTTTTTTTTCAGCATTATCTGTTGAATCAATGGAATCATCACTCAAATTGGTATGAAAATCTCCATCAAGTATATCCAAAATTTCTTCATTTAATTTTTGAACATGCTCTTTGTGTGCAAAAATTAAAATTTAAAATTATCAAGACTGCAATAGAAAATTTCCAAAAGTCCCCATTAATCAAAAAAGGGGAGGGGACAGCGGGGTAATATCATGTAAGGGACAAAACAAAACATCGAGTAAGTAAAATACATCTAGAAAATTCTTACTCCAGTAAAGTAAATTCCATTTGTAAAAACAATAGCAGGACACCCATGAAAAAACACACATGGTGTCAAAATAAGCCAAAGGAAAATCATTTAGGCAAAAATTAAAAAGAATCCCAAGTCTATTTTGCATAGAGGATCTCTTTGTTAACTTTTGGTCGAGAATGTGTTTGTGTGTTTTCAGAGAAAAATTCCAAGACCATGTGGGTTCCTGCGACGGTGAGGAACTGATGGATCTGTTCCAGTCATGAGGACGGTCCAGAGATGGGGGACACTGACGACACCTTGCCATACTAGCAGTCAGCAGCTGTGCATGTCTGCAGGCAGCCCAGGACCAAACCAGAGAGGATGGATCATGCATTGACACGATATGTCCACCATCTGGATACCATTGCTGACTTATACACATAATGAATTATTTGACACTGAAACTGGGACTCAGAAAAGTTGGACATTGAAACCGAGACTGAAACACTTTTTGTTCTTATACATTTATTTCTAGTATGCAGAGGCAAGATATTTTTGAAGAAAAGAAACAGGGGAGAGTGATTGATATAGAGGCATGATGGCCTTGAACAGGCTGTCAAGCTACAGGGGGAGGCTTGGGTGGATGGGAGGCAGATGCGGGGGGAGATCAACGGAAGGACTTGTATGCATGCATATGAACATAACCAATGAATGAAAGACACTGGGGCAGGAAGGGGGGAAGCTGGGGATATGTGCTGGGGGGTGGGGGAGGCTGGGGGGAGGATAAGGGGGAGGGGGAAAGGAAAACATGTACTACTATTATACTGCAAAAAATCAATAAAAATAATTTTAAAAAAAATAAACTCAAAAAAAAAATTTTTTTGAACATGCTCATTTTTTGGACAAAGAGTTGCACATTTAGATATATTTTCAATATTATTTATAGAAGATATACTATTTCCAAAGGTGGCTTCAATAATAGATCCATTACAAATCATTTCTTGGAGAATTTCAATAATATCCATTCCTAAATGAAAACTGCTATCAAGTTTGCCATCTCCAACTTTTATTAACCATTCTCTATAAGAATATTCTGATCTCATATTTGTTTTAAGAGACAACTTTCTGAAACATCTCCAAACATCACAGTACTTTAAACTCGTTTGTACTATGGCTGATCGCATAGCATGTGGCACGATACTGACACATTGTCGAAAATCCCCTCTGAGAAGGAGAACTTTTCCACCAAATGCAACATTCAAATTCATAATTTCTCTTAGTAATCTTCCTATGGCGTTTATAGCATGACTGGATGCCATGGTGTATTCATCAATAATAAGAAGTTGAGCCTTTTTAATGGTTTTAGCAACTTCACCACACACAGCAGCGGCCACCATGGGTCCCTCAGCCTGACCTGCACCCTCTCTAATCTGGGAACCCTCAAGGGAGCCCTCTCCAATCTGGGAGTTTCTGTCTGTCTTTACAATCATATGAGCAAATTGTCTGAGACCCCAACCCAGTTTGGTTTGGTGCTCAGAATAATAGAGGTCTTTTTTTTTTCCTCCATTGATGGAGATTTCCTAGAAGTTGCAGGATATCTTCCCTATAATTTTCCCTCGACACTCTAATTTTACTTATGTCTCTCACCTTTGCTTTCCCTCCATCCGCCACCCACAACAGTAACTTCTTCCAGGCTCATTTTGATATAGTGTCTAGGAAATCCCTCAGTGCATCTGCCACCAGAACTACATTTCCCAGCATTCTTGGTGCTCCCCACACTCTTGATTTCTGCTTCTGGTTCAGTTACTGCAGGAACCAAGAGGACCGTGAACTTCCTTCACCCAATGGTGGCCACCGGGCTCTCCACACACCCCAGAGATGGCAACCAGCCCCCCACCTCCATCGTGGGTGCTGGGCTAGGGGCATGGGCCCGAACCGCTGGTTGGGGCCAGAGCACACACAAGTGGTTGGGTGCAGGGTGGGAACATCCCTGTTTCCCAAGGCCCCCAGACACCAGCAGCCAGCCTCATTGTGGGCACTGGGCTGGGGGGCATGCAGGAACCCTTGGGCCTTACACAGTAGTGGCCATCAGGGTATCCACATGCTCCAGAGGCCAGCAGCCAGCTCCCTGTCATGGGCTCTGGGCTGGGGGCATGGACCCAAACTGCCACTTGACTTGAGAGCTCGCGACCTAGCGCCTGGGCCTGATGACTCACAGCCCCACCTTGTGCCTCGTGCTCATTACCCAAGGTGCCCCGGGTGCTCATTTGCACGTACCACGCGATAGGTAAACCCCACAGCTCAGTCGAAGCCTAACTATCAGATCAACCAACATGCGAGCCTCGTGAGGGTATCCCATGGCATCAAATTCCCCTAACTGTCCTAAGGTCACTGTGAAAGGACATGATACAGTCACAGTAACTGAAAGGAGGGATCTCACTAGCCCTTAAATACTGTGTGGGCAGAGCTTATAGCGTGCTTGCTTCCGCAGCACTGCGGCCACACCCCCGCCTGCCTCGCCTCCTGTCTGCTGGTCATGCACCCTGCTCCTGATTGGCTGGTAGCATAGCGAAGGTACAGTCACATTAGCATATTACTGTTTTATTATATAATATGTTCATCTTTATATCTGTATGAGAATTATGATTTAACATTTTTTGAAAACTATCTTTGAACACATTCCTTTTTCTCTAGTTTACTTGCATTTACACAGTATTAAGAGTAGCATCACCACCCAGCCAGTGTGGTCAGGGATTGAGCATGGACTCATGCACCAAGAGGGTTGCTGGTCCAATTTCCAGTCAAGGGCACATGCCCAGGTTGCAGTCTGATCCCCAGAAGAGGGCATGCAGGAGGAAGCCGATCGATGCTTCTCATCAATGTTTCTATCTCTCTATACCTCTCCCTTCCTCTCTCTCTCTAAAAATCAATAAAAACATACTTTTTAAAAAAGAATAACATTACTGAAATGGGAGTGAGGGTAAAACCTGTGTGGTGTTATCTGTGGTCTTGAGTAGCCATTACAAGCCAGAGTACCTTGGTTCACTGGCAGCCTTTGGCCAATTACCTCTAATGCTCAAAGTGTTTTGCTTGCCTTTACTATTCATCATAATAAAAATATTTTGAAACATTTGAAATTTAACCATGAGTTACTTTCAATAGCTTTATTGATATGTAACTTATCTACACTAATAAAAAAGAAAGATGCAAATTGACCATTTCTCTGTGACACCCACCAACCAATCAGGAGTGAGTATGCAAATTAACCTGATAGCGCTGGCAGATTAACTTGCATACACAGACACCAAGTGGGCTGGGTCCTGGGAACATGCGTAGGCCCTGAGCTGCCAGGGTCCCAGAACACTCCTGGCCACTCCTGGCCTACAGGCCTTGACACCGAGCGGCCAGGGGCAGGGTGGCAGAGGCTTGAGCAGAGCCTGAGAGGAGCTGGAAGGGGCAGGGAGGACCTGTCCCAACCGCAGAAGAGGCTTGAGCAAAGCAGGAGCGGAGCCGGGACTGCAGAGGAAACACCTTTTCTGACCACTCATTGGCTAAGCTCCCTCTATGCCACTAGTAATATTCTTGGTAACTTGGGTAATAAGAATCCAAAACAGTGATCTAGAGCTTTTCCACCACACTCTTGGAGAAAAAAATGAAGGTCCCCTGCTGGAGGGCTAAAAAATATCATATCCTGCCCTAGTGTATTTGGCTCAGTAAATAATACCTCAGCCTGCCCATCACAGGATCCGGGTTCAATGTTGATGAAGGGCGTGTACCTAGTTGCTGGGGCCTAGGTCACGGCTCATGCAGGAGGCAACCAATCAAAGTGTCCCTCTCACACTGATGTTTCTCTCTGTCTCTCCCTCTTTCTCTCTTCCACACTCTAAAAATCAATGGAAACATATCCTCAGCTGAAGATTTAAAAAAAGAAAGAAATGTCCTATCCTATGACACATCTTGAAAAATACCTAAAGAAAGTTGTCATTTTTTCATGGTGAAGAGACTAGAGCCCGTCTTGATGAAAACTTGGTGGCTGTGGTGGCTGACAGTGGCTGCAGCAGCAGGGTGATGGGACTGGCGCCTTCCCCTGATCAGCCCGGTTGCCTCCTGCAGAGGGAGGCCAGACTGTGGCTTAGGTCCACTCCCCATCTGTCAGTAGGACATCCCCTGAGGGCTCCCAGTCTGTGAGAGGGGGCAGGCTGTGCTGAGGGACCTCCCCAAGTGCACAAATTTCACGCACCAGGTTCCTAGTATATCATAAAGTTCACCCATTTAAAGCATATAACTCAATAGTTTTCAGCATATTCACAAAGTTGTGCAACTACTACCACAATCAATTTTAGAACATTCTCATTACTCCAAAAAGATTATCAGTTGCTCTTGATTTACCCACAACTTTCTGAGCCCCTAGCAACCACTAATCTAATTTCCATCTCTATGGATTTATTCCAGATATTTCATACAAATGGAATCATAAAATACGTGGTCTTTTGAAACTGGCTTATTTCACTTAACACAATGTTTTCAAGGTTAGTCCATATGTGTCAATACTTCATTTCTCTTTATAAATAAATTACCATATTTATATCCCATTATAGGGCTATATCACATTTTATTTATCCATTTAACAATTGATGGATACTTGGGTTGTTCTAATTTTTAGCTATTAAAAATAATGCTGATTTACACATTCTTTTTATGGGGGGTGGAGAAGAGTTAATCCTCATCCAAGAGTGGAAACAAGGGAGGGGGAGAGACAGAAACATCAATGAGAGAGAACGCATTGATTGGTTGCCTCTTGAATAAGCCCAACTGGGGGCTTGCAAATCCACAACTCAGGTATATGCCCTTACCAGGAATCAAACCTGAGGCCCTTTGGTGTGTGGGCTGATGCTCTGACCATTGAACACACCAGCAAGGGCTGATATGAACATTCTATACAAGTTTTGATGGAGGTGTGTGCTTTTATTTCTCTGGGATAGACCTTGGCAGGGTCATATGATCGCTCTATATTGGGCATTTTTAGAAACTGCCAGGCTATTTTCCAAGGCACCATTTTACGTTCCCTACCAGCATTGTGTGAGGGTTCCCTTTCTCTCAAGCTCTGATAATAAAGAGTAAAAGCAAAAACTATTTCACATGTTTTTCCCGCTCAGGTTGATAGTTCCCTCAAATCGGCATAAAGTTAATAAACTCACTTTAATCTCTTACTCAAATCAGAACTGATTTTGTATTTCACATTACAGTCACTTATCGATTCTACATAGATGGTCCCAGGCAATGGCTTTGGCCTAAAAAATGAGCTATAAACTATTTCTATTAAAGGGTCATATCTCCTACAATAGAGTATTTTACAAAAAAAATTAAACATGCACAAAATCAACATTTATCTCAGAAAATGATTGTGCCGTGCCAGCACAGCCAAGGGTTAGGTGAGCCTGAGGGGGGAGGGGCGGGCAGTGAAGAATTAAAGAAAAGACAAAGAGAATAAGCTGGGGCTCGGTGCATCTCCTGTGCCTGGCTAAGGCCACAGAGACAGACCCAGACGGCAAGCTGAGCCTTATTTTATAGTCAGAGGTAAACAAGGTAGTTGTCTCCATAGTTACCATGTTCTTGTGAGTTTCACTTGTTTTGGCAGCATTTGCTGCACCTCCCACAGCCCATTAGCTACCCAGGAAGGATCTAGGGGGTGCAGTAAAGTCAAGTTTAACTATGCTAAGAGGGCTCTGCCCTCTAAACTGGGACTTGCTTGTGGTTCTGCCACTGGTCAATTCAAGGCTTAACTCTAGAGCCACTCCCTACAAAATGGTCCTCACATTTAAAAATTGCAAAGCTTCTTATTTAGTAGGTAAATAATGTATGGCTTGATACCTAACATAATAACATTTTATTTATTATACAGAAGCTATCCTTCTATGTCACTTCGTGAAAATAATCAGCGGAAATACATTTTAACTCTTATCAAAAATGTAAGGGCAGTAAACAGATTTATGCAGAAAAGGTGTAGTTGCACTTAATTTTGGACTCTGCTGGGGCAGAGTCTTAGAGAGGTTTGCTGTCCCCAAGACCAATTCACTTTTGCTAGGAGACACCACTTCAGGATTAATGGCATTTAGCAAGCAATGCTTGTTTCAGTTTTTCTCACAGATATGTTTTGTCTCAACAGCTGTACTGAAGACTTTCTAGAACAAAGATTCACACATCTTAGTGTCTTCAGCAGCTATCCTGGTGTCCCACACACAATGTCAATGATGGTAAATATGATTCTTGCCAAGAACTTAGTCTCTCATACCTCACTTTCCTTCCTCCTGGGTAAAAGAGGAATAACACTTGCATTTTATAGGGCTGTTGTGAAGATGAGAGACACTATAAATGAAATGCCTAGCACCCACCCAAACCCATGCGCTGTAGTCATTATGAAACAAGTAACACTTCCAGATTTCGGAAATTTTTAACACAAAGGGAGGTGAGAATTGAAAGCAGTCGG
This sequence comes from Antrozous pallidus, assembly GCA_027563665.1. Lineage (NCBI taxonomy): Eukaryota > Metazoa > Chordata > Mammalia > Chiroptera > Vespertilionidae > Antrozous > Antrozous pallidus. The sequence goes on along the minus strand of CM050521.1, from coordinate 74,084,809 downwards.
TTAAACTAACAACCAAGATACATTTTAAAATCAACTATTGTATCGGGGTCTAAGGATGAACTTACCTACATTGAAGTCATCTGGCGAGCCTGGCTCCAGTACTCTGAATATGCTACCATCACGCAACAAACATCAACATCCCTTCCCAACTTGCAAAACACAATGAAATAACGTTGTCAATCATATTAATTAGTAAAGAATGAAATTTAAAACAACCTCTAGCCTGACTTTAAACACTGTGAGGCAAAAAATAAAAATTATTTAATGGGGCATAAAGTTTGCTTGCTTTAAAAACAGAGCTGAATAGTCTAACAGCAGCCCCAAAGGAATGATCTGATCCAGGTTTTCCTACTGAAGCAACCTGTCCGTCATCTGCTGTGGCTGATGATTGTGTGGGGTTGGAAAGGATATAATGGAAATAAAATTCTGTGAATCATAAATCGGAGTGCACGAGATGATGCAAGCCAGGACTCAGGTAAGCACAACAATCATGATCAAAACTATGTTTGCATTTTCCATAAAGTTTGCCACAGCAATGGTAATTTGTAGGTTACCAGTTTGTTGCCACGAATGGAGCTGATATCAGGTAAAAAGGAATCATTATGTTCAAGGGAAAGCAAGTAAATGTTAAAATATTAACCTGCATAATATTTTGGGCAGTTATAAAATCATAATGGTAATAATCTAACTCTGTACCTTAGTATGAAGTCATTCAAGAAATATTTTGTGTTTTTAGAACATCTGTTGTAAATAATTTGTTTCAGCAGTAACTAATCTTTCTCTAAATAAACTAGTAATGGTTACAAATGGGGAAAAGGAGGGAGGACAGGAAACAGGAGGGAGAAGGTATACCAGACAGGTATGCAATATAGACATTACTTAACCTTTCAAGAAAATGAAAGATAGGGAAGACCTTCGAAGTCCCCGCCCTTCAGGCATCATATATAATGGCTCTTCCTTGTCAAGTACCACTGAAAGAATACATGTGAAAACAGAGTAGAGTGATAAAACTAGAAGTTTATCATGTAACTTAATTTATTATGTAACTTAATTCTTGAACTAAGTAATTCTGTGTGATCTTGTTTCTCTGGAATTTCCCCTTTTTTTGTAAAATAAGAGTCCTTTTTAAAAAAAAACACACACACACAACTCAATGTTTGTTCTTGTCTTCTCTCTGGATGAATCTTTCTACCATATTATCAGATAAAAACATGACACTAAATTATTTGAGAAAGACATCTCCTCTACTTAAACTAAAATTCTCCCAACATCTTTTACTCTGAACAGCTTCATTTTATGGGGTGATGGAAGAGAGGAGCTACTATGTTTCATAGACAGCTTATCAGATATATTTACCTTAAAAAAACCCTTTAAATTGAAAATTTTCCCCCCAGTTATTCCAGCAGACAATTTAATTTGCTTGACTATACTATTATATTCTTGCTCCATAATTTTATCCTCTGGTATGTAGAAGCAAACTGATAGTTGATGACATCTAACATAGAGAATAACTGAGAATTCTTTTTAAGGAAGAGAAAGTATTATGATTAAAATGGATTTTAACATCAGTAGGCTTTACTTTCCTTTAAAAATGACTTATTTTTCACAACTAAAAACAAAAACTATTTTTATCTAGGAGCTATTTTAATACTATGAAAGGTACTTAAACTTGATCCCTTTATCATTAAAAGGAAATTAAAATAGAGCAAGCATACTTCTTATAGATTTACAAATTCCTACAAATTAGCCTTCAGTAAAAGTTTCAAGTCATTCCTTATATTTTTCCATTCAACAAATATTTATTGAATGCCTGTCATTGTATTAGGTACAGTCCCAAACCTTAGGGTGTTTGTTTAAAAAGATAAAGGCATTCATCAGTCACACTAAAGAAAAATTATAGTTGCAATAAGTTTTCATTGTACAAAAGAAAAAGTCTGAACATTTCCATGACTAATTTAAAACCTTCTTAAAATTACCCTTTCAAAGATTGGTAACATAAATAACTCAAAACTTTTTAAAAATTATTTCAGAGAAGAAGCGAAAGGGAGAAATAAAAACATCAATGATGAGGGAGAATCATTGATCTGCTGCCTCCTGCACGCCCCCTACTGGGGATCAAGCCCACAACCCCAAGCGTGTGCCCCGACTGGGAATGACACTCAACCACTGAGCCACACCAGCTGGGCCCCAAAACTTTTTACGTGGAAGCTATCGAGTAAGAAGTTCAAATTCCCAGTAAGTGAAATAGTGGCAAAGACTTTTGAACAATAAAACATATAACCTAAACTGCTTTAGATCTCAATGAAGGAGAAATTTACTATGTCTTCATCCAAATAGCAAGTTTGATGGCATTTAAAACATTTCTTTACTAAAACCTTCCTTGTGTATGTTTATCCCAGAATGCCATAGGCCCAGAGCTACCCCTGGTGGCTATACACAAACTTACAAGAAATTGTTCTAAGCCCTTTTTTGTAATCTTTGTTAAGTATTGCAGATGTCCCCCTTCTTTTTCCTCCTTGCCCCCCACCACCTGATTCCCACCCCATCCCAGTCCATTGTCTGCCTATTAACCAAAAGTAAGCATCTCTCGAGAAATAGCACATTATTACTTGATAGCTGAGAGAAACTTTCAACTTTTAATGAAAAACAAATATAAAAAGATTAAGGTAGATAATTATATAATAACTAGTGGCCTGGTGCATGAAATTCATGCACAGATGGGGGTTCCCTCAGCCCAGCCTGCACCCTCTCCAATCAGCGACCCCTTCAGGGATGTCTGACTGTTGGCAGTCGGACATCCCTCTCGCAATCTAGGAACACTGGCTCCTAATTGTTCATGGCCTGCCTGCCTGATCACCCATAACCACCTCTGCCTACCTCCCTGATTGCCCCTAAGTGCTCCCCTGCTGGCCTGATTGCTCCTAACTGCCTCTGCCTTGCCCCACACCTGGGACCCAGGCTTCCTTCCCTTTGGCCAGCTAGAGGCAGCCAGGCTAGCTTCACTCAGGCCGGCCGCAGCCACAGGCCGCTGCAGGCACCCAGGACCACTGGGCATGCTGCCTAACCCCAGGGCCAGAAAGGGCCCCCACCCCTCTATGTGCCTGCCTGGCCGAGTTTCACTACTCTGACTGCCGTGGCTTAAAGAACTTTGCCAAATATGTTCTCCCCAGCCTCCTGGGGAGAGGGCACGAGCTGAGAAACTGGAGGTGCACGCCTTCCTCAGCATCTCCAGAAGCTGGAGTGCTTGGCTGATGGGTGCTGTGGTTGGAAGGCTCCCGGCTCCAATCCTGGCCCGAGGAGGCAGGGAGCCTTGGAGTGTGCATGGTGCTTGGGGAAAGGGTGACCTTACTGGACTCGCACACACTGCCACTGACAACTGAGTTCATGGAGACTGAAGGAGCAAAGAAATGTATCCAGAGCTGGGGGGTCCTGCACCAACCCAGCAGGCAGGCACCTCTCCTACAGCACACCCCACAGACAGCTTGCCCCACCCCTCTGTGGGGCCCCTGCCTGGGGAGCGCACACACACTGTGCTTGGTGCTGCAGGGCCCCCGGCCTGGGGAGAGCACGCTACACCACAGCCAATCCCCCACAGGCCTCGCTGGCCTCACCTCCCGTCCTGCTGGCCATGCCCTCTGCGTCTGCCACCAGAACTACATTTCCCAGCATTCCTAGTGCTCCCCACACTCAATGTCTGCTTCTGGTTCAGTTATGCACGAACCAAAAAGACTGTGAACTTCCTGCAGCCAGTGGTGGCCACTGGGGTCTCTGCACACCTCAGAGACTGGCAGCCAGGCCTCCCACCCCCAACGTGGGTGCTGGGCTGGGGGGCAAGCAGGGACTCCTGGGCCTCACACAACAGCGGCCACCAGGGTATCTGCATGCTCCACCATAGGTGATGGGCTGGGGGCATGGACCCAAACTGCTGCTTGGCTCACAGCCCTGCCTCGCACCTGGCGCTCATTACCCAAGGTGCTCTGGGCACTCATTTGCATGTGATTCAGTCACAGTAACTGTAAGGAAGGATCTTACCGGGCCTTAAGTACTGTGTGGGCAGAGCTTATAGCATGGTGCTTGCTTATGCGGCACTGTAGCCACATCCCCGCTGGCCATGCCCCCTGTCCACACCCCGTCTGCTGGCCACGCCCCGTCTGCTGGTAACGCCGCCTGCTCCTGATTGGGTGGTAGCGTAGCGGAGGAATGGTCAATTTGCATGTTACTTTTTTATTAGATAGGATGTATAACAATATGTTATAGTAAATTTTAAGTGATAATAAATGGATATTTGTTGTATTATTCTTTTAACTTTGCTGTATGTTAGAGACATGTTCACAATAAAATGATGGCAAAATTAAGAATTTTAAAAAATGTCTGTCACCCATATTTTTACAACAAACACCTTTTTTGGTATTTGTTTTCCTTATGTATAAATATGTGTGTCTTTATGATCATGCTGTGTAACAGTCTATTACATTGATATATAATGAATTATAAAACAATTCACTGTTCTACATTTAGTCAATTTCTAGTTGAACATTTACATGTGTGTTTTAGAATGCTGTGTTTTCATTTCATTCACCTAAAAGTATTTTCTAATTTATACTATTTCTTTCTTTGACCCATCAGTTACTTGGGAGTGTTTTTTAATTTCCATATATTTGTGAGTTTTCTAAATTTTCTTATTAATTTCTAATGTCACTCCATGTGGTTACAATACATACTCCTTATTTAAATTCTTTTACATTCCTTGAGGCATGTTTATGATCTCACATATGGTCCATCCTGGAGAATGTTCTTTGTGCACAGATTGGATTTCTCTGTTTGGGGATCTCATTTTCTAAAAAGTGACCCTTGGTTTATTATTGTTCAAGTTTTCTATTTGCTTGTTGATTTTCTGCCTATTTGTTCTTTCCATTATTAAACATGAGGTAACAAAATCTATAGTTGTTTTTGTTGAATTGTCTATTACTTCCTTCAGTTCTCAGTTTTTACTTCTTTACTGCTTTAAGGAAGCAATATGGAAGACCTGTCAGCTGAAGAAGGGCATTGTACACCAAGTATGTTTGTCACAGGTGATCCAAGTGCTAGCTCTATGATGGAATGAATGGTGAGGATAAAATTATAAGGCTCTGATAATGAAGTGGAGATACGAGGGCCTGGATATCAGAGAGCTACAATTTATTCTTCCTCCTATAGTTTATCAAGAGTCACTCCATTAAGATAGATGTAAATCCTGATTCAGTGCCTCCTGCAAAGCTTCAGAAAATCAAAAATCTCTGAAGTCCATTGCACTGTTCTGCCAATTTTTGGATATTCTGTAGTTCAGTCAACAATCCTGGACAAGAGATCAACCAATGAACTTTATGCATACTAGAGACCCAGTGCATGAAAATTCATGCACTCAGAGGGATCTCTCAGCCCAACCTGAGCCCTCTCACAGTCCAGGACCCTTCAGGGGATATCCACTTGCCAGCTTAGGCCCACTCCTGGGGGACAGGGCCTAAGGTGGCAGTCAGACATCCTTCTGGCAGCCCAGGAGCCACAGGGAGCAGGCCTAAGCAACAGACATCCTTAGCACTGCTCCTGTCACCACCACTGCACTTGCAGCTGTCAGCCCCACTTGTGGCTGAGCAGAATTCCCCCTGTGGGAGTGCACTGACCACCAGGGCACAGCTCCTGCGTTAAGCATCTTCCCCTGGTGGTCAGTGTATGTCATAGCAACTGATCATTTCTGGTGGTTCTGTCATTAGGATCAATTTGCATATTACCCTTATGTAGGATATGCATGACCCATGGACACAATGGAGTGGTGAGAGCCTGTGATGGAAAGTGGGGGAGGGAAGCTAGAAAAGGTCAATGGGGGGGGGGGGACATATGTAATACTTTTAACAATATTTTTTTAAAAAACAATCTTGGGCCGAGACTGGTTTGGCTCAGTGGATAGAGAGTCAGACTGTGGACTGAAGGGTCCCGGGTTCGATTCCGGCAAGGGCATGTACCTTGGCTGCGGGCACATCCCCAGTAGGGGGGCATGCAAGAGGCAGCTGATCGATGTCTCTCTCTCATCGATGTTTCTGACTTTCTATCCCTCTCCCTTCCACTCTGTAAAAAATCAATAAAAAAATAAAATAAATTTTGGAGGAACCAAGATGGCGGCATAGGTAAAACACCTATCTTGCCGTCATAAGCAGCAATTTTAACACTACAACTTAACGAAAGAACAAACACCTTCCAGAATCACCAGAAAGCTGGCCAAGTGAAAACTCCACAAATAAAAGTGAAAAGAAGACACTTTGACTGGGAGGAGCAGCGGTGGATAGCGTTGAAAGATTCGCGCGGAGAGAGGTTTGGAGCGCGTGCCAGTGGAGAGGGCGGCCGGCTGAAAACAGGCCAGTTTTCTCGAACTGGGAGACAAAGACGTCCCACTGGACTGATTCTCCAGTTCTGGGCAAAGTCCAGGGAACCCACTATCACACGGGTGAAAACTGGACAGTGGGAGGGCACGCTGTAGCTTGGGTGCTACAGGGGTCTCCCGGTTTTTGGAGAAGGCAGCTTGCACGAACTACTCAGCTGTGTGACCGCACAGAGAGCGCTCTGCAACTTGCTCTCTCATTCGGAAAACCGTCAGAGTGCTTTGTTTTACGACCCTGGGTGAGATATTGGGCGTGCAGAGTCATTTGGGGAGAGTCTGAATTCTCCAGCAGCCAGTGGAGCTCGGCAGCGGCTCTCTCTCAGAGGTGCTGGCGGCCATTGCCCCTGGCACAGAGTCCCTGGGGCCGCATAGGGCGGAGCTAACGCTGTCTGCTTGGCCCAGAGACTCCGCCCATCCAACCTGAGCACAGCTGAACTTCACAGACAATTGGCCTGGAGGTCAACCCCTCCAAGTGCTAACAACGATTAACTGAGCTTAACTTCAGCAAGACTGAGCAACCCATATCCACCTCACGTAACTGGGGAGGCTCAGCCACTGTCCCTAGTAGGAAGTCTACCACACAAAGCTAATTGACCAACTCAGGGAAGCAGCCACCATGCAGAGACATAGAAAGAAATCAGATGTGAAAGAAATGGAGGAAAAAAAAACGACTGGACATGGAATTCAAAACCATGGTTATAGGGCTTTTCAAGAGGCTCCAACAAAAGGTCGAGGCCTATAAGGATATGAATGAGACCTGCAAGGAAATGATCAAGACCAACGTGGAAATGATCAAGACCAACATGGAAATGAATGAGTCCTACACGGAAATGAAGGAGACTCTCAAGGATATGAAAAAGGACCAACCAGAAATTAAGCATACACTGACTGAAATAAAAAATATTATACAAAGACCTAAAAGTGCTCTGGAGCACCCCAAGAACCTAGTTAAAGATTTGAAATACAAGGAGGTAAAATCCACTCAGCTGAAAAAGCAAGAAACCAAAAGAATCCAAAAAATTGAAGACAGTGTAAGGAGCCTCTGGGACAACCTCAAGCATACCAACATCCGAATTATAGGGGTGCCAGAAAAGAGAGAGAGCAAGACAATGAAAACCTATTTGAAGAAATAGTGACCGAAAACTTCCCACAGCTGGTGAAAGAAATTGACTTAGAAGTCCAAGAAGCGCACCGAACCCCAATATATAGGAACCCTAAGAGGACCACACTAAGGCACATCATAATTAAAATGCCAAGAGCAAAAGACAAAGAGAGAACATTAAGAGCAGCAAGAGAAAAACAGATGGTTACCCATAAGGGAGCACCCATACGATTGTCAGCTGATTTCTCAACAGAAACGATGCAGGCCAGACGGGAGTGGCAAGAAATATTCAAAGTGATGAACAGCAAGAATCTACAACCAAGTTTACTCTATCCAGCAAAGCTATCATGCAGAATTGAAGGTCAGATAAAGTGCTTCGCAGACAAGAAAAAGCTAAAGGAGTTCATCACCACCAAACCAATATTATATGAAATGCTAAACGATATTCTTTAAGAAGAGGAAGAAGAAAAAGATAAAAGTGTAAATTAGGAACAACAAATACACATCTATCAACAAATGAATCTAAAAATCAAGTGACTTAATAAGTGATGAACAGGATAAACTGGTGAATGTAACAGAATCACGGACATAGAGAGGGAATGGACTGACAACTCTTGGGGAGAAAGTGGGAAGTGCAGCAAGAGACTGGACAGAAATCATGCAACTATGGGAGAGGACAGGGGAGGGGGGGTGAGGGCGGAGGGTGGGATGGGTACCAGGTGGAGGGGAATTATAGGGTGAAAAAAAAGGGGAACAATGTAATTCATAAACTGAACAATAAAGATTTTAAAAATATCAAAATAAAAAAACAATCTTGTACTTGTCCAAAGTGGTGACCTTGAGCGTAGTTGTGTGCAGCATTCTTCTTTCCACTAACAAGTTGCTATGGTTGAATGAGTGAATGCTTCCCTATATGAATCCCATCTATAGCAGTTGGATCTAGGTCTAGAAAGAGCATTTTGGGCACATGCTGCCCAGATCTTGTCTCAAAAAATGGGCATCTAAAGATGCATTCAGCCCTGCTGGTTTGCCTCAGTGGATAGAGCATCAGCCCACAGACTGAAGGGTTACTGGTTCCATTCCAGTACAAGCATGCCTTGTACTTGAGTCTTTTCTCTCTTCTTTCAAGATTCCATCTTTGGCATTAGCATTCTATATTTTATAACATCTAGTTGTGAATCTCTTCAAGTTTATCCTACTTAGGACTTGCTGAGTTTCTTGAATATGCCGATTCATGTTTTTCATCAAATTTGGAAATTTTCAACCATTACTTCTTCTAATATTGTTTCCTCCCCTTTCTTGTCTTGCCTGGGATTCCCATTATGCTGTTGGTACACTTGTTGATACTGCACAGACCTCTTAGTCTATTCACTGTTTCTTTGATTTTTTTTCTTTTGTTTCTCAGTTTAAATAATATCAATCTTTAAATTCACCAATCTTTTCTTTTGTCAGTCCAAATCTACAGGTGAGCTCCTCTAATGATGTTTTTTTACTTGAGTTATTATACTTTTCAACTCCCAAATTTCTATTTGGCTCCTTCTTATAATTTCTCGCTCTTTATGGATATTCTCTATGTGGTGAGACATTGTTCTCATTAACTTCCTTTAATTCTTTAGATATGGTTCCCTTTAGTCTTTTGAACATATTCAAAACAGTTTATATTAATTCTTTGTGTTCTAAACCCAACATCTAGGCTTCCTCTGGCACAGATTTTATTGATTGCTTATTTTTTCTTGCATATGGAGCATACTTTTGTTTTTTTTGCATCTTACTTTATTTTTTCTTTTTTTTTTTTTTTTTTGCTCAAAACTGGACATTTTAATTATACTAATTTCCAACTTTGGAAATCAGATTTCCCCCCTCAACCCACGGTCTGTTGTTACTGCTAATTATCAGTGATGATGATGATGTTAACTAGTGTCAGGGATTAATACTGTGAAGTCTGTACTATTTTTATGTGCAATTTAGCTAAGTGGTCAGCAGATAACTGAACAGACAATTCCTTAAATGCCTGGAATCAGTAAATCCCCCAACCTTTGCTGAGCGACTTGTATGTTCGGGCACATCTTCAACACTCTGGCAGTTATAAATTACCTTAGACTTTACATACTGTTTTCTAGAGCCTGAAGGCCACCCAGAGATGAAAGATTAGGGCCTTCTGAAGGTCTTGCCTGGGAATGCACACAGCTCTGAACATATGTGCATGGCCTTTTAGAACCCTAGGAATTCGTTAACGCTTTTCAATATATCCTAGGAACTAACATCATTTCCAGATTTTTCTATTAAATTGTTTGCCCCAACAGTATCACTACCTCAGGAAGCTGTTAAAGAACTGCCATGATTTTTTTAAGCACGCACCCTGGGGAAAGTATTTTTCCCCCTGAGCAAGCTCTGAGTCAGGTCAAATAGAACCAAGCCCTGTGAATGGAGTTTTTCCAGGTAGCTTCCAGACAGGTCAAAGAGTGACAGTTCTCTGGCAATGGAGCTTTTGGAGGCGCTCCAAACATTCTGCCATTTCCACTGGCTATTAGGCCACTAGGGTTGTCTAGCTAACATCATTGTGAGGTTGCTGACTTACAAAGCTATGACAGAGCTGGAGACAAGGAATGGAACAGGACAAAGCTTGTCATTCTTACCAAGATTCAGTTGCTTTTCTTGAATAAATGTTCTTCAAATTGTTCAAAGTCCTTGGTTAACTCCAAGAGTTCTAAACAAATTGATTTTGACAATTTTGTCAATGTTCTTACTGCTTTTATTGAGATTTTCAGAGACCATTACTCCACAATTCCAGAACTGCTTATGTATATAATTTTAATGGCAGAATATATGGTTATAGCAAAAACTAAGGAATGATAAAGCATGTTATTTGATGAGCTAATATATCCTAGGAAATTTTACAAATTTAACAGTTAAATACACACTGAAATGACTTGGCTGCCCATTAATTCCTTTTGATAAAAGAGTTTTTGCTCTTAATTCTCTCCTTTTCAATACCTGGATCTAGCTCTGGCTGAGTAGCTAAGTTGGTTGGAGCATTCTCCCAATATGCCAAAGTTTGATCCCCAGTTAGGGTACCTACAAATATCAACCAATGATTGTATAAGTGGAACAAGAAATCTATGTGTGTCTGTGTGTGTGTCTCTCTCTCCCCTGTGGGGGACCACCGGGGCAGCCCCGGGGATCGCCCCTAGGCGAACCAGAAAACCCCACTACAGTCCCCTAAAGGCAACCAAGTGGAAAAATACCCTTTAGACAGAATACAAAGGGAGGTCACTGTCTTGAGATATTTACAGAACTGTTGGAGGAGGCTGGCTAGCTTAAACACAAAATGTACCAAGAGATAAGGGAGAACACGATTACCGGGAACTGACCTGTATGCTTTGCTATGCTGATTAAGGGCTAGAATAAGGGAAGCTTTGTGTAAGAACATATATAAGGAGTGAGAAGAATAAACTCGGGACGGCAGTGGCGCAGTGCTGACCGTCCTCCCCGCATATCAGTGTCTGTGTTTTCATTCTCACCCCCTCCTTCAGGTCCTGTTCACCTGGATCAAGCCGGCAGGTACCGGCAGGTGGCGCCCCGAACAGGGACCTGAATACCAGGGACCGCAAGGTGAAGAAGCACCGTGGTGATAAGGTAAGACGAGTACTCGCTGAGGTAGTGGGACGCGGTGACTGGGCAGACGGGGGGAGTAATCTGTAAATATGGGACAGGCTAATAGTAGTGTGCTTTATGTACATATGCTTAAGGGAATGCTTAGAGCTCGCGGTATCGAGACGAGCCAAAAACGAATTGAGCGCTTCATTATATTTGTTAAGGAAGTGTGCCCATGGTTTCCAGAAGAGGGAACTGTGTGTTTAGAGACCTGGGAGCAGGTAGGAAAAAGAATTCAGGGTCATTTTCAAGCGCATGGTCCCCGTCGCACTCCTGTGGATGCCTTTGCTCTATGGAGCCTGGTGAGGGATAGTCTGACGGACAGGCATGAAGGGCAGAAATGGAAGGAAGCTACCCAGCCAGAGGCTCCCAAAGAGGCGGAAACCGCTAAAGGCAAAGGAGGGGAACGGCCTCCACCTCCTCCGCCGCCTTATCCTGCTCCCCAATCAGAATGGGATGTTGATGAGGCTCTTGAAGTATGGAAGGACCCATGGAAGGAAACAGAGGGAGAAGAGGAAGCGTGGGCAGCAGGGGAAAGGGAGCCGGGGCCAGAGAAGCGGCTAGGCGCGGGTGCAGTCTCCAAGTCCCATCTGCCGCCGGCCCCGCCCTGCCACCACCGCCCAAGGGGCTCCTCGGGACCCAGCCCAGGATCTAGACGGTGTGGGGGAAGAGGAGTCTTTGGCCACGTGTTCCTAATTAGAAAAGAAACTCCCTTGGTTGTAGGATAAGGCATTTATCTGTTTGTTGTGCCATTGACTTTTTTCTTTTGTCCAACATGAATGCCATTTCTGTTTTGCTAAAACAAGGGCTGAGAGTCCTGTCTGGGATGTGGGAAAGGGAGGCCCCCAATCTGTTCCTGTTGGGCCCCCATCAGGGGACTTGGGCAGTGTTCCTGTTATCTGCTCAGATCCCAAGGCTGTAAGAGTACTTGTTCACTGAAAGGGTGTAAATACAGATGTTTGTTTGATATTTTGTCTGCCCAGGTATAATTATTTCTTCATATAAATATAGAAGTCTGTAAGAAAAAAAAAAAAAGAATTTATCCAAAGTAAATGCCTTAAAATAATTGGAATTGGATTTAAAACTCAGAAATTGTTGAAATATAGATGAATAATGTATTGATTGTGACGATCTAATGGCCCAGGTAACTGGCTACCCCCTTTGTTAATAGAGGAAGAAGCATAGTCCAGGCTGGCTACTGAATGCCCCCAGGCACAGGAAAAAAAAAAAAAGAAGAAGAAGAAGGCCTTTTTGAAAAGTCAAGAGGCAGCCTGGGCTGTTAGCAAAATGATAAAAACTTGTTTAATAATCTGAGTATTGCTTCCTCATGAGAAAAACCTAGAGGACAAAATTGAAGCTGTTAATTGATAATGTCTTGTGTTTTTCTTGGAAACTAGAGTATTATTAATCTAAGGATAACTAAATGTTTGACTTTTCAGCTTTAAAAGTTCAAAATACAAATTAAACTCGGAGAAATTATATGAATGTGGTAATTAAATGTCTAAAGTATAACTTTAAAAAATATGTTATGTTTTCTCTGATAATTGGACTTGTGTTGGTCTATATTTCTTAAATATAGCTAAATTTTGAACAACAGAATCTTAAATAAGAACCAATAAGTAAGATACCTAATCTGTGTTGAATGAATTTCTTTTTTTGAATTGAAGATACCTACTTAAGTTACTTTATGAATTAGCTTGTTAAATTATAGTCAAGGTTTTCAGCTAAATGAAAATGTCAATGCTGATTGTGGAAAATGCCTGAGAAAAGATAGATCCATTGCAGAGATAATTCAAGCTTGTCAGAATGTGGGATCAGGACATTTCCTAAAGCAAGTTTTGTAAACTTGTGCCACAGGGAATTTTAGGATTAATCTTAAGGAGGAGTAGAGACGCCCTTAAGTGAACTAACTGTTTTGCCTGAAGGCATTAATTCAGATTATAAAGGAGAAATTAAAGCTAAGCTAAAATGTAATCTTGTTATGTAAATTACTCCAGGACAAAGGTTTGTTCAGACACTACTTGTACCTTATGTTCAGCAAGGTGAGGCTAAAATGAGGAAAAGAGGAGTGCAAGGATTTGGAAGCTCAGGCATCTATTGGATACATGGAATTAGCAGAACCCACTCCTTGGACACTTTTCACCGTGTTCTGTTAGGGCTCTTGAAGGCAACAGCTAGAGATTCCCCATTTCAGGCTTATTTAAAGCTGAAATTTTTATCTCTAGGAAAAATGTGACAATTTGAAATGCAAGTGGCAGAGAATTCCCTCAGCCCTCTTCCTTTTCTAAATAATAGGAGGTTTGAGGCATGGTTATGCATTTTTGAAGGACATAGAAAGAAGATTTGAAGGCTAATTTAAAATTGTGAAGGTTAGTGTATGTGATGAGAAAGAGGACAGAGTATGGAAAGAAAGGGTAGAAAGCAGTTAGGAAAGAATCAGTGTATTTACTGAAAAAAGCAGGGGCATTAGAAGAGAGAATGTCCCGGCAAGTTAGCTAGGGAAGCAAAAGGAGAGGTGCACAAACATGTAATTAGACCTTGTCTATACAAAAAAAAAATTTGACAGCCAGTTTGAAAGTGAATTGCCATGGCTTAAAGCAAAGAATATAAACTAAACCTTTGAATGACTGGCAGCAATTTAAAAGGGACGTGAAAATATTTAATCCCTTCCACTGCATGAAGGGCCTCCTTGGATAGGCAATGAGCATTCTATGTTGGCCCTTTTGCCAAGGAGGGATCCTCCTTTCACAATCCAATTAGCTGGTGCCTGAGTTTTCTGTACATGCTGAGGTTGAAGCCTCGTGATGGCTGGTACCATAGATCTGTCTGTGGCCCAATGGTGTGAGGTGGGCCCTCCCTGGAGAGGAAACCTGAGTTCCTCAAAATATATGATCATGTGCCTGGGACCCGCCAGCAGGCAAGGGGATCCTAAGGCAGGTACTGGGCATGGAGGCCATGTGGGCATAGGCTACCAAGGAGACGGAACTGAACCTCACATCACCCTGCTTGGCCCCTGAGGATGGCTGGTTAGCCAGAGACGGGTAAGATTCCTCATGGGAGGGACAACCTAAGACAGGCACAGTCGCAGAGGGGCCATCAGGAGAGAACATGGGGGCCAACAGAGGTGGGGCATAGAACCTCACCCCCCCAGCATTGCAGGGGCTTGAACACTCGCCCCTTCTGAGGGAGGTCTCCTGCCCCCATGGCTACTTCACTTCCCACGCCCAGCTCAGATCGGGACCCAGGTAACAGACAAAGACTTGGACCAGCCCAGATAAGAACCAAGGCAACAAACAGAAACTTGGCTAACAGCAGCTAGCACCAAGGATGCTCAGGGCCTACTCAAGAATACAAAACAATCCTTGCCATTAATAATTATAGGGTAAACTAAGATTGTTGTTAGAATATTAAATTTAACAGTAAAATAGCAGTCAAGTTTTCAGATTAAATTAATTTAGCTAAAATAGAAAATGCACAGCAGGAGAAGGACACCTTTTCTAGATGGGTAGAGACATACCCAACCAAGCATAAAACAGCTCAGACAGGTGAGGCCGGTAAACATTGTATTGCGCATTGTTTAAAGTGCTTCGCAACTATGGGCCGCCCAAAATGCATCAAAACAGATAATGGGCCAGGATACACGGGTAAGAATTTCCAATCCTTCTGTCACGCCTTTGGCATCGGCCTCAAAACAGGGATTCCTTATAATCCTCAAGGGCAGGGAATAGTAGAAAGGGCCAATGGCACACTAAAAGTTCAGTTACTAAAAATAAAAAAGGGGGAGCTATACCCTAGATCGGCACATAACTACCTACATCATGCCCTCTTTGTTCTTAATTTTCTAAATCTTGATGCTCAGGGCCAGTCTGCCGCACAACGAATGTGGGGAGGCAATAAGCCCCCTTCACAGGCTCAGGTACGCTGGAAGGACCCCCTCACAGGACAATGGTATGGACCTGACCCGGTACTAATCTGGGGCCGAGGCCGTGTTTGTGTTTTTCCACAGGACGCGGACGGACCACGATGGCTACCCGAGCGTTTAGTCCGCCACGCGGAGAAGGCAGCAGAAGGCGAGTTGTGAGGTGGTGGCTTCTTGGCGCTATTAGCATCGTCTGCTGGCCGCTGGGAGGAGCGAAAGAATATTGGGCCTATGTACCTGACCCGCCCTTACTTCATGTGGCGACGTGGGGAGGGCGTAACATACCTGTATATGTTAACAATACCCGGCTTCTGGGTCGCCCTTCTAGCCAGCACATCAGGCCGCAGTCACCGGTTGCCTACAATTATTCTGGCGTAGGCCAGGGGGTGCCTGTATGCTTCTCCTGGACAGATGCGCCCGGCTGTGTGTCGCTCCGGTACTCCTCTGCCAAGGCCAACGGGTCTGACATATTCTGGCAAGTGGTGGTGCCCACTTTGGGGGGCAACCATTCTGTTTTGAACTCTTCTGAACCACGGGACGCGTTACCATGCGAGAAGCCTTTTGTCTTCCAGGAACACTCAGTGCCATGGCAGAAATGCCATACCGATCAGGCCGTAGCCTTTCCTGTGATTGGTACTAACCACTCTATAGTCAGCTGGTCGAACTGCAACCAAACCAGCTGGGCTCAGGGACTGTATGAGGGCCTCTGGGGGACGCCGGAGGGGCCGTTTCAGACCCAGCTCTGGAAGTTAGCGGCGGCTCGAGATTTTCTGCAGCAGCTGATGAATGTGGTTCCCACGAGTACAGACCTTCTTCATGTGGCTCTCACAGTGGCCATAGTGGGTGCCACGGTCATTCTAATGGCCTGCTTGTTGCCTTTTCTGCTTCGAAGGGTTATCAGCTCCCTTACAATACTGGGAGCCGGGCTTCATGAAATAAAGCTAGGAATGAAGCCCGTAGAACCGGCCTACAGGGTGTAAAAGGGGAGGTTCGCTGCAGGGAAAGTCGGGGCTCTGCGCTCTATTAAGGAGCTGGACACTGGCTTAGTGCAAAGCAAAGCATTTGCAGGGAGGTTACCCTGGGAACTTACCCCAGGGTCGCCCCGAGCCTCCCTGGGGAAAGCCCAACATGCATAGAGGTTGGTAACATGTCACTGTGAAATCACCGGCTCTGCCTCTCCTCCCCAAAAGTTACCAAGGGCCACTGGAGTGGTGAATCACCACGGGAGGTGTTGGGCCTCTACCCCTCTAAGCCAGTTAATGTCCGCCCTCTGATTCCTCTAATTAAAAGGAAAGGGGGAGATGTGGGGGACCACCGGGGCAGCCCCGGGGATCGCCCCTAGGCGAACCAGAAAACCCCACTACAGTCCCCTAAAGGCAACCAAGTGGAAAAATACCCTTTAGACAGAATACAAAGGGAGGTCACTGTCTTGAGATATTTACAGAACTGTTGGAGGAGGCTGGCTAGCTTAAACACAGAATGTACCAAGAGATAAGGGAGAACACGATTACCGGGAACTGACCTGTATGCTTTGCTATGCTGATTAAGGGCTAGAATAAGGGAAGCTTTGTGTAAGAACATATATAAGGAGTGAGAAGAATAAACTCGGGACGGCAGTGGCGCAGTGCTGACCGTCCTCCCCGCATATCAGTGTCTGTGTTTTCATTCTCACCCCCTCCTTCAGGTCCTGTTCACCTGGATCAAGCCGGCAGGTACCGGCACTCCCCTATATAATAATCCTCCTAATAATAATTGACCATACCTTCGCTATACCCACAAGCCACGCCCACAGCCACACCAACCAGCCAATCAGGAGGAGATTATGCAAATAAACCCCAACCATGATGGCTGCCGCCACTAACAGGTGGAAGGCTTGGATTTCCCCGGCAACAGAGAAAGACAAGCTTTCCGCCTGCTGTTGCTGGCCTAGGTCTCCACTCAATGCTACAAAGTTTCAATTATATAAGATACAGAAATGGCGGCAGCCACTGAGCTGGAAAGAACAGAGGCTTGGGTTTCCCCTGGCAATGGAGGAAGCCAAGTTTTCCGCCTGCCATTGTCGGCCTAGGCCTCCACTCTAGGCTACAAAGTTTCAAACAGAAATGGCTGCTGCCACAGAGTAAGCAGAAGGCTTGGCTCCCCTCCAGGCTACAAAGTTTCAATTATAGAACATAAATCAACCCCAGATCCCAGGGCCTCCACTTGGGTCACTGGGAGGTGTGGCCAGCCTGCAAACCACCATAGGCCCTTCACCCAGGCAGCCCCACACCCAAAGGGAACCCCCACCCTGATCCAGGACATCCTTCAGGGCAAACTAGCTGGTCCCCACCCATTCACCAGGCTTCTATCCTATCTAATAAGAGAGTAATTTGCAGCTTGACCATCACCCCAACATACAAGAGGGCTGCCCCCATGTGGTCAAAGATCCTGCCCCCATGTGGACACAAGATGGCCACTACAAAATGGCCAGCAGAGGAGGGCCATTGGGAGGTTCCAGGCAGGCAAGGGATGGCAGTTAGGGGCAATCAAGCCTGCAGGAAAGGGCAGTTACGGGTGACCAGGCCAGCAGAGGAGGGAATTGGGGGGCAAACAGGCTGGCAGGGGAGAAGTCAGACATCAATCAGGCTGGCAGGGTAGTGGTTAGGGGCTGATCAGGCTGGTAGGCAGAAGCGGTTAGGGGCAATCAGGGAGGCAGGCAGGTGAGCAGTTTGGAGCCAGCAGTTCTGGATTGTGAGAAGAATGTCCAACTGCCCATTTAGGCCCGATCCTACCAGGATCCTACCAGGATCGGGCCTAAATGGGCAATTGGACATCCCTCGAGGGGTTCCAGATTAGAGAGGGTGCAGGTGGGGCTGAGGGGCATCTCCTACCCCCCATGCACAAATTTCATGCACCAGGCCTCTAGTATAAAATAAAAGATCAACCTCCAATTTAGTATTCATTACTTTCCAAACAATTACAGAATTCTTTTTTGTACTGAACCTCTCAAGGGACTTGGTTCAGAACACATTTGGAAAATACTGGTCTAATTCTTTATTTTAAATAGTGAGCATAAATGCAATGTTCTATTCTTTATTCCCTTCAATTATCCTAGTTTGCTGTAACCTTAATTACTATATCTTTATTACTGAATCAGCTAAAGTTAAGGTCTATTATAAAATAGGAAACCCAAAAGGTAGCAATGGCTTCAATATATGGTACATTTTTAGTACATTAGAATAACTTAAAGCCCTTGTTAAAGCGGATTGCCAGGCTCCACCCCAGAGTTTCTCATTTAGTGAGTCTGGAGTAGAGCGACGAATCTACTTTTCAACTGGGGTCCTCAGGTGATGCTGAGGCTGCAACATCATGTAACATGAAAGCTTGAGGCGAGCACAGAGGCTCCAGAATATTACAGACACCAGCTTCTTTGGACTTGCTGCTCCATCATCCTAGTTCATGGGTTTCATCCTAAGGATACTACTCAAATTCTAACCATCATGTTAACGTTTAGGCAATAAGGGGTAAAGGCAAAGGAGCACATCTCCCAGGTAAGTTATCTCCTTTTAAGCAGCCTTATTTGCAAGAATCTGGTCAAATATCCTTAATTAAGAGAAAACAGTGAATGTAATATTTTAGTCAAGATTACTGCCACCCCAAATAAAACTGAAATATATTACTAAGAAAAAAGAAAAACTAGATTTTGCATAGGCAACTAGAAATTCTACCACACTTTACATATATTCCAATCACCAAGTCCAACTGATTTGCCTAATTACTTTATGTCTCATGTTTCATCACTATTTCTACTTCCCTAGAACTCTGTTTTCATCATTTGTTACCTACTTTTTTCTCATACCCTTCTAACCAATCCTACCATCTATCTTGTAGTGAGTATGAGGGATTTTGAAGGAACTAAAGCTATTTAATATTCTTCAATGACTCCACATTTCCTACAGAATGATTAGGTGTAGCCCTTTATTATTCCATACAAAGCCCTCATCTACCGTATGACTATTCCATGCCTCAGATTTTATACTATTAAACACAACAAACTGTTTCTCCTTTCAATGCTTTCATCATGCTTTCTCTGCTACTTAAGACACTCTTCCCCCTTCTTGACCTTTATTACCCTTTAACTAAGGTACTATCTTCCTCCATAGTCTAAGTACACCTCCTCTTCAATCCCAGAAAGCTCTGTCCAGAGCTATCATAGGATGCTCTATATTATATTATGAAGATCTGTTTATATCTCTAACTTTCTCTATAAATTGTGTGCTTTGTAAGTGTAAAGACCATGTTTTACTTATTTTCTATCCCCAGAACTGGGTACAAAGTGAAGCAACTATAATTTAATGAACAAAAGCATCACCCTTTATCATCAGTTGGCCAACGTATTAAAAATCTGCCTAGGACCTGTCCAACAATCTAGTAACCTTTTGTATTACAAGTATATTAGTCTAATTATGCAATTTCAAAAAATAATATAAAATCTTAACACCTCCGGTTAAATGAGACTTCAAATTATACAACATTTTGCATAGCCAAATATCTTTTATTTTTTCAAACTGGAATACCAAAGACATAACCAAACTAGCTACAGAACATTTACAGTTTTTTTCCTGCTTATTTAACCAAACTAAATTAAGTTTTTAAAGAGAACATCTGCAACAACAAAATAATCCTAATCTATCAATCAAAGTTGGCTTCACCACTCCTTGTCTTTTCTTTATATTTATCTAAGTTCTCCAACTTTAAGTCTTCTTCCGCTTTATACTGGGCATATTCAGTATCTTTTTCTGGGTTTGGAGTTGATTTCCCTTTTGGTAGCAAGAAACATTCAGCATTCAAAACTTGCTCAGCAGTCATTGAACTTCTCCGGTAGATCAAACTACACAGGAGGGATTTGACGTTATCACCCTGCAAGGAAAAGGAGATGTGGCAAAACAATAGTCAAATCAAAACAAGCAAGCAAAGAGACAAACCTACAATAAGGGCAGAGGATCAAATTCAAAAACACTTTTAACCAATATTTCAGATCTAAAATCACTTTTTTCTATTTAGATTTTTTAAAGATTTCTACAAAATTCAACCAGTTTTTACCAGAAATGAATTAATAATTAAACAATGAAATTAAATTACAAAAGAAACATAGTTGAAATGTCTCAAGAAACAAGTGAAATTGCAAAACAGGACATTTAATGACTTGCCCTCTCCCCTCGTTTTGAGGGCGACAGCCGGAGCTTGGCATGATAAAGACGTACACTGAAGCTCCTCTGTCTGGGCGGGTGTCCCCCTTTACCTCCTCAACTGCTTCTGGTTTCACTTTTGAAGTGATCTCTGGGAACTCTTCTACTACCTCTTATCAGTATCATTATCATTATGAGAGTCAATATTTATGTGCCACTGTTTCAAAGAATGTTTTTTAGTATTATCACATGTAAACAATACCATAATATTGATCTTCCATTATTTCTACCTCCCAAATCACCCGGATATGCCTTTTTTGGCCCCCTATGATGACTCCAATTAGAGCATATTTCACAGTGAATGAAAATCACCTGTTTACTGCTAGTGTCATTAGATTCAAATATCTTTAAGATCAGAAATTTTAGCTTATTACTTCATCCCCAACAATTAGTACAGTGTCAGGAATATAGCAGATATTCATTTGCTAAATGAACGAACGTCAATGCCCATAATGCACTCTACAGAATATCTTCTTAAATATATTTAAAGAGATAGGTATAAAAAAATTTACAAAATCTAAATTATAAAAATAGTACATGCTTTTGAAAACCACAAAAGTAGATTTAGAACAAGTAGAAAATCCTATCATGTTTTCAGACAAAAAGACTCACCTCAAATGTGTCAACTGTCCCTGAGTTAATTTATAAACTTAAATGATTCCAATAAAATATAATCATTGCCCCCCCAGAAACTAAATAAGTTAACTGTAAACATCTTTTAGAAGAATAATAGGCAAGAAGAGAGACATGAAAGGCTTGATAAAAATAGCAGAAACTACTAGCCTTCCCAATTATTAAAAAGTTTACACTGAAGACAAACTTGCATTAAAATCTGTTAATTGAAAGAATATTGCACTATAATTTGAATAAATAAAAAGAAACAGAACAAAATAGAAAATTAAAAATATACTCCTACACAAATGAAATTTCAGTAAATGAAATGATGGCATTTTCCAATGAAGGGAGGGGATAGCTTTTTAATAAAAGGTATTGGGACAAATACCTTTTATTTGGTATTTGTCCACTGGAAAAAGATCAGATATATTTCTCCAACTAAACACTAGAATAATTCCACATGTATCAAAAATCTAAATTTAAAAAATAAAATTACATTAAGTACTAGAAAAAATAGTTTAATTACTCAATTCTCCAAAATTATGAAAAACAAAATATTTTCCTTAAGCTTTCCCACTTACAGATTATAAACCTGTACAAAATCATAAAACACAATTAGAGAACAGATAGAAAGCAATCTCTAAAAGTCAAAACCAAAAGGGAACAGGCTAACTATCTGACATTCTGGAAAAAGTAAAACTATGGAGTCAGTAAAAATATCAGTGGTTACCCAGATCTGGGGAAGGTAAAGATGAACAGGCAGAGCACAGAGGATTTTTAGGGCAGTGAAAATATTCTGTATAATACTATAATGGTAGGCAGCTACATGTCATCATACATTTGTCCAAACTCATAAAAATGTACACCAAGCGTGAACCTTAATGTAAATTCTAAACTTCAGGTAATAAAGATGTGTCAAAGTAGGTTCACCAGTTATAACAAATGTACCACTCTTGTGGGGGATTTTGATAATGGATAGACTATGTATATGTAAGAGAAGGAAGTATACGAAAAATCTCTGTAACTTCTCTCAATTTTGTTTGTGAACTTAAAAATTGCTCTTAAAAAAAGCAGGCTCAGGGGAGAAACCAAGATGGTGGCATAGGTAAACACCTCAACTGCTGCCTCGCACAATTACAAAACTACAATTAAAAGACAAACAGACATTATCCAGAACCACAGGAAAGCTGGCTGAGTGGAAATTCTACAACTAGAAGGAAAGAGAAACGCACACAGACCCAGAGGAGCTTCAAAAGGCTAAGGGACAGAGACACGCATGTGGAGAGGACGGGTGGCTGTGTGCACGGGCGGCTAAGTGCCTGGCTGGCTTTCTCTAGAGGGAGGGAGACAGAAGCTCCTGACTACACTGAACCCCAGTTCCAACTGCACACAGTTCAGGCAAGACCCTGGGGACCCAGTCTCATACGGGGTGAAGCTGGACTTTCAGGAAAAGAGAAAAGCACACAGAAACTCAGGGGAGCTGCCAAAGGCAGAGATCTGGAGGCACACACAGGAGTGCACGTAGAGAGGACTGACTACTAGTGCGACACTGGTTTTCTCTAGCGGGAGGGAACTGGAAGCTCTTGACTGCACTGAACTCCAGTTCCGGGCAAGAATCTGGGACTCCAGATTCATTAGGGGAGAAACTGAACTGTCTGGCAGTGGGCAAAATTCGAGGGCGGCTTGCTCTGAGGTGCGTGCAGCAATTACGGAGGGACACTAAGACCCAGGGGCCGCATAGGGCAGGGCTGATGGAAAGCCAAGGCTGTCTGCTCAGCCCTGAGACTCTGCCCCATCCAAGCTGAGCACAAAGGCTTTTGCAATTTTGCAAGTCTTGTCTCAAAGCTGTCTCCAGCACAGAAGTTCTCCCTGCATAGACATAACTGATCCTCATAGCCAATTGGTATGGAGGTCAATTCCTCCCAGTGATACCAACAACAATCCAGACTTAACTACAACAAGGCTGTACACACAGTCCACAAAGGGGTGCACCAAGAGTGTCCACCTCAGGTAACTGGGGAGGCTGAGCCACTGGGCCACATAAGACACCTAGCACACAAAGCTACCCTACCAACTCAGGGAAGCAGCAAAAATGCAGAGACAAAGAAACATCACAAATGAAAGAAATGAAGGAAAACAAACAATTGGATATAAAGTTCAAAACCAGTTATAAGGTTTTTCAAGAATTTCCTAGAAAAGGCCAATAAATCTAGCAAGACCTTCAAGGATATGAGAAAGGACCAACTAGAAATTAAACATACACTGACTGAAATATAAAATGTTATACACAGACCTAAAAGCAGACTAGAGAAAGGCAAGAATCAAGTCAAAGATTTGAAATACAAAGAAGCAAAAAACACTCAACAGGAAAAGAAAAAAGAATCCAAAAACTTGAAGATAGTGTAAGGAGCCTCTGGGACAACTTCAAGCATACCAACATCAGGATTATGGGGGTACCAGAATAAGACTGAGAGCAAGATACTAAAAACCTGTTTGAAGAAATAATGACTGAAAACTTCCACCACCTGGTGAAAGAAATACTTATAAGTCCAGGAAGTGCACAGAACCCCAAACAAATGGAATCCAAAGAGAACCACACCAAGACACATCAAAATTAAAATACCAAGAGCAAAAGGCAAAGAGAGAATATTAAAAGCAGCAAAAGAAAAACAGTATTACCTACAAGGGAGCACCCATACGATTGTCAGCTGATTTCTAAACAGTTACTATGCAGGCCAGATGGGAGTGGCAAAAAATATTCAAAGTGATAAATAACAAGAACCTACAACCAAGATTACCCAGCAAAGCTATAATTCAGAATTGAAGGTCAGATGAAGAGCGTCACAGATTTAAAAAAAAAAAAAAAGCTAAAGGAGTTCATCACCACCAAACCAGTATTACATGAAATGCTTAAAGGTATTCTTTAAAAAGAGGAAGTAGAAGAAAAAGGTAAAGATAAAAATTATGAACAACAAATACATATCTATCAACAAGTGAATCTAAAAATCAAGTGAATTAAAAATATGATGAACAGAATAAACTGGTAAATATAATAGAATCAGGGGCATAGAAAGAAAATGGGCTGACAATTCTTGGGGGGTATGGGAAGAGACTGGACAAAAATTGTACATCTATAAATGAGGACAGGTGGGGGAGGTAAGGGCAAAGGGTGGGGTGGGAACCAAGTGGAGGGGAGCTATGAGGGAAAAAAAGAGGAACAACTGTAATAATCTGAACAATAAAGATTTATTAAATTTTTTAAAAGCTCATAAAAAACAGTGGTAAAAAATAAAATATTTTCTTATTTAAAAAAAAATAGCATAAAGCCGAAACCTGTTTGGCTCAGTGGATAGAGCATCGGACTGCCAACTGAAAGGTCCTAGGTTCGATTCCGGTCAAGGGCATGTACCTTGGCTGTGGGCACATCCCCAGTGGGGGGCATGCAGGAGGCAGCTGATCGATGTTTCTCTCTCATCGATGTTTCCGACTTTCTATCCCTCTCCCTTCTGCTCTGTAAAAAAAAATCAATAAAATATTTAAAATATTAAAATTTAAAAAATAGCATAAGAAACTTTTAGAGCCTGATCATTATACTTTTATAGACTCATTTACTGCAATATTTAACCTCTTGATATTTAGTCATACTGTACTATTCCATTTCAAAATAATTTAATTTTTTATATCTTAGTGCAGGCTTTTGTCTTTATCAGAAATGCCTACCATCTCACCCTATCTCATGTAAAATCCTAATTCAGTCTTGAAGATTCATCTCAAATAACTAATTGCTTCCTCCTTTCTCTGCAGAATTAAAAATTGGCTTCCTCCAAAGTACTTCCTTAATGCTCTATTTATAGCACTTTTGGCATGGCTCAATAGATAAGCATCAACCCATGAACAGGACACTGCAGTTCAATTCCAGGTCAGGGCACATGCCTGGGTTGCAGGTTCAATCCTCAGAAGAGGGCATGCAGGGGGGCATGCTGGAGGCATCCAACTGATGATTCTCTCTCACTATTGATGTTTCTATCTCTCTCTCCCTCTTCCTCTCCCTTCCTCTCTAAAATCAATAAAAATATACTTTAAAAAAGGTAAAACACTAATTTTAATACAATATTACCTTGGAAGATACAGAAAAGACTATTTTTCCTTAATTGTTACTTAGATTATTTATATAATTTGTATGAAAAACATATACAACAGCAGTTTTCTCTAGCAGAAATTCTCTGGCAGAAATTTAAGCAGGGTACTTAAATTTTTTTCAGTATTTACTGTGACTGCCATTTGGCATTCTTACAATAATTAGAGTGTACTTTCAGTCAAATATTTAAGTTTGCATTACTACTATACCTCTATATCACATCTGCAACAAGTAAATGACAGAAAAGTCACATACCAAACGAAACTGATCCACTTTGGGGATTCCCTCTTCATTTGTCTCAAATTCCTGATTTTGAACAGAAAGCTGTAAAGAAAACAGAAGGAATAAATTCCCAATGTACCAATACTGACCCTGTAACAAAGTCAAATCTGAAACTCTTCAGATTCTTGTGAGAAGAGAAGAACTCAAAGAAAGCACATTAACCCTTGCAGGATAAAAATGTGTTCATTATAATAAGTTCCTGCCCTCCCCCCCCCCAAAAAATGTATCAAGCAGAATGGCTGCACAAAGTATAGACACTTTTAACACTTCCTCTCCTTACAAGCAAAGGGAGAATAGATCAGTTCTGCCCAGCCCACATAACCCTGTAGTTCCACAGCAGGAAGAGAGACCAGCTCAGAGCTGGGCGTTCAAAGTGTAAGACCTTTAGAGGGGGGCTATTTATTGTCTGGGACCAGAGGAAGTGCTTAGTTCCCTCCTGCTGGCTGGGCTGCAACATCCTCAACAAGAGAGAGTTTTGATCTATCGTCCTGAGCCCAGGCAGGCTGAGCTTGCTCCCGTACCCAACCTGAACCTGCAGCGAGCCTCCACAGAGGAAACCAGGGTTGGAGACTGTCAGAGACCAAGGGGTTTGGCTTTGAACCAGGGGCTACTTTTCCCTAAACCTATTCTCAGCTAGCCTGGGTTCATCCTACAGTCTCCCTTCGGAAGGCTTTGGAGTAAGACCAGGCAACCTCAGGGCGAGTTGGAGTAGCTGACAGGTGGAAGTGGACATCAGGAAGCTTCTATCCTTTTACAGATCTGCTACCACCTCAAAACTGGAAAAAGGCAACCCTTTTACACAGATTGGCACCCTCCCACACACACTTAGGTCCCGTCAATGCAACTTCAAAAGTACCAACATTTGCATGATGGGGGTACCAGGAGGAGGAGAGAGAAAGGAATTAAAAACGTATTTGAAAACATAATGACAAAAAACTTCCCTAAACTGGTGAAGGAAAGACACACAAGTCCAAGAAGCACAGAGTCCCAATCAAGGAGAGGCCAAAGAGAGCCACACAAAGACACTTCAATAATTAAAATGCCAAAGGTTAAAGACACGGAATCTTAAAAGCAGCAAGAGAAAGCAGAGTAACAACTGACTCCACACTACTAGTAAATCAAAGACATATGCATCCACATTCTCACTGCAGCACTGAGTAAGACGTGGTGCCTATCTATATAATAAAGAGCCAGGGTCATTTATAACAAATTCAAATTTCAATGTCCATAACACACATTCATTTTACATACTGTCTATGGCTGCTTTCATACTACAGAGACCTTAAATACTTACCATCTGGCCCTTTATTTTGCAGAACCCTGGTTAGAACCTCTAGTACAATTTTAAGCAGAAGTGAGAACAGATACCCTTCCCTGATTAATGCTTAACCATTCATAATTCACAGGAAGAATGGGTTTTAACTCTGAATAAAAAAATCGTTATCTGATTTACAATGAAATCAGGAATATTTACTCAAGGTTCACTCAGCATTTATTTTCCACATATGGATAAAATGCTTCCAGATAATATAGGACAAAATCATTTTCACTGTTAATTTTGACTTTAATAAAATTAAGACAAATGTGATATATAAATATATAGCAAGCCAATTTGTAGAAAGTACATAATAGGTGATAGAAAATATGCCAACAGTTTGTCATAAAACTTTTTTAAAAGAAAAACAAGCAACTTTCTATTAAATATCTATACTGCTTTTTTGAGGAAAATCCCTACAAAATCATCAGTTTACATACTGACATACACACACACGCAGTATGTAAATGAATGACCTATTTCAATAAAAAAATAACATACCCACAATAAAATGCAGCCGTACGCATACAAGTCAGAACTTGGAGAAGCAGGTTTTCCCATCTTCACTTCAGGTGATATCAAACTCAAGTCACCAACCGTCATGTTCACTGAGGCTCGCTGACTCTGGGAAAACAGCAGTTAAATATCTTAGAGGCAACACAATTGAGGCGGCTCTCCATGAAGTACTCTACATCTATTCAACAACAACAAACACTAATTTGTAATACTTCATTCTCTTTCGCTATCAAGTATTTTTACCTAATTTCTGCTATTATAAACTGCTCCTAAAATCAGTATCATAAACTTAACAGTGAGACTTCGGTTACATTTCACACTGTGGACCCAAGTAGATTTAAAACTAAGAATCACTAGTTATTTAGACATTTAGTACATTTTTAAAATAAATGTCATAAGGGGAGAAAAGACTGCTATTTTCTAATTCTAATATTCTAAGTAATTTTTTTAAAAAAACTGAAAGTCTACAAAGTGCTTTCCTTCTTTACTGACCATTTTCTAAGTATGCCATTTCTGATGTGTCAAAAGATATCTAGTAACAATAACAAAAGAATCTAGTTGACTGAGTACTCTGTGGTTCAGTGGCTGAGCGCCAACCTATGAACCAGGAGGTCACGGTTCAATTCCTGGTCAGGTCACATGCCCGGGTTGCAGGCTCAATCCCCAGTGTGCAGCAGGCAGGAGGCAGCTGATCAATGATTCTCTTTCATCAGTGATGTTTCTCTTTCTCTGTTTCTCTTGTTTCTCTCTCCCCCCATCCCCACCCTGTCTCTTCCCCTACTTCCCTCACTCCCTCCCTCTCTGAAATCAATTAAAATGTATCTTTTTTTAAAAAAAAGAACAAGAAACCTGGATTTATACAGACCTTGGCTGCAATTCTCCTGTCCACTTATTTGCTGTGTGACTTCCGGCTTTAACTAATTCTTTGAGCCTGAATTAACTTATAAAATGGAAATAATATCTTCCTTACAGAGTCATGGGAAAGCTAAAAATAACTGGTAATCACCTAGCACATATTACTGTTAATTATCACTTCTCCTCCTCCTATCTTCACCCTTGGTTCCCAAGTTTCTAAAAAAAATTCCTATTAATTAAAAACTTTTTAAAAATATATATATATACACACATATATATATATAATCTATTAGGAGGAAGGGTATTAATAGAAGGAGAGGCTGGAAATAGCCACCTAGTTTTCCCTATTTCCTAGTAATTAAATGTATCTTGATGATGATACAATATTTAGCATTATTAATGCCACTGACTTTACAATGTCAGCTTGCCTGAAGACTGATAGTTACAAAATATAATGCAAAAATTTGAAAACTCTGTTCCAGCATCTAGTTGGTAACAAATTGCTTATATTACATGATACAACTTAAAGATAAAGATCTTACAATAAACTGGAGGCCCGGATGCACGAAATTCATGCACTGGAGGGGGGTGTCCCTCAGCCCAGCCTGCACCCTCTCCAATCTGAGACCCCTTAGGGGATGTCCGACTTCTAGTTGTTGGATATCCTTCTCACAATCCAGGACTGCTAGCTCCCAACGACTCACCTACCTGTCTGATTGCCCCTAACCACTTCTGCCTACCAGCCTGATCACCTCCCATCTGCCCTCCCCTGCTGGCCTGGTTGCCCCTAACTGCCCTCCCCTGCTCCTGATTGCCCACAACTGCCTTCACTTGCCAGCCATCTTGTGTTAGCCAACTTGTGATGACATGGGGGCAGCCGTTTTGTGTGAGAGTGTGATGGTCAATTTGCATATTACCAATTTATTATATAGGATTATCTTACTATGTAAAAGTGTAAAATACTGCCTAATAATATTAAAGGAAGTTTAGGACCTATTTGTAAAATCATGTTATTTTACCACAGATTTGGTGAAGTCAAAATCTCCAACAATTCCTTGTTCACGGTTTAAAGCAAATACATTATTCTGATGAAGTGATCCATGAATTATGTCAGCCTTGTGCAAGGTATGCAGGCCTTGGGCAACACCTTTCATGACCTTTAAAGCTTCCTAAAGATAAATACACACAAAAGAAGTCAGGAAGTAGGCTAATTATTTTAATACATAATTAAAGGACTATTCCAACCAAAACCAGTTTGGCTCAGTGGATAAAGAGTCAACCTGTGGACTGAAAGGTCCCAGGTTCGATTCCAGTCAAGGACATGTACCTTGGTTGTGGATACATCCCTGGTGGGGGTGTGTAAGAGGCAGCTGATCGACGTTTCTCTCTCATTAATGTTTCTGACTTTCTATCCCTTTCCTTTCCCTTTCTCTCTTTAAAAAAATCAATAAAATGTATTTTTTAAAAAGACTGTTCCAGAAATGAGTAAAGCTTCCTCCAAATGAGTCTTTAATAAGAATACAGCATAGACAGATAGAAGGAACCAAGATGGCGGCATAGGTAAACACCTATCTTGCTGCCCCACAAAACAATTCCAAAACTACAACTTAACGACAGAACAAATATCATCCAGAATCACTGGAAAGCTGGCTGAGTGAAAATTCCACAAATAAAAGTAAAGATAGGACACTGTGACTCAGAGGAGCAGCGGAGCGCAGCGTTGAAGATACCCTGCACACGTGCCAGCGAGAGAGCAGGCAGCTGCAAACCTGGCTGGTTTTCTCCAATGGGGCAGGTGGAGGCATCCCACTGCACTGATTGCCCAGTTCCAGACAGGTCTGGGGAGCCCACACTCATACAGGGTAGAACTGGGCAGTGGGAAAGCACGCTGAAGCCTGGCGTGGCAGAGGTCTGTGAGCTTGGGGAGAGGGCGAGCTTGTGGAGTGTGTGTGTAAACTTGGAAAAGCAGGGTGCGCGTAAACTTGGGACCAGAAGTGCGCGACCGCACGAAGAGGATGTGTGACTTGCTTCCTCGTTCGGGAGACCACCAGACTGCATTGTGTTGCAACCCTGAGCGAGACTTTGGGGGTGCGGACTCATTTGGGGAGAGCCTGAGTTGTCTGGCAGCGGGTGCAGATCTGCAGCAGCTTTCTCTCAGAGGCGCTTGCAGCCATTACCACCTGCACAGAGACCCATGCACAGCATAGGGCAGAGCTGACGCTGCCTGCTCAGCCTGGAGACTCCGGCCATCCAACCTGAACACAGCTTCCCTCACAATCAATTGGCCTGGAGGTCAAATCCTCCTAGTGCTAACAACAATAAGCTGGGCTTAACTTCAACAATACTGTACACAACCTATAATGGGATGCAGCAAGAGTATCCACCTCAGGTAACTGGGGAGGCTGAGCCACTGTCCCTTAGTGGACATCTACCACACAAACCTAATCGACCAACTCAGGAAAGCAGCCACAATGCAGAGACATGGAAAGAAATCAGATGTGAAAGAAATGGAGGGAAAAAGACAACTAGACATAGAGTTCAAAACCACAGTTATAAGGTTTTTCAAGAGGCTCCTAGAAAAGGCCGAGACCTACAAGGAAATGAACAAGACATATGAGGAAATGAACAAGACCTACGTGGATATGAAAAAGGATCAACTAGAAATTAAGCATACACTGACTGAAATAAAAAATATTATACAAAGACCTAAAAGCAATCCAGACAACCGCAAGAACCAAGTTAAAGATTTGAAATACAAAGAAGCAAAATCCACTCAGCCGGAAAAGCAAGAAGCAAAAAGAATCAAAAAAATTGAAGATAGTGTAAGGGGCCTCTGGGACAACCTCAAGCATACCAACATCCGAATTATAGGGGTGCCAGAAAAAGAGAGAGAGCAAGATAATGAAAACCTACTTGAAGAAATAGTGACCGAAAACTTCCCCCACCTGTGAAAGAAATTGATTTAAAAGCCCAAGAAATGCACAGAACCCCAAAATATAGGAATCTAAAGAGGACCACACCAAGACACATCATAATTAAAATGGCAAGAGCAAAAGACAGAGAGAGAATATTAAAAGCAGCAAGAGAAAAACAGTTAGTTGCCTATGAGGGAGCACCTATACAATTGTCAGCAGATTTCTCAACAGAAACGATGCAGGCCAGACGGGAGTGGCAAGAAATATTCAAAGTGATGAATAGCAAGAATCTACAACCAAGATTACTCTATCCAGCAAAGCTATCATTCAGAATTGAAGATCAGATAAAGTGCTTCACAGATAAGAAAAAGCTAAAGGAGTTCATCACCACCAAACCAATATTATATGAATTGCTGAAAGATATTCTATAAAAAGAGGAGGAAGAAAAAGGTAAAAATATAAATTATGAACCAATACACATCTATCAACAAATGAACCTAAAAATCAAGTGAATTAATAATCTGATGAACAGGATAAACTGGTGAATATAACAGAATCATGGACATAGAGAGGGAATGGACTGACAATTCTTGGGGAGAAAATGGGTGTAGGAGGTGCAACAAGGGAATGGACAAAAATCATGCACCAATAGGAGAGGACAGTGTGGGGAGATGAGGGCAGAGGGTGGGGAAGGGTACCGGGTGGAGGGGAGCTATAGGGGGAAAAAAGGGAAACAGTGTAATTAATAAACTGAATAAAGATTTTAAAAATAATAATAAAAGAATACAGCATAGAGAAAGAATTAAAGACAGAAGCTGTGATTATGTAACTGGTGACATCATCTATACATGACTTAAAAGACTTCAGTCTCTAAAAAGACTTAGATTATAAATAATGACTATACAAGGTATCTAGGGTAGAAAAAGAGACTGAAATAGTGTTACCGGGCAGGAGAAATCAGGATGTCTTTTATTGGTATTACTAATTCATATTTATGACAGAAATTAAATTTATCACTCAAGTATTTATAATAGCAAGTGCTATATATACAATGCAACTTACAGTACAGCTTAACAGCTTTACGCATGAGCTTTGGTACCAACAAGACCTAATTTCAAGTCCCGACTCTACCACTGGTTAAGGGACCCTGTGCAAGTCACTTAATCTCTGTGAGCCTCATATTTTTTCATCTGTATTTAATGGGATAACTCACAGGGTTGATGTGACAAAAACAGTAATATGAGTCAAAAT
Organism: Antrozous pallidus; assembly: GCA_027563665.1. Taxonomy (NCBI): domain Eukaryota; kingdom Metazoa; phylum Chordata; class Mammalia; order Chiroptera; family Vespertilionidae; genus Antrozous; species Antrozous pallidus. The sequence goes on along the minus strand of CM050521.1, from coordinate 74,052,607 downwards.
TTCACATATTATAAAGCAAGTAATATGCCCTCCATAGATATTAGCTGTTATTTTCTCATTCAAAACATCCATGGAAATAGATGATTTTTTTGTTTTTTTGTTTTTTACTTACCTCTGAAGTTAGAGGCATATTGGCTTGAATAGCACTCAAGTTTGCTTTAGGATAATATGGGACCATCAGATAAGCCATAGGATCGGACTAAGAAGCAAAACAGAAAATAAGACTCAAAGTAAAACATTCTTCAATGTATTTTTAGTATATATTGATTGTTCAAGATACCTTTATTTTAAAAGGAATGAATAATTGCCTCACTAAAACTGGAAGCAAAAACTTTTTAAAAATGCAACACTTTCTGCAAGAGATTAGTATAACTTTACCTTACACAGAAATAGGAATATCAATGGTAGCAACCCAGACTCTTCCTTAGCTTCTCTCCAAGCTCTGTGATAGGCAGCTGTTCTCTGAACCACCCTGGCTTCTGTATCAACATCCACAGAGTAGCCCTTGTACCAAAAAGAGACACATTGGTAATTCCAAGATTAAAAATCCCACTCTAATGATACATCATTCCAACTTCAACATCATGATTTTTACATAAGTTAAATTACATTTAATTTTATTTTTAAACGTATTAAGTACATTTTTATCTACTTTGAATGCTGTAATTTAGAAAGGAAAGAACAATTCTACTTGTGACTTAATATATATCCACAATGCATAGCCACTGAGGCCAAATTAACCTATTATGGTAACAGTTTCCCAGATCAATTAAGAAAAGAAATCAAAGAATAGAAGACTGAGTTGGCAAAACAGGTAAAATTATATAGTAGCTCATTTCAAAGAGAAGTGTAAGAAAAACAAAAATTTTGAAATGTAGAATGTAATAAATTCACTTGAAAAAGGAAAGCAGGAGAACTAAGATGGCGGCATAGGTAAAACACCTATCTTGACCTCATACGCAGCAATTTTAATACTACAACTTAACGAAAGAACAAATACCTTCCAGAATCACCAGAAAGCTTGCCGAGTGAAAATTCCACAAATAAAAGTGAAAATAAGACACTGTGACTCCGAGGAGCGGCAGCGAGCAGCGTTGAAAGATTCGCGCGGAGAGAGGTTTGGAGCGCGTGCCACGGAGAGGGCGGGCAGCTGAAAACCGGCCAGTTTTCTCGAACGGGGAGACAAAGACGTCCCACTGGACTGATTCTCCAGCTCTGGGCGAAGTCCAGAGAACCCACTATCATACGGGGTGAAAACTGGACAGTGGGAGGGCACGCCAAAGCTCGGGTGCTGCCGGCTCTCCCGGCTTGTGGAGAAGGCAGCTTGCTCGCGAGTAGCTCGGCTGCGTGACCGCGCAGAGAGCGCTCTGTGACTCGCTCTGTCATTCAGCAAACCGTCATACTGCTTTGTTTTACGACCCTGGGTGAGACATTGTGCATGCAGACTCATTTTGGGAGAGTCTGAATTCCCCGGCAGCCGGCGGAGCTCGGCAGCGGCTCTCTCTCAGAGGTGCTGGCGGCCATTGCCCCCCGCACAGAGTCCCTGGGGCCGCATAGGGCAGAGCTAACGCTATCTGCTTGGCCTGGAGACTCCGCCCATCCAACCTGAGCACAGCTGAGCTTCACAGACAATTGGCCTGGAGGTCAACCCTCCAAGTGCTAACAACGATTAACTGAGCTTAACTTCAGCAAGACTGTGCAGCCCATATCCACCTCAGGTAATTGGGGAGGCTCAGCCACTGTCCCTAGTAGGAAGTCTACCACACAAAGCCAACTCAGGGAAGCAGCCACCATGCAGCGACATGGAAAGAAATCAGATGTGAAAGAAATGGAGGGAAAAAAAACGACTGGACATGGAATTCAAAACCACGGTTATAGGGTTTTTCAAGAGGCTCCATCAAAAGGTCGAGGCCTATAAGGAAATAAGCAAGACCACAAAGGAAATGAATGAGTCCTACAAGGAAATGAACAAGACCCTCAAGGATATAAACGAGACCTGCAAGGAAATGATCAAGACCAACGTGGAAATGAATGAGTCCTACAAGGAAATGAAGGAGACCCTCAAGGATATAAAGGAGACTCTCAAGGATATGAAAAAGGACCAACCAGAAATTAAGCATACACTGACTGAAACAAAAAATATTATACAAGGACCTAAAAGTGCTCTGGAGCACCCCAAGAACCAAGTTAAAGATTTGAAATACAAAGAGGTAAAATCCACACAGCTGAAAAAGCAAGAAACCAAAAGAATCCAAAAAAATGAAGATAGTGTAAGGGGACTCTGGGACAACCTCAAGCATACCAACATCCGAATTATAGGGGTGCCAGAAAAAGAGAGAGAGCAAGACAATGAAAACCTATTTGAAGAAATAGTGACTGAAAACTTCCCACACCTGGTGAAAGAAATTGACTTAGGAGTCCAAGAAGTGCACCGAACCCCAATATATAGGAACCCTAAGAGGACCACACCAAGGCACATCATAATTAAAATGCCAAGAGCAAAAGATAAAGAGAGAATAATAAAAGCAGCAAGAGAGAAACAGTTGGTTACCTATAAGGGAGCACCCATACGATTGTCAGTGGATTTCTCAACAGAAACGATGCAGGCCAGACGGGAGTGGCAAGAAATATTCAAAGTGATGAATAGCAAGAATCTACAACCAAGATTACTCTATCCAGCAAAGCTATCATTCAGAATTGAAGGTCAGATGAAGTGCTTCGCAGATAAGAAAAAGCTAAAGGAGTTCATCACCACCAAACCAACATTATATGAAATGCTGAAAGATATTCTTTAAGAAGAGGAAGAAGAAAAAGGTAAAAATATAAATTATGAACAACAAATACACATCTATCAACAAATGAACATAAAAATCAAGTGAATTGACAGGCTGTTGAACAGGACAAACTGGTGAATATAACAGAGACATGGACATAGAGAGGGAATGGTCTGACAATTCTTGGGGAGAAAAGGGTTGTGCGAAGTGCAGCAAGAGACTGGACAAAAATCTTGCAATAATGGGAGAGGACAGTGGGGAGGGGGAGGTGAGGGTGGAGGGTGGGATAGGTACAGGGTGGAGGGGAGCTATAGGGGGATAAAAAGGGGAAACAATGTAATTAATAAACTGAACAATAAAGATTTAAAAAAATTGAAAAAAAAGAAAAAGAAAAAGGAAAGCAAATATTTCCTATTAAGGAGCATATATTACTTAGAGAAGCTTTAAATTCAAAAGTATTTCTGGTTATCAAACCAGAAGCATAATCATCAAGCTGGTCAACTAATAAAATTTAGAAAACAAACAGTGAGTTTTTACTTTCCTAAAAAGTAACACCCCAGCCATTACATTTCTGAATCTCCCATAAGTCAGAATAACTTAAAATTACCTTTAAAAGAATTATCTGCCCATTAACCTCAGAACATAGCAAAGGACGCTTGCTGCTAAGTTCTTTCATGGGCTCGGCATCAAGAAGATCCCGTTCCAAGCTCATGGTAAGAAGACCACCAGAGTTCTAGGCACAAGTTTTTGTTAAAGTAATAATCTAAACAATCCCAATACTTAAATCATCAACATAATTAGTTACATGTTGTTAGCTGAATTGGACATCATTAACCCTACTGGAGAAACCAAAGAAATAAAAATATTTAAAGTTGTATTTTTTCTTTCTAGTTCCTGGCTCTTGAACCACAACCAAAAGTATTATCATCATCAATTTAATTGCTACTATAGTTACAGAACAGACTCTGGAAAATACTGGAATAAATCAGACATGCTTCCAAGGAACCCTGATGTTTACTTGTGAAACTTGTGTTTTCTAAAAATATTAAAATGACAATAAAAAGAAGGTTGTAAAATGAGAATGAGAACCCTAAAAATTATGACTACTATGAAGTAATTCTAGGAAATGCATCTGTTTGAAGTGGAATCCTCAAGAGTGAAAATGACTTTCAAGTATTTTCATTCTACTAAATTATTTCTGCTACTTTTAAAAAGAAATAATGTTTTGCACTAAAACTTGAATATCAACAACGTAGGTCAAGCAAGTTTCATTGTGTTACAATTTTAGTAACAAGGACTGTAAAACTGCTTCTTAAATGTTGTCAATACACACAATCTATAATAAATCCACAGAGGTTTCCTAAGTATACATCTCAGTAAAACATCTCAAAACCATTAAAGAAGTCCATAATCCCTTACTAAACCCTTTTATATTCTTCCACAATAAAATAGGTAAGCATATTTTTAAATTAATTTTCAAGTCCTACATGGCACCACAAATTCACTCACCCATTCTACATGGATAGTTTCTAAGCTACAGTTAAATAATTTCATGGAAACCCCCACATTATTTTTAAAGTTCCATCTGGAAAGATTTTACAATAATTTCTTTAACAATTTAAGAGACATTAATCTTCACATTTATGAATTCACAAATATGTGAATATCCCTTTGTGCCCTATATTTGTTATCATGGACTTAATGTCAATCTTTAAGAATAAATACCATGCCTTATCTGGTTTGGCTCAATGAATGGAGCATCGGCCTGCGGACTGAAGGATCCTGGGTTCTATTCCAGTTAGGGGCACATGCCCAGGTTGTGGGCTTGACCCCCAGTGGGGGTTGTGTAGGAGGCAACCGATTCTCTCTCATCATTGATATTTCTGTTTCTCTTTCCCCTCTCCCTTCCTCTCTGAAATAGAAATGTATTTTTTTTAAAGATAACTATCATATCTAGCTCCCCCCCCCATCACTACCAGGCAATATAAAACACAGAGCTAACAAATTCTGCCTTAAGAACCAGAATATACCATCCTGTGCCACACTGCCCTTCTATCTAGTACCCTGATTTTCCAGCCTTTGGATCCTACTGGCCTAGAAAACTATACCCACATCAACATCTCTAGCTTAACCAATATCTCTACAATTTTCTCCAATCTGTTTTAACTTAAAAGATACACTTGGCATAAATCCCTCATGACTAGCAATGTCCTGCTTTTATTCTAATTCTTGGGCCAGCAGCTAAAACTGCTATTATTTAAAAAAATAAAACACCTAGAATGCACTGTGCCAGTATTAAAGACAATTTAGAGGAAAAGTTCTGATAATACTCAGAAGCTACTCATCATAAACATTTTTATAGTATGGATATTATAAATTTAAAGCTTACCATGTATTTAAGTAATCCTATTTCGGGATGAAGCAAAGGTAGCTCAGGGAACCATTTCTGTACCAAGTTATTCAGCTTCTCCTAAGTTTAAAAAATATAGGTATATATTCAATTGCAATATGTTGGCCTTTGGGGAAAAATAACATAGCAGTACCTCCCTTATTATATACCTAAGAAGATACATGTATGCCCTAAGATACATAATCACTGATTTTGCCTTCTACTACAAAAAAAAGGCAAATGAAAGCCAAGAATCATCTGAGATCTAAAATACCATCTTTACTAATAGAAGAAAAACTTAATTACCAATTTTAGGCCTGGTATACATATAAACACAGAACCTTGCCTATAATCAAGCTCTGCACTAACTTCCAAGTTAAAATGAAAAAGTGTGATAACATACCAATTTGAATTATGAAATTGTCATTACTTCTCAAAAAAAATAAGAACACAGTGACACATTTAAAATAATAGCTATGTCATTTAGGAGAAAACACACATAAAAGCCTTGAAAAAAAATGTAGCTCTACAAAAGCCACTGTGAAGCAAGTGTGAAAATTGAGGATTCTAAGAAAAGTTATTTATCACATATTCATTAAGTAAAACTTCTAGTTACTTATCAAGTCACTGGAAGATAGCTATTTTATTCAAGGTGAAAACTGAAGTACATAGTCATATGAGTTTGCTAAATGAAATAAACCTTAAAATGTCTATTATTTCACAATATTTTTATTTTTCAAATCAATGTCCTTAACTTAGTTCACATTACATTCCTAATACATAAAATGTAATGCTCTTTGCATTTTAAAGAGAAAATATGCTGACTCTCACAAAACTAGTGGTACATTAGAGACTTCAAGATGCAAAATTTCCCCCATCCCCAAACCAGGTAGTTTTTTTGTTATATTCTTCAACCAACTTTTGCTGTCACTGCGGTGTTATAACAAAATGATGTTCATATAAATTTTAATAAAGGAAAAAATCTTCAGGCTTTCTGTTAAGCAGAATATAAGCATTGTGCAAATTGTATTTATGCTATCATCTTGAGTCTTGTAAAAATAAGCAAAAAAAGACGAAAGGAAAGTTAACGTCAAAAATTAACGATAATCACTATTGTTACCACAAGTAGGAAAATTACAGTAATGTTTTTTCTTCTTTATAATTTTGTGTAATTTCCACATTTGGTACAATGGTAATAAATTATTCTGTCATCAGAAATTAGTATCTAAATTCACATAAACATTATTATGCCAATACATAAGTATGCCAATATAATCTCTATCCTTATTATAGTCCACTTCATAAAATAGATATATTAATTCAATTTCTAGTTCAAACTGATTTAAAACTTCAAAGAATCAAATACTTACATATTCCTCTCGCTCACGATAAATTTCCTGAAAGACACTATTACGTAACTGAGTTATTTCTTGTTTAATTTTCTCAATTTCAGATCCATCATGGTCATCAGACTTTATCAGAAAGAAAAAAAGTGACCTTACAGGCTTGTTAAAGTAAACTGGAAATAAGTCTTCATGGTAAGAATTCATGCAAATTCTAAGCAAATCACTCCATCTGATTTCTACATATCTTATTACCTAGCACATAATAGCACTTGTTGAATTAATAATCTAACACTAATTTTCTAAAACCTATGAAAAGGAATTATAAAAAATAAAGACAAAGTCAATTACATAGATTTTTTCCCTCACCTCTTAAAATTTGCTGAAGAATTTCTCTACAATAAAGATGACAAACTGCCATCAGAAAATTAGTGTCAAGAATAGGAACCAGGCCGAGACCGGTTTGGCTCAGTGGATAGAGCGTCGGACTGCGGACTGAAGGGTCCCGGGTTCGATTCTGGCAAGCGCATGTACCTTGGCTGCGGGCACATCCCCAGTGGGGGGCGTGCAAGAGGCAGCTGATCGATGTCTCTCTCTCATCGATGTTTCTGACTTTCTATCCCTCTCCCTTCTGCTCTGTAAAAAATCAATAAAAATATATTTTAAAAAAAAAGAATAGGAACCAGAATACAATAAAATGCCCTGGAACTGTTTTCTACCTAAGATTTGAGTTTGTGGTTTTTTAAATGAGTAAATGTGTGGCATGTCTTATAAGAGGAAAGACTCCAGTGATAATAAGTCAGCTTAAATGGCACCTTTTCAAAGTTAGATACATTTCTCCAAAAGCTAAAAAAATTTAACTGAAAAAGACACCATTCCCCACAGCCCAGAATACAATAAAATTGGAAAATATTAAACTATTATATTCCAGTTAAGTGCTTCAAAGAGAAACAGACCTCATTCAAATTGAACTGACATAATATAAAACTCTTTTTAAATCAAGTTCTCATGGAAAAACTAAGAATTCCCAAAGTTTCACAAAGTTTTAAACCCAAGGAAGAAAATTAATGAAGATTGGAATGTCCTAATTCTTCTAGTTCTATTATCATATAAAAAACAACTTTAAATATTTCCAAGAAACAATATGTACAGCTATTAAAAAATTAGTAAAAAGAAAACATCATGATCTGAAAAATAGTTTATAACAAAATTCTACCTTTGGGGAACACCCCAATACAAGTCTTGCATGTAGTAGGCTTGTATTATAATAGACATTATATAACAGTCCAAACCAAAAGTTTTTCAAATTATTCAAAAATATTTATGTTACTGAAAACCAAGGTAGCCATGTAAACTATTTTCAAAGAGTTTTCATTTAGTGACATAGAAAAATGTTTACACTATTAATGTAATAATTTTATTTACATACACAGAGGGGAAAAGATAAAATATATTTAAAAATGTGAATAATGATTCCACCCAAAGACAGCATTTATGCAATATTTTATAAAGCAGAGCACAAGTAAAATGGGGCACACAAAGAGTTCAGTGACAACAACTATTTGCTTACTTCTTCCAAATTATTCTTTTCAACCAATTTCCATCTCAGTCGAGCTTTTAAGTTTTTCAGTGTCTTTTTAATGGACAGCAAGTGATCCAGATTGGGGCTCTTATTTAAACTTTCCATAATCTGCTTCTTAAACTAAGTAAGAGAAAGAATTATCACATTTTCAAAAAAAATAGCATGGTCACTTACAGACCATTTATTAAGTATCTATTAAGATTCAACTAGTATTTACTGAATACAGGTTGAAATAAAGTCTACAAGATAATTCTACCACTTGATGTCTTAATTATCGATATTTCTATTTAGAAGAACATCTGTTCCAGTACTGAACTTAGCAAAGATAAAAAAGAAATATCTCAAGCTAATACATACAGTAAGGCATACTTTGCTGGAGGAGATGCAAATTGGAATTTCTAATGACAATGTAAATTAAAATTACCTTTCCCCTCTGAACAATAAAGATTTATTAAACAAAAATAAAAATAAAATTACCTTTCCCAAAAGTATTTGATAATATGTACCAAGTTTTAAGAATGTCCTTTCTTTTTGACTGAATAATTAATAATTTTTAGGAATCTATCTGAGAAAATGGACATACAAAAATAAGTATAGGGTGAGGGCATGTGTTGGGGAGGTGAGAACAAGCAGAGAGAAGTCATGGGGGAAAAGGATTCATAGGTAATATTTTAAAAAATAAAGAATTTTTTTAAAAAAATAAATATACCATAAAAGAAAAAATTAAGTACAGTTATGTACAGTATTATTGATGGTAAAAAAAATTTGAAGTAACCTTAATGTCTAATACAGAGGAACAGCTAACTGTACATCTGTACGAGGAATGACTTCTCAGCCCTGGCCGGGTGGCTCAGTTAGTTGGAGCGTCATCCTGTACACTAAATAATGCTGCAGGTTTGATTCCCAGTCAGGGTACATACCTAGGTAACAGGTTTGGTCCCCGGTCAGAGCGAGTACAGGAGGCAAATGATTGATGTCTCTCCTCTCTTCCCCTCTCCCCCACTTCCTCTCTCTCTAAAAATCAATGAAACATATCCTTGGATGAGAATTTTTTGAAAAATGGCTTATCATATGGGAAAATGTTCATACTACACCATTAAATGAAGAAAACATTTTCAAAATAGTTCACAAAATGATATAATACATATAATATACATACATACAAGTTACTATACCAAAAAAAAAAGTATACATCATTTTATTGTGCTTTCCTTTATTGCACTTTTCAGTACTGTTTTTTTACTAACTGAACATTTGTGGCAACCCTTGTCAAGTAAATCTATCGGCACAATTTTTCCAACAGCATCTGTTTATTCCATGTCTTTGTGTCACATTTTGGTGCTTCTTACAATATTCTCCATTATTATGGTATTTGTTATGGTGATCAGTGATCAGTGATCTCTGATATTGCCATATTAATTGTTTTGAGAGCCACAAACCACACCCATATAATACAGCAAACTTAACCAATAAATGCTATGTGTGACTGCTCTACCAATCAGCCCTTCCCCCATCTCTCTCCTTCTCTTTGGGCCTCCCTATTTCCTGAGACACAACAATAATGAAATTAGGCCAATTAACCCTATCTAAAGAAGAGTAACATGCAAATTGACCATACCTCTGCTACACCCACAAGCCAATCAGGAGCAAGTATGCAAATTAACCCAACCAAAAGGGCTGTGGCCACAGAGAGAGCAGGAGGCTTGGGTTTTCCTGGCAATGGAGAAAGCCAAGCTTTTCACCTGCCCTGGCCTGCCTTGGCCTCTGCTTAAGGCTACAAAGTTTCAATTATAGAAGATAAATCCAGTAGGATCAGGCCTAAACGGGCATTCAGACATCCCTCAAGGGGTCCCAGATTGGACAGGGTGCAGGCTGGGCTGAAGGACACCACCCCCATGCATGAATTCTGTGCACCGGGCCTGTAGTCTATATATATAAAAGGCTAATATGCAAAATGTCCTCTTGGGCATTTGACTGGAAGACTGGGAGTTTAATCGCTCACCATGGCACAGAGCAAAGGAAGGCCCCAACTGGCAGCCAGCAGCCAGGGAAGGAAGGCCCTGACCAGCAGCCGGAGGCCCTGATTGGCCCTGATCACAGGCCAGACCTAGGGACCCTATCTGTGTATGATTTCACGCACTGAGCCTCTAGTAATCCCATAATGGCCTCCAAGTGTTCAAGTGAAAGGAAGAGTCACACATCTCTCACTTAAAACCTAGAAATAAGTAAGCTTAGTGAAGAATGTTGAAAGCTGAGATAGGCCAGAAGCTAGGACTTTGCATCAGCTAGCCAAGTTATGAATGCGAAAGGAAAAGTTTTAAATTAAGGTTATTACTCCAGTCAACACACAAATGATAAGAAAGCATAACAGCCTTATTGCTAATATGGAAAAAGTTTAGTGATCTGGATAAATCAAACCAACCACATTTCCTTAAGCCAAAACCTAATCCAGAGCAAGGATTAAATTCTATGAAGGCTGAGAGGTGAGAAAGCTGCAGGGAGAATTTAATTACCAGCAGCTTACATCAGGACAGTGCTTTTATTAGAAATAACAAATAATTTACCTACACACGGGGTATTAAACTACCTGAGAAAAGTTTAAGTATTAAAAAACACAAAGCATCAACAGAGAAGACAAACAGAATAAAGGATAATCTAACCTCAATACTGCTTTTGTACTTGGATTGTACTGCGGCAATAAGCCTTTCCTCTGAATGGATCTTCTGTAGTACTTGACTATATGTACTTAAAATGATCTCCTTGTCTGCATCACCTTGCTCCTAAATGAAATCACACACATGGATTATAGACAAAGGAGTATCCAAAACAGTTAAACAGTTAAAATGTTCAATAACAATGGGAAAACTTTAAAATGATGTTTTAACAAATTTCCATATCCATTTCAAAACACTTCTTAAACACAGATCTTTTTCTAGACAGAAGAAAGAATGATGTCAAAGATGTACAGATGGGAATTTTACTCCCCTTACACTATTATTCTTACAGCTGTCTGGAATAGATGAACGTTAAAGAAAGTCAGGGATACTACAATGCTAAATGTAGGAACTAAAAATAAAGCTACTTAATAGAATCATCTATTAACAACCATACCTAAATGTAGGAACTTAAACACAAAATACTTAATATAATCATCTATTAATAATTACATCTAAAGTTAAGTCTGACAAAACCATCTAATTGAGGACTAACAAAAGAAAACACAGTTAAGTATATATTTTTAATACTAACCTAAATAAAATCACAAACGGGAAAAAGAAATACAGTAAGTAAAATAAAGAATACTATTACTGAGACTTTGGTAAACAGCTGAAAACCTGGGAAAGAATCCTAGTGAACACTATTAACATTAAAAAACATTCTTTTGAGGAGTTACACTAATTTTTAACTTGACATAGCCACAGAGAATATACACAATACAGAAATGGAGATATTTATCACCCACGTGTAACTGCTTCCAAAGCTCACATAGATTTATTTTAAGTTTTCACAAATTCTAAGAATCTTTTATTTCAGTCATTGAGTACGATGGACTAAAGAATCAAATGCTTCAGCAAGTGGTTACACTTAGATTTCCTAGAATTAAACATTAGTGGGGGTTTTTTTAATGTTAAATGTCCTATTAAAAATGAAAATACCATGCTTGGGGAAGAATGAGATTTTGTTTTGTATTTGGATTAGAACTTGAAAGTGTTACTCTTTCAAACAGGGCTATAAGAGCAAAGCTAAAACCAGTGCTGATACTTTCTAACCAGAAAGAGAAACAAACCATATTGCTTCAAAGGAAGCAATAAATATCAATACTCACAATCAGAGATATCTCCAGCTCTTTGCAGACACTTGACTCAGCCTTCTCTAGGATTTCATCAATATTATCAATTGTGTCTTCGGAAGTCAGTGATTCTTCCGTGAAGAGATCAAAAGCCTCATTTATAAAAAATAAAAGCATAGGTGGAGGAACCAAGATGGCGGCATAGGTAAACACCTACCTTGCTGCCATACACAGCAATTTCAAAACTACAACTTAACAAAAGAACAAACATCATCCAGAATCACCAGAAAGCTGGCTGAGTGAAAATTCCACAAATAAAAGTGAAGATAGGACACTGTGACTCAGAGGAGCGGCGGAGAACAGTGTTGAAGATACACGCGGAGTCAGAGCTTTGGAGCCGTGCACTGCAAGTGGATAGGCCGGGCGGCTGAAAACCGGCCAGTTTTCTCGAATGGGGGAGACAAAGACCTCCCACTACACTGATTCCCCAGCTCCGGGCAAAGTCTAGGGAACCCACAATCATACAGGGTAAAACTGGACAGTGGAAAGGCATGCTGAAACTCAGGCGCTGCAAGGGTCTGCAAGCTTGTGGAGAGGATGAGCGTGTGCAGAGTGCGCATAAACTTGAGAACAGCAGAGCTGCATGACTGCCCAGAGAGGACTTGTGACTTACTCTCTTGTTCGGGAAACCACCAGACTATATTGTTTTATGACCATAGGTGAGACATTGGGTGTGCAGACTCCTTTGGGGAGAGGCTGAATCGTCTGGCAGTGGGTGGAGCTCAGTGGCAGCTCTCTTGCAAAGGTGCTTGCAGCCATTGCCACCCGGCAGAGTCCCAGGTGCCACAGAGGGCGGAGCTGACGCTGCCTGCTTGGCCCGTTGACACCGCCCATCCAACCTGATCACGGCTGAACCTCACAGCCAATTGGCCTGGAGGTCAAACCCTCCTAGTGCTGGCAACAATAAGCTAGCCTTAACTTCAACAAGACTGTGCAACCCATATCCACCTCAGGTAACTGGAGAGGCTGAGCCACTGTCCCTTAGAGGACATCTACCACACAAAGCTAATTGACCAAGTCAGGAAAGCAGCCACCATGCAGAGACATGGAAAGAAATCAGATGTGAAAGAAATGGAAGAAAAAAATGATTGGACATAGAGTTCAAAACCACGGTTATAAGGCTTTTCAAGAGGCTCCTAGAAAAGGCCGAGACCTACAAGGAAATGAACAAGACCTACAAGGAAATGAACAAGACCTACGAGGATATGAAAAAGGACCAACTAGAAATTAAGCATACACTGACTGAAATAAAAAATATTATACAAAGACCTAAAAGTACTCTAGAGGACTGCAAGAACCAAGTTAAAGATTTGAAATACAAAGAGGTAAAATCCACACAGCTGAAAAAGCAAGAAGGCAATACAAAAAATTGAAAATAATATAAGGGGCCTCTGGGACAACCTCAAGCATACCAACATCCGAATTATAGGGGTGCCAGAAAAAGAGAGAGAGCAAGACAATGAAAACCTATTTGAAGAAACAATGACTGAAAACTTCCCACACCTGGTGAAAGAAATTGACTTAGGAGTCCAAGAAGCGCACCGAACCCCAATATATAGGAACCCTAAGAGGACCACACCAAGACACATCATAATTAAAATGGCAAGAGCAAAAGACAGAGAGAGAATATTAAAAGCAGCAAGAGAAAAACAGTTAGTTGCCTATGAGGGAGCACCCATACAATTGTCAGCGGATTTCTCAACAGAAACTATGCAGGCCAGACGGGAGTGGCAAGAAATATTCAAAGTGATGAACAGCAAGAATCTACAACCAAGATTACTCTACCCAGCAAAGCTATCATTCAGAATTGAAGGTCAGATAAAGTGCTTTGCAGATAAGAAAAAGCTAAAGGAGTTCATCACTGCCAAACCAATATTATATGAAATGCTGAAAGATATTCTTTAAGAAGAGGAAGAAGAAAAAGGTAAAAATATAAATTATGAACAACAAATACACATCTATCAACAAATGAACCTAAAAATCAAGTGAATTAAAAATCTGATGAACAGGATAAACTGGTGAATAGAATAGAATCTTGGACATAGAGAGGGAATGGACTGACAATTCTTGGGGAGAAAACGGGTGTGGGAGGTGAAGCAAGAGACTGTACAAAAATCATGTACCTATGGGAGAGGACAGTGGGGGGGAGGTGAGGGCAGAGGGTGGGATGGGTACCAGGTATTGGGAAACTATAGTGGGAAAAAAAGGGGAACAATGTAATTAATAAACTGAACAATAAAGATTAAAAATTAAAAAAAATAAAAGCAAAAACAAAAATAATAAATAAATAAAAGCATAAAATATCTCATTTAATTATTTCAATAAATATTGTGTCCTTATAATTGGAGCAGAACCGGGTAGTGGGAAACTATAGTGGGGAAAAAACGGGGAACAATGTAATTAATAAACTGAACAATAAAGATTAAAAATTTAAAAAAAATAAAAGCAAAAACAAAAATGATAAATAAATAAAAGCATAAAATATCTCATTTAATTATTTCAATAAATATTGTGTCCTTATAACTGGAGCAGAACAATAGTCTATTCACTGAGAAATGTAGGGGAAATAAGGACATACAGAAACTACTACCCTCATGTAACTTATGCATGGGGGTGGGGCGTACAGATGTATCACACACATTAAAAAAAATAGATTTTTTTATAGCTAGTAATTAACAAAGGTAAGAGAATACAGAAGAAAAGTATAGGGCAGAGGGGTGGGGGGAAGAAACAGAGATAAGACCAAGATCTTTGCGGGGAATAGTAAGAGTTAGTCTTCCTAAAAACTGGTTTAAAAAAACCTTGACTATGCAGGTGGCAAGCTTAAATCTGAAAGTATTAGGCAGGCAATGTTAGGTCTTGAACAAGAAAGGAATCCTATCTAATAAAAGAATAATACGCAAATTGACCATACCTCTAATCAAGCCACGACCACAAGCCATGCCCACAAGCCAATCAGGAGCAAATAAACCCCAACCAAGATGGCTGCACCCACTGAGAGCAGGAGGGAGGCTTGGGTTTCCCCAGCAATGGAGGAAGCAAGCTTTCCGCCTGCCCTTGCCAGCCTAGGCCTCCACTCAATGCTACAAAGATTCAATTATAGAAGATACATAAATCCAAGAGAAATGGTGGCAGCCACAGAGCTGGAGAGAGCAGAGGCTTGGGTTGCCCAGGCGATGGAGAAAGTCAAGCTTCTGCAGCCCTAACACCTAGGCCTCTACTCTTGGCTATAAAGTTTCAATTATAGAATTTAAATAAACCCAAACAGAAATTGCTATCTCCATGGAACGAGCAGAAGGCTTGGCTCTGCTCCAGGCTACAAAGTTTCAATTGTAGAACATAAATTAAACCCAGATCCCAGGGCCTCCACTTGGGTTGCTGGGGGCATGGCCGGCCTGCAAATCACCACAGGCCCCTCACCCAGGCTGCCCCATGCCCCAAGGGGACCCCCACTCTGATCCGGGACACCCTTCAGGGCAAACCAGCTGGCCCCCACCCATGCACGAGACCTCAATCCTATCTAATAAAATAATAATACGCAGATTGATCATCACTCCAACACACAAGAGGGCTGCCCCCATGTGGTCAAAGATCCTGCCCCCATGTGGACACAAGATGGCCACCACAAGATGGCCAGCAGGGAGAGCTGTTGGGAGGTTCCAGGCCTTCAAGGGATGGCAGTTGGGAGAGACAAGGCCTGCAAGGAAGGCAGTTGGGGGTGATCAAGCCTGTAGGGGAGGGCAGTTAGGGGTGACCAGGTCGGCAGAGGAGGGAAGTTGGGGGCAAACAGAATGGCAGGGGAGCAGTTAGACATCAATTAGGCTGGCAGGGTAGTGGTTAGGGGGTGATCAGGCTGGCAGGCAGAATCGGTTAGGGGCAATCAGGGAGGCAGGCAGGCAAGCAGTCCTGGATTGTGAGAAGGATGTCCAACTGCCCATTTAGGCCCGAACCCCTCAAGGGGTCCCAGATTGGAGAGGGTGCAGGCTGGGCTGAGGGACAACCCCTGCCCCCCGTGCATGAATTTTATGCACCAGGCCTCTAGTATGACTATAACTGGTGATGACTTACTAGTATTTAGGTATCTGAAGACTAAAAGTTATAGACTAAAGTCAAATAGTTCCATTTATTATGAAAACAAAGGTATTTTCTATCAGGAAATAAACTTAATAGTAAGATATTAAACAGAATAAAATCATGGGCCTAAATTATAATATAGAACTAAAGATCACAAACAGCAACTTTGGTTTCAAATAGTTAGACTATGGAAATAAAAAATATATGTAATAGAGGAAGAACCAAGATGGCGGCATAGGTAAAACACCTATCTTGCCGTCATACCCAACAATTTTAATACTACAACTTAACGAAAAAACAAACACCTTCCAGAATCACCAGAAAGCTGGCCAAGTGAAAATTCCACAAATAAAAGTGAAAAGAAGACACTGTGACTCGGAGGAGGGGCGGCGGACAGCGTTGAAAGATTCGCGTGGAGAGAGGTTTGGAGCGCGCGCCAGCGGAGAGGGTGGCCGGCTGAAAACAGGCCAGTTTTCTCGAACGGGGAGACAAAGACGTCCCACTGGACTGATTCTCCAGCTTTGGGGGAAGTCCAGGGAACCCAATATCACACGGGGTGAAAACTGGACAGTGGGAGGGCACGCTGAAACTCGGGCGCTGCAGGGGTCTCCCAGCTTGTAGAGAAGGCAGCTTGCTTGCGAACAGCTCAGCTGCGTGACGGCGCAGAGCGCGCTCGGCGACTTGCTTTCTCATTCGGAAAACCGTCAGTCTGCTTTGTTTTACGACCCTGGGTGAGACATTGGGTGTGCAGAGTCATTTGGGGAGAGTCTGAATTCCCCAGCAGCCAGTGGAGCTCAGCAGCGGCTCTCTCTCAGAGGTGCTGGCGGCCATTGCCCCCGGCACAGAGTCCCTGGGGCCGCATAGGGCGGAGCTAACGCTGTCTGCTTGGCCTGGAGACTCCGCCCATCCAACCTGAGCACAGCTGAGCTTCACAGACAATTGGTCTGGAGGTCAACCCCTCCAAGTGCTAACAACGATTAACTGAGCTTAACTTCAGCAAGACTGTGCAGCCCATATCCACCTCAGGTAACTGCGGAGGCTCAGCCACTGTCCCTAGTAGGAAGTCTACCACACAAAGCTAATTGACCAACTCAGGGAAGCAGCCACCATGCAGAGACATGGAAAGAAATCAGATGTGAAAGAAATGGAGGGAAAAAAACGACTGGACATGGAATTCAAAACCATGGTTATAGGGCTTTTCAAGAGGTTCCAACAAAAGGTCGAGGCCTATAAGGAATTAAGCAAGACTGCAAAGGAAATGAATGAGTCCTACAAGGAAATGAACGAGACCCTCAAGGATATGAACGAGACGTGCAAGGAAATGATCAAGACCAACGTGGAAATGAAGGAGACTCTCAAGGATATAAAGGAGACTCTCAAGGATATGAAAAAGGACCAACTAGAAATTAAGCATACACTGACTGAAATAAAAAATATTATACAAAGACCTAAAAGTGCTCTTGAGCACCCCAAGAACCAAGTTAAAGATCTGAAACACAAGGAGGTAAAATCCACTCAGCTGAAAAAGCAAGAAACCAAAAGAATCCAAAAAATTGAAGATAGTGTAAGGGGCCTCTGGGACAACCTCAAGCATACCAACATCCAAATTATAGGGGTTCCAGAAAAAGAGAGAGAGCAAGACAATGAAAACCTATTTGAAGGAATAGTGACCAAAAACTTCCCACACCTGGTGAAAGAAATTGACTTAGGAGTCCAAGAAGCACACCGAACCCCAATATATAGGAACCCTAAGAGGACCACACCAAGACACATCATAATTAAAATGCCAAGAGCAAAAGACAAAGAGAGAATAATAAAAGCAGCAAGAGAGAAACAGTTGGTTACCTATAAGAGAGCACCCATACGATTGTCAGCGGATTTCTCAACAGAAACGATGCAGGCCAGACGGGAGTGGCAAGAAATATTTAAAGTGATGAACAGCAAGAATCTACAACCAAGATTAGTCTATCCAGCAAAGTTATCATGCAGAATTGAAGGTCAGATGAAGTGCTTCGCAGATAAGAAAAAGGTAAAGGAGTTCATCACCACCAAACCAATATTATATGAAATGCTGAAAGATATTCTTTAAGAAGAGGAAGAAGAAAAAGATAAAAGTGTAAATTAGGAACAACAAATACACATCTATCAACAAATGAACCTAAAAATCAAGTGAATTAATAATCTGATGAACAGGATAAACTTGTAAATGTAACAGAATCACAGACATAGAGAGGGAATGGACTGACAACTCTTGGAGACAAAGGGGGTGTGGGAGGTGCAGCAAGAAACTGGACAAAAATCATGCAACTATGGGAGAGGACAGTGGAGGGGGGTGAGGGCGGAGGGTGGGATAGGTACCAAGTAGAGGGGAACTATAGGGGGAAAAAAAGGGAACAATGTAATTAATATACTGAACAATAAAGATTAAAAAACAAATAAAGAAAATGAATATATATATATAATAAACCTAAAAAGAAAGATAATTGTGATGAATAACAAAAGAGAATAAAGCAATATTTTACATATATTAATTATCCATAAAAAAAGTACCGAAAAGGAAATAGCCTAAGTGTCCACCAGCAGATGAATAGATTAAAAACCTGTGGTATATCTACACAATGGAATACTATGCTGCTATTAAAAAAAAGAACTCTTATCATTTGCAACAGCATAATAGACCCGGAAAGCATTATGCTAAGAAAAATAAGCCAGTTGGAGAAAGATTAAGTATCACATGATCTCACTTATTTGTGGAATATTATGAACAACATAAACTGATGGACAAAAATAGGTCCAGAGAAATAAAAGCATTGAACATACTATCCTATCTCAGAGGGAAGACTGGGGGGAGAGAGAGTTAAAAGGTCAGCCATGGGGAGGGGGAGGTGAGGGTGGAGGGTGGGATAGGTACAGGTTGGAAGGGAGCTATAAGGGGATAAAAAGGGGAAACAATGTAATTAATAAACTGAACAATAAAGATTTAAAAAAGTTAAAATAAAAAAAAAGATCAGCCAAAGTACTTTTATGCATGCACATAAGTATAACCCATGGACACAGACAGTAGCGGGGTGAGGGCATGTGCTGGGGGTGGGAACAGCTAAGAAAGGTCAATGGAGGAAAAAGGAGACATATGTAATACTTTCAACAATAAAGAAGTTTAAAAATCAGATCCCTTGGCAAGAGCCAAATGGGGGGAAAAGAAAGTACGAAAAAACAGTTATGAAAGTAGCTAGAGATTAACTTGTGTTTTTTCCAACCAAAGAAATTCGTATTTGGAAGTTATTCACACAGACTGCCCTTGCTAAGGAAGTTCTAAAACAAACAGAAGAATAGAGACTCAATTTAACAAAATTAGGCTAAATTTAATTAGCATTCTGAGTACATAATATAGAACCTCATGCCCCCCACACACACCTTTTGGAAAATTACAAGAACTAAACAAGAATGATATACCAAACATTTTCTCTAATATCTAATATCAACTAAGACTTAAGAGTCTCAATTTAATTTAGGTATCTTTAAGATCTTTATATCTAAAAACTCAAAAGATTTAAACGCCAACTAGCATATTTTAAGCATGACCAGTTAACCAACTAATCTTAAAATTCATCTTGCTAAAAAGGAAAACAAAAAATAGGAAAGTAATACTATCCTCTAAAGCACATGTATTTTTACATACCCTTATATCCACGTTACAGCTCCAAAATACATACTACTTGCAATAAACTCCACTGATATTATCTTATACCTATAATTTGAAGTTGTCTTTATATAGGTCCTAAACAGACTACAAATATGTCAATTCCTCATTCCTCCATCCCAGCACACACATTCTCATTCATATTTATTCTCATCCTCCTGCACCCCCTCAGGAAAGAGGTAAGTTACATTTGGAAATTTTTCTTTTAAATTATCTGGTTTGTGCCATTGAGCAAGAGCTCTTATTACCTTTAAGGTGCTCTGGAACCACGCTACAAGACATTGTAGAGAAACTTCTGTTTCACTCCTAACACTGGTGAGCTCCTCCCTTTTATCACACTTCCAGTCATAAAATTTCTTAAGTATTTCTTCAGAGTTGGTCCCTTCCTTGGCCTGTCCATATACTGCTTCTAAAGAGGTTGACAAATCCTGCAGAGATATATTTCTGTTTATTAACTTCCTACTAGGATTAAAGCACTGTATTAGTACCTGAGAGATAGAAATGTAGTATGTTGACTCTCTATCCTTGAGAATTTTATAAATTAAAGAGAACAATTAAACATACAACTACCTAGAAGCTGACTTGTTGGAACTCTAACAGTGAAAGTTTACTAAGTGAATTAAGGTTACATATAGAAAGCTTTATACTCTTAGGCTTGCTATTAAGAAGAAACCCCCTCTTTTCTCTGGCTTTACATTAGAATCACTACTGTTTTATCCTGACCTGGAAGTTTCCAAGACCTACTACTTAATAAAAATAAACTACACATCAAAATATACAAATAATTCCAATTAAAGAAAGACACCAAACATATATGTATATTTAAAAGACTGGAAGAAACAAGAGAGCCTGCTGGCTCTCTCAAGGAATCAAACTCTAGATATCACAGAAACAAGAAAAATCTTAATATAGCCTGAAATTTCCATCATAAAACTCTGAGAAAGCCTGGGGAAGACAGAGAATAGCACTAAGTGGATACAATCTGTGCAAGTGAGAGAAGACTGTACCACCTGTGGAAAAAGATAACTTTCTTCGCATGCAGAACAGATACACATATATACATAAACATATTAAATACATTCATATGAAAATTTTTTAATTTTTTTATTGATTTTAGAGAGAAAGGGAGAGGAAGAGATAGAAATATCAGTGATGAGAGAGAACCACCGATTGACTGTCTCCTGCACACCCCCTACGGGAGATCAAGCCTACAACCCGGGTATGTGCCCCTGACCAGAATCAAACCCAGGACCCTTCAGTCTGGAGGCCGATGCTCTATCCACTAGGGCCGGCTAGGGCCATTCATATGAAATTTTAATTCCATTAAGAAGAAATTAGAATCAAAAAAGAGAAGAAAAACTTTTGCAACTATTAGTACTATCTGAAGTCTCCAGGTAAATGCTAATTTCATCTCTCAAATGATAAATATGTGTATTTAATGCTATGTATCTTTTTAAATTCCAACCTGCAATGTTTTCAAGCGTTTATTAAGAGGTAACTCATCTACTTCCAAAATAAAAACTTCTACTGTCGTGCACAGTTTCTGTTGCACTTCATTTCTTCTGGCAATCAAAATATCCCCTTCATTCTGAAGAAAGAGAAAAGAGAATAACCATCATTAATATATACATCCAGTGCTTTTTATACATTGACCTATATTAAAAAATTGATCTTTAGCCCAGCTGGTGTTGTTCAGTGGTTATGGACAGGGCACATGGCTGGGTTGTGAGTTTGATCCCCAGAAGGGGGCAGCTGATCAATGATTCTCTCTCGTCACTGATGTTTCTATCTCCCCACCCTTTTCCCTTTCTCTCTGAAATCAATGAAAAATTTTTTTTCATTAGTCCCTTCAAAACAGTAAAATTTAAATTACATTCTCCAAACACAGTAGCAAGTAAGACAAACACCTCTCCTTAGATCAGGGATGGGGAACCTTTTCTCTACAGAGAGCAATTTTGATATTTATAAATCAAATGGCCATAAAAATTATCAACTTAAAAATTAGCCTGCTATATTTGATAAAACATTGTATTGACTCACCCCTAATGCCTTGGCAGGGCCTGACCAAATGAATTCTTGGGCAGGATGTGCCCACCCCTGCCCTAGATCAACAAACTGACAAAGAGCATTCTTTCTCTTAATTAAAAATAAGACATTTAAATTCAGCAATCCTGTTCTGCTAATCTTTACTTTTTTCCCATCATTTTTGCAACAATGAAATTTTTGTTTTTCATAAGAAAAACATTCAAGTTCCTATTAATTACACACTCTCTCCCCCTATTCCCATCCTACCCTCAATGGACAGAGACTTGACTTGAGGTGGTGAACATACAATATACAGATGATGGACTGTATTATACAACTGTACACCTGAAACCTATGTAATTTTATTAACCAATGTCACCCCAATAAAAAAGATGAAAAAAGTTAGTATAAGAAGAAGTTTATAAAGTTTATAGCAATGGCCAGTGTTTCACTGAGATTCAAAAATTATTACTTTCTCCCTTCCATAATCAGAAGTGAACAGTTAGAGTCTAATATGTAAAATAACCCAAATCTAACCTTTCTCCAAATTAAATATTCCTGACATCTCCAGAGGCCTAGTTATTGTCCACTCTGCTCATTCAGAGCCAGTTAGTTGCCAAATGACCAACCTAAGTTTGAATACGGAATAAGACTTTCAGAGAATATTCCTCAGAGGCAGAAACCACTAACACTTAAGATTAGATAGTTGCAAACATAAGCATAGAACTCACAAGTACTAAAGAAAACAGTAACTGTTGTGCCAAATATCTTTATAAAAAAAACAAAACAAGGAGTTATGCCCAGCAGCTCAATATAATAAACTAAAGAAAATTGGAAGAGGAAATATACTTGTACCTACACTAATAAAGAATTCATGTGAAATATTCCTTCTTCCTATCCCTCCCCTCCCAATAAATAACCACCTCTCAACAAATGGTTTAGATAGCATTTAACAGTAAGGCCGAGTCCAAAGCTGCAGCATAAAACACACCTCAGACCAGAAGACAAGGTCCTTGGTAGCAGGTGTGGTAGCCACCCCGACTTAGTCTCCTGCCCCTCAACAACTACTAACTCTTACAGGCCCAGCGTCTAGGGTGCCTCGGGCAGTATGCCCAGTTGCAAGAGTTCCACCAAGTACTCATAGTCTATAGTTCCTCCCCGTCCAGATACAATTTACCAATCAGGGGTTTTATGTTCCTAAAAAATGTTGCCTAGTAACATGATAAAAATATTTTTTCACATTGCCAACCAAGGGAACTAACCAAAGATCAAATTATCATGCAAAAGTGGAAAAGATATTGTTAACTCTTTATCTATAACCACTATTCCCTACCTTTCTTACAAGCAATAAAAGAATCAAATAATGATACTGTAAAAATTAGTATTTCATGCAAAATATCATTACAGTAGCTGCAATCCTGTTTTCTCAAAAAATATCTCCTTATATTAAACACCAAAAATAATCATAATAGAAATTCTTGACCCACCACATTTTGACAAGTTTTAATCTTCTCCTGAGCCAGATTGTATTCTGCCCAAATTATCTCTAATTCATTCAAAGAAACTGGGGTAGAAAAGCACTCTTCATCCAACACTTGTATAGCATCTGAAAGGTCATTTCCCAAACGAACACTGACGTTAACACGTCTATTTAAGAAAAATGAAAAAAGGAAAAGATAAGAGAAAATTTTTAAGTTGGTATGAGAAAAAAAATGGGCTTAAATGTTATAGTCTCAAGTTACTATTTATAAAACTGGCTATAAAGAGGTACTTTTTAAAACTTTATATAAAACCATAAGTTACTTTGGTACAATTACTTTGTATATAATACAATTAACTTTGGTATAATTAAAATACACATATGACAGACAAAATTAAGTATTTTTAAAACCTTTTTATAAAAGGACAACTTCAAACGTCTGCAGAATTTAAATTATATCAAATGGACCTTCACTTTTTGTTGACAATTAAATTTGTAAATATATTTTTACAAATTTTAGGCTTAAATTACCAAGACTACAGGCACACAGCCCTTGTACCCTAATAAGCAGACAGCATTTGTAGACTTTCGAAAAGAAATATAAGAAGAAAAGACAATCAGAAAGGGAGGCCAATTAGCAAAACTAACAAGGTCCACTGATACTCTTTTTCTTCTAGCTTCCAGTTAAACTGCCATCACTCGAGTAGCACATTATGTCTTCAAATATAAACTGAAATATATTGGATTTTTTTTTTTTTTGGTCTGAAGACTGTTTCATATCTTTGCAATGTAGCCACCTAATTTTTCAAGGTATGTCAAAAGTGGATTAGCCTCTAGAGGGACCAAAATACTCAAACTATTTAGATACTTATAAACTAGATTCAAGTCCCAGTACATGAAATTCGTGATTTGGGGGGCTGGGTCCCTCAGCCTAGATTGTTAGAAGGCACAGGCCAGGCCAAGGGACCCCACCTCTGCACAATCATGGCCATGGAGGGACATGGGAGGTCGGCCAGCCAGGGAGGGACAACAGGAGGACGCCAGGGCCCATTTCACTCAGTCCCAATCAGCCAGACCCTAGCAGCAAGCTAATCTACTGGTTGGAGTGTCTACCCCCGGTGGTTAGTACACATCATTGCAACTGGTCAACCGGTCGACTGTCTTCCTCCTGGTGGTCAGTGCATGTCATAGCAACTGGTCGACCAGTTGACTCTCTGCCCCTGGTGGTCAGTGCATGTCACAGTGAGTGGTTGAGCAGCCTTCGCATATCATTAGTGTATTACACTTTGATTGGTTGAATGGACGACTGGACAACCTGCCACTTAGCATATTAGGCTTTTATTATATAGGGTGCCAATTCGTGGATTTATACTGGAGAATGTTTTCATTGGACAGAAGACCAACATGCAGCATTCATTCAGGGCAATTTCATAGTGTTTCAAAGTACATGAGAAAATGAATTACTGGTTTAAGTTCTGTATGTAGCATAAAAGAGAACTAGGTTATTTTGAGAACTGTTTTTCCACATTCCAGTAAAGTATAACAAATTTTTCCTAACCAGCAATAAAGCAATCCTCTATTAGATAAAATACCTACATAATTCACATACAAAGTCTGAAAAATACTAAATAAACTCTGCACAAGAATTGCTAATCCATTTCTTTCTTTTGACTCCATGATGACTACTTTTCTTCTTTCTTTAGACAGAGTATAATTTAGATTAATGAAATCTTTAGCTTCAGTATAGGCCTGAAAGTAACATCAAGCAAAAAAACTGGAGCTAGCAGTTCCCCATGTGTTGAACTTCTAATTTCACTCTCACAGATGACTTTAGGACAATATAACTCCTTCTACTAACAATGTAACACTACAGAATTTGTTTAATCAGGAGTTACTATTTTTAGTTTCACTCTTTAAAGTTATAAAAACACAAAGTTAAATTTCAAAGCAAAAAACGGTGGTCATACAGAGAACCAACTAATTAACAATTATTTTAAATTATCCTTCTCAAAAATATGTTCTTACCTACCTAATTTCTTTCAATCTTTCAACCTTAACTGCTAGATTTTTCATTCTGGTACCTACATGAGTCTTCAGAGTGCTTTTTAAATGTTTAGTTAAATCCATGGTGGTTGTTTTCTCTTGCTGAAACAAAGAACAAGCACATCCTAGTGAAACTAAAATAGGAAACTGTATTTTTACTGTTGTTTAAATGATTTTTAGAAATAATCAAAATTTTAAAGGGGGAGGAACCAAGATGGTGGCAAAGGTAAACACCCATACTGCTGCCCCGTACAACAAATTCAAAACTACAACTAAAGGACAAAAGGAATCATTCAGAACCACCAGAGGGCTGGCTGAGTGGACATTCCACAATAGAAGGAAAAATAAAAGGACACTGAGACTCGGGGGAGCTGAGGAGGACAGAGTTGCAGATAGGCGCGGAGTCAGAAGTTCGGAGCTGCGCACAAACAGAAAGGGCTGGTGGCTTGAAAACCAGGCTGGTTTTCTTGAACTGGGAGGGAGACAAAGGCGATCCACTGCACTGAGCTCCAGTTCCAGGCAAGTCTCAGGGAACCCAGACTAATACGGGGTGAAACTGGACTGTAAGGAGGAAGCATACTGAAACTCGGGTGCTGCAAAGGCACATGAGCTATCAGAGAGGGCTTGTGGCTGGCTCTATCGTTCGGGAGAAAAAAAACAAAACAAAAAAATGCCAGACTGCTTTGTTTTCCCGTTCCAGTGAGTCTTTGGGTGTCCAGACTCATTGGGGAGAAACTATACTGTCCAGCAGTGAGCAGGTAGAGCTCCAGGCAGCTTTCTCTCAGAGGAGTATGCAGCTGTTGCCACAGGGCACAAAGACCCGGGAGTCGTTCAGGGCGGGGTTGATGGGAAACAAAGGCTGCCTGCCCAGCCCAGAGACTCCACCCCATCCAGGCTGAGCACAGAGGCTCTCCCAGTGTAAACACAGCTGATCCTCACAGCTAATTGGCCTGGAAGTCAATCCCTCCCAGTGATACCACCAGCAATCTAGGCTTAACTACAACAAGACTGTGCAGCCCATAAAGGGGTGCACCAAGAATATCCATGTCAGGTAACTGGGAAGGCTGAGCTACTGTCCCCTAGAGGACACCTACCACACAAACCTACTCAATCAACTCAGGAAAGCAGCCAAAATGTGAAGACAAGGTAACAAATTACATGTGAAAGAAATGGAGGGAAAATAACGACTGGACATAGAGTTCAAAACCACCGTTATAAAGTTTTTCAAGAGGCTCCTAGAAAAGGCCGATAAATTTAATGAGACTCTTGAGGATATGAGCAAGACCCTTGAAGATATGAACGAGACTCTCGAGATTATGAATGAGTCCCTCAAGGATATGAACGAGATTATGGAGAATATGAAAAAGGACCAACTAAAATTAAACATACACTGACTGAAATAAAAAATATTATAGGGAGACCCAAAAGCAGACTAGAGGACCGTAAGAATCATGTCTAAGATTTGAAAAACAAAGAAGCAAAAATCACTCAGCCTGAAAAGCAAGAAGCAAAAAGAATCGAAAAAATTGAAGATAGTGTAAAGAGCCTCTGGGACAACCTCAAGCATACCAACATCCAAATTATAGGGGTGTCAGAAAAAGAGAGAGAGCAAGATACTGTAAACCTATTTGAAGAAATAGTGACTGAAAACTTCCCCCACGGGTGAAAAAAATAGACTTAAAAGTCCAGGAAGCACACAGAACCCCAAACAAAAGGAATCCAAAGAGGACCACACCAAGACACATCATAATTAAAATGCCAAGAGCAAGAGATAAAGAGAAAATATTAAAAGAAGCAAGAGAAAAACAGTTAGTTACCTATAAGGGAGCACCCATACGATTGTCAACTGATTTCTCAACAGAAGCTATGCAGGCCAGATAGGAGTGGCAAGAAAAATTCAAAGTGATGAATAACAAGAACCTACAACCAAGATTACTCTATCCAGCAAAGCCTTCATTCAGATTTAAAGGTCAGATAAAGTGCTTCGCAGATAAGAAAAAGCTAAAGGAGTTCATCAACACCAAACCAGTATTATATGAAATGCCAAAAGGTGTTCTTTAAGAAGAAGAAAAAGGTAAAGGTGAAAACTATGAACAACAAATACACATCAACAAGTGAATCTAAAAATCAAGTGAATTAAAATTTTAATGAACAGAATAAACTGGTGAATATAATAGAATCAGGGGCATAGAAAGGGAGTGGACTGACGATTCTCAAGGGAAAGGGGCATGGGGGGTGAGGGAAGAGACTGGGGAAAAAAGCGTACACCTATGGATGAGGATGGGGGGGTGAGGTGAGGGTAGAGGATGGGATGGATATCGGGAGGAGGGGAGCTATGGGAGGGAAAAAAGAGCAACATTGTAATAATCTGAACAATAAAGATTTGTTAAGTTTAAAAGAAAAAATTTTAAAGGTTAAAAAAAGTTAGGCCACAGGGATTTAAAAAATATATCTACTAGTGGCCCGGTGCACAAAATTTGTGTGGGCTTTTCCTCAGCCCAGCCTGCAAACCTCTCCAATCTTGGACCCCTCAAAGGATGTCCTACTGCTGGTTTACAGGGATGGGGCCTAAACTGGCAGTTGGACATCCCTCAGGCAATCTGGGACTGCTGGCTCCTAACTGCTCTCCTGCCTGCCTGCCTGACTGCCCCTAACCACTCTGCCTGCCAGCCTGCTTGCTATCAACTACCCCCTGGCACTGACCTGCTCGACCCCAAATGCTCCCCCCCACCAGCCTGATCACCCTCAACTGTCCCCCATTCCAGTGTGCTTGCCCCCAACTGCCTCCCCTGCTGGCCTGCTAACCCCCAACTTCTCCCCCTGCTGGCCTGTTCGCCCCATCTTCCCTCCCGACTGGCCTGCTTGCCCCCCTGCTGGCCTGCTCACTCTAAACTGTCCCTCCCACCCCCATCCTTATCACCTCAAACTGACCCCAACTGACAGCCTGCTCACCCGCAACTGGCCCCCCTGCTTGTCTTACCCCCAATGGCCCCATCCCCCACCAGCCTGATCACCCACAACTGTCCTCCCCTCTTGGCCTTAACCACCTTTACCACAGCCCTGGCACCATGACTTTGTCCAAAAGAACATCCAGAAGGTCTCCTGGAAGTTCTTCTAGTCTAATTAGCATATTACCCTTTTATTAGTATAGAGGCCTGGTGCATGGGTGGGGCTGGCTGGTTTGCCCTGAAGGGTGTCCTGGATCAGAGTGGGGGGGGTCCCACTGGGGTGCCTGGCCAGTCTGAGTGAGGGGCTGATGGTTGTTTGCAGGCTGGCCAGGCACCTCCTTGAGCAGAGGCCAAGACCAGGTGGAAACAGGTGGAAGCAGGTATCTGGGATTTATTTATCCTCTATAACTGAAACTTTGTAGTCTTAAGCACAGGCCAGGTCAGCCAGGACAGGCGAGAAGTTTGGTTTCTTCCATTACCAAGGGCAACCCAAGCCTCCTGCTTGCTCCAGCTCCATGGCTGCTGCCATTTTGGTTGAGTTAATTTGCATAGTTGCTCCTAATTGGCTGGTCAGCATGGGTTTGGGCATAGCAGAGATACAGTCGATTTGCATGCTACTCTTTTATTAGATAAGAGGATTACAGTCTTTTGCCTTCATACAGACTAGACTCATACAGTGAATTTTGGTTCTCAAACTTAATTCTTTCCAAAAGGTTGTTCAATTCTCTTTTAGGAATGTTTAAAAATTTCCATTGTTAAAAGTTTTGTTTTATTTAATCCTCATCTGAGGACATGCTTAGAAAGAGGGAGAGAGAGAGGAAGCAGAGGAAGAATGTGAGGGGAACACCTATGTAAGAGAGAAACACCAATCAGTTGCCTTCTATATGTGCCTCAAGCAGGGATCAAATCCAAACCCAGGTATATGCTCTGATAGGAAATTAAACTGGCAACTCTTTGTTCATAGAACAACGATCAACCAGATGAGCCACTTGGGCCATGCATTGTTAAAAAAAATTTTAAAACCACACACACATAAAAATGTAAATGTGAAAATATTAATCTTTTAAATGTCCAATGAAATCCAAAGATGATAAGTTTGAAGTATAAGAAAAAAATTCCATCTATAAACCAAGATAAAGTAAGAAGGAGAGAATGAAGAGGGGGAAGAGAAAGGGAATGAAAGGAAAAGTGACAGAAAATTTAACAAGTAAGAGTAGATGAATAGCGAGATCCCAGTTGGTCATTCTTTACCTTACTTAAGCCACTGAGCATACCATACCTGCAGTTCCTGGGCAGTCTGTTCTACTTTCAATTCTAATGCCTTATAACTTTCCAGAAGAACCTCCTTCTCTGTTTTAAGCTTTTCATTTTCTTCAATCAGTTTCTGGTCCTGCTTAATTTTTGCCAGGCTGACATTAGACCCTAAATTAAAGTCACCAATAGCCAAACATTCCCTGTTAAAAACAAATTCACTCATTTTAAAAACCAAATTGTATAAGGCTGACAGAGATAAGAAATCTAAACTAATTTATGTTAGGCTTTTTTATACCTTAATATATCTTAATTTTGGAAACTATTCTAAAACTTTACCTAGAACACCACTAAAAAATATCTTAATGCAAATTAGATTTTATAACTAAAGTCATACTTCAGAAACAATGCTTCCACCTCTCAAAGAAAATATATTCCAAGTTTTTCACAGCAATATCACTCCAAAAATACTGTAAAAAGCATTCTGTATCAGTTTCTTCCAATCCCTCCTCACCATCACCCCCACTCCACTTGACAGTTTCATTCCTAAAGTACTGAAATATCCCAATAGCTATAGCATCTAACATATGGCATCATGACTTGGGTCATGATATAGAAATATGAATGGCTTGGTGCTTAAAAACATCAAATGTGGCTTTCTGCTTCAAGCTTATGATTCAAAATTACCTAAAAAGTGAACTCCTTTTGTAATAATCAAGTTCCATCACAATTAGTTTTCACAGGAAGAACAAAGACCTCTCTTTAGATTTTAAAAAAAAAAGTCAATTCCCTAAAACTCATTAAAATATTTCTTTTTTTTTTTAAATATATATTTTATTGATTTTTTACAGAGCGGAAGGGAGAGGATAGAAAGTCAGAAACATCGATGAGAGAGAGACATCGATCAGCTGCCTCTTGCACACCCCCTACTGGGGATGTGCCCGCAGCCAAGGTACATGCCCTTGCCGGAATCGAACCCGGGACCCTTCAGTCCGCAGCCCGACGCTCTATCCACTGAGCCAAACCGGTTTCGGCTCATTAAAATATTTCTAAAGCCACAGGAAAAACTTCAAAGTTTATTTGAAATTCTAGCTTTCCTTGAATAATTCAGATTTAGGGGAGGTTCTATTTTTAATCAACATATTCAAGAGAGTCAGCATGCTTATAACCCAGCAATTCCAATTCTATGTATATATTTTAAAAAAAACACCAAAACACTAATTAGAAATATATATATGCACCCCCATGTTTTTTGCAGCATTATTTACAATAGCCAGATATGGAAGCAACCCAAGTGCCCATCAATAGAAAATTGGATTTTAAAAGTTGTGGTACATATATATACAATGGAATATTACTTGGTTATAAAAAAAGAATCTTACTATTTGCAATAGCATAGATGGACCTAGAGGGTATTATGCTAAGTGAAAGAAGTCAGTCAGCTAAAGACAAACAATATATGAATTCACTTATATGTGGAATTTAAAGAATAAAATACCTATCTAAACAAACAAAACTAAAACAGGCTCATAAATACAGAGAACAGACTGTTGCCAAAAAGGATGGGACTTAGGGGTTTAAGTAAACAAGGTGAAGTGACTAAGAAGTACAAACCGGTAGTTACCAGTTAGTCATGGGGATGTGAAGTACAGCATGGGAAATATACTCAATAACACTGTAATAACTCTGCATGGTACCAGTAGAAATATCAGGGGGAACACTTTTAAAGTATATGGTTATCTAACAACTATACCGTACACCTGAAACTAATGCAAAAATGATAAAAAATGTAAACTGTAATTGAAAAATATTTAAAAAATAAGAATTTTTAAAAAGGTTGGCATAAATAGTTGGTATATGAACTTTGAACAATTCAGTAATGATTTTCTTTCAAAATGGCTCTTAACAAAAGTATTCCGACCAAAAAGAAGAATATATGTTTTATAAAAACAGAAATAATTAGTATCATTCCTCAAAATCATAACATAGCTGAGGATTCCAAAAACATAACCATTGACTTCTACTATGTCCAGGGCTTCTACCATGAATTAAATATTAGGTAAGATTAAAACCCCACCAGTCTTACTTTGGAAATGGCACATGATTTCCTACATCATTTTCATCCTTCGAGTCAGGTGTCTGCCTCCCACTTAATCGCCCCTTTGGCCTGCTGAAGGTTGTCTGTTTTGATCTATGCCCCCACAGAGGAATGGGGCCTTTGAGGTTTCTGATAACAAGCGGACCAGGATCTGGTTTTTGTTCTTCACAGGTGTTAGTGCTGGGAGTGAGTTTGCATTTTTCTGCAAATCCTTTCTTAGCCACCTCTTCCCCTATATCCACAGTGCCATATTCAGCCTGAGCAATAACTGTTCCATCCTGATAGGTTGCTCTAATTCTCATTTTTATTTCCTTTTCAAAAATCAAGCTCCCCAGGAAGGTTCTACCCTAAGAAAGACAGGGGGAAAAAGGCATCAAGCAGCTACACCAACATGTTATTCTTCACTTGTTTCCACCCAATGTTTCCAATAATTTTTTCATTCTCAAATCTCTATAGAGATATTTGTTATGCAAATATACTCCACATGTTGCATGAACATATTCCAATTATACACTTGCTGAAATACAATATCTGAAGTATAGGCACCCATATTTATATATTTTTAATGTGTATCAATTAAATATCCTCAAATAATTTTTTAAAACCAATCAGACTGCTAACTATTTTGGCCCCAACTAAATATAATGGTGTCCTCAGAAGCTCAGCACATAAAAATAGACTTTGATATCTAGAAAAGGTGCTAAAATTCAATAAAATTTTTTAAATATTTTTTAAAGGTAAAATCAGGTACTTTGGTTTTAAACACAAACAAAAACAGAAGCAAAAAGACAGAACTAAGAGCACAAAATATCAACAATTTCTTTAAATCCACAAATTGAAATTATAGAATATGAGATGTTAGAAATTCCTAAATTCAAAACCCTCTTAAACTGTATTTTGTTTAAGGGCATAACACTTGTACAACTGGTATATAAGGAGTCATATGAGTAATTATGAATTTGCTAACTTTTAATTATTAATTCTCCATCCTGTGCACTAAGCACAAATATATCTAAGATATATTTTGGAATGGAAGACATTTTGATATTTGATTTTAATAAAGACCTACTTATACCTCAAAAATATTAAAATTCTTTAAATTACTTTGATATACTCTAACCACCAAGACAGAACCCTGAACTTGGAATACAATTTAATTAAATTGTAAGACTACCCACCGTGAAATTATCAGATGTCTTCCAGAATTAGATTACTAACCCAAAATTTAATGGAAATGAATACAAACTAGAATCTAGATTAGCAGAACATCACTGGCAATTACCACATCAAACAGTATGAGCCTCTGCCAAAATGATAAAGTCAGATTAATTTATAACTTCACTAATTTCAAATGTCTGATATTTATTATCAGGACTAGGTTAAAGTTCACTTTTAGTTATATACTGTCTCAAAACCCAAAGACAACATAATTTTCTCCATCATATATGAGACTCTCCTGTTAAGCTTTCATAACAGAAAAAAACTATTTATATTTATTATATAAATACTAGAAGCCTGGTGAATGCATTTGTGCACTGGTGGGATCCCTTGGTTAGGCCTACAGAAACCAGGCAAAATCAGCTTCCTGACATCCCCTTAGGGGTCCCAGATTGCAAGAGGGTATTTCTCAGGTGACATACCCTGGAATCAGGCTCCCTCTTCTCTGGTTCCAGGTGCATCACCTGAGAACCACAGCTGCCACATCACCACAGCTCAGCAGCTCCTGCATTAAGTGTCTACCACCTGGTGGTTATTGCGTGTCATAGATACCAGTCAGACACTCAGATGGTTAGGCTTTTACATATATAAATATATATAGATATATACACATATATACCACTTTTATCAGAATACCAACAAATGTACCTAGCAAAAGATGAGCATAAACATGTTATTATGTAATTGCTTTTGAATCATACTATAATTCATATTTATTATTTAAAGCCAAATCAAACTTTTATATTAAAGAAAATTAGTGAAATTTAACTATACTTATATTTTGTTTTACTTCCATTAACAAAAAATATTTAAAATCTGTGACTTGCCTGATCAAACTGGTTAACTTCTTGGCCAGAAGGAATCTGTAGTCCCCAAAGTCTATATTTTTTGGCAACACTAGAAAATTGCAGATCCAAAGGAATCTCAACAATATCAGATCGATTTAGAATTTCAGTATTTCCATAGTCAATGTATCTCACCAGACACTGGGAGGAAAAAATGAAAAAAATGCTAATAAGGAACTAAATTATCTCAAAGAAACCACCATAATTTGCTTTCTATTAGCTATAAATCAAGATAGCATTTTACCTCAAATTGGCAAACAAGAGGTCCAGCAATATCCTCAAAATGAGGGAAATCCATAGTCCAGTGAGAACCCAGTGATTTCTATATTTGGTATCAAACAATACTACTTCCAACAGTACTATTTCTCACTTTGGATTTGTTTTTAATCAATTGGCATTAAATAAATATAAATCTATGAAGCTTATGGCCCTCTCCTACCTAAAATGTTAAAATCATTCAACATTTTTAAATTCAAGCTGAAAAGACAGTTATCAAACTTCATGTAAAATTAAACCCACTCCAGCTATTAGACCTTGAAAGTGAAGCAACTTCACCTTTACTTCCAGCTCTATATCTGTTTAAAAAGAAAAATACCTTATCACAAGGTCAAAGGCCAGCTTGCTTAATTTAAAAAGTTAAAGCCAAGTCAAAATATCAACTACAGTTGTCAAATTATGGGGAAAAAGCTCTATTAGAAAGGTCTATTTCATTAAGATAAATCATTACCTTCGACAGTAATAAAATGTGAGATTTTTAAAAAGACATTTGAAACATTACTCAAATTGTTTCATCTTATCATTTCCGTGTTACAAGAAAAATATTTATAAAATATACGCATTATAAAATATTTTAAATCCAGGAACACCACCATTGAAAAAAATAAAGGAAAGCCCACAGAGATGTGTTTACACAGCTTGCAAACTACACTTTATAAGTAAAATAAATAGTAAAACACAAAGAAAATTCATATTTAACAAAAATAGGAGAAAGCTTCAAGCCAATCTTCATTAACAATATGACATAATCTTCTTAACAATAAGAGATAAACATAACTTCAGGACCAATAAAATGTTCTTTTCCTACTTAATCTTAATAAAAGGAACTTTTCAAAGTTGCTCAGCAAAAATCAAACATAATTATTAAGAACTGAGATAAACAGAAACATCAAAAAATTATTTATTCTTCTTGGACAATCTGGAGTGACTGAACATTCAAAATGTTCCTGAATCTGACCTGGATTTTTTTTAAGCAATTCATTTCTTTTATATTCACTAGGTGAAAAAGAAATTGTTTTAATCCATTTAAAAACTCCCTGAATCAGATCTTATTACCACTATGAATAAGCAATGAAGGGTTAAATAAGCATCAGATTTTAGAACCAGAATATTCCTCAGGGAGAAAAAACTGATCATTTCTTCCTGCCTTTTCATCACTGATGAGTTTCAGTACTTTGCATCTGTACCAACATTTATCTTCAGAAAATAATCCACCATAAATCTACAAAGAGAAAAAGCAAGTACAATTATTTGGAATTTTAATTAATCAAAGCATGTTAAGTAGATGAAAACAGTGGTTACCACTTAACTACATATCAATAAGTACTTTATTTATAACTTTGTTATTCTTACAACAACCTGAACAGCAGGAAGTGTGTTTCACCATAATTCAGCTAAAGTCATAAGCTAGTTAGCAGAACCAGTATATCTGACTATAGAGTCCATTATGCTATTCTGCCTTTCAAAGAAAAGAGGTGGAATTGGGGAGGGGAGGAAAGATAAAAAACAGAAAACTGAAAAAGACGGCATAAATTAGTGCTTTCATATTTTGGAGATAAATGAACCATGTTCATTGCAGCACTATTTACAAGAGCCAATAAATGGAAAAAAAAAACTAGTTATCCACTGATATATGAACAGATAAGGAAGATATGGTACATATATATACAATGGAATATTACTAAGCCACAAAAAATAAAATCTTGCTATGTGCCAACAGCTTGGATGAACCTAGAGGGTATTACACCAAGTGAAATAAGTCAGACAGCCTGGCCACTGATGGCTCAGTGGTTGAGCAATGACCCATGAACCAGAAAAACAGAGTTCGATTCCCAGCCAGGGCACATGCCCAGATTGTAGTCTCCAATAGGGGACGTGCAGGAAGCAGCCAATTGATGATTCTCACTGTTGATGTTTCTCCCTCTCTCCCTCCCTCTTTCTAAAATCGATAAAAAAAACATACTCAACAAAGAATCAAAGTGTTAGGCAGAGAATGACAAATACCTATAATTTCACTTATATGTGAAATCTAAAAATCCAAACAAACCAACCAGGAACAGACTGATAGGTACCGAGAACAAATTGATAGTTGCAGGGGTGAGGGAATGGGTAAAAGGGTGAAGGGAACTAAGAAATACAAACTTCCAGTTATAAAATAAATAAATCATGGGGATGTAATGTACAGCATAGGAAATATAATCAATAATATTGTAACTTATACAGTGACAGATGATTACTAGACTTAATTTAATGATGATCACTTCATAAGCAAAAATGTTAAATGTCTATGTTATACATCTGAAACTAATATTGATTGTATGTCAACTATACTTTAGTAAAAAAAATGCACAAGCATCAAAGACTTGAAATCATGCTGTTTTAATATATGAAGACATAACTGACACAACTAATTGCTTTTTTTAAATATATATTTTATTGACTTTTTTACAGAGAGGAAAGGAGAGGGATAGAAAGTCAGAAACATCGATGAGAGAGAAACATCGATTAGCTGCCTCTTGCACACCTCCTACTGGAGTTGTGCCTGCAGCCAAGGTATATGCCCTTGACCAGAATCAAACCTGGGACCTTTCAGTCCACAGGCCGACGCTCTATCCACTGAGCCAAACCGGTTTCGGCACTAATTGCTCTTTAAACATAAATATTCCAAGCACATGCCACTTAAGTCTAATTCCTAATCATTGTGAGATCCGAATGTCGTACTAGCCAAGAATGGTTTTTATACTTTTTTTTTTATTTTATATATTAGAGGCCTAGTACACTTGTGGTTCCTCAACTTGGCCTGTGCCCTCCCACAATCCAGGCCCCTCAGGGTTTCAGTCTGAACCAGACAGGAGGGAGCCCAACCCTGAAGGCCTGATCCTGACAGAAGGGAGCCCAATCCTGTGCGTCGGTCACTGAGGCTTTTATATATATAGATTAAAGGACCAATGCATGAAAATTCATGCAAGGGTAGGCCTTCCCTTCCCCAGCTGCCTGTACTAGCTTCCCTCCAGCACCTGGTCCCAGGCTGTTTCCCTCTGGCTGCCAGCAGGCATCTGGGACCTGGGCTTTGCTCCAGCCCAGGCTTCATCCAGAAAGATATCTGGAATGACATCTGGAAGAATGTTGGTCTAATTAGCATATTACCCTTTTATTATTATAGATAAGAAGTTTAGAGCTATTGAGTAGATAAAATTAAATCAGATAATATACTTAACAACAGACTTTTGTTTATTTTAAATTAGTATTTTAATTCAACCAAATGTGATACTACCAGTCACTATGACGTACACTGATCACCAGGGAGCAGACACTCAATGCAGGAACTGCCCCCTGGTGGTCAATGCGCTCCCTCAGGGGGAGCACCGTTCAGCCACAAACCAGTCTGTCAGGCACAGTGGTCAGCTCCTGTGGTAGCACTAAGGATTTCTGACTGATGGCTTAGGCCTGGAGCAGGTCTAAGCTGTCAGTCAAACATCCACCAAGGGCTCCCAGACAGAGAAAGGGTGAAGACCAGGTTGAGGAACCACCACCCACCTCCCCCACCCACACAGTACACAAATGTCATGGACCAGGCCTCTTGTCCTATATAATAAAAGAGAAACATGCAAATTTGACCATACCTTTGCTCCTGATTGGCTATGCTACCAGCCAATCAGGAGTAGGGGCAGGGCCAAGTGGCACAAGCACCAGCCCCGGGGGTGGAGATGAAACAGTGGTGGTAGCAAGCACCCAGCCCCCGGGGCGAGGTGGTCGCAGGCAGCCAGGGCTGAGCTGAGCAGGGCGATGGCTGGATGCCCAAGGCCTAAAGCCTCACCAAAGGCTTTAGGCCTTGAGCAGGCTGGTGGTGAGCCATCAGTTGGACATCCCCTGAGGGCTCCCAGTATGTGAGAGGGGGCAGGTTGGTTTGAGGGATCACCCACCCCCAGTGCACGAATTTTGTGCACCAGGCCCCTAGTCTTTAATAAAAGAACAAAGAGAAAAAATTACATATTTTAAGTCCATTTATCAACTCAGCACCACTGACATTTGAGACAGGATAATTTTTTACAGGGTGAGGGCGAGGGGTGTTGGCTGTCCTGGATTTTAACAACATTCCCCTGGCCTCTACCTATAAGATACCAGTAACATTCCCTCAGTTGTGACAACCTAAAAGGTCTCCAGATACTGCCCAATGTCTCCCTAGAATAAAGAATACAAAATTACTCCCGGCTGAAAACTGTAGGGAGTGGCTGTAGGGTTAAGTCTCACACAGACCTGTTGGCAAAGCCCCAAACAAGTCCCAGATTAGAGGGCACAGCCCTCTTAGCATAATTAAGCTTGACCTTATGACCTCCCTAGATCCTATCTGGGTAGCTAATGGCCTGTGGGAGGTGCAGCAAGTGCTGCCAAAACAAGTGAAACTCACAAGAACACTGTAACTATGGTGACCTTGTTTGCCTCTAGCTATAAAATAAAGGCTCAGCTTGCCGTCTGGATCTTTCTCTGTGGCCTCAGCCAAGCACAGGAGATCCACCTAGACCCAGCTTATTCTGTCTTTTCTACATCCTTCGCCACCCTCCCTCAGGTTGGCACAGCAAACCACTTCAAGTCATTCATTCTCAATGGGAAAAATATCCCCATGTAAGTTAAAACTGGTCTTTGGATGTGGGGAGGCATCATAGATATTACAATAATTTGTAGCCCTCCAAAGTTCAACTTTACCTGACAACATAAACAGCTCCATAGTATATCTGTGATGTTTAATGTCTCGGAGGAAAGAAAACTATTAGGAGGAAAAATGCTTTAGAAGGGCATAATGAAAAAAAAGTTGAGTAATAAATTAAGACTAATTTTAAGCATATCACTCTGACTTAGGACAAATTCACATATTTTAAAGCAAAAGGAAAAAACTGTGTGAAACTTAAAATTTTTAATTCCACAAGGCAACAAAGTACAAGTCAATTGAGACACATGGCTATCTACCAAAGCAAAAGATACAAAGAATAGGTGTGTTCAATTAGCACTTGACTGTGGTTCCCTCAGCTAACATCCAACTGGAAGGCAAGAGAGGGCCTGCATGCATCGTACCCTCTCCCAACCATCGCACTTCATTTTCCAACAAGCAAACAGGCTTAGTACCAAAAATAACTGATAACCTACAGTCGTATTCAATTTTAAACTCCACAAAAGATCACATTATCTTTAGTTAAGACTTCGTAATCTATTTATATAAAACCCTAATATGCAAAAAGACTGAATGGCGGGCCAACTGAACAACCAGTTGTTATGATGTGCACTGACCACCAGGGCACGCACACAAAACATGGCGGGTGTCAACCCCATCAGTATGGTGGAGCAGGTGAGTGAAGCAGGAGCGCCAAACCAAGACAGGGCGCTGGTTGCTGTCAATGGGGTGAGCCTGTGGTGGTTATTGAAAATTCTTTGCTCCCCCGCACCACAGTCCTGACACTCGCACCTGTTGCCAGCAACAGTCCTACTCGCACCCGCTGCCAGCACCGGAGCTGCTGCTTGCACCTACTGCTGGTGCCAAGTGCCAGCCCCAATTGCACAGCACCGTCAGCAGATGTGAGGGGCAGCTGCTAGCCCCAATCACCCCTGAGGGCTTCCACCTCCCCCTGCTCCTGAGAGGTAATCAGGGCAGCAGCCACCACTCACAACCATTGCTGGCACCAGCCCCAATTGCAGTCAGCAGGTACAAGCGGGGCCGGGCCAGCTCCCTCAGCACATAGGAGCAGTGGCAGCAGAGGCAGGGCTGCCAGCAGACAAGGGACTGGGGGTTGCAGCTGGAAGGGCAGGGTAGGGGCTTGGAGGATGGGCCAAGACTTGAGGCCCACAGCCTTGAGGCCCACAATTCCTTTCAAGGTGCATAAATTTGTCCACTGAGCTCCTAGTTATCTTATATAATAAAAGGCTAATATGCAAATAGACCAAATGGCAGAAGGAACAGTCACTATGACTTGCACTGACCAACAGGGGGCAGATGCTCAATGCCCCCTGG
This sequence comes from Antrozous pallidus, assembly GCA_027563665.1. Classification (NCBI taxonomy): domain Eukaryota; kingdom Metazoa; phylum Chordata; class Mammalia; order Chiroptera; family Vespertilionidae; genus Antrozous; species Antrozous pallidus. The sequence continues at coordinate 74,012,710 of CM050521.1, read as the reverse complement.
TGGTCAGTGTGCTCCCACAGGAGGAGTGCTACACAGCCAAAAGTCCTGAGCCAGGCTAATGGCCAGTAAGCGCAGCGGCAGTGGCAGTGGCAAGAGCCTCTCCTGCCTAAACAGCAGCACTAAGGATGTGGGACTGACAGCTTAGGTCCGCTCCCCAACATGGCCTAAACTGTCAGTCGGACATCCCCCGAGAGCACCCAGACTGTGAGAGGGCACAGGTCAGGCTGAGGGACCTCCCCTGAGTTCACAAATTTTTTGTGCACTGGGCCTCTAATACTAATAAAATAAACAACTGGATATGTAAGGCAGATAACAGAAATGGTATGTCATTGCAACCCAGTTTAGGTAAAGGTGGGGATACTTTGTATCCAGGAATAGAGCTGGGACCCAACCAATTTGAGGAACCTGAAGTTATTGTCATAAATAAAGTCTATCTCAAACAGATTTGTCGGTCTTTAAACACAGTCCCACTGTGCCCGATTCCAAGCTTCTCTCCAACTCAACTATTCATAGCTCATGACCTGCTTACATGGTGAGAAGGAGAGAACCATTCAATCACTAAAGAAAATTTACAAAGTATAATCCATTCATGGATAATCAGGGATGACTGAATATTATTTATAAGTCTATTATTGAAATTTGTTCACATCTTTTGTTAAGCAAGTAGTAACTTTGCATTAAGAAAAGCAGCAGCTGTGTCTTAATTTTTAACACTATCAAACATAGTCACAGACTACAAGAATGCTTTTAAAAAACTAAAAACTTGATACCCTAACTACCTAGAGCTGCCCAGTCTGGAAGCAGCCTGACTGCTTTCTCGTTTACTCAGTCATTCTGTTATTGGTATTGGAGAATTCCAGGGACGGCCCTTCTCCGTTGCTAGTGGGAGTAGGGGGAGGGTTGTCCCTGGCTTTTTCTGGTGAAAAGGCCAGGAGGTGACTATGCAGCTATGTGTAAGAAGTGTTGACTTCTGGCTTCCATGAGAAGACAGCATTTGAGTCCTTTCCCAAACAGCCCAATCTGTAGAGAGCATCAAAGGCTATTGGAGAACAAACATGCACCAGATCCATACAAAGGGATCCACCCTGAAGAAGTACAGCCAGAAATGTTCTGAGCTAAACAGACAGAGGACACTGGTATTCATCTGCTATAAGCAAAGTTTCTGAACACTGGGAGAAACCAAGATGGCAGCATAGGTAAACACCTAAACTGCTGCCTCACACAACAATTTCAAAACTACAACTAAAGGACAAAACAGACATCATCCAGAACCACAGGAAGGATGGCTGAGTGGAAATTCTACAACTAGAAGGAAAGAGAAAAGCACACTGAGACTTAGAGGAGCTGCAGGAGGCAGAGGTAGTGAGACACGCAAGCAGAGAAGACTGGCAAATGAGTGCACGACTGGCTTTCTCAAACAGGAGACAAAAGTTCCCAACTGCGCTAAACTCCAGTTCAGGGTAAGACTCTGTGGACCCAGACACATTTGGGGAGAAACTGGACTGTCTGGAAGCAAGCAAAACTCAAGGGCAGCTTTCTCTCAGAGGTGCTTTCAGAGATTACCACAGAACACTGAGACACAAAGGCCTCATAGGGCAGGGCTGACGGGAAATCAATGCTGTACATTCAAGCTGAGCACAGAAGCTTCTGCAAGTCTTATCTCATAAGGATGTCTCCAGCATAGAAGCTCTCCCAACATAGACACAGCTGATCTCACAGACAATTGGCATGGAGATCAATTCCTCCCAGTAATACCAACAACAATTAAGACTTAACTACAACAAGGCTGTGCACACAGTCCACAAAGGGTTGCACCAAGAGTGTCCACCTCAGGTAACTGGGAAGGCTGAGCCACTGGACCCTATAGGACACCTAGCATACAAAGTTACTCTACCAACTCGGGGAAGCAGCAAAAATGCAGAGACAAGGAAACATCACAAACAAAAGAAATAGAGGAAAACAAATGACTGGATATAGAGTTCAAAACCACGGTAATAAGGATTTTCAAGAATTGCTTAGAAAAGGCCGATAAATTTAGTGAGACCCTCAAGATTATGAAAAAGGACCAACTAAAAATTAAACATACACTGACTGAAAACTATTATACAGAGATCCAAGAGCAGACTAGAGGACTGCAAAAATCAAGCCAAAGATGTGAAAAACAAAGAAGCAGAAAACTCAACCGGAAAAGAAAAAAGAATCCAAAAATTTGAAGATAGTGTAAGGAGCCTCTGGGACAACTTCAAGCATGCCAACAACAGAATTTGGGGGATGCCAGAAGAAGAGAGACAGCAAGATACTGAAAACCTATTTGAAGAAATAATGACAAAAAACTTCCCCAACCTGGTGAAAGAAATAGACTTAGAAGTCCAGGAAGAGCACAGAACCCCAAACAAATGGAATCCAAAGAGGACCACACCAAGACAAATCATAATTAAAATGCCAAGAACAAAAAATAAAGAGAGAATATTGAAAGCAGCAAGAGAAAAACAGTTAATTACCTACAGAAGAACACCCATATGACTGTCAGATGATTTCTCAACAGAAACTATGCAGGCCAGACGGGAGTGGCAAGAAATACTCAAAGTGATGAATAGCAAGAACCTACAACCAAGATTACTCTACCCAGCAAAGTTATCATTCAAAATTTAAGGTCAGATAAAGAGCTTCACAGATAAGAAAAAGCTAAAGGATTTCATCAACACCAAACCAGTATTATATGAAATGCTGAAAGGCATTCAAGAAGAGGAAAAAGAAGAAAAGGATAAAGATAAAAATTATGAACAAATACATGTCTATCAACGGGGTAACCTAAAAATCAAGTGAATTAAAAATCTGATGAACAGAATAAACGTGAATATAATAGAATAGGGCATAGAAAGGGAGTGGACTGACAATTCTCAGGGGAAAGGGGCCTGGGGGGATGCAGGAAGAGACTGGACAAAAATCATACACCTATGGATGAGGACAGTGTGGGGAGGAGGTAAGGGCAGAAGGTGGGGTGGGAACCGGGTGGAGGGGAGCTATAGAGGAAAAAGGAGAAACAGTTGTAATAATCTGAACAATAAAGATTTATTAAATTTAAAAAAACTAAAAACTTTACAAATTGCATTTCCTTCTCCATTCTGATGCTCAACTCCAAGCTACATTGTTTCCTTCCTTCTAAATTTCTTCTTTTCACACATTTTAGGGTTTAATAATTTTAAAATAAAACTATAGAGGCATATTATTAGAAGAAAATCAAAATATATTGAAAAGTTAAAGAATAAGACTTCCTTCCCAACCCTCTTCAATATGGAGCCAAAATAATTTTACTTTTATACTCATGCTCCATATACACTAGGATATATGTTTACACATTTTTACACAAATGAGCTAATTTTACATACATTATTTTGCATCTAATTCCATATTAAAATACAGACATCTACCTCTCATTTAACTATGTAAGGCACCCAACACACAAAATTTAAAGAGGCACTCACTCACTCTGAGGTATCAACTCTGCACTTGCCTAAGTGTCTCCTGAAATTTCACATAAGGACTCTTCTTTTGTTTACCAGTGCATACTCAATGCTTAACACAGTGCCTGGCACATAGCAGATAGTCCATAAGTATTTTGAAAGAAAAAACTATGACTACAGTTTATACCTATTCTAAAATTTTGCCTCTTCCTTTCAAATATATCAAAATTTTCAAAAACTATAAAATTTAAGATATAGGAAAGATTAACATGACAGATTGGATAATTATATCCAAGAATATGACTCACCTTCTTTAGATCAAGATTCCCAAAAACTGAATTGGCATGAGGACAAACTTCAGACAGTGAGCAACCAATCTTCATAATATCCTCATTTCTACTGATACTCTAGAAGGAAGACAGATATAGTATGATGCAGTAAAATATGATTTGACAGTATTATCCAATTAAGGGTTCTACTAAGCATAATACTTAAAAGATTTTGGAGCATTGGAAATTAAATCAAATTCTTGTTAGTTTTTCATAAGTCAACTGAGTTCTTTATAAAAAACTAGAGGCCCAGTGCATGAATTCATGCACCAGTGGGAGCCCTTGTCCTAGCCTGTGAGATCAGGCCGAAATTGACTCTCCGACATTCTCCTAGGAGTCTCAGATTGTGAGAGGGAACCACCAGTGCACAACTGGGACTTGGAAGGGAAAGGAGTTTGGCCAGCCGGGGAGGGACCTCTGGAGGGCTCCAGGGTGTGTCCAGCCCATCTCGATCAGTCCTGATCAGCCACACACCAGCACCAAGCTAACCTGCCAGTTGGAGCGTCTGCCCGTTGATGGTTAGTGCACATCATAGCAAGCAGTTGAGTGGCCTTAGCATATCATTAGCATATTATGCTTTGATTGGTTTAGGGGTCAACTAGTCAACTTGACATTTAGCATATTAGGCTTTTATTATATAGGATGGGACTAGGCTATAGAAAATGTTTACTTCCTAATTAGTTCAAATTACTTGGAATTCAAACCAAGATATCAAAATATTATTAATATGAAGAGGTGAGTTTAAACAATTGTTTCTGGATTTTACTTTAAATCAAACTTTAATTGCTCAAAGTGGATAGCATATTTTGGTCTAAAGACTTAAGTCTTCTCACATATTTGTTGTTGTGTAAAGAAAACATGCAAACATAATTTCAAAAGTATACATTCCCCTGTACACAAATATGGTAACCTAGTTAGTAAATAAATTTCTTACGAATTCTTGGGATAACAGTTCAAAATTAGGTATATACTAAGACAAATAAGTAAATATACTGTAAATAAGAGAGCAGGAAGAAATTACAAATAAGGAAGGCTAAATAAATCTACAGTGTTAGACTAGAACTGGAAGGTATCAGAATGAACTCATAATATACATGTTATTGATGCATGTGTCTGCATTATGTTTGTATGTATTTGTGCATATATGAAAGAGACACACAGAGATAAAGAGAAATATAGGTGTATATGAGTGAGTGGGTTCTTATACATATACTAGAAGCCCAGTGCACAAAATTCACATGCAGTAGTCCCTAGGCCTGGCCTGCGATCAGGGCCATCTTCCCTGGTGGCCTGCAGTTGGCCCTGTCCCCTGCTGCCACCCACCGCCATTCCCCATTTGCCATCATGTGATCAGAGCCAGCTAGCTGAGGGGAGGAACCGAGAGGTCAGTCATTTTGGCCACTCGCCAGCCCCACCCCAGCCAGCCCTGCCCCTCACCGCCTCCCACCCGTTCTCCATTTGCCATTGCACAATCGGAGCCTGATGGCTGGGGGAAGGGACCAAGATGTAGAGAGTTCTTGCCCTCTTGCCAGCCCTGCCCCCCTGTGGGTTGCCCTCTGTGTGTGGGGCAGGGCCCTTGGCCTGGTGCCACCCACCCCAGTTCCCTGTCCACCTTTTGGCAATTGGAGCCTGCTGGCCAGGAAAAAGAACAGAGAGATGGTCAGTGCGCCTCATAGTGACTGGTCAGTCAGTCACTCTGGTCATTCTGCCGTTAAGAGTTAATTTGTATATTATTATATGGGATAGAGGCCCTTTTATTACATAGGATAGAGACCCAGTGCATGGGTGGGGACCAGCCGGCCTGCCCTGATAAGGGTCCTGGATCGGAGTGGGGGTCTCTGCTGGGGGCTGAACCAGTGGCCAGGGCAAGGGGCTACAAGTGGTTTGCAGGCCAGCTTAGGGTGGGGGTCCCTGCTGGGGAGTGGGGGTGGCCAGAGTGAGGGGCTGGGGTCATTCTTATCTCTGGTCATTTTGCTGTTTCTGTTGCTTGGCTTTTATTATGTAAGATCTCTTTTCTAGCTCTGTCTACTGAGAGGACTTAGAAGTAATGACACTCCAGTAGCAATAAGGACATTTTGACTTCTAAACACCATTCTCCAATAAAAGGAAACAGTGTTCCTTGGAGAGAGGTTGATTCCAGGGCTAGAAAAGGGGAATAAAAGGCAATCCTATAATATCTGGTGAGACCAGAAAGTAAAGAAATGCTATTTAAAAAAAAAAAGAATGAGTATATATTTAAAGAACGCAAAAGCCAACGAATGTGAACAATCTACTAATGGCTGAAGCTACAACAAATTATAAAATAAACATAGTATTGGATTATATCCCATGGACTATATATACCCACTGTCCATATTAACAGAAATCATCAAATAAATGGTGGAGAACAGACAACTCTTCCTTACAGAATTCCAATTAATAAATGTAGAAGGATGAGGGAAATAGAAAAATCATCATTTAGTACACACCATACTAATCCTATCTCAGAGTAACATGCAAATTTGACCATACCTTCACTACACCCACAAGCCATGCCCATAGCCACGCCCACCAGCCAATCAGGAACAGATTATGCAAATAAACCCCAAACAAGATGGCTGCCATCCACTGAGAGCAGGAGGGAGGCTTGGGTTTCCGTGGCAACAGAGGAAGCCAAGCTTTCCGCTGGCATTGCCGGCCTAGGCCTCTACTCAATGCTACGAAGTTTCAATTACAAGACACAGAAATGGCAGAAGCCACTGAGCTGGAGACAACAGACACTTGGGTTTCCCTGGCAACGGAGAAAGCCAAGCTTTCTGCCTGCCATTCATTGCCGGTCTAGGCCTCCACTCTAGGCTACAAAGTTTCAAACAGAAATGGCTGCCGCCACAGAGCAAGCAGAAGGCTTGGCTCCACTCCAGGCCACAAAGTTTCAATTGTAGATATAAATTAATCCCAGGGCCTCCGCTTGGATGGCTGGGGGCGTGGCCGGCCTGCAAACCTCCACAGACCCCTTGCCCAGGCTGCCCCTCACCCCAAGGGAACCCCCACCCTGATCTGGGACACTCTTCAGGGCAAACCAGCTGGCCCCTACCCATGCACCAGGCCTCTATCCTATCTAATAAAAGAGTACTTTGTACATTGACCATCACTCCAACACACAAGAGGGCTGCCCCCATGTGGTCAAAGATCCTGCCCCCATGTGGACACAAGATGGCCACCACAAGATGGCCAGCAGGGGAAGGACATTGGGAGGTTCCAGGCCTGCAAGAAAGGGCAATCAGGCCAGCAGAGGAGAGTTGTTGGGAGAGACCAGGCCTGTAAGGGAAGGCAGTTGTGGGCGATCAGACCTGCAGAGGAGGGCAGTTAGGGGTGACCAGGCTGGCAGGGGAGGGAAGTTGGGGGCAAACAGGCTGGCAGGGGAGCAGTTAGACATCAATAAAGCTGGCAGGATAGTGGTTAGGGGGTGATCAAGCTGGCAGGCAGAAGTGGTTAGGAGCAATCAGGGAGGCAGGCAGGTGAGCAGTTTGGAGCCAGGAATCCTGGATTGTGAGGATGTCCGACTGCCCGTTTAGGCCGATCCTACTGGGATCAGGCCTAAACGGGCAGTCGGACATCTCTTGAGGGGTCCCAGTTTGCAGAGGGTGCAGGCTGGGCTAAGGTGACATCCCCCCCCCCCCCCCCCCCGCTGCCCGTGCCCTGTGCATGAATTTCATGCACTGGGCCTCTAGTAAATAATAAAATTTGTGGGTGCAACATTGAAGAGAAACAAGATTAGTCTCAAGGTAGCTCCCTCTAAAAGTTATTAACTGCAAAAGGAAAAATAGTAATTTTACAGTGAAGAAACCTAGCAGTTACAACCATAACTAAATGGATCAAGGTTACTGTCATCAATAATGAAATATATCAATATCATGAGTTCCCAATATGATGCGCTGAACAGGATACTTCACTTCTGCTATATCACTACCAATTTAAGAGAAGTCATTTGCTGAATTTTAAATTATTCATATGGTTCATACTATTCTACTGGATAGGACTGATTTAGAAAATCTTAAACTAATAAATGTTGTTTCTATATAATAAGCTTACACATAATTTATCATTCAATCGGGGACACTGTTGAGAGTGACACAAATGTATTAATACAAAGGGCATAGAACTGGAACATGTGAACACTTTAGAAAACATAAAGACAAATCTGCCACAAGTTGTCCTTCTCCAGTATGTTTTTTATACAGACTTAATAACTCTGGGTTAACCAGATACTTCTATAACTTTTCTTCTCATAAATTCTATTTCCCACATTGCCAATTCGCTCCACCCACACAAAAGAACTCGCCCTAACTGGTTTGGTTCAGTGGCTAGAGCGTCGACTTGCAGACTGAAAGGTCCTAGGTTCGATTCTGGTTGAGGGCACGTAACCTTGGTTATGGGCACATCCCCAGTAGGAGGTGTGCAGGAGGCAGATGATCCATTTTCTCTCCCATCAATGTTTCTAACTCTCTATCCCTCTCCCGTGCTCTCTGTAAAAATCAATGAAATATATTTTTTTAAACAATAAGAACTTCTCATGCTGTAAGAAGTACAGAGAACTATCATTCCCTTTCCTTCATGTGTAGTTCACAAAATTAAAAGTGAGTATTTATGTTCATGAGAGGAATTCACCATCTTAAAATCAGGAACATGTGCACTTTGGTGTCTGGCTTTTTATTTAAACCTGAATAAACGTATCTGACTTGAAGCCTTGCTACTAATATAAACTTACTAGTACTTCATTACTACTTCCAATTTTGCAATAAGATATTGTAAATCAAATTCAAAATTAAGCCATTAAGAAAAAATGACAGATTATCTTTCAAGAAACAATCTTATAAAATATCACTAGATGGAGTTGTAACTTCACAAATAAAAACCTCTCAGCATCTTCAGTAATTTATGCAGCCTAGATCACTGGTGTTAAATTCACTGTAATTCTGAACCATGATTACACTCTTGTTTGATTATACTTAGTATATTATGAACACTCAAATTAGAACTGAGGTATTAAGCTCCAGCTGTAGCCATCTGTCTTCTAATAATGCCTTGTGTTAAATGATTGTCAATAAAAATTAGAAACTGAGAATGACAATGGTATATTCTGGGATTTTTATTTTTGTTTTTGTTGGAAGGGACTGTGTTAGTGGAGGAAGGATGGGAAAGAAAATCAACCAGGCTGCTCTTTACCTGGGCCCAAAATGTTACTGCATCTTCCACATGACTTCCAACCACATCTTCAACTAAAATCAAACCACAATGCAAAGAAAATTAGAAATTAATCAAGATCACCTAAGTTTTACATCCAAAAATAATTTTTAGTGTAAGTACCTTTATTGTAATGTATATCTTCATCCATTTGGACAACTCCTGAAAAACTAAAACAATGCAATATCTTGAATTAGGTTCTAATAATCTGTCCATTAGCAGTGAAAAAAAAAAAAGACTAAACCTGATATTCAAATTCCTACAAATATGTTTTGCACTAAATAAAGTTATCAAAACTCAACTCTATATTTAAAAGATCTCAAAAACATTTGTTCAATAATTATCTTATTTGTTTTTAGTATACTGTTTCCCAATTTCACCATATACAAACACCATCTTTGAAATTATCTCTTTAGGAAAGCTTTTACAAATTTACACTAAAGTGGATAATTCATGCACATTGTGATCAGTTACATAAATCAATACTTCCTAACAATCTGAATATTCTTTTAAACTAATTGATGCCCTCCCAAAACAAAAGCAGGTCTTCTATAATTTAAACAAGAAACACTACAAATATATGAGAATGCCTCAGATTGGTAATCAATTTTATTTAAAAGGTACAGTGGCTTCTGCTTTTGAAAATACCTTGCTAAAAGAATCAAATTTTGCCCGTTATTTCAAAAATAATTTTCAGCCCTGGCTGGGAGGCTCAATTTGTTGAAGCATCAACTTGTACACCAAAAGCTTGAGGGTTCGATCCCCAGTCAGGGTGCTTACAGGAGGCAGCCCATCCATGTTTCTCTCCTATCCTCTTTCCTCCTCTCCTCGTCCCCCACCTTCCTCCCTCTCTAAAATCAATAAAGATATTCTTGGGTGAGGATTAAAATAATAATTATTTTTATTACACAACAAACTTTGCCAACTGCAAAATATTTCAAAATAAATACCTACTGCTTTATAATTTTATACTTAATACACTAAGATATTGTGCTTCACATGCAGAAATGTTAGTCCTTTAAAGAAAAATGAAAGTACTTATTTAAGAGATTTTAAAGTGATCTAACTATACCGAAGTTTAAAATGTTCTCTGAAAGAGATAAAAGTTAACTGTCTGGGGGTAAGGAAATGGGGGGGGGGAGGGTGTCCATAAAAAATTTTTATTTTAAGTCTCCTAACTTTTGTTATAGTTTTAAAACTTTTTTTCACATACACTAAGCAGCATCAAAACATTTTCCAAAACAAGGATCCTTCATTTAATATTGGTCAACAGTTAATTTTTAAATTGAGCAAAAATATAAAACCAAGCTGGAGTCAGTTTAAGGACACCGTGACTTCAATTTAGTAAAAATGATAATGTTGAAGAAAAAAAAAAGAAGAAAATGTTGGCTTTGTAAATCTCACCAGACACCTAAGAAGCTTTTTCAAGAATCGTTTTAAATCTTATTTTAAGGTGTGTGGCGAGGGGTGGGGGGGGTTCAAAACGACTTTCCTGCAAACCCGGGGCACTGGCAAATCTCCGGTTCCGAGCGAGTCCAGCTCGCTCCTCGACAACTATTTGGAGAGATTTTTGAAGTTTAAATGGCACAGAGGAGAGAATTCCTCCGAGTTCACCGAGAACCCTCGGCCAGAGGTATTTGCAAGCAGGTTTCACCTCTGGGCAGGGGCCTGGGGCCCGCACCCTCACCGGCGGGCGGCGGCACGAGGGCGAAGGAAGGCCGAGGGGTGGGCCTCGCCCTCCCTGAGGCCTAACCCGCACCCAGGGGCCACGCTGTGGTCCTGGAAGCGACCACCATCGCACCCACCCGCAGGGCGACTACTGACCTCACACTGTCCTCCGCACAATCCCTAGGAGCGTGTTCCCAGCCCCACATGCTGGGCCCGCAGCCCTCTCCCGCCACCACGGCTCACCGGCCCCGCGGCGCATGCGCAGACTCACCGCGCGAGCCTGGGCCGCTGGGGCTCCAATGGCGCCTGCGCCAACCCGCTCCTGACGCGCTCACGTGCTAACGTGGTCGCTGAGGCCTGGGGCCCGCAGGGCACGCTGAGCGGGGCCGGGCACGCCGAGAGCCCTGCGCCGGGACTGCGTGCAGCGTGCAGCCGGGTTGCGGAGGGGGGTGGGGTGCAGGCGTGAAGGTGGGAGGGGCGGGGCGCGGGGAGATGCGGAGGTGGGTGGAAGTGGGGGGCAAATATGAGGGAGTTGCCTCATCTACAGGTGAAGGAAGATTCCTTTCTTGAGACGTCGAAGCCCGTCAAGTAGTGGCGTAAATTTTGTGCTCTTTCCTAATTTGTTCGCACTGATTCCAATTTTAAAACAGCGACATTAGAGAAAGGCCAACATTCGTTCTACAACAGGAAAAGGAGAAAATGACTTTGGTCCTTTTACTAAGTAGTTTTAACTATTTTATATCCGCACCAAAATGTCGTTTTCAGATTCGTGGCTTCGAAGGCATGCTCGGCCCAGCCTCTGTTTCTCTCTTGTGTTGCGGCTTTTCCCACCGCTTGGGGGGAGGGAGCACAAGGAAAGGAGGGGAATTAATAGAGCTTAGGACACGTGTCTGGTTATATACACATAATACAGTTTGTGGCAAACCTTGCACAGCAGTTAAAATGATCTCATTAACTTAATTCCTTGATGTGTAATTAGCAATAAGCTGCAGGTATTGAAAATGCACAATTTGAGTAAACCTAACATGTGTACACTATTGAAATCATCCTCATAATCAAGATGGTAATCATTTCATTTATCCCAAAAATGTTTCCTCTCCTACCTACCCCAAATGGCAGATTCTGCTTTCTGTCACATCCATAGTTTGCATTTTCTATAATTCTATGTTAATGAAATCATATAGTAGATACGTTTTCTCTGGTTTCTTTCATTCAGCATAATTTTCTTGTCACTTATATGAATAGCTTGTTGCTACTCAGTGCTAAGTACTATTCCATTGAATGATTACCATACAATTTATTTATTTTCGAGAGACATTTAGATTGTTTCTAGTTTGGGATTGTTTCAAATAAAGCTGCAAGTATTTGTATGGGCAAATGTTTCCGTTTCCGTTGGGTTGATACCTAGGAGCAGAAAAGCAGGATCCTATAGTTGAGTGTGTTTAACTTCTCAGGAAACTACTAGGCTGTTTTACAAAGTAGTTTTACTATTTTATATCGGCACCAACAGTGTTCAAGAATTGTAGTTGTTCTATATTCTCACCATCATTTTTTATCATCAGTTTTTATGAAAAGTTTAGAGATTTTTTAAGAAATCTTTATTGTTCAGATTATTACAATTGTTCTTTTTTCCACCATAGCTCCCCTCCACCCCATTCCCACCCCACCCTCTGCCCTTATCTCCCCTCCACTGTCCTCATCCATAGGTATATGATTTTTGTCCAGTCTCTTCCCACACACCCCCACACCTCTTTCCCCTCAGAATTGTCAGTCCACTCCCTTTCTATGTCCCCGATTCTATTATATTCACCAGTTTATTCTGTTCATCAGATTTTTAATTCACTTGATTTTTAGATTAACTTGATAGACATGTATTTGTTGTTCATAATTTTTATTTTTACCTTTCAGCATTTCATATAATACTGGTTTGTGTTGATGAATTCCTTTAGCTTTTTCTTATCTGTGAAGCTCTTTATCTGACTTTCAATTCTGAATGATAACTTTGCTGGGTAGAGTAATCTTGGTTGTAGGTTCTTGCTATTCATCACTTTGAATATTTCTTGCCACTCCCGTCTGGCCTGCATAGTTTCTATTGAGAAATCAGCTGACAGTCAGATAAGTGCTCCCTGGTAAGTAATTAACTGTTTTTCTCTTGCTGCTTTTAATGTTCTCTCTTTGCCTTTTGCTCTTAGCCTTTTAATTATGTGTCTTGGTGTGGCCTTCTTTGGGTTCCTTTGTTTGGGGTTCTGTGCGCTTCCTGGACTTGTATTTCTTTCACCAGGTGGGGGGAGTTTTCAGTCATTATTTCTTCAAATGGGTTTTTAGTATCTTGCTCTCTCTCTTCTTCTGGCACCCCCATAATTCTGATGTTGGTATGCTTGAAGATGTCCCAGAGGCTTCTTACACTATCCTCAAATTTTTGGATTCTTTTTTCTTTTTTCTTTTCCTGTTGAGTGTTTTTTGCTTCTTTGTATTTCAAATTTTGACTTGATTTTTGCAGTCCTCTAGTCTGCTCTTGGGTCTCTGATAATATTTCTTATGTTTACTTTCTAGTTGGTTCTTTTTTCATATCCTCAAGGGTCTCACTAAATTTATTGGCCTTTTCTAGGAAATTCTTGAAAAACCTTATAACCGTTGTTTTGAACTCTATATCCAGTCGTTTGTTTTCCTCCATGTCTTTCATTTGCAATCTCTTTGTCTTCGCATTTTTGCTGCTTCCTTGAGTTGGTAGGATAGCTTTGTGTGCTAGGTGTCCTATATGGCCCAGTGTCTCGGCCTCCCCAGTTACCTGAGGTGGACACTCTTGGTGCACCCCTTTGTGGACTGTGTGCACAGCCTTGTTGTAATTGTCTTGATTGTTGATATCACTGGGAGGAATTGACCTCCATGCCAATTGGCTGTGAGGATCAGCTATGTCTATGCTGGGAGCGCTTCTGTGCTGGAGACAGCTTTGAGACAAGACTTGCAAAATTGCAAAAGCGTCTGTGCTCAGCTTGAGTGGGGCAAAGTCTCAGGGTAGAGCAGACAGCCGTGGCTTCCGGTCAGCCCTGCCCTAATAGCCCCTGGGTCTCAGTGTCCCTCGGTAATCTCTGCAAGCACCTCTGAGAGAAAGCCGCCCTGGAGTTTCACCTGCTGCCAGACAGTCCAGTTTCTCCCCCGGTTAATCCAAATTCTCAGATTTTCGCCCTAGAGTTCAGCGCAGTCAGGAGCTTTTGTCTCCTTCCCGCTACTGGAAGTCAGCAGCACACTCAAAAGTCAGTCCTCTCTGTGCGTGCCTTCACACCTCTGCCTTTTGCAGCTCCCCTGAGTTTCTGCCTGACAGTCCAGATCCCCCCCACCCCCATGAGCCCGGAACTACGGTTCAGCGCAGTCCGGAGCTTTTGTCTCCTTCCTGCTAGAGAAAGCCAGCAGGCACCCAGCCACCCATCCTCACCGCGTGTGTCTCTGTACCTTAATCTTTTGCAGCTCCTCTGATTCTCCATGTGCTTTTCACTTTCCTTCTAGTTGTAGAATATCCACTCAGCCAGCTTTCCTGTGGTTCTGGATGATGTCCATTTTGTCTTTTAGTTGTAGTTTTGAAATTTTTGTGCGAGGCAGCAGTTTAGGTGTTTACCTATGCCACCATCTTGGTTTCTCCTCTAAGTTTAGACATTTTATGTAAAGTGGTATCTTTTTGTGCTTTTAATTGAATTTCTCTATTGACTAAAAATATTGAGTGTCTTTTATTGTCTATCTATATAGCTTCTTAGGTGAAGTGTCTGTCCAAAATTTTTCCTCTTTTTTGTGTTTTTGTTTTCTTGTTGAGTTTTGCAGTTCTTTATATACTGTGGATAGAACTCTTAGATTTGCGAAGGTTTTCTCCCAGTTTATGACTTTTTATTCTCTAAAAGAGGGTATTTCAAAGAGCCTTTGATTAAGTACAACTTACCATTTTTGTCTTTTATGGATCATGCTTTTGTCTTGTTTCTAAGAAGTCTCTGGCTAATCCAGAATACAAAAGCTTTCTCCTATAATTTCTAGAAGTTTTACATGTTTAGGTTTTACATTTAGACAAAATCTTTTTTGAGTTGACTTTTTTGTAAGATGCAAAACATTTTTCTTTGCATATGAATATCCGTGTCACTCTTTCCTAGAAAGCCCTCCACCCCTCAATCCAACACCCTCGAGATCTACCCCTAAGCATATTTCCTGCCAATACATTTTAACCAGAACCTGCAATTCACTCAGATTGTAACGGATCCTAAAGCAGGCCTGGGGAACCTTCTTTTTTCTCTGCCAAGGGCCATTTGGATATTTATCACATCATTTGTAGGCCATACAAAATTACCAACTTAAAAATTAGCCTGCTACATTTGGTCAAACATTTCATTAACTCACCCCTAATGCCTTGGCACGGCCAGACCAAATGATTTATCGGGTCTTATATGGCCTGGACATCCCCTACCCGTCCTATAGGAAGGACTGAATGTCCCCACCTAGAGGATGCTGAGACCTGATCCTAGTTACCAGTTTGAAGTCAATGAGAGATGGCAGGAGTGGCTATGGAGGAAGACAATGCAAGTGCCTTAAAGTCTCTGCAGGATCTCCAGGCAAGCACAGGCTGCTCTCCTCTAGCAAAAGCCAGGGAAGCTGCTTCTGCCAATTCAAAAGTTCAGGAAAACCCAAGGGTTCAAGATGAGGCTCACCAACCCAATGTCCCCTCCTGTGACTCCGGGTGGCAGCCTTATCCTGTCAGCGGGCGGCCTTGGTTGGAGGGGACGATGGCGGCTGTGCATTGCTTCCTTCGCAGCCTTGGCACTTTACTACTAACTGGGCCACTTGTCGGCGCAGGTTGTCTGCATCTGCAGATAAGAGACTTTACCCGTGAAAGGCGCCATCGAGGCGCTCTGGCACTGACGGCATGTCTTGAGGTAAGGGGCTAACATGAACCCATGTCATTTTCCGTGTTCGGGGTTTCTAAAGCAGTGAGCAATAGCTCACTAACATCTCCATCTGAATCATTTCCACCAGGCCTATCCCACTGCAATGCCACAGCCACTGCGGCCTACATGTTCCCTTCCACCCGAATTCACCCAGATCCAGTGCAGCAACTGTGACGCTTCGCGCCAGGCTGTGGGGTCTTTACTGTCGTCTGTCCAGGGAAGGATCTGCTCCCAGAACCCCATCCTGAAGTTTTGTTCAGTGTGTTCCTGGTAACCCCTCTTAGCCTGGGTTAACCCCACCGCCCCAACCAAACGCAAAGCCTAAGACAAATGTTCATACATACAGGTAATTTATTTGGAAAATGATCTTAGAGAACCTGTTTGTACACATATTCCCAGGAAAAAGCCCCAAGCCTGAAAGGAGGGCAGGGAAAGACCAAAGAAAGAGGCAGGCCACTGGAGTCTGGCAGTTGACAGTTTAGTCAGGGAAACTGACATACCAGACATGTCTTGGTGTGGGCGGCTGCAAAAGGAAGTGGATATCCTCCAGGCACCAAAGGATTGTTCAGAGAAGGGCGGGATGGATGGGGGCACTGGTATGTCATTGGTCCCGGGTGCGGGGAAAATGCTGTACATACTTGCCAGGTCAGGACAATGGCCTGTTCCAGGAACCAGCACGACAGGGGACACGGGAGAGGCTCTGGTTTACGTTGGAAGGAAAGTACCGATTACGATCAGACAGGCTCTGAGAGGGTTTACAGGAAGCACTCTCGGTTCTGGCCCAGGTCCATCTTGTGGGTCTGCAGTGGTCACACCATGGAACAGCCTCTCCTCCACAGAACCGAAGGGAAGGACCGCGGAGTGGGAAGGGGGGAAAGAGAAAGCTGAAATAAGGATACATTACGAAGTTGACCACTTTTTGGGGTGGCTGGGGAAGCTTATGAAAGGCATCTCAGGACTGCCTTCCCAGCAGACAGACGAGGGAGTGTTTATCTATTGGCTCCCCCTGGGGGTTAGTCAAGGGCGGCCCTAACGTCATTAACTCCCCCATATCTTTTACACATGTATGATGCAAAGCGTTCCAGTGCGTAGCCCAAGCCACAGTATCAAAGGCTCCCTGGGAAGTCTTGACATGGCCCCAATGCAGAAGCCTGCTTGGAAGTGTTTCCCAGCAGGACTGGAGGATGAGGCAGGGCTGAGAGACTGTGGAAGTGGACACAAGAGGTGTCAATACAGTTACATGCAAGGCATAGTGAACCAAACAACCTAAAAATCAGGAGATACTGCTAGGAAATGATTATATAACTTTAAAATAGCTTTTTATTAAAAACATAAGTCAACATTACAAAGTTTAAAAAACAAAAACATTATTTTAACTTACTATTTTGAAACAGTGGCCCCATATGTTTGTTCAAAAACCTCAAAAACAACAACGTGAGAGAGAAACACTGAGCAGCGGCCTCCTGTCACACCACGGGGATCGCGCTGCAGCCTGGGCGTGCCCCGCATGGGGATGGAGCCGGTGGCCTCAACCAGCTGGGCCACACCAGCCCAGCGGCCTCCTGTCACACCACGGGGATCGCGCTGCAGCCTGGGCGCGCCCCGCATGGGGATGGAGCCGGTGAGCTCAACCAGCTGGGCCACACCAGCCCAGGCCACTGTAGTTTTCAGATGTGTAGTCTGAAAAGTTAAATTATGATAGACTAAAGTCATTTACTGTCTTTTGAGTAATAGGAAAATAGCCTCATTTGTCAGGAGAGAGAAATTAGTATAGAAAAATAGTAAATCATAAATTTTGATAAAAGTAATATAAGGTATTTCACTTATTTAAGAAAACATCCAAAAAGGCATTTTATATACTAACAGAAGTAAACAATTTAAGAGACAATGAATTCTATCATATTTAAATAAACACACAAAAAAGATATATTTGGATGATGTTTTTTTTTTTAAAATATATTTTATTGATTTTTTACAGAGTGGAAGGGAGAGGGATAGAAAGTCAGAAACATCGATCAGCTGCCTCTTGCACGCCCCCTACTGGGGACGTGCCCGCAGCCAAGGTACATGCCCTTGACCGGAATCAAACCTGGGACCCTTCAGTCCGTAGTCCGACACTCTATCCACTGGGCCAAACCAGTCTCTGGATGATGGTCTTAATTTCCCCAATAATCTTCATGAAGGTTTTGTTTTTGATGGTACTGGTGCTTTTCCTTTATGCTTAGCAGCCTTTTCCATTTTTATCTGTAAATGTAAAATATGTGTTGATAGAATAATTTGTAAAACATTCTAAAGAAAGGTTGCGCATACCTCACTTGGATTCATGTTT
The DNA here is from genome assembly GCA_027563665.1 of Antrozous pallidus. NCBI lineage: Eukaryota > Metazoa > Chordata > Mammalia > Chiroptera > Vespertilionidae > Antrozous > Antrozous pallidus. The sequence continues at coordinate 73,994,775 of CM050521.1, read as the reverse complement.
TACTTACCACAGCCACTTCACATAGCTATGTAACAGCTATTAAGCTACTGAATACTAATGCCAAAATCTGAGAGTTGAAGGAACCTAACTGCATTTAAAAAATACAGTTTGAATTCAACTTTACAGAAACATTTTAATAAAAAGAATGTCTAATGAGTACTTCTTTGGAGAAAATGAATATCATTTTAAAGGCCATTCAATGTTATTTTCTAAAAGCTGAAATACCTAACCTTGCATCAGCCTGAACACATTCACTTACAGAACACACCTAAGCCAGCCGGGCTATTTCTGGAATATGGGCTGCTTTTAAGGGTAGTTTCCTGTCGTTCTCGTCTCTGCATTTGCACAGTTCCCTTCCTAAAGGCTGTCCTTCAGAGAAACTGCAGCCAAGCAGCTTGCATAGCGTGAGTAGCAGCCTTCCCACCTTTTAGAAACATACAACACTTCCCACAGGGGAGAGAACAGAGACCCCAAAACCCACTGCCTCTTACTGCCACTCACACACACCCATTCCCAGAGGCAGCACCACTGCCTCACTGCAGGCAAGAGAAGGCTGAGAACATTCGGGGCATGGCAGCTGCAGGCAGGGCCTCCTACCCTCGAAGGCAGTGTTTCTCAACCTTTCTAATGCTGCAACACTTTAATACAGTTCCTCGTGTTTGTGGTGACCCCCAACCATAAAATTATTTTCGTTGCTACTTCATAACTGTCATTTTGCTACTGCTATGAGTTGTAATGTAAATATCTGTGCTTTCCGGTGGTCTTAGGCGGCCCTGCCAGTGGTTCTCAACCTGTGGGTCGCAACATGAGGAACTGTATTAAAGGGTCGAGGCATTAGGAAGTTTGAGAACCACTGCTCTAAAGTGACAGGAATAATATCAGGAAACCAGTCCTCCCAATCTCATCAAATTATAAATAATAACTTCCTAATAATAAAATGGATGCATCTCATCTCTGTCTCTCCCCCATTTTTCCTTCTCGCTCTGGTTTCCGTTGGTTGGGCATCTCACTCAGAGACCATGCGCTCATGTCACTCGTGCACAGTCAGTCCACAGGTCACTCAGAGACCATATGCTCATATCACTCGTGCACAGTCAGTCCACAGGTCATCTGAAGGCCCCACAGGAACCCCTAGTCCAAGGCAAAGATTATAGGCTTTGGAGTCAGAGGAAGAGTGCTCAAACCCCACCTCTGTCGTTTATTAACCATTTGAGGCAAGTTATTTAACCAATAGTTTTCTCATTTGTGAAAATAAAGGTCATAGTGATAGGTACATCTCAGGACTGTTCTAAAGGTGTAAATAAGATCACATATACAAAGATCAACAGACTTAATAAGCACTCAACAAAGTACTTAGTTTCCTTTCCTCTATCATTTAGGACCAAATGTTATATTTATAGCAACATTAAAAATTAGGAAAGATGCTAAAAAAAAACACACACACAAAAGTCAAGAAAGCGTTTGCTCATTGAAATACAGGCACATCTCATTTTATTGTACTTAATCTTGATTGCACTTCACAGATGTTGCTGTTTTTTTTTTTTTTTAATGAAGGCAAGACCTCTGCCAGCAAAAAGACTACTACTCACTTTATTGTGATACTGTTTATTGTGAAGGGCTGGAAAACCAAGCCCACCATAGCTCCCTCCCAGGTAGGTCTGTACAAGCACATTACTCTGTTAAGTGCTCTGAACCCATCAGCTGCCAGTTCCTAACCTCCCCTTTCCCCCCATGGCGCATGTCTTGGTTTTGAGGAGTAACAGAAGAGCACTAACAACGTGTACAGCACGCGTCAGCTGAGAAGTGGTTTAAGTCTGAGCGTCTCGGTTTTCAGACTCTATTACTCACACAGGCTGGAGAGTTTATACGCTGTATCTCATAAATCCATAAATCACACAAGGCAGAGAATTATAAACTACACCTCATAAATCCATAAATTCTAGGTCTAGCTATAATAAGCAGGCTGGAGGGTTATAATAAGCAGCCTGGGTGGGCCAGGTATATCCTCCAAAACCTTCACAGATAACAACTCCCCTCCATTATCTTCCCACAAGCAAATCCCACTGGCATGTTTTCAAGGCAGCCATGCTACCTGGACTTCTGGAGGAGGGAAGGGTGAAGTTCTGGAACCCTGTCCCTCATAAGCCCATGAGGAAAAACTAAAAGTCAGCCGTTAACGTGTGTGTCCCAAGAATAGAGCTTGACTTGATTAAAAATTGATCCTTAATACTGTCACAAAAATCACCTTTTCTTTTCTCACTCTGATCATGTCATCTTCCTTCTGGGTTTCTACTGCCCCCTTTGTCCCTTAAACCAGAGCTTTCCCTTCGGCCTGTCCAGGGAGGTAGCCACTAGCCCCATGTGGCTAGAAATGTGGCTAGTGTGCCTGAGGAAGCACATTTTAATTTATTTAATTTAGACTGTCATTACAGAATCGCGGCTACAACACCGCTACAGAACACTCCCACCACTGTGGACACTCCCATTTTCTAGCTCTGCCTTAAATCATACAAGGACTCTCCCCGCTACTTCAAAATTCTTCTGCAGGAAAACCAAGCTTATCTCTGTCCCCTACTCACTTCCCCTTCTCTTGGAAGGTAATTTATATAACAGCCTTCTTTTTCTTCATCTTTTTGTGTAAGAGTTGTGGAAGATAGGACAAAAAGTGACAAGAGTGTGTTTTCTTCCATGGGACTTATTACCTAGTTGGAGAAATTAAAAATGCCCACAAGGCAACTATAAAATAATCCTAAAGAAAGCACTTTGAGGAATGTGCCATAAGGCTGGATAACACCCCCCAAACCTCATTAAGCCAACATCCTTTCATCCATCTATAAAACTCTCAAATATGAACACTGCATGAAATTCATCCATCTATAAAACTCTCAAATATGAACACTGCATGAAATACATCAAATGTGTAATCAGGTGACATATATGAAAGGAATATCAATGATGTTATTTTTCTCCATAAATGTTAATTGAAAACATATTATGTACAAGGTGCTATACTTAGTTCTGATGAATAAAAGGCTACACTCAGCCCTAAGGAGTTTACAGTGTGGTGGAGAACTGATGAACACTATCATTACAGAAATCTAGGAACACTTTAATACTGTAGTTGTTGAGCCCTGGAAAATGCTAAAATGCATGTATGATTCGTGCTCTGTTCTTAAAGGCTTTTGAATACTTTTAATTTCACTATGGATATATCTAGAAGTCACTAAGAAGAACCACCACCACATATTATGAATTGAAGACACACATCATTTACAAATATGCTGATGGTTGATGGATATTACTGACAATTTTATTTGTATATTCAGTCAGTCTTAATGAGCTCCATAAATTAACCAGTGTATTATCATATTACTCATCAGTCCTGTTTCTCTCTGAATTGTTCTAAATAAGCCCCATGGCCTAACACCACCTATAAGTAAAGACTTCAAAAATTATCTTTCAGGACAATCCACAATCAATATTTAATTGTACTATGGTGTCTCTGGTACAAGTAGCTGCTTAACGTAAGCAGATTTATCCACAGACTTACCCTTTCCTGGTATCGTCTTTCAAAGAAAGCCATATCATCCTCCTCAGGTCTCCTTAAGGAAGAAACTTGACTACTTGTACCTACTAATAAGAAAATAAACAATTCTAAGTAATACATTTCCAAAATTATAAATTTTCCTGAAATAAAAACAAAGAAAACTTTCCTCCTACCTGGTGGTGATTTTTTTTTTTCAAACCAAAAATGGCCTAAATGAAGAATTGCTCCTACTACTAAGTTGTTTTTTAGAAAGCAGAGCATCATAACACAAAAGTAGCTTTTGCTGTCAAACATTCAGCAAATATTCAACTGGTTCATATTAAATAGAATATAGCTTTTTCATATAAGAGCACTAGTGTATGTGCTGAAAGAAACTTTAAATTGCCTCTGAAGGAAAATCTGGTTTTCGTTATAGGTGCACCAAGAGCCCTGCTCCATGGAAAAGTTCACCTTCATTTCAGGTGGATGTCTCAGTTGGATCCCTTCACATCCAAAATATAGTACCAATCTGAACACCTGCTCTCATTTTTAAAACATATGAATGGCCCTAGCCGGTTTGGCTCAGTGGGTAAAGCGCCGGCCTGCGGACTGAAAGGTCTCAGATTCGATTCCCATCAAGGACATGTATCTTGGTTACAGGCGCATCCCCAGTACGAGGTGTGCAGGAGGCAGTTGATCGATGTTTCTCTCTCATCGATGTTTCTCTTTATCCCTCTCCCCTTCCTCTCTGCAAAAAATCAAAATATATGTAAAAAAACAAACAAACACGTGAATGTACCCTCAACCAGCAACACAAAAATCATGTAATTCCCAATAAACACCACAGAGTGTAACCACACTCTGCCAACTTAAAGGATCGAGGCAATTAGTCCACCTGAGGGCTTTCTTGCCCAGTCATAAAAGCAATAAGGTTTTAAAACTTCAAATTATTTTATTATCAGAATCGTCATAATTCTGAGATTTAGCAATTTTCCCCAATCCTATATAATAAAAGCCTAATATGCAAATTGTCCCATCAACAACGAGTTTGACTGCTCGCTATGATGTGCGCTGACCACCAGGAGGCAGCGCAGAACATGGTGGGTATTGGCAACGTGATGCTGGCAGCAGGCAGTGGTGGAGGCACTGCCAGCCCCTATGGACCCCAAAGAGAGCGGGACCATGGTGGGATGGTGGAGCAGGTGAGCGGGCGTCGCCAGGCCACGGCAGGTGTGAGCATGGGCCCAGTTGCCCTGCCAATCACCCCGCAGATAGGGACCAGCAGTGGTGGCGGGGACAGGGCTGCTGCCTGGCTCCCAGGCACTGAGGGAGTCAGGCTGGGGCCTGGTCGTCCTGCTGGTCACCCTGCAGATGGCGACCAGCAATAGCAGCAGGAGGGCAGGGCCGCTGCCCAGTTCCCAGGCGCTGAGGGAGAAAGGGCAAATAGCAATATTAAAATATTTCTTCTAAGTATTTCCCTTTCAATGTGCACAACTCTGTGCAACGGGCCACTAGTAAAAAATAAAGTTTCTTGCTTTTTCTCACTGCCTGGCCATTATAAAATAAAATGATAAGCAAATTGTGGATACTGGGGGCAAAGAGGGCTTATCAATGATTTAATCTGAATTCTTATTTTCTAAATTCAAACGTATTTCTCAATTAAATCTCATTACCATCTGTTAGGGCTTCTGCGGAAGTAGCTGATGCTTGAAATGCCTTTAGAAATGGGTGGTCCATGGCCGTACCTGGAGAGTCCAAAAATTCAGGTGAAGGTGCACCTGATAACAAAGTACATGAAAAATGAAAAATAAACCTCTACTTTTTATTATTCAAAGAAGTTATTTCAAATGTGAAATAAATCAGGACCTATCAGAATCATTAGAAAAATCCGGCGTGGCTCAGTGGTTGAGCACCAACCTGTGAATCAGGAGGTCACGGTTCAATTCCCGGTCAGGGCACATGCCCAGGTTGCAGGCTCGATCCCCAGTGTGAGGCAGCTGATCAATGATTCTCCCTCATCATTATTGTATCTCTCTCTCCCTCTTCCTTCCTCTCTGAAATCAATAAAAATAAATATTTTTTAAAAATCCATTCTATAAAGAGGAAATTTTTTTTTAGATTTTTACCATCCATATAAAGTAAGGACAGAAGGGTAAAGGTATTTTTTTTAATTTCTCAGAGACCTTTATCACGGGATGGGGGGGAAATATATATATATATATATATATATATATATATATGCCCACAAATGTGATTGAATGTCAGCGAAAAGTGCAAAATGTTAACATAGTTATAAAACACTATCAAAAGCAAGATTTGCAATAAAGAAACTCTAAGAGGGAAGAATAAGTGTGTTTTTACTCTATCCCTCATTCAAAAAACAACTACAAAGAGTATTAAAAAAATAAACCTTCTTCAATGAAATGAGGAAACATCACAACCCAAAACCACAACCTACAAAGACCAACTACTAATAATTGACTTTTGAGGAAGGAAATGCAGAGAAAATGTATGCATAAGTGCTCTTTCTTCTTCACAAACCTCCCCTCCCCTACACCCCTATCTCCATCCTGTGGGAAGAGGGAAAGAAAATACACTTTCAGTCCTATCTGGTTTTAAAAGTTAGTCCTTACTTATAACAAAGCGGGGTGGGCAGCTGCTCAGCCTTTCAGGGTCGCACCCCTCCTTCCGCACGCTCTGTCCTGTGGCTGGTGGCAGCGTAGGAAGGGGAGCTCAGGTCTTGTGTCTTCCTCTGGTTGCTCCGTGCACTACAGACCTCAAACCTAAGTGGCAATTCAGTCTCTCCGCTTGGTAGCCTCACTCCTACTCCCGCTAGAAGTGCGGGCCCCTCGATGCCTGCCACTTCCTCTACTGAATCCCCCAGAGATCAGGGGACCCACTTCTGTCTCCGCTCTGAGGTCACCCTTGCCCCTTGCTATGACAGAGCCGTGGCAGGCCCCCAGCCTCACAGCTCAGCTAAGAGCTGGGAATTTGGGCTCCCGCTGCAACACTGAGGAACCAAACACCAGCAATGGGTCATCTCTGATGGCTGACCAAGCAGACAGCTGAAGTCCAGTCAAAGATATTTTATGTTTCCTCTCCTCATGCTCACCTTTCTTCCCCTCATTTTCCCTCAAGGGCCAAAAGGGGCAGGGTTTCTTTCTTCGTATTATAAAAATGTTTAAATGATAAAATACTAGAAAAAAAGCCACTACCAATACTACTTAGCATCGTTCTAAAAGTTCCAGACATTTTGGTTAGAGTAAGAAGACTCATAAATATTGGGAGGAACAGGCAAAAATACCATTACTTGCAAAATTAGCTGAACACTTATTTAAAACTCCAAGATTAAGTACAGTAATGACTAGTAACAAAAGCAGCATAAAACATTAGCTTTTGAAATAGACAACAATGAGGCAGACTAAGGTGCCCCGAACCTGGGATGAACCCAACCCTACCACTTACTGGCTGAATAACAGAACAAGATGTCTTACTCCTGTGCCGAGTTTCCTCATCTGAAAAAATGGGAACAGTAATAGCACCTAACTCAGAGTTGTGAGATTTAATGAGGTAACAGATATAAAGAGGTTGGAAAAATTGCTGTACTGTTGATATTTGGCTCTGGTCAACATCAACATCATTATAATTGGTTGTTTTTTGCCGGTGGTAATTGTGTATTCTGTAATCATTGCATGTACCTAATAGAATCAGGTACCCATAAATACTGAAAACGGATTTGCTTACAGAATTTATTTACAGAATTAAACTAGTTACAGGAGAAGCACAAATGTATCAGGGCAATCTTGAAAAAATAAAGAAACAAACAGGAGGAATTGACCAAATACCAAAACACACTGTGAATAACAACAATGAGCCCTGCCCTCTGTGGCTCAGTTGGAGCGTCATCCCGTTTACCAGCAGACTGCAGGCTCTGTACATACACGGACATGCCTGTGAGCATGCATTATTACATCATCCCGTTTACCAGCAGACTGCGGGCTCCGTACATACACGGACATGCCTGTGAGCATGCATTATTACATCATCCCGTTTACCAGCAGACTGCGGGTTCCGTACATACACGGACATGCCTGTGAGCATGCATTATTACATCATCCCGTTTACCAGCAGACTGCGGGTTCTGTACATACACGGACATGCCTGTGAGCATGCATTATTACAGCATCCCGTTTACCAGCAGACTGCAGGTTCTGTATATACACGGACATGCCTGTGAGCATGCATTATTACACCATCCCATTTACCAGCAGACTGCAGGTTCTGTATATACACGGACATGCCTGTGAGCATGCATTATTACATCATCCAGTTTACCAGCAGACTGCGGGTTCTGTACATACACGGACATGCCTGTGAGCATGCATTATTACACCATCCCGTTTACCAGCAGACTGCAGATTCTGTATATACACGGACATGCCTGTGAGCATGCATTATTACATCATCCCGTTTACCAGCAGACTGCGGGTTCTGTACATACACGGACATGCCTGTGAGCATGCATTATTACATCATCCCGTTTACCAGCAGACTGTGGGTTCTGTACATACACAGACATGCCTGTGAGCATGCATTATTACATCATCCCGTTTACCAGCAGACTGCAGGTTCTGTACATACACGGACATGCCTGTGAGCATGCATTATTACACCATCCCGTTTACCAGCAGACTGCAGATTCTGTATATACACGGACATGCCTGTGAGCATGCATTATTACATCATCCCGTTTACCAACAGACTGCGGGCTCCGTACATACACGGACATGCCTGTGAGCATGCATTATTACATCATCCTATTTACCAGCAGACTGCGGGTTCTGTACATACACGGACATGCCTGTGAGCATGCATTATTACATCATCCCGTTTACCAACAGACTGCGGGCTCCGTACATACACGGACATGCCTGTGAGCATGCATTATTACATCATCCCGTTTACCAACAGACTGCGGGCTCCGTACATACACGGACATGCCTGTGAGCATGCATTATTACATCATCCCGTTTACCAGCAGACTGCAGGCTCTGTACATACACGGACATGCCTGTGAGCATGCATTATTACATCATCCCGTTTACCAGCAGACTGCAGGCTCTGTACATACACGGACATGCCTGTGAGCATGCATTATTACATCATCCCGTTTACCAACAGACTGCAGGCTCTGTACATACACGGACATGCCTGTGAGCATGCATTATTACATCATCCCGTTTACCAGCAGACTGCAGGCTCTGTACATACACGGACATGCCTGTGAGCATGCATTATTACATCATCCCATTTACCAACAGACTGCGGGTTCTGTACATACACGGACATGCCTGTGAGCATGCACTATTACAGAGGTGATCATGTGCATATAGATGCATATACATATTCACACACACAGACACAGACCTACTAGTATGTTGCCAAAATGAGATGGCTATAATGGTGAAAATTGCATACAATAAAATAACAGGTAAACTGTATCATATCCAATAAAGAAAATATAATTCATTATTCAGCTATTACAAACCATGCTGTTATGGGTTGGGATTTAGGTACAAATATTGGGGAAAAGAATGATCTTTTCTCTTGTGATTTCTAAATTTTCTGTAATAACCATCTATTGAGTAGTGGCAATTAAACCTTTTATAAAAAATAAAAATAAGAATGTTTTCTGGGGGGAAAAACATGAAGAATATGAAGTGCTAAACAAACATAAGGCTTCACTATTGTACACACACACACGCGCGCGAAAACAGTATGACGAGCTCACACTTCCGCAGCACTTACCAATGCCACTGTCGTCTAACCGCATGTAGCCTTCTGCTAGCGAGCTGAAGCCGGTCAATCCTCCCATTGCTGCGTAAGGAACATCCCGTCCCACCGGTTTTCCCTGAGCCAGTCTCTCCTGCTTCGTTTCCACGACTGTGTCATGGGCATACGCAGGCTGACCACAAGCACAAGTGAAGCAACTATGGAATCCTGAACACTTGGAACCTGAATCAAGATGCAAAGGGAGTTAAGTTGTTTAAATGTCGAGACCAAGCTGCCTGCTCCAAAAACGCTCAGCTTGACCTAATCACCTGAATCCGGATTCCTTGTGTGCTGTCTGTCCTCTGACCCCGGTAACGGCTATCTCCAGACCTGGAACTCCCTCCCAGCCACTGCTCTTACTTCTGAAAGATTCTAAAGCAGTAATGATACGAGCAGGGGGAGTCATTGGAAAAGACAATGAGGACTAAAAGAAATTGGGCTGAACACTGGAGAGCTAGGAATACAGGCCCTTCCCTCAGACACTGAGCTAAAAGCAGGTGTGGTGGGGACACCAGTGGCCAGGGCCAGGTGGAGAGATAATGTGATAGCCCCTCTGTGGGCCAACTCCCTACGAACGCCGTATTGGAAGGCCAACACAGACAAAGAAAGGACGCAACAGAACCCTGTAAAACAGTGAGAGGGAAAGAAGGCCCTGGACGGATGGCTCAGACAGCTGAGCATCGCCCCGTACACCAAAAAGGTTGTGGGTCCGATTCCTGATCAGGAAACATACCCAGGTTTTGGTTTCGATCCTCAGTCAGGCTGTGTGTGGGAGGCAATTTTACAATAAAATAAAATAAAATAAAATTTTAGAGTAGCTACCCATCAAAAAATTTTAGTTTTTTTTCATATTGACAATAAAACTGGCACAAAGACACATTAAACATTCAGTAAAGAAAAGCATTCTGTTGGTGTTGCTGCAATGATGTCACTCACAGGCATTGCACGAAAAGCCAGGCCCGGCGCTGTGCTGATCGGCAAAGTGTTTGCACCGGCAGCGGACGGGCTGCGTGCCGTTCAGAGGCACATAAAGGTAAGCCCTGCACTGGCAGCCGGGCACTCGGCAAGGCAAACTAATGGGGCGCTGCTGCGGAACCGTCTCAAAGTCCGTTTTATGCTGTTTGTACCTAAAAAGGGGAGGGAGTAAAAACACAGTACAGGTAATGTTAAAAATCAGGATTTCTATTCTGTTAAATGCAAAATGATTCTTTTTCATTTTACTTTTGTTTCATCGTTCTTGTTGATAAGGTGAAAATAAACTCCCCTACTTGCAGTATTTCTGGCAACTATATTACTTTGATCAGAGAAAACTCCATACTTAGATTTTTATTTTTAATAATCACAGCAATATACAGGGAATATTGTAACTATTATATGATTCCCTTAAAGTATATATCAGTACAGATTTTTTTTTAAATGAAAGCACCACTTAAGAGTATGGGAGGCCACCCATACTCTTACAAATAAATTCTTTATAAAAGTCCATTTATTAAAGCGCATTACTTAATAAAATTTATAGGTTAAAATACTAAGTAATTTTCTTAGACTACTCCCTTCCTTCTCATAAGGTGGTATGCAATAAAATGACATTAAATTTATTATTCTCAATATTAATCTAGGTCCGTGGTCAACAAACTGCGGCTCACGAGCCACATTCGGCTCTTTGGCCCCTTGAGTGTGGCTCTTCCACAAAATACCACGGCCTGGGCGTGTCTATTTTGAAGAAATGGCGTTAGAAGAAGTTTAAGTTTAAAAAACTGGCTCTCAAAAGAAATTTCAATTGCTGTACTGCTGATATTTGGCTCTGCTGACTAATGAGTTTGCCGACCACTGCTCTAGGTAATAGAAGTTAAAAGAACAAGATACCATTTTTCACTTAACAAAGAGAGCCAAAGATTTGTTTAAACTATACATAATTTACAATGCTGCCAAGAGTGTTACAAAAGAAACAGTCTGCCCTAGCCGCTTTGGCTCAGTGGACAGAGCGTTGGTCTGCAGAAGAAAAGATCCAGGGTTCAATGCTGGTCAAGGCATGAACCTCGGTTGCAGGCTCCTCCCCGGCCTGGGCCCCGGTCAGAGTGCAGTGCAGGAAGCAACCAATTGATGTGTTTCTCTCACATCATTTCTCTGCCTTTCCCTCGCTCTTCCCCTCTCTCTAAAAATCAATGGAATAATATCCTTGGGTGAGGATTAAAAACAAACAAACAAAGAACCAATTCCACTTAATGTTTTAAGAAGCTTAAATAGCTCCATCCTTTAACCCAGAGAGTTAGTTCATTTTTTAAAATATACCCTAAGAAAATAATTCCATGTATTGAGTGTGTGCATAAACATAGCATTAGCAACAGTACTTACAATCACAAATATATTGTATACACACATACATACATAACCATACACACACACAATACTAATAACAAAGGCATGATTAAGTAAATTACAAAACAATAGCTATCTAACTTTTTACTAGTGAAATTTTTCCTTCAAATAAAATTTCTTACAGAACCATAAAACATAAAATAAATAAAAGCAGGATTGGTTGAAGCAAGGGAAAGAGCCAGAATTAGAGTCTGCCCTTCCCCTAACCTACCCTGGTAGGTTACAGCCCTGGGAAACACAGTGACCCAGCTCGAACATCCAACAGGTATTAAGTCTTGTGATTACCACATCATGTGAAAACGTATTTCTGTGACTCTGTCATGAAAACCTGGTTCAATATTTATACTCACACATGATTAACTAAATAAACTATGTAAATGAATTATAGGAATATAGTAAAATATATTAACAGCAGCTGGCTTTGGGTGGTGAGTCTTCTTTCTACTTTTCTATATAATCCTATACATTTTCCTTAATAAACATGTTTCACTTTTATTATTGGGGGCGGGGGCCTTATGAAGACAGAGAGATCTGAGTTCTGGTACTTAAGAACTTTTCCATCAAAGCTGAGTCAGGTGCCTACCGGTGTGGCTCAGTGGTTGAGCGTCAACCTATGTACCAGGAAGTCACGATTTGATTCACAGTCAGGGCCATCCGCCTGGGCTGTGGGATCCATCCCGGCGGGGGCTGTGAAGGAGGCAGCCAATATACAATTCTCTCTCATTATCGATGTTTCTCTCCCTCTCTCTCTCTCTCTCTCTCTCTCTCTGAAATCAACAAAAATATGCCTATTTTTTAAAGCTGAGTTGGGTCCATTTTGAAAGTTAATGTAATGCTCTATAGAGATGAGAGAGGCACTAAATCTGTACAAGAATAAAAATTAAAACTAACAGACATTTATCCATTCTGAAAGATATCAATGTAACTCACCTTTCCTCCACAGTATTTTCAGTTGGAGTTGCTAACTAAATTTCAAATCAATCTATATACAACATTACTCATCCTAGCAACTGCCTAACAGCCTCTGGCAAGCGGCCGAGTCTGTAAATAGCAGCTCTACAGGCTCCCGACAGGAGCCGGGCGCTGTCAGAGCGGGCGATCCTGCTTCCACGGCTGCTCGGGAACAGAAAGTTGAGCTGCAACCTGAAAACGCATCCCGGCTTCAGTGACTTGTTTTGGGGGAGCAGCTGTGTCCTTTGGAGCTTCGCAACTGTGCCCTGGGACAGCAGTAAAATGTCCAGCAGAACACGAAAACACAGCCCAACGCAAAGCTCAGGTACAGGCAACAGGCCTCGGGGCGTGGGGCCTCAGGTACTGCCTTTGCTCCGTGTGCTGTGCGTTGCTTGGAAACGGACCAAGCGTAATAAAAAGCGGTGAGCTCAGTGTTTGTGTTTGTTTAAAGAAAGGTAGGGACAAAAGGTGTTTCTTAAAGTATAAAGTGAGATTAGGAAAGTGGAGGAGAAATGCTTCTTTGTGTGGATTGAGAACCTGGTCGATGCGGGTCAGTTCTGCAGGCTGAGGACCCGTCCCAACCGCCGCGTCCGGGGGCGGAGGCCGCTGCGGGCTCCGGCCTCAGAGCGGGGCCCCTGACAACGCCCTGGGCATCAGCACCGAAGGCGGAGAAGAGATGCTTAAGGTCATGGACTGTACTGAGTGCTAACAGGAAATAACAGAATTTTCCAATTACATTTAAAAGAATTTTAGATAATGTCTAGTGCATAACACAAAGGCCTATTTAAACGTTTCTCCATTATCACATGCAATGTTACTTACAGAAGGAAGACACGCTCTGTTACAGTTTTGTATTTTCTAATCGCCAGAGAACTTAGCAAGAAAACATCTTACCTGTGTGTACAGAAACACAGGGTCTCTGGGCCCACAAGTTTGCAATCCATTCCAGTGGGGGATCGCCAGCTCACGAACAACCTGTTCTGCAGGCGCATAGGTAAAACTCTTCTTTTGTACTCTTCATACTCTTCAGGAGTAAAAAGTTTCCCTCCATCGTCCTCACCCACAATTCTACAACAGCAAAATACTTCTCTTGAGCCTAGATTCTTTACCTTACAGGTTAAAAATACTATACTCTAAAAGTAAACTAGCCTTGATGGTTTTGCCCAGTGGTTAGTCAGAGAGCTCACCCTGGAGCTGCAGGGTCCAGGTTTCGATGACAGCCAAGGGTGCGGACCTGGGTTGCAGGCCCCATGCCTGGGGTGAGTGTAGGAAGCAATCAATAGATGTGTCTCCCTCACATCGATGTTTCTCTCTGTCTCTCTCTCTCCCCCTCTCTTCCGCTCTCTCTAAAATCCTATGTAGGAAATATCCCCAGAAGAGGCGTAACAAAAAAAATAATAATAATTAACTAATTGAACTATACTTGTACTGTGAAAGGAAAGAATGACATGGCACTGATGTTTTACTTTAGGTTTATGTCAATCGCAAAATTACACACAATGGTAGTAAAGCTCTTGCTTCCCATATGAAAAAGTATTCTAAGTAAGAAAGTCAGTAAATTCATGACATCTGACTTTCCTTCTGGCGGCTTACTGCTGGAGAACTGCCATATATTCATCTCAATTTCTCCTTTGATTAGGAAGCAACCATGCTCATTTTTCTCATTAAAAGCTGGAGCCTAAACAACTAAAAATTCTAACATCCTCCCCCCCCAAAAAAAAAAATCAGTAAAGAATACAGCGTGACTAATGTCCACACCTGAGCCAAAACCCTGGCCAGTTCAGTGTGAGACCACAAACACCCTTTTGGACCTGCATAAGCTCAAAACCAGGGGCATCGCTGTTCAATTCCAGGAGACCTCAAAACTGTATGGGAGAAATTAATTTCTTAAGAAATTGAGGATGCGCCACGGATTCGGTAGCGACGGCCTCTGGAGCTGGGCCTGAGCCTCGCCAGCCCCTCCCCCAGGAGCCTGTTGCAGCCGGCCGGCCGCTGCTCCACCGTAACCATGTGCAACAGAAAGGCGGTGATCAAAAATGCTGATATGTAGGAGGAGATGCAACAGGACTCGGTGGAATGTGCTACTCAGGCACTGGAGAAATACAACATAGAGAAGGGCATCGCGGCCCACATTAAGAAGGAATTTGACAAGAAGTACAACCCCACCTAGCACTGTATCGTGGGAAGGAACTTCGGTAGTTACGTGACACATGAAACCAAACACTTCATCTACTTCTACCTGGGCCAAGTGGCCATTCTTCTGTTCAAATCGGGTTAAAAGCATGGACTGTACTACACACCCAGTGATCCATCCAAAAACAAGGATTGCAGCCTAAATTCCAAATTCCAGAGACTGAAAATCTTCTGCCTTGCCTAAAGGAACACCTTGATCTTGAGTCTTTATTGTGTTGTTTTGTACAGGGTATTCGCTGTACTCATTTGCTGTTACAAAACAATTAGCAAAGAAGCTTACATTTGTATTTATTTTCTATTCCATACCTCTCTGCCCCATGTTTTTTCTCCTCAAAATCCATTCCTTTCCCAAATTAAAATTTGTTGGAGAAAAAAAAAATTGAGATTTGGCCTCTCCAGAGGAAAAGCAACAATTAAAAGTATTTCTTCAAAATTGAAGAAATTTCCCCTTAACTACATGCCCCTCTTAAAAGTCATGAAAAGTGTTGTCTGCGGAATGCTACATAATTTGTTCTACAATCCATACTTTCCCGTAGGTTCAAGCCTTTAGCTTGAGGAAGATAAATAAAACCGGTTCAGAAGCTCTGGAACCATCACAACCTTCTTCCTCAAATAACTTAGATACACAACAGTAAAAAAGACAAAGGGACATTTTATTCTGAGATCGTTTTTGAGCCGTTTCACTTCATTATAGCTACCAAGAAGTATACCGCCAGGTACTGAAAAGAACTTAAAGATCAATTCAGTTCTTTGAAACAAGAGATCATTTACATCTAAGCTCTAACCCAGTGCAGCTCACGCTTTATGGCATTACACAGTCCTCACGGGACTCAGTCAAATGCAGATTCGGATTCTCGGGCCAGAGCGGGCCTGAGAGCCTGCATGTCCCACAAGCTCCCAGGGGATTCCCACTCGGCTGGTCCACCCTTGCTACACTTTGACTAGCAGGCTCTAACTTTCCAAGGGGGTTGTCCCAGGTCACTTACGTTTGCAAAAAGATAATTTTCCACCAGGCCCTAACATTACAGACCAAGCAACTGGAGGCCCGCTGTCTGCATATCTAAACATCTGAATACCTGAGTTATCAGTCAACAACAGGGCCCAGCAATTTGGTCCCAGTGAAAAGCCCTGGAGACCTGGAGGCTAAGGAGCTGGCTCTGCCTAGGCCTGGTGGGGGGGATGGGGAGAGGGGAAGGAAAGCTGGGGGGGGAGGGGGGGGCTGTTCTGTGCATAGGGCTCCGGGCATCACCTGGACCCACCCGAACCCAGAATGAGGCCTCGCCCTCCTTTTTTCTGACTCAGAATGACCAGGCCTTTCTAGGCGTGACCCAACACTACACCCCGAGACAGTGGGAGGGCGCGCAGTCCGATAGGACACCCGTGTGCCCCAACACCCCTGCGTGCTTTGGGCGGCCACCTTCCAGGTTTCGAGGTCAGGGCTGTGCCTCCGTCGCTTCCCGTCTGTGCACCCGCATCCCACCGCCCCCCTCCAATCCTCATCCCCCTGGCCGTGAAATTCCCACTCACCGTGTTCCCCAACGGCCATCAACCCGCCTCGGGAGACCCCAAAAAAGAACCAGACTTTGCCAGAGCTCACGGGGCGGCTGCGTTTGCAGGTTGGGGGGCAGGGGGGAGACTGTCTTCCAGAACCACCGAAACCCCACCTGCAGCCGGCGTCCTCCCAAAACCGGCACCTCGGGACCGGGGGGGGGGGGGGGGGGGGGGGGCACGTGTGCAAGTTCGCGGCTCACCCGTCTGCTACCCTAACGCGCAGGCTTACGGTCACCGGCCCCAGGTACTCGATGGTCATTCTTCCATGCCCTTTGCGGGGCGGGGGCTGGACCTTTGCGTAAACCTAGCGTTCATCACCCCTCTTGGAAGGGTCGAAGCCGGGACCCCGAAAATCGCCTCGGAGGAGACATCAGTACTGGGTCACCGCGGTATTTAGTTACAGAAACACGCAGCCCGGAATCAGGGGGAGCCCCCCTTCCCCAGCAGCCCGCCTCACCGCCGGTACTCCAGGTACTCGTCCACGGCCGCCGCGCCGCCCGGGGGCAACGTCAGCCGCTCCATGGCCCGCGGGGAAGCCACCGGCTCCGACGCCGCGCCCGAGAGGACAGCGGAGCAGCCCGCGCCGGCCCCGCCCCTCCCGCCGCGCCCCCGCCCCGCTGCCTCCTGATTGGTCCGCCCCGAAGACCGCGGTGACGTCGCGGGGCGCGCGCTCCCACCTGGCCCGAGGAAGCCGCGGTCTGCAGGCGCGGCCCCGCCCTGCCCGGGGTGCTGCCGCCCGCCCTCCGCGCCCCGGGCCCACCTCTCTCCCTAGGCTGGCAGGTCTCCGGGTAGAGTGACGCGGGCGCGGGAGTGCAGTGCCTCGCATATCATGGACGCACAGAGCGTTGCTTATTTCTTTGTACGGCGCTTTTCCAGAGTTGAGAAGGGTCTGGATATTGATTGGCCTGCCTGCCCGTAATCGCCAGCCCTGTTTTCCCAAATGGGGATTTAAAAAAACAGTGATGGCCCTAACCGGTTTGGCTCAGTGGATAGAGCGTCGGCCTGCGGACTGAAAAGTCCCAGGTTCAATTCTGATCAATTAGTTGTGGGCACATCCCCAGTAGGAGGTGTGCAGGAGGCAGCTGATCGATGTTTCTAACTCTCTATATCTTTCCTTACCTCTCTTTAAAAAATAAATTTAAAATATTTTTTAAAAAATAGCAATGGAACCTGGCCAGCGTGGCTCAATGGTTGAGCACTGACTGACTTATGTACCAGGTGGTGGAGGTCAGAGCCCATGCCCAGATTGCAGGCTTCATGCCCAGTAGGGGGCGTGCAGGAGGCAGCCCATCCACGATTCTCTCTCATCATTCATGTTTCTATCTCTACCTCTTCCTTCCTCTCTGAAATCAATTTAAAAAAAAAAATTTTTAAAGAAAAACAGTGATGTAAAAGCAATACCGGTAGTCCTTGGTTTTGAAGAAAGTGAATTGGGGGTTTAAGCAGGGGAGAAAGTAAAAACAATTTAAACTTTTTTTTAAATCTTTAGAAATATTCAACACAGAGTCCTTTTTAAAGTTGAATTACCATGTAATTGGTAATTTGACCATAATGTGGGTTAATAACCTGAAAAGGGGTAGGAAATCCATCACTGCTCAAGAGTCATTAACTTGGATGCCCCTGAAGATCAGCTTGGCCTCTCTCTCTAAGTTACCGGGGAGGGAGTAGCCACAAACAAGAAAAATAATTCACTGAATTGCAATATTTTAAAGCCACTCTACTGAATAATTCAGGTCCCAAAGGCAAACTCTCGTGCAGACAAATGGTGTAAGTGCCCTCTTCCGTTTTAGTGCCCTTGGTTTAGCAATCCATGTTCTTGTTTGTTTGTTTTTGTGATTGAGCTGTTTCAAAGTATCACATATTATGACATTTAAAGCCAAAATACTCTAAAAAAAAATAAGGACATTCTTCTATCTAAATAAAATGGTATTATTACTCCAACAAAATAAAAAATAGCTCCTTAATTTCATCTCATACCCTTTCTATAGTCAAATTTACCCAGGTCCTCAAAACGTTCTATGAGCACAGTGGGGTGGGTGGCTGTTTCAAAGGAGTGAAGTATCGTGACGCTTCATTGCTTGTTACCTGTCCTAAACATGAGGGAACATGGAGACATCTGATCAAAACTCTGTTACCAGTGAGAATGTGAAATGGCACTATTAAGATAATTGCAGGCTTCTTAAAAAAAAAAAAATCACCGAATGATACATTTGTAAAACATGAGGTTAAAAGGAGCAAAACAATAGACAAGCGTGTGGTCTTGCATACCATTTTGTCTAGCCTCTAGGAAGTGGAAAATAAAATATTTTGATCCCAGAAAGTCCCTAACCTAAACCTGGCAAATAAAATCTTAGCCCCGGAGAACTGCCGGAGGTGAGCTGGAAGTGCCCTGAATCCCATGGTGGGTGCGGAAAATGGCCTTGAGGGTAGACTGAGAAGACTGTTCACCCTGCGGAATATGCACTCCTTTGTCCCTGCCTTCCCTTACATCAAATGTGAGAGACACTATGTGGCAGGTTCAGCCACCAGGTCCCAAATACCATACCGTGGTGCTTCCAACTAACTCCCCAGGAATTGATTCGTGTCCATCACCCCCAACCGAAGCCATCCTTGGCCATCAGCCTGAGTGAGGGGGCTGCCACCAATCCCTGAGAGCCAAATGCATCAAGTGTGACGTCTTTGCAGACTCTGCACATTGCTGACCCCTTGAGGACAAAGTGAGGAGTGGACAGAGAAGCATTTCTCTCTTGGATCAGAGGAGCTGCTAGGTCCCAGGGACTAGATGATGGGAGTGAAGGGAATGCTTGCATTTACTCATGCGGAGATCAGCAGAGCTGCTAATAAGACCTGGCAGTCAGGAGCACAGCCTCAAGACAGACCCTTCTGGGTGTGAATCTCTGCTATGCAGTCTCTAAGGTGTGACTGTAGCCCCCGTTTCCAGCTTCTCTGTACCACACTACCTCACAACGCCTTGAAGATTAAATGAGATATCGAAGAGCACTGCACAGGACAGAGCCTGAGTAGATGCTCAAGAATTGTTATTATAACGATCTCTTTACAGGGAGACATTATTAAAAATGAATTCTCCAAACCCTTCCTGCTCTGAATCCTTCCTCCTGGAACACTTTCCTGTTTTGAAAAGTTTTAATTTAATATGCAAGACATAGCCCCTGCCCCAGGAGGCAAGGCCAGAGGCCTGCCTTACCTCGCTGAGGTCCCCTAGCTGTGCCCTCCGGCTCCAGACATCAGTCAAGGCTTTCAGACTCCCGGTTCAAATTTGGAGAAAAGAGTATAGGTATTTTCCCCTTCCGTTTCAAATTCATGAAGATGACAAACAAACAAGCAAACAAAACAAACACATTTATATCCAAATTAAGCATAACCTAATGTTATGTGTAAATTCCTAAGCTCTGGTGGTTCAGAATGTTTCATTTCCTCAAGCCCTAGAATCCTATCTACCATAGCATCCCACCCCGCCACCTAAAAAGACTCATCACAATCATGGTTTCTTTCTTTGCCTAAAAAAAGTCGGTAGATACTAAAGATAGTGTGAATGGGTGATGTTGTAAGCATCCAAGAAAGGTATATGAAAAACAATGGTTTATTCACATCAATGATGCTGCTAATTAACACTTAGAAGCAATCTGGCCGAAACTGGTTTGGCTCAGTGGATAGAGTGTTGGCCTGCAGACTGAAAGGTCCCAGGTTCGATTCCAGTCAGGGGCATGTACCTTGGTTGTGGGCACATCTCCAGTAGTGGGTGTGCAGGAGGCAGCTGATCGATGTCTCTCTCTCATCGATGTTTCTGACTTTCTATCCCTCTCCCTTCCTCTCTGTAAAAAATATATATTTTTTTTTTTTAAAGAAGAAGCAATGTGAAGTTACACTTAACCTAGTAAGGCCTCACTGGAGATCCTAAACTCATTCTGAAAAAAAATGTTTAAGAGATGCTGGCATTGGTAAAATCTAAAACACTCTATTTTTTTTTAAATCTTTATGTCTTAACTGCCTTATTTTAATATACACAAATATGAATGATTCATTTTAAATCAAAAACTGTAAGTTGACAAATTTGATCTGATTAAGCACAAGTCTGACCACTGACCGATCCCCTCCCAGCTCTCTAATCCAATTATGGATTAGCCACTGTACAGCGTGTTCCCAGTCTTCTTCCGACTATGCAGTATGCGTCTGGCCCGCTCGCTGCTCATGACATTAAACAAGGTTTGAGGATGATCATCTAGCATAACATAACAGGAAGAGGACAGGCCTTACACTTGTTTCACACCTAGGTCTAAATCTTTTATCTGCAACCAAAGTGCCTAATTGAGTGAAAGATGATTATCAACTGTGACAGACCCAGAATAACAGAATAACCGTGAAGGTAATGTAAACAGTTCATGATAGGTTGCACAAAAAAAAGACATATAGTGTAAATTTAAAAAATATAAATAAAGGTATGGATGCACAAAGCAGAAAGTATAGAATGGTTTAGTAATTCACTTTAACAAATATTCATCAGGCACCTATGCTGTGTCAGACACGTTGTATATGCCCAGGTTTTACAGTGAATGAAGTTCTTGTCTTCCTGGAGCTCATATTCTAAGAAGCATGGGGGGGGGGGGGGGGGGGATTAACATACAATTTAATGTTATATATACCACAACTGTGGAAAAAGGGTAAGAAGAATGTTAGAGATGTGCCATTCTAGACAGGTGGTCAAAGACAACTTCCCTTAAGAAGTACCATTTGAGCCGAAACTGGTTTGGCTCAGTGGATAGAGCATCAGCCTTCAGACTGAAAGGTCCCAGGTTCGATTCCGGTCAAGGGTATGTACCTTGGCTGCGGGCACAACCCCAGTAGTGGGGGTACAAGAAGCAGCTGATTGATGTTTCTGACTTTCTATCCCTTCCTCTCTGTAAAAAACCAATAAAATATATTTTTTTAAAAAGAGAGAGAAAGAGAAGAAGAAGTACCATTTGAGCCCTAACTGGTTTGGCTCAGCGGATAGTGTGCTGGCTTGCAGACTCAGGGGTCCCAGGTTCGATTCTGGTCTAGGGCATGTACATTGGTTGCAGGCACATCCCCAGTAGAGGGTATGCAGGAGGCAGCTGATTGATGTTTTTCTCTCTCGTTGATGTTTCTAACTCTCTATCCCTCTCCTTTCTCTCTGTAAAAAAATCAAAAAAAGAAGTACCATTTGAGCATCTGAATGTGAGGGAGGCAACCATGAAGATATCTGGGAATAAGAGTTATAAATGGAGAAATATGAAGTTTGAAGTTGCTGATGCAAAAACATGTTTGGTATGCCCTAGGAAGAAAAAGTCAACATGGCTGGAGAGAAATTAAGGAGGAGGAGGTTGGTACAAGGTTACAAGATAATAGGGAGCAAATTAGGCTTTTGAGGCCACAGTGAGAATGCTGGATTTTAAGTAGCAATGAGAAGTTAATGAAGAGAGTCAGAAGGGAAAACCAGATTCACATTTATATACTAAAATGTCAACAGCAGTTATCCCTGGGTAAAAAAAAATTTGGAGTTTTTCCCCACATTTTGCTTTTCTGTATATCCTAATTTTCACATTCAGTTATTTCTCTTCTCTCCCTATCTCTTGAGCTCTTACAAAAGATGAACCCTATCATTTCTCCAAACAAAAGTTAAGAATCATTAAGTGATTTCAAGTATTAAAAAATGGTTTCAATTAACTCCTCTGTTTTTTGTCTCTTTCTATATATCATGTCCCCTTTTCAAATAAACATTTTTCTAAAAAAGTGGGGGAGGAAAAATGCTATAACTACACTGAAAGCTCTGCAGCTCAAAGTGGTGTAGAAAGAACTTGGTTTGGCCGAGAGCGGTTTGGCTCAGTGGATAGAGCGTCGGACTGCGGACTGAAGGGTCCCGGGTTCGATTCCGGCAAGGGCATGTACCTTGGCTGCGGGCACGACCCCAGTGGGGGGCGTGCAAGAGGCAGCTGATCGATGTCTCTCTCTCATCGATGTTTCTGACTTTCTATCCCTCTCCCTTCTGCTCTGTAAAAAATCAATAAAATATAAAAAAGAAAGAACTTGGTTTGCATTTAAGCGTAAAGCGCAAGTCAGAGACTCCTCTGTAAGCTGTTAACATTTAGGGTTTCAGAGAAATAATTAAATGAACTGAGGCAGATTCTCAAACTATGGAAGAATACAGTTATCATTAAAAAGACAGACTTAGCTGAAACCGGTTTGGCTCAATGGATAGAGCAACAGTCTGCGGACTGAAAGGCCCCAGGTTCGATTCCAGTCAAAGGCATGTACCTTTGTTTCTTGTACATCCCCAGTAGGGGGTGTGCAAAAGACAACTGATGGATGTTTCTGACTTCCTGTCCCTCTCCCCTCCTCTCAGTAAAAAAATCAATAAAATACATTTTTTTAAAAAGACAGAGTTAGCTCAGGCCATTATGGGTTTGACTCCAGGTCAGGGCCCATATCTGGGTTGCGGGTTCAATCCCAGGTAAGGGTGCATGCAGGAGGCAGCTGGTCGGTGTTTCTCTCTGACATCCATTTTTCCCTCTATATTCCTTCCTCTCTCACTAAAATCAATAAAAACATAACATCGGGTGAGGAAAAAAAAAAAAAGACAGACTTAAGCCTTTATAATCTACTTAATCAAGCCAAATCATAAGAGTTTCTTGAAAGTCAAATGAGACCCAAGTTATCATTATCAACTAAGTAAATGTTTAGATTGCTTTTTTAAAAATATATTTTATTGATTTTTACAGAGAAGAAGAGAGAGGGATATAGAGTTAGAAACATAGATGAGAGAGAAACATCGACTAGCCGCCTCCTGCACACCCCACACTGGGGATGTGTCCGCAACCAAGGCACATGCCCCTGACGGGAACCAAACCTGGGACCCTTGAGTCCGCAGGCTGATGCTCTGTCCACTGAGCAACACCAGCCAGGGCTTAAATTGCTTTTTAAAGTAAACTCAAAGATACTCTGAAATAAATTTGAAAGTTTTTAGTATCTTCAGTGATGTCGAACATGCTAATAACCAATTAAGATTAACTTGAGATATAAATACTAAGACATGACTTACAAAAACTTAATAAACTTGAACTTGAGGGTATGAAACCGAGGAAACTGCCTTCGATCACAGTCCTCAGACTTGTTCCTGTGACCCCTTGCACTGTCTCTCCTATCCTAAACAAGACAACCATCCCCTTCCCTCTTCTGAAAAAGTTATCTCAAGTTGGTGGAACAAACCGAAATTTTCAAAGATTCCTTTTCATCATTAACCAGTTATTAAATGCACAATCACCAGTAAAAAATAAAACTTCTAACACTTTGTAAGTACAAATAATACATTTTATTTCATCCCTGAAAACAATAACAACAAAAAAACGAAAATGTCCACATCTAATAAGACAGAACAATTATCCCAAAGTTCACTTGGCAATGGTATATAATTCATTTCTTCACATAGAGTACAGAGAAAGTTTGGAAAGCTCCCTTTCATGAAATTTTTTTCATACTTATTTTAATAAAACATTTTAATTATTGCTACTATGTGTGGTAGCATATTACAATAATGAACAATGTAATATCCAAAACTAAATTCAATATAGTCTAAATCTAGAAGCTAGCTGCACTTGGCAGTTATTATAGAGAATAAATACTATGAAATATAGGGCACCATATGGTAATTAAATCTGCTACAAGGGACATTTAAATAAAGATGTCCTTTGCTCTATACTAGAATTACCCAAGATTAGGATCTTCTGTGCTATATATATACATTAACTGTTTTCCTGAAAGAAGAGTCAATCTTCATAATTTAAATTATATCTTAAATGTTTTTAATTATTTTAAGTGGTCATTACATAAAATGTACATATAATGTATCTATTATACAAATCCAAAATTTCATAAAGCAGGATACTCTTATATAATGTTAACATTTTCCAAGCCATTTAATATAGCACAAATACCTTTATACATCTATGCATCTGGCTAAAGTCTTTAAGAGCCCCAGGCTCATGAATATCTCTGCCTCCCTTCTCCTGCCAACATAAAGGCAAAATTATCCAAATATGGAAATAATGTGCTTTCCTGACAGCATAGACATTCAAAGGGTAAAACTTTTAATACTTATTTTTATCTCATCATAAAAATATCATTTGTTCTTCAGAACACATGTAAGAAAATGTTATATATGAGATTTGAAATTACTATCTTAATGTTCTTTAATTGTCCCAATGGTAAGAATAGGTTACAGACAGTGGCTACTACCCATTTCAACATTATTCTCATACAAATGTAATTTTTAAAAATATACAATAATTAACCTTCAGTAATTCTGAAGATAGTGCAAATGAAGACATTCTTTGGGTCATGATTTCAAAACATTATTTTCAACATTATACTTCCTTGCTCTGCTCACAATCTGAGTAACAAAATATAGTACTGGAAATAAGCACACTTTTTAACGGTATCAGTCTAAGATTATATATATTGGAAACAAATGACAGAATGATTCAATAACAACATTCTTCACTTGTCTAAAAAACATGTTATATATTTAAATAAATATTTTCTAGAAATGAAGCCATGTTTCAGCTTGACCTCAAACACAAAAGGTTTCCATAAAAGATCACCCATCTGCATACCACATCAACCATGTTACCAAATTCCCATGAATGATATAGTTCAGCATTGAAGAGCCTTGCCCGAAAGCAAACTAATAATTTTTAAAAATGTATATACAGAATAAGAGTTCCATGATTCCAGCATATTCCTTGGAAATGCGGAGTATTTGCGAAGTTTACTCTATCCTGGCCAGCGGTTTTAAAGCTTTTCTGTCCTTGGATCTAACCCATGGGGATGCAGCGGCACGAGGTGATCTTTAACTGTTATCTAATGTTGCCGGGCACATTAATCCTTTTGTTCGTGGTTACTGGCACCGGATTCCCACTAGTACCATTGGTAGTGTTGGTTGCTGAGCCGTTCACAACAATATAGTCAACTTTGTTCTCTAGTTTCACCAACCGCTGTAAAATGTCATCCAAAAGGACAGCAATTGTTCTTTTTAGATCCGCTGCGGGGAGGGAGGGAATCAAAGTAAACCATATTAAACATTAGCATAAATATTTGTGTTTTCATAGTTTGAGGAGAAAAGTGAGAAATTATTAAGTCATCTGAAAGAAAACATACTAGAGAGAAAGCACTCACACCACAAATAAGAAAGGCCTAATTATTGTCATCAATAGCATCAGAGCTTCTTAAGGGAATTTCAGTGTTATAAACATGGGGGGAACTCTCAGTTTTCCAGTACAATAGAACAGATTTAAAGTCTGGTTAAAAAATTAATCCCACCCGGCCGAAACCGGCTTGGCTCAGTGGTAGAGCGTCGGCCTTTGGACTGAAGGGTCCTGGGTTCGATTCCAGCCAAGGGCATGTACCTTGGCTGCGGGCACATCTCCAGTAGGGGGTGTGCAAGAGGCAGCTGAATGATGTTTCTCTCTCATCGATGTTTCTGACTTTCTATCCCTCTCTCTTCCTCTGTGTAAAAAATCAATAAAACATATTTTTTTAAAAATTAATCCCACCTAGTCAGGTGGCTCAATGGTTGAGTGTCACCTATGAACCAGGAGGTCATGGTTTGATTCCTGGTCAGGGCACACGCCCAGGTTGCAGGCTCAATCCTCAGGAGTGAGCATGCAGGAAGCAGCCCATCTATGTTTCTTTCTCATCATTGATATTTCTCTCTCTTCCTTCCTCTCTGAAATCAATAAAAATGTATTTTTTAAAAAACACACAGTTTATAAAATATCAGGTGTAGAGGGTCTCATTTTTGCTTTTGAAACTAAGTTGTTATACAAAGCTGGGCAGCATAACATAGACAGCTCTACTTTTTAAAATATCACCGTTATTTTGCTCAAGTAGAATGAATTGTGTTTTCAAGTATTTCTCTTGTTCCGAAAGAATTGCTTCTTCGTTGTTGGACTAAGCAGAATGCAAAAACCTGCATCTACATCTGCCACGAGTACACCAATCTCATTTATGCCAACTCCTTCAACTAGTCACCTACATCTGACCCTCATCACTTCATAAAAAACATAAGAGGGAGAAGAAAAAATGGAAAGTGTCAGGGCATTCCCAGATAAAGATGGTAAACTGAACAAAGGCATTTAACCTCTGATGACTCTGAATACGCCACCAAAACAATGAAGGTGGGTTTTTTTTTTTTTCTCTTTTTTCTTTTTCAAACCCAAGAGGCCAAAGATAACAAGAGGAGACAATAGCAACAAAATTCCAGAAGCTGAAAAGCAGATGAGCACTAACTGACTTAGCAGACCTGGAAACGTTGGATAGTAAAAGAGGAAAAATACCAAGAAGCAATTTGATTTTCTCCTCCGAACCCCACCCTAGAAGCGCCAGTGTTAAGGGTAAAGAAGGAATTAAAACAGCCCTTGCCAGTTTGGCTCAGTGGGCCTGTGGACTCAGGGTCCTGGGTTTGATTCTGGTCAAGGGCACATGCCTGGCTTGTGGGCTCAGTCCCCAGTAGGGGGCATGCAGGAGGCAGTCAATCAATGATACCCTCTCAGCATTGATGTTTCTCTCTCTCTCTCTCACTCCCTCTCTGAAATCAATAAAAAAATATTTTTTTAAAAAAAACAGGACTAGTTGAACATTTTATAAAGCAATCTGATTCCTAAAGTCTTTATACCACTCCAAAACGGGGCAACAGCGCCTCCCCATTGGAAAAAATCTCATGTATTTTCTGAGTCTGGTAAGCAGTTGAGGACGAGGACCTGGGGACTACATTGAACACTGGGACATAGTGGAAGTTTACATAGTAAGTGCTGAGCCTACTGCTTCCCCACTTCCCCCCAAGTCTTTTCTGCTCACTCAGGTCCCAGAACACTTTGGAGACCTATACTCTTTCTTCTAGGGAATTCTACTAGGCCAAGAGGAAAAACCTAAGTACGCTAAGATTCGAGATATCCCAAAGAATACAATACATTGTATGATAAAGAATTAGCTGGCCTTTATCACGGATCCCTGGGAAGTAGCTCTAAACACCTGAGATTTCCTGAGTGGTAAAGAGACTTTCTTACTCATGGTGGCCCCTGTGACTACACCTGATAGTCTATATTAATGTCTCAGGGCCCTCGCTGGTTTGGTTCAGAAGACAGAGGGTCAGCCTGCGGACTGAAGGGTCCCGGGTTCAATTCCTGTCAAGGGCATGTACCAGGGTTGCAGGTTCAATCCCCAGTAGGGGGTGTGCAGGAGCCAACCAGTGAGTCTCTCTTATCATTAATGTTTCTATCTCTCTCTCTCCCTTCTTCTCTGAATTCAATAAAAATATATTTTTTAAAATTAGACATAATACTACAAAATATTAGTAATTATTAAAGTGATGGATATATGAATATCATATTATTTCTTTTTCAGTACAATTGACTTTTTCATAATAAAAAGCAAAGAAAACATTATTTGTAGCCAAAACCGGTTTGGCTCAGTGGATAGAGCGTCAGACTGCTGACTGAAAGGTCCCAGGTTCGATTCCGGTCAAGGGCATGTACCTTGGCTGTGGGCACATCCCCAGTGGGGGGCGTGCAAGAGGCAGCTGATGGATTTTTCTCTCTCATCGATGTTTCTGACTTTCTATTCCTCTCCCTTCCTGTCTGTGAAAAATCAATAAGACATATTTAAAAAAAAGAAAACATTATTTGTAAAGGCCTATGCACTAAGCAGAGTTAGACTTCCATGACTATATTTTGTTTCTTTTTCCATGACTATCTTTAAGTAGGGATAGATTCAAGAGGAGAAAACTAGAAATAGTCTACATTAACTTACCATATCCTGCCATCGAAGCACCATTCTCAACATCCATTGTGTTCTTATTTTCCTCTGCTAGAGCTTTAACATATCTTTTGCTTAAATCTAGTATTTGTTCACGTAACTTGACACTGCTTTGATGTCTTGGTTGTTGAAAAGTATAGTGTAATAACATCAGTCCCCAAATGAATCCAAACACAAGCAACAGTAAACTCAATTTCTGGGACATATTTTTTCTGGAGATTGAAAAAATCATTTCTCCTGAAGTAAACAGACTAAGTTGAAAAGTGGTAACTAGAGGCAAGTCACCAATCAAGATTTTTGAAGGGAAAAAAAATTCCCTCCTTCTCTTCCTCTGCTAATATGGTATATTCTTCATCTTCAACAAGACTGCCTCCAACTCTCAATTACCTCTGTAAAACAGAGAAGAAAAAAGGCCACTAGTCAGAACCTGTATCAGTAACAGAATAAACAATGACAGGTTTAAGAAGCATTTCTAGCGGAAACCGGTTTGGCTCAATAGATGGAGCGTCGGCCTGCGGACTGAAGGAACCCAGGTTCGATTCTGGTCAGGGCTTGTGCCTTGGTTGCAAGCACATCCCCAATATGGGACGTGTAGGAGGCAGCTGATCGATGTTTCTCACTCATCTATGTTTCCCTCTCTTTTCCTCTCTAAAAAATAAATAAAATATATTTTTTAGAAAAAGAATAATTTCTATAAATAGTTTTGATTTGGAACTATATCATCTTCTTTGCCAACTTTCTCCACCACTCAGCAAACTTTCAGATCTTTATCAGTTCCCTTTACATAGCTCTTCAAAAATTTAAAACAGAAGTGTCGATTCATTGAAAATATCTCTTTAAAATACCTTCATAGTCATAAAATTCTTTGAATGACTTCTTGTCATTTGTAGCTAAAATTATGAATATAAGACTTATAGGAGATTTTCAAACAGGTCACCAATCTAAAGGTCCAGAAACTATTCCTCCTCCCCTATAAAAAAAATTAAAAAGTAGATGCCAAACTTAAAGTTAGAAATGAGGAAAAGTAAAACACTGGAAAATCAAAATACCTGTCTGACTTAAAAAAAAAGTTACAATATAAGACAATGTGCCAATATTTGAAAATGTCACTAGAAGATATTACTAATGGCAATTAGAGAATCTTAAGAAGCATTAATCCTAAGATTAAAAATAAAGCATAATAAATGATTTTTGCAATGTAGCAGGATACAAAATTAACACCCAGAAATATATGGCATTTTTATACACCATTTACAATCCTATTTACCATTGCACCAAAAAAATTAAGATACCTAGGAATAAATTTAACAAAGGAGGTAAAAGACCTGTATTGGGAAAACTACAGGACACTAAAAAAAGAAGATAGACGAAGACATAAACAGATGGAAGAACATACCACGTTCATGGATTGATTGAATCAACATCATTAAAATGTCCATACTACACAAAGCAATCTATAGATTCAATGTACTTCCCATTAAAATACCATCAGCATATTTCACAGAACTAGAACAAACTTTCCAAAAATTCAACTGGAATAAAAAAAAGACCCCGAATAGCTGCAGCAATCCTGAGAAAGAACAAAGTAGGTGGGATCTCATTAGCAGATTTCAAGCTATATTACAAAGCCACTGGTCTCAAAACTGTCTGGTACTGGCACAAGAACAGACATATAGATCAATGGAATATAATAGAGAACCCAGAAATCAAACCAAACCACCATGCTCAATTAATATTTGATAAAGGAGGCATGAATATACAATGGAGACAAGACAGTCTCCAATAAATGATGGTGTGAAAATTGAATAGATACATGCAAAAAAAAATGAAACTAGACCACAACTTACACCATACAAAAAAAAATAAACTCAAAATGGATAAAGGTCTTAGACATAGGACAGGAAACCATAAAAATCTTAGAGGAATCCACAGGCAGCAAAATCTCAAACATATGACAAAGCAATTTCTTCACCAATGCAGTTCCTAGGGCAATAGAAACTAAAGAGAAAATAAACAAATGGGACATCAAAATAAAGAGATTCTGCACAGCAAAAGAAACCATCAACAAAACAACAAGAAAGCCCACTGCATGGGAGAACATATTTACCAATGTTATCTCGGATAAGGTTTAATCTCCAACATTTACAGGGAACTTATACAATTTAACAAAAGGAAAATAAACAATCCAATAAAAAAAATGGGCACCAGACCTAAATATACACTTTTCAAAAGCGGACATAAAGAAGGGCAAGAGACATATGAAAACATGCTCAAACTCACTAATCATCCGAGAGATGCAAATCAAAATGACAATGAGGTACCATCTTACACCTGTCAGAATGGCTATCATCAACAAATCAACAAATGGACAACAGCTGGCGAGGATTCGGAGAAAAAGGAACCCTCGTGCACTGCTGATGTGAATGCAGCCACTGTGGAGAATGGTATGGAGTTTCCTCAAAAAACTAAAAATGGAACTCCCATTTGACCCAGTGATCCCACTTCTAGGAATATATCCCAAGGAACTAGAAACACCAATCAGAAAGGATATACGCATCCCTATGTTCATAGCAGCACAATTTACAATAGCTACGATTTGGAAACAACCTAAGTGCTTATCAGCAGATGAGTGGATTAAAAACTGTGATACATCTACACAATGGAATACTATGCTACTGTAAAAAGGAAGCAACTCCTGCCATTTGCAACAGCATGGATGGACCTGGAGAGCATTATGCTAAGTGAAATAAGCCAGTCAGAGAAAGATAAATATCACATGACCTCACTCATTTGTGGATTATAATGAACAACCTAAAGTAATGGACAAAAACAGATCCAGAGACAGAGAAGTATCAATCAGACGATCAAACCTCAGAGGGAAGGCAGGGGAGGGTGGGAGGAAGGAGGAGAGATCAACCAAAGGACTTGTATGCACACATATATAACCATAACCAATGGACACAGACACTAGGGGGGTGAGGGGAACCATGGGGAGAAAAGGACACATATGTAATACCTTAATCAATAAAAAAAATTTAAAAAGAAAATAATAATAAGTTCTAAGTTTATACATCTAAGTTTAACACTTGCCAGAAATAATGACAAGTGTTAAAACAGGTCAATTTTTAAAAATATTTTCTAATTTATAATTCTAAATTTTAAATGATGCAGGTATGTATTTTTATAATTTAAAGAAAAAAGAAAAGGTTATACTTCAATTTTTTAAAGAAGAGAAAGGTGATAATTATGGCATCTAGAAAGACCTGAAGAGTAATAACTTGTATGAATCACCAAAGTTTCCAGTGAAGAAAATCCTTCAAGGGCTAGGGAGAGGATGAAGCAGGTAAAGGAGTTCAAATACGTATATGGTGACAGAAGGAAACCACACTTTGGGTGGTGAGCAGACAAATGATGTATTATAGAACTGTACACTTGAAACTTGTATAATGTTATAACCAATGCTACCCCAATAAATTTAAGTTTTAAATGTTTTTAAATTAAATTTATATAATTTCTATAATCTTTAATAATGTTTAATGCAGTATATTCTTTAGGTAAAAATATACCCGGAGTCAAAAACTACATGTGACAGCTTAACAGATATTTACTGGGGCAGTATATACTAGGTACTAGGGGAAACTATGTTCTTGCCCTAGAAATTTATTTCCTAGCACAAACTGTTTTTTAAATAATAAAAATAAGCCTGGTTGGTGTGGCTCAGTGGTTGAGCATCAATCTATGCACCAGGAGGTCACAGGTTCGTTTTCCAGTCAGGGAGCATGTAGGAGGCAACTGATCAATACTGATGTTTCTATCTCTCTCTTTCTCTCCCTTCCTCTATGAAATCAATAAAATACATTTTTTTAAAAGAATTAAGCCCTTGCCAATTTGGCTCAGTAGATAGAGTGTGGGCCTGTGAACCCTTCGGTCCCAGGTTCAATTCCAGTAAAGGGCATGTACCTTGGTTGCAGGCTCCTCCCTGGCCCAGGCCCTCATTAGGGCACATGCATGAAGCAACCAATGTGTTTCCCTCACATCGATATTTCTCTCTGTCTCTCTCTCTTCCACTCTCTCCAAAATCAATGGAAAAATATCCTTTATTTATTTTTTAATAAATAAAAATACATGTTATTTATTTTTTTAATAACATAGAGGAGCCAAGATGGTGGCATAGGTAAACACCTATTGTGCTGCCCCGCGCAACAATTCCAAAACTACAACATAACAACAAAACAAACATCATCCAGAATCACCGGAAAGCTGGCTGAGTGAAAATTCCGCAAATAAAAATAAAGGTGGGACACTGAGACTCAGAAGAGCAGCGGAGCGCAGCCTTGAAGATACACCCATAGAGAGGTTCAGAGCCGTGGGCAGGCACGGGCTGTAGGGCTGGCAGCAGCAATCCCAGCTGGATTTCTCCAACAGAGACGTCCCACTGCACAGATTCCCCAGTGCCAGGCGAGGTCCGAGGTCCAGGGTATGCACCCTAAAAGCCGGGCGTGGCAGAGGTCTCCGAGTTTGAGGAGAGTGCTCATAGCTTGGAACAGCAGTTTGCGCATAAAGTGCGTGACACCACAGACGCGTGACTTGCTCCCTCGTTCGGGGGACTACCGGACCACTTTGTTTCACAACCCTGGGTGAAACTTTGGGTGTGCAGACTCATTTGGGGAGAGGCAGAGTTGTTTGGCAACGGGTGGAGACCAGCGGCAGCTTTCTCCTGGAGGTGCCTGGAGCCATTACCACCCAGCACAGAAACCCCCGTACCGCATAGGGCATAGCTGACACTGATGCTGCCTGCTCAGCTCAGAGACTCCGCCCATCCAACCTGAACACAGCTCACCTCCACACCTAATTGGCCTGGAGGTCAAACCCTCCTGGGGCTAACAACTACAAGCTGGGCTTAAATTCAAAAATACTGTACAACCCATAAAGGATTGCAGCAAGAGTATCCACCTCAGGTAACTGGGGAGGCTGAGCCACTGTCCCTTAGAAGACATCTACCACACAAAGCTAAAGGACCAACTCAGGAAAGCAGCCACAATGCAGAGAAATGGAAAGAAATCAGGTGTGAAAGAAATGGAGGAAAAAAGACAACTAGACATAGAGTTCAAAACCACAGTAATAAGGTTTTTCAAGAGGCTCCTAGAAAAGGCTGATGAACTTTATGAGAACTATGAGGAAATGAACAAGACCTATGAGGAAATGAATGAGACCTACAAGGAAATGAATGAGACCTACAAGGACATGAACAAGACCTATGAAAATATGAACGAGACCCTCAAGGATATGAAAAAAGACCAACTAGAAATCAAGCATACACTGACTGAAATAAAAAAATATTATACAAAGTCCTAAAAGCAGTCCAGAGGGCCGCAAGAACCAAGTCAAAGACTTGAAATACAAAGAAGCAAAATCCACTCGACTGGAAAAGCAAGAAACAAAAAGAATCCAGATAATTGAAGATAGTGTAAGGGGCCTCTGGGACAACCTCAAGCATGCCAACATCCGAATTATGGGGGTGCCAGAAAAAGAGAGAGAGCAAGGTAATAAAAACCTACTTGAGAATATTAAAAGCAACAAGAGAAAAACAGTTAGTTACCTATAAGGGAGCACCCATACGATTGTCAGCGGATTTCTCAACAGAAACGATGCAGGCCAGACGGGAGTGGCAAGAAATATTCAAAGTGATGAATAGCAAGAATCTACAACCAAGCTATCATTCAGAATTGAAGGTCAGATAAAGTGCTTCGCAGATAAGAAAAAGCTAAAGGAGTTCATCACCACCAAACAAATATTATATGAAATGCTGAAAGATATTCTTTAAGAAGAGAAGAAGAAAAAGGTAAAAATATAAATTATGAATAACAAATACACATCTATCAACAAATGAATCTAAAAATCAAGTGAATTAATAATCTGATGAACAGGATAAACTGGTGAATATAACAGAATCATGGACATAGAGAGGGAATGGACTGACAATTCTTGGGGAGAAAAGGAGTGAGGGAATTACAGCAAGAGACTGGACAAATGGACAAAAATCTTGCAACAATGGGAGAGGACAGTGGCGGGGGGGTGAGGACGGAGAGTAGGATGGGTACAGGGTGGACGGGAGCAATAGGGGGATAAAAAAGAGGAACACCTGTAATAATCTCAACAATAAAGATTAAAAAAAACAGAAACTGGAGATGTAAAAAAGTGAAACGAGATAAGACAGGATCCTTGTTCTTCTGGTGAATATGCTTCAGCAGAAGTAGACAATGATTAAGCAAACACAGAAACAAACTAATTTCAGCCTGTAAATTGCTGTGGAGAAAATAAGCAGGACAATGTGAGAACGTCTGGGGAGTCTAGGGGAGGTGTAAGGTCAAGGAAGAATGGAGTTCTGATCTGAGAAAGAAGAGGAAGTACAAAGTCTGGTTCCAATTACCTTCCAACTAAAACCTTTAGAATTCTTTTCTGACCAGAATCTTGGGAGCAGAGAGTAAATTCCTTACTCTTATCCTCCTCTGCACAAACCAATGAGAATGAGAGGGATCCCACCCCCCAGCATGGAATGGCCTGGTTTGCAGAAATGATCCAAAGTGAACACAAGGAAGCCACAAGCAAAGAAAGCTTTGTGTCCCCCTTTCTTATGAGAATGACAGTTGCTGTTTGGTAATATACTGGAACAATAATGATTTAATATGGTGATCTTTACACAGAAAAATGTATTCTTATTGGTGTTTTGTAATATGAAAGGAGCAGTGGCAAAATGGGGTGTGGAATAAAGTCTAGGTAGCAATCCATTGTCATGTTAATTTATCATTGTTGTTAAGCATTTTTAATTTAATGTTTTCAAACTCTACGATATTCCTTGTTAAAGAACACAAACATATCAAAAACAAAGAATCTGGGGAAAATATTTTCCTTATTTTTATATTTATTACTGGACTTAATGTCCCCACTCCAATTTGCAAGACCTTTGGAGATCTGTAAAGCTCCAAAGGTCTGGTTTAAATTTTACTATGTCACTTGCCAAACAGCAAACATCAAACAACTAGATATTTAAGCAAATTGTCAGTGGTTTCTCCCTAGCCAGAACAAACGTATTAATCTAATATTATTACTAAGGACAAATAAAGACAGATAATCAGTGAATATTTAAACTAGAACACTCGCATAAACATAATGTGATGCACAAAGAGAAATGACTACCCAACATCAAACAAAAGGGGAAAATGAGGCATCCAAACTTTCAACCAGTACTCCAATGTTTTCCAAAAACAAGAAACAAAATCAACTTAATGGTTTACAACTGGCACTTGTTTAAAAAACCATAAAATAGAAACCATCAGAGTAGACTGTGCCCATTACAGATTTCATTTTGCAAAACTTTTCTTTTTGTTTACATATAAATATGTATATTTATATATATATTTTTTCATACACAGGTACACACATGCACACACAGAGCTATCCATCTATGGAGTCAAGACATAAAGACTCTTGTTATGGGCTGCAGTAAACAAAAATTAAAAACACTGCATTTCACGCTACCTGTCCTGAAATACTTCCTTGTAGTTTTAGGTAAACATTGCAATAGCAACATAAAAAACATTAATGGATGTCTAATCCTATTTTAAAAACCTCTCCTTCAAATCCCATTTCTGCATTCCTTTGGCAATCTGCTTCATGAACCAATATGGCCACAGCTAAAGCAACTACCTTCAGCAATAATAGCAGCAACTAGCAAGCAGAGCCCCTCTCACTTAGCCAAAGGTACCACACTGCAAGAATCGCTTTCAGTCTCCTAAGGAATTTACAGCCAGAGAAGCAGATATTTATTACAAAAAGGAGACAGTGTGTTCACTAGAGCTCTGAGGTCCGGAGAGTTCTCTCCAAAAAAGGCTCAGAAACAAGTTCTCCACAGATTTGATCTTGGAATGTAATTTCAAGGGGAAAGGGCATTTCTAAATGTCTTAAATTACTAAAATACTTTCTCTACGTAATATTGCCTAAGGTTAATCTCGGGGGAGGGGGGTGGAATTTAACACAAGACATAGTCATTCACTCCTAATTAGCTGTAAGACTAAAAAGGTGTACTGCCTTGAAAACAGCTATCCTAAAATTCCAGCTGAGATACAGAACTATCATATCTAAAGATATTAGGTCATTTTTATTTTGTGTTTTGCTAATCCTCACCCGAGGATATTTTTCCATTGATTTTTAGGGGAGGTGGAAGAGAGAGGGACAAACAGAAACACATTGATATGTTGTCTCCTGCATGCTCCCCAACCAGGGCCCAGCCAGGGAGGAGCCTGCAACCACGATACACACCCTTGAGCCGAATAGAGCCTGGGACCCTTTGGTTCACAGGCCAAATGCTCTATCCACTGAGCCAAACAGGCTAGGGCTAAAGATATTAGGTCATTTTTAGATGGCATGTTTGGGAGAGGGGAGGGAAGACTGCAACACTGAAGAGTGAAAAGATAAAAAAAAATCTGGGTAAAGTGAGTCAGGGTTAAGAATAGAGTATGTTAAGGCATAAGGGAAACTACTCAGTCACTATGCCACAGTAAAATTTTAGTCTAAAATATATTATGCAGCACTGGCTATTTCAGTCACAGAGTCTGACCTGCCCACGGCCTCAGCCAATCCTGTTTCGTGCCCCGTGGCCGCACTTCCCCTTCCACAGCTGCCTAGACCAGTACTGTGCACCTTTGCCTGAGGCCTTGGACAAAAAGAGGCCCTTGAGAAAACCAGAATGTTGATTTGAGAGCAGGAGAAAAAGGGAAAAGAATTCAGAAAAAAAGAAACAATGAAGTTAGATTAGGGGATTGACAACCAGAGTTGTATACAAAGAAGCAGACATAATAGGTAAACTGAGGCTACAAGTAAAAGAAAAGGTACCAGCAGTAAGTAAGGAGGAAGAGAACTAAGCATGTCAACAATGCAGAGGAAGCACATGCAGCTCATGAAAGAGATTCCGGTTTGCGGCAGCTTTCTAGGTCTTTCACATGTATTGCCTTCCTCATGGAGGAAATGAACCCCTAAGACACAAATAAATGACTAAAAAGCTTTGCATCATTTTCTCCCCACATTAGAAAAAAATGTCTAAAAACCCTTCTCCTTTAAAGTCTCAGCTAGAAGAGTCCTTGGAATCAGACCAGCTCACTCTTGTAGAGAGGAGGAAATTGAGGACCACAGCGGAACCTCGGGTCACACAGATCGTGACACAGCTGGACAAGAACCAAGGACTCCTATTCCTGTAGTCATTACCCTCTGTCCTACACTATTCTAAATAACACCAACATGGAAACTTTTTTTTTTCAAAACAAGTATTTCTGCCACATTTTTAAATGAATCAGCAATCTTTATGTGCATATGCCATCTCCCACGGTTTAAGTTTTCCACTTGCATACTCTCTGGCTCTCTGTTATCTTTATGAAATACAGTCATTAGATTTTTAAATACATCTGTCACTAAAGACATTGCACGGAATATTCATCAGGCCCCACTATAACTGTACATTCAAATAGAGCATCACTCTTACCTACT
Organism: Antrozous pallidus; assembly: GCA_027563665.1. Taxonomy (NCBI): domain Eukaryota; kingdom Metazoa; phylum Chordata; class Mammalia; order Chiroptera; family Vespertilionidae; genus Antrozous; species Antrozous pallidus. The sequence continues at coordinate 73,956,959 of CM050521.1, read as the reverse complement.
ACATATCTTACCTACTACACAGTAGTGTTCAAACTCAAAATAGTACAAAACAGATATTTTAAGTGAAAAAAATTTTTTCAACTAAGGACCATAAAGATTTCTTTGAATAAAAATTCATCACCGATATCAGTAAAATGTAGGAGAAAACAGTGCAAGAACAACTCATATCAAAGAGGGACTGATGTGAAATAGTTCAAGTCATTTCCTTACAAAATGTATTACATTGAATCAATTGTCCTGAGAACAAAACAAAAAAAATGCAACGTGGAAACTCGAATCCCAAAGGGAGGAAATGACTAACCAGTGAGAAAGAACAGAAAGAAGTAAAAAGAAGTTGATCCAGGGTTGAAAAGATGGTGAAACCCCTCCTCAGGATTGCAGATGCTTACTCTGCCAAAACACCTAAGCTCCTCAAAGGATCCCACAAAGGACAAAAGGGGGGGGGGGGGGAGTCCTTGTCTGTATTTTCAAAGCTGATCCACAGAAAAGCAGAGTCATCAATTCCCTAAGAACACTCTCAGCCATCTTAAAACTGTAAATTACAACAGCGTGTTTTTAGAACTCTTTGCTCAGGTTTAAGGTGCACAGGCACAAAGTGAAGAACACTGGAGTGACAGCGATTAAAGACAGAAAAACACAAAAATTCACAAATGCAGAGGCTACTTCACTGCAGCTAATGAAAGGATCATATTCAAAAGGTTTATTTTTTGTTAAATAAAGAATTAGTGTCTTGGTAAGTATACTACCTCTTATCCTAATAACTTAAAGATGTGCAGTTCACTGCCATTTGGTTGGTGAGAAAACTCGGGCCTCAGGATGGCACCCGGCTGTCCCAGCCACACTTCTGAGAGTAGTTTCAGTTCCTCCTTACCGCTCACCCAGGAGTTGAGTTCTGAAGAGGAAGCTAAAAAGGGGCATTTGAGCCCTACCTAGCTGGCTTCGCTCAGAGCCTAGAGCCGGGGCCCTCAGGCTGCAGGACCCTAGATTCAGTTCTGGATAAGGGCAAGTACCTCGGTTGCAGGCCGCCCAGATTCATGCTGGAGGCAACCAATAGGTGTGAAACACATTGATGTTCCTCTCTGTCTCTCCCCCTCCTTCCACTCTCTCTAAAAAATAAATGGGAAAATATCCTCGGGTGAGGAGTAACAAAAAAATAAAAATTATTTGTGACAGTTTAAGGGGAGGGGGAGGGGCATTTGACTTTTATCTCTCAAAGTTGTGGAGCGAAAGGGGCCTGTACTCGGTGAGCCTTACAAACTCAGCGTCCTGAAGGAAACACGGAGGATGGTCTGAGATTAAAACTTCCTAACGAAAGCGGAGGTGGCCCTGCCCTGGACTGCTATCTTCCTTGACAAAGGTCTGTCTTTCCCTTTACCTGAGCCTGTCTGTGGTCTGTAACATACCTTTGGAATGTCAGGGTGATTTCCTTCTTCCCAGACCCCTCAGGGAACAATCACTGCATCAGAGTACAGACCACAGAACCCTTCAAGGTTATTGTTATCTGTTCATTGTTTTACCCATCCCAGACCGCCTACTTAAAAGTATGTTTGCCCATTTTCCTTTTTTTCCCATCTCAGATTTCACTGCTTTGCTTTCTCCCGTCTCCCCTAATCTATCACCAACGGATTTCATGTAAAACCCCCCCCCCAGGTTTTACCCTTTGATCCTGATCATGTAAAAATAAGTGGCAAAACTGCCCTTGCCCTGAACATTTTATCAATCTGTTGAGATTTTGCTCCCCGACAATTAACCTCGGTGTGGCTCCAATAAACTCAAAAACTTCTTAAGGATTTGAACGGCTCTAACCTCCCCAGTAGAACAGAGCCGAGCTGTCAAAACACAGAGAAAGAAGTGAGCGCGGCCGCAGCACCCGCTCCAGCGCTGCAGCTCAGGTCGGCGCACCCCCGCGCCGGCGGCCGCGGGACCCAGCCCGCCCCGCTCGGATCACGCAGCCAGAGCCACGCTCGGTCCTCCACGCTGTCAGACCCGGAGGGGCAGGGACAAAGAGCCGTCTGCCCCGCTTCCCCACCGCGACCCCCCGCCGCCGAAGCCACCGGTCCCCAAGCCAGGTCTCCTCGGACGCCCTGCAGCAGCGGCCGGGGGGTGGCGGGTGGCGGGTGGCGGGGTGTCGGGGGGGCGGGGCACCACGGAGCAGGGTTGGCCGCCGCCGGAGGGGTTCCGCGAGCGACGCGGGCTGAGCCGGCTGGGACGCCTCCGCCCCGGCTTCCCCCTGCCCCTTCCCCATTACCTTGCCGATGGGCTTCTTGTCACCGTCGCCGGCGACAGGCTCCTGGGCGGCGCAGCGAAAGCCGATTAGAGGGCGTGAGCTGCGTCCCGCGCTGGTGAAGCAGCCTCCAGATCGGGATGAGGAAAGGACGCGATTGGGGATCGGCGGCGGGGTGGGTTTCCAGCTCGTGGAGATTCCACTCTGCTTATCCCTCGGACTCCGCTTCCGCTCCGCCTCCCCGGCCCTTCCCCCTCTTCAGAGGCGAGCGGCCCGCGGCGCGCGGCATTGTGGGAGTTGTAGTCCAAGAAAGCAGAAGAAGGAGGCACGAGCCCTGAGCCCTCAGGCACCGACTTCGGGTCAGGAAGACGCCGTTGCGTGGCAACCGGAGGCCCGGCCGGCTCCTGCTTCGGGATTGGTAGGTTTATAAAGGCGTACTCTGCCTCCCTCTCTGCAGATGCTGGAAAAGGAGTGCTGGCTTCTTACTCCTGACCCTGCAGCAGGGAACCAACAATTCCAAAGCTGTTGGTTTGAGGCAAAAGGACTTTGCAGTGATTAAAAGTGGGCTACAGCCTGGCGGCCTGGCTCAGTGGTTGAGCATCCACCTAGGAACCTAACAGGGTTGGGCGCTCCATCCCCAGTGTGGGGTGTACAGGAGGCAGCCGATCAATGATTCCCTTGCATCGTTGATGTTTCTCTCCCTCTCCCTTTCTCTCTGAAATCAATAAAAATATTTTTTTTAAAAAAAGTGAGCTACATATATTGTCCCTAAATGTCCTTAGCCAGTGGAATAAGGCAAGAAAAGTAAAAGGTTTATTAGGAAGAAACAAAACTGTTATTCTTCGCAGGTAATAAAATTATGTGTGTGGCAAATCCAAAAGAATCCACAGATGGATCGTTAAAATTAATAAATTTAACAGGGTTAATAAATCTTATTTATTTGGGGGCGGTAATCTTTACCCGAGGCTATTTTTTCCATTGCTTTTTAGAGAAAGCAGAAGGTAGGAAGAGAGACAGAAGAAGAGAAAAAGCAATGTGAGGGAGACACATCATTTGGTTGCGGCATTTCCGGAGCCTGCAACCCATCAATCCTCAGGCCGAGGCCCCAACCACTGAGCCAAACCTACTAGGATTAAACATGATTTCTTTAAAAATCAATATTTTGCCTAGCCAGCATGGCTCAGTGGTTGAACTTCAACCTAGAATCAGTAGGTCATAATTCAACTCCCGGTCTGGGCATATGCTGGGGTTGTAGACTCAATCCCCAATATGACGCCTACAGGAGGCAGCCAATCAGTGATTTTCTCTCATCACTGATGTTTCTCTCTCCTCTCCCTGTTTGAAATCAATAAAAAATAAAAACAAAAAAGATACCACAGACAATAGCTTAAAACAAATACCTAGGATAAAGCAAAGAAATGCAAAACCTGTATGAGGAAAACATTTTTTGAAACATTGAAGAAGACCTGAACAAATAAGAGATAATAATAGGTTCACAGATTGAAAACATCAATATTGAGAGATATCAAGTCTTCCCAAATTTACCTGTAAATCCAGTGCAATTCCAAATAAAATCTCAATAGGTTTGTGTGTGTGTGACAGAAAATTTTAACAAATCAATTTACATTTTTATGAAAGAGCAAACACAATCATTAATGAGGAAGAGTATAAAAGAAAGTGAAAGAGAAGGAAGACAGATATCCAGCTTTATTATAGATCCCTAACAATTAAGGCAGTGTGTTAGTGGTTCAAAGATAGACAAATGTACTGATGGAAACAAATAAAGAGTCCAGAAGATCTCACCTATACTTGGAAATGTGTTTTATGTTGCTATGGTGATGATGCAGAGCAATGTCTAAAGAATAGGTTTCAATAATCGGTGCTAAAACAAATAGATTTCCATTTGGAAGAAAAAAATTAAAATGAGTTTTTTAAATTACAGACAAAAATCAATTTCAAGTGGATAATACTCATAATTTTTGTTGTTGTTAATCTTCTGAGGATATTTTTCCATTGATTTTTAGAGAGAGTGGAAAGGAGGGTGAGAGAGAGAGAGAGAGAGAGAGAGAGAGATATCAATGTGAGAGAGAGAGATGTGAGAGAGACACATCAATTGGTTGCCTCCCACACACACACCAACTAAACCTGGGGCTTAAGCTTGCAATGGAGATAAGTGCCCTTGACCAGAAGGGACTCTTCAGTCTGCAGGCTGACACTCTATCCAGTGAGCCAAACCAGCTAGGGCAATACTCATAAATTTGAAAAGCAAAACAATAAAGCTTAGCTGAAACCGGTTTGGCTCAGTGGATAGAGTGTCGGCCTGCGGACTGAAAAGTCCCAGGTTCGATTCCGGTCAAGGGCATGTACAGTGGCTGCGGGCACATCCCCAGCTTAGAAGATACAATTGGAGCATACGTTCATGACCTCAAGAGTAGGGGACAGACTTTTAAACTAATCCAAAAAGCTCTATATAGTAGAAAAAATGATAAATATGACTACATTAATATTTAAGATTTACTTTGATCAAATGATACCATTCATAGAGTTAAAAAGCAAGCCTCAGAGTTGAATAAAAAATTTATAGCATTATTGCTGTATATCTTAAACTTATACAGAGCTCTGTCAATTATCTCTCAATAAACCTGAAAAAATGTATAGTGTATATAACTAAGAATATATAAAGAACCACAAACATAAGTAAAATATTTGAACTGAGGAAGAAATCCAAATAACCGGTAAACATTTAAAAGTATCAACCTCGCCGAAACCGGTTTGGCTCAGTGGATAGAGTGTCGGCCTGCGGACTGAGAAGTCCGGGGTTCGATTCTGGTCAAGGGCATGTACCTTGGCTGCGGGCACATCCCCAGTAGGGGGCGTGCAAGAGGCAGCTGATCGATGTTTCTCTCTCATCGATGTTTCTGACTTTCTATCCCTCTCCCTGCCACTCTGTAAAAAATCAATAAAATATATTTAAAAAATAAAAATAAAATACATTTTTAAAAAAGTATCAACCTCATATGAAAACAGGTAAATTAAAATGATAGTAAGACAATACTATGCAACCAACAGAATGGCTAAAATGAAAAAAACCCACAAGTGTTGACCCAAGAGTGGAGCAATGGGAATTTTCACTTTACTGCAGGGAGAGCATATTAATAGAGCAGTATGAAAATTGTTTGGCCTTATATACTGCATGGATTCATGCACCAGTGGGATCCCTCAGGCTGGCCTGCATTCTCTCGTAATCCAGGACCCCTTGGGGGATGTTGGACTGCTGGTTTTGGCCTGATCTTTGCAATCGGGCCAAAACCAGCAGTCTGACATCCCCCGAGAGAGTAGTAGTGTGGGAAATGGCAGGCAGCTGATGAGGAGTCTGAGCCAGGGCCCGGTGTTGCTCCCACTCATCCCCCACCCTGCTGCGCCTGCTGTTGCAGATCCATAAGCTTGCTGAATGGCGTTCCCGCTTGAGAGTGCACTGACCTCCAGGGGGCAGCTTCTGTGTTGAGCATCTGCCCCCTGGTGGTCAGTGCACATTATAGCAAGCATTGCTTAGGCTTTTATATATATACTAGGGGCCTCGGTACACGAAATTCGTGCACTGGGGGTGGGTGATCCCTCAGCCCAACCTGCCCCCTCAATGGGGCCGATGGCTGGCTCTGCCCTGAATGACTCAGCCCCACTCCCCCAGCTCAGGCCTTAGCCCCAGCAGCAACCGCCTACCCCAGGGGCACCCCACACTTGCAGCAGCCAAAGGGCAAGCTGCCCAGAGCCCAGTCACTGCGTGGCACTGATGGCTCGGGCACCAGACACAGAGCGCTTGGCTGGGTGCGCCCAACGTTGACTGCAGAGATCGACGGGACTCGGGAGGAGGGCACGGGGGTCTCTTGCCTTCTGGACCTTTGGGCTGCGTGTCCACCTCTCCTGGCGAAGGCTGCCCTTTAGAGGGCTTTTCTACACACACAGCGCCTCCCCAGATCCCCAGCTCCCATTCTCCCACCTTCCCTACCATGCCCAGAGATGCTCTGCCACAGACCTGAGGCCCCTTAGGCACCTCTTCCCATGCCTCTGCCAAAACGCAGCGCCTGTACTTTTCCAGCTCCCTCTTTCCCTCTTGAAATTAAAAGTTATTGATGTTGCTCAGGGTCGCTCCAGCAGTTTTCTTTTCTCCACCCCCAAGCTCCCCCTGCCCTCCACAGTCATGCCCCTTCCCCTTCCCTTGCCCCGTCTTTCCCTCCCTCCTCTCTTCTTTCTCCCTCCTTCCTCCCTCCCTCTTCCCCTCTGGGGTTCTCCTGGCAGTCCAGCCTGACTAGAGTGGCTCCTGATTGCAAAAGGCAGAAGCAGCTCGGGGTCTCTCCAGCGCCCCTTGGCCATGGCCAAGGTGCCGACAGCGCTCACTCCCCAACGCTCCTGAGGCCTCCACCTCTGCCTCCACAGCCCAAACATTAGGCATACTCATCCATCACACTCGCCGTCCCCCACCTCGCATGGCCCAGCCCTGCCCCCCCCCACCTCATGTGGGCCTCAGCCCCGCCTCCCGCCTCACACTGTTCAGCCCCGCCCCCTGCCTCACACCGCTTGACCCCACCCCCCACCCCTCGTGCAGCTCAGCCTCACCCCCTGCTCCTGATTGGCTGGTAGTGTTTCAAAGGTACGGTCAAATTTGCATATTATTCTTTTATTAGATAGGAAGAAGTTGGACACAAGCCATGAGATGCTCCAGCATGTGATTTCCAGGTATGTGCACTAAGAAAGCCATGCTAGTGTGCACCCAGATGTAGGTGCAAGAATATGGCTGTACCTAAAAATTGTAAACAACTCAATTTCCTCTATCAACAACAAAATGGGTATGTTGTGATATAGTTGTGTAATAGAATATAACAAAATGAACAAACTACATACAACAATATAAATGAGTCTTAAAAATCTAATGTTAATTCCATTTTTAAATTTTTTTATTGATTGATTTGAGAAAGAGAGAGAAGCATTGATGTGTTATTATACTTATTTATGCATTCATTGGTTATTTCTTGTACATGTGCTGATCAGAGATCCAACCCGCAACCTTGGCAAGTTGGGAACAATGCTCTAACCAACTGAGCTAACCAGCCAGGGCTATTCCATTTTTTAAAAGTTCAAAAAACATGAATAAAGAATGCGTGCTTAGATGTTAAAACTGTAAAAAGCAAGGAAATAGTTACCATTAAAAGGTTAATGGCTACCTCTAAGGAGAGGGGATTGAGACTGGGAAGAAGCAGTGGTTTGTAATTCCACAAATCTCTTATTTCTTGATATGGATAGTGGTTATACTGTTGTGGGCTCTCCAATAATTCGTTGGACTGTATATTATATATAAACCTTTCCAGGCATGTGTTATGTTTCCCAATATAAAAACAAAAGAGCATGAGTCTGGAGTCAGATTGCTTTTGCTTTGTTTTTTTTCAATTCTAGGCCCTACAGGGAAAAGTCTGCATAGTGGCAGAGCACAAAGGAAAAGAGACAAAGGCCAAGTGCAAAAAACATGAGAAGTCTTGGTGCAGATCACCTGCGATGTCTAATGCAGCAGCACTAGCCACATGTGGCTTTTGAGAACTTGCAGTGTGGCTAGTGTGACTTGAGACGTGCTGTAACTGTAACATACACACCAAGGTTTAAAAGTTTCCTACAAAAACAAATCTAAAAGATTTCTCACATTTTAAAATAATGATTATATATTAACATTATAATATTTTTATATATTCAGTTAAATGAAATCCATTATTAACTTACTTTTTTATTTTTCAAATGTGACTACAAGAAAAAATAAAGTTGCATATGCAGCTTGCATTGTATTTTCATTGGACAATGCTCCTCTAGAGATACTGTATATGAAAAGGAAAAGGTAGGACAGAGCCAGGGCCTTAAGTGCCAAACTAAGGAACTTTACTTAATTTGAGGAGCCATGCAAGTTTTTAAGATGAGGAGATGGTTATGTCTTTGTCTATGAGATTATTTCACTACCTTATATTTATTGATATTAAACCAACCTCTTATTAGATTATAAACACTTTACTATATACTCTTTCCAGAGCCTGGTAGAAGGCACCCAGTAACCTTCCTCCTGACATCATACACAAATCTCTGGATACCGTGTACATGTAATAAATGCTGGTTGGCTCTGAGAGAGATATGCAGGAAATCCCACTGTACTTGACAACCTAGAAGCCACTTTTTAGATGCCATGGACTGTATTGCCATACAGCTCCCACTCATCTGTGAAAGAAAAGACCTAGAATCCAAAGAACGTAATCAGCCGTGTAAACAAATTTAATCAGAGCTGAAGCCATTCCTTCCTGGAACCAAAGATAAAAACCATAGCCAACCAGTACCAGGTCCCAGATAGGAAGGTTCCTTGCCAGCAACCTAACAGGGGAGAAGGAATCTATTACTAAAAGACAAGGCTAGTAATATCATGCTAATGAGAAAAAGAGCCTTTCCAAAGGTTCATCGCGTTGTCTCTGAGGAAAAGTGTTAGAAACCGAACAGATGAATGAATTGGAATCAGAGTGCCTACTTCTCCTCTCATTTATGAGACAGAACGTGGCACCGCTCAGGCCTGAATAGATATTGTTCAGATTCGCTGAGACCCGGAAAAGAACTCTGGGCTAACCTTGTGAGGAAATGGTGACTCTTTCCTGTGGGGGGAGGTGGCTCTTTCCTGAAAGTTTGAAATAAGAGAAGAACCAGAGGAAGAAGAGACAGGCCGGAAATGAAGGGAGCCCTGGCTGGTATGGCTCAGCGACTGGGCATCGTCCTGTGTACTGAGAGGAATCGCCAGTCAGGACATGTGCCTGATGGCAGAGCCAGCAGCAACAACACTGCACAGCTCTGCCGGTCTGGCTGGCTCTTAGTTTCTCTGAGTGGCTGTGAGTCTATGTATTCTTCTCAATTCTCCTATTGGACTACGCCAGGGCTGGTTCCTTCTTGAGAAGGAACTGCCCACCGTACTAACTGTTGGGAACTTAGTCCAAGTTCCTCCTTTATCCTCTGCTCACTAGTGACAGGTGTTGGGTCTGAACCCCTCTGCCTGGGGCTGGACCTCCTAAGACGCCGGGTCTTAGACGGAGAAGCCATGAGAGGTTGTGGGTGTATAAGAATGAGTCTATTGCTGAAACCAGTGGCCATATAGTCATCAGACAAGAACAGTCCTCACAGCAAAGTCCATCCAGGCAGACAGCCAGACACCGGCTGGTTGACATGTATCTTACCATAAAGCAGCATCAGCCTCTGTACCCACAGCTATTATCTGAGTCTGAGCAGCTGCACGCTGCCTCCTGGACTCACTGCCTCACATCATAGTGGTTCCTGAGCTCTCCAGCTCAGCAGCTTCTCCTGCCCAGCTGCTCTCTCTAGTAGACTTCTTCACACACTCCATCCTAGCTGCTCTCTCTCCATACTCCAGCAGACTTCTTCACACTCCAGCCTACTCCAGCCAACTAGCAGGTCAGTACCCTACTTTTACACTCTTCAGACAAAGAAGGCTTCGTGCCAATAGTTAAATCAATCATACTGGCGATTGAAGGGCACACTGTACTGTGTGTCATCACACCCACTCATGGTCTCTTGGCCTGATTAGGATTCCCAGGCTCAGAGTCCTTGAACATCCTGCTTAGGCACATGTCCAGAGCAGCCTTTGGCTATTCTGGTGTATTGATAACCAGGCCTCTGTGCTCCCACTGGCCTTGACCATTCAGGGATCCTCTCATCATTCCCACACCTGGATTTCAAGGTAGATCCCAGCGGGGGGCATCCAATTGGTGTGATGTGCTCTCACATCAATGTTTCTCTCTTCTCCCTCCTTCTCTCTCTAAAAATCAATAAACTATTCTTAAAAGAAAGAAAGAGGGAGAGGGAGGAAGGAAGGAAGGAAGGAAGGAAGGAAGGAAGGAAGGAAGGAAGGAAGGAAGGAAGGAGAAATACAAGGAAAAAAAGAAAAAAAGAAAGATAGATATGTTTCTGTGATTTCCCTGACCCTTCACTGACAGTTCTATTTTTCTACATAGTGGTCCAAAGGATTTGGTCTGGGGGAGTCTGACAGGTTAGGGGAGAGAGGGTCCTGGCCTGCCCCTCTTCTTTGGGGTTTGGGAATGTAAGAGGAGCCTACTAACCACAGGAAAAAGCTCCTAATCAAAAGTGTAATAAAAAGTTTGGTCACGGGGCTGTAAAGTACAGCAAAGGGAATACAGTCAATAATATTCTAATAACTACGTATGGTGTCAGAGGGGTATGAGATTTTTCAGGATAATCACTTAGTGAGATTTATAATGTCTAATCACTGAGGTATACACCTGAAATTAAGTCAATTGTAATCCTAAATAATAAAGAGCTAATATGCTAATTAGACCAGATGGCGAAATGACCTTCCGGACCGACCTTCCCAACAACCAGTGGGCAGGGGGCAGGGCTGAGGGCTGCGAGGCAGCCAGGGCTGCGAGAGCCGAGCCCATTGTATGAATTTCATGCATCAGGCCTTTAGGTGAAAAATAAAAATGATTTTTAAAATTTAAAAAAATAATTTGATCTAAGAGAGATATTTTAATTCTCTGTCTCTTATGCTGGAAACTCATATCTTGCCCAATTCACATTTAGACCTTTCTTATAGAAACCAGATTTTATTCATTCAAACTCCCAGACATAAATTGGAAAAAGGCAAAGCTGAACATTCAGCTGAAACCGGTTTGGCTCAGTGGATAGAGCATCGGCCTGCGGACTGAAGGGTCCCGGGTTCGATTCCGGTCGGGGGCATGTGCCTTGGTTGCGGGTACGTTCCCAGTGGGGGGGGGGGGGTGCAGGAGGCAGCTGACCGATGTTTCTCTCTCATCGATGTTTCTAACACTCTGTCCCTCTCCCTTCCTCTCTGTGGAAAACCAATAAAATATATTTTTTTCAAAAGATGAACATTCATATTATCAAGGTCATAATGACCTTTTTATTTCCTAGCAGATTTAATGACTTCATAATCAGTGGCATGGATTTCAGCCAAACAGAAGGTACAAACATATATCTTTTTGGCTAACTTTGCCTTCCCACAAAAAATATCTACATTTTGTTCATTATGATAAGATTCAGAATAATTACTGCATGAAAACTAAATGAAATGATGAATGTTATTGCATTCAAAAACTCATCATAATACATTTTTCCATGTAAAGAGCTACACTTAAAAATTAAATCCTCAAAATATTCTAAATTAGATAAAACTGTTTCTATTTTTAATAACTGTATTTGATAAATTCCAAAGATTCAGCCAGTTTCTTTGGCTATGTCTTATTTTACCCATTTGTTAAAAAGTATATAGGTGTCTTTCTATTTATTCTTTCTCAAACAGATTATGAGAGCTAGCCAATTAAGATGTACAACACTCTAAGAGAAAAGATATTACATAGTGTCGAGTTTTATTAATATTTTGGTCTAAGAAATACCCAACTTTATTGTATTTAATTCTTATAGTCCCAAGAGCTTTGCCTGTTATAGATCCACTAGCATGTTCCATAAAATTCACATATTCAATACATCCCCCATTATACACTACTCAGATCAATTCTTTAGCAGAATAGATAGATGCAGCCTTGAAACTCTAGTCCCTGCCAGAGCCATCTATTCCCACCCACATCCTGTCAACCATCTCTCTCAGATTCCACAAAAAGTAATGGGGGAGGGATTGAAGAACAAAACTGGCATTAACTACAGTCTCTCATTCCCTGCTTCTCTGCTCCTATGGCTGGTGATAGCAAAGCACACACACTATGTTATCATGCAAATAACTTTATCCATTCAATCACCAAATCAATAAGTATTTATGGAGTACCAACTGCGCAGCTCTATGCCTAGTGCCTTGGAGAACACATGGCAAGCACAAAACAGGCCCACGCTTCATGATTTTATGAGGAGGTTGGGAAAACAAGTCAAACAAGAAAAGTAATTAAAAAGCAATGTAGACATTACTAAATATGATATCAGTGACAAATATTATAGAAATTCAAGGTGATCTAATGCTGATCATGTACTTAAGTCAGACTAGGTGGTGGATAAGTGAAGTTCAATCGTAAAAGGACATTGTTAACTTTGGAACCCTATTCTTCTGTTACCATGATTGTTGGAAACTCATAACCAAAATGTCCTATACGATGTGTAGAAACTATAGGAACTGTGGAGGAAAATACATAGTAGCTGATATTTGTATAATTTTGAAAGCATTTTTGCTATATGGAAAAGTAAGCAAGTGGATGGCAAGTGGCAAGGGAAATGAAAACTATTTTATATATTTTATAGTACAGGGTGTTCAGAGAAGGTCTATCTGAAATGAGTTTCATGAGACACTCTGTAACCCTATAATAAATTTGCCTTGCCTGAAGTCATCTTGATTGACGGTATCAGTTAGATTTCTTTTTCTTTTTTTTCCTTTTTGGTTGGATTTCTTGATTGCCGGCAAGCAACACTGACACATTATCTTAATAAGAAAAAATAAAGAAATATGTCAGGGGTGCAATGAATCTATAAGAGGCTATAGAACCCATCTGAGAAGATGAATAGGAATTGAGAATCATTGAAATGTCTAGTGTTTCCATAATTACCTTTTATTTTATTTTTAATATATTTTTATTGATTTTAGAGAGGAAGGGAGAGGGAGAGAGAGATAGGAACATCAATGATGAGATAGAATAATTGATCAGCTGCCTCCTGCATGCCCCATATTGGGGCATGTGCCCTGGCTGGGAATCGAACTGTGACCTCCTGGTTCATAGGTCAGCGCTCAACCACTGAGTCATGTCAGCCGGGCCACAGCTATCTTTTAAAATAGTCTGGCCAGAACACCTCCACTGCTCCAATGTGACACTGGTAGCCTCTGCAGGTCCATTCAATGAATCTTAACCCTTTGTACGCCATAAGCATCTAGAGACGCAATTAAATTCAAAATATCATGGTGTGTGGGGATGGTTTCCTTTTGGACCTGTGGCAGTTAACTGGTTAAGGATCCCTTTACCTTTGCACCATTTGCTCCATACTAACGGCCCAGATGGGAGAGGCTGAAAGGTCAAGCCTGAGACCACCTGCCAGTGCTCCAGCTGCACAGGGGAGGGGAGGAAAGAACTCCCTTCTGGGCCAACCAAGGGTAGCGACACAGAAGTCTCCCCAAAAGATGCCATCTAGTGATAGTGTAGAAAGGCCTTGGATACTCAACTATCAAAAAAGGACAAAATTCTACTATAGTTTCTGTTTCTTGCAATTAAATCAGCCCTAACACAGCCCCCAGAGGAAGGCTGTAACCTGAGACCATGTCTGAACACAGAGAAAAACAATGTCTGTCTTAGGATGCATAATAAGCATAAACGGGGCACAAGACCAGGGTGTTCAAAATCCAAATGTGAGGTGAGGTGCAGAGATTCTTGACTTAATGATCCTTAAGGTCTATATGGGGAAACAAAACATACAAGAGAGAAATTTCAAAATAAGAGAGCATATGTCAAAATAAGATAGCATGGGGCAAAAAATAAATTAAAAAATGTTATTGCTAATGGAAAACAATTCAATGTAGTGCTTAAAACCCTTGCTCCAGAGCTAGGTTGTCTGCATTTGAGTTGTCTCCATCCCTTACTAGGGGCAAAACCCTAGGACCAGTAATTTTTCCGGGCTGCAATTCCCTCATTTGTTAAAAAAAAAAGTGGATAATAAACATTTCTACCTTCTACAATTCCAGCGAAGATCAAACTCAGATGGCCTATGTAAAGTGCTTCATATTATACCTGAGGAACACATAATAAGCACTAATGCAGGTTAGTTAAATTAATAGCTACTGCATGTCTCTCCTTTCCTCTCTCTCTAAAAATCTGTTTTTTAAAAGAACATATTCTTGAGTGAGAATTAAAAAAAATAGATAATGTATTTCACCAATTATAAAATACATCATTATTTTATAAATTACAATGAAAGAAAATCACTTCTAATTAAACTCTATAAACAATGCTTTTCTGTAACTTGGAATTTTTCTACACAATCTCATCCTCATGCCATCAAGAATGTTGATGGTAGCCGAAACTGTTTGGCTCAGTGGATAGAGCGTTGGCCTGGGGACTGAAGGGTCCCAGGTTCGATTCTGGTCAGGGGCATGTGCCTTGGTTGCAGGCACATCCCCAGTAGGGGGTGTGCAGGAGGCAGCTGATCGATGTTTCTAACTCTCTATCCTCCCTTCCTTTCTGTAAAAAAAAAAAAAATCAATAAAATATATAAAAAAATAAAAGAATGTTGAGGGTAAAGCACTGCTTCAATGAGTGCTCCCAGTTATTTCTGGGATTTTCTACCAAGCTACTGACATCCATTCCCTAAGTCATTCAGATCACTAATTATATGCAACACATGTAGTCCCAATAGTGCATTTAACTCAGTTGAAGTAATGACAATTTGAATAGCTATGTCCATATTATAGACTGGAAACCCAGTTCACGAATTCACGCCCCAGGGGTTCCCTCGGCCTGGCCTGCAGGATCGGGCTGAAACTGGCTCTCCAACATTCCCTGAGGGGTGCCGGATTGCGAGAGGGTGCAGACCAGGCCAAGGGACCCCACTGGTGTACAGTCAGGGCCAGAGAGGGATGTGGGAGGTTTGCCAGCTGGGGAGGGACTGCAGGAGAGTTCCAGGGTATGTCCAGCCCATCTTGCTCAGTCCCAATCACCAGACCTCAGCAGCAAGCTAACCTACTGGTTGGAGCATCTGCCCCTCTGGTGGTCAGTGCACATCATAGTGAGTGGTTGAGCAGCCTTAGCATATCATTAGCATATTATACTTTGATTGGTTGAATGGACGACGAGACAACTGGATACTTATCATATTAGGCTTTTATTATATAAGATAATTACTGCTATGTTGTAATTGACACCTGGATGATGGTGAATGCACACTCATCCTGATTTCAGAGATGTTAATACGTGAGTCTTACAATTTATAAAAATATTATAATTTATAAAATTCAAAGAGACTCGGAAGAAGACAGGAGTTTGTTCAGGAGCTCAAACTCTGCAGTTTCATAAACCAAAAGGACATAAAGCAATAGCTTTGACAGATGTTTGCAATGAATCATCTTTGTTGCCGTAAACTTGTAGAAAACTGTTAAAATTGTTACTATAGTGAATACTAAAAGGAAAGTATTTTCAGAACTGCCAGGCCAAACTGATGTTGCAGAGAAGTTGTCTCAGAATCCAAGAACTGTAAGTGTGAAAGGGAACCATATGAGACTTGAATCCATCCATTCTATATCATTCCTGACGTCCAAAAGCCATCCAGCTTTTTTTGAAACGTACTTTTTTATTTCAGAGAAGAAGTGAGGGGGGAGAGAGATAGAAACATCGAAGATGAGAGAGAATCACTGATCAGCTGCCTCCTGCACACCCCCTCCTGGAGATTGAGCCTGCAACCCAGGCACGTTCCTTGACAGGGAATCCAATCGTGACCTCCTGATTCATAGGTGGATGTTCAACCCGAGCCACACCAGCTGGCCCATCCAGCCTTTTTTTAAAAAATATTCTTCTAGTGTTAGTAAACTCACAATTTTCAAAGGAGGCTTGTCTCATCTTAGGGAAAGTCTGCTTGCATTTCTTATAAATAAATAAATAAAAATCCTGTCCTGGCCTGTGTGGCTGGCCCAGTTGGTTGAGTGTCATCCTGTGTACTGAAAGATCGCCAGTTCCATTCCTGGTCAGGACACTGAAAAAAAAATCTTACTTCCTTGCCACTCACCTCTTGGCCTGAATCTTATCCTTTAAGACCGTACTCTCAGAGATAATCATTTTTCCCTCTGTGTCTTCTGTTTCCCAAGGTTCATCAATTCTGAGGGTCAACAATTTGAAATAAGCTCAGCTGTGTGGTTCTTCTGCTGGTCCTACTGGGAATCACTGACACTGATTACTGGTGTAATCATCTGGCCACTTGACTGGCACTTGGTGGCCTAAGATGGCCTCACTCACATGTCTAATGGCTATCCTAGCTATCAGCTTCAGATCTCTCCAGATGATCTTTTGTCCCCAAGCGGTCTAGGACTATTTTACCAACAATGTCAGAACAACAAGAAAGAGAGAGCAGAAGCTGCAAAGCCTCCAATGGCCCAGGCTAAGAACTCCCACAAGGAGAGTTTTGCCACATTCTATTGGCCAAAACAAAAAACAATCTAGCTCAGATTAAAGGAGATAATAAATAGACTCTACTTCTCATTCAGAGAAATAGCAAAGTCACAATGCCAAGGGTTATGTATACCAGAAGGTGCTTACTTTGTTATTTGCATTATCTCACTTTCCTCAACAACATATGGACTGGGCACTGTTATTACATTATATTAGATACTAGAGGCCCAGTGCACGAAATTCATGCATGGGGGGCCGGGGAATGTCTCTCAGCCCAGCCTGCACACTCTCCAATCTGGGACCCCTCGAAAGATATCCAACTGCCCATTTAGGCCCAATTGCGGGCAGTTGAACATCCTTCTCACAATCCAGGATTGCTGGCTCCAAACTGCTCACCTGCCTGCCTCCCTGATTGCCCCTAACCGCTTCTGCCTGCCAGCCTGATCACCCCCTAACCACTATCGTGCCAGCCTGATTGATGTCTAACTGCTCCCCTGCCAGCCTGTTTGCCCCCAACTTCCCTCCTCTGCTGGCCTGGTTACCCCTAACTGCCTTCCCTTGTAGGCCTGGACCCTCCCAACTGCCGTCCCCTGCTGGCCTGATGGCCCACAACTGCCCTCCCTTGCAGGCCTGGAATCTCCCAACGGCCCTCCCCTGCTAGTCATCTTCTGGTGGCCATCCTGTGTCCACAGGATCTTTGACCACATGGGGGCAGCCCTCTTGTGTGTTAGAGTTTCATAATAATATTCCAGCTGTAGGAAATGAGAAAATTGGATCTAGGAAGAAAAAGTGGGGAGAGAATTCCATTCATTTACTTCATCCTTTGTCACCCATTCTCTTCTCTAAATTCATTGTTACAGCATCAGACACTTGCCAGCCTCCCAAATCCTTAAGAGTTTCACAAACTTCTGGCTGGGGCTCCTCCTGCTCAGAGGCTGGTATTGATGGATGGCTGTAGGGACACATTGTGAGACAGAGCCCAGATCCCACTCAATACAACAGGAACTGCGAAAACAACCCATGGAATGAGCAGAGTACCAACTGCTTCACACTAGTTCCCAGTCATTCTCGGTTTGCTGGACAAAGACAGGATGGCTTCTTCCCCTCACAAAAAAACAAACAAAAAAACAACGCAAAGCAGTTTGCATCTTGGTTTCAGTAATCCCAGAGGAATATCTCATTGTTCAACAAAGAACCTTTCTCCGGTGAATACTGAAACAAAGAGGCAAACTGCTTTGCCTTGTTTTTTTTTTGGGGGGGGGGGGGTTTGGTTTTTTTTGCTTTAATTCGGAGCCAATGGGCCTCTTCTAGAAGTAAAGCGCAGGAGCCCATGGACAGATTTCTCACACACTGGTCCCCTCTGGGATGCTCAGTGTGACGCGTTCCCCACAGGCAGTAAACTTGTCACGGAAATCCCCTTTTCAGGGCAACTGGGTGCTCGAAGACTCCAGCACATGCCCCTGGAAAGAAGACCATGCCCCCCAAGTCTCTGTGCAACCTCTCCCAGACCTCTGACCTGAATCAGAGCTGTTTCTTTCCGGGTTGTCAGACGAGGATTTCCTGCCCACCTCCTGCTGGGGATGGGGCTGGGGCTGTGATGGGGACCCTGCCCCCCCCACCTCACACACACTGCGGCCCCACCCCCGATGGCCTCACGCAAGCCGCAGCCCCGCCCCCTCACCCCGGCCTTAGCCCCGATGGCAACCGCCCAGCCCTGGAGGCATCCCATCTCACACGCCACCTCAGCCCCACCCCTCTCACTGCTCAGCCCCACCCCCTGCTCCTGATTGGCTGGTAGTGTAACAAAGGTACGGTCACATTTGCATGTTTCTCTTTTATTATATAGGATAAGTATGACTGATACACTAAACAGGTGGGACTATGTTATAATTGGAAAAACAACTGTCTTTCTTTCCTTCACTTTCCATTCAAACCAGTTCCAAAGGGATGAAATCTAGGGCAAGTCCTCAGACTTTTCTGGTCACTCTTAGATAATAAAAAGTCTGCTTTTCAGGCTTTTGAAACAGTCTTGGTAATTAAAATGTTCAGTCTCATGTAAAGGTTGATTTCCAACTTCCCATTTTGCAATCATTATAGCACCAAGTGATTCAGGCCAGAATCATCACCGGATGCTAAACATGGCTGGTAAAAGCTGTGTTGTTGCCCAAACCGGTGTGGCTCAGTGGATGGAGCATCGACCTGTGGACTGAAAGGTCCCAGGTTCGATTCTGGTCAAGGGCATGTACCTTGGTTGCAGGCACTTCTCATTGATGTTTCTAACTTTCTATCCCTCTCCCTTCCTCTCTGTAAAAAATCAATAAAATATATTTATAAAAAAAAGTTGTGTTGTTGTTTTAAAATAAATTTTTATTGATTTCAGAGGGGAAGGGAGAGGGAAAGAGAGAGAGAAATATCAGTGATGAGAGAGAATCACTGATCCGCTGCCTCCTGCATGCCCCTTACCGGGGATGGAGCCCACAACCCGGGCATATGCCCTGACAAGAATGGAACCACGATCTCTTAGCTCATAAGTCCACACTCCACCACGAAGCCACACCAGCTGGGCTGCTAGTAAAAGCCTGATGAGATAAAGGCTTATATTGTCTTGAAATATCTTCTTTCAAAATAGTTATTCATTACACATGGGAAAATTGCAACTTTATGGTAGAGAAATCTGGAAAATGCTACCTTATCCAATGATCAAAGTTAACCTGAATAATAATGGGAAAGTTGACATCATGTACTTTTTTGATGTGGTCCACTAAGAACACAGCATCAGTTATGAGCTATTCCTGGTAAAAATGCAAAATGACAACATAATAACGAGGAAACATCCAATAAACTCAAGTTTTATTATTTTCAAAAGTGAAACTTAGCTATGTAAGATTTTTTTTGTAAAATTTTTGCTACCATCTTCTACAATAATAAAAGCAGACGGCCTTCTGGACAAAGCTGGGCTGCAGGGGAAGCCCAGGCCCGGGTGCCAGAGGGAAGCTGGTGCCAACAGCCGGGGATGGGAAGGCCTACTCTTCAATGAATTTCATGCATTAGTAATAACAATGAAAAGTTTATACCAATAACGGCAGCCAGTGCAACTCCAAAATAAATTTTATTTTTCTGCAAAGACCACAAATTGTTCTTCCTTGAAACCTTCTATTGTTTTGTTTAACTTTTCTAATGCATCTTGGTATCTTGTCAAAATTAAAGCCAAATACTTTGACAAAGCTTAGGAAGCATTTTCCTCATGTGTTCAAAAGTGATTTTTGTATATGTTTCATCAAGATGTTCAACGTTTGGGCAGGTCCAGAGTGTTGTTTGCCATGTTTGATTTGTTCCAGAAATATCATTACTATTGACATGATAAAGGGCAACAAATTTAGACAAAGTTTATAAGTCATTTCATGAATGTTTCTGTTTTTTTGGCTAACTTATGGTGTACGCATTTTATTTTCACAATACCTTTATCATAGGATTTGTCATGTATGGAGGGGGCACAGTCACAGTCATACACCACTACTGCCACACGGTACATCTGTAACAGGATTTACTGGTAGAGCATACACAGTCCCCTAGACTCTTACTACCATCCTATATAATAAAAGCCTAATATGCAAATCAACCGAATGGTGAAACGACCTGTGGAACAACAAGCCACTATGATGCACACTGACCACCAGGGGACAGATGCTTAATGAGGCGCTGCCCCCAGCCCTCAGGTCTCAGGCCAGCCAAGGTGGATGCTTAGCAGGGGGACCCCCCCAGTTGCCCCATTGGTCACCTCACAGATCGGCCCTGATCACTGGCCAGGCATAGGGACCTTATCTGTGTACAAATTTTGTGCACTGGGCCTCTAGTATAACATAAGCCTGGCAGTGATGTTTTTAATGCACCTTGGGCAAAGTCCCTGGGGCCTGCCTAAAGCAATGAACTAGACCTGCCACAAACAGCACCCAAGGAGAAAGGACTCTGTCCCCTCCCAGTGTTACATACTTATCAACTGAACCAAGAGAGTGTAGGGAAGATCTTGTTCCTTTAAGAAATAAGAATATAGCCGAAACTGGTTTGGCTCAGTGGATAGAGCGTTGGCCTGCGGACTGAAAGGTCCCAGGTTTGATTCTGGTCAAGGGCATGTACCGTGGTTGTGGGCACATCCCCAGTAGGAGATGTGCAAGAGGCAGCTGATCGATGTTTCTCTCTCATCGATGTTTCTGACTTTATATCCCTCTCCCTTTCTCTCTGTAAAAAATGAATAAAATATATTTTAAAAAATAAATAAATAAATAAATAAAAAGAAAAAGGAAAAGAAAAAGAAAAAAAAAGAAATAAGAATATATTACAAGATCTCAGGCCTAAGAAGAACACTAAGGAATGTGTACACCTTGGGCTGCGAGGTCTTATACAGAGAGCCTTGGTAATAGCCTTGAAGAATCCTTCTCAGCTAGGAACACTGGCATCAGCGGCAGCCCAGCTGTCCCTCTGCAGACAGGCTTGTCCACTGAGCCAGCTCTCTGCTAAGCTACCAAGTGAGGGAGGGGTAATGTGGCTCCAGAGCCATCCAGATTTGTTTCTTGGCAGACTTGCCTTCAGTGATCTTTTGAATCAATGTTTAATACTGAAAAATGTTTCCTCAGTTCTTCACTTAAGCCAAAGCCTGTACTTTTTTATGACAGGGGTAAGACCATCATAACATTCCTCAACTTCCCACTTTGTTTTCTTCTGATAGTTCACATATGTATCTGTGTGTTTGTGTGTAATTATTCAATATGACCTTGTACAATCTAGTTAAAGTTAATAATGTAAATATTTGTTGTTATTTTATATGGGATTCCTTCTCTCATTTTGCTAATTGACTATCTTACATTGAATTTTCCATCCTAGATTGTGATGAGTTTTTATCGGGCCTAAATGTTTACTTCCTCTAGCTTCAACTTTCAAAATCATTTATTCTAAACCTAGAAATATCCCACTGTTTTCTGTAAATGTTGTGTTATTAAAATAACATCACTTTAAGAGTATTATAGCTGAGACTGGTTTGGCTCAGTGGATAGAGCATCAGCCTGCAGACTAAGGGGTCCCAGGTTCGATTCCTGTCAAGGGCATGTATCTTGGTTGCGGGCACATACCGAGCAGGGGGTATGCAGGAGGCAGCTGATCGATGTTTCTCTCTCTTCATTGTGTCTGGCTTTCTGTCCCTCTTCCTTCCTCTCTGTACAAAATCAATAAAATATATTTTTAAAAAGAGTATTATAATAGCCTGGAAAGTGTGGCTCAGTGGCTGAGCGTCCACCCCTGAACTAAGAGGTCACTGGATCGATTCCTGGTCAGGGCACTTGTTTTTATCTCTCTACTCCTCTCCCTTCTTCTCTTTCTCTCTTTTTCTAAAATCAACAAAAACATATATATTTTTTTAATTGACTATTATAATAATGTCCTATATCAGTGTTTACTTGTGTTGGTAAATGCTACCATTGTTTGCTGTGTATTCAGTTTTTCCCAGTTCCAGTAACAGCATGTGTGCTTTTTTTGTGCCAGTGACATTTCTGTTATTTTAATCAGGAATCTAAATATTTCCAGTCACAAATGCCTTCGTTGGCCAAAGCGGACCTTGAAAACTGCTTATGAGCTATGTAACAGTTTAACTAAAGACCCAGCCTTTAAATTTAAAATACAAAATACAGGGGATAGGAGCAGGATGGAGAGGTCAATGGGGAAGGGAAAGGGGACATCTGTAATACTTTCAACAATAAATATAACTTTTAAAAAATAAAAATTAAGCCCAAACCGGTTTGGCTCAGTGGATAGAGCGTCGGACTGCAGTCTGAAGGGTCCCAGGTTTGATTCCGGTCAAGGGCATGTACCGTGGCTGCGGGCACATCCCCAGTGGGGGGTGTGCAAGAGGCAGCTGATTGATGTTCCTCTCTCATTGATGTTTCTGACTTTCTATCCCTCTCCCTTCCTCTCTGTGAAAAATCAATAAAATGTATTTAAATAAATAAATAAATAAAAATTAAGCCCGGCTGGTGTGGCCCAGTGGTTGAGTATGGACCTATGTAGCAGGAGATCATAATTTGGCTTTCATTCAGGGCAGATGCCCACGCTGTGGCCTTAACCCCCAGTGGGGGCGTGCAGGAGGCAGCCGATCAATGATTCTCTCTCATTACTGATGTTTCTATCTCTCTTTCCCCCTTCCTCTCTAAAATCAATAAAAATCTTTTTAAAAAGAAAATAAAAATTAAATACAATTCCCATTTTTTTAAATCTCATTTAAAAGCATTTTGGCCAAAACCGGTTTGGCTCCATGGATAGAGCATAGGCCTGCGGATTGAGGGGTCCCGGGTTCGATTCCTGTCAAGGGCATGTATCTTGGTTGCGGGCACATACCCAGTAGGGGGTGTGTAGGAGGCAGCTGATCGATGTTTCTCTCTCTTCAATGTGTCTGGCTTTCTGTCCCTCTCCCTTCCACTCTGTAAAAAATCAATAAAATATATTTTTTAAAAAAATAAAAGCATTTTGGTATAAAATGAATTACTAAATTTTCTGCTAAATGAAAAATTGTAATCATTCATTTGAACAGAAAAATGTAATGGTCACTGTCTAGAATCATTGCTCAATAAACCATGAATTGTCTCAGGGTTTCTCTTGCTCATTCAACCTACTGATTTCATGTATAATTCTGTATTAATTTTAACTGTTTTGGTCAGTTATTAAATCTTCATTAGTAAAAAATGTGAAATTGCATTAATAAAGAATGTGAACTTGATCTGTTTAAGCAGAGATTTAAAGAGAATAATTTTGTCCCTAGTTTCATGATAACAATCAGTTATTAAATCCTTATTAAATAAAAAATTTGCAATCTCCTATTTAAGAATCTTATTTGGGTCATTATTAACAAAAGTCTGTTTGCTTTCATTGTTTATACTCCTTCCCTTCCAAGTTTTTTAAATGTAAGCAGACTGCCTCTTTTGAAGACTTTCTATTTCTTTCCTTTTCTAATTTTTTTTTGAGCTTCACTTTTCTATATCTTTGATGACCTTGATTTGTATTCATTTTCAGTGATCTAAATTAAAAAATAACCTATAATATATTGAATTTACACAACTTAAATATATTTACATTTGCAAAGAAAATTAAAATACATGTAAGGTTAAAATGCAAATGAAATTTCATATACAATTTTAAGTCTTTCCTTCTAAATTATTCAAAATTACTACATTAAAAAGCAACATATAAATTACAATTAATGGATATCAGAGTGAGTATTCAGTCAAGTTGTTTAAATAAAGCTGAATTTCTGAAAATTTAAATACCGTAACATATTTTAACATGTTTATTAAAATAAAACTTCATAATTCTAGCATTCAATATCCATTTAGTTGCCAATGTAAAGAGTCAGTTTTCCATTTGAAGCATGTTATGTCTAAACCACACATATGCAGTTAGTTAGTAATATGAATTGTTCATTACTACAACTGTCCTTAGCTGCTCTATTTATCTGTTGCAAATACAGTGCTACTGTAAGAGTAGCACAGGCTGGAATACCTAGAGAGAAGCAAGGACACGGTACTCAGCACTACTGGGAAAGGACATTTTATTATGCAAGAATCTACTGCATTTGCAGCACCTGAGAGGAAGACTTTGTCAAGTAATTAATTTGTTTACTCCCTTACCTAAGCATTGTGTCACTCAAGTGCTCTCTGTCCTCCAATGCGAGTCCATCTCCAAGGTTGGCAGCAGCATCACTTGCAGACTTTCACCACAGTCTAATTCAGTGCCCACTTTTTAAAGACGAAGGACAAGATAATATAGATGCATTTCCCGGGAGCCTGAATAGCATTAGTCACAACGGAAGATAAGTGGGGTGACAGGTCAGGCTGTGCCAGCCCTAAGTACCAAGCCAGTGACCCAGGGGCCATGTGTAGTTTAAGAAGTGTCTTTTTTGTGTCTTTGTGACATGGGAAGATTTCTAAAGTGAAGAGTGGAGAACAGAGGACCCTCTTGCCCAAGTCTAACGTATTGTTTCTGTGTTGCTTCCTATTGTTCGCTACAAACAACCCGTGATCAACAGCCTAATTGTTGTTTCCTTAAGCATTTATGAAGAGCTTCTCTGGGATACATATTCAGGAGTCAAATTGAATAAACCATGTCTCAGTTCTTAAGAATGGTTTATTCTTACAAAGAATAAACCATTTTTAATTTCACTGAGTATTATTCTCTAGAACAGCTATGCTAGTTTATGCTCCCTCCCTTCTATAATACATGTTTTCTCTATTTTTCCATGCAAATATATCATTTTTCAAAATCAAAATTATATCCTCCTTTCTTTACCTATCGTTTCACAATTTGAACTCTTCATTTGTCTAGTTTGATGCTGATCCATTGGCTGGATCCTTCAAACAAAACTGTCTAACCAGCAACCACTTGATTGAACGAGCATCTGAGTCGTAGTTCTGCATCCTTCATTCAATTAACATTCGTTTATCCAGACCACGGGCTACAGAAAACTGGTAGAAACTGTTCTAGGCATTGGGGACCCAAAGACAAATGATGCATAACCCCCTTCACTCAAGGACCTTTGAGTCTGGAAGATACTATGAGAAATCTATTTCAAAGTCTGTAGAAATCAAGATTTATTGTCATTCTCCTTCTCCTCCTCCTCCTTCTAGAAAATCCTTTATCTTGTCAAAAGAAAGAAATTTAAGTTAACCTGAAATACACATTCCTGGCAAACTCTCACTTCTAACTATGTGCTTTCTTTGTAAGAGCACATACATGATACTTTGAATAATCCTTTCTTGAATCTTGCCCAGGATCAAGATCAAGTCTGGGTACTCCACCATCTCCTTTTGGAAAATTGCCACTGCATTTGCAAATATCTGGTCTTGATTTCATGCTCCTTGATTTTCAAAATAACATCTGTTCAACTATTCATTCTAGGCTGTCTGAGTGTGTAGTCTAGATTATCAAAAATTATCTAGATCTTTGCCCAACTTATATGCTTAAAATTTTCACCCATCTTGGGCTCCAGTTTTTTCTAACCCACTTTTGTTTTACCTTTTTCAGTATGGAGACCATTGCCCTTAACAAAGAAGACAGACTCAAGCTGCTTTTTCTGTCCCATTACACAGTCGGCCCCAGGCATCAGACCTAATTCTTCATCTTTTTTGCTCTAAGTATATTTATAAAGCCCTTTTATTTGTTCTTAGCAGATTTGAAATTCTCAACTCATTTGGAGCTTCAGTGCCCTTGATGCCACATATATATATATATGTATATGTGTGTGTGTGTATATATATGTATATATATACATATATATGTGTATATATATATATACACATATATATGTATATATATATGTTGGTTTCAAGGAGGAAGAGATAGAAACATCAATGATGAGAGATAATCCTTGATTGGTTGCCTCCTTCATGCGTTGCACTAGGGATGGAGCCTGCGACCCAGGCACGTGCCCTTGACCGGAATCAAACCCAGGACCCTTCAGTCCGCAGGCCAACACTCTGTCCACTGAGCCAAACCAGCTAGGGCTGATGCCATTTATTTTTTACAAATTTATGACACGCTCTCTATTTATCCTTAGTCATATTTCCCTATTTTTATTATTGGTACATTTTTCTATTAAAATCTGAATGAATCAGAAAATACCTCATACTCGCCAAAACCGGCTTGGCTCAGTGGATAGAGCGTGGGCCTGCAACTGAAGGGTCCCAGGTTCGATTCCGGTCAAGGGTATGTACCTTGGTTGCAGGCACATCCCCAGTAGGGGGTGTGCAGGAGGCAGCCATCAATGATTCTCTCTCATCACTGATGTTTCAATCTCCCTCTCCCTCTCTGAAATCAATTTTAATTTTTTTTATTTTAATCTGCCTTGTTCTGCTCTAAGGTCTTAAATTTAGTATTGTCAAATCTAATGAAAACATAAGCAATAACTTATACATATACTAAAGCCAGAGAAGACTAATGTTTTTTTCTATATATTTTATTGATTTTTTTTTTTTTTTACACAGAGGAATTGAGAGGGCTAGATAGTTAGAAACATCGATGAGAGAGAAACATTTTCAGCTGCCTCCTGCACACCCCCCATGGGGATGTGCCTGCAACCTGGGACCTTTCAGGCCGCAGGCCGACGCTCCATCCATGGAGCCAAACCGTTTTCTGCAAGACTAATGTTAATAAAAGATGAGTTGGCTCTGGCCAGTGTGGCTGGGTTGGTTGGGTGTCCTCCCACGCCCCAAAAGGGTGCTGGTCTGATTCCAGGTCAGGGCACAGGCCCAGGTGGCCAGCTCCATCCCCAGTAGAGGGCACGCAGGAGCAGCCAATAGGTGTTTTGTTCTCACACGGATGTTTCTCTCTTTCCCTCTCCCTTCTCTCTAAAAATCAGTAAAAAATAGTTTTAAAAAGAAGAGTTGACCAACATAGAGAAGGGGGGGAATGGGAACGTCTGGAGACCCTGCCTGCATTTAGAGACTGCTGAACCCGGAAACTCCTGACCTTGCATCTAGCACGATTGTGCTGCCACCTGGTGGTCTTCCATCACCAAACCGGGCAGAACATTTGCCTTCTCTTACCTATTTTTCCCTCCAAGCTCGCCCTAGTCTGGTTGTAAATGACCTATCTGCAAAGTGAATTCTTCGATAAGAGTTGAAAGCCCAAGTGAGTCATGGCATTAAGCTCGACCAGGCTCCCAAATAACGGAGCAACATACTAATGCAGAGAAGTGGCAGAGGCAGAGCTTCAGGTGCGTCCCATTCGCTCCGTCAAATAAGCACGAGACCCTTTGAAATGGTTGAAATGGTGTTAGACTTTGAGTATATTTCCCGTGTCTAAGCACACACCCAAGCGTTAGGAGAACTGGCTAAGGCTTTCACAAGGCCATTGCGTTGATGGCAACCCCCACCCAAGCGTGGGCTCCCATGGCCCGGGGCAGCGCCTTTAGAAGGATGAGAAGGAGCCTCCTCTGCCTTGACCCCCGTGTTTGTGGATGGCACCACGACTCTTGAGTCCTAACCAGTACTCTAGGGGCACCCTCACTGAGAAAGTCACGACCCCTTACAGAGGCAAGCGGTCCTTCTGTCACTGCATTCGTGGCTATCATTGCACCTCATCCCCTGGCCCTGTGGGAGATTATGGCTCTCACCCCTGGCACATGAAAGCAGAAGATCTAATGGCCTGATTTAAAGGGCTCGAACATTCTGAAACCGGTTTGGCTCAGTGGATAGAGCGTCGGCCTGCGGACTGAAAGGTCCTGGGTTCGATTCCGGTCAAGGAGCATGTACCTTGGCTACGGCGGGCACATCCTCGGTGGGGGTGTGCAGGAGGCAGCTGATCGATGTTTCTCTCTCATCGATGTTTCTGGCTTTCTATCCCTCTCCCTTCCTCTCTGTAAAAAATAAATAAAATATATTAAAGGGCCCGAGCACCTAGCCTTGCCCATTGCTCAGTCAGGCATGCCAACATGCCAAAGCATTGCTCTACATTGCTCTACACTCTCAGGGCTCTAGGGGGTCAGCCCCAGTGGTCCTGACACCATTGTGCTAGCGGAAACTGACCCTGGTCCCAGCGAGCTTTGTTGGAACACCTTGGAAAATGAAACACCCACATACGGGGCTCCAGGAACATATAGCCACTGGAAATCTTTCCGGTAACAACTCAGAAAGTCAACTCAGTGGAGGGATAACAGAGAATTAGAAACTGAAACATGAAAATGTTATGTCTGGATATTTTTAAATATTTTTTTAAAACCTTGCAGAGCAGGAGGAATATAAAGGGGGCTGAGTGACTGTTTAAGCATTTAACACTGGCTCTGAGTGTACTGCTCACCACCACAAAAAAGGTTCAACTAGCTGTATTTCCAAAGACTGCCCGCCCCAAAATGCATAATCTTTTAAAAGGCCACCAGGTATGTATTCTGACCCAGAGCTCAACTCCCTCTGCTTAAATGGTACCAATGAAAGCGATGCTTAAGTGAATCACTCCCTTCTTGTACCAGGCCTCAAATTATATCCCAGGCAGAATGGCCCTCCCAAGTCACATTCATCTGACTGGCAGGTTTGTACCCTAATGAATTTACTATAGTTTTAATGGTGATATCTGGATTGTAAAGCTGCTATCCACAAAAACATCCCTACCATTAGCCTGCCAATGTACCCAGAATCTGTACAAATTGTGGACAGAGTCCCCACAAAGCTCAGTGGTGGGTATCGCACATTCCTTTGCAAGGTTCATCCCTGAGGATCCGATGGAGCTTCCTGAGATTTGATAGATTAGCAGTGGAGCCCAACCTTTTTGGCCAGGCCCCTAGCCAGGCCTCTAGTCTCTACACTCAGAACCTAACACCAGCCAGCCAGCCCTACCCTTCCTGGATCTCCACCAGAAAAGCACCCTTCCCTAGACTGGCCCCCACCACCCCGAGCACACCAACGCCTCCGATGACATGGCCCCAACCCAAGAGAGAGCTCACTACGGGAGATGGCTGTACCTCAGATGGCGAGGCCACATCCAAGAGTAAGATGAGGAAGGCCATGTGCCCTCAATGTCACTGTATGTTGAAACTGGACATTGAGACTTTCCCCTCCCAGATGACCTCCACACCTGGAGGGAAATGACCATGGTGGCTATTAACCTCAGAGCTGAGTTGCAAAAATGCCTCCAGTTATTGAACCCTCGATTAGCATACTATTTTTTCGAAATCGCTAACTGCTTGCCTCAAAACCTTGCTTCTACCAAAACACTTGCTAAACGTTGAGTATGTACCCCTGGTAACATTAGACATCATTTCACCTTTAGGGCAAGCCAAACAATGCTCTCTTGTGGAGAGCGGCTACAGTGTTTGGACAGGTTCAAGCCTCGGACTAATGAGAGGGCACAGTCCTCTCATTGCCACGTGCAAGTCCCAGCTTGGCGGACAGAGCCCTCCCAGCACAATTATAGCCAACAGCTGTAGCTGTAGGCTCGAACCTCTGGTCTGAACATGTGGCCCCACGTGTCTGAGTGATGTGGGCTTGATAGAGTTCAGGTGCACGTAACTGAGTAGGATTGAAACCCAGAGAATGTTGTACACATCTTGACCACGCCCTTACTTTGCCTCCTGGCATCTGGCTATAAAATAAAGACATGGGTTGTAGTCCATGGTGCTGTTGCTAGCTCTCCATCAGAGAGGACAGCGTCCCACCCAGACCTAGCTTTCATTCTCTTGTCTGTCTTTTCTCAATCCTTCACTGCCCCGTCTCGGGGTCACTAAACCTGGCTAAGTTGGAGCAGCACACAGGCGCTCTGGGGCTGAGTATGCCATGCCTGTGCTGGCTTGCCACATATTCTGACCACACTAGCCCCAATAAAGCATTTCTTTGCAACAACTGCTTAGCCCATGGTGAGAGCCCTCATGGTGTTGAAATCACTGCTCTCTAAGCTGGATTACAACTATATTCATGCAAACCTCCAAGACAGCAGCCCACGCCTTGAAGGTAAAATGATGTTGGATCTGTCACCACACAGGGAAAGGCCTAAAACCCCCTGTCACTTTATCCCACAGTTCTTCCTAGTGATCAGCACTTTGTGCTAATTTCCTCCCAAACACCACAAGCCTCAGGCTAAACCAATATGTTAATCTAGACCCCAAACGGGGTAGCCTGTTATAACTTTGCAATAGCCAAGACCGGTTTGGCTCAGTGGATAGAGCGTCGGACTGCGGACTGAAGGGTCCCGGGTTTGATTCCAGCAAGGGCATGTACCTTGGCTGCAGGCACATCCCTGGTAGGGGGTGTGCAAGAGGCAGCTGATTGATGTCTCTCTCTCATCGATGTTTCTGACTTTCTATCCCTCTCCCATCCGCTCTGTAAAAAATTAATAAAATATATATTTTTTTAAAAATAATAACTTTGCAATAAATATCTAACATCTCAGAGACAGTAGTTTGAAGGACAACCCTCCTATCTAATAAAGTGGAAATATGCTAATTGACCCTCATGTCATTGCAAAGATGATTGTGCCCACAGCCAATAAGGAGGGAATATGCTAATTGACTGTCCTGCCCTCAAAGATGGTGATGCCCACAGCCAATAAGGAAGGAATATGCTAATTGACTGCCACACTCTCAAAGATGGCAGTGCCCACAGCCACAAGATGGTGGTATCCAGTCCCCTCAGCCCCCCAGCTTCCCAGGGCTGGCCCAACACACAGGCAAGCC
Source organism: Antrozous pallidus (assembly GCA_027563665.1). Lineage (NCBI taxonomy): Eukaryota > Metazoa > Chordata > Mammalia > Chiroptera > Vespertilionidae > Antrozous > Antrozous pallidus. The sequence goes on along the minus strand of CM050521.1, from coordinate 73,926,391 downwards.
TCAGATAGTGGCTGCCCAGCCGCCCAGGACCGGCTGAGGCTTGTACTGCCAGCCGTAGCAGCAGCAGAGGTGTGATGATGCGTTGCCTCCCACCCCTGAGGGCTCCTGGACTGTGAGAGGGGGAAGACCGGGCTGAGGGACCCCTTTTCATGCACTGGGCCTCTAGTCTATATAATAAAAGGCTAATATGAAAATTGTCCCCTTGACCAGGAGTTTAACAGGGATTTCAACCAGGGGGTAGGGCTAGCCAACTGCCACAGCCCCTCCCCTAGCTGGCCCCACCCAATCAGCCTGGGGCATGCTGGCTGAGCTGGCCGGACCCCACCCAGATGCACTGGGCCTCTAGTAATTATTTAAATGGACAAGTTCTATTTTTCCTCTTATTTTACAATCATTTTGATTAACTCCCCAGTGGTATTTTCTAAAGACTACCTGCCCAGCCACATTAGCTCAGTGGTTGAGCATTGTGCCCATTGAACCAGGAGGTCATGGTTCAATTCCCAGTCAGGGCACATGCCTATGTTGTGAGCTCAATTCCCGATCGTGCAGGAGGCAGCCAATCAATGATTCTCTCACCATTGATGTTTCTATCTCTCTCCCCCTCTCCCTTTCTCTCTGAAATCTATAAATATCTATATTTTTTAAAATAAAGGCTACCAACTATCCTGGAACACAAAGGGCTGGCCCTCACTCTGTATACATGCTCCCTGCCCCATAACGATAAATCACGTCTCATTCAAATTCTATTGTGGACCTGACTCAAGAAGCCAGGAGAAGTATACATGGCCCTGCCCAGTCTGCAAGCGATCCAGGAAGGTGATCCCTATTACTACACAGTTACATTATGTACCTTCAGATAAGATGCAGAGGAGAATATAGCACTTCTGTAACATTCTTGCCAAAGTGCATAACCTGAATTTAATCAGGAGAAACAGACAAATTCAAATTAAATATGTCTACAAAACAACTGGCCAGTACTCTTCAAAAGTTTCAAGGCCATAAAATACAAAGACTGAAGATGAAAGACAATAACTGAGGAACTATCCAGATTAAAGACAGACAACAATGAAATGCGATGTGTAATCCTGGATTGGATCCTAGCCCAGAAAAGGGATATGAGTGGGACAATTTATGAAATTTTAATAAAGTTAGCAGATTAGTTACTAATGTATCAGTATTTTGTTCTTGATGATTATGCTGTGAAAATGTAAGACATTAATACTTTGGGGGAGCAGGGTGAAGACATTTCTTTGTACTATTTTAAAACCTTTCTAAGAAGCTCAAAATTCTTGCAAAAATGAAGAGGAAAAATAGAACTTGTCCATTTAAATAAGTATTGTCCTTCAAACTACTGTCTCTGAGATGAGCTATTTAAAGTTATAACAGTTTTTACCTTTCTTTTTTCATATACAAGCAGAAGTTTGTTTAGAAAGTCACAGAGGTGGAGAAAGTGAGCCAGCTGGGCCGCATGGGCTCAGGAAACAAAGTAAAGGCAAAGAAGGGCCCCTGTTGCTTAGGAGAGAAAGCAAAGGCATGCTCCTTGAGAGAAGACAAGGGAGGTATACTCCAGAGAGAGAGAGAAAGAAAGAGAGAGAGAGAGAGAGAGAGAGAGAGAGGGAGAGAGAGAGAAGACACTTGACTTTTCTTCTGAAAGTGTCATATCAGTTCAATATGACACAAGAAAAGTGGTTTCCTGTAATACTTTTAACTATTATGAACAATTTCAAGCACAAAAGTAGAGAGAATACCCTTATGTTCCATTATGAATTCTTATATACCTACTAGAGGCCCGGTGCACGAAATTCGTGCATGGGAGGCGGGGGATGTCCCTCAGCCCAGCCTGTACCATCTCTAATCTGGGACCCCTCTAGTAGGATCGGGCCTAAATGGGTAGTCGGACATCCTTCTCACAATCCAGGACTGCTGGCTCCAAACTGCTCACCTGCCTGACTCCCTGATTGTCCCTAACTGCTTCTGCCTGCCAGCCTGATCACCCGCTAACCACTCCCCTGCCAGCCTAATTGATGTCTAACTGCTCCCCTGACAGCCTGTTTGCTTCCAACTTCCCTCCTCTGCCAGCCTGGTCACCCCTACCTGCCTTCCCTTGCAGGCCTGATCCCTCCCAACTGCCCTCCCCTGCTGGCCATCTTGTGGTGGCCATCTTGTGTCCACATGGGGGCAGGATCTTTGACCACATGGGGCAGCCCTCTTGGGTTGGAGTGCTGGTCAATCTGTAAATTACTCTTTTCTCAGATAGGATAGACCTGGTGCGTGGGTGGGAGCCAGCTTGTTTGCCCTGAAGAGTGTCCTGGATCAGGGTGGGGGTTCCCTTGGGGCATGTGGCGGCCTGAGCGAGAAGCCTGTGGTAGTTTGCAGGCTGGCCATGCCCCCCAGCGACCCAAGTGGATGCCCTGGGGTCTGGGATTAATTTATGTTCTACAATTGAAACTTTGTAGCCTGGAGCAGAGCCAAGCCTTCTGCTCGCTCCATGGAGACAGTCATTTCTGTTTGGGTTTATTTAAATTCTATAATTGAAATTTTGTATCCTAGAGTGGAGGCCTAGGTGCTAGAGCTACAGAAGCTTGGCTTCCTCCATCACCTGGGCAACCCTAGCCTCTGCTCTCTCCAGCCTGTGGTTGCCGCCATTTCTATTGGGGTGTATCTTCTATAATTAAAACTTTGTAGCATTGAGTGGAGGCCTAGGCTGGCAATAACAGGTGGAAAGCTTGGCTTCCTCCATTGCTGGGGAAACCCAAGCCTCCCTCCTGCTCTCAGTGGCTACAGCCATCTTGGTTTGGGTTTATTTCCTCCTGATTGGCTTGTGGGTGTGGTTTGTGGGCATGGCTTGATTAGAGGTACAGTCAATTTGCATATTACTCTTTTATTAGATAGGATTACCCAATTTTAACACTTGGTATCCTTCCCATATTTACAATACTTTTCTTTTTATTTTCATACTTACAGTACTTATTTGAGGTTTTTTTCTGGAATAATTTAAAGCAAATACTAGATATTATTTCATGGTAAAAACTTTTTCTTTAAACATATCTACCTACCATTATCACACCTAATAAAATTAATCCCTGAATATCATCAAATTCCCAGTCCTTATTCAAATTTTGCTCTCAAAATAATTGGTTTGTTTGAATCAAGATCAATTCAATTTGGAGGATCACAATACTACATAGAAGGTGCTGTGTAGTTACTATTGCATCATATGAAGAGGTGTATCATGTCTGGTTGCCTCTTTTAATGGTGGTAGGAGGTTCAAATGGTATCAGCTGATTTCCCTCATAAAGTTCAACAGCTTTTTAAAAGGCAAATGTTATCAATAGAGGTTTATCTATTAAACCTCTATTTAGCTTTATCAATAGAGGTTTTGAAATCTCGAAATCTTGCCCAGGGATAGCAATCTTCATAACGTTTAGTTAAACTTCCTAACGTAGAAATAACTGTTGTTGAAGGTCCATGTCAAAATGTGTTATGGAAAAAATATTTTATAAGGAAATTAACCTCAAAAAATTGCAAAATACAAATAAAACTCAATCACAAGAAATTATTACCATGATTGGAAATCAAGTAGATAAATTTGGGAGATCTTGGTTATGAAGCTGTAAGGAAATATTTAAATCAAAATTTAGTAGGGGCTCTGGCCAGGTGGCTTGTTTGGTTGGAACTTCAACCCAGTGTGCCAAGGTTGTGGGTTCCATCACCTATCAAGACATACATACATGAAGCAACCAATGAATGCATAAATGGGTGGAACAACAAGTCAGTCTCAGTCTCTGTCTCTCTCTCTCTCAGAATATAAACACCTAGAACCAGACAGTTAATCAGGCTTTTGTTCTTTTTGAGGAAAGAGATTTAAATAAATTATAATCAAAGACTATTTTTAATGTCTTAAAGATTGGATTTTTAAAAATATAATCTGGGGGATGGATATGAGTAAATTGCTCATTTTTTAGGATGGGGTATTGGCTTGTCCCAGAAAACTTTTTAAAAGTCATTTGGTGGTGGTTGCAAGCTATTAGGTAGTTATTGGAAGGAATTCTGCTCTCCACTCATCTTTTCTTCGATTATTTAGTACAAAGCACAAATGTTGAAGGTAATAGTGCTGAAAACACCCCAAAATAAAAGCCTATTCATTATATATGCTCCCTGTTTTTTCCGTGCCATCAGAATCCATTTGGAAAATACGTAACAGCGCTACGGCCAGTAAAAGCTCACCGGATGACTGAAAATCCGCAAAAGGACCGACGCATTAGAACGGATTCTGAAGTTGGGAGGTCAGGGCGGGGAACCAGGCTCCAATGCGCCTGGATTCGGAGGACACGCCCCCTCCCCATTGGGACGGTGGGCGGGGGAGCCTTGCTGGGGCGGGGCTTGGTGACGTCATCACGCGAACCGCCCCCTCACGCTGCGCACGGGGGTGGCCTAAAGGTTTCCGGCGGCGCCGGCGCCATCTTGTAGGAACCTGCGAGCGGGTGGGAGTGGAGCGGGGCGGCCGTTGTTGCCGACTCTCCCCTTCTCCCCACGCTCTGGTCAACGGGCTAGTTAGGCCTTCGGTCCTCGAGGCGACACTTGTCTCTTGTTTAGTTCTGGGGAGCGCCTGGCCGACATGAGTGATGTAGAGGAGAACAACTTCGAGGGCAGAGTGAGTACAAAGCCGCGGGAGCCGTCTTCGGCGACGGCCCGGTGCTCGGGGTTTCACCGGGGAGACGCGGTCGCGGCGAGTTTGGCGGGGAGCAGCCTCGGGAGCCGTCACGGTTGCTTCCTCACTTCCCAAGATGGCTTCTGGGTTCCCTTCCCGCCCCAAACACCACTGGCAGCCCCGGCCCCCGATTTTTGGGGGGAGGAGGGGAGACTGACTGATCCCCGGACTCCTGAGTCCGATTTGCCCACGCAGCGCGCCCTCTTTCCTCGCCACCCCCCCCCCGTGGTGTGCGGGTCCCCGTGGCAGCGGGGCGGGAGGAGCCGGCGGGGAGCGCCCCTCCGGCCGGCCGGACAGCGGTAGGTGCCTCCTGCGGTGGCCTCCGCGAGGCTCGGGGTCGGAAGCGCGCGGGGCCGCCGTGCGGGCGGGAGCGACTGGCGGGGGCCCGTGTCTCCTTGGCTCTCTGTTGCAGTAGCGGCCGCGTCTCGGGTGGAACCGGCGGCGCCGCGTCTGTAAAGGCGAAAGCCTTGCGGGTGAAGGTGGGACGAGCCCCGTGAAGTGGGCAGTCAGCGACCGCAACGACCCTTAAGCGTCCTTAAGACGAGAGCTGCGCGGGGCAAGCGGCGCCGGGAGCCCCTGGCCCCCCTGACGCCCCCTCTGCTTGCCTTGCCTTTCGAAATGAGTGTGGAAATGCTTATAACGCCTTTTTTGCCTTGATGTTGGGTTGTTTCCCCTCCCCCCTCTTTATTATATCTCAGCTTCTAATGCTTTTTCTTCCTGTGATCTTCCATCTGAAAAACTGACCACTCCTTTTGCAGGTTTTTACGGTAAAACAAACAAACAAACAAAAGTGGGGGGGGAATCTTGTACCTTAATCTTACATAACGGAAGGGATTTCGTGGCTCAGTATTTTTAAAAATAGTCCGTGTTGACTGTTCTCCATCAGCAAAGAGGGCGCAAAGCTTCTCATGGGTGGATGCCTGCGGACATCACAAAGATTGATGTTCCGAGCTTAAGTGCGCGGGAACGTTTGTCGGTGTTTGAGTTCTATTTCGGAAGTCTCTGTCGTGGTGGAAATTGGTGCGAGTGAGTGAGTGTGAGCCCCGGAAAGCACAGCCCGCAGGCAGCGTGTTCCCTGTGTTGTGTTGGGCTTAGTCACCGTGGGGAACGCAGGGGGACGCCCCCGCGATGGAGCTGGTCTTTCAGAAGCTCCCGATAGCAACACCTGGAACCAGACAGCGACATCAGGCTTTCGTTGTTTATGAGGAAAGAGATTTAAATTGATGACAAACAAACGGCTATTTTTAATTCCTACAAGATTGGATTTAAAATATAACCTGGAGGATAGATAATAAATGAGGGTGGGGGGTGTTGGCTTGTCCCAGAAAACTTTCAAAAGTCGTTTGGTGGTCGTTGTAAGCTATTATTAGGTAGTTATTGGGAGGAATTCTATCCATGAATCTTGGCTTAGATTATTTAGTACAAAAAAGAATTCTTTTTGTTGATGTTTGTTTTGATTTGGTTGGTGGGAAAGAGGACTTGCTATTTGAGATCTTTGTTTCCCTTAAGTTCTAAGTTTAACATACTTGTCACCTTAGCTAATATATGTAAGATTCCCACCCAGTTTTAATCTGAAATGTATGAAGGCTTTAATCTGTTAAAATAGAAAAAGGGTTTTTACCCTTGTGTGGTGTTTATGGTCGTAGGAAATATTTTTTCATGCTACCTAAGTATTTTAGTGTGGGTGAACTCAGATTGAATACATCCATGCTCATGAGTTACTTTTTTTTTTTAATGTAGTTTGAGGGCATTGTTTTATTTGTAATTGGTTAAGGAATTAGAAGCATGCCAGAAGCTTTTCTGAGGATTTACATTTTCTTAAAGCAATTCACTAGTGCTTTTGGTTTTTGAAGTACAGTGATTATCTGCTAACCACAACCAGCAGCTTTTATAGAGTACAATTGTTTTGTTGTCTTTGTATCTAAATTTACAAAGGCTCAAAAAAGGATTTCAAGATGTTTAAGTAATTGTTATATTTCAAACTTTTTTACTAAAATAAGTTAGAGAAAACTGACAGTATTCAGATTTCATTTGCTTTATTTACAGAATAATCTACAGAATAAACAGCACATATTTACCCCATCTTACTGAAAAGATATTTAAAATCAGAGAGCAACTTTCCAGAGAGTTCAGAATACATTTTAAAAAACAGTGCTAATGCTAAGGGTTTGTACTTTGATAGAATTTTAGAATCTATACCCACTCCTCCAAAAATGTTGACAGACTTTGTCATTTACTTCTCTCGTTAATTATCTTAAAGGCTGCAGGACTCTGGCCGCTTTAGAAATTAAAAATCAGGCCCATTGCGGCCTGTTGCCCAGTGGCTGGCCATTGCTGCGGACCAGGAGCCCCGTGTCACCCAGGTCTGGGCACACGCTGGGGTCGCAGGCGGGATCGCCGGAGGAGGGCGTGCAGGAGGCAACCTAGCAGTGATTCTCATCACTGATGTGTCTATCTCCCTCTTCCCTTCTCTCTGAAATTCAATAAAAATGCATTTTTGAAGTAAAATACTGCGGCCCAGAAGACCCTACAGCCAGGAATCTGAGATGTACAAGTCCCAGTTATTTGCTCATACAACACTATATTGTTTACTTAAAAAAAAAAAAAAAGAGTGCATGTACTTCAGTGCCTCGGAGTCATTAGTTGATTTTGCTAAACACAGTTACAGAAGCTTAATTTTCCATTATGGATTCATGTTTCTTCCATTTTAAAGTACTGGAGTAAAAGAACTTTATGAAAGAAAATATAACTGACTCAATTTAGTTACAAGTAACCTAAGACTTAGCTAATCAAAATTCCCTTCTGCCTGAGGTGAAACTGTTGAGAATCTGCTGCTGCCTTTTTACTATAAAGGCCAGATGTTTTTTTGGGGGGGGTGGGAGGGCGCCTTGGTCTTATTTGGGATGACCTGACAGCCCAAATCTGGGTAAAGTACTTAAGCAAGTGCTGTGTGATCGAATAAATAAGGAGTTCAGAAAATGGTGCGGAGCAGTTCTGTGAGCTAGTGGAAAGGGAAAGCTCTACCCACTATGTGGAACTTACTTACCTTGGATCTTTCGGTAAGGGGAATGAGTATTGATTGTATAGATATGACAGTGAGTGAGTAGATTGCTGGAATAGTGAGAGATGACAGAGTGACTAAATATGCAGTCAAATAATGGAGGTTTTTGAATTCTAGATTTATGAATTTGGATGTAATCCAATATGCAGTGAGGAGCCATCTATGGACTATTAAATCTGGGAGTAGCATAATGAAAGGCATTTTAGCAAAGAACAAAGGAACTGGTACAGGAAGAGCAGCAGGGCACAGTTTAAATGCTTTAGGCCTGCCTGGAGTGGCTCAGTGGTTGGGCCTGGACCTGTGGACCAGGGGGTCAGGTTCAGTCCCAGTCCGGGTGCTGAAAGGAGGCACCTGTCAATGACACTCTCTCATCATTGATGTCTGTCTGTCGGTCTCTCTTTCTCTCTCTCTCTCTCTCTCTCTCCCCCCCCCTTCCCTCTCTGAAATCAATAAAAAATATATATTTTAGGAAGGAAATTATAAAAAATTTGCTCTAAACAGGACATCACTGGAATGTTAAGAATGAGACATTTTTAAGGACTCCAAGAGAATAGTGGTACTCTTAAAATAGGTTCTTTAAAACAATTTGCTTGGAACATGTATGTCATGTTAACAGAAGTATTTTAAGTGAAAATGTCTTTTGGAGCTAGGAGTTGGCACTTGAGCTATGGCTTTGTGGGTGGATCATAAAAAGAATGAGTTGTTTTACACAGCTTCAGCTAAAATTGGGATTTACATATCAAAAAATCTTAGTGTCCTTTAGAGAAATTAGGAGACTGGAAATTAAGCTTTTCTTATTTCACTTATTTTATTCCTCTCTTCCCCTAGATTTTTTAAATGAAATTAGAAAAATATTGAGTCCAATTATATTTTCATACAGTGATCTCATTGTTTTCAATAGAGGTTAATGATTATTGTGTGGAAGTCCATCTTATAATTCTATAATTGTCTATGCTTTAAAGAGGAAAAATACTTTTTCCTGCCCTCTTTTTAGAGCTTATTCCTACTTAAGAGACTCCTAGGGATATGGATATATGTGTACGTGTACACACACACACACACACACACACGTGATTGACTAGGTAATACAAATGAAGAGCAAAACAAATTCATTTGTACCAATTTGTAATTAAAATTTGTTGATATTTTGTTGAACAGCAGAAATAGGGGGGGGGGGTATTTCTTCTCTGAAACCTGATTTGTAGATAGGAGCAATGACTACGCCATTCAAAATCCAGCTTGGCGACTGACTCGTTTTTTAAAAACAAACAACAATGAAAAACTTAAACTCCATGTTTCACTTTTCTGATGAAGTTTTAAAATAATAAGGGTTTTAAAATAATGTAAATAAAATTGAATTCCTATTTTACATATAAAATGTCAGCACTTTAGCTTTCAGTTCAGCTTTTTCAGAAATTTAATTTCCTCATCACATCAACCTATTAGAAAAGGATAAAGCTTCCTTTCTTATAGTAGGGTTGTATTAAACTTGAGACAGTCTTCTTTGTCTTGGGTTTTCTTCCTAAAATTAAGTGTTACCATTATCCAATTTTTTATTATTAATTGATTTGAGAGAGGGGAGAGGAGGTGGAGAAAAACAGACATCAACTTGTTGTTCCACTTATTTATGCATATATTGGTTGATTCTTGTATGTGCCCTGACTGGGGATTGAGCCTATTGGGACAGCACTAGACCAACTTGAGCTACCTGGCAGGGGTCATCCAATTTTAATGCTCAGACTTTTATATTTGAGATTTCTTTCACTGAAAGGTACTAATTTGCTCGATACAAGTAGAAGGTAGGATTTTTAAAAGGAGCAATGCAACTAATTGTAGTCACAGAGCATAATGTAACTGTACAGATTTGTCATAGATGCTTCTTAATTTTTATATCATTTCTAAAGAGAATAACAGTTTGGGGACCTGAGCTAATATTAGATTTAAATATTTAGGAATGAGCTCCATTAAAAATACAAATAAACTTTATGGACTTGATTTTGTAAATGAACTAGTTATTTAGCCTAAGATATAACAAGTGTGAAATAGCCATAAATAATCAGCATAATAGTTTCGTAGAACTTGCCAGGAAGTGTGAAAACTGTTTGTAATATCAGTGGGTGCTTAAGTATCAAATAACTAACCCTGGAACCTTTGTAAAAAGTATATATTTACATACTGAATTAATACTGATAATCCTACGTCATAACAGATTTAGCAACACAGGTGGAGGTGAGAAAATGGCAAAGATCAAATGGGGAAAAGAATCAGTAAACCCTGTGAAAGAAAGTTGAGGGGAATAATGAATGGAAATGTTTCCCCTCCTCTAACTTACTGCCATATAAAATTGTGTATAGTCCTTATTGTCTCATAATTTTCACGAAAGATGTGACTAGGCCTGACTCATCTGAAGTAGAGGGAAAAGTTAATTTTTACTTGAAACTAAGGCCCTGTAGTCTTATTCAAGATTCGTAGGTACTTCATAACATTAGAAGATGAGAACATAAGTAGAGAGTTCTATGACAGGTTCTTATTTTAGTAGCTTGCTTGTAGTTGCTGTTTACTGGCATTATTATACCTAAACCTTTTTAGTTCTTACAACATTGTTTTCTATGCCTTTGAAATTGTCACTTAATACACTAGCATTTTGGATTTAATTGATCATGGCATATAAGCTGGCAGGTTTATGAGCCACATTTAAAATATCTGTGAACCTTTGCAGATACAAAGACCACTTTAACCTCACTCAGAATACATCATATAGGTATGATCTTAAAAAAACGGGAAATCGTTTAAAAATAGCTAATGTTATGAGCATTCAGAGCTTTTTATTTGTTTTTTGTTTTGTTTTTGTTTTTGTTTTTTAAGGAATTGCCCTAATAGTTGCTAGGGGCTTTTATAAGCCTGGGAGTCTGTAAAAGAAGCAGCCTGTCATACTCGAGAAAAGGGAGGCGGAACTGCTATTTTTGTAGACTGAAATAAAGAAAGACTGAACACAGGTTTCCATGTGTCCTAGAGAGAAGTTCTTTAGTACAGTACTATGTGAGTTATTTGGGTAATTTAAGCACCCCCTCCCCTTGGACATACAATTTACCTAAATGCACTACTATATTTCTAAGGAAATAGATACCCAATTTCATAAAACAGTGGAAAAATATATTTTGAGAAAGTTTATTTTAAAAGCTTACGTTCTAATCATATAGATTTGAATTGTGTAAGCTTGGCACTATTACTTGGCATAGAGTTTGCCTTGCCATAACAGTAGTATGGGTTACAGTGTAGCATTTATATTGGTTTCTGTGTTTAAGTATTAAGCATATATTGGTGGAATTTTTTCACCTATAATAATACTAGCTTTATTAAAAAGCACTGCAGTTACTGCTTGCTGTGGAAATTGTGTTCTGCAACAATATGTGCATATATTGAGTAACCCTCTTTCCTGATTAAAATAATAGTATGTGGCTGCAGTTATTTTCAGTATGTAAAATACAACTGTGTTTAACACAGGAAAGGAAGATGGCTCCTAGATGGCTTTATTGAATATTCATAACTTTCATAATTTATGGTTAGCTTCTTCCTTTTGAGGGGAGGTGATGACTATGTCTAGCTATCAGCAGAGGTACGTTGATAGTAAAGTTAAAAGAACAAACGCGTTATTTGAGCAGATTGTGCAGTGAGAACTTTTTGCTTGGCTTTTGATTGTTAGTGGTTATGATAGAATGGAAGCTTAAGATTTATATTAAAATTTGTGATATGATGTGGTTGCCAAGTCAAAGGTAGAAAAGGAAATGTAGCATTTGCCCATAAAGGGCTCGTTGTAGCCCGGTTTCTAATGTACAGTTCAGTGAAAATGGCATTTATTTGGCACTAGCTTTGGAGAAATAAGTTGCTTAAAAATGGTATTAATATTAATATGACCATTCTATATAATTTACATTTTCTTGTTTTGTTTTTTCTTTAAAGTTCATTTTTTAGGTTAAGTGTACTGGTGATTATTGATTTATCTTTAAAATATCGAGTTTATACATTGTTTTGGGAGGGTGAGCCAATAGTGACAGCCTTGAAACTAGGAGTTAACAAGTTAAGAGGACTGTTTCTTTCTTTTTTTTTTTTTTAATATATTTTATTGATTTTTTACAGAGTGGAAGGGAGAGGGATAGAAAGTCAGAAACATTGATGAGAGAGAGACATCGATCAGCTGCCTCTTGCACGCCCCCTACTGGGGATGTGCCCGCAGCCACGGTACATGCCCTTGCCGGAATCGAACCCGGGACCCTTCAGTCCGCAGTCCGACGCTCTATCCACTGAGCCAAACCGGTCTCGGCAAGAGGACTGTTTCTTAACCTTGAATGATTCTATGAAAAACTTAATGCTAATTTAGGTTGTCTGCTAAAACAAAAGTGAAGGATAGGCAACAAAGGAAGTTAGATGTTTGTAACACTAGATAATAAAAGGCTAGTCTTCTTTAAAAATATGCTAGTCTTTTGAAAAGATACTGTCCTATCTTAATAATTTGTTAACAAAAGGAAAATTGCATTTTTCCCAATGAGAAGCTGTGCCAGAACTGTGGTTCAAAATCTAAGATGTTACTGGTTACCTCATTTACATTAGTTTCTAAGAAGTGGTAATTTTCAATACTACTGAATAATTTTCAACCATTAGTCATGCTAATGAAAGAATGTTTGAAAATGAAATATACCCATATATTTATTCCATAACATTAAGTTTTACAGTGTCACAGAGCACAAAGCCTTCTGAGATGTATTATAACAAGGGCTGTGCTGATGATGCTCTAGGCACTGTTCCATTAACTACTAATCTACAGTAGTATAAATGAATGTTATACCAGAGGATTTGTTTTATAGACTGGAAAGCAGAGAGAGGAGAAGATATTCTTAAATCAGCATAGTGAACCAGTCTGTGAGACTGCAATTACAAAGAAATTACATTTTTTTAAGTACTGAATGTGCTGCTTTTATAGTTTCAGTGAATCAAAAGGCCTGAATTGCTGTTCCTGCTCCAGGCTTCTGTCCAGAGAATATGTGAAATATTGTGTAGATGGCATTCAGTTTTGTTTTTATCTAAAAATATATATATATATGCCTAGCAGCAGTACAGTTTTTGACATTAACTTAAATGTAAAGGAAAAGTTGTAAATAGATTGTATGGTAGGAAGTCTTTATTTGAAATTGTTTTATTTGGAAAGTTTTTAATTTCAACTTTTCAGAAGCTAATTTTCTGGTATAGAATATAGTCACTCGGGGAAGTATAAATAATGCATAAGGAACAAAAAGAGGTAGGATAAAAACTAAAGACCATGTTACTAATTTTGTAATAAATTCTTGTGCTATATAATACTTAATGGATAATGTAGAATTTTAAAATGCCACATGTGCAAAAATACATATATTAGGAATTTACAAGCCAGGGGGGTTATTTTAAGGATTTCATACTTTCTTTTCTCCTTACTTTTTTCAGAATGCTTGTCAGAACTTATCCTCCTGGTTAAGTCGGAGTAAGCAAAGATAGTGGTCAAACAGAATTGGGGGGTGTTAGTGATTGTACTAATTTTTTCTACTCGATTGAACCTTAGCATGTGTCCTGCAGTGTTTGAGTTTAGGTAGATATGTGCAAATATTTCAGGCTAGGATGCTTTGCATGGCTTAGTGAAAGCTTATTTTAAGTTCACTGAGAATCTTCAGATTATAAATTAGTGAAAATGTAGGTGGGGGATTATAGTTCATGTTAGATTTATGCTCGAATTAAAATTGTTCACATTTTAGGAACTAGGATGAAACATGAAAGGGGAGGAGGGTGAAGAGTATGGTAAAAACATTTAGAAATATTCAGTAAATTCTTTAATTTTTAGAAACTAGACTTTTGAGCAGTTTTAAAGAGTATAAAATTGTTTTTTAAATAAACTAGTTATTTGCACTTTACCTGCTGGCTTTTCCATTTGGTAGATAACATTCTGAACTCCAGCAGAGTTTTATAATCCCCACGTGCTTAAATATACTAAATGTTCTTTTTCCATTAAGGTTAATGTTCGTGAAGAAATTGAAGAGTTTTTTCCAAGAATGTGGAAGATAAATCAAGATAAAAGAAGGCTAATGAAAAGTGTTAAAGATCAGAAAATTAAAATTGAATGGGGGAAAAATTTGAACAGAAGATTGGTCAGATAGAAGCACTTGAATATTTTTTAAGGCTATTTTGAATTGTTTGAATTGGGGAAGAATACACGAAGTATGAAAAATGAAAAACTCAATGAAGAATGAAGAGAAGTAGAAAGCAAGAGTGAAGTAGAATTAAAAGAATCTGGAAGAATGAATGGGTCCTAGGTTAAGTAAATGTATGGTTTATGTTCCAGTGTCTGTATGATCAAGTTGTAGATGAATTTGCATGATTACTTAGTTAATAGAGAATTGGTGATCTGGTTCAAGTAGGGAATTATTGAGGACAGTTAGCAGTATTAACAATGGGTTATTAATGAGCTGAAATTTTTTCTGGAGGGTGTTGTCTAACCATTTGTTTTTCAGGAGCAATCAATATAAATAATTACGCTACTTTAAATGTTAGGTGTTAGGCATCTACGTGACCAGTGCCATTTGTAATACTGTCTTCTTTGTTAGGAGTCTCGCTCTCAGTCAAAATCTCCAACGGGAACTCCTGCTCGTGTAAAATCGGAGAGCAGGTCAGGATCTCGTAGTCCATCAAGGGTTTCCAAACACTCTGAATCCCATTCTCGATCAAGATCAAAATCCAGGTATGTGTTTAAAATAATATTTAAAATGCTTTCCTTGGGTTTTTCAGGGCAAAGTAGTATTTGCTTTTTCTAAAATCCCTTATTTTTACCTCATTTTATATAGAAATTTTATCAAAGATTCAAAATCATGAAGTAGTCTTTTCAAACTGTTTAGAAATGAATAATACATTCTAGATATATACTTATATAAGGTAGAATTATCTCTTAAACTATCAGATGCTAGGTAGCTATTTCAACAAATGTTGATTTAAATGCTTGACATTTGAGGATTATTTTATTTCAATAATGCACAACAAAAAGTCATTTTCTTGGCATGTAATTTAGTGCAGAGAAAGTTGATGTAAGTATGTTGTGCTGGTTATCAAAATGATTTGAGAAGCTTTTTCAAGATTCACATTCCATCTACATTCTTGAAGATTCTGACAGATGTATTGGCAGAGCGGGGGGGAAGGGGTGTGAGAGAAATCCCTGGGTGATTCAGAGTCCCTCTCACTACCTCCTCAACAGAACTCTAGTTAGTGACTCACTGCACAGGGTCCACTGTGTCAGATACAGCCTAGGGAAAACAGCCTGGCCAATTAGTTTGCTAAATGGTAATTTCTTGATTAGAATTTATTAGACAATTTATGATTTTGAATAGAATCTGCTTGCAAGGGGGCATGAGACGAATCTTTTAAAAGCTTGTACTTTCATTGAGCTCCCCCCCAGCTGTGTGTTTTTTTCTCTATTGTATCCAGCTCAGTGCTTGATATACTAACCACTCTAAAGCCACGTGTGCAAAAGAGCACTGGATAGAATTTGAGTATAGAAACAGAAATGAACATGTTTTTATTTAAGGATCTTTGCATTTGCTGACCTCAGCCTAGAATTCTCTTTCTCCGATATTCTCTCAACACTTGATTCACTTCCCTGCTTGTTTTTCGCCCCAATACATTAAATAACATAGGAACTTTTTGTTCTCTTGTCCTTGATTTTTTATTATTTGATTAGAGAAAAGGGGTCACTCCTAAAGTTAATGTTACTTTTCATTACTATTTAAAAATAACAATTGATATTTTAAGTGCCAAGTTTTCTTATTAAAAATTTTTTAAATTGTTGCTAAGGAAAGTGGGAAATATCCTTTTTGGTATTCTTACACAAACACAAGTGTTCTTCATACATAACCCATCCCACCCCCAAATGATTCATTTCTTTTTTAGATAGTAGGCTGCTCATTTTACTACTTTGGTTCCAGCTCAGACGATTTTTCCCTTTTCAATAAATCTGTACTCTCATCTTGATACTCAGGCGTTTACGCAATCTATCGTTCTTTCCTAATCTTCACTCTGTTTCTTTCGTATCTCAGTTCCTTGCTGATAGTACTGTTCTGCAGTTCTCTGATCATGTCTCCATGTTTTTTGTCAAAGAAACTTTGCTCTTGTTATTCCTAGGAAGGACACTTTTCTCCTGTCTAGCCAGTAAAGTCTGTTTAGTGTCCTAGCTTTATTGCTAGCCTTCTTTATTCAGTCTTCCCTCTTTAGTCTTTATTCCTGACATCCACGTGCTCTCTTTTTAAACTTTCGGCCCTTAGAATTTATAATGTTTATTGAGTGCCTTATAGAAAAAAGTTTTTTTGTAATACTGTCTTCACCCCTGGACTGGGTATTTAGTTAAGGATGGGTCATATGAATTTTGTAAATAAATTGCTGCATTAATAGGCAAAGTAAGAGGACTGTGAGAAAACTGGAAATAATCAGAAGTAGGAAACGAACTAGGGAATCAGCAGTGGAAAGATAAGTGAAAAACTCTTGAAAGCTTGAAGAAATGAAGACTATTAGATTAGAAGGGCCTTTAGGTTAATTTAGTAGATGCTAGATTGCAGTGGCTAAAGAAAGATTGGAAAGGAAATGATACTTAACAGTAAAGGAGGAATATAGTACTATATTGAAGAGGTGATAAGTCAGTCAACAAAAGGATTTTATTATGGTGGTAGTGGTTTGTTTCTTTTGTGGTAAAATATACATAATCATAGCCATTTTAAAGTGTACACAGCTCAGTGCCCTCGCTGGTTTGGCTCAGTGGAAAGGTGTCAGCCTGTGGACTGAAGAAGGGTCCTGGGTTCCATCCCAGTCAAGGGCACATGCCTGGGTTGCAGGCTCGATCACCAGTAGGAGGTGTGCAGGAGGCCACCGATCAATGATTCTCTCTCATCATTGATGTTTCTCTCCCTCTTCCTTTCCTCTGAAGTCAATAAAAGTATTTTTTAATGTACAGCTCAGTGATGTTATATACGTTCACATTGTTGTGCAACTGTCACCACCATCCATCCTCATAACTTTTTTTCTATTTACATTTTTTATTGTTTAAAGTATTACAAATAGTAGTACATATGTTTTTCCCCCCCATTGACCTCCCCAGCACATGCCCTCATCTCACCCCCCCCCCCAAGTGTCTTGTCTCCCTTGGTTACGCTTATATGCATGCGTACAAATCCTTCGGTTGATACCTTACAGCCCCTGTCCCCCAACCTCCCCTGCCTTCCCTCTGTAGTTTGCGTCTGTTCAGTGCTTCTTTGCCTCTGTATCTATTTTCCCCCGTTTCTTTTCTTTAAAAAAAAAAACAAACTTGCATCTGCATACTAGAAATAAACATATAAGAACAAAAAATGTTTTGAGTCTCAATTTCAGTGTCCAACAGTTGTGTGTCCCAGTTTTAATATCAAATAGTTCCTTTATGTGTACATGTCAGCAATGATATCTGGATGGTGGACAAGTGGTGGCAATGCAGGTCCCACTCTCTCTGGTTTGGTCCTGGGCCACCTGCAATGACCCACAGCTGCTGACTGCTAGCAGGGCACTCTCACCCCTTCTGAGGGAGGACTCCTGCCCCCATGGCTGCTTCGCCTCCCATGCCCAGCTCAGATTGGGACCCAGGTTACAGACAGAGGCGTACTTGGCCAGCAACAGCCAAATCCAGTCTAGCACCAGGAATGCTCAGGGCCTACTCAAGAATGCAAATGATCCTTTCCACTAATATTTACAGGGTAAACTGAGTATTGTTTGAGTATTGAATTTGACAGTAAAATAGTAATCAAAGTTTTCAGATTAATTTAAATTGGCCAATTGAAATAAGTGAATACTCAAGAAAATTTAATTGTACTGGACAAAAAGCTGTTCCTAAAATATTAACTAAAGTTTCTATTAGTGTGTTCATATCGTAAAATTGCATAACATGCAAATAACCTAAAGCAGTCATATTTTTGTGCAAAAATTAAAATTTTAAAGTTACCAAGACTGCACTATAAAACTCCCATAACTTTTTTTGTTGTTGTTGTAAAATGGAAACTATACCCATTAAACCATGAGTCCCCATTCTCTCCTCCTATCCCCTGGCAATGACCATCTTAGTTTCTTCATGATTTTGACTACCAAATGCTTCATACAAATGGAGTTATACAGTATTTGTTTTCTTATGAGTGACTTGTTTAATTTAGCATAATACCCTCATATTTTATCTGTGTTGAATATTGCAGAATTTCCTTCCTATTAGTAGTTGGGCCCTTCGTTGTTTTTTGTTTTGTTTTTAAAAGAAAGCAGAACCTTAACATGTTTATAAGGTAAGGTGAAAAGAGTAAAGGGAGAAAGGATAGACTGAGAACAAGGAAGAGATTGTAATGATTAAGAGAACAAGAGGAAGACTACCATTTCTTCAGAAAGTAACTGAGAATAAACAGGGATATATGTATAAGTGAGGGAGTCCCTTTCACATCCCGTGTGGTCCAGGGTTCGGGTTATGGAGGTCGCACACAAATGAAAGAGACTAGAAAAGTTAATTTGGGCATATTGGGGGTCAGGTGGGAGTCCACCTCTAGGGGGAGGATTATCACCAACTCTGGCCCTGCTATCCCCTTTTATTAAATCTATCCTTTAGCCATTGCTGACATGTACACATGAAGAACTATTTGACATTGAAACTGGGACTCAGAACAGTTGGACATTGAAACTGACACTGAAACTTTTTTTGCTCTTATACGTTTGTTTTCAGTATGCAGAGGCAAGATATTTTTGAAGAAAATAAACGGGGAAGTGATTGATATAGAGGCAGGGTGGCCTTGAACAGGCTGTCAAGCTACAGGGGGAAGGCTGGGGTGGATGGGAGGCAGATGCTGGGGGAGATCAACCGAAGGACTTGTATGCATACATATGAGCATAACCAATGAATGAAAGACACTGGGGCGGGGAGGGGGCAGGTGGGGACATGGGCTGGGGGTAAGGGAGGCTGGGGGGTGGATATTGGGGGGGAGTAAAACATGTACTACTATTAAATATAAGATATTGTAAACAAAATAAAAAAATTAAAAATTAAAAATAAAAATAATAAAAAAATAAATCTATCCTTTAGGAAGGAAATTCCAATAGTAGTCAATCAGCAAGAATTTATATAAGACTAACATGGAGACTGCTTCAACTACCAATGTCTCAACAAGGAGTGATTAGCTCTGACCTTTCAGGGGGATTAGATTAACCAGCCTTCCGGGTTCTCTGTCCACATCTTTCTATTAGTGAAGCACTGATCAGTTTCTGGCATATAGGTCCTTGGCATTAGCCTTTTTTTTTTTTTTTCAGTATTGCCTGCATTTATTTTTCTCCAAGGTCGAGGTCAAGGAGGCATTCTCATAGACGTTACAGCCGATCCAGATCCCATTCTCACTCTCATAGGAGACGGTCTCGAAGTAGGTCATATACACCCGAATACCGGCGCCGACGGAGCCGAAGTCATTCTCCAATGTCTAACCGGAGAAGACATACAGGCAGCAGGGTATGTGTTTTATGAAAGTTAATGAGTTTATTTTGTTTTTAATATGTATTTAGTCATAGCATAATAGCTTGGTTTGTGAGAGCGAGACCATGGTTTAAAAAGTAGTACTCAAAGCCTGGCTAGTGTTGTACACGGTGGTTGAGCATCAACCCGTGAACCAAGAGGTCACCGGTTCAGTCCACAGTAGGGGGCTTGCAGGAGGCAGCCGATCAATGTTCCTATTTCACCATCCCTCCCCCTTCTCTAAAGAAAATGAATAAAAACATTTTTTAAGTTAAAAAAGTAGTACTTAAGCATCCTTGAGGGTGTAGATGTTATTTAATGTACATTTATTTTCTTTCCTTGACTTTTGAGTAGTTAAAAGAGATGAAATTTGGAGGTAATTTATTATGTTCCAGGAACTAAAATGAAAAGTATAATCTGAGTTGAGATTAATGAAATTAAAAACTTTACAGCGGTTAGTGGGTAGACACCAAGTAAATACCAAAAACTATAAAATAGCCAGCACTCATAGTCTGAACACTGTAGAATTCTTTAATACAGTTAATACTCTTAACATCTGTGAGGCAAAATTGCCATGTTATGGATAAGTTGAGTCTTGAATATGTGACATGAAGGTTTGTTTTTTGGCTAACTGGCAGAGCCCAGATTTCAACCAAACTCTTGACTAATACTCCTGTGCTTAACTACAGCTTAACTACTGTGCTGCGCTTCCTCCATGTGATACTGAGACTGCCATGTGAATTTACTAAGGGACAAAATTGGGCAGTGGAGAGTCTAGCAGTTGCAGATAAAGGCAGATTGAGTACACATATAGTTTGAATAAACTAGAAATATGGTATTAAACAAAGGATAAATTCTTAGTATGCATTTTGCAAATTGCTGGGCTACAGAGTAGAATTTTTGTTTTAGTCAGGCTACAACCTGAAGTTTATTCCATAGAAGGCAGAAGTGTTATTATGAACTATAGGATATAACTCATCAGTTTATTTTCCTCTTAAATTATTTTCAAACCACTTGAAACAGTATAGTCTTTGGGTAAGGTGTTCTAAGCATAGTATGTGTTTTAATATTTATTTTAATTTGGAGCTTAAAATTAAATCACATTTTTATTCAACAGGCAAATCCAGATCCCAACACTTGTCTTGGAGTGTTTGGCCTCAGTTTGTATACAACAGAGAGAGATCTTCGTGAAGTGTTTTCTCGATACGGACCATTGAGTGGTGTCAATGTGGTGTATGATCAGCGAACTGGACGATCACGAGGATTTGCTTTTGTCTATTTTGAAAGAATAGATGACTCAAAGGAGGTAATTTTGTTTTTATAATTGTCACTGAACATTTTCTGATCTGCATGGTTATAGTATTGAATTACTATTAAAAGTTGATTAATAGACTCCCAGTTTCATAAACATGTCCTCTTTCATTCTTGACCTGATTCAAAGTGTTACAATTAGAATGGCCAGTCTCACTTTCTGGGACGCTTCAAGAAGCACTTTTTAAAGCTTTTCTTAGGCATATTTGAATTGTCAGCATTGCTGTTCTTAT
Source organism: Antrozous pallidus (assembly GCA_027563665.1). Lineage (NCBI taxonomy): Eukaryota > Metazoa > Chordata > Mammalia > Chiroptera > Vespertilionidae > Antrozous > Antrozous pallidus. The sequence goes on along the minus strand of CM050521.1, from coordinate 73,905,515 downwards.
GCTCTGGTGCATTATTCAGTAAAATAAGGATTACTTGAACACAAGCACTGATATCACAGTTGTTTTGACAACCCAGATAGCCAGCTGTTAAGTGCCTAATGGGAGTAAGGGTCGGTAGAGTACATTATGTAACGTGGATATGCTGGACAGGGATATTCACATCTCAGGAGGGACATGCACAATTTTTATACTTAAAAATTGTTTATTTCTGCAATTTTCCATTTTAATATTTTCATTCTGAGGTTGATTGTGGATAACTGAAACTGCAAATGGGGTGGCAGGTTTATTCCTGGGCAAAATAAAATGAAAATGGTAACTTTACTTAGTTCCAAAGAACTTCATGCAAATTTGTTAAGATGATAGAATTATTGTATTTATTGGTATTAATGTCGGAGGTCAAAGGGAATATAAACGCAGGTATAAGACAGGAGCACTTACTGAGAGGTTTAGAGGTTCCTTTCTATTTGTGGTTCACTACACTAGATGGCGGTGTGTTCTTAAGAAAATGCTTGACTAGTTTAAACTTGTCAGTTGAATCGCCGTTTCTGCTTTGAGTTGCCCAGACTGAAATTAGTCACTGCATCCCCAGAGTTATGCAGGCTTTCCTGAGTTGTATGGTTTGTTCCTTCCTTCTCTGTAGCTGCCCCAGTCTTTCAGCACAGGCCTGCTTAAGTGTCCATGTGTACATTAGAAAACTCAATGTTATTGACATGCATATACAGAGGGATTCATATGTAAAATGTTCCCTGTTGTTTGAAAAAGAAGTGGTTAGAGACTTATTTCAAATGGAAAGGTAAATTTGTAAGTTTTGAGAGTCTCTCCTTGGTGAATTATGCATGACTGACTGTGCCTTTTCTTTAAAGGCTATGGAAAGGGCAAATGGAATGGAGCTGGATGGCAGAAGAATTCGTGTGGACTATTCTATCACCAAGAGAGCACACACACCTACACCAGGCATCTACATGGGCAGACCAACTCAGTAAGATTTCAAGTTTCCTAAGCTAAACTGTTTTAGCCAGGAGTCTGTCAGATGTATCTACAAAACTTTGATTAGTAAAAAGATATTTTCTCTATAATTGAGATGGAAATTTAATTTGTATACATTCTTTGAATCATTTCATTTTTTTAAAATATATTTTATTGATTTTTTACAGAGAGGAAGGGAGAGGGATAGAAAGTCAGAAACATCGATGAGAGAGAAACTTCAGCTGCCTCCTGCACATCTCCTATTGGGGATGTGCCCTCAACCAAGGTACATGCCCTTGACTGGAATCAAACCTGGGACCTTTCGGTCTGCAGGTCGATGGCTCTATCCACTGAGCCAAACCAGTTACGGCTCATTTCATTTTTCATATGTACAGTTGACGCTTGAACAATGAAGGGGTTAGGTGCACCAAATCCTGTGTAGTCAAAAATCCACATTAAACTTCCAGCTCTCCAAAAACTAAGTTTTCACTTAGTATTTACCAGAGATTGGTTCTAGGACCCTATCTAATCCATGATGCTCAAGTGCCCTAAGGAAAATGGCATGGATCAGTGCATGCAGTTGGCCCTCTGCATGCACAGACTCCCAACTGTTGATTGAAAACAGTGCAGGTATTTATTGGGGCGGGAAGGGGAGGAATCTTATATAAGTAGGCTGGTACAGTTCAAAGGTCCACTGTATGCATGTGTGTGTATGTGAATGAACAAGATAAAACTGTTGAAATGCATTTCTGGCTCTTGGTATTCTACAAATAGAAAAAGTGTTAGGTAATAAAAAAAGATCATACATTCTTAAACTATTCTTTTTTAGAGAGATGAAGGGGGAGAGAGAAAGATTTGATTGGTTGTCTCCCGAATGTCCCCCACCACTGGGGATCAAGCCGCAACCCAGCATGCACCCTGACTGGGAATCAAACCAGTGGCCTCCTGGCTCACAGGTCAACGCTCAACCACTGAGCCCCACGGACTGGGCACTTCTCAGTGTTTTGGATTGTTTCCCAGCCCAGTTCATTTCACCTTGTTGAAAAGGTCCTGGTGATTTTGGCAGGCATTAATAGAAGAGCAGTTTACAGTTTGGAGAGTTGTATATAATCTTTTCTGGTTGAATACCATGAGTGGCAGCCATATAAGACATAGAGGTGATTGGCATGAAAAGATTATTCTTTGCCTTCTCTCACCTCTTTCCTCCATTTTATTTTACTTAAGTATAACCGTTTTGAGTGATACTGGAAATAATAGTTCACACTGATGAAAAATGTTTACATTTTTCTGTAGTAGTGGCGGTGGAGGAGGCGGAGGTGGTGGTGGAGGTGGAGGAGGCGGCAGACGTCGAGATTCTTACTATGAAAGAGGATATGAGCGTGGTTATGACAGATATGAAGACTACGATTACCGATACAGGTAATATTTCACTTGTGGTTTCTAAATTAGATGATAGTTGTATTATTTGGCACTTTTGATTTATGTTTGATTATTTTTTCAAAACTGAGTACAGATATAAATTATCTGTATTTGCTAGTATTTTGTTGTGCCATGTACTTATTGTTTTAGTATCATTGGCGCACACAACTTAGTAGTTACCATCTTGGGTCCATTATTATTTTGAATGATGGGAATTTTTATTTTCGTTTGTCTCAGTGGGCTATGCATATGCTAAGTAATCTTTTGTTTCCTACAGAAGAAGATCACCTTCTCCTTACTATAGCCGATACAGATCACGGTCAAGATCTCGTTCCTACAGCCCAAGTAAGTCCTCTGTGCTTCTAAAGCATTAAGAACTTTGTTTCTAATTAATGGTTGGTTTTAGAAAATTAGGGTGTATGGTGACTGTTACTGTATATATGCAAGTCAAACATTTTAACTTTTTTCTCTTTTTCAGGGCGCTATTGATGAAGAGAGTGATTACATTTGAGGATATCTTTTCCTTTTTCTCTTTTGTTGTTTAATTCTGGATTTCCCTGAGCTTCTAATCCTTCCTACTTAAAAAGAACCTGAAGAAAATGTTTGGTTTATTTAGTGTCTACACTTTGTCAATTAAAGATCTAATTGTCATTTTGAGTAGTTAAAACATCTTGAGTAAAAAAAAGGAACCCCAGTGTTACACTTTGGGTTTGTTGTTTTTGCTTTTACAGAAAATTAACTCCTGGCTAATCAAAAGAGGAAAGAAATTATCTTTTTAAAGCTTCTTTTTTTGTTCGATACTATATTAGAAATCTTCATTTGTGACAAACTCCATTTTTAACTCGCTTTTGGAGAAGATAGTAACACATAAAGTAGTTCAGTCATGTCAGTTTGTCTAGGGTGGCACAGAGCAGCCAAATAGTTGAGTATAGAAAGTTTGAAGCTATAAAACAGTTGGGCATTTCTTTTGAAAACGAAAATTTAGAACCATAAAAGGGGCATCTTTTTTTTTTTTTAGAAATGGAAAGCTTGTGGGCTCCTACAAAACATATTTAAACTACATCTGTTAAGACTTACAGGCTTCAGTATGATTTTTTTTGTGTTGAACTTATTGAAGTTTAAGTATTAATCAGTGAAGGATAACCCTTATTATTTATTACTTAGAGCAATTATATACTTTGCTGTTAGAAATCTTGGTGTGGGACAATGGTTAAGCAGGCTATTTATAGTATAGAATCCTTAGAGGATATGTGTGGGGGAAAGTTAGTCTCCTTTCAAATAAAAGTTAATTTCTTTGAAAATGGGACTGTCTCTTTATTATGTTAAGGGAAAATATAACTGGGTTGATTTAGGAACCGGTTCTTTATTTTCCTAATATTTTTGCTTACATCTAAATGTAATTCTTGTTTTATTCAGTTGTTAAAAAATCTTTGTTTTGTTGGCCATATTGTAAATATTGAGAGTATTTAGTATCAAGCACCATGCTGAAGGAAAGATAATAAGGTTCATGTCTTCAGAAAGTCCACATTCTAATAGGAAACACACTGAAATGACTGTACCATAATGTAAGAGGAGGGTGTTTTACAAAGAGGTATCTTATCTTATGTGTCAGGTTTATTAAAAAGTTTAGAAGATGGACATTTGTAATTATCTCAACAATAAAAAAGATTTTTTTTTAAGTATAGGAGCATGAGATGCTTTGTTTTCTCCCATAAAGCAGATATAAAATTAGATTATCATCATCTGTATAATAGATTTATGGGATTGAAGTACCTCAGTATCTTAATTAAAAAACTACAAAATGTTTGTCTTAAATTTATTTTCCTCCAATAAAGCCTATTCAAAGAACAAAGCAATTTCTTGTTGGTCCCTGGTTAAAGGGTTTTTGTTATTTAAGCCAGGTTATTAAAAGATTGGGAATCATTGTCCTAAAGAGAATATTAATAATCTGTTGGCTATGGGAATGCTTTAAAATTTAAGTATATCAACAAAAGGTGGTAAGATTAGCCACAGTCTGGAAGAGCCATGTGAAGAGAGTGTAAACATAATTAAACATATATAAATGTGTTAACGTAGGTGTTTGTGATAAAGAGGGAAGGAGAACAGGTAAATGGGGAGGGGTAAAAATTTAATAGACCAATCTTTGAATGCTTAAGAAAGTGAAATTTAAGTAAAATCTGAAGGGGGGAATGGAAGGAGCCTTAATCTGGAAGGAAGAGAGTGTTGAAAACAGCAAATGTATTGGTCTTACAAGGCAGAAGAATACCTGGAATGTTGGACTAGAGAAGACAGATGATAACATTAAGGGCTGGGCCTTGCTGGGGATGGAAATGGTTAGGGAGCTTTCAACCATCTGGCAAATCCTATCTTAAGAGTAATATGCAAGTTGACTACCTTCGCTACACCCACAAGCCATGCCCACCAGCCAGTCGAGCTGGAGCAGGGACAACGTGGTCCAGGCTGTGGGGGTGGTCCAAGGCTACCAGAGCCAAGCTGGAGCGGGGCTGAGGTAGACACACCCTGGGCCTTGGGGAGCAGAGCTTAGGCGGCCCAGGGTGCGGGGCCGAGATGGCATGGGCTGTGGGGGGAAGGTCTGGGCCGGGGTTGTGGAGCCGAGGCCATGCGAGCTGGCTGGGGCGAAGGTCTGGGCAGGGGGGAGCATAGCTGGGACGCGGAGCCAGCCATCGGCCCCATTGCAGGGCAATGGCTGGGTGCCCAAAGCCTAATGCCTCAGCCAGAGGCATTAGGTCTTGGGCAGGCTGGGGGTGAGTAGTCAGTAGGACATCCCCTGAGGGCTCCCACTATGTGAGGGAGCAGGTTGGACTGAGGGATTACCCACTCCCAGTGCATGAATTTCCTGCACCGGGCCCCTAGTTTTTTTTATAGAAGGGAACTGTTCTCAGAAGTGAGTGCTTGGGTGTATTGCTACAGATATATGGGTACATGTTAGGCTTAAAGACTAGATGTGTTACATTGCATGGATGTGGATATGCAACATACCAAAAAGGGTATTTCTGGGCCTCTTGTTTTTGATTTTTGTTAATCCTCAACCAAAGATATTTTTCCCATTGATTTTTAGAGTGGAAGAGAGGCAGAGAAGCCTATTGGTTGCCTCTGACATGTGCCTCAACTGGGGCCAGGAATCCAGCCTGCAACTTGAGTATGTATACTTAACTGGAATGGGCCTGATGCTCTGTGCTCTAATCCAAACTGGCTAGGGCTGTTACCTGTATCAGTGGTTGGCAAAATCATTAGTCAACAGAGCCAAATATTAACAGTACAACCATTGAAATTTATTTTGAGCCGAAGCCGGTTTGGGTCAATGGATAGAGCGTCGGCCTGCGGACTGAAAGGTCCCAGGTTCGATTCTGGTCAAGGGCATGTACCGTGGCTGCGGGCACATCCCCAGCAGGGGATGTGCAAGAGGCAGCTGATGGATGTTTCTCTCTCATCGATGTTTCTGACTTTCTATCCCTCTCTCTTCCTCTCTCTGAAAAATCAATAAAATATATTTTTTTAAAAAATTTTATTTTGAGAGATGAAAACCAACTTCTGCGCATGGACCGCGAAGTTTGTCTCACTGTACATGCACGCCTGCACGTGGTATTTTGTGGAAGAGCCATACTCAAGGGGCCAATGAGCCGCGGTTTGGTGACCACTGACCTATATTACTAAACTGAAGATCAGAAAAACCTGTTTTAACTCCCTACAACAGTGGTTCCTATTAATTGGGGGAGAAGGGGAGAATGATCATGGAGCCCTTAAAAATAGGATGAAAGTGCAATCTCTAGGAAAACTAAAGATGTAAAACAATTTGTGTATATAAATTCTAGGTTTTTAAATTTTGTTGTGCATAGAATAAAATCTACAGGAATATGCACCAGTTTTCTAACAGTGGTGGTTACCCTGTAAAGTAGCAAACGAGAGGCATACTAGTACTTCTGGATAAAGGTTCCTGTCACAGACGACTACCCAGAGATTCTTGAAGACTCGTGGCTGTTTTTTAGGATGTGGCTTAGAACACTTGAATTTCCCAGCACCCTGAGTTCTTTGAAGCACAAACACATACTGCTTTATTATACAATTAAAAGTCTATTTGTAATCCTATATAATAAAAGCCTAATATGCTAAGTGGCCGGTTGGCTGTGCAACCAATCAAAGCATAATGTGCTAAGGCTGCTCAACCACTTACTATGTACTGACCACGGGGGGGGGGGGGGGGGGGGGGCAGATGTTCCAACCAATAAGTTAGCTGGCTGCTGGGGTCCTGCTAATTGGGACTGAGCAAGAAGGGCCAGACACACCCTGGAGCCCTCCCATGGTTTCTCCCCAGCTGGCCAACTTCCCACATCCATCCTTGGTTCTGATTCTGCACTAGTGGGGTCCCTAGGCCTGGCCTGTATTCTCTCCTGCCAACAGCAGAAGTAGTTGCTATGACGGCATTGGCCACCAGGGGGCAGATGCTCACCACAGGAGCTTCCCTTGGTGGTCAGTGTGCTCTCAGATCATGGAGCAGGCCTAAGCTGTCAACATCTCTGAGGGCTTCTGGACTTTGAGAAGGCACTGGCAGAGCTGAGGGACCCCCACCCCTGAGTGCACATAAATCGTGCACCAGGCCTCTAGTCCTATCTAATAAAAGAGTAACATGCAAATGTGACCGTACCTTGGCTCCTGACTGGCTATGCTACCAGCCAATCAGGAGCGGGATCAGGGCCAAGCAGCCTGAGCGCCCAGCCCTGGGGGCGGAGACAAAGCTGTGGCCATGGCGAGCGGCACCCTCGGAAGCGGAGACGAGGCAGAGGCAGCGTGGCACTCCAGCCAGAGCAGAGAAGACTGAAGGCTCTGGCTGGAGTGAAGCCTCCAGCTGCCAAAGCAAAAACAGAAGGCAACAACCAGAGGGAAGTCCTGGGTCCCAGATTCCAGAAGAAAACTGGTCCTGGCAGCCAGGGGAAGGAAAGCCTATTGCATGAATCTTCATGCAACGGCCTCTAGTATACAATAAAGGTTTATTCAAAATATGTCCACTCCTGGATACCAAACTTAATGCTTTAGGCATATGAATTTCCTTTTTCCCCACCTTACTAATCTGAAATTAGGCAGACTGAATGGTCAAAGTTGGTGCATTTTTGTATTATCAAATGTACATTAAAAGGTAAGGTAAACCCAGCCAGTGGTTGAATGTTGACCTATGAACCAAGAGGTTGCAGTTTTGTGTGTGCTTTTTAATATATTTTTTGTTGATTTCAGGGGAACACAGGGAGAGAGAGAAACATCAGTGATGAGATGATTGATTGGCTGCCTCCTGCACACACCACCTGGGCCCCAACCTGCAACCCAGTCATGTGCCCTGACCAGGAACTGAGCTGTGACCTGGTCCAGACATGGACGCTCAACCGCTGAGCCGTGTCAGCCGGGCAAGAGGTTGCGATTTTGATTTCTGGTCATAGCACATGCCCCCAATATTTCCATCTCTCTCTCCCCCCCTCCCCCACAGTAATAAAAATAAAAACGTAAAAAAGATAAGGTCAGAGTAATGAACATAGAAAACAAGAAAGGCCTAAGTAATTTCTAAGAAAGCAAGATACACAAATGAAATACCAGGTTTTGTCAATTTAAGCTCCCACCAATAAGATAGGGTGGTCTTTCCTTGGAGCAAAAGGTATTCAGATTTTACTTTAGGAAAATAAGCTATCCTCTGAATTATTTACACCACAAAAATATTCAAAATGAAATTGAGGCACAGTTTTCAAAAACAATATGGTGAGATAAAAAACTAATGGAACTGAGAGGAAAAATATGTTAGAACTGACCCCAAAAAGGTTGTCCAGTCAGGAAACCTTGCTTGGTGTTCATGGGTTAAAAAGAAAGCAGTTGCTTAACACTCAAAACCAGTCATGAGTCTTCACCAGCCAGGATACTGTGATGTGAATCTAGACATGTTTCTCTATGATGGTAATTTAATCCTGGAATAGATTTTCATGGTATAATTTTTCAGACTTCTACAAATACTGCAGTGTGTGTGTGTGTGTGTGTGTAAATTTGAGATTATACTCCATGCTGGGAATGTAACATACTTTTTAACAATGAGTTGGGGATAAAATTGAAAAAATTGAGACTGTCAAAGAGGACCTAAATAGATTCCCTCAAGGTTGAGCATTGACACATGGGTAATTGAGGCACCAGGGTTAGGAGATTATGGCTCTGATCACTTTCATTTGGAAAAATTGAAAGTACTTAAAGAGGAGAATGGGGAGTTAGTGTTTAATTTGTAGAGTTTCCGTTGGAGAAGATGAAAAAGTTGAATGGTGGTGATGGTTGCACAATGAATTCCTGAATATCACATTTGTACACCTACAATGCTAAATTTTATGTGTAGTTTACAACAAAAAACGGACCCAAAAAAAGCTAATGTAAGGATCCATGGCCTAACCAGTTTGGCTCAGTGGATAGAGCGTCAGCCTGTGGACTGAAGGGTCCCAGGTTCGATTCCGGTCAAGGGCATGTACCTTGGTTGAGGGCACATCCCTAGTAGGAGGTGTGCAGGAGGCAGCTGGACAATGTTTCTCTCTCATCGACGTTTCTAACTATCCCTCTTGTTTCCTCTCTGTAAAAATCAATAAAATATTTTAAATTTTTAAAAAGTCAAAACCGGTTTGGCTCAGTGGATAGAGCGTTGGCCTGCAGAATGAAGGGTCCCAGGTTTGATTCTGGTCAAGGGCATGTACCTTGGCTGTGGCACATCCCCAGTAGGGGGTGTGCAATAGGTAGCTTATTGATGTTTCTCATCGATGTTTCTGACTCTCTCCCTTCCTCTCTATAAAAAATCAATAAAATATATTTTTAAAAAAGATCCACATATCTCTAAGTTGGTACTATTTTTTGCTGCTGTATTCTGTAAATTGCGTAATGACTAGGTTACCAATGAAATGATTGCTTGCTTTGTGACTGCTCCATTACTAGGGCCTAGTACAGATCCTGGAATGGAGTAAATATCAAATTAATGGGATGAAGGGAAGGAGGGAGGAAAAATGAATTAACTTAGGAAATTCCCAAACAGAAAAGTCCCTCAAATTAAACTAGTGAGCTGAAATATAAAAGGAATGACAGAAGTCTAGGCTGAACATATATTCAATCATGATGACCCCAAAAAAGAATTAAGAATCACTTTAGCCCTGGCTGGTTTGGCTCAGTGGATAGAGCGCTGGCCTGGGGAATGAAAGGTCACTGGTTTGATTCTGGTCAAGGGCACATGCCTGGGTTGCAGGCTCAATCCTCAGTAGGGGGGATGCAAGAGGAAGCCGATCTGTCTCATCATTGATGTTTCTATCTCTCCCTAATCCTCTCCTTCCCATCTATAATCAATAAAAATATTTTTTTTTTAAAGAATCACTTTTAAATCTGTTTAGTTAAGGAAGAGAAATGGCAATTTAACATAAAAGTATTGGTGTTTAAGGGGGAGGCTTGGGTGGATGGGAGGCAGATGCGGGGGGAGATCAACTAAAGGACTTGTATGCATGCATATGAACATAACCAATGAATGAAAGACACTGGGGCGGGGAGGGGGGGGAAGCTGGGGATATGTGCTGGGGGGTGGGGGAGGCTGGGGGGACGATAAGGGGGAGGGGTAAAGGAAAACATGTACTACTATTATACTGCAAAAAATCAATAAAAAAAAAAGTGTTGGTGTTTAAGTCACCTTGTAAATTCATTTATATTAAATGATTCCCTAAAGTCAGGTGAGTATTCTATTTGATATTTGCAAAGTTAAGTGCAGAGAAGTCCAATAAGAAATGTTCTTTTAAACATAAGGGACATGGAAGTTTCTGAAGATGGCTGCCGATGGGAAGGCAGACTGCAAGATTCTGTGTAAGTGAGAAAACAAAGGAAGAGTGTGTGGTTTCTTGGGGACTGTTTGTTGGTGAGTTGAGGGACAGCTATTACTCCAGGAGACTGTGGGGAACTGCTGGACGAGACTCCCCTGATCGGACAGCCCCCACTGCTGCTGGGTTCCCTCCTGGAACCACCCGCTCAGACACAGAGACCGCACCATCTTGAAGGGGAAAGTGGATGTTACCGAAAGGCTGAAAATCAACAACTACAGCAACCACCGAACAGTTGCGAACCCGAGAACATCGGTCCCCAATTGGTGCAAACGTGGATTTGGAGGAGCTCTACACTCCACCAGGGAAAGGTCAGATTTCGCCAGGGATAAGGTGAGGTCTCTGGCCCCAGCAGGAGAGAGAAACATGCACACTGCGGGAGCTGGAGGACCAGCTAGAAAAATCCGTGGCTGTTGGGGCTGGTGTGGTCTGTGAATATGGAAGGAGGTCCTCAGAGCTGCTAACAGAAAGGAACTCTAAAAAACAACCCATTTTGATCTGACATAAAAGGACAGCCAAAAAATTTTTAAAGTGTGCCGGCTGCTTAGACCCACCGGGGAAAAAAAGACTGCACAGACGTGCACTCAGCCCTGGAGTTTGCACACTTACACAGGCTCTTCTCCTCCCACCCCCACCCCCCACCCCCGTTAAATCCTTGCTTCTGATTACTAAGCCCAATACAAAGAATCACCCAATTGGGGACACCCTAACAGACTGCAGGGGAAGTTGTTTTTCTGGAACCTGGGGATCGGATCAGAGTGGAGAATAACCATCAGAGAACCAGCTCTGGGGAAACCCACTCCTACAAACCGGTATTGAGTGCCACAGGGAAAGCGGAATCTAAGCACTGGCTAGAGAAAACCTATAGACACAGAGGTCAATCCAGAAACACTGCCATCCATGGGTTGAATCACAAATTGACTCTTGTGTAAACTCGAATGAATACAAGAAATTAAGACACACTGCCTGTTTAAAAATCAGGACTGGCTTACAACACTGAGGAGGAGTGGAATGCAGGGAACTGCAATACTGTCCTGACTGGGAAACAGCCATACCAAACAATAGTAGAGGAAGTGAATGACCTTCACTATTGCACATTTTTATTTTTATTATTTTACTTTTTTCATCTTTTACTTAAGCACCTAATTTTTTTCTTTTTTCCTTGCTTTATTTTTAACTTTTATTACATTTTTATTTTCAATCAGTATTATTACTACTAGAGTTTTACCCTTTTTTTAAGTGTTATTTTATTTTCTCTCTATTTTACTTTGGGATTAGTGCTCTACATTCTATTTTCATCTTTCCTTTAGCATCATTTTACTCTAACTCAACTTTACCTTTATGCATGCCATCACTCTCTTCCTAACTTTTCCTGCTTTTGTTGTCCTGTTTTTCTTACCCTTTTCCTGCTTTAGATATTCCCTATTCCTTCTTTTTACCCCCTCCTAAAATTTCACCCTACTTATATATCTAATTTCCAACCCCCTGCTCCAAGTCCATACATTCCTCTCTCTTCTCTGTCATCTCCATCCAAAAAAAATTTTTTTCTCTCTGTTCTTTTGTTGTTTACTGGATTGTTGATTATATCGATTTTTATACTTGTTTGTGAGATTGTTTTGCTTATTATTTTTCTTTGTTTTGTTTTTTGCTTTTATTTTCCCTCGCCTCGTTTGATATTAGTTGTTGTTTGTATTCATCTCGAGGTACTTGTTACTGGCATTTGTTGGTATTAGTGGCTGTTCTATTGGAGTTTTCTCCCTATATATATATATAGTTTGTTCCCCTCTTCTTTCTTATTATCTTTCTTTTCTCTTTTACTTTTTTTTTCCTTTTCCCAATTTCATTTTTGCACTCCTTTTTTTTCTCTCTTCTTTCTATCATATCCTCTAATTTGCCTCTCTTTGGTGGTCACCTTTATTTGAGGTTATTAATATTGTGAATACATTTCTGTTCATCGCCTTGTGCATTGAACCTGGTTGTGTAGTATTTTGTGCCTTTAAATCAACGCAGGAGAGAGAGAACTACATAACCAGACACCCAGAGAAGAGAGATCCTGGGGAGACAAAGAAACAGCCTGCATGTGAAAGAAAAGCAGGCATCAACAGAAAAGCAAGTAAATGAAATTGAGGCAAGCAACCATTCAGATAAATGGTTATAAAATGGCTGAAAAGAATGGAGACAAATTCGACAGTATGTGTAAGAACCAAGAGGAAATGAAGAAGAACCAAGAAGAAATGAAAAATGACATTGCTGCTGTAAAGAACTCAATAGAAAGCATCAAGAGTAGACTAGGAGAAGCAGAGGACCACATCAGTGAACTAGAATACAAGGCATGAAAAAATACCCAGGTAGAGCAGCTTCTAGAAAAAAACAAAAAGCAGGAGGAGAGCCTAAGGCCTTGGTCAGAAAATTGCAGCTCGAGAGCCACATGCAGCTCTTTGGCCCCTTGAGTATGGCTCTTCCACAAAATACCATGCCCTGGGCAAGTCTATTTTGAAGAAGTGGCATTAGAAGAAGTTTAAAGTTAAAAAATTTGGCTCTCAAAAGAAATGTCAATCATTGTACTATTGATATTTGGCTCTGTTGACTAATGAGTTTGCTGACCACTGGCCTAATGGAACTTTGGGATGAAACAAAACAACATCCGCATATAGGAGTTCCAGAAGGAGAGGAAACTGAGCAAGGGATAGAAAACCTGTTTGAAGAAATAATGACAGAAAACTTCCCTGATATAGGAAAGAATAAAACCCAAACAAATCCAAGAAGCTCAAAGAGTATCAAGCAAAATGAACCCCAAAAGACGAACACCAAGGCACATTATAATTAAATTGGCAAATACAAAGTAAGAATCTTAAAAGCGGCCAGAGAGAGCCAGAAAGTTACCTACAAAGGAAGCCCCATCAGACTAGCGACTGATTTCACAACAGAAACTCATCAGGCCGGAAGGGGATGGGATGAAATATACAAAGTCATGCAAAGGAAGGGTCTGAATCCAAGAATACTGTACCCAGCAAGGCTATCAATCAAAATTGAAGGTGAAATCAGGAGCTTCACAGACATAAAGGACTAAGGGAATTTATTACCACCAAACCACCAATGCAAGAAATGCTAAAGGGTCTGCTGTAAAAAAAAAAAAAAGAAAAGAAAAGAAATAGGAAGTGAAGAAGGAACACAGGGGTAAAGAATAAAAATGGTGACTAATAAATACTTATCAATAATAACTTTAAATGTAAATGGGTTAAATGCGCCAATAAAAAGACATAGAATAACAAACTGGATAAGAAAACACGACCCAATATCTGCTGTCTATAGGAAACCCACTTCAGAAAAAAAGATTCACACAGACTGAGGGTGAAGGGATGGAAAATGTTTTTCAGGCAAATGGAAATGAAAAAAAAAATTCTGGTAGCAATACTTATATCTGACAAATTATATCTCAAAGTAAAGGACATAACAAGAGATAAGGAAGGCCACTTCATAATATTAAAGGGAGCAATCCAACAAGAAGAAATAACTCTGGTAAATATATATGCATCCAATACAGGAGCACCCAAAAAAAAAACAAAAACAAAAAAACTCCTGGAGGATATCAAGGGAGAGGTTGACAGCAATACAATCATAGTAGGAGAATTTAATACCCACTATCACCATTGGACAAATTCTCTAAGCAAAAAATCAGCAAAGAAACATCAATCCTAAATGACCCACTAGACCAGATGGAATTAATTGACATCTTCAAAACATTTTACCCCAAAGCCACAGAATATACATTATTCTCAAGTGCACATGGGTCATTGTCCAAGATAGACCATATGTTGTGTCATAGGCAAAGTCTCTTCAAATTCAAGAAGATAGAAATCATATCAAGCATCTTCTCAGATCACAGTGGCATAAAACTGGAAATCAACTACAATAAAAATAATCCAAAAAAATCAAACACATGGAGAATAAACAGCATGCTATTAAACAATGATTGGGTTACCAGAGAGATGAAAGAAATAAAAAACATCATGGCAACAAATGACAATGAAAACACAGCAATTAATTTTTAATCTACTTCAACAGTTACAGAGAGCTGAAATCTTTTCATATCCGTTATTCTTCATTCTCCTTTAGCCCTTAAAATGTTAGTTAAGTATGTGAACTGAGTTTCCAGACAGACTGTTTGGTATGGAAAAGAATGTTAAATTTGATTTTAAGTAAAAGTCAATTAAGTACCTAGGAAACAGGGTTATTGTACTTTTAGGTGATAGAACTGTGTCATAAGAAAACAAAGTGCTAACCAAAATTCTATTTAGTGAAACAATTTTCATTCTATGGCCTTTAGTCTGTAGAGATTTAGTCAAAGTCCTACAAATTCCACAGTAAAATACAATTAGACTTAATTTTAAGGTGTGTGAAGATTGTTAAAAGTTGTTTATTGAATTAAAAGCAGGAAGCTAACACATTTTAAAATATATTTCAAGAATTGAAATGAAAGACTTTCTGAGTAAAAATCAATTAATGAGAAAATTCAATTAACCAGATCACTCCAACAGATGACAAAAACTTCACATGAATTTTCATAGAAAATGAACCTAAATTTGAATTAAATTTATCTTAGTACCACATAGCATTTCAAATCCAAATTAGACCTTTAGTTTTAGAATTATAAGCATGAAAAGAAAACCTAAATACATTTCTTCATAATCTTAGTATGAGAAACTCCTTTTAAATTATGCAGTAAAAGAAATTGATAAATAGCATAGAAATAAAAACTGTTGGCAAACACAATAACATCTGAAGAGAAATGATAAACTGCAGAAAATGTTGTAAGCATATCACAAAGGGTGAATCTTCATATATATAATCAGACACCACCCCTACAAACAAAAATGAAGGAGAGAGAAAAAAAATAAATTTAAACATTTAAAAAAAGATAAAAATGAAGGGGAGAGGGAGAAAAGGTGTTTTTTTTACAGGTGAATACCAGTTAGTAAATGAAAGTGAGAGAGAATGAGAAAGGTTTTTACAGTGAATGCCAGTTAACAAACGTACAAACGAGAGTATGACCAGGGAGGCTCAGTCGTTTGGCATGCCATCTTGTACACCGAAAGGCTGTAAATGTGATTCCAGGCACCGCACATACCTAGGTTGGGACTGACCCCTGATCAGGGCAACTGATCTCTCTCTCTCTCTCACCCTTCCTCTCTCTAAAAAATCAATACTTAAAATATAAAGGGAAATAAAGCCCTAGCTGGTTTGGCTCAGTGGATAGAGTGGTAGCCTGTGGGCTGAAGGGCTCTGGGTTTGATTCCAGTCAAGGGCATGTGCTTGATCCCCGGCCCTGGTCAGGGTGCATGTGGGAGGCAATCAATTGATGTGTCTCTCTCACATCGATGTTTCTCTCTGTTACTCTCCCTTTTTTCCACTCTCTAAAAATCAATGGAAAAATATCATCTGGTGAGGATTAACAAAAAACAAAAAAAGGGAAATGAATTCTTAAGATAAATGTACAAATGAGAGATAATCAGTCTGGAGTCCTTGATATAATAACAGATCAGACAAAAATTATCAATGGATTCTAATACCTTTGGGTGAACAGTTGTTTGAGAAAGGGATATTTGCTTTTGGACTCAAAGTATCGTGCCACAGCTTACCTATTCATTCTAAAACAAAAGACTGTTCCTTTTCAATAAAGAGCTCTGGCGGTTACATTAGGCAAACTTCGCACCAGCAGCAGTGGACCAACCCATCCTGAACCTTCATGAACCGGTATTGTAATACAACATAACGCTTACAACTTCACTTAACGAGTATTCTTGCCAAAAGTGTTTAACCTGAATCTAATTTTGAAGTGATAATCAAAACTCAGAATGTGAGAAATTCTACAAAACAAGCACCCTAAGGGGCTGGGGTCGGGTGGCGTGGTCGAGATTACAACTTCCATAGGCTATGCTTAAAAGTTGATTGCATCCTGGATCTAACAAAATAAAACATCAACAAAAGGTATTTGGGTTAACTAGAGAAATTTACACACACACACACACACACACACACACACACAACATACATACAGTATATGATATGATTGAATAAATGTTCATTTGCTTCCCTGTGAAAATGGCATTATGAATCTATGGGAGAATGTCATTCTCAGAAGATGCAGGGGTGACGTCATGATGAATGTAACCTTCTTCAAATAGTTCAAAAATAAAATAAAAATTAAAAAAATTTTAAAAATAGTTCAAATAAACAAAAACCAGTACATATAGAGAGACAGCCAAAAAGGTATATGAACTCACTGTACTATTCTTTCAAGTTTGTTTTAAGTATAGATTTATTTAAATAAAAATTTAAATGCTTACAACCTATAATTTGAAAAAGGAGACCCCTGTGATTAAAAAAATCTTACCTTTAAAAATAAGGATAATCCTAAATTTCAGCACCAAAAATAATAACATGAAAGGGAGATGAGTGCCGAAACTCCTCAAAGAACATTTCTACAGAATATGGTATGAATTACTCCTCCCGGGCTTGCTAGTACATGAAATTTCACTTAGCTGAATACAATGCAAATAGGTTTAGAATGTTTTTCAGCAGATTAATCCTTTGGAAAACAACTTATGGCCTCATGAGAAATGCTACTGTAGAAGCATATTGTGTATGACATAAAAAGAAAAGTTGAAAAGATGTTTTTTTAAAGATCAAAACCTAATAGACAAAAACACATTGACCTTAGTACTCTGTTTCATTATGTGATACTCTATTCTCAAAGTGTGAGTTTAATTAGTTTTTGATTTCTTGACTCTTCCTGGTTTCAACCTACGTATAGGTAAAAGTGGGGACTAAAACTTTACCAGGTTGCAAGTTCGATCCCTATTTGGGGGTGTATACGGGAGGCAACCGGTTGATGTGTTTAATTTTACAAGCAGTAGAATCAGAAGAATAAATCATGTCAAAGGGTCAATGAAATATGTTTATCCCTTCCCCCCAAATATGTTTACTCCTCTCTCTTTGATGCTAGAGCCCTAGCTGGTTAGGCTCAGTGGATAAGAGCGTTGGCCTGAGGACTGAGAGGTCCCTGGTTCGATTTCGGTCAAGGGCACATGTCGGGGTTGCAGGCTTGATCCCCAGTGGGGGGCATGCAGGAGGCAGCCAATCAATGATTCACCCTCACCATTGATGTTTCGATTTCTATCTACCTCTCCCTTCCCCTCTGAAATTAAAAAAAATATATATATATATTAAAAAGTGATGCTAGAGCCCTAGCCCTGAAAGAGCATCAAGCAGCCCGTGGGTGGAAGGGTTTCATCTCAGGTTTGATTCTGGTCAAGGGCACGGACCGCAGTTGCAGGCTCATCTGGTCTGAGTGGGAGGCAGTCAACTGATGTCTCTTTCTCACACAGATGTTTCTCTCTCCCTTCCTTCCGCTCTAAAAATCAGCGGGAAAATATCCTCGCGTGAGGATTCACAACAAACAAACAAAAAGTGGTGCTAGAAAGGGTTTCCTCTTTTGGTGACAAAAATCTCTCAGATCTAGATAGAGGTGATAGTCACACAACATGATGAATGCCCAAATGCCAATGTACTGTACATTTTAATATGGTCACAATGGTGAATTCTTTAAGAAAGATGCTAGAATATTTACAGACTGGTACCTGGGAACAAAAGGCTACTCACCCCTCCTCTCACTCTTATTCCACGGGAGGTATTTGAAAAATGAATTCTGGCCAGGGCCAAATATGCCAAACTTGCAGGTTCCATCCGCAATCAGGGCACATACAAGACTCAACCAATGGCCGAAACCGGTTTGGCTCAGTGGATAGAGTGTCGGCCTGCAGACTGAAGGGTCCCAGGTTCGATTCCGGTCAAGGGCACGTACCTTGGTTTTGGGCACATTTCCAGTGGGGCTTGTGCAAGAGACAGCTGATTGGTGTTTCTCTCATTGATGTTTCTAACTTCCTATCCCTCTCCCTTCCTCTCTCTCTCTATAAAAAAAAATCAATAAAATATAAAAAAGATTAAAAAAAAAACCTCAACCAATGAATGCATAACTAAGTGGAACAACAAATTGATGTCGCTCTCTCTCTTAAAGTAAATAACTAATTTAAAAATGAATTTTGCTACAGTTATAACTCACCAAACGGAAATTTATTTTCCTGTAGCATATTCTGCATTTCCTTCCAGTAGGATCGACCTAATTATGATATGTATGACCATGTTGGCTGTGACTTGAGCTTCTCCAGACAATATTTAAATAATAAATGGCAAGAACCAAGCTGTAAAAGTCACGCTCAGATAGCAGTTTTCTGTTTCGGAAGAATCAGTGGAAGTTTAGCGCTGCGGAGGGTTTTAAATATAGTTCAGTCAAGCACACTCATTTTAAAATTAGGGAACAGCTGAAACCGGTTCAGCTCAGTGGATAGAGCGTCGGCCTGCGGATTGAAAGGTTCCAGGTCCGATTCCTGCCAAGGGCATGTGCCTTGGTTGTGGGGACATCCGCAGTGGGGGTGTGCAGGAGGCAGCTGATCAATGTTTCTCTCTCATCGATGTTTCTAACTCTCTCTCCCTCTCTCTTCCTCTCTGTGAAAAATCAATGAAATATATTTTAAAAAAATAAAATTAGGAAACAGCCAGCTAGGAAGTATCAGGCTAAACTTCTGTGTGACATCATTTAGATGAGCCCGGTTTGTTTCATCATTAGTAGGTAGGAGTATCCTGTGTGAATATCAGGACAGTGGGCTGGTACAGTCATTTCCACATACCATTCTAACACACTGGTTAACAATTACCTAATTCTCCCCCTCCCTCCTCCGTCCATTTGCCCAAGAACACAAACAAGTGCAAAACAAGCTTCAGCTGAGAAGAGTGAAGCAGAACTATGAGGGGCTCCCTGGGCTACTGCCCGGGAAAGAGGCTGAGAGGTTACTGTATACGCTGCGTCTAAACAGCAGCATGGAAGGCAGCTCCAAAAAGCCTGAACCCCACCCGCCCTGGGTGACACTCACAAAGCACTGAAACAAGACAGGAAACGAAACTTACACTCTCACAAAATTATAGTAAATCCACGCCTGGGTGTTGAATATTGCTCCAAACAACAATGAAAGGAAGGCAGAAGCCTGGAAAAAGGCAGCAAATGATCAGAGGCATCCATCATTGAGTATCTTTAAAGACTAGACTGATAGCATCAGGACACTATTATCTAGAAAGTCAAAATTAAGAGGATATCGGATTGAAGGGCAAAAATTACTGAAAGGAGCTGGTGGGATGAGTGTGAACTTGTTCATCAAATCTTGGTGTTTAGAATTAGGAGGCATGCGTTCAAATCTTGAGAGATGTGTGTATGTGTGTGTGTGTGGGGGGGACATTCTTTAGAGGGCGAGTAGGGAGTTTGTTTTGGCCCCTATCGCCAATCTCTGTTAGGATATGACGGACCAAGAAACCCGTGATTGACCAAAAAATTAATTAAGAAATCTTTTACTTGGCAAAAATATTTTTTGAAGGCACTTTTATATTTTCATTTTGTTTAAATAAATTTAAGAAGAATTTAGGTAGTTGAAACCGGTCCCAGGTTGGATTCCAGTCAAGGTCATGTAACCTTGGTTGCAGGCACATCCCCAGTGGGGGGTGTGCAAGAAGCAGCTGATCCATGTTTCTGACTTTCTATCCCTCTCTCTTCCTGTAAAAAACCAATAAAATATATTTTTTAAAAAGAAGAGTTTAGGTAAATTTTAAATGAGCCATTACACAAAGGTAAGGGCATTTTGGGTATATCACTGACATTTTTAAGGATTGCATGAATGGCATTTATAAGCTACCTTTCAGGGGATGGTGGGCAAGGAACACACCTTATGCATTGATCTTTATCCTCCAGGGTGCCCTACACTCTTTGGGACACAAATATTTGTTGAATAAATAAATAAATACAACGTCATTAAATGTTTTTTTTTAAATGATACTTATTAGAGTTGTAGACTTGAACAGATCTAGTTCAAAGTTTACCCAATACTTAAATCTTTATAGAAAAATATATCCACTATCTCATTTTCAGAAGCTGATACTAGTATAAATCGTTTTTGTTAATTAAGCACACCATAAAACCTTATGGCATCACGCTACTACATTTTGGCTATGCTACTGTTTGACGTTGCCCATAATGAACATGAGAAATGAAGCTCTGCCCAGTGTGGCTCAGTTGCTAGGAGCATCGAGTCCCAGGTGGGGCACAAACCTCGTTTGTGGGTTCGATCCTTGGGAAGGGCTCCAGGAAGCAATGTGTTTCTCTCTCACATTGATGCTTCTCTCTCCCTCCCTCCTTTCCCTTCTTTCTAAAAATCAATGAAAAATTGTCCTCAGGTGAGGATTATAAAAGAAGAAATGTAACAATGAAGGATTCCATTAAAATCAAAGCACGTATTTCACTATCTAAAAATTATAGCTATCTTGAAGTGGAAGGTTAAAAACCTTATGTTTATTCAATATATTTTGCCAGAGGTGTCAAAAGTCATTCATAGTAGACCCCCCAAAAAAGTTTGCTGTGAATTCAATTCTGCTCTCTATTCTTATTTTTTAGAAGTTAGTCCATGTATGAAGTGACAAAAGTTTAGGATGTTCTCTGATAGAATTGTACTGATAATGAATTAGGACCAAAAATTTTTCATCATCCTTACAGAATTGAAAATTATTTTAAAAAGAAAATTATAAATATAAGTTATATTGTAAATAAAATTAAAAAAAGAAAATTATAGAGCTTTGATATAATTTGGTTCAGAGAAATTCGTTTATAGTCTCATTCCCAAAGTAGCTAGTTGTGTGTTTTGTTTTGTTTTTAATTTGATGGTGAGGTGAAGTATGTATTTGCACAAAAAAACAAAAACAAAAAAGTTCAACAATGTGAATGGAGGACTTGCTTCAGAGAAGGCTGGATGTAGATGGTATCATGCATTCATTCAACAAATATTTATTGAGCATATACTATGTGCCTGAAAAAGTAGCAGTAAGCAACATACACGTAAAAAAAAATTTCCTGCACTCATGAAGTTTACGTATATACAGAGATAAATCAGATGTGCGAATCAGTTTACACTCTAATAGAGGATATACTAGTAAGTGTAAGCAATTTTTTAAATGATAAATGTCTTGCAGCATCTAAAGTGCTATATCAAATTCACACTTTAAAATTCTCACATCAGAGGACAGGGAGATTATTTCTCGTTTCAAGGTTCAGGGAAGCCTTCTTGGAAAATAATGACCCAATTGAGAGCAGCCTACAAGTGTAGCCTGAACTATGAAGACTTGTTATATGATTGTCTTACATTAAACTCATGGTATTACAAAATAAAAAGAAGAAAAATTAGGTAAATTTAAAATATAAAGACTCACTTAATAATTATTTTACACTAAATTCATTGTATTACAAAATAAAAAGAACAAAGAAAAATAAGGTAAGTTTAAAATATAAATGTGTCTACCTCTTAATGTGTCATGGACATGTAAGATTTTCAACATGAAAAAAATAACAGATCAGGAATTAAAAGGCAAAATAAGCCAAAATTTGATTGCCTTTCTTGTGTTTTTTAAATTTTTAATTAACTTTGTCTTTTACAAGCCTTCCTTGTTTTAAAACAACTTTATTAGAGTTTAGACCATAATGACTTTTCTCATTTAAAATTCTGCAGTGGAATAAAAGTTTTACAAAATAAAAATCTCTTACCCTATATTTGCATTATCAGTAACTCCAAAGTTGCAGGGCCAGATTAAAGGCTTTTCTTTTTATTAGCCTTGGAGTTATAAACTAAATAAGCCACATAATCTTTCCTCTGAGCTTATCTTTGAGAGTCTTCATTTGCTTTCGCAATATAAAATTTGTGTTAACGAAATATTCTTACAATTTGCCTGGACCCTGAAAATTTCAGTGTCTACAAAAACTTAAAATATCATAGGTAAATATATCATCAAACTTTCTTTCATTAAACTCCAATGAGTGGTATTCTTTTGCTTCACAATTTTAAATAAGTGAGAAATAAATAAGAAATAGTTCCTAAATAATTTCATTTGTTTCATCAAGCTTCTCCTTCATTCTATGAAATTGAATTAACCAAATAAAATGCATAGAGATACTCATAACCACAGAATATTAAAGTCTGAGTCCTATATCTATGTTTATTTCAAATATTGAAAATAAAGATTCATCTGCAAGATCTTTTTTTTTTTCCTCTGTGAGTACTGCTATTCTCATTATTTTTGCTAGTATTTCAAGCGCTCCACTGTTAAAGCTATTTTGCAAGAAGAAGCAACTATGCTGAAGGTCTTTAATTCTAAGGAAAAGTTCCTCTTTAATGTTACTCACAGGAATGTATCATTTCTAGAGGGAGGAAGCCCAAGCCAGAGACAGTCATTGCAGCATAAATGAAAATTTTATGTCTGTCATGTTTCTAAGTACTTCTTACGGACTATTTTGAGAAACAACCAGAAATAGCAGTTAACATAGATATTTAAACTGAGCAGTTTAAATTCTTTAAATCCAATATGTATGGTCTAAATCTGATGTTTTATCTACCGTTAGTTTGGGCTAGAATAACAATGGTTCTCAGGAGGCTCTGGTTTTTGTTCTAACCATCTATGATCTGTTCCTATAAAATCCATACATCCACATTGGTCCATTCCTCAGAAATCAAGGGAAGCAGTTAGAAAACCAATCTTAAGTCCAAATATAACTACAAGCAAATATTCACACTCACTGATCATTTGGTAATTTGGCATTTGACTTACTAGTTTTTAAATTTTGACATTTTTTGTTGTTCTCTTTAATTCTTCTACCCATAAACTCTGTACTATGGCAGTAATTTCTTATCTAAGTTCATCTGAAGCACAATAATCTTATCTTCCATTAAATCAGAAAATAAACGTGAAACTAGAGACAAATTTGATATAACTCTCAGTCAGGACATTGATTGGCTCATGTTAGTGGTTGGCATCAGCAAGGGATTCCTTTAGGATAGATTTTTATTTTTATTCTTTCCCCACCAACTGTTGCTTAGCGCTTTTCTCTGACACTGGGTGTATGTATGTATGTATGTGTGTGTGTGTATATATATATATATATATATATATATATATATATACACACATATATATATGTATGTATGTATACACACACACACACACACACACACACACACACACACACACACAAAATACCCCTCCCTGCATTGTTTTCCATGTCAAGCAATAACCCCTTCCCTCCTAGCAGTTCACAGAACTTTCTGAAGTGGTCCAATCATTTCATGGACATTCCCAGTCCTGGTGCTTTTCCTGAAAACTAAATTCCACACATATTTGCAGCAAGCCTACTGGGTGTCCTGTTGTTGTGACAAAGGTGAAGGATGGCATAAATGGTTTAACTCACGTTACAGCTGTGGAAACAAAGGCCCAGGAGGTGGAGAAAAAAAACCCAACAAAGACCTGACCTAGGGTCACAGCAGGCTCAGCTACATGCAGGGAAAACAGGCGCCATTGTGGCACCCGCCATTTGTGAAGATCAACGGATTTACAGGTACCCACGCTGTTTAAGTGCAGCTTTTAATTCAAAGGCACAGCCAAGGACTTGGAGCTCTTAGAGCAGGATGTGGTTCATCTATCTTGTTAGGGGTGGGAAGCCGGGAGGATTTATGGCCAGGGACCTCCACCCGTCCTGGTGGAGCCCAGAAGAGCCCGTGGCAGGGTGAGTGTCCAGCTGCCCTTCCATCGCCAGGGGATGGGGGAGCGGGAGGGTGGATCTGCCTGTGTGTGTGTGAGTGTGTGCGTGTACACACTCACACACACACACAGTGAGACACAGTTCTTATCCACACCCTCTGAAATGTCACCAAAGCAAAAAAATAAAAAAAGTAAAACTCAAGCTCACTGAGAACATATTCTTCTTTTGAAGCAAATCTGAACATGATTTTTACAGTTTGACAGGAGGAGGAATTTCTTAGCTTGCTCCGAGTGGGTTGGCTGCTGGCCCCTGGGGGTTCCGATGGAGCCCGCTTTTAGTGCCCAAGAGAAATTTCCCCACCAGCCCGTGGCACTGAACTGATTGTACCTGTTTGGGATAGTTTAAAGATCCCAGGTAAACTTACTCGGATGAATCAGGCAGAAAAATGTTTTCAAGGTCTCTATTCTCAAGGCTGCCTGCTTTAACTTTCAACGACATGCAGAATATTTGGTAAGAATATATGTAGGTTTTTTTATTATTATTTATTGATGGGGTGGGGAGAGGAAGGGGAGACTGCAGCGAGCAAAGAAACATGAACTTGTTGTTCCTGTTGTTTATGCATTCCCTGGGTGATTCTTGTATGTGCCTGGCCGGAGACCACCGCCTGAGCCCGGAATCTGGTATAAAGATACTTCTCCTCAGCTGAGCTATGGTCCAGGCCCTAAATGTAGGGTTTTGGTTTGTTTGTTTGTTTGTTAGTTTGAAAGATTGATATTGGGTCTGGGCAAACCTTACCTGGGGTCTGTTTTCTTACCACCAAAAATAGAAAAAAAGTATTTATTACTATCTCCCACTCAGGATTGTTATGTGATTCGATTCAGTGGTAAACAAATCTCTTCCTGCCACTGAACTAACTATAAGTCTGCCTGTATGGACTGGCGTTCCCTCCGTTTGCTCAGCTGGAAAATGGGAACCTAGTAGACCTCCAATATCGTTCCTCTAGCCCTCAAATGGTAGAATCATCTAATTATGAAACAGGTTAAACTCAAAGTCACCAGAAAGAGAACGTACTCTGTACAATTCCCTAATTAAACACACAAAAACCCCAACCTTCTTTATATGAAGTATCCAAGAATCTGAAATATGTGTAAAAAGGAGTGTCTTCCCACTCTGATATGCACTGCCTCAATCCTTTCTCTGTTAAATAAGAAATGCGGAGTTTACATTTCCAAAGACAAAATCTTAGCTACCGAAATGACATTTTAGAGAAACTGGAACTATTTACTATAGTAAATCTAGATATCTTCCGGTTCACACGCCTTTTCCTGTTGCAAGTGCTTTAAACACTTTGACTTCCTTCCCATTACACTGCAGTCTACCTTCTTGACTTTGCATCCACTCTAGCCTGAGTTTTTGAAAACAATTTATTTGCATATTTATACTGATATGTCCAAAATTCAAAATCCAAAATCTATAATTTCATATTAAATTATCTAATCACTCTGATAATGCTACACTGGCAATTTGCTTGAAGTGTGGTGTTTTCAAAGTAAATTTCTTTGAATATCCAATCCCTAATTACATATATGTACATATAGAATCAAATTCTCCAATATCCTTAAATTACCTGAAAGATTTTTTTTAAAAATCAATCACCAAACCAGTTTTATGAGTTTATAAATGGCCATGAACTCTGTTGGATTTTAATAGGTTATATTCCAAGTTTTCATGGAAAAATCGAAGAAAAGGACATTTTAATCCTCAGATAATAAATTTTAACAAAATTACTAAAAGTCTCAGCTTATCTTTCATGTTTAGATTTTACTGCAAGGAAACGTGAAAAAAAACCCTTAAAAACAACAAAGTAGTTGTTTTTTATATCACATGTAAAGTTACATTAAGGAAAACCATAAACTATCACAAAGATTTCCCCCTATGATAATTAGTAAATACTATATACTAACAATACATTCAAGTTTTAACTAATACAGACTTTAAACAATAAAATCTATAAGCTTGTTCGTTGGGTTTGGTTGTGGGAAAATACTCAAATTTTTAGTTTAATTAAGAGTTCCATGCTGATTTTGATCTTTTTCTTGCATATACATCTTCTCTGCACTTGCCTGTAACATTTTTATTTCTGTTAACTGTCACATTCAAGATTAATTCATTTATTGCTATATGAGCAGAACATTGGTAGAGAGAAAAAATGCATCACTTATTTTTTAAAAAAGAAACTGTTTATTTAAAAAGCAATGGTCATTCTCCATCTACCCAAAGTTCAAAGTGTTAAAATATTTGGTTATCCTAATGTAACATGACATTTTGTAATGAAATAATTTAGGGTTATTCAATAACCAAGGAAAGAGAATTTCTTACAGAATAGAAATAGGAGGGGCTATCATTGATTGCAACCACTTTCTTCATTTATAGCCACGAAAAACTTCATTGGTGGTCAGACCTGAAGCAATGTTATAGTTTAATCTGTTTCCTTATCCCTCTATAAATATAGAAAAGGCAGTAAATAACAGGACCCAGTCAGTGTTCACTTAAAATCTGTGTTTCCTCACTACATTTAGATTTCAAACCACACGCTGTTTTCACAATGATAGCAGTTCATAACTTTGGCTTTTTTAAAAATAAGGACATTGTCTCAAATAATGCTTTTTACTTTGATTAAAATACCGTATGCACATTTGGGTAATGTGCACAAACAGAAGTGGTAGAACAATCCAGCAGACAGAACTTCATACTTTGTAAATAAATCAATTTAACACCATTTTAAAAATATGTGATCATATTATTCTGTTTTAATATTGATTAACTATATGTTTTATTATCAGATTTTAAAAATATATGTATAATGAAAGCTTTTAAAAGTAGAAAACAAGGCATGGGAAAAGGTAAAATTAAAAACATCTGTATTGTTTAAATCCTAATTGATGTACCACTAGTATCCTAATTTCAGTTCAGTCTGTATTGTTACTCTTCTCTCCCTAGCTTTAAACACATCATATTGAAGTATTGTGATGGTTAAAGGAAAAAATTTAATAAAACAGTGCTTACCCTACTTGTTTTGACTTGCAACCTCAGAATTTGAACACAAGTTCTATCTTGCTTACTCCTTCCAATCTCACAGAGGGCTTCTCACAGACATACGTGTACATATTCTCATCTCCAATTGCACACACTGACTGCATTCCATACGGACAAAATTGCCCTCAACTGGAAGGTTTGTTGTTATTGAAGAAAAGGGCAATGTTACCTTTCACCCTACTATCTATTTCCCTGGATTAAAATATTTACTCAACTTTTGCTGCTGTTTTTTGTTTCATATTTACAACAAGATTCAGTGTAGCCTGCTTTTTAAACTAGCTCTTGATTAAAATAAAATTTGAATATATCTCTATGGTTGCCAGAGATAAGCCCCTATATAGATTGTACCACACCAAAATTTAAATTTTTTTTTTTTTAGTTTATATTCTATTTGGGTTTTTACAGATGGCCATTCATTTGAATCAAACCATAAATGTCCTTTTAATATTGGTAATTTAAGAAATATACCCTGAGATATGATCATTGAACCAATGAGTAAATTTCTAGACAATTTTCAACAAACGAAAACAAAAGATGGTGACATCATTCTGTATTTAACTGTTCCAGAGCAAAATGTTAACAATATAACAGAACCCGGGCCAGGCGGTTCTGGTGGTTGGAGAGCCCCCGCACGCCAAGGTTGTGGGTTTGATTTCTGGTCAGGGCTCATATATGAATCCACCAATGACCGCATAAGTAAGCGGATCAACAAATAGGTCTCTCTCTCTTTCTCAAATTAATACATAGAAAACAATACAACAGAAACCAGACCTATTTCTGGTATAACAAAATTATATATATATATCTATTTTTTTAATGAGCTTTGTTAGTGTCCTTTTTATAAATTAGATTTTTAATAGCTGGATTAGAATGATAATGGATTAGAATTAATATGAGGGGCCTATATTTACGTTAATTAGCTTAATGAAAAATATTCAATAGTCATATTTCATACTTGTTTTATTATGCACATTTTTAAAAGTTTTTACTAATATTTTATGGAGTGAGATTCAGTTACTTTTAAATTATACTCCAAGCTTTTGAAAGTGCTGGGGGAAACATTTTAAAAATATGAATAGTTTCCAAAGAAAAATAACTTAAAAAATAGAAAATAATACTCCAATGACTGACACAGAATACCTCCAAAATAAAAATTCAATAAGGGGAAATTATTGATGCAAAATTAAATCTCAGGTCAAACAAAATTTTGCCTTTGAGAAGGCACTAGCATTATTGATGAAAAATAATTCAGCATTAAATTTAAGTCACTTGAGAAAAGCAACAAAAGATATAACCAACTTTAATTTTTTTAAAAGACTTGTTTACTTAAATTGATTTTTTTTTGGGGGGGGGGAGAGAGAGAAAGAGAGAGAGAGAGAGAGAGAGAGTTGTTGTTACACTCACTCATTCATTGGTTGATTCTTATATATGCCCTGACCAGGGATTGAACCCATAACCTTGGCAGATGATGCTAAAATCAACTGAGTCACCTGGCCAGGGTCCAACTTTAATCTTTTAACGCAATAACCTACCACACAAAAAGTAAACGTTTCAATAGAAGTGTGTTGGGCATGAATTTTAGGACAAATCTTATGGTGTTAATTTTGATAAAGATTTTAGATTAGGGTTTGTTTTTCTCTGCACTATCTTATGTTCTCGGGTTCTTATGAACTTAAGCTGAGATGTTTTGAAATAATGTACCCCCCCTCCCTGCTTTCATCTTTAATACTGGGATTATCATGCTAGAGAGGCTGAGCACTAAATTGTAAACTGAATTGACGAAGGAATGAATTTTAATGAATCTAAGTGGAAATGGTAATGATCTAGCATTATTCTTTCAAATAAGGAATTTACAAATATATCTTGCCTTATTAAATCTAAGAATTAAGTTTCCATCTCTAGACAGCATGAGGAATTCATCAGTTTTTCTCTAAAATCACAGAAAGAGCTGGTTTGTGTATACTTGTCATGAAATCTGCTGTTTCATTAAGGGGATTTAGTTCCTAAGTGTTTTGGAAAAGGATCTGGAAAAGCAATGGTCAAGAAAACAAAGGATCCAAATATAAAAATAGGAATTTAAGATGTGTCTTTTAAATGTACATGCTTGAAAATGCTGGAAACTAGCTATAGCCTCAGCATATGCTTTGCTTTGCGATTATTTTAGTGAGGGGAGTAGGGTTTTTTTCCAGTGGGATTTCATGCTTAGATTACTGTCCCATTTTACTCCATTAGTTAATACATTCTCTCTCCACCACCTGCCCTCCACTCTCAGCAAGGAAACCTGCAGGATAAATGAGTTGCAACCAAGAAACGAGTTTAAATACCCAGCTCCTCCCAGCTTCCTCATACCCCTCCCCCACAAACAAACGCCTGCCTTTGTTTTTCTAGGGTTGGTCTGCAAATACTTCTGCACATACCAATTACCAAAGTCTTTCCCTAAAGCCTCATCCCTCCCCTCTCCTGCAACAATAACATTAAATGAATATTTACAGGCTCACCTAAGTGAAATAAAAGATGTAATTGCAGTAAGTTATGTATAAGGTTTACCAGCTATATTAAAATTCTCATTCCTGACTTAGTAGTTGGAAATTTAAAAAAATCAATTTCTCCCCACAAGTACAGTTTTCTTGGAGAAAAACATTGGTCATGTAAATCTTTGAATTTGAGAAAACGTTTGAAAATATAAAAAATTTTAGTTTTGGCTTGTCTACATTAATTTGGAACTTCTTTTACAATTAAATTTCCTCTACTATAAAAACTTATTTAATATTTTTTCTATTGTATCATTTTCAAAATATGAAAATTACAGAATATATAAATTTCAACCTGGAATCATTGTACAAAAATAATATCTTCTTATTTTTAAATGGTATTTAGGGGTTATCTAAATTATTAACTGTAATCTTCAGCATTTACACTATAAATTTGTCTCTAAACTTTAGTTTGTTCAACTCACAATAAACCATTTGTAAGTTACTCCATTTCTGAGAAACAATTTTACATAAGAATTTCAAATATACATCTCTTAACCACATTAGTGAAATTTAGTTGAATTATATAAAATGTAAATAGAATGTATTTTAAAAATTTTTCTTTACTAATTAAGTCAGTTTTTGAATTTTGTTTTAAAGAGCTGCTAAAATAAGTTTGTTTTGGCATTAGGGTGCATGGTAATTTATATTACTTCAGTTAGTTGTTTTTTGAAGACCAAAACGAAAGAGTACAGAAACTAAATAAAGAATATTTTTTCCCCAAAAGAACTTGAGAATGATGTAACATCACTACTAGTTAAGAGTTAACAATATAAAAAATAATTGAACTCGCTGTTTTAAACCAATTCTCTGCAAGTTTTTAATATTTACTGAGGAATGACCGTTTTAACTGTTTGGTAACTACATCAAATATTTTATCAAGACTTAAAAATTAACAATTAAATTATCTGTGAACAAATTTAATTACATTTCTAACTGGTACATTTCTTTTTCCTTAGATAATGGGGAAATTATAAAGTAAGCTATAAAATTAGATATGCCAAATAAATTTATACTTTCCTCTTTTCTGTCATGGTCAGAATTTGAATCTTTAATTTTTTGAGAAAACCAATAGCAAATATTAGAAAGGTAGCAAAGACACTACTACCTAGAATACACTACTTTAACTGTTAATTTTTTCAGTTAATCAGTTTAAGTATGATTATTCGTTTGATTTGTGCTTAATATATAAGCCGATCTTGTGTTTTTTTCTCACCGTCTCCACCAAACGCAAAATTAAAACATTTCAGCTACAGAAATCGCTAATCCTTCGAGGCTGGTCTCGGCTTCTTCGGTCTTAGGACAGCTTCGCCGAAAACGCTGGTCTCGGCTCGGCTGGTTTTAACCCGGAATTTTTCGTTTGCCTTTTTTTGGAGGGGTTGTTTGGTTTTGCTTAAAACAGCCCTGAGGATCTCAAAGGGGGGTTAGAGCGGGAGGGGGCAGAACGACTCGATTCTCTAGAAGTTCAGGGAAATCCAGGCATCTAGAAACGTATTTTGTTGCTTTCACTAAAACAAAAAAATGTATACACTCTGAGATGTTGGACACGATGTGACTCCAGCTGCTGAGCATGGCGTAAGCCCACGACCTCCGGGTGCAGGATGGACGTTGGGGGAAGGGAGGATTGTGCGGGCACCACGCGGTCAGCCAAGGGGCGGGTCCCACCGCACACCCGGCCAACTTTCCCCCCTTCCTTGGTCACCTCCCCTCTCCTCCTCGGGGGTTGGGGCTGGGGGCTCGCCTTTAAGGGCTGGAAAAACCAGAACGCGAAGACGGAAAAGCCAACCTCTCCAAGGAAGAGGGAGCAAAGGGTTATTTTCGCGCCACAAAAGATGCAAATCCAGGGGCGGACCGGGGGCCAATCAATGGAAACCAGCAAACGGCTCCGGCGGAGGCAGCCGACGGTGATAGGCTCTCTCCATCCGCCAATCGGGTGAGAGGAGAAGCCCCCGCCCCCTCCCCAGGCAGGGGCGGGGCCTCTGCACGCGGGTTGCTCGAGTCGGTCCCGGCCAGTCCGCCCAGCGCCGCGCGAAGCCCCGCCCCCGCCCCGCGTTTGCGCGCTCCGGCGCCGCGCCGCCCCTCCCCTCCCGGGCAGCGGCGCCGGGTGCCGTCTCTCTCCGTGGGTACCGAGCATCCGCAGCGCCCAGGGACCCCTCGGGCGCTCGTTACGGGCCCGGAGTGCGAGAGGGTCCGCCGGCGCACGCTGTCCGGCCCGGCCTGGCGAAGGAGGACCTCAGGTGGGGGTCGTGCCGCGAGGGGAACGGCAGAGCTTACCCCGGGCCCCCACGTCTAACCGGTCCACGCCGCTCCGCGCGCAGGGACTGGACCCGAGGCGAAGCCGGCAGGCGCCGGTCCCGCGGCCGGGGCGGAGCGGTGGTCTCCGGCCCCCGAAGAAGGATCTTCTCCGTGTGAGTTCCAAGGACCCCGCCCTCTTTCTCCGGGCAGACCCAGTGGAAAAGGAAACAGCCCCATCTTCTCTCCAGGGGCACCATTTTTTATTTTAAACAAAAATAACCGAAGGAAGGTTCTGAAGAGGGACAGAGCCAGGTTACTATCATGACGCATCTGGTTCCAGCGGACCCGACCCCCGGAGAGCTGGCGGGATGAGCGGGAGCGAGTTAAAAGGCCCCTCCCGGGCGGCCCGGCGAGCCCCCCCCCCGGCCGAGGACGCCGGCTCTGGGGCCTCCGGGAGGCGGGCGTGAGGGGCGGCTGCAGAAACGCCATGTCTCCCGCCTCTACCTGCTCAGCCTTCGCTCGTTACCTGCGGACACGGCAACGGTAACCGATCTTCTAATCATGGTTTCTCTCCTTGCAAGTGACCCTCGCCGATAAGAAACATTTGTGCTGTGCTCGGGTCCGCAGAAGAGGAGGAGCAGCTGCCCAGAGTCAACAGGCTGCAGTTGGGAAGCCTCGGAGCACATACAATGGGTGGGAGTCCTTCGTGGACTAAATTCTCAAATAGGAGCCACTACTGCTGCAGGAGTAGCCCATAGACACGGCTCATTTCTTGTGTGAGGCTCATCACAAGGCTGGAAGTCAGACTGGCTTTATACACAGTCTTGAAAACCCACCAGTTATTTTTGCACTCGAAATGCCCATAAAAAAAATTGCCCGTGTTTTTTTTTTTTTTTTTTCCCCCCCTCAGCCACTAATATATACTTATCCCTCATTGCCTGGAAGATTCGAAGTTAAGTGGACTGCATCCACCTCCCTTTTGGATGTCTGGGCTTCTATAACTCGTGTATGTTCTTAAGGTCCTAGATGGGAGTATCCAGTTTGTTACAATAATACACAGGTTAAATTCACAGGAGCCCCAGGAACATACTTCTTCAAAACGGCACACAATGTTTTAAATTCCAGCTGCTAGATTTGTTTGATAGTGACAGACAAGCATGGGCTAGAATTTGTGGAAAATAAACAGTTTTTCCCCATGCTTTGGAAGTGGATATTTCCTTAGGTCTCGGTTTTAATGAGCAAATACAGTCAGAAATCCAGAAGGCACCGTTCAGTTGACTCTGGAAACTGACAAGCTGAACATGCAAAATTTGTTCATAATGAGAAATTACTAAAAGTTAAATGATCCAACAGGCTAGTTTATAATAAAGAGGTATTTAGAAAAGCAAACATTACTAAACGAATGGAAAGCATAATTAAAAAAGAGCTTTTGATCACATGCAACAGGTTCATGAAAAATTAAACTTTGATTTCTACATTTTTATATCACATAAGTCATAAAGGGAGAATATGTAATATATTTTCTTTTTTAGGAGCAAGGTTCTCTTTTTAAAAATGTGAAAAGGAAAATAAGCTTTGAAAAGTTAAACCTGCTTTTTTGGTGGGGGGGGAGAAACCTAGCCATACACATAAAATTTCAACTACTAAAATGTTTTTGTTTTTTAAGATTGAGCTTACAATAGTTCTAAATTATATAAAAACACACTTGATTCTTCTATCTCATAAAGTAAAATATTTTACTAGTTAAATGTGAATGAAAATATTGTGGAAATGAGTTTTACATTTAACAACTTGGATTTGCTTGGCAGGAAAAAAAAAACCTATTAGAATAGTTGCATTTAAAATGGGTTATCTGACACCTTCCAGTTTTTTAACCAAAATCATCAAGTAACTTTCTCAAAAAAAGAAAAATGTAAATACTCTTCATATTATGCAATTATTCCCACATTTTTTAAAAAGCCTGCCATTCATCTTTCAATTGGAAAATACACACTTTTAAATGCCATATACGGTTTCACAAGGGAAAATCAACTATATCAATTATAATTTAAGATGTTTCGGTTGTAAATCACAATATTTTCTCTATTACACAATACATTTTCCTACTAGTAAGAGTACCAAGTCATTACCGAGGTTTTTATATATTTCTGCTATACAGAACTTGATAGTGTTTAACATGAGCATTTTATATCCTTCCCATGGGGTACCTGTTAAAAGTCTAGCCCAAACGTCGGGCAGAGGAGCCTGTGAATGGAGTGCACAGCCCCTGAGGGGCCCGGGGAGGCTCCCTCGGCCCCAGCGCCGGCTCATTTCCGTGTTCCTCGTCTCCAGGCCGCACTCTGTCGGTCCAGGAAGGCTCCCCGGGCCCGACCCTCCCCCCGCACCCACCATTGTGCACCCGGGGGGGATTCTGAACGGCTCTCCTGACCCAATGAGGGCAGAAAGAGACTCGAACCATTTTCGGGGCGCACACCCTCTTCGGGTAAACGCAGAGCGTCTGGCTGTGTTGAGAGTCCCCAGTTCTCCCACATAAAATTATTTAAATGAAAAGTACCGGCCTCCCCCGCTCCTCTGGAAACTACAGGGAGAATTGGTTTCCTTTTAAACACCGACTTTTCCCCACTCTGCCCTCCCTCCTCCGGCCTTCGAGGCCTCGGGACGCCCCCAGCCCCCGTCCCTCCCCGCGAAACCTCTGCCCCTGCGCTCCCCTCCCCCCCGGCGGCCCGGCCCCCTCCCCCTCCCCCGCCCCCTTTATCCCGGAGCCCTTTCTGCGCCCCGCAGCCAATGGCAAGCGCGGAGCCGGGAGCCACCGCGAGCTCGGGCGGAGGAGGTGTCGCCCAGACACCCGCCCAGGACGCCGCGGGCTCCCCTCCCCCACCGGCCGGGCTCGGGGCCGCCCCGCTTCTCCGGGGCCCGGGCCGGTGCGGGGGGCAGGGGTGGGGCGCGCCTGCCCGCCTCTCTCGCCCTCCCCGCCCCGCTGCCGCCCCTGCCGAGCCCACGTCACTCGGGTCCTGTCAGCCCGGCCACGGGGCGAGTTCGGGATGGAGACTCCGGCGTCGCTAACGATGACCTGTTTTAAGAAATCGAATATTTACAACTCCGGGAACTAGGGCTGAGGCTTCGGCCCCTAGTTAGTCCCCCCACCCCGTCTCATGAAGAAGGGGGATCAGTATCCCCTCCCCTCCCCCCCAGGACCCGCCCCGACCAGATACCCGTCTCCAAACTCGGGGGGTCCCCTCCGCGCTCCGCCTGCGGCTCCCGCAGCATTTTTCCTCCTGCCCCCCTACCCGCGGCTCGGGGTCCCTCCCCCGCCGCCCGCCCCGCCCCTCCCCTCCCCTCCCCTTCCCTCTCCTCCCCTCCCCTTCCCTCCCCCACCCCCTCTGATTGAGGCGCCGGGATTCCTCACGTGAGACGTTGATTTGTAGTTTGAACACGTGGCTCATTCAAAAAGCCGGACACTCGGAGCGGATCTTGTCCGCCTCCCGCGCCTCCTCCCTCCGCCCGGCCGCCCTCCCGCCCGTCGCCGTCGCCGTCGCCGGTGGGTTTTCGCGGGGAGGCGGCGCCGGCCTCGGAGGGGACCCTCTCGCCGCCCCGGCCGGGGGGAGAGGGGGGCAGGGGCCGGAGGAAGAGACAAAAAGTAGTTTCCCCTCCTCCCGCCGCTCCTCCCGCCGCGCCGCTCCTCCTCTCCGCCTGGTCCCGCCTCCGCCCCGACTTCGGAGGACTCGTCGATGCGTTTGGGCTGCAGGAAGGCTTTTTTCTTTTTCGCCTTTTTCTCCTTTTTTTTTTTTTAATCCCCAGAAGAGGAACGACACCCTCCGGACCCGGCCTCCTCCCCTCGCCCGCGTCCCGGGTCCTCGCCGCGCGGGCGTTTTCTCGGCGAGAAGACGACGGGGAACAAAACCCGCCGCCGGAGCCAGCCGTCCGTCCCTGCGGGTGGTTTTCGTTTTCCGCTTTCCTCGCCGCTTTCTGTTTTTTCAAAACCACCACCACTCTTCGCGATGAACAAACTGTATATCGGGAACCTCAGCGAGAACGCCGCGCCCTCGGACCTGGAGAGTGTCTTCAAGGACGCGCAGATCCCGGCGGCCGGCGCCTTCCTGGTCAAGAGCGGCTACGCCTTCGTGGA
The DNA here is from genome assembly GCA_027563665.1 of Antrozous pallidus. NCBI lineage: Eukaryota > Metazoa > Chordata > Mammalia > Chiroptera > Vespertilionidae > Antrozous > Antrozous pallidus. Next base: position 73,869,581 of record CM050521.1, on the reverse strand, counting down.
CTGCCCGGACGACGGCTGGGCCCTCAAGGCCATCGAGGCGCTCTCAGGTGGGCCCCGGCCCGGGCCGCCCGCCCCCCGGAGCCCGCCGCCCGCCGCCCGCCGGGAGCCCGGGGCCCGGAGCCCGGAGCCAGGCCCGCGCTGCCTCGGCTCGGGCGTGCACGCAGGGCCCAGGCCCGCGCGAGGCGGGGAGAGGGGCCGCGGCCAGGGCCCACACGCGTGGGGCACTCGGTGCCTCCCCAGCTTGGACTCGGACCCGCACCCCCTCCCCCCATGCCCCCCTTCCCCGCCGGGCTCTGCGGGCTCAGGGCGGTCGCGCTGTCAGGAAGCCGGGGCGCGGGCTCCGAAGGGGCCGGGGGACCGCGGCGGAGCGGGGCGAGGGGCCGGGGGAGGGGCGCCCGCCCGCGCTGGACCGGCGCTCTGCTCTCTCCGCGCCCCGCCCGGCCCGGCGCCTGCTCCGGGCTCCCGCACGCCTGGCCTCGGGGGCCGAGCGCCTGGCTTCCCCCTTCCTCCTCCTCGTGACCTACGGCGGCGGGTTCTCTCCCGCACCCCAACGGGAGGGCGCAGCGTGGCCCCGACCCCGCCGCGGCGTGAGGCCGAGGCCGGTGCCCTGCACGGTGGCGAGGGTGACCGGGGTCCCCCGGGTTCCCCTCCTGGCGCCCCACGAACCCGCCGGGCTGGTGGGCGGGCGGGGCTCGCTCAGGAGGGACCGAGTTGGCGGGGCGCAGACGGGGGCGCCCCAAGCCAGGCTGCTCTGGCCCCTCCGGAGCCCCCGCCTCCCTGTGCTGGGCTGCGCCCCGGCCTTGGCTCCCCCTGCGCCCACCCTGCGGCCCTCCAGCCGCTCCCCGCTCCTCGCGGGCCCGGGAGCCCACTCCCCCGAGCTCGTCCCTTGGGAGGGTCAGGAGGGGTGGGCGCGGGGCCGCGGTGGTCGCGCGGGTGGGGAGGCCGGCGGGGTGCAGAGTGTGACCAAAGCGACCCAAGTAGTGGGGCCGCCCGTGCGCCCGCTCCCCCCCACCCCGCACCCGTCTGGGGGTGACCGCGCTCCCCTCGCGCGGCGCGGCCCGGAGCCGCGTCCGGAGGCCGCGTGGGGTCCCAGGGAGCCCCCCTCGGGTCGCAGCTTCGGGGCCTGCGGGCCGGGAGAGCCGCTGCACCCCGCCAACCGGCTCCCACCTCTGTGCCCGCAGGTAAAGTGGAGCTGCACGGGAAACTCATAGAAGTGGAGCACTCGGTCCCCAAAAGGCAAAGGTGAGCTCGATTACTGTGTTCTCGAGGGTTCTGTGCTCTCCCCGTTGTTGGGAGGACAGACAGGCCGTCAGCACAGCTGGAGACGACCCCCCCCCCCCCCGCCCCGTGCTGAGCGGGCGGCGTGCTCCCGGCTCGGCGGCCTGCCGAGTGAGGTTAAGCGGGTGGCAGGTGCGCGCGTGGGCGATGCTGCGGGACGGAGGGCTTGCGGGTGGGTCCCCGACTCTCGGTGTTATCGGTGTAGAGTGTCTGAAGGAAGCTCCCAGAAGAGGGGTTCGGTTCGAGTTGCTACATCAGGAGCCAGCTTCTGCGGGCAGTTTTGGGGAATCTGTAGGACTTAGGAAGCAATGGGCGACCCCCCCTCCCCCGCCCCGCTTATAAGTCCGGAATAGGCAAAAGCAGCAGCGCGACTCGTGGGGGTGGCGAGCCTTTCCTTTTCTGCCCCGAGTTGTGGCTGCCAGTCTGCGAGGAGGGAAATTGCCTTTTTCCCTGTTAGCCGGCAGCTGGGACTGGAACACAGAGGGAGCGAAACGCCTGGCCTTCCCCTGCCCAGAGGCGCCTGCGGTCACCCCGGAGGCACACAGGTTTCTGCAAACCGGCTTTGTCTCCTGCTCCACCCCCACCCCCCGCTCCTTTTAAAAAATATGTCCGCTTATAAGCAACCACCAAGAGATCATGAAGAACCAAGGTTTGGCTTCTGCAGCCAAGGGGATTGCACTTTTGGGAGCGCATGTGTGGTGTGTGTCACTTTAGAGGACGTTTGGGGGCTGTGCTTTTACTTTGGAGTGTTCTGGAGAAATGGCTCCTCTCTGGAGAGCAGGCCGATATGCCGCCCTGGAACTCTGCAGAGGTGCTGGGGCTGGCCTGTGTGCCTTTCTGGGTTTGGCAGGCAGGGTTAGGGTTTGTGCGCTCTCCCCTCCCATCTCCCCACTCCCAACCTGGAAGTTAATTTAAACTAGGACTGTTTGTGTCTGGTTAGGCATTGGTGATAGTGTGGGTGCTAGAGGGCAGGGCAGGAGGGGTTTGCTGTGTGTACTTCCCTGTTGCTGTGCAGAGAGAGATGGCTGCCTAAAACGTCCCCTATTTGTAGTTTTGAGTTCTCTTCCAGGTAAAGCATTTTCACGAATCGTGTTTTTGTTAGCAAGCTGGTTTTGGTTTTTGTGGATTTCTCTTGTTCATGTACCTAATTTTCATTAGGATAGTTGAAAAGAGTTTGAGAATGGATAGATTTAGTTCTAGTTGGGGATTTCCGTGCGGGGGGAGGGGAATAATTCCATATATTAGAATGGAATTCTGTAAATTTTTTTACTAAAACGATAGAAGATAGAATGTATACTGGAAAGTGTCTAAACCGGTCTCAGTTTCATAGGAATTGAAACATTCTGCGTGAAGTCGTATTTCCTTAAAAAGAAGTTTTAAAGGCATGGTCTGAATTGTGTTTACCTGAGGGGAGGGGGAGAATGTAAGCACATTTCTCCCAAATCTAATTGGTTTCGTGTGTAGCCAGTGTCTTAATTTTCTTTAAATATTGAGTAAATTAAAAAAAGCAATGGTTCTGTTGAAGGATTGGCATTTTAACATTTGAGAGTTCCTAAATGTAAACATTAAGTGTCTTGTGTTTCTCAGATACAATTCATTGACCTTAACGCAAATGCCAGTTACTTTGTCTAACTGCTGATTTCCCTTTCCAACCTGGTGTTAATTTCTCCCCATGTGTAGGGAATTAAACTTAAAACATCTGGTAAGAACTGCCTCTTTTATTCATAAAGGCTTTGCTCAACCTAAAAACAACTTAGTTACTTGTTACTTTATAATGAGCAGGTTCCTCTTTAGGAAAGCACATAAAGTGTAATGTTACATTGCAGCAAGTATTTTATCAGTGGAAGCTTCATTTTATGAACAATGTAGATTAAATTAAAATGCTCAGGATTTTAACTGATATTATCTTACTAGCAAAAAGGACTGTACTGGAGACAACTTTTTACTCAGAGAATAATCAGGTCACTCCGTTGCTCATATTGAAATGGCTAAAAACAAAAGTAGAGCTTTCTTTTTTGGACTTTTCCTCAAGAAATGTTGTAGGAATTCATATTACAATTTTGTTTTAACGGAACCTTGGAGCTGTGATGCAGTTTCCCTTATGTGAATGGGCTTCGGAGAGGGCCAAAGAAGGAGCACCTACAGCACCTACAGGCGGTCAAGAGGTGGTACTGGTGACAGTCGAATGCCACAGACCAATCCTTGCCAAGTGGGCCTGCTAGACTTCTGGGTGGAGTTCTTTGTGCTTAGCAGTCATTGCATTCCATCCCATCATCATGTAGGCATCTGAGGCAGGCACACCCACATGTGCTGCAGTGACCTTTATACCTGCTGTGCAAGGCATGTTGGGAGCACTGTGCTGAAGAATGCTTATGACAGCACTCTGAGATGGATGAATGGGCTTGCAGCGACTAAAACAGGGGAGCAGGCCTAGGAAGTGATTTGATGCTTGGCAGCCTGGCCTAACTGCCTGGAAGCAGAGCTGGGCGGGGACCCTTTCAGGAAGGGGTATTGTTGAATTTGGTTCAGACCAAGCTTAGCTCCCGATTACCGAAGTCTCAAGGGAATGTGGAAGGAATGTTGCTTATCTGCATTCATATACCCCTCCATTGGGGAAGATTATAGCAGCACTTCACAGAGCTTGAGTTCCCTCCATCCAGAAGGAAGAGAGGATTGCACTGAATATTGGTGATAGTGTGGCACTTTCTGTAAAAGACACAACACATGAAGACTTGGCTTCACTCCGAGGCATAAGCTTAACCAACCCCCTCCCACTTGGGGTAAAGTTTAAGTTAAGGGTGGGTGTGAAAATTGTTGGGACTTTGGAAGAGTAGCTGAGTTTGGTTGGGAAGAGCCGCTGGTATCTGTGTGGGACCTTGTATGTGCCCCTATGTAAACAGCACTGATTATGTTGTTGCTGTTATATTGTGGGCTATTGGGCGTGGGAGAGAGACTAGGAAAGTCGCTGACACTGGGGAACTGAGAGGGTGGTGGTTTTACTTCATTTTCCATTACTGTTTTAAATTATGAAACACTTTTAATATTTTCAGTCTTTTATAGCTGTTAGGATATATTGATCAGAATATGTAACCACATGTCTATTTGAACAAAGGAGCAAAAATAGTAGGATATTATAGTGTTAATATTTTTTTTTCCAGGCAGAATTGGTTAAGACAGACTGTGGTATCTAAGCTCAAATCTCTTTTTTGTTTTATTTTCTTAAAAATAAATGAACAACTCACTTGCATTTTAGAATCTAATGCTTAACATGTAACTTGGATAGATAGAGCATGTATAAAAATTACTGGGGTTTTAAGTGTATCTTACTTTAACTGGCTAGTGCTTCATTTTAATTGCTGTTCAGTATAGAATAGGTTGATGCTGTGACCAGCCATGTGCCCACTATCCAGGGCTTATGACCTTGTTGTTTCAGGACAACAAAAGCTGCTTTTACTGCTGACCATTTAAACATAGGTGTGGATGGCTGTGCTGCTCCTTGCTTAGCAGAGCAGGTACAGGTGAAGCTTGTGAATCAGGGAGATTTCTCACACATGCAGAGATGTGAGATTCTGACTGTTAGGAAACTTTTGGTAAAGAATCTTAAGCAGGGTTATCTTTGGATGCTCAGTTTAAGATCAGCAGTGCATGGCTGCTTAAGTGGTGATAGCCCAATAAATTTTTCTTGATACCAACCTGTTTTCTCAATACAGTTTGGAAGCGTTGAAAAGATTTTGTACTTTGGCTTTGTTAGAACTATACAAAAAAGTAAATGTTAAAGTGCTGTGCGTGGCTGTCCACAGTAACCAGGAAGATGTAAGGGAAGCATGACATGTGCCAGAGCCAGTGGGAATTGAGAATCTTGGTTCGTGTTTGTGACTCTCCTTTGGACTTGTGCGATCACTTACATGATCTGTTCCTGCCCGATGTCATTAATAAACAAGGGGCATATTTTGTTCTGATTTGCCATTCTGCTGGAAATAAATGAATTCCCAGCTAAGACTTAAACATATCTTCTGGAATTACAGAGCTCTGAGGTTTCCCCTGTAAGAAACTTGACTTGTATTTATTTCTTGTAACCTGGTGGTAGCTTAGTTACTTTCACTCGGTCAGTAAGAGGGAAACTATCTGTGCCATACTTTGAAATTCTTTTATGAGACACATCACTGCAGTTATCTTACAGATCTGGCATTTTATATGAAAGTGGAGCTGTTGAGCCACCTTGATACATATACTTAAAGCAACTCCATTGTAATCGTCTTCAGCAGCATTGACAACAATTTTTCTAGCAGTAACGATTCTGAACTATATGAATTATCCATTGAATAACTCCGGGTTGGTTTGGTCTGAGAGGAGGGAGAAAGGCTGTGCTATTCTCAGCTGAGTTTCTTTTATCGACTCTTGCCTCTGATTCAAACTTATGGAGTCATAAGACAGGAGGTGGCAGTGTGGTAGCAGTGACCAACGGATAGGCTTGGCATTTTTTGTTAGGATTTCTGCCCCATAAATCAGATGTTTGAAAAATTGGCTTAGACTGCCAGGGTTTTGCTTGAAATCTGGTTGCAAACATAGTTTTCAGGGCTCTTAAAATTGAGGGTATAATTTCTCATGCTCTTAACTCACTGTTTGGCAAGGGCTCAGTATTGGTAAATAAACAGTTATAAATTTTAATGTACTGTGTGGATTTTGTTGCCCTGAAGGGGAACACATAGTATACCAATTATGTATTTTAGAAAATTATCCTGAGACCATTTAACTTAATTAGGAAATTGTCTGGAATTATTACAGAACTCTTCTTTGAGAACTCTAAATGAACTATAAGCTGAAAGAGGCATAAATCCTCAGAATATCTGGCATTGTCACTTAATTGCTTAGGAAGTTGATTCATAACAAACCACCACAAAATAGCAGCTCAGAACAAGTTTTTCTTCCTCATGACCCTGTGGGTCTGTTCAGTGGTTGGTTCTGTTCCACGTGGTGTCATTTTGGGTTAGTTGGTAAGCTGGGTGAAAAGGTTAAAAAAACTTCACTCACCTGCTTGGGCTCTTGGTGCTTGTCCTCTGACCTTTCTCCACATGGTATCATCACTTGGTGGCGGACTGTAGCTGGCTGCCCCGAGGAAAAGAAGCTGTGAGGTCTCTCTAAGGGATGGCCTAGAATTGGCACACTACTATATGTATCCCGTTCTGTCGATGAAGGCAAGTCACAAGGCCAGCACTGATCACTCTACCTCTTTTTTTTTTTTGTTTTTTAATTCTGACCTGAGGATATGTTTTCATTGATTTTTTTAGAGAGAGAGGAGAAGGGGTGGGGGAGAGAAAAAAAAACATTGATGTAAGAAATATCAATCCATTGCCTCCCATACTAACTCCCAACTGGGGATCGAATCTACAGCTTGGGTATGTGCTCTCACTGAATTGAACCACAGTCTTTCGGTGCCCGGGATGACTCAGCTGAGCCACTCGGTCAGGGCTAGACTCTCTACCTTTAAAAAAGAAAATTTTTTTTAAATTGATTTCAGAGAGGAAGGGGGAGAGAGAGGAATAGAAACATCGATGGTGAGAGAGCATCATTGATCCACTGCCTCCTGCAGGCCCCACACTGGCTATGGAGGCGGAAACCCGGGCATGCGCGCTGACGGTTCCCGCAACCTCCCGGTTCTGCAACCTCCCGGTTCATAGGTCGATGCTCAACCACTGAGCCGTGCCGGCGGGGCCAGGTCCGCCTGTTGAATGGACAAGACTTGTTTGTGACGGGGAACCTACCCTCTGACTTCTGTCTCAATACTTCGGTAACCGTGATTCTACTTTCTCACGATTCATTCTGCTTCCTTTTAATGTCCCTGTGGAGAATCTTCTGAATCTTAGGTTTTAAAACGGTGGAGACCAAGTCCACTGCTTCCATGTGGTTGTGTATACTTGAAGATTTGACAAGCCACGGTTGAAACTACTGGCCAAAACACTTCGGGACATCACAGGCTAAGTTTAAAATACTTTAATCACTTTATTTTAGGACCTTGGAATAAGTAAAGCATTCCTTTCATTTTATTTGTAAAGTGCTAGCTATAAGAAAAACAAGAAACCTTTTGTAAGTACCCCAAGTTTCCTCTTTTTTGTGTATTTAAAAATCTGGTTAAAATAACTGTGTCTTCAAATTATGAATTCTGTCTTTTGCACAATAGTCACCAAAACTAGGTGATGTGTTAGAGCAATTGGTTTGGAGACAGAAGTCTTTTCTACAGACTATTTGTGTCTATGCAAGTCCTTTGATCAGTAGAGTACTAGTTTCAAAATATGTTAAAACACCTAATTTAAAAAAGGAAAACTAATAAAAATGGGATAGCACAGTGGAAGATTTTAATGGTATTAGTTGCTGAACTGAAGGATTCTCCATTAAGCCCTGGGAGGAGAAGTGGCTTGCCCACAGCACTGTAGGTGATTGGTGTTACCCGTTTTCAGGTCCACGACTCTGCCCTGCCTTTATGCCTCCCAGTTAAGTTGTCAAGTCCTCAAAGTAGCTTACACAAGCAGCCCAATCATGTTTGCAATGGCAAGTCAGAGCAGAGATGTCCTGTTTCTTGCTTTCTCCAAAGAAAAAAAGATCTTGTTTGGCTTCTTTGAAGGGTTGATTTATTGTCTGCTTCTAGGAAAAAGACAAGTACAGGTATTCTGAAATCTGGGACTTACTATAAAACATCTGGACATCGCCGAAACCGGTTTGGCTCAGTGGGTAGAGCCTCTCTCGGCCTGCGGACGGAAAGGTCCCAGGTTCGATTCTGGTCAAGGGTATGTACCTTGATTGCGGGCACATCCCCAGTAGGGGGTGTGTAGGAGGCAGCTGATCAATGTTTCTCTCTCATCGATGTTTCTTACTTTCCCTCTTCCTTCCTCTCTGTGGAAAAATCAGTAAAATATATATTTAAAAGAAATATCTGGACATCTTGTCTTAAGACAGAAAATGAGACTACTTTTTTCGGTAAGGTAATTTTTAGTGGCTTCATAGAGGAATTGCAGAAGAGTTGGAGGAAATAAGGAGTTGGGAGGGGAGTGAAGAGGGCATCGGGAGGCAGATGCCAAGGCTTTAACTCAGGCAGGTGATTGTTGGAGATAACAAAAGAAGTAGCAGCATCCGGAATAGAGACTGTGGTGCCCGGTTGTCCCATCTTGCTTCCAAAGTAGTAGGATTCTGGCTTGCAGGAGAACATCTCTCTTAATCATAAATCTATTTTATTGATTTCAAAGAGGAACAGAGTGAGAGAGGGTTAGAAACATCAATGATGAGAGAGAAGCATTGATGAGCTGCCTCCTGCACGCCCCCTACTGGGGATTGAGCCTGTGACCTAGGCTTGTGCCCTGACTGGGAATCAAACCATATCCTCTTGGTTCTGAGCCATGCCGGCTGGGGGAAGTCTCTTAAATGTGGAATATTAAGGATTAGGAGCCCCCAATGCTTGCCATGTGTCCTTGTTGAACTGAAAGGTATAGCCAGAAGGTGGGACATGAGGTCTTAGATCTGGGCCTGAATCCCACTTCCACTTTCTGAATGCACAGTGTTGTGTAAGGGCGAGGAAATCGAGGTGTGGGTAGATTAGAACAGAAACGATGCCTCAGGTTCCTGGGCACAAGGTAGGTAACGCATCAGTCCATTGTCACTTGTAGCCACTCCAGTGGCAGCTGTTACGTTTTCCCCCTTGAGATTCGAGTGCAAAGGCTGGAAGTAGATTACATTTGGTGGTAACAGAAATATGGAAAATCTTTGTTCTGATTTGGGATGTGGATGATATAGGTAGAAATCTTTATTTTCACTGAGCATGTATGAATTTTTACTTTAAGGTATAACCTAGATACAATAGAGGGTAAATAGCTTAATGAGTTCTAACACATGTTTACATTCAAATTAATTCAAACCACATGCAGTAAAATGTGAACATACTTGTTTTACAATCCTCCCTATGCCCATGTATTTCTTGGTCTTACAGCTGATACCTGGGTGTATTATTTTCCATAAATTCTTCTTTGCATGTATCCACAAATTCTGTTTAATTTGATAATGAAATCATTCTGTTTATATAATTAGTGCTTGTACTAAATTATGTATCCTGAAGACTCTTCAGCTTAGGCACAACAGTTTAATAGTTGCATTGTTCAGCATAGGTGTGTAACAGATTGTTCTTTTCATAGTCATTTCATTCCAGTATATTTATGTGTATATAATAGGACTCTTGGTTATATATTTTTATAAGTAAGGCACCTTGAATTTGAGATCTTACCTCAGAAATGAATAGTATTTCCTTACACTGGAAACTTTACTAAATCAGACTCTGAGGTTAAATTTGATTAAAAATTAGTTTCCAAAACAAAATACTGCTCAGCTTGTCACTCTAGCTGGGCAGAGGATGAATGGAGAGTGTAATTAAGAGGTCGTGATGTTAAAACGGAGAAGTGATTGCAGTCTCCCCAGTGATCCTCAAATGTCAGTTTTTAAAAAGTCCGCTGTTCTTGCCAAGATAAAGAAGCCCTTGCTTTTTCTTTGGAGAGATAAGTGTGGTTGAAAATCCTTATTTCCATATTTTGGGGAATGCTAGTTTACCCATTTCTGCATTTTTCAAGTTTCCCTGTGGCTTATATAATTTTTAGTTTAGCAAACATAGATTGAATATCTGTGCCCTTAATCCATTCTGTCTTTGGGAGCCAGAAGAATTAGATACTTGCTTTGCAGAAGTATGTGGGGTGTGGTGGCTTTCACTTTGTTTTATCTCAATCCCTCACTGTGGTGCAGTGGTCCTAAAGGTGGATTAATATCTCTGCAGGTAAAGAGAAATTGCAAATGTGGTTTGGGGTACCTGTTATGCCCCAGAACGCAGGAGGCGCGTCAGGTTGAGGTGGGTGTTGGTAAGCCAGCAGGGAGAGGTTCAGAGAGGGTTGTGCAGGCATACAGGCTAACGGTGTGCATTGGGATGGAAAAGGCAGAAGGGACAGCAGGAGGAAGGCATGTAAGTGTGAAATATCCTGGTATGTGTGGGGGAACTCTAAGCTGTTTGGGATTAGAGAGGCTCAACTGTGAGAGGGTAGTGGTTGAAGCTGAGCCTAGAGGAGCAACGGCAAGAGCAGCCTGTGTACTTGAGTGATTGTGTGCATTATTCTGATTCTTCATGTGCTTAACTTTAGGGTTCAGTCTGCTTAATTTAGCAGATGGTTATTTGGTATTATCATGCAGGAAAGACTTCTTGCCTATGTTAATTTTGGGGTCTGCTCACCAGAGATCCTTGAACTGCTTGTACCTCTTAAGTGCTTCACGGGATCCGCTGTGCCCCAGAAGCATCCTGTGGGGCATAGATCTGGCCCAGGATGCTCTCCGGCAGGGTAATGAGATGAGCTGTGAGAGGACTAAGGAACTGGCTGAGCTGCTGAGCCTGGTTGTTTTTTAAGGTCAGCTATGACAAGAAGTCATCAGTAGTGATGATTAAAGCACCTGGTGTTACTTGATTTTTATTGTGCCTCTCAAATGAAGTAACGAACCTTTAGAGAAAACGAGGCAGGTACGTCTGTGTGCGCACACTGTTGACAGCAGAATTCGGGGCAGCTGTACATACAGCACAGGGACAGGGAGGGCCAGTGGCATCTTGCCTGGAATTGTAGACCTCAGTTGCTCAGCTCCTTGATCCCGGGCAAACTGGTTAAACTCTGGGAGCCTCTCAGTTGATCTATAAATAGAGGCCATAAAATCTGCACAAGGTTGTTGAGAGCTAAATGATCATGTTTGGAAAGGACTTCTGGAAGTATCTGGCACCTATAGGTATTGTCTCAGGTTAATAAGCTTGTGTGTTTATGTGTGGCAATGGGAAATAAGAGATAAGTATATATATTCCTATATAAGCCCATGGTTTGTCTCATATGCAGATACATAGGAATGTTTCACATTTGCTTGTGGATTATAGGTTATGTATTGTCAGTTAAGAATTTGTACTTTGTTTAGATGTGTAGGTTTTAGGATCCCTAAAACAGGTCTAGTTTTGAAATTATCTTAAGAGAGATCATACTGTTAAAAAAAAAAAAAGTACAGACAGAGGTGGACACTATAGTACAAAAATGTTCAAGAGGCAAGAAGTAGTTCATAGGGGACATCTTAAAAGCCAATCTACTTAGGAAAAGATACTTAGTCTTACCAGTTATTAGAAAAATGCCAATTGGGAAAAGTGAATAAAGTTGGTACTGTCGGTGTTGGCAAGAATGTAAAGGAATGGACACCGACAGAGAGTAAATTGTCAGACTTCTTGGCATGCCTATTATCAGCAGTATCTGTTAGAACTCAGTGTGAATACCCTTCTAGTGTCATAGGAAACAACTCCCTCCACATGGTTTTGTGCAGTCTGGAGCATCGTTTTAATCAGCAACATGGTAAAAGCTCCAAATCACCACACAGGACATTGTAAAAAGGTCTCTGGGTAGTAAGTAGTCCATAGTACATGCAGATAAACTTGTAGGTTTTATTACATCATTCATTACATTTTAACAGGTATTCAGGTAACCAGGCAGTTTCACATGGTCTACTTTCCAAGCAAAGGGGATCCCTATCCTTAATTTGACTGTCTGGGACATTTTGCAGTTAACCATGTTTGAGTTTCAGAAGGTAGATTTTCGGCCTGGCTGGTGTTGCTCAGTTGGTTGAGCATCATCCCATGCACTGAGAGGTCGCGGGTTCGATTCCTCTTTACAGCGCGTGCCCAGGGTGTTTGGGCTTGATCATGCAGGAGGCAGCGGATGTTTCCCTCTCGCCACCTCTCCCTCTTCCTCTCAAAAAGAAATAAAAAACCTATATTTTAAAAGAAACTTTAAAAAAAGGTCCTTGAAGGTATCATCAAGTTTCTTGGTTTTTAGAAGATTCTTGAGTAACCTTATAAATATGGTCCTAAACTCTATGTCCAGTAGTTTGCTTTTCTCCATTTCTTTCATTTGGGACTTAGTTCTTTGTCTCCGCATTTTGCTGCTTCTCTGTGTTGATGGAGTGGAAGAACTGCTGTACTGGAGACACTTCTATGGGGCAGGACTTGCTTCATTGGGGCTTTGGTGCTCACCGAATCTGCCTCTTGAATGTGTCACTTATGGATGTGAGTAGTTGAAATCTGGTGTCATCTCACACTGACCTCTAGATACACTAGCTTCTGGATCTCCAATGGGGTGCAGGTCAGCTACTGTCTGAGGTGACCCAGCAGGACCAACAGTGAGAACTACAGTTTTCTCCTCTTTGCTTGAGGTTTGGAGGTTTTGGAGCTGTCTGACCAGAGCTGCAGTTTGTTAAGATTAAGCGTTCGCAGATTGTGTGGGGCTGGGGTCTCAGGGAGTCACTTGGCTAGGGCGTGGCAAACAGCAGTGGCTGCCAGATATGCAGTCTCTGTGTATCTGTGCTTCCAAGTGCCCCGCTCAGTAAACAGTGATTGCTGTGTGCACCTCTGCAAGGAAGCCACCCTCACTTTCCAACCCGCTGGCAGACAGTCCAGCTTCTCCCGTAGGAGTCTGGGTCTCCAGCGTCTCCCCAGAAACGAGTTCAGAGTAATCAGGAACTTGTTTCCCTTTGGGTTGAGAAAAGCAACACCTAAAGTTGCCCGCCGCCAGCCTGGTTCAGGCGCCTCCATACCTCAGCTTTTCAGCGCTTCTGCACATCTCAACGCTCTTTTCTCTTTCCTTCTAGTTGCAGAACTTTCACTTGGCCAGCTTTCCCATGGTTCTGGGTGATAGACGTTTTGTCTTTTAGTTGCAGTTTTGAAATTGTTGTGCGAGGCAGCAATCTAGGTGTTTACTTATGCCACCATCTTGGTTTCTCTGTGTGGCAGTTTGAAAGAATGATATTGATTTATCTGAGAGGATGTGGGAAAGAGAAAATTGAAAAGCAAGTTATGGGATAGCTCTTTAAAAAGAGGTCTTTTTTGGGAAAACGATTTCAGCTGTACATGTCTGTTTAAAAACAGAAAAAGGCCTGGAAGGTTATCCAAAGAAAAGCCTGGTTATCTCTACAAAAGGAAACTGATTGAGGAAGGAAGAGGCTAATGGAAGATACTGGTTTTATACCCTATTGTAATGGTTCTCAAACTTTGTGATTATTATTTTTTTTACCCTTTTACACTTAAAAGCTTCGGACTCCTAAAGAACTTGCACGTGTGTTTTTTTCAATTGATCTATATTTCATTAGCAATTAAACTAAATAATGTTTAGCACTGGCCCGGTGGCTCAACTGGTTGGGAGCATTGTCCAGTACACCGAAAGGTTGCGGGTTTGATCCCTGATTGGGGTGTGTAAGGAGAGCAACTTATTGATGTTTCTCACGTTGATGTTTCTCCCTCTCCCTTCCTCTCTGTCTAGGAATCAATTTTTTAAAATCCTCAGGTGAGGATAAAAAATGTTTAAAGTCATTTTAAAATAACTACAGTACAAGTCATTTCATGTTAACGTAAGATTTTTTTTTTTTTTTTAATGGTCAGATTCTCTGGCAGGTGGAAAATGGGTCCAACTCCTGATTCATTCTGCCAATACCGCTGTCTCTACCCCGATGGGCAGTGCCTTTAGGCTGCTGCTCTGGGATGCGCCTTGAGTGACGGCTCTGCGTCAGGGTGCCTGGGCTTGTGCTTCCACGGACAGCCTCTGCCTACGACAGCACACGTGAGACGTGTTTACACCTCAGTAGGGAGAAAACGGTCCCGCAATAAACTTTGATAGTAAAGACAAAAAAAAAAAAAAAAAAGGGGGCAGATTAACCTACCATAGTATTTATTTCTTAAAAAAAAAGATTTTTATTCAGTTCAGAGAGAAATGGAGAGGGAGAGAGAGATAGAAACATCAATGATTAGAGGGCATCATTGATCAGCTGCCTCCTGCACACAACCTGCTGGAGTTTGACCTTGCAATTTGGGCACATGCCTTGACTGGAATCTAACCCAGGACCCTTTAGTCCACAGGCTGACGCTCTGTCCACTGAGCCAAACCAACTACGGCAACAATTTTAAAAAATATATATTTTCATTCATTTCAGAGACGAAGTTGGGGGGGGGGGGGGAGGAACAGCAATGATGAGAGAACCATTGATCAGCTACTTACTGCACGCCTCCTGCTGGGGATTGAGCCCGCAACTCGAGCATGTGCCCTAGACTGGAATGGAAAATGGGACTCTTCAGTCCGCAGGCTGATGCTCTATCTGCTGAGCCAAACCAGCTAGTGCTAACATAAGATTTTTGAAAAACAAAAACAAAAACATAAAACACCCATTCTAAAACCAAAACAAAAATCAGAAAAGTGGAATTGTTTTTAAGTTTTTGCAAATTTCTTTACTGTTTGGCCTAAAAGACAGCTAAATTCTCTTAAGCAATTCTGATTCAGTCTGTTGTGATACATTGTTTTGGTTGAAGTATGTGAAGAAAATTCAGCCTCACACTACCCTGTTTCCCCAAAAATAAGACAGTGTCTTATATTAATTTTTGCTCCCAAAGATGCACTAGATCTTATTTTCAGGGGATGTCTTATTTTTCCATGAAGAAGAATACGGTACACATTTATTGTTGAACAAAAAAAAAAAAAAGAAAGAAAGAAATTTATTACCTGTGTACAGTACGGTAGTAGTTGTCATCACAAACCGGCATAACCAGACAAACCGAATCCTACGGTATCAAGAATTTCTTGTTACTACCATTATTTCCATGTACAACAATCTGTGGTACATTTACCGATACTGATATTTACTGGTATCAACACAAAGTAAGATTTATTCTATGACAGTCATGTCATCATCTTCTGGAACATCATCATAACAATCCTGAATTTCTTGTGACTCCATTTCTTTCAGAATCAGTGGACCAAATATCTCATGTTTAGCAATAGCACTGCTTCTTGTGAAGGTAGCCTGCTCGTAGAGCATTTGCAATGCAACTGTCAGTGATTTTCTCCCATGAATTCTTCACCCAAGTCACAACCTCTTGCAGTTTAGGTTTCACAAAGTTTCCACGCTGATTTCTTACATTCTATTTTCAATGTAGTCATTAATTTCCATGCACAAATTGCCCTTGAATGGCTTGTTTATTGCAATATCAAGAGTCTGGAGATAGGCCGTCATTCCTGCAGGAATCGTTATTTGATCTATTTTTCTTTCGTGAAAAAATTTCTTCATGTCTTTAGCGTGGTGAGTGCTGGCTGCATCCCAGACCAGCAGACCTCTTTGGCTCCCTCACATAACAAGCGGCAGCATTAAATCGACCCACTTCCTTATAACTGCTTGTGTGGCCCAGGCTTTTTCAGCTTCAAGAATAAAAATATTATCAGGGAGGTCTTATTTTGGGGGGGATGCCTTATATTACAGCGAGAGGCAAAACTGGAAGTAGGTCTTATTTTGGGGGGATGTCTTACTTTTGGGGAAACAGTAGCATATCACTAGAAAAGGAAAATTATTTGAATAGTCTTCTTCGATAGTTGTAGATATTTGTTTTTACACCAAACTAGATAGGTGGTAGTTTTTAAATGGGTTAGTTTAAAATGTGGAATCTGAAATTATATCAGTGGATTTTGTATATTCTGTTACATTAAAATCCATTGGTCTTTCTTGGACTCTGAATGGTTCTTTTATCTGTAAGTATTGAAACTCAGAGCTTATGGTGGTAGACAAGTTTACCAAAATTCTGGTTTTTTACTTAAAAGCTCAAATTTAGTCATTGGCAACAAATACTGTTAAGTTTTCTAGAAGTGGCTGGCTGGCTTTATTTTCTTTTGAGCAAATGTCTACCGGTACCCACGGTTAAATAGCATACTGTCTCTAGCTCTTTCATGTGAAAATGGTGCTGTGTATGAAAAAGGGGGTGGGGAGGAGGAAACAAGATGGCGGCATAGGTAAACACCTATCTTGGTGGTGTTTCAAAACTGCAACTTAACGACAGAACGAACATCATCCAGAATCACCGGAAAGCTGGCTGAGTGGAAATTCCACAAATAAAAGTAAAGATAGGACACTGTGACTCAGAGGAGTGGTGGAGGGCAGAGTTGAGGATACGCGTGGAGTCAGAGGTTTGGTGCCATGAGCGCGAGAGAGGATAAGGCGGGCGGCTGGATACCTGACTGGTTTTCTTGAATGGGGAGGGAGACAAAAGCGTCCCACTGCACTGATTGTCCAGTTCCGGGCAAGGTCCGGGGAACCCACACTCATACGGGGTGAAACTGGACAGTAAGGAGGAAGCATGCTGGAACTCGGGTGCTGCAGAGGTCTACAGGCTTGCGGTGAGGGCGTGTAAACTTGGGAACTGCAGAAGCGCACGAGCGCACAGAGAGGACTCGTGACTTGCTCTCTGGGAGAAAAAAAAAGAAAGAAAGAAGGAAAACCACTGGACTGCATTGTTTTACAACCTTGGGTGAGACTTTGGGTGTGCAGACTCACTTGGGGAGAGGCTGAATTGTCCGGCAGCAGGTAGACCTCGTTGGCAGCTTTCTCTCAGATGTGCATGTAGCCATTACCACCAGGCACAGAGACCCAAGTGCTGCATAGGGCAGAGCTGACGGGGAAATCAAGGCTGCCTGCTTATCCCGGAGACTCCACCCATCCAACCTGAGCACAGCTTATCCTCACAGCCAATTGGCTTGGAGGTCAAACCCTCCTAGTGCTAGCAATAAAAATCTAGGCTTAACTTCAACAAGACTGCAACCCATAAAGGGCTGCACCAAGAATATCCACCTCAGGTAACTTGGGAGCCTGAGCCTCTGTCCCCTAGAGGACATCTACCACTCAAAGCTAATCGACCAACTTAGGGAAGTAGCCAAAATGCAGAGATATGGAAAGAAATCAGATGTGAAAGAAATGGAGGAAAAAAAACGACTGGACATAGAGTTCAAAACCACAATTATAAGGTTTTTCAAGAGGCTCCTAGAAAAGGCTGATGAACTTAATGAGACCTTCAAGGAAATGAACGAGACCTTCGAGGATATGAAAAAGGACCAAATAGAAATTAAGCATACACTGACTGAAATAAAAAATATACAAAGACCTAAAAGCAGTCTAGAGGACTGCAAGAATCAAGTCAAAGATTTGAAATACAAAGAAGCAAAATGCACTCAGCTGGAAAAGCAAGAAGCAAAAAAAATCCAAAAAATTGAAGATAGTGTAAGGGGCCTCTGGGACAACCTCAAGCATACCAACATCTGAATTATAGGGGTGCCAGAAAAAGAGAGAGAGCAAGATAATGAAAACCTATTTGAAGAAATAGTGACCGAAAAGTTTCCCCATCTGGTGAAAGAAACTGATCTAAAAGTCCAAAAAGTGCACAGAAACCCAACCTATAGGAATCCAAAGAGGACCACACCAAGACACATAATTAAAATGCCAAGAGCAAAGACAGAAAATATTAAAAGCAGCAAGAGAAAAAGTTACCTATAAGGGGGCACCCATATGATTGTCAGCGGATTTCTCAACAGAAACTATGCAGGCCAGATGGGAGTGGCAAGAAATATATTCAAAGTGATGAATAGCAAGAACCTACAACCAAGATTACTGTACCTAGCAAAGCTATCATTCAAAATTGTAGGTCAGATAAAGTGCTTCGCAGATAAGAAAAAGCTAAAGGAGTTCATCACCACCAAACCAGTATTATATGAAATGCTGAAAGGTATTCTTTAAGAAGAGGAAGAAGAAAAAGGTAAACTATGAACAACAAATATACATCTATCAACAAGTGAATATAAAAATCAAGTGAATTAAAAATCTGATGAAGAGGATAAACTGGTGAATGTAACAGAATCATGGGCATAGAGAGGGAATGGACTGACAATTCTTGGGGAGAAAAAGGATGTGAGAGGTGCAGCAAGAGACTGGACAAAAATCATACACCTAGAGAAGAGGACTGGGGGGGTGGTAAGGGCAGAGGGTGGGATGGGCACCAGGTGGATGGAGCTATAGGGGGAAGAAAAGAGAACAATATAATAAACTGAACAGTGAAGATTAAAATATTTTAAAAAGGACGTGTCCAATCTTGCAGTTCAAACGTGCACAGCACAGTGCCTTCGGATGGCCACAATAGGCAGCGAGGTGCTTCTTGCACACTGCCCTTTTCTTCACATGGGCATTAACGAGGTGTGTGTGCTCAAGGGCTGTTAACACGTTAATACTCTCCCGCTTCATCCAGGGCAGTGGCCCTCAACCTTCCTAATGCCGTGACCCTTTAACACAGTTCCTCATGTGGCCGCCAACCATAGTTATTTTTGTTGCTACTTTATCACTAATTCTGCTACTGTATGAATCATAATGTAAATGTCTGATATGCAGGATGTCTTAGACCCCTGTGAAACGGTCTTTTGACCCCCAAAGGGGTTGCGACCTGCAGCTTGAGAACCACTGATCAAGAGCATTTGAAAATGAAAGTCCGATTACATATTACTGCAAGTGAAGAATACAACGATTGCTACTACAGCTTAGTGGTACTGCCTTAATTCATTTATGCTCAAGTGCCTCATTTTACCCACCATTGCTTTTACACCAACAGTGCAAATTGCAAAACAGTGAAAAAGGCATAAAACAATTTAGGAGTATAAAAATCTTGGACCTCTTACAAAGTGTCTCAAGGACCCCCAGGAGCCCACATACTACATACATTGACGATTGCTGCTTTACACTATGTGCTGTTTGCAATTAAATTAGTTGGATTAGCTATTCCTGGGAATATGTCTTTCCATCATACACCAACAGGTGGCAAGAACAAGAGGATTTTATGCAGTTTCACGGCATATTAGTGTTAGGAGGGAATTTTTCACAAGTCAGTTTGTGTAAAACAGGTGTAGGAAGAGAAATAAAAGGAAAGAATCTAAACAAAGGAAGAATCTAGGTATATGAAAGATAAAATGTTCAATAATTGGGGAGCACTTAAACACACATGGGCACCATGAAGTGAGTTTGGTCATTTGGGTACCAGTGTGCACTGTGTGTTGACTAGAGGTCTTGCCTAAGGGAATGAACAGCCGTTAGCATCTCCTGTTATTTCTAAAATGTTAGAGTTCTAATTAGAACCTCAGGACGCCATTGATGTTTCTCTTGAGGACTAGATGTTTTGAGGCTGGAAGCTTGCTTATGGTGATTCATTGCGTCTCTAAGGATGGCCACATGAGGAGTCCTACCTCTGCTATATTTTAGCTAGCTTTCCTTATTTTTAGTAATTGTTGGTAAACTTTAGAAAATAACTACTTTTGTTCCTATCACAGGAGAGGTACTTTTCTTGTCTTAGACAATAATTTTTTTTTGTAAGATTTATAAGACAATTTCCTTTCATGTTATTTCACCACATCTTTTTCATTCTCTCTCTCTATTTCTGGCATGAAAAGGCTTGGTAGCTTGCGAGTATGTTTTTTTTTTCCAAATGGTTGTTTTGCTAATCTTGGGCCTTAGCAGTTTTTAATTTAGCAAATTTGAGTGTTTACTATATGCCAAGGTACTGCTTTCATTCTTGGGAAGACAAGACCTTGCTCTCTTAAGCGTTGGGTCTAGGACTGTGCCGTCCGTGAAGACAGCCACTGGCCACCCGTAGCCATCAAGGAATTGAGATGTGCCTACTGCTCACCGTGAATTGGGATGTGGCGTTAGTATAAAACACACTGGATTTTGAAGTCTTAGTTCAAAAAGAGAATATAATATACCTCAAATTTTATATTAATTTTGCCTGCTTCCTTGTACTTGAATTGGGTACTGGGACAATTCTGTTGAAGTTTGGGAAACTCTCTGCTGAGAATAGACCATGTTGAGTGGAGTGGGATCAGGAAGACCAGTCAGGAGAAAATTTACGATTACACAAATCAGTCAGTGATGGTGGTGATGGCACCAGGGTAGTGAGGGGGAAATGGTGGTAGTGTATGTGACAAATGGATACACAAAAGCAAACTAATTGTGATGAGCAAGATTGTGGGAGCAGCATGATGGGGGAGGGGAAGACAATTCAGTTTGGCCAGGTTGAGTTGAGATGCCTGTTAGACATGTGGACATAGGACAGCAACTACACAGTAAGGACAGCGACTACACAGGAAGTGGAAGAGGAGGAGGGACCAAGGGGATGGAAGAGAGGTGAGGGGGAACCAGTGATAGTGATTGATATCCTAGAGTTTAAACTACAGATGTTATTCAAATTTTGCCTATTGTCCCTCTAATGTCCTTTTTCTGATCCTGGATCCAATCCAACATACCTCATGCATTGAGTTGTGATGTTTTTCTTAATCTGGGACAATACCTTCGTCTTTTGTTTGTCTTTCATGACCTCCGTGAGTGTGAGGAGTGTAAGGTAGTTATTTTGTATGTTGTCTCTCATCTGAGTTGGTCTAATGTCTCTTCGTGTTTAGAATCGGGTTATGTATTTTCAGTGGAACACCACAGAGGTTATGATGCCCTCCATTGTGAACACCACATCAGGAGGCCAGAGAGGTTGGGTTTGATCTAATGGTGGGTGTTACCTTGGGCAGTTGGTTAAGAGGTTTCTACCAGCCTCCTAAGTGTCAAGTTCCTGTTTTCTCTTTTGCATTGAGAGTCGGAGGGTTATTTTGAAACAATGTACAGCTCCAGTTTCTCTTTACTTTCACTAATCCACACACTCATCCATGGTTCTTACCTGAACCTGGAGTGGCTGTGGGAGGGTGACTCGCTGTTTCTGTCATTTCTCCTACATTGGTTAGTTGGAATTTTACTCTAAGGAAGAGCTTTCTCTTCTCCGTTTATTTTGTTTCTATTGATGTCGACCCACTGATTCTTATTTTACAGATTACACCATATGACGGTTATTTTGTTGCTCTGTCAAAGTGAGGGTTAAGATGAGAGGCAGTCTAGCATGGCGGTGGTGAGCAGTAGGCATGATTCAGCACAGATGGCAATATGATTATGATACTGGAATGTCCACAGTACAAGAAGAAATCTTTGTAAGCTTACACTGCATTGTACGCTTGGAAATGGACTTTAGCTGCCTAAGTGCAACAAATCTAATTTATTTGACTCACTTCTGTGATGTTTTAGAACTAGTGAAAATCAGGTCATTCTTTATGTATGTGACACATTGCATTTAAATTCAGCTACTGTGCTCTGCGTTTGATAATGTGTAGTAACTGTTGTCTAGCATGCGCATCACGGATAATTGATAATCGTATATAGGCTGTTTTTTCCATACCAGTCTAACTTTATTTTAGCTCAACGATCAGGTGTTTCCCCCAGTCTATTTCATTGTGATGCACTAAGTATAGTAAGTGTGAAATTAGTAGAACATTGTTATCCATTTCTTCAGTGTGTCTGTTTAATCTTACATCTCTTGGCGAGTGGTGTGTACACTGACACAAATCAAATGGAATCTTAAACTGTGTTCTTGAGATAATATACTGTATACAAAACACCCACAGGAATTAAGCAGTTTTCTTTCTGTGGTAATTAAAAAGGTTGGAAGATTAAAAAAAATAAGTAGTTATATAACAAAATTTAAACCATAAAAATGATTAAAATGATCTTTTTCTCTCCTAATGCAGTCATTGTGTAGTTTCTTGTGTTTTGGAGGGGAAATATTTATATACATATACAAGCATCTAGGAATGTACACTTCTTAGAAAAAACACTACTTATTCAGTTAAGCCCCTTACTGTTTTGAAGCTTTAAAAAGCAGTTCTGAAGGTGCTTTGGAAGCCAGAGGGAAGGAAATTGTGGAAATACAGTATTTCAAAGCTATTTAAATAATGGAATCTTGATTTAGGAGTAAAATATGTTTACTTATATTTGGATTGATAATACATTAAAACTTGTTTAAATGTCTTTATTATTAAAAGGCTGTTAACCATATGCTAGGATTCATTAATACTTGTTACAGATTATTCTATTTTTCTGAAAACTCCAGCATGTGGTTTACCCCATCATCAATATGGAAAGAAGAAATGTGTTTTACAATGCTTAACCAAATATTAAAAAAGAACAAAAAATGCTCCCAACCTCTGAAAACTTCAGTCCTTATAAATAGCACTTGCATAATACATTATATTAATGGGAACTAGTTCAGTGCTCTAAATCTAAATTTAATTCTGTTATTGTTCACCCCCCCCAACTTTTTGTGTTTTAAAATTGAAAAAAAAAATCTTTTCAAAAAGATACTTTTATTGGTTTAAGAGAGGAAGGGAGGAGGGGCAGAGAGAGCGAGCAACATCAATGAAGAGGGAATCATTGATTGGCTGCCTCCCGAACACCTACTGGGGATTGAACTCGCAACCCAGGCATGTGCCCTTGATTGGAATCAAACCCGGGACCCTTCAATCCACAGGCTGATCTTTATTGTACTTTACTTTTATATTTTTTAAGTTTCCCTTTTTTTTAAAAAACCTGTTTTGCTAATTGTTTTATAACCAAAACAATTGAGTACAGATCATACCCTGTACAAAACAGCACAATAAAGGTTCACGATCAAGGTGTTCCTTTAGGCAAGACTGAAGATTTTAGTCTCTGGTACTTGGAATTTAGGCTGCAATCCTTATTTTTGGATGAAGCACTGGGTGTATTGTACAGTCTATGCTTTTAACCAGCTGTGAACAGAGGAAGAATGGCCTCTTGGCCCAGGTAGAAGTAGATGAAGTGTTTGGTTCCTCCCCACAATGCAGTGCCAGTGGGGTTGTACTTCTTGTCAGATTCCTCCTTAATATGCGCCTCAATATCCTTTTCTATGTTATATTTATCCAACGCTTGAGTAGCACAGTCCACGGAGTCCTATTGCATCTCCTCCAACATATCGGCATTAAAAAAAAAAATTAAAATATATTTTTATTGATTTTTTTTACAGAGTGGAAGGGAGAGGGATAGAAAGTCAGAAACATAGATGAGAGAGAAACATCGATCAGCTGCCTCTTGCACGCCCCCTACTGGGGATGTGCCCGCAGCCAAGGTACATGCCCTTGACCGGAATCGAACCCAGGACCCTTCAGTCCGCAGTCCGACGCTCTAGCCACTGAGCCAAACCGGTTTCGGCAACATATTGGCATTTTTGATCACCGCCTTTCTGTCGCACATGGTTACAGTGGAGCAGGGCCTGGCCGACTGCCGCAGTCTCCTGGGGAAGGGGCTGGCGAGGCCCAGTCCCAGCTCGAGAGGCCGTCACTACTGAAGCCGTGGTGCATCTACTCTTTTTTTCTAACGGTGTTTTTCAACTGTCTTTTTTTTGGTCCTCAAAATGCTGTTTATTTTATATTTTAAAGTGTTTTTAAAAAATTATTTTTAAATTGTATTTGACATATGAAGTTATAATTTCAAGTGTACAATATAGTGATTAGATATTTACATACCTAACAAAGTGATCATCCTGATAAGACTAGTACCTATTTTGCATAATTCATAGTTATTACAATATTATTGACTATACTAGAGGCCCAGTGCATGAAATTCGTGCATGGGTAGGGTCCCTAGGGCTGGCCAGCGATCAGGGCTGATCTAGGCCTTTCAGCTGGGCCTTCCTTTGTTTCGCGCTACCCCCTGGTGGTTGGTGCACGTCATAGCAAGCGATCGAACTCCTGGTCGAACTTCTGAGGGGACAATTTGCATATTAGCCTTTTATATATACACTAGGAGCCCAGTGCATGATTTGAAATTGTGCAGTGCCACCCACCCTCAAGTCACCTGTCTGGCCCTGCCTTCCTCTCCGGCCCTTGAAGCAGCCACTGCTGATCAGGCTCTTCCCCAGTGCAGGGGCACACACGCCCCTGCCTCTCCACCCCCGATGCTGTGTGCACAACCTCCTCCTGTCCTGCAACCCATTATGGCATCCCAGTTAATTAGCATATTTCTCTATCTTTTATGAAATTCTATATAATAAAAGGCTAATATGCAAATAGACTGAAGGGTGGAACAATCCGAACAACTGAACACTCCATTGCTATGATGTGCGCTGACCACCAGGGGGCATGTGCAGGGCATGGCGGGTGTTGGCTGCAGCAGGATGGAGAGGTGAGCAGGGGTACCAGACCATGGCGGGGCACCAGTTGCTGTCATTGGGGCAAGCCTCTATAATATATATACATATATATATATATATATATATATATATATATATATATTCCCTATGCTGCACTTTATATCTCATGACTATTTTTATAATGGCAATCTATAATGCTGCTTATATTTAAAATTTAAAAATTTACAGAAAAAATCATTTAAAAATGTTCTGGGGAACACTGAAATTTGATTTGTAAGCATAAAGAAAACAGTTCAAGATTTTAAAGAAGCTTATTTACAGTTTTTATACTGTTAACAATGTAAGTATTTTAAATTGAAGTATGCATTAATGAATTTTTAACAAATAAAATACTGGTTTGTTTTAATTCCAGGTGGCAGTCTAAAACATTTAGTACACATCAATCTGGCTGATTCTAAATTAATAGACTTGTTTAAACTTTAAGTCTTACATAAACTATATAAGTGTTGCTAAACATCTCGTAATTACAGCTAGCAAATCAATACTGCGTATTACATTTCAAATTTGTTGTATGTCTTGAACTTTAAACAAGTTTAAATTTATCAAAAATATCACTATACTGTCTAAATCTGTAGATCTGACAAATTTTAGTTTGGTCATGATAGATTTGTGTATTAGTATTCACCTTTTTCAGACTAGCTTTTAAGTTTTATGATAGTGTAATCAGTTTAAGATGTTAAAATTTCACTAAACTGCTTCCAAACGGCTTGGTCAAACATAAAATTCTAGTTGGGTGAAACATAAAATTTTAGTTCCCTAGTTTTATTGTAATTTTTAATTTGGTTTAATCACTGCCACCCTAACTTTTTAAATTTATTAAAGAACTGGATGAATATTTTAATAAAATAACATCAAAGTACATAAAACAAATACTGAAACTTATTGATTAAATTTGAAACACTGAAACTTTTAAAAATCAGGAGACGGAGCTCAGCAAAGTCTGAGTGTGTATGGTATTAATTATTCCAATAATGAAAAAAACAAAAATGCTAAAAATTAAGATTTTTGAAAATACAGTTATTAGTAACTTTGAACAAAACCAAAAATCTCAACATAACATTAGCTTATAGCCAAGTGATAATAAGTCTGCTTCAAGAGATTGTGTTTTAAAAAACTATTGATATTTGCAGTGTGACTTATGGCTTTATTGCAATTTTATTTTCTTCAACTCATCTATTGAAATCCTGCTAATTATCTAATAACAACTAGTTTGCCCAGGTGTTAGGTAGACAAAAGCATTACCTTACAATTTTGAAAGGAAAATGAACATTTTATAGTAATTTTATTCAAGTAAGAAAGCACATTTATGTGAATCGATGTGTGCATTAACATATTTTTAGGCATTGTCAGAATTGGCAGTAACTTTAAATGCATAGCTGCACATAGTGTCTTCCGGACTGTCAGGTAGTTTGCAGTTCCTGAGAAAAGGGAGCTGTTAAGATTCTGAAAGCTTCTCTTTATCTGCAGAATGTTAAGATGTATGTGGTTGATTGTTTTGATACTATTTGGTTTCATAACTGTCATGACTTTAAAAAAGATAGACTCTTACGTGTACAGTATTTTGTCTGCTTGTATCACAGTGAAGACAGAATTCTGAAACTAGTTTTTGAGTTACCCACTTTATATATTTAAAGCCTTCCCAAGTTAAAAAATATCTAAAGTTCTAAACATAGGGATAATTAAGTACTAACAGCCAAATCTATCCGGAAGGGTTTTAGAATTCCAAACATTTGTCACTGATATCCTACTCTTAATAAGATGTATTCTATTTTTAATCATTAGTAGAGTGTGCTACATGCAAGTGTATATAATGCTGTAGGGTCGCTTAGAAAAAAATGTTAAAACTTTGACTTTTTTAAACTAAAAATAAAAAAAAAAACAACCTATGAATGAATGGCTGGTGGTTAGGGCTATATTAGAGTCCTGGAGTGTTGCCCCCTGGTGGACAGTCTTTTCTGACTTGTTTCTACAAGTCAGTCTTTAGGCAATTAAAGTGTTTGGTCTGCGTTTAACACGTTCTTAAGTGTTTTGTAATGCATAAGCTTTTATTTCAACATTTTTACAAGGTGCTAAAGTCTAAAGCCCAGCCCTCTAAAATTTAATGCCCTGTACAGATTGTTAATGACAGGTTTAGTTTGTGATGGCTTTCCTAATAGCAAAGCTTTCAAAAGGGTTGGAGTACTTAAGGGGCGGGGGAGGACCATTTAAAACTCCTGGTGTCTGTGTTACAGAGAAGGCCCGAGGGCCGGAAGATGTGCTCTGGGTACACTGGGTGAGCTCTGTGCAAAGGTAACGTGGTGCTCAGTGCCTGCTCCTTTGGGCTTATGTTAATGTTTTTGACCAGTTACATCAGTACCTCAACAAGACCAAGAGTTTCGTCTTTGAGAGACCTGTTTCCCCATAGGCTTGGTGATATTAGTCACAGGTAACATGTTTTTGCATATAATCAGTGATTATAAGCATGATATTACATTCTAGATTGCCATAAAGTTTAACATGTCACTTTAAAAAATATATATATTTTATTAATTTTTTACAGAGAGGAAGGGAGAGGGTAGAGAGTTAGAAACATTGATGAGCATGAAAAATTGATCAGCTGCCTCCTGCACACCTACCGAGGATGTGCCCACAACCAAGGAACATGCCCTTGACCAGAATTGAGCCCGGGACCCTTTAGTCCGAAGGCTGATGCTCTATCCACTGAGCCAAACCTGTTAGGATAACAAGTCGCTTTTTAAATTGCACATCTAATAACTATAGAAGTATTTAGGACCCTTAAAAGGACTTTCTGGTAGAGGAGAACTTGAAATATCATATGCATTGCACCTTTTATTGCCAGCTTGCACAGCTATTTGTCTTATTCATGTGTCATGTCAGCTGCTTAGTGAGGCGGGAGGTTTTGTTACCTCGAAATGGTCTGTTGTATGTTGATGTGACGACTCCTTGCACCTCTTCTATACCATGTGGATATAAGTTAGATAACACCCAATGCTATTTTTTCTAGAGTGGGGTTTATACAGTTAGACTAGAGGCCCGATGCATGAAGATTCATGCAAGAAGGGGGCTTCCTTCCCCTGGCTGCGGGCACTACCTTTGCTCCAGCTGGAGCCGCCTTTCTGCCTTCCCACGCTGCCCAGAGGCCCAGAGTGGCTGGGACATTGCAGAAAGGCTGCATCATCACCATGGTGATGACACAAGCATCCCACTCCGCCCCCGACCACTCTGGTGCCTGTACATGCAAATTAACCTGTCATCTTTGTTGGGTTAATTTGCATACTCAACACCTGATTGGCTGGTGGGTGTTATGAAGGTACGGTCAATTTGAATCTTACTCTTTTATTAGTGTAGGTTATTATATTGGACAATTTTCTTGGAGATCTGTGTTGTTGTTTTTTAATCTTTATTGTTCAGATTATTACAGATGTTTCTCTTTCCCCCCATAGCTCCCCTCTACCTGATTCCCCAGCCCACCCCATGCCCTTAACCCCGCTACTGTCTTCATCCATAGGTGTAAGATTTTTGTCCAATCTCTTCCCGCACCCCTCTCACCCCCTGTCCCCCAAGAACTGTCAATCCACTCCCTTTCTATGTCCCTGATTCTATTCTATTCATCAGTTCATTCTGTTCATCAGATTTTTTATTCACTTGATTTTTAGATTCACTTGTTGATAGGTATGTATTTGTTGTCATTTTGTTCATAATTTTTATCTTTATCTTTTTCTTCTTCCTCTTCTTAAAGAATATCCTTCAGCTTTTCATATAATTCTGGTTTGGGGAGCATTGCTTTTATATTAAGCATTCTGCTGGGAGTAGGTATCTTAGAAGAAAAGCAAGGTTGGGTGGCTTAGGATGAGGAATGTCAGATATTTGGATCAAATTTTTCTTTCGTTAGTGTGTGTATTTGCTATATGAGAATTCTACAACATGAAATACTTTCCATCATGATTCTCTTGTGAGCAGTAATAATTGTTGGCTTATTTTATTTGCTTGATTCTATAAAATGTATTAAAATTGGAAATATAAGCCATGTTGGTTGTCTAACTCTACTTCTTGGAAACAAGAAGTCATCTAAACTCTTTTCCTTCTTCATACTCTCGGGGGGGGTGGGATTATTGTAGTTTCTAAAGTTGATAAGAATGTGATATAACTTGATCAAGAACAAATTCAAGAATTTGCCTTGGAAAAGCACCACATCTAATTGGCAGTCATGTGAAATGAAAAGTGTTAATGAAGAGATACCCTACATTCAAAATACAGCACTTTTAAAGGTTTCATTATCTTAAAATATCTCTTCTCACAGGTACAGTCACTTCATGATGGTAAAATTTTGCTTTTTAATTATTCCTGAAATGTCCTTGACAAAGTTTTATCAATTATTTTTACCCTTGAGTATCAAGTATTCTAAATTTAGATCAGTGCTTTCAATTTGAAAAATGTGAAATGTTATATACCTGTAAAATTTTAACTTTTCTAGTAACCACAGTAAGATGTCAAAAGTAACAGTGACATGAGCTTTCATTTTGTTTACAACCCAATATGTCTTAAATATTAATCTCTGTACATGTGATCAATATTAAAAACCAGTGAAATTTTATATTCTCTGTTTTTGGTACTAAGTTTTCAAAATCTGTTATGTACTTTACACTCATGGAACAATTCCATTTGACTGGATTAGCCACATTTCAAGTGCTCAGAAGCCTCATGTGGCTAGTGGTTACTCCATTGAATAAAGGAGTTTTAAGATACTTAGTTTAAAAAATCACTTATTAAAAATATGATTGAGTCTTGCTGGGGAAAAATGTAATGGTATATATAAAACTAGCTTAACTATGGAAAAATTTGGGGATGATTAATTTTCAATGTGACTCAAACAAATTAGAGGTTGTGTGTCTGAATACTTCATTCCCTTGTGACCACCCTGAGTTTCAAGGGAGATACGTGTAAATGACTGTGTTGTGTGAATGGTGCACTTTTGAAGGAGCTGCTCTTTGAGCCACACAAGCAGTAAGTCTCTTATTTAAAAAGAACTCTTCCATGATGTTCAACTCCGTGTGTTTCTGTGCTTGGTTGAAATACTGGGAGTAATTTTTTTGGTTAAAGGCACATTTTTCAGATTAAATCTCACTCTGGAGACTACAGAAATCTTTGATTATTCATGAATCAGGGATCAGTTTGTGCCCAATTGATTTCAACCATTACTTTTCGAGCAATGTTCTGTCATGTTAACCTTGCACATATTTTAAGTGTAAGAACCTTAACAGTAATCTTCCCTTGAAGGGACATTTGTCTCCTATGAGGAAGAGAGATGGCAGTGTGCACTTGCAAACATTGGGAATAGGTGCGCACAGAGAGGAACATGTGGTCTTGGACTCTCCCAACCCGTATCCCTGGCTTCAGTCCAGTTTCTATCCATACAGCTACGGTTGTCAGACTGTTCTAGACAGATGATGAAGAAGATACCCAGCTTTGAAAGATAAATACACTTCTGTTTTAGTTAAGGGGACTAAATAAAACACGGATGTTGTTTCCATGGAGACCTGGGAGCTGGGGGATGCCTACTTAGAACTGTAATGTTTAAGGAGACTTTTCATCTTTTATTCCTGTGTAACAGTGTTGAGTTATTGTTCAGGTGCTATGAGCCAGGCAATCTCAGCACCTGAATATACAACGATGAATAAGATAGAGATAATTTTGCCTTCAGGGAGCTTTCTCTGTTAAAAGAGACCTCACCAAATACTTGAGTTAGCTTAGTTTTCAGTATAGTTGCCTTCCTTCTTGGTATTAATACGCAACCTTGTCCATTTATTGTCAATATTGAATCTTGGTATATAAATTATTGATTCAGTTAAGCTGTGGGGTTATGCCGGGGGGCGAGGGGGGGGGTCGCCCTTTTCCGCATCCAGCACGGAAAGAGAGATGACCTGGTCCTAAATAGAGGCGGCTGGGGATTGAGAAATAAAAGAAAGAAACAAAACTGCAGAGATAGAAAGAAAAAGCTGGGAGCTGGGTAGAACCTCGGTCCTCTCTGATGGAGGGACAGGGACCCAAAGCCAATACAATGTGTTTATTTATACCCCCAAATACCAGGAAGCTTCACCAAAAGTTAGGCCCAAGCATTTCTGGTGCTTGACTGGATTTACATATCAAAGTCACACTCCCCAACATCTGGGCAGAGATAAGAGTCAGTGTTGTTAACACTCTGGCCTTTTTGGCAAAGCGTGTTTCCAGGGCATGGCCTTGCCTGTTGCCTTGGGTTCAGCTGACAGTAATTAAAGAAATGCCCATGTGCCTTCCCAGGCGTTGTCTACATGGGGTAATGTGAAGATATTTTAGGATTAGCATGCCATTGACCTTTTGGGTTTAACATGCAGCCTATTATTTTTCTGGAGTTATTTGACAAGGTTACATTATTGGTTGGATGACAGGTGGAATCAGTAAGATTGAATATAGTGAATGAAGAGAAGAGGCAGAGACTCGAGCCAGAATGCCCAGATACGGATTCTGACCCTGCCACACATTAGCAGTGTCTACTTGGACAACTTAAGCTTATGCTTTTGATTCCTGTCTATAAAATGCTGACTGCAAGGGTTAAATGAGATACTAGACATTATCTTGGGCAGTTTGGGCTGCTATAACAAAAACCATGGACTGGGTGGCTTAAGCAGTAGGCATTTATTTCTCATAGTTCTGGAGTCTGGGATGTCCAAGATCAAGGTCCAGATAGATTGGTTGGGTGCTTGGTGAGACTTGTGGGCTGCAGACACACCTGGCTTTTTCGGGTGCCAGTGAAGAGAGCCTGGTTTGTCTTCTTAAAAAGACTAATCCCATTTTGGGGCTCTACCCTCACGACCTCAACTAAGCCTGCCTATTTCCCAAAGGCCCTGCCTCCTGATACCATCATAGGGGATTAGGGCTGCAATAGGACACATTTTTTGGGGGGACACATAAAGCATTTCTTGTTTATATTCTTGTTTAAACTGTTGTCAAACTTTACAGTGGGAGAAAAGATGCAACTACCAAAGATTTTTGGCAGAAAAACTAGGAATCTAAAATGTGAACTGGAAATAATCTTTATGAACACACGGTTTATTTCTCTAGGAGCAGTGACCAAGTCAGTAATAGCACCTTAGTGACCAGATTGTGTGTGTGTATGCATGATTTCTGCCTGTGCGGCTCTGTGGTTGAGCATTGATCCATAAATCAGGAGGTCACGGTTCGATTCCCTGTCAGGGCATATGCCAGTCCTGGGCTCAGTCCCCAGTAGGGAGGGTGTTCAGGAGGCAGCTGATCAAGGATTCTCTCTCATCATTGATATTGCTATCCCTCTCTCTCCTTTCCTCTCTGAAAATTTTTTTAAAAGGGAGGGGGAGACTAAGGCTGATTACAGATGTGGGCAGGAAGTGTACAAGTTGAACCTGGATTTATCATATCAGAACAGACAGCAAGACAGCTCCCAGAGCTTACTAGAGTCAACCAAAAGTGCAGGAACCAACGTGAAGAGGCTTCCACTGACAAGACAGGGCAGTTTGAGCATCAGAAAGAGTGAAAGCAATGGATTGATACATACAAAATCTCTCTTGAGTCCATGAATTTATAATGATCCTGGAAAAGATAAACATTTGGTCAGCTTTGTACAATGCCAGAGCACCAACTGAAAATTTTGACATAATGGTGTCTTTGAGCTCTTGAAAGACCAGATTGAGATGAAGACTTGCATGAAGCTGATTTAGTTTGGAGATTATTTCAGAGAGCCAAAGTGAGGAATGGGGAGAGTAAAAAGGGGAATGAGGAAAAGCCAAGGAAGGCTACTTGACTGATTGGCCAGAAGGAAGTGGGTGGGGCCTTAGAGAAATGTGCAGAATGCTTCCCTGCTGGTGGCTTGGGGCATTTGTCTACTGCTCCCACTCCCTGCCAGTGGTCGACAAACTGCAACTCAGGAGCCGCGGTTTGCCACTCTGTTGACTAATGAATTTGCCGACCACTTGGATAGGGGCTTAATCACAAGGAACAGCAGCCTGTAATTATTGGAATCGAGAGTCTATCAGTGGTCGGCAAACTCATTAGTCAGCAGAGCCACAGTTTAGGGGGAAGGAGGTAGGCAGACACTTAGTGTGTGCGGAAGAAATCAGAGGTGTGTGGGAGAGGGGGCACAACCTGCTGCAGAGGTGGAGGAACCCAGTACTGACCCTGCCGTCACTGTACATCCTGGGCTTCCGGGTATCCAAATAGCTGATAAGGGAGGTTGATCTTAATGAAGAACTGCAGCCCAAATCCAGACACCACTTTTCAGCTCTGATGGAAGAATGTGTTTGGGCAGTGATCATCAGGGACTGAGCATTTTAGGAAGGCAGCCAGAGATAAATTGGTCTCAGGACCTCCTCATGGAAGAGGACACACTCCCTGTGACGTATTATTGACTGAGTTAACCAAACAATAGCAGCAAAAACAAATAGAGTCTTCAGATCTAATTACTACTTGTGTGGGGCACAGAGGAACATATTAAACACCACCATGGGGGCTTAATTAGCAAAATCCAGACATGACAAATGATAAATTTGGGATTTTTTCCCTTTACCTCCAAGTAAGTGGAAGAAAAAAAAGGGAATGTGTAGATTGAGACTAGTGTCATAATCAACCAAGTGCAATGTGCGGGCCTTCCTTGGATACTGATTGAAGAAACAGCTTTAAAAACAAATTTTAAAAAATTGTGGCTGTATGACTAGATTTTTAGTGTGAAGTTTTGGTCATCTTTAAAGACTGATATTAGTATTTTGTCTACTTAGTGTTGTTTTAAGAGATACTAATACCTAGAAATAAAAGGCATGAGAACAAGTTGGGGGTGATGGTTACATTCCGGGAGGCAGTAGCATGGATAACTTTAGCTCTTACTCTGTTTGGTGAGGCGGGTTCATAGGAGATTTATGCTTTGTGATATAAAAAAATTATACGTCACTGTGCATCCAACTCAGCATAGTAAACAATTATGATAGAGGATGAAGTGGATACAATCCAGAATGAATAATTGTACAGGATTTATGACCTGGATCACCAAATAAATGGCATGGGGGCAGTGAAGGGAAATTCTCGTGTCAAATAGACCTAAGGATACATCAGCTCTCCATGTGTGCCTCTGGGCAGGATCTCAACATGAACAGATCATTTGCAAAAAGATAGTTATAGGCAATTGGAAATAAACAGAATGGATATCTGATATCAAGGAATTTTTGTTACTTTTGAGAAGCAACAATGGTGTTGTGGTAAAATTTAAACCCAAAGGGTCCTTATTTTTTAAAATATATATATTTTATTGATTTTTTTACAGAGAGGAAGGGAGAGGGATAGAGAGTTAGAAACATCGATCAGCTGCCTCCTGCACAACCCCTACTAGGGATGTGCCTGCAGCCAAGGTACATGCCCTTGATCGGAATCTAACCTGGGACCTTTGAGTCCCCAGGCCGACACTATCCACTGAGCCAAACCGGTTAGGGCAGGGTCCTTATTTTTTTTTACACTTATTTGCTGGAGTACTTCAGCATGATCGTGGGGCTTGTTGGTAAGGTGTAAGCATACTAACAAAGACCGGGGGTTCATACTTGATCATTGAAGCTGGTATGGGCATGTGGCGGCGATTTTATTAGCTTATATCTAGTGTGGTGTCAAAGTAAAAGTTACTCTAAAGTTAACTTATATCAGTTCACTGATTAATAAAGGTCTTGAAGATGCCCTTTGGAGTCTGAGCTTTTCTGTAATTTAAATTGCTTTTAATAAATAACTAGTATTGAATTTTCATGGTAACTAATATTCCAAGTACAATGTTAAACTTTACCTCATTTTTCTCTTCAGGGGAAAAGTCTTAAATTCTATATGGTTAACTTATAAAAAGATTGTTGTGGGGTTCTTTTTAAAAATAACACAGTAATTAAATATCTTTAAATGATTTTTGCTCTCAAACTTAAGTGTGGCAGTTCTCACTCCCCTTGTAATTTTTAATTTTTTAAAATTTATTTTAGAACAAAAGGCAGGGAGAGAAAGAGAGAGAAACAAAGACAAACACACACGGATTTAGAGAGAAACAGATCTGTTGCCTCCCGCACACACCTTGACCCGGGATTGAGCATGGGGCCTGCCTGACCTGGAGTCAAACTGGCAAGCCCCCTCAGTGCCCTGGCATCACTCAACCAAGTCACACTGGCTAGGGCACTTCCCTTACAATATTTAAGAAAATCATTGGAAATGTTAGTTGTTTCTGGATGGCGGATCTGTGAGTCCCGTTTCTCTTTTCTTTCTGTATATTATAACACAACGTAACATAATTACTGAGTGCCTCCCAGGTGCCCAGCTCTGCTCTAGGCTCTGAACACAGCCCGAGGACCTGCTCTTATGGTGTGTCCTGTTTCTGCTACTTCGGAGGGGGTGAAACACCAACTTACTTTGCTGATAGTTAAATTGAACTTCAGTGAATTGGAAACCATAAAGTAGAAACAAAGGCCAATATCAATTCTACCAATTCTTAAGTATTTGGAATCAAACCTAGATATAACAACTCTAAACGCTCATGAGGGAAGCGGATGATGATGTGTTGTTAAAAAATATATTTGTGTTGGTTTCAGAGAGGAAGGGAGAGTGAGGCAAGAATAGAAACATCAGTGCTGAAAGAGAATCACTGACAGGTTGCCTCCTGCATGCCCCCGCTGGGGAACAAGCCTAAAACCCGGGTCCATGCCCTGATGGGGCATCGAACTGGTGATCTCCGGGGCATGGGTTCATGCTGGAGGCACGTTTGGAAGAATGCCTTGGGAAACATGGTTAATGACATACACAAGTTAGTATTCTATTTAAAGATTTATTGGGAGTCCTGAGAAATGGATATTTGTTTTTATAAGTGAATAATTACCTGCTAATGACCAGAACTCTGTATGTACATTTACATGGGTACTTTTGGGAAAAAATATTTGGTAGTATATATCAGAAGAATGAGTCCAATGGTAATAAATGCTTAGTTTCTCAAGATTGTGCTGCTAATTCTTACTGGGTCAGATGTTTGATTAAACAGATTAGTATTTGCATATCTGTAGTAATTCTTACTTCCTTGGTTACTCAGGGTAAATATTTATACAATGTTAGTAACTTTTCTGCTAACTAAAGCAATATAGAGCAGTTTTGAAATCTGTGCATTAAGGCTTTTGTGGAAAATATAAAACCTTATACAGTAACAGAGCTGTAGTACACACACTGCAGCTTTTACTACGGTTAACAGGTGAGTTAAAAAAAGACATCTCACTAGCATTTCATATGTAAATTGAGACCGAGTGGTGGTTAAAACACTTTTCCTCCTTAAATGGACTCTCACTATCTCTTTGGTATATTGCTCTTGGAGACTACACTTCGTTTCATTTTCTCAAAAATATGCATCTTACTTTCCACTTCATGTTCACAGACAGAATATAGATATTCTTTAGCCTCTCCTAAGGGATAGGCGGAACCTCTGGCAGTAGTTGTTCTCATGCTTTGGGGAAGTAGAAGGGACAAAAGACTAGGCTGTGAATCTTGTCTGAGCTGGTGTTTTATTGTGGTACTTCAAAATAAGTGGATTATTTGACCTGGAAAGGGAAACTAACATGTTTCTAATTTTAGAAGTTAAGTAATTTATTTCACTTGAGATGTCAAGCCTAACTGCTAGTCTATTGTTTTAAGAAATATATTTTTATTGACTTCAGAGAGGAAGGGGGAGAGACATAGATGAGAGAGAATCATTGATTGGCTGCCTCTTGCATGACCTCCTATCCCCACCCCATCAGGCCCGCAACCGCGGGACGTGCCCTGACCCTCCTGGCTCATAGGTCCACGCTCACCCGTGAGCCAGGGCAGCTTTGGTTTTCGGTGAAAACACCTGGTTAACCCTAAATTTCTTTGGCTTCTACAGGGGTGATTGGTGTGTGGTATCTATGCTAAAATCTCATATGATTATTGTCTTCCCTTCCTCCTCTTCCTCTCTCTGACAGTGTTAAAAAAGAATGTAGGTGTGTGTAATGGATATTATTATACAGAGTTTACTATATATACATTTTACATATGTGGGCATTGAACTAAGGTTGTTTTTGTGGGGTTTTTTTTAATGTTTTTCTGCAGTGGACTCCTTTGATAGCCTGAAATGTATGGACCTCTTAGGATGTTTTTAAGTGCATAAAATAAAATACATAGGATTATGAGGAAATTGATTACTTTTAAATACAGTTAACAAAATGTTAAAACTCATAGTAACATGTGCTCCTTAACATAAGGAACAAGTTCTGGCAGCACATCTAAATTTCTCAGTAATGAGTATAGATGATATTTAAAGATCTGCAACAATTTATTGTAATATGAAAAGAACAGATTTATGTTGATGTCAAATTATGAGCAGTGTACTTCTACTGTAGTTGAATGCTATCATTTATGATTAAAAAGAGGCACTAAATTTCAGGGGATAGTGAAGATAATAAATATATGACCACCCCCACCACCCATCCACGCTCCCTGAATTCTGTCTTTTAATTGCACCCCTTGGCTGCAGTCTCAGATTAAGAACATTCTGCTCTAAGGCTTTGCGTCCTGCAATGCTTAATTTGAGGCTGAAGGGTTTAAACTTAGAATATGGTCGTCAGTTGAAATGTGTTTCAAACATTGTCTCTGCCAATTTAGAGGCTTTAAGAATGAGCCCTAACCATCTAATGTGGCAGATCTCCAAATGGGCTCAGCGTGTTCCCTGTGACCAACTTTCTCTCCTTTTTCCCTCTTGGGCTGCATTTCCTTACTTTATATGGGCTTTTAGTTAATAAAAAATTAATAATTCAAGTAGTTTTTAAACACTCGCTGGCTATTAATGTCGTTTGCTTTTATATGTGTTCTTTTTTTTTTAACATTTTAATTCTTCTGCAGGATTCGGAAACTTCAGATACGAAATATCCCGCCTCACTTACAGTGGGAGGTAAGAATTTCTATGTTTAAAATTAAGATTTTAATATCTAAGCCTGTTAGTTTTTCCAAAGGTTTTTCTCCTTCCCACAACTCTTGTGCTAGAACACACAATTTTTCTCTCTTATGGTTTGTGTTTTGCTCTGGGGGCTTTTCTGTATCTTTTAAACATTTTGCTCTTTGAGATATTTATAAAAAAGTTAAAATAGCTTCTTGGGTAGTCCCCTTCATTCAGTCTCATCCCAACTGAAGCTTTTTATTTGAGGTCTTTCTCATGAGTTTGCCAATTGTACTTAAATATGAAGTTCCTTCCTTGGCAAATTTGTTTTAAAAGAAAAATACCTGTTACTGAGGCTTTGCTTTAAAATGTTCCTCTGCTTTCTTTTGCTCAGATGGTGGCACCGTAGTGACTGGGCATAACACAAACTAAACATTTAGCACAATTGATTCGTCTGTGTCAGCAATTTTCAGAGCATAAGAATGATATTATGGTGAGAGTTTGAAACACCAGTGGTTGAAGAGATGAAATATCTGTTGACTCTTCCCGATGATGGAACCTGAAAGTTCTGAAAACCTAACTTGGAGAGGCAGTGTAAGGAAAGCTGCTCAGCTCTTGTGTATTTTTAATATAAAAATCAAGAGTATAACTACCTTTGTAATTTCCATGTTTGTCTTCTAAAATGACAGTTGATGAGATACTAGATCAGAACCTTCATCAAAATGCAAAGTATGCTTAAAAGGTTTCTTTGGTGGTGAGTTGAGGGAAGTTGATCAGAAGTCTGATTTTCCAAGGTCCCGATTGGTAACAACTCATTTATGCTCAGAATATTTTAGACAGCGTTTATACCCAGAACAATATTATTTATTGAATTTAATCTTTGTAGGAGGAGTTAGTTTTTTGGTATATGCTTGAGTGTTTTTCAAGTTATGTAATGCATAAAGAGTATACTTTTGTAGATGGAAACAATATAAATAAGGTTAAGCTCAATGCTTTTTCCTGTTTTAGATGAACACTTATTTAAGGAATTGAATAGCTTGGAGGATGGTCCCCAAATCAAATTTTGTGGCTTGATTGCTTTGTTTTAACATGATGCATGTTAAATATGATTTTTCTGCTTGTGTATTGTAGCTTTCAGTGAAATAGTCAAATTGTTGCAGCCAATTTTAAGCAAGTGAATTATTAGTGTAGTAGTATATCGGATACAGGCAAGTGGCAATTTCGTTTAACTCTTCCAAAGTATCTCTTCAAATTTAGATTGCAGTAGCTTCTCAAGCATTTAGTTTATTGTACTTTTGGTAGTTTTTCAGGCTTTTAGTTTATTGAATTCTTATTGTGGATAAAAGTTAACCTCATTCATGAGACTAAATCTTTATTTCGCATATTTAACTTTTAAAAAAAATTTATTGATTTTGAAAGAGAAAAATAACTGACTTGTTGTTCCACTTATGTATGCATTCATTGGTTGATTCTCGTATGTGTCCTGACTTGGCATTGAACCCACAGCCGTGGCCTATTGGGATGACGCTGAGCTCCCCGGCCAGGGCTGCTGTATCTAACTTTCATATTTCATTTTACCCTCATCCATCGTTCTTTAAGGCAGTGTCGCCAACCGGTAGTCCGCGGACCACTGGTGGTCTGTGAAGTCCGAAAGGGTGGCGACTGCTGCTGTAAGGTACGGTGAGGTTGGTGACATTTCCGTTTCCAGATGGGCGAATAAGGGGACACAGATAACTGAGTAAGAACACATACTGAACGGTAAAAAGTTTGGAACTAGACTTTTGAAACTCTTGACTTTTACCTCTAAAAATTTTTAAGTGATTGTTTGAAATTGATCAGCAAAATTTACTGAGGGGTTGCTCTGGCTGGCACCGCTCAGTGGTTAGAGCATAGGCATGTGCAGGGATCTAGGTTGTAGGTTCAGTCCCAGCCCAGTGCGTGTGGGTGTTTGGGAGGCAACCAATCCATGTGTTTCTCTCAAATCGATGTTTCTCTTTCCCTTCCTCTCCCCTTCCTTCTCCCCCACCTCCCTGCCCCTCCACCTTCCTTCCACTCACTCTCAAAAAAAAAGTCTGTGGGAAAAAAATATCCTAGTAAGGGTTAACAACTTCCTGTAGGATAAGATGGCGTGAGGTTTCCTTTTCTTGAAGATGCGAGTGAACACCATCTGTTTTTCCTTTCCAGACAAGTCACTGTTGTGTGGTGTGGCTTTACCTGCACGCCCTGAGTGTGCTGGCTGTTTTGTGCCAAAGCCTTGTTTTCAACAGTGGTGATTTGGCACTAATAGATCCCTCCCGACTCCTTAATATTGGCGGTAATAGACTTGCAATCTACTGATTACTCTTAGAATCACTGAAAATAGACTGTACATTATGTGCCTCCTGATTTGATGCAATAGGAACTACATAGACTAAAATAGAGGTTTGACTGGATTCACGTTTTTTTTGTCATATATATATATATATATATATATATATATATATATATATTTGGATTCATGTTTAATCTGACCTTTTTTTAGAAATTATTTTTTAAATATGTTTTCTTACTGATTTCTGAGAAGAAGGGGAGAGAGAGAAACATCAGTGGTAAGAGAGAGAATCACTGATTGGCTGCCTTCTGCATGCCCCACCCTGGGGATCCAGCCCACAGCCCATGCCCTGACCAGTGACCTTCTGGTTCTTAGGTTATGGCTCAACCCCTGAGACACGCCGGCCAGGCTGGAAAGGACTTCTTTAAGGGAGCTTTCCCGCTGATCTTACTATCTTAGTACTGCTCTCTCATCAAAATAATCAGAATTCCTAATAAGCACTCACAGATGTTGGAAGGAGCCCCTCTCTGAGAGAAATGTGAGCTCCATCAGTTACGTACACGAGTGTCGGTGAAGGGCCGGTCAGGCCGCACCGTGGGCTCAGGCGATCCAGGTGAAGAGGCGGCTGTGTGTGACACAGGCCGAGCCTCGGAGCTGGGTGTCCGCATTGGGGGCTGCAAGCTGGCAGGCCCGGAGGTGCTCACGCTGGAGCCGCTACATTTTCCGAGGCAGAGATTTGACTGTGTGGTCTGACCTGCTTACGCGGAATAGACTTCAGACTCCCAGTCCTGGTGGAAAATTGAGAATGTGTGTTGGCTCTGCCTGGAGGACTGGAGATCCAGTTTCTCTGGAGAGGGGAGCCGGGAGGATGAGTGCCTTGGGAGGAGACGCCAGGGTTTTTGCAGTGTCGGCCCGTTGCGGCCACGTGTGTGGGCTGGTGTGACTGACTACAGGACAGAAGCTGCCTCTGGTTAAACGCGGGAGGAGAGCGCGGGAGGGCATCGGCTCCTCAGACTGAAGCACCTCAGACCGCATCCGGCCTCTGAGTTCCGACTCTGGGTTCGGGAGTTGGTCTCTGCTTCTTTTGTTGTTAATCCTCACCCGAGGATTTTTTCCTATTGATTTTTTAAGAGAGAGTGGAAGAGAGGGGGAGAGATGGAGCGAGAGAGAAACATCTCAGAGAGAGACACATCGATTGGTTGCCTCCCACGTCCATCAGGGCTAGAGATGGAGCCTGTAACCCAGGCACATCGCCTTGACGGGGATAGAACCTGGGGCTCTTTAACCCCGGGGCCGGCGCTAGGGTGGTCTCTGTGGCTTGAAGTGGAGGCGAGTAACTAGTATACCAAAAATAAAACCCGGTGCTACAAGTTGGAAATTGCAGCATAAAATAGTGGTTTTTGTTTTTTGTTTTTCTTAGAGTAGAGTTACCTTAATTATTTCTTTTAAAGGCCTTTCTTGGTGCTTTTATGTGAGCTTGAAGCAGTTTTTGGAAGTAACTAGATCTTATAGGGCCAGACAGCACACTTTATTTAGGGCTTGGCCTGTTAGTTTTGAGCCCCACTCCTAATAACCAGTTTGGAGAAGTTGACTTTCTAGGATGTAGGAAACATTAGAAAGCCCTTGGCTCTCTTCATGATGAAAAGGTTATTTTTTGTCGCCTGGCGGCGGGGAGGAGCGTCAGAACCTCCCTGTCAGTTACATTGAGGCGGCGTGTTCGGTCTTGGGAAGAAGGGCCGAAGCTTTAGAAGGATGCCCACATTTCAGAACATATAAAGAGGCATTCTAACAAATAAGGTGGAACTCTCAGAAGATGGCTATTTTGTTGTGAGATGAGGCAAGTACTTATAATAGAGAAATGATATGATCTACATTACACTTAGAATGTAGAAAGCTTAATGAGGGTAAGTTGTAGAGGTCAGAAATTTCCAAGAGATTAACAACAGCTTCTTAAAGCTGGTAACATCTCAGTGAAGCCTATTATTTTCCTTCTATCTGTGCTCTGACTCTAGTGAGAGAGCAATAGCCGGCACCTCCCGGCGGCTCCAGGAAGTAGAAATAGCATCGTTAAGAGAGACTTTGGCAGAGGGAAAGCAAACAAGTTTTTATTTAGAAAAAAATAAGGAAGGAAGCAAGAAGATAGTGGTGCCATGCTATCTAGTCTGGGGGAAGACAGGACAAGAGCAGAATTAGGTCCAGAACGTGTGCTGAGAATGAGAAGACTGTCTTGGACCGCAGGGGGAGGCGCGGTGACTTGCAGTTCAAGAGATGTAGGCAAGGGCTGGGAGTCTGCTAGCTGAGGACCCTCGTGGGTGTGGCTGTCTTTAAGGGAAGGCGCTGTCACATTTTCATTTTCCCACCCCGGTTCCTGTTCGGCACTCGGGTCAGACGCTGTTTGGCCCATGCCGAGTATGTGAATTACTGCCGGACGGAAGCTGGGTGAGACCAGGGAAGTTAAATATAAATGACAACGTAAAGCTAACAATCCGAAGCACTTTACCTCAGCCACATGGAAAAAGACATCTGTAGGGATAGCAGGGTTGACATTAACCAGGAACTGAACAAGAAGTCACCAGAGGCATTGATGTTGAATATTAGAAATAACCCATTTAAAGGCTGCCTTCTGCAAAGGACATCTTGGAGCTGGACATAAAAGTAGTGGCTGATAAACGGTGTTTTGGGTGGGTGCTTTTTAAAAAACATATTTTATTGGATTTTTCACAGAAGAGGAAGGGAGAGGGATAGAAAGTCAGAAACATTGATCAGCTGCCTCCTGCACAGCCCCTACTGGGGATGTGCTCGCAGCCAAGTTACATGCCCTTGACCGGAATCGAACCCGGGACCCTTCAGTCCGCAGGCCGACGCTCTATCCACTGAGCCAAACCGGTCTCGGCGGGTGGTGCTTTTCAGACTGCTTTCTTCAAAGGAGATGGTGTGGTTGAAGCCTCGTGTGTGCAGATAGATAAAGGCAGAGCTATTCAAAGGTAGGTTAGATTCTGGCCTCCTGGCTCCCTGTTTGGCCCCCAGGAATCCTCTGGGGAGATGTTTTGGGGCTCTGAAAATCACTGTGACATCAGTGAATTTGAGCAAATAGTTGTTAGAGGTAATTGATCTTGACAAATACTTTGGAAGGAATAGGCAATTTAAGATGTAGACAGGTGACTGTCTTCACCAGGCACTGCTGAGCACTGGCCCATAATGCTGACATTTGGTACACACTATGTGCGGGGTGCTGGATTAACCCATTTCATCTTCACAACAGCCCCATGTCCCCACTTTACAGATGGGGCAACTGAGGTGCAGAAAGTGAAATAACTTGTCCAGGGTCACGCAGCTAGTAAGGGGTACGGTTTCTATTCTTACTCAGGTTACTCACACCGCAAACTCCCCCCCCCCCCCCCCTGCAAAAGGCAATTCCTATTTATTTCTTGTAATTAATTATCACTTATTTGCTTTCAACATGCCATTGAAAGTTTGACAGTGAACCCAGGAGAAACGGGACCTTTCCCAGGGCTGGAGTAGCTGTGTGGTTACGAGAGAGGAATGGACTTGGACAGATTATTTGGGGAAGTTTTTGTAAACTCTCCCTTTTAGAGAACTTGGGTCAGCAGAGTTCTTGCTGTATCATTGCTCTGGGCGGGGTGAGACTTGGCCTCACTAGAAACGGCCTGGTGAAGGTGTGGGGGGCGGCCACCCCGTGTCCCCCGCGCCCGGGCACCGAGGTGCTGGGCTGTGGCCCGCACTGCAGCTCCGAGACGGTCATCCCATGGTCTTCCTTTATCAGTAAACCTGCTGTGGAAATCTAAACTTAAACAAAAGGGGCTACCATGAATGGCGGAGTTTACACCATCGTTCATATATGGTCAGGCAGCCTTGTTTTGTTTATAACTCCACCCTCCTCACCCTTTTCCAGATGATTTTGAAGTAGACTTAGACATATTACTTATTTAGTAAATACTTAAGTATGTATCTCTAAAAGATAACATTTCTGTATCAGTTTGCTTGGGCTACTGTAACAAAATACCGCAAAGTGGGTGGCTTAACTGACAGGAACTTTTTTAAAAAATTGCTTTGAGAGAAAGAGAGAGAGAGAAACATTTATGTGAGAGAGACACATGGATTGGTCGCCTCTCAACTGAGCTCTGATGGGGCTGAGGATTGAACCTGCAAGCCAGGTATGTGCCCTTGACTAAGAATTGGACCCGAGACCTGTTGGTGAGCAGCCGACGCTCAAACCACTGAGCACACCAGCCAGGGCCGTTGGTTGATTCTTGTATATGCCTCGGCCAGGGAGGGAACCTGCAACTGCGGTGTATCAGGATGACCCTCCAAACTGCTGAGCCACACGACCAGGGCCACCGGGACTGTTTATCTCACAGTCCTGGAGGCCTGAAGTCTGATAACAAGGTGTTCCTTGTGAGGGCTGTGAGGGAGGATCTATTCAAGGTCACTCTGTTCTGATAGTTCCTGGCATGTGGCATTGTAACTCCAATGTGTGTGCATGTCTAAATGTCTCAGGACACCAATTATATTGGGGTAGGGGCCATTCGAATGACCTCATTTAAAATATATGTATATAGCCCTAGCCAGCTTGCTTCAGTGGATAGAGCGTCAGCTTGCAGTCTGAAGGGTCCCAGGTTCAATTCTGGCCAAGGGCACATGCCTGGGTTATGGGCTCGATCCCTAGTAGGGAGTGTGCAGGAGGCAGCCGATCAATGATTCTTTCATCATTACTGTTTCTCTCTCCCCTCCCTTCCACTCTGAAATCAATAAAGAAATATATTTTAAAAAAATACATATATAATATTGATTTCAGACAGGGAGGGAGGAGGAGAGAGATACAAACATCAGTGATGAGAGAGAGTCATTGATAGGCTGCCCCCTGCACGCCCCACACTGAGGATCCAGCCCACAGCCCAGGCATGTGCCCTGACCTGGAATCAGACCGGCG
Source organism: Antrozous pallidus (assembly GCA_027563665.1). Lineage (NCBI taxonomy): Eukaryota > Metazoa > Chordata > Mammalia > Chiroptera > Vespertilionidae > Antrozous > Antrozous pallidus. The sequence continues at coordinate 73,825,114 of CM050521.1, read as the reverse complement.
ACCTTTTGGTGCACAGGACATTACTCAACCAACTGAACCACACCGGCCACGGCCAGGCAGAGCTTTTGACGTGGTACCTGCTGTGCTGTTTAAGATTAAGTGTGATTCCATAACTGAGATTTACAGGAAAGGACATTTACTATTTGGGGGTGGGAAGTAAGGTAACAGTTATCCAAACTTTATTGTTACATGGCCAAAGAGCCAAACAAGTAAGTTAAAACGCCCATTTAAAAACTGGAATCTTTTTCTGCATGGGAACGACAGGTCTGCATGATCTAAACTCATAGGGGCCCACTGAACTCTTGCTGTTTTCTGTACCAAGGGGATCCTAAGTCTGAAGTAAGACTTGTGTTGAACATCGATCTGTATCATTTTTTACTTACAACACTTCTGACATCAGATATCTTTGTTATTTTATTTTTTCATTGCAGTTTACATTCATTATTATTATCATTTTAATATATTTTATTGATTATTTTACAGAGAGGAAGGGAGAGGGATAGAACGTCAGAAACATTGATCAGCTGCCTCCTGCACACCCCCTACTGGGGATGTGCCCACAACCAAGGTACATGCCCCTGACTGGAATCGAACCTGGGACTCTTTAGTCCGCAGGCCGATGTTCTATCCACTGAGCCAAACCAGTTTTGGCTACGTTCAATATTATTTGAATTAGTTTCAGGTATATAGTATAGCAGTTAGACAATCATGTAATTTATTTTTATTGATTTCAGAGAGGAAGGGAGAGAGAGATAGAAACATCAATGATGAGAAAGAATCATTGATTGGCTGCCTCCTGCACACCCCCTAATGAGGATCAAGCCCACAACCCAGGCATGTGCCCTTGATCAGAATCGAACCTGGGACCCTTCAGTCCATAGGCTGACGCTCTATCTACAGAGCCAAACCAGCTAGGGCAATCACGTACTTTATAAAGTGGTCACCCCATCATTGCAAGTACCCATCTGGCCCCGTACATCCTATCTAATGAAAGAGTAATAATCAAATTGACTGCACCTTCGCTACACCCCAAAGCTATGCCCATCAGCAACGTCCATAAGCCAGTCAGGAGCAGCCAACCAAGATGGCTGCCGGCCACAGAAAGCAGGAGGGATGCTTAGGTTTCCCTGGCAATGGAGGAAGCCAAGCTTTTCGCCTGCCCTTGCCAGCCTAGGCCTCCACTCAGTGCTACAAAGTTTCAATTATAGAAGTTACATAATCCCAACATAAATGGCGGCAGCCACAAGCTGGGGAGAGCAGAGGCTAGGGTTGCGTGGGCAATGGAAGAAGCCAAGCTTCTGCAGCCCTAGCACCTAGGCCTCCACTCTAGGCTACAATGTTTCAATTATAGACAGTAAATGTCCCAACAGAAATGGCTGCCCCCATGGAGTGAGAAGGCTTGGCTCTGCTCCAGGCTACAAAGTTTCAGTTGTAGAACATAAATTAATCCCAGATCCCAGGGCCTCCACTTGGGTCACTGGGGGGCATGGCAGGCCTGCAAACCACCACAGGCCCCTCACCCAGGCCGCCCCACGCCCCAAGGGAATCCCCACCCTGATCTGGGACACCCTTCAGGGCAAACCAGCTGGCCCCCACCCATGCACTAGGCCTCTGTCCTATCTAATAAAAGTAATATGCAGATTGACCATCACTCCAACACACAAGATGCCTGCCCCCATATGGTCAAAGATCCTGCCCCCATGTGGACACAAGATGGCCAGCAGGGGAGGGCAGTTGGGGGTGACCAGTCTGGCAGAGGAAGGAAGTTGGGGGCAACAGGCTGGCAGGGGAGCAGTTAGACATCATTTAGGCTGGCAGGGAAGTGGTTAGGGGGTGATCAGGCTGACAGGCAGAAGCTGTTAGGGGCAATCAGGGAGGCAGGCAGGAGAACAGTTTGGAGCCAGCAGTCCTGGATTGTGAGAAGGATGTCCAACTGCCCGTTTAGGCCGATTCTGGTAGGATCGGGCATCCCTTGAGGGGTCCCAGATTGGAGAGGGTGCAGGCTGGGCTGAGGGACACCCACTACCCCCGTGCACAAATTTCATGCACCAGGCCTCTAGTAGTTATTATAATATTATTGACTATATTCTTTATGCTGTACTTGACTGTGGGAACCCCTTTCATGTCCCACGTGGTTCAGGGTGTTCTGCAGAAGGCTGCACACAAATGAAAGAGACTAGAAAAGCATTAATTTGGGAATATTGGGGGCCAAGTGGGAGCCCACCTCTAGTGGGAGGAGTACTACTAGCTCTCACCTTGCTATCCCCCTTTATTCAGACTGTGGTACACCCATATCCTTTAGGTCAGGAAATTCCAATAATAGTGGAAATAGCAAGAAATTACATAAGACTAACAAGTGGAGGCTGCTTCAACTACCAATGTCTCAGCTAAACAATGAGTGATTAGCTCTGTCCTTTCAGAGCTTCCAAGGTTAACCAGCCTTGTGGATTTTCCTATTCCCATCTCTCTGTTCATGAGCCAATGATTGGTTTCTGGCACTTTACATCCTCTCCCCCCACAACTGTTTTGTGACTAATAATTTGTAGTTCTTAATCCTTTCAGCTTTTCCATCTAGCACCCCCTCCACTCCAATATCTTTGGTGTTTTTTTTTGTTTTTACCATTTCAACTCTTCAACACCAGCTATGTGCCTTATAGTTCAACTCAGTTCTGACACTATTGGCTTCAGTGTCAGACTCACCAGGTTAAGAATTCCATCTCACAAAACTGCCCTCCTTCCCCACCCAGATGCCTGGTTCAATGGGACATCTAGTCTACGTACATTTCTACCTGGCTGATTACAAATTTGGAGGGCCCAATAATTCCTCCCTCCCCCTGTTGATAATTCACTGGCCTGGTTCATAGCACTGAGGAAAATGCTCTACTTTACTTACTATTCCCAACTTATTATAAAGGATACAGCTCCGGCACAGCCAGATGGGAGAGATGCATAGGATAAGGCATGAGGAAAGGACCCAGAGCTTGCCTGCCCTCTCCAGGCACGCATGTGATTCAGCTCTGGAGATGTGAAGGCAATGTTTCCTACCTCTAATATTAATGACCCAAATTTCCAGGGTTGACCAGGGGGAGGGAGACGTCCCGGGCAGGGGGTTAGCACAGTACACTGTTTGGGAATGGCAGGGCACTCTTAATTCTGATTTTAGGATCAGCAGCCAGAGAGCAGAGTTGCCTCAGCACTCAGAACATTTCCTCCTCTGTGTTTTTGCATCGCTAAATGACCTACTTTGTCTTACCCAAAACATAACCTTACTATTTAGAGTTTTTTCCCACGTGGGGATGAGAAAGGCTCTAATTTTCTGTGGTTTTTCCTAGATGTATGTGTAGTACACATCACTGACATAGTGCACATACACTGGGTTCCTCAGTTATCAATTGGTTCTTGTCTGGGAGACAAAAGGAAGTGTTCAGTGAGCATTGGTTGAACTGAGAATCAATGCGATGCTTTTTAGAATGCGGCCAAGCCCAGACAGAAATCTCTGTGTTCATCTTGCAGGATTCCTTTTCGCTGTAGTGTTTTGTCTCTCGTCGTCCATGTATGTCAAAAGGATTGAAATTGTTTAATTAGCTTAGTTGGGTTGATGGTAATGAATTGATTTTTCAGACCTTCCCCCTGTCCACCAAGCAAGGCCTATATTTGATTGCCCATTTTCCCTTGTTTTTGTGCTTACTATCACATTCCTAGCTCTCATTTTCCTTTTTACTTTGCTACTGTGCCTTTAAGTTTTAGCTAAACTTCAACAGCAGACATGTGGGGGAACCTGAGCATGAGATAGACAGTCATTAAATTTTTATAGCCAACCCTAGATGTAGGAAGGAAATAATGCTATCCCCACTTTGGGGCAATCTGACCTAAAGCCCCTTTTCGCAGCCACCACACTATATAACTATGTAGTTCTGTCGTCTCTAATCTAAAAACTAGAGGCCCGGTGCACAAAATTCATGTAGGCGTGAGGGGTGTCTCTCAGCCCAGCCTGCACCCACTCTAATCTGGGACCTCTCGAGGGATATTTGCCTTTTTATAGGGATCGGGCCATGGGATGTAGCCAGCCTGCGTGAGGGGCTGAGGGCTGTTTCCAGTCTGGCCACAGCCCCTTCAGGGTGGGGGTCCCTGCTGGGGTGCCTGGCCAGCCTGGGTGAGGGGCTGAGGGCTGTTTTCAGGCTGACCATACCCCCTTCAGGGTGGGGGGTCCCGCTGGGGTGCCTGGCCAGCCTGGGTGAGTGGCTGATGGCTGTTTGCAGGCTGGCCACAGCCCCTTCGGGGGGGCGGGGGGGCAGTCCCGCTGGGGTGCCTGGATGAGGGATGAGGGCTGTTTTCAATCTGGCCATACCCTTTTCAGTGTGAGAGTCCACACTGGGGTGCCTGGCCAGCTTGGGTAGGGGCCGATGGCTGTTTGCAAGCTGGCCACACTCCCCAGTGACCCAAGCTCCCAGCCCCTCCTTTTTTTTTTCTTTTTTTTTTTTTCAGTGCCTCCTTGAGCGGAGGCCAGAGCCAGCTGGAAGCAAGTATCTAAGATTTATTTATCTTCTATAATTGAAACTTTGTAGCCTTGAGCAGAGGCCAGGACCAGCCAGGGCAGGTGGGAACCTTTGTTTCCTTCATCACTGGAGGTAACCCACGCCTCCTGCTCGCTCCAGCTCTGTGGTCACTGCCATCTTTGGTTAATTTGCATGCTCACTCCTGATTGGCTGGTGGGTATAGTGGAGTGATGGTCAATTTGCATGTTCCTCTTTTATTAGTGTATATAAGAATTATCTCCAGTATACCCTGCAAGTCTATTGATGAACATTAAGCTCATCAGTGTGCTTTTATGTAGATATACTGTAATTTTTTCCTGTTTGACTTATAATGAATATTTTGATATTTAAATAGGCTTGCATTTTTTTAACCCTCAGACCTGCACCTCTTTTGAACCAATATTTTCTAATGTTTCAATTACAATCCTGAAGTGAAACTCACAGAAAATATAGCCCACTTACGTATATAGTTTAAAATTCAGTATAATGTCCTAGTAATACCAGAAAGGAGAAATGAAAGGAAATATTTCAAAACATAAATACTTGGGCATGACTAGAGCTTAAGGCATGACGAAATAATCAAGTGCTTGTACCATGTGTAGAATAACCCTCAGTGAACCAGTATTGATGCTAAAATACAGGTGTGACATATGGGCGACTCAGAGTTGTGTTGTCCTGTGGTAATAAGGAGGCTGAAATACAATTGTATTCTTTTAAAGAGCACCGAACTTTTATTCATTGATTTGAGAGAGAGAGAGACAGGGAGACAGGGAGACAGGAAAAGAGAAGGAGAGAGAGAAACATTGGTTTGTTGTTCCACTTATTTATGCATTTATTGGTTGCTTCTTGTATGTGCCATAACTGGGGATCGAACCTGCAACCTTGGTGTATTAGGGCGACACTAACCAACTGAACTGTCCGGCGAGGGCTACAGTTGTATCTTGATTTTACAATAGTTGTAGTTTTGAAAGATAGAATGTGTCTTCCAAATTGAACAATTAAATTAGAACTGAACAATAAACACTTCGTTAGGTTATAGGCTCATATAAATGGGCTTTATGTGGATGTGAATGTCAAGGGCTTTCGAGAACTGTGCAGGACATGGGGCGTCTCTTAATCGTGTGGGACTGTCCCATATACCTCAGGATGTGACTCACCCCGTCTCTGCCTACCAGGTGTCAGCGAAGCCCCCTTCTCCCACCCAAACTGCCCGCAGGTTCTACCACCACTCCCTGAGTGAAGATGTTTTCTCCGTTGAGAATTCCTTCTCTAAGTCGTCCCTTCCCCAGCTAGGTGGGAAGACCAATTTTTTATTTTTTTTAAGTATATTTTATTGATTTTTTTACAGAGAGGAACGGAGAGGGATAGAAAGTCAAAAAAACATCGATGTGAGAGAAACATCGATCAGCTGCCTCCTGGGGATGTGCCCGCAACCAAGATACATGCCCTTGACCGGAATCGAACCTGGGATCCTTCAGTCTGCAGGCCGACGCTCTATCCACTGAGCCAAACCGGTTTCGGCCTGGGAAGACCAATTTTAAAAAAATATATATTTTATTGATTTTTTACAGAGAGGAAGAGAGAGGGATAGAAAGTCAGAAACATCAATGAGAGAGAAACATCGATCAGCTGCCTCCTGCACACCCCCTACTGGAGATGTGCCCGCAGCCAAGGTACATGCCCTTGACCGGAATCGAACCCAGGACCCTTCAGTCCAAAGGCCGACGCTCTACCACTGAGCCAAACCGGTTTCGGCAGAAGACCGATTTTTTAAAGCTCCCAACCAATCACTGACTTTGTATGAAATACAGAAATTATTAGAAAAATAAAATTGTAAAGTCAGTCAAAAAGTCAAGCCCTGATTTCTATGATTAGATTTAGTGGCTATAAACTCCTGTCAGTCTGCCGTAAAGTTTCTAAATGCTTCATCTCATTTCAACCTGCCCTGTCACTGTGTGGCCTCCTCTCGCCCTTCCTCCTCTCTTGTGTCCCCCAAAGTGAAGGTATGTTTCTGAAAAATGCTTTCTCTGGAGATTTTACTCCTGTTCTCCCTAGCCAAATGCTCAAGTGTTTTATTCCCTCCTTTGTTGTTCATAAACGTTACTTTCTATAAAATGTATTGTTAGTGATGGGAGAGAACCTAACTGCCCTCACTATTAGAGATGCTTTTGCAATGTAGTTTAACAGGAGTAACTCTGATTGTTGTTTATTTCTCTTTATTGTTGTATACTTAAAATTCGCTGCAGTTTCTCCATGCAAAGCTACAGTCAAGCAGTGGCTTTTGTAACCTTACTTTCAGAAGACTTGCAGCGATATTTTACATACTGCGAGATTCTTAGTAATGAAGATAATTCCTATCATAAGGCAGGAAATGTCCTGGATCATAAGATGTTTTCAGCAGTGGATGTTGGTGATGCTGATGGCAGAACACCTTAACAGGGGACCTGCAGTTGCTGCTTCTGTGACCTGTGGGGAGATCTGTGTACTGTACTATTGGGCAGGCCATACCCAGGATACTGACCTCATTAGGATGGATTAATGCTAAGCCTGAGTTTATACCCATCATTACCTCCATGTTCTTCTTTCTCAGCAAATCTGATGTCCATCAACCCAGAGCTTGCTCTATGCACTTCCAATATTCCAGGATTGTTGAACCCTGCTTGAAATCCCTCAGCCGAACAAATGTTTCTGATTTCACATAATCTTCATCACCCCCCCCCCCCATAAAAGACATGACCTAATCATGTTAGTTTCTTTCTTGCTCAATTAAACATGGGCAAGTCTTTCATCAGACACATCTTTGTTTCTGAGTGCTGGGATTTTATCCCAACTTATTGTTTAATTAATGTTTGTTTAATAAGAGGACCTTTGCTCATCTGCTGCCATCTGCTGCCAGAGACAGAGCTTTGTTCTATATACTAGAGCTTTCGTTCCCTTCTGTGGGCTGGGTCCAGGTCTGTTACTGAGTTTAAAGTGTGTTTTAGGGTTTTAACTTAACTACTGACTTTCATACTCATTTTTTGAGTCCTTCATTTCTGCTGACTTTAGTTTTTTCTTATGGATATTCAAAAAAGTCCGCATCAATTTTCTTGAGTGAGTTGCTTCATCCTTTTGGAAAGTAGTTATTTTTTTTAGTCTGGTAGGCTTTTCTGTAGCTGAAAGACCTTGTGTGTCAACAGGTCCCTGGTTCCCTTCCTTTAGACCCTCAATAACCAATTAGTTTTTAAAATCAACAACCCAGCGGGAAAAGATTGGACAAAAATCTTACACTTATGGATGAAGACAGTGGCGGAGGGGTAGGACATGGGGTGGGGCGGGGAATCAGGTGAAGGGAAGCTTTGGGGGAGGGGGGGACACCTATAATAATCTGAACAACAAGGATTTAAAAAATAAAAAAAAACCCCATATATCCATCCAAATAATTGTGGTGTACAACATGGTTGTGATTCATTGTTCAGCTTACCACAGGTCACGGCGCCATGTATGGGCTGATGTGCCCCTGAGGGACCCAGGCCATTGAGCAAGGATCGGCGGTGGGAAACCTGTGGTACTTGGGGCCACGCCTCCTTCCTTCCACAACAGGTGGGGCTCTCAGAGCTTTTCCCACTGAACCTGGATTATGCTTCTGAATCCTTAAACACGTTCTGCATAGTCACAACCAGTTGTTTGCAGCTGGAATGCAAGAACATGCTTATTTGTCTCCTTGGGCTGGATGATTTATTAAAAGCCTATATCCATTTGACTTCCATACATCTCTACTGCTCCCCTGAGAGTGTCTGCAGCCTCACTCACATCTACAAATCCTCCCAGTACATGAAGAGAGCACAGCGCGGAGGTCCATTGCTTATCCGAGATGCACATCTCCAGATCCCTCACTTGTGCCTTGTCTGAGGTACTCCCGGACCCCTCACTGTTTCCCTCTGGGGGCCTGGTTTCTGTGTCTCTGAGAAGAGGACACAGAGCTCACTGGAATGTTCTGTACGCATCTGAACTGTGCTTACCGCAATATGGGCCTTTCTTCTCCTTGACAGTTGCTGATGTTTGTTCAGTGAAGGGAAGATTATATGCCCACATTCTCCAGACATGAGACTGCCATTCATTACAGGTGAACTAGCTGTTAGGTATTAGAAGGCTAATGTATTTGATTTATGTGTTTAAGGACACGTGTGGTGTCTAAGTTACCTGTGTTACCTGGCACTAACAAGGACTGGACCTGCCAGGGTGATTAGTGGTGAGGTGATAGGCACAGACTTTGTGTGGGCCAAGGGCAAGGCCACCTTGTGGGCAGAAGGCATGCTGAGACTGGGTGACAGCAAATTCTTGGTCGTGGAAGCTGAGGTGGGTTAACTCTAAGCATGGTGGAGACTTGCTGAGTGCCCACTGAGGGGCTGAGGAGTTGGGCTGTTCTCACTAAGAAACTGACCACTGTCCATCTTAATGCAATGAGTGCTGGCCATTTTAATCTTTTAAAATAGAATGTTTTTGTTTTTTGTTTTTTTTTTGTCCCTCCTGAATCTTAGAAAGCCTTTTCTCAGGTCAAATATTGGTAGTCATCCCTTTAAGATGTACAGTTCAGTGTTTAGGAGCCATTACCTCTATCTAATTCTGGAACCATTTTTTTTTTTTTTAATTCCAAAAAGTAACCCAATAGCTGTTAACCATCACTGAACTTCCTATCTTCCAGCCTCTTTCCAGCTCCTATCAACTGTGAATCTACTTTCTGTCTCTATGGATTTACTTTATTGTGGACATTTCATAGAAATGAAAATACATAGTACATGGCCTCTTTTACTTAGCATAATATTTTTAAGGTGCATCCATATTGTAGAATGTACTTCATTCCTTGGTGTGGCCAGGTGATATTTCAGTGTATGAATATGTCACATTGTTCACAGTTCATCAGTTCCAAGTATTTTATTATAAGGCTCAGTGGAGCCCAATAGAATCACTAATACACATCTGAAGGAGTCATTTTATGGGAAATACTCTTATCAATACTGACTTTGGAACCCACCTTTCTTTTCCTTCTCTAGCTGTTATTTCTATTAAAAATAAGTAAACTTGTAGCCCTGGCCAGGTAGCTCAGTTGGTTAGAGCGTTGTTCTAATATGCCAAAGTTGTGGGTTCAATTCTTGGTCAGGGCACATATAAGAATCAACCAATGAATGCATAAATAAGTGGACAAAGAATCAATGTCTCTCTTTCTCTCTCCCTCATCCCCCATCTCTCTTTAAAAAGATTAAAATTTAAATGAGGGTAAAATGCCAACATCTAGGATAGTCTATTATTACCACTTTTGAGGGCCACTTTTGGATATTTTTCACTTCACTTGGATAAGTTACTTCTTAATCAGTGTCTTTACCCAGGATTATGTTAGAACTAGAGGCCTCGTGCACAAAATTCGTGCACAGGGGAGGGGGCCCCCTCAGCCCAGTCTGCACCCTCTCCAATCCAGGACCTTTTGGGGGATGTCCTATGGATCAGGCATAAACAGGCAGTTGGAGATCCCTCTCACAATCCTGGATTGCTGGCTCCTAATTGTTCACGTTGCTGGCCTGATTATCCCTAACTGCCCCCCCCCCTCCCCGCTGGCCTGGTCTCCCCTGATTGCTCCCCTGTCAGCCTGGTCACCCTCAACTGCCCCCTTCACTGGCCTAGTCACCCCTCACAGCCTCCCTGCCAACCTAATTGCCTCCAACTGCCCTCCCCTTCAGGTCTGATTGCCCGCAACTGCACCTTCCCCCCCTGCTGGCCTGGTCACCACTCACAGCCCCCCTGCCATGCAGCCTGCTGTTCCATCATTTGGTCATCCCTCACTCACCCTCCTGCAGCCATCTTATTAGGGCATGAGGGTTAATTTGCATATCACCTCTTTATTATATGGGATTGTAATTAGGCTTTTGTACTGCTGCCTCTCCCTTTCCTCTAGTAATTTGTAGCTGTTGGGAGATAATCCCGGCCTTTCTGCACAAGGAATAAGTGAGTGAGTGAAACCGGGTTAGTGTCTAGGATTCCCTCCCAAGTGTTTGCACTTTCCGTTTCGGGCTGAAGCCTGAAGGAGGCATGGGCAGACACTGCTTTCCGGCTCACTGCCAGATTCTCCCAAGACCTGTGGCATGTGGGAGTGGACCACGGAGACTCAGTGTTCACGGTTTGGGGGGCCGCTGTGATTGGGAGGGGATGGACACTGGAGAAAAGATAGGTTAATAGCTAGTGCAGTGGAATTCCATATGGCAGTTAAAATGATTGTGCTAGATTTGTATTTACCAACATGGATTGGCCACTCTGATGACAGGGAAAAAGCAAGATGCATAATGTCATATTAAGCAAGTTATGTAAAATCTGCTTCTGTTGATTCATCTGCAAAATGGAGATAGTAGTCACATTTTGAGGAGTAAGAAAGTGTGTGTGTGTGTGTATGTATGTATGTATGTATGTATATATATATATATAAGCTTAAGTGACTATTGCTACCGACTGGTAGGTATGACATGCACTAACCACCAGGGGGGCAGACGCCCAATGCAGGAGTTACCCCTGGTGGTCAGTGTGCTCCTTCAGCCAACCTATCATGGTCAGCCAACCTCCCACAGTCCCTCCCCCCAGCCAGCTGGCCAACCTCCCATGGTCCAGCCCCACACCCCCACCCCTCGGCCAGCCAGCCCTGATTGGGACTGGGCAAGACCAAGACTGGGCCCCGATTGCCTCTAGGCCGAGGGACCCCGCCCATACATGAATTCGTGCACCAGGCCTCCTGTATGTAAATATTTAGGATAGTAATACACTAATTTTACAAAAATTCAAAATTCAAAATATTTGTTCTCTATGGGTACATGTATGAATATATACTAGTATATGCATATACACATACATATTTTAAAAACCTTTAAAATTCACATAGTTATAAAAGTGGGTTTTTAGCGTATTGATGAGGTTGTACAACCATCACTACCAATTCCAGGACATTGTCATCAGCCCCAAAAGAATCTCCCTGCCTGTTTATTAGCACTCACTCCCACTCCTCCCTTCCCCCAGCCCCTGACAACCATCGCCTATTTTGTCTCTATGGAGTTACCAATCTGATAAATGGAATATGCAGTATGTGACCTTTTATGTCTGGCATACTTCACTGAACGTAATGTTTTCTATAGCGTGTATCAGTACTTCATTTTTGTCTTCTGGCTGAATCATATTCCATTGTATGTGTACACCATGTTTGTTTCTCCAGTTGGGTTGCTTCTGCTGTTTGGTATTTGTGAATCGTGCTGCTTGTGACACAGGTGCATAACTATTTCTTCGAATCTCTGCTTCAGTTCTTCTGGGTATTTATCCAGAAGTGGAGTTGTCAGGTCATATGGTAATTCTTCTTTCTTCTTTCTTCTCCTTTCCTCCTCCTCCTTTCTTCCTCCTCCTCCTTTCTTCCTCCTCCTCCTTTCTTCCTCCTCCTCCTCCTCCTCCTCCTCCTTCTCCTCCTTCCTCTTCCTTCCTCCTCCTTCTTCCTCTTCCTCCTCCTCCTCTTCTTCCTGCCATATTATTTCCCATAGAGACTGTGCTATTTTATATTCCTCTCAGGTATATGAGGGTTTTGATTTTTTTATATTCTTGCCAAGACTTACTGTTTTTCCTTTAAAGAAATATAGCTACTCCTATTGGGTTAAAGCGATATCTCATTTGGTTTTGAAATGCATTTCCTTGGGGACTAATGATGTTGAGCATCTTTTCATGTGGCACGCACACTTCTAAAACCATCTGGAGAGACCCATCGAACTGACCTTTTTTCTTTCTTTTGAGTGAGTGTGGGGGAAGTAAATGGTTTAGAAGCAGGTGGTCAGAAGGGGCCCTAAGTTTATATTATTTGGAGTGCTTTACAAATATTTCTGTTAGTAAAATATAGAACAGGTTAATGCTGGTTAATACCTTCGTCTGAATAAGGTACATAAAAATACAGTAATAGTACTTGAAACATGGGAGTTGATAAAGGTCTTTGCCTACGAGATGATGATTGTGATCTTCAAGCAAAGTCAGGATTGAACTGGTTTTAGTTTGTATCATTGTATTTCAATTTAATTGTATAAAGAAATGAGGCAACTTAGTTCAGCATGTGGGGAAGAGTGTGTGCTCTGACAGCCGGGGCTTAAATCATTTCTCCATCACTTTAGAACCTGTGCTGTAATTTACCCGTCTGTGAAATGGGATGATACCTCATGGGATTGTGTGGCCTAAGTGAGTGAACATCGGAAAGCCATACGGGACAGTGCTGCTACTAGGAGGCACCCTGGGAGTCTCCCCGAAGTCACGGTGAAAGGCCAGTGTGGCTGGCGAGGAGAGTGTGGTATTGGACACTGAGTTGGTCACACAGGCCTTCAGACACTTGTTAGGGATTTTGGATGCTATTCCAGTTCCAAAGGGAAGCTCTTAGAGTTTATAGGGTGTGAGTTGATGAGCTCGGCTTTACAAAGTACAGCGTAGGAAATATAGTTAATATTCTAATAACTAGGTGTGGTGGATGGGTGTGGGATTTATTGGGGTGATCACTTATAAAGTTGTGTAATGTCAGTCACGGGTGTTCACCTGAAACTAATATAATGATGTATATCAAGTGTAATTAAAAGTAAAAAATGGTTTAAAAAAATCAGTCTAGCCCAGCACTGTCCAATGGAAAGATAATGCAGGCCATTAGGGAATTTAAAATTTTCCAGTAGCCACGTTAAAAAAAAAAAGTTAAAAAAGAAAACAGGTGAAATTAATTTTAATAATTTGCTAAACCAAATGTAGCTAAAGTGTTATAATTTAAACTTATAATAAATCTTTAAAATAATTTTACTATGTCTTCTAAATATTGCATGTATTTTACACTTGAGCACGTTTCTAGTGCCCAATAGCCCCATGTAGCCAGTGGCTGTCACACTTGGACAGTGCAGTCTGTTCGAGAATAAGCAGTTGGAAGCAAAAATGAATCTGAGGGTTCAGAGTGGAAGTAGCAATATTAGGTGGACTTAAAAAATATATATATATTATTGATTTTTCACAGAGAGGAAGGAAGAGGGATAGAAAGTCTGAAACATAGATGAGAAACATCGATCAGCTGCCTCTTGCACACTCCCTACTGGGGATGTGCCCGCAACCAAGGTACATGCCCTTGACTGGAATCGAACCTGGGAACCTTGAGTCCGCAGGCCGACGCTCTATCCACTGAGCCAAACTGGTTAGGACAAGCTAGTATTATTGATCCTAGTTATTTTTAAGTTTTATTGAGCTATAATTCACATACTGCACAATTCTCCCATTTAGAGTGCACAATTCTGTGGTTTTTTAGTATGATCACAGATATATGCAAGCATCACCATTGTCAGTTTTAGAACATTTTCAAAAGAAAACTTTAGCTACCACTAATTTACCTTCTGTTTCTGCAGAGTTCCCTATTCTGGACATTTCATATGAATGGAACCTTTAAGATGTGGTCTTTTGGGATTGGCATCTTTAACTTAATGTTTTCAGGGTTCATCTATGTTGTAGAATGTATCAGCACTTCAGTTCTTTTTATGGCCAAACATTCCGTGTGTGGCTGTGCCGCGGTGTCTGTGCCTTCAGCGGTTGGTGGCCGTGAGGCTGTCTCCACTCTGGGCTGTTCTGAATGGTCTAAGTCTTTACAACTGTGTTAAGGAAAGTGACAATCTTTGCATTTAAGTGTGTGCTTTTTTCTTGCTATTTCTATATTTGGATGAACTTTTTTTTAAGTACTGAACATTTGAGGTTTTTAAGCTTTAAATATATAAAAAGGGGGGATTCCGCCAAGACATTCATTCCCTCTGCGGCTTGAATTTGCTTTGGTAGTCTTCCCATCCCAGTTGGAGTTTAAACTTACATAAGGATAGAGAAATGTTTTCTTGTGGGCTTGAGTAAAGTAAGTTCATTTAGGAGTGAGGGCTTGGGTTTGTTAAGAGATTGTGGAAATGTTGGAAATGTGCAGTGGCGTAGTTTGGGTTTTGTTTGATTTTACCATTAAAACAAGGCTGTTTAAAAGGAACATTTGTGGTTGGGATAGATGGGAGAAGAGACAAGACATTCTAGGAACTGAGAGGAGGAAGAACCTGGGGATGGTGGTAGGCGGTTTATGGGACAGATAAAGGAACATTTGTCTTTCCTTCCCCTAATGTGGGCTGAGTGCACGGGCAGACTTGTAAGGAGTAAGCTGCATTTACTCGGGGAGCAAAGGGAGTTGAGGGGCAGGATGCAGGTGTAATCTGCTCCCCACAGCACACTGATCAATGCCTTCCCAACCCGGCACAGGGAAACCGGCTGCTTAGCATTGCTCAAACCCTGCTGATTTGTGATTCTGATTGGGTTATTGACAGTCTTTCCCCAGTCTCTCAGTTGTGATGACCCCCAAAACTTACGCAAAAACGACGAGTGAAGATCTCAAAAAACCATTGAAATTCATCTCGGGTGTCTGTTAGTGGTCCAAAAACTCATTAGTCCACAGAGCCAAATATCAACAGTACAACGACTGAAATTTCTTTTGAGAGCCACATTTTTTAAACTTCTTCTAACGCCACTTCTTCAACATAGACTCGCCCAGGCCACGGTATATTTTGTGGAAGAGCCACACTTAAGGGGACCAAGAGCCACATGTGGCTCATGAGCCGCAGTTTGCCAACCACGGGTCGAGGTAAATCCCCCCTAGATTGTCTGGTTAACCTGTCCTCAACTAGGTACCAAGACTGATGATGGACCTATTTTTCCTTTAAGAATTATAGTGTGTGTGGTTTTTTCTTTTTTAGAGCAAGGTTTATTAAAGTATAATATACACACAATGAAATTCACCATTTTTAGAGGATAGAATTGTAGTTTCTAATTTTCCCTCCAGAGATTTTACACACAGGATAATTCTGATAATCAGTAGCTTTTATTATTATCTAGGAATAGGATGTTTAACTCTATAAGCAATTTTGCTTTGAACATATTAAACTTTGTACAGTAGATGCAGTGAAAATTTTATGTATATTTCCTCAATTTTTTTAAGTTAAAGGTTTTCTTGTATCATTTATTTATCTGCCTGTAGGTATGTATATATCTGTATTAATAAAAGGGAAATAATGCTATTTAAACTGGGTCGACCGGCCGAGACCAGTTTAGCTCAGTGGATAGGGCATTTGTCTGCGGACCGAAGGGTCCCGGGTTCGATTCCAGTCAAGAGCATGTGCCTGGGCTGTGGGCACATCTCCAGTAGGGGGTGTGCAAGAGGCAACTGATCGATGTTTCTTTCTCTCCGATGTTCCTGACTTTATCCCTCTCCCTTCCTCTCTGTAAAAAAAAATCAATAAAATATGTATAAAAAAGATAAATTGGGTCGACTGGACATCTTCCAGATGTCCAACTTCCTTCCGGACAAAGCCAAGGTGTGGGGGCTGAGGCAGAGGCGGTTGGGGTTATTAGGCAGGCAGACAGAGGCAGTTAGGGGCACTCAGGCAGGCAGGTGAGTGGTTAGGAGCCAGTGGTCCCAGATTGTAAGAGGGTGCAGGCTGGGCTGAGGGACACCCCCTCACCGTACCCCCCACCCCCCATGCATGAATTTCATGCACCGGGCTTCTAGTTTACATATAAATAAATATACGTGTATTTGTGTGTCAATATATAAAAAGAAATATATGTATAATTTATGTCACTTTGCCAGTGGGCCATTTGCAGAACATTAGTTTTTTTTAGCATTATTTTTGCATGTTTAGTCAATATTGTTTATAAACCATGGGTATTTAGCTTTTGTAGTTTTTTTCTTTTCTTTCCCTCTATAATAGTAAAAAGGAGATTGCCCTAGCTGGTTTGGCTCAGTGGATAGAGTGTTGACCTGTGGACTGAAGGGTCCCGGGTTCCATTCCAGTCAAGGGCACATGCCCTAGTTGCAGGCTCCATCCTCAGTAGGGAGCATTCAGGACGCAGCCAATCAATGATTCTCTCTCATCATTGATGTTTCTCTCTCTCTCTCTCCCTCCCTTCCTCTCTGAAATAAATTTTAAAATATTTTTAAAAAGTTAAGGAGATATATAAAGCTAAAGAATATGGAGAGTAATGTATTTATTGAAAAAACTGCTTTTAGGAAGAATTAAGAATGATGTTTATTTAAATGAACATATTAGATTGGCACCTATCAGCTACACTCCTCCATCGCCACCAGCTCCACACCCCTGCCCCTCAAAATAACCAGGTTGCTATAAAGCCCTACTGTTTGAGGAGCTTTCATTTAAAAAAGTTAGGTTTCAAATGGTGGCTGGGCCGTTCCTGCTGCTTTAATTTCTTAAGATGGAATGAATTTAAATACCTCTTAGAATTTTATTAATATGCATATAAAACATTTTTGGCATTGAAACAATTTTGTCTTAAAAATACAAGTAGGTTGCTTTTTTTAGGTTTTAAGGTGTTACATGTTGCCATATTATGCCTCTTTGGGTGGTATTGTAAAGTTTTCTTTTTTTTTTCCTGCCTTTATAAAAGATGTCTGTGATCAACATGACATGCAGTCAAACCCACCTCTGAAACAGGTGACCACTGTCGGAGAGTGCCGTTCCTCGGGAGCGATGCGAGGATGTCCTCTGAGAAGTGCTCACTTCACTGAGGAGCCGTGGGAGGGGCTTTTCGGGCCTGTACGGTCGGGTGCCGGGACCCAGAGAACGGAGCTTCCTGTTCCTGGGATCCTTCATCCCAGGGCTGCGATAGACACATGAAATGCTATGTGGTTAGCTAAGAGCTCCGAGTTAAAGGTTAGGCTTTTTGATTTAATAGCAGCTGTAGTTAGAGACAAAGATTGTGCTTCTATTAATATGCCCCATTTGCAAGTAGGTTTTAACCTTATTTAAAATGGGGGGAATAGCCCTGTCTTGCTCAGTGGATAGAATGTCGGCCTGTGGACTGAAGGGTCCCAGGTGCGGTTCCCGTCAAGGGCACATGCCTGGGTTGCAGGCTTGATCCCCATTGGGGGACGTGCAGGAGGCAGCCAATCAGTGATTTTCTCTCACCATTGATGTTTCTATCTCTCTTTCCCTCTCCCTTCCTCTCTGAAACCAATAAAGATAATATATATTTTTTTAAATGGGGAAAAATAAAATAAAAAGGTCATTCCTAGACATACCTGCCTGTAGTTTTCAAATCGGAATCAGTAGACAAAAGCCTGAAAGATTCATACCACATAAGATAAATGTTCCTTTAGAAGAAGTTGCTTAAAGGTTAGTAGGGAATTAATTACCCTGACTACTTAGCGTGTTTCTTGATGCTTTATTGTGTTCTGGGGGCCAGACACATTCTCAAGGGCCAGTCATTCAAAGTTTGCAATTAGATTAATGAATAATTGGTTCCCTGTAAATTAATAGAAACTCCTCCTGGTTTATTTTTCAAAAAAATCTTTTTCTAGTTCTTGGAAGCGAAGGACGGTTGGATTTGGTTTGTACTGACGAGAGCTACGCCCACAGTTCAGGGTCTGACAAAACTGAGGTGCTGCTGCCACGGCCTCTCATTGGTCCAACAGGGCAGTGGAATTCTACCGCGCAGGAAAGATGCTAAGACAGACAGTTTCAAGTTGTACTTTTCTCCCAGCCTAGTATAGATTTAGAAATGTTCACTTCTTTTTTAATATACTTTTTACTGAGTATTGATATACCACTCAGCTTAGTCTAGCTCCAGGTGGAATATCAGCTCTGTCCTTTCTTCATTTTGCTGGCCTGCCTTGGGAGTCGTCTGTTCCGATGAGTCCGTTTTAGCTATAAAAAGAAGTTCTTTGAGAAGGAACATCTTAAAGATGAAGCTTGACGTGGCCCTTGTCTCGTGACTGTGCACAAGGAGGAAGTGTGATGAGGCGCTGCTGAATGTATGGGAAATAGATGCTTCCTGCCGCTCCGGCTTGGGAACCGGCGGCTGTGAACCCTGGGGAGCTGCCTCACTGCTCCGTTGTCCCCAGGAAATGATGCAGGAGAGGGGACCCCACATGGTGCCCTTCCTTCACTGTGATAGTCCAGAACCCAGTTAATTCTGGGGGCTCTTTTTCATCACAGTTCTTTGTGATTTTCAAACATTTCTGCCCTCGTAATACCTTGGGAAACTGAAAATCTGTAATTTTCTCCCTCCTCCCGATAGGTGCTGGATAGTTTACTAGGCCAGTATGGAGTGGTGGAAAGCTGTGAGCAAGGTACACGTCTTCTCAATTGCTTTCAAATTTGTAAAAGGGGGGCGTAAAAAGAAGACTAACTTTTTCTTTCTCTTCCTTTTTTTCTCCCTTCAGTGAACACTGACTCGGAAACTGCAGTTGTAAACGTAACCTATTCCAGTAAGGACCAAGCCAGACAGTAAGCAGATTGACCCTTTTTATCTCTATGGATAGTAAGCAGGTTAAGTACACTACTTACATTTTGGCCTAGCGGAGAGCAGAAATAAACTTTATTTTGCCAAGTTTGACCTTGCAAATCTTTTAATGTTTGACGGTATAATAAGAATTTGCATTGGTTAAGGTTTTATTACTTTTCAATGTGTCAGCGGTGCCTGGATATGGGGTGAAGCTGAACCACACCCTATTTGCAAAAAGCTGTGAACCCAGATATCATCAAATACATTAAGATTTTCCCCTTACTGATATGATACCTACATTATTGCTGTTTTATTCAAAGCTGGTAAGTAGGCCATGTGTTAAACAATAGTGGTAAATGTTTTTTCTTGCTCCCCGGTTTTCCTAATGGCTACTGTTGCCATTTAGGAGTGTGCAGACATCAAACCGATGTAATTTGATTTTAGATTGGTGCGGAAAATGTATTCCAGTGCAATGGGGAGGCTAAACTTTACAGATAAAAAAATCTTCCTTAGGAAAAAACACTTCTGCAGGCTGGGAGTGATCTAAAGAACTGACTGAACACCAGAGGGAAAATGAGGATCCCACAAATATGCTTTTGACCCGTCTGCTCCTATTGCAAACAGAGGAATGGTATGCAAGGTGCCCAGCAGCAGAGAGCTGAGTGCCAGGGGCCTCAGCAGTCGTCCCCCGCTCCAGACACAGGGCAGGCAGGGGGAGGGGAGAGAGACCACACTGCCGACCTGAGCGCTGCGGGGAGCGGTGACCGAGCCAGCCAGGTGATGGAGCTGGCTGACCGAGCCGGCCAGGTGATGGAGCTGGCTGACCGAGCCGGCCAGGCGATGGAGCTGGCTGACCGAGCCGGCCAGGTGATGGAGCTGGCTGACCGAGCCGGCCAGGTGATGGAGCTGGCTGACCGAGCCGGCCAGGTGATGGAGCTGGCTGACCGCGCCGGCCAGGTGATGGAGCTGGCTGACCGAGCTGGCCAGGTGATGGAGCTGGCTGACCGAGCTGGCCAGGTGATGGAGCTGGCTGACCGAGCCGGCCAGGTGATGGAGCTGGCTGACCGAGCTGGCCAGGTGATGGAGCTGGCTGACCGAGCCGGCCAGGTGATCGAGCTGGCTTCCCTGCCTCCTCCGCAGCGCCCGCTCCCGGAGGAGCCAGGGAAGGAGAGAGAGGGCTGGCGAGGAGATGGAAATTCGCGTTACACAGTGGGACTTCCGTTTTTACATTGATTGGTAATACGGTTCAAAATGTAAAAGTCCAAACATCTCCCCCCAGTATTGTTCCCCAACTTTCTTGAAGGTGCTAACCATATGGAAGACAAATGTGTGTGTCCATTTTTTCTCCTTTTTACACAAATGATACCATAGCATTTGAGTGTTTTGTACATAGAAACCTATTTTTTAAAGTTACATAGAATTTCATGGTATGAATATAGAATGACTTAGTTCCAAATTGAATGTTTAGCTTATTTTGAGTCTCTAGCAGTTATGAGCAAGGCTGGAGTGTAGGGATTTTCAATCCTTTTCTGCTCGTGGCACACAAACCAATTATTGAATTTCTGCTGCACACCAAAAAATAGGTTATATTTGTTGCTGGTCTGACAAGAATAGGTGAGGTCTTGACTCACCGGGCGGCTGTGGTCTTGGCTGTGGTCATTTCCTTATCGGACAGTAAGGACCAGGGGTCAGTGCCGCCGAGGAAATGGGTCCCGCGTGTGGAGTGGTGCTGCACACCGGTCTGAAAATTGCTGCTGTAGAGAATCTCTTTTCTGCACGTCACTGCACGTGTGTGAATATGGGTGTGGGTTAAGTTCCTAGAAATAGATCGTGATACTAATTAAAAAAAAATATTGGCAAGTTCTCTTTCAGAGAATCTGAACTAGTTTAAACTCCCATCGGTCCATGGGAGTGTGCGTTCTTCTGACTCCCTGACACGGGCTTTCCCGGGCTTTGCTGATCCTGCGGGTGAAAAGCAGTGTCTACTCGTGTTCCTGCCGCTTTTTCCCCAAGAAATGAGGCTTCTGACATTCATTTTTAATGAGTCTTAAGACATTTAAAAATACTATGTGTTCCCTCCTGTTTATATATTTCACACGTTTAAAAAAAAATTAACAGTTAACATGAGATTTTTTGACATCTTAGAAATTGTGGTGTGAGTTATAAAACTGATTTTTACAAACTTTATTCTTCAGCAATAATGGGAACAAGGGAAGAACAGAAAATCTTCACGTTTTATACCCCAAGTAGACCGGGGTGGGGGTACAGTGAGGCAGTGAGAACGCAGACTCCGCTTGTCTCACATGCCCCGGGCTTGCTACAGCCAGCCGTCAGATGGCACCTGTGGGGTAACGTGCTGAACCCCCGGGTATTTGGAGATTGTCCTCGTTGTCCTGCTTGAAAACTTAGTGAGGACAGCCAGCTACTGGGCGGCACTTACCAGCTGGTCGTGCGGGAGAAGGTTGTTGGTTTTGAACTCGAGTTGGGACTGGCCGACATTTAGAGCCCTGCGTGCCAGGCCCCGAGACAGGCACAGGCAGGGCCGGCCGGAGCCGGGGCGGCCACTGCTGCCCACGTGCCGCCCGGCGCGAACTGAACGAGGAGACGCTTGTGCCCGTGTCGTCAGATCGGCAGGGTCCTGTTGGGCCCACGGGGGGAGAGAGAGAGGCTGTTGGGAATCTGTCATTTCAGGAATTAAATACCCTAAGCCAGTGGTCGGCAAACTCATTGGTCAACAGTAAAACAATTGAAATTTCTTTGGAGAGCCAAATTGTTTAAACTTAAACTTCTAACACCACTTCTTCAAAATAGACTCACCCAGGCCGTGGTATTTTGTGGAAGAGCCACACTCAAGGGGCCAAAGAGCCGCATGTGGTTCTCGAGCCGCAGTTTGCTGATCACAAATAAATGAGCATTCAAAGAGGGAAATGGTCTTCACATCTCTTATTCTAAAAGCCATTCGGTGAACCGTATTGACGAAACGTTGCCCGTGACTGAAGGCAGCGTCCCTGTCCGGGGGGTGGGCCCCTGATGGCGGGAGTGGGGAGGGTCGCCTGGCTTTACTTCCTGCCTGTGTTGAGTTTCCTTACAAGAATATTGGGTTTTCTCTCCCTCAAAAATTCCAAAGAGCAGAGAGTATTAGAAAATAATTTAGAGAAAGTTAATAGATTTAAAGAATGGAAAAGTCAGTCTTATGATTCAGTGTTCTGAACATTTTCTAATAAGTTGTGGTTTTGTGTGTGTGTGTGTGTGTGTGTATTTTAAAGAGATGGGGAGTGCATTCTCATTCTGAGGAAAAATGATTTTATTTGTGGGGCAGTGGATCTTGCATTCCTTGCATGTCGTGGAGAAAGCGTGGCCTCTGACCTCTCTGAGCTTCAGTTTTCTCAGCTACAAAATGAGAGCTGACAAGAAACCAATCTAGTCATTCATTTAGGCACATGTTTATAGAAAACCAGGCTTACCAAATGGCCACTGGTTCTGGGCTGCTTTCAGAGCAGCGGGGGGTGGTGTGAGCTGGGAAGGCGGTCCCTCCAGGACTGGTCCACTGAGCCCTGCACACCTGTCCTTCGGGCCGCGCACGGCTGTCTGCTGCCTAAACCCACGCGGTGTGATTGCCTTGCCCTAACAAAAACATCAGAAAGAGCCCGTTCAAAGCTCATCTCTTCAGGTCATGAGGGCAGAGTCGATGTTCTCAGTTGACTTTCTTTCCTTGCCTCTGATACTTGGGAGGCTGTGTAGCTGGGATGTGGTGGTGTGGGGGAGGACACATGCCGAGTCCATGGGGTGAGTCCGAGGAGTGCAAGATCCAGTGCCACACTCTTGGCTGTCACTGTGGTCAAGTTACTGTCTCAGTTCACACCTGCCTGTAAGTGGGGATAATTACAGTTCTTAGCTCACAGAACCTAGTAGTGCTTCCAACTCATCTATCATAATACCTCACAAGAACTCCAGAGTTAGCAGCTATTAAGCATTTTCCAACATTTTCATTTCTGCTGATGATACTCTGTTCTTGCTCAACATACTTCATTTATACTCCATTCCAGATAATGACAGGTCGCTGATACTCAGAGTTAGGAACTTAGTTTAAAGGCTTTTGTGGCTGCCTCTTTTGTTACTTAAACCTCTATAAATGCCACTTTTAAGATTGATTCCTCAAAAAGCCTGACTCTAAGACAGAATTTAACATGGAAATTCCTGCCACCTTGTGGTTAGAAAAATCAAAGGTTCAGAGTAATATATTACAAGGAAATAGCTATTTGTTTTAACTTGAAGTCTTGGATTATTAAAATAATAAAATGAATAAAAATGACAAAAACAAAAAATCATTAAAAAAAACAATGTATTTAGTATCACTTGTTCCTTTGAGCAAGAGAGGCTTGGGCATCGGGACACCCACTTCCTCCCAGAGATGCTCAGGGACATTGTGGTAGCCGTCACTCGCTGGGAGGTTTGTAACGTGTGACAAGGAAATCGCCCTTCAGAATTTGCAGGCATTCAGTTTTTATACTTTCTTTTCTTTCGGGCTCTTACTTCTGATGGTTATTTTCGTTAGGGAATCCAAGTATAGTTTGCTTATATTTGAAGCTATCATTGAAGCTCCTTCTGTATCAGTTTGAAGACCCACATCAGGTGCACTGTGATGGTTAGAAGTGTTTTCAACCACTTGGTTGATGGCTTAGGGGAGGAAAATCACCCATAAACCTTAAAAATCATGTAACTGGAAGATTTATTCTGAGAAAAGAAACACCAGATAAAGCAGTAAGACAAAGTAGTTTTTCCATTCAGAGATGACCATCGAGCTTTGTAGACTTTTAACATTACAAAGGTCATTCTGTAGAGTTTCGTTATTTCCATTGAATGTATTTATACTGTTTGTAATCGCTACATAGTATTTCACTCCTACCACAGTCCATGTGTCCAGTCCTCCACAGCACAGGTGTTGGCAGAGATTTTGCTTTTTGAATGTATCTGTGTGTGCTTTTAGAACCAGTGAAATTGATCAAGTCCTTTGGAGGGTAAATCTTCGGGCTTTGGCAATAATTATTTCCTTAAGTTGCATCCCCGCAGTACTGTTACTGGGCTTCCAGTAGTTATTACTGAACTAGAGGCTGATGCACGAAATTCGTGCAAGAGTAGGCCTTCCTTCCCCGGCTGCTGGCACCTGCTTCCCTCTAGCACCCGGGCCCAGCTTTGTCTGGAAGGATCTGGTCTAATTAGCATATTACACTTTCATTAGATTGTATACCTCAACCTTTTATTCTTGGTACAAGCAGAAAACTGAATTGTGTGACTTTTCATAATGGGTAAACCTCATTTTGTTAGAATTGGTGCTATATACAGCAGTGAGGTCTGGGAAGAAGAAAACAAATTCTAGACATGGAATTTTTGAATTGAAAGGGATCATAAATCGAATCGCTGCATTTTGTAGGTGAGGAACCTAGTGCCAAATAAGAACAAGACCTTTCTTATTGCTTATGGTTTAAGCTGGACTAGAATGCTGGTCTCTAGTTCAGTCTGTTTTCACTATGGGGGGGGTGTGTGTGTAAACCCTTGGATGAGTTTAAATTCTTCTCATTTCTTCTCTCTCCCCTCCTCCCTCATCCTTAAGTTAAACTACATCTCCTCTCTCTCGAGGCCCCCTACACTGTGATCTGCCCTAATACATTTCTTATTAATAGTTCAGTGCTACTGACTAACAAAATTACTCGGCATCTCCCGAGCGACTCAGATTAGCAGCAGAGCAGAGCCAGGTGAAGATGGGAAACAGGATCCTGAGGAACAGGCTTCCAAGAACACCCTTGAGTTCTGCTGAGCTGAATGCATATGTTTTGAATAATTATGACAGTTGTTCATTTAAATTGAGGTATAATTGATATATATAACGTTATCTTAGTTTCAGGCGTCCAACATGATTTGATATTTGTATACATTGTGAAATGATCACCACAACCAATCTCGTGACACCCATCTTCTCCTCACCTTGTGTGTTGTGTGTGTGTGAGAAGCATGCTTCTGACTTACCTTCATAAAAAAGAAACAGCATGTGGCCAGGCGGCTATTGAATTTCCCCAGAGCAAACAGGATGTAGGGGTGGGGAAGGAGGATGAGAGCTGTACACGTGGCTGATAGCACATGTCCTAGGAAGATTCCCCTAGACCAGTGGTTGGCAAACTGCTCCGTTTGCCACTCTGTTGACTAATGAGTTTGCCGACCACTGCCCTAGACAAAGGGAGGTGAAGGCAGCTAGAAGAGGCCCCAGCCCATCTTTTTAAATAACCCAGTGGGAGACACCAAGACATAGGTGACCTATTAGGAAACAGGTGACCAAAATAGTACTCGGCCAATGAGGGACTGGAGGAGGGACTAAATATATCGGCCCTGCACGCTCCTCCCAGTGTGTTCCTGTACAATGGGCGCCCACTGTGGAGTGTCATTAAAAGTCTCATTTCGCCAGGCTTCTGTTTCCTAGTCCAGTTTGGACTGCTGGGCCATTTCTCATGTACACAGTCTGTTTGGTGAAAGTTCTATCATGTTCTCCCCTCGGACTCAGCAAGCCACCAAAGGACAGAGCTGAGCATGACTCTGTGCACAGAGCGGTTCAGGGTTTCACTCATTCATCGGCCTCCATTCCGAGCCCTTGCTTGCGGGTAGGCTCCTCCTGTGGTTCCTCAGCTCTGCCCCAGTGAGCACAGCGGTCTGAGGGGCCGGAAGCTGCCGGTTGGCAGTCACACGGGGACACGCAGTGTATGTGCATTGGGAGCCTTTGGGGCCCAGGCAGTGCACTGGGTGCCGGAGCACCGTGCCTTCTGACCTCCTGCGTGAGAGTGCCTCTCCTGTTCTCCTCCCCCCGCAAAACCAGAAAAACAAGAAATAATAACAACAATCTTTTAGAAGCAGCGCATGAAGTTTGACGATACAGTTTTATGCCAAGTCGAGGAGCTCGCCTGTCTCACTCCAGAAAGGAGAGACTTTTTGTGACATGACTGACTGAGTCCCACAGTCAGAGCCGCCTCCCTCCCTTCTGAAGCAGCGATGCTGTTTGTGGTGGGAAGGAGTGTCATGAGCCCATTGCCCTGAGTGCCTGTGGCTACAGCTGACTCTTGCTGGGTCCGCGTCCCCGTGGGTTTCTGAGAGAACCCTCAGTGATGAGCTTCTGGCCTTGAAAAAGGTTTAAAGTTGTTTAGGATGAAAATCTAATTGGTTGAGACTTCTGCAACTCCAATTTTCTATAAAAATATACATCATCAATATCGATACAATTTCTCAGCAGTTTTCCTCCTTCAGGAATAACCAAGCTAGCCCTAGTCTAGTCCTAGGTGGTTTGGCTCAATGGATAGAGTGTCGGCCTGTGGACTGAAGGGTCCCGGGATTGATTCCGGTCAAGGACACGAACCTTGGTTGCAGGCTGGATCCCTGGCCCTGGTCAGGGTACATGTGGAAGGCAACCAGTCGATGTATTTCTCCCACATAGATGTTCCTCTCTGTCTCTCCTCCTCCCTTCCTCTCTAAAAATCAATAGGAAAATATCCTTGCATGAAACAAATAAACAACAAGAAAAAGAACCAAATGAATACCCTTAATCCACATTTCCCTTAAGGAAAAAGCAGAGAGGGAGAAAGCAAGGATGACCCCGGTTGTGGCTTGTATGTACAGAGGGAAAGGAGCGGTCTGTTTGCAGTTACGGTGGTCGGCAGTGGTTCCGGGAGGGTCTTGGCGGGCTGGTGCTGGTGGCAGAAACACCCTGCTCCTTTCTTTGTGTTTCTGTGCCCGTAGGTCTGTTGTGATGGCTCATCCTGGCTCTGTGGGACAGTGAGGGAAGGGCTGAAGTGGGAGAAGAGGGAGGAGGCTGGGCCTGAGTTCAGGCCATGCCTTTGTCCCTCTCTGGTGGTGGGGCCATCTCTCTCCCACCCTCCTGTTTCATCTAAGTCAAAATGGAAAGATCTCCACATCAGAGAGCACTATGAGAACCAGGAATGACTACTGAGCACCGAGGGAGAGACCACTCAGCCTGCCTTCTCTGCCTGCCTCCCGGGGCTGAGCTCAAAGCCCATTGGAGCAGCATCTGAGCAGCCTTAGGAAAGTGTGGGACCTTTGTTTGTTCTTAATTTTGTTGTGTACTTGGGAGTGTGTATTATTAAAAGTGTGTTTAGGTGTGCTTTTGGTATCTTGGTGATATCTTCTCTGTTCGTTTTTTATTGTGTTCTCCACCTTAAAAATACTTAGGTGAGGTTAAAAAACAACAATATGAGTAAATCTCATAAACCTGGCAAATAAGAGGCCAGGCATGAGAGAGTATGTAACACATATACTGTATACTTTTACCTAGACTTAAGTTAGGACATAATCAGTCTATGGTCTTCGAAATCCAGGGAGGTACTGGTAAGCTTTGGTGCTCTGGTATGTCCTCGCTCTGGATTTGGATTGCAAAACCAGAGATAGACTCTTAAGATTTGGTTCTTTTCCATAGTAACATGCAAAATGAAAAAAACAAAGCAGTAAGGCGCCTCTCAAAATAGAGAGGTGGACGGATGGGCAGATGGATAAGGTAGAAAATAGCTTTGTTGGCTTCTTTTGGCCCATCATCAGCCTGCCTCTGCCCCAGGCCAGCTCATAAACTCCTGGTGGCCAGGGGCTGGCACCTGGTTGGTGCTGAGAATGTGTTGAGGGATTATCCTGAGAGTCAAATCTTACCCATCTCCTGTGAGAGCTTGAGAGATCTGTCCTTTGTAGCTTAAGATGTTTAATGTTGGTATTTTGTAAGAAGATGAAGTGAGCATATTTCCAACATCTTCTCCCTTCTGTTTTGGAAAAACTAGCCTGGACCAGGTCTGCCCACTCCCTCCCCTGGCTGTTTGCGTGCTCCCCCGCTGTTACTGACCTCTTGGGTTAATGCTTACTGAAGAGTTTCGGTTGCAGCATTTTTTATAGTAGCTGAGGTACGGAAACAATTCAGTGTCCATCAGTGGAGGTGTGATAAAGAAAGCCTGGTGTGTATATATGCACAATGGAATAGCATTCAGCCATGTGAAGAAATGAAATCCTGGCATATGCAGTAACGGGGATGGGCCTTGAGGATGTTATATAAGTGAAGTAAATTGGGAAGAGGTCAGACAGACAAAGGTAAGCACAATATGGTCTCACATGTAGAGTCTAAAAAAAGCCAGTCACACACAAAAACAAGTTCATAGATTCACAGGGCAGATTGGTGGGTGTCAGGGATGAGTGGGCAGAGGGGTGAAGGGAGTCAAAAGCTACTCCGTTCCAGTGGTAAGACAAGTAAATCCTGAGGATGAGAGGCTCAGCCTGTTACCTGGCGTGAATGCAACTGTGTTGCGCATCTGAAGTTCCCGAGATCTCAAAAGTCTCCTCACAAGAAAAAAAGTTCTGTAACTGTGTGTGATGACAGATGTTAGCCAGACTCATGTGGCGATCATTTCACATTGTATGCAACCATCAGTCCTTATGTGGCACACCTGACACTATTGTAATGTTGTGTGTGAATTACACCTCAATAAAAATGTTTGACAGTTTTTTTTCTATTTTTCATTGGTAGATGACAAGTATGCTCCCTTTGGAAACTTGTCAGGTTTTTCTTTCCCGTGTGTGTGTGTGTGTGTGTGTGTGTGTGTGTGTGTGTGTGTGTGTGTGTTGGGTGTTGGGTGTTGGGTGTTAAGTTGTTCTGGGTTACCTGTTCTGCGGCTTTATTCAGAGATTTTGAGCCAGTGATCCTGAGTGGAGGAGATAGGTATTGCTTTGCTGAAAGGTTTATTATAAAGTTCGATTTCTCTTTCCGCCCTTTGCTCCTTGTCCACTTTCAGAGCGTTAGACAAACTCAATGGGTTCCAGCTGGAGAACTTCACGTTGAAAGTGGCCTACATCCCGGACGAGATGGCCGCCCAGCAGAATGCCTCGCAGCAGCCCCGAGGCCGCCGCGGGTACGGGCAGAGGGGCTCCTCGAGACAGGGCTCCCCGGGATCTGTGTCCAAGCAGAAACCCTGCGACCTGCCTCTGCGCCTGCTGGTCCCCACCCAGTTTGTCGGAGCCATTATCGGAAAAGAAGGCGCCACGATTCGGAACATCACCAAACAGACCCAGTCTAAGTGAGTGTGGGGGGGTGTGGGGGGCGGTGTGTCCCCCGAGTCTCCTAACATCACCAAACAGACCCAGTCTGAGTGAGTGTGGGGGGTGTGGGGGGCGGTGTGTCCCCCGAATCTCCTAACATCACCAAACAGACCCAGTCTAAGTGAGTGTGGGGGGGTGTGGGGGGCGGTGTGTCCCCCGAGTCTCCTAACATCACCAAACAGACCCAGTCTAAGTGAGTGTGGGGGTGTGTGGTGTGTCCCCCGAATCTCCTAACATCACCAAACAGACCCAGTCTAAGTGAGTGTGGGGGGGTGTGGTGGGCGGTGTGTCCCCCGAATCTCCTAACATCACCAAACAGACCCAGTCTGAGTGAGTGTGGGGGGGTGTGGTGGGTGGTGTGTCCCCCGAATCTCCTAACATCACCAAACAGACCCAGTCTAAGTGAGTGTGGGGGGGTGTGGTGGGCGGTGTGTCCCCCGAATCTCCTAACATCACCAAACAGACCCAGTCTAAGTGAGTGTGGGGGGGTGTGGTGGGCGGTGTGTCCCCCCAAATCTCCTAACATCACCAAACAGACCCAGTCTAAGTGAGTGTGGGGGGGTGTGGTGGGCGGTGTGTCCCCCGAATCTCCTAACATCACCAAACAGACCCAGTCTAAGTGAGTGTGGGGGGGTGTGGTGGGCGGTGTGTCCCCCCAAATCTCCTAACATCACCAAACAGACCCAGTCTGAGTGAGTGTGGGGTGTGTGGTGGGCGGTGTGTCCCCCGAATCTCCTAACATCACCAAACAGACCCAGTCTAAGTGAGTGTGGGGGGGTGTGGTGGGCGGTGTGTCCCCCCAAATCTCCTAACATCACCAAACAGACCCAGTCTGAGTGAGTGTGGGGTGTGTGGTGGGCGGTGTGTCCCCCGAATCTCCTAACATCACCAAACAGACCCAGTCTAAGTGAGTGTGGGGGGGTGTGGTGGGCGGTGTGTCCCCCGAATCTCCTAACATCACCAAACAGACCCAGTCTAAGTGAGTGTGGGGGTGTGTGGTGTGTCCCCCGAATCTCCTAACATCACCAAACAGACCCAGTCTGAGTGAGTGTGGGGGGGTGTGGGGGGCGGTGTGTCCCCCGAGTCTCCTAACATCACCAAACAGACCCAGTCTGAGTGAGTGTGGGGGGGTGTGGTGGGCGGTGTGTCCCCCGAATCTCCTAACATCACCAAACAGACCCAGTCTGAGTGAGTGTGGGGGGGTGTGGTGGGCGGTGTGTCCCCCGAGTCTCCTAACATCACCAAACAGACCCAGTCTGAGTGAGTGTGGGGGGTGTGTGGTGGGTGGTGATGTGCCCCCCGAATCTCCTAACATCACCAAACAGACCCAGTCTGAGTGAGTGTGGGGGGGTGTGGTGGGCGGTGTGTCCCCCGAATCTCCTAACATCACCAAACAGACCCAGTCTAAGTGAGTGTGGGGGGGTGTGTGGTGGGTGGTGATGTGCCCCCCGAATCTCCTAACATCACCAAACAGACCCAGTCTGAGTGAGTGTGGGGGGTGTGGTGGGCGGTGTGTCCCCCGAATCTCCTAACATCACCAAACAGACCCAGTCTGAGTGAGTGTGGGGGTGTGTGTGGTGGGTGGTGATGTGCCCCCCGAATCTCCTAACATCACCAAACAGACCCAGTCTGAGTGAGTGTGGGGGGGTGTGTGGTGGGCGGTGTGTCCCCCGAATCTCCTAACATCACCAAACAGACCCAGTCTGAGTGAGTGTGGGGGGGTGTGGTGGGCGGTGTGTCCCCCGAATCTCCTAACATCACCAAACAGACCCAGTCTAAGTGAGTGTGGGGGTGTGTGTGGTGGGTGGTGATGTGCCCCCCTAATCTCCTAACATCACCAAACAGACCCAGTCTGAGTGAGTGTGGGGGGGTGTGTGGTGGGCGGTGTGTCCCCCGAATCTCCTAACATCACCAAACAGACCCAGTCTGTGTGTGTGTGGGGGGGTGTGGTGGGCGGTGTGTCCCCCGAATCTCCTAACATCACCAAACAGACCCAGTCTGAGTGAGTGTGGGGGGTGTGGTGGGCGGTGTGTCCCCCGAATCTCCTAACATCACCAAACAGACCCAGTCTAAGTGAGTGTGGGGGTGTGTGTGGTGGGTGGTGATGTGCCCCCCGAATCTCCTAACATCACCAAACAGACCCAGTCTGAGTGAGTGTGGGGGGGTGTGTGGTGGGCGGTGTGTCCCCCGAATCTCCTAACATCACCAAACAGACCCAGTCTGAGTGAGTGTGGGGGGGTGTGTGGTGGGCGGTGTGTCCCCCGAATCTCCTAACATCACCAAACAGACCCAGTCTGAGTGAGTGTGGGGGGGTGTGGTGGGCGGTGTGTCCCCCGAATCTCCTAACATCACCAAACAGACCCAGTCTAAGTGAGTGTGGGGGTGTGTGGTGTGTCCCCCGAATCTCCTAACATCACCAAACAGACCCAGTCTGAGTGAGTGTGGGGGGGTGTGGTGGGCGGTGTGTCCCCCGAATCTCCTAACATCACCAAACAGACCCAGTCTAAGTGAGTGTGGGGGTGTGTGGTGGGCGGTGTGTCCCCCGAATCTCCTAACATCACCAAACAGACCCAGTCTAAGTGAGTGTGGGGGGGTGTGTGGTGGGTGGTGATGTGCCCCCCGAATCTCCTAACATCACCAAACAGACCCAGTCTGAGTGAGTGTGGGGGGCGGTGTGCCCCCCGAATCTCCTAACATCACCAAACAGACCCAGTCTGAGTGAGTGTGGGGGTGTGGGGGGCGGTGTGTCCCCCGAATCTCGGAACAGAGTGTTGTGTGGTACTGGGTGTTGAGATTGTGGTCATGACCCCTCCCAGTACTTGGGAATCTGACAAAACCTTGCGACTTTGATATCTTAGTGTTTGTTTTATACAAAATGGGACTGAATATCAATCTCAAAGGAAACCTCAAAATTTCACATGTTAACGGAAAGCAAATGATACCTAATCCACTTGCGGTGTGAAAGACCCTGGCAAACAGAAGGGCAGCTTCTAGCTTATTCTCTGCTCCCCACGCCCCGGTGACACCTGCCTTTTGATTTCGGACGTGACTTTCTGGGTCCAGCGTAGAGGAGGGGCAGGTGGCTTTTCAGCCGTGTTTTACTCGAGTGAGGGGTCACTCAGCCTCTGGTCCAGACGCTCCCTGAGTGCGCCCTGTGGCCGCGATGGCTCATTCTCGGTTGGCAGGTCTGAATGGGCCTGGTGATTCTTGGCTAACCTCTGGAGCCAGCTTTTCAGGAGCAGCGAGCAGAGCCGTGTGTGACTCCCCGCCGTGCCGGGCAGGCTGCCTGCTGGGTGAAAGCTTTTCGTGTTTGGCAGATGAGTGAGGTGTGGCTCCACGGCATCGTGTCCCGGTTGCTGAGCTTTATTCGCCAGCCTGTTTGACCCCAAGAAGCTGGGAGGTGGGCCTGTCCCCACCCTGGCTCTGGGCAGTGCCTCCGGGCACCTCCGGGGCTGCCGCCCTGTTTCCCGAAGAGCCAAGTGTATGAGGGAGAAGGGCTGCACGCAGACCTCACGGGTCGGTGGCTCTGTGCCAAGCGCCAGGGGAATGGCCTTGGGCCAGGTCTGAGCTGGCTGTGGATTGCTTTGTTTTTTAAATTTAGTAAGGACATTGATTCCGTTTCATGTGGTCCGAGGCACCGCGGAGAGCCTTTTTCTGGAAGTGCAGCTGTGTGCACGCGCCAGAGGACATGCATACTCACCGCGCCTGCGCTGAGCTAGCTGCTGACTCTCCTGCAGAACCCCAGAAAACTGGGTTCTGTGTGTGTGTGTGGGGGGGGGGGGGGACCACTCCACATGCAGAGTGATCCCGCTGTCCCTGCTCTGAGGCAGGAAGTGTATGGCGTGGGTGCCTTTGTGCAGATTCAGTGGCCTTGACCTCATGTATGAGATGGGAAGACTGGAACCACAGCCTGGCTCAGTGTTTCGTTTGCTCGTTTTGAATCCTAACCTAAGGATACCTTTACAGAGAGAGAAACATTGACGTGAGAGAGACACATCGATTGGTTGCCCCCCACACTTGCCCCAACCAGGGCTGGGGATCAAGCCTGCAACCGAGGTTCAAGCATTGATGGGAATTGAACCCAGGTTCCTGCTTGGTCAGAGAGAGAAGGAGTGTTCCTGGAATTAAAACTCGTCTGTCTCTAAAGCGTGTCGGGAGCTTATGTGTCGGGAGCCGATGCTCTTGAGGGAAGTGACTCGTCTCTGGGCCAGAAGCGTGACCTGGGTGTCGGTCACTGTAAAGCTCTGAATGCGCGCCTTACAGCCTCGCTTTCCTCTCCTGTCACCCACCTAAGGATCGATGTCCATCGTAAAGAGAACGCAGGCGCTGCTGAGAAGTCCATTACTATCCTCTCTACCCCAGAAGGCACCTCTGCGGCTTGTAAGTCTATTCTGGAGATTATGCATAAGGAGGCCCAAGACATAAAATTGTGAGTAACGAGGACGAACCCGTGGAGAGGTTGATGTCCGTGCTGTTTTGCTTTGGATTGACACGGTTTTTAGGGATTGCCGACACCCCCACCCCCAGCTGCTGCCCCAGGAGTCCGGGGTGGCCTAAATCCTTAACAGATTGTCCTTTGTGTCTGGCTGTGGGGGCAGTGGCAGTAGAGAGCATTGTCTAGCTGTAGAGGGTGGCTGGGGGCCATAAGCCCCCCTGGGGTCTAGGAGTATCCCTGGATTTACCCCCCCCCCCCCCAGGGCCCAAGTCCTCCCACCGTGGCGCTGAGCTCCCTGAGGTGGGGAACCCTAACCCCGTGAGATAAACGAGGGGATTTGTTTGCATATTCCAGGTTGGAACTCTTAACCGTCTTTCACACAAGGCCTTGGAGTGGCGGTTGGGTTTTGTGCTGCATTCAGTCTGCAGGGCAGTGCTGGGCACAGCGTGCAGTCCAGAGTAAGGCGCTGGGACCTGATCACAGCGTTTAATTTGTAGGGACCTTTACATTAAGTATGTTTTAGTTATAAGGTTAGTTATATGGTGCTATATTATAAGAATCTATAATATTTTTTTGTATAGAGAACAATGAAGTAAGGGTCCACCACCCAGATAACCCTAATGATGTTTTATTTATTTAAAATATTTTTTTATTGATTTTAGAGAGGAAGGGAGAGTGAGAGAGAGAAACATCAGTGAAGAAAGAGTCATTGGTAGGCTGCCTCCTGCACACGCTGCGCTGGGCTCGAGATCGCAACCCGGGCATGTGCCCTTGGCCGGAGTCAAACCTGGGGCCTTCCGTCCGCAGGGCGGCGCTCTGTCCACTGAGCCAAACTGGCTAGGCATGTTTCTAGTTTTTATTTCAAAACAATTTTAATACACATATTTTTATTGATTTCAGAAAGAGGAAGTGAGTGAGAAAGACAGAAACATCAGTGAGAATCGTTGATCAGCTGCCTCCTGCATGCCCCCTGCTGAGGATTGAGCTCGAGCCCTGGGTGTGTGCCCAGACTGGAATTACGACATGACCTCCTGGTTCAAAGGTCAATGTCAGCCACTGAGCCACCCCAGCCAGGCCCGGTGACATCGCTAAACAGTGGTTTGTGTCTGGGAAAGTCAGGTGCAAATGAAGTGTGCCCCTGCCCTACACCTCCCCCCGGAGAGGAGCCGCTGCCGCGTTCCCGCTCTGCTGTCCGAGCTGCGCCTGTGCTGCCAGGAGCGGAGCCGAGCATTTACACTGACCGTCCCGTTTGCGCTCGGACACTGTGTTCTGGAGTTGGGGTTTAGCAACAAGAATTTGCGTAGGAGCTGTTTTCAAAGCTAACTAGAATCCATCATTGGAAGGTAGTTCCTGAGATGAATAAAAGGAAACCGTTTTTAAAAATTAACTTCCATCCAGATGCATGTTAATGATTTTACCTTCTCTGTTCCCGGGTGGCTAGAATGTGGCTGATGGTCAGCCAGTTCAGACTCTCCTGGCATCGTGCTTCCTGTGTGGTGGATAGGAAATCAGTGTTTGGTGGCCAAATATTCTCTTTTTCACGCGAGAGTAGGGTGACTTGCCCGGATTTCACGACCTTTTCTTATATTTACTTACAGCACAGAAGAGCTTCCCTTGAAGATTTTAGCCCATAATAACTTTGTAGGCCGTCTTATTGGTAAGGAAGGAAGAAATCTTAAAAAAATTGAGCAAGACACGGACACTAAAATCACGATATCTCCGTAAGTGCTGCCTCGCGTGCGTTTGAATGAGAAACTTCCCGAGCGCCGTCTCCCCGGGGGGTTCACGGCCAGCAGAGCCTGGCCCGCCCGAGCGAGCGGCACCGCCTGTCACCGCGCTCCCCGGCTCGGCCGCGTCCGCCGTCTGCCCCCAACCCCGTCCACACTGCTCGCGCCGGGGAGGCGGAGGCGGAGGCGGGAAGCGGGCCGCACGTTTCCCAGCTGGCTGCTGGCCAGGGCTGCTGACGTGTGTTCCCTGCGGATGCAGAGAGCCAGGTTATGAGCCGGGGGGGTGTAGGACAGTGGCCCAGCGTCTGAGAGCTGACAGGGGAAGGTTTATGGTCCCCTCGTCTGTGGGTCAGGGGTTCAGGAGCAGCTCAGCGGTGGCTCTGTTCAGGTCTCATGTTGCTGACAAGTCGGAGCTGGGGATGGTGTGAAGCCTCAGCTCCTCACCGAGGCCGCTCCCCGGGGCTGCTGGGGTCCCCAGGACACGGCAGCTGTCTCCTGCCAGCGTGGATGCTCCGGGAGCAGGACGGGGCGCAGCGTCTTTACAGCACAGCCCCAGAAGTCGCAGCCTCTGTTACTGTGCCGTGCGGGGAGGGTCGTCCTGGAGGCTGGCCACCACACTCAGGCTCTGGCGTGATTTGGAAAGGTTTTTCCGAGCGCACCTGTCCCCGGCTGCGTCCGAGTGCAGGAAAGGATAAGGTGGGAAGAGGTGGATGGACTAAGGGGAGCTGAGCACCGGGTGTTCGTGCAGCAAGGAGTCCTCAAAGGAGGAGGTAGTGGGAGGAGAAGGGTCCTGTTTGACTGTAAAGAAATAAAAACCCCACTAAGTGGTAAATATGATACATGATCCTACCTGTCTTGATGCTTATGCTCAGAAAAGGGAGGATTTTAAGTGGGGAAAAATCTTAAAAACTATTCTGGAAGCAGCTATTTTGAACATTGTAATATAAATGCTTGGCAGGGGCAAGGTGGGTTGAAAGCAGATATTAGAAATGCATTTCTTTAAATAAATAGTCCAAGACAAACAGCACGTCAGTGTTTACATTTTTAGCGAGTTGGAGGGAAAAGGGAACATTACCCCGTTCATCTGTCTCGGGTTGAGCATGCGATGTCTGTAGTCATGACAGTGAGCACTGTCACTCTGGGAGCCTGAAGGAGCTGGACCAGCAGCCCCTGTCCCTGTCCCCGCCCGCCCTCTCCATGGCCTGGCGCAGGCACGATGCCTCATATGCCATCGAGGGCGTGGAAGCGTCAGCAGGACCTGGGTCGAGCAAGGAGTTTCTGAATATTGCTGCAGCATTCTCATTTTTATTTTTCTAAATGGTCACCCAGGGACCTTTTTAAAATTTTATATAGCCAAGATAGATGGAAAAATAAAATTAAAAAATAAAAAGATGGATCGATTTACATGATTTCCTCCAGCGTGCTTTAAAGTCTAAGCTTACTGGCAAAGAGGAAGCGTATGCGTGTGAACTCAGGTGTGCCTCTGAAACGTCTCCCTGCTTATCCCTCGCCTGGTGACCCGGAAAATGCAGTTGCTGGAGAATGCCAGTTTCGCTTAGAACTGGTCAGTGCAGACTGGGCACCTACTCGTTAAAGGCTCTGTACATCCGGTTCTTGGTTTCTGCTAAAACTGCATCCTTCCAGTCACGCTCTTTGTATTTCACTGCTAAACTGTGAAAGTGGTTCAACCTTAAGTGGCCAAGGAGCACACTGTTTAGACCGTGAATCTGATGGGACCATGTGTGCCCGGGCATTTTTATTAAGAAGGTGTGGGGAGGGGGGCGTTTTCTCTCCTCTGGCTTACAGTTCCTGAATTTGTGTCTTTTGGGGCTCGCTCCTTTTTCATCATGTCTAACCGTCCACTTTGACAACTTGCCAGCCCCCTCAATTGCCATCTGTGGCTGGGCTGTCACTCTCTCTCCCTCCCGTAATTCCCACCGTCTTCTCTCCCTCGCCTCCGCCTGCAGGCTGCAGGAACTGACGCTGTACAACCCGGAGCGCACCATCACTGTGAAAGGCAGCGTGGAGACCTGCGCCAAAGCCGAGGAGGAGATAATGAAGAAAATCCGGGAGTCTTACGAAAACGATGTCGCTTCTATGAATGTTAGTGTTCATACCAAGGGCGTGTGTTCATTCTGACCAAGTTAAAAGATGTTTTCAGTTGCGTTGGTATTGATTTCTTTAATGGTGTGTCATTAGATCAGGTTCTCGTTGGTTTTTAGCGCCGTAGGAAGTGCCCTGGGAGACACAGGCTCTGACAGTTGGCTTGGCTATTTCTGTGCTTTTAGGAGAATATTTAGTCTTTGAGACTCAGCTCCCTTATCTGCGAGGTGAGACTGATACTTACCTTAAGGTTAATATCTCCTGCACAATGTTCATTTGAAGGAAATTAGTACAGTGAATTGTGTTTGAATTCCCACTTCAGCCCTTTATTAACTGCAGCTCTATTTTCTTGGACATTTTATTTGGTCTTTCTGAGCATCAGCTTCCTCATCTGTAAAATGGGGTACTGCCTGCATTGCATGCCTGTTAGAATTACAGTAGATAACAGTGCATGTGAAACTGCTGTTGTGAATATGAATTTAAAATGTGGTTCCTTGGATAGAAAAATAATCTGTGAAGTGACTAGAACACAGTGAATTGTTGATGTTTCTTAATGGATGGAATGGTGCTCATGATGTAACATTGGTAAAGTTCATCTTGAATTTTCAGGTAAATGATTGAAAAAAAATTGTTCTCAATTGGGCCTGTCATCTGAAACATTACACCTAACAGAAGGGAAATGTAAAGATGTTGTCACCTTTGTGAGAGGAGCTTAGAAAGCTAATCACTTCAGTCCACTTGACTGCCTTCCTACCTGCACCTTGTCAGTGCTCACCCAAATGTTCCAGGTAACTGGGAGTAAATCCAGCTCCACGGGCCTTTTAGAAGGTTCTCAAGTCCATGCAAGTCTCGGCTCTGACCTCCACCTCACTTTCTCAGCCTTATAAAGTTAAACGGAAACAGACTCCCTTCTCGAGGATAAGTTCAGTTGTGGGAGCTGTACCCCGAGAGGACCTGGCTTCCAAAGGCCTTGACTTTGTTTTAGGCCTTTAGACCCATGACTCCAGATTTCACCCGGAAGTAAAGCTCTCTCAATAGCTCGTTCTCTACACCTGGTTTGCTTTTCAGTGAACAAGTCTTGGTCGCTTGCTGCTTCAGTGCTTGCACGGTGTGTGTGTGCCGGTGCTGTGGGCAGAGAGCGGCTTGGAGCTGGGCGCTGCCCTGAAGGACAGGCTGCGGTCCGGGCCCTGGGAGCTCCCTGTGGCTTCGGATCGGGGAGGAGGCAAACAAGCACATGGGTTTCCAATGCCGAGAAATATGAACAGATATGAACTATGGTCAAGTGTGGTCACAAGAAACATATGCTTTGTTCTAAAATTTTTGTGTCAGATGGTTTTCTTTAACTAGGCAAGAGGTCACAATCTGAATACTGTCACTAGAAATGCTCACTTACACGGCATCTTTTAAACTTTACCATTGCAGCTTCAAGCACATTTAATTCCCGGATTAAACCTGAATGCCTTGGGCCTGTTCCCGCCCACTTCAGGAATGCCGCCTCCCTCCTCAGGGCCCCCTGCAGCCATGACTCCCCCTTACCCACAGTTTGAGGTAAGGCGATGCGGCTCTGCTTTCTTTACGGTTGAGCGGGGAACATGGCTGCCTTTGAGTGGTGTGCTGTGAGCTACTGGGGGGGGGGTGGTGTCTTACTATAAAACCTGGTTCCATGTGGTCTAGAAGTGGAGCCAGCACCTGCTTTCTGCTTCTAGCCAATAGGACCTTCCCTGTCCCTTAGAGACACAGAACTTACTGCTGGGCTGTGGGCGGCACGCACAGGGTCAGCATGTGCTTTCAAAGGTCAAAAGTTTGAGACTTTGTGGAGGGGGAAAGAGGTTACTTACTTTTAAATATTGAAGAAAAGGATTTTTAAAAGTCTTCATCTTTAATTGCTTTGAAAGATCAGTAAAAACTGGACTTTTTCATTTTGAGTGTTTGTACTTTTTAAAACTATGAACTCAGTTTTGTGTGCAAATGTTAAATAGCTTTTATTTATTTTGTAAACGGGTTAAGAAACAAACCTTATTTTTATATTTGCTTTTTAAGAATAGCATTTTCCCTGAGGTCAGAAAGAGTACACCAGTGATAGTATGAAAATAATTGCAGCATAGTAAAGCATTATATTATGAATGATAATTGGGGGTAGACCATCATGTGAATAAACTGACACCGTTCTGGGGTCTTCCTTCCTGCTTTTTTCTCTCCCTTCCTGTTTGGTTCTCCTTATCATGTAACGTTTTGAATGGTTGGCAAACTGCAGCTCGTGAGCTACATGCGGCTCTTTGGCCCCCTGAGTGTGGCTCTTCCACAAAACACCCGATGCGGCACACACGTACAGTGCGACTGAAACTTCTGGCCCATGCGCAGAAGTCGGTTTTCGACTCAAAAGAAATTTCAGTCATTGTACTGTTGATAGTTGTTTGGCTCTGTTGACTAATGAGTTTGCTGACCGCTGTCCTAGGCCAGTTTAGGGACAGGTCTGAGTGCAGTAGGTTGGGGGCTGTACTATCATTCTGCCTAGAGTGTGTGTGGAGTGAGACGCCACTGGAATTCCACAGAGAACACAGGTCGCTGAGGTTGTCCCCGTTTTCTAAGCATAGAATTCTGGAAACCACCACTGTTGGTGGGCGTAGCTTTTGTCCTCTTCTTAGGGTGTTTCTGCCTTGACTGCCAGCAGCATTTGCATCTTCCCGGCAGCTTACCTGCCACTCCCACACGTTTCGGCTTGGAAACCATATGCCAAAGCCATCCACCTAAGGACAGGCCTCAGAGTGCCAGCTCGAGGTCATGTGAATAGACTCACTGCAGCCAAAAGCGGTGAAGTAGCTGATGTGTTTGACCTTGGTGCTCACCGGGGCGGGTGGGAGGAGCCCTGCAGGTGAGAGCCGGGTCTGGCCCTGCTCTGCCCTGGGTCATGTCCCCGACAGTCAGTCTCCAGTCGCTTTGGGTGTTCTGGCCGGAATGTTGAAGAAACTGAACTAGATGAGTAATGTTGAAAGGCTCTTATTTTAGGTCACACATTTCTAGTTTTTAAAGAATTCAGTAATGTAAAAAGCCGGAGAAGAGAGTAAAAGTGAGCCGTAAGTGGGAATTGAGAGGGTGTGGGATTCCCTCTAACATGCCTCCTAGAATCTTGATTATAAACAGGTGCATTTGTCATGTGCTGAGGGTAGGGCAGATGTGTCCCTGACAGCTCTGTGTAAATTACACTTACTGAAAGCTACTAGGAGCCGATTCAGAGTAACTCTGCTGCAGAAGCTCTCCTCTAACCTCCACTTCTGCTAGCTGTCCTACCTTAGCTTTCTCTCTGGGTGAATCTCCTAACTTCTCTGCTCCTCATTCTGTTTCTCTCTGCTGGTTGCATGTCACGTTCCAGTCAGTAAAGCCTTTCATACTACAAGTGGTAGCATGTCAGAACATTCTTGGACATCATCATCATCATCATCGTCTATATTTCAGTAGCAAAAATTCCTAATTTAATTGCTAGGTATCTATTTTTTAAGTATTCAAATAAAATAATATGAATATTCTTTGGATGTAGTCCATTTTGTGTATTGGGTTTCTATGCTGTTAAATTGTTTTAAGAGAAGAGAGATCATATTAAGAACTTACACTTCTGAAGCACTTTTACAATTTGAAATGTCTGAGTGACTTAAACAAGTAGCAATTTTATTAAAATTTTTATTTTATTGATATTTTTTAAGAGAGGAAGGGAGCAGAGGGGGAGAGTAAGAGAGAAACTTAAGGTGAAAAGGAAACATCGATCAGTTGTCTCTTGGACACACCCCAACAGGAGATCAAACACACCTGTGTCCTGACCAGGAATTGAACCGGCAACCTTTCGGTTCACAGGACAATGCTAACCAATTGAATCACCCTGGTCTAATCTTTACTTTAATGAAAGGGAGCCAAGAGCCGATGCAAGGGATTTCTCGCTGCAATTAGGTGCTCTTTGGTTCGCCTGGGATTTTAAACAAAATCAGGTAGGTGCTGCCATGGCCAGTTTGGTTCAGTGGATAGTGTTGGCCTGTGGACTGAAGGGTCCTGGGTTTGATTCCAATCAAGTGCATATGCCTGGGTTATGGACTCAATTCCCAGTAGGGGGCATGCAGGAGGCAGCTGATCAGTGATTTTCTCATTGTTGTTTCTAGCTCTCCTCCCCTCCCTTTCTTTCTGAAATCAATACAAATAAGAAATAGTATACATATATATTTAAAAAATCAAGTAGGTGCCATTAGAAGCAGCCAATGAGAACAGGAAAAGATGCAAAAGCTGCCACAGGAAAGGCAGAAACACTTCAAGAGGGCAAGACCTCAAAATCCCTACTGGCCTGGTGGTTCAAGGGCCAGAAAAAGACATTCTCATTCTTAAAGGGATAAAATGTGGACAGTCTTAGCAATCTGTTTTCTGAAAAATTCCAATGGGCATTTTATTCTACGTGTATTCTAGGCAGTGATAACATGGATCCCCAACTTTAAACCGAACATTTCCAATTACATTGTACCAGATACCACCCAGCACATTAAATGCTAAGAAGAAAGGCAAATCTGTCTACCCAGCTGGGAAGGTTGACAAATTGTGTATATATTGCATGTGTTTGCTGAAGATGACTGTGATCTTGTGGTTTTTCTATAGATTGTAACCCACTGCTAACTTCATCTCTCTATTCATTTTGAACTCAAAGAATGTGTCAGGAATTAGCCATAGAACTAGAAAATGAAAAGGAGATGTGTTTTTGTAATCTTTTCCTTCAAAGTGGAAGAAATCATTGCTTTTGCAATTGCCTTTTCCTCTACAAGCACATCTGTGGACAGTCCTCTCATATATTTGGTATATGTTTTTACAAACTTTGTCATTATAGGTGATTATTAATGAGAACATTGCGCTATTTTGAACTTTTTTCCTCAAGTGCATTCTCCTTGATGTTAACTACAGCAGCATCATCACTCTTCAGAAGTCTGGCAGAACACTATTATTTAACATGCGGGCCATGTCTCAAGTCCAAAGTTACCCCAACAATGTTCTCTATATCTCTCTTCAGTAAAGACCCAATCAAGGATCATGCCTTGCATTTAATTATCATATCTTTAGGCCTCCCCCTTTTAACAGTACTCATCTTCAATGCCCTCCTTTTTCTTCTTCTTTTTTTTCCCTTTTTTACTGGTTGTCTCTTTGTTACTCTTCTTTTTCTTCTTTATGGTATTGACAAATCCCGGCAGGTGGTTGTTAGAGAATGTCTCCTAATTTGGGTTTGATTGACTGCCTCAGATTAGGCTCAGATCAGACCTTTCATTGAGGCAGGAATATCTTGCAACAGTGGCAAACAAGTGATGTCAGTGTCTCGTTATTGGTCATGTTAAGTTTGACCATATGACCAAGGCCAGGTCTGTTTGATTTTTCCATGATAAAAATACCTTTCCTAGTTGTGATTACGAAGTAATCAGTAGTACTTTGGGATTGTGTGTCTTTCACAGCAGTGGTTTGAATATCCATTGCTGACATGATTTCCCAAAGCATGTGACTGTCTTAATGTCTTCTCTTACATTCATTAGTTGACAGTCTTCTATAAAATACAGCTTTTTCTGATCCATATGGTAAGGGTGTGTGTGTGTGTGTGTGTGTGTGTGTGTATTGTTAATTATATTAGAACTTCCCCAGGCCTTTTGAATTAGAATCCCACCCCCCTCCCCAGGCACAGGGTAGGGATTGGGTGTGAGACCTAGGCATTGTTATTTTGGAAAACGCCATAGATGACTCCCCTGTGTAGCCAAGGTTAAGTGAAAACAGCTGTCCAGTTTCTTAACTGTGCCCCACCTTGGACTTAAATGAATCAAATCTCGGTCGGAGTCGATGGGGGCTCAGAGCCTGCCTGTGGTTTTGGAAGGGTCGCCGGGAGCTTTTTGTTCCCATTCTTTGTCAGGACCTGGTCTGGAAAGAGTGTTGACTCGTCTGTGGAGGGTGGACTTAAATGTTGGAAAACTAATGGGAGAGAATATTTAGGATAAGCATAAACACACCACTCATATGTCCTTCTTTCTAACTTGTTTGAGGCTTTACTTTAAAATTGCGAGAAAACTCTCCTCGCCCCCTCTCCCCCTTCTCTCACCTGTCACTCTAACCCATAGGCAACTGTCTGGCCAAAGCTGTCTGTG
Source organism: Antrozous pallidus (assembly GCA_027563665.1). Classification (NCBI taxonomy): domain Eukaryota; kingdom Metazoa; phylum Chordata; class Mammalia; order Chiroptera; family Vespertilionidae; genus Antrozous; species Antrozous pallidus. The sequence goes on along the minus strand of CM050521.1, from coordinate 73,781,715 downwards.
GGACGCTGCCATATGTCTGTTTTCATGCGTCTAGATGTTGGCATGCTATAGCGTCGAGATTAGGTTTGGCTGTGTATGTGGAGTGAAAAAATGTGGTTAAATGGATTTTGCTTTTTTAAGAGAAGAGTCGGAGGGCAGATAATCCAAGTAGCTCTGGTGGTAGTTCTGCTCTATCATCTAGGGCCGGCCGGCCGCCTTTGGCTTATCACTCCGCCTCCTGGTCCAGGGTGACCGCTCAGGCTCCAACCATTGAGTCTGATTCCAGCCAGCAAGAAGGACGAAGGATCAAAATTGGAAGTCACCTCATTTAAAGAGGCTGCCCGAGGTAGCTTTTCACACTTTCACTGGTGTCCTGTTTGCTAGAACATAATACCTGTCCACTTCGACCTGCAAGAGCAGCTGGGAAACTGAGTCTGTGACTAGAGAGATGAATAGGTGTCAGGGATGGCTGTTGGCACCCTGGACTTAGCAGTATTGCATGTTAAAGGGATCTCTTCCGCCCTTGGAAGGAAGGAGATAAATTATTAAGGTCCTCTCACCTCTCTACCCTCCTCCTCCGCAGACCAGGAGACTCTTAATTAATTCTGAAGGAGAAAATTCCATGTTCTAGTCCCACTCCTGCAGATTATTTTCATCGAATAAAGGGATAACACTATTTTCAGAGAATCATACTGTCTCTGGATACCAATTAGCGTCAAGTCTACTTCCAAATAACTGTCGAAATTTTTTGGCTTAATGTTTGAGAGAACAGTTTTGTTTTAGGATATAACTTCACGAGAGAGGAATTCTTAGTTGGAATAGCTATGCCTTTACTGTATTAATAGATTGTTCTTTTTCTAAACCCAAAACACTAATAAGTGGTCACCCCTTTTTGAAACACAAATACACCGACTACTATTTTTAAAGGCAATAGTGAAATTTACCAAAGCTTTTATTTTTTTACTTTTTTGCTTGCTATTGCTTCCTGCAGTCCTTTTATTCCCTTTGGCTTCCTTTCGTCTCCTGAAGAACATAATAATATGGGAGGTATGGGATGTTTTTTAAATGCGGCTAGAGAAGGAAAGGCTGGCAGGCTTTTACCACAGCCAGGAGCCACCGCTGCTGCGGAGAAGCCTGCCCTGGAAATCAGTTACTAAGTCAGCTCTTCATCCGCGATGCCTTGTAGTTACAGTCAGTCTCTGATTTTACTTCACGTGGATATTGCCTGGCAAGGAGTAGGTTTTGATGACAAAATGTTTCAAAGAATCTGACTTTATATATATAGAGTGCTTCCTCTTTTTTTTTTTTTTTTTTTACAGTTGGTTCATTTTCTTTTCCCTCCTGTTTCCTCACTTGTGCTTTGTAATATAATAGAATGGATGCATTTTATCTGGGTAAATTCCTTGCCTCTGTTCATACTCTTTTCCCTGGAACCTGCCAGGTTGATTGTTCCCATAGAGCCGAAGAGTTGGTTCTTCCACCAGACAAAAAGTCTGCAGTTCCGCCTAGCAGCTGGCTCATGAAGGACTTAATTGGCAAACTTGGAGTTTATAAATGACAGGAAATGCTCTTTTCAGAAATGCTCAAACAGTAGGGAAGAGGCAGTTGGCAGCTAGTGAGCAGAGCAAGAGCTGGAGTTGGCACACAGCGTCCCCCACACAGCCACGTCCATTGCTTGACAGCGTTGGCAGCTTGCTTTGGGGTTGGCAGAAGTTAGACCAAGTGCTGTTGTCTTAATTTTGGTAGTGACTTTGGAGTCTTCCCAAAAGTCTCCAAATAATAGCATCATCTTAAAATTGCCAACTTCCTGCTTATGGAAGAGGCAAGAAAGGTGAGCAGTTCCTTAGGTCTTAGCTAGTTTAAGGTGCTCTTCAAAAAACAAAATAGGAGTTGAAAGGAATTTTTAGATCAGATGGCTGTTTGTGGAGTCCTTCTGAGGGTTTCTTACTATGGGTACAGCTCTTTTGTCAGTAAACAATTTCAAAGTAAATAATCCCTTGCACACATTAATTACCTCTAAGAGGCCCTGATAACTTGTTATTGGCGCGGGGCGGGGGGCTGTTTTTGTTTTTTAAGATTTTAATATTCTTTTCAGGTCATGGAGTTGAGTAAACTCGATTCCAGTCCCAGACCAAAATCCATTAAAACAAAACCAACAGAGCAGAGAAGCCCAGGAGCGTCCGTTTCACAAGCCCAAGGGAAACGCTGGCGGCCGCCAGGCCCCTGCGGCCGCTCTTGTTGGCCGGCGTGAGCGTCTCCATGCCTTTGTCATGTCTTAGGTTCTGTCCCCCACAAAGTAAATACACTTAACCTTACTGTTTGCTCATTCTTGTATCATAGATGATTAGGAATTACTCATTGGCAGACTGCACCAGTTATGCAAACTTTCGGTTGAGCAGCTTTGTTCTTTTGTTTTTTCAAGCTCTAACGTAGAGTCTGCCAACAGCTCCAAAGGAAGTTCTGCCGATAGGCATCTGGCAGAAATCCATTGGGAAGCAGCTTGTGTCCTGTGACTATCCTTCACCTCTGACGGTTTAGGAAAAAAGGGTTTGAGATAATGCAGCTAACATGAACTTAAACGCAGAGAGTGCAACAGCAAGGGCAGTGCTGATGGGGTTTTTTCAAGCTCCATCTCAAGAGGCTTGAATTCACAGGTGGAAGAGGCTTATCATACCCATTGTTCTGGTTGTAGTTTTGTGAGTAAACATGAGGTTATCTGCTTATCTTATGCCCGAGTCCTGAAAACATGGCTTACTGTGCTGAATCCCATGTAAGAATGCTTTGTACCAGAGAGCCAGTGCCATGATTGTAAAGGGGACAGGATGTTTATGTGAGGTGCCATATATTCTCAGAGGAAATTTTCCTTTAAAAATTTAGGGTCAGGGAGATATGCCTGGTGGATATGGAATTGGAGCAAAGGGAATTGGGCGATGTTCAGAAATGTCTCCATCAAGGCATCTGATGAGTCAACTTTTTATTAAGGTGCCAAGAGGACACGTCACTGTCAGGCTGGGCACCACCTCCCAGGGTGCTGTCTGCTTCCCTCAGATGCCTTTTGGATGTGACAGGTTTTGCTGCTTCTGTTTCATCCCCGTGCAGAGGACATTTCTGTTTTCATACAGATTCTTCCTTCAGGTCTTTGCCGCGTCTTACTGTTCCGTTTGGTCCTTTGGACCCTTCTCTGCTGACCACCATTCCTTTTCCAAACTTGACACAATTTTTCTCTTAAACTCCCAACGCCTCGAAAACACAAATGCATCGATAGCCTTTCACCACTGGCGGAAAGATGATTTAGCGTTTGTTCAGCCTGTGAGTTTTGCCGACATCGTCTGTGCCTCTGAGCAGTGTCTTCAGTATTTCCCAGGCCGACACATGCTGGAGCTCTGCTGGCTGGACTCCCGCTCACAGGATGAGCCCGTTACCCTCATCCTCTGAGGACAGTCACTAGTCGCTGTCCCGGATCAGTCACAGGAAAAGGAGTGTTTACTAAGCAAATGAAATTTTTCTCTTGTAGACACGGTAAATCATGCAACTTATTTTCTTCTTCTTTTAATTAGCTGCTAAGAAGCTGTGAATCAAATTTGTGTAATAGCATTTCTGGCTTTATCTCTTCTGTTCAGGTCTCTATGCTCTTATTCCTTCACCTTTGTTTTATCCTTTCAGGTTATGTGTACTTTGTAAGCAGCATAAAATCTCACTGGAACAAGGCCCAGAGAACAAATGATGATAGTCATGGCAAAATACAGTGGGACAGTTACACCTTAAGATTTAGGCTGATCATTTAAGAGGTCTTTATCACTGCCACACTCTTGTCCCCTCAAAAAAACATATAATTCAGAAGAACATGATATGGATGTTCTCACTATCATAAAATATTTAGATCCTAGCTTTACTTAAAAAAAAAAAGGAAAAATTGTCCTGGCTGGTTTGGCTCAGTGGATAGAATGTCGGCCTGCGGACTGAAGGGTCCTAGGTTCGATTCTGATCAAGGGCATGTACCTTGGTTGCGGGCACATCCTCAGTAGAGGGTGTGCAGGAGGCAGCTGATCGATGTTTCTCTCTCATCGATGTTTCTAACTCTATCCTTATTCCTTCCTCTCTGTAAAAAAAAAAATCAATAAAATATATTTAAAAAGGAAAATTGGTTAAGCCAATTTTGGCTCAGTTGAGTGTCATCCCATGCACCAAGAGGATGCTGGTAATAGATGCTGACATTGAACACAGTGTATGGCCAGTGTCAGTGTTAATTCAGTTGATCTATCTAGTTATTAAAATACGACAGGCCTTAAAGGGTCCCTCAGGAATAAATGGCGTGTGCTAACTGCATAACACACTGGCAGGCTGCCGTATGGTGCTTTCCGAAAAAAGGCATGGTTCTTATGACTTGGAAATACTGAAGAATGAAGTAATCTGATTTGGTGTTCTTCACTGGGATAGCAACAGTAGTCACCTGACCAAGCTGTGAAGGACAAGCACCTATTACAAATCTCCACAGGCAAGAGTTTAATGATTACTAATTAACCCCTAAAAAAAAGTTTAGTGGTAAGGCAGTCTTCTGATGTTTATTCTAAGAATGCTCTAGAGCAGTGGTTCTCAACCTTTCTAATGCCCTGGCCTTTAATACGTTCCTCATGTTGTGGTGACCCCCCAACCATAAAATTATTTTCATTACTACTTCATAACTGTAATTTTGCTACTGTTAATGAATAGTAATGTAAATATCTGTGTTTTCCAATGGTCTTAGGCTCTACAGCAGCGGTTCTCAACCGACCCACAGGTTGAGAACCGCTAGCAGGGTCGCCTAAGACCATCGGAAAACCATAGATATTTATTTTAATGTTCACCTGAGGATATAGAGAGACATAGACATGAGAGAGAGACGTCGATTGGTTGCCTTCTGTACATGCCCCATCTGGAGGTGGAACCCACAACTTAGGTATGGTGCCATGATTGGGAATTAAACCATGATCTCCCATTGCTTGCGATGACACTCCAACCAGCTGAACCACATCAGCCAGGTCATGTTTTTTTTAAATTATTTGTTAATCCTCACACGAGGATATATTTTCTTTTCTTTCTTTTTTTTTAGAAAATGGAAGGGGTGGGGGGAAGAGAAACATCAATGTGAGAGACACACAGATTGGTTGTCTCCTGAACACACACATCTACCAGAGATCCTATGTGCCAGGACCAGGAATTAAACCCACCACCTTTTTGTGGTATATGGGACAAGGCTCCAACCAGCTGAACCACCTGGCCAGGTGAAGGTCTTTAAAGTAGTATCCTCAGAACGAAATAACTGTCAGGTTAAGGTGAAGGAACAGTGGATTTTTTTTCTTGCCTTTTCTGTGATGTGATTTTATTCTCATAACTTTATTTACTTGTTAAGAATTTTCCTTGGAAACTTTATTGTAAACATAATCTGTGCCTCTATTCCAATTCATTTAAAGTTTATATAACTTTTAAATCTATAATTTGGTGACATTTTAAAGTTTAAGAAAATTATGTACAGAAGTGATCATTTAGATGCAAATGCTTTCAGGATGAGTATATTAATAAGATCTTCTTGACCTGTTAGGTAAACTCCTGTCAGTTTACTGCGGTGGTTTTCCTACAGCTGTCCCAGTATTCCTGCTGTATGCGAAGCCCCCATCCCTGTGCCACCAGTAACAGCCTGATTGTATGCAACAGCACGAATGACCTGTGTTTCTTTTCCGACAGCAATCAGAAACGGAGACTGTTCATCTGTTTATCCCAGCCTTATCTGTCGGGGCCATTATTGGCAAGCAGGGGCAGCACATCAAACAGCTTTCTCGCTTTGCAGGAGCTTCTATTAAGGTACTGTTCTGCCAACTGTGGCTGCCCTGGAGCTTTAAATAGTCACTTATAGAAACATGAGTCTTCTTGATATTTCATTATTTGAATTGAAGGTACAGTCTATCCTGAAGTTATTGTACTTCATATGATAGTGACAATAGTTGGAGGAAATTTACCAGTTGTCTAAATTTAGTTGTGAATTTATCAGGTCCTTGCTCACACTGGACACTTGGGGGCTCTGATGAATGAGGGCCAAAGACCACACTCTGAGTAGCCATGGTATAGTGATGGGGCGTGGGCGGTGGAGATAACAGACCCAACGCTCCCTCCAGCTCATTAGCTGTGTGATCATGGGCCAGGTGACGCAATTGCTCCAGCCTTCCGTCTGCCCATATGTTGAAGCAATACCTTGTCAGGTATGTGGCAGGAGCAATAACTAATAAATCCATATTAGTTAGTCTCTTCATAATTTCCTTCCGGAAGGCTTTCTACATATCACTAAGTCAGGTGCAAATGTCAGGCTGGTTTGTGTAACCTTTCTATCATAACCCCTTGATGGGTCTGTTCCAGATTGCTCCGGCCGAAGCACCAGACGCGAAAGTGAGGATGGTGATTATAACTGGGCCACCGGAGGCCCAGTTTAAGGTATGTGCGCTGGAGTCTGCACAGGTGAAATGAATGGATGAAATGCCCCTCTTTCAGATCACTGTGTGTGAGAAAGCTCATAAGGGGCATTTTCAGGAACTCTAACCTGGCTTCTCCCTTAAAGGTATCTACTACTCAGGAGAAACCGTTCTGGATGGAAATTTCTAAGTCTAAGAACAGAGTAGAGGAGCATTTGAGTGAGATCTTACTTGCTACCCACCGTAGTCAGTTTGGCACAAATACAACCTTATAAAAATTAGTAGAACTGTATACTTGAAACATGTAATTTTTCTGACCAATGTAACCCCAATAAATTAAATTTTTAAAAAGGGTAGAAACAAACCCCCAATTACATTTCAAAACCAAAGCCTTTGTTTTGGGTTCTGTAGTGGTTTGAGATTTACCTGTCTCCTGAAAGAGAATTTGCTCAATGCCTTATCATAAGTGAAGGTGAGTCCTTAATACTGAAATTTACAAACCTGCCTGGTTAATATGCCTTGGAAAGCTTGTTCTCAAATTTTCCTCGACCCTCAGAAGCCATAAACTTGAATTAAAACGCCTTTTCCTCTTTCCCTTGGATTAACGTTAGCCCCAGTTCATCGTCTCTCTGGTCACTCTTGTCCAATTAAACTTAACTGACTTTTTTCCTTTGGTACAGAGCAGAGCAGACTAATGATAACACACCACAGGGGAAGTTTCTTATGTGTAATTTCTAGTTGTATGCAGTAGGTGACAGGATATGCTGACTGTAAATATCAGAAGTATGTGTTAACTTTTTGTAGTCTTATTCAAAGTAGAAAGCACCTGGTTAAGAGGAAAAAACAAACTTCCTCTCAGCAGGTTTCTCACCGGCCCACTTGGACAAGAGCTGGATTCCTGTGAGCCCAGCACAGCGGGCTCTGTAGCTCTTCCCTAAGTCTCTTCTGCTCAGGAGAACATAATTACTCTCTCAGTGCCTGGAGGCGAGGCTTCACCTTTCAGATGGAGAGCAAATGGCCATTTGCCCACAAAAGTGGTTTATTTTTAGTTAGGGTGACTACTAATTAACCCCTTTAACTGTTATCTAAAGAATATGGTTCATTCTTTCACCCATCATTCAGTTGACTCATCTGTGACATGCAGTTCCTGTCAGACTTTTCCAGGGCTTCCTCACTTCTCAGTCTCTGGTGTGATCTTCAGTCTTGTCAGATGCAGACAGATCACTGGCAAAGGACTACTCCAGTAGACTTGGGCCATCTTTCATGTTAAAGGACTTTTTGTCTCCTACATGACTGCCACTGATTGATAGGCTGTGTTCTCATCTATAGGCTCAGGGAAGAATTTATGGAAAAATTAAAGAAGAAAACTTTGTTAGTCCTAAAGAAGAGGTGAAACTTGAAGCTCATATCAGAGTGCCATCCTTTGCTGCTGGCAGAGTTATTGGAAAAGGAGGCAAAACGGCAAGTACTTCAGCAAAACCTGTGCAGTGGTATGAAAGGGAGAGCATTGAAGGTACTTAGGAGTTCCAAGTCCCTGAATTTTGGCTAATTTATAAAAAGCAGGACCATCTGGGCCAAGGTTTGGAGAAGACTGTCTTGTTCCTCCCGAGTGTGGGTGTCAGCTACTGGTGAAACAATGCCTCTCTTTCAGACCACTTTGTGTGAGAAAACTCATTAATAAGGGGCATTTTGCATTTTTCTGTTGACATAGCTTAGCTTTTAATTTTATTGCACAATGACATGAGAAAAATTTTTAATTTCATCGTTATAACTCGTAACTATAATTGAAAAAACTTCCCAGATTTAATACATGTAAGTCATTTCCAAAGCTATTTACAATTTTGAAGTGATTGAGAGTGTACACTTTGGAAGCAGACTCTCGGGGTTTGAATTTGGTTCTGTCGTTCACTTGTGTGACTTTAGGCAAGTCAGTTTCTTTCCCTAAGCCCTGCTTTTCATCATCTTGCAATGGGTATTACCAGACAGAATCATTAGAGGGCTGGGTGAAATTTGTAAAGCCATAGGTAGTGTTTGGCATAGTAAGTGCTCAGGAAATGGTAACAAAAGACAAAACAAAACCTAACATGATTTATATTTATCTTTTCCAGGTGAATGAGCTCCAGAATTTATCTAGTGCAGAAGTTGTTGTCCCTCGTGACCAGACGCCTGATGAGAATGACCAAGTGGTGGTCAAAATAACTGGTCACTTCTACGCCTGCCAGGCAAGTGGGCTGTGTGATAAGCAAGCTCTAATGTTTTTCCTTAATTATGTTTTCATATGAGCTGGTTTAATTCCAGGTGGTATAGAATGCGGGATAGAAAAAAGCCTGAGGAACACACTTAGACAGGACTCTAGGCTGGGTCTACTTTGACCTTACAGCTAAGTTAAAAATGGCTGAGTGAGAAGAAAGAGATGATCACTGATTACTATTAACAAAAGTTTTTTCTTAAATGTACCACAGGCTCCAAGACAACACTTTGGTTCTGGTTTATAGGTGGCAAAAGATGTTATGACAGGGAATTCAGATGTTAAAACAAATGGAATTGCCTCAGGCTCAAGGACTGGCTCACTTTTGCCAGATTTCTTAATTCCACTAATGGCCAGGAAGCACTTTTATCCTGAGTTTCTTCTCTTTATGCTTCTCCTTGAATGCCTTATCTTCCTTGCCACCCTCACAGCTGGACATGGCCCCTTCCCCAGAAACCGAACTCTGTCCCACCCGTGCTCATGCCTTCAAGTGGAGCTATTGATTCTAGTGCCAAACACTTAATTCCTTCTAGCAGGTGACTGCAGAGACTACTAGCAAAGTAATTAGTATGGATAATTAATCTTCAAATAAAATTGTTTGAAGTTTTTGAAATGGAAAAGTAAACCAACTTTGAGTAACCTTTGATCAGGTAGAAATTTAAAAACTCTCTCCTTCTATAGGTTGCCCAGAGAAAAATTCAGGAAATTCTGACTCAGGTAAAGCAGCACCAACAGCAGAGAGCTCTGCAAAGTGGACCACCTCAGTCAAGACGGAAGTAAAGGCTCAGGAAACAGCCCACCACAGAGGCAGATGCCAAACCAAAGACAGATTGCTTAACCAACAGACGGGCGGCTGACCCCCCATCCAGAATCACATGCACAAGTTTTTACCTAGCCAGTTGTTTCTGAGGACCAGGCAACTTTCGAACTCCTGTCTCTGTGAGAATGTAAACTTTATGCTCTCTGAAATGTATGACACCCAGCTTTAAAAAGAAAAAAACAAGGGGGAGGGAGGAAAAGAGGAGCTCTGCACTTCCCTTTTGTTGTATTTTCAGTGTAAACATTTTCTAATTTTTCTTAATGTTTTCCATTTATGCAAGAAATTGGCTTAATGATGCACTCACTAAATTCATCAAATAAAAATAGATTGCTCCTAAGTGAGAATAGAATTATAGGAACTTAAATGTTAAGGTATCAACATAGAAAAACTTGTTTTATTTTTATCTAACACTAACATGAATAACCTAAGGGAAGTGCTGAATGGTGTTGGCAGGGGTATTAAATGTGCATTTTTACTCAACTACCTCAGGTATTCAGTAATGCAATGAAAGCAAATTTTGTGGGTTTTTTTTGAAATTTTTATATACTTTATAAAGATAAAAGTCCAACTGTTTTTTAAAAATAAAATTTAATTAGCTAACAGGCAAATAACTGAAAAAATTTTTTTACTTCTGGCTGGTGACAGTAAAGCTGGAAAATTAATTTCAGGTTTTTGAGGCTTTTGACAGTTTTTAGTTGGGAAATCCAGTAAATGTCCAGTGACATGGAGCAGTGCCTATATTTGGAGAGCAGCAATACCATTTATTTTTTTGTTTGTGGTAGGGAAAGCTTTTGATGGTACGAACAGAGCCAAGTCGTCACCGGAAGTTTGGAATGGCTAGTTTAAATGGCTTCAGTGTTTTTGTTTGGCTAAGTGATTGAGTGCATAATGCTTCGTGCTTCTATCACTACCTAAAGAAAGTGCAGCAATGGAGATATGCAGCCCCTGTGGACTTGAAACTGATTGGCAAAAAGGAAGCCCCAGCTTGTCTTATAGGATGCTTAGTTTGCCAATCCACCTCAGAGCAGTTGGTTTACCCTTGAAGCAGACCCCAAAAGAGCTGCTTGTGCAGACCAAAGGGGCAGGGGGATAGTGTGTGTGAAGGCCATAAAAAGCTATATCTGCATGTGCTAGGCACTGCCATGAGCCTCATTAAGCTGTTTTGGAGTTTTTTAAACTGATGAAAAGGAAAGGTCACCTAAAATATTACATTAAATACAGCGGGATTTCTGTATTCTGTGCAACCAGTTATTGTAAGAAAACAATTTTTGGAATATAATTTGAATGACTGTCATAAAACTTTTGACATGAACTCATTTGCCCATTTTGTAACTTGATGGCAAAGCCCAGTGTGTACAATTATGTGAGTATGGGTGGTCTCGAAGACCACGCTGCTCTCAGAATTGTTTGTGTTGCTTTTTGTTCATAAAAGGATCACAGTCATCACACTACATGGATCTAAAGGACATATATGATAACCCTTAAAAAATCATTTGGCCTCATTTGTATTTCAAAATGAATTTCTACAGACTTGGTAAGTTTTTCTGATGATCATTGTATTAGACATTTTGGAAATGACTTGAAATGTTTTCAGAAAACCAGTTTATTTTGTAGTGTTAGCCAAAAAGTGCCCTTTTTGTCACTGAATTCATCTAGGATTCATTACACACACACACACACACCCCAATCCCCAACAGCAACTTGCTTAAAAAATAATCATGGATTGGCTTTCGGGTTGGTTTTTAGGTAAGATGTGCTTATGGCCAGAACTCTTCCTCAGTATTTGATTTTGCCAATATTTGATGAGTTGTTTTTTAAAAAATACAGATAGGTGCTGCATTTATATCTGCTGGTTTAAATTCTGTCATATTTCACTTCTAGTCTTTTAGTGTGGCAAATCATGTGTTACTTTGAATTAAGCGTTGGTAATGGAGTATCTGGTAATGGCTAGAAAATAACTGAGTTTGCACTCACCGCATATGGATGATTCCTCATTTGTAATGTGCCCAAATGCAGCTTCATTTTCCAGACACCTTGATGCAGAATAAAGTTTTTCATCAATAGGTGCAGCTTAATGTGTAGTATGTTTTTATTTTTGGTGTTTCCAATAAATATGAATAAGTTATAAAATGTAAACAGATTTTTAGTAATGCTGAAGTCACTCTCCAGTTAAGCACCGATAGCTATTAGTTATTTCCTTTATTCCATGGTACTTAATGTGAACCTTGGTAATACTGTTTGCATATGAGCTAGGAATTATAGGACTAGTTATGTGTTTTTGCTTTATTTTTTTAAATGTTGGCTATTCCCTTCTACATAGTAATACTTACACTTAAGCAAAATTAATTAAAAATTTGAGTAGAGAGTTCAGTTGGAAATGGGGACCAGCGATAACTCCAGGAAAGCCTCCTGGGATCTCAGGGACAAGAACGTTAAAACTGCAGTTGAAGCTCCTTTAGCTGCAGTCTCCACATCCTGGTGTCAGTCAGCGTGATGCCCACAGTCAGACAATAAACTTACCCAGTCACTTAGGAGATAAGTTTTTGAGAAGTGACTCAGTCTGAAATGAGGAAACCAGTATTTTATTCACATTTGGACTCCATTGGAGTCAGGGATGACGGGTCATCTTCTATTCCAAGAATGAAGTCTTCAGGTAATGTCTCAGGTGTTATCTGAGCTAACTGGTCATCATAAGAACGCAGGGTCCATAACTTCTCTAGTTCATACATTTCTCTGGTTTCCGGAAGCATCAAATGAATCACCATGCTGCCTATCAAGGACAGGTAAGAGTTACAAAGAAGCAGCAGTTTATTTGCTGTTATGCTTTAATAGTTTATTACTCACAGTGTAACTACAGGAACTCAAATAACAGTTCTCAAAGTGTGAACCACAGAAGAGCATTGTCTGAAAACTTGTTAGAAAACTGTGGGCCCCAGCCAAAACCGGTTTGGCTCAGTGGATAGAGCATTGGCCTGCAGACTGAAAGGTCCAGGTTCAATTCCGGTCAAGGGCATGTACCTTGATTGCGGGCACATCCCCAGTAAGGGGTGTGCAAGAGGCAGCTGATCAATGTTTCTCTTTCATCGATGTTTCTGACTTTCTATCCCTCTCTCTCTCTCTCTGTAAAAAAATCAATAAAATATATTTAAAAACAAAACACTGCGGGCCCCCATCCAGTTAAATGCCACCAAAATGCTGCTGTGTTTTAGTCCCGCAGCATCACACAGGAGGCACAGATGCCAATCTATACAAGTTAATTGTATCCAAGTGACTAGCCAGTCAGTTTTCTCTTGAGAGAATTCTCCAAATATGTCACATTTCTACACTACCTACCTTTTGTTCTGGGCTCTCTCTTTTGAGATATTCTCTCTGGAGCAAAGGGCACTTTTGCTTTGCTTACACCAGTGGTTCTCAATCAAGGACGTTTTTGATTTGCACAGTGGATGGGGGAATAAAGGGGGGGGGGTACTGCTAAACATCCTACAATACATGAGATATTCCTACCCACTCCTACTAAAATTACCTGGTCTAAATGTTAAGTGATAAGCTGAGAAACCCTGACTTACAGCCTTGCCAAAAGTGTCTTCCAGCAGAGCAAAAGCGACCTGCTTCCTGCCCATCATAAACGATGTAAATGCCGTAATATCAGGCTCCTCTCTTAGAACTGTGTGTACAGGCCCTACGTTGCTCTATAGAAGCTGGGACTTAGGGAATCTGCTCCAAAAGTGCCGCTGTTGGCTACTGCTATTATGAGTAATAGCCTCGAGTCTTTTACCAATATCCAGAAACTGGCCAGCTGACCTGTTAGCTTACAAGTGAAATAAAATCTCAGGCTCCTATCAGTTACTGTTTTTCCCTTTGAAGTAAGTGCCTTGAGGGGAAATATTTTGAGACTGTGTGTATGTATAAATACCCAGATTTGTTAGGAATTTTCAAATTCCAGTCCTAAGTGTGGAGTGCCCTTCACCTCAGCCAAGTTATTTAAGGCCAAGGTGGTTATGTACACCCCACGCCTTCTAGTACCACTAAGGGATCGCCCATCTCTACCAGGTTACCCATCCCGTTCTCTATCACCTTTCTGACCCCTTTGACTTATTACATACATACCAGGTTAGGTGAGCATTTCACGTGAATAAGATCATCTGGGTTACAACGAAAACATTTTGAAAATTTTATATGGAAAAATATTCAACTTGATCTCAATCCTTCTGCAACTGGAAATAGTTCAATGCGTCAAAATAACTTACCAAAGTCCACACAGAGCCAGTCATCAGTGTCCTTCCCTTCAATTTTCACATGAGGCTCATTTTTACTTTTTAGGAATTTGTACTGGAAAAAAAAACCCCATATGTTAAAGGGAGAAAGGATAGGGGAAATCTTACTGAAGAAGTTCTGGTGGTATTTTTTCTTGGTCTTAATTTGGAACCTAGCTTACTCATTCCTATTTGCCCCATAATTAATAACTTAGGAAAACTAGTCCCCCCCTAAATCCTTCCCAATTTCTATACCTCTCTAGCTGAATACCCCTGCCCACAATCTTTCTGATAGGGCCACCACACACATTCACCACAGGGTCTCGAATGCACAGAGTCATCAACTCATTCAAAACCTGGTCCTCACCTACGTCATCCCAGCTTCCCTTCAATCTCCAGGGAGGCAATGTTAATGGGGCTTTCATCATCGTACATCTATTCCCAACAGATATACTAATGTCACAAAGAAGGACATTAATGATAAAAGGGACAACTAACCAAGATGACAGAACAACTATAAACATGTATCAAAAGTCAGAGCTCCTAAACATAAAACACTGATAGGACTGAAGAAATAGATGGCAACAGTAATTTAAGAGACTCTCTACCCCATTTTCAATAATGGACAGAACAACCAGACGAAAGATCACGTAAGGCCACAAAATAACTCTTAATAAATTTTAAAATTGATTTTTAGAGAAAATAGTCCACTGCAACCTGCTCACCCCTCTGCTGGGGATCGAGCCTGCAACCTGGGCATATGCCCTGACCAGGAATCGAATCTTCTGGTTCATGGATAGACACTTAACCATTGAGTCACACCCACTGTGCAAGTCTTAATAAAAAGTTTTAAAAACAATATATTAAGTATATTTTCTGGTCACAATGAAAAGAAACTAGAAATCGGAATGATATGTAGAAATTAACACTTTAAGAAACCAATTGCTTAGAGAACAAATCACAAGGGAAATGAGAAAATACATTGAAACAAGTTAAACATAACATTCCAAAACTTATGGGATGCAATGAAACAGTGTCAAGATGGAAATTTTTAGCTATAAATGCTTATAGGAGAAAAGTCCCCAAATAAAAAACTTAAACTTACACTTAAAAAAACTAGGAAATGAAAAACAGCTAGCAGAAAGAAGGAAACAATGATCAGAGAATAAAATGAAACCAAGATTTGTTTTTTAAAAAGATAAATAACATTGGCAAATCTTTAGGTGGATTAACAGAAATAGAAGACCCAAATAATTAAAATCAGAAACAATTCATGGGACATTACTATCAATTTTAGAGAAGGAAGACTAGTAGGAATGATTGCACACTAATTGGATAACCTCCAAGAAATGAATACATTCCTAGAAACAAAACCTACCAAGATTGAATTATGAAGAAATAGAAAATCTGAATGGACCCATTCAATAATAACAGGACTGAATCAGTAATCAAAAACCTCTCAAGACTTTTAAAAATCATTATTGCTGAAAGTTTTACAGATGTGTCCCCCCACCCCCACCCCCATTGACCCCTTATAGCCTGTACCCACCCCCTGCCCTAGGCCTTCACCACATCCATGTCTGTCCATGGGTTATGCCTATATGCATATAAATTCTTTGGTTAATCTCTTCCCACTCGCCCACCACCCCCTTCCCTCAGAGATTCAACAGTCTGTCCCATGCTTCTATGTCTCTGGATTTATTTTTTTATCAGCTTATGAACAAATGGGGGGAAAAACAACTCCCAACAAAGAAAAGCCCTGTACCTGAATGCTTCACTGGTGAGTTCTACCAACTATTTTTTAAAAAGCCAACACCAATTCTTCTCAAACGCTTCCAACAAAATTAAGAAAAGGGAACACTTCCTAATACACTCAATGAGATTAGCATTACCATGACATCAAAGCCAGAAAAGATTATTAGAAAACTACAGGTCAGAATCCTTGATGAACAATGATGCAAAAATCCTTACCAAAATTCCAGCAAACCAATAACATGTTGAAAAATATATACACAACCAAGTGGGATTTACTTCTGGAATGTAAAGATGGTTCCACACAAAAATGAATGTAATAAACCACATAAGTAAAATGAGGGACAGAACCTCAGGACCATCACAAATTTATGCCCCAAAAAATCACTTAACGAAATTCAGCATCCTTTCATGATATATTCAACAAGAAACTATCTCATGATAATAAAAGCCCATAGCTTTGTCATACTCAATGGCAAAAGACTACATTTCTTCTCTAAGATTAAAAACAAGACAAAAATGTCCACTTTCACTTCTATTCAACACAGTACTGGTATTCTAGCCAGATTAGAGCAAGAAAAAAAATAAAGCAAGGTAACCAAATTACAAAGGAAGAAATAAAGTTATCTCTATTTTCAGAGACATGATCTTATACGTAGAAAACCTTAAAGAAGCAAGCAAGACAAAGTGAACCATTAGAATTAGTAAATGAATTCAGCAACATTGTAGGATACAAAATCAACACACAAAAATCAGTTGCTTTTCTATACACTAACAATGAGAAACCTGAAAAGGAAATTTAAGATAATTCCATTTACACTAGAATATTCTTAGAAACAAACTTAACCATAAAAGCCAAAGACTTGTACACTTAAAATTACAACATGTTCCTAAAAGAAAGACACCAATTAAGTGGAAAGACTCTGTTTCACATATTGAGCTACCCTGGCCAGGTAGCTCAACTGGTTGGAGGGCTATCCCTATCAGCTAAGGTTGCAGGTCTGATCCTGGGTTAGGGCGCATACAAGAAGAACCAATGAATGCATAAATAAGTGGAACAACAAACTGATATTTCTCTCTCTGAAATCAATAACGAAATTAAAAAAAACAACCAGTATCAAGGTAGCCATACAGAACAATGGAGTAAGAGAACCCTTATGTCCAATTATTTTTTAAAATATATTTTATTGATTTTTTAGAGAGAGGGAAAGCCAGAAACATCGATCAGCTGCCTCCTGCACACCTCGTAATGGGGATGTGCCCGCAGCCCCTAAGGTACATGCCCTTGACCAGAATCGAACCTGGGACCTTTCAGTCCACAGGCTGATGCTCTATCCACTGAGCCAAACCAGTTTCAGCTGTGCAATGATTTTTAACCAGGGCTTCAAATCTCTTCAATGGGGAAAGAACAGTTTTGTGTGTGTGTTTTTATTGTTAATCCACACCAGATATTTTTTACACAGATTAAAAAATATATATTTTATTGTTTTTTTTGTTGTTTTTTTTTACAGAAAGGAAGGGAGAGGGAGAGTCAGAAACATCCATCAGCTGCCTCTTGCACACCCCTAATGAGGATGTGCCTGCAACCAAGGTACATGCCCTTGACCGGAATCGAACCCAGGACCCTTGAGTCCGCAGGCCGACGCTCTATCCACTGAGCCAAACCGGTTAGGGCTTTTTTTAAAAGAGAGAATGGAAGGGTAGGGAGGGGAGAGAGAGAGTGACAGTGAGAGAGAGCGAAGCATCAATATCAGAGAGAGAAACATTGATGTGAGAAAGACACATTGATTGGTTGCCTCTCGCACTCGGGGATCAGACCTGCAACCCAGGTACCTGCCCTTGACTACCAAAATTAAAAACTTTTGTGCATCTGGCTTCAAACATCAGCCGGGATTACATCCTGAGACCAGGACACTGTTCTTAAAGAGTTCATGCACAAACTCACTTGCTCTAAACTCCAGTGCAGAAACAGCACCTGGGTCATTTGGGGAGGCATTATATTGACTAACTTTACAGTGAGGGCTGGAGAGGCAGGGATCATGGGAACTCTCCCAGGGGAAGGTGCCACTGTTCCTCTGTTGAGTTCTCCTCCCACTTAATTGGCAAAATCTCTCCCCATTCACCTGGCCTTGGTATCCCTGAGACCTTGCCCCACCCAACCTGCTCTCCTGGCTGGACTCTCTTCAGTCTCCAGACCCTCCACACAAGCAGCTGGCCTCAATGTGCCCTGAAAGCGCTCCCAAACACCCTCCAGCTCAGCTGTATGTAATCAGACTCACTTTACACTATAAATTGTCCCAAATATCCTTAAGCTCAGCACAAGTTGTGACTGCCTCGCCTTGCACTGCAGCATCTCCCCAAAACTTTTAAGCCTAGCACAAGGGGCAACCAACCACCTCGGCTTGTGTCGTAGTTCCTACCCAGTGGCCACAAGCCTGGTCTGTGGTGGCTGGCTATGGCTCACATTATACCCTCTCCCAAGAGGCTCCAGACCCTACACAACCAGTGGCTGGCTTCAGCTGGTACCAGAGTGCCACAAAAACAGCTACTCCATAGGATCAGCCTCCACACAACAGTGTGCCCCAATACTTCTCACCAGTGGGTCCAGGCTTGGCACTAGCAGCAATTGGCCTTGCCTAGGCAACCTAAACACAGCATACCTATCTGTAGATTGCTTTGTTGCTCATACCAGATGGCCCCCAGCAGAACACAGGTGGCAGCTGACCTTGGCCTGCACCTTCCAAAAGGCTCCAGAGCTAGTGCACCCAATGGACAGTTTCAGACCACAAAGCACCAGCCAACCACTTCCACAAGCAACACACTCAAGGGGTGAACTCCACAGACATCAGAGCCCTGCTGAATTAAGTCCTGCTCTGTGGCATGAGCCCTGCACAGCTGATCTTCCACAGTGGTCAGTAGTACATGATTGAACAGTCCTTACAGCCAATTGGCCTGGGGGTAAATCCCTCCCACTGACGTGTCAACAGCAATTAAGCTTCAACTAGAAAAAGAGGGTATACACAGCCCACAATGGGGGTAGGGGGATACGTATTTTGAGTGAACATCTTGGGTGATCAGGGAGCCTGTACCACTGGATCCTACAAAACACCTACTATTTAAGGCTACTCTACGAAGCCCAAGAGATGCAGCAGCTCCACCTAATACATAGAAACAAACACAGGGAGGCTGCCAAAATGAGGAGGCAAAGAAGTATGACCCAAATGAAAGAAGAGAACTAAACTCCAGAAAAAAAACTAAACAAAATGGGAACATTCTACTAGATGCAGAGATCAAAACACTGGTTATAAGGATGCTTAATGAACTTAATGAAAATTTACTTCAACAGCATTAAAAAGAACATGGACAATGGCATACTTCACGGAGCTAGAATACTCCAAAAATTTATATGGAACCATAAAAGAACCTAAATAACTGCAGTAATCTCGAGAAAGAAGAACAAAGTGAGAGGGATCACAAAACCAGATATCAAACTATACTACAAAGCCATTATAACCAAAACTGCCTGGTATTGGCACAAGAATAGGCATATAGACCAAAGGATCAGCACAGAGACACCAGAAATTGACCCACACCATTACAGTCCATTAATATTTGACAAAGGAGCCGACACCGGTTTGGCTCAGTGGATAGAGCGTCGGACTGCAGACTGAAAGGTTCCAGGTTCGATTCCGGTCAAGGTGTACCATGGCTGCAGGCACATCCCCAGCAGAGGGCGTGCAAGAGGCAGCAGATCAATGTTTCTCTCTCATCGATGTTTCTGACTTTCCCTCTCCCTTCCGCTCTGTAAAAAATCAATAAAATATATATTAAAAAAATATTTGACAAAGGAGGCAAGAACATACAATGGAGTAAAGACAATGATGTTGGGAAAACTGGACACATGCAAAAAGATGAAAGTAGACCACCCACTTATACTATACACAATAAACTCAAGGTGAATAAAAGACTTAAATGTAAGGCATGAAACCATAAAAATCTTAAAGGAGAACGTAGGCAGTAAAATCTCAGACATCTCATGTAGCAAAAGGAAACTAAGGAGGATATAAACAAATGGGATATCAAAATAAAAGCTTCTGCACAAAATAAACCACTGTCAAAATGAAACTACCATCAAAATGAAAAGGAAATCCTATTGTATGGGAGAATATATTGTCAATGATACATTTGATAAGGGGTTAATATCCAAAATATATAAAGTACTCATATAACTCAACAAAAGGAAGACAAACAATCCAATTAAAAAATGGACAGAAGACCTGAAAAGACATTTCTCCTAAGAGGACATACAAATGGCCCAGAGATATATGAAAAATGGCTCAAAGTCACATATCATCAGAGAAATGCAAATTAAAACCACAATGAGATAGCACCTCACACCTGTCAGAATGGCTATCATAAAGAAATCAACAGCCAAAGCCGGTCTGACTCTGGATAGAGCGTCGGACTTCGGACTGAAAGGTCCCAGGTTCGATTCTGGTCAAGGGCATGTGCCTTGGCTGTGGGCACATCCCTGGTAGGGGGCGTGCAAGAGGCGGCTGATTGATGTTTCTCATCAATGTTTCTGACTCTCTATCCCTCTCCCTTCCGCTCTGTAAAAAATCAATAAAATATATATTTTTTAAAAATCAACAAACAGTAAGTGCTGGCAAGAATGTGGAGAAAAGGAAACACAGACTGGTGCAGCCACTATGGAAAACAGTATGGAATTTCAGAAAGAATATATATACGCCTATGTTCATAGCAGCATTATTTACAATAGCTAAATAATGGAAACAGCTCAAGTGCTCATCAGTAGATGGATGGATAAAAAAGCTGTGGGACATTCACACTATGGAAAAGAAATGAAAAGCAAGGACCTACAACAAAAATCACTCTATCCAGTAAAGCTGTCATTTAGAATAGAAGGATAAAGAACTTCCTAAAAAAAATGACCAAGTAAAACAGAAACAGACTCACAGACACAGAGAACATTTTGATGGTCGCCAGCTGGGAGGGGTTGGGAGATGGGTGAAAGAGGTGAAGGGATTAAGAAAACAAATTTGTTGTTACAGAATAGTCATGGAATTGTAAAGTACAGAATAGGAAATACAATCAATAATATACTAACAGCCCTGTATGGTATCAGATGAGTACAAGATTTATCCAGATGATCACTTAGTAAGTTATAGTGAATCACTGGGGTGTACACCTGAAAGTAACATAACACTGAAAAGGTTAGTTAGTAGCTTGTTTTGGGAGGTTTAGGGAATGAGGAGGGTCCACAGGAGAGGAATGCACAGATGGAGACTTACTAGTAAAGACGCCAGGGTGTGCTTATCTTACTTGTACAGAGGATAGAAAAGTGCCACACCCAGCTAGAAATATTTCTGTCCTAAGCAATTAAAACAGCCATAAACCCAGGACAGACAGGGTATCTCTGGCCTGAGCAATTAAAGTGACCATACGGCCGAAACTGGTTTCTCTCGGTGGATAGAGCGTCGGACTGTGGACTGAAAGGTCCCGGGTTCGATTCCGGCAAGGGCATGTACCTTGGCTGCAGGCACATCCCCAGTGGGGGGCGTGCAAGAAGCAGCTGATTGATGTTTCTCTCTCATCGATGTTTCTGACTTTCTATACCTCTCCCTTTGCTCTGTAAAAAATCAATATATTTTAAAAAATAAATAAAGTGACCATATGTTAGACCAAAAGTAGCCCTGACCTGAGTAGCTGGGAGGGCTATAAGATAAGGCTTTCTGTGCCAGCACAACTGGAAGAAAACCATAAGATAAATCAAAAGTGACTCCAACCAGCAAGTTAAGGGGAAGAGAAAGGGGGGCACCACATGGGCTTTGAGCTTTGAAACATTCTATATAGCAAAATGACCAATAAGTAAGACATAGGGGTCCTAAATTAAGTAAAGGGACCAAAAAGAAAGGGTCAGATTCAAACTAAGAACTGCAGCATATAGAAACTGGAGACAAAGGGACACAAGGCGGGCTTAGAGTAGTCAAATTTATAGACAGAAAGCAGAATGGTGGTTGCCTGGGCCTGGGGGAAGGGAGAATGCGAAGTTATTGTTTAACTAGAGGCCCGGTGCATGAAATTTGTGCACGGGGGGAGGTGGGTTGTCCTCCTACTGGGATCGGGCCTAAACGGGCAGTCGGACATTCTTCTCACAATCTAGGACTGCTGGCTCCAAACTGCTCACCTGCCTGCCTCCCTGATTGCCCCTAACTGTTTTTGCCTGCCAGCCTGATCACCCCCTAACCACCACCCTGCCAGCCTAACTGATGTCTAACTGCTCCCCTGTCAGCCTGTTTGCTCCCAACTTCCCTCCTCTGCTGGCCTGGTCACCCTTAACTGCCCTCCTCTCCAGGCTTGATCACACCCAACTGCCCTCCCCTGCTGGCCTGATGGCCCACAATTGCCCTCCCTTGCAGGCCTGGAATCTCCCAATGGCCTGCCCCTGCTGGCCATCTTGTAGTGGCCATCTTATGTCCACATGGGGGCAGGATCTTTGACCACATGGGGGCAACAATCTTATGTGTTGGAGTGATGGTCAATCTGCGTATTACTCTTTTATTAGATAGGACAGAGGCCTCATACATGGGTGGGGGCCAGCTGATTTGCCCTGAAGATCAGAGTGGGGGTTCCACTGGGGCATGGGGTGGCCTGGGAGAGGGGCCTTTGGTGGTTTGCAGGCCAGCTAAGCCCCTCAATGACCCAAGCGGAGGCCCTGGAATTAATTTATGTTCTACAATTGAAACTTTGTAGTCTGGAGTGGAGCCAAGCCTTCTGCTCACTCCGTGGTAACAGCCATTTGTTTGGGTTTATTTAAATTCTATAATTGAAACTTTGTAGCCTAGAGTGAAGGCCTAGGCGCTAGGACTGCAGAAGCTTGGCTTCTTCCATTGCCCAGGTAACCCTAGCCTCTGCTCTCTCTAGCTTTGTGGCTGCCGCCATTTCTGTTGGGATTATGTATCTTCTATAATTGAAACTTTGTAGCATTGAGTGGAGGTCTAGGCTGGAAATGGCAGGTGGAAAGCTTGGCTTCGTCCATTGCTGGGGAAAACCAAACCTTCCTCCTGCTCTCAGTGGCCGAAGCCATCTTGGTTGGGGTTTATTTGCTCCTGATTGGCTGGTGGGCATGGCTTATAGATGTATTGGAGGTATGGTCAATTTGAATATTACTTTTTTATTAGATAGTATGTGTACAGGCACCAACGCTCTGTTTTCAGCCCCCTTCTTATTTTACCACCCTTCCCTAGGCAATCCCAGCTATTCTTTTGGTCTCAATTGTCCAATTTCCAATAAGGTCAGAGAGGTATGTTTCCCTGTAAAGTGGTGTCAGAATCAGGGAAAGGCTGCCAAGTACATTTTCTTCCTCATTCTGATTTATAGTCAGTACAGCTGGAAAATGAACTACCTTCTCTTTCTTCAACTGTGAATTCAGAGGATAAGGACTAAACCTTCTTCATTTTACCTTCCCAATACCCAGGACAGTGCTTGGGAAACACAGGACATGCTCAAACATTTGGGTTAGCTCCAGGTCAGCACTGTCCTTCCTATAGAAGCTTTTACAATTATCGAAATGTTTTATTATATTACCCAACATGGTAGCCATTAGGCACATGTGGCTACTGAGCACCTGAAATTTGGCCTAGTACAAATGAAGAACTGAATTTAAAATTTTAATTTATAATTAAATAGCCACATGTGGCTAATGGCTACCATATCAGATAGTGCTGCTCTAGAAATCCCTCTGGGTTATTCTGTATCTAGTCTGTCTCAGGTTACTTTTTAGTATTTATTAAAAGACAAGAATTAAAAATACCCTGATTCACGAGGGTTGGATATTTGTCCCCATAATTTCCTTTTTAAAAAAAAAATCTTTATTGTTGAAAGTATTACATAGGTCCTCCTTTCCCCCCCCCATTAACCCTCTTCCAGCCTGCGCCCGTCCCTCCCCCATAATTTTCACTATCAAAGCACATAAAACATTCATGCAAATTCTGAAAACAAGGGCTTCTATAATCCCATTGACAGATTTCCCTTTCCCATGTTTCTCCTCAGCCTAACTCACTGACACTGTTTCACTCGGTTCAGGGTTCCAAAGGGGAAAAGAAAACGTCTTACCATTTTCACGATGTAGAAGGCCATGGCATGTAAGTGCCGGGTGGAAGTTCCACTGCCAATCACAAAGTAATCTGTGTATTTCATTTCTGGAGGAACCTGGATCACACAAATGTCTCTTGCATTTTCTTGCCTCAGAAGCGAGACCAGCATATCAATGTCAAACTTGGAACCAGTGCGATCTGAAATGCACAAAGGTTTGCTCCTGTCAGGTGGCCCGGGGGGAGTCAAATACGGGATGCACCCAGAGCCACAGGCATCCCGGACGGCACTGAGGTCTAAAATGGACAGCAGACCCCGGACCCCGGCGGGCAGGGGTTTCATACAGCAGGCTCTGCTTTTGCAGGAAGGAGGTGCTCAGGTCACACGGAGCCGCCACACATCCCCCGCTCTGACGTGTGCAAACAGAACCACACGCCGGCCACGAATGCCTTTCGGTTACTAGCACGAGAGGCAATGAGCCACGAACCTCAGGCGCAGCACTGGTGTAGAAAGGAAGCGGAACAGCACACGTTGGGGAGGTGGTGGGAGTCTGGGGCACAGTAAATTCCATACCAGACATAAAGGGTCTCGGAACTAAAATCCTGAGCTGGAAGGGCTCTTGTTATCTGGTCCACAACCTGCATCCGAGCTGAAGAAACGCAGGCCTCACAGAGTAAGTGTGGCCTCAAATCAAACAAGGAGAGAGCTACACGTTTTAAAACAACTCTTATGTTGAACCCTCAAGTTTTTCTTATAAAGCCACTTGGGTTATATAACAACTGTTATCTGTGAAAATCTTTTTTCCTGCAGAGATTTAGATATTCTGTTCTTTACCTTGGAGCTTTAGAGCCCGTGAATTTATAGCTCCCTTATGTTCCAAAGCAGCCCGCCGGGGACCCGCGGGGGACCCGCGGCCAGCTCACCACCACCTCCCCCGGCCACTAGCCCTCGCAGATGTGCTCCACTGAGCATCTCTGTAAACCTCCAAAGGAGAGGACCTCCATTAGCCCGCCTTCCACAGCACAGCTCTTCTTACACCAGCCCCAACCCCTGGCTCCCCTCAGAACCTCACGCCCCAACACTCCAGTGGGCCAGGCCATGGCTCCGGACCCCGGGAAGAGTGTGCCAGGGGGCGAGCGGCTGAGGCGGTGATGCCAAGGACACCCGGGGTTTGGAGTCGTCCCTGCGCCTCAGTTTCTTCACTGTGAAAAGGTCAAGTTGGCGCCAACAGCCTTGCAGGTCCCTTCCAACTCTGGATCCGCGGGAGTGTGCGACTCCAAGGGTTCCTCCGAGCCTCCTCAGCCGGGACCGGGACCGGGACCCGCTTCCCGCTGCCGCAGGGGGCCGCCTCCGTCCCCCACCGCCTGTACCTGCGGCGTCGGACTCCCGGCGCCCCTCGCCGGCTGCCTCCTCCGCGCCGGCTGCCTCCTCCGCGCCGGCTGCCCCCTCCGCGCCGGCCGCCCGCTCTGACAGCTCCTCCAGGCCGGGTCCGCCGTGCAGGCCGCGCGCACGGTCGGGGGTCAGGCGGACCCGGCCGAGCGCAGGTCCCACAAGAAGCCGCCGCGGGCCCAGCAGCCGCAGCCGGGCCCCAGCGCCCGCCGCCGGCCCGGCTCTCGGGGAAAGGGCCCTGAGGCCCAGCAGCGTCGAGACCCGCCGAGCCGCGCACCCTCCGGGCCCCATCGCTGTCGCCGCGCGTCGACCCACGGGGCGGGGCTTAAGGAAGCCCCCGCCGTGTCTGCGGCCTCCGATTGGCCACGTCCACGCGGCGCGGCCTGGAAATTTGACGTCAAGAGCGTGGGCGGGGCCAGGAGCCCTACGGTAACGGCGCGACCGGGATCAACTAACGCGGCTCAGGTTTTGCCGGAGTCGGAGGACGAGTAATTGCCCACCCTGCTGTGCCCTACGGGCCCACCACGTCGTCCTTGCCTTCTGACTGTAAACCTCGGGATGGCAGGAATTTTTATTTTGTTTTTAACTGTTCTCTCCACAGCGCCTAAAACAGCTGGTAGTGAAGGAACAGACGTTGCTGCCGTTGACTAGACTGGAATTAGGACGTATAATTTTCCACTCATCGCTCATTACCAAAAATTATCAAGATTCCCTTGCAGCCGAAACCGGTTTGGCTCAGTGGATGGAGGGTCGGCCTTTGGACTGAGGGGTCCCGGGTTCGATTCAGATCGGGGGCAAGTCCCTTGGTTGCGGGCACATCCCCAGTGGGGATGTGCAGGAAGGCGGCTGATCGATGTTTCTCTCTCATGGATGTTTCTAACTATCTCTCTCCCTTTCTGTAAAAAAAAGAAAAAAAAATTCAATAAAATATATTTAAAAAATAAAATCTCTTAAAAAAAAAAAGATTTCCTTGCAAATTGGAAATCCCATGAGGAAAGTCTGTATCCTGGACTGGGCTGGGGTGGGAGGCAGAGGTGGAAAGGACCATTTGGAAAACGTTTTTAGTAGGTCAGCCATTTAGGTATGTACACTCTGCATATGGACTTTTTATGCCAATGGATTGCACTGTGGGACCCACCTCTGTGAGCATAAGGAATGCCGAGGTGCAGTTAGAGTATTAAATCATGGGATTTGAGAGTTTAGGGATCTCAGGAGGAAATGTGACTTGCCTGTGGCCATACTGGGACCAGATGCTGTTTCTGAACTCTAGGCCTGGTGACTTCTGAGAGGAAGAGGCCAGTAGAAAGGGACAAATATTCCAAATGCCTGGAACAATGCCAAGCACATAGTAGGTTCTCCAAATGCTTGATACATTATCTGATTTCTTTTTGAAGGAATACCTCCAAGCACTAACTTAGGGGAAATTAAAAACTACAGAAAACTAAGCACCTGTGGGTACTACCCCTAAATATTTACAATTTTTTCAAATTATTTTTGAAAAGGTGGAAGAAAAAGGGAGTTCTAAGAAAAGCAACCTCACCGGGTGATTGGATCATAAACTCCTAACTGGGCAGGTCATGGTGGGGAGTCACACCCCGTGCCTGTAACTTCTTTAGCAGAAGGTTTTAAACCAGTTCTGCCTATTGTTCTTGTCCATCAATGAAATATCAGAAGTAATTCCTGACTTGAACCACACTGGGGATTTTGCTCCTTTTTTTTTTTTTTTACTCCCATTGTTCTCTTTAGGGTTCTGAAATAACGTGGTTATGATCAAATTAAGAGCCAAATGGTTCTCTTGAGACACATTGTAAAAATGTATAGCAGCAACAGCTATGATGACACATCCTAATGGGCAAATCAGGGATACCTCCCTCCCTCCCCTTTCTTCCTCTGGAAAAGTCCAGGCTCTAGGCTGCATAGGCAAACATTCCACAAAACGTGCTTTCAGCGTCCCAAAGAACCCACACCAAGGCCTTTTCCTTGTTGAAGATATAAATGACTTGAATACTGTTTTGCTTTTGCTTTTACACTGGGTCTGCTAGGTGACTACATCAAGAATTGTTTCTCTCGCCCTGACTGGTTTGACTCAGTGGATAGAGCGTTGGCCTGCCAACTGGGGGATCCTGGGTTCTACTCCGGTCAAGGGTGTGTACCTTGGTTGCAGGCCCATCCCCAGTTGGGGGGTGTGCAGGGGGTGGCTGATTGATGTTTCTCTCTCATCGATGTTTCTAGCTCTCCCTCTCCCTTCCTCTCTGTAAAAAAAAACAACAATAAAATATATATATTTTAAAAGTGGTTTCTCTGATCTCAAAACACCAACAGAAAGAATATATGCACCCCTACATTCTAGAAGTTGATCCATTTACTAGATCTGGAAACAGCCCAAGGGCCCATCAGTAGATGAGTGGATAAAAAAAGTTGTAGTATATTTACATGATGGAATACTAAGCAACTGCAAAAAAGAAGAAAATCTTACCTTTTGCAACAGCATGAATGGTCTTAGAGATTATTATGCTATATGATTTTGCTTATATGTTGAATCTAATGAACACAAAAAACTGAAAAACAAAATAGAACCAGAGGCATGGATAATGGAACAGACTGACAGCTGTCAGAAGAGAGAAAAAGTGAAGGGAGGGGACAGAATGATAGGTGAAGAGAGTAGCCAAAGAACATGTATGCATAGCCCATGGACACAGATAACAGTGGGGGACAGGACAGGGCTGGGTGGAGGTGGGCGAATGTGGGGCATAGGGGATGGCCAGGTGGGGGAAACATCTGTAATAGTGCTAACAACAACAATAAAAAAGCCTTGGCCAGCGTGGGGTCATGCAGGAAGCAGCCGATCACTGTTGTGCTCTCACATTAATGTTTCTCTCTTTCTCCCTCTCTCTTAAAAAAATCAGTGTATGTATAGACTAGTGCCCCAGTGCACAGATTTGTGCACAATGAAAATAATTAGAAGGTGGCTGGCGGGGCAGGACTGGGCAAGACAGCCGGACATGCCCTGGGGCCCACCTCCTGCATTCTCTCTGCAGCCGGCCGCGCCTGGGGCAGCGCCAGGGCTCGAAGGGCCTGTTCAATGCAATTCAGAGTTGCATTGTAAATTTGAGAGAAATTTTGATTAGTGAGGTGACATGATGATATCTATGGGAAAATTATACAGGGAATTAAAATTGGTTAAATACTAAAATACCATTAAGCCACTCAAATTCCCCCAAAGCCTATGGAAGCTCTCCAAAGCAAATTTTATTCCAGAATTTCGAGGACAAAAGGAATGGCGGTTCAGTTACAAATAGCAGAGGAATTGCTTCTGCAGATGAGGCTGAGGTCAGTGGGGTTGGTCAGGATGGGGCTGCAGGCCAGAGGTTGGTGCTCTCACTGCACTAACATCTGAAACCCAAGTTCCAAGGAGAGTCCTTTTCTCTTGTTCGCTGGTTGTGTCCTCTCCAGACCAGAGCCTGGGCCATCCTGGTGCTCCGTCAAGGATGGATGAAGGATGAAAACCAGTCTGCAGGAGGTGAGTCCCGGGAACTGACCTCTGAACTTTTAGGGCACCAGTTCCAGCAGCTGTGAGACCATTGTTTAAAAACATTCTTAAAGGATGTCTCCCCCCCCCCCCCCGCCCCCAGGAGCCCCATCAGAAGGTAGTCACCACTGGATGACTATCTTTTTTTTTTTTTTAATATATTTTATTGATTTTTTTACAGAGAGGAAGAGAAAGATAAGAAGTCAGAAATATCGATCAGCTGCCTCTTGCACGCCCCCTACTGGGGATGTGCCCACAGCCACCAAGGTACATGCCCTTGACTGGAATCAAACCTGGGACCTTTCAGTCTGCAGGCCGACGCTCTATCCACTGAGCCAAACCGGTTTCAGCTGGATGACTATCTTTTCATCTATCCTTTGCTTGCAACTAACTTTTGAAATTATTATACATTCCGGATGCAATGAATGTATAATTCATTCAATGTATGATCCAACCACTGTGGCCCAATGGTTGAACTATGAACCAGGAGCCCTCTCTTTGATTCCTGGTTGGGGCACAGACCTGGGTTGCGGGCTCGATCCCTAGTGAGGGGCATGCAGGAGGCAGCCAATCAATAATTATCCCTCATCATTGAGGTTTTTATTTATCTTTTCCTCTCTCTTCCTCTCTGAAACCAATGAAAATATATTTTTTAAAAAGAGGCCACTAAGTATGATTAGTTAATGGTCTATTGGTAGACTTTAAAAGGAAAGAGAGACAGAGAGAACTGCCTCTAAACTGTTAAAAAATTGAAAATTCAGTGTGGGCAACTAATGTTTATGAGTGAGTCAGAAGTGTTTAAAATGCAGACATTTATTAAAAAGTCCTAAGAATAAGAAAGTCCCAGAATAATTTATTACCTACACATTTCATGGGAAGTTCTAATTCTCAGCAAACATTAATCGTCACTCTCCCATTTTATAGATAGCCATTCAGCAGAAGTTAAATGAGTAGTCTTCAAGGTCACATGGAGAATATAAATCTAAATAATTCATGATTTCAGCTCTCTCTTCCGCTATTTGTTAGAGTGAAATGTTGGGGGGCTCGATGAGGACTTCGCCCAGCCTCTGACTTGCTTCCTTGGTGACGGACTGCATATTTGCTGCTCTCTGCTACCCTCTGTTGACAGAAGGAAAGTTTGGATCTCAAGACCACAGTTCTCAAAATCAGGTGCTGGTTACCAGCATTATCAACATCACCGGGAACTGGTGAGAAATCCAAATTATGGGTCCACCCCTGAACACTGAATTAGAAACTCTGGGGGTGGGGCTCAGGAGTCTGTGTGTTAACCTCCAAGTGATTCTGCTATTGGATGATACTTTTCTGTGTAGGTATTAATGTCCTGGCCTCCTAATTGTCATAAAATTGAAAAAGCACTTTTCCACTGTTCTGTCCTCAGGCCTCTCACAGTGGTATAGACACACCACAGTGCCATACACAGAGGCCTTTCATGCCCATTCTCTCTCTCAGAGGGGTCTGTCGCAGCCCTGTGAAATAAGCAAAGGAGGGACCACAAATCCATTTTATAGATGAGGAGACTGAGGCTCAAGAAAGGTCAAATAACTTGCCCAGGTTACTCACCTTTAAGTGGCAGGGCCGGACTTGAATCCAAGTCTTCTGTCTTTACATCCAGGTCAAGCGTTTCTTCAATTAATCCATGACAGGTCTCTAACGTTTTGGCCAGATCGTATGGGGTGCTTTGTTGTGGGGTGCTGTCCTGTATTTTGTAGGATGTTTAGCAGCATGACTAGCCGCTACCAACTAGATGTGAGCAGCACCTCACCCTGGTAGTGACAACTCAAAATGCCTCTTAATATTACCAATGACCCCCCAAGGGGCAGAGTAACTCATGGCTGAGAACAGAGACCTGCAGCCAACACATAAATGGGGAGAAATATCACAATTCATGTTTTGCAATTTCTTTATACTTTGGAGATGATTTCAGAAGAAATAGCTTAAATTTTGGCATCTAGGCCATCTACAAAGTGAAGGTGCAAGACTAAATGTTGATCTCCACCAGCTCCTTGTAGAATTCTTCACCATTCCTTAAGAAAATTAACAATAAGATCATCCGGCACCCAGTACGTATGCACTTAAATTTCCCTTAGTTGTCCCAAGAATATATTTCATAGCCTTTTGATTCTCCACACAGGCTCCGACCCAGACTCCTAAGCTGCTTTCGGTTGCTGTGTCTCTAGTCTCTTCTGATCTAGAACAGGGGTCAGTAAACGGTGGCTGAGGAGAGTATCTGACTTCCCACCTGCTTTTCTTTCTTTTTAAAATATATTTTTATTGATTTCAGAGAGGAAGGAAAAGGGAGAGATAGAAACATCAATGATGAGAGAGAATCATTGATTGGCTGCCTCCAGCACACCCCAC
Organism: Antrozous pallidus; assembly: GCA_027563665.1. Taxonomy (NCBI): domain Eukaryota; kingdom Metazoa; phylum Chordata; class Mammalia; order Chiroptera; family Vespertilionidae; genus Antrozous; species Antrozous pallidus. The sequence goes on along the minus strand of CM050521.1, from coordinate 73,750,811 downwards.
ACTGGGGATTGAGCCCACAAACCAGGCACGTGCCCTTGATGGGAACTGAACCTAGAACCTTTCAGTTCGCAGGCCAACGCTCTATCTACTGAGTCAAATCGGCTGGGGCCCAGGTGCTTTTGTAAGAGGCGTTTGCTGTAATTTGTTTGTCATTTATGTATGTGGTAGCAGAGCTAAGTAGTTGCAACAGAAGCTGTATGACACACAAAACCTACAATATTTACCATCTGGCCCTTTACAGAAGAAGTTTGCTGATCTAGGATTTAGAACTAGCCTCTCGCTTTCATTTTTAATATACTACTGACTGTTTTAGGAGTCCAGAATAATTGTTTTTGGAAAACCTCTTCTTTTAGAATGGCCCGATTATATACACTTGCATAATAAATTTATTGAAATTTCAAACACTGTGAAATTTTAAATATATATTTAAAAGTATAAAATGCTTATGAAATTCTCTTGCTCCATGGGGTCACATTAAACAACTTTCTATGTGCCAAAATTATTAATGAAATCAAAAGGCAAACAACAAAATAAAAAATAATTACAATTCCAGGATCTTGTGTCTTTTCATACTTTATTTTCCAGGGAAGAGAGGGAAAAAATGTCATGTCTGACATATGGTAAATAGTTTTTGTTACAAATGGAGGTTAAACCCTTACTGATCAAATTTCTGTAACTTTTTTTAAACCCTCATCCAAGGATATGTTTCCATTGATTTTTTAGAGAGAGAGGAAGGTAAAAAGAAGGAAAAGAAACAAAAAAACATTGATATGAGAGAGAAACATTGATTGGTTTGCCTCATGTACTCGCCCCGACTGGGGATCGTACCCGAAACCTGGGTATGTGCTCTGACCGGGAATCATACCTGTCACCTTTTGGTATACGGAACGACACTTCCACCTACTGAGCCACCTGGCCAGGGCAAATTCCTATACCATTTACCTAGAGAAAGTAGTAGGACAACCAGGGGTCTCCTTTGGAAAACCATAATACATAATTTCAAATAAAAGCACTGGAGTGCAGAGAAACTCAGACACACACACAAGACCGTCAACACCGAGTGCGGGCCCATCTGAGCAGCAACATGCCTGACACACAGAAAGCGCTAAATGTCCTGGGATGAGCGAATGGATACCGTTTCTTTACACAGCGGGGCAGGGCAGGTTGTGACAAAAATATCCACACCCACTGATTAGACTTATTATTTTAGTGTAACAAGCATCTGCATCATAGTAGAGGCTTGGCCTGTTGTCCTGTAGGAAGCTCATGCATGCTCCTTGCAATAGGCTTCAGTTACCTGGGAACATGGTCTTAGGGACAGGGTACAGTGCATTGATTGTGCGCATGTGTGTATATGGGAAGCTCAGTGCATTGATTGTACATGTGTGTGTATATGGGAAGCTCAGTGCATTGATTGTACACGTGTGTGTATATGGGAAGCTAGAAAGCGTCTAGCCTCGCCTTCCAGGCAACCTGGTCACTGATGAATAGTACCTTCACCCACTACTCTTTGGACACAATATATCTATCCTACTACCCCTGTTAAGACATTATAAGTGAAACATAAATCATAATGAAAGAAAGCACAGCTGACCGACTCCATCAGTTCTATAACATCGCAGAGGCTGCATGCCATATAATTCCTCTCCACTTCTCTAAAATGTCATTTAACCTATAAAAAAAATCGCACCTCCCTAAACCACAGTATATATTTGACAGCAATGTTGAGGACAAAAAGTTGGCAGTCCTCTACGCTAGCACAGCTCACACATGCGGCACTGAAGAGCGAGCTGTTGGTCAGAAATCAGGCTGGAGATTTACAGAACTCCTGGTTGGTTCTTGAGCAGTGGGTCTTTCTCCTGGCTGCCGGGGGAGAACTTGACCTTTGCGTGCTCCAGGAAAACATTCAGGCCTTTGCCTTTGATCCCAGCACTGTTTTCTATCGGTTTGTATTCCTTGCGTTTTCTGAAAAGCAATGTGTTAGGAAGATTTTTAAAACAGCCCCAGCTGGGAGATATTACCACCCCCCCCCCCCCAAGCTTTTACCCGCCCAAGTACAAAAACGTTCGTCCCGTTTCACCTAATCTATGGCTTTTAAGACACGGATGTCTTTTGGAAATATATTTATTTTCTCTTCTTCAGGCAAGACATGTGCCTGTTTACTATAATTTGAGCTTGCATGTTAAATATTGAGCTGACACAATTTCGTTAAGTTCTTGACATCTGGTAGCGTTGTTTGAATTTTAAAAAAAATCACACACACACACACACACACACACACACAAAACCACAGCAAAATCAACAGGCTAGTTTGGTATTCATCATTCAATGGGGAGGTTTTCCTCCCACGCACAAAATGGTTAAAAGCCAAAAAGGGAAAATGGCCCATTTGTGCTGCACATGCCACTTGTCTCAACAGTGCACCGCAGTGACTTACAGAGTGAGAACCAGCCACTTACTTGTACACCACAAGGGCGATGACAGCGACAAGGACGGCCAAGCAGCCCACGGAGGCCAGGGCACCGCTGGCCATTCTCACGGGGGGGCCTGGGCCTTAAAGCAGAAGGAAGACCCGGTGAGTGACAGCTTCTGCCTCAAGGACCTGCAGCTTGTAGTGCAATTAAATAAAGGGCAAAGGGGGCTCTCAGAAGATGCATGGCTCCCTCTGGCTGTCGGGGATCTTTTCCGTTACATAAGACACGGTGGACGAGTTAGCATGTCTAGAACCCTGTGTTAAGAGCTCAGGGGAGAGACTCACGTCCTGAAGACACCTGCTCAGGTCTCAGCCGACCCAGCAGCGCCCACATGACGTGCTCCCCGCCCCCTGCCCACTGATCTGGCCTCATTACCCTCTACCTGCCTACCTACCAGCCTTGCTAAAAGCCCGGGAGTTGCCCATCCTTCCCACATTCTCAATCTCCACGCCATCTGCTGGGAATGTCCTTTCCCAGCTTTATCTCAAGTGTCGGCCGCTTTGGGGCGCCCCCCCCCCAGACATTCATGAGGTGGCGGTAACCCCTTCCTTGGTCTCTGCTCGCCTCTCTTCCTCTGCCTCAATCACGTTGTGTTGCAATTACTTCCTTACACATATTTCTCTCCTATTAAGTTGTGAGAACCTCGAAGCAAGGGTTATGTCTTCTCTTTACTCCAGGAACCCAGCAAATCTTGTCTCTGCCGCCCAAGTATAACTGGGGTTGATCTAGTTTTCCTCCTTCTCCTCCGCCACCACCATTGCAGTCCCAGCCCCCAGCCCTGTCCCCTGACAAGATCTCTTACCTCCAATGACCCTTGCTGCACGCAGCAGTCAGTAGGAGCCTCCGAAAGCATCCATTGGGATCATGCTTTGAACCCACCCGTGGTTCCCCTCACGCCCAGAATAAAACTCTAACCCTGCAGGGATCACAGGGGGCTGCTCACAATTCAAATTCAGGTCTCCATTCAGCGCAGGCCCCTCACCAAGCGGGTGCTGCCTGGTGGGCAAGAAGTCTCCAGATCTCCCCACCTGAAAAGCCAGTATTTGTCGCCTCTCTCCCATGCTAGTCACTCTCCCTGCCCTGCCCTGGTTCTGTTTTCTTCACAATGCCTTCTGATCTGTTTGTGCTGCTTCTGCTCACAAAAGCAGGGTCTTCTTCCTCTCACCCCCAACTGGACCTAGAACCATATAGTCCAGTGGTCGGCACACTGCAGTTCGCAAGCCACATGCGGCTCTTTGGCCCCTTGAGTGTGGCTCTTCCGCAAAATACCATGGGCTGGGTGAGTCTATTTTGAAGAAGTGGCATTAGAAGAAGTTTACGTTTACAAAATTGGTTCTCAAAAGAAATTTCAATCGTTGTGCTGTTGATATTTGGCTCTGTTGACTCATGAGTTTGCCGACCGCTGGGATAGCCTGTGCCTAGGGCCGTGCTGGGGACGGAGTGGAAGCTCACTGAGTATCTGTTGAAAGAACTGCAGCAGCTTTGCGCATGGTCATTGTATCGATGCGTAAAAGCTGGGAGTCTATGGATTTGCCTTTGAGCAATGACCTATTTTTCTGAATTCTGACTTTGATACCTGAGTCACCAAGGGATGGCCCCCCTGCATTCGAAGCTCTCCTGAACGTCCTTAATTTAGATTCTGAGAGCTGGCTTGGTTCACCCCTAAAGTTATCACTCATGGTAAGAAGCATTAAGCATGCATCTAGCATCCAATCCGGTTAAGAGAACAGTGGTTTGCTGGTACCGAGGAAGCCTCATAGCCTAGGTTACGACTTTAAAGGCAATCTTCCCTTCTCTCCTCTCCAATCCCCCAAACTGGGGCTGCATGAGAGCCTGGAGATGGCAGTGTTGAGGCTCCAGCTGCCTGTCGGCCCTACCTCGGGCTCTTCACCCCAGGGCCCAATGCACCCGCCCTCCAGAAGAATTCCTTCCTTTGTGTTCCTGTTTTTGTGTGTGTATTTTCAAATCTATACCTTGGATCTTACCAACAATAAGCCCTCATACAAATAATTACATGTATTTGTATTATATGCCTTTTATATTAACGACTGACTATGTCTAAGCCAGTGATGGGCAACCTTTTGAGCTTGGTGTGCCAAAATTCGCCAAAAGACTGAGCATAACTTGGGTGGTGTGTCACTTCGAGAAAACACACACCATAATTTCGCAGTCTTTATGGTTTAGACAACAAAAATGTATAATTGTAATATATAACTGTATTTAATAAACCAAAAACTAATTATTTAACTTACCTACAATGTTTCATCCTCGGCTACTGCACCTGGCCGTGCAGGAGCCGAGGAGGAAACGTCCTTCTCGGCGTGCGGCCCCCCACTTCTCTGTATGCCACTGCATGCGGCCGCGTGTCATCGAAAACGGCTACGCGTGTCAGTGCTGACACGTGTGTCATACGTTTGCCATCACGGGTCTAAGCACACGTTACTTGATGAGGTAGGCTCCACGGCCAAAGGGGTGGCTTGGGAGCTAGTCATTAGGTTGTACCTGACAGGACTCGAGAGCCAGACCAAGTGTCATGTGCATACAATGTCTTCCTTCCATCCCATGTCGTGGCGCTCCTTCTAAGACATAAAGCCAGAACTTCACTGCAAAACTGGTGATAAGTGAGATTCAGCGAGGGTCACCAGGTAGTGACCGTCATCTGAGGTCGGGGAACACTGGGAGCCACCAGTAAGCGAACATTTCTCAGGGAAATGTCAGTCCACTTTGTAAACATGTACCTCTCCAAGCATTGGGAGGGTAAAGGTGGATTTTTCTGGTGACCATCGAGGAGTAGGTAAGTTGGTTTCCTATAGTCTCCGTGGGGTGCTCAGTTGAATTTGGGAAGGGAGAGAGAGGCAAGTTTGAAGGGAGCGAGGAGCCCACTTGATTTCTTTTCTGTTTTTAAATAATGGAACGCTTCACGAATTTGCGTGTCACCCTTGCGCAGGGGCCATGCCGATCTTCTCTGTAGCATTCCGATTATAGTAAAGGTGCTGCCGAAGCGAGCACCCCGCTCCATTTCTTATTTCTCTTCTTGGCTTCAGATCTTTGCCCAGTGGCTTCCATGACAACCTGACCCCAGCCTCCCCCGCGCCCTGCTTTCACTGGAGACCATCATTATGTGTTGATGTGGTTCACACTGCCCCTGGGAATGGGAACCTATCGGAGCATTCGCTGACCCGATCCTGTGATTCCTGCTCCATGACCGGGGCTGAGTTTTTCATCAAAAGGCTTTCTTTGGCCATGATTTCACTCCATCTCTCACTCTCTCTCTCATCCCTTCCCTAAATAGACTTGCTGTTGGATTTTAATGCCAGCCCTCAAACCCACATTAACAAGAGTTTAATAAACTTTGTGTTGAAATAAAATTAAACCTGGCTAACACAGCTCTTGAGTATGAAACACGATGCCCTTTATCTACACTATGAAATGCCCCCACCACCAAAGCACAAAACTCACGTCTGCCCGGGACAGAGACGAGGGTGCTGGTGAGGGCCAGACTCGCCTCGTCGCCCAGAGTGAGGTTCACACAGTAGGTCCCGGAGCCGTTGAAGGCCCGTCTCACGCTCAGCAAGCACGCATCGCCCACGGCCACCTCCACGGGGCTGCAGACCGTGTCCTGGGCAAGCTGGCAGGAGGGGTCAGAAACGATGGTGCAGACCTCGGTGGGAATGCTGAGGGCGTGCACAGCGCCGGGAGGGAGAGAGAGGGATGGAACAGCTTTAAAGGAAAAGTCATTTCTATAAAATTGATATCCACCTTATTTTCCCCTCAAACTATCTGACGTTGAATCCTCACACAATTCATCCTTAAACAAGCCTGGGAATGAGCTACTGTTTCCTCCCTATTGGCTGGAAGGCGAGGCCCGGGGATGGGACAGGAAGAAATTATGTGCCACCGAGGCAGGCCAGGGGCTGTTGGGTCCTTGTGAAGCCCAAGCCATTCCCTCTACCTTCTGACTCTCCAGGATGCAGATGGAGGCGTAGGTCTTAGGCAAATGCATCACTAGATGCCAGAGCCGGCCCGCCTAGGTTCCTGCAGAGGAAAACACAGCAACAGCAGAAACGATAGCTGAGGATATGATGTTTACTATGGGTGAGGCCTGCATTTTAGATCTAGGACATGGTCTGACTATTCCTCTCAATGACTTTAGGAGGAAAGTAACATTATCCCAGTGTAGCAAGGGATGAAGCATTCAGGACAGAAGACAATTGGCGCAAGATCACACAGCAGTCAGAGGTGGAGCTGTGTTGGTAGCTCCCGTTGCCTTCACTAGCAGAGAGGTGTGGAAAGGAACCCAGAAGGCTGGTCAATCTTGAAGCTCTGAAAGGTCAGAGCCAAAACCACCGACTGTCTAGTTGAGACAGTGGTAGTTCAAGCAACTCCCCCCTTTAATCTTGTGCAAATCCTTGCTGATTGGCTATTACTGGAATTGCCTGCCTAGAGCTATGGGTGGATCCCAAAGTCTTAATAAAAGGGATTGCAAGGCAAGTCCTTCCCCTTGAGTTGGGCTCCCACCTGGCCCCTAATATCTCCAAATTACTATTTTCCAGTCTCTTTTATTTGTGTGTGGCCTCTTCCAGAGCCTGAACCCTGAACCTGAACCCTGAACCACTCGGGACGTGAAAGGGGTTCACTACAAACTGGAGCCCCAACGTGGGACACTACAGAGCTGGGACCTGAACTAGAGATGTTGATAGCTGTCCTGGTGATCCCTGGGCTACCTGGCCAGTCAGGACTGCTTTGGCCACTGCTTCACTTCTGAGTCGACTTCCTGGAGGGAGAAGCAGGGCTCTGATGCTGGGTCCCATGGGGACGTGGGGTGCAATGGAGGCATGCCCTGGCCTCTGCCACAGCCTCACTCTTCAGTCGGCTTTTTCTCTGGTTCCTGTCAACCCTCAGTCCCCAAGCTGGAGAGCTTCTGAGCTACCATTTTTATACCGTCCCATGCTCTTGTTCATTTGTACATTTACACACACGTACATTTTAATCACTGGATGTGAATCAGTTAATTTATGAACAATTAATTGATATAGTACCTATATTCACTGATATCTAATTAGCCTATTATATATAGTTATAATCATGCCGTAGGAAGCCAAATTATATAATGCACTAGAGGAGCTTTGTAAATTATAAAGAGAGGCATTGCTGTTAATTAATGCTGGGAGCCAGCTATTCCACATCGGCCTCTCGCCACTCTGGAGAAGCCTTGGGGAGCTTAAGAGTGGGGCTCTGCCCTGGCCAGTGTGGCTCCGGTGGTGAGCATCGTCCGGTGCACCAGAAGGTCGCAGGTTTGATTCCAGGTCAGGACACATGCCTGGGTTGCAGGCTTGATCTCCAGTAGGGGGCGTGCAGGAGGCAGCCTATCCATGATTCTTTCTTACATCAATGTTTTTCTCTCTCTCCCCCTCTCCCTTCCTCCCTCTCTAAAATCAATAAAAACACTGGGGGGAAAAGTGGGTTTCTGAGCCAGTCCTTGACCTGTGGTCTGTGCTGTCAGGGACCCACTGTCTGTGGGGGCAGGTTCTATAATTACCATCGCCCTATCTGTAAAATGAGGGGGCTCAGAGGCTCCTGTGAAAACAGATGGACAATGGTAAGAACACAGTAACTGTTGGATCGATAATGCTTATTCAGCTTCACCAACCGTTAAAGGTAATGAGCATTGCTCTATTTTAGCAAAACAAAGGCATCCTAGAGAAGGCCTCGTAAGGTCCCTTCTTGCTCTCGCTTACTGACGAACTAGGAATATGAACCGACTTCGTCGGGGAGACCGGAGTCAGGCCTCTGCTCGGGGCGGGGTCCTCCCTGACCCGCCCTCGGAGGGAGACGATGTACTCACGTCCCTTCGCAGGTCACGAGGAAATCCATCCAGGGCTCCTTGGACTGTGGCAGGGGCATCAGGACTTCCGTCATGTCCACGATATTCACGTCTAGAATTCCCTCTGACAAAACGACCCCCCACGAGAAAACACATCAACATACAATGGGAACCAACCCAAATCAAACTACAGATCAGGAGGCCACGCGAAACAGAGACAGCTTTCTCACCACACCACGCCCCACACACCCAGATCCGGGGATCCACCTGCAACATTCTCAGGGTCAAACAGAACGTCCTCTATTTCTGGACGCCGTCCGTGTCCGTGTTAGAAGGTAGTACCCACTCTGGGCAGGTGTTCCAGGAAAACATGCCCCTGAGGGGATGCAGCCCCAGGTGCAGGCATGGCCAGCTTCTCTTGCGAGGGGCTCAGCCCCAGGAGACACAGCGTGGGTTTTACCCCCACCCCCAGGTCCAGGGCGCATGGCCTGGCTGCAGACCCCACCTGTCTTCTCTGATGGGTGCTTGTGGGCTGTGCCTGAAATGCACAAATTTAATGCACAGATTTAACTACTGTGTTCTATAGCAATAGATTTGTATGCAAAGGGTATTAAAGATGGTTTTAATACCCTCTTGTGTGTGGTGGTCCTGTTCACTCACGTTTCTTAAGTACAAGAAGTATGGCTTTGTGAAATTAGCGGGGGAAGAAAGCGGAAGTGGTGGGAACTTGTCACTGGCTCGTTCATTCAGGTTCCCAGGATGCACGGGGCCGGAGATTCAGGGCTTGCGCAGGCTCATCAGTGTGTGGGCCTTACAGAAGCTCATGTCCACTAGGATGTGGGGGGAGGCTGGGGCGGGCAGGTGGGGATCTAGGCACCAGTAGAGTCTTTGCTCCTGTATGCGTGGCATCACCTCAGACAGAGAGTGGGTGCCCTTACTCCCACCCGCACCCACCAGAGTCAATGACGTGAGTGGGTGGCCTGAGGTAGATGGCAACTCCTTCACCTGCTAGGCTTACCCACTATTGTGAGGATGGCTCTGAAGTGGCCATATCTGTTAACCCGGCAGTCTTCATCGGGAACCTCCCTCAGCTCCAGCAGGCTGTCCCCAGCGGGTGCTGCAGAGTTTGAATAATAGAGTTTATTTATTTAAAAAAAATACATTTTATTGATTTTTTACAGAGGAAGGGAGAGGAATAGAAAGTCAGAAACATCGATGAGAGAGAAACATCTATCAGCTGCCTCCTGCACACCCCCCACCAGAGATGTGCCCAAAGCCAAGATACATGCTCTAGACCAGAATAGAACCCAGGACCCTTCAGTCCTCAGGCCAATGCTCTATCCACTGAGCCAAACCGATTTCGGCTGAATAATAGAGTTTATGTTAGTTGCTGAGGATGTAAAAGGTGTACATGATAGAACCAAAAATCTAAACACCTGTCTGCCTGCTCTTTAGAAAAACATCAAGAAACCTATACTTTTAAATTGCTATAGAAATTCGAACTAAATGTGTAACGATGCATATAGATGTGAGAGCTGTAAGGCTTTATAATTGTTGAATTATGTAACTAAACAATAATCTCACATTTTGCTTAAACACAGGAAGCAAACGAAAGGTAGAAGCCATTTTAAATATGTGATACAACAGTCATGATGCAATAAAGCAGGCCCTAATAGACAAGGACATATTTTTAATTTTGGAGGCAGGTTTTCTGGGCTCAAATCCCAGATCCTTTGTTTTCAGCTGCTTGAGACCATGGGTATATTATTTCACCTCTCTTTGCCTCAATTTACCCATCTGTAAAATAGGAATGATACTTCCTGACCTAGTCAGGTTGAACTATGAAACTTGAATGAGATGAGGTATATAAAAATCTGCTTCTCATACCTGCCACCTAGGAAGTACTTAATTAACATCAGTTTCCTTGTCCTATCATGTCCTGTACATCTATTTAGATCTGATATGCTATAGCACATATAAGATATATAATTTTAAATAGTAAGGTAGGTGCATCATAGATTAAGAAACAAGCAACATGGAAGAAGGCAATTTCCCCCTTGTTTGGCTGTGTCATAGCTGCTAAACTCACACTCTAAGAGTCCTCAGTTATTGGTGAGCAGAGATGTGGGGAAGAAAAGGAGTAGGCACAAGACGCTTTTGAAAAATAACCCTTTGAGTAGGATTAAAGCAAAGAATGTACTGCTCTGTGCACCTGAAACTAATATAATGTGATACATCAATTTTACCCCAATAAAAAGATAATTAGTTATGATTTCAAAAGCTCTAATTAAGGTGTTAGTATTCCTTTAACAAGATAAAAAGACTAGAAAGTAAGTATGATACTGAAAATGCAACATTACTTTCTCTAAAATTTAAGAAATGGACCCAGTTTTGCGGGGAGGGCACCAAGGCTTCATTCAGAAGGGCCCCCTTTTACCAAAGGGACACGTAGGCAGGAAGCCCTGTGGGAGAGAAAGCTCTCCAGCCTCCTCGGAGCCTTGAGTGGGGACCGAGCGTGAAGCTCCTTTGCTCTGAGGGGCCTTCTCAGAACGCTTCTCAGAGCATCTCTGGAAGCCAGTGTTCCATGGCACACACTTTGGGAAATGCCAGTTGGGGAAAGCCTGGAAGGTTCCGATGCCATGCTGGGTTCACATGCAGCGGGTTATCCGCAGGACTGCCTGTGGCAGACTCTTGGGGATGTCCCCTGAGTCTCTCAGGGGTCCTCCGGGAGTTACAGGATAATCACTCATTTAGTCCTGAGAGTTAACGGTTGTGTTCTGTAGCAATAGATTTGTGTGTACAGGGTATTAAAGATGGCGCGCTGTTTCCAGGAAACTAGAGAACTTCTTTTAGAGTACTTGACAGGCAGAATTTAGCTGTCACGTTACAGCATGGAATCATGACTCTGCTACATTTCAAAATAAAACCTTAAAAAATGACCCAATAATAAAAGTTGCTTTTATCACTGGTAGAATGCTTATAAAAATGCACATTTTTTTTGCAGACATATCTAATGTCAAGTTTATATCTCTGTGTCTATAAAGTCAAGGTATGATTAAAGGGCTAATGGAGAAAAAGTAACACTTTAACAGACAGATGGGCCCTGGCCCGATAGCTCAGTTGGTTAGAGCATCGTGCCCATTTGTCAAGGTCGTGGGCTCCGTCCTTGGTCAGGGCACATACAAGATTCAACCAACGAACGCATAAATAAATGGAACAATATATGCATGTTTCTTGACCTCTCTCTCTTCCTTCCTTCCTCGCTTCTCTCTAATAAAAATTAATAAAATATATTTCAAAGAATAAAATTAGCAATAAATTATAGTGTCTTGATTTACACATATTTGGTTTAATAATATATTATTTTATTAATGAAACTATTATGATCGTTTATTATTTATAACAAACAAGTTTTTGGTAAAAACGTTGTTTAGACATCGTGATGGCATGGTTCCTCTGGGCTTGGTGATGGCGCCCTCTTGTGTCCAATGAGAGGGTGTCAGCCTATTACAACCCCCTGGATCCTGGGGTGCTAAAATGTGGGGAAGGGAAGCTAAGGCTTCCCAAAGTAGGTGGGGGAAAGGAGAAGAGACCAACCAAAGGACTTGTATGCATGAATATAAGCCTAACCAATAGACACAAACACCAGGGGGGTGAAGACATGAGTGGGGGAGGGCTGGGGGGGTTAATGGAGGATGAGGACACATATGTAATACCTTAATCAATAAAGAAATTTAAAAAAGAACTAATTGATTGTCCTCATATTACTAATAGAGGGTGGGATTTAATTAATTACGCTTTATATCTGGGACAATTTTAATGTCTGTAGTCTTTCCAGCTTGCTGACCAATAAATATTCTCAAGGTGCATTCCTTTTGGGTTATTTAGAAAGTGCTTTTAGGTGTGGCTGTGTCTTCATGGGACACTGAGGGATGTGGGCAGTGCAGGGAGGAGAATGGAAGTGGAGAGAAAAGTGTGTGGGAGGAAGGAAAGTGGGATGGTCTGAATGTTTTGGTGCAAGGTGATGCAAGAGCCACAAACACTGGGAGAGGAACAAGAATGCGTGGGCTAGAAGGGGGAAGCACCTGAACACATGACAGAGGACAGTGGAAACCAGGAAGGTCAAAGAGTGGTTTACAAGTCACCAACGTTTACTTACAAAGTGTCTTTAGCTTAAAATAGTGATAAAATGGCTTTAAAAACCAACAGATTTTTGCACAGTCTAGGGCTGTTACACTCTAATTCACATGCCATTTTTTTTAGCAGTTAAGGACCGCCCCCCCCCCAAAGATCACCAGGAAAACACTTACCCGGAGAAGGAGTGGGTTTTGGAGGTCTGGGTGTAGGTGAAGGGCAGGGTCCAGGCACTGCAGCTTGCACCGTGAGGTTGAGGCTGAAGGTCCCATTGAGCACATACGTGTGATTCAAAGTGCGATTGTTGGAAACAAACAGACCAGTATTATCCCCGAAGTTCCACTTGTAGTTAATGGCGGACTCGCTCAGGAAGTGGCTGGGGTCATGAATCAGGACATTAAACAGAATGGGAATGTCCCTGAGGAAGGTTTCATCAGAGGAATTTCGATCATTCTTCTGGGACATATTCACAAACACAAGAATCTGGTCTAAAAGACATAGATGTAGATAAAGAATGCGTGATTGCTTGGTTTTAAGTGGATGACTTCAATAACACCTTTAGGTCAAACATTTAAATTAGGGATAATTCAGCATCATTTTTCTTTTTCCTTGTGTAAGTTTTTCTAGAGTTTCCCCACGTTAATCTGGAAAACAGAGGGAGTACATCCTTGAACATAAGTCTGAGGAGGAGTCCAGAGGAGGGTAACCCAAACCGGAACACTCGGCTCTCACTCCTTCTTGGCCCAACAACATCATCAGAACCAGGGGCCTCCTCCTCAGTTACTTGAGTGTCCACACCACTCACCTGTCACCAGGTACACATCTTTCACTTTGGCGACGAGAGCGTATGCCCTCCGGTTTCTTCTAAAGACAGCTACTTCCATGACTTGAGGGCCGAGCGTGACGTTGGTTGTGTTTATAGAAACACTCGCTGAACACCGTCCCAATTTCTGGTAATACTGACCTGTGAGAGGGTGGACATGGGTAGGTGTTGGTTACTATTACGTGACCATGACGGGACGTTGTTTCTTAGCGGTGAGCCAAGGTCATTTTGAGATTGCTCTGGAGGGAACACCAGGAAGGATTGTTACCTGAAACCTTATATTACAGTTAAATAAATGTAACTGCATGGATAACACGAACAGAGCTGTTTGGTGTGATAATGCAGTCATTAGTTCATAAATAAACATTTATTATAAATAAGTGACTTGGCACTTGAAATAGATGTATTTCCCATTGAAAATACATTTAATGTAATGGTGAAGTGGCCAATGGCATTTTAAAAAATTTATCCAAGAACCAACCTTATTTTCATAATAATATTACTATTCTGGCTATATTATTAAGAAGCTTTTTTTTTTTTTTTAAGGGGATAGAATCCTCCATGTTCTCATAGTATTTGCTGTGGAGGGCCCCTAGGGAAGACACTTGAGCATTCATTAAATCTTTGTCAGGCTCAATCCAAGGTGCCAGGCAGAGCCACATCTTGGAAACACATCCACCAAGAAGGCTGGATGGGTTATCAGTATTGACTCTTAACTTTGCCAGAGGTGTTGGGGAGAGGGCCTTGAAATGTAAATCCAGTCTAGCCCCAGGAATGAAGGAATGAACAGGGCATGGGCCAACTCAATCTCCTTTGATCCTAACTTTTGGTGTAACTTCCTGGTATTTTGGGGATATAGATAAACACGGCTTCGTGGGCTCAGAGATCCTGTCTCTCCATCAGAGAGAACAGAGATTGCACCTAGCCCCAACTATTAGTTCTATTTTCTGCATCTTCTCTTCTATTCTTTTATTTCTTAATCCCTAGGTCCTCTACTCAGAAACTGGACCCATTCTCTCTCACGCTGAACATGGAAAAGAGGGAAAAAAAAACCCCTACCATTTGCGTATAAATAGGCAGTAAGTGATGGATGGGATGGTGGGCATAAAAAGGAATGGAGTGGTTCTATAAAAGCATTCTAGGACACCCTGGAGCCATTCTTTTTCTTTCTTGAACCCTAACCTAAAATCTAGCTGCCACTGTCCAGCAGTGAAAGTGAATCCTCTCCTTCAGGGCACAAGGGTGTTTCTCATCCTTTTGAGTCACCTGGTCTAGATGTGTCCTTGGAAAGGCAGGTATTGTAAGATGGATGCTTGTGAGAAGGGGATGTTGAAAGACTGTGTTTATCACCTGTTCAAAGGTGTTAGGAAAACACATGAGGCTTCTCAGGGGTGTGTGATTTGGAAGCCCCTTGTACCGGGACACACAGTGGCAGTTCTGATGGAATCTCTGAGGGGGTTCGCTCTATGCGAGGGAAATGTTAGTTCCCGCACTGAGAGAGAGACCTCAGGGGCGATGCTTAGTTGCGGGACAATATCAGTTAACTAAGACCTCAGCAGAAGACTACTTGTTAGAAAAACAAAAATTCCTGGCTAAAAGCTGATTGCGAATAAAGACATCCTAACTAGTTAAGTTAATGGATGTTAACTAGCCTAAACAGACTCTGAGTATCAGTAAGCGTAAGTGACTCTGTGAAAACCCCATGTCGGGTCAAAGAAATCATGACGCAGGGTGAGGTGACAGAAAAGGGCCAGACACGCACTGAGAAAAGTCAGCTGTAAATCAACTGATTTAAATCGATGGCATATTTGTCATGTATCTTGCACTTTGTTCAATCAGAACGCAGTATTAATATTTTGTTTTGGTTTGCAAATAGTTAATTGGAGAAAGAGAGGCTTTCTCTAATTTACAAAATGAAAGACAAAACATTTAGAAATTTGGAGGCTGCACTATTGGCAGCAATTTTCAAATCCACAGAAGTAGGTAGCACCTGGTGACAATTTTAACTAAGAACTTAGCAGCTTTGCTAGAAATACCCTAAATGTGCTCCTCCTAACTCTAATCCTTTCGCCAGCAATAAAGCAAAGTGAATACCATTTGTGGGTAAAAAAAGGAAACAAAGCTGCCTATGCGTAAGAAGAGCAGTGGTTAGGATATGTTATTTCTACACAATGGAATGTTATATAGTCATTAAAATAATGTATGTAAAGAATTTTAATGATATAGTCAAATACTCGTGCCATTAAGGAAAAAATGTGTATACATTATAATCCCAATCAAGAAATACTAGTAAAGAAAACACCATTATGTTAATAGTGATAACCTCTGGTTTAATTGTGAGTGACTGATTTTTCATTTGTACATTTCTGCATTTTCCAAATTTCCTAAAAAGAACATGTTTAATTCCTAAAAATTCATTTGAAAGTATAAAAAATTAAAGAATAAATCAACAAATGCCCATCTGTGTGCCATTCAAATAAATAAATATTAGTATTTTTTTAGATTACTGTTTTAGACAGAAAAAAAAAGAGTTCTGTTTTAACAAAGAAAACTGAATTGGGACGGGGCGCGGGGGGCATCTCCTTTTAATTCTCTGATGTCCTGGAAATTTGGCAAGACTAAGAATATACATCCCAGCTAAGGAAAGTTAACAGACTAACTATGATTAAACTCTCAGTGTTATTAATTCTTGGGTATAGAATTAGAAGAGAGAAAAAATTTAAATTTTAAGGGAAGGTAAAGGAGAAGGTAAAAGGGGTGTGTAAAAGTCCGACCGAGTGTGTGGAACACGTAGACGAAGCCCCACTTCCTCCAGCGGTGGTGGTGCGGGAACCGCCTGCCGTCGGGGAACACGCGGTAGCTCTGGTCGGTGTCCTCTCCCCAGTCAGCGTCCTCGGCCCACTCTGTCCAGTTGTAAACATACGGGTCAGCAGGGGGGCCTGCTCCTAAGCAGAGAGAGAAAAACCGTGATCGTCGTCCAGATCAGACTGCTCAATGCTCATCACTGAATTAGACGCTTTTCATATTTTTTCAAAACTAGCTTCAATATAGTTGAACAATAGCAGCCCTTATATTTAGAATTCATCCAATGGTGCATTTATCATCTGTGCATTTCTCTCTGTGTGTGTTGCATGTGTTCAATTTCAGTAAGTTTTATATAGAACAAGGACTCAGGAACGTTCAATCTAGAGCAAGCATGTCACACTCGTGGCCCGTGGGCCATATGCCTTGTTTATTAGGCCCATGTTAGCCTTTGAGTTTGACATGCTTGATCTAGAGATCTTGCTTAATATACTTTATCTTCACACCGAGTCTCCAAATCACAACTGTATTCAAACCAAACTGAGGGTAGTTTTGTCTTCTTATTTGGGTACACTCTATCTGTAGCCTTTCTTCATGACTCATTGGACATCATGACTGCACACTCCTAAAGAGTTCAGCACACATTTCCTTAGAATATGAGTGTTCTCTCACACAGGTACAATGCCATTACCACCCTACCACAGTGATCAAGGGTTACATACTACATTTGGCTATTTTGTTTCTGAAAGAAAGGAAAGAAGGAAGGGAGGGAGGGATGAGAAAGGGGAAGGAGAGAAGGAGAGAGGGGGGGGGGGAGAACAAATATCCAGAATGTTTAAATTGTTGAAGCTAGGTAGTATGTTTGGCTGCTCAATGTACCCTACTTTCTACTTTTCTGTACGTATGTCATTTTCCGTCTTAAATAAGTCATCTAGAACAACTCTTGGTATTTTATTTTATTTTTGTTAAATATCTTTTATTGATTTTTTTTTACAGAGAGGAAGGGAGAGTGATAGAGAGCTAGAAACATCGATGAGAGAGAACTCTTGGTATTTTATGTCACTGACATTTATGGAGCTTTTTATTTATCAACCCATTACAGCCATTAGTATTTTTATTCTTCAATAGACTCAAACAGGGCCTGTGAGAGCCCCTTCAAGCTGGCTTCTGTGTCCTTGTGACAGGTCCCCAACAGTGTCTGAGCACCCCCCATGCTGGGAGATACCCCAGCTCACCTGCAACCCTGACCTACACCTGGAGTCATTTCTTCAACGATCCCCAGGTCTTTGTAGTAGTGATCAATATTTCGTTAGAATTTTCATAAGTCACAAAAACTCTTTCACACAAAAAATGCTCAGAGGGCTAGATTGTCATTTGAAACATTCATAAGAATCAGCTTTTAAAAAAAAATTAAAAATATATTTTATTGATTTTTACAGAAAGGAAGGGAGAGGGATAGAGAGTTAGAAACATTGATGAGAGAGAAACATCGATCAGCTGCCTCCTGTACATCCCCCACTAGTACATGCCCTTGACCGGAATCAAACCTGGGACTCTTCAGTGCATAGGCCAATGCTCTATCCACTGAGCCAAACCAGTTAGGGCAGCTTTTTTTTTTTTTTTTTTTTTTTTAGGAAATAACAGAAAATGCTACAGAATTTTAAATACAACACTTCTGAACTATGAAACCCATTCTATACAGAATCTAGTGTTTTCCTCATAGGAATATGATAAATTAATAAGGAATGAACATGTTGACAGTTTAATTAAAGTTCTAAATAATAAAATTATATCATTAGGTGCATTTAATAGCCTTGTCACTGATTGAAGAATCTCAGTAATTAGCTCCGCATTTTTAAGAATGTACAGTTTCAACAAGATAATTTCCCTTAATGTATTTGTGTGTATTTTCACTCTTTAACAAAGAACTTATCTACTTTAAGAGCAAGACAAATCCAAAAGATAGATATTTTGTCATTTGTGCTAGCTACACAGCACTTGCTTAAGAAATACCTGAGCGCAGAATTACTCTAAGCAGCCAAAAGAATTCCAAGTCATAAAACCAAAACTTGAGAATCAACAAGGTATTCTCTGTCCAATCACCTGGACACTAAGAAAAAAACTGAGCTTGACAATCAGCTTTGAAAGAGGGTTCCAAGTAGCAGAGACCCATCCCTTTGCTGAAGGGTCATTGGCTAATGTTGGTGAAGGAACTGAGTGGAATCACACTCTCATCCTTCCCATCACCACCTTGGGAGGGTGACATGGGATGATAGCTGCATCTTGCTTTCATGGGAGAAGGTCCTGCGAGGATCAGGTTTCTGAGATGGGTCTCCAGCAGTACAGAGAGCTGGCGTGTTTCTGAGATGTGAATAATGTTCCTTACCATCTCTGCAGTTCTTCTCATAGACGATGTTGCCATTGGCATCCTCCTTTTGGCATCTGGGGAACACCAGGTTCACCACAAATGTTACATTTGAGCCCACCAGGGCTGGGGAATCACTGGTCAGGACCGCCTGCACCTGGCCTCCTGGGGCAAAGAAAAATGGAGCTCCATGACCAAGTGTCTCTTAACTTTCACTGATGAAAGACATCAAGTCAAACCTAATTCTGAGGACCAGCCAGAGGATCCTTATGCCTCTTTACAATAAATTATTTTTGGATTCCTAATTTTGTTATCAGAATATAACATTCTAGAAGATAAATAATACAAGGAAGTCAAACCAGTTAAGGAATTCTCTAAACACAGAAAGAACATTCACTTAAAATAAGTTTTAAAATCTGCTTAATTGGATTGAGAAGCCAAGTATTAAAAGTTCTTTTTTTTTTTTTTAACTCAAAAACCAATGACTGAAGAAGTCATTCATTCAAGTGAATAGAAAGAAACTCACTTCCTGACAAGCCACAGGGCTGAGCTGGTCAAAAACTACTCTGGAGTCTCAGATCTTCTGGAGAGCACCATTCACACATCAGTTAAATAGGTATGAGACCAAACCTGCTTACTCTCCAAAGTCTTCCAAAAATCATAAACTTGTAAATTCTAAGGAGATCAAACTGTTGTGTGTGTGTGTGTGTGTGTGTGTGTGTGTGTGTGTGTGTGTGTGACTTAGAAAGTGATTTGTTGAGATAAAGCTAAATCCAGATGCCTAGAGCACTGTCATTCACAGAAGAAACATAAGCCATGTGATTTCTAAGTCTATAATCTGAGCCTAACTCAAATAGGAAATGACAGTTGTTTGGGTTGAATCATTCCACTTACCTTTCCAGGAGTTTTTCCACCTCGGGTCTCCTCTTTTCCACACTGGATAGAGTTTTTCATTCCAATCATTTTCATCTGACGACCAACCATTTAATTGGTTGTGCTCCCTCATATGACCAGAAGTTCTTTCATCGCTCAGCACATCATGAAATCCTGTGTCAATATTTGAAAAACCGATTATTTAGTTAACTCTATTCCTCGTATACTACTTAACCTAACAATGGTTAAAGTCACTTTTTACTTCATAAGGTCAGAAAGAATATACACAATAGTTCCAACATGTCAAACAAGCAAAGTTTTCTTTTTAAACTCCTCTGGAAATACTGTTAATACAAGTATTCAGACACTATCATTTCATGTACTTTAGATGAATCAAAGAAAAATCTGAAAGTCAGCATTTCTTAGCCCTCATTTGTTTTTTTCAACACATCCCCTCTGAGTATTTTGATTTATGCAATTTCATCAGGAAAACATGGATACCAATAATCTTCAGATCCATATTTTCATCTGTTCCCATTCTGAATTGTTCACTTGGCCAAAGGAATGTTAGGCTCAGGAATGCCTCCAGGATTCCAAGAGATGCATGCTGGACAGCCCACCGTTGAACAATCTCCTTTTTTGCGGCCCAGCATATGGTTTTGGCAAATGTTCCACAGGCAACTGTCTCGTCTATAGTTATTGAGCAAATGCTATTTTTTTAAAAATTGATTTTATGTTTAATAATTACAGGCACCGTGCCCCCCCCCCCCTTTCCCCTGCCCAGGCAGCAGCAGGGGTAGTGCAGGGTTTGGGGTGTATGCCTTCAGCAGCGAAGATGGCAGTCCCGAGTGATTTTCAGAAAATAAAGAAAGGACCCCAGGGACAAGCAGTGGTGGCCCCCCAAGACACACCACATTTCAAGACTTTACCTATAACATATCTCTGTGTCCCAGGGGGAGGAGAGGGACACCTGGCAGTCCCCCCCCCTCCCCCCCGCAGCCCCATGCCATCCTGCCTCTTCAGTCACCTTATTAGCTCAGACACATCACACTGCAGGCACCCACTGCCACCGCCGCTGCTGCTGACCCCCCTGCAGTCAGGGCGGCTGGCCGGGCCATCCGAGTGTCCATGGGGTTCCAAGTCCTCGACCCCACCGGCCCTTGGTGGTGGTCGGATTCCTCCTCCCGCTCACGTAGCCCCTTGAAGAAGCCTGTGACAGATTAGAGGGCCACGCCCTTGCCTTGCTGCTCTCCCAGCTGTAGAAGGCGCCTTCCTTCAGCACATCCTCATCGCACGACGCATCAAAGAACATCCGAAGCAGGTTGGGGGGTGGTTCCAAGGTCACTACAAGGGCCTGGAGGGCATAGCGTGCCTGCAGCTCCTTCTGGAGCAAATGCTATTTTAATGTTACTTGTGTCAGGCTGGTTGGCAGTGTTTTTTGAGACGTCTAGGTTCCTATTGCGTTTCTGTCTACTTGCTTTTTCAATTCCTGAGAGAGGAATGTTGAAATCTTCAACTGTTATGATGGATTTGCCACCTTCTTCTTTCAGTTCTGTCAGGTTTTGCTTTATGTATTTTGAAGCTCTGAATGTTTAATCTTCTTCATAAATTCCTTTTTTTATGAATTGACTTCTACCTCTGCTAATACTTGCTATGAGAATACCTTGATATTAATGCCCAGTGTTGAACTAGCACATCCTTTTCCATCATATATATATATATATATGAAACAGCATATATATGCTAATATATATATTTTTAAGTGGATTTCTTATAGATAGCATATTGTGTGTTGTTTTTTTTTTTTAAATCCACTCTATCTTTTACTTGGTGTGTTTAGGTAATTCTACTCAGAATAGATTTTGGAGATGGTAGGGCAATGATGTGATGCCTGGAGCTGCGGTAGCCCTATTTAACATGAAGTCACAAATCTGAGGAAGCAAGCCAACACCTCAAGGATTTCAGAATGGGAGGATGAACAGTTCTTGGTGATGTTGCTGAGCTCTTGCACTAGTCTTCCCTACCTTTGGACTTACTGTGATACTAAGTGTCTTACTCAACCTATTTAAGTAATCTATTATAGCCCCAAACTCTGTCAGCCCCTGATTATACATGATCATAAACTGTTTTCTCATCAACTTATATGCTTTTATTTCTTGGTGTTATCGTGGATTCTTACAGCCAGAAACACTGTCTTCTCTTAAACCCTGGAAGAGGCCTTCCGAGAGGGCTGGTATTAATTTGGTAGGTAGTCAGAGAAGCCGTAAGGAATGGATGCCACTCACCTCTCTCTACTATTCTTCCTTCTCAGAGGGAGAAGGGAGCGGGGTGTTGTGCCCTTCCTATAAGGGAAGCAGATGGAATAGAAAGAACATTGAAAGGGGAGTCACAGAATCTGGTTTCTAGTCTTGGTTCAGCTACTAAAAAAGGCTGGGTGACCCCAGGCCATGTCTTCTCTGGGCCTTCAAATCAGACGAAAACCAAATGTCCTGTGAGTCTATGAGACTGTTCCTATTTGGAAAAATGATACTACTAAGGGAGGGCAGGAAATGCATGCTTATCAATAAATGTTTGTAACTGGAAAATCACTAGAACCGAGTCACGGAATGGCAGGATGGTCAATCTGGAAAGAACATTTTATAAATGAAGACAGTCAAGCCCAGAGAAGTGATAGGATCCACTCAGGATCATCTTTAATTGAGCAGAAATGAAGATTCACACCTT
The DNA here is from genome assembly GCA_027563665.1 of Antrozous pallidus. Classification (NCBI taxonomy): domain Eukaryota; kingdom Metazoa; phylum Chordata; class Mammalia; order Chiroptera; family Vespertilionidae; genus Antrozous; species Antrozous pallidus. The sequence continues at coordinate 73,728,792 of CM050521.1, read as the reverse complement.
TTGATCCCAAGAACCAGTTTTCCTCACTGTTCTCAAGAGTCTTCCTTTTCCTCAGCTCCTGAGAGAAAGTGTTTCCAGAAACATAATCAAAGCAGATCTTTCTTCCGATGTTAAATGTCAAAGGTCAAGGAAAAATACAAAATTAAAAGGTGACAAGGAATAGACGAAAGTCCACGGGACAGAATAGAGAACCCAGAAACAGATCCACACAAAAAGGCCGTACCGATTTTTTACAAAGGTGCAGGAGCAAAATGATGGCGGAAAGCCAGCAAATGATGCTACAGAAATGTGGAAAGCCCAGGAGAGGGCTTCAGGCTCCACGCTAGACAGGAACTCTTAGATGTGACACCAAAAATCCAACCCGTGGAAGGAAAAAATGATGAATGAGACCTCATTAAAGTGAAAAAATTCTGCTCTGTGAAATACCGTGTGAAGAGGGTGAAACAGCAAGTTACACACTGGGAGAAAATATTAGCAAACTGCATTTCCAAGAAAGAACCAATATCTAGAATATATGCAGAATTTTCAATACTCAATGTTAAAACTCAAACAATCCAATGAAAAGACCTGAACAGACATTTCACAAAACAGGTTATGCAGAGAGAAACATATGAAAAGATGTTCAGTGTCGCCAACCAGTAGAGACATGTACATTACAAGCCCAGTGAGATACCACGATACACATTTCTAGAATTACTAAAGTAAAAAATAGGGACACAACTAATGTAGGTGACGATGGGAAGAAACCAGATCATTCGGACATGGCTGGTGGGACTGTAAAATGGTACAGTCACAGTTTAGAAAACAGATTGCAGTTTCTTGTAAAACTAAACATGTAATTACCATGCAACTAAGCAATTGAACTCTTGGGCATTTATCCCAGAGAAAAGGAAACTTATGTTCACATAAAAACCTGGGCATGAATGTTCCCAGCAGCTTTATTCAAAACAGCCCGTGCTGAGACAACCCAGATATTTCTCCCTGGGCAAAGGGAGAAATAAAAAAGAATAAACTACTGATAGATGCACCATCATCAGTAAAGTACGTTGAGTTAAAAAAAAAAAAAAGCCAATCCCCAAAGATGACATTTGGTAATGATGCCATTTACATAACATTACAAATTTAGAAAATGATTATATACTAGTTTTATAAGATATTACCAGTGGGAGAAACCTGGTAAAGGGTACAGGGGGATCTCTTTGTAGTATTTAAAAAATATATATATTTTTATTGATTTCAGAGAGAGATAGAAACATCAGTGATGAGAGGGAATCATTGATTGGCTGCCTCCTGCTCACCCCGCACTGGGGATCGAGCCTACAAGCTGGGCATATGCCCTGACGGGGAATCGAACCAGTGACCTCTTGGTTCCTGGGTTGACGCTCAACCACTGAGCCACACCTGGCTGGGCTCTAGTATTTCTTACAACTGAGTATGAATCTACAATGACTGCAGAATTAAAAGTTTAATTAAAAGTAGAAGAAAAAAACAACACCCAATAGTACGCAGACTAGAAGGGGAAAAGAGGGGTCATGTGTGAAGGTCAATGGAGTCACTCCCAGCTCAGCTCTGGCTTTCCTGTGGGCACTTTGGCCTCCCTGCTCGCCCATCACCACCGGCAGCTGAGGCTGATCCTTAACTGCTTGTCAGCACCTTCCTCTTCCTCCGTCCTCCGTCCTCCCAGGGCTGTGATTGGCCAGCGGTAAGGACCCCTTAGTGTGTGAAACACTGAGAATCCTACCCATCCCGTTTCCTGCGGCCAGAGGCTCTGGGTTAGGGCCAGGAGGAGCCAGGAGCATCAGGGTTTTGTTCGGTTGTCTTATGGGCTGGGGCTCCTCTCAAATCAACTGGGAGATCCAACCCCGCTAATCTGCTTACTGAGCAAAGCACAGGGGTGTGGGTGGAAAGGAGGCTCGAACTGGGCGCAGGCTTCCACTGACCAGTCAGTTCTCGGTCCCTCCTCTTCCCGGACCGCGGCCTCCTGGGGAGTCACCCAGGAGGTTGGTTGAGGAAGACAATCGCTTTACCTTGTAGGCCTCCCATTCCAAGCACCTGCTGTTGGCTGATCTCGAAAGAACCCCTTTACCCAGTTGGGCAAAGGAGGAAATGAAAGCTGCATGGAGCCAAGTCACTGTGCCTGCCCTCGGCTGGCAGGGAGCCAGGCCTGTGCCACCGCAGGAAGGACGGTGGCAGGGCAGTGGCCTTCTTCCTCTTACCCGCTGTGTGGCCTGGGCCGTTTCTTGCCCTCTCTGTGGCCTGGGAAACGGGATCATCACAATACCAGCCTCCCCAGCTGTGCACAAGCCACGCGAGGCCAACACAGGCCAGCACTCTCCGACCTTGGCACCTACCCAGTCCTTGTCAAAGACACCGGGCCCGGGCCCAGGAGATGGCGGGGCAGGGTCTCCCCGGACCTGAACAGAACTGGACATGCCTCTGGCCACGTCCCTCCATTTCCCCCTAAATGTCGCTCCCTGCCCCCACCTTGGGGCTCCTGCACCCTTAGTGCCCCCTTCTCATGCCCCCCCTCCCCTTGGGCTTCCGTGCCCCAGGGGCACTCCCTCTGCCCTGCAGGGCTGCCAGCTGTTTCCTGCGCCTTCCTCTCTCTGGTTCCCGCTCTGTGAAGACAACGAGACAAGGTAACTATAGACGCTTTTCTCCCACAAGGAGGCGGCGGGAAGGATGTGTGCCCAGGCCTCTCCGGCCAAGGGTCCGAGGTGCTGCTCCCTCAGGCCGAGCAGGGGAGCAGCAGACCGGGCTCTGGAGTCCTCGTCTGGAGCCGTGGGGATGACCTGAGCGACAGGGGGAAGCAGCCAGCACACAGGCTGCAGATGTGGTCCCTTCTCAGCACCTCCCTCCCCTGGGCCGGCAGAACGGGGATCCCTGACTTTCCAGCCAGTGAATGCCTTTGGGAGCCAGGCGGGTGGCCCTTCTGGGTGTGCACACTTTCCTCCTGCTCCGCTCTGACTGCTGGAGCGCGGGGCGCCATCGCCGCCCACCCCTGCACTGGACAGGTGGGCTGCCTCTGACCTCAGCGGCTCAGATTCCGGCTTTGCATTCCACTCACCAGAGGAGCTTTTAACGTTGCTGTTTTTTAAATCTTCACCTGAGGGTATTTTTCCATTGATTTTTAGAGAGAGTGGGAGAGAGAGGGAAAGATGGAGAGAAACATCGAAGTCCATCATTGGTTGCCTCCTGCACGCCTCTGACCTGGGCCCAGGCCGGGCAGGAGCCTGCAACCGAGGTACGTGCCCTTGACTGGAATCGAACCCAGGACCCTTAGGCCAACGCTCTATCCACTGAGCCACGCCGGCCAGGGCGGAGCTTTTTAAACCAGGGTGCTGGGACCCATCTCTAAAGATTCTTGCTTCAGGGATCTGGGCATCGGCATTGCTAACAAGTTGCCAACCTGCAGTGCAACCTGGAATAGAGGCCTGGGCTTCAGCTCTTCTCTCTTTTTTAAAAAAAAATATTTCTTTATTGATTTCAGATAGGAAGGAAGAGGGATGGAGAGATAGAAACATCAATGATGAGAGAGAAGCATTGATTGGCTGCCTCCCACACGCCCCCCACTGGGGATCGAGCCCATAATCCGAGCTTGTGCCCTTGACCGGAAATCGAACCTGGGACCCTTCCGGCCCCAGGCCGATGCTCTGTCCACTGAGCCACACCAACCAGGGCTCCTCCCGCAGTAACCTCACATAGCGGCTGCCAGTTCACACAGCTCTGGGGGGAAATCTCAGCGGGGCACGCTTCTGGGTCGGGGTTGTTAGAGAGCTTGTCTCCAGACTTGGGGGCCCCTGAGCTCTATCCTACCGGATTGAAACCAAAGTTCAGCGGGGAGCATGGTTCTGTTCTCTGGCCAGAGATTGTTCCCCTCACCCCTGCCCTCCCCTGTCTGGCAAGGCAGTAGGTCCCAACTGTGATGGGAGGGGAAAAAGCTTCATAAGAGAGAGGCTGCACGGTTATTAGTTTCTATGAGCCTGAAGCAAAGAATGGAGCTGGAGGCATGTTGCTGTGGTCCCAACATCCCCAGCGGTTTCCAGAAGAAATGACTGAACATGGAACCCAGCTCTGGCTCAGACGACATTACTCCAGACAGCCAGCACGCCAGCCCCTCGCCGGAGAACGGGTTAACACAGACGCGGAGAATCGCTCACGTTTGGCGGCGTCCAGGGGGACTCCTGCAGCCAGAAGCAGACACCCCAGGAAGCAGTGGGCACATTCCATGCTGACGGTGCTCTCCCGGACCCAGCAGTCAAGGCTTAGCTCCCAACTCTGGCTCCATCTGCGAAGAACAGCAGCCTCTTCTGGCCTCTCCTGCTCCCCGCTCCCTCTTTTAATTAAATACGGGCCTCGGGGCGGATCATGTGATGGTATTAAGCAGCATTGCCCGATGTGGCCTCTTGGGCTCAACCCCTTACAATTCATGTGCTTCTGACTCACTCGCTCTCGGCGTGTTTATCCGCTTCAAGAGGCACTCTTTCAGTGCTGCGATTCCACAGTTCCAAAGAGGTTCTGAGTAACTTCCTTTCTTTCGGACCCTGTTTTAAGGTCCTTTGCCAAATAAAATCTCCAGCCTCATTGATGGTCCATATGCTGCAGTTCCTTTACGGACTCACGCACCCACCTCATGCTGAAATGTCACAATTAGGCTTCCTTTGCTTTAAGTTAGACGACCAGCTCCTCCCAGCGCTGGCCAGTGCTGCAAAGATTGTGTGTGTGTGTGTGTGTGTGTGTGTGTGTGTGTGTGTGTGTGTGTGTCTTCGGTCGCTTGAATTATGTACATGGATAACACATGGTGTGCAGAAGGTGCTTGAAACAGCTGCTCAAACCTCCAGTAGCTGAGAAACTTACTCAAAAGCACATGTTATGACCTCTGTGCAATTCCATCTAAATTTAAAAACAACCTGCATACTTTTTGGTAACTGCTCTCAAAGTAGTTTGTTGTAGCACTCAGGGCCAATTGCAGAAAACGTACAGCATATTTACGTCGCGTGACAGAAATCAGGCATTATATGTCAAAACACGTCGTCTGGAACACGAATTGTATTCGGTCCAATTAGCTCTGGTTGCAGAATGTGCAGGAAATGTGGCAACATGAACGCTTTGCTGCGCGTGATCTTTAAGTCCCCGCCACATAACCGCGTTCAGCAGATGCAGACGTGCTGCGGGGCTGAGGGTAAGATGTGGGGTGATGGTTTGTGTTCCAGCTGTGTTAACAAGGAATAGAAATCCACTGAGCGGGCGTGGCCAACTCCCTCCAGAAGGCCACAGGAGGCTCTCTAGTGCTCCTTTGACAGCCTTAGAGGCAAATATGAAGGAAAAACACCAGAAGGAATACATGATTCATGCCAGAAACAAGTGTCTTCAGATACAAACTAGAGGCCCGATGTACAGATTTGTGCACTGGTGGGGTCCCTCAGCCTGGTCTGTGGGGATTGGGCTGAAAATGGCTCTCCAATATCCCTTGAGGGGTCCCAGATAGCAAGAGAGCAGTTCTCTGGTGATGCACCCCAGAATTGGGCTCCCTCCTCTCTGGTTTTGGGTGCATCACACAAGAACCACAGCTGCCAAGTCACTGTAGCTCAGCAGCTCCTATGTTGAGCATCTGCTCCCTGGTGATTAGTGTGCATCATAGCTACCAGTTGGAGTGTCTGACCCCTGGTGGTCATTGCGCATCATAGCTACTGGTCGGATGGTTGAAAAGTTGGGTGGTCGCTTAGGCTTTTATATATATAGATAAGTAATGCACATGTTTACAGTATATGAATAATCTATATAATTCTGCTTGCTTTTTACAACATGTGACGTTTAGAATTTAGTGAACAGCTTCAGTTTAGGAAAAACTTACTGTGGATTTATTTTTTAAGCATGATTGTCCTTTGTTACTGATAATTGGTTCTGGCTTGTGTTTTTGGCCAGAACTCTCTCTAAATTGGAAGTCACAAAACCTTCATTAATAGGGAGACAGAGCCCAGCTGGCGTGGCTCAGGGGTTGAGCGTCGACCTATGAACCAGGAGGTCACAGTTTACTTCCTGGTTGGAGCATATGCCTGGGTTGTGGCTCGATCCCCAGTGTGGGGCATGCAGGAAGCAGCCAATCCATGCTTCTCTCTCATCATTGATGTTTCCCCCTCTCTGTCCCTTCCCCTCTGGAATCAATTAAAACAATATATTAAACAAAGACACGGGATCAAATCTTCTTTTAGGTCTTCTCTCCTTCCCCGCCCGGTCCAGGGGCGGTGGACAGGAAGGCAGGTGACCGCGGTGAAGAGGACACCAGTTTCTCCTTCAGAGCACGGCCAGGTGGCCACCGGTGCCTTGAGCAGCACCAGCTGACAACATGGGAAGCAGTTTATGTCACAGGGCCAGATACAGAGCTATTTTGGACAAGAAATACCCTCAGGTGTTTTTTGTTTGTGTTTTTTTTTTTTTAGATAAACTGATACTGTAAATTAAGTTTGAAATTGTTCATTGCAAGAAGAGACCCATCTCAATTACTTGGTATCATGGACATGATTACTCAGTTTGGAAACGATGTTGAGAAAGTAGCCGGCTTTTGAGAATGTACTCAATTACCGTTAAGCCTCCTGGGTTTCTCGTGGTGGCCAAAGTCCCTGCTTGAGGGGCAGCACCTGAAAAAGGGGGCCAGTTGGGGGTGGGGGTGGGGTTAACACCTTTAATTTCAGGAATTGCTCAGTTCCCACTGGCGTTTTTAAGCCATAAAATAAAAAATTAAGGTCCTTTTCTCCCCAACTTTTGTAAACAGCTGTTGTGTTTGCTCCCGATTACTACTGTAACAAATGGCAGAAACTCCAGGGGTTGAAACAACACAGACCTGTTGTCTTATGTTCTGGAAGTCGGACCTACAATGGGCCGAAGTCAAAGTGTTAGAGGGAAGCCCGAGTGAGAACTGTTTCCTGGCCTTTTCCAGCGGCTTCCCTGTAAGCCCTGCCTTACCAACCCCGTCCACCTGCCCCACCAGCCTGGCCGGGGTGTTGGGGGTGCTTCCTTACAGCCCACCCGACAATGCCCCTCCCTCCTCGCTCTCTCCCTCAGAAAGACCCTTGTGGGCAAATGGGGCTCACCGGGATAATCCAGATTCATTTCCTTGTGTCAAGTCAGTTGATCAGCAACCTTAATCCCCTCCTTTGCCACCTACCATCTTCGCAGGTTCCGGGGATTAGGATGGGAACAGCACTGGGGGCCATTATTCTGCTATTAAAGGGATACAGCGGGTGACTTAGCAAAAAAGGCTATTTGTGAAGAAGAGCATGTGATTAGCACAGTGATGGGAAGTACCTCTCCAAGGTTTCAAGACTTGTTGAAGCAAAGCCTTTGGTACTTGGCAGGACAGAAAGGCGAGAATAAACCGAAGACACCGGAGTCAGTTCAAAGCGAGAGAAAGCTCATGTGATGTGCCCGGGCTGCCCGGGGCGTTTGAACGTGTAATAATCAGCATCACAGTTTTCAGATTTAAGCGTTAACGAGTGACTCACAGGCTTCTGTTTTCGTCTAGAGCTCCAGGCTCTGTCTGGGTGCGCTCTGCGTGAATAAGTCATGAAACGGCACCGTCTTCAGGGTCACTAAGGTTTGAAATGATACGTCAACTGACACATTTCTCCCAGCTTTTTAGGGAAAGAGGAGAAAATGAACGACGAAGGTCCGTGCGTCCTTTTCCGCTCACCTCTGCAATCACAAAGCCCCAACGGCTGTTAAATTGTTGGCCTGATGATTAGATTGAGCACAGGCGAGGCACGGGGAGAGTGCATCCCAGGGGGGACGGAACAAGTTGGATAGGAGAAACATTAAAAAAAAAAAAAAAGTGCTGCCGAAACCGGTTTGGCTCAATGGATAGAGCGTCGGCCTGCGGACTGAAGGGTCCCAGGTTCGATTCTGGTCAAAGGCATGTACCTTGGTTGTGGGCACAGGAGGCAGCTGGTCGATATTTCTCTGATGGATGTTTCTCACTTTCTATCCTTCTTCTCCCTTCCTCTCTGTAAAAAATCAATAAAATATATTTTAAAATAAAAGAAGATGGCAGCACCCAGTCCCCTCAGCTCCACCAGGACAGCAGGTATGGGCCAAGGCCTCCAGAGACTCCCAGGCCCCTCAGCCGCGCAGCCACCCCAGGCCTGGCCCAAGGCGCAGGTACCCAGGGCCAGCCGAGGCTTGCGCTGCCAGCAGTGGCAGCAGCAGAGGTGTAATGGGGCGTCGCCCTCCCCTGATCTCAGGTTATCTCCTACCCCTGAGGGCTTCTGGGTTGTGAGAGGGGGCAGGCCGGGCTGAGGGACCCCCCTCCAGGGCATGAATTTTCATGCACCAGGCCTCTAGTCATTAATAAAAATATGTTTTAAAAAGTGGTCAGTGGCATATTAATTTATTGAGAAAAACAACGGGAAAAATATTCCTGAAAAAAGGTTTTTAAGGCCAAAAAACCTGTATAGTGTTAAACCATTAATTCCAAGAGCATAAGGTAAGTGGTGCTGGTGATATACCTTCACCAAACACAGCCAGCAGCACCGAGTGAGAGGATTCAGTGGCAGATTCTGGAACCAGACAGCAAGGGCTCAAATCCCAGTGCCAGTACTGCTCCCTGGCTGTGTGCCCTTGGGCAAATCACCTCACCTCTCTGAGCCCCAGGCTCCTCATCAGAAAAAAGCAACCCAGGACCATTGGAGGGGCTGCCCCCGGTGGGTAGCTGTGAGGATGTGAAGCACTGAGATTGCTGTCTGTCCGGCTCAGAGAAGGAATCATCGCTGTCATCACTGGTGGATGAGGCTGGCCCTCTGATCCCGCCTCACAACCCCGCTGGTCTCCCCCAAATGCTGCTCCAGTCCTTTCTCACGCTCTTCCTCCCTGACACCCCCCCCCCCCCCACACACACCGACACAGCCACACCCACACCCACACCCACACTGACACAGCCACGGGCATGTCTCTCTCCTCACGTGGCTGCCAGCCACCCCCCTCCCCTGGCAGTCCCCTGGCTGCGGCGAGACGCTACCAGCTTTCGCTCAGAAGGCAAGAACAGTCAGGAAACCCCAGGCCACGACATGAAGCGGATCCGGTTTATCCAGATGCTAATAAATTTCTTTACCACGCGAACCTGGAAGAAGAGTGCCAGTTTTACTCCTCTGCGGGAGCTCATCCTCATCGCTAGCCTCCACATAAGCCCCCTCCCTTGCTTTATGTTTCACTTATTCTTTTTCAGTTTCCGCACTCCCGTGTCCCCACCCCTGCGTGCGGTGCTGGAGGTGACGCTCCGCTCCCGGGGTTTGTGGGGAGGGGGTGCTGTGGCGGTGAGCGCCCGTGTCTCCGTGGGTCACACACGTGTAGTGGGTACCGTTCTCCCTGAAGTCTTAGGATCCACGGCGCCGTGAGACGTCCAGGCGTCGCGTCCCCCTGCCGCGGGGCACCCGTGTGCGCATCCTCCATGGGACCCTGCCCTTCTGCAGGCGACAGACGCTCAGGTTGCCCCCAACCACCCACTATTACACCCCAGAAAAAAGAGGGGTTTTCGAAGGATAGTCTTGGGAAATCTTGCTACTGTGTGGATAAAGATAAAAGGAGATCCCCACATAACCCTACATACAAAGTGAGCTCTGCATCCATTCGAGGCCAACATTGGGAAGCTGAAACAACGGGGTTAATAGAAAAGAGTGTGGGTGAATGTGTCAGTGACATATACCTACACCCCAAAACCATAAAAGTCCATTCATATTGGTTGCCCTGTCCTCCCTCAATGGGGATCAGCCCTTGGCAACTGCCCAGAGGTTTTCTCTTATTAAGGACAACACTGAAAGAACAGGGAGACTTTAAGATCTGTGTTTTCCCTACTTTCTCCCCCCCCACCCCCAGGCTTCTCCTTGCCTGCCCAGGGTCAGTAATCTTTGAATGAAATCCAGCCCACCTCATCGTTTGTACAGCCTGCTAAGAAAGGTTTTCACGTCTTTATTTATTTATTTTTATTATTAAAAAATTTTTTTTATTGATTTTTTTACAGAGCGGAAAGGAAAGGGAAAGAAAGTCAGAAACATCGATGAGAGAGAAACATCGATCAGCCGCTTCCTGCACGCCCCCCACTGGGGATGTGCCACAGCCAAGGTACATGCCCTTGATTGGAATCGAACCCGGGACCCCTCAGTCCGCAGTCCGATGCTCTATCCACTGAGCCAAACCGGTTTTGGCAAGGTTTTTACAGCTTTAAATGGTGGAGGGGAGAACAATATTTTGTGACACCTGAACAAGAGTATACAAAATACAAATGTTGGTGTCTACGAATAAAGCTTTATTGAAATACAGTCACGTCCCCTCACTCTTGCACTGTCTCTGTGGCTGTCACACCTGCAGACTTGAGCAAGGTTGTATGGCTCACAAAGCCTAAAACACTCTCCAGCCTTTTGCTGAAACACATTGCCAGCTCCTAAACCAGCTGGAATGTCTCCTGAGGATGAAAACCACACCCAGCGTACCTTCTGTTTCTCTGACTGCTCCACACAGAGCCGTGCAGTGCTAACTACAAGGACTTAGGACTCCTTTTGGCTTCAAGTAACAGAACAGCCCACTGATAAGGCTTTTAATTCTCACATAAGAAATCCATTGATTCAACAGCTCAGTGAAGTCTGCTCAGGGCCCTGAGGCAAGGTCTCTCCCCCTGTCTGCTTAGGGTTTCAGGATAGTATAGCAGCTCCTCAATAGTTTCCTCATTGACCACATTCAAAGGCAGAGAACTGGCAGCAACATGGGCAAAGAACTTGACCACAAGGAAAGTCTGCTTCCCCGAGGCCCAGGAAGCAGACATCTCCTTGTGGTCAAAGCCAGACCCTGCACAGATGGCTAGGAGACACAAAACATCAATCTGTGCTCATTTAGACCAGGGATTGGACTCCTCCCTGGAGAACTAGAGATTTTCACCCAAAACTTGAACTCATCAGAACATGAGAAGTAAGGGAAGGGCTTTGAGGTAGGCAATGAATAGTGCCAGCCCCAAGCTTCACCAACGGCGAGGCTGCTGTTTGAACTCAGGAAGGCGACCCAGAAATCCGGGTGGTCCTTAGATGCTTTCATTTCTGCCGAGGGGTCTGGGCAGAGAAGCTGGAAACTGAAAAGCATTTGTCCCACAATCCCTACTGCAATTTCTGATCCTGTGGCCCTGGTCCCCACAACCTCTTTTGGAAAGTCCAGATTTATCCAGATATGGGGAGCTTTCTGTGCACAGACTGAGGACACCCAATTCTACCCTGGATCTGTGGACCCTGCTTCCCTCTCCTCCCAGCCTGCATGGTCAGAGTGAAGGCTGCCCGCCCCCCCCCCCCCCGGCCCACTCCTGCCACCACTGGCCACAGACGCAGCCACCACACAACAGGAGCACCACGTGCAGAGCCCACCCGTTCACCAGACCTGCGGAGGTGGAGTATTGGGGAGTTAATGCCCCCGGGGGGGCTTTGACCAGGGACAGGGGTGGGGAGTGGGAAGGGGGAGAGGGGAGGGGGAATGGGGAGAGTGTTTCAAATACAGTAGGTTGTTGTGGCCTCTCTTGAGGTGTCCTGTGATAATGATCAACATTTTAAAAATATATATATTTTATTGATTTTTTTTTTTTTTTACAGAAAGGGAGAGGGATAGAGAGTTAGAAATATCAATGACAGAGACACATTGATCAGCTGCCTCCTGCTTTCCCCCCACTGGGGATGTGCCCGCAACCAAGGTACATGCCCTTGACCGGGATCGAACCTGGGACCCTTGAGTCTGCAGGCTGACGCTCTATCCACTGAGCCAAACCGGTTTCAGCATGATCAGCCTTCTGTGTGAGTGACAAGGCAGTGGCCCTCCTACCCTGCCTCCCCCTCCTTTCCAATTGCTCTTGCTCCCTGTGGCTTTTGTGCCCCAAGAATTGTCGAAGCTCCACGCTGCCCCCACCCTGAGCAAGCACTGCGCTCGCTCGTACGGGACATTGTAGTGAGGATTCTCTTTCTTGGCTCCATTTCCCCCTGCCCTCACTTTCCTTTTGTCCCCGTTTCCTCATTTATTCTTTTAAATGTCTATCTTCCCGCATGTATTTTTTCCCCATTGGTTTTTAGAGAGAGTGGAAGGGAGGGAGGTGGGGAGAGAGAGTGAGAGAGAGAGACACATGGATGGGCTGGCTCCTTCATGCGTCCTGACCAGGAAGACTCTGCAACCCTTCAGTGTGCGGGCGATGCTCTGACCACTTGGAAACACTGGCCGGGCCTTACTGTATGTATTTTTGTAACTCAGGAAATAAATGAAAATTGCTAACATAAATAAAATCCTACAAGAACATGCGCCCTCTAATCCCCATAACGAAAGACTTTTCAGGACCTGCTCACTGAAGCAGTATTATTCTCTAGGGCATTCTGGCACAACAGAATGGGGGTGGAGGCAGGGGGAGGGGGGGCCGAGGCAGCCCCATGGAGTCATGGGGTTTGCTCTGCCAGGGCCTGAGCCTGCTGTTAAAATGCCTGCAGGCCAGCGAGCCCCATGACATCCAGTCAGCTGCCCAGGGCTCCTGGGGAGGTCAGACTGCCCTCTTCCTCTTTCTCCACAGGCAGCCAAATCCAGATCAACGCACTGTCTCCTGGACGGAGAAGGCCCCACACCCAAATGCAACATGGTGGCAGGAGTGGGCGGGGGGGGGGGGGCAGCCTTCACTCTGACCATGCAGGCTGGGAGGAGAGGGAAGCAGGGTCCAGGGTAGAATTGGGTGCCCTCAGTCTGTGCACAGAAAGCTCCCCAACATAATTAGGCCACCGGTTCTGCAGACACCGCGTTACTCACAGGCCTGTGGAGGCCGGTTTGAAATAGGGCAGGAAGACTGAGAATCCGGCATCCCGGGGTGAAGGCTGAGGCAGCACCCCCGTGCTCTGGCCAGCTCGCGAGAGGGCAGGGCCTGTGCAGCTTCAGTCCTTCCTGCACCTCCTTCATGGATGTACATTTTATCATCGTTTTAACTTAATGTTTAGCGTCCAATCCACTAGTGATACTTTAATCTCATTCTAAACAGTAGTGCCCATGAGTTCAGGAGTCTGATATGCTATACCTTTCTTTTTTTTAGATTTATAATAATAAAAGCATAAATGCTAATTAGACTTAAAGTCCTTTCGGATGAATCCAGGGCTGCGAGGGAAGCCTGGGTCCCGGGTGGCACAGGGAAGCCGGTGCTGGCAGCCGGGGGAAGGAAGGCCTGCTCGTGCACAGATTTTGTGCATCGGGCCTCTAGTCTACACAGAAGAAACCATCTCCTGTAATGTTTCTATAGAAAAACAACCAATTGTAAAATAAAGATTAGAAACCGACTGAAACACACACAAAAACCATGCTTGCATGCCTCTTAAAGTCATCTCACTCGGTCACACGGAGGATCCTGGCTCTCTCAGGGCTGCCGGGGAAGTGTGGGCTACAGTGAGATTCGGGGGATTCGAGAACCTGTCCTTTAAAAGAGTCAGATGCACATTACACATTACTGTAGACTGACACACTCCATGCACACAGTCAGCAAGCACTTGTATACCGAGTCCGCCTTCTAAAATCGGTAAGGAGACCTGCTGGTCTCCTGCTTCAAGCATCACTTAGAAATTTTACTTCACGTTGAATCACTTTCCTTTTGTACAGCTCTGTTCTGAATCTCCTGATCCAATGGGATTGGGCTGAGATAAATTGCTACTGTGGCAGGATAAAGAATAACGAATGGAACGTCAAACCTCAGGGAAGGTAGGGGGGTAAAGGGAAGAGAGATCAACCAAAGGACTTGTGTGCGTGCATATAAGCCTAACCAATGGACACAGACACCAGGGGGGTGGAGGCATGAGTGGGAGGTGGGGGATAATGGGGGAATAAGGACACATATGTAATACCTTAATAAAGAAATTAAAAAAAAATAACGAAGGTATACAGATCTAGAAAAAAATTAGATTTTGGAAAAGCAAAATCATTATAAGGTAGGGACTACAACTTGTACACCACTCCTGTTTCTGTTTTGAAGGCTGCTTCTGGTAAGATGAGTCTTTAAAACAAATGTTTGCCAATGCAGTAGTGCGGTGTTGGTAAAGCCCTTTAGACACAAGGCTGGCGGTCACAAATAAGGTCTCGCTACATCTTTTGAGTAATACTTGTTCATTCAGTTCACCAAGCGCCAGTAAAAGAAAGTTTTGTTTATAAAATATCAGCAAATGCTGTGGCCTGAGGGAAGGCTGTCTTCCAAAGCAGGCCGGGAGTGCCGTTGGGGACCCCGTGGGACCAGCCACGCTGATGGAGAGGGGTGGGGGGCCCATCAGAAAAGGGCTGGAGAGAGAATATCTCACGGTCCGTGTTTACTCCACGCTGGTGGTGTATGGGTTAAAAAACGGGGTTGGTGGTATTTGGCTATGGCACATTTGAGCATATGAAGGCAGAAGAGAAACATCAATTTTCTGCAAGTCCAGAAGAGAAAGCTTGCTTATCAGCAATAAAACACGGATGGGGGAGAACTAAGATGGCGGCAAAGGTGAAACACCTATCTTGCCGTCATAATCAGCAATTTTAATACTACAACTTAACGAAGGAACAAACACCTTCCAGAATCACCAGAACGCTCGCCGAGTGAAAATTCCACAAATAAAAGTAAAGATAAGACACTGTGACCCGGAGGAGCGGCGGCGGACAGCGTTGAAAGATTCGCGCGGAGAGAGGTTTGGAGTGCGCGCCGCGGAGAGGGCGGGCGGCTGAAAACCGGCCAGTTTTCTCGAACGGGGAGACAGGGGTGTCCCACTGGACAGATTCTCCAGCTCTGGGCGAAGTCCAGAGAACCCACTATCACACGGGGTGAAAACTGGACAGTGGGAGGGCACGCAGAAGCTCGGGTGCTGCCGGGTCTGCCGGCTTGTGGAGAAGGCAGCTCTCCCGCGAACAGCTCGGCTGCGTGACGGCGCAGAGAGCGCACCGCGACTTGTCTCTCATTCGGAAAACCGTCAGTCTGCTTTGTTTTACGACCCTGGGTGAGACATTGCGCATGCAAAGTCATTTGGGGACAGTCTGAATTCCCCGGCAGCCGGTGGAGTTCCACAGCAGCTCTCTCTCAGAGGTGCTGGCAGCCATTGCCCCCGGCACAGAGCCCCTGGGGCTGCATAGGGCGGAGCTAACGCTGTCTGCTTGGCCCGGAGACTCCGCCCATCCAACCTGAGCACAGCTGAGCTTCACAGACAATTGGCCTGGAGGTCAAACCCTCCTAGGGCTAACAACAAAAAGCTGGGTTTAAATTAAAAAACACTGAATACAACCCATAAAGGATTGCAGTAAGAGTACCCACCTCAGGTAACTGGGGAGACTGAGCCACTGTCCCTTTGAGGACATCTACCACATAAAGCAGCCACCATGCAGAGACATGGAAAGAAATCAGGTGTGAAAGAAATGGAGGAGAAAAGACGACAAGACATAGAGTTCAAAACCACGATTATAAGGCTTTTCAAGAGGCTCCTACAAAAGGCCGATCAACTTAATGAGAATTACCAGGAAATAAACAAGACCAACCAGGAAATAAACAAGACCAACCAGCAAATGAATGAGACTTACAAGGAGATGAATGCTACTTACAAAGAAATGAATGAGACCCTCAAGGAAATGTACAAGACCTCTGAGGATACGAACCAGACCCTCACAGATAAAAAAAAAAAAGGACCAACTAGAAATCAAGCATACACAGACTGAAATAAAAAATATTACACAAAGTCCTAAAAGCAGTCCAGAGGGCCACAAGAACCAAGTCAAAGATTTGAAATACAAAGAACTAAAATCCACTCAGCTGGAAAAGCAAGAAACAAAAAGAATTCAGATAATTGAAGATAGCGTAAGGGGCCTCTGGGACAACCTCAAGCAAGCCAACATCCGAATTATTGGGGTGCCAGAAAAAGAGAGCAAGTTAATGAAAACCTACTTGAAGAAATAGTGACTGAAAACTTTCCCCACCTGGTGAAAGAAACTGACTTAAAAGCCCAAGAAGTACACAGAACCCCAAAATATAGGAATCTAAAGAGGACCACACCAAGACATATCATAATTAAAATGCCAAGAGCAAAAGATAAAGAGAGAATATTAAAAGCAGCAAGAGAAAAACAGTTGGTTACCTACAGGGGAGCACCCATACGATTGTCAGCGGATTCTCAACAGAAACGATGCAGGCCAGACGCGAGTGGCAAGAAATATTCAAAATAATGAATAGCAAGAATCTACAACCAAGATTACTCTATCCAGCAAAGCTATCATTCAGAATTGAGGATCAGATAAAGTGCTTCGCAGATAAGAAAAAGCTAAAGGAGTTCATCACCACCAAACAATATTATATGAAATGCTGAAAGATATTCTTTAAGAAGAGGAAGAAGAAAAAGGTAAAAATATAAATTATGAACAACAAATACACATTTATCAACAAATGAACATAAAAATCAAGTGAACTGATAGGCTGATGAACAAGATAAACTGGTGACTATAACAGAAACATGGACATAGAGAGGGAATGGACTGACAATTCTTGGGGAGAAAAGGGTTGTTGGAAGTACAGCAAGAGATTGGACAAAAATCTTGCAACAATGGGAGAGGACATTGGGGAGGGTGAGGGGAGGGCGGAGGGTGGGATAGGTACAGGGTGGAGGGAAGATATAGGGGGATAAAAAAGGGGAAACAATTTAATTAATAAACTGAACAATTAAAAAATAAATAAAAAAATAAAATTAAAAAAAAAAAAAAACAAGGATGGGGAGTGTTATTAGGTATAACTCATGATCAGGATCAGGTCAGAGCTAAGTTCTGGGACTGAAAAACTGAGGCTAGCCCAGAGAGGCTTGTAAAGTAATTAAAAAAAAGTTAGGTATCAGAAGCAGAGAGGACATAGGACATACGTCTGAGAGATGTATGTTAGCCGGAAGTGCTGACTCATGGCTTCAAGGTGAGGGGCTGGCAGGTAAGGGCATGGTGGGACAGGCAAGGCCATTCACCACAAACTAGGGGACTAAGACAAGGGCTGGGAAGTCAGACATTGGCCTGGGCCAATGTCACCTTCTTCAGTGGCTTGGGTTATAGCAGCCCTTAGACAATAGCAAGAGAAGGGAAATTGAAGACGTCAAGGGTTTTTTGGTTTGCTTGCTTTTATCAGCTCTTCTGCCCTGTGATGGTGAAAGCAGAGGCTATGAGGCAGGATAGATTAGGAGAGAGATGCCCACACCCAGGAGGCCAGGAGAAATTAGAAAGCTAGTGGGTCTTCCATAGACATTTGAAGCTCTCTACTCCTCTGATTTTAGGGGAAGCTTCACTGAATCCCGCTATTGACAGGTGGAATACATTTGGTGAACACAAGACAATGAAGAAAAAGTCTAGACATTGCAACTCCACAGACCCCTCCCTACTCCTCTTCCTCAAAGTGGTCACAGGAATATACAATGTGACATGTGGTGGTGTGATGGGAAGTTCCTTAAAAGCACAAAAAGCACAATTCAGCAGTCATGAGCTTGTTCAGATTGGTGAGGAAAGACCGGTGAGTGTGTGAGTGTCTGTGTGTGCGTGTGTGTGTGTGCGTGCGTGTGGTGTGTGCGTGTGGTGTGTGTGCGTGTGTGTGTGCGTGTGGTGTGTGCGTGTGGTGTGCGTGTGGTGTGTGCGTGTGGTGTGCGTGTGGTGTGTGCGTGTGTGCGTGCGTGTGGTGTGTGCGTGTGGTGTGTGTGTGTGGTGTGTGCGTGTGGTGCGTGCATGTGGTGTGTGCGCACACGCGTGTGTGTATGCAGGCAGGATCCAAGAAAGTGCATCCTGACGTCATCTGTGTTAGTAAATTTTTGGAAAAATCTAAATGTCACCAGCAGAGAGGAGGTTAAATAAAATACAACACAGTTGTGCAACGGAATACGTTACGGACTTATTCCATCCCAGGACCCAGACATCCATCCAGGGCCCAGCACTCCATTCGGGGCCCAGACCTCCATCCCAGGATCTAGATCTCCCTCCAGGGCCCAGACTTCCCTCCCGGGCACAGACCTACATCTGGTTTCTAGAACTTCATGACAGGGCTCAGAACTCCATCTTGAGATCCTGACCTCGAACCCAGTATCCAGTCCTATTTCCTGGGCCCAGACACCCATCAGGGGCGACTTCCATCCCAGTCTCAGACCTTCATCTGGTGTCTAAACACATTCATCCCTGTGCCCAGAGCTCTCTCCGGGGCTCAAACCTACACCTGGGTCCCAGATCTTCCTTTGCCATGGCCCAGAAATCCATCCCAGAGCCGGAACTTTGGATCCTGAATCCAGTACTTTTTTGGGGACCCATACCTCTATCGATGTTCCAAACCTCCATTCCATTTCAAAGAGGTCCATCCCAGGAACGAGACCTCCCTCCAGGGCACAGCCTTCCGTCCCGTGCCCAGAACTCCCTACCAGGCCAAGACCTCCATCTGGTCTCACACCTCCGTCAGGAACCCAGACCTTCATGCCAGGGACCAGAACTCCATCCCGGGACCCTGACCTCGAACCCAGTATCCAGTCCTATATCACAGGCCAGACCCCCATTAGGGGCCCAGACCTCCATCCCAGAACCTGACCTCCCCTCCAGGGCCCAGACCTCCATCCAGGGCTCAGACCTACAACCGGGTTAAAGACTTTCTTGCCACAGCCCAGAAGTCCATCCCAGAGCCAAAACTTAGGAGCCTGAATCAAGTATATTTTGGGACCCATACCTCTATCCATGTTCCAAACTTTATTCTATTACAAAGAGGTCCATCCCACGAACCAGACCTCCCTCCAGAGCACAGCCTTCCATCCAGTGCCCAGAAATCCCTCTGGAGCCCAGACCTCCATCCGGGGCTCAGACCTACACCCGGGTCCCAGACCTTCGTGCCAGGAACCAGTACTCCATCCCAACACCCTGACTACAAACCCGTAATTCAGTCCTGTATGGGGTGCCCAGACCCCCTCCCCAGAACCCAGACCTCTCTCCTGGGCCAACTTCCATCCAGGGCTCAGACCTATATCTGGGTCCCAGACATTTATGCATGGGCCCAGATCTCTATCCCAGAACCCTGACCTTGAACCCAGTATCCAATTCTATATCACAAGGCCAAACCCCCATAAGGGGCCCAGACATCCATGTCAGAACCCAGACATCCCGCCAGGGCCCACCACGACAGCCCATAAGGGGCCCAAACCTCCATTCCAAGACCCACACCTACACCCAGGTCCCAGACCTTCCTGCCAAGGCCCAGAAGTCCCTCCTGGGTCAGGGACTTGGTATCCTGAATCCAGTCCTGTATTTTGGGCTCAGAGCTCTATCCATGGCCCAGACCTACATTCCATGACACAGAGGTCCCTCCCACGAACCATACAGACCTCCCTCCATGGTACAGACCTCCATCCCCTGCACAGAACTCCCTCGAGCCCAGACCTCCATCCAGGGATCAGACCTCCATCCGGGTCCCAGACCTTCATACTTGGCCTCAGAAGTCCATCCTGGGGCCCAGACCTCGAACCCAGTTTTCAGTCCTTTATTGGACTCCAATCATCCACAGTAGTCCAGACCATCATTCCATTACACAGTGGTCTAACCCCTGACCCAGACCTTCCCAGGGCCCAGACCTTCATCAGGACATCAGACCTACATACGGGTCCCACACCTTCATGCCAGGACCCAGAGGGCCATCCGGGGGGGGTTCAGCGCTCAAACACAAAATCCAGTCTTGTATCAGGGGACCAGATATCCATCTGTAGTCCAGACCACCATTCAGTAACCCAGAGGTCCAGCCCACATGCCAGACCTCCCGTTACGGCTCATACTTCCCTCCAGGGCCCGAACTGCCCTCCCAGGACCAAGCCTCTATCCGGGGTTCAGATCTACATCCAGGTCTCAGACCTTCATGTCTGGGCCTAGAAGTCCATCCCGGGGCCCATCCCTTTGCAGGGCTGGGGCTGGAAGAGGTGAAGAACACACAACTGGGACTTCGGTCCTTCCTGGGAAGGCATGATTGCCGCCCTGGCCAGCCTCGCTGGTCTTGTGACCGTTTTTCTTTCCTGGGTAGAATGTTTGGTCTGGTTCACAGGGCTTTAGATGGAATGTCAAACCCAGTTTTCAGTCCTTTACTGGGGTCCAGACATCAGCAATAGTCCAGACCACGATTCCTTAACCCAGAAGTCCAGCCCCTGACCCAGACCTTCACCTGGGGTCCAGGCAACCTTCCAGTACCCAGACCTACATCCTAAGACCTATAATCAGGGGCCGAAATCTATACCCGGGTCTGACCTTCATGCCGGGGCTCAGACCTACATTCGGGTCCCAGACCTTCATGCCAACACCCAGAAGTCTATCCGGGTTCGGGACTTCGTATACTGAATCCAATCCTGTGTTTTGGGTGGAGACCTCTATCCATGTTCCAGAGCTCCATTCCATGACACAGCCCTCCATCCCATGCCCAGAGCTCCCTCTGAGGCTCAGACCTACATAGGGGACCCAGAAGTTCATGCTAGGGCCCAGAACTCCATCCCTGGACCCTGCTCTTAAACCCAGGATCCAGTCCTGTATTGGGAGCCCTGACCTCCATCCCAGGACACAGATCTCCCTCTGGTTCTAGACCTCCATCCCAGGACCTAGACCTCCCTCGGGGCCCAGACTTCCATCCAGGGCGCAGACCTACATCCGTTCCGACACCTTCATGCCAGGGCCCAGAAGTCCATCCCAGGACCCAGACCTCGGACCCAGTATCCATTCCTATGTCGAGTACCCAGACCTCCACCTGGGGTCCAGATGTACATTCTACAATCCAGCCCTCTCTCTCCAGGGGTCCAGCCCTCCAGCTGTTAAACAGGAGTCGCTCTTTGTATCGGAGTTGGGTCAGGATACCAGAAAGAGCCTCTGTGTATCCCATGGCTGACCCAGGACGGCCCTGGTCAGTCAGTGAGAGGCTCTGAGAAATGCTACCACACACAGTACTATGCGGTTTTGTACAGGTCTCCTTTCCCCAAATGCTTCATTCCTCATACACGGGGGTGAGGGGAGGGGAGGGGGGAAGAGTAGATTAATAACAATAAATAAGACAATAACTTAATAAACAAATAATGCAAGAATATACTCTTCAGTGTACTCACAACTGTAAACTTACTCTTGTCAAGCACATATAATCACCTAGTGGGCCTTGATAAAAGGCAAGCAGATTCAGTAGGTTTGAAATGGGGCCCAAGATTCTGCATTTGTATTAAGCGCTCAGGTGGTGCGGATGCTGCTGCTCAGACCAAACTGTGGGTTTTGCAGAGTGGAGCTGCTAGGTTGTAAGGAGGTACATTTTTGATGTACCAGATGTTGCTAACCTGCTTTCTGAAGTGCTTGTACCATCCGCACGCCTGTCGGCAGCTCACAAGTCTCCATATTGTCTTCAATGCCTGTTATTGTCAGACTTTACTTTTTGCCAATCTGATGAGCATGAAGTGGTATCTTGTTATATCAATTTGCCTTTCATGAGTTTTACTGAAGTTGGATCTCTTCAGTTTCTTCTTCTATAATAATTCTGGACATAAACTAATATTTTGGGCACATAAAATATCTTCATTCGTTTCATTAAAAAAATATTTTTATTGATTTTTCATAGGGAGGAAGAGGAATACAGAGTTAGAAACATCGATGAGAAACATCAATCAGCTGCCTCCTGCACACCTCCCACTGGATATGTACCCACAACCAAGGTACATGCCCTTGACCAGAATCAAATCTGGGACCTTTCAGTCCGCAGGCCAATGCTCTACCCACTGAGCCAAACTGGTTAGGGCTCATCTGTTTCATTTAAAAATATAGATATATTTTATTGATTTTTTTACAGAGAGGAAGGGTGAGGGAAAGTCAGAAACATTGATCAGCTGCCTCTTGCACACCCCCTACTGGAGATGTGCCCGCAGCCAAGGTACATACCCTTGACGAGAATCGAACCTGGGACCTTTCAGTCTGCCAAACTGGTTTCGGCTCATCTGTTTCATCTTTAAAAGCATTCTTCTTAAAAGATTCCTTCATATTTGCAAGGCTTTCAATAGTTCCTTTTTTAAGTGCTGGAAATAAAAGTGGAAAGGCAGAACCGACAGAATGGAACTGGAAGGAAGCAAAGAGAAGCAGCTACCCTCAAGCCAGTTGGGAGAACGTCTCTGTCTAGCTTATGCTCCTGCCGGCTGACTTTTTGGGGGTCATCTCAAGGGTCCAGTTTTTATCTTGCCTGAATCCAAGCACTGACCAGAACCAGGAGCCAGATTGGGAGCTTGGCCTCTAAGAACTGAAAGGGATCAACATGCATTAGAAAGTACAGTACCATAGACTGACACTAGGTGACTCTCCAGTACCATGGCACACTATAGCACCAGAAGCCACAGTATCACAGACATGGGGCGAGGGGGAGAGTGGGAGAGTAGAAACAGGCAGGGCTTTTCAATTAGGATATTCCACACAGGCTCAGGGAGGACATGTCCCCAGAGTAGGTTTGAGAGGTCTTCAGAATCTCCAGCAGGGCTGAATAAAGAAATGCCCTCCACCCTCCATGAAACAGGACCATAAAGAATAAGAGAGACGGCTGACTTTTCCCAAATGCTGAAATCCCAATAGAAGATAACAAGACGTACAAAGAAATAAGAAAACACGGTTCACTTAAAGGAACAAATTAAATTTCCTAAAACTGATCCTAAATAAACAGGCATATGCGGTATCAAAGATTTAAAAATAACCATCATAAAGATGGCTAATGAATTAAAGGAGAGCACAAACAAAATCAGGAAAACAATACATGACCAAAATGAGAATATCAACAGAGACAGAAACTGTAAAGAACCAAGCAGAAATTCTGAAAACGAAAACAAAACAAAACAAAAAAACCCAATAACTGAACAAAAAAAATTCACTAAAGGGATTCAGTATCAAATCCAACTAGGCAGAAGAGAAATTCAGTGAATCTCAAAGACAGGACTTTCAAGTTTCTCAGGCAGAGCAGCAAAAAGGAAAATGAGGAGAGCTAGGGAATTTATGGGACATCATTAAGGTGAACAACATGTATATTATGGAAGAAGAAAGAGAAGGAAGAAGAGGAGCGGAACAGTGCACTTATTTGAAAAACATAATGGCCCCAAACATCCCAAAATCTGAGAATAAAAAGATATTCAAATTTATAAAACTCAAAACACTTGGAGGATACATCTATTACCCAGAAATCTTACTTTTAGTACACGAGTGAAAGCATTCAAAGCAGGATCCCAAAGAGCTATCTGCATACTCATGTTCATTACAGTTGTCAAGAGGTGGAAGCCAGCCAAATCTCATCCACAGAGAAATGCACATAAAGAAAACGTGGTATATACATACGATGGAATATCACACAATCTTAAAAAAGAAGGAAATCCTATTACATTCTATCACAAGGATGAACCTCGAGGATGTTATGATTGGTGAAATATGCCAGCCACAAAAAGACAATTACTGTAGGATTATACTCATATGAGGTATCTAAGATAGTCAAGATCATAGAAACAGAAAATGGAAACGTGGTTGCAGGGGTTAGGGGGAAGAGAGAGAATTAATGTTTAATGGGTATAGTGTTTCAATGTGGCAAGAAGAAATAATTCCAGAGATATCCTATATAATAAAAGTCCAGCAACCAAAAGGTGGAACGACCAGAAACCAGAAGGACCATGGCTCTCGCCAAAGCTGGCCCCACCCCCTAGGGAGTGGTAGGGGTGATGAGGCAGGCAAGCAAGCAGAGGCAACTAGGGGTGATGAGGCAGGCAGGCAGAGTGGTTAGGGGCAATCAGACAGGCAGGCGAGCAGTTAGCAGCCAGTGGTCCTGGATTGTAAGAGGGATGTCTGACTGCCAGTTTAGGCACAATCTTGCAGAAATCCCTGCAGGTCATGCCTAAACCAGTGGTCAGATATCCCCCAAAAGGTCCCAGATTGCAACAGGGTACAGGCCAGGTGAAGGTTTCCCCAGCATCCCCCCCTCCGTGCACAAATTTTGTGCACTTGGCCTCTAGCCCTATCTAATAAAAGAGTAATATGCAAATTGACCATACCTCCTATCAAGCCACACCCAGAGCCATGCCCACCAGCCAATCAAGAGCAAATTATGCAAATAAACCCCAACCAAGATGGCTGCCACCACTGAGAGCAGGAGGGAGGCTTGGATTTCCCTGGCAATGGAGGAAGCCAAGCTTTCTGCCTACCGTTGCTGGCCTAGGCCTCCATTCAATGCTACAAAGTTTCAATTATAGAAGATACATAATCCCAACAGAAATGGCGGCAGTCACAGAGCTGGAGAGAGAAGAGGCTAGGGTTGTCGGGGCGATGGAGAAAGCCAAACTCCTGCAGCCCTAGCCTAGGCCTCCACTCTAGGTTATAATGTTTCAAACAGAAATAGCTGTCGCCACAGAGTGAGCAGAAGGCTTGGCTCCGCTCCAGGCTACAAAGTTTCAATTGTAGAACATAAATTAATCCCAGATCCCAGGGCCTCCACTTGAGTCGCTGGGGGGCGTAGCCGGCCTGCAAACCACCATAGGCCCCTCTCCCAGGCTGTACCACACCACAAGGGAACCCCCACCCTGATCCAGGACACCCTTCAGGGCAAACCAGCTTGCCCCCACCCATGCACCAGGCCTCTATCCTATCTAATAAAAGAGTAATATGCAGATTGACCATCACTCCAACACACAAGAGGACTGCCCCCATGTGGACACAAGATGGCCACCACAAGATGGCCAGCAGGGGAGGACAGTGGGAGGTTCCAGGCCTGCAAGGGATGGCAGTTGTAGGCGATCAAGCCTGCAGGGGAGGGCAGTTAGGGGTGACCAGGCCGGCAGAGGAGAGAAGTTGGGGGCAAACAGGCTGGCAGGGGAGCAGTTAGACATCAATTAGGCTGGCAGGGTAGTGGTTAGAGTGTTATCAGGCTGGCAGGCAGAAGTGGTTAGGGGCAATCAGGGAGGCAGGCAGGCCAGCAGTTTGGAGCTAGCAGTCCTGAATTGTGAGAAGGATGTCCAACTGCCCATTTAGGCCTGATCCTACCGGATTGGGCCTAAACGGGCAGTCAGACATCCCTCAAGGGGTCCCAGATTGGAGAGGGTGCAGGCTGGGCTGAGAGACACCCCCCCATGCACGAATTTTGTGCACCAGGCCTCTAGTCTATATAATAAAAGCCTAAGTGACTGTTCCAGCAGAACAATCAGAACAACTGGTCGCTATGATGTGCACTGACCACCGGGGGGGGGGGAGGGGGGACACTCAACATAGGATCTGCCCCCTGGTGATCAGTGCACTCCCACAGGCAGAAGCTGGGCTCACAGATGGCAAGCGCAACGGTGGTGGAGGGAGCCTTTCCTGCCTCTGCAGCAAGTGCTAAGTAGCAGTGAGCCAAGCTGTAAGGAGGGAGGGGTCCTGGACTGTGAGAGGACGCAGGCCAGATGAAGGAACTCCCATCCTCCCCTGCCCTCCCCTCCCCATGCACAAATTTCGTGCACCAGGCCTTCAGATACACAATAATGTGAATGTTGTACACACTACTTAACACTACTGAACTATACACTTAAAAATGGTGAAGATGATCCTAGCTGGATTGGTTCAGTGTATAGAGTGTTGGCCTGCAGACTGAACGGTCCCAGGTTTGATTCCGGTCAAAGGGCATATGCCTGGGTTGCAGGCTTGACCCTCAGTAGGGGGCAAGCAGAAGATAGCCTAGCAATGATCCTCTCTCATCATTGATGTTTCTCTCTTTCCCTCTCCTTTTCTCTCTGAAATTAATATATTTTTTAAAAAATGGTAAAGATGGTAGATTTGTTAATTTTTACCACAATTAAAAACAAACACATCTGAGCTATTAACTTTTAGCTCCCTCCCCCATGAATATATACTTTCCCCAAATTGGACATTGTACATGCTTCTTTATAACAGGTTTTTGCCTGTTGACCTCAGGGTAAAAACCTTTCCAGGTTATTCCCTATTCTTTTAGGTCATTTACAAAGACTGTTAAGCCCTGGCTGGTTTGGCTCAGTGGATAGGGCGTTGCCTGTGGACTGGAGGATTCTGGG
The DNA here is from genome assembly GCA_027563665.1 of Antrozous pallidus. Classification (NCBI taxonomy): domain Eukaryota; kingdom Metazoa; phylum Chordata; class Mammalia; order Chiroptera; family Vespertilionidae; genus Antrozous; species Antrozous pallidus. The sequence goes on along the minus strand of CM050521.1, from coordinate 73,702,732 downwards.
TTTGATTCCAGTCAAGGGCATGTGCCTGGGTTGCAGGCTCCATCCCCAGTAGGAGGTGTGCAGGGAGCAGCCAATCAATGATTCTCTCTCATCATTGATGTTTCTATCTCTCTCTCTCTTCCTTCTTCTCCGAAATCAATAAAAATGTAATTAAAAGAAAAAAGACTGTTAAGTATACCAACATATGAATTTACTACAATTAACCAATTTCCTGTTGTTGAACAAGAGATGAAATTAGTTTGCCCTTATGAATATTGTATAACTAAATCCTGTTATGCCTTTGAAAGTGTTTTATCATCAACTTGTTTTCTCTCTCCCCTTCTAACCAGCTTTCAGCTCTGTCACTTCCCTCCTAATCTGTGACCAGATAATCAAGGTAGTTAAATCAGTTTACTTAAAATACAACCTTATTTGCAATTGTCACTTCCTCTCCCTCTCAGGGTCTTGACTGAATCTACCTTTAGGCCCGGCCATCGGCTCAGTGCTACCTGTTGCTGATTTTCTGAAACCCTGCTGCCCCTTGGCCTCGGGTTAGGAGTTCCTAGCTTTCTTGGACTTCTGATACCAATATGCATGCACACAGTTGCTTCCACTTTGTGGACATTTTGCTTTAGTTTCTCACACTTTTAAGTAATCCATAGCACTTGTTTGTGCTTTTTTGATCACTTTTGATCTCATTAAGTTCATTACAGTTTTTTTGTGTGTCAGAGCACCGAAAACAGACTTCAATAATTAAATCAAAACAAAACTCCCAAATCACATATTACTAAGTAGTCTAAACGTAGCCGGCGAGGCTCCTGTTTCCCAAAGTTGACTGAAAGAGCTCATGGAACACTTGGTAAAACACACACACACATTTCCAGGTCTAACCCAATGGGCATTATTTAACAAGTATTCAGGTGATAATTATAATTAGGCAAATTCAGAAACATTGGGTCCTTACTTCCATCTCCAGAGCTCCCAGGACCTGGCAAGTTCTACTGGGACCCAAGGGAGCCTGGTAATCTTATAACAAACCTGGGGTAGTGTAGGGTTCATTCCATTAGGGTAGGAAAATCCTAGGAGTCAACTGCAAGTTGGAAACATTGGAAAATCTTTAGACCTTGAGACCAAAGTAGGAACTTAGGATCTACTTACTATCTCTAGCCAAAGATGGGTTCAGACATACACTCCTTGGGTATAGATCCTATCTCAAATTCTGGGGTTCTAGAACTGTTAGTTGGAGCCATACAGTTCTTCAAGAAGTGAACCAGAGAATCTAGATCCTCTAAGGTCTATAATCCTTTGCATATATTAAAATCATTTGGAGCGCATATCTTTTATTAGGAAGGTTTTGTTTTCACTTAAAAACATCAGCTCATTATCAGTTCTATGTTAGACAATTATAATAAGGAGCACAGAGCTTTGTTTGATACATGTGCCTCAACCCTTGCCAGGTCTTTGATTTTTTTTTGGTTTTCAACCATATGTAAGATATCAAGATTTTACCCCCTCAATCTGAGAACATAGGGAGATCTAAGTGTATCTAAGAATGATAAAAGTTCTAGAAACGGAGCTAGAATCCTGACCCCTCTACATACACTATTTATTCATATGATCACAATTTCTATTCCTCTTATAACTCAACCATTTGATAGGATAATGTAAGGAATAAGTACAATTATATAATAAGTAGGCCAAGATAAAAATTAGCCTAAAATTGTTGAAGAAAACTCAAATGGTGGCCCCTGAGACAGCCCAAATTGAGGAGGGTTGGGGGGGGGGGGGTGAGACAAAGTTATGAGGGAAAAATGCCTCCTAGGTCCTAAAAAGAAAAATTTTCACTCTTTAAAAGCTGTTATTTATCTTTAAGAGAGTCTTCTTTTGCATGAAGGAAGGTCATGCTACTGATGTTTATTTGGTAAGTAAGCTAAATATTTAAGCATTTCCCCTCTAATGGTTTTAAAAATGATCTCCTTAAAACAATGTTGAAAGGAAAAACTTTAAAGGTTACGATAGTAAAATCATGTAGAATGAGAAAATACTTTATTCAGCGCACAAATAGCTTTTCAGTTCCATTCGTAATTATAGTAAAAGAAAATCTCTTGCTGGCTATTATGTTTTATTTAAATAGTTAGGTTCAAAAAAAAAAAGATTAAATTTCAAACCCCTGAAGCTATATTCCATATAAATATATAAGTATATACATACATCTGTGCGGATATCTACTCTTCCATATGAACCATTCAAAACAATTTAGAAGTCATTCTTTTCTGTATTTAAAACTGTCCTTTCAAATATTTAGAAGTTCCACAGGCGGTGGTTTCAATGGAATTTTCCCCAGAGTAAATTTCTGAGCCTGAAATTGCTCCAGTTCTTCTGCCGTTAGCTGATGCTTGGGTGTGAATAATTCATTACCTGTTGCCGTGCTGCCATTGGAGATGGGGACAGAGGTAGATGTGCTGCTATGTCCATCATGAGTGTTACTGAGAGACTTGGAAAACGGAGTGTGAGAATGTGAGCCTGGACTACCAAAGCCAGCCACAGAACTGCTGTTTCCGAAGGCTGGGGTCCCTGGAGCTCCCATAGGGCCTGCTGCCATGGGAGCTGGGAATCCAGAAAACCCAGCTGAGCCAAATCCCAAGGCTGCTGGGGTTTTAAAGGAAAATGAAGCAGCAGATGTGATTTCGGGTTTCCCAAATCCAGAGGCTGGAGTAGAAGTAGTGATGGCAGGACTGACAGAGGGAACAGCTCCAAATGCTGGAATATTCCCGAACACAGAAGGGCTTCCAGAAGCAGCAGTGGCAAATCCAGAGCTTGTTGTAAAACTAGAATTTTGAGCATTATCACCCGTGCTGTTATTCACTGGAAAACCTACAAATAAACCAGATAGTCAGAAAATGTAGCCATATTACCAGTCCCTTCCTGCCCCTCTTCCCCCCAATTGCTCCCTTATTCCTGCCCTGCTTGGATGTTGGGAAGAGAGATTACTAGAAGGGGAGAGGAAAATGAGAATGAGAAGCTAGAACAACCCCCCAGACCCTGTTCTGTCTTTCTGAGACTGCTACACTGACCTCATTTGCACCATAATTCACCTCCACTGGAGGCAGCTTTGAGAAACCTCAGGGATTAGCAAGTGCATGTTCACTTTTGGCTTGCGCCCTTCCTCTCCCATCCCCGCCTCCCCCCCTCCCCCCGCCACTGCCCCTCCAAATCTCATCAGAGCTGTCACTTGAGGATGATACTATCCTATCTAATAAAAGAGTAATATGCAAATTGACTGTACCTTGGCCACACAACAAGCCACGCCCACAAGCCAATCAGAAGCAAATTATGCAAATAAACTTCAACCAAGATGGCTGCGGCCACTGAGAGAACTGGATGGTCAGGGCCATGAGCGCAGCATCTGCACCCCACCCCTGACCTGCTGGCCTGGCCATGCTGGTGCAGAGAGAGGGAATGGGCTGGCTGTTGGGAGGGAGGGGAAGAACCAAAAAATGGGTCTTTCCCGTTCCTGATGCTGCTGGAGCCCTGTGGGTGCTTGGCTCCTCCACCTGCAGTCCCCAGCATGGCCCGCAGCAGGGGGGTCTCTGGCAGGCACACTACAGGCATCAAATCACTGCTCCCGAAGTCCCCCCTCCCCCCCTTGCAAGTAACATGGTCCAAAGGGGGCAACTCCTGAGGTGCTGCTCCCATGGCAGCAAATGTGCACCATGCCAGGCGGGGAAGCCAGACCTGAAAGCCCAAGCCCCCGAGTACTGACAGGACATTGTGTGCCGGGGCCCTGAGGAAGCCCCAGGACAAGCATCTCCCCAGAGGCTGTGTGGAAGGAGGAGAGGAACCTCTGGCTAGAGGCCGGGGTGAAGAATGCTGGTGTCTTTGCAGGCTGGGCTGAGAAACACCCCCTACACACCCCAGCCCCGTGCACAAATTTTGTGCACCAGGCCTCTAGTGTTATTATACAAAGGACAAGAAAGTCCTCAAAGGTGCTGCTTCCCTAACTATCAAAATCTTGAAAACCATTCCTAAAATATACTTTTAAAGCTTGAGCCATAGGGTCTTTAATGGTACTTAACATATCTTCATGCTTAATGATTTGAAACCTACAAAGTCCTATTTTTCTAAATCAATTAAGTCTTGCATTACTCTATCACTTACCTGGTGATCCGAATGTTGCTGTTTGCCTATTGCCAAATCCAAACGTAGATTCTGCTTGATTTATTCCATCCTTTATATCGGAGAGCTGTAAAAACAGGCAAAAATAAAGTACTTGATAAATAACTTTCAAGTACTTTTTCTATAAACTTTGGAGCCAAATTCAATGTTTAAAATATGCACTTAAAAATGTGAAGTTAAATGTTTAAGTAGAAAAATGCCCACAATATGAATGCACATTAAAAAAAAAAAAAGTAAACCAAGCTCAAAGATTAAGAGTATTTGGTTAATGAATTATGGTTTTACTTTTATTCTTGCTTTTATTTTTTTATTTTTAAATATATTTTATTGATTTTTTACAGAGCTGGAGAGGGATAGAAAGTCAGAAACACTGATGAGAGAGAAACATTGATTAGTTGCCTCTTGCACGCCCCCTACTGAGGATGTGCCTGCAGCCAAGGTACATGCCCTTGACCGGAATCGAACCCGGGACCCTTCAGTCCGCAGTCTGACGCTCTAACCACTGAGCCAAACCGGTTTCGGCTTATTCTTGCTTTTAAATATTTTCTAAATTTTCGAATGAATACATATTAAAACCAGAAAAAAATTTAAATAATATATTTCAGTGTCTATAGGCTGATCTACATTTATCAAGAAACCTAGATATTAGATAAGGACCTTTTAGAGGTTCCTATTCTATTTACTTTAACACTTGAACTGAAGTTGATTCACAATGACACTATTGAAACCACTAAAATTTATTAAACATTTTCCATTGCCTGCAAATACTTTATGCTCTTGCTACTTCCTGCTCTAGAAATGTCTTCATCTCTGCTTACTGAAATCTTAAACTTTTCACTTATCCCCACCCCAAAAGCCTTTTCTAATCAACTCAAAGAGATATGATTTCTCCCATTTGGAAGACCCAATAGCATATTTAAAAATTAAACTCTGTTAAAGTATAGTTTACATACAATAAAATGCATCCATTTTATATCTATATATTTATAAAAAAATATATATATATATTTCAATGAGTTTTGACAAACTTATAATTACCACCATTATCAAGATTGATAACATTTCCATCACCCCTGAGAGTTCCCAGTGTCCTTTTCCAGTCAGCCTTCTCCCAACTCCTGGCCCCAAGAGACCACTCATCTGCTTTCTATCATTATAGACAGGTCTGTCTTTTTTAGTTTCATGTAAGTTCAATTATTAGTATGTACTCCTTTTTTTTTTTTTTTTTTTTTTTGTCTAGCTTCTCTCTTAGTGTGATATTCATTAACAGGTAAATGAATAAACAATGTACATTCATCATTCATGTCACTTTTCAAAGCAATTTATTTTTAATTGCTGATAACTTGAATGTTTGTAATATTTTCGAATTTCAAAATTAGTACTACCAAAGTTAAAATTCACTCTAAAATTTTTTTTAAAAAGCATGATTTCCTGTGCTTTTCTGACTGAAGACAGAGAGAAAGCAAATTCAGGGCCTTGCCTCTAAATGATGGTACAGCTCTTGAGAATGTGTATATCATAATTTGTGTTTGTTTTTTTAAATATATTTTGATTTATTTCAGAGAGGAAAGGAGACGGAGAAAGAGACTGAGATATCAATGATGAGAGTCAGTGAATAGCTGCCACTTGCACACCCGCTACTAGGGATCAAGCCTGCAACCTGAGCATGTGCCTGTCCAGTAATCAAACCATGACCTACGGGTTCATATGCTGATGCTCAACCACCGAGCCACACTGGCCGAGCTTAGCTTTGCTTTCCAAATAGAAAGTAAAATTCTCTGCAAAAAAGCAATAGGTAAGTCACTTCCCGTAGCAAACTCTCTAATACTCACCAAAGCTATTTTAGTTGATGTATTTAGAGTTTTCAGTTCATTTACCCTGTTCCTCCATTGATTTTTTAACTGTTGGACAGAATTTAGCTGAAGACAGAAGACAGAAAAATAATGAGTCAATATTACTTAAATTAATCTCTCAAATGACAACTGTATGTCTTTGCCAAAATCACAAAAAGTTTATGAAACATTCTTATAGTCCACAACTTGTACAATTTGCATTGACCTGCCCCTATTTTCCAAAGATATTCCAGCAATAGTCCCCTCACCCTATTCTTCAACTCCTTGTATCTTCTGATTAAGAACTCTAAGTATCTGGCAGCAGGGAGTTAGTTATATTTGGAGAGGAGGCGAACATGTGTGCTAGTTAAAATGCATGACTTACAGACAACAAAAAATACAGACTTTATTTCATTTCCTTTAGCACCAAACTTATTCAAGCCCAGCTTTTTTTATTTTTTGACATATGATATGTGAGAAAGTTAATCTATATAACAGAATGCTTTATTTAAATGTCTTTCTAGCTTTCATCACAGTGTCTGCACCTAAGAAATGCTCTATAAGTATTTGTCAAATGATGAAAGGGTTTGGTTTCTGGGACTGATTGGTGAATAATTTGTAATGAAATAATGACATTCCCAGCTACTACAGTCAAAATATATTATCACCATTTTAGATAACCAATCAATTTTAAGGAAAGTAATTTAGAAAATAAAAATAAACTTGTCTTGAAAAACTTGTAGACTTCACCCACTTTGCCAACATAAGCAAGCCTTGACTACAAACAGAGAAGATAGAAATTAACAGCTAATCTGTTACTGAGGTAGATGAATAGGAAACAAACTTACATAACTCTGTAAATTATTGCTGGTTAAGAAGTTATGGTATTCAAGCCTCAACTCCTCTGGTGAAATGTCTGTAAAACCTAAAGTGAGGAATCAATTTGAATCTTTAAAATAAATGCCAATACTTTCAACAGTATAGTAAAGCTAGAGGTGCTGGATAAGAAAGTATGCTAATGTTGATCATTAAGAAATTTACATAATTATAAGGAGTCTACACTCTCATGTTTAAATAAGTATAATATTAGAATAAAATGTAGTTGGTTATTTGATCTTTGAAGGGTGGACTTTTTCTAAAGATAAATGGAGAGGAAAGAATAACAAAAGGGAGAGGAAAGAATAAGAAAGAGAAGAAAAAGAAAGTGGACTACATATACATTCAAACTTCTGTCTAAAAAAATATTCTATATGTTAGAAACAATAAGCAAAATTAAAAGGCAAATGATAAACTGGGAAAACCATAATTGCAACATGACAGGAGAAGAACTAATGTTAATATATGAGTAGCTCTTACAAATCAATAAAAAAAAGTTAATCTGAGCAAATATAATAAATAGGCAAGTCACAAAAATCCAAATAGCCAGTAAATAAATGAAATACAGTTAAATTTAAAAATACAACTTTATAAAATAGAGATAAATTGCTTTACTTATCAGACTGGCAAAAATGAAAAATGAGTATTTGTTGTTATTAAGGATGTAGTGAATTGGACTCTCTCTTAAATTGACATTAAGGGAATTAAAAACATACTACTTATCTGGGAGGAAAAACTGCCAATAAGCATCACTAGTCTTAGAAATGTTCACACCTCTGACCCTAATATAATTTTTAGGATTTAAGATCAGGAAACAATTAGATGCATGGAATCTGTTGCAGTATGTTGCTTGGTTGCAGTGTCTGAAGAAAACCTGTTCTCACACAGATATGCAGTTGGGAAAGGATCACTTTAATGGCCTTTTCAGATAATTGTGAATATTCTTCGTTGATATTATACCAAAACTTTGCAGGTAGTAGTTTTGTTTTGTTATTAATTCTCACCCGAGGATATTTTCCCACTGAGTTAAGAGAGAATAGAAAGAGAGGAAAAGAGAGAGAAATATCTAAGTGAGAGAAACACATTGATTGGTTGCCTCCAGCATGTGCCCAACCAGGGCTGGGACTGGGGAGGAGCCCGCAACCCCAGAATGGAACCCAGGCCATTCAGTCTACAGGCCAATGCCCTATCCCTGAGTTAAACTGGCTAGGGCAGTGCTTGGCAAACTCATTAGTCAGCAGAGCCAAGTATCAACAGTACAATTAAAATTTCTTTTGAGAACCGAAAACCGACTTCTGCGCATGGTCCACGAAGTTTCAATCTCACTGTACATGCACGCCTGCACGTGGTATTTTGTGGAAGAGTCACATTCAAGGGGCCAAAGAGCTGCATGTGGCTCACGAGCCGCAGTTTGCTGACCACTGGGCTAGGGCAACAGGTAGTAGTTTCTAAAGGCTAGCTACAATGTGGATGCAAAATTTTTGTACAATTATATTAAATCCACAGGTTTATCTTGCACTTAGAATGGATTTTTCAGCCATATATAAATTTGTAACATTATAGATTGAGCATTTGGAAGTTCTACTGAGTTATCTAGAATTTCCAAATGTTGGCAAATGTCATTGTGTAATATTAAAATATTCATATTTAATAATGTCGCTATCCATCTCATCAGACAAGACTTTAAGAATAAAGAAGTCATCAAGTTCACATCAGCAGAAAAGTTTTCTATAATCGAATTTTCACTTGAAAGGTTGAATTTTATCATTGGCGATAAACACTGTCAGTTGTTTTCTATGAAGTGATAGGCTCACTTCATTTTTTTTTTTTTTAAAGAAAATATCACCAAACATTTAAGTCTAAATAACCATGGTTCTCAGGCATTCTTTCCAATAAAAACTGTCCTGTGAGGGAAGAAAAGTGGCTAGCTCAACTCACAAGTCAGTGATCACACGAATACTTTCCCTCAACTTAACCATCACAGATGAGCATGTGGCAGAAGCACTTCATGTGCGCTTCCCGTTTTGTTACACAGAATAGCAAAAAGGTTTGCATTCAAAGGTCAAGATTTAATAAAAGTAGTAACTTTCACCATTTCATCAAGAACATTAAGGGAAAATGATATTATTTCTTAATTGAGAACTATATAGTTTGTTAATACAGTTTATTATCTCGGTCTTGATGTATATTTACTATGATGCAATGTGTTTTACGAATTAATGCTTTAGCACCAACTGTGCTAATGCCAACACAGTGAAAATGGCAATTAATGTGTTAGTATTAGGATGCAAATATTTTTGATTTGTACAGCCCCTGAAAGGATCTCGGGAATAGGGTTGCCAAATTTAGCAAACAATACAGAATGCCCAGTTAAATTTGAATTTCAGACATACAACAAATAGTTTTTTAGTATATGTCACAAGGGCTAATAATCTACCAATAATATTATTGTTTATCTAAAATTTAAATTTAACTGGGCACTCCATATTTTATCTGGCAACCTTACTTAGGGGGCTACAGTCCACATTTTGAGAACCACTGCTCTAGGGCATTCAGTAAGCATTAGGCTCAATTCTGAAATGATTTAAAAAGGCTTAGTACTTCTTTATTTTCTTTATAGAAAAATCGCTATCTGTAATTCTCTTATTTATTTGCATGACTTATTGGCTCCCTCCCTCAAGAACATACGCTTTATAAGCGAGGGATCTTGTCCATCTTGCTCATCACTGTATTCCCAGCACTCAGAATAGGGCCTGGCACAAAAGCAATTCAGTAAGAATTTGTTGAATGATTGAGTAAATAACTAAGGAGTTGTGAGCACAAATGCTCAGAGAGAATGAAGAGGTGGAGCTGACACACAGCAGAAGCCCCAGAGTTCTGAGGGATTCCAAGGGCTCTCATCTGCTAGGCACCTGCTGTTCACTCAATAGGGCAGAAGCCCAGGACCACCCAGAGTGGGCTTAGAGAAGGGTGGTGTCTAGGTTTCAGCCCAAAAAGGACTAGAAACTGTCGACAAAAGAAAATGGGAAGAAAAGGGTATCTACAGGAATGCTATCCCTATCGCCCAGCTAAAGATCTTTACTTCAGACATTACCTCCAGGGCAGGTCTCCACATGCTTTATGAAAAACAGCTATCCTTAAAAGGAAAGACAAGGAAGCCAGAGGAAAAAGAATCTGGACAGCCAGGGCCTGTACAGCAGGCAGGCTGTGACCCTCCATTCACGGCAGGAGCCAAGGGGTTCTGAAGCTGTACTGCAGGGAACCAAGAAGGCAGAGCCTCTGCCGGGCTTACAGAATGGGAGCTGCGGTGGGTCCTGCTTGTACTGAGAACTACATCTCTTAAAAGAACTATACCTTCTGATCTCAACCTCTGAATCGAGGTTCTGCTAGAATACTCAAACACTTTAAACAATGTTAATGTCTTTATTTGGCATGGTCCTAGTTTTAGAAAATAAGAGTGGTAAGACATACTTTAAAAACAGACAATTTCCAGTTACCTGAAATACTAGGTTTCTTTTTCATTGGTGAATAAGCAGAGAACATCCACTGCCCTGATGATTCCCAAACCTCCATATCTTTCACAATTCCTTCCCTGACAAAAAAAGAGAATCTCTTTCATCTGCTAATTAAAATTTAACTTTCATAATTTTCAATGACTGAAATTTTAAATTATAGTAAATACGTAATTTTATATTTTTCCCATTATGTTTCCTCAGGTGTTTATTAAAGTAGAAGCTTATAGAAATATAAACTACACTTCATGTTATAGATATTATAAGATTAAAGAAATTCATAATTTTGGTTTTCCAGTACATGGAACCATTAACCAATCCATTTAACTGAGGACTATTGTACAATATGTATTAAGGAACTAAAATAGAGTCAAATATACAACTTAATCTTTTTGCTCATTATCATAAACATCAGTGATCATTTAACTGGGAAAGAGAAAGTACCATTTACAGCAACTTTGCAGTGCCCTCTTGGACTTTAGGACCCTGTGGGGGATGTCAGACTGCTAGTTTTAGCTCAATCTCTGCAGGCCAGGCCTAGGAACCCCACCTATCAGAGGGACCCTGCTTACTCCACAGACACCCTTTGAACCCTCGCACCACCTCAGGTGTGACCGGCTGGGGAAGGACCTTGGCAAGTCGGCTCCAGGATGTGTCTGGCCCATCGTGCCCAGTCCTGCCCTGCCGGCCACCTTCTAATTAATTTCCTTTCAATGTGCACAAATTCATGCACTGGGCCTCTAGTGTAATATAAAACATAACATTTTTAAATGGGTAGGACTTTAGAGATCATTTTGCTAATTTTCACGTTTTTCAAATATTAATTTGTTGGCAAAGCTGTGGATAGAGTCAGCTCTAAATTAAATCTCCTCCTGCCCTGTCTAGAATGCTACAATTAATAAAACGATACCGCAGAGAATCTATATTAAATTTAGGATTTTTACAAAAACATCAAATATAGGAAGGAGAGGCTCATTTTTTTTTTCTTAAAAAAAATCAGTAGTATACGGTACATGGCTTAAAATGTTACAGTTGGTTCTAATTTGGTTATATGGAAAGTAAAAGACTAACAAGTATATTTTTGTCCTGGGAGCCAGAAGCTGAGGGAAGTTACAGATAGGCAGGCACTGATTTGGCACCAGTTGTAACTTTTGCTACAGATGTTCTCAAGAAATGTTAAGGAATTTACTCCACAAAAGGGAAGAGAATTAAATCAAATCAATTTGAATGATGTAAATGAAGTAAAAGTTTTAAAAAGAAAAATACTAGATGCTATTTGACCTCCAAGATCACAAGTTGCTTTAAATTACCTCATACTTTGTAAAGGTCTCAAAATTTACAACCAACTTAAGCAGGACTACCTTTGAAAGACATTCACAATATAGTGTTGTCAACAGAAAAGTGGGAAAAACAATTAGCTCTAAGAAGACTCTGTACAATATGAAACGATGACACGTTTTTAAATAAAATAAAATCTAGTATGATATCTATGCAAAATAGTGGTTATCTCTGAGTAATAGGATCATCAGTGCTTTTTCTTCTTTCTGCTTATTCTGATTTTTAAAATAATGTATTATTTCTTTAAAAAATATATGTAATTAAAAAAAAAGAAGAACATAGATAATTTTTCTGAATGTTTTCACTTACAGAAGTTTCTTTTCATCTTTCTGTGCATCAGAGGTAGTTGAAGTAGCAAATGGGTTCTGAGAATATCCAAACCCCCTGTTCCTGTTAGTTGAATCTCCAGAATCAAAAGAACCAAAAGATGGTTTTTCTTGCTCTCTGCTGCCCCCCCATGGCGGAGATTTGGAGAAACTGGATGGCTGGATAACACTGGAGTATCTCTGACTGGTGGCATTCCATCCACGTCTGTTACCACCTGAAATAAAAAATAAAATAAGACAATTTTATCAGCAGCTCATCTTTTAAATATCTAAAAATTTAATTATATTTTGTCTTATTACATACAGACATTATGCAAAGACTCAACATTTCCACTCATTTTAAATCACAAAACTTCATTTTTTTTCCGTATATACTGTAGTTCAGTGTAATATCAACCAATCACATAATAGTCTAATTGGATTTCTGGTTAACAAAATTGAGAAGACTGTAAATCCCTAGAAATATAATGATATTATTACTAGATTCAGCTGACATAACTTATTAAGCTCCTTCAGGATAAAAAGTTGTCTTTATTATTCTTGCTCCCCCAATGGGCCTAAAATAGCAATAAAGTCTGGAAAATTAGGAATGTACTAAAATGCTTGTTAAATATAAAAGATTAGATTCTACCCTCTGTCTCTGAATAGATGCTTAAATCTATTTGATTCAGTATTCTCTCTGGGAAAACAGCCGGGGGAGATTATAAAGATGATTTGCATATGAAAAAGTGCATTGAGTTTCTCTATTATGAGCATATTACTAATACTTCATAATTATAAAAATGAGCCAACAGGAGTCTAACCTGTCTCTATATTAAAAAAAATCTTATCACTTAAAGTATTTCAATTACCCAATTTCCTAGTTGTGTCCAAGGTAATTCACTGGAGATATTCCATTAAATTTATTAAAAAGTGGAATGATGGGAGATATACTCCTTTATGAAAATTCACCTCCCAACTCTAAAACTCCTTAATAAAACCAAAGAGAAAAGGTAGCAGAATGCTGGACTGGAAAGATCCCTCAAGTAGGGATTAATGGTATTTCATTTTTCTGAAGTTCCCAATCCTTTGGGGAATGACAAAACGGAAGTAGTTCAAATCTTTTGTATATATTTTTTGGTCTTCATACTTGTTAATTTCAAAAACGTTTTGTTTCAGGTAGCTAAATACACTATGTGATGAGTTTTACTATACTTTCCATCAGTTAATCTATCCAATACATTCTGTTGTTCATGGAAGTGCACTCACATTTACCAGACTCCGAGTCCTAACCTTTGGTTTACAATAATTCATTACAGCTATTGTGGGTCATGCAAAAAAGACTGCCTTCAAGAAGGGGGGTCAGGTGTGAAGCCACAATGCAACTTAAGGTTGAAAGATGAACATCCCTAAAAAAGGGAAGGAGGGTGAGAGTGCGGGAGGTGGTCAGGCATCTTGTGATCCTCTAAGGACCAAGTTCCAATTCTAAAAAAAGAAAACCTCTTGTCTGACCTTTAAAAGCTTGTGTTGTACTATGGTTTCATGTCTGATCTCTCCTCTCCTTGAAGAAAGTGCTTTTTGCATCATTCATAACTGGTTTAATGAAACATTCCCAAACCTTCGTCAATGACTTAGGCCCAGGAAGCAGGTCAACCTGGTCCTCTACACTCCGTTCCCTCACAGCCCTGAGTTCTTAATTTCGCATCCCATCCTCCCAATTTTACCCCAAATTGTATGAGCACATCTGAGGAATGGCTCTGTAAACTTATTGTATTTCCAAAGGAGTTCGCGACTTCCTCAAAGTTAAGCCCTGACTGATCAAGGGGGTGGTGGGGAGGCGGGGGGGGGGGGGGGGGGAGGAGGGGAGGTCATCCACAAGTACCCGGAAGGGTGGAGAAAGGCAAGGAGAGATTTGAAAATCCCTAGAAAAATAATTTATTATTTTTATATATTATATATCTCCGAACCACTGCCACCCACCGAAGGGATGGTTCTGACACGGACATCTGACTTAACACTCATTGTTCGGCCTCAGAACCAGGACCACGCCCTCGGCTTCGCCCGCTCAACGGAAACTGACCGAGCGTCTAAGACGCGGGTAAAACCGTCGGAAAGAAACCGCGTGGCGGGCGCCGCGCGGAGCCCCACGCGGGAGGCCCGTTCCCTAACGGCGGGACCCCAGCCAGGCCCATCCCAGCTCGGCCAGCGGCGGCCGCGGCGGCGGGCTGAGCGCAAGGTCACCTGAGGGCTGTTGGTGCCGTCCACCGCCCGCGCCCCAGGCGCCAGGATGTTCGTTCCAGCACCGCTCCCCAAAGCGACACCGGCCTTGAAGGAAGAACTGACAGACGGTCATTGCGGCGGCGTCGCCGACGGAACGGCCTCCGAGCGCCCTGTGTGAGTGGAGAACCTAAACAACCGAAGTTCCGGCCCCGCTGTCGTGACGTCATCTTCTGGCGCCGCGTCCCGCCTCCAGTGCGATGAGAGGCGTGTAATTCACCCAATAGGAATCGAGAAGAGCGGAGGTGGGGGCCAGGGAGCCTGGGAAGGCGGAAAGCTTGAACCCGAACTTGGAGAAAGAGGCGTGTTTCACCTTGCTGCGGTGGCTCGGGCTGCGAGGGAGGCTCGAGTTCGAATGGAGAAGAAAGCGAGTCAAGCAGAGCTGGAACCTAAGATTAGGTCCCGAGAGGAGGATTAGCGGCGGTTGGAGAGACCGAATGTGACATTTGTAACAGCTGAGACCGGAAACGTGTGCCCAGCCGTTCCCCGGGATGGATAACCGTGTCAGGTAAAGGCAATTGTAACGTTAACAGGAAACGGCGTTTCTTTTAAAGACAGTCTGAATGGAAAGTATTAGTTGGGACGAATACTGTGTTCTTCAACACCAGGAAACCTTGTAAGTCCACCTAAAGGTTGCTATTTGTAGGAATGAAACATTCCCCTCTAGCCTGGAGGATCTGACAGTCTCCATTTCTACCCAGGAGCGGAGCTCAGATAAGGGGTTCCTGAAAAGAACATCTCATATTCTTTTAACTTAGTTGCCAATGAAAGATGAGCCCACATCCACTTCTCAGAACAAATCTGCTGATGCCTTTACTGCTTTGCTTTGAGCCTGTCAGTATCGGTTCACTTAAATTTTACCGAAAGTGCACCTTTCCCGCAAATCCTACAACTCTTTTGTATGGGGAGACACGCTACAGTTCCTCTGGGGTGGAAACGCGGAAATTAAACTGAAACGCGTGGTTTTCCTCTGAGCAGGATGCAAGGGTGATTTCCCAGGTTCTAGTCCAGGTGGATGTGAAGAATGAAGCCAGGGACAAAAGGTGGTATAGGAAAAGGTGGAAATTTATTGGAAAACAAGCACAGACTCCCACAAGGGGAGGAGGGGTCCCCAAGAGGTAGCCCGCTAAGCCCCTTTTTCCTCAGGATTATAAAGGCTGCAATTCTTTGCATCCTGATATTCTCCTCTGATTGTCACTATAGCAGCTTTAGAGCTCAAACCTCATATGACCCCCCCCCCCCCCTTATTTTTCTCCCACTCCTGTGGTAAAATTCTCTATTCCCTGTGAAAATCTGTTTTCCTTTCTCCGGTTTGTTTCCCCCTTATCTTCTGTGAATGGGTGTCTTCTTCTCCCTTTAGGCTGTGGAGCCTTTAGTTCTTTGTGAATGTATGTCTTGGCAGCTCCCAGCCCCAGCAAACGGAGCCTCTCCCATGGACCCTCTGTATTTTTAATATGTATTTTTAAATTGATTTCAGAGAGGGAGGGAGAGGGAAATAGAAACATCGGCTGCCTCCTGCACACCCCCCACTGGGGACAAAGCCCGAAACACGGGCATGTGCCCTTGACTGGAATGGAACCTGGGACCCATCAGTCCACAGGGGTACATATATTCTTTCAAATTAATGTTTTGGATTTCTTCAGATATATACCCAGAAGCGGATTTGCTGGGTCATAAAGCAGTTCCATTTTTAAAATTTTTGAGGAACCTCCATACACTTTCCCATAGCGGCTGCATTAATCTACTTCACACCAACAGTGCCTGAGGGTTCCCTTTTCTCCACATCCTCACCAACACTTGATATTTGTTTATTCATTGGTGACAGCCATTCTGACAGGTGTGAGTCGATATCTCATTGTGGTTTTAATTTTCATTTCTCTGGTGATTCGGGACATTGAGCATCTTTTCATATGTCGTTTGGCCACCTGTATGTCCTATTCAGGTCCTCTGCCCTTTTTTTTTTTTTTTAAGTTGGATTGAGTTTTTAGTGTGGAGTTGTGTAAGTTCTATGTAATTTATGGATATTAACCCCTTATCAGGTGTATCTTTGGTGAACATCTTCCATTCAGTAGGTTTTATTTTCATTTTCTTGATTTTTTTTGCTGTGCAAAATCTTTTTAGTTTGTATAGTTCCCATTTTTTTCCCCTTTACTGGAGGAGCTATATCAGAAAACATATTGATGAGAGATGCCAGATTTGCCTATGTTCTCATTTTATTATTTTGAGTCTTACATTTAAATCTTTAATCCATTTTGACTTTGTTCTTATATATGGTGTTTTTGTATGTATCTGTCCAATTTTCTCAACAGCTTTATTGAATAGACTTATCTTTACCCCATTGTATGTTCTTGTCTCCCGTCATTGACCATATCTTGCCTTACTCATATTTCTTTAGTCTCCTTCATTCTGGAATATTTCCTCAGTCTTTCCTTGACTTTCATGACCTTGACACTATTGAAGGCTATAACTTGTTATTTTGTAGAAGTTCCTCAAGGCAGATTAATGTTTTCTCATGACACATTCTCCTCCCTCCCCATAATAGAGTGAAAACTTCAAAACCCAACATAAAAAATATGTTCAGAATAGGCAAATCTAGAGAAAGAAAGATTAATGGTTATCTAGGACTGGGTATTTGAGGGATATAACTGGGTTGAATAATATCTCCCCAAAATTCATGCCCACTCAGAACTTTAGAATGTGACCTATTTGGAAATAGGGTCTTTGCAAATGTCATCAGCTGAGATGAGGTCATAGTAGATGGGGTTAGGGTGGGCTATTGACTGTTGACTGTTGACCTTATGACACCATATAAAGTCTCAGAGAGACATAGGGGAAAAGGCCATGTAAAGACAGAGGCAGTGAATGAAGTGAGGCAGCTATAAGCCAGGGAACAGCAAGGACTGCCAGCAACTGCCAGAAGGTAAGAAGATGCTTGGGTCGTTTCTGCCTCTGGCCCTTGATGTAGGACTTCTGCCTGCTGAACTGAGAGTACATTTCTGGCCCTAACTGGTTTGGCTCAGTGGATAGAGTGTTGGCTTGCAGACTCAAGGGTCCCAGGTTCGATTCCAGTCAAGGGCAGGTACCTTGGTTGCAGGCACATTCACAGTAGGGGTGTGCAGGAAGCAGCTGATTGATGTTTCTCTCTCATCGATGTTTCTTACTCTCCCTCTCTCTTCCTTTCTGTAAAAAAAAAAAAAAATCAGTAAAACATTTTTTTTTTTTTAAAAAGAGTACATTTCTGTTGTTTTAAGCCACCAAGTTTGTAGTAATTTATTGCAGGAGCCACAGTGAAATGAGACATGGAGAAAATGGTGAGTGATTGCTAATGAGTATGGGGTTTATTTCTGTGGTGATGAAAGTGTTTCGAAATTGTGGTGACAGCTGCACAGCTCCGCAAATATATTAAAGACCATTGAATGGTCCACTTTAAATGGTGAACTGTTTGATATGTACCATTATATCTTAATAAAGCTATTATGTACATGAAAAACCCTATATTAACAGATACATATCATAATGCTTTTCACAATTCCATTTTCATTTAAACATTTTTAGTGTTTAAGATTATACAACTCCCATATAGAGAAAACAAAATTAAAATAGGAACACTGTTTCACAAATTAAAAAAAAATCATTAGCACATCTAAAGTAAAGAATGAATAGAACTTAGCAGTCTGTTTTAAGTTAAAAAATATTTAATATTACCAGATAAAAACATTGATGACAGCTTTATATAGCACATTCCATACATATCATAATGTAAATGGGCAAAACATTAGTAGGAAGAAATGAGTAGATGGGTTTGTAAAATACCTGTGGACCTGACAAAAGCAATTAATAAGAGATGACAAGTATGCAATTCAAATTATTACAAAACTTTTAGATACAATGGGATCAAATATCTCTGATGTATCTTGCTAAGGAAAAGAAAGGTACCTTTTAATCCATTAGAAGTTCAAAATCAACACTGATATTGTATAATTATCTACTATTCTAGTGACCTATAAATTTGCTACAAATAACTTTATTTTTGGTTAAGTCAATCATTCCTATTATAATTGGATTTTATTTGAAGTGAGAATTAAAGAGAAAGCCCTGGATGAAACAGTGACAGATTAATAATGGGTGCTAAGCTTGACATTTCTGTTTAAAAGATGGCATATATTTAATTGGATTAAATATATTTCATCAGGAGTTTGGTACATTTTTAAGTCCCAAAATGCAATTATAAAGTTTGTGAGAGAGTATGCACATGCCTCGACTCGCTCTGCCTTGCTTTTAAAAATGGAACACATTTGGCACTAAATGGAACAAATGAAGACAAGCAAAACTATGGGAGACTAAGCTGCTCCATACTATTTTTTAGTTCTTGACTGAACTAAATCAAACAGCCTAATACATAGCACTTCTGTGATGTATGAAAATAGAATCTAGAGCTAAATGAGACTGTTCACTGATGAGCCAATCTCCCACTCTGTCATAGTCATAGTTACAAATGCGAAATTCATGTAAGAAAAATTCATATTTTCACCAAATGATTAGTATTTTTCAAGTTTTCTTGCTAGATATGTTCATGATTACATGGACAGCTAAAATGTGGTCTTTGAATTAAATAAGGAACTCTGATTTTATAGGAATCTTTCTTTACTTGAAACTTCCTTGAAAAACAAAACAAAAAAACACCACAAAACAACAACAACAACACACAAAAAAACAAACAAACCCCAAAACCTACCACACTAAAACTTTGTAACCAACTTTTGGAACAAAGTATTGGTGGCCATATTTTTGAGTCTCCAATAAATCTTGGAAGTCCACTCATTTTTCATGTTTCAAGGGTTTCTTCATTTGCTCCACAAGTATCAACAACACAAATTAAACAACTTGTTACTGGAAAAGCTCGAACTTTGGAGTTGGCAAACCATTTATCTGTTTCAGTATTATATTCAAGGATGTGTCCTAATCGACCCACACCTTGGAAACCAGCCAAGACATAAACTATCGAGCCAACTGCTGCACACTTCACTGTCACACCCTTCCATGGCATCGGTGAGACCATCTTCCATTCATTTAGTTTAATATCATAATATTCCACATTGTCCAGACCACCTTCAAAAGAATAAAACAACATGAACGACATAAACAATCCTAAGATCTCTTAAAGCAATATTTTTCATTTTTCTAACATTTTATTTATTATGATAATGTTCAAGTATGCAGAAAAGGCATAAGGATCTTATAATGCCCACATCTGTTCTTACCTTAACACAACAGACATTTAATTTGTCATTTTAGAATCATAAATAATTATGTAAAATTAAAATAAAAAGTAAACCAATTGTGGATTTTTCCCTCTACTTAACTTTAATTCTAATTATTCAAATGTCCCACTTTGTTCTTGTACAATTATCTTTCAGCAGTTTATGGAAAATAGCAATGAATAGAGATAAGAGAAGGGAAAGTTATTTTATTGTTACATTTAAGTAATGTTTAAAGGTGCTGACTAAAATGAGGTTTGTGGAGTAATCTATAGATTCAGTCCAGATTCTCCATTATTTAAAACAATTATTTAAGATTTTAGTACACTATTTAAGAAAATAAAGCTCTGGCCAGTATGGCTCAGTTGGTTGGGCATTGTCCAACCAAAAAGGTTGCTAGCTCTAGCCGGTTTGGCTCAGTGGATACTGGGGACTGAAGGGCCCCTGGATTCTATTCTGATCAAGGTCACATGCCTGGGTTGCAGGCTTGATTCCCAGTAGGGGTCGTGCTGGAGGCAGCTAATTAGTGATTCTCATCATTGATGTTTCTAGCTCTCTCTCCCTCTCTCTTCCTCTCTGAAATCAATAAAAATATGTTAAAATTTAAAAAAAAAAAGTTTGCCAGTTCAATTCCCAGCCAGGGCACATGCTTGAGTTGGGGGTGTATAAGGAGGCAGCTGCCAATTGATGTGTCACTCCCCCCCCCTTTCTTCCTCTATCTCTAAAAATCAATTAAAAATCTTAAAAAAAGGTCAAATTGACTCATTTAATAAAATAGTAATAGTAACAGTATACTCATAGTAATAGTAAATATTAGGAAAGTTTGCCATTCAGAGCCTGGATACAAGTCCTAAACCCTGTATTTGAAAAGTTTTTAAAGTTTTTTAGAAGTTCAAATATTTCCGTTATTCAATAGTTCTTTAAAAAAAAATATTCTATTGATTCTTTACAGAGAGGGATAGAGAGCTAGAAACATTGATGAGAGAGAAACATCAAGCAGCTGCCTCCTGCATGACTGGGGATGTGCCCGCAACCAAGGTACATGCCCTTGACCAGAATCGAACCTGGGACCCTTCAGTCCGCAGGCCGATCCTCTATCCACTGAGCCAAACTGATAGGACTCTATAAACTATAAACCATAAAAATAAGTATAATGATGTATGGGATAAACCCTTCTATCTTGATTTTAAGAAATGTAAGGAAGTATCATCAAATTATTGGGAAAGTTGTACAGTGAATTAACACTACACACCTAAGCCATTCTGACCACCCACAGCAAATATCTTATCTTTTACAAACACCAGTCCATGATTCTTTCTTGCCTCAATCATTGGACACAGCTCAGTCCATCTGAAAAAATAAAAGAAAGTTTTTACTGTACTGTTCACAGACAATATTAATTTATCTGTTATCCCAGCTAAGTGCTCACCAGTCACATGCGTGCGCATACACATACATACACGCACACATATCTGGAAGACTAGAAAACAAAAGCTTTACAGTGGTTTTGAGTAATTTATTTATAGGTGGGTAAATAGAGATTTTATTCCCTTCAACTCTGATAGGATATGACATATAGAACATATCTGAGACTATTAACATGTCTTTGGAAGAAATCCATTTCCTATAGGCCAGGTAGGATCAGGCCTAAGTGGGCATTCGGACGTCCCTCTCACAATCCAGGACTGCTGGCTTATTTATGTTCTACAATTGAAACTTTGTAGCCTGGAGTGGAGTCAAGCCTCCAGCTTGCTCCCTGGCCGCAACCATTTCTGCTCGCCTGCCTGCCTCCCTGATTGCCCCTAACTGCTTCTGCCTGCCAGCCTGATCACCCACTAACCACCCCCTGCCAGCCTGATTGATGCCTAACTGCTCCCCTGCCAGTCTGTTTGCCCCTAAATGCCTTCTCCTGCATGCCTGGTAACCCCAACTGCTCTCCCCTGCAAGCCTGGGTCCCCCCAACTGCTCTTCCCTGCAGGCCCATCACCCCCAACTTCCTTCCCTCCTCTGCTGGCCTGGTCACCCCTAACTGCCCTATCCTGCAGTCTTGATCGCCCCCAACTGCCCTCCCTTGCAGGCCTCGTCCCTCCCAACTGCCCTCCCCTGCTGGCCATCTTGTGGTGGCCATCTTGTGTCCACATGGGGGCAGGATCTTTGACCACATAGGAGCAGCCATCTTGTGTGTTGGAGTGATGGTCAATCTGCATATTACTCTTTTATTAGATAGGATAGAGGCCTGGTGCATGGGTGGGGGCCAGGTGGTTTGCCCTGAAAGGTGTCCCAGATCAGGGTGGGGGTTCCCTTGAGGTATGGGGCAGTCTGGGCAAGGGGCCTGTGGTGGTTTGTAGGCTGGCCACACTCCCCCGGCAACCCAAGAGGAGACCCTGGTATCTGGAACTTATTTATGTTCTACAATTGAAACTTTGTAGCCTGGAGTGGAGCCAAGCCTCCAGCTTGCTCTCTGGCTGCAACCATTTCTGTTGATATTTATCTTCTATAATTGAAACTTTGTAGCCTTAAGTAGAGGCCAAGACAGGCCAGGGCTGCAGAAGCTTGGCTTCCTCCATCATTGGGGAAACCCTAGCCTCCTGCTCTTCCCAGCTCCATGGCTGGTGCCATTTTTGTTGGGATTTATCTTCTATAATGGAAACTTTGTAGCCTTGAGTGGAGGCCTGGGCCTGCCAGGGTGTGTGGAAAGCTTGGCTTCCTCCATTGCCAGGGAAATCCAAGCCTCCATCCTGCTCGCTCCATGGCTGCAGCCATCTTGGTTGGGTTAATTTGCATACTCACTCCTGATTGGCTTGAGGGCGTGGCTTGTGGGTATAGGAAAGTAGTGGTTAATTTGCATATTACTCTTTTATTAGATAGGATAAGTAAAACAAACTTATGGGCCTCTAGTATCAACAAATTAGTAGTATCAATTACTATTCACATGTTCATCTTCAAATTTACATTTGGTACTTTAGCCAGCCCTAGTAACAAAAGTGCTATAATTCTGAAGTTTAATAACTTATTAGTATGTTGCTGTGTTCACAGCCACTATACCAAATACTGAGATTGAGAAATAAATGTGGATACAAGTGCTGAAGGACACTAATTCACAGGTAACAGCATCGTATTCATACACATCATAGAGAATATGGTTAGCTATTTTTTTCTATGAGATTCAGTCCCTTCTTTTGCATATACTCTCACATACACAATTGACATTTGTGTTTGTGAAGGTGGTACTGGTATACAGGGTTGAGTACACCATAATAGCTAATAACCAGAATACTCCAAATAACAACAAAAGAAAAAAATTGGCATAAGAGTTAATTCTCTAGTATGGTTATTTCTATTTCTTCTTTTAAACAATTAATAAATGTAACCTTTCAAAACATAATTAAGACATAATGATTAACTATGAAATAGTAGTAACTTATTTGTTGCCTTATATTTATTTTTAAAATATGGTTTGGCAGTCACCACTCTCATTTTCAGAGTACTCTGTAAGGTGAAGGTGGCAACACTGCTCCTGCTTTTCAGGATAAAACACACACGCCCATCCAGGTGAACAGACCAGCACAAATCTTGCAAGTGGCCTCCACTGCCTCTCCATGCAGTGAGCTTTACAGAGTAAGCTATCCAAGTACAATCAGCACAGTATTTCACTTGGGAAAATTCAATATCTAGAGTCCTCTCTTCTTCAGATATATCCATGATATAAAGACCACGTTTTTTGTATATACTAGAGGCCCTATGCATGAAATTCGTGCATGGGGGGGGGCAGAGTGAGGGGGCTGGTGGGAGATCCCTCAGCCTGGCGTGCACCCGGGGAATGTCTGACTGCTGGTTTGTGGGAGGTGACTGGAGAGGAATTCACCCCCCTCCCCCCATTGCTGTCACCAGTTGCTTCCCTCTCAGAGGGCAGACTCTCAATGCCCTGCATTGAACGTCTGCCCCTTGGTGGTCAGTGTGCAGTATAACGACCAGTTGTTCTGCTGACAAGTCGATTTGCATATTAGGGTTTTATTATATAGGATTAGTTTCCTGAAAGTCTAGAATTAAGGAAGTTTCAGAAAACACTTTTCTTAAAATTCTGACCGTAGAGGTTTTATTCCAGACCTTCCAATTTAACACATTCAAGTTGCAAAATACTTAAGAAAATCTTAATAATATGTAACTTAATTTTCATTTTGAGAGTTGGATAATTATAGTCACACTTTTTTTTCACTTAATAAAATTGAAGGGCATTGAAGAGGATACAAAGAATTCAAATTTAATATACAAGCTCAATATATATATATATATATATATATATATATATATATATATATATAATGCTAAGTTGTATAAGTTTCAAAATATTCCCTAAATTGAATATAGTCACCTAGTTGTTTTTTTAAAAAAATATATTTTATTGATTTTTTACAGAGCGGAAGGGAGAGGGAAAGTCAGAAACATCGATGAGAGAGAAACATTGATCAGCTGCCTCTTGCACGCCCCCTACTGGGGATGTGCCTGCAGCCAAGGTACATGCCCTTGACCGGAATCGAACCCTGGACCTTTCAGTCCACAGTCCGATGCTCTATCCACTGAGCCAAACCGGTTTTGGCTATAGTCACCTAGTTTTTTAAAAAAAATATTGAGGTTGCAGAATTACTTTAATGTTTTCTCTGCTAACATGAACAAGAATATATTGATTTACATTGATACTGCCTGAACAAATTTAGAAGCCTATATGGTATGGGTCCTAGAGATTTGTTAGAGATGAAAAAGAATTAGGCAGCAGGATGAATGAGACTAGTTTTCCAGGTAGTATACTGCAACACTTTTGAACACAAGGGTTACAGGAGGTAAAGTAGAGACTCATTTAGGAAGGAGATCAGCTGGTATACACCCCTGTGGTGTGGGTCAGGAAGGGGTAGATAGATAGTTGGATTGGTGGACAATAAGATGAGGATAAACCAGTGTGCTCTGACAAGTACAAAGGTACATTTTAAAAGAAGTAATAAATCTGGATAATTTCATGAGATTGCCTAGTCTCAACATTAGGCAAAAGACACATTTCAAGATATAGTGCGCTCAATTCTATTTCTAACATTGGTAACCAGATGAGCAACATATGAGTAAAAAAACTATTATAACTGCATTTTTGCTTCAGAAAGGAGTTACTGATTATGTTTCTTTAAACCCTTTAAAAGCAGGAGGGAAGTGTAAATAAATAAATGCACATGACTAGTCATATCTATATATATAAAAACCTAAGCGACTGGCCAACTGTTAAACCATCCGACTGAAAGCTATGATGCGCATTGACCACCAGGGGGGCAGACGCTCAATGCAGGAGTGGAAACCACAGGCATGGAAACATGGAAGAGATTGATGAAACTCAGAGAGAAAGGGGGTGGGTGGGAAGAGATTAACCAAAGATCTTATATGCATACTAGAGGCCCCTCAGCCTGGCCTGTGCCCTCTCCCAACCTGGGACCCCTTGGGGGATTTCGGAGAGCCGGTTTCAGCCCAATCCCTACAGGCCAGGTTGAGGGACCCCACTAGTGCATGAATCCGTGCATTGGGCCTCTAGTTTTAATTCAATTGTTACTCTTAATTAAAAAAACAAAAGCAGCAGCTGGAGTGGAAGACTTCTATGTTTTGTAGTCTGGCAATGTTTGCTAAATATAAAACTTGAGCACAGGAGAGTTAGTGCAGCTCTTTAGGATAACATTTAAGTTGAACACATTTACCCAATATCTTGTTCTGGGTAAAGGAAGAATAACCTTTTCAAAAAGCAAGTGAGTTTTCTTATTGAAGTTCTTGGGATATTATTGAGTATCACTAGGGATATCATCTGTGTTCATTTCCTAACTAGTTTCGTATCATTGTACTTACCACCATCTTTAATACTAAATAATTAGCACATTTCCTTTGGCTACATTCAATGGTTTCATCATTAATTACAAGATTAGAAAAATTGACTAATCATTTATTTCTTTAGCATTTTGCTTTTTTAAAAGCAGTTACTTACTTCCCAATTGATTTAAGAATAATTTTTTTAAATAAATATATCCAAACATACTTTCATAAGCACAAACTCACAAAAGGCATTATACGTAGGGTTATAATTTATTACTATTTCTAATTAAACATATAATATTTCTTAATTAAAGGCAAATTTACTACTGCTTCTGATTTTCCCCCTCTTCCTCTACATTTCCTGACCTCTAAAAGGAAGTTATTTCATGAGTTTGACCAAGCAGTCAGACTTGTCTCATTCATAGACATCTATTGCCTACAAGGAGGAAGAGAAAGAGAGGGGCTGCCACAGGGTATAACTGAAGCTATTTCTTAAGGTGCAGAGGAAGGGTCCAGGCTGTAAGCATTTAAAACTGTGTGTACATTATTAATATAAGAGCTAAATTCTTCCGTTGGGCTCTTTTTGACACATTTTTCACTGAGCTTACAAATACAATACTGTGAAACAGGGTCTTAAATCCATACATACGTTTCTGTGGCAGGATCATAAACTTCGCAGGAATTCAACACTCGGCCAGAAACATTGTTCCCTAAACTTCCGCCGCAAACATAGATTAGGCCATTGGCTTCCACCATCCCGTGGCTGCAGCGCTGGGTCAGCATGCTGGGCTTTGTGTGCCAGCTCTCAGTTCTCGTGTCATAACACTCAAATAAATACAGAGCTGAGTTTCCTGGAAAAGAAGAAGGCCCCATCATGCTTGATGGAGTGTGTGTGTAGGCTTGGACTGAGCTGACTGTAGAGGGAGTCAGTTACTGGAAGAAAGAATTTAGGTTATAGTCTTTTCTAGACACAGCAGCAACACAATGTAGGAGTAGTTGGTACAGACCTTGGAAAATATTCACAGAAGGATCTGTGGAGAGACTTATATATTGTAATTACATTTTAGAAAAAAGATTTGGTTTGATTTCAAAAGAAAATAAGGAATGTTAGGGACGTCCTCCAGCCCAGTGGTGCATGATGGGAATTATTCAAACTTGAAATGTTTATATAGGGGGGGAAAGCAACCTATTTACAGGTGGTAAACCCATACCTTAAAATATGAAAACTATCATAATATTCTGAGGCTTACCATATAATCTATATATATATGTAAAGAGCCAGGGTCTGTAACATACAAAAGGACTGAAGTCTTGACTGATTGGAAGTCAGTCCTGCAGTCAGGGCTGGGTTGTCGTGGCGACCCAGCACTGACTGCCAAGGGGCCTGTGGATCAGGCCCAGAGAGGCCAAGAGAGAGAAGCAGGGTCTAATCTGTAGCTTCTGTGGCAGCTGTTGATCAGCACTTGCCTCTCTCTCTTGCCTCCACCAGGACTGCTGATCAGCCCCACTTCTCTGATCAGGTCTGTTGATAGGCCAGAAAATGCTCACTGGCATAGAAACTGACCAAGCAGAACCAAATCTGGGTGAAGTATGAGGAGCCAATGGCTGCCTAGGAGGTGGAGCTTTTGACGATGACTGGCATAGAAACTGACCAATCAGAACCTAATCTGGGTGAACTGTGAAGGCAGAACCTAAGGTGGGGCTGAGGAGGGGTTTTAAGGGCAATAGCTATTTGGTGTAAGGTGTAAGAAAGCAGTTCAATTTTTTAATGACTGGTTTGGCAGTATAGTGCATATGGCTGACTATCAGTCCAGATATCACGTTTATGTATTTTTGTCTGCCAAGAGCATCTCCTCATGATGAAAAAGGTTCTCCCTCCCCCCATTTAAGCAATCCTATCCTATATAATCTATCTATACTAATAAAAGGATAATATGCTAATTAGACTGGGTGGACCAGCCATCTTCTGGACGTCTGACTTCCTTCTGGACAAAGCCGGGTGGTGGAGCCAAGGCAGAGGCCAATAGGGGTGATCAGGCCGGCAGGGGAGAGCAGTTGGGGGTGAAATCAGGTTGGCAAGGGAGGGCAGTTAGGAACGTTCAGGCAGGCAGGCAGCCAGAGGCAGTTAGAGGTGATCAGGCAGGCAAGCAGAGAGGTTAGAGGCAATTAGCAGGCAGGCAGGCAGAGGCAGTTAGGGGCGATCAGGCAGGCAGGCAGGTGAGCGGTTAGGAACCAGCAGTCCCAGATTGCAAGGGATGTCTGATTGCCGGTTTAGGTCCGATACCACATCCCCTAAGGGGTCCCCAACTGGAGAGGGTGTAGGCTGAGCTGAGGGAACTCTCCCCAACCCTCCGTGCACAAATTTTATGCACTCGGGCCATAATATGCTAAGTGACCAGTTGTCCAATCTGCGGTTCAACCAATCAAAGCATAATCCTCCTATCTAATAAAAGATACTGATTTATAAGGAATGAGGTGAGCCTTCAGGGAAATGGGTTCTAAAATGTAACAAATACATTTAAATTATGTCAAAAAATATCTGGATGAATAACACCAACTGTTTATTTAAATATGAAAGCCAAGGTACTTGGTTTTAAAACACATGCCCCAAACAAAAACACTGAGAAAGTCCTTACCGACTTCAGAACCTCCAGATGTATAAATTTTGCCCTCTGCAGCACAGGCAGCGAGGCTGTCTCTAGGTGTTGGGGGGCCCAGTTTGGAATACCAGCTATCCTTCACCACATTATAGCAGTCCATTCGTTTTATGGGGAAAAGCTGAGAGCCACCCAAAATGTATACAACATTGTCCCAAAACACGCATGCTGCATCTCTTCGTTTTTCAAAGGGGCAGCGGATGTCCGTCCAGCTATAATCCTGTAACAGGAAAGTATAGGAAGCTTTCAGTAACAGAAAAGTATAATTGAAAAGGATAAAGCAAAGACATAGTTGAGAAAACACAACATACAAGAATATGTTAATTTACTATAATACATATAAAAATGTTTGGCTTGAGACTATTATCCAATCATGCGATTTTTCCCCAGTATGTTGGCAGAGGGCAAGAAGACAGTGACTGCTCTGCGTCTTTTCTGGCTCTAAAACAAACTTCAGTGCATCTGGATGTATCGTCATCACCCAGGCTTACTGAGGGCAGTAAAACAGGAAAATTCTAAAATAAGCACAGTAGTTGGTTATTTTTTAAAAAAAAGCATTTCTTCAAATGTAAATATCCTCATCCTTTCCCTGCCAGATGTATAGAGTGTTATAAAGAATCAATGGTTGCCCTGGCCAGAGTGGCTCAGTTGATTAGTGTATCTTCCTATACACTGAAGGGTGATGGGTTCCACCCCCAATTGGGTGTGTACAGAAGGCAACCAACCATTGCAGTGTTCGTCCCCCCCAGCCCCTCAAATCAATGGAAAACATGTCCTCAGGTGAGGATTGGAAAAAAAAAAAGAGGAAAAAGAATCACTGGTTGATAGGAAGTTTAAACTGCCATTATCCTACCAATGTCTAAAGCTAGAAGGTATTTTGGGGACTTCTGTGAGATTATTTTCTGTAAACATTGAGTTGAACTAGTGTAGTCAGCCTGATATTTACTATGATGAAATACTTGAGTATGGTAGTTCTCCGTTATCCATGATGGATTTGTTCCAAGAGCCCCAGTGAATGCCTGAAACTGTGGATAGTCTGAACCCTATATACACTATGTTTTTTTCATATGCATACATATGATAAAATTTAATTGATAAATTAGGCACAGTAAGGGATTAACAATAACAATAAAATAGAATCATATCTTTATAT
The DNA here is from genome assembly GCA_027563665.1 of Antrozous pallidus. Classification (NCBI taxonomy): domain Eukaryota; kingdom Metazoa; phylum Chordata; class Mammalia; order Chiroptera; family Vespertilionidae; genus Antrozous; species Antrozous pallidus. The sequence continues at coordinate 73,673,531 of CM050521.1, read as the reverse complement.
AAAATCCTAATATGCAAATAGACCGAATAGCAGAACACCCGAACCGGCTGCTATGACATGGACTGACCACGAGGGGGCATGAGCGGAACATGGAGAACATTGGCTGTGGTGGGATGGTGGAACAGGTGAGCGGGGGGCGGGGGTGGGGGGGAACCTAGACCAAGGCAGGGTGCCGATGCTGTCATCAGGGTGAGCCTCTGGTGGTTACTAAAAATTCTTTGCTCCCATGTGCTCTGGTCCTGCCGGGAGCTCGCATCCGCTGCTGGCACCAACCTGCTTGCACCCGCTACAGGCGCCAGAGCCGCTCTTGTACCCATTGCTGACATCCAACCCCGATCGCTTGGTGTCGTCAGTGGGTGCAAGCAATGGCTGCTGGCCCTGATCGCCCCTGAGGACTTCTCCATCTCCCCCTGCTTCTGAGGGGTGATGGAGGTAGAAGCCGCTGCTTGCACCTGCTGATGCTCATACCTGCTGTTGGTGCTGGCCCCAATAGCTCCACACCATCAGTGGGTGCCAGTGGGGATGGCACCCTCATCACGTGGGAGCGGTGGCAGTGGGAGCAGAGCTGCTGGAAAATAGGGGACCAGGGGCCATGGTGGGAGCCTGGCAGGGGTGCAGAGTGTGGGCCAAGACCTGCCCCTATGCCCACCACAGCCTTGCGGCACACAGTTCCTTTCAAGGTGCATGAATTCGTGCACTGGGAGGCCCAGTGCATGAGATTCTTGCACTCGGGGGGAGGGGAGGTTCCCTCAGCTAGGCCTGTGCCCTCTTGCAGTCCACAGTCCAGGAGATCTCAGTTGGGTATCCTCAGCGCTGTCGCAGAGGCAGGAGAGGCTCCCGCCACCACTGCTGCACTCGCCAGCTGTGAGCCCAGCTCAGGGCTTCTGGCTGAGTGGTGCTCCCCCTATGGGAGCACACTGACCATCAGGGGGCAACTCCTGTGTTGAGCATCTGCCCCCTGGTGGTCAGTGTGCATCAAAGCGACCCGTTGTTCCCCCGTTCAGTCTATTTGCATATTAGCCTTTTATTATATAGGATGTAAAATCTGAATGTGGAATCTTCTCAAAATATCTTTTTAAAAAATATTTATCTTTACCCAAGGATATTTTTCTCATTGATTTTTAGATAGAGTGGAAGGGAGGGAGAGAGTGATGGCAAGGTTGAAAGTAAGAGAGAGAGAGAGAGGGTGGGAGGGAGAAAGAAACATTGATGTGAGAGAGACACATTGATTGGCTGCCTCCTGCTCTCGCCCCAACCAGGGCCGGGGATTGAACCTGCAATCTACAGCTGAGGTGTGTGCCCTTGATCAGAATCGAATCCAGGACCCTTCAGTCAGAGGGCCAATGTTCTAACCACTGAGAAAACCCGGCCAGGGCTCAAAATATCTTATTGTGCTGTACTAAGTCTTCTTGTGAAGATGTGAGAAGATACAGAGTTGGTGTGAGGAGATGGAGGTGTATGATGCAGGCATTGTGACAGACTTAGGCTACTGTTGACTTAGAGGATCACCTAGCCATGACTAATGAATTGTTTATTTCTGCAATTTTCTATTTAATATTTTCAGACCATGGTTGACTAGAGGTAACTGAAACGACAGAAAGTGAAACCACAAATAAGGGGCACTGTTGTCATCTGTTCTGAGTAGTCTTGGAAACTCACTTTTTTCTTCCCAATAATTATAAATTGGCACCTATCAGGGCTTCACAATGAGGGCTGTTCATAGCACACTCTTTTCCTGACTCTGTTTGATGACATCCAAGGACACCCGTGTAAATGTCTGGGGAATGAACCCACAGGTATGGCACCTATGATCCTCCCCTTTTGAGCAAGGCAGCTATAGTGTTCCTGCGGTTTTCTGAAAATAATTAGGGTCAGACAGAATGCCAAACAATTCCCAGCCTCATTAAGTAAAGCAGTGTGTGTGTGATTACTAATGTTTAGTTCCCTTTGGGAAAATATATCAAGTGATATTTATGACGCTAATATCCTGTGTCTCAAGCATTCATCAGATTAGAGCAAAGTATCATAGGAAATGTTTTATTAAGGTTTCTTACCAAAAAGAAGAGTCCCTGATAGAGATAGAGAAAACTTTGTCTTCTAGTGTTGATAAACATTCTGCTTTTTAGGTGATCAGAAAAACAGAAACTTAATCTAATTTTTATTCTCAAATCAGGATCTATGTGTCCCCTTGGGTTACTGTGTGGTATGTATATTAGTAAGCACACAAAACTATGGGATAAACATAACACTTTCCCAAAGCTTCAATTTTACTCAGTGAACACTGAAAAACTGGGGGAAATAATTTTTTTTCCCTTAGACTACATACCACAGAATGAAAAATAAAGAGAGAGAAAACAATGACTATATGCTACAGGGGGTGATTCTCTCAAAAGTAATCTAATGGTCCTCTTAAATATTCTGCAGATCTATTCATAATTACTATCTCACCAAGTTCATTAGCAGAGAAATACAATTTCATTAATAAGATAAATTGTTAGCTCAGTGAATCTCAAGTCTTACCACCCTTACATCCAACTTATACTTATTAGAAAGCAAGATGGCAAGTTTTCCATAGTTTCTAAAGATGTCCTCAACAACACTATTTCCATGCCCTTCCTTATTTAATTTAGGGTGAGAAAACTGGTCATATATCCTTTTAATGATTCCCAAGACCTGTTACTCCTCAAGTTAAAAATAATGCCAATGTAGAAGCTGGGATTAAAACAAACAAAATACTTTTTTTTTCTTTTAGCTAGATGAGCTTAAACATTTAGACACTAGGATATGAGGTTCCAAAGAATGAATTCCAAAGAGTTTGGTAACAAATTAGTGCTAATTTTCTAACACTACTTAGGGATTTGAGTAGGGAATTAATGGGGCTCATAGGTACCTGTCACACAGGGCTTGGTTAGGTTCCAGGTTTAACAATTAAAATAAATTGCTCTCTTGAAATTATAAGCCCATGAGGAAAGTGGTTAACTTTTATGTGTGTAGTACATGTATGTGACACAGGATAAGGCATATGCTTCTATTTACTTGTAATTTGGGCTATAATTTCTCCAGAAATCTTCAAGTTTTTAAATCTTCCAACTCTCTAAATACTGTCATTGTACATGTTAGACGATAAGTTTGATAAATACTAACTATCCTATATAATAAAAGGCTAATACGCAAATTGCCTGAATGGTGGAATGACTGGTCGCTGTGATGCGCACTAACCCCCCCCCCCGGGGGGGGGCGGCAGATGCTAAATGCAGGAGCTGCCCCCTGGGGGTCAGTGGTCTCCCAGAGGGGGAGTGCCGCTCAGCCAGAAGCCAGGCTCATGGCTGGCGAGTGCAGCGGTGGTATGAGAGCCTCCCCCACCTCCGCGGCAGTTGGATATCCCCTGAGTGCTCCTCCTGGACTGTGAGAGGGCGCAGGCCGGGCTGAGGGATCCCCCCCTCCCAATGCATGAATTTAATGCACTGGGCCTCCAGTATATAATATTCTGCTTAATTGTTCATCTTCTAGGCAGAAAGTAAAATGATCTTTACAAGATTTTTTTTGAATTTCTTTTTTTAAAGCTGTGCACTTAGATGATTTTTTTTTAGTACATTTTTACTGATTTCAGAGAGGAAGGGAGAGGGAGAAAGAGAGAGAAACATCACTGATGAGAGAGAATCACTGATCAGCTGCCTCCTGAATGCCCCCAGTGGGAACTGAGCCCGCAACCAGGACATGTGCCCTTGACCGGAATCAAACCTGGGACACTTCAGATAGCAGGCAAAACTAGCAAAACTGAGCCAAACCAGCTAGGGCAAGAATTTCAATCTAGAATGAAAAATGGACTTTATTTTAGCTAAAATGTACTGTTTTACATTTGGGCTCATTAAATCTATGTCAGGGTTAAGTCCACCTGTATGTGAACATATCTGACTTTGTATGTATGAATGGGAGGTGGGGAGCTCATGATCTTTTGTGTGTGTGTGTGTGTGTGTGTGTGTGTGTGTGTGTGTGTGTAGGTAGACCTCCCTGGGAAGTTTGTTTAATTCCTCCAATCTACCTACTCCTCCTCACCTGAGTAGACTACTGAGATGGTGATTTAAAGCTTGTCCTTTAGAAACTTGTTATACTGCCTAGCAGGCAATATATGTAGTTGAGGAAGCAAGCATAGAGGGCAGAAAAATAGGTGGGAAGTAAGGATGGTCAGTTCAGTGGGAATGAAAGCCAGTCTTATCCTAGGGGTGGGACCATTCCCAAACTGGGGACTGCGGGTGAAGGGTTGGGTTACTCACGGCTGCTTGCACTTCTAGGCTAGTGGGACATGCAGCTTTCTTAGCAACAAGATGGATGAATAGTACTAGAGGCACAGTGTATGTATGTGGGCAGCGCTGTTATCCTAAATATAGAATTTAATTCCGTTAAATTTAATTGAGGTCTATCTGGCCCATGCAAGGCCCTGGATTTAGCTGCTGAGCACACATGGAAATGGAAAGCCTGGAAAAGACACAAGCAGAAGGACTTCTCAAGTTCTCACACATCACACACAGGGTGTCCCCCTAAAATGGCACACACTTTAACAGCTGACAGTTCCATTTTGAAAATGAAATACGTTTTCATAAACACTGCCTTTATAATTAATTATTCAAAGTGTGTATTCACACATACACATGCAGACACTCCCTTGTATAAAGTTGTCTTCCCAGACTCATTAGCTTTTCTTGCTTCTCCTGTGATACACCACAGTGTAAACTTTTTTGAGTTCAAGACTCCTTTTCTTTTTTTTGGACTCCTTTTTGTCGGCTTTTCTGTTAGACTTCCTTTCTCTGAATCCACTGAGGCAGCAGGCTGTGTGATTGCCCAGCTGCGGTGCAATGCTATAGGATATGAGCCGCTTTTTGAGGTGAGGGCCTGTAATGTTTTCTCTGAATGCCTCAAGGCAAAAACGTCAGTCTACTATTTTTCCTGAGAGTAAGACTAATTTTATATAGTCTGTATTCTGAAAACACCCAAATCCTCAAAAAACAGAAACACTATAGATGGAGGTTTTAATAATCAAGATAACCAAAACCCAAAAGGAAAGGAATACCTTTTATTTTTTAGGACTTAAGAGCTATATTTTGGATCATTTTGAGAGGAAGCCATGCAAAACTAGGGAAGGCAGGGTCTTAGGAAAAAAAGGAGAGCAAAATGGGGTAGGGGATGCTGGGGGGAGGACAATGGGGGCAAAAGAGGAAAACATGTATTACTATTAAATCTAAGTTATACTGCAAAAAATAAAAATTAAAAAAAAAAGAACAAAATGAAAAAAATGGTAAGCCACCTGGAGATTTCTTGCAGAAACCTCAAGAAGTTAATCTGAGTTTAAGATGACCAAATTATAAGCATTTTCTCTTAAGCCATTATCTGACATCTTAGTTTCTAAGAGCTGGCAAAAAAAAAAAAAAAGAATCACAGAACTATGGCAATAATCTATATCAAAAGCAGGTTTATGTCAGCTGTCAGAACATTCCTAGAAGTAGTTTCATGAAAAATACATAGGCCCACTTTTGGCTTCATTTATTTTACAAGGTCTCACAGAATATAGCTCTCAGAAACTAATAAACTTGGGCACTGAGCTAGGCTCTGTATGAAGAAGCTGTGGGTCTCACATAAGTCAGTTAACGTCTCAGGGTGTTAGTTTCCTTATCTGTAAAACAGAGAGACTAGATTATTCCAGGGCCCCTCCCTTTCAGCCCCCAAATCCAATGACGTTGGGGTCCAAATGACTTAGAATGTGTCAATAACAAAGAGCTACTATGAATTTATTCATTATCGAGTACTTTCCTTTGCAGGAATTATGTTGAAATAATCTTAAAACATTATCTTATTTCCTCAATAACCCTATGAGGTTATTTAACAGATAAGAAAACAAAATCTTAGAGATGTTGTCAAAGATCACAGAGTTAGAGAGTGGTGAATCCAAGATTTAAGTCTAATCATATCTCTGGCTCCAAAGCTGTGCCCTTACCTCCTACATTGCCGGCTTCTCTGAAAGTCATGTGTGGCAGCCTGGAAAGAACACTGGGTTGGCAGTGGAGTAATCTGGGTTCTTCTTGTTCCTGTTGTGTTTCTAGCTAAAAGCCTAGGAATCTGACTGAACACCGAGAAACCTCGAGAGTCTCATCTATAAAATCAGGAAGTTGGCAGGATGGCCGCTGAACCACTAAAACCACAGCTTCTCTCAAGACAGGGGCTTTCCTGGGTCTTGGTGTGGCATGTGGCCCAGGGCTTAGCATGTTTAAGGGAACGTTTGTATTGGCTGACAGGCCACATTAGTAGAAAAGTATATCTCATCCAACTGAGTCACCTTCAGTATTGACCTTCTAAAGATCAAAGGTTGTAGATATGACACGTGACTCCCAGTTTAAACCAGTTCCTCGCTGCAGCGTTGAACTTAAAGCACATTGACTCCAGTGCCGAGGGACAGGGAGACCTGTGACCAACCAACAAATGATGTCATATCTGTAAAATGAGAAGACTGGAATGGTTTTTCACTAATTATTGATGGCTGTCTTTTGATGTTGGGAGCACTTTAGCTGTCTATTTAGATCTTGGTATATTTGAATTTTTGACAATAAGCTTGTGTGTGTTGTTTTTTTTAAACAGAAAAAGTAAATATGAGAACCAGACAAATGGTACCAAAAGCATGGTACAAGGAAAACAACATCTTCTTTCACTTAATAATAGTGCTAAATGTTTTAATAGACATATGAAATTGAAAACTAAGTTAAGGCTTTATGAATTGGAAAACACAGAGTTATATTATGAGGCTGGATTTCAACTACAGGATGGGTCAGAAATAGTCTCTGACTTCCTGCCATGTAGCACTCTAGTGAGAGCACTCCAGTTTTCCAGAAGCAAACACTTAATCGGGCCAAGTGATTTCATAGGCCCGTGGTCGGCAAACTGCGGGTCACAAGCCACATGCAGCTCTTTAGCCCCTTGAGTGTGGCTCTTCTACAGAATACCATGGCCCGGGTGACTCTATTTTGAAGAAGTGGCATTAGAAGAAGTTTAAGTTTAAAAAATTTGGCTCCTCAAAAGAAATTTCAATAGTTGTACTGTTGATATTTGGTTCTGTTGATTAATGAGTTTGCCGACCACTGTCATAGGCTATACCCATTGTGAAATGCACTCATTGTCACACAAATATTGCTGGAAATATATTAACCACCGAAGTCCAGAAAGGAATTTAGTAATCAGCCATTAGGAGAAAACACTCTTATAACTTAAGCTTTTTAAGAAACATAGCTTTGTGGCTAGAGAAATAAAAAAAGGCTTCCACAGTTGGGGGTGGGTAGGGAAAGATTGTGTGGTTATAAGCTGATAAAATTAAGAACAATAAAAAAATAAATGGGTAGTTCTTAGCTGTTAACGATTAGTTAAAATGAGCAAGGAATCTGAGGTGAGGCCAGAGACCAGCTCAAAGGGAATTACTAATTTAAGAATCACTGCCTTGGCTGGTTTACCTCAGTGAATAGAGCATTAGCTTGTGGACTGAAGGGTCCCGGGTTTGATTCTAGTCAAGGGCACATGCCTGGGTTGCAGTTGGGGGGTTGGGGGTGTAGGAGGCAGCCAATCAATGATTCTCATCATTGATGTTTTTCTCTCTCCTTTTCCCCTTCCTCTCTGAAATCAATAAATATATTAAAAAAATTATTGCTGCTTTAGGTCACAAAGCGTTCTTCCCCCTGCTCTCAAACTAAACACCTGTCACTAAAAAACAAAACTCAAACCTGAACTACGCAGAAATTTAAGTATGAAATTAAACTCAATCCAAAAATCAAACCTGACATGAATATTGTACTCAATAATAGCTCTTCTCCTTTGAGTATGAATAGATGAGATAGTAGGTAAATTCCACTGCTAGCAACCCGCTAGTTATTTCAACACAAGATTTGTCTTTAGATAAACTTTGACATGTAATTTTTAAAATTTTAATTTAATTTTTTCATCACCTTTTATCCCCTCTATGCCCTCTACCACCTCTACCCATCTCCCTCCACCCCTGTAATCACCACATTGTTGTCCGACGTGTAATTTTTAATCTTGTTACAGGAAGGTATATTACACTTTAAATGATTATCTCAAATCCCCAAATGCAGTAACATACTCATTTAATAAAATGTTCTCACCAGTGGGACAAACACCGACTCTGTCTCAGATGTGCAGAGTACAGGAGATAATGCAGATGGCCAAGAGGTGTGGAAGAGGTAGGGAAGGCGAACAGAAAAAAATGAAGATGGTGAATCTTTTTACATTTGAATATGGAAAAACTAAGGATGGCAAGGAGAACCTGAGTGAACAAAGATCAAAAAAGAAAAAAAAAAGGGAGTCAAGTGAACATAATGGATATTCACATAAGTCCTAAGATTTAAACTTTTTGTTAATAGACCAGAAAACTGAAGTCTATCAAGGCTAAATGACTTGCTTAAGTCATAAACCTAGATGTAAAATTCTCTTTCTTCACAGTAGTTGCCTTCCTTAAAAGAAAAGGAACCAAAAAAGGCCTCACAAAAGAAAAATGGCCAATGGCCCAGTCCTTAAGTTCTTTTGCCTATGCCAGTGGTTGGCAAGCTGCGACTCGAGAGCCACATGAGGCTCTCAAACCGCGGTTTGCCGCTCTGTTGACTAATGAGTTTGCCGACCACTGGTCTATGCCTAATTTCCTTTTAAAGCACAAAGTTAAGTTAGTTTCCACTTAATTAAATAATACTTTATAAGCTCTGACTTGAAGGTAACTTCGTCCCCCCCCCCCCCCCCGGACTTTTGATTTAGGGCCAACCAATATTTAAACTCAGTCCTATAAGACCAACTGACAAAACTGCCTGTGAAATGTTATATAAAGTTATACTGGTTCATTCACTCTTGAGTACAGGCCTATCTCAGAGATATCATGGGTTTGGTTCCAGACCATTGCAATAAAGCAAGTGTCTCAATAAAGTATTTGTAATATTTTTGCTAGTGACCAGTGTAGTTGACAATTTGTAAAAAAAAAAAAGAAAAGAAAAGCAACATCTGTGAAGTGCAATGAAGCAAAGCACAATAAAAACAAGGTGTGCCTGTACCCATGTTGGGCCGGACCTTAATCTCCGTGATGAATCGACTTCAGAGTTCTGAGTAAGAAAATGTACTCAGTCAGGGTAGCCGGCGGCGTGGCTCTGTGGTTGGGCGTCAATGTTTCTGTCTGTCTATCCCTCTCCCCTCCTCTCTCACTAAAATCAATTAAAAAACAAAACCCCACAAACAAATAAATAAACAACAACAGTACTTTTTTTTTTTTTTTTAAAGAAAAACAAAATGTACTCAGGATAAACCTCCTGGACCTGATGGCTCCATGTAACAAGGCTTCCTATGGTTTTCTGTCTTTATCATTTATAGGATCTAGCCCTTACCCTGTGCACATACTCCTTCTTTGTTTTTGACAGGCAATATGCAGAAACCCCTTTTCTCTAGGACCCACTCCTATTTCTCTACCATATGCAAGTAGTGAGCCAAGAGCCTTACAAAATTCTAAGTTCTCAGAACTCATCATTTCATCGATAAGAAGAATCCAAATAAAAACTGGTCAATTAAATCAACTTTTATTTAGGCATCAATATCATACGACATTCCCATGCTCCTATTTGAGAATATCAATACTAAGAGAGTAGAGCACTGTATATAAATAACTCTTTTAGTAATCACTAAGCACTTGAACACGTGAAATAAAAAAAGGTACAGGTAGGAAGGGAAGCTCAGCAGGCTTTATAACAGGACAACATCATTTCAAGTCAATACAGCAACCCAAGATTTCCTTTTCTGTCAATTCTCAGAAAAAAAATATTAAGATTTTCTTATCATTTTTCAATCAGCAATTAATGTAAGTATTTGCACTTAATACAAATATCTGCCTCCTCTCACCAGTGACATCCAAAGAATATCTAAAGATAAGTTTACAGAGACATTGGTTTAATTCTAGATAATCCAATTTAAGTAACAATGCTTAAATTGTCCCCTTTGAAGGAGATTAAAAAAAATGATCATTTTTGGCTGGTAGAGAACACACAAAAAATGGGTCCCCTTTAATGATAGTGAAAACCATTTTAACATTTGTGAAAGTATTAAGTTCAAGAAGTTTAAAATAAAAAAATTCCTATATAGTACATTTTATTAAGCAGTCCACTTGAATAATGAAATATTATGTTCACTTTGGGAAATTTAAGATAAATGATTATAATGAAATCAGCCTACCCAATTGTTTTAAAGACTAATCAACTAATATTAAAAAGTTACATACAAATAATGGTAAATGGTGCAGATTTTTCAAGATGAAGTTTTATAGCAAAAAGAAGGAATGGGTTGGTACTTCTGACAGAGACATTTAATAAATTATATAATGAGATTCTAATGGTGTTAGCACCAGGGAATAGGAGGGAATTGAAAATGGTAGTTATTACCTCAATTATTTGAAATTTTCCACCAGAAGTCTAAACATTTGTGGTTGAATATACAAAATAGCAGTAAGTATGGGCTATTTATAGGAGGAAGGTAAGACTTCAAGTGAGAATTCTGAAATTACAGTTTCATCTCCAGGCTGGTGCAGAATATTTATCTCTTTTCGACTGTTCAATTAAAAAAAAAATAATCAAGGAAACTGTTAGAACTACAGACCAAAAAAACAAAACGAAAAAAAACCACAAAGTGCTAAGAGTCATTCCACATTTGCCTTATTTTAGAAATAATGCTCAGTCTCCTACATGAAATCAGGATTCTCCTTGCCCCTCTGTACATCAAAATAGATATCTACTTTATGTTGATAAAATATTCCCACCAAAATATGTTTAAATCTTTTTAACTATCAGATCCAACACTATGGTGAGGCTTTGGGAACCAGGTGGGTATATAACTATTACCAACACCTGAAAGGTGTGGTTATAGAATTACAACCAAAACTCTATGATTTCAGTTTTTGTTTGGAAAGAGTATATTTATAAATGTCCTGCTCTTGACTCAAAAAGACCCTGAAAATTTTAAAAACACTGAAATTAAATACCCACTGAAGTGTCAATAATCTTAGCCTTGGCTGATATGAAATAGATGTGCAGGTGTAACAATCTTTTTAAGTACACTGACATTGTGCTTATTAGATTGCATTGCTAACCTGATCCTCCTTCCTTGAAGAGGTCTTTTTGATGTTGGATGGCATATTTACTCTATGTATTATGATGTTAAGTATTATAATAAGAGGGAGAAGCTGTTGCTGGTCTTCTCTACCAAACTAGAGGAGGAACTGCCAGGAACGGTGGCTCTGTTGCAGCCAGGCAAGATGTGGTCTTATTGGGCCAGACTGAAACAACCACTAAAACTTGGCATATAGCTAACACTCTGGCTAATGAACATTTCTGTTACTGTCTACCCAGACCATTAGATGGAATTGCTTTTCAACTGGCAAGGAAAAGAGGTCTGACCTTGAGGATCTCCTTGGAAATGAAGAGTAGTTTGTTGTCCCAAGAATCTCCTACTTATTACAGATGGCACATATCATGTATTTGGGAGTCCTACTTTTATACTTTTACTGGGTAAACAAAAAAGCTGCCAGTTGCAAGTAAAACTCAGAGCAGGAGAATGCTGTGTGAGTGAGACAGGCTATGGTAGTACAGCTCAGCTGCTCAGGCTACACTGTGATCCTGGGGCATCAGGGCGCTGCATATGGCTTGAAGCATGTCCCAGTCTGATCACAGAGCATGCCCCTGGGATTCTGAAGCAAGCCAACCTACTTTAAGCAGGTACCATCTGAAAAAAAGTTTTTATTGATTTTAGAGAGAAAGGGAGAGTGAGAGAGAAACATGGATGGGCTATCTACCTCCTGCTGGGGATCCAGCCCACAACCTAGGCATGTACCTGACTGGGAATCAAACCTTTTGGTGCATGGGACAACGCCCAACCAACTGAGCCACACCAGCCAGTGCTAAGCAGGTACCATTTTCTCAGCAAACATCGAATGGCTGGCCACTAGTTCTGACAGACAGCAAATGCCTAACACTAAGGGAATCCAGGTGATCATAGTATCAGTCCTTTTTGGAGTTGATTTGATCTACCAAATCATAAATAGCATGCTTTTAAACAGTAATCTGATATGTAAACATAAGACTGGGCTTATGGAGGTCCCAAAGGCACGGGATATCTGCACAGCTAATTTACAACCCTTCCCCAGGAGGCTTTTCCCCTCAACCAGGACTATGTTTTCATGGAGGCAGTCCCTAAAATCAGCTGATAAATTTGAGAAATCTGAGCCTGGTTCATGTGTGACAGAACTAGCCCAAAGAGGACTGCTAAGGCATTACAGCCCCCGCAGCGAAGGCACTGAGGGACCAGACAGAAGAAACATATTCTGATTTGGCTAAATTCCAAGCAGTTCCTTTTATTGTCCATTATACCTTTCAGGATGGAAAGCCTTTGGTCAGTTTTTTTTTTTTTTTTAAATCAATTCTTAGGCAGTGGTGAATGATTTACCCAAATGGGTACAGATTTGGAATGAGCAAGAATGGAAGATTGCTGACAAGGAGGAGAACCGAGGAAAGATAAAGCAGATGGCTGTCGGAAAGGACACATATTTGTGTCCAATATAAATTCTATCCAGAGTGTCCACAATTGTAGCAAAAACCTCTTAATCATCATGTGGACAGGGCTGCATCTATATCTCTTCCCCCACCCCCAATCTGATACTTGTTCAACGGCCTTAAGAGTGACCACAGTAGCAATGATAGAGGCTTGCATCAGCCAGTGGCTACGGAAGCTTATGAACACTATGTGACTATCCTCTACTGGCCAGGACTCACTCTGTCAATAATATTGGCCAATAGTAAGCCCTTGATTTGTTGCCATACCTTGAGGGAACCAGTTAGTTACTTAATCCCAGGCTAACTATACTGGGACCTTTCCATTGGTGAAGGGACAATGCCCTGCCCTTACCGGAAACTGATACTTACTCTGGATTTGGATTGGCCTTTGTGGTCTTTTGCACTCTTACCACCATCACCATGTGTTTTGATAAATACCTTGTACATCACCACTACAGTATTACACACAATGCCCCCAAGCACCCACTTCAGTGAGAAAGATCAGGTAAGTGTCCTGATGTCAACAGGATGCTCTGGACTCTTCAAGTATCTCTCATTAACCAAAAATAGGCCTACAAAATGATGAAAGAGACCCGTATGTGCTTAGACTCAACACCAATTACAGAGTTGCCAGGATAGGGTGCTATCTTTTAGGACTGGCATTTGCTGTGTCCCAGTAAATACTGACTGCATCATAGTATCAGCGAAATATTGTTTTATCTCCCCCACAGCCAAAAACCCAGGTCTAAGACACAAGGGGTGGAAATGTGAGTGGACTCCAGTAAGGTTATAATTAATGATCTATTTTTTAAAACTGTGTCCCTACACCTATGACTCAGGCTCTGCTGGCCCAACTGGCACAACATGTACTGGAAAACACCTTAAAATTGGTGATCCTTTCCAGATGGTTGCATTAAAGATAATTTTATCTTTTCTGTGTGATTTTCTAGGTTTTCCAATTTTCTAAAATGACTGTATATTATTTTATATTAAACATAATTACTGAACAACAACAACAAAAATACATGTACTCCAGAAGCAGATATTCAGTGAAAATGGCACATAAGACAAGGAACTGTAACAAAGCAAGGAGTTGCTAACAAAATGAGGTAAGAGAACTAGCGCTCCATTTCCTTTGATAGTGGTCACCGTGCCGCACTCCAGAGCAATTATGGAAACATTTGAAATCTGACTAAGCCTCAATGTCCCAATTTATAAAAAGAAGATGAGAACTATGTTTCTCATAAGGTATGTGAAGGAACACCATAAACAGTAACATCGCTACAGGCACCAGTTATTACTGCTGGCAGTAGGTGACTGTCTACTTGCTCAAAACTTCCCAAAAGAAAAGGAAAGATTAGTTACCTTTGGGTTAAAGTATCTACAAGATTGTGGCTGAGAGCCTCCAAATAGGGCTATGCGGTAGTCATGTTTCTTTCTTCTGGGCCTTGTGCCATCTACCAGTTCTTCTCGATCCTCTGGAGACAGGAGATGATACCTCATTCCACCTGTTGAAAAATACATGGCAGCTCTTTAAGAACGTCAGGCACTTTAATGCTTTTGGGGGGAAATCCACCCAAACATATCAGTGCCTTTATTTGTGAAACTGTTTTTCTATCAGCCCTCTATGAGGGGAAGGTGACAGGAGAAATGGGTTAGGATCTGAGTCCTAACCCATTTACTATTCTCAGCTGTTACCATTATGCCGATCGCCCCACCCACTATTACATCTCAGTGAATTATCTGGCTCTTCCAGCAATAGCTCTCAAAATAATAATTATTGAAATTCAGATCTCCTAACCCAGCAGTTCTCCATCTTAAACATACATTAGAAATAACCAGCAAATCTATGAAAGCAAGCAAGGGCTAATTAAAGCATAGACTAATTAAATAAACATCTCTGGTGGTAGAGCCCAGGCATTGGTATTGCCCCTTAAAATATAGATCAAAACCTTAGCTGGCCCAGCCTGCATGGTTCAGTGGTTGAGGGATAGGGCACATGCTGCTTGATCCCCAGTAGGGGGCACGTAGGAGGCACCAATCAATGATTCTCTCTCATCATTGATGTTTCTCTTCCTCTCCATTCCTTTCTGAAATCCTTACAAATATAATAAGTAATAAGTAAGTAAGTAAATAAATAAATGCAAGCCCTGGCCTGGTGGCTCAGTTAACTGGAGTGCTATCCTGTGCACCAAAAAGATTTTGGGTTCTATCCCTGGTTGGGGCACTACCGGGGGCAACTAATCAATGTTGTTTGTGCTGACCCCTGGTGGAAACATGAACTGTGGCCCCTTCATTGATAGGCCTTTCCTCTCCAAGGACAGGGCTGGGGACAAGCATTCCAGCCCCTTTCCCTGAGGAAGTTCTTGCTCCCTTAGGCTTATTCCTCTGGGAGTTATTCCTATAAGGTTCTAGTTTTACTTTTAATGAAAAGAGAGACTAAGAAAAAAATCTGCCTGAGGGTGAAGGGTAAAATAGTCATTTGTTTCAATATTAGCTCCAAGTGGAGGTAAAGTATCCTCCTCTGAGAATTTATGATGGCAGTCCTGCTCTCCTGAAGGTTTGAAGTTTGAATTTACCTACCTGTAAGTCGAAGAAACCATAAGCCAAGAAAAATCCCAAGCAGTCCTGGATTACTGTACCCAGGGTACTTGGCAGAAGCAAACACTATTCTCCTCTTGAGGAGAACAGGGAAAACCTGCAGGAATACAACCCAGGCCTCCCAGTATTTCTGGCAATTAAGATCAATCAAATATAAACTCATAATGTAAAATTACAAAACACAAGGCTTTAAGTCACAAGAAATAAGTAAACAGAACTAATAGCAGCATTTGGCCTCCAAAAACCAAATGGTATTCTCAAACACAAAACAAAAAATAACTGTATGACAAATGTAAATAAAATAGATGTCAAATTCTAATGCTGTATCCAGCTACCTGAGAAAATACCTACAGATACTGACATTAGGAGATCCCCAATTTAAAAATTGCCCAGCTATACTGAGTGCCCTACAGTTTGTACGAGAGCCGAGAAGCCACCTGGCCAGTGTGCTCTCGATGGCTGAGCATCGACAAGAACCAGGTCAGGGTTCGATTCCCGGTCAGGGCACTTGTCCAGGTTGTGGGTTCAGTCCCCAGCAAGTGGTGTGCAGGAGGCAGGCGATCAATGATTCTCTCCCATCGCTGATGTTTCTAACGCTCTCTCCCTCTCCCTTCCTCTCTGAAACCAATAAAAATACATATTAAAAACAAAAGAACTGACAAGCCCACTCAAATATACTAACTTATCCTATCAGTTTTAAAATAGCTTACTCTTACAGATATGATTCATATGAAACTAATCATAATTGAAAAGCTTCCAAGAACAACAAAAACAGGGAAAAAATTCAAAGGCAATATAGACAAGATAAGAAAAATCAAAGGCAGTGTAATTGAACTTTAGAATAAGATATTACAGACATGAAATAACAAATTAGAGAACAAGTAAAAGCTCATAGAAATTAAAAATAGCAGAAATAAAAGTGTTGAAAGAAAAAGCAATCTACCAGAAGAGAGAAGAATGAGGCAAAGAAAGATAACAAGAGATACTCAATTGCTAAAGAATCATACTACCAATAACAGAAAACTGAGAAATCTGTGGCTGACACGATAGAGAATACCCACATAACTTAAAAAAAGAAAATAAAGGATGCATAGCAAGATACATTATTGTGAAATTTCAAAATATCAGAGATAAAAAAGTAAAGGCTCAGATTGGCATCAGATTTCTCAAAAGTAATACTGGAAAATAATTGAATACCTTCAAAATTCTAACTACACATGATTTTCAACATAATTCTAAACCAGCTGAACTATTCCCCAATCTTATGGTAAATAAAGATATGGGATTTGTCAAGATTCTAAGTATTTACTGATTGCACATTCTTTCTCAGGGACTGCTGGGGATACATTAGATTAGATAGAATCAGGGAAGGAGAAGAACTAGGGTCCAGGAACATAGCAGATCTAACATAGGAGAGGAGTGAGGGGACATCCCAGCATTGCTGAGAAGGGAAGCCCAAAGACAAAAATTGTGGCTTAGACCTGGAGAGTAAACAGTCCATATTGGAATTGGCAGAGGCAGGCTCCATGAAGAATATTTCCAAGAAGTAAAATAAAAGCAAAAGATGGTTTAATTGTACTGATAATTTAATCAAGTGGCATTTTACAGAGGGGTTGGGACTTAGCCTGCAAGTCACGAAAGACTAAATAAAGGAAAAATGTTGCAATTATTAGCTCCAGGCCAAAAAACCCCACAAACAAAAACAAAGGTGTTTAAGAAAGAAAACGCGATCACTGTTTGGCTAAATAAAATAAAGGGAACGCTAGACACAAAGTGCATGAAAACTACCATACACAAAAAGGAGACAAAGCATAATTAATATGTATGTATTTCTACCTTCTGTCACACAAGTCCCTATAAAATAAGGGCTGGGGCTAAGTCCCCATCCAGGTACTTCAAATAATTAATTATCTGGAAACGCTAAGTCTTAAATGTTTCTCCCTGGCTACTGAGTCTGATTCAGTCTAAAGGGCCTTTAAAGCCCATGAAAAACTGTTACACAAACATTAAAGCAACTTACTTATCACCATCTTAAGGCATTCAGGATTGTCTTGAATAAGTGGTTCGGCTTGTACTGTTTTACTTAAGAAATTCTTTGATATAAGAGGAAACCTGACTTTAGCAAGTATATCAACCATAAATGGCTGGCGATTAGGTTCATCGTATTTCAACCACCTGACTGCAGCATCATAAACCTAAGGGAGGAAAAACAGCAAAGTTCTTAGATGGCAGGAACATTTCCAGTTCCCTAGATTTACTCTCACATCGAAGGGGAAGAATCTCATAACCACTATTCCCAATATTTTATTCAAATATTTGCTTTCATACCCAAACAAAACAAAGCCTATTTTTTATAACAGTTTACACACTGCCCTAGTGATTCTTTAGGTAACATGTTTTTTAGAATTAGTACTACATAATGTAGTGACAGGGAGAATGTTGAATTTATGATTTTTCAAAACAAATTACATTCCCTTTTTGGAAGGAGATATGATGTATATTTCTGTTGAAAAAATCATTATATGTTAATTTGGTAACAGGAAAACAGGTCCTTCCTAAGAGTCCTTCCATCTCAAAAGATGTGAAAATCACCTATAATTTTATTTAACCTAATATTCTTGAATTGTGAAATGACAGACTTGTCTACTTTCCGAATACTTTATAATATACAAATTTCATATTTAAAAAATAAATTACAGGATTTTTATAAGAATTATTTTCTAAAACAATACTGTGGCATTCATTTAACTGTACCAAATAAGTCCAAGTTTATTAATATAACTTGATTAACAAATCACAATTTAAACACACTGAAAGCAAACCAATGCATGAATTCGTGCTGGGTGGGTCCCCTGTGGATGGCCTACATGGACAGAAATCGACAGTCCATCACCACCTGCAGCTCCTACCTGTCGCTCCCACTCATCCTGGCCCCACTGTGCCTGCCACGAGCTCGCGCCCAACCAGTCCTGATGGGGAAAGGCTCCAGCTGCTGCAGGAGTGCTCACCAGCCATAAGCCCTGCCTCTGGCACCCTCCTGAGGGCAGTGGCCTATGGGATCGGGCTGAAATGGCTCTCTGACACCCCCCAAGGGATCCTGGATTGCGAGAGGGTGCAGGCCAGGCCGAGGGACCCCGCCAGTGCATGATTAGGCTGGGGGGGGGGACCTGCAGGAGGGCTCCAAGGGCGTGTCCAGCCCATCTCACTCAGTCCCCATGGGCTGGTTGACTGGTTGAACAGTCAACTGGTCACCAGATGACCGGACACTTAGCATATTAGGATTTTATTATATAGGATACCTAAACATCTACCATATAAACATTGAGCTAGATAAAGTTGTTAATTTTGGGTTGTTAATAACAAAGCCTAAACTCTAATCTCCCTGTAAGTTCATTTTTTTATGGGAATTGGTCTATTTTTTTAAATAAACTTCCTTTTGGAATAGTTTTAGATTACAAAAATGTTGCAAAGATAATTCAGAGTTCCCAATGACCCTGCAACCAGTTGTTAAAATGTTACATTAGTATGATACTCTTACTACAAGTAATGAACCACCATTGATATAGACCCGGTTTCCCCGAAAGTAAGACACCCCCCGAAAATAAGACCTACTTCCAGTTTTGCCTCTCGCTGTGATATAAGGCATCCCCCTGAAAATAAGACCTCCCTGATAATATTTTTATTCTTGAAAATGAAAAAGCCTGGGCCACACAAGCAGTTATAAGGAAGTGGGTCGATTTAATGCTCCCACTTGTTTTGCAAGGGAGCCAAAGAGGTCTGGCTAGTCTGGGATGCAGCCAGCACTCACTACGCTAAAGACATGAAGAAATTTCTTCACGAAAGAAAAATAGATCAAATAATGATTCCCGCAGGAATGACGGCCTATCTCCAGACTCTTGATATTGCAATAAACAAGCCATTCAAGGACAATTTGCACATGGACATTAATGACTACCTTGAAAATAGAATGGAAGAAATCAGCGTGGA
This sequence comes from Antrozous pallidus, assembly GCA_027563665.1. Classification (NCBI taxonomy): domain Eukaryota; kingdom Metazoa; phylum Chordata; class Mammalia; order Chiroptera; family Vespertilionidae; genus Antrozous; species Antrozous pallidus. The sequence continues at coordinate 73,654,320 of CM050521.1, read as the reverse complement.
AACTTTGAAACCTAAACTGCAAGAGGTTGTGACGTGGGTGAAGAATTCATGGGAGAAAATCACTGACAGTTGCATTGCAAATGCACTACGAGCAGGCTACCTTGACAAGAAGTAATCATTTAAGGACAGTGCTATTGCTAAACATGAAAGATTTGGTCTACTGATTCTGAAAGAAATGGAGTCACAAGAAATTCACCAGGAAATTCAGGGTTTGGATTGTTATGATGATGTTCCAAAAGATGATGACATGACTGTCATTGAATAAGTCTTACTTTGTGTTCATACCGGTAAATATCAGTATCAGTAAATGTACCATAGATTGTTGTACATGGAAATAATGGTAGTAACAAGAAATTCTTGATACTGTAGGATTCACAGTTTGTCTGGTTATGCTGCTTTGTGATGACAACTACTACCATACCATATACAGGTAATAAATTTACTTTTTTGTTGTTCAACAATAAATGTGTACCGTATTCTTCATGGAAAAATAAGACATCCCCTGAAAATAAGACCTAGCGCATCTTTGGGAGCAAAAATTAATATAAGACCCTGTCTTATTTTTGGGGAAATGATAATTATTAACTGAACTTTTAAACAATGTAAGTTTGTATCCAATGCTTTACCCAGGAGAAAGCATTTCCCTGTCTGTCAGCATCTAGCAACCACTTGCATTTCTTGGCTTGCAGCCCCCCCTTCCTCCCATTTCCAAAATCAACATTGCATCACTCAGACATTGACCCTTCTGTTTTTCTTTTCTGCACTTAAGGATGCTTATTATTACATGGAGTCCACCAGGATAATCTCATCTCAAGATTCTTAACCACATTTCTAAAGACCCATTTGCCATATAAGGCAACCTATTCATAGATTCCAAGGATTAGGACAGAGACATCTTTGGGGAGGCACTGTTCTGCCTACCATGGTCCCAAATACCTTTATCTCTACCAAGTGGCCCAACTTTTCCTATGAAACAAACTTTGGGATACTCTAATATGAAAAATACATTATTTTCTAATTGATTCTTTTTCTTGTCATGTATCCTAACATGAAGCATACGATTTAATACACTTTTACTAAGAAAAATGTGAGAAGGCAGTTTAGTCACCTGATCCTCTGCTCTCACAGTCAAAGTGTCCTGGTTGAGGAGATGTGTAACTCGCTTGACATCAAGTTGTAGAAATTCATCAGTTTTGTAAACTTCAGTAAAATGCTGATGAATAAAGTCATCTGCAGTTGCTTTCAATTCCGGACAGTCTAGACACTCTGCTAGCACACTTATACCTAAACACAGAAAGAAAATGAATAGAAAATCACTTTTAAAAAGCCTAAACCTACACTGAAGAAAATATATGACTCCCAAGAAACCTGCATGAATTTCATAAACCTGGATTATTTTTTCTTCCATTGATTTGTCTATTTTTTATTTTTTTTTTGCCATTTTATGTATGGCTGATTTTGATATTTTGTAGGATAAGACCCCTTCAACATTTTTTCAAGCTTTTCTTAGCTAGGTTAAACATTTTCTCTTGCATATTAATTTTAAAGTAAGCTTATCACATTCTACTTTAAAAATCCTAATATAATTTTAACTAGGATTAAACTTAATTTTTAAATTACTTTGGGGACAGGGATTGCTCTGCAATCTGGAAGAGCTCCACGACATAGCTCATTTATTCATATTTTTGATTATCAATGTAATTACACAATTTTCTTCACAGAAACCCTATATTTTCCATTCAGCCTTTTCCTAGCAATTTAATTTTTGTTTGGGAGAGAAATTATTGATTATTAATGTTACATTATCAGGAATCTGCAAAGTCCATATTGTTGATTGACTAAATGTAGCCACATTCCACTGTAGAGTCAGCAGCTAAGAATAGTTTTTAATATTTTTGAAGTATTGTGTACATATATATATATGACCAGGGAAGGAGGGGAAGGGGAAGGAAAAGATCTTCCAAATCCTCTTTAAAATCCTTTTTTAATAATACATTTTGAGAAAATTTATTTACATAAGGGAAAATAAATCTCAGGAATCTAAATCTTATTGATATATGGAGGCACAAATTATGGCCCAAGAGATAGAAGGGCTCATCCCAGAGTGTCTGTATTGTGTTTGAAGGCTGGTCCTTTATTCCCAATATAGGAATATTTTCACTATGTAAACCAATGGCTACCTTTAAAAAAGAATTCCATTAGTATACTCACCTGCACAGCTATTTCCCCTCCCACCCCATTTGGTTCAGTTCCTTTTCTGGATTCCAGAAACAATCTCATTCTCATCCCCTTTGCCTGGCTTTGATCCCTCAAAATTTATTCCACTTCTTTCTGCCTGTCTTCTAAGATCTTTATCTCTGCACTCACAGAGTGAGGGGAAGGGGTACCAACTGGAGTAATGAAACTGTCTAGGAGGAGGGAGCCTAGAAAAGGGGGAACAGAGGAGGCTCGCCAAACTTCTTGAGCATCTCCAGGAGCCCTTTGGCTTCTTGTCATCAGCACCCCTGATCTTCTCCCGTGGGTCAAAAAATCTCAGCATTGGCTGAATTCCTAGACCTCTCCCTCTACTGTCCTTGATTCCACTTTCTTTCCCAGATTCCTACCCTGATCCTCTTCTACTCTGAATCAGCAAGAGTAGGAAAACGTAATGTCAAGGATCTGGATGTTCGTTCATGTGCCGCTGAGTAAGGTCTCACAGTGAAAGCATTCCTCACCGCACTCTGGAAAACTGATCAACTTTCTCTGCTTCTGGTATCAAATACAAACTACTTTAGTAATGGCTTTGAAATGGAGTGCTATAGCAGCCCCTTAATTAGTATCTTCCTGTACAGTCTAGGATTTTTAAGGCTTCTAGTATACAACAGTTAGCAGATCTGACTGGAGAGGCCGCACAGTGGAGCAGTAAAGGACAATTACTTGAGTTCCAGCTCCAGCTCCTCCGCAAGTTACATAAACTCAGTTTCCTTATCTGTGACAGGTCACAGTAATCATAAGGGCTTCAACACAGGTAAACATTCATGTTTATGTTATCATATATCACACACCACCACCAGATGCAATCCTTACTCCTTTCTAGATAGACAAAAAACATTAATAAAGCTATTTTATATTTTAAAAAACACTGATAACAGTATTTGATAAGCTCATTGCTGCCCAAGTTAGTATGTACTTCCCTAAGCTCTTCTTAAAATGTATTACTAGAAAAATTTCTAGTGAACATTCTTTAAGATTAAATGAGGATAGTTATAACCACAGTTTTTTGTTTTTGTTTTTTTACTAAAATACACATTAAAAGTTTTATTATTTTTAAAAAATAGGAATCTGGTTTCTTACCAAGACAATTTGAAGCATCAACTTGTTCTTTCAAAAAATCAACACACATTTTCTTCACAGGTTCAATCTGGTACTGGTTTGCTGCATCTAATAAAGACTGAACGTTGTTGCTGTTCACAGAAATTCTGCAAATAAGTTAAAGTGAATATTAATTCTCTATATTTTTTATTTAAATAATGCTACTGTAGAAAATGCATCCAACTAGACCCTGAAATTAAGCAAAAAATTAAAGTTTCAGTCCTTGAATTAGTATAGCAGAGGACCTTAAACTTCTCCCTCCTGTCAACTCAACCCCCTCCCCACTCCCACCCCCAACCCCCTTCCCACACCAGGGCCAAATCCTTGAAATTTTTCTTTCTGAAGAATCTGGAACACACTGATTTGCTACAGTGCTTTGCCATGATAGATCCCAACCTTACCCTCCACTACAGAAATAATCTTCCGTAACTTACCTAGCAGTATAAGCAAATTCCACAAGTTGTTCAATAATGTCAGGTTCAGCATCTTTGAGTTCTACTTCAAAGGACTTTGATTCAAGCATGTTAGCTAAAATGAAGAAGAGAAACACAAATGGCATGAGTACTACCACAGAGGAAACAGCTTATTCCAGGCCAAGTAAAATATGGAGAGGAATAAAAGGACTTCTCTGGAAAATACTCCTGAAAGCCCAACATTCTTATACTAAAATCAAATTAATTCCCCACACTTGAGATATGCCTTAAATTATCTAAGAAATTAGTGAATTAGTGTATTTCTTTTTAAAAAAAGGGGGGTGGGTGGGAGTGAACAGAGAGAAATAAAACTGGATTTAGTATTTTCCCAACTTCTTAAATAACTTAGTAGCTTTCTTTTAAATTGCTATGAGCAAAATGCCTGATGTTGCTAGAACAAACCTATGAGAACAATTACCATTGTATATAGTCAGCTACAACTAGCAAAAGCTCTTCTCTTCCCCTAAATCCTGGCAGGTAGATGCATTTCATAACTTGATGAAGCTCTTGAAACTACTCAGTAGAGGTACAAGGACTTGGACCCAATTCTCAACTCCAACTCTAGGATTCTTTCTAGTATTACCTATATATGCAAAAGGCTAAAATGCTAAGTGTCTTTCCACTAGTCTGACTGGTCGCTATGACGCGCACTGACCATTTATAGAGAAATGGCAGCGGGGACCCGGTGCTGACAAAACAACTCAGCTTTCCCCCAAATGGGACACAGGCCCGCCACCACCCTGGAGCTACAGCCCACTAAATCCAGCCAACACTGCCGAGACCCCATGGCCAGAAACGGTCGCTGTGGGTGTTGGGTAATGACGTCATGTAGCAACACCCGGCTTCCTCTCCCTAGCAACTAGCCTCCTTGCAGTTTCTTTAGCCCAGGAACCCAACTTGCTTTATAGCCAGGTGGAAACACCACACTTTAATCAAATGTCTGTGAAGCATTTTCCCTTGCCTCATCTCATTTGACCCTCACAGAAGTCCTGCAGTAGGTAGATAAGAGACTTGGTGGAATCCTATTTTCTTTTCATTAGCTGGAAAATGGAGATTTAGAAACTTGGCCCAATTGAAAAGTAGTAAGAAATGGTGGACCTTGAAAATGACTTCATGTTTTCTCACTGTGCAGAATATAGTCAAACACTGATGCAGTTAAATATTTTACCCTTTGTTCTCCCCGCATGATCTACAATAAAAATCTGTTTCGTGTTGATATTTACTGCTGTTTGCTGACAATTACCTGTAAGAGAAGTTGGGGTGCTTCACTGGGCTGGAAAAAGTTTAGCTACAGTCAGAAAGCTGGTCTAATTAAGCAAGTTTATTCTATACTAGAGGCCTGGTGCATGAGATTTGTGCACTTGGTTGGGAGCGGGGGTCCCTCAACCTAGTCTGTGCCCTCTTGCAGTCCAGAAGCCCTCAGGGGATGTCCAACTGATGGCTTAGGCCAGTGGTTGGCAAACTGCAGCTTGCAAGCCATATGTGGCTTGTCACTCTGTTGACTAATGAGTTTGTCGACTACTGCTGTAAGGCAATTACCCTTACCCAGAAGTTTGACTTCAGGTTAAAGACATTAGTACATTATTAAAATGTTTGTAAAGTGTTTTTCCCTAAGGCAGTGGTCGGCAAACTCATCAGTCAACAGAGCCACAGTTTGCCAACCACTGGCTTAGGCATTCGGACATACTTAGTGCTGCCGGGTGGGAGAGGCTCCCATGTGCTCGCTAGCAGTGAACCCGGCTTCTGGGCTTGTGGCTGAGCGGTGCTGGAAGCACACTGACTACCAGGGAGCAGCTCCTGCATTGAGCGTCTATCCCCTAGTGGTCAGTGCATGTCATAGCAACTGGTCATTTAACTGGTCTATTTGCATATTACCCTTTTATTATATAGGACATGTAAAAGGCTAAGTTGACTCGCACATGTGCGATACATATAAAGCTCTCGCTGGCACCAATCACACGCGTGTTTTGTTCTGTCACTGTCGATCGTGAATTTGGTTGGCACTTCTATTATAGAGAAAGGGCGAATAGCGATATTAAAATATTTCTTCTAATTAATTTCCTTTCAATGTGCACGAATTTGTGCACCAGGCCACTAGTATGTAATGTTTCATTTTTCTTTAACTTAACTTGCTGGATAAAATGTCATAAGGTTTATCTGTTCCTTTGCCTTTCTACCAGAGGTTAAGAAGAAAACTGTAGGCATTTAAGTTGAAGCTGTATCCCCATTAATAAAGAACTGGGGCTTTTAGGGCTAATGAAATGACATGATTCCTTTGATTAATCATAACCATGACCACTTTTCAATCTCTTCACTGTTTTATGATCTTAACTTCATTATAAATGAGGGAAAAATGGCTTGTTTTCATTTAGACTCATCCTATGTAATAAAGATGTAATATGCAAATGGTTGTCATGCCGTGAAGCATAACAACTGACCACGTAACAACCAGATCACAGATCAGCAGGAGCGTGGGTCAGGAAGCTACAAGCGGGCGGTGGAGAGCTACAGGAGGGGGCAGGGCGGCAAGCTATGAGAGGGGCGGGAGGAGCTATAGGAGGGTGGGGCAGCGGGTGAGAGCTACTGGAGGGCAGCAGTGAGCTACTGGTGCACGGATTCATGCGCACTGCTACTAGTAGAATAAAGAATATGTTTGACCTTAAGATACTTACTTGTGAACATTAAGTTAAAAAAGTGACTGGCCGCTGCAAGGACAACACGATGAGCAGGTATCTTTCTTTCCTGGACCATAAGGATCACATCACACAATGTTTTCTAATCAAGAGAGAGAAAAATAAAATCAGAAGGGGCTCATTGGGCCTGGTTTAGCAAACATATTAAACAGGTGCTTGTCAAATGCTTCATCTCTATTTCTTATTTAAATGTGTGGGTTTTTTTCCCAGTAGAGAATTTGTTTATAATATGACCTATTTAGGAAGGACTTACAGAGTGCTGTCATGAGTTTTCTGTACCCAAATCAGCACTGAGCTTCCCAACAGTTAGGAAAGTCTTTATAATCAGCAAAGAAGTAGTCTACTAATTTTTTAAGGGAAGATAATTTTTTTTTCTGAGAAAAATCCTAAGCTATTTATCACAGTGAGATTTTATGGGGACAGTAAATGACATAATGACAATGTCCTTAATGGCTTTTCTTTCTGGCTTAATCCCTATGCACTTACTCCCCATCCCTCCAACAGAGCTGTCCGCTAGCTCTTTATCTATGAGTATGCTCTATTTTGCTTGGTAGTTCAGTTTGTTCATTAAATTCCACATATGAATGAAATCATATGGTACTTGTCTCTTTCTGACTGCCTTATTTCACTTAGCATAATGTTCTCCAGGTCCATCCATGCTGTTGAAAAGGTTTAAAACTTTGTTTTGCCCTGGCTGGTTTGGCTCAGTGAATAGAGCATTCACCATCTGCCTGGGGACCAGAGGGTCCCGGGTTCGACTCCGGGCGGGAACATGTGCCTTGGCTGGAGGCTCCTCTCGGACCAGGCACTGGTCCGAGGCAACCAATCAATGTGTTTCTCTCATATCGATGTTTCTCTCTCTCTTCTGCTCTCCGGGGGGGGGGGGGGGGGGGGGGGGGGGAGGGAATAAATGGAATATCCTTGGGTAAGAATTAACAAAAACAAAAAGAAAAAAAGAAATGCAATGCCTTGTTAAAAAAATAAAAACAGCCTAAACTGGTTTTACTTGGTGGATAGAGCATCAGCCTGCGAACGGAAAGGTACCAGGTTCCATTCAGGTCAAGGGCATGTACCTTGGTTGCGGGCACATCCCCAATAGGGGGTGTGCAGGAGGCAGCTGATTGACGTTTCTCTCTCATCGATGTTTTTAACTTTCTATCCCTCTCCCTTCCTCTCTGTAAAAAATCAATAAGATATATTAAAAAACAAAACAAAAAAAACAACTTTCTTTGTTTTTACAAAATAGTATTCCATTGTGTAAATGTATGCTTTTCAAACACAACAATCTGCTTTTGAAAATGATCTATCCTTGATAAAATCCAGAGTACACACTGCATTTCTTAAGACATTAACCTTCATATCTAAACGGAAACAGAAAAAACTCAGAATCCAGAGTGGGTGAACCAAATGTCCATGCAGCACTCTTTCCTTCAACAACACTTCTCTCAAATGTACTTCTGATAGCAGCTGGATACCAGTCACTTTTAAACTGTAGTTTCTGACCAAGGCCAAAACAGTCGTCACTAGGTTGCTGAAAGAAGGCAGATTTAGACTAAGTACTAAAAATGTTGGAAAAATTGAATATTAAAGAAAAAAGTAAGGCTTATTAGAACAATTAGGGATGAATTTCAAGAAGAAAAAACATCCTTTCTGTAAAATAAAATTTCAATTTCTTACTGAAATTAAATATATAATTTATAGGAAAGGATCAGAGAAAATTTACAGCCTGGAATATGTTAAGCACTCTTAAGAACTGGGAAAATAGGCCGAACCGGTTTGGCTCAGTGGATAGAGCATCAGCCTGTGGACTGAAAGGTCCCAGGTTCGATTCCGGTCAAGGGCATGTACCTTGGCTGCGGGCACATTCCCCAGTAGGGGGTGTGCAAGAGGCAGCTGATCGATGTTTCTGACTTTCTATCCCTCTCCCTTCCTCTCTGTGAAAAATCAATAAAATATATTTAAAAAAAAAAAGAACTGGGAAAATAGTATTTTCAGACTAAAAAAAAACAAAAACCTACCATTCACAGAAATAGTTCAGAGGATATGGCATTTTGCATTTTTACAGTATTTCGCAGTAGTTTCTGATAAATAAATCACCGCTATTTCCTATTTTATTACTCCAGGAATAAAAATCCAAGTAAGATGGTCATGCTTAGATTGAGAAAGGAAATGGGCCCTAAACAGTTGGCTACCGGATGAACAAAATCTCCCTTTTATGGCTTATCTGAAGATTTTAGACTACTGCTTAGAAATTATATGCAGATTACTTAAAGTTCAAGCTATTGTTATTCTAATAATGTCTTGAATTTTAAAAATGTTATTTCCTTTTATTTGAGGAGAAAGTTCAGAGAAGGCATAAGTCTAAGGTAATTTTACTACCAAAAAAAAAAACCAATATGCAGGTACCAAAAACTAAAACAATGATTTGGTTAACACTAAAACAAGCCGATCAAGTTCCTTAAGAGAAAAATAAAGGGAGCAGGGAAGAGAAGGAAGGAGGAAAAGAATGGACAGAATAGTAAGCAAATAAGATAGGGGAGGGATTTGTGGCTGCTGATGGAAAGTTCCAGAAAATGTAGAGAGAGCTAAACTGAAATGTAGCAAAAAACCTTTCTAAGGCATACTCAGCAATAAGGAGTTTTAGTGGAGTGAATTAATAGGACTGGAGGACATTAGGGAAATTAGAGGGATCATAGAGTAATTTAGTCTTAATCTAAAATCAAACTTCGGCTGGATATTAATGTTATGTGTGTGTCGAGGGGGAATGAAAGGGGAGGAATCATTTTTATCCAAATGGTGCCTTTATTTGACTGTACTACAATAGGTCGATAGGTTTCAAGAAGAAATGGGACTGACCTAGAGAGAGTTCCCTCCTGCTATCAGTCATCTGGGGAAGAGGCGAAACCACAGATAAGAAATGGGAAGAGAAAGAGACAGGTAAATTGGAGAATGTGAGAGTGACAAGTCCTCAGTGGAATGAAGAGAAACAAAAAGCACCAGTTGAGTGCTCGCTTCGGCAGCACATATACTAACATTGGAACGAAACAGAGAAGATTAACATGGCCCTTGTGCAAGGATGACACGCAAATTCAAAAAGTACCAGTTGAACAATACGTGTTCACTGGATAAAACAAGAAAAATAACCCCTGCAATTTCTCTATGTCCCTCATGTTAGTTATATCTTTGTATTAAATTTCAGTTTTTGAATAGTCTCTTATAAACAGCACAGATTTTTGTGTGACTTAGTTGGAAGTTCTCACCATCTAAGAATATTTTTAGTAGTGTTTAATTCTTCATCTTTATTACTGATAACTTATGTTTTACCTTACAAACGCCATCTTATTTATTTATTTTGCTTTCTTGCTGTCTTCATTTTTCTTTAACTACCAGTTGCTATTTTGGACACATTTCTTCCTTTAAAGACTGACTTACAGATTTGTCAAGTATATGAAAACTTAACTCAGCAGGGTATTAGTCAAATATTGTTCTAAGAATGCAAGGAGGGTTCAAAAAAAGTAATTCTATTAATGCAATTCATCATATTGACAGGTTAAAAGAGAAAAACTTCTTGTAGAAAAACTGCAATAGATGGCAAAAGACTGTTGAATAAATTCACTTTCTGAGACTTTAAGAAAACGAGGTGCCTGCATACTAAAGGTCAAATATCAGAACCCCAGAGCAAACATCAAATTTAATGGTGAAACAGGAAAGGCATTCTCATTCAAGTCTGAAACAAGTGGAAATTTGATACATGATAAAGACACCATTTCAAAATGTGGTGAGAGGGTGGAGCACAGACAAGGCTTAGGGCCGTGAAACTATTTTGTATATTGCTGTAACGGTTGATACATGTCATGATATATTTGTCAAAACACATAGAATGTACAACAGAAAGAGTGAACCCTAATATAAACTATGATTAATAATGTCAAAATGTTGGCTCATCAGTTGTAACAAATGTATCACACGAATGCAAGATGTTAATAGGGGAAACTGGGGGGTGAGGGCCTAGGGGTAAATGGAAACTTGCACTTTCTGCTCAACTTTTCTGTAAAACTAAAACTACTCTAAAAATAATCCAAAAAATTAAGTCAAAAAATGTAGTGAGAGATCAGGTCATTGAAAAAAGGTATTGGGATAAATGTTACACTTATATGGAAAAATTAGATTTCTAGCTCTTAATGTACTCCCTCTTCCTCTGGGGAACGTAAGCACTGGGAAGGAAGTTTCAGTCCTGTTCTTGAACTGTTACTTGTGGAATAGTGACAATAGGATGGACAAGAGTATGGTAGTGTCACATGGAGCCAGGCCCCCTGGCTCATTCTTCTTCCATAATTCTGCCGCCAAAGGGGAAACCCTAGAAGACCCAACAGCTGAGTACATCTCATTGACAAGTGTCTAAAATGTTGTCTAAGAAAAACAATGTGTCTTATGAAACATTATTAATATAGATGAAATTCCTTCTTTATATGGTAAACATTTTCCCTACTCACCTATTGATAAGCGAGTGATTCCTCCCAGTGAGTTTAGTCTTAGAGTCTATCAATTATAGGCATCTATCTAATATCTCAACCACAAAAGTCAAAATTTTATGTTTTTTAAAACCTTCCTCAGAAATGGAAGTTTCTCTTCTCTTTTTGGTTGGGAACAATAATGTGGGTTAGGATTGTATAATAATGTCAACCTTTGCACTATTTATTATAGAGATAGAGGAGATTTGCTTGGATCTCTTCAGGTTTGTGGAGATGGGGAAGATGCTGTGCTAATCTTAAAAGTTCCAGGGTTTCTTTGACATGCAAAAAAACATGTGGCATGTGGTACTCACTACCTTGAAATTGGAGAGATTCAGCTTTAGAGGCATTCTATGAAATCTAGTCCAATGGAAGGCAGCCTACACTTGCAGCTGTTGAGGAAGCTCTCCTGATTATCCAAACACTTAGGCCTATGCCTTATTGCTGAGACTGAGCAGTATGAGAAACCAGGGAGAGCAGACAGTTGCAATTCAGTTGCTATCACTTTAATTTATAGGAGATCACAGATGTGGGAATTTAATAAAAGGACTCATAAGAGTCAAATTTGGGGAATTTTATGTTGCTAGTTGGAATTAGACGCAGTGCTTTAAGTCATGAAGTTCACTGCAGACTATCTGGAACACTATGAATGATATCTTGGGAAATGGAAGTGAACTTAATTGATATTTTCCATTTCAAAGCCTTCTGGAGTGAAAACTTAAATAGCTTCCTAAACTAGCCTTCAGAGGACACACAAAGGAACAGTTATTGATAGAGGATGCTTCATCAGCACTGAAGATAGAACAAAGCACTCCCTGGGCCAGTAAGAAAATAGAAACCCTAAAAGACAAAGTAAACTTGGAAATAAGAACTTACAGCTACTAGGTCCAGCTAACTTCTGTTGGAGTGGGGTGGGACTTTGGTGTCCGAATTCTACGAATGCAGTAAGTTTATATAAGGATCAATGTCCAAATGAGACACAAGAGAACATACTATTGACAGGTAGTAAAGTAATTCCCCAGATGCAGTGCTTCTCTAATAAAACAAAGTAGAAAAATTAGGCTTTTCTTAAGAAGGCCATACACGGATAGGTCTTTCTACTCACCTCTGCAAACCAATAATCTAAATTTTGGGATCTGCATATTTTTATGTCCTGCAAGGGGGAAAAAATAAGATGGCTGGACCCCAATCCAGCTTATAGGGTCTACCATAAGACACAGCTTATGGTCCTGCTTAAGTAGAAATAGGTGGGCATCCTATATAATAAAGAAGTAACATGCAAATTGACCATCACACCATCACAAAACGGTGGTGCCCACAGTAGGGGCGGGGCCGGCTGCTCCATGTGCCTGCCACTGGAGTCCCCCCAACCCCACTGGTGGCCTCGGGTCCTCCTGACTGACAGCTCACCCAGGCTCCTCCAATGAGCTGCCCATCCCTCTCTTCCTCCCTCTCCCGAAGCTGAAGCCTGACTGGTGTCCAACAAATTGGAAGTTATAACTCATGTCATTGAGTATCCTCCATTCCTTAGCTGGGGCCGGCCGCTCCATGTGCCTGCCACTGGAGTCCCCTCAGCCACGCCAGGGGCCTCCGGTCCTCCTGCACCCCCCACTGACTGAGGCTCAGGCAAGCAGGGCTGGCTGAGGCGCAGACAAGCCTCGGATGGAAGCTGCTCAGCTGCCCAGAGTCAGCCAAGGCTTGTGCTGCTAGCAGTGGCAGCAGCAGAGGTGTGATGGGGGTGTCCCCTTCCCGATTGCCTGGGTCGCCTCCCGCTCCTGAGGGCTCCCAGACTGTGAGAGGGGGCAGGCTGGGCTGAGGGACTCCCCCTCCAGTGCATGAATTTTCATGCACCGGGACTCTAGTCATTAATAAAACAGCAGTATCTTAAGCTCTAACTTAGATTAGGATCTTGAGATCTCTCCCTCCCTCCCTGCCCCCCCCCACACTATAAAATTAGAAAGACAGATATAAGCTCGAGACCTCATCTCCTTTCCTTTGGGTGAGGCGAACATTAGAAATGTTCTTCCCTTCCAAGCTGCAGTTCTTTTGCCCTCTGTTCCCAATACCACACACATAGATACAGACACAGACAGACAGACAGACAGACACACGACATTCTCCTTTCAGAAAAAAAAGTCTTATCAGTAGTTTTCTTTCTTTTTTTAATCCTCATCCAAAGATATGCTTTACTGAGTTGAGAGAGAAAGGAAGAGGGGAAAGGAGGGAGAGGGATCGGGAAGGAGAGGGATGTAGGAGATGAATGTAGAGGAGGAAGAAAGAGAAAGAGAAAGGGAGAGGGGAGGAAAGAGAGAGAGGGTTGGAGGGAGGGTTGGAGGGAGGGAGAAAAACAGTGATTGGCTGCCTCCCCTACGCACCCTGATGGGGAATCAAACCTGCAACCTTTTTGGTGTATGGGACTACACTCCAACCAAACGAGCCACCTGTCTGGGTCCAGACTTTTGTCTTTAAGCAGCAGAATCCACTTTCAAATGACCCGACTGTATATAATTTATATAGACAGGACGGTTTCTCTGTAGTCAGAACTAGCCTGGCAACCCAGGGATGGGACAGGTCCCGTCACTATTACACTTAATGAGTCACTTAAAAATTTTGGTTTTGATCTTAGTAGTGTCTTTCTGGGGATGGATTCTGTAAGTTTAGAGATTTAGGAGCCCTAAAAAGAATGATTCAACCAAATGACACAACAATATTTTTACAGAACTGCAGGTTAAGATTGCGACCTTGTCATTTTGGGCTCCTCAAGGCTCCGGCTAAAAAGAACAGAAGTGATTACATTTAGCTAGGTGCCTGACTCCAGCTCTCTGTGGGGCAGAAGATGGCTGGAACTCAGGGGTCCCCTTGAGTACCTTGTGGTTGTTGAGAGACACTCTATTTCCTGAATTCCTACATAACTTTCTGGACATGACAAGAATGAAAGGTCTGCCCCTTTTCACTCAGCCACCATTTCTCAGGGGTGTTTTGACAGCGAGTGACCCTATGGGATGAGATAATGCCTCCCTCCAGGATAAAGAGCAGGCTTACTTACCGCTTGCTATAAGAATGGTAGATTTCTTAGCTCAGTGTACACCCATTAGGCCCCACGATGTTGTCCTCACAGCACTCGTACAAGAACTGACATATATATGCTGACACTCACAATGCTGTGCTGTGGTAATCAAGTCTGTTGTCTCTGACACCGGAGTCTCATGTCTTCTGCCAACATCCATTAAACAGCAACAGGATAGCTAATCACCCCTTAAGCAGCCAAAAACCGAGTCCCAGACCCAGCACTGGTACTGCCAAATCTAGTGGTAAATGTTAGTAAAAGACTGAAGTAGTTGTATATACAGGCAAGACCAAACGCTTAAAATACCTAGGACTAAAGGATCAGGTCACCCTATTGGATAAAGAACCTTGAGGAGTTGGCTAAAGACAAAGAATAGGAACATATAGTGAAAGGAGTCATAAATACAACAATAAATAATAAACTATAAATGTGGCTTCTACTTTCATTTCCATCCTTGTTCTTATCTATATATAATATATAGATGTAATATATATAATAGAGAAGTATGCTAATTAACCAGGATGCCGTAATGGGTGACCAGACAGGAGGTTGTGCACGCAGCATCAGGGGCGGGGCGGCAGAGGTGTCTGGGCCTGCGCTGGGGGAGGGCCTGGTCAGCAGTAGCCCGGGCTGCTTCAAGGGCCAGAGAGGGAGGCAGGGCCAGACCACGACTCCAGAGTGGGTGGCAATTTTGAATCACATGTTGGGCTCCTAGTATTTATATAAATTTTAACTAGTTTCCTATCTTCCCCCCCACCCCCGAATCATACCAAAAAAATCTATTATTACTTAGCCCTTAAGATCTTGAAATGATGATAGGATAAATGAATATCACTAAGTGATCTTGAACTTGGAGTTAGATATGGTTAAGTGAAAAAAACTTGAGTGGTGACCTTGTTTTTTAATGATAGGAATGAGAATAGGAGCACATATGTTTGTATCGGACAACCTAAGTTGTAGACCACAGTGGACCTTTGTAGATTCCGGCTACTTGGCATCCAATTTCCCCTGCCTATTAGAACCCCAAGCTCCCATTTCCGGAAAATCCCTCATGATGGACTATCTTGAAGAGGGCAATTCTCAGAGCCTGCCTCTCATTATGGAAGCAGAGATTTATTTATTTTTTTTCTATTCACAGTAGAGCCCAAATCTGGCAAACGACAGAAGGCCAGCCAATTAGACTACCTCCAGGATTCTGAACCTTGAGTGAATGACAGGTGGAGGGAAAACCACCTGTGGCAGCAGCAGCAAGTGGTTAAGGCTGTTCTTGCACAGTACCCTGGACTCCATCCAGGGTTTCTGCAGCCTTGCCACCAGGGAACCCCTGCTTCCCGCCTATCTGCCACACCCGCCTGTCTTCCAGCTGTGGTCAATGCTGGAAGCTCCAGTATCCTTGCAATAAGTTGTTTTTTACCTGAGACAGAACAGGTATCTGTTGCATGTGGCAGATGTTATGAGAATAAAATAGGACAAAGAATGTAAAACACTTTACAGAATGGCCGGTGGGAAATAAATGTTCAAGAAGTGTTTCACAAGAGACCCTAAGGTGACACGTAGTAATTTACAGGCTTGGGGCGGTGAGTGTACAGAAGTTGAGCCATGTTAGTGTGTGAGCCTACATGACTGCCCAGCAACCAATGCTCCAACCGGCCTGCGGTTCTCTCCTGTCACTTTCGATCGAGCTTTCACAGAGCTTTTAAATTCCAGTCATGCGTTAGTTTATTTAACACGAGGAAACTAGAGTGGTGCCCAGGAAGGTCTCAAAACGTATCCCTCAATGTTAAGGGTCTTCTGGACTTCACTGACACAAAGAAACACCTTTCCTAGGTGCGGCAGTGACGAGGACTCAGCCCTGCTTGGTAGAGCCCTTTACTAGTGCCGTCAGGTAATAAAATTAATATAAACAAAAATTTAGGAAAATAAGGGAAAAGGTGTGCAACCTAATTAGATAAGATGCCACTATACACCCACTAGAACTGCTAACATCATAAAGACCGAGAATACTAAGTATTGACAAGGATGTGGAGCAAAAGCCTCTCTCTCGCACACACAGCTGGCAGACATGTAAGCTGGCAGAACGCTGGAAACTATGACAGCATCTCTAAAGCTTTATGCAACCTAACCTGTAACTCAACAACTCCACGGCTAGGTGTTTCCCAACAGAAATGCATATATGTGCACATCAAAGACATGCACAAAATGCCCCAAAACATCCAAAGTAGTGCTCTTCTTAACCGTTCCAAACTGAAAACGACCCAGATGTCCATAACGATAGAATGGATACATGGTGGTGTCTATGCAATGGAATACTACATAGAATGAAGATGAACTAGACCAGTGGTCGGCAAACGGCGGCTCACTAGCCACATGCAGCTCTTTGGCCCCTTGAGTGTGGCTCTTCCACAAAATACCACGTGTGGGCGAGCCCGTACAGTGCGATTGAAACTTTGTGGCCCATGCGCAGAAGTCGGTTTTCGCCCGGGCGAGTCTATTTTGAAGAAGTGGCGTTAGAAGTGGGGGTGTTCATTGGTCGGGCGACTGGAGACGCAGCGCAGGGGAAGCACGTGATTCCGGCCCGAGTTGAGTGAGCCAGGCCGTCAGCAGTGTCATTGTGCAGTGGTTAGTGCTAGTCGCATCTGCAAATTGCTCGCAGGTGACAAAAGTACCTACTTGAAGCATCAAGTTATCTGTATTTTTCCAACCAGCCGCAAATCCTACAGGTATTTTTGTCATCAATTTAAGAATTATAATTATTTTGTGTTGGTGGCTTTATTATTATAAAATGAAACTTTTTTTAGGTGCTCTGTTTGACATGGCTACAAGGAAGAAGCAAAGAAAAACAGAAGGTGAAAACCGTGAATTTAAAGTTGAATGGACCAAGACTTTTGCGTTTATTCAAAACTTAAATGGCCTTCCGACCTGTCTTATTTGTCGACCTGTCTTATTTGTCGGGAAAAAATTGGCGCATGACAAGAAATCAAATCTGCAGAGATACTTTACAACTAAACACGGGTCATTTAGCACTAAGTATCCTGTTGGTCATGCATGGAAGAAGGCAGCTGAGAAACTTCAGAACAGTCAAGAAAAATCAAGTTCTGTATTTAATTACTGGATGCAATCTTCCAACAATGCTAATATTGCAAGTTTTGTGGTTAGTCAAGAGATTGCTAAGAGAGGAAAACCATATACAGATGGTGAATACGTAAAAAGTTGTTTTATAAATGCATCTGAAGAGCTATTTCGGGATTTTAAGAACAAAGCAGATATTCTAAAAAAATTAAAGTTACTATTGTCTGCTAAACAGTGAAAGAACAGTCAAAATGTCTTCGAATATAACCAATCAGCAAGGTGAAGATCTTAAATTGGTTTCGGCTTTATCAATAGCAGTTGACGAGTCTTGTGACATAAATGATACAGAGCAAGTCTCACTTTTTGTACGATTTATTTCATCTACAGGTCCTAAAGAAGAACTGTTGGGATTATTGCCACTCAAAGGTCAAACACGTGGAGAGGATATAGCAAATGCTGTAATTGAGTGCATTGAAAAACATCATATTCCACTTGATAAAATTGTCTCAATTTCGACAGGGTGAAAAGTATGACCGGGGTAAGAAACGGGTTTGTTGCTATTTTAAAGAAAAAATTAATCACGAGATACTTACATACCATTGCATCACTCATCAAGAAGCGCTTTGTGTGCAGACATTTCCAGAAGAAATTTGCAAAGTTATGGAATTGGTGATTAACATTATCAACTCCATTACAGCTAATGCTCTTAATCATCGCCAACTTAAAGAATTTTTAGTTGAAATGGAGAGTGAGTATGTAGATCGGCTGCTGCATAACAAAGTATGTTGGTTATCAAGAGGAAACGTTTTGAAACGTTTCGCTTCCTTATTAACAAAAATTAAAGCATTTCTCCTTGAGAAGGGTGTTCACTATCCAGAACTAACAAACGATCAGTGGATCCAAAAATTTTATTTCATGGTAGACGTTACGTCTCATCTAACTCAGCTTAATCATAAAATACAGGGGGAAGGAAACACAAAATTTTCAATGTTAGAAGAAGTTATTTCACTCGAAAAAAAATTATCTCTTTTTGCTCAAGATTTTGAAAGAGAAATTTTGATTCACTTTCCAAGCCTGTTGAAACATCCCCAAGAAAATAATTCTGATATTGACATTTGCCATTTCAAAACAACATTTTTAAATCTGAGGGAAGCTTTTTTCAACAGGTTTCAGGAATTCAGAAACAGCGAAGTGACATTAGCCTTTGTTAAAAAAAACCTCTTAATGCTACTGTAACAGAATTAAATTTTTCTCCCTTTAATACTGACATTGGCAACTTTGAAATGCAATTGCTGGATTTAAAAAATAAAAAATTGTGGAGCTCAAAATTTGACGTCTTTGTGCTGATATAGAAATATTGGAGAAAAACAAATGTGAACTTAGTTCACACCACAAATGGTCTGCTTTGAAAGACCTGGAGAAGGAAGATATGTTGATTTTTAACACCTGGAATAATATTCCTGACTCATATAATCAACTGAAAAAACTAGAGTTTGCTGTTCTTTCCTTATTCGGGTCTACATGTTTATGCGAATAATCATTTTCAAGCATGAACCTTATCAAGAGTAAATTGAGAAGTCATCTTATTGATGAGAACCTGGAATCGTGCCTAAAATGAAAAACAACAACATACAAACCTGACTTACCCAAACTTTCCAAGGAGATGCAAGGCCGTTGTTCACATTAGTGTTTGTCAGTCATGGTCATGATTTAATTTATTAAGTTTTATTCAATGTACCTTTTTAAGACTTAAAACTTTAAGTAAAGTTTATTAAGTTAATTTTAGGGAACGTTGTGGAGTGAAAGAAGATGTAGTGTGGAGGACGGAGAACGGTATGTGGAGATGGTGTGGACATACAGAGAGGATGAACGAAAGGAGATAGACGAAACAAGTATGTAAGACGAGTGTGGATGGGAGAGTTGGAAGGGGTCGACCTCAGCGAACGTACTTCAATCAGACTGAGGACGTTTTTAGCAAAGGCCAGCTTAGGAGGACCCTAATTAAGTTAATAATGGACCTACCTATACAGTTTAAGTTTAAAAAATTTGGCTCTCAAAAGAAAATTCCATCGCTGTACTGTTGATATTTGGCTCTGTTCACGAATGAGTTTGCCGACCACTGCACTACAGCTATATATAACAACATAGATAAAAATCACAAACATAGTCTTTAAGAAACTAAGACAAGAATATTTACTGTATGATTCCATTTATATAAGTTAAAAAGAAGTAAAAGGAAAATCTATGGAACCACTTAGAAGAATGATGGTTCCTTTGAGGGGTAGTGTCTGAGAAGGACATAAGGAGGGACCTCTGGTGTATCAGTCATATTATATTTCTTAGTGGTGGTGGTGGGATCACTTGGTAACAATTCATTGAGCTGCACTTTATGATTTGTGTCCTTTACGTGAAGCCTCTACTTCATCGGAAAATGCACTTAAAAACAAAAGGCCGGAAATGACTGAAAGGGTGATGGAGGAAAAGGCTCCATAAGAAGTTGAAAAAAAAAAAAAGCTGAAGCTGCAGGTTCTGCAGAACCCTCTTTCATCACTGTGTATAAGATTGGCTACAATGTTACAGAGCGATGAAATGACCTAAATCATATTATCTAAAAATAATAAAACTAATTAATGGTAGCCCAGGGATTGGAATTCAGGTTTTCTAATTTCAGTGTTCTCAAATTCTTACAGAAATGTTTCATAGAGGGATCCTTGTCATTCAGGTACTCGTTATCCTGATTTCCAAAGTACTGAGGTCATAAGGTCATGATTAAGAGCTTTAGCAAAAAATAGTCATCATACAAAAATATTCACGAAAGAACAAAGACACATATAAAATCGGTCCTCACTCAAACATTCCTTCTCTGGCCAAACCAGCTTCTATTCCTGCCAATCCCTATCAACTGCCCTTGTCAGTCATTCCTGGTGAGTCTCTCCTGCGTTATGATGTGAAACAGAACCACACGAGTGCAATGTGAAGCAACTGAGCCTACACACCTTACAACAGATGCAGGACTCCGTGCAGCTGGAAAAGGACTATTGGAGAACTCTGGACTTACAGGCCAAGCCGCTGACAAAAGGAGGATCCAGCAGATCAAGGCCAGTTAACCACCGTAGAAGAAATGTCACCCAGCATCCATTTCCCCTTCCTACTCAGTACAGAATCCTGATTTTCCCCCCAGTAACTGTATTTCTATTTTGACAGTAGATAAACAGATATTCAGATAGCCCAAGGCTAAATCGATGGATATAAATCCACTTTAAAACCTAAGCTGGAGCTAAATTATCCAGTCTCAGGCAATCCCCTCCCCTCCTCAAGTATCAAGTGATACTGTAACCCACGGGCACCTTGTCTATGCAAGAAATGAGGCGATGCTTTCCAATGCTGCAGTCCACGGAGGAAAGCGCAGCGTCTGGAGGAGTGGGAAGGTTGTTGAAAACAGATGTGAGCCCTGGTGGACTGGGTACCACTACCGTAGCTAAATGCACCAGTAATTTGAAGTCGGTGGTGCCGTGTATATATAAAATGGTGGTACGGTCACAATGAAAGCAACATGAATGCGTACATAAAAATAGGTACACAAAGTAAATTACATAAAATATTGAATTCAGGCATTCACGGCTCTTTCAGCACAAAAGCTAGGAAAGATTCAAAGGCATTCCCACAGAGGACCTCCTGCACCCCGCCAGGGGCGGGGGAACAAAGACAAGATCCCGCCCGTCAGAATTCCCTTAAAGAAACCAAAGCTAATACCTTCCTAAGGATCCTAAATTCCTCTTCTGCCATTCCCAGTCCCATCGGAACCCCTTAGATAAGCAAACCAGGTCCGGCAGGTACTCCCACAACCTGCTTTTGTCCTCTTGAAAAACTGGGCCTGGGTCACAAAACCTAAATATTCTTAACCCGTCTCCGTAGACTCCTATTTTCCATAAAGTTTTACAGAATCAAAAAGTAACCAAGTGATTTTTTTTTTGATGCTCTACTGGTATAAGATGTTATGGAATTAAAAAAAAAACCCACAAAACTTCTCTAGCCTCCCTTCTCTGGCGCATTTAAAATCGGTTCTTTTCATAACCCACCTCTCGCCGACGCGCGAAGACTTTCACAAACGCGCCTCCTCCCCGAGACCGAACAAAGAGCCCGTCATCGCGGCAGAGGCGCACGGCGCCTTTAAGAGGCAGCGGCGCGGCACTGATGGATGACAGCTTCTGCTCGAGATTAACATGCCTCGGAGGGGGCGGGGATCCTCAATGGAGAGGATCTGGATCTTCAGGCCAAACGTTGCTTCCCTCCCCTCTTTGGGGGGGCTTCTGGTCGGGCTGTGCCATTGCGCTTCTGCGCACCCGATCTCCCCACACCTTACCTTGCTCCTACCTGGCTCGCCGATGGAGGGATGGGTCCCCGCCTCACAAGGCCATAACGAGGGCAGAGCTGCTGCACCCCCGATACCTGACACCGAATGCCAGCCCGGGGTGTGTGTGTGTGTGGGGGGGGTCGGGGGGGGACACACGGATCTGACCTGGGAGCCAGGGCATCGACAGGCCGGGAGGCACTGTTGCTCCGCAGCAGCTTAAAGCGACCCTCTACCAACAGCAGCATGCTGGCGTGCAAAAGGGAGGCAGGGGGAGGACGGAGGGAGAAGAGGGGTCCGGATCCACAGGGCGCGAATTACGCCCAGGAAGCAAAGGGGTCAGAGTCCGGACTCCGCCACCCGCTCCCCCCGGCCCCGCCGCCCGCCACTCCCACCCAAGGCGTGGCGTACCTGTTTCCGCATGTTGTTCATGACACCCATGAAGCCCGCCAACAATTTCGCTTCTTCTCGAGCAGCAAGCTTCTTCTCCGTCTTCTTCTTGCAGCTCTTGTCCACCACGGAGGTGGCCATCCTCCGTGAGCTCGGTGCACGCCGAGGGGCTGCACGTTCCGGGCGCGCGGGGGCTGCTGTTTACACCGGGCTCCGCGGCTGGCACTGCGGCGGTGGCGCAGGCGCGGCCCCTGCAACACAGCCAGGCCTGGAGGCCGCTCAGGAGGAGCCGGGGAGCCTGCGCCGCGGAACCCGCCGCATCCCGAGGAGGGCCGGAGCGCTAGGGGAGCATGCGCAGTGTGCTGAGGGGCGGGGCGCTGTGGGGGAGCAGGGGGGAGGCTGCGTCACAGCGGCGAGCCGCGGGCTCAGGCACGTTATGCCGGCGCAGGGCAGCCTCAGTCCCGGCCCTTGTGCGGGGGGAGCTCTGACTGATTTCCCGCAGGCCGAAAGTGGCGCGTCCTTTCCCGTAGGTCCATGGTAGATTTTTGTTTTATTTTATTTTTTTTACAAATTTATATTACGTGGTGAGATGATCTTTTTTGGATAACGAACCGGGGCGGCTGAATACAGTAAAGTATCTCCCATTAGTGTCATCTCCATTGGGACAGGGTTGGTGTTTTCTACCCTGCACTGTGGGAGATTGGCATATCAATAAGTATCACTTTGCTGCAAGTTAAAGGCTTATTACACGGAGTTATTTACTCATCCATTTCTTGTTAGTTGACATTTAAGTTGTTTTGACTTTATTATCAAAAGACTAGAGGCCTGGTGCACAAAATTCGTGCACGGGGGGGGGGCGGTGTGTGTCCCTCAGCCCAGCCTGTACCCTCTTCAATCTGGGACCCCTCAAGGGACATCCTTCTCACAATCCAGGACTGCTGGCTCCAAACTGCTCGCCTGCTTGCCTCGCTGATTGCCCCTAACTGCTTCTGCCTGTCAGCCTGATCACCCCCTAATCACTACCCTGCCAGCCTAATTATGTCTAACTGCTCCCCTGCCAGCCTGTTTGCCCTCAACTTCTCCCCTCTGCCGGCCTCCCCTGCAGGCTTGATCGCCCCCAACTGCCCTCCCTTGCAGGCCTGGAACCTCCCAACTGTCCTCCCCTGCTAGTCATCATGTGGTGGCCATCTTGTGTCCACATGGGGGCAGCCCTCTTGTGTGTTGGAGTGATGGTCAATCTGCAAATTTATTAGATAGGATAGAGGCCTGGTGCATGGGTGGGGGGGACCGGCTGGCTTTCCCTGAATGGTGTCCTGGATCAGGGTGAGGGTTCCCTTGGGGTGTGGGGCAGCCTGGGAGAGAGGCCTGTGGTGGTTTGCAGGCCTGCCACACTCCCCAGCGACCCAAGCATAGGCCCTGGAATCTGGGATTAATTTATGTTCTACAATTGAAATTTTGTAGCCTAGAGTGGAGCCAAGCCTTCTGCTCACTCTGTGGTGACAGCCATTTCTGTTTGAAACTTTGTAGCCTGGAGTGGAGACCTAAGGCTAGGGCTGCCATTGACTCGGCAACCCTAGCCTCTGCTCTCTCCAGCTCTGCAGCTGCTGCCATTTCTGTTCAGATTATGTATCTTTTATAATTGAAACTTTGTAGCATTGAGTGGAGGCCTAGGCAGGCAACGGCAGGCAGAAAGCTTGGCTTCCTTCATTGCCAGGGAAACCCAAGCCTCTCTCCTGTTCTTAGTGGCGGGAGCCATCTTGGTTGGGGTTTATTTGCTTAACTTGCTCCTGATTGGCTGGTTGGCGTGGCTGTGGGCATGATTTGATCAGAAGTACAAATTGCATATTACTCTTTTATTAGATAGGATTGCTATGAACATGCTGTCCATTTTACCTCCTTGTGAAACTGGAAAAGTGGCATTCGTGCTGCCCGTCACTACCAGAACCAGTAAGTAGAGACAAGCATTGAATTTTTATGGGTGCTTTAATTCACGTGGCTGGCGATCTGGAAGACCCTAAAAGACCGTCTTATATCTCATCTCTCCTTTTTTTATAAGGAGAGAAGTGTAGGTCAAGGGTTTGAAATTCAGGAGAAAGTAGGTAAAGGGTCTGGGATTTAGGGGAAAAGTTTAATCAGGTGAAGCTCCAGCCTGGTGATTTTCCAAGCAACCCTTCACCTGCATCCTCGGAGGCTGACATTCTCTCCCTGGAGCACAATGGTTCAGATACTGTCTTGGTCTATTGCAGTCTTCCTGGGACACAAAGGTCGAATTGCTTGTGGATCTCCTGAAGTCAGGGTAGGTCCAGTCATACATTTCAGTCCCTGAAACAATAGTCTTCTACATGCATTAATTACCAAGACTATTAACTATATAACTAAAATGAAACATTTTTAACTTCTTGATTTCCCCATTATGCCCCACTGTTAGTCTATCTTGTTTCGATGAGATTAGT
Organism: Antrozous pallidus; assembly: GCA_027563665.1. Lineage (NCBI taxonomy): Eukaryota > Metazoa > Chordata > Mammalia > Chiroptera > Vespertilionidae > Antrozous > Antrozous pallidus. The sequence continues at coordinate 73,629,962 of CM050521.1, read as the reverse complement.
TTCACTTGGAATAAAAAGAAGAGATTAGTTCCATATGGAAGTAATCATTTTGCTGTTGAGCATGTATCTTAGTATTAGAAAGTCTTGTAGGGGATTTGGGAACACACTTAAGGGAGCACATTGTATGAAACAACAAGCTATGATGCTGAAAAAGATGAAAAGAATGAAAAAAAAAATGCCTCCCTAAGACCAGTAACACTAGGTAGCCAGGAGGTTAGTTTAGACCAGTGATGAGCAAACTCATTAGTTAACAGAGCGCAGTTTGCCGACCACTGGTTTAGGCAAATCGATACCAAAGAATCCCTCTCTTTGTTTTATCTTGCACACTACTTTATTTACTTGCTTTGCTTTATGCTCTCGGAGCTGTGAATTGTCAGTCAGGTTGAAATAGCAGTCCTTTAAATTCTTCACATCCGTGATTTTGTCTTAAAAGGAGGTCGTCTATAGCTGCCTGCTTTTCTATTAACACTTCCCTATCTTGTCCTAGTTCTTGACTGACACTGATGGCACTAAAGCCTCCAGAGGTGGCATGCAAAGCCTTTACCACAGTGTAGGCTGATCTATAATAGTACTTACTTCTATATTCAAAGAGGTTACCACGACTGGCATTACATATAAAAGATATATTCAGCGGGTTGAGAAAGGAGCAAACCACTGTTACAGTCAGGTGCAAGGGAGAGCTCCTGTGGAGTCTGTGAGCCTTCCTAGAGCCGTGGTTGGCAAACTGCGGTTCACAAGCCACATGCGGCTCTTTGGCCCCTTGAGTGTGGCTCTTCCACAAAATACCACAGCCTGGGCGAGTCTATTTTGAAGAAGTGGCATTAGAAGAAGTTTAAATTTAAAAAATTTGGCTCTCAAAAGAAATTTCAATCCTTGTACTGCTGCTATTCAGCTCTATTGACTAATGAGCTTGCTGACCACTGTCCTAGAAAACATGGTGCCCTGGGACTGGTTGCTGGAACAGAGGAATAAACAGTCCTGTTATGTAAGACCAGAGAAGAACCAAGCAATGCTTAGAGAGATGGAGTTACACACTTTATTATTATTACGCGTGGGTCGAGAGAAAACTATTTCAAATTCCGGCCCCCACATGGAGGAACTTTCCCTATTTATATATTTTTTTTACCTTCTTTGTCTCCCAAATATGGGTTTTTTCCCCTTTGTAAGTTCTTAAAGAGCCCTATGTGTGGGGGATTTGAGAACTCAACCAAAGGCTTGGCCTGGGCCCAGCGCTGATAACCTTGTCCAGGGAAGGTTTATGGCTTCCCTGAAATGGGAGTAGTCTTATGTTCCTTATTATTTAAGCAAGCAAGCATTTACAGAAGCCAAAATAGCCAGGTTAAAATTTCAAACAGTTTTTATATTAGGTGGATGCTTCACTTCTGTATATTAGAAACAATCCTGCATGCAATTTGATGTGACCAAAGGCATAAAGTACACTAGTGGTAGTGTTGCAATTCATCTCCACACCTGCTGAAAGCATAAAACAGTTTTTAGTACGGTTGACAAAAGTTGCACAATCCTCAGTTGGGGCTACATTAGTAACTTTTAAGGGAAACATTTCCCTGTCCTTTAGAGTTACCACAGGTCTCCAGTTATAAATATCAGGCCCATATTGTTTCTCTTAGCTTTTCTAAATGTCAAAAGACCTCCATTTGCTCCTTTTGTGAAGATAACAGATCATTCACCTGGAGGGAAGAGTTCCCAGTGGACAACAGAAGGTGGTAACAAACTTGGATACACTGATATCAGATTTTTTGTTGTTAATCCTCACTCAACGTTTTTTTCCCATTGATTTTCTACAGAGTGGAAGGGAGGGGGACAGACACGGAGAGAGGAATATGATGTGAGAGAGACACATGCAACTGAGGTACATGCCCTTGACTGAAACTGAACCTGTGACCCTTCAGTCAGTGGGCCAACGCTCTATCCACTGAGCCAAACCAGCCAAGGCTAGGATCATCTATATTTTAAAATATGTATTTTACTGCTTTTTTACAGAGAGGAAGGAAGAGGGATAGAGAGTTAGAAACATCAGTGAGAGAGAAACATCCATCAGCTGCCTCCTGCACACTTCCCACTGGGGATGTGCCCGCAACCAAGGTACATGCCTGTGACTGGAGTCAAACCTGGGACCTTTCAGTCCACAGGCCGACGCTCTATCCACTGAGCCAAACGGGTTAGGGCTAGGGTCATATTTTTTAAACGAGCTTTATGACAGGCAAAAGGTAATTTTTCAGTGTTATTTTTTTTAAATGCCTAATGAGGCTGCGTATGTTTTCATATGTTTATTGGCCATTAGTGAATTGCCTGCTCATGTCCTTTGTTCTTTTTTCTTTTGATTTTTCCCCCTCTTATTGATTTGTAAGCATTCTTCCTTGAGGCAGGTTTTAGGCAAGTTGAGTTTTAGATAATATATGTGTGAAAAATGTCTAGTAAGCATTGAACACTCAGGATGAGGTCTCCAAGAAAAGAATATAAATGAGCAAAATCATATTACTGATTCATAACTCAAGGAGGAAAAGGATCCAGCAGAGGCAGAGCAGTACTCAGAGTGACCTAGAAAAACATGTCCTCTTGTGACCCTTAGTAGTCAACGTTCTGTTACTACACAGCTTAGTGTGGCCTGCATGCCTGCGGGGAGTCCGATCCTTTTGTGAGTTTTACTCCCCGAGAAGCCCCAGGGGTATTGATTCATGTCCAGATGTTTGTCCATCTAGCTGTTATTTTTCCTTAGCAAGTCCAAAACCCAGTGTGCCCCCTTGAGGATGCCACAGAGCCTTCCTGATGCTGTTAACTCCAGAATGTGCTATGGATGCAGCGTTGACTAAGACGCTCGGTGCAGTGCCTCCTGAAACCTGAGCCCGGGCCAGGCCATGTTCTCTTTGCCCACTGTCCATGCCACCACTGCTGAAGCTGAACCTCAGGATTGTCGCCTGCTGACCCAGGCCAAGCAAATCGCTGTGGCTGTAATTGTGCCACCACGGATATTGCAGATCCTAACCCAGGTTAAGATTGTTCCTTATAGTACAGAGGAGAAATGCACAATGTGTTGTCAAATGGGATCTACATAAAATATGACTGAGCCTTATCACCTTCAAACTCGTATGGTTCACACTCACTTCTCCGGGGGCAGTGGCTGTGTTGGGGTCAGACCCACTAATGAATCCAGGCCAGGACTCAGGTTTCCTAATTGATTGCTTCACCTGTCTCTATCCGTCCTCACGGTAAATAAATCATCTCCTAGGAATCTTGTTGTTCTTTTCTGTCGCCTAAGTTAAGTTCATCGAAAACTGTGATTTGTTTGACTTGGGAGGGAAAGAGACAGATCCTCACTTCCATTCCTCCAAAATGTACAATCATGTGTTGAGGGCTCTGACCAATGCATTCTCATTCCCAGCAGCATTTGTTTGAGGTGGGAGAGTGCTATTAAAATGTTCTGTTGTGACTCATAGACACAGAGGACAGATTGATGGTTGCCAGAAGGGAAGGGAGTTGGGGGACTGGGTAAAAAAGGTGAAGGGACTGAGAAGTATAAATTGGCAGTTATAAAATCATGATGGGGATATAAAGTACAGCATAGGGAATATAGTCAATATCCTATCTAATAAAAGAGTAATATGCAAATTGACCATACCTCCAAAACACCTACAAGCCATGCCTATAAGCCACACCCACCAGCCAATCAGGAGCAAATAAATCCCAACTAAGATGGCTGCAGCTACTGAGAGCAGGAGGGAGGCTTGGATTTCCCCAGCAATGGAGGAAGCCAACCTTTCTGCCTGCCCTTGCCGGCCTAGGCCTCCACTCAATGCTACAAAGTTTCAATTTTAGAATATACATATATCCCAAGAGAAATGGCAGCAGCCACAATGCTGGAGAGAGCAGAGGCTAGGGTTGCCTGGGCAATGGAGGGAGGCAAGCTTCTGCAGTCCTAGCCCTAGGCCTCCACTCTAGGCTACAAAGTTTCAATTATAGAATTTAAATAAACCCAAACAAAAATAGCTGTTGCCACGAAGCGAGCAGGAGGCTTGGCTCTGCTCCAGGCTACAAAGTTTCAATTGTAGAGCATAAATCAATCCCAGATACCAGGGCCTCTGCTTGGGTTGCTGGGGGGTGTGGTTGGCCTGCAAACCACCATAGGCCCTTGATTAGGCTGCCCCATGCTCCAAGAGAATCCCCACCCTGATCCAGGACACCATTCAGGGCAAACCAGCTGGCCCCCACCCATGCACCAGGCCTCTATCCTATCTAATAAAAGAGTAATTTGCAGATTGACCATCACTCCAACACACAAGAGGGCTGCCCCCATGTGGTCAAATATCCTGCCCCCATGTGGACACAAGATGGCCACCATAAGATGGCCAGCAGGGGAGGACAGTTGGGAGGTTCCAGGCCTGCAAGGGAGGGCAGTTGGGGGCAATCAAACCTGCAGGAGAGGGCAGTTATGGGTGACCAAGCTGGCAGAGGAGGGAAGTTGATGGTAAACAGGCTGGCAGGAGAGCAATTAGACATCAATTATGCTGTCAGGGTAGTGGTTAGGGGGTGATCAGGCTGGCAGGCAGAAGCGGTTAGTGGCAATCAGGAAGGTAGGCAGGCGAGCAGTTGGGAGCCAGCAGTCCTGGATTGTGAGAGGAATGTCCAACTGCCTGTTTAGGCTCGATCCTCAAGGAGTCCCAGATTGGAGAGGGTGCAGGCTGGGCTGAGGGACACCCCCTACTCCTCATGCACAAATTTCATGCACCGAGCCTCTAGTATTGTAATAACTATCTATGGTGTCAGGGAGTGCTAGAAATATCAGGTGGGGGAATACTTTGTAAAGTATGTAATTGTCTAACCACTATGCTGTACACCTGAAACAATACGGAATAATATTGAATGCCAACTGAAATTGGAAAAAAAAGTAAAAAAAAAAAAAAAAAAAAGTCCTGTTGCATCACATCAGCACCTTTCTCACTTTCTTACCCAGGCAAAATTAGGTGAAATGTTGGATCCCCAGTGGAGGTGAGGTTTCTATGAGACCCCTACCAAGTGAGGAGCCTCAGAATGTATTCATAAGCTCATCTCTTTTTGTAACATTTGCAAAAGTAGATATTTTTGTATTCTTTTTCTCAAAGCTCTCTCCTCCCAGTAATAAGGACTTCAGGCTCTGCAAAAAGCTGGATCCATCCCTGACCTTAGGCAAAACTTTGTAAAACAAGTTATTTTGTTGTTTTAACTTTAAGAGGTAAAGTACCATAATAGTATCTAGCCCACTTGATTCGGTCCCTGACTCCATTTCTCACTAACAGGGAAATGCTGAGTGTTACTTGACTTCTCTGAACCTGAGGTTCCTCAGCTAGACAATGAGAAAATAGTGCATGTCTTCAAGGGTTGTTGTGGGAATTACAGCACCTAGAATGGTGTTTGGCACTTGGTAAGTAATCAAAAGCTTTGTATGCTGTTATTTATTTGCTCCAAAAATACCTTTCTTGGAGAAGTGGGTACTTATTTCCCATGTTTTCTACATATCTATTTCTTTTTATTTCTTTCCTAGACCTGACCAAAAACACACATAAAAAAACAAAACTTGAATATGAGGAGAAGAAGCTAGAAGAATGGGGCTCTGCTTTGGACTCCCGAGCAAGGAGGAAAAGGAGCCAAGCAGTAAGTTTTTTGTTCATATCTCAAATTTGAGGTTTTCTGGGTGATTAGATTGCCTTGACTTTCCCAATATTACAAAAACAATTCCTATCTAGGCAAGGAGGCTAGAAAATGTCTTTCAAAACCACTCACTTTTAGTCTAAATCTGAAAGGGAAAAGTCTGATACTGAAAGGATAACGAGGAGCCAACATTCTTTGAAATGTGATAGAACAGGACAAGGTGGTGGTCTTCAGCCCGTATACCAATACGTCAGGTGGCCGTGCCCGGAAATGTAGTGTGTGTGTGTGTGTGTGTGTTCTCCCAATTAAAATGACAAACATATTTAGTCTCCCATACTCATGGGAGTCTTAAGTGGGGAAAAAAGATTATAATTTAGCCCTGGCTGGTGTGGCTCAATTGGTTGGGCATTATGATCAATGTTTCTTTCGCTCTCTCTCTCCCTTTTCCTTCCTTTCCCTCTCAAATCAATAAAAGAATATTTTAAAAATATGATAATTTAGTCACATCTTCAGCTTAAAAGGTATGAATTATGTACATAGATGCTCTGTGAAAAAAGACTTGGGAATGAAAGACAGTAGTACCTTAGATACCTTCAAGGAATTATTTGGAACACAGAGGAAACCGAAGGAGACTGGAACACTTTTTATAATTGCCTAATTGACTTTTTTGCCTGTGGGTCATACACTAATTCACTGTAACCGTAGCTTGTAATTAAAATGCTGTTTCAGTTAAGAAGACAACATGACAATGAATCGTCTATGTGAGGATTTCAGCCCAAGGCGTTTGTTCTGCCTCTGAACTCGGGTCAGGTTGGCTGGAGTAAGGACATGCTCTTTCTGAATTCCTTCCCACTGAGCTTCATCTTTCTCCAGTTTATCTTGAGTATCCATCTGCTGCCTGTCCCACCCTTTTAAGGACAGATGGATTCTCCTGAGCTTATATTTATCTTCATTCTTCCTCATTGCCTCCCTCGATCCCACAAACACACACATCAGAGCCACCCTGTAAAAATCAGTGGAATTTTGCCCCCACCACAACTTCCTTCGCACTGAGGTCTTACAGACTAGACTTTCTAGGTAACTCTTCCAGCTTCTCTGGGTTTATTTTCTATCCTCTTTCCCTCTACATTTCCACATACCTTTCTCCACACTCCACAGGCATTTCCAACAATAGACAAAACACACAGAAAAATTACAAACGATGATTTTCTAAATCCCCCAAATAGGTTGAACACAATCCCCAACTATTCCATTGCTGTCCGAACATTCAAAATTTGTTGGGAAAATCTGTGTGTGTGTGTGTGTGTGTGTGTGTGTGTGTGTGAGTGCAAGCATTTAAAGGGAAAAAAAATCTTTTGTCTTATTATGTAATTTCTGGTTCCCTCACTGAGTTCAGTAAAAATCAGACAAAACAAATTATTCTAACAAATCATTTTATTTAAGAATGTTGCTTTTAGCCCTGGCCGGTGTGGCTGAGTTGGTTGGGCATCATCCTATGCACCAAGAGGTCACCGGTTTGATTTCTGGTTGGGGCCCAGGCCTAGGTTGCTGGCAGGTTGCAGGCTCAATCCCCAGTTGGGGGCCTGCAAGAGGCAGCTGATCTATGTTTCTCATCCCTGTTTCTCTTTCTAAAATCAATAAAAACATAATTTTAAAAGAATTTTGCCTTTAAAGCTCTGTACTGTTGCACACATTCCCTGAGATACCTACCCGCCCTTCACAGTTCACAGTTACTTTACCGATGCCACTTTCTTCTTAGCTCCTACCTATGTACAGGAGGGCGCCATCCTTACATTCACCCAAGAGTATTGCTTTCTTTGTAGTTTTGATGCCTTTGATGTTATGAGACACACACACACGAACACACACACACACACACACACACACACACACACACACACACATACTAGTAGCCCATCGTATGGTAACGCATGCAGTAAGCCGCCTGGTGCTTCCGTGGGAGCTGATGGGGAGCTGATGGGAACTGCAGCGTTCCACCGGGAGCCACGCTACTTCCGCAGGATCTGAGCAGCTGCCGCAGGAGGCAGGAGGCAGGAGGCAGGAGGGACCCACACTGCTTCTGTGGGAGGTGGGCCTGCCATCTCCTCTCCAGGCCTGCACTTGTCCGCGTCCCCTGTCCCTGTCCGTGTCCATTCAGCTCTGCAGGCTGGGCACAGGCGGTGAAGCAAGCATTCCACCAGGCCGCTCACACTGCCCACTCTCAGCAGCTGTCCCCGCCCCTCCCACCCCCCACTGGGGGATTCTGGTGGGGCTGAGAGGACTGGGCACCACCATCTTTGTGATGGAGTGATGGTTAATTTGCATATTACCCTTTTATTAGGTAGGAGATCTCTCTCTCTCTATTTATTTATATATATGATTTTAAAAATTATTTTATTTATTTATTTATTTACTTTTGTTTGCAGCAGCTCTCTAGACCTGTCCTTCCCAGCCTCTCATCGGCTGACTGCCACCATGAAGGACATGACCTGGACTTTTAAATACAATTCACTACAACCATCTCACTATCCCCAAATACCAAAGCTCTGTGTAAGAGAAAATGGGTCCAAGGGCCTTTACTGAAAGAACTTTGAAATAGAATAACTTCCTTATATTCACTATTTCTGTTATTTTTTTCTTTGTTTCCCTACAAAACGGGTGAACATTCTGCAGGGCAATAAAACCATAACATCTTTGGGTCTGATTTTGCTAAAGCTGCAAAATCCTAACACCTCATTACATCCTTGAGGGTAACCTCTAGCCTCCCAGGGCAGCAGCACCATTTCTCTTTCACCAATTGTGGATTGTTAGTCGAATATACTTTGAAAACAAAGTGGCCATACCCACTAGAATCGGAGGAGGCTAAATCGGGACTGCAAAGTTCCACTAAGTCTTTTTTTCAGTAATAACTTTGAAAGTTCCCAACATTAATCTTTGTCAGGGAGCCAGCACTTTCCTCTACCACCATTGCTAGAATTGTGTTAAAGCAGGAAGAAGTAGGCTCTAGGAGGCATAGCTAGAGATGTAGCCCATGACTTTCAGTTTTGTGTGAAATCTGTTTTGGCTACTCAGAAACCTCTTTTGTTCATTAGCTAATTGCCCACGGAGTTCTATTTAGACAAAACAAACAAACAAACAAATAAATGGTTCCCTTTCTAGTTGCCTTCACAGCCACTGCTGTTTCTCTTGAATGCAAGAGTCAGAGAACTGTTTATAAAACTGGACCAAGAGAAACCGTGTGGATGGCAGGGATTTATTTTTTTCTCCTTATCTTGGAATTCTTATTCTAACATGGCACATTCAGTAAATGAAGTAAGCATATACAAACGTCACTAGACTATAAATACTTCTTGTCTATGATCTTTACCTAGTGCTGGCATGTGATGAAATGGATAAATGGAGTTTCTGAAATACCTGTTCAAATGTCAGTATCTTTTCCAAAAACAAGGGAATCAGGTATCCTGTTAACTCACATGCATATCTTTTTTTTTTTAAGGAAAAAAAACTGTTTGGGTTTTTTTTTATTGTTGAAAAATCATCGGGAGGTGGTGGATTGATGATTCTCTCTCATCATTGATGTTTCTGCTTCTCTCCTGCTCCCTTCCTCTCTGAAATCAATAAAACATATTTAAAAACAAAAGAAAATCTTACATACATTTCTTCATCCTCCTGCTAAGCACCTCCAATTTTTTTCTCTCTTATCTTCAACAGATATAGTAACTTGAATACATCCCCAAATTTGGTTCATTTGTGAGTTTTAAAGGATAACTCCTCTTCTTTGGGGGTGCTCTGAGCTTCTCAGTGACCGGAAATGAATACAGCACTTGTTGCCATGTGCTTTCTTAGCATTAGCTGCTACTTGCTTCAGACAGCAGGGAAAAAGCTGTTTTCAAGACTGAAATATAATAACATCAGCTAACAGATTCTATAGTAGTCCCTCAAAGTGGATAAAAATCATATTCTTTACCTGGTAATCTGTGATAGAGTCTTAGGAAGAATCTTGTAACACAACAGCAGTGTGTGTGTGTGTGTGTGTGTGTGTGTGTGTATTTTTTTGTGTATGTGTGTGTGAGAGAGAGGGAGAGAGGGAGAGAGGGAGGGAGAGAGAGGTGTTTAAATGTTTAGTTGATTATTTTTGCTTGAGAAACAATCTAGATTTTTAGAGAGAGTTTGGACCCAGCTCACATGACCTCTGCGCTAGGGTGTAACGAATCCTTTCTCTCTGCCCTCTGGCTGCCTCACAAAGGCACTGGGAGAAGGCTGTCCCCTCCATCCCAGAGTGGCTGTGTTTAATGCTTAGATCCAAGAATCTGACATTAGTCAGGGTTCCTGTCCTCTGGGTGGGGCGGGATGCCATTTGCTCTGATGAAAACTGCAGCTAAGGGGAGGAACTAGTAAGGGGAAGAGCTAGTAAGAGAACCCCTTAGAATCCAGTGGTACCTAATTATCACAGGCAAAGAATAAAAACCCACAATGGGAAAAAGTGTATTGCCTGCTTTAGAGAAAGCTCCAGAGGATCACAAGCCACAGCTACAGTGTCCTTGGAGAACACTTGACTTCTCCATCACTGCCAAGGCGGAGGGTAAAATGAATACTTTACTTCGTCCGTCTGGGAACCCCATTTAACCTCAGAGGAACAGAGATTGTCTGAGACTGAATATTCGATTTCTTGCTCATGGTTTATATCTTGTCTTCTTTCTGCCTCTAAAACAATTTCCCCAAATCCTTGTGGTTTACCATCCTCTTTCCTTTTCTGGTTATTTGTAAATAAATACCCATAAGAGATTAAAGCAAGAAAATAAATTAGAATTTTTGGCCGAAACCGGTTTGGCTCAGTGGATAGAGCATCGGACTGAAAGGTCCTGGGTTTGATTCCGGGTTCCAGGTTCGATTCCGGTCAAGGGCATATACCTTGGCTGCAGACACATTGCCAGTAAGGGGTGTGCAAGAGGCAGCTGATCAATGTTTCTGACTTTCTATCCCTCTCTCTTCCTTTATGTGAAAAATCAATAAAATATATTTTAAAAATACCAGTTATTGTTTTGCAGCCCTTTTTCAAACCCTTCTTGGCACCTGGAAATTTATGTCTGTGGTTTTCTATATTAGCATATTTTCCTTAGTAGAAACATAGTAGAAAGTCTCAGAGGTCAGTGAAAAACCCCAGCCTCTAAGAAAAGTAGGACCTAGCAACTCAATCTGTTTGGAAGAGTGAGTATAAACTCAAGACTTACAAAAGGCACATGTCCCAGCTCTGCTCCAGCAAGAAGTAGCACGCACTCACCACAAACTCTCCTGAGTACTTACAATGCTCACATTTGGGTCTTTGATACTTTTCTCCACTAGAAGGAGCCTGGACTCCTCCGACTGTAGCGGTTTCCAAGATTAGAGACAGGGAAAAAGAAATTTAAATGGGTAGGAAATACCCTTCTATTGCCAGAAAATGAGGATTCTTTAGAAATACAGAATAGTCTGTGCAGACAGGGCAAAAGGAGCACATTAAAGGTGTTCCCACTGACTAAATTTTGAAAAATCAATCATCAAATGATTATTTTTACTACTTAAGTTCACAATGGAACTCAAAAGCAAGAAGTTAGATGGAGCAGGAGGCACCCTCGTGGGCACAGACACCCCCACAACAAAGACCAAAGGTTCGGCACAGGGAGGCCTCCAGCCAGGACACCTACCTGAGGCTGCTGGTCACGCTGTACAGGTTTTGGGCCGGACGAGCCAATTCACCTTGCGAGCCGTGCAGAAGAGGTTCGTGAATGGCACCTACCGGCCGCCCCTATTCCTTTCCCTGATGATCCAAAAGATGATGCTTCCTGGCTGGGGCCGGGGTGGGGGTGTGTGCAAAACCGCTGTGGTTGTGGGGACAACAACCCATGTTGTGTGTCTAAGAGGTGCCCAAACTGACGGTGTGAGCAGCCACGCTGGAGCCGCATCCTCAAGGCTAGACACAAGTTCCTCATCCTCAACTAGCTGGCCCTGGACTCCCCCAAGGGCTGTGGCACGGTCCTGCTTTCCGGTCCTCACAAGGGCAGAGAGCTGTCCGTGGCTTTCGCCAAGGCTCCTGGAACCACGCCAGACCTTACCTGCGCCAGGGGCTGGGGCCAGCCACAGCTACAAAACCCAGATCCTGGCTTGTTATTAAAAACATTTTGGATGTTCACAAAGAACACGGTTAAAATGTAAGCAAAAAGGTGGATATGAGACAAAAGAATGGTGACTATGAATATATTTGTTCAATTTTTACTTAATGAAATGAGATAATTTTTTTGTGTTCGATTTATGCCTTATTAAAGGATAATTTTAAAAAGCGGGCATTATATTTATATGGCTCTCACATGCAGATATTATTAAAATACAATTCAAGTGAGTAAATTTCAAGATGTAATTGGGGTTATTTCATGATTCATAAATCGGGCAGTCTTCCATATAGCAGATGGAATAAAGCTCCAAGGAGCTGCACAAAATGGAAAACTTCTATAGGCAGAAGAAGGCAGGGCAAGGAGTTTGCTCTAGCAAATAGTGAATTGTTTTAGGCAAGTTCGCTCTCCCTTTGGGGACAGAAGAGGTCTATCAGGTTGATTAACTCACTAGTGCTGACCAGGTTATCTATCCTATATAATAAAGGCCTAATATGCAAATTGACCAACCAGCAGAATGACCAGTTGCCATGACACCCACTGACCAGCAGGGGGCAAATGCTCAATGCAGAAGCTGCCTCCTGGTGGTCAGTGCGCTCCCACAGGGGAAGTGCTGCTCAGCCAGAAGCCAGGCTCATGGCTGGTGAGTGCAGCAGCGGTGGCGGGAGCCTCTCCTGCCTCCGTGGCAGCGCTAAGGAGCAGTGAGCCGAGTGGTAAGGAGCAGCAAGCAGGTGGGCAGTAAGGAGCGAGGGGTCCCGGACTGCGAGAGGGCACAGGTTGAGGGACCCCTCTCCCCAGTACATGAATTTCATGCACCGGGCCTCTAGTATATCTATGTTATAAAAGGACTGTGGCCATAACACCGTAATGCCATAATGACCAAACTACCGGTCACCTGGAGGTACACTGATGGATCGCACATCGTGGCGGGTCTGAGGTCCTGTGGCGGCACGGTATAGTCTGGGGTCCCGTGGTGCGGCAGATCTGGGGTCTCATATGATTTCGAGCACTGGGCCTCTGGTATATATAAAAGCCTAAGTGACCAGCCGGCCAATAGCTGTGATGCACAATGACCCCTCCCCCCCCTCCCCCTTCCCCCCTCCTCTCCCCCCTCCCCCTCCCCTTCACCTCCTCCTCCTCCCCCTCCTCCTCCTCCTCCTCCTCCTTCTTCTTCTCCTCCTTCTCCTCCTTCTCCTCCTTCTCCTCCTTCTCCTTCTCCTCCTCCTCCTCCTCCTCCTCCTCCTCCTCCTCCTCCTCCTCCTTCTTCTTCTCCTCTTCTCCTTCTTCTTCCTCTTCCTCTTCCTCTTCCTCCTCTTCCTCTTCTCCTTCTCCTCCTCCTCCTCCTCCTCCTCCTTCTCCTTCTCCTCCTCCTTCTCCTTCTCCTTCTCCTTCTCCTTCTCCTTCTCCTTCTCCTCCTTCTTCCTGGTCCAGTCAGGGCCTAGTCACCCTTCCTTGTTGACTTGGGTCCCTTCTGCTTTTTCTGGCTGCAGACCCTTAAAAGTATCCCTCCACTCAGCCTCTGGCCAGGCTGTTCATCCTGTGAGATCATCTCCCCCATGGCCACAACAGGGCCATGGCAGGCTGCTGGCTCTCAGCTCTATGTGTCACCAAGGGAGACTTGGGAGTACAATTGAGGGGGTTCTCTGTCTCTGTCTCTGTCTGTCTCTGTCTCTCTTTCTCTCTCTCTCTCTCTCTCTTTCTCTCCTCTCTCCCTCAGCCTTTCTCTCTTTGTCTCCCTCCTCCATTTCCTTCCCTCTCTCTCTCAGGGACCTCAGCACCCCAGTCTCCTAATCATGCCAGGACACGTGGACATTCACACTCGTGTTGAGATTAAGCCACTCAGCATAGCTCTCCCAGAATCCCATAGAAAGGGTCCAGATGACCACCCTGGAGCATGAGTTTCTCACTGTTCATCTTTCCCTTCCTCTGATCGCTCTTTTCCTTCTCACGACCCCCTGGACTACAAGTGGGAAAGTTTACTTTTACTTCTATCACATCCTCTTTCTACTGCAGTGTAGGTGTTTCTTGGCATAATGTTACAGGCAAACAGGAAAAGCTCTGTGATTTGGTTTGCCAAGTCTAGCTCCTAACATGCTAAGTGGGAGCCAAAGCGATGTAGAAAAAAATCTCTTTCACTTTGACAGTTTCCCACTGCAAAATCCTAGTTTATATGTCAGAAGCTGACTGTTACTTTTTTCATTCCTAATTACCATCTTCTCCCCGACAGGCACAGAAATGGGTGCTTTTAGATCTGTAAAGAGAAAGTCATGACTAGGAAAAGCAAAAGAGGAAAGCATGTGAATTTCCCATAGTTCTATTGTTGGTACAATGACACTTTGCATTTGTCAGGGCTCAAGTTGAGTAATAGTTCAGAAAATCAGATTTGTTTTTCACTGGTAGGTCTAAGATTTCCTTGGGCAACACTGTGGAGAGCAATCTGGGACATATGTGATACGAAGGTTGACATTCTCTTGTAAACTGCCATTAATTTTATGTCTGCATGTATTTTGGGGGTTGGGATGATGAGGATTACCTAAATAAGAAATAAAAATAAATGATTCATCTCCAAATTATCTGTCATCGCCGGCTAGGCAATAGAAATCCCTTGTCAGGTACAACACCCACCTTTAATCTCTGATCAAAAGAAGACATGCATTGTCATAATTCCCCTCGTCCTCTCTCTACGGCCAGATTCTGGGATATTCCACTTTAGGACAACGGGCTGCTGCCCTGTGGCATTCAGCACCTCCGAGGGAGATTCCAGTTCTTCTTGACAGTGACCTGGGAAGGTGAGGAGCACTATTCTAACAGTACCTGTAACTCTCAAAATTAATGCTGCTCCCGCTCTTTGTTGTTGTTTTTTTTTAAGAAAAGAAATGGGTGAAAAAAATAGATACAGAGGCAAAGAAGCATTGAACAGACTGTCAAACTACAGTGGGAAAGCAGGGGAGGTTAGGAGGCGGGGGCTGTAAGAGATCAACCGAAGGACTTGTATACATGCATATAAGCATAACCAAAGGATACAAGATACTGAGGGAGGGGGGAGCAGGTGAGGGCATGTGCTGGGGGTAGGTTAGGCCAGGGGGAGGTCAATGGGGGGAAAAAGAAACATATGTACTACTATTTGTAATACTTGAAACGATTAAAAAATTAAAAAAAAAAGAAAGACATGGAAACCATTTCCCACTTAGTGTTCAGCTTATCAAATCCTATCCAGAGTAGAGTTGTGTAGAGTCTCCTAGAGGAGATTTGAAACAAAACCCCAGCTCCATCAGGACTTGCTACAACCTGGGAGATGAACTGATACCTCCAAAGAAAGGGACAGGCCACATCTACTGCTTCTATTCCATCATTGTGCTGGCATGTAGGACCAGCAGAGATACCTTAATGACTGAACACTGATAGCATCACGCCCTGTGGAGTGAAACTCTACAACCTTCTCAGTAGAAGATATTATCTCCCTCATATATATCCCTGGGTCTTTAAAATCCCTTTAAAATTCAGAATCATATTATAAACTTTATGGGGAAATCTAAGCTGTCAGGTTGATTATCTAGTCAAGAGGAGAGTTGTAAATATTTTAAAACCATTCTGGGCAAAAAGAGAAAACCAGCATCCTAGGGACCCTTACTGTGTTACTTACCGCTCTCTGCAATATGAACTCAGCATGAGCACAAGGCCAGTGGGGCTAAAGTTATGTGTTCATATCTCTAGAGTATAGAGATCTTGACACAGTTTTATGCTCCTGGTCATAAGGAAAGCAAGGGAATAATCTTCATTTGGAAAAACATCTCGCTAAATAGTCGGTATTTTTAAATATCTATTGCTGTGTTGCAAATCACCACAAACTTAGCAGCTTAAAATAACATTTATTATCTCACAATATCTGTGCGTCAGGAGTCTAGGCACAGTTCAGCAGTGTCCTCTGATTGGGGACTCACTTAACTGCAATCCAGATGTGATCTCCCTGGAAGGTTTAACTGGGGAAGGACTACTTTTGGGTTCAGTTAGATTGTTTTCGCAGAATTCATTTTTTTCACATTGGTAGTGAGGGCCCTAGCTTCTTGCTGCCATTGGAGTCTGTCCTCATCTCCTAGAAACAATATTGTTCCTAGAGTTGCCTGCAGTTGCCTGCCTTGGGGACCTCCCAATATGGCTGCATACTTCATCCTGCTAGCAAGGAGAGTCTCTAGAGGGTGTGTGCTAGCAAGACAGAGTCTGACATAATGTAACATGATCACAGAAGTGACAACCCATCACCTTGGTCTCATTTTATTGATTAGTACACACGCAGGGGGAGGGGATTATACAAGCACATGAACACTGTGAAGCAGGTTCGTGAGGACCATCCTAGAAACTCTGGCTGCCACATGTGGGAGAGAAGGTAAGTCCTGCTGAGGGTTTGGATATTGCATAAGGTCCAGATTTAGGGGTTGGTGGGTGAGCTGTATCATACTAGGAAAAGGAAAGGCAAGGAGAGAGACAAAACAAGTGGAGAAAAGAGTCAACAAGATAGAGGCCAGGATTAGGCGAAGGCAGTGAAATGAAAGACCATGTAATAGCCTGACCAAAGGGGTCTTTTGAGAATGACAGTGCTTATGTCACCTGAGTGTAAACCCTCCCTGTCTCCCATGAAATCTGTAGTAGAACCTACTTTCTTCTGGAATGTTAGGTGGGAGTGATTTTGCTGGGAGTGATGTTGCAGAAACTGAAGAAGTTTGTCCAAGTTGGACATGAGAGGTAATGGAGGTGGGCCTGGAGCAGCTCCAGAGGACATGGCTGACTGGAGCTGAGGGGTTCCCAGGGGCTAATTCACTGAAATCTTGGAGAGGCCTTCAAAATTTCCCCTTGGCCAGGGAAGAGCAAGATATATGAGAGTCTAGGGTGCCTCCAGTCATAATTGGCATTACATAGAAATATGAGGACTTTTAATATTATTTTAAAATTTAAAAATTGGGGAGTGGGAAGTGGAGAGAGAGAGAGAGAGAGAGAGAGAGAGAGAGAGAGAGAGAGAGAGAGAAAAGAAGGGAATACATTTATTAACCTAGGGTGACTATGTCTTGGTTGCCTGGATCTCTCCCAGTTTAAGCAACAAATCACACAGTCACTGAATGAAGGCCCTCCTATATGCCAGGTCTGCAGAGTTTAAAGAGAGATTAAGCAAGAGAATGCTTTCTATGTATTTCTAGGACGATCCTTACCGCAAGTGCTACCAAATAAGGCTTGGACTTCCCATTTGACACATTTCAAAACAGTCTCAGAGAAGTTGAATAATTTGTTTAAGGCTGCACAGCCAGTAAGTGGCAGAGCCAAGATTCAGACCCATACCTGCCGCATCCCACAGCTCATCTTCTTTTCATTCTTTTCTCATCCTAACGATCGAGGGAATTTTGGGGCGTCTGACAACACAATATTATTATGAGCCTGGTTAAATTGTGTAATGCTTATTTCCCCATAATATATGCCTGCATAGCGAGCGTTAGGAACACTCCTAACTTCACACATCAATGATTTTAGTTTCGGTTTGAATTAACTGGGAAGCTTTTGGTTGCAAGTAACAGACTATCTGACTGAACATTGCTAAACAATAGGGGTCTGTTATCTTGCATAAAAAGACGTCTAGAGGTAGGAAGTCCCAGAAGGCTTAATGATACTTGAGCTCTTGGTCAGCTAGGCTGCAATTCTCTTGGCTTTCCCCATGTGGTCACGAGATAGCTGCCACTACTCCAAACAGCGCGCCCTCATCTAACAATACCAGCCAAAAGGAAGAATTTTGTTTTCCTATGACTGTCTCTTTTATCAGGGAAGAAAATCCACCCCCCCACCCCCCCCAGGGGTGGGGTGGTGGTGGTGGTGGTGGTGTGGTGGTAGTGAAGGATTAAAGAAGACAGACAAGAGAATAAAGCTGGGCCTAGGTGGGACCGAAAATCTTCTTAATAATCTTCAGCTGGTTTTCCTTATGCCTGATTGGGCACCTTTTGTTCTTAAACCACCGGGAGTAAAGGGAAATGAAAATGCCACGACTGGCTTCGGCCAGCTATGATGAATTCCCAGAGGCAGCATGGGCCTCCCCGGAGCAGACTGCTGCCTGGTACTTGAACAAACTTGGCATTCTAGTAGCGATGGGGAAGGAGAGACAGACAGTTGGATCCACAGTGTCTGCTGCAGGATTCCGTGCCAAAGGCTCCTAACAAGAGGACCCGTGTGGGCAGGGCCGCCGTGCTGAGTCACTGTGCTTGTGTTTTGGAGATCTTCCTAAACACTAATTTCTCTCTGTCATCCTTGCCCCATGGCTAAATGCAAACAGTTGGGTTCAAGTTTCGGGCTTTGCCCTTGTGAGAATTAGCTGCCATTCTCGGGTACATGGTGTTTTGATATAAAGCACATTATTATTCCAAACTCTGCTTTGCTTCTAATGTTTTTGAAGAAAGAACAATGAGTCATTTCTCACAGGATTGGAAATGTGAGTACCTCCCTTTGGAAATAGCACACAAATGTATAACTAAGAACGGCAAGCTCTCTCATCATGTTTTGTGCCCCTGGTATGATAATAACACAGTGATGTAATTACAACAGTAATGATAATGATAATAATAATACCTACCATGTATGGAATGGTGTCAACTACTGGGCTGGGAATATTTATACAAACATACATTTTAATTCTCATAACATTTCCATGAGATAGGGTTGCATATCCCCATTTTACAGATGGGAGAACCGAGAGAGAGGTTATAGGACTTGTCGATAGGGCCAAGATCTAGGCTTTGACTCCTGTGGACTGGCTCCGAGTGAGCTTGCTGAAGGAGTATGGTGTTCCACTCGCAGTAATCTTAGGATGTTTGCCACCTGCTGCAGAGCAAGAGGCAGGGTGGGGAAAGAGAGAGGGAAGGAAGATGTTTTCTAACGGAAACTGACCACCATGGGGGAAGCATTCAACATTCATTTGTAAGACGGAAAATCTTGAGTTATAGCTTTTGACAAGCACTATTATACTGTCAAGGCTAGCTGGGGTCAAATCCAAGTTTTGCCACTTACTAGCTGCATGGCCTTGGGCCAGTGGTCAGCAAACTCATTAGTCAATAGAGCCAAATATCAACAGTACAACGACTGAAATTTTTTTGAGAGCCAAATTTTTAAAACTTAAACTTCTAACGCCACTTCTTCAAAATAGACTCGCCCAGGCCGTGGTATTTTGTGGAAGAGCCATACTCAAGGGGCCAAAGAGCCACTTGTGGCTTGCAAGCTGCAGCTTGCCAACCACTGCCTTGGGCAAATTATTTCAGCTGTCATTGCCTCCTGTCGTCATGTATAACTTGGGACAATAGTACCTACTTCACAAAACTATAGAGAAGATTAAATGAGTTAATGGGTATAAAGTGCTTAAAACAGTGACTGGAACCTAATGATTCATTAAGAGTTTGTGGAAATAATGTGGGCCTGGAATCAGATGGGCTAAGGTTTGAATCCTGGTATTTAACATCTGAGTGACTTGGGCCAAAATGCTAGACTCTCTGCGCCTAATATATAACTGTGTTAATAAATGAGTTTTAAGAATATGACCTGTTTTGCCTAGTCGGCGTGACTCAATGATTGAGTGTCAACCTATGAACCAGGAAGTCACTGTTTGATTCCTGGTCGGGGCTCAGGTGTGGGTTGAAGGCTCAATCCTTAGTGTGGGGTGTGCAGGAGGCAGCCGATCAATGATTCTCTCTCATCATTGATGTTTCTCTCTCTCTTTCTTCCTGTTCCTTTCGCTCTGAAGTCAATAAAAAAATATTTTACAACATTACCCCTTCCCTGTAATCATAATTCTGTATTGATAGGTCTGATTGGTACCATGTGACTTACTAATTTCACGTTGGTGCTGCTTTGAGTATAGCAACTCAGATTCCTCTATCTTAAAGATAGCTAGACCTCAGTATAGCTCCTCAGAATAACATCTGGCCAAAAGAGTGCCACAACATGTAAAACATGTAGGACTAAAAGAAGGGGCAAATGTAGGGAAAGGTGATGACAGTTATGCACTAGGTATTTTGTCCTCTGAAATTCTCAGCAAAGGAATCTTGGATGCTGAGTAGAAGGCAAAGCTTTTGCCGCCTATAGTAAATACACTGAAGCAGATTGTTGCTGCTACAGTGCGGTGCATTTAGGCACGCACACCTCCTCCCCCAACCCCCACCAGCGCCCCCATATTTTTTTCTCTCCAAATTATATCTCCTCTATAACTTTAACAGGTATATCAGATTATTTAATTGCCTCAGGGCCTGTTCTTGGCCACATGCTACAGAAGAGGGAACCCTGACAAGTGAATTCACCCAACAATGTCAGGACCCCTATCATGACCATTTACAGAGAGTGAAGGGAAAGAACTGCCATTTACAAAGTAAGGTACAGAAACGCATTTCTCACAAGAGTTTAGGCAGAGATTGTAAAGTCGGAGAGTCGCTAAGGCCCCTCACATCTCCCCTGGTCCACTGTCTCCGTCAGAAAGTTCCCCAAGTCCTCTTGGACCTTAGTATCTGCACCATTTCACCCTGAGCAAGCTAAGCACAAGGCAGGACTCAGGGATGCAGAGATTTCGCATCTTCATTTGTGTGGGGTATTTTTCTTAGACATCAATATAGCACATTTAATAACATCAGGCCAAAGCAATATCTTTAAAACTGAATAATATGAACAGTTATTGCTATCAGCTTTTAATTTTTTCCTGTTAGTTAACATTAGGCTTTCTCAGTAGTGAAGGCAAAAAGTTATTATTCTGTAAAATTTTTATTACAACAGACCCAAACTCCAAATAGCTCAAGCCAAAACAAATTTGCTGCCCTGAAGTTGTTCATCCAATACCCAAATGTTCACTTTCCTTTGAGCTTTTTGGAGCTGGCCCCAAAATACTTCCTCTTTGGCAGGCCACCCCAAGATATCCCACAATGGCATACTGATCACTTGTAATTAAATTCACTTGAGAAGCAGCAAGAGTGGGAGGATCTGTCTGACTCTCCTCTGACTCTCTAAATGCAGGAAATACCAGGTGTACCGGTTAATAATGGCGGATTTTGTAATCAAAGGAAACATGATTATTTCAAGAGAAGCATCAAAAGTGCTTTATTCAAAGTAATGTCCATCACTAGGTACACATTTCCGCATCTTTCAGGTAATTTGTGGATACCATCCCAATAGAACTTTTCTTGTTTTGAGGCAAACCATTCAGAGATCCAATTTTCCACTTCTTCATATGTTTTGAAGTGCTGCTTAGAAAGTGCATGTGCCATTGATCAGAACAAGTGGTAAATCTGAAGGAGCAAGGTCTGGTGAATATAGGTGGTGGGTTAATACTTCCCAGGCAAGATCTTTTAATGTGTCTTTAACTGGTTTTGAAGTGTGTGATGGATGTGTCATCATGAAGCAAAATTACTTGGCAGTATCTTCTGGCCCCATTCTGGTCATTTTATGAACAAAGCATGGTTCAAGTTGATTATTTGTTGTAGGTTACAATCAATATTAACAGTTTCACCTGGTTTTAGAAGCTCATAATACACCACACCCTCCTTATCCCACTAAATGCAGAGCATTGTCTTCTTTCCAAAGCTATCTGGCCTTGCAGTTGATGTTGATGGTTGACCTGGATCAATCCATGTGCATTTGGGATTCTCAAAATAAATCCACTTTTCATTGCCAGTCACAATTTGATGCAAAAAAGACTTTCTTTTGTGCCGTTGAAGCAACATTTTACTGATGACTTTTCGGTTTTCCATTTGTCTTTCATTCTGTTGATGTGGCATCCATTTTCCTTTCTTTAAAATCTTTTCCATTGCTTGTAAATGGAAATTGTTTGCTGAGCAACATTTAATATTTCTGCAAGTTGTTTTTGAGTTTGACACGCATCCTCATCCAATAATGCTTGTAATTGTTGGTCTTCAAACTTTTTCGGTTGACCAGATGATCTTTGTCTTTCACATTGAAATAATCACTTTTAAAGCATTTAAACCAGTGCTCACAAGTATCTTGAGATGGAGCATGTTCACCATAAGCTTCCAGAAGTATTCAACAGCACTTTTCTTCAAAATAAAGTAATGAATTAAAACTTCCAGCAAATGGTCTTTTTTTTTGGCACAAAATTCGACATTTAAGCATAAAAATATCTATGATGTTAACACCTTCAGCAAGTTTGACATATGAGGTTTTGAAGCTTGCTGTCAATACAACAAAATGGCATACATATCAAATCGCATATATGTATCAACATATGTGTAACTCCATCTATTGAAAAAAAAAATCCGCATTACTAACCAGTAAATTTCCATGTGGTAGGCACCCTCCCTGCTCCTCAGGGTTGGGAGACAACCTCGTCACAAGAGGTTTCTTAAAAAAGCCCAGGCCGGTGGCTCAGTTGGTTGGAGTGTCACCCACACACCAAAAGTTTGAGAGTCCAATTCCTGGTCAGGGCACATACCTAGGTTTCAGATTTGATACCCGCCCCTCTGAAAAAAAGAAAATCCAAAATCATAAAAGCCTGTATAAAGCAAACCTTATAATGCCTTTACTAATTTACTGCCTAAGCCCAAACCTTGCTTAGAGTCCTTTCTAATGAGCACTAACTTTTGTCTTGCCAATTTCTAACAGATTTATTGTTTTGATGTCTAAAAAGTATTTTTTAATGCCTGGTTTGATCATATTGTGATTTTTCCATGTGCATGTATTAAATAGGCAAATAGGCTTTTTCTCCTGTTAATCTGTTACTGTGTCAATTTTATTATTTTATTACTAAAGGCCCGCCCTTGCAAAAAGATCCATGCAATAGGACCTTCCTTCCCCTGGCTGCCAGCACCGACAGGTTTTCCTCTGGCAGCCAGGACCTAGGCCTTGGCTCTGGCTGCTGCCTTCTGTCTTTGCTCCAGCTGAGTGCCGTTCCTAAAGATCCCTCCATATGCATGCTGCCCAAAGGCCCAGAGTGGCTGGGGGGCAGGGCCACTGCCATATTTGTTGGGTTAATTTGCATATACACTCCTGATTGGCTGGTGGGTGTGGCTTGTGGGTATAGCAGAGTGATGGTTAATTTGCATACCACTCTTTTATTAGATAGAAGTAGTCCAACCATAAGAGATAAAAAAGGGTGGGGGAGGGCGGGCATTTTCTCTCTTGCTGACATAAGTATTAGGAGTTCAGATGAGGACTTATAGCAATCATGATTTGCTGGGCTGCCACTCTGCTCTCTGAGATAAAATGGTAATCAATTTTAAAGCCTATGACTTTCTATAATGAAACTGACAGACCAAAAGCAATTTTCAGTTTTTCACAAGGACCCAGGGAGTAGAACTCCCTGCCGCACTATTAAACATTTCTTGGCAGCAGCTTGCTCGATGTGCCTGAGAGCTCTTGGCAGGAACTATAATAGAATCGCCTTCTTCCCTCTCTCACCCAGCAATTCATACTCAATTTATATTACTTTCTGAGAAAGGCAATTCTCAATCCTAAGGGACATCAAAATGAAAAGTACACCAAATGAAGTGTTTAATTTCACCAACCCAAGGATTAAGTAAAAAGCCTTTTTCTCCTTTGGGCTTATAATAGCAAAATAACCTTCTGTTAGACTTGGTTATATGAGCACTTATAAAATAAACTTCTGGCAT
Source organism: Antrozous pallidus (assembly GCA_027563665.1). Taxonomy (NCBI): domain Eukaryota; kingdom Metazoa; phylum Chordata; class Mammalia; order Chiroptera; family Vespertilionidae; genus Antrozous; species Antrozous pallidus. The sequence continues at coordinate 73,606,543 of CM050521.1, read as the reverse complement.
AGATGATGTATCATTTAAAATGTAGCAGAGAAAGACATTGGAATATAAACCTATTCATTTCTTATGGGACTACATTTTTTTTTGCAATAACAAATAGATCCTATAATGTCTCAATATTATAGATGTTTACCTTTTTAATTTAAAAGGAAGTCAATAGGCTGTTTTTAAGAGTTGTTTAAGGTTTACATAAAAATTGAACAGACCTCTGGCTGGTGTGACTTGGTTGGCTGGGCATAGTCCTATGCAATGGAAGGTTGCAGAGCACATGCCCAGGTTGCAGGCTCAATTCCTAGTGGGGGCATGCAGGAGGCAGCTGATTGATTGATGTTCTGCTCTCACATTGATGTTTCTCTCTCTCCCTTCCTCCCTCTTTAAGAATCAATACAATAAAAATCTTTTTAAAATCCAGCAGAAAGTTTCTACATACCACCCTCCTCTCAGTTTCTCCTATTACTAACATCTTGCACCTGTGTGATACGTGTTACAATTGATGAACCAGTATAGCTAACATGCATGGTTTACATTAGGGTTAACTCTGTGTTGTACATTCTTTGGGCTTGAACAAATGTATAATGACATGTATCTACCATTATAGTATCACTAGAAGCCCAGTACACAAAATTCATGCATGGTGTGTATGTGCATGTGCATGTGCGTGTGTGTGTGTGTGTGTGTGTGTGTGTGTCCCTCAGCCCAGCCTGCACCCTCTTCAATCTGGGATCCCTCTCACAATCCAGGACTGCTGGCTCCCAACTGCTCGCCTGCTTGTCTGCCTTCCTGATTGCCCCTAACCGCTCTGCCTACCAGCCTGAACACCCCCTAACCACTCCCCTTCCAGCCTCATTGATGCCTAACCACTCCCCTGACAGCCTGATTGCCCCTAACTGCCCTCCCCTGTAGGCTTGATTCCCCCCCTCAACTGCCCTCTCCTGCAGGTCTGGGTCCTCCCTCCCAACTGCCCTTCCCTTTAGGCTCGGTCACCCCAACTTCCCTCCTCTGCCAGCCTGGTCATCCCTAACTACCCTCCCCTGCAGGCTTGATCACCCACAACTGCCCTCCTTTGCAGGCCTGGTCCCTCCCAATTGCCCTCCCCTGCTGGTTTGATCACCCCCAACTGCCCTCCCTTGCAGGCCTGGTCACCCCCAACTGCCCTCCCCTGTTGGCCTGATTGCCCACAACTGCCCTCCCTTGCAAGCCTGGTCCTTCCCACATTCCCTCCCCTGCTGGCCATCTTGTGGCAGCCATCTTGTGTCCACATGGGGGAAGCCATCTTGTGTGTTGGAGTGACAGTCAATTTGCATATTACCATTTTATTAGATAGGATATTGAATAGCTTTACTGTTCTAAAGATCCTAATTCTGCACCTTATTCATCTCTCCCTGCCCACTAACCCCTGGCAACCCCTGAACTTTTTTGTTTTTCGTTTTGCTTTGTCATTTCTAGAATGTCATATATAGTGGGAATCTCACAGTATCTAGCCTTTTCAGATCGGCTGTTACGCTTAGCAACGTGCATTTAAGGTTCATCCATATCATTGTGTGGCTTGACAGTTTATGTTATTGCTAGGTAATATTTCATTGCTGAATGTTTCACTGTATTAATGCACAACAGTTAGTTTTTCCATTCACCTACTAAAGGACATCTTGATTACCTTCAAGTGTTGGCAATTATGACTAAAGCTGCTATAAAGATCCACATGCCGGTTTTCGCGTGGACATAAGTTTTCAACTCATTTTGGTTGAAAACACAAGTGGCATGATTGCTCTGACATAAGCAAGAATGCTCTATTTTGTAAGGAATTGTCTTCCAAAGTGGCTGCGACATTTTACGTTCCCACCAACATTCCTAGGACACTCTGGAAAAGTTAAAGTTACAAGGACAGACGTAGGCTGGGGGATTGACTACAAAGGGGCACGCAGATGAGAGTTCCTGTGGCTCCACATACTTGCCAGCCTTTAGTGTTTAGATTTTAGCAGTTAGATTTTAGCCATTCTAATAGGTACCTAGTGGTATTTCGTTGTTGTTTGAATTCGTCCACACGCATGTTAAAGTGTCTAAAACAGCCCTGGCTGGTGTGGTGCAGTGGATAGGGCATCAGGCCCCACACTGAAGGGTCACGGGTTTGATTCCCAATCAAGGGAACCTACCTGGGTTGCAGGTTCCATCCCTGGCTCCATGCAGGAAGCAACCAATCTCACATTAATATTTCTCTCTCTCTCTCTCTCAAAATCAATGGGAAAAATATTCTCAGGTGAGGATTAACCAAAAAAAAAAAAAAATTAGCTAAAGTGTCTAAAAACATATTTCTACTTCCTGATCTGGATTTGGGAGATAAGGTTTAGGACTTTCATGATATTGTATGTAAAATCGTGTGTGTTTTCTCTGGAATGTGGGACATTTTCATTATTAGAATTTAAAAGAAGTTTATCTCACAAAGGTGAAGAGCCTCTCTTTTAGTGCATTTTATTAATATTATTTTAAAATTTAATTCTCTTTTATGGTCTTGTTTGGACACCAGGCTTTTTAAAAGCTTAGGTTAGAGGCAGTTATATTCATGATCATCTAATACATTCTGGGAGCATCTCTAAGATGACAAGCACTGGAGGTTCAGAGGTCAAACACACATGATCTTTGTTCTTAACAAAGTCAGATTTGTGTAGCTCATGTTGTCAGCCATTAATCGTAGAGGGGGACCCAAAGATGTGCCGTCAGTTCCCATTACCTCTGGGTGCTCAGTCCTGGTTGAGCCAGTAGATGTCATTGTAGTGTAAGCCAGGTAACTGATCAGCTAGCCTGAAGGCATGGAATTAAAAAATGTTTTATCTTTCTGGTTTTGTTGCACAATGCACATACAGACTAAAAAGGCATCATGTAAGTTTTTTTCTCTTATTGACATACACACAAAACTACTATTAGTATAAAATTGTGGTTATTTTGAAAGTGAAAAGCAATTTCAAAGCCTAACTAAGACATATTTCTACAAAAGGAATATATATATATATATATATATATATATATATATATTCCTTATATATATATATATATATATCCAACACTGTTGTAACTCCTGAAATATAACGTAGCAGGCAACTTGAGACTGTTAACCTTTCAACATTATAATGGAGACTTAAAGCCTTCATATATAAAAACCTAACAATAACCATTACTTTTATTTAATAACATCAAGCTTTTTCCCCTAAAAAAAAAAAAAAAAAGACAAACTGAATACTCCAGTAGCAGTTTGAAAGACTTATATTTTAGCCTTTACTATGTTGTTTCAGAGACTATTCTATTCTGATATATTTTTTAAAATTGTACAAAAAAAAAGGGCCTGTTTTAATTTTTAAAGTGCTCATCCATTCATTAAGTAAATTATGTTAATGCCACATAATTAACATAATTATACAGGGCCACAGCTTATTTATCATGTCCTTCAAGTTTATCCTTTCTCCATTGAATAACTTCAGTACATTCGCCAAAAATAAATGGATCGCCTTAGCTGGTTTGGCTCAGTGGATAGGGTCCCAGGTTTGATTCTGGTCAAGGGCACATGCCCTGGTTGCAGGCTCAATCCCCAGTAGGGGGCATGCAGGAGGCGTCTGATCAATGATTCTCTCTCATTGATGTTTCTCTCTCTTTCTCCCTCTCCCTTCCTCTCTGAAATCAATAAAAATGTGGTTTTTTTTAAAAGACAAATAAGCTGTGATTTCTGTTCTCCAGGAGCTCATGGGCGAGTACACACACACACACACACACACACACACACACACACACAAATGTTACTATTAAAATACCTTAAAATAGGGATATATGCATACATATAATGTTGCTCAGAGACTAGAGGGTCTAACTCAATATGGTGGCTGTGAGCAACAGGGTAAACTTTCCCAAAAAGGGACATTCAAGCTGGTTCACGAAGTACAAGCAAGGTTTTTCAAATAGGGGACTAATGTCCTACAAGGCAGGGGAATACGGAGAGCAGCAGAAGAGAACGTGCACTCAGAGAAAAGGACAAGTCATTTGTGTGACTAGAGAACAAGGGACAAGGTGCTTTTGAATGCAGAGATTAAGAGAACGTGTGGCTGGAGAAGTGGGCCGGGGCCTCTGTATGCCATGCTAAGGGATTTAGACTTCTGCAGACAGTTGGGAGCTATGGGAATATTTTACCTAGAGTAATAACATGATCAGATTTGAGTGTAAAAATCCACTTTGCTAGAATTTTGGAATAGGATTTGAAGAAAGAAGAAACTAGAGTTGGGGAATCAGTTTGATGATTGCTGCAGAAATTTAATTGTGGGGTGCTGAAGCCCTGGCCCAGGGCGGGGACAGTGAAAGTCTAGATTAAAGAACACTTTCAAAAGATATGTGAGAGTGAAACTGATGGGTATGAATTGAAAGTATTTAGGGAGAGAAGAGGTGAGAGGGAAAAGGGATTTGAGTATGTATGTCAGAATTCTGGTTTGAGTAACTGAATGGTAAAGCCATTAATTGGTTAATTTATTACAGAAGAAAGAGTAAATTTTAAACGCAATTGTCTAATAATCCATTTTCACATAAGAGTACAAATTTAAGTTAGAGAAAAATGTCAATAAAAGAATTCTGGATCCTATTTTTCTCTTCCCCCAGTCAAGGACATATTTCTTCGCTCCTTTTCATTATACTGAAACAGAATGGAACCTGAGACCTTGAAAGCCATGTCCAATTTATGCCTGAGCTATTTCACTAGTGATTCAATGGTTACCTTAGAGATGAGATAAACAAAAATTGTTCCCTTTTGTGTTCCAGATAATTGTCTTGTTGCCTAGGAAGATAAATTCTAACCTCAGGCTCTGGGATAGGGTACCACCTCTTCCTCTTTGGTAGCTCATTTCATTCCGCTTTGAGATTTATTTCCATTGAAATCTCCAAACATGTTGTTCAAAGTTTGTTTGAAATGCCTACCTCTTCAATTTACAATATGTAATTACAACAACAGCTACTGAGGGTCTACCATGTATCAGGCTTTGAACTACGTGATTTGGTGATATTATTTCTTTAAATCTTAATATACCTATAAGGTACAAAGTAGTCTCATCATTTTAAATATGAAGAAGAAGCTCTGGGAGTTTAAGAATCTTGCCCAGTCTCCTTAACTGGTTAGTGAAAAGAATCAGTTCCTGTACTCAGGTCTACCTGACTCCTAAGCTCTTGACATTTCCATTATGCCAGACTGATTAGATCTACATACAGAAAAACAAAACTTTAAATAAAAAATTTAAACATAAGCAAAAGAAGAGGGAATAATATAATGAAACTCCATGTACCCTTCACCCAGTTCAATTATTAACTCAGCCAGTCTTTTTCATCTTTTTTTAAAATTTAAATTTATTTGTATTGACTTCAGAGAGGAAGAGAGAGGGAGAGATAGAAACATCAATGATGAAAGAGAATCATCCTCCCCACTGGGGATGGTACCCACAACCCAGGCATGTACCCTGACCAGGAATCAAAACTGTAACTCAACCATCCTCTGATCAAAACTTCTTGCCCCAGCCCTAACTGGTTTGGCTCAGTGGATAGAGCATTGGCCTGTGGACTGAAGGGTCCTGGGTTCGATTCCAGTCAAGGGCATATACTGTGGTTGCGGGCGCATCCCCTGTAGGGGTGTGCAGGAGGCAGCTGGTCAATGTTTTTCTGTCATCAGTGTTTTTGGCTCTTCATCCCTCTCCCTTTATCTCTGTAAAAAGTCAATAAAATGTATTTTAAAAAACCTTCTTGCCCCAAGAACAAGGAAATACAGTGGAAAGCTGGTGGGCTTTGGAGGTAGGTAAGTGTGGAGTGGAATTTCATCTCTACTACTTTGTGCCCTTAGCCAAGTTGGTTAAATTCTCAAAGCATTGGTATTAGATTAACCATTGGGTTGTTGCAGGCACAGAACATTTGTGCACCCTCTAACTTTCAGGTAGCAGTTTCAGCCAAGCTCTCTTTTGTCTGGTGAATCAAAATGATTCGTCCAGGTCTGAAGCCCTGCAGGGGGGCTCACAAAGGCCAGTGGTAGAGATTCAGAGGTGGCCAGAGAGAGGACATGATGCCAACCAGCCTTTCTTTGTTTTGCTTTTAACATAGACCAAGACTCTTAGGCTACCTGCCCACAACTACCTCCTCAAATCACCAAAGCAAAGAGGGTACACCCCTTTTAGGCTGCATACTGCTCATTCATGACTGCCGGTCACTTTTCTGGCCCCTTGGGACATTCCCTGAGACCTGATTTCCAGGCAGAGGGACAGCAGGGAGGGGAGAACAGGGTATGGTTTGCTTCACTCCACTACCCAGTAAAAAAAGCCCTACTTAGAACTATTCAAACCAATAATTGGAGGAGAACAATCTTCTAAAAATCCACAGTTAATGGTGTTTCATGGTGTGGTCCTGGGCAAGTAGAGGTTGGTCCAGGACCTGCCTTTGTGGCGCTGCTTATTATACAACTAGAGGCCCAGTGCACAAAATTCATGCACTGGGAGTTGGGGAGGTCCCTTAGCCTGGCCTGTGCCCTCTCTCAGTTCAGGAGCCCTCAGGGGATGTCCAACTGACAGCTTAGGCCCAAGCCCCACAGGGAGCAGGCTTAGGCTGGCAGTTAGACATTCTTAGCGCTGCCAAGGAGGCAGGAGAGGCTCCCACCAGCACCATTGCTGAGCTTGCCACCCATGAGCCCGGCTTTTGACTGAGTGGTGCTCCCCTGTGGGAGCGCACTGATCACCAGGGGGCAGCTCCTGTGTTGAGCATCGGCCCCCTGGTGGTCAGTGCCTACCATAGTGACCATTCATTCCACTGTTCAGTCGACTTGCATATTAGCTTTTCATTATATAGGATGTAGCAGATTGCTCTGGGCTCTTCCTCTCACATTTGAAATTAGCCTTCTTCTGGCACATTCCCTAGTATCTGAATGGGAGTTTTTAAATGGTGCTATAAATACATACATAGATAGATAGATAGATAGATAGATAAATAAATAAATAGTGCTCTCAGAAGCTCTGGTTTTTTATGATAATGGAGAGTACAAGGGCTTGAGGCACTCCACTTCCATTCTGTAAGTTCTGCTGTGCTCAGATTCATTTGTTGAGTCTGGAGGAAATATAATTTGGCAAAAGTACACACAGACACACAGACACACACACACACACAAACACACACACACACACACACACACACACGGCAAACCAGTCTTGGATATTCTTCCCCAGGGAAAATTAAAGAGGGATAATGGAGAGAGGGAGCAGGCAGAGAGCAAGCAGCAAGGCTCTTGAACTTTCTGTACTATGAGACTTTATTACTAGTAGTAGGTGTTCCCAGTGAAGTTAAGAAAACATATGAAGTTAAGAAAACATGTTCATGTGTTCATGTGTGGTTGGTAAAACCTTTGGGATGAGTGGCTCTTGACTCTGCTTGCACATTATGATCACCTGGGAGCTTTGAAAAATACTTATATCTGGGTTTCACCTCATAGAGTTGCAAGATCCTTGGTTATTAACCCAGCTCTCCATATTGTAATATCAGAACAATTTTGTATTATATAACTATTCATATATATATATATGTGTAATAAATGTATATTACAAATACAAACTTTATAGGAAAACTTGGCACAATTGTAAAATTGAAGTATTAAGAATGACTGTCAATAATGACATTTTTGGATGTTTCCCAATTTTATATTCTTTTCTGCTCAGGAAGACACAAGATATATGGCCATAGGCTGTCTTGGCATTGTATTAGATAAAGAGAGATGTAAAACAAGCTTTTTTTTCTTTCATTTTGTGTTTTTATATTAACCAGAGGGATAATAACATACATTTATCTTTATGCTCTATTACTGCTTCCTGATTACAATAAAGAACATTTTAGAGAGTTAATCTCTGAATGAATTTCAAATGTCAAGTACTTGCTTCACAATAAGGGGTATTGGTCATGGCCTTGGAAAATCACAAGACTATAAATGTCCACACTGCTTGAATAATGCTGTAAGAAAGTATAAGCACTAAATAACTTCAGAAGCCATTTATTGTAAATTTACTTTAAAAGTCAGTTATTCTTCAAGATGACAAAATTAAACAGCTCAACCCATCTATAACATTAAAATTTAAAGCAAATATAAAAGCTTCTTACTTTTTAAGTATTTGAAAGGTGTGTGTTTCCTAAATCAATTACCTTTTAACTTTTAAAAATGATGTGTTGATGGAGCCATAAAGCAATTGGCCTAAACAATCCTTTAAACCCCATGGAACTGAGTCATGAAATATTCACAGCACACACTGTGATCTCAGAGGCTAAAACCCTTCCCTTGTGGGTGTAGCTGCTTCAAGGGAAGGTTCTTTCCTGGGAGCCGTGGCCTTTGTAGCCAATAGCCCAATAACCTTCCCAAAGCTTGGCCTGTGGTGCTGTTACCCCTGTGTTGCAGGGGAGCCTGTGAAGAGAAAGAGGGGAATCCTTACCCCACAGTGACTGTTCTGTTTTGAGATTATCACAGATTAAGAGGAATATTTCTGAAATTTGGAAATGGTCTCCCAAATTCAAATGTAGACCTATATAACCTACTCGAAAACACTCGGCGAAGAGATTGTTGGGAGAACTTGCATGGGGGGGAGGGAGGCTGGAAGCTCTAGGTTGTTCTTGTCCTGGACTAGCTTCTCTATCTGGGTTCTTATATCTAGAAAACTCGTAGCCAAGAAGTCACAGGTAATCTTTTCATCCCCTGTGCTGCTCAGTAAGGTCATTAAGGAATGGAAATATTTTGGGAAATAAATAAATAAATAGATAATGAATGAATGAATGAATGAATGAGTGAGTGAGTGGATGAATGTTCTACAACTCCCTTCCCCTTATTCAGCAAATGACATTTCCCAACAGGCACTGGGCAGGGAGGAAATGCGCATTTTTTGAATGCTAGCTATAGTTTAGGCACTATGCTCCGCACTTTTATATGTATCATCTCCTTTAATCCTTACAAATACCAAACAAAAATGTTATTTTATAGATTGACAATTTAAGTTTCTGAGAGGCTAGGTAATTTTCCTAAAGTCATAGATCGTGAGAGTGGTGAAGCCATGGTTCAAATTGTCGCCTGAATTCAATGTCCATATCCTTTTCATTATACCAAACTGTCTTTATTTTTATTTTTATTTTTTAAATATATTTTATTGATTTTTTTTTTTTTACAGAGAGGAAGGGAGAGGGATAGAAAGTCAGAAACATCGATCAGCTGCCTTTTGCACACCCACTACTGGGGATGTGCCCGCAGCCAAGGTACATGCCCTTGACCAGAATGGAACCCAGGACCTTTCAGTCTGCAGGCCGATGCTCTATCCACTGAGCCAAACCGGTTTCGGCTATACCAAACTGTCTTTAAAAAAGCATGAGTACCTTTTCTGGCCAGCACGTCCTCACGGGTGTATGTTGGAGCTGCCTGCTGGGAGGTGCCTACACTCCCAGCACAGAACCCTGGAACCTGGGGGTGAATCAGAGAGGAACCCAAGCTTGGGGCTTCTCAGGAGAAGAAACTGGTGTCCAGAGTATTCTGAGCCTCTTGGAGGCCTCAGAGAAGCTAGTGGCTTCTGGGAGGGCAGAGAGCAGGCCTGCTGTAAGCTTTTTCCAGCTTTTGTCAACCGAGCAGAGCCTTGCCAAGTGCTACCCCACAGTAAATGCTGCTGCTTCTTGCATCATAGGTCATGCAGAGCTCAAGCCCCAAATGTGCTCCATGTGCTACCAAGAGGTCCCAAGGCTGCCTTTCATCTCTTGCCTTGGATTTGGCACACAGATATGTGTTTACCTGCTGGTGAACTATGCTTCTTCCACTTTCCTTCCCCTGGTGGGTAGGTGTGCAAGTCGGCTCTGCCACTCTGGCTGTGTGGCTTCAGATGGAGGAAGCCAGGGCACTGGGTCTGGAGCATGGCTTGTAGGAGCTGAGAGCCAACCCCAGCCAGTAGCCAGCAAACCAATGAGACCTCATTCTACAGCCAAAACGAACTGAATTCTGTTGCCGTCCAGTGAACTTGGAAGAGGATCAGAACCCCCGATGAAATCGAAGCCACAACTGACACCTCAGTTTCAGCTGGTGAGGCCCTGAACAGAGAACCCAGCCATGCCACATGTGGCTTCCTGACCTTCTGAACTGTGAGATGATAAACAGGTACTGTTTTAAATCAACACATTTGTGGAAATTTATTATATGACAATGAGAAATGAATACATCATTTGTCCAAAAAGAAGAATAGTATTTTAGAAACATGTAAGATAAAAATGAGAAAAATCTGTATATCCCTCCTCCCCCCCACCCCCAGCTGCTGTGTAGAGTAAAAATCTGCAGCAGCTGCCAGATGTACAGTCATGTACAGCCTCCCCTCCCGACTGCAGTTAAACCCACATGCTAGGACTCATATCTTGCACCTGAGCTTCCAACCATTCTGGGATGAGGGCAAGTTTGTTTGGAGAAGGGCTGTGCTAATGGCACCATCAGAGCAGCCAGAAGCTCTGGAACCCTCTGCTTAGGGAATCCCTGGACTTTGGCCATCTTTAGGGTCAATAAAGCCATTTTTAAAACAACAGCTTTATTAGATATAATTCACCCATCTAAAGTGTAAAATTGAGTGGTTGTGGTATATTCAGAATTGTGTAACCATCACCACAATCAATTTTAGAATATTCTCATTGCCCCAAAAGAATCTCCCCATTAGCGGTTGCCCCTCATTTCCTCCTAACCCCCCCTTATTCATTGGCAACCACTAATCTTTCTGTCTCTATATATTTTCTTATTCTTGACATTTCATGTAAATGGAAATTGTACAGTATGGGACTTGTGTCTGGCTTCTTTCACTTAGTGTCATGTTTTCAGGCCTCATCTATATTGTGACATACCAATATTTCATTTCCTTTTTTTTGTACTTCATTTCTTTTTATGGTTAGATAATATTCCATTGTGTAGTTGTACCACATTTTGTGTATCCATTCATCATTAAAGCCTGTTGATGACTCTCAAAAAAAAAAAAAAAAGCATGATGAGCTAAAACATATGAAACCAAATACATTATAAAATCATGAGAGTTAGTTTGATGGGGGCCAGAGTAGAGCAAAGGCTTAGCACATGGACGGCAGGGTCAGATAGAGCTGAACTTCAGATTCTTCATTCAGCAGCCTAGTAAATTTGGGAAAGTTACATACTTCATAGAAGCTATTCTAAGTTTTAAACGCTAGAGCACTAAATAAAATCCTTGGCACACAGTAATTTTTTAATAAATGCTGGTTATAATTGTTTGATCTTCAGGAACTTAAAGACTCTCTGTTGCCAACACCCCCTCACAGAAGTAAAAGCTGGGGTTCATGGAGTATAAGTGAATTAATTTCTCAAGGACAAAGAATTCATCAGTTTCAGAACTAGAATTGAAACTCGGCTCTTTTGAGTCGAGATATAGTATTTCTAAGTATATTCGCAAGAGGATTTCCCGGGAGTTTCTGAAATAGTCCTCTTAATTATGACCTTGTTTGAAAACCCCATGGAATGGAATATTTGAAACCAGTACTGTTCTTGAAAAATCCAGATGTGAATACTGTTAGTATTTCAAGAGGCATCACTTTCTCTTTTCATTTCCTAACATAACCCCAGTTTGGTCTGGGTATCCGACCTTTCCCCATCTCCAGGGGTGGGTTCCTTTTGGTTTAAGGTGGTGGTCTTCAAACGTCAGAACACATGGAACACTTGTTAAAACTCAGATTTCTGGACCTCACTCTCAGCATTTTTTGTTCCCCAGAGCTGGGGCGGGGATGGAAAGTGCACATTTCTAACAGATGTCCAGGTCCCCAGAAGCTTGAACTGCTGACCTGGGGACTGCACTTTGAGAATCCCTGGTTTAGAACAACACCATCACTCCTCTGATTGGGGGTGAGCAAATGTAGTCAACAGGCCCAATCTGACTAAAGGCAAAGATTCCTCTTTTTTGGTTGGAGGGTTTACTCTTTCCCGATGTAGAAGAATAATGGACAGTTATTGGTTGCTGGCAGCCATTTTATTGCCACATCGAGAGAAGCACCCTCGCTAATAAGCTAGTGCTGTAGATGGCAGAAAAGAGAGATGAACAGAGTCCAATAATGTTTGATGACATTATTGAGCCACCAAGCACCTCCTGGTATGTAAGATTGTGCAAATTTCCTTGTTTAAGCTACTTTAAATCAGAGCTTTTGTTACTTTGGCCACATGTAACTAACTACATAATGTCAAATGAGTGTCTTAACCTCAACAAAATGAAAATACATGTATTTTTAAAAATTTTATTGACCTAAGAGAGAGAGAGAGAGAGAGAGAGAGAGAGAGAGAGAGAGAGAGAGATTTTTGTTGTTCCAGCCATCATTGGTTGATTCTTGCATGTGGCCTGACCAGGGATCAAACCCACAACTTTGATGTTCTCAGGACTATTAACTGAGCCACCGGGCCAGGGCAAAATACCTCTATTTAAAATGAGTAACATTTAAAGTTAAAACCAGCTTTTTCTTTCCCAAATAATTGACAATGTTATCTTTCATTAATGAGATAATACCTACATAAATAATAATCCATTTCTATACTTTTAATCACAGAACGTACTCAGTAAAAGCACACACCTATTCTTAATGCTTTCACAATGTACTGTGAGCAGGAAAACAATTTTCTTTCAGAAGATTCAATGTCATTAGTTAGTAGTTGTCAGTGAGAAACATACTCCAGTACATTTCTAAATTAGGAAGCACTTGAAAGTCTGAGACAAGACAAATTCCTTCTCAAGAAGCAGATCAACGTTATCTTAACAATTGCCATTTGTCAGAGCCTGCATTCTGTTCTGTAAGTCAGGTAGGAGTATAAGTGAAATAAATTACTTTACCTCCTTCATGTTTCATATTGTTACCTATGAGAAGGATATAAAAAATAAAAAAGCAAAACTCTCAAATGTATTTGCTCTTTCTTCTTGCATCACAAAACTGAAAAAATGCATGTTTATCCAGTTTATTTCTTCCATGTACAAACATGCCATTCATTCTTTATGACTATAAGCAAGCACATATTTGTCCATGATTCTGATACATTTCCATGTAAGACTTCTCTCTGTGAAAGGTCATTTTACTGTGGTGTGAACATTAGTTTCTCTTTATGTTACCTGAGGACAGAACCTACCTAACCTTTTCAGTTATTTAGGAAGGGGCCAATAACAACTTTTGAGTTTTTACCAAAAATTATAATAAATAGCAATAATAAAATCTGTTACTACTTAGTACTCTGTGTCAGACATTATGTTAAAGCCTTTACAGGGATTATCTCATTCTATCCAACCATGAACTCATTTGCAAACATTGTGGAACATGTAGTATTTGCCAGTCTGGTTCTACGGACCATTTTGAGCTAGAATGCTCCTCAGGGTGGGGAAGAGTAGCAGTCTGATTTGGGATCCCAGGGCAAGAGCCATATTGCTCAGGGGGTGGGAGATGGAGAAGGTAGAAATCACGCTCTCTCCTTTTTATCCCTTGAGTTTCTCCTCCCAGTATGGTGTACTGTGTTTCTCAAAGTTTATTTCTTGATACTTCCACAAGAGAATGACAATAGGTTATTTTAAAAGTTTCTATGACTAGCCTGGCCAGGGTGGTTCAGTGGTTGATCACCAACCTATGGACCAGAAGGTCACAGTTTTATTCCTGGTCAGGGCACATGCCTAGATTGTGGGCTCGATCCTGAGTGGGGTGTGTGCAGGTGGCAGTGGATTGATGATTCTCTCTTATCATTGATGTTTCTCTCTCCTTATCCCTTCCTCGCTGAAATAAATTAAAAAAATATTTTTAAAATGTTTTTATGTCTAAAAATTTTGAGGGGTAACATGGGGATTCAATTATTAAGCAGAAGTCTTTTTGTTTGTTTATTTGTTAATCCTTATCTCAATATATTCTTCCATTGATTTTTTTTTTTATAGTGAGTGGAAGAGAGAAGCATTGATGTGAGATAAACACATTGATTGTTGCCTCCTGCTCATGCCCCAACCAAGGCATGGGCCAGGGAGGAGTCTGCAACCAGGGTATGTGCCCTGGACTGGAATCAGTCCGCAGCCTGATGCTCTATCCACTGAGTCAAACCGGCTAGGACAGTGGTCGGCAAACTCATTAGTCAGCAGCCAAATATCAACAGTACAACGATTGAAATTTCTTTTGAGAGCCAAAATTTTTAAACTTAAACTTCTTCTAATGCCACTTCTTCAAAATAGACTCACCCAAGCCTTGGTATTTTGTGGAAGAATCACAAAGGGCCAACGAGCCGCATGTGGCTTGTGAGCCACAGTTTGCTGACCCTGGGCTAGGGCAGGATTCTTTACTACAGGAGTTGTCAGTGCCTTTGAGGTGCTTTTGGGCTCTCCGGGAAGGGGCTGCACTCTGCAACTATGTATTTTCCAAATTTATTTGACCGTAACCCCCCACCCCCATTTCTACCCCCACAGGAGGTACAGTGTTAGGGTTCTATGGCACACACCTCAGGAAAGGAAGCTGTTTTTGCTTTTAAAAGCTTTTCCATTCCTCCCTCCACTTCACAGCTTCCTAGTGCTCTAAGAGCTCCAGCTGTTCTCCTCCACAACTGCCAAGTCCCCGCCTCCCTGCCAATCTTCTGCATCAGCAGCACATCCAGTTTTCAGATACCACAGCCATTTTCAGTCAGATCCGAGATCGCTACAACAGACAGTAAGCTTCTCAAATCCCTGTATTTTTAGATGATGTAGTGGCCTCGATCCGTGGTGACCGGGGGAGGACGGAAGATGAGGACATAGGGAAGAAGGTTATGATCGGGAAGAAAAGAATGTAAATGTGAATAAATAAATGAAGCTTGGTACAGCCAAGTTTTGAAAAACTTTCAACTCCTGACTAACAACCAAAATGCATAAAATTAAAGTCGTGGGTCATGATATCTTGGATGCAAAAATGAAAGGGAAATCTTGGAAATTGCCTGCTTAATCTGGTTATGTTTCAAAGTCAAGTCCAATAATTCTTATCAGGAAAGGTGTGGAGAGGGAGGGAATGGTCTTTGGAAGGTGGATCCTGTAATTAAGCATTTATATGAGCCAAATAATTTAACCACTTCCAAACCTGGATTTCTTTTATGTAAAGTGTGTAGCTGTATATTGTTGTGAGTTGCTGTTCTGATGAAGTCCAGTTAGAAAACAATGGTGTAAGGAATAATAATAATAATAATAATAATAATAATAATAATAATAAAAACCCTCTTAACTCTGTATGCTTTTCATCCTCCAATACATCCTCAGACCTCATCATCCTCTGCAGACGAAAAAAGGAGTAATAGGGGTGAAGGGAGATCTGTAATTCACAGCTAACTTTTGAGCAGAAGGTTTTTTGTATGAGCCAGAATCCTGACAGGAAACTGAATTCTCCACCTCAAATCATTCAATGGAAGAGGCATTAATTAGTAAAGGGACTGTTTACAGAGATGAGGGCACGGGTAAGGGAGCCAGCAAGGATGTTGAGGTACTAGCCACAGTGGGAAGCTATTACCACTGTAGGCTGAGGAGGCAAGGAGAGTGAAGGGGTTAGCAGCGAGAAGGGTCACTCCCTAGAGCCTGGACTTGTGGATGCAGGACATCGAAGCTGGAAAGAAACCTCTCTCTCTCTCTCTCTCTCTCTCTCTCTCTCTCTCTCTCTCTCTTCCTCTTCCCCACCCCCTCCTTCCAGTCCTTCCTCCCCCGTCCCCCCATCCCTCCCTCCCATCCCCAATTCTCTTGCAGGTATCTCCCACTGGCTCAAGCCAGGCAGAACCAGAAATCAAAGAAGCTCAGGGGATGCAGCCTGAGCAGTGAGCCTCTCAGAGCCCAGAACAACACCCTCCGGAGAGGAGATGGACAACAACCAGGCCTCTTTAGCCACACTCCTAACTTCTGGGTAAAACTGAGCAAAACCCCAATATGTCAACTAAGGGAACATTATATTTTCACAACAGAGTTCAATCCCCTCACTTTACAGATGACAAAGCTGAGCTCCACCGAGTTTGTTCAAAGTCACACATCTTACAAGATCAGTGTGAGGTTTCAGCTTAATCCCGACTTCTAGTTCCAAATGTGTCCTTGCCACTGCCCCACTCTGCGTCTTTTAGACACTCCGGGTCTACCTCAAAACTCAGTTTCTCAGATCTTCTGTGTTTCTTTTCTTTTTAAAAAATGTATTTTATTGATTTTTTTACAGAGAGAAAGTGAGAGGGATTGAGAGATAGAAACATCGATGAGAGAGAATCATCGATCAGCTGCCTCTTGCACACCCCCTTACTGGGAATGTGCCTGCAACCAAGGTACATGCCCTTGGCCAGAATCGAATCTGGGACCCTTGAGTCCACAGGGCAGTGCTCTATCCACTGAGCCAAACCGGTTAGGGCTTTGTGTTTCTGAGAGAGGAAAAAGAGAGATGAATATTTTCCCACGAGGAGATGTATGCCAGCAACACTAGGCCATTTATCTGAATAAGGTGCAGACTGCACAGACATGAAAATGTGATTCTACTAAAGCTCACCTATATCTCTTGGGGAAAACCGGATGAATAAGAGAAAACTGGCTCACCAGGAGAGGTAAACTCCATCCTTCCAAATGCACCACTGGCAATAAGTAATGAAGATGGTCAAAATGCTGGGTCTGTTATTAGGTTCAGTGGTGGCTTTGGCCATCCTGGGAATGCAGGATACTTTTTAGGTTTTAATACTTTGGTGCCAGCCTTAGGGAAAACTGGAGAATGTTTGACTTTTGCCTACGTCGTTTTATGCCCACTCCTCCTTCCAAGGTTCCTTTCTCCTCGTCATTCCTTATCACCAAAAGCTAGTCCCCGGCTTAGCCAGGAGCTAGCTGGTCTCCCCCCACACCACCCTGAATGTGGCTCAGCGTCTCAGACTGTCCTTGGCCCTTTGCTCTGTGGAGATCTACCTGTCCTTTAGGGTTTCCCCTTCAGTGAGATTTCAGCACAAGATGTGTTAGACAAAGGTGTGTTTATTAACTGCTTAAGGTTGTTACTTAGCATGTCATGTGCTTCCCTTCCAAAGTACTCTCCTCATAGTCTCATTTCTGGCCACTGTCTCTACACGTACAGTATCTCCATCTGATAAATGGAGCCTAGGATGGGATATTTAAATACTCCAGTCAACCTGTGCCGGGGAGAGGGTCTGGTCACCTAGCACCGCTTCTTGATCGAGATGCAGAGGAAGGTAACTTGCAGCCAGCTCTGGAAAACACTCTGTCGGATGGGATTTGAGGCCATGTTAGACCATTCTTTGGCCCTCGGATAGCATTACACTCTCAAAGTTTGCCCACATTTTCAGAGAACCTCTTCTGTGTGTGAGTTATTCAAAGAAAAGTCTTTCTAGGATAGTTTTATTTCACAATACAATCAAATACCTGTCGATGTTCACTTTTCCCTTTGTTTATAAAGACGAGTGTTGCTGCCCGCCTGGCATGGCTCAGTGGCTCAGTGTTGACCTAGGAACCTGGAGGCCATGGACAAGGTATACGTCTGGGTTGCTGGCTCCATCCCCAGTGGGGGTGTGCAGGAGGCAGAAAACCAGTGATTCTCTTTCATTATTGATGTTTTGATCTCTCTTTCCCTCTCCTGTCCTCTCTGAAATCAATAAAAAAATATCTATTTTTTAAAAGACTACTGTATCAGGATTTATCACCATCGTATTTTATGGCTCATGGGTTAAATTACTTAGTTATAGAAACTGCAAGTAACTATTTTCAAGCTGCAAAGTTTGAAAACCCAGCTTTTTTTTTTATCCTTTATATTTAAACCCTTTCCCTCTCCACTGCCCTCACCCCTGTTGGCACATTCTTTTCTCAGAAATGTTCTCTCTACATTGTCAACGACAGTATTGGGAGCTAAACCAGCAGGGCTGACCAGAAATCATCTAGACCAGAAAAATCGTCAGGCCCTGTACATGAAGGCAACTAACTCATGTAGTCTCAGGCTCACAATAGGACTTCACAAATTATTGTTGGTCTTGCAACTTGTAGAAAAACAGGTCCTAGAGATCTGATGTATATAGTACAGTGCGGTGCTACAGACAACAATATTGAATTATAACCATCAAACTTGCTAAGAGTTAGGTCTTAATTATTCCAACCACAAAAAATGAAATGATAATTATGTGACACGATAGAGGTGCTAACTATAGCTTCAATGGTAATCATATTACAATATATAAATGTATCAAGTCAAAAGGCTGTGCACTTTAAATGTATCTGATGTTATATGTCAAATATATTTTAATTAGAAAATGATCATTGGTTCTGAATTGAAATGTGGCTGAGAAGTGATTTGCAATGAAACGGACCCGAAGAAATGGTTTAAAATTGCAGAGCATGAGTTGTGGGCTCACTCCCAATGGTGCTCACATGGAAACCAGTAGTGGAGCATGGCTTCTCCCCACCTGAACAGCTGGTGCTCTTATTTGTGATTAAAATTCTCTTCTTATAAACCCCTGCTAGTTCAAAGGTGCCAGTTCTGGGCTGCAATAGCAGTGCCCTCTGCTAGATGTAACTGCTACCCCATGAATGTGACCACGTCTTTGGACTTTGAAACATGAATTAAGTAACTGTGTCACTGGATACTGATTTTTTTGTTTGTTTTTGAATGTCATTAATACTTCCTATCATACTCATGACAATTCACCTCAAACTTAATTGCCTTAACTAACACAAATTTATCTGTAGGTCAGAAGTCTAACATGGGTGTCACTGGGCTAAAATCCATATCAATCCATATCCACTGACCACGTTCCTCTCTGGAGGGGAGAATCTGTTTCTTTGCTTCTTCCTGCTCCCATGGACTCTTGTGTTCCTTGTCTTGTGGTTCCCTTTCTCCATGTTCAAAGCCAGCAACAGCATGCTGAGTCCTTCTTGCACTATCACTCTGGCTTCCTCTCTTGCCTCTCTCCTCCACTTAAAAAATAAAGTGCAGAGCATGGAAAGGTCTGCATTATTCTTCAGGGAAATGCAAATTAAATCCACAATCAGCTACATTACATACCCACCTGAAGAGCTGGAATTTAGAAGATTCATAATATAAATATTGATAAAGATATTGAGCAGCTGGAACTCTCATATTCCACTGATGAGTGTGTAAGTGATAGAACTTCTTTGGAAAATGACTTGACAGTATGATGCATATGCTAGTCCTAAACCCAGTCATTCTACTCCTGAGTATACATCACAAAAGTGCACATACATGTGCATTTGAGAAAAGTGCACATACGTATACATGACTGCTGCAAGCAGCATTATTTGTAATAGTCCTCCACTGAAAACAATCCAAACATCCATTGACTGTAGAATTATCAGATACATTGTGACATCCTATATAATAAAAGGGTAATATGCAAATAGATCAAATGGCAGAACAACTGAACAATCAATCAGAGCATAATATGCTAATGATATGCTAAAGATGCTCAACCACTCATTATGATGAGCTCTGACCACCAGGGGGCAGACGCTCCAACTGGTAGGTTAGCTTGATGCTGGGGTCCAGCTGATTGGGACTGAGTGAGATGGGCCGGACATGGCCTAGAGCCCTCCCCTTGTCCTTCCATGGCCTGATGGTGCATCAGTGAGGTCCCTCAGCCTGACCTGCACCCTCTTGAAATCTGGGATCTCTCTGGGATGTCAGAGAGCCGGTTTCAGCCTGATCCCTTGGGAGGGCACCAGACACAGGACAGCGTTCATGGCTGGTGAGCCCTGTTGCAGCAGCACTAGCCTCTCCCAATCAGGACTGACTGGGTGTGAGCCCGTGGCAGACACAGTGGGGCTGGGATGAGCGGGAGCATCAGGTAAGAGATGCAGGTGGCATTGGACTGCGGGTTTCAGCTGATCCCGGCAGGCCCCCCAGAGGGACCCCACCCATGCACGAATTCATATAGTATTCATATAGTAGAAAACCATGCAACAATGAAAAAGAATAAACTATAATTACAACAAGAAACATGGATAGACTCCACAAACATAACTTGGAGAGGAAAAGTCATACTCAAAAGTATGTATTCTGTATAATTCCACTTATATAAAATTTACTAGTCATAGATCTATTAAAGCAGTAGGAGTCAAATGGAGTTATTTTGGGGAAGGAAGAGGAAGTAATGATTAAGAGCAGGCCCAGGGGGACTCCTGGATTGTTGTCCTTTTTTGTTTTTTTTTTGGCCTGGGTCAATGATTACAGTGTTCATCTGTAACAATCCCCTGAGGTAATTATATTTTTGTTTTCTCTTTTTTCTATATGTGTACTTCAACTAAAAACAAAATTAGAATGTAGAGTGGCAGGGATGGTGCAAATCAACATAGCCTGCCCCTGCTTGACCCTTTTTAGCATATATTTCCTTCAACAGTCCCCCTGATTTTTTTTAGCTCCTATTAGTGCCCATGGTCTCCAGAGTGAGAGACCTCCCTAGATATTGTCAGGCTCAGACATCTACATTCCTTCCCTTTGCCCATACCCCCAAACCCCCAATTTTCTTTCCTTTGTTAGGGACATAATCACTTAATATTTGCCAACTTTTTGATGACTGATGTGACATTTTCTCTTTGTGGTATACTTCAAATTTGGGGAAAAAATCCTCAAGAGTGACTTTAGAGATTAATAGCATGGTTCAGGGCATAGAGGCGGAGGTTGTTTTGGAATGGCCCCCCAGTAAAGGAAACGAGGTAGTTGGGCCTGGACATGCACCCCATGCTTGTGCAGAGGACTGCCTCAGCTAAAGCAGAGAAGTCTAGAGAAGGTGTTCTTTTGTTCTGCAGCATAACGGGTATGAAGACAGACCAGCTTCATGGTGTCCTTACTGAACATTGCTGATGAGGTTGAGTTCGCTCACTGAAACTTTTTATTGGCATAAATATCAGGGTGGGGTGATGATGACTAAGCGTATGAGAACAAAATGTGAAAAATGCAAGTATTATTCATACACTGGACTCTCTTAACCCAAGAATTACATACCAGAGTGAATGTGCTAGCAGAACTCTTTGGGGGTGTGGCTCTCCTTCCCAGACTCATCTACCCATTCCCATTACTTGTGCTCGTTGAATTGTTTGGCGATATCACACAGAAGGAAACCAAATAAGTGTGTCACTTGTTTGCTGCCTCTTCTCTCTGGTTGAGAAGTTAACATATAGGAAAAAATTCTGGAAATATTCAAGGTGATACACAATTAAGTGCTGCACTGAATACAACTGAAATACTTTGCTTCTGATGGTCAGAAAGGGGGAGAGATCATGTTTCTACTTGGCCTGTGGTTGGGGATGGGTGTGCAAACCCTTAAAAAGAGTCATAAACTAAACCAAGACAGAAAAGGAAAACTGCCAACTTTTCATGTTCTCCTTTAGCCTGTATTTCAGAAGTTCTTCTATGGGCTGAGCTATTATTATTACTATTGTGGGGGCCAAAGATGACAAAGCACAGTTCTACTTGGAGGTGGTGGGTCCCTGTTTATTACAGTTATCTATATATTTTTTCTGTGTTTTCTGTTATCCGAGGCCCCATTTGGAAGAGACAATCTACTTATAAGTTTGTGCTTCTCATTAAGTACTCAATAGTGAGGTTTTTTGCTTCCAGCAGTAACAAGAGCTTCTCTGTAGGATTTCTAAGGGCACTTGAAAGAATTTTGTACCGTGAATTGACTGAGAGTAAAAGAAAGAGGGTCATTTGGGCAGATTTAACAATAAATGATATGCAGCTTATAACCTCTTTATTTTCAAAAATAATGTATACCTCTTTTTTTGGTTATAAAACTAATTCTCATTTATTGTAGAACATTTGGTAAGTTAAAAACATGTGAAAAAGAAAAGAAAATTTACCCATGATTTCTCCATGCTTACCTCTTTGCTTATGGAGAGTCCTGACACAAACATTGCTCTGGCCAGTGTTGTTCAGTGGTTAGAGTGTTCGCCCATGCACTAAGGGGTCATGGGTCCGATTCTCGGTCAAGGGCTTATACCTGGGTTGCAGGTTTGATTCCCGGCCCTGGTCAGGGTACCTGCAGGAGGCAACCAATTGACATCTCTCTCTCATAGATGCTTCTTTCGGTCTCCCCTTCCTACACTCTCTGAAAAGTAATGGGAAAAATATCCTCAAGTGAGAATTAACAACAACAAAAATTAGCAAAATTGGGACCATTTTGTATCCATCTTTTTCCCAGGTCATAAAATATTTTTCAAAAACGTGATTCACAAAAGCTGCATAAATAGACTCATCCAACAATTCTTCTAGAAGATATTGATTAATAAAGTGTTTTAGAAGATATATGTGGATATTCTCACTTCCAATCACTTGGGGGAAGCAGTTAATCATTAGATTTTCCATACCCATCTTATAGCTTTCTCACAAATATGAACATAATTGGTCAACTATAAAAAGACAAGGGAAAGAAGACTTTTCCCTTAAAATATCTGCTATAAAGATATTAAAATTAACTTTAATATATGGATCTTTTTTGAAAAATGATGGAGAAAATTCTCTTCTTTCCAGATGCTATTCCTAGAAAAATCTGAAACCAACCTTGAAGAATAAAGTTCTCTTTGCACAATGCAATTGGTCCAGCTTCTTCCACTTGGTCTATAATTCTGGAAGTCCACCTATTGGATTATACAGGGTGAAAGGTACAGCAGTTCACTTAGAATATCTAAGGTGATGCAGATGGGAATCTTTAGATTTGTGGGAAGAGCGGCTATTGGATCTTACATAAGTTGAACACAAACACCGGTGCAGCAGTAAGAAATGAGCTGCCTCATTGTCCCCTGGGCAGCAGGACTTTGTTGATCCCCATCTTCGTTAGAGTGACTCACTATACTGTCTCTACCTCTACTACTCCTTTGCTACCAATGACTTTATCCTCCACTTTGTATGTCTTTTCTCTGCCAAATGTCTTCAGTTTACTCATAACTTGCCCTTCTTTGGGCTTCTCGGTGCTTCTTCCTAGTTCCTTACTCCCACCGTGTGATTGACTTGTCTTTCCATTGCTAGTTTATATTCTTGAAAGAGAACGGAGGTAGGTAGTCCCCATCATCCCTGTTTGGGTAGTGTTCACATCAGGTCAGCTTTTAGGCCTCGAAGGGAGTTATAGGGCATAGACCATAGACCATCGTGTAGGCTGCTGCCTCAGCTAGGGGAACTGGCTGGAGTGGCTCTCCAAGAAGGGAACTCTGGCACAGCAAGACAGAATGACCTCTTAGTCACATTCTTTTGTTTTGATTTTTAAAAAAAGTATACTGAACATTAAAATAATATATTTTTTTCATGTTTTGTCAAAATTCTTCTGACTTTTTCATTTAAAATAGTCATGTTACACAGAAACAAAGCATAGATTGGTGGTTGTCAAAGACTAGAGGTTGGGGGAAATAGGGAGGTTATGGTCAAAGGGTATGCATTTCTAGTTATAAGATAAATAAGTCCTGTGGATGCAGTGTATAGCATGGTGGTTATAATTAACAATACTGTTTCATATTCTTGAAAATTGTCAAGAATAGACCTTAGATGTTCTCATCATGCACACACATACACAAAGAAAGAAATATGGTGACAATATGAGGTGATGGATGTGGATGTGTTAACTAACCTTATGAGTTATTTCACTATATGCACACGCACACACACATATACATATATACACATATATAAATACAATCATCACATTGTACACCTTAAACTTATACAATGTTATATGTCATATCTCAATAAAGCTGGAAAAAATAGTCATGTTACCTAGCTATTTTCTGGCTGATTTTAATAGAAGTATATTTGAGTAAAAATTTCCCTAAAGTTCCAGAAATTTAATATCATAGGGAAGATGCTTATGCTTTATAATGTTCGACTGACATTTTATTCTTTTTTGTTTATTTATTTTTTACTTACTTTTCCCCCTCCCTCCTCCTTCCCCCTTTTCTTTCTTTCTTTCTTTCTTTCTTTCTTTCTTTCTTTCTTTCTTTCTTTTTACTGACATTTTAATAAACATTTTGGTAAGAAAGTAAATGCATTTCAGTATTTAATGTAGAATTGTGCCTATCAGAGGCTAGGAACCATGGAAGGTCTGGAATATACTACTTTAATAAAGTAGGTTAAAAGCATTTCTCTTTTAAAACAGAATGTTCTCAGGCATCTTTCTGGTGCTTTGCTGATAATATATTAATAGTTATATGTAACCGTTAATTGCAGACTGTTATTATTGAAATTATTTTTATATGCAACAAATTGTGATGAAAAGGAGAGTGGATTACAAATGTAAATTCGTGTTTGTGTTTTACTCTAGAGGAAAGACAACTTAAAATGCCTCCTGTATCATCTTACCACTGCAAAACAGGAAGTGAAGTCAGGCAGTCAACTGCTTCCTGTCTTCTTTCGGAAAGGAAACAGATATGTAAATATACTAGGCAGCCTTCAGTTCTCTCTCCACTTAGTCCATCCTATGCACGGTCCTGATTTGGCATTAGTATTGTTATGCTGCCATTACTTTGTTCTTAACCCTGGGTATATGTTAGAATCTACTGGGAAGCTTTTAAACTAAACTCTACATCCAAGCGCCCCCCCCCCCCCCCAATTTTCTGATTTATTTGGTGGGTCTTAGTTTGGGCATTTATATTTTCAGAAGCCATCCTAAGTAATTTGAAGAGGCAGGCAGGAAGCCACTCGGCAAAAGGACAGAATCTGAACATTTAAATTTGCATTGAAGGTGCTCTATGTTCTATCTCCAACCTATTGCTTGCCAGGCTCTGCCCAGTCCAAATAGCCTCCCATGCCCCCTGTCCATTGCTTGTGCTTCTCCTCTTTGTTCTGTTTCCAGGCATTCCAAGAGGTTCTTCCTCACACTTCCACCCTCAAGACTCACATCAGTATTACCTTCTTCTGAAGCTTCCCCTGACTGCTGGACTTGCTCCCTCTCTGAACTCACACAGCGGTTATTGCCTAGGAAATCCTCCGAATAATTAATCAGTCATGTTCTGCTTTGTGTCATCCCTTTCATTGTTGTGTCAAATGATTAATCTTTGCTTAACTTTTCACCTGCTATCCAGCTATGTATGCTGTAAACTTCTAGCATTCCTTTGCATTCTTGTCAAGCTGAATGCCTTACAGTGTGCAGAAAGTCAATAAACATTCGCCCTTCCCTCCTATCCCTGTTTCCACAGGTGTGGTTCAGGCCTTCATCTCTCCTGGAGTTTTGCCCTATCCTACCCTAATGGGCCTTCCCTGACATTGGAGACTCTGGCTCTTTAGATCAGGCCAACACGTGGTGGCTCACATGGATAATGGCCGGTAAAACTGATTTTGTGTGTGTGTGTACGCCTCTGTTCACTCCTGCTCTCTCCCTGTTTTATGAGCTAACTGGGTCTTTGGATTTCTTTTTCTTTTTGGCCCCTCACTCTCCTGCTCCGTTTTGCCATGACTTGATAACAGAATTCAATTTCTTTGTTTTTATTTCTTGTGTTCTTTAAGATGTGAGGGTATAACAGACTCACTAGATCTTCCTGTCCCTGTCCTTTGGGTAAACACTTGCCCTGACCAGGCTGTGGGCCAGCTGATCTAAATTATCACCCCAATTTTCCACCAATTCCCTGGCCTGATCTGTCAAGATTTCCTTTAAAGAGAACAGATACTCTCTAAACTGGCTTCAGGATTTTCATCCTTTAAAAAAGACCTGATTGTGTTGTCCACATGATTAAAAGATTCTGTTGGTCCCTCATTGCCTGTAGAATAAAGTCTAAATCTGGACTGTCCAATAGGGGAGTTATTAGAATGCAAATAAAAATTGAATTCTTCAGCTATACCATATTTCAAGTATTCGATAATCACATGTGGATAACGACTATCAAATATAGAACATTTCCATCTCCCCAGAAAGCTCTGTTGGACAATGCTCACCTAATACCTTAGTATAGCTCATGAAGCCTTTTACAATCATCTCAACCCTTTGCTCCAGCTTAATTTTTGGCTGCTGCTCACTTTTCAGCCTACGCATTTTTCAGTGTTCTCTAACCGGCCAGTGTCCTATCTATCACAACTCCACGCCTCTGAACATGCGGTTTCTCTTCCTGAAATGACCTGTGACTTTATTCCCTGGGAAACTCCTAGTTATCTTTTAAGATCCTATTCAAACATCACCTTCCTTGTGAAGTTCCCTTTCTTAAACACAGTAATTTCCTCCTGTGTGTTCTTCTTGCTCTTTGAACCTAGCTCCGTTGCCCTTATCACAGCATTTTGTTATTATTTGCTAACAATCATGGCTATGCTCTTGGAAGATCCTGTCTGATTGTTCTATAGATCCTCCCAAACGATGACCTAACATTGTTTGCTTAATGCCCTTTTGATATCAAATAATATGTTTTTTTTAATTTATGTGTGGCATATCTGGAAAGCTTACTTTCCCCTTTCTAGTAAAAATCTAGAATGACTTCCCATCTTCCAGGTTGAAGGTCCATTTTTCTTCTAATTAATTCTGATTGGATTTGAGAAGGATGTTTTAGGAGTTGACAAGGTAAAAAAAAAAAAAAAAAAAGAGGGACATTATGTGGGAGCTGGCTCAGATGTGCTCAGCTTCCAGTCGTTACACAAAACAATGTGTGTCTTGAAGAGTAGGAAAGTAGGAAGATGGAGGGGTGGGGAGTAAGGAGGAGTCCATGGAAAGAAAATTGGGAAATTGCATTTGACTTTTTCCAGGCTAAGACCAAAAGCAACGATATAATAAAGTGCGAAGAGTTTTTATTACCATTATATAAAAACGTACTTTTTTTGGCTTAGAATTTAGTAAAATTTTGATAAGTTCTTGTGTCTCCAATTACTGGGAAACAAGTCCTTTGGATCAAGAAATTAAAATATCAGTTTCTCTTCTGTGATTATGGTTAATATCACTCCAAAAGGCTTATTTTCTTCTGAGAGGACTATGAATCCTAACGGCTCCGAGTCTACGAGACCTTCACTGATCTTACAGTCAATCATCTTCCACTCGTGCGCTCCGACCACGCCCACTGCGGAGACCACGCCCCCCGAAGTAGTTCTCCGTCCCACCTCACGGGTCCGCCCCAGACCTCGCGGGGGAAGATTCTCATTGGCGGAGAAGTTCTGGTCCCGCCCCGGACGACGGCAATAGGCCGAACCGGAGTGGGGCGGTCGTGGTTGGTTGCCTGGGGACGGGTCCCTCGTCTTGCCCGTCAGAGTAGCTGGCGGCAGTGGCGGCTCTCGGAGCTGGGTTGTCAGTCAGTGTGAGCAGAGAGGGAAGATGGCTCGTCGGGACCCGTGTTGCTAGGAAGAAGGGGGGCAGGTGCTGCTACTACCCGGGGAAAGGAAGAGCTGACGCCTTCGCTGTCGCTTCGAGCCGGACGAGTGAAGTTCTGGGAGCGGAGGTCTGGGAGCCGCTCTGGTGAGTCCGGTCAAGCGACCCACGGCGGGCCCCCAGGGCGCCCAGCGACCGATAACTTTTTTGTCAGGGAGGAGCCGGGAGAGGCGGCGGCGGGGAGGGGACGGGGACTTTGTCTCTCGGGCGGCGGCTTCCTTGGAGGTAACGGCTTCCGCGCGAGGCGTCGCGGGTGGGCGCCGGACCCCGCTGGGCGCGGGGGCGTCCCGGCCCGGGTGAGGGGCTGCGGGCGGCGGCTGCTTAGCCCCGAAGTTGGGCGCCCCCCTCCTGCTGCTGCCCGGGCGGCGGCAGCCTTGTGCTCGCCTTTCTTCCCTGCGAGGAGCGGTCCGGGCTCCGGGCGTGACCCAGGGGTCGCTGCCTCGGGGTGTATGTGTGTGTGTGTGGGGGAGGAGGTAAGAGCGGGGACCGGCCGCCCCTCTGCGGAGTCGACCTCGGCTGGGAGCCCCTCACCCCCCCGCCCGCGGCCGATGCTCCGGCCTGACCTCTCCCATCCTCTCCTCCCAGCCCGGCGAGGCCACCGCGCTCGGTCCGGTCCAGTGGCCCCAGCATGGTCCCGTCGACCCCCCCACGCCCCTCGTTCTTGGAAAGCGCTCGCTGCGGGCTGTGGTCCCCCGCAGGACGTGGTGGTTCGGAAAGCAGCCACAATTCCTCCCTCGGTTACTACACTGGGGATCTCTTCAGCCTTTGCCTCCTTTTTTCTTTGAGTTATGACTTCTCCGAGGCCGGCTTTAACATTCTCGAGAGTCGTCTGTTTTTTTTTTTTTTTTTTTTTTTGTCTGTTGCATTGAAAGACCTCAAGTTTGCACGCCTCGGCCGAGCTGGGTGTCCGCCCTCCAGTGTGCACATGTGGGCATTGTACACGCAGAGTTTAGGCATTTCTGAAAGATTTGGCGTTGCCCTCGTGGTGGAGACTGCACGGAATCGGTGCCGGATACCGAGGCTGTCGCCTGGCCAGCAGCCGCGCCGCTAGCCCTGCAGGTAGGGGAGCGGGTGCCGCTGGCCTGGCTGCTGCTGCTTATCTCAGAGCCCCGACTGCAGGCAGGAGGGCCCACGCAGTCCTTTGGCAAATTATGTGTCCTTTAAGTCACACGTAGGTTTTGGAGCTGGTATGCCACCTCTTTGGTTCATGCAACACTTCACAGTTTGAGAATTTCAGCTTTTAAAATCTTATCTACATAAAGTCATAAGGATCTGTGTAACCTTGAGTCAATGTTATATTCCTGGGAGGCTTGTTTTCCTTAAGCATATTCTCTTAACATCCAAACTCTACCCCTTCAAGGTCCCCAACTTACAAGCATTTTTTTTTCTTTAGGTTAATACATTTTAAGGTTTGCAAGACCCACATTAGTACAAAGCACCACATTTTTGAAGTGCAAGGGAAAAGCAAGAAAGAAAAAAGAAAAACTTTTAGCTATTCAGATAATTCACGTAAACAAAATAGTAAAGGAGAAAACCATCACATGTTAGAAAACAAATTCTGGATTTTGCTTATTTATTTATTTTTATTTACACTGATTATTACCAGAGAGGGATTAAAAACCCTCTTAGTTATCAGTCTTAACAGTACCTGGATATGGACATCCAGATAAGGCATTGGCTAGATTAGTATGTTATTCCTACTTCCTTTCTTTGTTGTATTTATCTTTTCTGAAATCTGCTATTGGTTGCAGTTTTTTTTTTTTTTTTTTAGAATGGTGTCATTTTGACAGAGTTTAAAAATATCTTATAGTCAAGATATTTGACTGTTATATTCAGGATCCTGTTGCCTGATATTTATTTTATAATGAATATTAAGAAATCTTTTAAAAATGTTAGTATGAAGATCATGTTTAAGGTATTAGGTTTATATTTTGTAAATAATTAAAATTATGTCAGACAAATTTATTTTGTACTGACCCAAGCTGTTAGGGACTAGGGATACAGAAATAAACGTCATAGCTATTTGTCATCAAGGAATTGACAAGACAGGTAAGTAAAATAACAATCATACAACCCTGGGATAAGTGATATGCTTAGTGTATGTAGTAAGGGAGCAGAGTAGGAGATTGCTAACAGCTTGGTGTAGGTAGAGTCAGGAGCATACAGTTGAGTTTTGAAGTGTGGTGTAATTTTGCCAAGTGCAATGAATCACTTTCCAAGAGGAGAATATAGAAAGTGAGAGGGCAAGGAGGCATGAGAAACCTAGCTTAGAGAAGTAATTTTCAATGACAAGTCCAAAGTCAATAACATTGACATTGAATGCAGGGGTTAGGGAAGTGGTGGAAGATTAGACTAGAGGGGGTTGTAGAAGGGTGGACCAGGGAATTGTTTCCTGGCTAAGGGGATTGCATTGAAAGTGATCAATAAGAAGTGCTTTAGACCCTCACTCTGACGGAGTGAGGTAGAATCTGATTGGCCCTGTCATTTGGGAAGAAAGGAGGAGGAATCAGGATCCTGAAGATTTGACTTTGTTCCATTGATTGGAAATGAGGAACACATAAGTGGAGGGAAGATGATAAATTATGTTTTCAACTTTTTTTTTTTTTTTTGACCAAGCTATGGAACATTCAGGTGAAGATATAGGTGTTTGGATCTAAGGATGTGGAATTTTAAAGGAAATCAGGATTAGAGGGAAAATTGGGGGTTAAATTGAAGCTGTATTGATTTAGTTATGTTGAAATAAGTCAGGGAAAGCCTTTATTTAGCATAATGATAAAAAGCAGCAGCCAGAGAACAGACTCTGATAAAGAGCAGAAATAGGTAGAATAGTGTGAAAGAGATAGAAGAGAAAGGTGAGTCAGAGAAAGGTGTGAGGGCCATCAAGAGAAATAAGGGTGGAGAGATTTTCACAAAGAGGAGGAATGGATGGCCAGTTTTGAATGATGTAAAGAGGAATCAAGTAAGGTGAGGACTCCAGGAACCAATGAATTTGTCAGGAGTCCATAGGCGACTTTAACAAGTACAGTTTTAGCTGAGTAGTGATGCAGAAACCAGTTTTCAGAAAATTGAAAAAGAATGGGTGATGATGATAAAGTAAACATGCTTGAATGAGGCATTTCAAGAAAACTGAAAGAATGGAGAGAGGAGATAAAGATTGCTATAGAGCATGGTTCTCAATCTTAGCTGTACATTTACAATCATTTGGAGAGTTTTTAAGAATCCCAGTTTCCAGGGGGAGCCCCCATATCAATTTATGGGTGAAACCTAGACATCGGTATTTATTTCAACAGCTTTATTGAAGTGTAATTAACATTTAATAAACTACACATTTAAAGTGTGTAGTTTGACATATGTTTACACTCACAAAACCATCACCAAAATAATGAACAGATTCATCATCTACAAAAGTTTTCTTGCATCCCTTTCCTTTCATCCCTGTAAACAATTGCTGTACTTTCTGTTACAATAGATTAGTTGCATAAGTATTTTAAAGTTCCCTGGGTAATTCCACTGTGCAGGCATGTTGAAACCACTACAGAGGGATTCAGGTTGAAGAAATGTTATGCTTGTTTCTTTACATTCTTAAGGAAAGCAAGAAATAAGATATTCAGGAAAGATTAGATGTTTATTGGAACTAAGTTCCTGAGACAATAGAAGTGGTTGGAATTTAATGCTTTAACCAGTAAGAAAGGAAGATAATACTGGAAACAACATCTCTAACAAAGATGTTAAAGATAGTATATTTATTTGTTATCAGCATCAAAGTTGTCATTATGTAGTATCAGGATTGGTTCTCCGAAGTACTAAAAAAAAATTAGCATGTTGATATTGTGAAAATGGGTGCCCTTCAGAAAACCCCTTACATGGAGCCTGAGACCCCTGGCACTACCATGTAATGTTTTGTAATTCTTTGGAGGGGAGCAGATGGAATTAACAGTTTGATTATTGCTTATTGTTGAGAGCCAGAGTCTTTTTGGCCCTCACAGAGTTAGGCTGCATATTTGCACTGAGGAAAGAGAACATTTAACATTTGAAAATCTCCTGTTTACAACATCTTTGCTCAGAAGAAATCCTGCTGGCTTGTTGTTAGGATATATGCCTTTTAAATACATTGGGGGAGAAAATAATTTCTCTGTCTCCCAAATGAGACTGAGAAGATTTGGGATTAGAAAGTGTCAAAGGCCCATGCTTTCTATACTGGGAAAGGTAATACCTATATTCCCCCCATTCACTTTTTAGAAAATAGTTTCTGGCTCACAATTTGAATGTAGGTAAAAGCTGAGCCCTGTTGGTGCTGAGGTCCAGGGTTTGATTCTTACATTTGGCATGGGGCTAAAAGCAGAATGGCTAATATCTAAATATTTTTTCACATTGTACTTGATCATAAAGGTGGAGTGAAAAACTTAATTCTTTTCTAGAGTTCTCAACATTTCTTTCACTGTGATTAAAGTACTAAAGTATGCTCTGACCTAGAGAGGCTTGGCATCTCTGATTTTGGTGCAGCCTAAATAGAGTGGGAATATCAATGTTGCCCTGGTTTTAGATACCATTGTTACTATAGTCACAGTAGTATTGTAAACATTCTGTATTTTCTTAGTTACTAATGTAATACATAATAATTGTAATATTGTGAAATTCAGGAAAGCATAAATAGTCATTATTATCACTTTGGTCTTATTGGCCTTTTTAATAGGTATTTACTTTTTTTTTATTTTAGAAACCATATTGTATATAGTTTCATTTTTTGGTATGAGCTGTTTTCTTGTTGTCTTATTTTCACTTAATAGAATGAATGCTTACCCAAGTCAATCAAATATTATATGTTTATAACATATAACATCATTTGAAATGTGTGGATAATATTTGGCAAATGGATTTATCATCATTTACTTAACCACCATTTCAATTGTTGAAAATTTAAGCTTTTCTCAATAAATGTGAGTGAATAATGTAGGAGTTAGGTTCTTGACAGTTTAATCATTATATTTTTATTTCCTTAGGATAAATTCTGAAGTCAAAAGTTATGCATATTTAAATTATTTTAAATAGATATTAAAAGATTGCCTTCCAGAAATGTTTAATTACTATCCACATTTATTAATTTGAGAAAGCCAGCAACCTCTTCATATTCAGCACTAGCAAAGAAAAACTGCCATTTTAATATGAAAAGTTGTATCTTCTATAAATTTTATTTCATTATTAGGAACACTATATATTTGTATTTCTTTTGTGAATTGTCCATTAGTGTCCTTTGTTTATTAAAATATTGGAGATTTTTAAAAATTGAGTTATGAGAGCTCTTTGTATGTGAAACTATTATACCTTTCTTGAATTACATTGCAAATAATTTCTCCAATTTGTCATCTGCATCCTAATTTTGTTTTTGGTGTAGGTTTTTCTTTTTTTAAACAGATTTTTAAAATCTTACCCAAGGATATGTTTTTATTGATTTGTGAGAGAGAGAGAGAGAGAGAAAGAGAGAGAGAGAGAAATAGGGATAGGAAGAAAGAAACATCAATCTGTTGTTTCTTCCATGCACCCAACCTGGGATCAAACCCTAAACCCACGTATGTGCCCTGACTGGGAATCGAACATGAGACCTTTGTGTACAGGATGTTGCTCTGTCAAACTGAACTGCACTGGCCAGGGCTTTTAACACAGATTTTAAAACATTTTTAGTATAGTTAAATCTATCAAAATTTTCTTTTATGGTATCTGCCTGCTTAAGAAAGCCTTCTCCAATTTCCAGATTATATAACTCTTCACCTCTATTTCCTTATATTACTTTTACAGTTTTAAAAAAATTTACATCTTTACTCTCTTTTGGATGTATTTTAATGTAGAGTGGCAAGTCCATTATTTTAATACTTTTTATTGAACAATTATTTTTTCCTCAAAGGATTTATTATTTTTTAATTCTTTCTTTAGCTTCACAATTACTGTGTTTCTTAAAGTCAGTTTTTCCCCTTTTTATAGATTTTGTTGGGGTAGCTCTGGTTAACAGAATTATACAGGTTTCAGGTGCACGATTTTACAATACATAATCTGTACTTGTATTGTATATTTACCACCCCAAGTCAAGTCTCCATCCATCACCATTTATTGCCCTATATCCATCCACCTTCAACTTCCTTCACCCTCATAACCACCCCTCCCACAGCAATCACCACACTGTTGTCCATGAGAGTGTCTCTCTCTCTCTCTCTCTCTCTCTCTCTCTCTCTCTCTCTCTCCTCAATCCTCCCTCCTCTGCCTCTCAGCCCCCCACCTCACCCCCAACAGCTGTCAGCCTACTCTCTGTATATATGAGTTTATCGCTATTTTTCTTGTTAGTTTATTTTTTTCATTAGATTCCATATATGAGAGAAATAATATGGTACTTGTCTTTCTCTGTCTGGCTTTTTCACTTAGCATAATGTTTTCCAGGTCCATCCATGCTATTGCAAAAGATAGGATTTCCTTCTTTTTTATAGACAAGGAGTATTCCATTGTGGAAGTGTACCACAGCTTTTTTTATCCACTCATCTACTGATGGACATTTGAGATGCTTCCAAATCTTGGCTGTTGTAAATAATGCTGCAATGAATATGGAGGTGCATATATTTTTTCAAATTAGTGTTTTTGGTTATTTGAATAAATCCCCAGAAGTGGAATTACTGAGTCATAAGACAGTTCCATTTTTAATTTTGAGGAACTTCCATACTGTTTTCATAGTGGCTGCACCAATCTGCATTCTCACCAACAATGTACAGAGGTTCCCTTTTCTCCATATCCTTCCTCAGAGGTTTTAAATGTCATCTTTATTATTTTTATTATATAACAAATTACGTTTATATATATCCATATGATTTTTTCTAGGCCTTTTATTCTGCTTCATTGGGATCTTTATTGATCCAGTAATTTCAAACAGTCCTATTAGAACTTTTAATATATCTTATTATTTGGTTGTGTGAATTTCTATTATCTTTTTCAAAAGATTTTCAGCATTTTTCATATATTTATTTTTCCAGATTATCTTTAACTGGAAACATTAATATTCTAAAAGATCCCCATTGGAATCTCTAAATTAATATTTTAGAGGTAATTTTAATATCTTTACAATCCTATATAATAAAAGCCTAGGTGACATCATGCCCTCACATGATGCCCTCTTGTGACGTTTTCACAAGATGGCTGCTACAAAGATGGCTGCCAGAAGATGGCCACATGCAAAGTGGAGATGGGGCCTAGTGGCTGTTCTGTGCGGTGAGGCCTGGGGGTCCCACAGCTCTGCGCAGTGTGGAGGAGGCGGGTCGTAGTAGGAGAGGGCATTTGTGGGTGATCAAGCCGGCAGGGGAGGGCAGTTGGGAGCGATCAAACTGGCAGGGGAGGGTAGTTGGGGGCTATCAGGCCAGCATGGGGAGCAACTAGGCATCAATCAGGCTGGCAGGCAAGCAGTTAGGAGCCAGTGATCCTGAGGGGTCCAGTTTGGAGAGGGTGCAGGCTGGGTTGAGGGACCCCCCCCCGCCCATGCACGAATTTTGTGCACTGAGCCTCTAGTATAATCATAATTTCTCTAACTTATCTTTAATTACTCAGTGTTTTATAGTTTTCTTTATTTGATTCTGCCTGTCTTCAAAGTTAAATTTTGATATTTTAAAACTTATTTTACTATTATGAATATAATCTTTTTTCATTGTATTTTAAAGAGGATTACATCTTCTAGGTATGAGACATAGAAAAGTTGATTTGTATATACTGTTTTCTAAATGGTCATTTTGTGAGATTTTAATTCTAATAGTTTTTAGTATTTTTGTAATAAGGCAGTTATAGCATTGCAAATGATAGTTTTGTCTTCTTGCCAATATTTAATATTTATTCCTTTTTAAAAAATTATAATTATCAGAACATCTAGGGTAATATTAAATTATGGTAGCGAATAGTAAACATCTTTGGCTTGTTTCTCATTTAAATAAGAATTTTAGGGTTTTAAAGTTGAACATTATTTTTGACAATTTTTTTAGCATGTTGAGAAAATAGTTTTTCATCTTATTTAAGTAGATGATCCTGGAATGGGAATGAAATAATATTTACATAATGCACTTTACTTTTATTTTTTTAAATATATTTTTATTGATTTTAGAGAGAAAAGAGAGAAACATCAATGATGAGAGAGACTCATTGATTGTCTGCCTCCTGCATGTTCCCACTGGGGATCGAGCCTGCAAGTTGGGCATGTGCCCTGACCAGGAATCAAACCACGACCTCCTGGTTCATAGTTTGATGCTCAACTGCTGAGCCACACCGGTTGCACAATGTAATGCACTTTATATAATTCACATTTTAATTTATTGGATGTTCAAAAACAAACCTGCATTCCTGAATTTTGTTTGTACCTTGTAAAGAATGTGATGTAAGATCAAGGAGTTTTGGAAACAGTACTTTTCTACTGTTTTTTAAAAATTTGCCGTTGTTGAGGCTTGTGTCAGTAGCCTTGTAGTAGTAAATGTTAAGTGATATTTGTTTGGTGTGTTTCTTGAACAAAGAGTCTTTTGATTAACTGATGAACATTAGTTGCTTTCTCATATAAATGCATAAAGATTCATTTAGTTCTTTGAATGAGACTTAATGAAAACATTGTATTTGAGTTCTTAAACTGTACTATGAAAATTATTTTAGGTTATAGAGTGATTTATAGACTTGGAAATTTAGAGAAAATGTAAGCCTTAAAAGTGCTAAAATTGGGCAAGCAATTATGAACTCTATTTTTATCTTTTTGAGCCCTTCTGTTTTTCTTTTTCCCCTTTCAATGTCAATAACATTTAATTAATTGAGTTAGGGTACTGGTTCTAATTAACATACACATACTACACTTCCCTCCTCTGCCCATGTGAAGCATAACAAGTTACCCATTTGGCCTCTCTAAACTTGCTTGGCACATATACACCCTCTTCACCCCTAAATTTCAAGTTTCCTGCTCATTTGTTAACCCATAGATATTACAGTAGTGGACAGAGTGACAACATAGCTCCTAAAATGTACACACTTTAGTAGGTTAGAAGAGGGAGAGATTTTTGGGGAAAATTATGAAACTCAAGTGGGTCCTGATAGAGGAATAGGGAAGAAAGTGAAAGTATTTTAGAAATGGGTTGTGGGAAAGCATCCACTAAGTAGGGAAGATAGAACTGTGCAAATCAACTAGACTAATAGAGAAGTACAGAAAATCAGAAGGATGGTTACATGGGTGATAGAATCAGAATAAAGGAAGATACTTGTGACAAGGTTAAAGAGAAAGAATGAGTATTGAGGAAGAACCAATAGATTTATTTATAAGACCTTGGAGAGTATATGATGAGAACCAATAAAACTATAAAGGGGGTAAGGAATAAATTGATGGTGAAATAATTGGAGGCAGTGGCAGTAGATTAGGTTACTAAGTCAGAAAGTTAATCAGTGAAGCATAAATAAGGATGGCAGTAACTGGACGGCATTATAATCTAACTAGAAGCCCGGTGCATGAAATTCATGCTTGCAGGGGGCGTGGGGAGTGTACCTCAGCCCAGCCTGTGCCCTCTCCAATCTGGGACCCCTTGAGGGATGTCCAACTGCCCGTTTAGGCTCAATTAGTAGGTCGTCCCTCTCACAATCCAGGACTGCTGACTCTCAACTGCTTGCCTGCCTGCCTTCCTGATTGCCCCTAACTGCTTCTGCCTGCCAACGTGATCACCCTCTAACCACTCCCCTGTCAGCCTGATTGATGCCTAATTGCTCCCCTGCCAGTCTGTTTGTCCCTAACTGCCCTCCCCTGCAGGCTTGATCACCCCCAGCTGTCCTCTCTTGGAGGCCTGGTCCCTCCCAACTGCCCTCCCCTGCTGGCCATCTTGTGGTGGCCATCTTGTGTTCACGTGGGGACAGCACTCTTGTCTGTTGGAGTGATGATCAATCTGCATATTATTCTTTTATTAGATAGGATAGAGGCCTGGTGCATGGTTGGGGGCCAGCTGGTTGCCTTCAAGTTGTCCCAGGTCAGGGTGGGGGTTCCCTTGGGGCATGGGGTGGCCTGGGCAAAGGGCCTGTGGTGGTTTGCAGTCTGGCCATGTTCCCTGGAGACCCAAGTGGAGGTCCTGGTATCTGGGATTTATTTTTCTTCTACAATTGAAACTTTGTAGACTGGAGTGGAGCCATGCCTTCTGCTCACTCTGTGGCAGCAGCCATTTCTGTTGGATTTATTTACTATCTATAATTGAAACTTTGTAGACTTAAGCAGAGGCTTGGGCCAGCCAGGACAGGTGAAAAGCTTGGCTTCCTCCATATCTGGGTGCAACTCAAACCTCCTGCTCTCTCCAGCTCTGTGGCTGCTGTCATTATCTTCTGTAATTGAAACTTTGTAGCCTTAAGCGGAGGCCTGAGCCGGCAAGAGCAGGTGGAAAGCTTGGCTTCCTCCATCACTGGGGAAACCCAAGCCTCCCTCCTGCTCTCTGTGGCCAGCAGCCATTTTGGTTGGGTTTATTTGCATATTCACTCCTGATTGGCTGGTGAGTGTAGTGGAGGTATGGTCAATTTGCATATTACTCTTTTATTAGATAGGATAAAGCCTTCCTCTCATTTTCCCTCCATCCCGTTTCAGGAAGTGTAAGATCCTGAAGTTCATTCTCAATTGTCAAATTGATAAGTTTTGTTAGTGATAAGGAAAGCTATCATTATTTATGTCTGTGGTTTGCCAGTGCTTTATTTGTATTATTTTTTACCTTTTTTTTAAAGACAACATTTAAAAAATTATTTTTAATATATTTTATTGATTTCAGAGAGAAAGGAAGAGGGAGAGAGAGATAGAATCATTGATAGTCTTCCTCCTGCATGCCCCTCACTGGGGATCGAGCACTGGGCATGTGTCCTTGACCAAAATTAAACCCAGGACCCTTCAGTCTGCAGGTTGGTGCTTTATCCACTGAGCCAAACCAGCTAGTGCTATTTTTTACTTTTTCAAAAACTTTATTGTTTAAAGTATTACATTTGTGCCCCCCTCCCCTTCGACACTCTCCATTCTGCTGCTGCCCCATCCTCAGACCTTCCTTGACCAATGTTTGTCCATGGGCTATGCATATTAGTTCTTTATTTAATATTTGTAGTGTTTTTAATCCCTAAAACATTGCTATAATGCAGATGTTGATAACTACTTTTCACAGTTGAGAGTACCCTTATTAACAGTCCTGAGGTCTCTATAGTAAATACCAGTGACACACTTTTTAATCTTTTTCTTCATTCTAGTCATTGAAAAAAAAATGCTGAATGAAACCAAGAATTTTCTGAAAGTCACAGGCTAATAAGTGCCAGAGCTGAATATAACTGTGAAGTAAAGACTGACTCCAATACCCTACCATGTTTTTTTCTATGACCCTATAATTTTCAACTTGATTGCCAAAGAAAATCATCCATGTATTTAATTTTTTCCCTACCAATTTATTTTGGAATGAAAATATTCTAGTTTTTAATTTGGAATGAAATATTAGGAGGAAAAAAGAATAAAAGAGTATTGGATTGTTGAATGGTTATTGAGAATGGGGACTCTGTAGTTAGACTGCTCGGGCTCTAATCTGAAGTCAACCACTTACTAGTATGTGACCTTGGACAGGTTATTTGTTTAGGCTAGCAGCAGCTGTTCCCTTCCTCCCTCCCTCCCTCCCTCCTTCCCTCCCTCCCTTTTTCCCTCCCTCCCTTCCTTCCTTCCTTATTTCCTTTTTTCCTCCACCTCATCTTCTTTCTCCTTCTTCTCCTCTTCCTCCTCCTCTTCCTCCTCTTCCTCTGCTCTTCCTGCTTCTTTTGTGAAATAGAGATTATATTATCACCACTTGAGAAGACTGTGAGGATTAAATGAAAAGTCCCATAAAGCACTTAGCCTGGTGCCGGACACATAAGTGCTTGAGGAATATTAGTCATTATCACAATATTATCCATGGACATCCATCATTGCTATGTAAGACATTTGACTCACACTAAGTGTTTTCCAGACTTTATTCCCAGTGATGCCGGTTGTGTCGGAACAGTAAAGGATTCATGGTCAAATGCTCTTGGGAAAATACTTCATTCTAAACACCTTTATTGGAGATTTATAATACAGATTTAGCATATAAAAGCCCTGAAAAGTCCTTTTATTAAGCTTAAAAGAAAGAAAATTCTTTAACTTTCTTGAATAGTTACATTTTCATGGGGAAAGCCTTTTTTTTTTTTTTTTTACTTTAGTACCACTGTTAATATCTTTCTGAATAGTTTTCTTATAACATCAACTGAGGAAGCACTGCCTAAATTATTTAATGTACTTGCATTTACCTCAGTTAGTGAATTAATACAGAGGTTTATCCTTTAATTTTCCCTGATTTTAATCTGCATTAACAATATGATGATTAGTTGGAAGGATCCAGGAGATGGGGATTCTGATATTTCTGTAACTAGGAGAGTGATCTTATTTTTTACCTCTGTATGTGCCTTGATTCTTAATGTGAGATAGATATACTAGATCTCAATTTCTTTTCTTTTCTTGTGAAATTCTAAATTGTTAGATAAATTACTATAAACAATTACATTGAAAAGCTATGTCATTGAAACTTGCCTGTTAGATTTGACTTTCTTTCAGCCTTAGTATCAACTGTTATAGAACCAATGTTGCAAATATATTCTAGGAATAGGAGCTAAATCCTGATCAATTCTCTGATACCAAATTAATTTTAGAAATAGTAAAAAATAACACTACAGTTTGATTAAGAAAAATTCTTGGAGTACTTCAGATTTCTCAAAGGTTTGAGAAATTCGATAAAAATTGCTTTGAGAAGTTCAAATTCTAGTAAGAAGTTACACTAAACATTTTTTTACAAACTTAATTTAGTTTGTCACATTCTGATAAGTTTGTAGCCTAACAATTAAAAAATAATAAAATCTATCTTCAGTTAGAATTGTTTGTTAAAAAGTATTTCCTCAAATCAGTGCTGGTAATGATACCTTACATTGATTTATCATTCTACAATTTAGAGTGGTTTCATGTTTTATTTTCTCTTTCTAAATATTGAGTGTGGTAGGTGTCATTTTTTTTTTTTACACTTCATTGTCACTTTACAGTCAAGTCACCAAAACTTGTTACCACATTTGCTGTCTCATGTTGAAATAATTGGTGGAAACAGAACTCTGGCCCAGGTCACTGTTCTAGCTTTTTTCAGCATCCTTACATTATCATGTTCTGTTGGAGTCACTGATTTAACTTCCTTGTCCTGCATATTTTCTATTAATGCAGCCCAATGTGGCATTAATCTTTTTTTAGTGATTATATTACATTTTAAAATCCCTCTGAAGCACCTAAATTATTTTTCTGTAAGTAGTTATATTTCCCCATCTCTTTTTGTCCATTTTTAGAATCAACTGTATGATCTTCATTTAATTTCCATTCATAGCTTTACCTTTTAAGATTAAGTGCATGTTACTAACCTGTTACCAGAATGTGTTTGTATAGGTATTAGCAGGTCTGTTTGTGAGTGTGTGAGGGATAAGGATGGATTGGCTCAGGTTATTTGTCTGTGGTAGTGAGAGGTTTCACTTAGTTATGAATCAAACAAGCAATTTTATTAGCTAATTAGGTTAATATTTTTCTAATTGGATTATTAATTTTTGAAAAGTTCAGGAATCTTTTTATAAAATAACATGTTATGAAACTTCTTAGCAGTAGTGCCAACATCTCTTCATATCATGTCTATGACAGCAAACTTTAATACCTGTAAGTTTAAAATGTTTGAAATGTAAAATATGATATGACAATCAAATGACAAAATTCTTATATGTAAGATTAATTGGAGATTAATATTGAAGTAGAATAAAAAATTTAACTGTCAGAGCAGTTATTTATAATTAACTTGATTATCTATCTAGAATATTCAAGATAATAGATAAGAATTACTAGAAGTTTGAGTAACTAATTCAGTAAGATTGGTAGAAATAAATGTGTCACCCTGTTAAAGATTGTTTTGCTTAGCCTCCTATAATGCTGTGTGTGGCCATTAATACTGAACTCTGGCCAATGAGCTATATATATATGGAAGTTATCAAGAGCTCAGGGAAGGACGCCTCCTTAGTTGGAAGACATTCTCTTTTTTCTTGAATGTGGGCAGAATGTGAGTAGGAGAGAGTCCGAGACCTCACATAGAGAAGAGGTTCAGGGACACAAAGTTAAAATGAAGTATGTGTATAGGGCATTTTGAGCTAACAATGAGGTACAGTGTGTTGGGTCATTACAGGACAATAGAGGAGGAGATGTTCAGTAATTAGTAGTTTGCTCTGCCAGGTAGATAGGTCAAGAAAGGTAGTCAAGAAGCTCCAGCGGTGCGATCGGTTAGCGCGCGATACTTATAAGGAAGGTAGTCTCTGATGATCTCTTATTATGGGTAATGCCCCTAACTAAAATTCTTCTAGTTGGTTAAAGGGGTTGAGGGGGACAGATGTTTCTTATGAGCCCACAAGGTCTCAGTTGTCTTTAGCTCAGAATAATCTGAATACCACAGACACACATCTGGGGGTGACTTGTTCTGAATCCCAACAGTTCCCTCCACTGAAGCTTCCTGAGAGAAGTATCACATTCCAGAAGTTGGGTCGATAGAGATTGTTCCATATCTCATTAAACTAGTCTAAGTATAGGTCAGATCATTTAAACAGTTATTCATTTCAGGAAGTGGTGATGCAGGTGGGCTCCCAAAATTAGTCCTGTGATGCAAGCGAATCAGGTATTTAATAAAAGGCATTTCTATGGAAACAATAAAAATGAAGGTTAATGGTTGGAGCAGACTAAAATCCCAGTTTCTGAGTTCTGAAGACAGGCAGTAGAGAAGATTTCCAGATGTCTAGCCATATCTAGATATTGAGCAAGATGCTTCTATAGATTTTTGTACTTATAAAAAAAATACATGGCTTTCTTTTTTCCCCTCTTTGGTCTTAGGAATTGAGGATGATAAAGATGGGTGGGCTGTGAACTGCTTCTAGAGCTGCGTTTCTGGTTTCACAATGTCCTTTGTAAGATAAGGGCAATTACTCTCAGTTTCCAAATGATAATCATAGGTTGACCTTCCTCCCAAGCCACTTCATGCCTAATTAGCTTTTTTCCCCTCTGGGTACATAGTTTTTGTGTTGAGCTAAACTTGTGGAGTATGAGGGGTAAGGAGAGAGATGATTTCTAGAAAACCCTATCATACTCTTTAATCTTCAACTTCTAATTTTACCAAATTTCTGTTTTAAAAATAGTTATTAAGTCTTTTAAAATAGCTTGTCAGGTTTCAGCTAGAATAAATGGTAAATATTTCTGGAGGTATTAAATGATTACATGGGCTCAAGAGGCTGCAAAGGTCATTCATTACCTTCTAGATTATTCCGGAACTCTGATAGCCAAAAGAAAGAACTGACAGCCTTCATGTCCCAGGCAGGCAGGGGAATGTTTCCTGGTGAGACACAATGTCTATTTCCACAATACAATCAGATAAAAGAGCTGCAATTA
Source organism: Antrozous pallidus (assembly GCA_027563665.1). NCBI lineage: Eukaryota > Metazoa > Chordata > Mammalia > Chiroptera > Vespertilionidae > Antrozous > Antrozous pallidus. The sequence goes on along the minus strand of CM050521.1, from coordinate 73,563,722 downwards.
CTTTACATGAAGCCTGTGCAAAACATAACAGCTTGCCTCTAATCTTTTATCTTAACTCCATCAACCATTAAATCTTAACTGTAGCCTCCATTAGAACTTTATCAACAGGTTTTGGGTAGATGAATTGTTCCCTGTCAGACATCCTTTCCCATAAAACTGTGGCATAACTCTTTTAAACATAAAGCTTGTTTAAACCTTCAAGTTTTCATAATTGTGTCAATCCTTACATTACTATATTATTTTAATCTAATTGTAGCCTGAGTTAGGGCTTCACCAATGGGTTTTTGTTCCATAGTTCATGGAATTCTCATGTCAAGGAGTTCTAGAAAGTTCTCTTTGTTTTACCTCTATCAATATTAAAATATAGGCATCTCATTTTGTTTATTTGATTTGGAAGCTCTTGCTTTTAAATGATCTAATATTCTGTTTGGAACGTTACTCATCATAATAATTATAATTTTAGGTTATAATTTCCTTGAAGGCTGGTAGCAATTTGGTAGGACCATAGCCATAAATGGATTTTAGCACACAGTTCTGTCTGGCCATACGTTGGAGCTTCCAACCTGACAGTTATCAAGCTCAGTTCTTAGGAAATAAAAATGTATAAATTGTCTTTTAATAAGATTTTGCCTTTTGTCTTTTTCTCTTCATAAGTGCAGAATTGTTACTAGGTGTACTGGTTAATGAGGTGGATTTTTTTCAATAGATGGAGTTACACATACTAGTAGAGTAACTGGTTTGTTTTCATGTTATGGGTACTATGAATCTCATAATTGATTCTCTTGCATTGATGCTAATAAAATGAGAGTCAAAGTTTCTGTCCTAACTAAACACACACACACACACACACACACACACACACACACACACCAAACAGGCCTGATTTAACCTTACCTATTGCTTTATTTTATACTCTTACCCCTATTTTCTTTTTGCCTGGATTTATTTTTATCCTGTTATACACATTTGTGAAGCAAAGTGAAACACAGTAAATATAAATGCACATAATGTTTTTTTTTTAAATTATCCATTGTTTATCTAGTAAATTAGGATGGAAAGTTATCACAAATAGAATTAGGCTACATCAAGTCATAGAAAATTGAGGTAACATTTTTACAAATATTCAAAATAGCCCTAGCTGGATTGGCTCAGCGGCAAATATGCTCTACTTAAAATTAAGACTAATTTTTATTTCTTTTTTGTGTGTTTGTTTTTTAATCCTCACCCAAGGCCATGTTTAGAGAGAGGAAGAGAAAGAGAGATAGAAACATTGATGTGAGAGAGAAACATTCATTGGTTGCCTGATTGTCTGACTTGACCAGATGGTTTTCTGATTGTCTGACTTGATCAAAGTATAAAATTTAGAATTAAACTTGGGCTTATGACCAGTGAGAATACTTTTTCTCTGGCTTCTACTATCTAGAGTTGTTTTTTTACTTGTGTGCATCTTGCTCTCTGTCCAGCCATGCTAAGCTCTCAAGGGAATTTTCTGTGTATATCCATTTCCTCCCAGCGATGATAAAAACAGGGCCTCTCATTCTTGTTTTCCATTAGTTGGAGAATATATATGCATATGGCAGGCAGCCAAGTAGGCTGTGGATTTGACCTTAGGAAATCTAAACACCCCATTCAAAAGGTGGTGGTGGTGGCGGGGGGACATGATTCCCCATATTTTGGAATGGCTCTTTCTAACTCTGGGAGACAACTTTATCTTGTGAGGGTTGCATCTTTTTGCACTCTCCTTTGGGGATGTCTCTTGCTTCCAGAATATTGGTTTGAATAGCTATTAAGATCCTACTCAATAGACAAATCCTTTGAATTGGAAAACTTTCTAGATGAAAAAGAAAGAAAAACATTTTTAGAGAGCTCTCATATTGTTATAATGGCTAGTCATTAAGATTCCTTTAATAAGATGGAGGGAGAGAAGTCAAAATAAACTCAGACACCTTCCTATTTGCCTTCAGACATTTGCAGATAGAGAGACAGCAAGCCCGGCCAGCTCGGCTCAGTGGCTGAGCATCGACCCGTGAACCAAGAGGCCACGATTCGATTCCTGGTCAGAGCACATGCCTGGGTTGGGCTCCATACAATGTGGGAGCCAGCTAATCAATGATTCCCTCTCATCACTGATGTTTCTGTTTCTCTCTCCCTCTCCATTATTCTCTGAAATTAACACATACATATTTACAGAAAGAAAGAGGAGGGGGGAGGGAAGAAAGGGAGGAGGGAGGAGATGGGATATTGGAAGTATACCAGTAAAGGACAGGTTTTCTTGGTACTGAAAACGGAAGATGTGAATTTTTTCCTCTCTTGGACATAAAAAGTAATAATCAGACAGGAGAGGGGGTAAGAGGAGGGTGGCCTGGAGGGGGGCGATAGGGGAAAAAAGGAGACTTATATAATACTTTCAATAATAAAGATAAAAAATAAAAGAGGATAATGTGGTCTAACAGTGTTTTCAGTAAGTAAGCTTGGACATAATTCCAAAGTGTAGTGCAGATTATCTGAATGCACAGTTCTATGAAATCAATAATATAGTATAGATAGATGGTTTTCTGATTGTCTGACTTGATCAAAGAATAAAATTTAGAATTAAAAAATGGGCTATTTTTATTCTGAAAAATACAGTGTGTATCTTTCAAGTAATTCTCACTGAATATGAATATGTATATATAGTTTTTTCTTAACAATGTTTTTCATAGAAATTAAACAACCAGTTTTACAACTTATTCTTTAGCTAAAACCTTGTGTTGTTCATTAGGCATATCTGTATATTTTGATAGCTGAGTGGAGACTGTATGAGTTGATATTCTTCAAACAGTACTACTGCATAATAATAATACTTCATTGTAGGTACTGCAATAAGTTTTTTTTTTTTACAACTTTTTGTTGAATTCTTACCACAACTCCTTAAAAGTAGGTACTATGGTTATCCCTATTTCACAGATGAAAAAATGCAAATAAGTTGTTCAAGGTTATGCACCCAGTATAATAGAATTAGGATTCAGTTTCAGGCAATTCTCCCAGTTTCTACTACTTGATAATGCTGATGAAAATTAAGAAGCCTATTGCAGGTTTTGTACCTGAATTAGGAGGTTAGGAAATTTAGGTAGAGCTAAGATTTTTCCTCAAGAAACAGTTTCTAAGTCTATTCTCATATAGATGGGTGGGTGAAGAAAACTACAGTGAACTCTGACAAGTTTTGTTGGAGATAAATTTGTTTTGCATTTCCTATGCTTCCTTTTTTTCCTTTTTTATACTTAAGTAATTCCAATCTGCTGAATAACTGTTGTTGAATACAATCATTATCTTGGGTATTACCATTTTTACTTCTGTTTGATGAATATTAAGCTTTCAGGGAGCCAAGTGGCTTGCCTAGGTAGACTGTTCTTATAAATAACAAATATAAGCAAATTAAATTACTTTAATGCCTTCTATAAAGTCAATTTTTCAAAATACACAGTTTTAAAATATTTTCTCCAATTTTCTTGTGATGCATAATCTATTTGAAATTATTCACTTGGAACTAGGAAAAATGTTCAGTATGTTTTGCAGCTGGCATTCATGAAAGCTGAAAGAAAGTTGCAGAGCCAATTTCATCATATTATGGCACTTAGAGTTTTGTCAAAATTCTTACATTTTAATGCTTATTTGTGCACATTGGTTTTGAAATAAACCCAGTAATTTCTGTTTGAAATTGCTTTACTGTTACTAATAGGAAATGACTAAATTTTATAGGCTCATTTCTATCTATAATAATCTGACTATAAAGAAAACATTCTTAAAATTTTAACAATTTTCTATGTTAATTTTCAGATTGAAGACTTAGAACAGATGTGGAAAGATGTTCACTTCAGAGAAAGGGGTTGTGGAGGACTGGTTGTCAGAGTTTAAGGTAACATTTGTTTTAATATAATTACTACATTCCAAAGATGTCTTGTCTGGGGTTTAAATCTTAGTGGCTTTTTTTTTATTTTTATCTGACTGAAAAGCTAAATATTTGTGGAAGCAGAAACATGTCCCAACAAATCTTTATAGGGAATTATTTACACATAGTAATCTTTTCTAGGAGGTCAATTCTTTTGTTCTTAAAAGTGGTTCAAACAGTTTGTTTGTTTTCTCCTTTTCATGGCAGCACTGCAAAGAATGGTGTGTCTGAATTTTGATGTCACTCTCTTCAACCACCATCAGACTCCCAGCTTGTTAGATGGGAGTGGGCATGATCAACAGTGAGGAGAAAGTGGGGAGATATTCACCCACTTTTCTACCAGTGCATCTTTCTCTAGTGTGCTAACTCAGTGACGATGTAAGGGGTGTATAGCTTTCTCTAGTGTGCTAACTCAGTGACGATGTAAGGGGTGTATAGCTTTCTCTAGTGTGCTAACTCAGTGACGATGTAAGGGGTGTATAGCTTTTGGTTAGTTGATGAAAATAAAGCCTGTTTTCTTGTTTCATGACTTGTGTCTCTGAGAGCTAAAAGATTGTGTTGCTTTAACCAGTTAATTACCTGGTCCTTGACTTCTGGGTCTCATTGTTACACTTAATTATGTGAGCTTCATGATCATGAATCGCAGGAATGAAAGATTTGGGCTGCAGCTGTCACTTTTTTTGTTCAGCCCTAAGACCTTCAGGGACAAGCATACAGTCTGACAAAGTCAGACGTACTGGCTTGTTTCAGTGAGGGAGATTGTATAACAGGCACCAGGCAGGCATTTCGCCAAACAAAGGAAAAGATAAAATTGCTGTAGGATTTAGAGGGAGGGTGGAGTTCTGATGAAATTTAAATGAAGCTGTATTTTGATGGACTTAAAGAAGGGCTAAGTGTAAATGGGGTCAATATCTGGTCTCAACTTTGAAGTAGACCCAGGGTACTGTTGTCTTGGAAACTACAAAGTTAACATTTATATGGAATGTTGTGTTCAAAAACCCCTCCTCTGAACCTTTGCACATACATTGGAAATTGAGCCTGCTTCTCTGTGTCAAGGTGAAGTAGTTCCTCCCGGCGGAAGTGGGATTCTTCATTCTTACTGAGTAATGTTTAAACAGCAACGTTTTTGATATTTATGATTTTAGATAATAAGACTTCTAAGTGAGTAACAACATAGTAGTCACTCAAAAAAGGAGCTTGTTATGATACTTTCGGCTACAGTGTGTCCAAGAGAAACAATATTTCCTATTTAATTTGCAGCTGGCCTTATGATCACTGTTACCTCAACCTGATGAATGAATGGCTGAGCAGATTTTTACTTTTTCAGCTTTCGTAGTCAAGAATTGAGTGTCCTTCTATGAAACCCCTAAGTAATTATAAAGTAAATTAGAATAATATAAAAGTGCACTGTATAAATTTTACATATTGTAATAGATTGACTAAATCTGAAGTGCTTTTTTGATGTACATGTTGTCTTTGTGGATTAAGTGTTCAAGGTGTTTTTTGTATTTTTTTTTCTTCAAGAGGTTCAATATGGTTCATTATATCATGATTTTTTTTTTTTGCAGTTTGATGGAAATTGTCAAGTTTAACAATTGAGTACCTCTTCTAGAACATTCTTATGTTCATTGGGGAAGTCATATTTGCAAAAGCAAATATAGCCAATTAGCCAATAACTCTTTAATAGAGGAGTTATGGAAAGATATGTTGAAAGATGGAGTATAGGAAAGGGATCAACTATTAAGGCAAACAATTTAAAATAATGACTGAGTCCCTTCCCTTCGTCTCTGTTTGTTATTCCCCTTCCCTCAGGCTTGACTGTATAGATACCCTGGGAAGTGTAGCAGTAAGGGCAGTAATGTTTTAAGTGTTTGAGGAAATTGGTTTTTGGAGGGAGGGTTACAGAGATGGCATGTACAAGGGTCAACCAGAGTGGTTACTTTGGTAGGTTGGTTACTTTGAGCAAATAAACAATATGGGAGTTAGATTTCTCTGTGTCTAAGAAAGAAATTAGAAACCTGGAATGGGGAAAGGCAAGAAAGAACCCTAAGACCCTAAGGGGGTGTACTGAAATTAGGAGAAGCAGGGGAAAGGAAATTTTTCCATTGGCAGGAAAGGAGTGAAATCCTGAACCTCATGAAATAAAAAGTAATTTAATTTAATTTCCCCTAATCCTGCAAGATTAAAATTACCCAATTTTCAGTCAATTTGGTATAACAAATGTTTTAAATTATTGTCTAGTGTATATTATAGCCAGTTAAAGAGATATTTCCTATTCCTTGGTAATTTGCTATGGATTCCTGAAAATTATTTTGAGTATTATTTTGAATTATGTTAATGTGTGTTTAATTTGGTTTCCTATATGTTGGGTAAAGAAATTAGGGTTATCAGGCAAAATCAACAATATACTAGAGGTAATAGAATACAAAAAAGTGCTTTAGAACAAACCTTTTAAGTACTTTTAAAATTAGAGTATCTTTGGAAATGGTTTGTGATGTTAATAACATTTTTTGGTTAAAATTTGGCAAAATTTGAAAACATGCTTCATACTAAAGTATCATTTGGCAGATGTTTTTTTAAAAAATGTGAGGATATGTGATATAGATTGGGTGGAAGAGAATTAATGAAGATGGACAGATGGCTGGAGAACCAATAAATAAAACAACTCTGTTCAAAAACATTACACATGAGATTAGATTTTTGAGTGATATATCTATAATAATAAAAGGGTAATATGCTAATTAGACCGTACATCATTCCAGACAAAGCTGGAGCCAGGGAGAAGCCAGCTCGGGTCCCTGGTGCCTGCAGGCGGCTGAAGGGAAGCCAGCCCAGGTCCCTGATGCCTGTGGGCAGCCAGAGGGAAGCCAGCCTGGTTCCTGGGTGCCAGAGGGAAGCTGGTACCGGCAGCTGAGGGGAAGGAAGGCCTACTCTTACATGAATTTTGTGCATCGGGCCTCCAGTACTTACATAAATACTAGAGATCTACTGCACAAAATTTGTGCCTGGGTAAGGTCCCTGGCTGCAGGCTGGGGCCTTCCTTCATCTTTACTGTGCCCTGGTGGTCAGTGCATATTATAGCGAGTGATCAAACTCCCAGTGAGTTGAACTCCTGAGGGGACACTTTGCATTTAGGCTTTTATATATATACTAAAGGCCCAGTGCACTAAATTCATGCATGGGGGAGTGGGGGAGATGTGTCCCTCAGCCCAGCCTGTACCCTCTCCAATCTGGGACCCCTTGAGGGATGTCCAACTGCCCGGTTAGGCCCGATTCCAGTAGGACATCCCTCTCACAATCCAGGGCTGCTGGCTCCCAACTGCTCGCCTGCCTGCCTTCCTGATTGCCCATTGCCCCTAACTGCTTCTGCCTGCCAGCCTGATCACCCCCTAACCACTCCCCTGCCAGCTTGACTGATGCCTAACTGCTCCCCTGCCAGCCTATTTGCCCCTAACTGCCCTCCCCTGCAGTCCTGGTCACCCCTAATTGCCCTCCCCTGCAGGTCTGGTCACCCCTAACTGCCCTCTCCTGCAGTCCTGCCCCCCCCCCCAAGTGCCCTTCCCTGCAGGTCCAGTCCCTCCCAACTTCCCTCTTCTGCCCTGGTCATCCCTAACTACCCTCCCCTGCAGGATTGATCGCCCCCAACTGCCCTCCTTTGCAGGCCTGGTCCCTCCCAACTGTCCTCCCCTGCTGGCCTGATTTCCCACAACTGCCTAGCCTTGCAGACCTGGTTCCTCCCAACTGCCCTCCCCTGCTGGCCATCTTGTGGTGGCCATCTTGTGTCCACATGGGGCAGTCATCTTTGACCACATGGGGGCAGCCATCTTCTGTTTTGGAGTGACAATCAATTTGCATATTATTCTTTTATTAGATAGGATACAGGTCTGGAGCATGGGTGGGGACCAGCTGGTTTGCCCTGAAGGGTGTCCCGCATCAGGGTGGAGGTTCCCTTGGGGTGTAGGGTGACCTGGGCAAGAGGCCTGTGGTGGTTTGCAGGAGGCCCTGGTATCTGGGATTTATTTATCTTTTATAATTGAAACTTTGTAGCCTTGAGCAGAGCCAAGCCTCCTGCTTGCTCCATGACTGCAGTCATTTTTGTTGGGATTTATTTATCTTCTGTAATTGAAACTTTGTAGCCTTAAGCAGAGGCCAAGGCAAGCCAGGGCTGTGGAAACTTGGCTTTCTCCATTGCTGGGGGCAACTCAAGCCTTTTGCTCTCTCCAGCTCCGTGGCTGCTGCTATTTTTGTTGGGATTTATTTATCCTCTATAATTGAAACTTTGTAGCTTTGAGTGTAGGTCTGGGCTGGCCAGGGCTGCTGGGAATCTTGACTTTCTTCATTGCCAGGGAAACCCAAGCCTCCTGCTCTCTGTGACTGCAGCCATTGTGGTTGGGTTAATTTGCATAACTTGCTCCTGATTGGCTGGTGAGTGTGGCTTGTGGGTAAAGCAGAGGTATGGTCAATTTGCATATTACTCTTTTATTAGCTAGGAAGAAGTTATATATTTTTAGAAAAGGCCTCTGCTTGGTTTTTTAGTTTAAAAATATTTTTATTGACTTCAGAGAGGAAGAGAGAGAAACATGAATGATGAGAGAATCATTGATTGGCTTCCTCTTGCACACCCCACACTGGGGTTCGTGCCCGCACCCAGACATGTGCCCTGACCAGGAATCGAATCATGACTTCTGGTTCATAGGTTGACACTCAACCACTGAGCCATGCCGGTGGTGGGTTGGTTGTTTAATTTAATAACCATGTGCTAATATGGCTAAAGTCGTCATGATTGGTGAAGTGGTACAAAGTTTCTGAGAAGTCAGAAATATCTTGATTTAATTATAATTCTTCTGCTGGGTGGTTTTATGATATTGGGGCCAATCACATAATTTCTCTGGGTCTCAGTATTCTTACCAGATAAACTTAAGTCTAGGTAGTCTGTGAATATGATTTTAGCTCTTTCTACACTGTTAAATGGTCACAGTCTGAGCTCCCAACTTCATAACCTCACTCAACATTCTCTCAGATGTATAAAGACTACTCAGTTTGCTTTGTGTGATTTTCCCCCTTTGGAAAAACCCTTCAGTGTGTACTTTGGCTTTGGGCTCTCATTTTCAGTGCACTTGATATACCAACAAAATAATTAGACTGGAACTTCATTATTTTAGGATTTCATGAATTTCAACCTCTAGCTTTTCAAAGTTTTCATGTACCAAATTATCTTTCAGATTGTATCATTTTTATTAATGCTATATATAGATTTATCTAGCAGATTTCCAGACTCCCGACTCCTAATTTTTTCAATTTTCTGGTAATCACTGAATCTCAGTGTAACTCAAAATCCAATCTTATGTGTAATGTTTTTGAACAGAGTTGCTTTATTTATTGGTTCTCCACCCATCTGTCCATCTTCATTAATTCTCTTCCACCTAACCCATATCACATTCTTACATTAAAAAAAAACCCATCTGCCAAATGGTACTTCCTTATGAAGCATTTGTTTTCAAATTTTACCAAGACTAATTTTCCAACATAATTTCCAATAACTACTTTTTGTCTCCAGTTCTGCCTTCTGAAAAGTGTAAAAGCTTAACTGGTATTTAAGAAGGCCAGTACTGCCCTAGTTGGTTTGGCTCAGTGGATGGAGTGTTGGCCTGTGGACTCAAAGGTCCCGAATTCGATTCCGGTCAAGGGCCCAGACCTTGGTTGCAAACTTCTCCCCAGCCTGGTCGACATGTGCAGTAAGCAACTAATCCATTTGTTTCTCTCACATCGATATTTCTCTCTGTCATTTACTCTTTCTCCAAAAATCAGTGGGGATGGAGCTGCCTGCAGACTGAAGGGTCCTGGGTTCGATTCCAGTCAAGGGCACATGCCTGGGTTTTGGGTTCGAGCCCCAGTAGGAGGCATACAGGAGGCAGCCAATCAATGATTCTCTTTCATCATTGCTGTTTCTACCTCTCTCCCTCTCCTTTCCTCTCTGAAATTAGTAAAAATATATATTTAAAAAAGAATTTAAAAAAATCAATGGGAAGAAAAAAGGCCAGTACCTTTGAACTGATACAGTGCAGAAAGAAATAAAGATTTGCTGTAACACTATTTAAATCATTAGGGTCTTTTACATCTTAAGTTTTTTAAGGCACATTCATAAATGCAGCAATTATATCTTCTCCCCTTATATAAACAAAATTAATTTTTCCTATATTCACAAAATGAAATAATAAAAAAATTGTGATAAAATGCAATAGTTCATGGCACTAATTTTTAGGAGACCTGTCCTGTCACTTAACAGTAAGTTTTCTTTTGGTCCAGGGTATTTTCTAGAGCTTGGCTTTTCCAAAGAGAGCTGTTTTTGTTTGTTTGTTTTGTCTTTGGCTGTTTCACAGAAAATATTTTACCTCATAAGGCTTTATTGGCACATAAACTAAAATTGTAGCTCACATTTTTAATCAATGTTCCATTTTTACCTTAAATTGTATAAATAATATTGTAATAATCTTTATTTTTTACTAATTTTTATGATTTATATTTCAATTCAATTTAAAATTTTATAGTTAGACATACATATGTATGCATATATAAAATAATGTATATTGCTTATATAATTTTGGTTCATTTCCATCCAGGGTATTAGAAATCTGCTGTTTATTTGACTGTTATTTCCTTTTATATAAATTCCTCCAATATTAGGTTACTCTTGATTAAATAAGGGAAAAGAAATGTCTGGAGATCTTTTGTTACATGCTTTTGAAATATTGAAGAATGCCTTAATCTCTGCTTTATGTAAACAGTTGCAGTAAAACTCCTCCCCTCCACCAACACCTGAGAATGGTGGAAGGTTCCCAGATAATTCACATTTATTTACCACTCTGCTGAACAAAACTATTTTATTAAAGTTTAAAACAATTTATTTGCTTATATAACCAAAAGTGAGATGTGACCTAATTTTAAAGAATCTGACGGTATTCATTTCTTATTCTGTTCATCTATAATAAATTCCTACAGCAAATGTTTGAGAATCAGACTTAGTGCTGAGTGCTATGGTTGGAGAGGCAATAAGATAGTTCTTGTCCTCAAGGAATTCACAGTAAAGTGAAAATGAATCAGATATCCTTATTATAAAAATCATGCTGTTTAATTTTCTATGTGTATTTATGCACATGTACACCTATGTATACTAACCATAACCTACTTTATTTGTTTGTTTGTTTTAAAAATGTAAATATCTGTCTGTATACCGTATATTTCTATTGATTTCAGAAGGGAAGAGAGGAGAGATAGATAGAAACATCAACAATGAGAGAGAATCATTATTGGCTGCCTCTTGCATGTCCCACACTGGGAATGGAGCCTGAACCCAAACATATGTTCTGACTCAGAATTGAACCATGACCTCCTGGTTCATGGGTCAACGCTCAACCACTGAGCTACACCGGCTGGACAACCATAACCCACTTTAAATCATGAAATACTAGAATATGGACATGTGAAAAATAGTGTATCTTGGAATGACTGTTAGCAATATATTGAGACACTAGTGGCCCAGTGCATGGGTTCGTGCACATTGAAAGAAAAGTAATTAGAAGTAATATTTTAATATTCCTATTCGCCCTTTCTCTATAATAAAAGTATCAGAGATTAAAGAAAATTAGTAAAATGTATATGAAAATAATAAATAAATTGAATAATAAATAATAATAACAAAGACATGATATAAAAATAACAAAAACATGATATAAAAACAATATTGATAAAACATTGACTGATAAATTGATTAGACTTATACTAATACTCCCTATATACCACATTAAGAGTAAAAACCCTTTCAGAGTGCTTGACTAATTTCTCTTGTGTTGAAGTATTTACAACTTTAACTCTAACGTCACACATTCTTCGAACTTGAGAGAAAGTAACATATAACTGACCATATCAGAAAACAGGTTCAGGTAGGAATATTCCTACTCTGTCTAGAGTTTGTCTTTGTCATTTATTAATAATCATTGCAAATGCTGGCATCATGGGAAATTGTCTTTGAATTAACTTAAATGGGAGGCCAGTGTCAGATGAGGACAAATATCACGAATTCATGAGTTATTTATTTTTAAATTGCCAGGGTGCGTCATATGTACTGGCCAGTTAGTTGGGAGGTCAGACGGACATGTGTTTGGTCACTTAGCCTTTCATATATATATATATATATATATATGGAGATGAGCGTTAAATGTACTGGCTGGTCGGATGGATGCACGGTTGTCGGATACACACACACACACACACTAGAGACTCATTGCAGGAAGATTCCTGCAAGAACCAAATATCAACAGTATGGTTGAAATTTCTTTTGAGAGCCAAATTTTTTAAACTTACACTTCTTCTAATGCCACTTCTTCAAAATAGACTCACCCAGGCCGTGGTATTTTGTGGAAGAGCCACACTCAAGGGGCCAAAGAGCTGCATGTGGCTTGAGAGCCGCAGTTTGCCGACCATGGCTCTATGATCATGGTGTTCTTTTTGAATGGGTGATGTTGAGAAGCTGTGATTAGTTGTCTATATTTTGAATGTCATGAGGAAAACTGGTTTGTTGGTAGTGTGGCTACCATGTTCTGTAGTTCTGAGAAGTCTAAAATTTCTCCCCAATTTTATAAAGGAGAACCTAATTTAACAGTCACAATATGTAACTCAGAAGAGTTACTCTGATAATGATCTGTAGCTTTCAGGTTGGAAACATTCAATCCTTATGCAACAATGTTTATTATTGTAATGTTTATTAAAAAGCAGGATCAATACGGCTAATGAGATTTTTCACTTATATAATAATATAGAAAAATGTATCTCTGGCTTTACACATGGTTTGTATTCTCATTTTCTACCCTACACTGTGGTTAAAGATGAAGTGTTGATGTTAATTTACATCTTTGTTTATATGAGGACTAAATATATTTTTGTTTCATTTTTGCAATTTTAAAAAATAATTCGCATAACAATTTTTTTGACTTAAGGTGACAATGTGATTTTTTAGTATATTTATAATACTGTGCAAATAACACCAGCATCTAATTCTAGGATATTTCCATCATCCTAAAAAGAAGCTCCATACCTGTTAGCCACTCTAAACTTTTCCATCGCCCAATCTCCGAAAACAACTGGTTTACTTTCTGTCTATGGATTTGCCTGTTCTGGACATTTCATAAAATAAAATGTATTTTCTATTTTGTTTAGACACTACCAGAAGCATCTTTACCAAATTATGCCACAAATTTGAAAGATAAGAGTTCTTTAGTTTCATCTCTTTATAAAGTTATCCAGGAGCCACAAAGTGAGGTAAGTACTCTTACAGTTTATTGTACTAGAATGTACTGGTACAGTTGGTTGATTTTAAAGTTTTTATTGTGAAATATATATAAAAGAGTAACATATATAAAAGAGTAAGAAAAATATGTGTTTAAACAACTATAGTGTACATTATTAGTGTTTAACTGATTGTCTTTGAGAAATGGGGTAAGAGAATACTGTATGTTAAAAAATGGCAGAGTAAAAAAAAAAATTTATAATAAAATGAACTCCAGTGTACCCATCCCAGGCCAATAGATATAATTACCAAAATCCAAAAGCCATTTCTGAACATGTCCCTCATTATCTCTCTATCTTGCTTGAGGTAGCCTAGAAAAGTCTGGGTCACTAAATTAATCTACTCCTTTGGCAAATATTTGTGTCCACTGTGAGCCAGCCGCAATGCTAGGCAATAGAAAATCAAAGATAAGTAGCATCTTTCAAAGATGAGTAGCATTCCTCTCAAAAGAAGGAGTAAAAAGTAAACACATACTTCCAAGGCAATTCTTAACCGATGCTTGATGGATATACTTGAATTTGCCAGGTGTACAAGATAAAAGACCATTCCAAGCCGTAGGGATAGTTTACAGAGGCCTGAAAAAATGTGAGGCATTTCAGGAAAGGCAAGCACTGGCTGGTGTGTTCCCTAGTCCTTTATTTTCTCTTGCTTCCATCTCCTTTTCTTTCTTTCTTGGTAGCAAATTTAGTTTGAAGGTGCTAAAATGATCTATATTCCAGATTCTGATGCTTATAAATCCCACCATTCATAGTAGAAATAGAAAAGGGTTAGAAATATGTCAATAATAAAAAGGCATGGCATTTAGAAAAAAAGCAAATACAAAGGCTAATGCAGTAGTTAAGAGAGGATAAGACTGGTAGGTACTGAAGCTGGAAAGATATTGGATTGTAACCATTGTGGATCTTGAAATTTATCAAACAGTCTAGACTTTTTTTGCATTGAAGGGATGACTTGATTAGATTATTCTTTTAAGAAAGTGGCTAGGTGGTGGATTGATTTGGAGAATGGAAAAGTTGAAAACAAGAGATTAATTTGCAAATCATGTTTAAAACAAAGTAGCCTAGGAGGGAACTGTTGAGAACCTGAGAACCAGTTAGAATGGAAAGAGGGGGAATAGAGGGAGGAATATGAGGCATGTGGTTCTTTTGTACTTGATTTTGGTAGAAGACATTATATGCTCTAATACCATGAGTATTATTATTATTCAGTGCTAAAATAACTTATTATTATTCTATATAATAAAAGCCTAATATGCTAAGTGTCCATTCAACCATTCAACCAATCAAAGCATATTATGCTAATGATATGCTAAGGTCACTCAACCACTTGCTATGACATACACTGACCACCAGGGGCAGATGCTCCAACTAGTAGGTTAGCTTGCTGCTGGGGTCCGGCTGATCGGGACTGAACGAGACAGGCCAGACATGCCCTGGAGCCCTCCTGCAGTCCCTCCCCGGCTGGTCGACCTCCTGCATCTCTCCCTGGCTCTGATCATGCATTAGTGGGGTCTCTCAGCCTGGCCTGTGCCCTCTCGCCTGGCCTGGGACCCCTCGGTGGATCTCAGAGAGCCGGTTTCGCCCCTATCCCTCAGGCCATGCCAAAGAATCCCACTGGTGCACGAATTCATGCACCAGGCCTCCAGTATATATAAACATCCATTATAAATTAGTTTTTGTTCATTACAAATATTGATAGTTTGTGAAATCTGTTTAGTAACCTGACTTAAATTTATTGCCTGATAGTGTGAAACATTACTACTCTGAATCTCTTCACATATTTGTTTATGACTGTGTGTGATCACTGAATATGCTTTGTAATAATATTACCCACAAGGGTCTCTAATCTTGACTTTCTGATTTTAAAAATGTCTAGTATACAGATAGCTCAGAGGTTGTGGTGGGAGAAGAAAGGTTATACAGATCATTTCCAAATCATGTTTAAAACAAAGTGACAACAATATTTAGATTATCTAGTGCAGTTAGCCATGGTTACAATAGGGATGTAGATCTAAGGGCTCTGCTATTCCACAAACCAGTCATTGTTGTCAAATGCTGCCTAATTCTAAACTCAGGAGGTTACGGTAACTACCTAAGATTCCCACTTTAATTTCTTAACTCTATGGCCAATTATTTATAAAGTGGCATTAAAAAAAATTATTTAGAAAGAAAAGGTATTAAAGATGTTAAGGAGAAACAATATCCTAGGTATTTTAGGAAGTTAAAAAGATATGGTTTTAATAACAATGCTAACTTAGAGTTATAAAATATTTTAAAGTTTATAAAGTGCTTCTACATACACTTGCTTTGCTTGAGCCTTCCAATAGAGTTCAAAGTTTTACTAAATAGTTTAGCAATGAGTAGTTTTACTTATCCACAAAACAATGGCAAACACATTTATATATTTTAGTAATTACCAATAAAGAAAAAACTTCTATATTTTATATATCAATGTCTTTCAAATACAGTCCAATCTTTGAATTAACATTTTGCCCTGTTCCAGTTGCTAGAACCTGTCTGTCACCAGCTATTTGAATTCTATCGCAGTGGAGAGGAGCAGTTACTTCGATTTACACTGCAGTTTCTTCCAGAACTAATTTGGTGCTACCTAGCCGTCTCAGCCAGCAGAAATGTGCATAGCAGTGGATGCATTGAAGCTCTTCTTCTAGGGGTTTACAATTTGGTTTGTATTTAATATGGTTAACAAAATGTTTTTTGGCAAAAGCAAACGCATAACATTATCGACAAAAGCAAATAGCAACTACTTTTCATGTTTGTAAATCTAATATTTGTTTTTTTTTGTACTTCAAATGATTCAGCTTATTCTTCCAAACATAACTTTATGAGGTTGAAAGCTATAAAGCATTCATATAATCTTATCTAAGAAAAGAGAAATATGCAAATTGGCCATACCTCCACCATGCATAAGCCATGCCCACCAGCTAATCAGGAGTGAGTGTGCAAATTAACCCAAACAAGATGGCTGTAGCCACAGAGACCAGGAGGCTTGGGTTTCCCCAGCAATGGAGGAAGTCAAGCTTCTCTGTGGCTCTGACCGGCCCAGGCCTACACTCAAGGCTACAAAGTTTCCATTGTAGAACATAAATTAATCCCAGATACCAGGGCCTCCACTTGGGTCACCTGGGGGTGTGGCTGGCCTGCAAACCACCACAGGCCCCTCACCCAGGCCACCCCACACCCCAAGGGAATTCCCACCCTGATCCGGGACACTCTTTAGGGCAAACCAGCTGACCCTCACCCATGCACCAGGCCTCTATTCTATATAATAAAAGAGTAATTTGCAGATTGACCATCACTCCAACACACAAGAGGGCTGCCCCCATATGGTCAAAGATGACTGCCCCCATGTGGACACAAGATGGCCACCACAAGATGGCCAGCAGTGGAGGGCAGTTGGGAGGGACTAGGCCTGCAAGGGAGGGCATTTGGGGGTGATCAAGCCTGCAAGGGAGGACAGTTAGGGGCAAACAGGCTGGCAGGGGAGCTATTAGGTATCAATCAGGCTGGCAGGCAGAAGCGGTTAGGGGCAATCAGGAAGGAAGGCAGGCGAGCAGTTGGGAGCCAGGAGTCCTGGTAGGATCAGGCCTAAACAGGCAGTCGGACATCCCTCAAGGGGTCCTAGATTGGAGAGGGTGCAGGCTGGGCTGAGGGACACCCCCCTCCGTGCATGAATTTCACGCACCGGGCTTCTAGTCTATATATATAAAAGGCTAATATGAAAGTGTCCCTGTGAGTTTGACTGGGAGACCAGGAATTTGATCGCTGGCTATGACATATGCTGACCACCAGGGGGTGGCACGGAATGAAAGAAGGCCCTGGCCAGTAGCCAGTAGCTGGGGAAGGGAGGCCCTGATCACTGCCTAGGCCTAGAGAACCTACCCGTGCATGTATATCATGTACTGAGCTTCTAGTTATGTAAATAAATCTTTTGGGATTGACTGAAGACTGAAAATAAGACCAATTCTTTTATAGAGGCATCTGAAAATATCATTATTGAATTTAAAAGTTTTTAAACTTAAAATCTATTCTCTATAAATTGTTTGAGACCTTCACAAAAAATTTAGGAGAAAAAAGTTTAGTCTAACATCTACCACTAATATTTCTGTAAAATGTGGACTGTCTCCAGAGTTTATAACATTGATTTAACATGTAGTTTGAATTACTAGTAGTGTTTGTATATTAATTAGTATGAAATTCTAGATATTTAAGGTTTCTACTTTTTAAAACGGGGAAAAAAAGAACTTTTTCTTGACATATTTTATAACTGTGTCAATTGATTTAGAAAATGTAACTTTTTACCTAAAAAAAAATTAATGACTATTAAGATTACATTTATATGTCAGCCATCCTTGAAATTATGTTACTAATAATTAATTTTTTTGCTACTTAAATTTTAAAAGGTGAAAGATTTATACAATCTGAAGAGAAACCAGAGTATTATATTACTTACATTTTAAACGTGGAAGGTTAACTCCAAATGATGGATAATCATAATTTAAGATTTCAGTTGACTTTAAAAATTTTTTCTTCTCAGGTTATACTTGAGAATAACATTTTAAATGTAACTTTTAAATTTATGTGCAAAACATAAATATTTTAATATAATTTCTTTTACTTTTGTAGGAAATAGTTGACAAACAAGGACACAGCAAAGTATTGAGTTTTACGATTCCATCTTTATCCAAACCATCTGTATATCATGAAGTAAGTGGCATTTTATCAAAGTATCCTTATTATTGCTAAGATTTGAAGTTGCTATAAATTGGCATCTGGTTATTGAGAAAAAGTTTTTGATCAATTTATTAGTACCATAAGTATAAAACATTAAAGTATTTGTATTTTCAGATTTGAAATGTGAATTCAAAATTATTAAACTCTAAAATCTGATTCTTAAGAAATTTATTTAAAGTATTTATTTTGAGCCCAAATTGGTTTGGCTCAGTGGATAGAGCTTCGTCCTGCGGACTGAAAGGTCCCAGGTTTTATTCCGGTGAAGGGCATGTACATTGGTCGCGGGCATATCCCCAGTAGGGGTGTGCAAGAGGCAGCTGATCGATGTTTCTCTCTCATCGATGTTTCTCTCTCATCGATGTTTCTGACTTTCTATTTCTCTCCCTTCTTCTCTGTAAAAAATCAATAAAATACATATTTTTAAGAATATTTTTCTCTTCTTCCAATGGGTAAGACTAGTCTATTTTTTTTTTTTTTAGTAGCATTTATGTATTTTCATTGTAGAACTTTTGAAGTTCAACTATTTCTATTTGTAGTTTGGTTGTTTGTTATTCTTTGAGCAGAAAATTTAGTAGACAGTCTGAATATTTTTAAGATATATGATTTCATGGTATATGTATTCCAGTACCACATTTTTAACAGGAGGGTTTTTATTTCTTTTTTATTCAACTGTCCTTTTTTAGCCTTCCAGCATTGGGTCCATGGCTCTGACTGAAAGTGCACTTTCCCAGCACGGTTTGTCAAAAGTTGTGTACAGTGGACCTCACCCCCAAAGGGAGATGCTTACAGCACAGAATAGGTATGCTGTAGACATAACCTATACTACTACCTCACTGAGTAGAAATGTTATTTCAGTAGGCATATAAGTAATGTTTAATGAGTTGTGTATAACAGTTTTCTAAAATATTGAGTCATTGTACAAGAGAAGAAAACGTATTCCCAATTTGCCACTTATTCTTTGCTTTAAGATGTCATTGGAAACATCGAATTTTTATGATAATTTTCATATGACTGTTACTTGGGAAGTATTCTTTTTTGAGTTTTGTATTATTATTGTTGTGATTATTTTATATAGGTTTATTTTGTAACATACCTCTCTCCAATGCCTGCCTAATGTAATTACGGTTGACTTAAAATTTTAAAAATTTGTAAATATTCTTTTGGTTTATCTTTAGGTTTGAAGTATTGACATTCCTTTTGTTGTGTTACAATGCTGCCTTAACCTATATGCCCAGTGTTTCTCTTCAATCATTGTGTCAGATTTGTTCAAGGTAAATTAAAATTTAAATGTTTTTAATATTGAAATATATGAATCGAGGGTTGCTAGTTTGTTATATATCTAAGTTGTTTTTGTTTTATTATTTGTTTAAAACCTTTTTATTGATTTGCAAGAGAAAGTAGGGAGAGAGAGAAAGAGAAACATCGATGTGAGAGAGAAACATTGATTAACTTCCTCTCAACCACGGATCAAAGCTGCAACCTAGGTATGTGCCATGACAGAATTGAACATTGATCAGTTGCTTCCCACATGCGCCCCAATCAGTGGTCACACTTGGTATGTGCCCTGACAGAGAATTGAACCCACCACATTTTGGTATATGGGATGACACTTCAAGCAACTGAGCCATACCAGTTAGAATTATTTAAAATGTTAAATAAGTTGCACTAACTGGTTTGGCTCAGTGGATAGAGCATCGGCCTGCAGACTAACGGGTCCCATGTTTGATTTTGGCCAGGGCACATACCTCACATGCAGGCTCCTCCCTGGCCTGGGCCCTGGTTGGGGTGTATGTAGGCACAATCAATGTGCCTCTCTCACATCAATGTTTCTATTTGTCTTTCCCTCTCTCTTCCACTTTCTATGAAAATCAATGGAAAAATATCCTTGGGTGAGGATCTAAAATTGGAAAAATAAGTTAAATAAGTTAATTTGAAATTCAGCCTTGCCAACACATAGAAAGTTATTATAGTCACAAAAAAATACAACAAAGAACCTAACGTTGAATAGCAATTCAATGGAATATTTCACCAGAAAAGAATAATATTATATAATTAAAAGGATGGAGCCATTATGATCTTTCAGTATTTGGCATGTGGTTGTTTCTGTTTTGTTTGCTTTAAAAAATTATTTTTTATTTCTGTTGTGCTCTAATTTGTCACCAAGAAATAAATAGGAGATACAGTTTTTAGCTTTACTTGTTTAATCAAAATTGAGCAACTAGGTTGGATAAATAAATTATGGTAGTTCTTCGGTATACTATGCAAACATTTAAAAATTCTGATTTAAAAAGGTATTTACTGATAGATTGTATATGCAATGATTCTAGCATTGATTTAAAATATGACAATAGATATTTCTGATTGGTAGAATTATGATTTATTTTAATTTTATTCCTGTGTGATTTTCTGTCCTTTTCTAAACTTGCTGTGCTGTGATGAACATGTTACCTTTAAAAAACAAATAAAAAACAAACCAAAACAAAAAGGTATAGAAAATGCCTTTGGTAATTCAAGTAATTAGGGATATTTGAGAATTAATAAACTTGTAGAATAATTTAGATTTGGAGGACTTATTTTTAAAATGTAACTTTAAAATATTAGTAAGAGGGAGGGTGCATAGAGCAATACTTAGAAATCAAATCAAAATGAACCAAACAGAAAATCAGAGCTTGATACTGAATAAGATATAAAACTGTATAGGACCAGAGGTTGGTAATAAAGCAAGAGGCTTGTAAGAGAAGATAGAGTATTGGAGAGTCAGATGATTCCTAAATTAGCATAATTACATTTTCTAAACGTTGGAAGATGATACCAATGTGCCATTTTCCCCACTTACTGAATTTCTCTAATATGTTTCTTGCTAGTCACAGGTGCAGACTTTTGAATTTTATAAGATTGTAAATTTTTTATGAAAGATGGAGAGGTAGAATATCTACACAGTGTTGCCAACTTTTTATCTTGCCAAGTGATGTTATAAATATATACCATCAACATTATTTAACAAAACTGAGACTATTTTAATATCAAAAAACAGGGAGAGTGAAAGGGAAAGACAATAATTTATAAATTAAAAATGGGATGTTTAGCTTTCTTTGTTTCTCATGTCACTATGGTCTTGTAAAACTTTGTTATGGACTAAAATGAGAATAAGGACCAACACTTCAGAAAAACTAGTTTAAAAAGTGAATCAATGCAGCAACTTTTACCTTTAGACCTTAAAGCAGACTACAAAGCTCAGCTTCTACTCTGGAGTAGTGTCTTAGATGGTAGGGGTCAGGAATACAGAGATACAGATATAGATAAAGACATCTATACCGTACATCCGAAACTTAGCATCTTCTAAAACAATATCTTATTTGTCCCAAGTTCATTTAATGACACTGCCATCCATACTGCTATCCACCCTAGTGTAGAAATAATCATATACTCCTATCAATTTTATTTCCTAGATGTGACTCCACCCTTACTTCTTTAGTTTGGCTCATGGGATATTTTGACACCCTTCTCCTGTTTCAGTGACTTCCAATACAACCTGTGTGATATAATTGAAAGACCAAGCTGATCATGTCACTCTCTTGCTTTAAATAAGACCTTTAGTTGCTTCTCATTGCCTGCATGATAAAGCCTAGCAGAGTGTGAGATACTCTGTGATCTGACCCTTAGCTAGCTTCTCTGTTCCTAGCATCATATCATTCTATCCTGCTAAAATTTCTCCAATCTCCTTGATGTCATGCTATTTCATCCTTTTTTCTTCCAGCCTCTAGGTTGGTTAAATAAATTATGGTAGTCTTTGGGTGAGGATTAAAAAAGTAAAATAAGTTAATAGAGTCACTAGGTTGGTTAAATAAATTATGGAAGTCCAAAGAAATAGTTTTCTGGGAACCCTTCTCTGACTTCTTTCACTAGAGTTTTCTATTCTCTCCTTTTGTTATTTCTGTAACTTGTTCATCGAAATATTTGTTTACTACACAGTCTCCATGGTTAAATTGTGAATCCCTGTCAGTGCTACAGTTTTCATCTATATCCCTAGTATATGACACAATACAAACCTTTGATAAATATTCACTGAATAAATAAATTAAAAATTGTATCTTTCATATATTGCTTCTCTGTTATTTACTTCCATATATCTCATAAAGGTGTAAGGTCTAAGAAGTAAGATGGTTCTAAGTTTGTTTTTTTAGATAATAAGAGTAAGAGGAGTCTATTTTAGTTTGGATATAAGTTTTTGTAATAGCAAACAACATTTAAGTTGGTTGTATTTCATGTCCAGCTAAATTTTTTTCAGTTTTTGTCTTAGTCATCTCACTGACCACCAGGGGCAGGTACTCAGTGCAGTATTTTGCTGTAACAAAATACTGAGTGGCATTTATAGACATTTATGTCTCACCGTTGTGGAGTCTGGCAGATTGAAGGTCAGGGTGCCAGTAGATTCGGTTCCTGGTGAAGGCCATCTTCCTGGCTTGCAAGCTGCTGCCTTCTCTCTTCCTCTAAGGGCACTAATCCCATAGTGGGTGCCTCACTTTCATAACTTCATGGAAACCTAGTTACCCCCAAGGGCCCCATCTCCAAATATTACCATATTGGGGGATTAGGGCTTCAACATGAATTTGAGGGGGACACAAACAGTCCATAAGTACCCCTGCTCCCGTTTACCCATGGTTCTAAAGAGTTTTAAGATCCTCTCAATATCAAATGAATTTATACTTACTCTTTAAAATTGCTTTGAATTAATGATATCCTTAGCAGTATATTTTTGAAATGTTCTGTGGTATACTTGGGCATATTTAAGTAAAGGTTTAGATTCCTTGAGTAGAGGAAATGTTAAGTTCCAGGTAGTAATTGCATGGGGGGAAGGAAATATATTAGATAACCGTTGTATTATATCAACCACAGCACATTATGAGAATATAGCTCTTTTCCTGTTTTTTTTTTTGAAAATAAAGCCCTACCTGTTTGCTCAGTGGGTAGAGCATCAGCCTGTGGACTGAAGGGTCCTGGGTTCACTTCTGGTCAAGGGCACATATCTGGGTTGCAAGCTCGATCCCCAGTACAGGGCTTGCAGGAGGCAGCCGATCAATGATTCTCTCTCATCTTTGATGTTTCTATCTCTCTCTCCTTCTCTAAAATCAATTAAAAAAAATAGAAAATGAAAATCTTTTTTTTTAAAGCAGTGCATGCTGATTATAGAAAATTTAGAAAATATATCCTATATAATAAAAGGCTAATATGCAAATAGACCGAACTACAGAACGGTCAGTCACTATGATGCTCACTGACCACCAGGGGCAGGTACTCAATGCAGGAGTTGCCCCCTAATGGTCAGTG
This sequence comes from Antrozous pallidus, assembly GCA_027563665.1. Classification (NCBI taxonomy): domain Eukaryota; kingdom Metazoa; phylum Chordata; class Mammalia; order Chiroptera; family Vespertilionidae; genus Antrozous; species Antrozous pallidus. Next base: position 73,540,372 of record CM050521.1, on the reverse strand, counting down.
CACTCCCACAGGGGGAGTGCTGCTCAGCCAGAAGCTGGGTTCACAGTTGGTGAGTGCAGCGGCAGTGGTGGGAGCCTTTCCTGCCTCTGCGCAGCACTGTGGATGGCCAGTTGCCGGTGTAGGCCTGCTCCAGTTGGACATACCCTGAGGGCTCCTGGACTGCGAGGGATGTCTGACTGCCTATTTAGCTGATCCCCTGGGGGAGCGGACCTAAGCTGGCAGGTGGACATCCCCTGAGGGGTCACCTACTGTGAGAAGGTGCAGGCCAGGCTGAGGGATCCCCCCGCCGCCTGAGGGCACGAATTTTCATGCACTGGGCCTCTAGTATAAAATAAAATAAAAAAGAAAGAAAAGGAAGTACGTTACCCTGGTTGGGTGGCTCAGTTGGTTGGAGAATCATCTCATACACCAAAAAGGTTTGGGGTTTGATCCCTGGTTGGGGTGCCTACAGGAGGCAGTTGATCACTCTTTTTCTCTCACATTGATGTTTCTCTGTCTTTCTAAAAAAACAAAAACAAAACAAAAAAAGACCAATCTATTAAAAAAAATTAACGTGTTCTTTAATGAGGATTTTTTATTTTTATTTTTATTTTTTATTTTATTTTATTATTTTTTTAAATATATTTTATTGATTTTTTACAGAGAGGAAGGGAGAGGGATAGAAAGTCAGAAACATCGATGAGAGAGACATCGATCAGCTGCCTCTTGCACGCCCCCTATTGGGGATGTGCCCACAGCCACGGTACATGCCCTTGCCGGAATCGAACCCGGGACCCTTCAGTCCCCAGTCCGACGCTCTATCCACTGGGCCAAACCGGTCTCGGCTAATGAGGATTTTTTAAAAAGCAAGAAAATACATCTATAATGCCACAGTCCAGAGATAACTCTAAAACCTTGTATATGATCTTTTTATACAGATTAGGATACATGTGTGGTTTTGCACAGTTTTTTCCTGTTATTTAAGTAGACTTTCAAAACATCAGGGCAACCTGCTTGGGTTCCCTCCCTGCAGCAGGGAGCTTTTCTGTAGTAAAATTGCTTTCACTAAAAATATATACACACACCAAAAAAACACACATCATGTTTAATTGTTTCATAGCATTGTCTGAATGATTTATATTTGGTCCACTGTGTTGGACTTTAGGTGATTTCCTATTCATTATTGTAAGTACTCCTTAACTTTAGTACACCTTAACTATTCTTCACTATAATAAATACTTTTTTTTAATTTCAGTTTTTTATGATACTTTCTTTAAAATTTTGTGGTAAAAATATATTGATCTTTCTTTAAGAATCTACTTTTGTTGTCATATTTAGGCATTCAAAGAATATGTAACTATTTGCTTATTTTATTTCTCTTCTGGTTTCTAACATTAAAAATTTCAATCTATCTTTAGTTTATTAAGGTGTGTACTATATGATGTTTGAATGTCATTTTAGAGTATTTTTTTAAGCCTGCAGTTTGTGTCAAGGATTTTGTCAGCGCCCAGATGGCATGGCTCAGTGGTTGAGTGTCACCTATGGACCAGGAGGTCATGGTTTGATTCCTGGTCAGGGCACATGCCCAGGTTGTGGGCTTGATCCCCAGTATGGGGTGTGCACGAGGCAGCTAATCAATGATTCTCTCTTCCTCTTCTATTCTCTCTGATATCAATAAAAATATATTAAAAGAATTTTTTTTCAGGAATAGAGAATCACACCACACAACTATTTATGATAAATAGTGCTGAGTCCATGTACTAGGTTTTACAGTGAAAAAAAAGTATGAATAATTGGTCAAAATTAGTGAATCAACTCTGACAATATGGTTCACTTACTATGTACTAACACCTCTCTAGCTTTATGCATTTCCCTCCCAATCTAATTTGCTTAGGAAAATGTTACAGACAAATACTCTGTTTGGAAAGATTCTTTTGTTTAGAAAAGCAAGCATACCCAGTACATTGTTGGCTTGTAAATGTTAAAAAATAAATTACCTAGAATTTTACCAATTTTACAAATATTTTTATTTTGGTCTTTCTAGAATCTGTGTTTGTGGATATCCCAGACAACATGTAAGAAAATACAAAGGTGTAAGTGGCAGGATACCAGTTTCTTCAGAATTCATGGTGCAGATGTTAACAGGGATTTATTTTGCTTTGTAAGTTTATTTCATATACAAAGTAAACATTTTATCCTTTTGGAAAATTAGTTTGTTCTTTTATTGTTACTATATACTTATCTCAATAAATAAATAATTGGCATATTTTTGTAAAAGAATATTAAGACCTTGATAATAGTTTTATTTCAAATATGTCTTTTAATGTTCTAAAGAATTTGCATCCAACTAAAACACTTAAATTTAAGAACAGAATGAAAATTAGCAACACCTAAGTATATGCACAGTTCCTTTTTTCATTACTCTTTTTGCTGTAATTTTCAAATAGCCTCCCCCCCCCAATGAATATCTTTTTCCATTCTAGAAATTTTAACTCTTAAAAACATTTTAAATAATGTATAATATTGATGCTCAGCCTTAATGCCTTAGATACTAGTATTTTTCTTTGAATCTTCTTTTCTTGGTAATTCTCTTGTTACACATATCTTACTATCTTTTTTATTATATTCACTTGGTACTTTAACTTTCCCTTGTAGATTATAAACCTCTCGAATGAGGCAGAATTTATGATCTTTGGACCAAATGTGGCCTTCTGAAAAATTGTGTGTGTGTGTGTGATTTATGGCTGCTTTTTTGCTGTAGTGACAGAATTGAGTAGAGATTGTATGGGCCACAAGCCAAAAATATTCATTATCTATTCCTTTAAAAAAAAGTTAACCCCTGGATTAGATCTTTAATATTGTTCCATTATACTCACACTTTTTTCCTGATATTTTGCTAATATTTGCAATATACATCATGTACACTTTTAAATGACTACCAAAATACAAAGAAGTAACTTCTTCGGATATTGTGAACCACAGTAGTTGTAGATTTTCATTAAAAACTGTGGGAGCCCTAGCCACGGTTTGGCTCAGTGGATAGAGTGTTGGCCTGTAGACCGAAGGGTCCCTGGTTTGAATACGGTCAAGGACAAGTACCTTGGTTGCAGGTTTCTCCCCAGCCCAACCCCTGGTCAGGGTGCATGCAGGAGGCAACCAAGTGATGTTTTTCTCACATTGATGTTTCTCTCTGTCTTCCCCTCTCTCTTCCATTCTTCCTGAAAATAAATGGAAAAAATATCCTCAGGTGAAGATTAAAACAGTTTTAAAAAACTGAAAGTTATAGACTAATCCTATATAATTATGAGGGAATATGCTAAATGACCATCACGCCCTCACAAAGGTGGCAGCACCCTCAGCCACAAGATGGTGGCGCTCAGTCCCCTCAGCCACGCCATGGGCCTGCCACCAGAGTCCCTCAGCCCCACCGGCTGTGGGTCTGGTTGTACCAAGCACCTGCCAACAGAGTCCCTCAGTCCCCTCAGCCCTGCTGGCCGTGGGTCTGGCCATCCCGCACACATGCCACCGGAGTCCCCCAGTCCCCTCCAATTGGAGAGGTGCAGGCTGGGCTGAGGGAACCCTACCTTGCGTATGAATTTCATGTACTGGGCCACTAGTTTGACCATAGAGTGTTCTGAACATTATTCTAAGGTATAAAATTTACTATGTTCTGACTTGCTTTGAAAGTATAAAATGCTTTGATATTGCCTGGCTTATTTTTATATCTGATTCATAAATAGAAATATCTTTAAAGAAGAAATGTATATCTATAAACTATTCCATTATATTAATTGGCTTTCAGATACAATTGAATTCAAAGATTTAAAAATATGTATTTAAGGAGAGTATAGTGCTAGGCAATGTGCTAATCTGACCAATTATTTTCCTTAGTAAAGATAGTTTCTCATTGTATTTTGTTCAAGTAAATAGAATTAATTTAAAATAATTGTATTTTATTTACTTAATTTTATAGTTATAATGGAGAATGGGATCTAGCTGAAAAAGCATTGGATGATATTATTTACAGAGCCCAGTTAGAATTATATCCAGAGCCATTGCTGGTAAGTGCCTTCTTCATTTATTGATGCAATTTTTTAAATTTAAAAATTCTCAAATTAGAACTATAAATTGAAGAGTAGCCATTCATATGTCATTAATACTCAATGATTCATGCTCCTGTTATACTAGGAAAATTTTATATTTGAAAAGGTACACATATAATAAAATTTGACCATTTCATTTGACTAACTTCTTGGATACCTGATAGTCTTTTTAACTTACAAGAATGTTCTCCTTAACATGCTAGAGCTACACTTATTAGTTAGCATTAGGTATTTGGAAATGTAATTTCATCACTTGCATATTATATTTAACCGTAAGTTTTCTTCTGAGCTCTTACCCTTTATTCCAGAGGATTTATATATTATCTTATATAGGAAATACCTTAGAGAAAGTATTTTTTTAAAACCTGTTAAAATTTAAAATCTTGTTTTATCTAAGGTATAATACATTTTTACTTTTTAATACTAATCTTAAATGTTTCCTTCTTAGGTTGCTAATGCAATAAAGGCTTCATTGCCTCATGGTGCCATGAAATCTAGTAAGGAGGGAACAAGGTGTATTCAAGTTGAAATTACACCAACTTCCTCTAGAATATCAAGAAATGCAGTAACCAGCATGTCAATAAGAGGTCATCGGTGGAAAAGACATGGTAGGAAATAAAAAACTCTACACATTAGAGGATTGTTGAGTCACATTTTTCTCTAGTACTGTAACTCCTGGCTTTAGATAACAGTCTCATAGTGGCATGGAAGAAAGTGTTGGATCACTTTTAATTTCTAATTAATTGTCCATGAGTGACAGGCAATAAGGAAAGTAGAGGCCCTTATGTTACATACATGGGTGAAAATTTATTTAAATGTTGTATTGGTTTTTAAATTATATTTCAAAAGAGAGAAAAGTAGAAAAATGCATTTAAAATTATTCATACATTTTGAGTTTCTATTCACAATTACTTGCAAATGTTTCTGATTTCTCAAATATCTTTCTAGCAAAATACACTTGTATATTGAAGTAGAATAACTAATAGGGACTTTAACATTTTCTTCTGGATTTCCTGTAAAAGATCTCATAGTATTGATGCAACCCTAGGCATTTCTGTTTTCTGGAAGTTAATTTTCTTAAGATTGTTTAATATTCCTCCTTGATTGTTTCATTTTATTATTTGAAAATTCTATTGGAAGTTAATTTTATTCACCCATGGTCTTTTCAGTGCTTCCTATTTCTCTTCTCTTATAGTTAATTATTTCTTACTTAATTTCTTATTCTTTTTATAACTCCCCTTTTACTTAGAAGTTATTGTACTGGCAAATATCTGTGTAAATATCAGTGTCACCTTTCCCAGACGGTAATAATAGAGTGGGAAGCAAAAAGACACTTCTTTGCCCTAAGCAAACATTGGTTAGGAGAAAAGCAAAATCAGTTCTCTATTTTCTTCTTCCTATAAATTGATGAAAATGGTAGCTCCTTTTGGTATATGTAGTTATATTTGTTCCTATGGTTTCATTAGAGAAATGCAAATGTGAGAAGAATGAGATTATTTATGGTGAAATAGAAAGTTGATGATGAGGAAAGTTTTTATTTTTCTTTCTCAGGGAAACTAGGAGATAGTATGTCAAAGAATAATGATGAAAATTTCCAGCTTAATCAATGATCACTATGAATTTTTTTCTCTTTAAAGGTAGTGTGACAATTCTTGAAGTTCCTTTAGGAAAGCATTAAAACGATGGTAATGTTTGCCATTAGCAAGGCAAATCATTTACTATTTAAAACAGATATTTCAGTTTCTTCAGTGAAAATTATGTTACTGAATGGAACTAGATTATAAGTATAAAGTCATTTAATTAGATAGTATCTTAGTGTTTTATTTGGGCATAAATAGCTGAATATAGGCACAGAGGCAATGAACCAGATCATATGGGTCATTGTGGACATAATGGCTCTCAAAATACCACTTAGGAAATGTAAGAATGAATTTTAATTCCTTTTGTTTGCTTTCCTTTCTTGCTATTCAATGGGCATATTGGGAATTAGGAAGAAAAATATGGGTCCTCCAGTTAAAAATGCAAAATATTGAAGTTCAGTTGTATTTGTGCCTGTGTATGAGAGAAAGAGAAGGATGTGTCCATGCATGCATTTAACAGAATAAGATGTGCACTCTGCAATAAAATAGAAGGCATTTTTCCAGAAATAATTTTAAAGGAATAAATTACCAAAACGAGAGAAAAGACTACTTGAGTTATATTGTATATATTAGATACTTACATATTTTCCAGATTACATTTTGGCCTCCACTTGGGTAGTTGGCATTTAGGGCTACAGCTTCATTAAAATAACTTTCCTTATCATCTATTCCCTTACACTTATTCAACCTTCACAACTCTAACACTCCTGTTGATGGTAACAAAAAAGTCACAGATGAGGATTTAGAAGAGAATGAACTATACAAAGAAGTCAGGTGAATGGAGCAGATACAGAAGATAGCCCAGTCTTGTTTTCGTTCCCTTTATCCAGTGGACTCTAAAGTATTCCTAGTCTAAGGTGCTTATTTGTCTCTACAGGTAGGTTGCATTCTCCTGTTTTTAGTGTATCCTTTTTACAGCAATATTTTTCATTGTTACTTTGTTTTGCTGAATTAAAAACTTTTCTGTTTTCCATCTTTGTAGTCCTCATTCTTGCTTGAAAACCTTATTATTCTGGGCTCTTTAGCTGACACTGGCTTCTTAGGGGAAGATAAAATATCTTTGTTCTAGTTCTTACATATATAAATAATTCTCAAGTTATAAATGGATAATTAAATTTATATGTAAATTACATTTATTACATTACATTCATTATAAATTACATATATTAAATACAATAAAATTTAACTTATTTATATATTATTTTTTGTAGGAACAATGCTAAAGAGCTTGTAAATTCCATAGTGACCCACATAAGCCTTTTCCTCCCTTAAGATTTCTGAAGCAGAGTACTGCAGAGTGTAGTTTTAGTTTATGACTGTGTGAAAACACAGAGTTTATTTGATGGAACTCTTAATGCGTTTCCTATTTCACTTATATCCATACTACTCCCTTACCACACCAAACTTCCCAGGAAGAGGGATATCTTCCCAGACTCTGAACTGTATGACACAGTAGGGACATGGAATATGCAATTTTAAGCCTACAAGATTAGGATTGTGGAAGAAGAAGCTTGAACTTTAAGGAAGAGTCTTTTTCTCTTTGCCTCTCTCTTTTTCACTGCTGGGAAAGAAAAGGGCAATTGGCTCCTTTAATCCCCTTTCCTTGAGCTTCTTCCCCCTTTTTAATCTTTTTTCTTTTATTTTTTTAAAATTGAGATATAATTTTTTTTTTGCTGCATAATTTTTTTTACATTTAATTTTTATTCATTTTTTTTGCAGTATAACTTATATTTAATAGTAGTGCATGTTTTCCTTCCCCCCCCTCTCCATTATCCTCCCCCCAGCCTCCCTTACCCCCCAGCACATGTCCCCACCCTCTACCCTCCCCGCCCCAGTGTCTTTCATTCATTGGTTATGCTCATATGCATGCATACAAGTCCTTCGGTTGATCTCCCCCGGCATTCACCTCCCATCCACTCAAGCCTTGCCCCTGTAGCTTGACAACCTGTTCAATGCCTCCCTGCCTCTATATCAATCACTCAAATTGAGATACAATTGATGTGTAAAATTATGTTAGTTCCAGGTGTACAACATGATTCAATATTTGTATATATTTCAAAATGGTCACACAGCATGTCTAGTGGACATCCATTGCCACACATAGTTACAAATATTTTTTTCTTGTGATGAGAATTTTCAGATTTACTCTTATGGCAACTTTCAAATATAAAATACAATTTTATTAATATAGCTGCCATGCTGTACGTGTACATTATGTCCATGGGAGTTTCTTTAAAGAGTATATTTACATCTGCAATTAGAAGTGTATAAAGCTTTTTAACTTAAAAATTGTCTATACTTATTAATAAAATTTAGGAAAACTAGCAGTTTTATAAAAGGTTTAAATATTTTTAGTATAATTTTGAGAAGCCCCATTATTTTCAGATTCTAAAATGCTATTTGAGGAACAAATTTTCCTTTCCCAATATAGATGATAAAACATTTAGACCAAAAATAAGCATTTCCTTCTGGCCAAAGATAGCATTGCATGAATTTTGACTGGCATTCTTGATATGGAACTTTATACTCATGAAGGACAAAATAAAATATTAGGAAATATTAGATGACTAAAAGAAAAAGGACCTATTGACCAAAGAGCTAAAATATCATGTTGGTACAATTTCTGCATATGAACATTATTAGGTTTAAAGAGGAAAGCTTTCTTTAGAAGAAAACAAACTTTAGAAGAAAACAAAAAGAAAACTCTTAGTCTATGTCTAGGTAAAAGTAAAATAATTGCTTACAGAGAGGTAAGACATTTTACAGATATTGGTCTGTAAAAATTGGTTTATATTTTTTACTAAGGAGATACTATGTAATTCTTGCTGTAGTTAATGAAGTTATTTATTGTTACTTATTATTGAGCACTACACCATCCTTTCAGCCCCCCTTTTAGGAGCATTTATTGCACACAGAGGAAGAAATAAGTTTTTATAGATAGTTTTACAATAGATGTTGCTTCCCTGTTTTTGGTCTGTCTGCTCATTAGGATCTTTAATCATCACGAAGGATTCACCTGGTCCAGCAGCATCCATGTTGCAATTCTTGAAGGGATTAAAAAAAACAAACACACGCACAATAAAACTTGAGACTTAATAAAGATGACAAGCCGAAATTGGTTTGGCTCAGTGGATAGCTCGTCGGCCTGTGGACTGAAAGGTCCCGGGTTCGATTCCAGTCAAGGGCATGCACCTTGCTTGCGGGCACATCCCCAGTAGGGGGTGTGCAAGAGGCAGCTGATCAATGTTTCTCATCAATGTTTCTGACTTTCTTTTTTTTTTTTTTTTAATTTTTTTAATCTTTATTGTTCAGTTTATTAATTACATTGTTTCCCCTTTTTATCCCCCTATAGCTTCCCTCCACCGTGTACCTATCCCACCCTCCACCCTCACCTCCCCCTCCCCACTGTCCTCTCCCATTGTTGCTAGATTTTTGTCCAGTCTCTTGCTGCACTTCCCACAACCCTTTTCTCCCCAAGAATTGTCAGTCCATTCCCTCTCTATGTCCATGTCTCTGTTATATTCACCAGTCTATCCTGTTCAACAGCCTATCAATTCACTTGATTTTTATGTTCATTTGTTGATAGATGTGTATTTGTTGTTCATAATTTTCATCTTTACCTTTTTCTTCTTCCTCTTCTTAAAGAATATCTTTCAGCATTTCATATAATGTTGGTTTGGTGGTGATGAACTCCTTTAGCTTTTTCTTATCTGCGAAGCACTTCATCTGACCTTCAATTCTGAATGATATCTTTGCTGGATAGAGTAATCTTGGTTGTAGATTCTTGCTGTTCATCACTTTGAATATTTCTTGCCACTCGCGTCTGGCCTGCATCGTTTCTGTTGAGAAATCTACTGACAATCGTATGGGTGCTCCCTTATAGGTAACCAACTGTTTCTCTCTTGCTGCTTTTAATATTCTCTCTTTGTCTTTTGCTCTTGGCATTTTAATTATGATGTGCCTCGTTGTGGTCCTTTTAGGGTTCCTATATATTGGGGTTCGGTGCGCTTCTTGGACTCCTAAGTCAATTTCTTTCACCAGGTGTGGGAAGTTTTCAGTCACTATTTCTTCAAATAGGTTTTCATTGTCTTGGCCTCTCGCTTTTTCTGGCACCCCTATAATTCGGATGTTGGTATGCTTGAGGTTGTCCCAGAGGCCCCTTACACTATCTTCAATTTTTTGGATTCTTTTGGTTTCTTGCTTTTTCAGCTGAGTGGATTTTACCTCTTTGTATTTCAAATCTTTAACTTGGTTCTTGGGGTGCTCCAGGGCACTTTCAGGTCTTTGTATAATATTTTTTGTTTCAGTCAGTGTATGCTTAATTTCTGGTTGGTCCTTTTTCATATCCTTGAGAGTCTGCTTTATATCCTTGAGGGTTTCTTTCATTTCCTTGTAGGACTCATTCATTTCCACGTTGATCTTGATCATTTCCACGTTGGTCTTGATCATTTCTTTGCAGCTCTCGTTTATATCCTTGAGGGTGTTGTTCATTTTCTTGTAGGACTCATTCATTTTCTTTGTGGTCTTGCTTATTTCCTTATAGGCCTCGATCTTTTGTTGGAGCCTCTTAAAAAACCCTATAACCGTGGTTCTGAATTCCATGTCCAGTCGTTTTTTTTCCTCCATTTCTTTCACATCTGATTTCTTTCCATGTTGCTGCATGGTGGCTGCTTCTCTGAGTTGGTCAATTAGCTTTGTGTGATAGACTTCCTACTAGGGATAGTGGCTCAGCCTCCCCGGTTACCTGAGGTGGATATGGGTTGCACAGTCTTGCTGAAGTTAAGCTCAGTTAATCGTTGTTAGCACTTGGAGGGTTGACCTCCAGGCCAATTGTCTGTGAAGCTCAGCTGTGCTCAGGTTGGATGGGCGGAGTCTCCGGGCCAAGCAGACAGCGTTAGCTCTGCCCTGTGCGGCCCCAGGGACTCTGTGCCGGGGGCAATGGCCGCCAGCTCCTCTGAGAGAGCCGCTGAGGAGCTCCACCGGCTGCCGGTTGCCGGGGAATTCAGACTTGCCCTAAATGAGTCTGCATGCGCAATGTCTCACCCAGGGTCGTAAAACAAAGCAGTCTGACGGTTTTCCGAATGAGAGGCAAGTCGCGGTGTGCTCTCTGCGCCATCAGGCAGCCGAGCTGTTCACGCGGAAGCTGCCTTCTCCACAAGCCAGGAGACTCGGCAGCACCTGAGCTTCGGGAGCTTCGGTATGCCCTCCCACTGTCCAGTTTTCACCCCGTATGATAGTGGGTTCTCTGGACTTCGCCCAGAGCTGGAGAATCAGTCCAGTGGGATGCCTTTGTCTCCCCGTTCGAGAAAACTGGCCGGTTTTCAGCCGCCCGCCCTCTCCACGGCGCGCACTCCAAACATCTCTCCGTGCGAATCTTTCAACGCTGTTCGCCGCCGCTCCTCCAAGTCACAGTGTCTTATCTTCACTTTTATTTGTGGAATTTTCACTCGGCGAGTGTTCTGGTGATGCTGGAAGGTGTTTGTTCTTTCGTTAAGTTGTAGTATTAAAATTGCTGATTATGACGGCAAGATAGGTGTTTTGCCTTTGCCGCCATCTTAGTTCCTCTGTTTCTGACTTTCTATCCCTCTCCCTTCCTCTCTGTAAAAATCAATAAACTATTTTTTAAAAATAAAAAAATAAAGATGACAAAAGTTATTGAGAGTGACCGAATCTACCTCAGGAAAGAGAATTGTATCATTTACTATATATGCAACAAAAACTAAAGACTTGACTATTTTACTGGCCTATGTGACTCAGTTGGTTGGGATGTTGTCCCATATACCAAAAGGTTGCAGGTTTGATTCTGGTTCAGGGCATATACCTAGGTTGCAGATTCTATCCCTGGTCAGGGCATGTACAGGAGGCAATTAATAGATGTTTTTCTCTTCTCTCTCTCTCTCTCTCTCTCTCTCTCTCTCTCTCTCTCTCTTCCTCTCCTTTCCTCTCTCTAATATCAATAAAAAAATTTAAAAAAGACTTGATTCCTGATTAGTGTGTCTATAAACAAATTATTTAGATGACATTTTTCTGTGCACTGCTCCTTTCGTATTTGGAAAGTCTACCTTTGACTTCAAGAGCCAGATTTCTTAGTCTTTGTGTACTCACTCAGAGTATAGTCCTTTAACTGCCAGGACCTAATTCTGTGTTTCTATGGCAGATTCACTTTCCTTTAATATGCCTTGCAAATTATTGGCCCAGGCTGTGAATTGTTGTGGTGTTATTCTTTCTAACCTCGGATATACTTCATGCTCATTATTTTGCGTTACACAAATGTGACTTCTGCTGTTTAAAAAATGCCAATTAAAGTATCCAGATAGTTGATCTGTGTACCTGTCAATGGCTGCCCTTTGTAATCCGAATGATATCTAAGCTCTGTACTATGTCACAGGTAGCCTTAGTAATATGTCTTACCGTTGCTTTGACCTCATTTGAAGACTGCTGTCAACCTTCCTTCTAACCCGTTGACATATTAAGCCATTTCTGCCTAGGGGATTTCTATTAGCTATTTGGGATATTTGAGCTGAAATTTAAATAATTCAAAAGTGCCAGATTACACACTTCCTTCATATTGTTTTGTATATCATCATTCAGATATCAACTCAAATATCCCTCAAAGAGAGTTTCCCAGGTCACCCATCTAACTAGACTTTCTCCCCTAGCACTCTGCTTATTCTCCCATTATTCTCATTTTCTTTATTGCTATGCTACTTCCACTTTCTAAAATAGTCTTGTTTACTTAATTCCCACTCTATGGTGTAAACTCTGTGAAGGCAGTGTCTTTATCTGTTTCACCATTGTGTCCCGAGGCTAAAACAATGTTTGGCCATAATAGGTGCTCAATAAGTTGTAGTAGAATGCATGAATGAGTGAATGAATGATAAATTTGTAATATAGACTGAGCAATTTGTTCCTTCTTTTCTCATTGTATTGAAAAACAGTGTAACAACATGATAGTAAACTGGGTAGAAAGGTATTCACTTATAATCCCAGTTTAAATTTAAAGATATTATTTAAAATATTATGCTCTGTTTAAATTTTAAAAATGTTATTTAAAAAATTTGCTTTTGCTCAGTTAAGAAAAAAGTTTCCCAAGTCCTCCTAATAGCTCCAATTATTTTAATGGCTACATAATACCACATAGAGTTGCTATTCCATCATTTATTTAGCTATTCCCTTAATTTTTTAAATGATTTGTTTCTCATTTTTTGCTATTATAGATACACTGCAATGAATAACTTAATGGATATAGATAACATTTTATTCCATTGAATATGATAGATTATAAACTTAAACTGATTGGACTAAGGGTTATGAAGTTATTTAGACATTTTAAATATTTATATTCTATAAATTATAAATAAATGTATATGAATTTCCTTGGGGTTTACTCTAAAATACTTTTAATAATTAATATAAAAATTGTACGATGTAGACAGTTTAGTTGGGGATTAATTTTTTCAAGCTTCAGTTTATTTTATTGCTTTTGCAGATAAATTTTGTAAGTGCCTTTGGTTATAACCAGATTATTTTAGATTCATAAAGCAGTCTGAGTATAAAGCTGTGTGAATTCTATGAAGAAATATTTTGGTCCTTAATTTAAATGATTACTTTCAATAAATAGGACAACCTTTAAAATATAAAAGCTAAAGTTGGGCTAAAGAGTTTCTTGAGTTATATGATAAAGTAGATATTTGGGATTATAACATTACACAGGGGAGAAATAACAGCTTTTCATGATCGGTTTTAATAATATTTGCAATTTCTTTTACCTTTTCTCCCCCCTCAAAGCCAGAAGAAATTTTGTAGGGAGAAATTATTTGAGTGCCTTTGAGAACTAATTTGGAAATGTCCACTAAAAGTATTCTTTAACTCTCCTCATTTCTGTATATGGAGAAAAGGTTACATATTTATAGAGAGTATACAAATAAAATATTCTCTGAGAAGTTTCTCTATGGACCTTTTTTGAACTTTTCGAATTATTTGAAGTCAAATGTAAGTATTGCTTTTATAGTTATAGAAAAAACATGACATCTTTTGCAACGATTTTTAAGTTTTGGGCTTTTAAATAGATTGTTTTCTTAATGCATTTATATTCCCTTAAAACATCCTATCTAATAAAAGAGTAATATGCAAATTGACCATACCTCTGCTATACCCACCCACCAATCAGGAGTGAGTATGCAAATAAACCCAACCAAAATGGCTGCTGGCCACAGAGAGCAGGAGGGAGGCTTGGGTTTCCCTGGCAATGGAGGAAGCCAAGCTTTCCGCCGGCCCTTGCTGGCTCAGGCCTCCACTCAATGCTACAAAGTTTCAATTGTAGAAGATAATGACAGCAGCCACAGAGCTAGAGGCTTGAGTTGCACCAAGATATGGAGGAAGCCAAACTTTCCACCTGCCCTGGCCAGCCCCGGCCTCCGCTTAAGGCTACAAAGTTTCAGTTATAGAAAGTAAATAAATTAAACAGAAATGGCTGCCACCATGGAGTGAGCAGAAGACTTGGCTCTGCTCCAGGCTACAAAGTTTCAATTGTAGAAAAAAAAATAAATCCCAGATACCAGGGCCTCCCCTTGGGTCACCAGAGGGCATGGCCAGCCTCCAAATCACCACAGGCCCCTCACCTAGACTGCCCCACACCCCAAGGGAACCCCCACCCTGACCCGGGACACTCTTCAGGGCAAACCAGCTGGCCCCCACCTATGCCCCGGCCTCTCCTATCTAATAAAAGAGTATATATACAAACTGACCATCACTCCAACACAGAAGATGGCTGCCCCCATGTGGTCGAAGATCCTGCCCCCATGTGGACACAAGATGGCCTGACAAGATGGCCAGCAGGGAGGGCCGTTGGGAGGTTCCAGGCCTGCAAGGGAGGGCAGTTGTAGGTGATCAAGCCTGCAGGGGAGGGCAGTTAGGGGTGACTAGGCCGGCAGAGGAGGAAAGTTGTGGGTGACCAGGCCTGCAGGGAAGGGGAAATGCCCTAGGGCAGTTAGGGGCAAACAGGCTGGCAGGGGAACAATTAGGGAACAATCAGGCTGGTAGGGAGTGGTTAGGAGGTGATCAGGCTGGCAGGCAGAAGTGGTTAGGGGCAATCAGGGAGGCAGGCAGGTGAGCAGTTTGGAGCCAGCAGTCCTGGATTGTGAGAAGGATGTCCGACTGCCCGTTTAGGCCCTATCCTATCCTACCGGGATTGGGCCTAAATGGGCAGTCGAACATCCCTCAAGGGGTCCCAGATTGGAGAGGGTGCAGGCTGGGCTGAGGGACACTCCCCCCCTCCATGCAGGAATTTTGTGCACCAGGCCTTTATAATTTCCTTAAAGAAAGGATTAACCACCTCTTTTTAGGTATGCATATTATCCTATGGATGACATTATAAATGAACTATAGATTTTTTAAAAGTTTTTCCCTCCAGGTTTTGTTTTGTTTTTGTTTAAAGATTTACATATAGTATTAATAAGTCTCCTTTCTTTCCATTGACCTCTCTCTAGCCACCCCTAACCCCCGGCACATGCCCTCAGCCCCCCTACTATCTGGGTATTTCACTAAACTTACATTTAGCGATGGCGACTTCACTTTCCTAAAGCATAGAGCCTTTATTTTTCTCTGCCAGCCAAAATATTCTTATTAATATCAACTGTCCATTATTTTTCCTTTTTCCAAATTTAAGTAACATATTCCTAGCCTACCTTTCTCATGTCTTCTGCATGTTTTACTTATTCTAATAATTTTACCTTATAACAGGAAATATTTTCAGTCCATCAAACAAATATTTATTGGGCACCTACTATATGCAAACTACTTTCCCAGGTGCTGAGTATATTCAGCACCAACCAGGCAAAAATCCTTGCCTTCATGGAACTTACATCTGGTAGACAAGATAAATAATTGTAGGTTAGAGAGTGATTAGTGCTAAGAAGTAGGAAGGGAGGGTATCTGAAATATGGGGAATACTGATGGGATGGACAAGTGAGGAGCATTCCAGGCTTAGGGAACAGTGAGACCAGTAAGAAGGTGTGTGTAAGGAGATTGGGTTCACAGAGCTTTGTGGAAGATGTTGGAGAAATAATGGAGAGCAATATCATGTAACAAATGTTTATTGGAATTGCGTATTTTCTATAATTTTCCCGAGAATTATATTTTTGTTCTTTCTAGCTCTTTACAGTTTCCTGCTTTTCTTTTTATGAGTTTACTTTACTAAGCAGTTAAAATTTTTGCCATTTTTACCAGATAATATGCATATATTAATTAAAGGTTTGTGCTTATGAAAAAACACATAACACCTACTCGCTGTAATATAAGGCATACCCCTGAAAATAAGATCTAGCACATCTTTGGGAGCAAAAATTAATATAAGACACTGTCTTATTTTCGGGGAAACAGGGTGATTGCATGTTTGAAAAATTTTAATATTATGCTTCTTGGGCTGCAGATCCTCACTACTATCACAGGAAATGTGATTAGCAACCCAGTTGTCTAGTGCTGTTTTATATTATTATTATTGTCATTTTATAGTTTTGCTTGCAGAAATTTTCACCACAGTTGCTTTCTATGAAATGACCGGGAATCTAGCAAATAAGTTGAACTTAATTGAAGGACGCCAGAGAACATTTAACTCGAATTGATTTTAATGAATTGAAGAGTTGGAATTTATAGTATTTTAGATAAAAAAATTTTGCTGTTTAGCTCCCCATTGAATAGTTTTGTGGCTCTTTCTGAACTTCAGTTTTCTTGTCTGCAAATGGTAGTTAAATTGCCTAGTTCAGAGGCTCACTAGAACACATTGTTTTGAGAATATTCTATATAATAAAAGGCTAATATACAAATCAATTGGATGGTGGAATGACCAGTCACTATGATTCACACTGACCACCAGGGGACAGATGCTCAACGCAGGAGCTGCCCCCTGGTGGTCAGTGCACTCCCACAGGGGGAGCACTGCTCAGCCAGAAGCCCTGAGCCGGGCTCACAACTGGCAAATGCAGCAAAGTGGCAGGAGCCTCTCCCGCCTCAGCGGCAGCGCTAAGGATATCCACCTGCCAGGGAGAGTGGGCCTAAGCCAGCAGATGGATATCCCCCAAGAGCTCTCAGACTGTGAGAGGGCACAGGCTGGGCTGAGGGACCCCCACCAGTGCACAACTTTTGTGCACTGGGCCTCTAGTAATATGTGAATACACTAAAAAAAAAAAAAATGATTTAGTGCCATTCGATGCAAATAGTAGTATTTTCTTTTTTTGTTGGGCCACCTATGCTTATTTTTAAAAATTTTGTTGTGTTAATATGCATTGACTTTGTTATGTCTGGATAATTTCCACAGTTTATAATTTTTTGGATTGATGGTCCCTAATAAATCTGTGAAACTGCTTTTACAGTGTAAATAGACAAGTCTTGGTTGTCTCCCAACAGTGCCGTGGTGATTTTACTCTCAGTTGTAGAGGTCTCTGGCATTTACCTCACTTTGATTTTACTTGCCCTCACTTTGCACACAGCTGATAGTAATGGGGGATAGGCTCGGTTAGAACTTTCTAGTCTCATTAAACCTGTGTTGTAGGGACGCCTAGAAGCTGCAGTGTGATGTTACCTTATTAACATGCTTTGATCTGTTCAGGAAATAAAAATTTAATTTAGAGAACCTTCAGTCAAATTTTTCTGAAGCACTAAGTAAATGGGAAATTATACCAGCACTCTGGCCAGCCAGCCCAGGGCAACATGAAGGTTTGAGGCACACCAGGAGCGCATATCATGCCGGGTATGGGCTACCCAGGACATCCATAATAACTTTTAAGTTTTCAAAATGTGAAAGATCAGAATAGAACTGTGGTTTCCAAACTTTGCTGCACATTAGTTACCTGGGAGCTTTTAAAAACCCCAGTGCCCAGGTCATAGCTCATACCAATTAAGTAAGGATGTCTCATGTGAGAGCCAGACATCGGTAGTTCTTCAAGATCTCCAGCTGACACCAATGTGCCATAAAGGTCAGGATCCAAAGTTTAGGAAGAGGTGGCTCTGGCCTCCATTCTTTTACTGCCTGTTACTGTTTCACATGCTTTAGCACCATCAGTGAGAACATCATGATCTTACCATGAAAAGCATTTGAAAGTAATATGTAATGTCTCCCAAGCAGATTTGTGGTCTACATTTTTTTTAAGAGTGTAAAATGTTTTACATAGTCTTACGTTGTTTTGAACTTTAATTTTCATTACTGGCCCATGGTAGACATAGTCAGGCTATTTTTTTTCTATTTCTTAGAGATATTTTCTTGACTACTTTAAATTAAATCATGCCTTTGTGATTTAAGACAAAAAGAATAAAATGTCTACAAACATAAACTAATTAGGAGGTTCATTTCTTTGTTTTGATTGCAATGGTCATTTTTAAGAATAAAGGACCAACACACAATTTGTTTTTCCAAATCCATTTTTACTTTTCTCCAGCTTAGTAATGAGCCATTACAAGATGGCCTAAATTTGTGGAATGTTATATCACAGCTGCATTAATATTACTAATATAAAAGATGATTGGTACGTGAGACAAAAACTACCTGTAGTGTTATTAACCATCATAAGTGAATGAGCATTTTTCCAATATTGTGATTTATGGAGTCAGCTTTATGTAATCTAATAAAAAATAGAATTTTAAGTGTACAAAGGGGAATTCCTAAGTGGCTTGATTTCTTTTGTTGACAAAAACTAGAGTTTTGGCTGTATATCCTTGAATATTTGCCTAAGGTTTTATAAATAGGTTCAAGTGGTCACACTATTATTTTAAAACAGTAGAAATCTCGTTTTGATTTATAAAAAATTTATGTTTCATAGTCCATGTCAAATATGTGTGTGAAAAAATGCAGAACATGTATTGACACTTTGTGAGTTTCTTCATTGTCATTTAAAAGAAGATGAACTTATTGTCTCCAGTGCCATCAGTATTGTAAATTATGGAAATTTCTGCAGTGCAAATATTTGACTTAATTTGTAACATTCAGTTGTCCAGTTTTTGTTTTGGAACTTTTGTTTTTCTTGTTTTGCATTTTTATTTTGTTTTGTTTTCAGCCATCATTTTGTCTTATCATCTTCAATTCTAGAGCAACCTGACAACAATAATGATACTACTGAATTGGGCATCCTTGTCATTCCTGAGATTAGTGTCACAAATGTGGCCGGAGAGAGAACCGGGAATGGGGAAAAAGGCAGAACACTAGGAGAGATTGATGCTCAGCATATACAGGGTGTGCAGGAAACAGCCACAGATCCTAGAACTGAAAGCAAAGGCTTGCCAGAGATCAGGAGGCAAAAATCTGTAAGAAAACTGATGGAGGATGGAATAAACTCACCTGGCAGAGTGCAGTTTTAACACAGCACTTTTAGCTGCACTCCAAGGTACCTCATGGAAAGGGCCACTGCTGCATGTTTTAAGCAACAGTTGTACAGTCACAACAGTTTTGCATGTCCTCTAATAATCAAAATGCATGCATTATGCATTATAATTTCTCAATTACTCTTAATGCTCTTTGGAATGGTTATACCTATATATTCTCTGAGTAAATTGTTATGAAAACTGAAGCAGAAAATTGCTTTCAAAATAATTTTCTGCTCATGTTTTGAGATCAAAGTTATTTATTTCATTGTATTTTTGCCATCTTTGATATGAAAGATAATATATATGTAATTTTAACAAGTTTGAGTTTGTGATACTTATAGTCTATATTTTTATCTTTATAAAATAACCTACAATATAGTATATTTTAATTAAAAAATTTTTAATAAAAATTTTTTTTATAGTTCTTTGGTAAGAACTTTGATTTTTCTACTGCTTTGTTACTGGAGGAGAGCTTGCCCCTAGCTTTACTGTGTGGTATTTTTCCTAATTGTTTCTGATTCTTTGCATGGATAGTAAAAAAATTCTTTCTAAAAACACAATGGGGTGTGGTTTATGGCATGCTCTTTGTTTAATATACTCTAAATTAGTGTTATTTAATTACAATGAACTATTTTTGGCATTTTATAGAACGTTTTGATTTTTATTCTTTGATTTTGGTCTATAATCTTTTGCCTAATTATGCTAAAGTTTAATTATTTAAAGTGTAATTGATTTGGTATTAATCATGAAAAAAGAATTATAGAAAATACTTGATGTTAATTCATCTTTGTTATTTCTTTGTTTAGGAAATACAGAATTAACAGATCAAGAGGAACTGATGGACATATCTGAAGTTGACGAGGGATTTTATTCCAGGGCTGCATCTAGTACCAGCCAGTCAGGCTTATCAAACAGTAGTCACAATCCTAGTAACAAGACAAGTGTAGGAAAGACTCAGAGACGGTCAGGAGGAAACAAAACTGGAGGAAAAGAAAAGGAAACCACAGGGGAGTCGTGCAAAGATCACTTTGCTCGAAAACAAACTCAGAGAGCCCAAAGCGAGAATCTTGAGCTTCTCTCTTTGAAGAGACTTACGTTAACAACCAGCCAGTCCCTGCCTAAACCTAACAGCCATGGTTTGGCTAAGACTGCTGCGACCGTATTTAGCAAATCCTTTGAGCAAGTCAGCGGTGTCACAGTCCCACATAACCCATCAGCTGCTGTTGGCTGTGGGACTGCGACAGATGCCAACAGGTTTTCCGCTTGTAGTCTCCAAGAGGAAAAGCTTATTTACGTTTCTGAGAGGACTGAACTTTCAATGAAGCACCAACCAGGTCAGCAGAGACCTCCTAGTATTAGCATTACGTTGTCCACAGATTAATTTGTAAGAGTTTTCTCATGTGACCAATGAATCTGGAATTATGGCTTTGCTTCTTTGTGAAGGCGCCAGGGGCTTTCATCCCTGCTCCTGACAGCGCCCGGTGTTTTAAGTTCTGAAGGCTTTACCAAGGGGATAATGTCTAGGTTGCAGTAAAATTGAAATATGGTTTTGTTATTTCTTGGCTATGTGGTTTTTTTCCCTCCTCTTTGTTTCTGTTGTCCTAAGATTGTCACTGGGGCAATACATTCTGGCAGGTGGTCTGATCAGATTGGCTATATCTCATGTGAGGACATGAGTTATTTCCCCCCCTAATAACTAGATGTAAGTTTGGCCTTCAGAATAAAAGAAAATCTTCATCTATGGGAACGTTTTTGAAAGGATGAAACAGAGGTACAACTCCGGGAATTCTACAGCTGGCTGTTCAGCAAGTCAGTTTGGAAAAATGGGCATGAGAAAAAACAAAAATGATGTGAAAAGTGCCCGATGAGAATGTTTGTAACCGGACCATCTTTAAGATTAGTGGAAGAATTTATGTAAAGCTCTGGAAAGTGCTTGGTGGCTTAGTACGTAGACTATTACATGATTCCAGTGGATGGACAGAGGAATTTCTATATTGTTATCTTTTGGACATTTGTATGTCAAAAATCATGTTGCTAGCAGATGTGTTGTTTGGAAGTGTTTGATCTGGACTGAGCAAGTACAAATCCCTTTCAGTTTCTGAGATAGGCTGTAAGGCTGACTTACCATGTCGCTTACTTAGAAAATCCTAGTTAGTTTGGATTCCTATAATTCAAAGCATGCATCCTTGAAGGCAGCCTGGAAATTGTATAAATTTTGCAACACAGCTCTCAAGATGCCAGTGTCAGCCATATTGTTTGTCTGCAAATGAAGGAAATTAGGTAAATTTTTATCTGTAAAATATGAAAAAAATTAAAATAGGACTTTTATCTATTAACTAATTTAGGGTTATTTATGTTTGTATTCTTAAACTTAAAATTATAAAATATTAATAAAATTACATGTGTTTTTTATTTTGTGAACAGGCCTATTTTTAATGTTTTTGTTATAATAGGAAGAATAATCAATGTAGTTACCCCCAAATGAAAAAAAATAAATATAAAAAAGCCAATATGGTGGAAGTTAAGCAAACTTGTGTGTGGTTTTAGAGAGCTATGTGAATTCTAAATGGATGTAAAAGTTTTGTGTTTGCTAGTAATGGTCATTTTGGCTATGGTTGAGGTTGCCTGTGAATCAAGAATAAGTAATCATTCAGAGTAAGACAGAAAGCAAGGCTAAATAAGAGAGTAAGCTGACTAGGAAGGAAGGTCTAGAGAGCTGTCCACTTGTTCTCTTTCACTGTTGGTACACAGTGAAATACTAGTTTTCTTCTTATACTTGCTTATGCAGGGCTCAAATATGTGAAAAATGTGTATGTTGAGTGCTAACACATAATATAAATGCAGTTCTGACCATAAATGCTTTGGCTATCATTTAAATCTAATTATTCAAAAGGCATGAACTTATTTTAATTTATTAATTCTGAATATAATATGGTTTTTAACATAATTTGTGGCAATCTATTGGTATAACTTGTTTAAAAAAGTAAGGCAACCAGGCAGTGAGGGTTGCTATAGGATTAATTTAATAGGAATCCTGTGTACAATTGAAAATGTTTATAAAATGTCACTGTGAATTCCTGTTGTCTTTTTGAAATTCTTTGACAAAGAATTTCCCCTAGGCATAGCTACTAACAGTATTAAGTCTTAAGAACTAATTTAAAAGATCAGCAGTTTAAGCAACTTAAGATGCTTAGGAAATATTGCAGATGAAGTGTGTGGAGACATTAGTTGGCAAAAAGAGAGATGAGATTTTAATGTTCAACTTTTATAATGAAAATTCATTTTGGTATTATTCTAGATCATTGCCACTCATGTAGTCTGAGAACTGTAAGTACAGTAGCATTGACATCACCTGGCATCTTGTTAAAAATGCAGCATTTCAGGTCATCCCAGATCTGTTGAATCATACTCTGCATTTTAGCGAGATCCTTGAGTGATTTTTATTACAATAAAGTTTGAGAAGAGAATATCAAGTGCAAACAAATCATTTACCTAACTTGTAGAGTTCTCAGTGGAATCACAGCCCTAGATCAAATATGTTAGATACTACCTTATTATAATCATTGTTTTAATGGTAACTTAATTGTTTAATAGTGTCAATGACAGGACTTTTAAAGTCCTCTCATTCTACATTTTAATGATTCTCATTTATTTTACAGTAAAAATGTAACATTTTATATTTTTCTTATTATGGAATCAGAGCTGTATATGTCTGTAATTTTAAGTGTCAGAGGAATACCACACTTTTATACAATGCACAACAAATCTGCACGTGTACGTTCTTTTAAAACCGAGAAGGCTCGCTCAGTGGGGTGGTCCTGGATTTTTGCTCCCGAGTAATTTCCACCAGGTAATTTTCTGGAGAATATATTAACAGTAAGATTCTTTTACAGTACCGTTGGTACTATTTTAAATAAGGATTATACATTTAAAGTTTTTATAGCTATTATAAATAGTGGATAATGCTATGATAATGGTTGTAATTATCCCTACTATTCTCTTCCCACTCATCTTTCCAAATTTGAAAGTTGGGTGGCTTTTGTGGGTCATTTTCTCATGAAGATACTGAGGTGACCATTCTACATATCTAGAATAATATACTTTTAATCATGAGAAGGATTCTGCACAAGATTGGAGCCACATCATTCAGAGGATCTGAGCAGACATTGTAGCTCCTTTCCACATTTTAAACCTCTCATTCTTCAAATACCTGTGGTCTTCTATTGAAACTGCCTTTTGGAATCTAAGTGGGGAGAAGGCTTTTCCCAGAGGACTTAACACACATTTCTCATTTAAAAATAAAAAAATTGAATTAAAGGAAAAAATATTTTTTAAACTAAAATAGGTAAAAAGAATTCCAGTTTTAAGGGATTTTGCCTATTTTGGAAGAATAAAAGTGTTAAAATTTAAATTTTAATTATGGAAAAAATGTATTCTCAACTTCAAGTAAATAAAGAAGTTTGTTAAAATTTGAGTCTATGGGCATGATGCACTTCAAGGAAATATATATGTTAAATAATGTAACTGAAAAATATTTTCTTTTTTTAAAAATATATTTTATTGACTTTTTACAGAAAGGAAGGGAGAGGGATAGAAAGTTAGAAACATCGATGAGAGAGAAACATTGATCAGCTGCCTCCTGCACGCCCCCTACTGGGGATGTGCCCACAGCTAAGATACATGCCCTTGACCGGAATCGAACCTGGGACCCTTCAGTCCGCAGGCCAACACTCTATCCACTAAGCCAAACCGGTTTCGGCTGAAAAATATTTTCTTAAAAGTCTTAAAAAAGTAGGAATAATTTGATGGACACTTAAACTAAGTATTGTAGATAGAAATTAATGTATAATAGTGTTTACCCAATCTTTGGATGGAAAAAAATCTAATCCTTTAATTAGCATGAATTTATACTTTTAGATTTGTTGCTTAGTAAAATTATACTCAATACTTTGAGTTATTCACATTTATGTTTAATATTATTATATTCTTCATTAGAGAACATAAATATGTTGTGTTCTATACTTTGTACCTTGTGCATAGCTAAAGAAATTAGAAGTGAACATTTGGAAGATGTTTTTGTGGTTTTTTATTGTAGAGTTCTAGAGTATCTACCTGTGTCTTGCTATGAAGTTTCTCCTAGTAAATTCAAGATCCTGTTTCACACACTGTTACTTTCTCTTGAATGAAGTTTATTGTGTACCTCTTATCTTTACTTCTAATTATGTAGTGATACTAATTTTTTCATATTAAATATATCTGTTTCTAATTGTATTTCCAGAGTTTACATTCCTAAAGAATAAACTATGATTTTGGATATTTTTACGTGTTCTCGAACTTTTTAACATTATGGAAATAAACTGGAGTTTAGTTTTTTGAAGTTGTGTATATTTGGTGTCTCCACATGCAATACTTTATACAGCAGTGTTGACTTTTATTAAAATAAAAGTTGCAAAAATATTTTTTCCAGATTGTTTCACCTCATTTAAAATTAATCATAAAATTTAGTAAAAATCATGATGTGGAAGAAGAAAATAAAGGAGGAAGACTTAGATAAGCTGAGCCACTGAGAGCTTTTTGGAAGTAAGTCATAAGGCAGTGTCATCTCATTCCTTTATGTTTTACATGTATGAGGGTTGAGAAACATGATAGATCCATCAGTGTATCAGTGTCCCTCCAAAAGGTGAGTTCCGTGAGTCATGTATGTTTGGCTGGTTATGTGTCATTTCAAAGGCACAGGCACATTTAGATAACGCTTTGCCCTTTCATTTTGCATGTGAGTCTTTATCTCTTGAGCGCAGGTTATATGCCCAAAGTACCTAGCATAGGACTTGGTGCATGGTAGGTATTGAGACATTTAATGAATGAATGAGTTAGGTTGGTGTTAGTTTTGGGAAAGAATCAAGGATAATGGTGTCCAATGTATTACAGTAAAATTTTAGAATTTCATTTATTGGCTCTAGGAAACCTCCGTGGCATTACTTGAATTGCATTACTGTGTGCTTAGAAACAGGATCCTCTTAAAAACTTGAAATAAAAATCTTGATGAGTAGTTGATTACATATTTGGATAATTCCTTTTCATCTAAGAAACTATGTAATTTAGGAAATATTTTGGGAGTATTCGTGGTGAAACATAACCAGAGCAGTGATTTTGTAAGCACTATGTTAGATTTGTGGAAAATACACCCTTCCAGTGACTTTATTAATCCCAATTAATTGTTGACTCATCTAATAGAATCTGTCTATGGTAATACCAACATAATTATTTTATAATTATTAAGGAAGACTTATACAAATAATTCTAGTCCTCTGGTAATTTTCCTTGCATTGTTGTTGTGGTGTTTGTAATGTTTGTAATTAAAATCTCATTTAACCTTCAAAAACAATTATATAAAATGAGTATAATCCCCATTTACAAAAGAGGAAACTGAAGCTCTCAACAGAGTAAGCAACTTGCCCAAGGTCACTAGCTGCTGAATGACAAAGCTAGGGCTTGAGCACGACACTGATGACTCTCACTTCTCTTTTTTTATCACTTGGTAAAACTAAGAAATACTGTGTAATGGACATATATTTGGAAATCCACCCCATTTATCTTACAAGCAATAGGCTTAAGTTTTAAGTTAAAAGTTTTCCAAAAATAAATTGATATGTTTTATAGAATTTTAGATAATTTCATTTCAGTGGTGTGGTGAATGCTGATTATTCTTACGTTAAAAACATGGTAAAATGCAAATAAATATTTTATTTATACTTTACCTGGTCAGATAGATAAAGATGAAAAAAATTGGTATTGGTATTCATATAGGAGTGGGACATCATTAGCACTAAATCAGTACAACTAAATTGGTGAGCAATTCAGCAGGATCCATCAAACTTTAAAAGTGCACATACCATCTGACCTAGCAGTTCTACTCTTGTATGGTTATTCCACTCTATATTTTACAGAAATGTTAGCACAAATGTGTAAAGGTATTCATTGCAGTATTGCTTGTGGTAGCAAAAACAAAAAACAAAACACAAAAAACCTAAATGATCATTAATAGGGACTACATAACATATGGTATATGCATATAGTGGGATATAATGTAGCCATTAAAAACAATATAGGTTTGTATGTGATTATTCAAAAAGATTATATAACAATTTTCCCTGTACAAAAAAGCATATCATAGAACAATATATAGAAAGAATATAACCCTATTTTTTCTAAGAATTATGTGGAACATTTAATGTGGATATATATATATATATATATATATATATATATATATATATATATAAAATTTCTCTAAAGACAGCCTGAATTAAGGGAAAACTGGTGCTTTTAAAAGTAGATTCCTGGGCCTTGTGCTAATCCCCCTCAATCAGAATCACTTTGAGTAAAGCATGGAAACCTGTATTTCTAACGAGTTCCTCGGTTGACTCTTATACAACCTTAGTTCAGTAGGTGACAGTGAGTCTTTGTGTCTCTGGTAGTGGTTTGTAGTTACAAAGGATTATACCTTCTTTTTTAGTTATGGGGGTATAATTGACATATAATTTAAATTATTTCCAGGTGTACAACATAATGATTCAATGTTTGTATATATTGTGAAATGATCACCATAATAAGTCTACTTAATATTCATTATCATACAGAGGTAAAAGGTTTTTTTGTCTTGTGATGAGACTTTTAAGATTACATCCCCATAACATATTTATTTTATATCTGGAAGTTTGTTCCTTTTAACCCGCTTAACCATTTTGCCCACTCCCCGCCCCTGCCTCTAACTTACTTTACTTAGTACAATGACCTCAGGGTCCACCCATGTTGCCACAAATGGCAAGATTTCCTTTTTTAAGGCTGAATATCCCATTTTAAAAGACTGAATAACAGCCCACACTTTCTTCATTCATTCGTCCACCAGTGGACACTTCGGTTGTTTTAAAAAGGACAAATTGCTGAAGAGGTCTTGTACACCGAATTCGGCCTCTCCTGACGGCAACATAGATCTGTTAGTGCAGTGGTTGGCACACTCATTAGTCAACCGAACCAAATATCAACAGTAAAATGACTGAAATTTCTTTTGAGAGCCGAAAACCGACTTCTGCGCACGGGCCACGAAGTTTCAATCGCACTGTATGTGCGTGCCCGCACGTGGTATTTTGTGGAAGGGCCACTTAAGGGGCCAAAGAGCTGCATGTGGCTCTTGAGCTGCAGTTTGCCGACCACTGTGTTAGTGAAAGGTGAATTGACCTGACAGAAAAATGATCTTCTGTACAGTACACACCAATTAAACGAGCAACCCTTAAAAAAAAAAATACCATGTCGTTATTGTTAAACTCTCCCACTGATCATCAGACAACCTGTAATAAAGTGAAACTAAGCACTAAAACCAGGAAGAGAGCACACCACTTTGATACACTTAGCTGTATCTCCGAACCTGGAAACTGGGTATTTGTAGAGTTTCGGGATCTGTGCCCAAATGCTTTTGCCAACATTAATGAAATGGTTTAGGATCGGTGGAAACTGCAAGCAAGGGTCTTCAAGAGGCTTGACAACCTGTCTGGGAAGCTGGCAGTTTGCTCAGGTAAGCAGATTATTATCTCCATCCAATGGGAATTTCCTTATGCAAACAGAAAATTAGGGATGGTTTCTGTTTGTTTGCTTACCATTCCTGGGCAAAGGCTTTCTGGAATTAGCAACTAAATCATTCTGACAGGTGGACGACAGTTTTATCTAAGCCAGATCAACACTGATGGTTTCAGCTCCGTTTATCTGTCCCAATTCAAAGATTGTGGGTCAGTGTTACAGATAAAGCATATTGGTATGTCTTTTGTGACTTGGGGTTCTACTGACAATCTCAAAGACTTTTTCCTGAAGCTTCTTGACCCCTATGACACTTGGTTCACATTTGTTAAGTGTCCTAATAGACTCCTCATCACATTGTGCTGGGGTTATCTTTTCACACAGTTGTCTACCTCCCTGGACCCTGCACTGTGGAATTTTTAGTATGGCACCTAATACCATACTATGATGGCGAATTAAGATCTGTTTTACTAGATAGACTACGAATCCAGTCCGGGAAATGGGTGGCAGCCTAGAAGATACTGTGTAGCTCCTCTTCCTTTCAACATTGGATAAACTTTTTCAAAACTCTGAAGTCACTGAAAAACTTTTAGGCAACTAGGACCCTCAGAGCCAAAATCCTGGAGAGAAGGCCTGCAGAAAGGAGTTAATTGCAGGCCTGAGACACTATCCTTAGAAAGCCCTGCCTGCAAGGTTGACCTTGTAGTATCCCATAAATGTTGACAATGTATTTACTTTGTTGTGTTATTTTGTAATTTAGCTAAGCATTTGGAAAGCATATAGAAATATACTTCTATTTGGACACTTTTTAAGTCCTGTCATTGTATGTAACTTTGTTGTGGTGCACGAAAATTCAGATTACTTGAAAAGAATATGTATTTTCTTCCTTACCGTTAAGTTTTTAATGGAGTTATTACTACATTGTTTATTATTCAACTTTTAAGGAAAAAATGTGTCTGTGTATGTTTTGCCATATTCTGATAATGGATTGTTGAGATTTTTAAGTTACATTTATAGTTTAATTTCCTTTTGCATTTCTGGCACTTTCTAGTCCATGATTTTTGTTAGCTTGGGACATATAATTTCAGTATTGTTAGGGTTTCTCTTTTTAATATATCTTATGCAGTCATGTAGGGAGCTTGATTATTTCATAATGCTTTTGCTAAGAAATATGCTCACAATCATGCTAGTTTCCTCTGCTTTTATTTGTTTTCCTTTTTCCTGCCTTGCTTAAACATTGTTTTAGAATTCATAGCATTTAAAAAATTCCACTTCTTTCATACCGATTTGTATCTTTTTGTTTCAAGTATGTCTTTTGTACCCTTTTAAATGATGTGTTTAGAACATCAACCAGATGTAATTACTGATTCAGCTGAATTTCGGTTTACCATTTCATCATCTCATTTGTACCCTCTGTTTTTTGTTTTACTGTTCTTAATGTTTTACTTAAAATTTTTTAGTATTCCATTTTAATTTATCTATTGGCATTTTAGCTATACCTCTTTGTGTTATTATAATTATTATTTTTTAGTGGTTGCTCTAGGAATTAAAATTTACATCCCTAATCAAAGCCTATCTTTTCAATACAGTGAATTAAGAGCTTGGAAGCCTACCTATCAGATGTCTATTTACGTCTCATTGGCTAAAACTGGTCTTATCGCCACCTTCATAGCAATCATTGTACACAGGTAGAGGGACTGGGTTTGACAAATTAAGATTCTTATTCTGGAAATGGAGACAAAATCCAGCTATGCTGAGATAGATTTCTGAAGCTGCCTGAATAAATTAGTGTTAGTAGCAAAGAAGGAGTGAATATAAACAAGAGTCTGCCAAAGTAATTAATCTTAATTAATATACTTAATTTACCAAAATTTTAACCTCAGTATATTTAAACACACTTATTTTTTGTTATTAATAATTTATTTTACTAACTAAAGAAAGCCATCTCTTTCAAAGAATTACACAAGCTTTTAGTGTTTGTTGCTCCTCTACCTCCTATTCCTATTGTGTCATTTATTTGGACTAGGAGTGCTCTTTAGAATAAAAGTTGTAAGTTTGTGCAAAACTGGCCTGTGGTAGATAATAATTATGATCTGTTAGTGTATTAATGAATAATGAATGAATGCATTGAAGTGGTTATTCCCTGAAAAAAAAATTATAAGAGATTAATTTTATTCTCGCAGATCAGAATTTCTCCCAACAACACTATTTTGCCATAAAGGAGATACTCATAACTGAAACGAAAACAAGGCAAAACAGAAAAAGCTTAATCTGTGCCCTTGGGTTGTTTTCTATTTTAAAAGGAAGATGTGTGTCATAAACAATTTGACTTGTAATTTTGTTTTAAAAAGCCCAAGTAGCATTTTGAGTGTCTTTTATTTAATATGTTTTAGTACAATATGAATATACTTGGGAAAATATGCTTAATTTGGGGAAAATAATTGGCATTTGCAAAGTTTAATTAAATATAAAATGTTTGGCTTGCAGAAGTGAGGCGTGTGATTTTAAAAACACATTTCCTACTTGCTTCTTTAATGGGAGCTTGCAGCTCTTTGTTAATGATGATTGAATTATAATTTCTCTAGGGCAGAGACTAGCTTTCCTATCTCATTAGCAACTTATGTGTGCAGAGAGACAGGCTGTTTGGCCTTGGGATTATTTACATTTTAATAAATGCCCACACGGGAATTATCTTAGTGAATTTCCCTAAACTTCCAAAGGTATTCAAAGGAAATTCTCCTTTTTTTTTTTAATGTTATAAAATGTTTTTATTGATTTTAAGAGAGAGAAAGGGAGCGGAATAGAGAGAGAAAGAAACATAGATGAGATAGAAACATCTATTGGCTGCCTCCTCCATGGCCCCTGCTGGGGATCGAGCCGGAAACATGGACATGTGCCCTGACTGGGAAAGGAACTGGCGACCTCTTGGTGCATGAGTCAACGCTCCAGCCACTGAGCCACACCAGCTGGGCTCCCATTGTTATGGGTAAGAAAGCTGGGTGAATGAAATACCAAAAGTCATATGACTTGCATTGTTAGAGTTGAGGCTGAGGCCTGATCCTCTATCCAATGCTCTTTCCTCCACACCAGCATCTCCAGGTCTCCCTGTCTCACTGCACAACTTCCCTGGAGGTGGGCCGGGTACACCCGCGTGGAGGCAGACTCTCCCGCCCCCTACCTGTTTCCCAGAGGGACAACAGGAGCTGTTTGAGTGGGAAATGATGGTGTGGGACTGTCCCATTTAGTATCACTAAGGGCCAGCACTGACTCCTGTCATTGTGACACTCGGACGTCCACCCCGCCCCCATGACCAGATGCCCCCGGAAGAGCTGCTGAACCAGTTGCTTTCCACCCTGCTGCCTCTCTACTGTCATCCATGGCAGGGTTTGCTACCACAATCAGCAAACACAGTCTTGAAAAAGCCTTTCAAACCTCTGTCACCAAACACATATTGTGCTTTAGGAGGGAGGCGCATTTGGAGTCCCTTGAGCCAGAGGAGTGCCGAAGCTCAGGGAAGGTGCTACCCGTTGGGGTAGAAGACTTGCCCCCAAACAATCGATGATAGCAACAGTAACGCTCCCGTTGAGGTGTTGCTATGTATTGGGCGCTATGTTAAGCCACTTTCTTACATGATCTCATTTAATTCCCACAACAGCGCTAAGCGGTTGTTAATATTATCCTCATGGTATACATTAGTGAACTGCCTGCATCCCTTGCCACAGTCATTACTATAACTTCCTTTCTGCTTCCCTGGTTGCCCCCAAATAGTCTACTCTCCATAAATCAGCCTGAGCCGACTTTATAACATGACATCATAACACTTCTCTGCTAAAATTCCCCGACTACTTCCTGTCATTGAATGGAACCTAAGGCCCACAGGCACCCAGGCACTGGCCCCACGGACCTCTCCGACCTCATCTGCTCTGCCTCACACTGACCTTGCTCCAGCCACACCGGCTCCTGGCCATTCTCAGAGCAGGTGAGCCGTTCCCATCTGCAGTCACTGCTCTCCCCACAGGGATGGCTCAGTCCCTTGCTTCCTTTAGTCTCAGACCCAGCCTCACACCCAGAAAGTCCGTTCCTGAGGCTCCATCTAAAACAGCCCCCCTTCACTCTCTCTGCCACCTGCTTTACCCTTCCTCCCAGCCCTCAGGGTTACCTGACAGTATACTAAATGGCTCTTCACCTGCTCATCGTTTCTCACTTCGTAAGACTGGGAGCTTAGGAAGTGCCGGCTCTGTCTTGTTCACCCCCTAGAAAACTGCTTGGCAAATAGAAGTAACTCAGTATCTGCTGAGTGCATGTGGCTTAGAGAAGGTAAGTCATTTGCCCCATGTTCAGAGCTAACAAGAGGTGGATTTGCACTCTGGACTTCCAGATGTCAGAGAAGTCTCCTCTTTGGGGAAAAAAATTGGATGGCTTAGGGTGGGAAATGGGAACAGAACCAGGCCTGGCTTCTCTCTGCCAGGGAAGGCTCAGTGAAACTTTTTAAGATCCATGTTCCTCTCCCCCCACAAAAAAGTCCGTGCAATAACCAAAGAAAGTTGGACAAAAGGCGAAACTAAGATGCCGACACTTTCAGAGACTTCATCAAGTCAGGAGCCTGCAGCTGAACGAGGACCAGAGCCCACCTCTCCTCCTGGGCTCTGATTTTGCTGGGCAGCGGTTGCTTTAGCTTTGCTGCTCAATTGTCATATGAAAGGAATTCATGCGACTGTGAGCTGTGTGCCCTTCCACCAGCTCTGCTGGCGTCAAACTGAACAAATTCATTCAGGGTTCCTTCAGAAACAGCTCAACCAGAGTTGCAGCCCACCCAATAATGTTCGCTTTGTTCCGTTGCTTTAGAGTCCTATTCAGCTGCTGGATTTTCCGCGTCCAGTTCTTGCCATGTGTCCCTTTATCCCTCGCTCCCTCTGCGCCATCACTCGCAGGGAGCCTCACTAGCTGTATGTTGAATACCTAAAGCTTATTTTTAAAAAGTAATTACACAACGTTTTCAAATGGCTTATCTCTTTGGCTAGGGGGAAGCAAGGGAACTCGACAGAATAGACCCTCGATCGATATGGACTCAGTCACTTGCTGGAATTTGCAAAGCCGACTTAAAAACGATCTTAATTTCTAGAAGATTGTTTTTAAAATATAGAAATTCAAGAAGACAGCTTTTTGAGAATGCAAATTTTGAAGAACATGGAATCATTTTCATTTCAAATACGATATTAGCCACAGAGCTCAGCTAGCTGGATATCACGGTGTGTACAATATAAGGAAACCACAATAATAAAAACAGCCTCTTTGCCCTGCTGAGGTTTGGTGCTGTCTTTGCCCACCATTTCCTGCATGCGGTTGGTTAGAGAAATAGCACTGTACACAAGGGAACTAAGTGGTGGAACATTAAAATGATGACAACTAGCTAAGAAGCAAAGAATGGATTTCGACAGGTGAAATAGGATGGCTTGTAATACGGAAGTGATACTTTTAAAAATGTTCAGGGTAGTTTGCCTCGCTGTCGGGGGCAGAATAAGGTTTATGCGAGGGGGGAAATGATAAGAATGCCGAACGTCTCACAGAAGTTAGGAGAAAAGTGCGGCTCACCAGGAGGAAAGGCCAGGGTAGGGAAGCCTGGTCCCCGGAGGTGGGACACATCCCTCGGGATTCAGGTGTCCGGGCTCCAGGGTCGGGGGGTGGAGGGGGAGGGTGACCCACTCAAAGGTCTTTAGCACTTGTTAGGGCTCTCCCTTTACTACTTACGTAGCTTTTACATTTCTGCCTGAACCTCTGCTGATGTTTTCTGCAAGGTAACATTTGCCTATAAGTGCCTCAAGTGGAACTAAGTTTAACAGAGCCTCGTGTAGAAAGGGATACAAATGAATGAAAGGAAAGAAGGAATGCTAGACCTTTTATTCAATTTTACATATTTATCTTGCCACCATTCTGTGTCCAGAATGCTCCTAGATACAGTGGGGATGAATTATAATTCTAAAGAAATGACTTTATTAAACACACACAGTATGCACATGCCTTTTTAACTCTAGCTAAAATGTAAGTTTTCGGTAATTCAAATATTTTCTCTTAGAAGTGAAATGTGAAGAATAAGCAAGTCAAAACTTTTCTTTAAAAAAAAACACATATATTTTATTAAGTTTTTACAGAGAGGAAGGGAGAGGGATAGAGAGCCAGAAACATTGATGAGAGAGAAACATCGATCAGCAGCCTCCAGCATACCCCCACACTGGGGATGTGCCTGCAACCAAGGTACATGCCCTTGACCAGAATCGAACCTGGGACCCTTCAGTCCGTAGGCCGATGCTCTATCAACTGAGCCAAACTGGTCACGGCAAGTCAAAACTTTTCTTGACATTCAATTAATATAAGTGGAACGATTTATCAGAAAAGGAGTGTGTGTAAACATGAGTAATCTATGTGGAATATTTTTGAGCATTTCTGCCTGCCTAATAGAGACATCGTAGTTAACGACTGCTTTTGGAAGTCCAGAGTATTTTTGCCAAAGTGTCCATATAACCTAGTTTTCATTTCCTGAAACCTTGTTTTCAGCTTACATAAACATTAATGGATAGCTTGTAGTCTGTCCTGTCTTGCTGAATTGTAGGCATAAGGCAGTTTTATTCTCTGTTTGCAGCCCTCCTGTTTTGAGGATGAAAAGGCACAACAGGGAAACTCATAGAATAATGAATTTCCATTATTAGCAGGCCAGTGTGGAGAGGTCTGAGCTGCTTCAGAAAAATCTTCACCTCCTTTCACCCAATAGAGTTTGAATATACCATTAAAGACAAAGGCTTAACAGCATTGTTGCCTCCGGAAACGCTCTTAGCATCACTCCTTGGGAAGGTACAGCGCAGGCCGCTCCTCCTAGGGCCAGAGAAGAGGATGCATGCATTTATCCCAGCATCGTCTTCGTGGTTCAGACCATTCACAAGGACCCTGGAAGGGACACTGTGATGAAGGTGAGCTGGGAGGGCTCTCCGGCAGTGAGGAGCCCTGGAATCAGAACCCACCACATCCAGGGGCAGTGGGAGGGCACAGGAGAAAGTCACTGTAGGAAAAGGGGGCTGCAAACCAACCAGCGAACCAAACAACAAGCAATGGGACTACCTCACAGTTCTGCCGAAGGCTCTAAACTTGTGATGAGCATGGAGGGCTGGAGGCTGCTGGCAGGAGATGGGGCCGGGGAGATTTGCTTGCCCCTCCGTGGACTTGTGTTTAGCATTCTATAAAAGAAACCTAGGGTTAATTCCTGTGCCCCCTTGACTATCACTGTTAATGCAAGAAGGCAAGGAGTCTAAGGGCTGAAGGCTATGGGACTTCCTTAGTTGATTAGAGAGTCAGATGGGGCTGGGAGGGTCTGTGCTTGTAACTAACTCCACAGACAAAGCTGATCCTGAGAGTAAAGGGAGAAATAAGTTTGGGAGCCCCTCAACCTTACAGCTCTGAGACTATATCTGGGGAGTAGTGGAAACATGGTTGGGGACGTGAAGTGGTCCAACAGAATATGGGGCAAAGGAGTAGAACTTAGCTTCCCCAAGGACTTAACACCAGGGGTGTGGGGCCGTCATGCTACGGACTCCCCAGGTCTTTACAACCCACTGTAGTTCAGAGGGTAAAGGGAAGAAGGTATGTGGAACTTGCTGGGTCTCCTCCTCCCATTCAACACTGCGGCCTTCACCTTTAACCTCCCTACACACTCCAATTTTATCATTGCTCATTGACACCGTAATAGGTCCCAGTTTTCTGTTGAAAGAATATTTCTTTTTGGTGTCAGTAACAATTTTAAAAATATATTTCAGAAATACTGATAAGAGAAATAAAGTGGTTATTGTCAGTCACTCCTCCTCACCCCCTGCCTACTGAATACAGCATGAGTTGTAGGGTTGAAGGGAAGCGTATTAAGAAAGCGTGCAGACAAGCAGCTCTACAAGCTCCACCTGGACTCTCCTCAGCATGTAGCTTGGTGACAGACGGGGAGCAACAGGTCTCACCATCATGCGGACACCCTGTGGGTGGAGAACGGGCAATGGCTAAGGCTATGGAAGTACAAAGGCTAATGATCTTGGTTCTTTAATATTATCACCAGTAGACATAGTGGTCATTCAGGAATTGTTGAACAAATGATGAAATGAACCATTTTAGAGCACTGCGATCGCCCTCTTTTAGCACTCCCCCAAATCTGCTGTCAACACCACACTGCCCTCCCCGTTAAACAGCCCAGCTGCAGTTATTTTCAACTTGACTCCTACCCGAGATAAATTTGTGTACCTGTGACTACTCAAAAGTAAATCTTGACTTTACTCAAATAAAGCCCACTTCCTATTAAATATTCTACAAGCATTAAAAAGAATGAGCCAGACTATAGCTCATGAACGGACCTACCTTTGTGGAAAGCAGGTTCTTATTCACAGGAAGAACCTCCTGAGAAGTCTCAGCTCCTTCCCGCTCACGGCGTTCCCTGTTCCAGTAGCTGAACACTGACTGCTGTGGCTGCATCCGAGCTTAGAAACCATGCAACCCAACTCTCTCATTAACTCGAGAGGGGAACTGGAGTTGAGTGCCTTCATGATTATCTCAAGATCTCACTTCTAATTAGAAGTGCTGGAACCAAAGCATACATCTGCAGACTCTCAAGCTAGCGACATTTCCCCACAAAGCAACCGCTTCTGGCCCCAACAGAGGGGCAACAGAGGGACTCTCACCAGACCTATTAAAGCAATCCATTCGGGTAACAGGAATAGATGCATGCAGAAAAGAATGAATGAGGTAGAATTATCTACATATACTGACATGGAAACATCTCCAGACTCTGTTGAAGCAAAACGAACAGTGTGTATTTCCTATGGACAAGATCTGGAGGATGCATTGCACCCTAGTAGCAGGCCATACCTCCAGGGAGGGCTCTAGAATTGGCAAGAATGGTCGAGGGAAAGTTTGTCTTTATTTGTATTAATTTTTATGAGGAGAATCTATTTATGCATTAATTATTTAAGAATTAATTTAAAAGGAGTAAAACTACATTTTTTTTCTCCTTGTCCTCTGTGTCCCTGTGATGGCTTTGCTCATTTCTGTGGATCATGTTCAGAGGGACTCAGTTTGTTCGCTTAATCCCTGGAGAATGCCTACATCAATCCCAAATCTTTTGGGGCAAGAGTCTGGCATGGAGGGAAAAGAGAGAGAGAGTGTTTGTGGGCATAGTTTTATCTTTCCCACATTTTACTCATTGCCTTCTCCCTCATGATAATGGTCATTTCCTCAAGTCAGGCCAAATCCTTGAATATAATAATGATGATGATGATAATAACGGTAATAATGAAAAATGAAAATACTGCTAATCATAAATGATAATAGCTGTGTTCTTTTGAGCACTAACTCTACCCCTGACTCTCTTCTAAGCACCTTCCTGCATTATCGTGGTTTAAGCTCCATAACCTCTCTATGGGGTAAGTACTGTAATTATCCCCATTTTAGAGGTGAGAGATTGAGGCTGGAAGAAGTCAATGAACCTGACTGCCACCACAGGGCTGGTGAGTAGAGTGTGGACCTGAACCCAAGCAGTTTGACTGAGCCTGGGCTTGAGCACAGATAGGTGTGAGCATTTCCTGTACTTGGATAAACACTGCCCACCAGGATCTGTGGGAGGAGTGCACCCAGCCCACGACTGGTCTAACCTAGAACATGCATGCCTTGGAGAGACCTTCTGTCTGAGCTGGCTCCCCATCGCGCCTCCTTTTGGTACTTTGAGCCTGTCTACTTAAGGTTTTAGTTGCCAATGGGGTACTCAGTCAAGTTCATAATTCTATCAGGCGGTGTGCAGGACGGCAGGAACCCATCTACTGTCATGTTCAAGCCTTGCAACAGTTTCCCAATTACCAGTTCCTCCTGCTTAGAATAACAACAATAAGAAACATCTTTTACAAGAGAGATGGGCTGGCTTCCCGGAGGCCAGTGACAAATAATTCCTTTTTTTCTGAATACTGACTTTGTATCTGTCAGCTTTGTTCCTTACAGGTACGGAAAGATAAAATGGTAAATTTTGAAGCCATTTTTTATAGTTGACGTAGAGAAGAGTGTTTTTTAGGAAACTAATTGTCTTATGCCAAATAGGAAAGTTTTCTGTCCACTCCCACTTCTGTCCAAACATTGGGAATTATTTCATTATTTCTCTATTCGTGACCAAAGCATCTATGACACATCACAGAAGATGTGTTTAAATATCTGTACATATACTTATGTATCTACATATGCATTTACTATGTATATATATTTATGTCTAGCTACATCTCTAATACAATGTAATCTCTCTCTCTCTTTCTGTGTGTGTGTGTGTATGTGTGCGCGTGTACCATTGGAGGAAGAACTGTAACATTCTTTTTCCTGTTCTCAAGTACCATCCAGTTTCTGCCTTGAGCGCTAAATTCAATTTTTTGACTTCTGCCAAATCCTGTTATTAGGGAAGCCACCTGCAGTGTCAAAGTTGTGTTAATATTTCCATATACTTTGGGAACATTTTCCTTTTGAAAAAAACAACATCTGCCCCCTTTTCTCTCCACGCGGTGTAACACATGTGTGCATGGAAGGTAGAGGACGTGTCCTTGTTATTCTCTGAGCCCCAAGCTCAGGGCCCCTGCTATTGCTGTATTTTCACACTTAAAAACACAGCCGATGGGCTCCTGTCTTGCCTGCCTGCTCTGTGCCCAGCCCTATGCCTGGGGCCTGAGATAGGAGGGACTACAGCTGGTGTTGCACCCGAGCAGCCTGCAGGACTCTGCAGGGCTCCCCGATTCAGGACGGCAGCACCTCCAGGCGGAGGAGGAGCTTTGACAAACATGTGGTCCCAAACATATATCTGCAAACAAAGCCATTTATTTCAGGCTGAAACATTTGCAGCTTAAACTTACATGATGTGTCTGGGATGTGTCAGGTGGAATGCGGGGAGGGTGGCTTTCTTTGGCGGAGCATTTACCAAGTGAAAGCCTTCCTGTCTTAGCTGTGTCACCAGGAACCCCCAACAGGAAGTACGGACTATGCGGGGAGGCTGTCTCAAGACTCTCCGCCTTCTTGTAAGACATATTTTAGGTTATTACTGAAGCAGATCAGGGCCTCGAGGATTTCTCACTCACTGCTCTAAGGTTTCGTGACAGAAAAAAACACACATACAGGTTTTTCTGGGCCCCAGCTGCCACTAAATGTTTCCATTATGTTTATGCCATGAACTAAAGGACTGGGGACCTCCCCAATCCCACCTGCCTCCACTCAATAGGGCAAATACTGATTCCTGACATTTCCATACAAGATGGATCCTTTTGGGTAGGCTGCCTTGCTCCTGGAGAGAAGGCCAATCAACCTAAGAGGCCAGAACTTGTGCTTGGCCTTAACCTTCAGTAGGGAGTCACCTGCTCAGGGGCTGGGCAGCTCGGTTCCTGAGGCAGCCAGGCGCCGAGGATGAGCATCAGTGCATCAAAGCCTGCGGGAAGGAAGGGGAGGATGCTGGGCAGCCCTGCCCTGGGCAGGCCTGGGAGCCAGGGCCCTGAGGGGACACTGAGCATGAAGGCAACCTGGGCACCTGTGGCCTCCTACCTCTGAAGAGAGCCAGTGCTTGTTAGCCTCTGTGATTTCTGCCATATTGCAAAGCTCAACATAAAACTCTCTAAGAACTTTAGAAGTCTTTCGGCACATGGCCTAGGTTGTTGAGACAGGGACTATTTTTTAGGCCCAGAAATCATTTATTTGCTATAAATCTTTATTGTTGGAAGTATTACATATGTTCCCCTTTTCCCCCAACTGACCCCTCTGGCCCACCCCTGTCCGCCGCCCCTGCTCCCCACCCTGTAGCCCAGGCCTTCACCACCCTATTGTCTGTGTTCATGGGTTCTGCAAATACGCATTCAAGGTCTTTGTTTGTTACCTCCCACCCACCCCAGGACGTTTCGGTCATCTCTCATTGCTGTCTAAGCTGAGACAAGAGAGGTGATGCGTCTGCTTCTCCCAGTGTGGCAACCTCCGGGGTCCCAGGTGGCAGAAAATGCTGGCCCCTCTCTCTCCATGGGCAACATTGCACCCCAGCACTTTCCCACAACGCGGTCCATGTGGCTGCACCGCTCTGTCATTCATCCATCCGTGTGGCCCGAAGGCAGTGGGAGACCCAGCCCTCCTCGCTGTCTGCGCTGGGGAAGCACAATACTCAGGTGTGACACATTGCATAGCCGCTAGCAGAAGCGAGCATTTGCTTCCTGGGTATATATGTTTGTGAAAGCACGACGAAGCTTTCATTCGCTCCAGACGAAGCGTGCAGTACACCAAACGTAATACATCGCCCTTGAGAACAATTACAGTGGGAGAAGTAACACATTAAAGGACAGATGACTTAGACCATCATTCCCGGGTTGAACGGCAACACAGATAATTTAGTCAAAACATACCTTTAGCCACTTTTTTTGGTGAAAAATGTGCGTCTCTGATTAGAGCTGGTGAATGTCTCTCCCCCCCACCCCCCAAACAATGGGCTTTGAGCATTAATGCTGGGCTTCTGTCTGTCAGCAGCAATTGTGAGGACTTCGTTCAAAGGCACTGAAGCCCCGATGACAGGTGACACAATGCACGGCCTGCAGTGGAAATAAATAAAGCATGAAAGGGTTTAGAGGAGTCCGGTGGAAAGTAAGTTAAAACACTCTGCGCTCTTCCCGTTTATGAGCTTACTGCAGTCGCGTTACTGCATTTTTTATTACGTGAGGTATTTTTCTCCTGGCCTCCAGTGACGATGGGAGAATTAAACGACACTGGAAATAAGGAAAAGCAGAGAGAAACCGCAAGCGCCTGGCGAATGAGGAGAGAGAAGGGTGGTTCCGGCGAGTCTCTGGCCAGGCGTTAAGCAGCTCTGCTTGGCGAGGGGCACGTGGCTGCTGCGCGCCCACCAGCAGCCTGGCATTGCCCAGCTCCTCTGAGCTATGGGGTTTTTACTAAGTAAAACAGGAGGTTTTTAAAAAATCAAAGGTGAGCAGCAGTACTTTTGCATAACAAGGTTTTACAAAAATTTCATTTGAGATCACTAACTTGAATGCCACAAAACAGTGAGCTTTGTTTGCCTGTCTCTTTCTTCCAGAGTGTAGGTGCATCTCCTTTTCTCCTAGTTATATTTATCAAGAGTGTTGGCGATTTCAAACACACCGTTAGTGTTATCATGACCACAACTTCGGGTAAAAGGTGTCATCTTCTATTTATTTTTTTTTCCAGACTGTTGCATGTAAATTGTGGAGTGGGGTGTATAGGGCCTTTTGGGGGGAAGGGATACAGGCCCCCAAACTAGAGAAGCTTTAGGCCACACGAAGTGTTCTCAGCTCTTTGCCTCCCCATCTCATTGCGAAGAGCATTTCTATACAGGGAGCTCAGTCCCAGAAAGTTCCCAGGGGGATTCTTACAATGCCTTCGGAAAGGTGTGGCTGTGGTGATTTGTACAATCTTACCTCTGCAGCTTTCCTCATAGCTTCTGAGGGGCTGTCTTGGGCTCTGAATCCATCATAGGGGGAATGGAATTTTATTATTATAGGAAGAGAGAATGGTAGATAGAAGAAAGAGTAAGAAAAAGTAAAACAAAATCCCAAATCCCATTTGCACCATTTAAATAGAAGTTTTCTCCAACTACAAAAGGACATTTGGGAGAAAATAGGGGAACCTGAGTAAGGACTAGCTCTCAGATGTCAGAGAATGAGTAATATTTTTCAATATATTTTTTATTGATTTCAGAGAGGAAAGGAGAGGGAGTTGAAAACATCAATGATGAGAGGAAAAAAATCATTGGTTGGCTGCCTCCTGCATGCCCCCTACTGGGGATTAAGCCTGAAACACCAGCCCTGACTGGAAATTGAACCATGACCTCCTGATTCATAGGTAGAATGACCACTCAGCCATACCAGCAGCGTGAAAATGAGTGATGTTTTTAGGAGGGATAATGTCATTGTGATCATGAAGGAAAACACGCTTATTTTAGGAGATATGTACTGAAGGGGTAAAGTATTATGATGTCCACAACTTATTTCCAGCACAGATTGAAAATATATACATAGAATTAGAGTTAATGTGTTAAATATTAGCAATAGGCAAATTCAGATAGTGGTATATGAGCAGTCATTGAACCAGGAACGGAAGGTCTGTCTTTCCTTGAAATGTTTCTGGCTGCGAGTAAAAGACAAGGGTTGAATGTTTAGCACTCGTTACTTACCAAACAAGAGGGTTAGAAGGTGTCAAGTCAGGGTTGGTTCAGCAACTCCGTGATGCCATCTAGACCCTGGGTAATTCTGCCCATCTGCCTTGTCCCCCTCAGCTGATTGGCCTCTGGCGCTGTCAATTCATGAGTGTGAGGCAGGTGCTGTGACTCTGGGCATCACGGCCATAGTCAAAGGCAAGGGCGTGGGTGGACCACAGCCCAGAGCCATCCTCTCCCCCTTGCCTCTTTTCTCAGAAAGCAGAATCTGTCCCAGAAGCCCTCAGGAGACCTTTGCTTACACCTCAGTGGTTAGAACAGTCAGAGGTCAGTTCCAGCCACAAGGAGTGTGGGCAATGGCATCAGATGTGATTCCTCCCCTAGGGCTGTGGGTGCACTGACTCTGAACAAAACCAATGTTCTGTTAACCAGAAAGAGGCAAAATGGTAGCTACTTTCCACGGGCTAAACAGATGCCCCTTTTCTCTGAAAGAGTATGTTGTTTGTTTGTTTGTTTTTAACTAGGTAACAGAAATGATTTTAAATGAAATGAAAACTAAAACATATCCCATACTATATTATCACGAGGTTGTTTAACAGATAAATGGTGGCCCAAAGGGACTAGATTGCTTGTCTTCCTGCCCAGGATCTCCTTAGCCCAGTGAAATAAAAACTTTTTACCCATGAAAACTACCTTTTGTTTCACTTTCAAGTTTGGTAATATATGTTAACAAACAGGTTATTTTTAAAGAGCCTCTGGCTGAAACCGGTTTGGCTCAGTGGATAGAGCGTCAGCCTGCAGACTGAAAGGTCCCCGGTTTGATTTCGGTCAAGGACATGTACCTTGGCTGTGGGCACATCCCCAGTAAGGCGGGTGGGGTGAGCGTGTAAGAGGCAGCTGATTGATGTTTCTCTCTCATTGATGTTTCTGACTTTCTATCCCTCTCCCTCCCTCTCCCTTCCTCTCTGTAAAAAATCAATAAAATATATTTA
Source organism: Antrozous pallidus (assembly GCA_027563665.1). NCBI lineage: Eukaryota > Metazoa > Chordata > Mammalia > Chiroptera > Vespertilionidae > Antrozous > Antrozous pallidus. The sequence continues at coordinate 73,497,531 of CM050521.1, read as the reverse complement.
AAAAAAATAAAGATTGTCTGGTTGTGCTAGACATTAGGGAGGAGAACAGAATATATACCAGTACTCGTAGTGTTAGCCCCCATTGACTGAGTGTCCTCTATATGTGAGGTGGGTGACATGTTGTCTCGTTGAGGCGAGGAAAGTGTGCCTGGCTGTCATAAATATCCCCAATTCAGTCTGAGTCATTGGACTTAATAAAGAATGAGAATATGAAAAGCTTTCAGCAACTGTTTTAACTTCTACATCCTCCCCAACCTGTGTGAGGCCATGTAATTGAATATTCTCAATATCTGGACTCTTTCAATGAAAGCTAATTATTGATCATAGCAGGTAATAGCCATGACTAGAGTTTCCTCTGGTTTTGTCCTCTTCCCTAACCTTTGATCCAAGAGTAGACTTCCTTTTAGAAAGATGCTGCACACTCATTGTAGTGAAATGAATTCCTAAACCAATAACAGCTGCCTAAACATCACTGGGAGCCATAGTCACGTGCTGTTGGAAGGCACAGAATGACCTGCTCTCAGGGCTTTGAGTGTCCAGACGTCCCTCACCACCCCAACGGCCCATTTGTGCAATGCTTTAGCATTTGGTGTTGATGGCTGGCATTGTGCTCAGATATGTCATGGCTAGCTGCCCCCTGTTTCTGGGGATCCTCTAGGATGTGACTGGTTATGACATTGATCACTACATGGAGAATTAGCTGCAGGACTGGCTTGGAACAGGCCCAAGAGCCCCCTGCTCTTCTGTCACAAAGGAAAACCAGGCTCCCTGACTCCAGTGTCTTATTGGGGCTGTGTCTGTGGCCTATCTCCCTTCAATGACCCCTTGAAGCTGTCCTATCGCCGACAGAAACCAGGTGACCATTCATCTCCAAAAATAGAGTTCACCCTTAGGGTAACTATTTTTAAAATAATTCCTCCAATGTTTGATATGAAACATTTCCTTTTGATTTAGCCTTAATATAATAAGGATGCATTACTTTAAAAAAGGGGGGGGGGCGGTCAATGTCCTAGAGGAGGGGAGAGAGAGATGATGAGGAGGTGGCTTTGCAGGGAGTGTGGACAGGCACCCATAGGAACAAGAAGGAAAGCGGAACATAGATGTGGGCGGGTAGGCAGGTGCTATCTATGATGAGAACTCAAAAATCCTCTCCACTTCTTTAGTGACACAGGAAACAAGGCCATCAGCTCAGCACAACAACAAGAAAGATTTCAGAAGAGAAGTCAAGATAATGGGGAAGTTATTATTACAAAAAATGCAAAGAGGGAAGGGGTGTAGCCTATAAAGTTAGTGAATGACTTTGAAGTGAGATCAGCTGGGGACTTGGGGGCGGAGAGAGGGTAATATACCCCTGGCCAGACCCTCTCCCCTGACTAGTCCAGATGGAAGATTGGGAAACATTCCAGGGAATTCCTGATGTGAGAGGCCAGCTCCCAAAAAGTTCTTGATACCAATTGAGAGCTGGGGAGGAGGGAAGTAGCTGTAGCTGGCCCTGCTCAGGCTGTGATGCCAGCCAGACACCCTGCTCTTCAGTACAGTGCCTGCCTCTGGAAGAATTGTCTGGGGCTAGGTGTGAGGCGGACTGCACACCCTTAATGCCTCAGGCATTACTGAGATGGTAAAGGATGGGGCGCCCCTGGAGAGGGGTCACAGGGTTGGTGACCTCTACAGGTATAAAGGACCCAAGACACTAGTCTTCCAGCTCTGAGGTAGGGGCTGGGTAGTGCTTTTGGGTCAGGAGATGGTATGTCCAACTTGGATGTCTTCCTCCGTGTCTTGTTCTGCCTTTTGGGTTCCAGAAAGCCTCTTAAAAGGATTGTGCTTTCTCTGAGTTATCTGGCAAATTTTGATATATATATATATATATATATATATATATATATATATATTTCTACTATTTAGTAACATCATTTGTATGTATGTGTTTTAGGACCAACTTTGATCTACCTCATGAGCCCAAGTTTTTTGATTTATGTAAGCTGTGCCTTGTCCATATGGGTAAGACGAATCAAAATGAACGTGATGTATTTTGGACGGTTAGGAGAAATGTAATAGACAATTAGAATGTCTCAAAATAACGGATGCAAAGTGTGTGTGTATTTTTGTTAGAAGTGCTTTTGAATTACCAATTATAGCACAAATAGAAGGGAAAAAGCTCACAAGACAAATATGTGTAAGAAACAATTGTAACAAATAATTCTAAAGTGAATACATGCAACCTCCACTCAAGTCAGAAACTAGGATGTAGCCAGCACCCAGGAAGCCGCTCATGGACCCCTTTCTCCATCTCACCCTTCCTGAGCCTCACTCTTAAGGCATCCACGTCCTTGCTTTTCTTGACAGTGCTGCCGGTGAGATAGGTATCCTCCTATATAATAAAAGAGAAACATGCAAATTTGACCATACCTTGGCTCCTGATTGGCTATGCTACCAGCCAATCAGGAATGGGGGCGGGGCCAAGTGGCACGAGCACCAGGCCGAGGGTGGAGATGAAACGGCTGTGGTGGTGAGCACCCAGCCCCCAGGTGCTGTGAGGGGAAGCAGTGACAGCAGCAGCGGTGGTCGTGGCAGCCGCAGGGAGTGCCTGGCCCCTGGAAGTGATGGGGAGCGCCCAGCCTCTGGGACCCGGTGGTCACAGGCAGCCGGGGCTGAGCTGAGCAGGGCGATGGCTGGGTGCCCAAGCCTCGCCAGAGGTTTTAGGCCTTGGGCAGGCTGGGGGTGAGCCATCAGTTGGACATCCCCTGAGGGCTCCCAGTATGTGAGAGGGGGCAGGTTGGGTTGAGGGACCACCCACCCCCAGTGCACAAATTTTGTGCACCGGGCTCCTAGTAATGATATAATTTAGCTTAGTTTCATTTAGTCCAAGTTTGGTATGAGCTTTCTAGAAATGAAGTCCTAACTTACGTATTCTATTGTCTTGCTTCTTTTACTCAACACTGTGTTGGTAATCCCCCCATTGTTGCACTCTGGTTTCAGAGTTTCTGTTGCTGCACAGTATTTCTTTGTATAATATACCACCATTTATTTTATTAGCTTTCCCAGAGAGCCAGATTTTGGCTTTATTAAGCCTTTCTAAAGCACCTTCATTTTTCTACTTCATTTATTTCTGCTCTTACAATTATTATTGCTTTTCTTCTATTTCCTTTGGGTTTAATTTGCTGTTCCTTTTCTAACTTCTCCATAGACACTCAACTCCTATCTATATGGATTCGGACTTTCTCTTCTAATATACATATTTAAGACTATAAATTTCTCTTTAAGCAGTACTTTTGCTGTATCTGACAAATGTTGATATGCTTTGCTAAAAATGTTTTATAATTTCCATTATGATTGACAGTTTGACCTCTGAATTATTTAGAAATGTAGTCCTTAATTTACACACATATACGGGATTTCTGAATTTTTTTTTACTTGCCTTCTTCAAGAAGACAAGGCCCTTTGCCATGTCTCTGTTCCTAATAGAATTGTATGGACACAATGTTCTCCTATCAGCAATGTTTGGCCTAGTGATGGCCAGATCTATACTAATATTTGGGGTCTTAATTGGTGATTGGATTGACAGGAAACCAAGGAATAGAGGTAATACTCTTGGCTATGGCATATACAACAATGTGGTGAATCATAATTTCACTCTTTTGGTTTATTTAGTGAAATGAAATACAGATCTGAACACAATAGCACAGAGCACAGCTTTTAAAAACTGGAAATAGGCTTACTCAGCTTTGTGGCATTCTCCGGTACTGCGTTTTAAAGTAGTGTTTAGATTCTTTCCCATGACAGATTTTTAATATCAAATTCCTGATTAAAAAGTCTGTTATTACCTATGTACAAGATACTCATGTCATTTTTCTTAAAGGCTATTTCTGGGTGTCACAGATATCTTTGTACCAAGTAATCTGTCTAGACTAGGGATTAATACCTGGAGACTTATTTGTTCAAATGCAGGTCTCCTTTTAGCTTTTGGCTCTACTATCTTTGCAGCCCTCCTTTCTCCAGTGAGAATGTAAAATTTCCCACATTTCCCACGTTTTCCCTTCTCTTCTGATGACCAGTCAGCCTGGTTGTTTTCTGTCCCCTGAGAGGGCTTGGAAAAAGGCACCCTCTGAAGCCACATCCTCCGGAAGGCTAACTGATTTAGACTCTGGAGTATTGGTTCTTAGGCCGTATTGATAGCTTCAATCACAAATCAACTCGAGAAGCGTGTGATAGAACAGTAGAAAAATTTTAATTCTTTCACTTTTCTAGTTATCCTGCTTTTCATGTCATCTTTCTTTCAAAGCATGTTTTCATTTACTTGCAAAGCCCTGCTTTCTCTCTCTCTCTCTCTCTCTCTCTCTCTCTCTCTCTCTCTCTCTCTCTCTCTCTCCCCCCCCCCCCTCTCTCTTTCTCCCCCCCCCCCCCCCCTCTCTCTTCTTTGCAAAGGCTTTGCCTCCAGTGAGCCCATGAGCCTGCTCTGGGTCTCCTGCTCAAACCCGCAGTTGCTGACAGAAGCAAGAACGTGGTTGGCACAGCAATTTGGTCCCCAATGCAGTTTCTCCGCATCAAACACTGAGGTAGCTGCAACCTGAATCTTAAACCCAAGAGTAATTAGTGTTTCCATCCACAGTTGCTCAGGCCTCTGTGGCCTCAGGCTGTGTTGTCCCGACGCTGGTGTTCTCCTTGGGGGGGGTGGGGGGGGGATCAGAGTCGAAGCCTGAGTGCCCGTCAGTGAGTCAGCTCTGCACGGCCCTGCTTGCTGGTTTTGGACCGGCTAGTCTTTGCCACTGCTCTCCTCACCCCTAATTTGTGAATCAGAGCCCAAATTCCACAGACATGAAGTCAATAGAACAGCAGAGTCTCTGTCTGCAAAGTACAAATTAGCATCGGATCTGGTGCCCACGGGGTGGGGAGAAGAAAACGCTTAGAATCAATGCAATAACGTTGGGCACCAAACCTACATTGAACCTCTTTCTCCCAAAGGTTTTTGTGTTCCTTTAGCTCGCCCTCGGGCTGTCAGATAAGTAACTGTATGTACCACGTGGCCTGAGGAAGTCTATTCTTGGGTTCCAAGCTGCCTTTGCCTCCTCCCGTAGGTGCCCGCTCCGCAGCTGTGATTACCCGGGCGGCGCTGGCAAACCTGGCCAGCACGGCGCTGACCATCCCCATCCAGGGCCCTGGATTTGAGCCTCACAGGTGACGACAGAGGCCAGCTGGCTGGTGAGCTGTGCCGCCCTGGGCATCGCGGGTCCTCAGGGCCAAGAAGTAGGCCCGGTTCAGGGAACACGGTTGAGGAGCCAGCCAATGAGGTCTCTGAGAGAGGCAGCAAAGTAGCCTATAAGAGAGGGCACTTGGAGTCAGGCCTAGATTTGAAGGCAGCTACAACCAGCTATGGCTCCTACCAGCTGCGAGTCACTTACCTGGTCTAGACTTTACTTTCCTCTATACAATGGGAGAAATAATGACCACTCCCTACCCCCTCCCGCCAGCCCAGCTGGGGGTGGTAAAGCTCTTGGCACTATATTGGCACATAGGAAGCACTTAAGAAAGGGGTGGCATTGTTGTTATCAAAGGGATATATAAATGGCACTTTAAAGAATGAAGACCCTCAAAATACATCATGGAAGTTCCTTGGCTATTTTATGTTATTTTAAAAATACATTTTATTAATTTTTTACACAGAGAAAGGGAGAGGGATAGAAAGCCAGAAACATTGATGAGAGAGAAACATCGATCAGCTGCCTCCTGCACGCCCCCCACAGGGGATGCGCCAGCAACCAAGGTACATGCCCCTGACTGGAACTGAACCCAGGACCCCTTAGTCCCCAGGCTGATGCTCCATCCACTGAGCCAAATCTGTTTCGGCATTTCCTTGGCCATTTTAGACCTAGGAAAGAAGTGCATTAAAAGCATTTTCAAATTCTGGCCAATGATAAGCTTCCACCCCACCCCCATCCCCAAATTCAACCCCAACTGTGACGTTGATTTTCACTTGTGTGACAGTGAGAGGCAGTGTTTTTCCGGAATGGAATTAAATGGACGAATCTGGCATCTTCTTTGTTTTTTCTTCATTTATGAAACATGCATCATTCACACTGCGACGTATTCATATTGCCAACTTCTAGCTGGAGCTCGTGGCCTGCCCTGCATTTGTGCAGCCCGTCCCATCCGCCAGAAAATGTTCGTGAGCGTCGAGAGCCAAAATAAAGGAAGCTATTATGGGGGAGTCTATTAAACTGTGCTTCTCACAAAGCCCCTTATAATCACGCTTTCTTTTAAACTGCACGTCTCTGGCAGTAGTGTGGCTTAAATAGCACCATCCAAAATAAAACCGCTCTGAGGTAAGAGCCCGTGACGTGGTGTGGACAGTGCCCTTGGTCTCTGTAAAAAAGAAAACCTTTCTAGTCTCTGGCAATTCATCTTAAAGAAGCCTCACATAAAGCACAAGTTCTGGTTGGAGCTTCATTATAATTTTTAAAATGATCTTGTAAATATAGTCAGTTATGGTGCAAGAGTTAAGAGGAAAAGCTTGGGAGTCAGACCGCTTGGGTTTAAACCTCAGCTCCTCCTCTTCCCTTCTCCATGACCTTGATCAAATAACTTCATCTCTTTGTGCCTCAGTTTCCTCACCTGTAAAAGGGAGATCCATCAAACTCTGCAGGTGGTGAGGGTTGAATGAGACAAATAGGTGTAGGAGGCTTAGAACTCTATGCCTGGCAGAGTATTCAGCCAGTTCTGTCTTTCATCTCCATTCTGTCAACATGCTGGTCGAAATAATGCCTGTTGATATTATTGTGGTTGTTAAGACAGTGCAGTGTGATAGAAAAGAGTGCTGAGACAGGAGTTGAAATAATTAGCTCCACAAAACCTAGTGTCTCCAGTCCTCAGCTTACCCATCTGGGAATTGTTCAGATTCCCACCACTAATCCTGAAGGCCTTTTCCAGGTTGAAAACCCTATGGCTTACTAATCTACAGTTAGAATGAAAGGAATCTGCCTTGTTTCTGCCATCGTTCACCCAGTGTATGGGTCATAAAGCCAGCAAATGCACATTACTTCCCAGGAGGAAGCATGGAAATCCAACGGCTCACAATGTTTCCTTCCTCTCACGTACAGGGATGAATGAAGCAGTCCTGCAGCTGGACCAGATCATCAATATATACTGAGTGGCCAGATTATTATGATCACCTAGTTTGTAGGCAAACTAGCCATACACTGTATTGTATGGGATATGGAAGCCGAAGGCCTGTTCGAACACCTTTGCTGTCTGCAGTTACCAAGATAAAAACATCTCCAATTCACACAGGAACACAAGGAGTGGACAGTCGAGCATTAGAAAAAAGTCATGTGGTCTGATTAATCATGTTTCCAGTTGCATCATGCAAATGGCAGAATGAGAATTTCGCAGAAACAGCATGAAAGCTTGCACCCCACATGCATGAGTACAACGCTTCAAGCTGACGGGGGCAGTGTTATGGTTTGGGGCATGTTTTTCTGGCATGGTTTGGGCCTTTAATTCGTGTGGAACATCTGAATAGGACAACATACCTATCAAGTTCATCCTATCATGTTGATGGAGTATCCCAAATGGAGATGGCTTCTTCCAACAAGACAATGCGCCATGCCACAGTGCTCGTATTGTGCAGGAGTGGTTTCAAGAACATGAGGGAGACCTTACCTTGCTTAGGTGGCCCCCACAACCCCCAGATCTCAATCCAATTGAGCATTTGTGAGATGAAGTTAAAAGAACCATCAGGCAGCTGGTTCCACAACCATCAAATCTCACAGAACTATATATCATCAGGCATGGTGTCAGATGCCTCCCATCACCTTTCAACATCTCGTGGAGTCAATGCCAAGAAGAATCAATGTGGTATTGAAGGCAAAAGGTGGTCCTACAAAGTACTGATGGGGTGGTCACAATAATCCGGCCACTCACTGTGTTTGCTCCCCTGTCTGTGGGCAAGGTGTTGACATGGGCACTCATGTGATCAGTGGTGGTTTCATTTTTCGATGAAACTTAGTTTCACTTCTTGTAGAGTTCCTGTTTCTGTCCAGGGGTTACCAGCGAGTTTCCCGCTGGCTGTAAAATCCCAGCCACAGGCAGGGGGTCCTCCGTAGAAAGGCCACAGGGGGCTGTGGACATTCACGGTACTGAACCTCGGAGATGGCTTTTGTTCTTGGTTTTCTCCTTGTATCAGTGTTCCCTTTCTTCTTTCCAGTGCTTGTGGCTGAGCATAATTTCAACTGGAGAAAAACACATTAACTGTTTTTGTAAAACAAGGTGCATTGATATGTGTTACCACTGACAGTGGTGCAGCCCCATGGTGGCCCTCTCAGAGACCATGGAGGGCCATGATGGTGAACCTATGACATGAGTGTCAGCACTGACATGTGTAGCTATTTTCGATGACATGCGGCCGCATGCGGTCGCATACAGAGAAGTATGGGGCCGCATGCTGAGAAGGACGTTTCATTCTCGGCTACCTAACAGCCAGGTTCAGTAGCTGAGGATGAAACATTTGCTGTAGTGTAGTGTAGACACTCTGTGCCGGAGGTCTGTAGGTCAAAACAACAGAACTCCGGCACAGAGCATCTAGTTCTGGAACTTCCAATTAGGCCATTAGGGGATTTTTTAAAAAATATATTTTATTGATTTTTTACAGAGCGGAAGGGAGAGGGATAGAAAGTCAGAAACATCCATGAGAGAGAGACATTGATCAGCTGCCTCTTGCACGCCCCCTACTGGGGATGTGCCCGCAGCTAAAGTACATTCCCTTGACTGGAATCGAACCCGGGACCTTTCAGTCTGCAGTCCGATGCTCTATCCACTGAGCCAAACCTGTTTCGGCCCATTAGGGGATCTTTGACCTCACTTCCAGCTGGCAGAGCAGGGAGCAGTGGAATGCCACAGGGGACGCATCTCTGGGGGCCCTGTGATCGCCAATACCAGCAACCACATAACCACAGCAACCATAATCCAATCTACTGTTCTGGGGTGTCGTGGATTTCTAATTGACCATCATTACTGAGATAACTGAGGGGGAGGCTGGTAGAGGCGAGGGCCTGTGCTATGGGTACCGTTTCCCGCCATAAGAAATAGCAGCAGCCATCTTAATTTATATAAGGAACGTCCTTTTGCAGCAGAGTGCAAACTCCATTTCATCACTATTACTGTTGTGCATCCTTATTAACCTCTATTTCTGCTTATTAACCCTGCCCTTTCCTAATAGACAGTTACATGTGCCATCTTGTGGTCAGTTAGGCTAGTTAACCCCTAATTGCCTGCAGGGCTAACAGGCTATCTATAATTCTATCTTCTGTCACTGCCCCCCTGATGGAGAACCCAAAAAATAAAAAACCAAGGTTAAGTAAAGGTAGTGGTAGTAGCAGTAGCCGACCCTTTCAAGAGACATGGACCGAGATGTATGGCATTATAGAAAAAAAATGGCAGATCATTTTGTGTTCTTTGTACCGAAATGGTAGTAAGCAGAATGTGGAATATAAATAGACATTTTGAAACTAATCATTCCCAGCTCTTGAAAGAAAGTGAGGGTGAAAGGAAGTAATACATTTCCAGGCAGCTACACCTTTATAAGAGCCAATCTAATTCCATCCTTAAATTTATAAAAGGCTCTACAAATTTAACATCTGCAAGTCTGAGCATTGCTCACTCCATAGCTCAGCATGGAAAAGCACTCAGTGAGGGAGAATTTATTAAAGAAACTCTCCTAAGATGTGCACCAGTTCTATTTCACGACATGCAGAATAAAGATACAATTATTAAGAGAACATCTGAGTTACCACTCAGTAGAAATATCATAAAAGACCGAATAATGAGACTGAACACAAACATACAACATCAATTAAAGAGAGGCATAACTAATTGTAAATATTTTTCGATCTCTCTTGATGAAACTACTGAGCCTGCTACCAAGATACATGCCCTTGCTGGAATAGAATCTGGGACCCTTCAGTATAAGAGCTGACGCTCTATCTGCTGAGACAAATTGGCTAGGGGAGAAACTGTATTCTTAATCCCAAATAGCTGTGTTCGAAACCTGAGCTTTCATATGGAAATTGCCTAACCTCAACATTATATTAAGGGGGAGGATTATCTTTATTGAGGTACCTGGCTTGCACTTCCAGCTCTTAATTGTATGATCAACTGAGATCAGATTAGCCATTTAAAAGATTTATGCAATTCCCGTTATATTATGATAATCAATATTTAGTTCAAAAGAAAGAAAAGTAAGTCTACCAGTGACTCATCTCCCTGACACAAAGGAAATGATCCCATTTGGAAAGTGTGAGATTTCATCATCAATACCTGCAACCAGGAAAAGCATTCAGTATGAGAGAACCTCCGGCTTTTCTCGGTTGCAATAGTGGGTTTTCTTTCTTTTTCTGACCCTTGGAAAGGATCCAGAGGCACAGGACACTCTGGTTGCTCGAGAGGGAGACAGCTCCAGATGTGGAGCCAGGCAAGGCCTGCTGATGCTGGCGAGGTACCTAAGCTCTCAGTGGCCCTGGTTCCTTATCTGTGGGAGGGGATAGTCGTGATGGTGGCCATCTGTCAGGGAGGTCCTGGTGATGCGCTAAATAATTCCTGTGGGCAGTGCGGTCTGCGGGGGCTACTTGTTAAACATGAACATGAACTCTCATCTTTAGTCATCCTCATCATTCTTACGTTTTGGCTACAGGTTCAGCGTTTTCACGAGCATTGCTGTGTAAGGGTGGAGTGTGGGGTATGCAGGGAGACAGAGAGAACCACAGAGCTGAGTGGCTCCTACACACCCAATGCCAGCAAGGTGCCTTTACAATTTGAATTACAAATGACCTTGGGGTTGGTGGTGAGCTGAGGAAATTGCACGTGTTGAAAGCACCAGTGCGCAGGATGCATTGTGCCCTGGTCTGTGTGGTTAGCACGCCAGGCCCGGTGGCCATGACTCCTGTCCCCTCACTTGGACCAGCAGCCTGTGGCCTGCCTTGGTATCCACCAGGTATCCCCGAGCACAGGACTCATTCTAGGCATTTGCTCAGCAAATACTGGTTTCCATTCTGATGGAAACTAAGTCACAGAACTTTGGCTACAAGGCAGTTTGGCACATTGCCCACAAGTCGCATTGCTTTCCAGAATCTAAGAGCTATAACTCTTAGTGCCCCTGATTTAGAAATAGTTCTGTCACTGCATAATTAGCCCTTGGTTCTCTGAGCGCTTTACACTGTTCTGCAAAGGCCGGTTCTGAATACTCCTAACTCTGGAAGCACTGCGTGCTCAGGACCAGGCGTGGGGTTCACAGACACGCTCCAGGTCAGAGTGTAGTGTGGGGCGAGGCCTTGGGCAGGTCAAGCTCTGAGACGCAGTAGACGTGCCAGGGTGTCAGCACAGCCCAGAAGGATGCGTGGCCCGACCAGGCAGCAGGGTGACAAGGGTAGCCCTCTAGGACAGCAAGCCTGGCTAGTGTTGGAAGACATGGCATACTTGCTCCCCATATTTCTTTCTTTTTTCTAATTTTATTGATTTTTCAGAGAGAGAGAAAGGGACAGGGAGATAGAAACATTAATGATGAGGGAAAAACCATCGATTGGCTGCCTCCTGCACGCCCCCTACTAGGGATCAAGCCTGCATCCTGGGCATGTGCCCTGGCTGGAATTGAACTGTGACCTCCTGGTGCATACGACGCTCAACCACTGAGTCACGCTGGCTGAGCTCCACATAATTCTTGAGTTCAGAGTTTAATCCAGGCATCAGGACAGAGGGTAGAAGACGATTCCAAAGGACCAGAGCTAGACCATAGGCGTTCAGGCCAGCCGGCTGGTCAACCACCCAGGCAGCAGCTGGGAGCCGGTGCCCAGGTGGGCAGGCACCAGACTCCCGGGGAAGATGCTGTCACTCCAGGGCAACACTGTCATCAGCACGGTTGGCTACTGCCCTAGTGGATGTCTGTGTGGCAGGTCCCGAGGCTGCCTCTGGAGTGTAATCAAACTTAGCCTGTGTGTTGAAGTTGTGAGGTAGAGGGAGAGAGGAGGCCAATTCCTTACCTGCTAAACCAGGAGTGAAGAGGAAAACCCTGGTAATGGAACTGGATTTGAAACTTAAGACTTCGCTTTGTTTCCTAAACGTGTTGGAAATGAACTGGAAGCCATAAATACATCCACAATGAAGTTTTTGTTACCTAGTGACGGTGGTAATGGTGATTCACAGAGATAATTATAATACCGCAAATTAAGACAGTAACTACGTGTGCAGATGGCCATGCTACACTCTTTAGTCTTCTATCATGTAATCCTCCAGCGAGACAGTGCTCTTAAATATTCCCATTTTGCAGATGAGGAAACGGGGCAACAGAAAAGCTCATTTAGACAGTGCAGTGCAAAGTCTCTGCTGCCTATTCACATCTATTTTGCCCCCCTCTGCTGCTGCCCTGCAGGTCTCTGGTCCTTTGACCTCACTGTGACCCAGCTTCTTCAAGAGAACATTCCAGCCCTAACCAGTTTGGCTCAGTGGATAGAGTGTCAGCCTGCGGACTCAAGTGTCCCAGGTTCGATTCCAGTCAAGTGCATGTACCTTGGTTGTGGGCACATCCCCAGTAGGGAGTGTGCAAGAGGCAGCTGATCGATGTTTCTCTCTCATTGATGTTTCTAACTCTCTATCCCTCTCCTTTCCTCTCTATAAAAAATCAATAAAATATACTTTTAAAAAAGAGAGAGAACATTCCAGAAATGGAGTGAAGGGCTGAGAATGGCATGCAGTGCTCCCTGAACTACCTAACGGACCTCATCTATGTCATCGTCATGTTGGTCCCATGGCTTGGCATGCTGGTCTTCATCTCCACAGTGTAAGCACAGGGCACGCGATGTAGTTTCTTTACGCAAGGAAGTGCAAGATTAAAAATGCCCACACTCAGCAGAGGAAAGATGCTTCCTCCGGAGGCAGGCAGCATCTCTTGACTGCTCAGAGCCAGGAACACTGGCCCTGTCTCATTGTTTCCAGTGACTTCCCTACATTGCCCCTGGGGCCTGCCTTGTCCTCTTGCTACACTGGAGCAACTGTGTCTCCAGTCACCTTTAGCCAATAACACCGACTGTATTCCGTGCATGTCTGCGGTGATGGACACTAGCCAGGACTTGTGAACAGGGTCTGACTCACCATGAGCCCATTAACTGAACTCAGATTCCAGCACACAACCTAAAGGGTTTAATTTTGCCAACACGACTCAATGTTTCCAGGTTTTTATTGTTCTTTGGGTTCTAAAATTAGAAGCTCCTGGTCAATGTTAAAACCAGAGCAGTGGAGCTCGGTCCCAGTTCCCTGGGTGTGGGTTCATGTTCTACAGCTGGTTTGTGAATGTGCCTCTGATGTGTGCCCAGTGCCCTGCACCAGCATGGAAAACTACTTGTTGAAGTAGAACGTTTGGGTGGTTTCTGGACACGGGCCAGGACAGGGTCTGACAGTCCCTCAGTGGACCTGGCCAAGCTTCGCCTTAGCCGTCAAGCCAAGACCAAGACCTTCACTTTGACCAATTCTGATGAAGAAAAACACTAGTTTGCAAGAAGCTAATTCTGAGTTTCTGGCCACTTAGAAACGGTCAACACGAAAACTAGCGTTTGAGGAGCCTGGGAGAAAATCCCTGCTCTTCACTTGAAGTCATGGGGTGCTGTTCTGTAAATGCTGATACAGAAGCGAGGACACAGGCCTCTGTGCAGAGCACCTTTGTGCATGTGGGAAAGTCACATTTGGGGAGTAGAGGAGGAGGGTACCTCAAGACAACTGGCCACTTCCAGTACAGATAGACTCCACTTAGGGGGTCTTCTAGTCATGGTTGCATACTCCCAGATTGTGCTAAATCCCTTTATCACAAAACATTGCAGTTGGAACTTCTGTTTATGAATACAAAGTAAATTTTGGAAAGGCAACCCTTTAGAAGTACAAAATAAGCCTTTCAAACTCATCTTTGGCTGTTTATCTGTTCGATCTCAACATGGCTTTGCTCTCAATAGGTGTTATTTATCCCAGACTTGACCATCGGCAGAGTAGGTCCAGCCTCAGGGCTCACTGACCAGACTCTAGTCAAAAGCATGTCTCCACTATCTCTAGATCCCAGTTCATTATCTGGACAATCTTCTCTGTTCTGCTTCTTCAAGGTGTTTATGAGATCATGAAGGGGGAGAGGGCATCTTCTCATTTGGGTCCTAAGGAGTCCTGGAATACAGATGGCCCCGAGCCCCTTCCTCCTCCTCCATTTAAAGCTCCAAGGGCTTAATGGCAAATCTGCCAACTGGCTCTCCTCTGGCTCCCAGGAGGCTCAGAGTGAAATTGGCAGAAGCCAAGAAGCACGAGGTCAAATGGCTTGTTTTACACAATCCTGCTCTCTCCTTGCCAAGCTTACTCCCTCTTCCAGTTATTGTATTGTTTGCTATCTGTTTAAGCCATCTCAAGTTATCCTGGAAATACACTGGTGTTGTATAGTTATCAGAGTCTCTTCAGTATGTTCTAACAGTTGAATCTTTTAGTTATTGATTCAGAAATTATTACTAAGGGAAATTATTCCTTACAACAGAAGTCTAATCAGCTTCATCTTACAAGGTGATGTGGTTAAGTCACATTGCACAATCTCCATCAAGTCAGGAGTCCCCGATCACGGAACTTAACACACAGGGAAAACAGCAAATATTTCCCAAATCATAGATATTTTAAGGATTTAGGAATCCCAAAGAACTTGCCTTCATTTGGAATAGTCACTTGAACTGCAAAGATTTGCTTGCATTTAAGAAACAAGAATTACTTGTTCTCAGGAACACTGTCGAGGCTGTCAGAAACAGAGTATGCCCCTTCTTGAAATCAAATTAACACAACGTGTGTACCTGAACTGGCATAGCAAGTGTAACTAGGATACTGGGCAAATCTCATCTGGGGAGATTAGTGACTCAGTTCACATTTCCAGCAAAACCATAACTATTAGCATAGCACTGTATTTCAACCCCATTTTCTTTTATAGTCTCTTCATGCCCAAGCCTCCCCTGGAATTAATAAATCCTCTTTGAAAACATTTCATTCAAGTCAATTCGCTTCACTTCTCAGGGCCCTTGAGCACAAAGGAAAGGGCCTGGACCTGTAATAGTCATGCTGGCATCTTTCCACTCCTGCTTTTGCTCCACTAGCACGCAGGCACGCGCTGCGCCCGAGGGCAGGTGACTGCAGAGCACACGTGGGAATGGCTCCGCTCCTCACGCCGATTTCCTTGGTGACGCTAGGCCACACAACCAAGGCACAGGACAGCTGTTTCTGAGATGGAGATGTACCAAACCTGAAGCCATAAGCCGACATCTGAAGGACACTGCTTGCTCCTACAGGTAAGATGGCGAAATGCAGCTGCTGGAAGCACCTTTAACCTTTAGTTAAGGGGTAGGCTCAACAGCTCTGCAGGTTAGAGCTCCTTCCAGGAGCTCACAACCAGTTCATGGCCCACCCCTCCTTTTAAAAGCATCTTGGAATATCCCAAGAGAAAAAGAGTTCAGAGGGATTCTCCCAGGACTAAGCCATGTGGCTTGTTCACCCATTAAGCTTTGAGATCACCCCACTACTTAGCAGCACCTCTGTTCATTTCCTAATTCCCTGGCCAGCCAGTATTGGCCAAGAACATGCAACTTCTTTTCCAAAGGGAAAATTGCCAATGTGGAAAGCAAGACTATTACAGGTAAAATAATGTTCACACTCCATTTCCTGCTACCATGTGGCCACTAGAATGGATGGTTAAAGAGATTGTGGGAGAAGGGCCACATCACAGGTGATATTTAAAATGCAGCTATATTGCCAAAACGGTTTGGCTCAGTGGATAGAGCATCGGCCGTCGGACTGAAGGATCATGGGTTAATCAGGGGCATGTACGTTGGTTATGGGCACATCCTCAATGGGGGGTGTGCAGGAGGCAGCTGATCGATGTTTTACCCCTCTCCCTTCCTCTCTATGAAAAAAATCAATAACAAATATTTTAAAAGTAAAATGCAACTATTAAGACAAGGAAGTGTTGCCCAAAACATCTATAAACAGAAATCATATATCCTTGATAACTGAGCCAACATACACCCCTCGACCCTGTTTCTCATGAATCACTTATGTGATTCATACTCCAAAGTGACTTTGATGTATTTTACCTGTTTTAACATCTCAAGAAGTCACTCCATCGCTGACCCAGGACTATTTTCCCAGAGACTTCATTGGAAATGTCATGAAGATGCCAGAAAGTTTAAGTTTTTAGAGTCATGTTTATTGAAACAATTTACATTCAGTAAAACTCATCCTTAGATCAGACCACCACATAATAACCAGCGTAATCAAGATGTCAAACAGCTCCTCAAATTGCCCATGCCCCTCCACACCCCTAGGAATCCATCCATCTGTTTTGTCAAAAGGGTCAGATTTAATCATTCAAGTGTTCTACGTACAGCATTTTAGAAAAATCTGCAAGCATACAAAACCAGGATTTTAAAATGACTTTGTCAAGTGAAGCACGGTGGAGAAAACTGCCTTAAGATAAGTATAGAACACCCAGGCTGGTTACTGTGTCAGGCACGATGCTGGGCTGTGGAACAAAACCTGAAATAATGGAATTGAATTCTATGGGAATTCTCTATGGGGCAGATACATGCTCTAACAGAAATCTGCCCCCACCCCACTCCCAAAATTCACCCCCGCTGTTAGTGGGAAAGGGATAAAGAAAGCAAAAGCGTGTTTTGCATATCTCAACCATCACCGTTCAGATAGACCTTATCTACTTCTTGAAAAGCTTCTTTCCAGCACAACGGTCTCTCCAGCAGCGCCAGCTCTGGAAGAAAAGTGCCACCGGAGGTAATTAGATCGGCAATTACTAGATAAGACATGACATTTAAGAAAACAGCTTACCAAACTCTATAGATAACAGAACTCCCCACTCAAGACAGTCATGGTTTGACTTAAAAACCACATTTTAAAACTCAAAATCCTATGTTAATAATGCTAACAATTCATCTCCACTTTTTTCAATCTCAAAATAGTCACCATTGGAAAAACATTTTTAAAGATTCAATGTCCATCAGTTCAGCATCCCTTTTTAAAGTGGGGAGGGATGTGGCAGCATTTAATAAATTCCCACCAGGTTGGCCTCAGGTAAATCCTTTAACCCATCAGAGCAGGGGCATATCCCGTCAGGTTAGAGTTCTCATCTTTGGCCAAGAATTCTGCTTGATTATTTAATCACAACTTAATCCAAATTCTCTCCATTTACCTGAAATGTGTCAGCATCTTGAGCTGGACGGAGCCTGGCAGGAAGGTGAGAAGAAGAACGTTATTAAGAATATCACGTGGCGACTTTTTGTTTTGTTTTGGTAAAGAATGTCTTTCGTTGTGACCATCTACCAGCACACTGCGATGGAATAAAGAGCTACTGTTGAATAGAATCCCTATTTTTAAAAAGGGACAATTTCCTGACACTTGGGAATCACCTAGATTTCCAGCCAGGAGTAAAGTGAACAGTGAAATCCATTTAACAGAATGTCAGCAGCCACCACTTTTCCAGTTTCATTAGCATGGAATAACAACCAGTTTTAGAAAAAAATAAACATTACTGGCAACAGTTATCTGTGTAGGGAAAAAAAAAAAAAAGCCCCGTAGCCAGTTTGCTCAGTGGACAGAGCTGCCTGCCTGAGACTGAAGGGTCCCAGGTTCAGTTCCGGTCAAGGGCACAGGTCGGGCTGCAGGCCCGGATCCCCCAGTGGACAGTGTGCAGAAGGCAGCTGGACCAATGATTCTCTCATCAATGAGGTTTTTATTTCTCTCCCTCTCTAAAAGCAATAAAAATTATCAAACAAACAAAGCTTTAATGGATTTTAAAACCAAAGGAAGCCAGCCACCTGTTTGCCCAGAGCCCAGAGCGTTGTTGAGGGCAGGCGTCCTCCCTGGCCCTCGGGACATGTCTTTCGAGATGGACTTGTTCAAACAGTCTGGCCCAACACCTAGGGCAGCTGTAACACAAAGCTGGCCGCGGCCTTTCCCTGGGAGGTGGTGCCCCTCTCCAGACCGAGGCGCCGGGGCAGCGAACGTCCGTGTGCTTGGAGCACAGCCTTTCCTCTTAAAAAACACGATAAAAATAGCCGTCCTCTCCGGACGCCTCATCAGCAACAGGATCTTTCGCAACCGGGGCCACCGCCCACACCACACCGGCCTCACATTTCAAACGGAGATCGCGGAGTTGTATCTCTGGGGGCCTCAAGGATTCCTTCCCTCACCCACTGAACTCCAAATTTACATCTTCCCACTCGGACACTCGCTTTCCACAGCCACAGGGGCGGAGGGACGACCCCTCCCTGTGCCCACTGGGCTGAAGCGCCTGCCCCACACTCAGTGCTTCCTTCCTCTCCAGACAAACCTCCCCGGGCAGCCTGGGTGCTCCTCCCGGAGGAACCAGGGCTTCGGATGTTCCCCCAAGACTGGCCTCCCCCGCTGGAAAGGTCACCCCTAGACCTTCATTAAAGCCCGGCCGGCCTGGCACCGAAGGCCAAGTGCGGCGGGAGAGAGCGGGCGCAACGACCGCCGTGTGTGGCCCCGGCCGTCCTCGCCCGGCCCCGCACGGGACCCGGCGCGGTGCAGCCCCGCGATCGCAGCCGCTCCCCAAACTGGCCGCGCCCGGTGCTCCGAACCCGAGGTCGGCGGGGCGCCCGGAACCAGGACACCGCCCGGCTCTGCGCCTCCGCCCGGGCAGGCGAATCCTCGAAATGCTAAACTTTCCACCAAAAGTCGTTCCAAGTTCCCCGTGGTCCGACCCCTGGGGCGTCGGGGCCACCGGCACGGGAGGGGCCAGGCTCCGGGGCTGGGGGACCCGAGGCGCCACGAGGGTGCGTCCCGGGGAGAGCGCGTTCCCGGCACCGCGATGGGCTCCCCACCCAAGCTGGCCTGTCAGAGAGCTGGCTGCGCCTCCCCCGAGGGGTCCCCGGGCTGGGGCCGAACCCCGATCTTGGTGGCACAGACGGGGCACCCCTAGGATCACCGGGGAGACCCCCCCCCCGGCCACGTGGCCGCCCCGGCGTCGAGCCAGTGGGGAGCCACTTACCCAAGTCGCGCGCCAGGGCCGAAAGGGGAGGGCGCGGGGGAAACCAAGTTTAAAAGGGGCCTGGCTGTCAGCAGGAGGCAGCCAACCAAAAAGTTGCCCCAGTGCCCCTCCCGGCCCAGGCATCGTCCCCATCCCCCCCCCCCCCCAGCACCCGCCCAGCTCTCGCCCCGCCCGCCCCGCCCTCCCGGCCCTCCCCGCCCTCCCCGCCCCGGGGCCTCGCGTGCCCCCTGCCGGCGGCCTGGGGAAAGCGGGGCGGGCGCTGGCTCAGCCCCGCGCCCCAGCCCCAGCCCCAGCCCAGAGACCGCGGGCTCCGGAGAATCCACCCCCAACGCCTCCCTGGTATGTTGTCCATGTACCTCCCTGCAGGTTCCGTGAAGCTCCCGACATTCACACAATGTGAGGTACCCGCCGCGCCCCGAATGTCCATGCCTGCCTCCCCCCGGGGTGGCCTGCAAGGCCACACAAGCCCCGAGGGACAGACAGACGGAGCCCTCCCAGCCTCGCTCCCACACGTCGTTTTATCTGTAACCAGCCCTCGGAGTTTTGAGATTTGGGGCTCCCTGGAACCGGGAGTGTTTGAGATCATGTTGGCTGGAGGGCCTGTGTAGGGCAGCAGATGTGTACAGAGGGCGGGCTGTGCCAGGCGCTGCGCTGGCGCTGGGGTGTGAGGTTCAAGGAGAAACTAACTGCCCTGCTCTTAAAGAACGTCAGGTGAGGTCCATCCGCTGACAGGAGCCCACATAGTGGGCCAGAGGCACCCACACAGCAAGCCAGCCCGCTGAGGGGTCAGGGGAGGCTTCCCGCAGCCTCGAGGGGGTACCGCCGGAGGCCAGCGCTCCCAGGAGGAAGCGGACAGCACACCACACATAGGCCAGGGGGATCAGAGGCCAAGGGAGTTGAAGAGCCAGGTGGAAGGGATTTGGTAGATCACGCAGGGTTTTCTCTGGTGGAATAGCCCGGCCTTAGGCTTTCCTCCCGTGGCGGAGTTGTCATGGTGATGAAATGGCAGCTCCACGAGGACTCCTCCGCGGAATCCCCAGAATTCAGCCTCCTTAGTGCCCAGGTAAGAGGGAAATGACTCAGGGCCAGAGATGTGCCATTTATCCTCCACCTGCCTTTACAGTTGGGTATACACGATAAAGCTCTTCCAGGCTCACATGGTAGGGAGAGGAGGCGAGGTCTTACCCAGGCTGTAGCTTTCCTAGGTCACCTTGAGTGTGCCTCTATCCCTGCATTCCCAGTCCTTGGTCTGGGGCAGTGGTCGGCAAACTCATTAGTTAACAGAGCCAAATATCAACAGTACAATGACTGAAATTTCTTTTGAGAGCCAAATTTTTTAAACTTAAACTTCTTCTAACGCTACTTCTTCAAAATAGACTCGCCCAGGCTGTGGTATTTTGTGGAAGAGCCACACTCAAGGGGCCAAAGAGCCGAATGTGGCTCGGGAGCCGCAGTTTGCCGACCACTGGCTAGGGCTTGGTGCTGTGGATTTCCCCTCTCAGTGTGTATTTGGCCGTCCTTTGTTGAGCAGGGCATCAGGTGTTGGGCACCTCTCTGCTAGTAGAGGGGATCCTCCGCTCCAGCCACCCCTCCCCACTCCCCTCCTGCATGTCTGACCCTGTTTCTCTGTAGAGGAACTTGTGTTGGTTGGATAATGCCTCTAGCCTCTGCACACACGTTCCTCATTCCCTCCCAGAAGAGAAGACATTCCAATAAGATCCTGTGCTAACATGAATTTTGAGAGCATGCATACTGGGGTAGGCTTGTTGGCTTCCCTCCCTACCTGTCCCCTGTTCCAAGTGAAACAGGCCAATGCCGAAACCGGTTTGGCTCAGTGTCGGTCGGGGGACTAAAGGGTCCCAGGTTTGATTCCGGTCGAGGGCATGTACCTTGGTTTCAGGCACATCCCCAGTAGGGGGTGTGCAAGAGGCAGCAGATAAATGTTTCTCTCTCATGGATGTTTCTGACTTTCTATCCCTCTCCCTTCCTCTCTGTAAAAAAAAAGAAAGAAAGGAAGGAAGGAAGGAAGGAAGGAAGGAAGGAAGGAAGGAAGGAAGGAAGGAAGGAAGGAAGGAAGGAACAGGCCAAGATTCTGATCTTCTCTGATGGGAGGGAGAGAGGGGACAAGAAGTGATCACCTGGAAGCTGTTGGAGAGTCCCCTCCCTTTACCCCTGCACTTTTCCAATAGTCCAAACCAAGTGGGACACTATTTCTCATTAACCCTGTAGCAACATGATCCCACATTTTACTCACTCTAAATGCTTGGCCGCCCCATGTTATGGCAGGTGACCTCCAATGACTCATCTTTCTCAAAGAACAGCAAATCCATTAGAAAGATGTTAGCTGTGAGGATTCACGTTCTTTTCCTCCTCTCAGTGCCCGGGACCAGTCTAAGGAAATGGTGACTCAAGGTCTGGCCTGAGAAGGGGCATAGAACAGACAGCTCGAAAGACTCCATCTTATCAGTTGGAAAGCTAGCACTTTAATTTCCATGCTGTGTCTTATGCCTGAGTGGGTCTGAGCACGGAAGGGAAGAAAGCACATTATGTATGGCCCTCCCCAAACCCTGCAGTGGCCTGATCCTAAGGCTCCCTGTTTCTCTAGGGACTAGCATTAGACATATCAAGGACATTTCCTTTTGCAAATTAATTGGCCCATTTATTTACTCTTGTCTTTGTGTTTAGTGCAAATTTATTGTGTTATTATAGTGTAGGGTCAGAAGATAAAGCAACAACTGACCATTATTGATGATTTTAATGATCACTCCAGATGAGTAACATTTTAATTGGTGTCTTTGGGCTATTGGCCACATTCGGGTTTCAGCCTGCCTTTTCCAAGCAGCTGTAGGCTTGTTTTCAAGCCGAGAGAGAATGTCTGCCCTCCCCGGGGCCTATTGGCTTTATCTGCCTAAAGAAACGGTGGCTGATCAGTACTTAGAGGCTGTGCAGGCAAGTCTCCTGGAAGCCCTGGAATACGGACCGCCACATGGGTACAAACACACTTTTTTTTCTTTTTAATCCTCACCCGAGGATATTTTTCATTGATTTTATTTTTTAATATATTTTATTGATATTTTACAGAGAGGAAGGGAGAGGGATAGAGAGTTAGAAATATCAATGAGAGAGAGAAACATCAATCAGCTGCCTCCTGCACACCCCCTACTGGGATGTGCCTGCAACCAAGGTACATGCCCTTGACCAGAATCGAACCTGGGACTCTTGAGTCCACAGGCTGATGCTCTATCCACTGAGCCAAACCAGTTAGGGAATATTTTCATTGATTTTAGAGAGAGTGGAAGAGATAGGAAAAGACAGAGAGAAATATCGATGTGAGAGAAACACATCAATTGGTGGCTTCCTGCATGAGCCCTGACCACAGTCTGGGCCAGGAAGGAGCCTGCAACCAGCTATGTGCCCTTGACTGGAATCAAACCCAGGACCTTTCAGTCTGCAGGCTGATACTCCTCTGCTGAGCCAAACCGGCCAGGGCAAGACTATTTTAAACAATTCCCTCTCAGGTTTATTTTTTTACAAATTGGAGCACTGTTGGTCACAATACTTCTAAGAAATATATGAATAATGGTGTAAAGTAGAATTCTATTTAATTGCACATTCAAAATATTAAGTATGCCACTTTTATTGATAAGAATAATCTGGTTTGTTGTAAAATAATTAAAATGGAAGCATACTTTAATGCTACATCTTTCTGCAACTAACCTCTCATTTCATTGTTCCTCTTTGTGGCAAAACTCTTCAAAAGCATTGTCTATGCTTGTCTCCAATTCCTCTCCTCCTTTCCCCCCCTGAATTGAATTATATCAGGCAGCCTTTGAAATGATCCCTTGGGCCCCCATCTCCTGCTATGTATGTATGCCCTTGGGTGATTCCCAACCCCTGGGGTTCCGGGCGATGAATTATGACCTCTGCTCCCTGGGCCTAGTAAATTTTTTATTTTATTTTATTTTATTATTTATTTATTTATTTTATTTTATTTACAATATAACTTATATTTAATAGTAGTACATATGTTTTCCTCCCCCCCCAATATCCTCCCCCCAGCCTCCCTTACCCCCCAGCACATGTCCCCACCCTGCCCCCCTCCCCGCCCCAGTGTCCTTCATTCATTGGTTATGCTCATATGCATGCATACAAGTCCTTCGGTTGATCTCCCCCAGCATCTGCCTCCCCTCCACTCCAGGCTTCCCTCTGTAGCTTGACAGCCTGTTCGAGGCCACCCTGCCTCTATATCAATCACTCTCCCCTGTTTCTTTTCTTCAAAAATATCTTGCCTCTGCATACTGAAAACAAGCCTATGAGAGCAAAAAAGGTTTGAGTGTCAGTTTCAATGTCCAACTGTTCTGAGTCCCAGTTTCAATGTCAAATAGTTCTTCATGTGTACATGTCAGCAATGGTATCCAGATGGTGGACACATCGTGGCAATGCAAGATCCATCCTCTCTGGTATGGTCCTCGGCCGCCTGCAGCCACGCACAGCTGCTGACTGCTAGCATGGCAAGGTGTAGTCAGCGTCCGCCATCTCTGGACCGTCCTTGTGGCTGGAACAGGCCCGTCAGTTCCTCACTGTCGCAGGAACCCACATGGTCTTGGAGTTGTTCTCTGCAAACACACAAACACATTCTCGACCAAAAGTTAACAAAGGGATCCTCTCTGCAAAATAGACTTGGGATTCTTTTTATTTTTGCCTAAATGATTTTCCTTTGGCTTATTTTGACACCATGTGTGTTTTTTCATGGATGTCCTGCATCAGCAAAAGTGATGGGATGGCATTTGAAAAGATGCTCCACATCACAGGTTATTAGGGAATTACAAATTAAAACAACAATAATATACTGTTATACTTTATTCGAATGGCTAAATTCCAAAACACTGACATCATCAAATGCTGGTGAGGATGTAGAACAACAGGAACTTTAATTTGTTGCTGGTGGGAATGCAGAATGGCACAGGCATCTTGGAAGATAGCAGTTCTTTACAAAATTAAACATATTCTTATCATACAATCCAGCAATCATGGCCCTTGATATTCACCCAAACACGTTGAAAATTCATATCCAAATGAAAAAACCTACAGATATTTATCATAGCTTTATTCACAATTGCCAAAAGCTTGCAAGCAACCAAGACGTCTTTCAATAGGTGAGTGGATAAGTAAACTACATCCAGACGATGGAATATTATTCTGTGCTAAAAAGAAAATGCTCGATCATTATTCATGGTGGCCAAGACATGGAAACAACCAAAGTGTCCTGTGATAAGAGGGCTGGATAAAGAATTGTGGTACACATACCCAATGGGATACTACTCAGCCATAAGAAAGGATGAAATAGTGCCATTTGCAACAACATGGATGGACCTTGAGAACATTATGCTAAGCGAAATAAGTCAGTCAGAAAAAGCTAAGAACCATCTGATTTCACTTATATGTGGGATATAAAACTGAAACTTGTGAACACAAATAGCAGTGTGGTGGTTGCCAAAGGGAAGGAGATGAGGGGAGAAAGCGGTCCTAGTACAAGGTGACAAGAGAAGATATGACTTGGGTGGTGGGTACACCGTGCAATATACAGATCTTGTAACGTAGAAACACACATATTCATGTTGATCAATGTCACTGCAATAAGTTTAATAATAATAATAATAAGCTCTATCAAGCTAAGAAAAGTCATGGAGAGAACTTAAATGCACATTGCGAAGTGAAAGAAAGCCAATCCCAAAAGTTTACTTACTGTGCGATTCCAAGCATATGACATTTTGGAAAAGGCAAGCTTTTAGTTTAATCATGTGTGCTGTTCCAGGACAATGGAAAGAGTTCTTTCATCTATCACAGCTTGAGGAAGATATTCTCAAGTCGGCCAATTCCACAGTGTATTACGGTCACTGGGGATGTAATGGCTGTAGTCTATTTAGGAAGAATGTCACATGAATCAATATTGATAAATCAACCGGAGAGTTGGAGGCACCAGGAGGAAGTGCTCATCTTGCCCGGATCGGGGCCAGGAGCAAAACAAGGAAGATTACACTTTGGAGGGTATGACTTGACTGGAATTAAAAAAGGGGGTGTGGGAAGGCATTTCTGGCAGAGGCGACAGCAAGAGACGAGAGAGAATATGGTGCCATCAAGGAACAATGGATCTTTAATCTATTCTCCTAAAACCCAGTCCTTTTGAATTTAATGCTGCTTCTATGTCAGGCAGGGAACACGTGGAGGTGCACTTGAGAAAATGGAGGTCGGTGAACAGAGGAGGCCGTTCCAAACGGAAAGAACGGCGCCTCCAGAATCCTGCAACCTTCGAAACCAGGCGATGCCTAAACCTGGAGGTGGACTTGAGTCTGGGACAGCGAGGAGACTCGACCACGCACGCGCCTTTGATCGACAGCGTCGCGGCGGGCGCGAGGCGGGTTCCGGGCGATGAATTACGACCTCTGCTGGCGGCGCTCACGACTCGTGCCGTAAAAGTCGTTTGTGGCGCCTGCGCACACTCCTCCCTTTCCTGGGAGCCGGGACTCCGACGCGATAGTGAGTGCTCGCACAGCCGCCCGGGCCGTCACCATGGTGAAGCTGAGCAAAGAGGCCAAGCAGAGGCTGCAGCAGCTCTTCAAGGGCGGCCAGTTTGCGATCCGCTGGGGCTTTATCCCTCTCGTGATTTACCTGGGTCAGTGGGAGAGGAACCTGTGAGGAGACGGGAGGGCGGAGGCTGCGACTCCATTTTTGGCCTCTGGGACGGGGAGAGGAATGTGACCACGAGGTGTCACGTTTCAGGTCCTTTGAGGCTGTCGGGTCAAGTGGGGTCGGTCCATCCTGAGGACGAGCTCCTGTGAGACCTTTTAGTATGTTTATGGTCCGTAACAAGTCGCGCAGGCCCTCCCATTCTGCTTTTACATCGGCGAAGCGGAGGTGACAGGCTCTGCAGGTTTGTTGGGAGAGTTAGAGTAAGCGAGAGTTAGACGAACTAAGGAACATGATGTGAGAGTGACACATGGCAGTCTGGCACCAGGTGGGTTTTGGGGGGGGGGGGTGTCCTCACCTGTCCAGGTGGGCCTGACGAGAGAGAGCCTGTAGACACGGGCACGCCACTGCCTTGAAGCGCGATTATGACAGTAGTTGTTGGATGCCTGTGCTTCCTAATCTGCATGCACCAAGAAGGGCGGTTTTTTTTTTGTTTTTTTTTGTTTTTGTTTTTTTTTAACCCCTTGTACAGGCGAGGAAGCCGAGCCTAGAGAAGTTTGGTTCCTTGCCGGAAGGCCACACAGCTAAGTGGGAGAGGCCATCAAGGCCCATACTCTTAACCTTTATGCCGAACTGCAAAGATTTGTAAGTGCGCAGGCGTTTATTTTTCATCGAGGGCTGCACACTGGGACTTATCTTGTTTTTAGCTTTGGGTCATTTTTTTTCTTTTTTCTGTTTAATCCTAATTGCCCGACTCCGGCAACATGGTGGGAAGAGACAGCCGCAGCGCTGTCAGTTTGAGCATAGCGTTTGACATTTTCTAACACCCACTTTCACAGTTCAGAATCCTTTGATTTTAGCTTCCTGTTTGTGTTAGGTGCCTTGCCTAAGAGAAAGTGCAAGAGCCTTTGATTAGGCTGGACGCTCCCCAAGAATTGCAAGCCAATTGATAATCTGGGAATACTTAAGTATTCAGGGCTTAAAAAAGATCTTTTTCCTCCCTTACTGTGAACACATTTTTTTTAAAGTATTACTTTTCTAGATTTTAGTGACTTTGTGTAAGTATCAAGGATTAAATAATTGACAGCTTACTGTTGCAGCTGTTGCCCCTCTTCCCGACTTTCAAATGGTAGAAGGACCCAGTTTGGCTGGTGGAACAGTGGGCCCAGCTCTCTCTTTAGCTAGAAAGGGGTGGGGGCGTTGATTCTTCCCCTTCATAGTGCCATTTTCTTTTTCCATTGTGTATGTGAGGTCCTGTTGTAGTCTGCTCTTGGCCTTTGTCCTGTGGTTTCTTTGCTGCTTTGTATGTCCTTTCCTCTACCTTTCCCTCTTTTTGAGATTCCTTGTCTACTTCCCAGAAAGCTGTAGCTGGTGGCTACAATCTGTGCGTCAAGGGCTTTGGTCTGAAGAGTAGATGATGCTTTTCTTCTCCATCCTAGAGTTTGTTTTCCTTTTTGTGCACACTGACTATATTCTCTTCCCTAGGATTACACTGTGGTATTTTCACCCTAGCATCCAACTCAGGTTGGGACTGACGTTGAGGCTATTTTTTCAGTGCTCCTCCTTGTTAATGGTCTTTTTTTCTTACGTTGTATATTAATTTATATCTAACCTAGTTTCCAGGTTGTTTCTTTTACTTTTCCATGTCACCTCTCACTAAAACCTGCAATTGTAGATTAATTTTCCTTTGTAGTTTTGGTTAGAACATACCTTTTTTAGGACTTCAGGGAGTATAGTCGGATTATAGTGCTGTAAAATAGGACATAAAGAATCAGTTTGGACATTTACCAACAAAAATATTTTAATGAGCCATCTGTTGGAAGACAGTTTTCCACAGTGTCTTGAATTTCTACAATTCTTGTGAACAGAGGCTCTGATTACCTTTGTTCCATGTTATCTTTTTAAGGACGTGTTTGCAGAATGAACAGCCTTGGAAAATAGTGTCTCCCTCCAGAACGAAGGGGAGACATGCTTACTGCCCATTATAAAAGATTCTGGTTCCCTAAATGCAGGGTTGTCTCTGATATGATGGTACTCTGACTACAGCTGTAGCTGAGAGTAATAAATTGTTCTTTGTTTCTGACTAGGAATATGGCACATAAGTTTGTTGTCTTGAAGAGTAGGATTAAATTTCATACCCCTCATAGTTCTTGACACCAACTCTAATTTTAATCAGTTATTTCAGTAAATTAATTTGTTGTCCTATTAATAAGAATTTCAAAAAAAAATTTTTTTAAAAATATATTTTATTGATTTTTTTACAGAGCAGAAGGGAGAGGGATAGAAAGTCAGAAACATCGATGAGAGAGAGACATCGATCAGCTGCCTCTTGCACGCCCCCTACTGGGGATGTGCCCGCAGCCAAGGTACATGCCCTTGCCGGAATCGAACCCGGGACCCTTCAGTCCGCAGTCCAATGCTCTATCCACTGAGCCAAACCGGTCTCGGCCAAAAAATTTTATTTTTTGTTAATCCTTGCCTGATTTTTAGAGAGAGAGGGCGAGAGAGAAACATTCATGTGTGAGAGACACATTATTGGTTGCCTCCTACACCTACCCTGAATGGGGGCCTGGGATCAACCTGTAATTCTTGACCAGGAATCAAACCTGAGACCCCTTGGTGTATTGGCTGACGCTCTACCATTGAGCCACCCTGGCCAGTGCCAGTAAACATTTTAAATGGTGAAAGGTTTATTTAATCATACTTGTAATAAGAATGTTGACTTAATTAGGTTAAACAAGACCGAATGTTAAGGTTTATTTAATTATGCTTATAATAAGAATAGACTTTTAATTCGGTTGTTAAATAATAGCTTGAATGTTTTTATAATGAAAGACAGTACATGCTAAGGGCTCCTGTCCTAAATTGTGTGTGTAATAGGAAGAAGTCCGAGACATAATAGATTAGAAACTGTTCTGTAGCATAGGTAAACCGAGATAAAGCTGGTAGATTGGGATATCATTCCAGCTACCGTTGGTTATTGAAAAAGGATGTCTTGATTGTAAATTTTTTGTCTGCCCGGGTTTTTAATTAGTATTCTTTTTTTTCTCTCCTCCCTTTCCCTCTCTCTTAGGATTTAAGAGGGGTGCAGATCCTGGAATGCCTGAACCAACTGTTTTGAGGTACTGTTCTTACAAATAAACATTTCAGGGTAAATGTTTATATGTTAGTACGAGTCACTGGGAAGCAGAAGAGTAGTAGTGGTAGGCATTGTAATGGAGCTTTACCAGTTGTTATAGTTTTGGGCTGTTGGAATACTGCAGCATTTAACAGACCAGTTTAGTTTGTTAGCAGGTAAGTACTTTCTCTCCCCTTCCTAATTTTTATTAACTATCATACAATCGTAATGAAGCATATTTTTCATTAAAAATTTTATCTTTATTGTTGAAAGTATTACAGATTTCCTCCTTTTTATCCCCAGACTCCCTTCCATTTCTTCACCCCACTATTGTCTGTGTCCACGGGTTATGCATATAAGTTCTTTGGTTGACCTTTTTCCTCCCTCTTCCTGACTTTCCCGCTTAAGAATCCTCAGTATGTTGCAGTGAAGCATGTCTTTTTTTTTTTTAATTTAAAGAAACTAATTATCATCCTACTACTTTAAAAGGTAAACTTTTAAATTTCTCATATTTCCATCTTAACCTTATTCAGATAAATACAACTTTTTAATCATTCTAATAAGAGTATGTAGTATTTTATTGTCTTCACTTAAAATTAGAGTTTTTCCAGGTTTTGATTACTTAGGTATTTCAGTTTTTCAATATTTTACATAATAATATAATTAACATTTTTATGCACTTAGATTTTATAGGTTTTGATTTATTTCCTCATGATAAATTCTCATGGGATTAATAAGTCAACTATATGAGCACTTATAGTTCTGAAAATGCATTGTCAAATTTCTCTATTAGAAACAACCTTGCCAGTGTTTGATAAGCACTTGTGAGAACTACATACACGCATAGGTACAAAGAGTATATATATTCCTATACTGACACATGTATGTATTTATGTTTACTTATAAAAACTTCATATTTGTGTATGCACATACATATATATAAAGACAGAATCTAGAACAGGCAGGTTTGTTCTATAGGAGGGACTGATAGTCTTGGCACTCTAATGGCCAGGACCCCCCTGTACAGTTGCTGTGGGATTTCAACTTGACCCTCTATTTTATAGACATTTCATGTGGATTCCCTAACAGACTTTTTATCAGCCATTCTAGGTCTTCAGTTTCTTCAAACTCCTTGAAGCCATTTTTTTCTAGAATGGGCAGAAAATAATAATGGCAATATTACTGTCACTTAACAATGTGTCACTGTTTCAGGTGCTTTACATACAATATTTCTAATTATCCCTTCAGTTCTTTGGAGACAGTCACAGTTGGTAGGTGGTGGAATATGAGTGTGTGTCTCCAAAGCCTACACTCTTTCCACTGGGTCACGTGGCCTCCCTCAGATGATCTTACCTCTTAATGGAATTAGCACAGTGCCATCAGATAGGAATTTCCTCTATCCTCTCTGCCTTATCAACCTCTTATCTAAGAGGAAAGGGTCTTTTTCCTTGAGATGAGCACCCTATGTACCTCCAACTTGTCCCATTTCTGCAGTTAATTCTCTTTCCCCTAATAAAGTGCTTTAATAAATGGTCTTCACTCACTGCTACCTTTCTTCACTTCCCTCCCTCCCTTTAACCTTGAAGGTTAACCTTTATGCTATGGCTTGTTAAAACTGCTTTCAGAAAGCACCACTAATTTCCTTTTCCTTAGCCTTTACTCTTTGAGCTGCCATTTCCTTTTTTTTGTAAAATGGGGGCTTGAGATAATGTGTCTGCTAGTTACTAGCTGATTGACCTTAGACTAGTTGTTTCTTTAGAGGAATGTTATCTTAAGAGCCATTATCAGAGATGGGCGACTGGGTCAGGCTGTGGGAACGTTTTTCCAAGCATTGGAAGTTGCCAACAGATATTTCCCCGAAGAGGCTAGTAACTTTTCTAAAATGAAGTTTCCTCTTTTATAAGATGGGCATAATACTAGTTCATATGATTGCCATGAGGCTTGATTAAGAGTACTGTATGCGAAGCATTAATAGTACTTGGCAAGTAATATGTGCGCAATAAACTGTTAATAGTGATTTTAATAATTTTTGTATCATCTCCTTTACCTCATTTCTTTAAAAAAATATATTTTTATTGATTTCAGAGAGGAATAGAGAGAGAGAGAGAAACATCAATGATGAAGCGAACTATTGATGAGCTGCCTCTTATATATCCCACACTGGGAATTGGGCCCACAGCCTGGGCATGTGCCCCGACTGGGAATTGAACTGTAGCTTCCTGGTTCATAGATTGATGCTCAACCATTGAGTCATGCCAGCTAGGCGTTTACCTCATGTCTTTCTCCTGTGGGAACAATGCTCTAGCTGCAAGATGGTGTTTGCCAATTCCAGAATGAACTGTGTATTTTCATGTCTTTGTCCATGTACTTGTGCTCCTCCCTCAGCCTGGAACGCTCCTTCCCTTCATTTCCACTTGAAATGTACTTCTGGAAAAGCCCAATCTCAAATGTCACCTCTTCCCTAAATCATTTTCTCCTTCTTCCACCTGAAGCTCATCTGTTTTTGTGTTCCCATAGTATTCTGTCATTCTCTGCTTATATAATGGTTGTTGTGTATTTACATTGTAGCATTTTTCCTGTAAGCACCTAAACTAGCTGCCAACAAGGGCCGCACTCATTGTTCAGTCCGCTCACCCTGACTTCTTGGTGGGCTTTTTGCATCTTGTGGTACCATTTTAGACTGGAGCTGCATGCTGGAAAATAGCATTTTTGTGTGTGTCCAAGTGATCGGGATCCAGAGGTGGGGATAAAATGTGCCCTTTGGTTGTACTTTTTGGTTTCATTTATCCCACCAAGAGTTGATCCTGTTTGCAAACTAGATGGAGCAATCGCCCCTTGCTTTTTCATTTTTTCACCTTAGTGTCTTCTCAGCGCTCCTTTCTGTTGCTGACTGTCTTTTCTGTCATTATGGGCATCTCTGGTTTTCTTCCAGGAGTATCTGTGTTTAGAAAAGAATTGACTAAGTGTCTGAAGAGAATTATCCAGTTATAGCATTTCATATACTGTGCTGTTAGCTCTGGGGAGACTGCCTAGTTTGTACCCTGAAAGAAACCATGATAGCTGCTAGGGTTTTACTAATGTAAAATTTATTGTTCATTAACATAAAGTTTATTGTTTATGTATGAGTTTATTTATGTAATATTTAAATAATATAGTTCATGATTTTACTGCTCTGTTTTCTTTGTTAATTAGTTGGGTTCCTTGAAACGAGGAAAATATTTGTTTTTATGCACGTCACTCAGGATGGTGCATGGCATGTGGTCAAAATGTTGCTTGATATGCATCTAAAATGCAGTTTTTTAATGATGAGGACAATATTTTAGTAAAACATTATTTAGGTAAAATATGTCAAGACTATGGTTAATTAAGAGAATTATTGTTCCCATTATCTTTATAAAGCCAAGGAAAATTTTCTCTTTATTTTGGATGCTTATTACCATTGAGGAGATCTTAATACATGAATAATTTATTTTCATATCTTAACTGTATTCATAAATACTTGGTGTTTACTGGGAGATTTTAATGCATTCTTAAAAATTGGAAGTAGAAGTTTGTTTTTTTCTCAGACAAAGGAAAAATACTTAAAAAAATTTTACAGAATGCCCAAATTGTCATTTTGTGGTACAATTTTATTACCATATTACTAAGAATCACATCTTTAATAAAAAAGATTTAGAAATAAAACACCTCTTATCTCTTTTTTTGGATCCTGTTGTTTAGTCAGCTGATGATTCAGGAGTTTGGGCTAGTTAGTGGGTGGAATGTTTGGGGTAAGAATTAGGTGAGGCAGAAATGAAGGCTGATTCCTTTTGGGATGTGTGTGGGCTAATTGTCACATCCCACTCTGCCACTAACAATATGTAACCATACAAAGCCTCAGTTTCAACTTCTTTAAAATAGGGATCATAACTAAGAGTTGTGAACTTTCTGTGTATTGTCTGACCCACAGAAAGCATTCAATAAATGTTATTTTTAATTTTACTGATGTTACATCTAGTAATGTTACAGGTTTATTTTCTGGGTTCATCAGTCCTTCATGTTAATAAAAATCATTATCATGTATCTTTTATTGACTTCAACTTACATTTTTCTTTTTGTTTATATAACAGGTAACTACTGTCAAAACTAACAAAATTGTATTCTTTAAATATGGGTTTCTATGTTTGATTTTTCCTTTTGTTCAATAAGATTGATCTTTTTCTTCTAGTAACTGAATTTGGTAGATGAGTAAACACTGAAATGAATGTATAAAATCTTGTAGTTCTTAAACTATGTTTAAGAAGTTTTTACTTTGGGGTTTAATTTCTTTCTCCTCTTCACAAACATTTTAGCTTACTTTGGGGATAAAGGACTGTTTGGTCATCTGGATTTGGAAGCAATCAATGGACAAATGGACAGTAACAACATGGAAGGTGTGCCCTCTGGCTGGCATGAGAGATGGGACGTCGTTCACCAATTGAATGGCACAGGGCTCTTCTCAGATGCGTCTGTGGCAGAGCGGAACCTCTACTGACTTATTTATGGCAGACTGTATCAAAATAAATGTTTTTTTTAACAGTGTTATGTGTTGAGTGCTTTTTGAATTGAACACAGTAGTGCTGTTAAGTAAAAATTCAGCCTTTTAGTATTTTTTCAAAACAGGGAATCTGGCCTTAGCTGGTTTGGCTCAGTGGATAGAGCGTCGGCCTGCGGACTGAAGGGTCCCAGCTTCAGTTCCTGTCAAGGGCACATACCCAGGTTGCAGGCTCAATCCCCAGTGGGGACATGCAGGAGGCAGCTGATAAGGGATTCTCTGTCATTATTGATGTTTCTATCTTTCCCTATCTCTTCCTCTCTGAAAATCAATTAAAAAAAACAAAACTTTTGTTTAAGAAAAAAAAAAAAAAAAGACAAAACAGGGAATCTGTATTTGTGCCTAGTTGCTACCTTCAAAAGTTAGAGAATTTCCAACTTAATTTCTTTAAAAATATATATATTTTATTGATTTTTATAGAGAGAAAGAGAGAGGGAAAAGAGAGCGAGTCAGAAACATTGATGAGCGAGAAACATCCATCAGCTGGCTCTTGCACACCCCCTACTGGAAATGTGCCCGCAGCCAAGGTACATGCCCTTGACTGGAATCAAACCTAGGACCTTTCAGTCTGCAGGCCAATGCTCTATCCACTGAGCCAAATCGGTTTTGGCTCAAGTTAATTTCTTAACACATGGATTCCAATTTCCCTGTGTGTTGAATTGATAACTTCTTTGGAATATTTTGAGGTAGTGAAAGTAGAAACAGCTCTTAGCTTGTGATAAATTTGCCCTTCCCTCCTACACTGAATTGGAGTCCAGTTCTGATTGAAAGAAAGGGCTCTGTTGGAAATTGACGGGAATAGCTTTGGGGAGTGTCTGATTTTTGTGTGAATTAAATGTGAGTCTAAGATTTCCCTCGGTGGTGCTCGAAAACAAGCTGGCTGGGCAAGAGCCCACTGAGAGCCACACAGAATAGTATCACTTTCTGTTTTCTGAAAGAAGAAAAGGCACTTACTGGCAACCAGTTTCCAGTTCTAGATCCTGGTTTCCTGGGGCTTGACCTGTATTAAGCCTATTTATATTTAGCTTTTTCTGTAATTCTATCAGAAGAGATATACTTAGTTTTGGGAATTGTAATTCATGTAGGAAAGTAGGCTTGAAATAAGATAAGATGCTGTTTGGAAGGAGCCCATTGGTTTGAATGTTTTTAAACATCCAGTGTTCAAGTAGAGAATGATCATGAAAGTAATTTCAGGTGACTGGACTTGTCATTACCAGAAAGTTCTTGTTTCCAATGTAAAACCCTCTTAGCTCTTTAAACTTATTTCCTCAAGTTTCATTACCTTTGCCATGGAGACGTAGGAGACTATTGTTGAGGCTCATTGCTTATGTGAGGAGAGTAGAAGTGGAGTATTTGAGAAGAGCTAACTACAGGAAAACCATTTTTGGTAAGCACTTAATAGCCTCAACATCATGAATCTCAGCATGTATGATTTTGCTAAAAGAAAAAACACCTCTTCGTTATAAAAAACAATTTTTAGTTTTCAATCCCATAGAATTGCTTACAATTGTGGCCCTTTCTTCTTCCCCCTGCCCTCACCATTCCTTCTTATTTAGTGTTGTCAGTGAATTTTTTAGTTAGAATTTTGGTATGTATTTTCCCTTTCATATTCAGGATTTTTAGAAAATGAAGTAAAGCTGTGGCAGGTGTCCATTTTGATAAAATTTTAACATGGATAGTAAACATAACTGGTTTTATATTTCAGGGGATAACTTGTCTATATAGAAAGGAACCCAGGATTAAGTTGTAAGGGACCAGGCCCCATGTCTGACATCTCAGGAAGCTAAGGAAGAGAGTTTAAAGCTCATGTTCAAGTCACAGGAAAGGGCTGAGACTAGAATACATTTCATGTGTGTATATATCTTATATTTGTGAACTACATTTGATTGAATTTTAGTTTTTAGGGCAGTGCAATCCAACAAGCATTGGTCTCTGTTCTGCGCCGGACATTAGAGAGTCCTTAAAATTAAGATTATTCCTGCCCAGCTGGTGTAGCTCAACTACAGAAAGTGTGGGTGACATGAAATGACAAGAGGTTTCAGTAATTCTGAAAGGATCATATTAGTTTCTTGTGGGAGTCATATTCCGTTGCCTTTAATTCTTCCTATTGTACTGCTCCTCACCTAGTTTTCTCATAAAGGTAAGGATCCAGTTGATTTGTTCACTGCTGTATCCCTATCACCTAAAATAGTGCATGGCACATAGTGGGGGTTTCAATATTTGGCAGGCAAAGAAGTAGACAAATAATGTTAGATGCTTACAAAAAAATCTTGTTGCTATCCAATCCTGAACATTGTTGTTTTATATATTTTGTCCAGTTTATGGCAGGAAGGCTAAGTCTAATACTGGCTATTCTGACATGGCTAAGGCCACAAGTCCAAGATAGCTTATTTTTTAATTGGTACAGTTGTTAATGAGAAATGGAGTTGGTATATATGCTTGGATTAATCTTATTTTTCTTTTGATTTGTTATATTTCCTTTCAAGTGAAAAGAGGCTCTAATGAATAGTATTGATGTGGGCGGATGGCTAGGTTATTAGAACTTTCAAATGCTTTGAAGAGAACACCCACAGATATTTTATATTGAAAAGGTCTCCATAAAACTATTAGTTTAATTTCTTTTAAAAGAACAAGATTACTCTCTGAAAGTCTATAGCTGTAGGAAATTCAGCATACGTCAATCCTTTTTAAAAAACCCAGTAGGAAGAAGAATATTACTGTGGTTTTGCTTCTGTTTAGATGCCTAGGATATAAATGCTGGCAAATGAAATTGGTTCAATCTCAAATTTAAAAAGTTTTTAAATACAACAAATTAGGACACATGGGGGCAAATATAAAAGTTTTTTTTTAATGTTATGCACTTAGAATACTTGAGTTTTGAATGTATAAAGAATGTTAAATCTAGCAATTGACATCTTTGCAGGTGACTGTAAATCACAGCTTAGAATTCTTTGAATACAGATTTATTTCAGATTGCTTAATGGCTGTCAGGCTAATATTGCAAATTGGAGAGTGCTAAATGTGTCTTTTCCAGCAAAAGCAGAGAGTCCTCTTAAAAGATTATTGCAGAAAAGGGCCTTGACAATAAACTAACCCAACATCTTCTGTGGCAATTTCTAAAATGGCTTCCAGTGAGCCCAGTGTCCTGGTGGTCAGGCCTGTGTTAGTCTGCTAGCGCTCCCGTAACAGAATAACCCCCAGATGGGTAACTTAAATACAGAAATGTATTTTCTCAGAGCAGAGGAAGGGCCAGAGGAAAAGCCAGATCCATTGACACCTTGATTTTGGGACTTCCAGTCTCCAAAATTGCTCTGATGTGAGAGGAAACGTTTGTGGGGGGCTGTAGTTAGATGCAAGCAGACAATGCGGGGTCTAGAATGTCAGAATTTGGATGTCCTCTGAGAAGCAATGGAAAGCTGTTATTATTTTGTTGAAAACTAAACTTGAAAGATGAGCGACAAGTGCATTTTATTGGAACTAGAATTATATTAAATGCTTTTTTCAACAAGTTTATGATAAAAAATTCTGTAACAGTATGTACTTACCATCTTCAAGGAACTCCCTGCGATGTTACGTTAATATTGAATATTTTTAATAGGATCATTCTCCAAAATTTAATTTTTTTCTTTTACTATTTGGATCTTGTGAGTAATATATTGAAGGAAAGGAAGTAAAACACCTAAGAATATGCTATTTACATTTTTCTAATATTAATGAATTGCTTAAATGCTGTGTGGATCAAGAGTTTATATAGAATTAGCAGAGTGAATAATGGAGGTATTATCATTTTCATTATCATCCTCATCCTTATTACTATTATTTGAAATAAAGTTTCCTCATTATAAAGTATCATCTTTCATTAGTATGTCTTAAGAATACAAAATTCTAACCTAAATAATTTATTTTTCTGCATTATGTATTTTATTTTCAGCATCACAATAATCTATTGAAGGATAATCTATAAGGGCTAACAGGTGAACTGCATTATGTTAATTAATATATCTGTTTGCTCAATACTCAAAAGCCTTTCCAGCAATTCTCTACATCACATTGCCATCCTAGGACAGTAACCCCATGTTCTATCTAACACCTTACCTGGGCTTCAGAGCTCCTGCCAATTCCTCTTCCCACTGAGGGACTTTCAAAAAGGATGATAGGACACTGATGACCTTCCTGATTGGGTACTCATATTCTAGCACATGCTCTACTGGGGACACATGACCTGTACAGGAAAGGGGCACACAGGACCACGCAGCTCTGTATTCAATTCTAATACCATTTGGTGAGCTGCCGCCCATCTAGGCTGCTGTTTCCTTGATGGCTTCCTGTGTAGTAAAGTGTTAATTCATCAGGCCTGGGTTGTCCAAATTCCATACGTTGCAAAGGTCTTGGGATTGGTTCTTGACCATTCCTGAGAGATAACCTCTAAGCCCTTTGGGATAAGAGTGTACTATTTGTGTACCTAGGGTCTTGGGACTTGCCAGATAGTTTATACCAACCATTTGATTTATGGTGAGCATCTGTTTATGTTCACCTGGAACCCTGGGCCACACTGTGTCAGCTTGGCCTCTGGTAGGGATAGAGACTTGAGTAGCTAAGGTCAGTCATGTGGGAGCTCCTTGTAGGCAGCACTTCACATGGGTCACACACAATTTCTGAGCGAATTAAGCACAATCTGTGACCACTGGGTGAGGACAGCTTGGAGCTTGTACCTGGTTTCTCCTGGACTCTGCCTGTGAGCCTTTTTCCTTTCCTGATTTTAACCTGTTCACTTTCACAGTGATATGTAGTAAACCCTAACCACAAGTATAATAGCGTTTCTGAATGCTGTGAGTTCCTCTTTGAGTCATGGAACATGATGATGGTCTTGGGGACGCCCAAACACTTTCCTATCACATGGCTTTCAGCAATTTTATTATTTCTCTCCACTCTTCTTGCTTGCCTGGATTCTGAGGAGAAGTTTGATGTCATTTTTATTTTTCTCTACAGGCAGGAGTTCTTCTGGCTTTTGAAAAAAATATTTTATTGATTTTTATACAGAGAGGAAGGGAGAGGGTGAGAGAATTAGAAACATCAGTGGAGAGAAACATCTATCAGTTGCCTCCTGCACCCCCCTACTGGGAATGTTCCTGCAACCAAGGTACATGCCCTTGACCGGAATCGAACCTGGACCATTGAGACTGCAGGCCTACGCCCTATCCATTGGGTCAAACTGGTTAGGGTTCTTCTGGCTTTTTAAAAAAGATATTCTATGTCACTGATTTTCTGCAGTCTGAATATGATATGCTTGGGTGTAGGTATTTTGATATTTATCCTGTTGTCTAGACTTCGGTGTCTGTCATTAATTTTGAATATCTGAGTTATTATTAATTCAAATATTTTCCTTCCTCCAGGTTGGTTAGACGCTGGTGAAACCTGTTTGTTAGGCTGAGGCAAAATAGTTTCCCTTGAGGGCAGGCTTTTGTTAAGGAGAACCAGAATGTCTGTGTATATTTAAAAATGATTACATTTCCTCTCCTCTTGATAGAATTAACTGGGGAATTAACATACATAGCTTCTTAGGTTGTTTTCTTGAAGCAAAATGAATTCTGAGTGGATTCTTCTAGTTTTCCACAATGGGAAAATATTTGTTATAATAAGCAAAATAAAACAGCATTTTATATATCTTAACATGCTGTAAATATATATCATATAAATAGTATATGTACATTATATATCTTTACATGCTTTTTTAAAAGCACAGAAAAAAGACTAGAAGGCATTATACCTAAATATTAATGACAAATGTATATTGATTGTGGTATATTGGATACATTATTTCTTATTAGAACTAGAACTAAGCACATGTTACTTTAAAGAAAAACTTGCTGCTGTTATAAGTTGACCATTCCATATTGTGTTTCTCTTTGTTATTTATTTATTTACTTTATTTTAAAATATGTTTTATTGATTTTTTACAGAGAGGAAGGGAGAGGGATAAGAGTTAGAAACATCAATCAGCTGCCTTCTGCACACCCCCTACTGGGAATGTGCCTGCAACCAAGATACATGCCCTTGACCGGAATTGAACCTGAGACCCTTGAGTCCATGGGCCGACGCTCTAACCACTGAGCCAACCTGGTTATGGCTCTCTTTGTGTTTTATTTTTTTTTAATTTTATTTTTTAAAAATATATTTTATTGATTTTTTACAGAGCGGAAGGGGGAGGGATAGAAAGTCAGAAACATCGATGAGAGAGAGACATCGATCAGCTGCCTCTTGCACGCCCCCTACTGGGGATGTGCCCGCAGCCAAGGTACATGCCCTTGCCGGAATCGAACCCGGGACCTTTCAGTCCGCAGTCCAACGCTCTATCCACTGAGCCAAACCGGTCTCGGCATCTCTTTGTGTTTTAAATGTAGTCATTGGGTGAATGATATTTGATGAAGTGAGAAGGTTTGTTTGCATTGGTTGTTTTCCGTCCACCTGGAAAACACGGCTGGATAACTCCTCATTGTGTAAGGACGATTGTGGAGAGCTGTGGGCAGATCTGCCACTGCTCTCAGGTCAACCTGATAGGAATAATGTAATGTGTAACTTAATTGACATTATTGAACTTTTAGTCAAAAGCAGATATCAAAGTATATGTTGACTGTATATTGCTGAGATGTATTTCTGTACTCAGATGCTAAGTAATTCTACCACATCCCTGCATATGCCTTGTTAATTTTAGAAGTCTGTTACTTCTAGAAGCACTTTATAATTTAATCTCCTGCTTTTGTCTTTTTTTGTAAGTTGCTCAAGAACAAGATAATTGAGCACATGACATCTTTCTGATATTTTTTCTTCGGTATATGTAAAACTGAGTGATGATATGTGGCTCTTTTTTCAACACTCTGACTGCAGTGTCTTCCAGTTTCGTTTGTCCCTTTCTTTCACTCCTTTCTTTCCCCTGCCTTTGATGCCATTCCAGCCCGCCTCTCTCCTTGGCAGTCATGACCTTCCCTGTCCATACCTTCATTCTTTCCATCTCATGCCTTCACATTGTCTTCAGCAAACTTCCTCAGACATGCTATTCTCAATCCTCAGACGGCTCATTGTTGCCTGGCTATATATAAAGTTCAATCTGACAGAGCACCGTAGTGTCTGTCCCAGCCTGTCTTTCTAACCTTGTTGCCCATTTTGGTACCTCAGTTCATGCTGCAGCCAAACTGGGAGCTCTTAGTGTCTCCAGACCCCTCTATTTCTCTGTCTTTATTCTTACTCTTAAGTGAATCCGGGAGGCCCTCTCCTCATTAAAATGTGTAAGAGAAGCTCAACCAGTTAGAGCCCTCTCCTCATTTTTGCTGCCCCAAATCTGACTTGTCTCTAGAACCTGGTCCAATGTGAACATTCATGAAGTCATTCTTGTCCTACCCTCCATCTTAGACAAAAACCAATTTTTCTTTCCTCCACAATCCCATTGTTCTTTTTCTGTAAAACTATGTCTCTGCTGTAAAGCATAGTTATTCTCATGTAGGCTTATTTTATCTACAAATTTATACAATTCTGCAATAATCAAAACTAGGATTGCTATATTTATCTCTTCAAAGTGGTAGGCAGGCGTTGTTATTTATGAATGAATTAGCATAGCATCTCATGGTTTACTAGGTGTTTTGACACACATCTGCCCTCCTTTGGCCCAGCCAACTTTCACAGGTAGTTGAGCAGGTATTGTCATTATTTCATAGAAGTCACTGGGGTGCCAAGGGAGAGACAAAATTGGATGCCTGCTTTAGTCCAGGCACTGTTGTGATCATGTAATCTGCACAGCAACAGTATGGGGTGGAATTATCACCTGCATGTTATAGATGAGGAAACTGAAGACCGGAGAAGCTGAGAATAACTTTCCTGTTATCAACTGGAAAGCAACAGAATGGAGACTCAGATGCTCATTTTCTGACAAGTGGTTCATGCCATTTTCTACTGCGGGGTGTCTTTTTTCTCTAATGAGTGAAATGTGGGATTAGCAAGTGTGGCTTCTCTTACACATTTTGAGCCTTAAATGGGTGTCAGATCAGCCTGGGGCTGTGGACTTTGGAAAAGTTGCACCAGGACGTTGGTGTCCAGCAGGGGGCGTGGGAGAGTAGCATCTGCCTAGTAAAAAGGATCTGAGCTAAAGACTACAAAATCAACAAAAGGCAGACAGCCAACTGAATTGGAGAAAACATTCCCCAGTGATACATCTGATGAGGGGTTAATATTCAAAATACATAGGGAATTCAGACAACTAAATACATATAAAAAATCTGATTACAAAATGGACTGAGGACCTGAATAGACTTTTCTCCAAAGAGAACATGGAGATGGCCAATAGACATTTGAAAAGATGGTCAACATCACTAATCATCAGAAAAATTGAAATTAAAATAGATATCACATCTTTCAAAATGGCTATCATCAATAAATCAACAAACAAATAACTGTTAGTGAGAACTTGGAGAAAAGGGAACCCTGTGCATTGTTGGTGGGAATGCAGCCACTGTGGAAAGCAGTTCCTGAAAAAAAAAAAAAAAACTAAAAAATAAAACTATCATATAATTCAGCAATTCCACTTCTGGCTATTTATCCAAAGAAACCCAAATCACTAATTTGAAAAGATATATGCATCCCTATGTTAATTGCAGCATTATTTACAGTAGGCAAAATATGGAAGCAATCTATCCATCAATAGATGAATGGATAAAGAAGATGTGGCACAGGTATACAATGGAATATTAATTACTCAGCCATAAAACAAAGAATGAAATCTTGTCACTTGTGATAACATGGATGGAACTAGAGAGCATTACGCTAAGTGAAACAGAAAGACAAATACCATATTATTTAACTTATATGTGCGATCTAAAAAAAAAAAAATAAATAAAACAGGAAGAAACTCAAAGATACAGAGAACAAACTGATAGTCACCAGAGGGGAGAGAGGTTGGGGTGATGGGTACAAAAGGTGGCAGTTATAAATATTGTCACAGGAATATAAAGCACAATATAGGGAATCCTAGTAACATGCAAATTGACCATACCTCCGTTATACCCACCAACCATGCCCACAAGCCATGCCTATAAGTCAATCAGGAGCAAATATGCAAATAAACCCAACCAAGATGGTGGCCAGCCATGGAGGGAAGCCAAGCTTTCCACCTGCCCTTGCCAACTCAAGCCTCTCCTTAAGGCTACAAAGTTTTAATTATAGAATTCCAACAGAAATGGTAGCAGTCACGGAATGAGCAGAAGGCTTGGCTTCACACCAGGCTACAAAGTTTCAATTGTAGAAGATACATAAATCCCGGATATCAGGGACTCTGCTTGGGTCCCTGGGACTCATGGCTGGCTTGCAAACCACTACTAGGCCCCTCGCCCAGGTTGTCCCATGTCCCTAGGGAACCCCCACCCTGATCTGGTACACCTTTCAGGGCAAACCAGCTGACCCCCACCCATGCACAAGGCCTCTATCCTATCTCATAAAAGAGTAATATGCAGATTGACCATCACTCTAACACACAAGATGGCTGCCCCCATGTGGTCAAAGATCCTTCCCCCATGTGGACACAAGATGGCCATCACAAGATGGCCAGCAGGGGAGGACAGTGGGAGCTTCCAGGCCTGCAAGGGAGGGCATTTGTGGGCCATCAGACCAGCAGGAGAGGGCAGTTGGGAGGGACCAGGCCTGCAAGGGAGGGCAGTTAGGGGTGACCAGGCTGGCAGAGGAGGGAAATTGGGGGCAAACAGGCTGGCAGGGGACCAGTTAGACATTGATTAGGCTGTCAGGATAGTGGTTAGGGGGTGATCAGGCTGGCAGGCAGAAGTGGTTAGGGGCAATTAGGGAGGCAGGCAGGCGAGCAGTTTGGAGCTAGCAGTCCTGGATTGTGAGAAGGATGTCCGACTGCCTGTTTAGGCCCAATCCCAGGCCTAAACGGGCAGTCGGACATCTCTCGAAGGGTCCCAGTTTGAAGAGGGTGCAGGCTGGGCTGAGGGATATCCCCCCACGCCCCTGTGCACGAATTTTGTGCACTGGGCCTCTCTCTCTATATAAAAGCCTAAGTGACTGGTCGACCAGTCGCTACGACATGCACTGACCACCAGGGGACAGACTGGATCTGGCTCTCTGCTTTCTGGATTGGGCCTGTGGGGATCAGGCCGAAACCTGCTATCCGGACCCCAACGGTGCACGAATCTGTGCATAGAGCCTCTAGCATAGTTAATAATATTATAATAGCAATGCATGGTGTCAGGTGGGTACTAGACTTATTGGGGTGATCATTTCATAGGTTAGATAAATGTCTAACTACTATGCTGTACATGAAACTAATATAACATGTCAACTGTAATTAAAAAATAAAAAACAAAAAGATCACAGAGTTGTCTTTGCTGTCTTAGTATTTTACTTGGCTTCGAGGCAGTAATTGAAGATTAGTGCTTTACTTTTATTTTCCTTTTGATAAGAGAATTGCCTCTGCCACTGTTGTTGGCCTGTCTCAGGAGGAGCAGGAGTTGTTGTTATAGAGAAACACTGTTTTTGGATCCCATTATGCTTCATAGGGCAGATAGAAGCCCTGGGAGAAGCCATATGGGTTAATAATACCATCTGACAAAACATGGTAGGGTAAAGGTATATGTTTTCTTAAGTCCCTTTTGGAACAGGACAAATTATAAATAAATAA
This sequence comes from Antrozous pallidus, assembly GCA_027563665.1. NCBI lineage: Eukaryota > Metazoa > Chordata > Mammalia > Chiroptera > Vespertilionidae > Antrozous > Antrozous pallidus. Next base: position 73,453,412 of record CM050521.1, on the reverse strand, counting down.
AAATAGGAGACAATATAAATTAACCCTTATATGTCATGTTATATGTGGGAAGATTGGACCCCAGTAGGCAGACTGAGGAGGAATGATGAAGTTCCCATTTCTTCTATTATTTTTTTTTTATTATCACAGTGGTTTATTAGCAGGGCCTTAGTACAGGCGCTGGGGCTTGCCCATGGTGCTCTTGATGTACATAGCCTGAACATTCTGCCAGTTCTTTTTGAGCAATGACACCAAGAAATTGACAGCTAAGTGGATGTTGTACACAAGCTCATCATCTGTCATCTTCACGTGGCCAACAGCCACTGCCAGGCACAGCACCTTCTTCATCTGGAACTTGATTGTAGACTTCACCTCATCCACTTTGGCCACCATGTTCTCATTGTGGGTCAACAAGGAAGAGAACTTGCCAGCCTTATTCAGGCCTGGGCCCAGGATTCGAGGGATCTGCTTGATCAGAGACTCTGAAGCCAAAAAGGCGTCATACTTCTTGGCCAGCCTCTTGACCAGTTTCTTATTCTTGTTGAGTTTCTTCAGCGCTTCGATGTCCATGTGCGGGATGTCCACGGCCTTGGCCTCATCACAGTGCTGCTGGTCCCCCAGCACACACACGGAGAACTTGGGGCGGGGCGGTGCCCGAGAAGCGTTTGTCCTGCTGAGGATCATAGTTCTTCAGGCTGATCTGCAGCTCCACCGTCTCCAAAAACTTCCGGCGCTTGCGCTGGTTCCCGTGCAGGACCTGCCGCACCGCCTCCTATAGGGTGTGGCGGGAGACTTTGCTGCTCATGGTTCCTCGCACCGCAGAAACCGGAAAAGAGCTTCTTCTATTCTTGATTGGGATTCAGGCATAGATTCAAGCTTCTCTGATGACCTGGGGAATGGTTCCAGTTATTTAGTGGAAATGAAGCAACTATTTCAATATATGAGTTCACAGGATTTAGGGGACATAGTGCCAAAAAATGGTGTCCAAAGAGCTAAAGTCATTAAGCATTTTTGCTTACTGATGTTAAGGGAACTCACATAAACCAAGACATCACTGTTGGCTTATTAAAATCATAGTTTTAAAAATTAAGAGTACTGAAAATATATAGCAAACTGAAGAAATATTTGTGATTCATGGCATATGTTTTTTTAAAATATATTTTTATTGATTTCAGAGAGGAAGGGAGAGAGAGAGAAATATCAATGATGAGAGAAAATCATTGATTGGCTGCCTCCTGCACACCCCTTATTGGGGATCGAGCCTGCAACCTGGGCATGTGCCCTTGACCAGAATCGAACCTGAGATCCTTCCATCTGCAGGCTGACACTCTATCCACTGAGCTAAGCTGGCTAGGGCCATAGTATACTTTTTAAATTAACATTTTTCTAATTTTAAAAGTGATAGATATTCATTGAAGAAAAAATTGGAAAACATGAAAATGCAAAAAGAATAGAGAAAAACATCACTTGTAATCTTCTACTTAGAGATAATAACTTAATACTTTATTTTATTATTAGAGGCCTGGTACACGAAATTCATGCATGGGGGTAGGGGGAGCAGGGGGTGTCCCTCAGCCCAGCCTGCACCCTCTCCAATTTGGGATGTCTGACTGCCCCTTTAGGCCAAATCCAAGTAGGTTCGGGCCTAAATGGGCAGTCGAACATCCTCCTCACAATCCAGGACTACTTGCTCCAAACTGCTCTCCTGCCTGCCTCCCTGATTGCCCCCAACCACTTCCACCTGCCAGCCTGATCACTCCCTAATCACTACCCTGCCAGCCTAATTGATGTCTAACTGTTCCCCTGCCAGCCTGTTTGCCTCCAACTTTCCTCCTCTGCCGGCCTGGTCATCCCTAACTGCCCTCCCCTGCAGTCTTGATCGCCCCCAAGTACCCTCCCTTGCAGGTGTAGTCCCTCTCAACTGCCCTCCCCTGCTGGCCTGACCGCCCACAACTGCCCTCCCTTGCAGGCCAGGAACCTCCCAATGGCCCTCCCCTGCTGGCCATCTTGTGGTGGCCATCTTGTGTCCACATGGGGGCAGGATCTTTGACCACATGAAGGCAGCCCTCTTGTGTGTTGGAGTGATGGCCAATCTGTGTATTACTCTTTTATTAGATAGGATAGAGGCCTGGTGCATGGGTGGGAGCCAGTTGGTTTGCCTTGAAGGGTATCCTGGATCAGGGTGGGGGTTCCCTTGGGGCATTGGGTGGCCTGTGGGAGGGGCCTGTGGTGGTTTTCAGGCTGGCTACACCCCCCAGTGACCCAAGTGGAGGCCGTGGGATCTGGGATTAATTTATGTTCTACAATGGAAACTTTGTAGCCTGGAATGGAGCCAAGCCTTCTGCTCGCTTCGTGGAGACAGCCATTTCTGTTTGGGTTTATTTAAATTCTATAATTGAAACTTTGTAGCCTAGAGTGGAGGCCTAGGCACTAGAGCTGCAGAAGTTTGGCTTTCTCCATAGCCTGGGCAACCCTAGCCTCTGTTCTCTTCAGCTCTGTGGCTGCCGCCATTTCTGTTGGGATATATCTCCTATAATTGAAACTTTGTAGCATTGAGTGGAGGTCTAGGCTGGCAAGGGCAGGTGGAAAGCTTGGTTTCCTCCATTTCTGGGTAAACTCAAGCCTCCCTCCTGCTCTCAGTGGCGGCAGCCATCTTGGTCAGGGTTTATTTGCTCCTGATTGGCTTATGGGCGTGGCTTGTGGGCATGGCTTGTGGGTGTAACTTAATTGGAGGTACGGTCAATTTGCATATCACTCCTTTATTAGATAGGATTCTTTTTATTTTATCTAAAGGGTCTTTTGCTCCACACAGAATCTGTTTTATTTTTAAAATATATTTTTATTGATTTCAGAGAGGAAGGAAGAGAAATAGAAACATTAATGAGGAGAGAGAATCATTGACCAGTTGCCTCCTGCACGCCCCCAACTGGGGATCAAGCCTGCAACCTGACATGTGCCCTTGACTGGAAATCGAACCTGGGACCCTTTGGTCCAAAGACCCAAGTTCTATCCACTGAGCCAAACTGGCTAAGGCCACACATAATCTTTAAAGTAGACAATTAAACAAAACTTACCTGTTGGGCGTATGACATTTAAATAAGTTAATACAAAGCAGAAAATGCGATGTTAGTTTTCATCTTCCTCATCCTCCTTGATTACTGGGGTACTAGCTTTTCCAGTTTGAACTCTCCCTTGGTTGCCTCTTTAGTCCAGTTCCCCTCAGCAGAATGTTTCTCTTCCAAAAGATTGCTACGAACACCAGGTGATCAGACATGTAGAGAATTTTCAATCTCTTTATTACACGGATCCCTTTCCACTTCTCAATAATATTATAGGAGAGCCACAGTTCTTCTAATATGTCCCCTGCTGCTTCCTGTCTCCTACAGGAAAGCTGAAGGCTGTGGGGGAGTTTTTATCATTAAGAAAGCCAAGTAGGACATTCGATTCCTTTCTTCAAACTGATCTGAACTGAGTAATTTAGACCCAGTAATTTTTATTTCCAGTTTAAGCCAATATTTTTTCTTCCATAGATTATTTTTTTGTTCAGAACTAATTTTTTAAAATATTAATACCAGTTAAGTTTAGGAGTTTAGGTGGCTCCATTGCTTTATTAACTACATGTTTCTGCAAATAACACAATGTGGTGTTAGCACTTGATCATCACTTATGGTTATAGAACGAAGCAAACTAAACATGTACAAACTCTTCTAATTTTTTTTGGAATCACTCCCATTGTCATCATTTGATTAACTATCATTCTCCATTCATAAAAAAGTATATTTTTTCAAAAATGTCCTTTGAGCCCTGACCAGTTTGGCTCAGTGGATAGAGTGTTGGCCTGTGGACTAAAGAGTCCCAGGTTCAATTCCAGGCAAGGACATGTACCTTGTTTGCAGGCACATCCCCAGTGGGGAATGTGCAGAAGGCAGCTGATCGATGTTTCTCTCTCATTGATGTTTCTAGCTCTCTGTCCCTCTTTCTTCCTTTTCTGTAAAAAAATAAATAAAATATATTTAAAAAAATGTCCATTGAAGCTTATTTAGCCATCAGATTTTTAAAAGGGTTGACTGGCATTTAAATTAATTATAAAATGAAATATTAACAATGCTTATATTTTTCAGATTTTTATATACTTTGGGGTTTTAATTGACAAACTAACCTACAAAAAAAATTGTCCTACTGCTCCTGACCAGTTTGTAGCTTATGCCACTTGCTCCTCATCTCATGAGTTCACTAACACTGACCTTGCTCAGAGGAGTCACTGATCACACACTTGGGTGATGCAGCAATTAAAAAATTGCTGTTTCCAAACGTTTACTCAGTTAGCTTTGGTGTTTATCTTGTGCAGACCAACAACAAAGGGTTCGTGGGTCAGCAGGAGTTCTCTTTGAGTAGCACTGGTGTGATGGAAACTACAGATACACAGAACACTGAAAGTGTGTAATAGCTCTCACTCGAGTACTGCGTTACAGCCTACAGAGCACTGTCACACGCACTAACCCTTACGTAACTCAAAATGGGTAACATTACTCTCATTCTGCCATCAAATGTCCCACAGCTAGGAAGTGACAATAGGGAATTAAAACCCCCAGTCCAAAGTGCTCTCCCACTTACAATTCCCAAATACCTATTAAAAAACCAAAGTGCATAAGTTACATGTAGTTATTATTTTTTTCCAGTGATTTACTGTGACAACTCAGTTCTGAACGAAATAGTTTCTTTTGATGACTCATTTTCTAGATAGATTGGAATGTATTTTATTTGTGATCCTATAAAATGTTCTAGTTTAAATTTTGTTCTCTAAATTTATTATCTTAAGATATAATTAGGAAAGTAAATTAAAACTGTCACTTTTATAAAATGCCACCTTATAAAAAAATGAAATCTTTTCCAGCCTTTCTCAAGGTACCTGAAATTAAATGTATTCTGCCCCCATAAAAACAGGTCTCTTAAGATAACCATCCTTCCAGTAGTTTGTAGATTAACTTTTTCATTTCTATTTTTTGACCACTTCTTATAAAAGAGGTTGAAAAACTAAAATGCCCACAGGGCCAACTAGGTAATGTAAGGAGGGTAGTAAGTGGAGTGGGACAATGGTGAATTGTTCAAGGCATTGTGGTCAAATAGGGCACTTATCTTCAGCTCCTTATGACCATGTATGACATGAGCCATTATATCTCCTGATATTTCAGGTTGGAGATCTAGATTTTTATTAGATTTTTTGGGGGTTATTTTTAAAAGTTGGCAGCAAATTAAAATACTTTGAAACACCGGGAAGCGTAATGAAACCTAGCTGCGGGTGGACTCAGTGGCCAGCTAGTCATTTACTGACGACTTGTAAAGAGTTGAGTGGCTCTTCCCTAAAAGTCCTCAGCTATTTGGGTCTTTAGGAGGAAAGTGATGTCATAAGCTTTAGAAAGATTTCTGAGAGGTGAAATAAAGTTTTCGGCTCAACTCTTAACTTCGCCAGAAAATTTAGTTAACAAAGCACCCCCGATTCTGATCACTCTGGTTTGCAGTGTGTATTCTATTGAAATTCTTAAATTGTAAAATACACATAAAATTTATCACTTTAACCATTTTTTAATGTGTAGTTCAGTGGCATGAACAATAGTCAAAATGTGCAGCCTTCTATTCTCTAGAATTTTTTCATTATTTCCAATGGAAACTCTGTGCCCATTAAACTCTGTACCCATTAACTCTCCATTCTCTCATCCTAGCCCCTGGTAACATCTATTATTTTGCTTTCTGTACCTAGAATTTGCTATTCTAGGTACCTCATATATCATATAATGCATATCTTTTGTGTCTGGCTTATTTTAGCATGTTTTCAAGGTTCATCTATATTGTAACATGTATTAGAATTTAATTCCTTTTCAAGGCTGAATAATATTTTACACACACACACACACACACACACACACACACACACACACACGGCCCAGTACACGAAATTCATGTACTCTGGCAGGGGGGTGGTTCCTCAGCCCAGCCTGCATCCTCTTGCAGTCTGGGAACCCTTGGGGGATGTCTGACTGATGGCTTAGGCCTGTGATAGCGAACCTATGATACACGTGTCAGCACTGACACGCATAGCCATTTTCGATGACACACAGACGCATGTGGTTGCATACAGAGAAGTATGGGGCCGCATGCAGAGAAGGACGTTTCATCCTCAGCTACTGCATGGCCAGGTGCAGTGGCCAAGGATGAAACATTTGCTGTAATGTAGTGTAGACACTCTGTGCCGGAGGTCTGTAGGCCAAAACAACAGAACTCGGGCACAGAGCATCTAGTTCTGGGACTTCTGGTTAGTACGTTAGAGTATCTTTGACCTCACTTCTGGTCGGCAGAGGCAGGGAGCAGTGGAATGGCCCTGTGATCGCCATTGCCAGCAATCACATAACCACAGCAACCATAATCCAATCTACTGTTCTGGAGTGTCGTGGATTTCTAATTGACCATCATTACTGAGATAAGTGAGAGGGAGGCTGGCAGAGGCGAGGGCCTGGGCTATGGGTACCGTTTCCTGCCATAAGAAATAGCGGCAGCCATCTTAATTTATATAAGGAACGTCCTTTTGCAGCATAATGCAGACTCCATTTCACCACTATTACTGTTGTGCATCCTTATTAACCTCTATTTCTGCTTGTTAACCCTGCCCTTTCCTAAAAGACAGTTACATGTGCCATCTTGTGGTCAGTTAGGCTAGTTAATCCCTAATTGCTGGCAGGGCTAACAGGCTATGTATAATTCTATTTTCTGTTATTCCCCCCCGCCGATGGAGAACCCAAAAAATAAAAAACCAAGGTTAAGTAAAGGTAGTAGTAGTAGCAGTAGCCGACCCTTTCAAGAGACATGGACCGAGATGTATGGCATTATAGAAAAAAAATGGCAGATCATTTTGCGTTCTTTGTACTGAAATGGTAGTAAGCAGAATGTGGAATATAAATAGACATTTTGAAACTTATCATTCCCAGCTCTTGAAAGAAAGTGAGGATGAAAGGAAGGCATACATTTCCAGGCAGCTAGACCTTTATAAGAGTCAATCTAATTCCATCCTTAAATTTATAAAAGGCTCTACAAATTTAACATCTGCAAGTCTGAGCATTGCTCACTCCATAGCTCAGCATGGAAGAGCACTCAGTGAGGGAGAATTTATTAAAGAAACTCTCCTAAGATGTGCATCAGTTCTATTTCATGATATGCAGAATAAAGATACAATTATTAAGAGAATATCTGAGTTACCACTCAGTAGAAATATCATAAAAGACCGAATAATGAGACTGAACACAAACATACAACATCAATTAAAGAGAGGCATAACTAATTGTAAATATTTTTCGATCTCTCTTGATGAAACTACTGATGTCACATCACATGCTCAGTTGGCCATTATTGGTCGATATTCTGATGGTCTCACAATGAGAGAAGAGTTGTTAAAGTTAGTATCAGTGCCAACAAGTACATCAGGAAGCTAAATATGTAAGGTTGTTATACAAACATTTCGTGACCTAAGCATTGATATCTCTAAAGTTGTGTCAGTGATGACAGATGGGGCACCAAACATGGTGGGGGAAAAAGTCAGATTTGTCAAATTGTTTATGGAAGCTACTGGACATCCGATTGTGCCTTTTCATTTTATTATCCATCAGGAGGTTTTATGTGCCAAGGCAGGATTCACAGACTTAAACGACTTAATGTCAGTTGTTACAAAAATAGTTAATTTAATAGCTGCTCGCCCCTTTCACAAGTGAGAATTTTCTGCACTTTTACTGGAGGTTGATTCCACCTACAGAGGACTGCTGATGTGCAATAATGTAAGATGTCTGAGCCGAGGCAAAGTTCTTGAGTGCTTTGTGGAGTGCTTTGAAAAAATTAAGGTATTTCTTGAGGATAAGGATCTAGGAAACTTTTCTCAGCTCAATGATGATAAGTGGGTCAACACCCTGATATTTTTTACAGATCTCTCTGTTCATATTAATGAACTGAACTTAAAGTTACAAGGTTTTGGCAAAAGTATGATGTTACATTTGCATACATAAAGCTTTTGAAAGTAAACTTAAAATTTTCAAACGAGATGTAGAAACTAAAACTTACAAGTGTTTTCCTCGAGTAACAAAGTATTTTGAGAAGGCCAGTGCAACTGTACAAAATGAAATGGAACTCTTGCATATAGTGTACCAGCATGTTTCAGACTTGTTACTTGACCAGTTCAGTGATAGATTTAATCAAGTTAGAAACCTAGAACAGACCATAAAAATAATTAAGTATCCTGATGTAGTAGTCTACAGTAGTTTGGAATTAAATGGCTTCCAATGGATGCAAATTGATGATTTGGAGATGCAACTTGCAGAATTTCAAGATAGCATCTGGGCTCAGGTGTTTGTCAACTTGAGGTCAAAGCTTGAGAATCTGGAAAGGTGCCGCTTGGAGAATCAAGAGGAGTGCCACTACAAACAGGAAATTTGGAGTGCCTGGAACCCATTACCAGACACTTTTAGCATCCTGAAAAACATAACAATGGCTTTACTCACAACTTTTCCCTCTATGTACTTTTGTGAGACCTTATTCTCAGGGTTAAATAATATCAAAACCAGCAAAAGAAACAGATTGACAGATGAAGTTGGTAGCACTTGCTTGGGCTTGAAGTGTACAAAATACCAACCTTCAATTGAAGTTTTAGTCAATGAAATTCAGCAACAAAAAAGTCACTAATAGGCAGGTTAGTTAAAGAATTCCCTCTCCTCCTCACTTATCTTAGTTCACAGCACCCGACACAAGTTAAATAATATCAAGACCAACAAAGGAAACCCACTGACAGATGAACAAAGAAGTCACTAAGCAGGTAAGTTAAATAATTAGTTTTTGGTTTATTAAATATAGTTATATATTACAATTATACATTTTTGTTATTTAAACTATAAATATCGCAATATTATGTTTTTTTTTTCTTGAAGTGACACACCACCTGAGTTATGCTAGTTTTTTTGGCGAATTTTGACACACCAAGCTCAAAAGGTTGCCCATCACTGGCTTAGGCAGTCAGACATCTTTAGCGCTGTCACCACCACTGCTGTGCTTGCCAGCTATGTGCTCCCCCTGTGGGAGCACACTGACCACCAGGGGCAGCTCCTGCATTGAGCGTATGCCCCCTGGTGGTCAGTGTGTGCCATAGCAACCAGTCGGTCTGCTATCAGGCCAAAATTGGCTCTTAGATATTCTCTGAGGGGTCCCGTATTGTGAGAGGGCTCAGGCCAGGCCAAGGGATCCCACTAGTGCATGATTGGAGCCGGGGTGGGACAAGGAGGTTGGCCAGCTGTGGAGGAACTGCAGAAGGACTCCAAGGCATGGCCGGCCTGTCTTGCTCAGTCCCGATTGGCTGAACCCTAGCAGCAAGCTAACCTACCAGTTGGAGTGTCTGCTCCCTGGTGGTCAGTGCATATCATAGTGAGATTTTGAGTGGCCTTAGCATATCATTAGCATATTATGCGTTAATTGGTTGAACAGATGACCAGACACTTAGCATATTAGGTTTTTATTATATAGGATATACACACTGTATTTTTTTTTAATCTTTATTGTTTGGTTTATTAATTACATTGTTCCCTTTTTTTTTTCACCCTATAGTTCCCCTCTACCTGGTACCCATCCCACCCTCCGCCCTCACCCCCCTCCACTGTCCTTTCCCATAGTTGCATGATTTTTGTCCAGTCTCTTGCTGCACTTCCCACACCCCCTTTCTCCCCAAGAGACACACACTCTGTATTTTATCTGTTCATCTGTTGATGGACACTTAGGTTTTTTCTACCCTGTAGCTATCCTATCTAATAAAATAGTAATATGCAAATTTGACCATATCTTCACTATGCCCACAAGCCACACCCACACCCACCAGCCAATCAGGAGCAGATTATGCAAATAAACCAAACGAAGATGACTGTTGCCACTGAGCAGGAGGAAGGCTTGGAAGCCAAGCTTTCTACCTGCAGTTGCTGGCCTAGGCCTCCACTCAATTCTACAAAGTTTCAATGATAAAAGATACAGAAATGGTGGCAGCCACTGAGCTGGAGAGAACAGAGGCTTGGGTTTCCCTGGCAACAGAGGAAGCCAAGCTTTCCTCCTGTCTTTGCCGGCCTAGGCCTCCACTCTAGGCTACAAAGTTTCAAACAGAAATGGCTGCTGCCACGGAGCAAGCAGAAAGCATGGCTCCGCTCTAGGCTACAAAGTTTCAATTGTAGACATAAATTAATCCCAGATCCCAGGGACTACGTTTGGGTCGCTGGGGGGCGTAGCTGGCCTGCAAACTTCCACAGGCCTCTCGCCCAGGCTGCTCCTTGCCCCAAGGGAACCCGTACCCTGATCTGGGACACTCTTCAGGGCAAACCAGCTGGCCCCCACCCATGCATCAGGCCTCTATCCTATTTAATAAAAGAGTAATTTGCAGGTTGACCATCACTCCAACACCCAAGAGGGCTGCCCCCGTGTAGTTAAAGATCCTTCCCCCATGTGGACACAGATGGCCACCACAAGATAGCCAGCAGGGAAGGGCTGTTGGGAGGTTCCAGGCCTGCAAGGGAGGGTAGTTGTGGGAGATCAGGCCAGCAGAGGAGAGCAGTTGGGAGGGACCAGGCCTGCAAGGGAGGGCAGTTGGGGGTGATCAAGCCTGCAGGGGAGGGCAGTTAGGGGTGATCAGGCTGGCAGAGGAGGGAAGTTGGGAGCAAACAGGCTGACAGGAGCAGTTAAACATCAATTAGGCTGGCAGGGTAGTGGTTAGGGGGTCAACATGCTGGCAGGCAGAAGTGGTTAGGGGCAATCAGGGAGGCAGGCAGGTGAGCAGTCTGGAGCTAGCAGTCCTGGATTGTGAGAGGGATGTCCGATTGCCCGTTTAGGCCCGATCCTGGTAGTCAGACATCCCTCGAGGGGTCCCAGATTGGAGAGGGTGTAGACTGGGCTAAGGGACATCCCCCGCCCCCCTGCATGAATTTCATGCACCGGGCCTCTAGTTGTGAATAATGCTGTGATGATCATGGGTGTACAAACATCTGTTTGAGTTCTTGCTTCCAATTCTTTTGAGTATGTACGTAGGAGCAGAATTGCTTGATCAGTTTTCCACAGTGGCTACACCATTTTACATTTCCACCAAGAATACACAAAGATTCCAATTTTTCCACATCCTAACCAACACTTTCTATTTTGTGTTTCTTGATAACAGCCATCTAATTGAATGTGAAATGGCATCTCATTGCGGTTTCGATTTGTATTTTCCTAATGGCTAGTGATATTGAGAGTATTTTCATATGTTTATCAGTTATTTGTGTATCTTCTTTGGAGTAATGCCTATTCTAGTCCTCTGTCCATTTTTTAAATTGGATTATTTGTTATTTTGTTGTTGAGTATGTAGGAGTTATTAATATTCTTTTTTACTGATAAGATCCCGGTGAACACAGATGGTAACTGGAAGCAACACGATGCCTCTGGGTCTTGGAGTGAGTGGGAGGAATGGATGAGAGCTGTTTGAAAAGCTGGATGCCCTCCCATTCCCTGACCTGCCTCAGCAGGAGTTTAGGTTAAAGGGTGGGTTAGCAGAAGGATCATTTTATTGATGAGTTCATATGAAAAGGTGTAGGATGGATCTGTGATCTGAAAGCTATGTCTTTATAACATACTGAAGTAAATAGTATATAAGGTCTTCACACCTCTTCACTAGGCCTCTAGGTATTCTGGGGGACAGATCCTTGAGCCAGCTCCCAGAGGGTAGTTCTGAATGTATTGGTCTGCTCAACTGACCACACAGGACATGGGGAGTTAGAAAAACTGGTCATAGCCTTTATATGTGTAAACATTTGTATTTTTTATAAGAGAATGTAGGCCTTGCTAACTTTTTTTTTTCCCTGAGCAATAACATTATTATCCTTTTCTAATGTCAGGAATAAAGATTTTTTTTTTAACTTAAAGGCCAAGAAAGGGATTGGGATGGGGTTTTTTAAGTGATAGGAGGCATTTTCTTAGAAGGTAATTGTGATTCTTAGTCATTTTTGGTTGTGGTTAACCCTATGGCAGAAAAAGAAGTGGCTTTAAAACTAGAACAAAAGTCAGAATTCTAGCTCTGAGACTTACTAGCTATCGGGCCTGGTTTTGAGGTCCAGCTTCACCACTGACAAGCTGTGTGACCTTTACGTTTCAATTTTTCTCACCCATAAAATGGGAATACTAATATTTACCTCATAGAGTGCTGGAAGGATTAAATAAAGTAAGAGATGAGAAATGTTTAACATGTGCTGGATTTGTGAATGAACACTCAGGAAGCATCATCTGTTATTATTGGAACCTATATTATCTTTAGCTTTCTTTTTTTAAAAATTTATCTTTATAGTTAAAAGTATTACAGATATCCTCCTTTCTCCCCCATTGACCTCCTCCATCCCACTTCTCTCCCCTCCCCAGGCCTTCCCTGCACTATTGACTGTCCATGGGCTATGCATATGTGCATGTAAGTCAACCAATGAACTTACATGCATATATGCATAGCCCATGGACAGGCAATTAACTTTGATGGGCTCCCATTTTGAGAGGCGTAATACTTAGAAGAGTAAATTGCTAAAGTGGTGTGGGTGTGTATGAGAGAGGAGAGATAGAGATAGAGATAGAGATAGAGATAGATAGATAGATAGAGAGATAGAGAGAGAGTTAATATATACTAATCTCTTAATTTCTGGTCAATGTAGACTGGGGACTTCAAGGTTTGGAGAGAACATTTTTCAGAACAGATCTAAGTTTCTAAACTACTCAAATGCTGAATTACTGTGGGCTACTCTATCATCTATTAAATTACTAATTCTTATTTAGATATGGCTAGTTTGTGAATTATGTGACTATTTTTCAACACAGTTTATATCTGAAAACTGAGTATTCAACTAGCTAATTATGAATACCACTATATAGAGTGTCTCCCCCAAAAAGTATAAACACACTTTGAATAATTATAAAGGCAGAGTTTATGAAAATAGATTTCATTTACATTTAACGGCTACCAGGTGTTGAAGCATGTATATATATTTTTTGGGACATCCTATATTATTTTCTCCATTCTATTCCTGTAATGAAAATATTAATAGTAAAGACAAAATTGATGATAACAAGTTGGACTGGGTGATTCACCAAGTTTCAGGAAATATTTCCCCTGTGTAAATCAATATACTTGTCAGGATGCCAGTCTGAGATGCCTCTGGGTGATTCAGGTGATCATACTCAAGTGAGGTTATTCAAGCTGGTTTATCAGACATTACCCCTGAGGCCTGCTGGGCAGCTGATTTTTTCTCTCTCTAGGGGAAATGAGTTCATTATAAAGAGAACAGCATGTGTCATACTGATTCCAGGAATCTTAAGTGTTTGACAGAATATTTTTGAAAAAAATAAATTAACTCAAATATTTGGAAGTCAGGCTTTGGAAAGCTTCTTCTGAAAATAGTTGCAAAGCTGCTGGTATTAAGACTCTTTGATTGCAAGTAACTGTAGAAGACTCTGGCTAGCTTAAGCAAAAAGAAAATGTATTGGACAGATACAAGGTTATCTTATTCATTTAAGAAACTGACGACCAGCCAAATCATGAAAAGGATGGAGAGTAGCAGAAGTTTGTAGAATTCTGCTATCAATGTCTCTGCTCCAAGAAACCCTCATCTCAGTGTCATTTCTAGAGAATTGAATAGGGATGGTTTGAGCCATTGTTTAGAATTCTCCTTGGACTTAAGCCATCTTCTAGTCCAGACAATGCAGCTGAGCACCCAGTTCACTCAATCCAAGCAGCCCTGGAGAATGAGGCAAGAAACCCAAAAGGGGCATCTCCCACAGAGTATTTACCTCTGAATTGCTTTGTTTTTCCTCCCACCCTTAAAGACCTTGGTAAATTTTTGTTCCACTTTTTGCTCAGTGAAGTTTAATAAGTGCTTGCCCCTAGCTCTGGACACTTGATCAATGATTTTCTTTCTTCTTCTTTTTCAAATACATTTTTATTAATTTCAGAGAGGAAGGGAGAGGGAGACAGAGACAGAAATATCAATGATGAGAGAGAATAATTGATCAGCTGCCTTCCGCACACCCCCTACTGGGGATTGAGCGTGCAACCCAGGCATGTGCCCTTGACCGGAATCAAACCCGGGATCCTTCCATCTGCAGGCCCACGCTCAAGGCACTGAGCCAAACCAGTTAGGGCTGATTAATGATTTTTAAGAAGTTTTGTCAATATCAGCAATTCTACTTAATAAATCCATTAACAGCTATCTTTGGGTAAGTTCCTCTTGTAATGTCTGTTCTTGATCAACTCTTTGCTTGTTTTTTCTTTTCCCCCTTTTTTGCTGTTTTGAAATTTTTATGTATAGGTTCTACATTGGTTGGCTTGGGATTATTACACATCTTTGAATGCATAGGCTGACAATCAGATGAAAGAGTGGATGAGGTCATGAACTGGTACAGTCTGAATCCTGATTTGAGTTTATTGTCTCAAGCATCCTCTCATCAAACCTGTTATTGCCTTTGTCCTGGAGGAACATTTTCCCTCAGTTGTCTTCTCTCCCTCTTGACCTTTTTTTGAGAGAGACCTTTTATTAGGGAAGCATTATTTCTTCATTTTGAAAAATTATGAACTGTATAATTTATACACAAAAATAAGTAAGATCACACTATTTTTCCTCTGGTGATAACCATTTGGTGATTTTTGTGTTCATAATTTCCTTACTTAAAAGAATATAATAAGTTGAATAGAGTCTCATGAACATGGTTTACAAGATACCTTTCTGGAGAAATCAGTGGGCAAAGGCTTGACTAAGTCCTGGGAAAGTCAAAACCTCCTATAGGCCAGGAATGTGGGCCACGGATGTCTAGAGGAAAAATAGGTGGAAGGAATGCAATTCTGTGTTTTCTATCCCTAGCTCAGCCAATCCCAACACTCAAGGGTAGGTGAAAAACAGTGGTCTCAAAGTATGGTCCCTTGGCCTGCAGCATCAGTATCATCTGGGAACTTGTAAGAAATTCCTAGGTCTCAGATCTGGAGTTGAGCTCATCAGTTTGTTTTAACAAGCCCTACAGTGATTTTGGTACATGCTAAAGACTTGAGTTACATTGGATAGAAGCATACACGCCACATATCTTCAACTGATCTAGGTTGTAGGGCATACAGAAGAAAGCACGAGCTCAATTAATTAGCATATGGTCAAAATAGGTTAAGTATAGATACCTATATATATAGGTAATAGCCAGGATCGCTAGACATTCATTCCTTCATTTAAAAGGTAGTACAAGACAGCAGGCATTTGAAGGATGGCATCCCTCATCATGACTGACTTGGTGACACTGCTTTAATCTGGACTATTGTCCTCTAAACCTGGTGTACAATTATTAACTCGGGATCTCCATTCACCATTCCACCTTGAGTTTACCTTCAGTTCTCTGCTTTTTCTTTTCCTCCTTGTTTTCCCTTTTCTTGATTTACCCTTTTGTTTTGGTGAAGCTCAACAACATTCATTAGTTTCTTCCAAAAGACTGTGGGATGTAAATTTTTGGAGTCCTGGAGTGTCTAAAAATGTCTTCATTCTTTCTTCATACTTGATTGTTTAGCTAAATTTAGAGGAATGTTGAAGACATTGCTCCATTGCTTCTTGTTTTTGTGTTCTTGTTTCTAGTGTTACTGTTGAGAAATCCAAAGCTTCTGATTCCTGTGTGTGTGTGTGTGTGTGTTTTGGTAAATGATCTGTTTTTTCATCTCTTAAGCATGCAGAATCTTCTATTTGTCCCCAGAGTTTTAAAATTTCACAAGAATATAGCTTGGTATATGGGCCTTTTTTAATGGGATTAAAATACTAATTGTGCTGTGCATTCAGAGGTTCTTCCAATTTGGAAACTTGTATCTTTTCATCCTGGGAATTCTTCTATTGTTTTGTTGACTTCGATTCCATCATTTTTTTTTCTGTCCTCTCTGTAGTTCCTGTTTGTTTTGGATGCTGTATCTCTTAAGTTGGTTGCCTTTTAAAATTTTTCATGTTTTATCCTCTTTTTCTTGCATGGTCTCTCTCTCTCTCTCTCTCTCTCTCTCTCATAGCCTCCCACTCTTGCTTCATGAATGCTACATTCTCTTTTATCTCTCTGAGGATATTAGTATTTATGGAGTTTTTTTTCACTGTTTTCTTTAAATTGCTTTTTTATTTTTTAGTTTCCTCAGATGTCTGACTTGGTTGTTTGCTCATGTTAAAGAGTTAAGAACTAAAAAGCTGATTAAAAGCTTATGCTTCTATCTGCAGAACTTGTCATTCTTGAACTTCATAATAGGTGAATCATTTGTTGGAGAGCTCCTGATATTAGTATTTTTTACATTTTGTTCTTTTAGCAAGTTTTCCAGAGACGATTCCTTCATTATCCTGTTTGGCTCCCAGAAATCTGTACCTGAGTTGGGGCGGGGGTGGGGTGGGGGTGGGGGAAGGAATGGGACTCGGGACTTAGCATTCAGGTTCTCAGACCTCATCCTTCCATTCTTCCTTATTTGCAAATCCTTGGCTGGGATACTGAGTGTTGACAAAATGCATGGTGTCTCCTTCATAGCTTTCTTCTCTGACATTCAAGGGAGTTGGTCTGGGCCTCTCTGTAGGCCTAAAGACATTTCTGCTATAATACCCTTTATACATTACTGACAAAAACACATATTTTGCAAAATCATGCTTTTAAGGAAAATGGGATTAGGAGAACACTACTTAAATTTTTGTAATTTTATAATCAGTGCAATAAAAAAAATCAATAACAATTCTAATAAACAGTAGCACAGTTAAATCTCATGCATTAGCTTCCAGCATCATATAGTAGATTCTCTGCAGCTTAAACTGAGATGGGTTCTTGAAAGTATTTCCTTCTAACAGAGATTGATATAAAAATGAAACTCTGATCTGACACAGGCCTAAGCATGCTTTCACTGACGTTTTTAAATACAGGGGAAATGCCTTTGTAGTTCCCACATCTGCACTCTCAGTCCCCTCAGATGGCTCCCGTAATAGAGAATGTTGAGGTTCCTGAAGTTACTAAACCAGCCAATATTGAAAGTAAAGACTTTTTTAAAAAAGGATTTTATACACTGTTAAGGCTTTCTCTTTAGTTGAGAAATTTTGCCCCTGATAGTTTCAAAATGCCTGGGAGAGCCCAGCTGGTGGGCTTAGTGGTTAAGTGTTGACCTATTAACCAGGAGGTCATGATTTGATTCCTGGTTAGGGCACATGGCTGTGTTGTTGCTCCATCCCCAGTGGGGGCAATGTAGGAAGCAGCTGATCAATGATTTTCATCAGTGATGTTTCTATCTCTTTCTGAAAGTAATACAAATATATTTTTAAAAAAGAATTCCTTTTTAAAAAAATGCATGAGAGAGATTATATATGAATCTATATAGTTATACTGTATTTTTATATTGCATCATACCCCTATATACCAGTTGTGTTAGAATTAGTTCTCATTAAAGAAACATGATATACCTAAGTGGACTATACACCTCAGTTCTGTGGGCCATGTCCACCCCAGGACATACTGCTCTAATCTGAAAATCCTGGGAGAGGCCTCGCAGAATGCTGGGAATTCCTTCAGCTGAAGTGAGTACTGTGCTGGAGCTCTGCCCCTCCATCTTTGCCCAGACTCACTAAATTTTGGGTGTTGTGCTTGTGGAGTGCAGTATGTTTCCTCACAACCCTCATATTTTTATTCTTGTTGTTTTCAGGAAAATTTTAGAGAGGGCAGTGGAGTATTAACATGTCACTCCACCGACTTTATCCAAAGTTCCCAGGAACAGTAGTCTCTGAGGAAGGTGAATCAGTTATCTGGAATTTTATAAGCTGAGAGGTTTGCTTCAGCCGCAGGGACTTCTGAGGAAAAAGGATATAAGGCGGTAAGCGAGAGGGACAGAGAGGTAAAGGAAGCATTTTTTGGAGGCATCATAGACATGAATTGTGTTTTGGCTTCTTGACAGTTATTATTGCTTTTTTTCTAAACAAAATATTTGACGTATATGAAACTCAATTTTCATTTTCTTTTGTGGCTCTTTTTCAAAGGGTGGCGATTTCTAAAACCTGAATTATCTGCCATGTACAGAACTACATGTATCTCTTAGTCTTTATGGCATTTCATAGTTAGTTATTATACTCTAATAGAACTTCACTAATAATTTAAAAGTTTGTGGATATGAAAAAAAAGTTTAATTAATTTACTTGTCAAAATGTGCTTAGTAAAGCATAGTTTACCAACTCTCTTGAGTATGGACCCAATAGGGCATGAGCAAACCAGACCAGCTCTCTTATTTGAATATTTCTCGTTATTTGCCAACATTTAAAAAATTATTTAATTACATCTGTAGTGGGCATGAAACAGGTTCTCAGCACAGGTATTAAGCTATGCCTATTTTTTTAATTGAACATAAGTTCTATGTCAAGCCCTTATTTTTTAGAAGTTTAACTTCAGCTAAATCAGGATTTCTTCAATCGCTTTAGGCTCTTGCTTCCCCTACTGCCTGCCCATTCACCTTCAGGTCCCAGGCACGCCAAGACTTCCTAGGAGGTGCAGTTGGGGTGGGAACAAGCTGTCTGCCCTCAAGTGGCTGTCATCTGTTTTCAAGGTATCAAATGTAAGTTGGATCTTTGTTCATCAGACACAACGTTGCTCTTGTGTCTGCCTTGTTCTGTCCCAAGGCCTCTCCAGACTATTCTTATTTAGCCTTGGGCACACACATTACAAATGGATGTCCTTCTCAGAGATATTTATCAACAAGTAACTCTCCTGTTTTTTCATCTTATGACTCCCAGTCTTCCACAGCTAAGAAAATCCATATTTCCCCTAGGTTAGGAAAAACTGGATTTTATATAATCATTCATTCTCTTTAATACATTTGGTAATATGTACTTTTTAATAATATACTCAAAAGAACAAGCTAATACAATGATCTGCTTTTCTACAGAAGCATCCCTCTTTGCAGGTAGGAGATGCTTAATGTTCAATCTGAGTTGGAATGATTAGCAATGAAAATAGTACCATTTTAATATGTGAAAATAGTACCCACAAAAATTACGTTGGAACTTGGAATATATATTAATATTTATTGTGTACTCTAGAGTCCTAATTTTAGTTTGGTATTATATTTCTCCTTTATGGATATTATTTCTATATGTCCCTGTGGGGAATGGAAAGTTGATGACAGAGAGAGATGTCACTGGCATTGACTCTAATGAAGATATGAGTCTTGAAAGTCTGAATCTGGGTTAAGAATTGGGAATATCTGATATTAGTACACATTCCCTTGAAAGGAAGCCCATCTGTTTCCAGGAATATGTAGTAGACCTACTTTCTCATATTCTTCCTAAGAAGTACAACTAAAGCCCTGACATTATGTATAAAACAAACATAAGAGGACTCTGGAGAGAAGAGGAGGATCAGTTAGGAACCTTGGGACCTGGTGAATGACACAATGGTGAGTTCCCTGGGCTTTCTTTTTGCCCCATATATTTCAGACTCAATACAGGAGAAGAGAGCAACCTAGAAAATGCCAATGGGTGCAGACAAAAACAAAAGTCCCAAGAAAATCCTGAATTTTCTAGCCAGAGGACTAGAAAAGGGACAGTCTCACAGAATTTTAGATAATAACCATTGACTCCAAGCAAATTGCAGAAAAAAACACAGTCCTACTATCCCACCTGAAGCTGAAACCAAGTGAGGAGCCTAACTTCCATCCTTATGAAGTTATAGCCAGGAAGGCACCCCAACATCCCACTGGGCTAGTGTCAGAGAAGGCTAAGTAGGGAGCTGCAACTTTCATCCCTGAAAGGCAATAATGAACCACTAACCCACCCCAGTCCTTGTGGTGTCAGTGGGCCACATGCAGATCCTGAAGTTACACTTCCACCTAATGGTCAGGAGGTGTCCCTTCCCTTTCCCACTAGGATGATGCCAGAGGATGCCTAATGGAGATTTAGAACTTTCACCAACACTCAGTGGTAACAAGGCCACCTCTTCCCCTCACCGTGTCAGAAGAGTCTAAATGGAGAGCAATAATGAGCCATCCTTTTCCAGACAGCTTGAATCCCTACTCCTGCCTAGTAGTAGTAACAAGAAGCTCCTCCTACTCTGGGTGTCAACTGAGGACAAATGGAGGACCTAGACTTCTTTCCCCACCTGAAAATTAAAGAAAAAAAGAATATTGAAAGCAGCTAGAGAAAAATGATACATTATCTAATATCTAGGAAAAAACAATTCGAATGACAAGCAAATTTCTCAGTAGAAATCATAGAGGCCAGAAGAGAGCGACACAACCTTTTTCAAGTGCTAAAAGGAAAGAACTGACAACCCCAAATTCTATATCCTGTGAAAATATTCTCCAGGAATGAGGAGGGAATCAAGATATCTTCAGATTATGAAAAACAAAGAAAGGTTATTGCTAGCAGACCTACTCCAAGTGAATGGCTAAAGGAAGTTCTTTAAACAAAACAGAAATGGTAAAAAAAGGAAACAGACATCAGGAAGAAAAAAAAAAACCATGGAAAGAGCAAAATTATGGGAAAACAATAAGCTTTTCTTCGACTTTTTTTTTTTTTTAAAGGAATAGTTTATTGATTTTTAGAGAGAAGGGGAGGGAGAGAGAGAGACACAGCGAATTGAGAGGGAAACATTGATCATGTCTTTTGCATGCCCCCTAGTGGGGATGGAGCTGCAATCCAGGCATGTATCCACACCGGGAATTGAACCAGCAACGTTTCTGTGCATGGGACAATATCCAGTCAACTGAGCCAGGTACACAGGGCTCCTTCTATTCTTGAGTTTTCCAAAGTATGCTTGATTATTAAAGGAAATATTTTAAAAGTCTTATGTGGTTCTCAGTGTATGGAGAGGAAATAACACAATGATATTATAAATGGGGGAGAGTAAAGGAATGTAAAGAGCGGTAAGTTTCTGTTCTCTACTCAAACTTGTAAAATGTTGGCACCAGTAGACTCTGATAAGTTATTCTATTTAATGAAAGCATAATATGCTAAGTGTCTGGTTGTTTGGTTGTCTGTTCAACTAATCAAAGCATAATATGCTAATTATATGCTAAGGCGGCACAACCACTGCTATGACGTGAGCTGACCACCAGGGGGCAGACACCCTGACTAGTAGGTTAGCTTGCTGCTGGGTTTTGGCTGATCGGAACTGAATGAGATGCTCATGAGCCCTCCCGCAGTCCCTCCCCGACTGGCCAACCTCCTGTGTCCTTCCCCTGCTCTGATCTTGCACCGATGGGGTCCCTTGGCCTGGCCTGCACCCTCTTGCAATCCAGGACCCCTTGGGGGATGTTGGAGAGCTAGTTTTGGCCCAATCCTGGCCAGGTCGAGGGACCCCATTGGTGCACGAATTTGTGCACTGGGCCTCTAGTGTATACATAATGTAATGAGTGCCTAGAGGAAACGAACAGAGCTTTACAAGGATAAACACTTAAGAACACTAGAGATAAATTAATATGGAATTCTAAAATATATTTAAGCAACCTACTGGAAAGTAGGAAAAAGAAAACAGGGAAACAAAAATGCAGAGATATCAAAAATAAACTACAAAAGTGAAATGCCAGATTTGTCTTAATATTTTAACAATTACATTAAATGTAAATTATTTAAACATACAAATTAAAAGACAGATTGGTACAGAGGATTGACCCAACCATATGTTGTAGAGGAAACTCATTTCAGTTCAAATGATGTAGGTTAAAAGTAAAATGATGGAAAAGTATATACAATGAAAAACTTCCACAAAAGGAAAGAGAAGTGCCTGTATTATTATCAGATAAAGTAGACTTGGAGCAAAGAAAATTACCAAGGACAGAGAGGGACATTACCTATAATAATAAAAGATTAATATGCTAATTAGACTGGACATCCTTCTTGATGAAACTGGGGTGGGAGGGAAGCCAGCCTGGGTCCCAGGTGCCTGCACTCAGCCTGAGGGAAGCCAACCTCAGTCTCGGGTGCCTGCTCGTGGCCCGAGGAGGGAAGCCCAGATCCCAGGTGCTGGAGGGAAGTCAGTGCTGGCAGCCAGGGGAAGAAAGGCCTACTTTTGTACAAATTTTTGTGCATCGGGCCTCTAGTATAATGATAGAGAAGTTAATCCACAAAGAAAACAGTAATCCTGAGTGTGTTCACCATGCAACAACTGCAAATATATAAAGCCACAATGATAGAACTGAAAGGAAAAAATAGACAAATTCACAATTCTAGTTGGTGACTTTGATACTTCTATCAACAATCGTAGAACAATTAGAGAGAAAATCATCAAGGATATAGGAGAGCTCAACAACACCTGTTGGTTGATACTGACAGGGCCTAATTGATATATAAAACACTCTAAGTAACAATATATTTCTTTTTAAAAAAACCCATAGCACATATACCAAAATAGAACATATCCTGAACCATAAACTGAGCCTAAACAAATTTAAAAGACCTGAGATAAGATAAAGAATGTTCTCTGACCACAATGGAATAAAACTAGAAATGGCTGTCAGAAAGACAATGGAAAAACTCTCCAAATACTGGGAACTAAACAGCAGATGTACATAATGGGTGAGTCAAAAAAGTTTCAAGAGAAATAAAAGAATACACTGAATTGAATGAAAATGAACCTGCCACATGTGAGACAAAACTAAAGCAGCACTAAGAGGGAAATTTGTAGCATTAAATGGTTACGTTAAGAAGAAGTACACAGCCTTGGCTTGTGTGGCTTAGTTGGTACACCAAAGGTCGTGGGTTGCACATCCGGAAAATAACTGACCAATGTTTTTGTCTCTCCCTAAAAATAAAGGGGGTGGGGAAGGAAGCACATAGATTATTTGTGTAAATTCTTGATGGTGATACGAAAAGGCATTGGTACAGCAAGTGTGAGCTTTTCATATTCTGGGAGACCCTAACACGTAGTGGACAAGGTTACCTGGGCATCAAGGGAAGCTGTGCTCCTAAGATATTCTGAATCTGCTCCTGTCCTGCATGATTATTTTGCTTTCTGTATGTTTTTTTCTTATCCTTAGTTTGAAAGATATTGGGAGCTATGTTAGAGTATAGGATAAACTGCTATAACAATGATATCCCCAAATATAGTTGCTTAAGTAAGTTAAAAGTGTATTTCTTTATTATTTAACAGTACAGTGGTTATTGTTGATATAGTTTGCTGAGACTATTCAGCTCCAGGAGGTCATTTATGATTGAGGTTCCATTCATCTCTTTATGTAGAACTGTCCAGTAGAAATTTCTGCATGATGGAAATATATCTGGACTGTCCAATATAATAGCCACTAGCACATTTGAAATTGGTAGCCTTAATTTTTAGTTTTATATAATTACTAGAGGCCTGGTACATGAAATTTGTGCATGGGGGTTGGGGATGTCCCTTAGCCCAGCCTGCACCCTCTCCAATCTGGGACCCCTCGAGGGATGTCCGACTTCCTGTCTAGGCCCGATCCTGGTAGGATGAGGCATAAACAGGCAATCGGACGTCTTTTTCACAATCCAGGACTGCTAGCTCCAAACTGCTCACCTGCCTGCCTCCCTGATTGCCCCTAACCACTTCTGCCTGCCAGCCTGATCACTCCTTAACCACTACCCTGCCAGCCTAATTGATGTTGAACTGCTCCTTTGCCAGCCTATTTGCCCCCAACTTCCCTCCTCTGCCAGCCTGGTCACCTCTAACTGCCCTCCCCTGCAGGCTTGATCACCCCCAACTGCTCTCCCTTGCAGGCCTGGTCCCTCCCAACTGCCCTCCCCTGCTGGCCTGATCTCCCACAACTGCCCTCCCCTGCAGGGCCTAAAACCTCCAACGGCCCTCCCCTGCTGGCCATCTTGTGTCCACATGGCGGCAGGATCTTTGACCACATGGAAACAGCCCTCTTGTGTGTTGGAGTGGTGGTCAATCTGCAAATTACTCTTTTATTAGATAGGATACTGAATTTAAAGTTAAAATTAAACACATAGAAGTGGCTACTGTGCCCTATATTAGACATTTCAGCTGTGGATATTGTTCTGTTCTACATGATTGAAGCTGATTCACCAGTACATTTTTATTCTAATCCCCAGAAAGGCGAAAGACCAGAAGTGGAGGGCAGGTAATACCTTTTAGGGCAAGCAAAAGTAAAATCACATCAATTCTACTCATATTTCATTGGTGGAAACTTGTCACTGGTTCAGGGTTTCCCAACACAGTGGTTAAGTTTTCTGTGATTTACTAGGAGGGCTTTTAAGACACAGTGAATATGAGTCATAAGCTATTATTTCTTACAGCAAAGGATACAAAGCAAACTTAGCCAAGGGAAAGACACATGGGCTGAATTCTGGAGAAAATCAGGCACCAGCTTCTAAAAGTTCTCTCCCAGTGGACTCAAACAGGATGCACTTAATTCCTTTAAACAATGAGTTGTGACAACATGTGTTTGCCAGGGAAATTCATTAGCAACCCAAAGTTTTTATTGGGGCACTCTCTGCTTCTCATGTATTAAACTTTCAGATTCTTAGTAGGAAAGCAGATAGTGCATCTAAATCATATTGTTTGAAGACACACTTTAGGCTCTTATTATTTGAGGGAAGTTCTACATTGGTATAGGGAACTGTTTACTATTCAAGTTCTCAGATACCAGCCAAAGGACATGCTTAGAAGCAGGCTTTTCTAGGATAGCAGACTTAGGCCTACCATGTTCTTTCTTCAGCACAGCCTACCTGCAAAGGAGAATGGTAGCCACGTGTCTAATTCAAATTCTACTAGTATACTTTGGGAGAAGTGGAGAATGGATTTGAAGGGTTAACTTGCAGTCTTCTATGTAACTTACACACTTTATGACTTTGCACAAATTTCTTAGACCTTCTGCTCCTTTGGTTAATACATGTGCTTTCATCACAGTACATCCATTGAACTGTGCTAGGCACAAAGTAAGTGCTCAAAAACAATTACTGTATTTTTCCGTGTATAAGACACTATTTTTTTTCTAAAATCATTAGACTGAAAATCGAGGGGCGTCTTATATAGCTGAGCAGGTGCATAGCTGCCCATACCTTGTCAAACAGGCTTCCTTCAATCATGAGCCTTATTGTTACTGATGTCAGCTGGTGCCATAATTGGAGGTAGAGATGGAGAGCGCACAGATACAGCAGGGGCCGGAGCGTTCTGAGCCCATAAAGATGTAAAAAAGTAAAAAGATAAATACAGGTAAGGGATTGTTTTACTCTGCAAAATTCAAACTGAATGTAATCAGCTATGCAAAAGAGCATGGAAATAGAGCAGCAGAGAAACAATTTGGACCTCCTCGCACTGAGTGTGTGATCAGGCAGTGGAGAAAACAGTAGAACAATTCCTTAAGATGCCAAAAAAGAAGAAGGCCTTAAGAGGAAAACCAGCAAAAGGGGCAAATTTGGAGCAGAGGCTTATGGATTATGGAGTAGCGCCAGAGTGGCTTATGTGTGTCAACAAAGCTTATTCACTGTCAAGCAAGAATGTTTGCAAGTGAAATGAACATTGTTGATTTTACAGGAAAGGCAAAATGGTGCTTCATTTTCATGAGGAGAGAAGGGTTGGCCATGAGAACACGAACAAAGTTAGCTCAGAAAATGCCTCCAGTATATGAGGAGGACCTCACATATATAGACAGTGATACAGAAGACAGCAGTGATACAATAGAAGTTGAAGAAATTGATATGTCTGGAATTAATAGTGATGAAGAAGAGAGCGTTGATGCAACAGAGGCTGAATAAAGTGATATGATGCATAATATCATAGTACTGGTATGTAAACATGACCTATGGTAATTACTAAATAAAACTGTGTTCTGTTTTATGTTTAAAATATTTATTTCTTAACTTTAGGTTGGAAAGGGGGGGTATTTTATACATGGGGGCATCTTATTAATTGAAAAATATAGTAGTTATGTTATTATTATCATCATTATTACTATTAGTCTTTTCTTAGAGAATGTAGGATGGTTTATCTCTTCCTTCCCATTCTTAAGTCACCAGAAACTGGGAAGTTTTATCAGCAGTGGAATCTGGACTACTGCCTTTCTGCAGCTTTCTCTCTTGCAGATATTTGAGTCATTTTCATAGTGTAACTTAAGTGCCCCTGGTCCCTAACTTTAGCATCCAAATATAATAAGCAGTGTCTTCATCTCAAGCCTTCTACAGAAAATTCAACATTTCCCAAATCTTCCTGAGTATTCTTGACTTTGCCTATCGCTTCTCTCTTTATTTTTTAAATTTAATAAATCTTTATTTTTCATATTATTACAATTGTTCCTCTTTTTTCCCTCATACATCCCCTCCACCTGATTCCCACCCCACTCTCTGCCCTTACCTACCCTCCACTGTCCTCATTTGTAGGTATATAATTTTTGTCCAGTCTCTTCCCGCATCCTCCACACCCCTTTCCCCATGAGAATTGTCAGCCCACTCCCTTTCGATGGCCCTGATTCTATTATATTCACCAGTTTATTCTGTTCATCAGATTTTTAACACTTGATTTTCAGATTCACTTGTTGATAGATATGTATTTGTTGTTCATAATTTTTATCTTTATCTTTTTCTTCTTCTTTCTCTTCTTAAATAATACCTTTCAGCATTTCATATAATACTGGTGTTGATAAACGCCTTAGCCTTTTCTTATCTGTGAAGCTCTTTAACTTCCCTTCAGTTCTTTGCTGGATAGAGTAATCTTGGTTGTAGGTTCTTGTTATTCATTACTTTGAATATTTCTTGCCACTCTCATCTGGCTTGCATAGTTTCTGTTGAGAAATCAGCTGACAATCATATAGGTGCTCCCTTGTAGGTAATGAACTGTTTTGCTCTTGCTGCTTTTAATATTCTCTCTTTGTCTTTTGCTCTTGGCATTTTAATTATGATGTGTCTTGGTGTGGTTCCCTTTGGATTCCTTTTGTTTGGGGTTCTGTGTGCTTCCTGGACTTATAAGTCTATTTCTTTCACCAGGTGGAGGAAGTTTTCAGTCATTATTTCTCCAAATAGGTTTTCAGTATCTTGCTCTCTTTCTTCTTCTGGTACCCCCATAATTCTGATGTTGGTATACTTGAAGTTGAAGTTGTCCCAGAGGCTTCTTACACTATCTTCAACTTTTTGGGTTCTTTTTTCTTTTCTGGTTGAGTGTTTTTTGCTTCTTTGTATTTCAAATCTTTGACTTGATTCTTGCGATTCCCTAGTCTGCTGTTGGGCCTCTGTATAATATTTTTTTTATTTTAGTCAGTGTATGTTTAATTTCTAGTTGGTCCTTTTTTATAGCCTCGAGGGTCTTGCTCATATCCTCGAGGATCTTGTTAAATTTATCGGCCTTTTCTAGGAAATTCTTGAAAAACCTTATAACCATGGTTTTGAACTCTATATCCAATCATTTGTTTTCCTCCATTTCTTTCGTTTGTGATCTGTTTCCTTGTCTTCGCATTTTTGCTGCTTCCCTGAGTTCGTAGGGTAGCTTTGTGTGCTAGTTGTACTATATGGCCCAGTGGCTCAGCCTCCTCAGTTACCTGAGGTGGACACTCTTGGTGCACCCCTTTGTGGACTATGTGTACAGCCTTGTTGTAGTTAAGTCTTGATTGTTGTTGGTATCACTGGGAGGAATTGACCTTCAGGCCAATTGGCTATGAGGATCAGCTGTGTCTGTGTAGGGAGAACTTCTGTGCTGGAGACAGCCTTATAAGACAAGACTTGCAAAATTGCAAAAACCTCTGTGCTCAGTTTGGATGGGGTGGAGTCTCAGGGCTGAGCAGACAGTCTTGGCTTCCCGTCAGCCCTGCCCTATGAGGCCTCTGGGTCTCAATGTCCCTTAGTAATAGCTGCAAGCACCTCTGAGAGAAAGCTATCCTCTAGTTTCTCCCACTGCCCGACAGTCCAGTTTCTTCCCCAATGAATCTGGATTCCCAGATTCTCGCCTGGAACGAGTTCAGCGCAGTCAGGAGCTTCTGTTTTCCTCCCACTAGAGAAAGCCAGTGGCATACTAAGCAGTCAGTCCTCTCTGTGAGCACTCACGTGAGTGCCTCCAGACCTCTGCCTTTCACGGCTCTCCTGAGTTTCCGCCTGACAGTCCAGATCCCCTCTTTCCCCCCTCCTGAATGAGCCTGGGTCCCCAGGGTCTTGCCTGGAACTGGAGTTCAGTGCAGTCAGAACTGGGGTTTAGCACAGATGGGAGCTTTTGTCTCCTTCCCGCTAGAGAAAGCCAGCCAGGCACCTAGCGCCTGTCCTTTTTGTGCTTGTCTACGTACCTCAGTCTTTTGCAGCTCCTCTGAGTCTCCGTGTGCTTTTCTCTTTCCTTCTAGTTGTAGAATTTCCACTCAGCCAGCTTTCCTGTGGTTCTGAATGATATTCATTTTGTTTTTTAGTTGTAGTTTTGAAATTGTTGTGCGAGGCAGCAGTTTAGGTGTTTACCTATGCCACCATCTTGGTTTCTCCTTGAGTAGTACTCTCCCACTTCTCTCTTTAAACGTTTACCTTTGATTTCTCTTCAATCACTTCTCTGAATCTTCATTTTTTTCAATATTACAGTGTCCATTTCCCTCCAAAAGTGGATATGAGCCTCCCTTTATTTGTCAGCGCTAGACTGGAACTAAGCTGCCATGGTGATGAATAAAGCTCAGGGAAGTTTAATGAGTAAGACTGAGATAAATTAAAATTCACTACTAGATATCACAGTGCCAGAAGTCACATCTGGTACAGGTGTTCCTTACCATCTGTCTTTCTGCCTATTGCCTCCCTGGCACCATCTGCCCTTTTGCTGGAACCTGCTAGAAAACTGAATCTCTTCTAGATACTGCCCCCAGATTCTGAGCTCCTTACCCCTCATGCCACCAGAAGAAACTAAAAAAATCCCCCAACATCTAAAAATCAAAAGTGAACAGAAAAGAAACTCAAAATCAAAAACATTCAAGGAAGTTATTCTTTATCTTTTCTATTACATTGGTGATTCTATTTAATCTATCTTCTAGACTCTTTCATAACTTGGATCCTACTGCTTCATTTCTACTACTTCCACCTTTGTGCCTCAGCAATTTGAGATTCCTTCAATTCCTTCTTGTTCTCTCCTTCTTCTAAGCCTTCCCATGTTCTATGTTCTCTGCTTGGGACACCCAACCCCTACTCCTGTCTCTTTAACTGACTCAATCCTATACATTCTTCTGATATAAGCTTAAATGTAATTTCTTCTGGGAAGCTTTTCCTGAAGCCTCAGTTTTCGATTAGACTCTCCTACTTTGTCTTGCCATAGTAGCAGTAATAGTTTCCTATGGCTGCTATAACAAATTACTACAAACCAGGTGGTATAAAACACAGAATTTTTTTTCCAGTTCTGGAGCCTCGATATCTGAAATCAAGGTGTGGGAAGGGCTGGGCTGTTTCTGAAGATTCTAGAGAAGGATCTTTACTTGCCTCTTCCTACCTTCAAGAGTGGAATCGGACTGCTACCTTCTTACAGCTTTCTCTTGTAGATTTTTGGGTCATTTACATAGTATAACTGAAGTGGTTGTTGTCTGCAATCATTGGTGTTCCTTGGTTTATAAATCTG
The DNA here is from genome assembly GCA_027563665.1 of Antrozous pallidus. Classification (NCBI taxonomy): domain Eukaryota; kingdom Metazoa; phylum Chordata; class Mammalia; order Chiroptera; family Vespertilionidae; genus Antrozous; species Antrozous pallidus. The sequence goes on along the minus strand of CM050521.1, from coordinate 73,423,862 downwards.
TCTCTTTAAAACATGCCTTAATCTTCACAGATTCCTTTCCTGTCTCTTCTCTTCTTATAAGGCCCACCCAGATATTTCTCCTTCCTCTGAACCTTCACACGTGCTATGCCCTCTGCTTGGGATACCCTACCCCCAAGATAAGATGTGGCCTCATCTTATCTTGATTACATCTGCAAAGATTTATTTCCAAGTGAGGTCACATTCATAGGTTCTGGGCGTTAGTACTTCAACTTTTTGGGGGACACAATTCAACTTACCATACTAGCAAACAATTTCTTGAAATTGTTTTCCCCAGACTGAAAGCTCATTCAGATCAGAGACCTAGTCTTTCTGATCCACAATTGTATCTCTAGGGCCCAGCCGAGAATCTGGCATATTGCAGATGTTCTGAGAATATTTCAATGAATGAATAAGGGAGTATTGTGTTTTACTCTTCCATCCAACCCCTACTTCTTCCTGCTGTCAAAGCCTTGGTGTCCTCTGAAATTCCTGAATCTTAGACACCAATCACCAAATCCTACTGAACTTGCTCCTAGCTATCTTTTGTTGATGGCTGGCATTGACTTCTCTTCTCTAGTCATTGCCACCACCCTAATTCAGAACATTGTCATCTCTTCTCTGGACTACAATGAAGGCCTCTGGAATGTTCCTCTGACATTCTCCTCCAGCCCCTTTCCTATCCATTTTTCCACACTGCAACTTGAGTAATCACATTAAAACGTAAATTTCATATGTCATTCTACTGCTTAAAACTTGTCATTGCCGAGAGAACCAAGATGGCGGCATAGGTAAAACACCTATCTTGCTGTCATACTCAACAATTTTAATACTACAACTTAACAAAAGAACAAACACCTTCCAGAATCACCAGAAAGCTGGCCGAGTGAAAATTCCACAAATAAAAGTGAAAAGAAGACACTGTGACTCGGAGGAGCGGCGGCGGACAGCGTTGAAAGATTCGTGCGGAGAGAGGTTTGGAGCGCGCACCAGCGGAGAGGGCGGGCAGCTGAAAACCGGCCAGTTTTCTCAAACGGGGAGACAAAGATGTCCCACTGGACTGATTCTCCAGCTCTGGGCGAAGTCCAGGGAACCCACTATCACACGGGGTGAAAACTGGACAGTGGGAGGGCACGCTGAAGCTTGGGTGCTGCAGGGGTCTCCCAGCTTGTGGAAAAGGCAGCTTGTGCGAACAGCTCAGCTGTGTGACCGCGCAGAGAGCGCTCTGCGACTCCCTCTCTCATTCGGAAAACCGTCAGACTGCTTTGTTTTACGACCCTGGGTGAGACATTGGGCATGTAGACTCATTTGGGAGAGTCTGAATTCCCCGGCAGCCGGTGGAGCTCCACAGCGGCTCTCTCTCAGAGGTGCTGGCAGCCATTGCCCCCGGCACAGAGTCCCTGGGGCCGCATAGGGCAGAGCTAATGCTGTCTGCTTGACCCAGAGACTCCGCTCATCCAACCTGAGCACAGCTGAACTTCACAGACAATTGGCCTGGAGGTCAACCCCTCCAAGTGCTAACAACGATTAACCTGAGCTTAACTTCAGCAAGACTGTGCAACCCATATCCACCTCAGGTAACTGGGGAGGCTGAGCCACTGTCCTTAGTAGGAAGTCTACCATACAAAGCTAATTGACCAACTCAGGGAAGCAGCCACCATGCAGAGACATGGAAAGAAATCAGATGTGAAAGAAATGGAGGAAAGAAAATGACTGGACATGGAATTCAAAACCACAGTTATAGGGTTTTTCAAGAGGCTCCAACAAAAGGTTGAGGCCTATAAGGAAATAAGCAAGACCACAAAGGAAATGAATGAGTCCTACAAGGAAATGAACAAGATCCTCAAGGATATGAATGAGACTTGCAAGGAAATGATCAAGACCAACGTGGAAATGAAGGAGACCCTCAAGGATATAAAGGAGACTCTCAAGGATATGAAAAAGGACCAACCAGAAATTAAGCATACACTGACTGAAATAAAAATATTATACAAAGGCCTAAAAGTGCTCTGGAGTACCCCAAGAACCAAGTTAAAGATTTGAAATACAAAGAGGCAAAATCCACTCAGCTGAAAAAGCAAGAAACCAAAAGAATTCAAAAAATTGAAGATAGTGTAAGGGGCCTCTGGGACAACCTCAAGCATACCAACATCCGAATTATAGGGGTGCCAGAAAAAGAGAGAGAGCAAGACAATGAAAACCTATTTGAAGAAATAGTGACTGAAAACTTCCCACACCTGGTGAAAGAAATTGACTTAGGAGTTCAAGAAGCGCACCGAACCCCAATATATAGGAACCCTAAGAGGACCACACCAAGGCACATCATAATTAAAATGCCAAGAGCAAAAGACAAAGAGAGAATATTAAAAGCAGCAAGAGAGAAACAGTTGGTTACCTATAAGGGAGCACCCATACGATTGTCAGTGGATTTCTCAACAGAAACGATGCAGGCCAGACGGGAGTGGCAAGAAATATTCAAAGTGATGAACAGCAAGAATCTACAACCAAGATTACTCTATCCAGCAAAGCTATCATGCAGAATTGAAGGCCAGATAAAGTGCTTCGCAGATAAGAAAAAGCTAAAGGAGTTCATCACCACCAAACCAATATTATATGAAATGCTGAAAGATATTCTTTAAGAAGAGGAAGAAGAAAAAGATAAAAGTGTAAATTAGGAACAACAAATACACATCTATCAACAAATGAATCTAAAAATCAAGTGAATTAATAAGCTGATGAACAGGATAAACTGGTGAATGTAACAGAATCACAGACATAGAGAGGGAATGGACTGACAACTCTTGGGGAGAAAGGGGGTGTGGGAAATGCAGCAAGAGACTGGACAAAAATCATGCAACTATGGGAGAGGACAGTGGAGGGGGGTGAGGGCGGAGGGTGGGATGGGTACCAGGTGGAGGGGAACTATGGGGGGAAAAAAGGGAACAATGTAATTAATAAACTGAACAATAAAGATTAAAAAATATTAAAAAAAACAAACTTGTCGTTGCCTTCTCACCAAATATGGGATAAATTTCAAAATTTTGAATATGGCTTTTGATGCTGTCAATGATTTGCGGGTCTCGGCCTCCCTTTCCACCCCATCTCAACCAACCTTCCTTTTGTTCTTTATGTACTGGACATAATGTGGTTTTCATCACCTCAACCCTTTGCACATGCCATTCCCTCTGTCTGGGATGCTCTTCCTACCCATCTTGGCCTGGATAACTGCTACATCTTTTTCACATTTCAGTCCAAATCTCTCTTTTTCAATTAGGTTCCATGACTGCCCTCCTTGGTCTTAGTAAGGTTCCCCTGCTTTTAATGCCCCCAGAACAGGTTCTCAGTACACCAAACATTTCTCTTTTGTAAACCTCATCACATTTACATTCGTTGTTCAATATCTGTCTTCTGTCTTCCATGCCATAGTATAAACCACATGAGGACAGGGGTCAGGTCTAGCTTGTTCACCTCTGTATCCCTAGCATTACCTGACATATATGATGCTCAGCACATTTTGTTTGAAGAATAGATGCATTGGTCAGCTGCCATTTCTCTTTGATTTGGCCCTAATGTTGGGAAGCCACTTTTGATGCATGATTTCTAGAAGTCAGAGTTTGTGGTTCTTTTCTTGCATGGCTTCTTTCAGGTTCAGACTTTTCGGGGCTTCCCTTACTCAGCAGAACTTCTTCGCTGGAGGAAGCAGTGTATTGGAAGAAGTGTATGGCGGTTAGGGTGAGAAAGTCTTTATTAGAAGTCAGAACTTTGTATTGCTGGGGTCAAAAAGGGGAAATCTTTACCAAATTCCCAACATTGTGTTGAGATTAGGTGGAGAGGCCAGTGCAGTCACCCAGATTGCCTCTCTTGCCACCACTGTTGATGGGGCGAGGGGAGAAAGTGGAAAAGAATATTACTGATGTGAAAGGACATGGAGATAGATATACATGCACTGACTATGCATTGCTCCTCTAGAAGTTCTTAGAATGTTTCTTTCTAATTCTTACTGTTTTCCTTAAGATGAAGATTCACAAATACACAGTATTTATAATTTCCCCACTCACTGCCTAACAGTACAGGCCCCAAGAATTGAAGTGTCTTATATTTGATGATATATGTATGGTTCCTTCATTCAAAAAATGTTTTTTGGGACTTCCTATGGCCTTAGGATGGAAAGTGTATATAACAGGGCCTGCCTTCTTGAGTAACCCATATGCTGGCTACAAAGAAAAACCCATCAATTTAAAGATATGTTACACTGTGGTAGGTGCTATGACAAACAGGTATGTGCAGGGTTTGTGGAACCCAGAGGAAGGCAAAACTTTCATGTTATTGAGAAGCTTGCGCACTGCTGTCTTAATCAAGTGGTTGTATCATCTCAAAGGCTTTTAATTATATCTTGAAATATATTTGCTATATGAACATGTTCTGTGATTTTCTTTCAGTTCCCTGGGAGGCAATGGAACCTAAAGGTTAAAAGAAGGGGCCCTGAAGGTAGGTAGACCTGGATTTCAAATCTGGGCCTATGCCTTACCTTCCAGTTGGGTGACTTAGGAGAATCACTTACTCTCCCTCATCCATTAAAGGGTGTGAAAGTGCGAGATTAAATAGGATGGATGCAACACATTTAGCATGGTGCCTAGCATGCAGTAGGAGTAGGTGATCAGTTATCTTTCACCAGGTGATTGTCACTTTTTGTGCTGTTGTTGGTGACAGAAACCCACAGAGGCTTGGTTGCTGATTTTTAAAAAAGGCTTTTACTGGTATAAAAACATTATATAAATACATTATAAATATTTCTTTTAAAAACATGATAAGTTAGCAATTTATTTGAGGTAAGCCTACACATTCCAAGAAATTATCTGACTCTGAAATGAAGGTATTCAAGCTGTATAACCATCTGTTATTTTTTTTTCAAAATGAACACACAAAGTATTTCAAGTGGCACTTCATAAAAATATAAATATCACTTGTATAAATTAACTCAATATCACACATTTAAATATCAATAAATTAAAAATAATTAAAATAGTGTCCTATTGCTCATACTTTTAGTTCTTCATAGAGAACAACATAAGTTACGTCCCCAGTGGATAGCTTTCTGACCAGAGAAAGGAATGTCCATGAGTTGCAACCATTTTAGATGCCCAGGCTACATCCGGATAGCCCTCTGAGTGAACTGCAGGAAGTCCTCGAGGCTTCGCAGGATGAGGTGAATCATCGTGGTCTTCAGCCACTCATTCTGTGCATGCATCTTCTCCAGCAGGCCGGTGTTTGTGGTTGGGTCAGGGATGCTTTCTTCAACGGGGTTCCTTATCTGAAGGGAAAGAAAGCAAGAAGAATTGTTTAAATATTGAACAAATCCTTTTCAGTGGAGGGATGCTCTGGGCTGTGGGGAGAGGTTCAGATTTGGGGTGAAGAAGACTAATTGGGGCCACCTGCCCTGCCTTGTCCAGATAGGGTGAGGTGCTTTTCCTCCGAGGCTGTCCTTTCATAGAAACTGAGTTCTAAGCATCCCTTTGCTGCTCTGACTCCTTTAGATCATAAGCATCCCAAGGGCAGCCACAGTGTCTTACTTGTCCTCTCTTGTCTTAACCAGTGCCTGGCACATGGTTGGAATTCAATATTAAAATGAAGAACCTATAGTTAGAGGCATTTCAGTGGTTCTTGAGTGGCCTGTGACACTAATATTTCCTTCTAGTTTCTCTCACCCATCTCTTCAGCATCTGTTGAAAGTCCACTGATCGAGTGGTGTAGGAGGACTGGGAAACACCTCCCCATAGACCCACTGACAAGGAACACCTTCAGGGGTGGCCTGAGCACTACAGCAATGGCATCACTTGGAGCTTGTTAGATGGAAGTCTCAGGTCTCACCCCATATCTGCTGAATCACGCTCTACATTGGAGCAAGACCCCCAGGGAACTTGTGTGCACACTAAAGCGGGAGATGCCGGACTTAAGGCAGAAGGCAGGCTTAGTACCCATAGGCTTCTCCATACGGGGGACTTTTCATTGAGCTCTGTTTGGCTCATCTATACACTGTGGATCAAGTCTCCATCATGTGGCAGTTGAATGGCCAGCTGGTAGTACCAAAGACCTGTACCTGTTCTTCCAGCCTTTAGCCAATTCTTTGTATTAACTCTTTTTGTAAAAGGTTGGAAAAAGGAGTTGCTACCATGATAAGAATGTCTCTTGGCGATACTTAAAATATTAAAGTAATTTTTGTGCTCTCTGTTCTTTGTGATTATGGATCACTGAGCAGGGTTGCATGTGCTTCCTTCTGCCTCTATAGATACTCCCCACCCCTGATTTCTTAAGCTATTAGAAGTGGATGTCAAAATCTAGCTAACTTAACATAGTTTCAAATATAGTTATTGATATCGTTTACAGAAGAGATCTAAACCCCCCGCCCCCAACATGCACACATAAAAACAGTTCTAACTATCAGGAAATACTTCTCAGTTCCTTTCTTTTATATGTAACCATATCTTCTGAATTGGCTTTACGTCCCCAAATTGTCTGGGCTGCTTTCTTTGAGACTGTATTGGCCACACCAAGTGAGGGGAAGAGGCGACACTCACCTTTTGCCTCAGGATCTTGGCCAGGGCTTTGGTTCTCATCTGCATGGCCTTGGCATGTTCCTCGAATGTGCTCTGGAGGTACTCAAGGTATACCTGGTACTCCAGAAGACCAGTGGTGAGTCTGATCAAGCAGGTCTCCTAAGGGGAAACATGGTGGGAGAATTGGTTATTGCCAGGAAGATATAATGATTTAAAAAAATATATATTTTATTGATTTTTCACAGAGAGGAAGGGAGAGGGACAGAAAGTCAGAAACATCGATGAGAGAAAAACATCCATCAGCTGCCTCTTGCATACCCCCCTACTGGGGCTGTGCCCGCAGCCAAGGTACATGCCCTTGACCAGAACCGAACCTGGGAACTTTCAATCTGCAGGCTGATGCTCTATCCACTGAGCCAAACCGGTTTCAGCAGATATAATGATTTTTAAAAGTTAAAATTGCTATAATTTGCCTGTCTGGCATAGTTAAGTGGTTGAGCATCAACCTATGAACCAGGAGGTCATGGTTGGATTCCTAGTTAGAACACATGCCCAGGTTGTATGCTTGATCCCCAGGGTAGGGCGTGCGGGAGGCAGCCAGTCAATGATTCTTTCTTATCATTGATGTTTCTATCTTTCTCTCCCTCTCCCTTTCTCTCTGAAATCAATAAAAATGTATTTTTAAAAAATACATTTATTTTAAAAATTTTATGTTTAAAACAAAATTGCTATAATTTAACAGAATTTAACCATTCCCACCCCTCACTTCTACCCCTGGGAACTTCCCATACTTCTTAGGCATCATGCTTTGAGATATCAGACAGCATCAGCTGTCCTATTTTAAGTATCTGGAAAATCAGAAACACCATTTAATTTTACTCAAAGCCCAGTGGATACTAGAATGTGGCAAGGGGGTTCTTCTCTATTCTCCCTTTAATGCTCTTCCCTCTGGCTGCACTCCTGCCCTTGTAAATGTTGGGCTAAAACCTTTTATGGAATAATCAGAAGTCAGCACAGGTTATCTCACTGCCTAGAAGGAGAAAGGTGTAGAGGGAGGACAACACTAAGGGCATCCAGGGAGGAGAAAGGTCACCGAACCACCACCTCATACAGGATAAACCAGCTAAACCTGCTGGGGTTCCTAGCATATGACCACTGTGAAAATCCCAAGGGAGGATGGCTATCTCTGGCCATGCCATTCAAAAATAAGTTGCCTTTACAAAGATTTCTGTTGGCCTCCTCATGAAATTTACTCAATATTCTTTGCATCTATTGCCTTCTTTGTTACCCGCCTGGTCTGTGTGTGCACAGACCCTGCATGCAACACGGAGAACTCAGGAATAGCTAACAGTGAATATGATGGGTGGGTACCTGATTGAATCCAGAATGGAAGCATCCATCTTTTCTGGCCAGTTTTGGAAGGTTCAGGTTGTTTTCTGTCAGTGCCTCCTTGCTGTTTTTACACGATTCATGGTTATCACACATCTGGGAAGAAATGCCAAAAATGTTATCATTTAAGTGCCCATAACACTAACACCACTAGAGGGCCTAGTCATGTTCCACCATGGCCAGGAAGTTCTCGTAAGAAAAATGAAGTCAGAACCCATTAGCATCCAGGCAAGCAAGATCTAGTGGAGGATGGGCACACTTGGGTTCAATTCCAGGCTCACTTGTGACTCCAGGCTTGTCTCACTGTCCTGAGTCTCAGTGTCCCTCTCTCCAAATCGGGGATAATGAAGCACCTCCTTGTAAGTTTGTTGTGAAGATGAGACATAATAGTTATAAAAACTACCTGGCACATACCACATACTTAATACATTTTGAAAATAACTGTGTGAATATCATTTGAGCCATAGAATGTTCCAGTTGAAAGAACCTGTGAGCTCTCTAGTCCTATCCCACAGTTTTACAGGTGGAGCCCAGAGGGGTAGGAAATTTGCCCAAGATCACAAAGCTGGTTCAGCAAAACCAGAGGAGATTTGGGAAGCCCAAATCCCCTTTCCTATGTTCTTTTCTTTCTACAAAACAGAGTCAAGCTACCTGCCATTTAAAGCTTAGGAGCTGCTTTAATCTACCTGTAATTTTGCCACTTTGTTGGGCTATCGAATTTGCAGTATATAATAAATTGGGATGACTTTGAGGAATTTCTAACCACTATGCTTGTATAACTTAAAAGTAGTATGACTATCCTGAGAAACTGAACATTCATTTCAGGTGCCACTTTTCTAATCTTCCCAAAGTCCAACAGCCACAAAAAAAGATCAACAGACCTTATTTTTTGGTTAGGGAAAATGGAGTTCTAAGAAACAGTGACTCTCAGCTCATGTCAAGTATGGAGTGGGGAATGGGCCAGGGCACATGGATTCCAGTCCCATTCTGTATTTTCCAGGAGGGAAAGGGATTCCCTGAGACCAGCAGCAGAGGAGAAATACATAGACAGTCTGCTTCTTTGACCTCAAATCTAAAGTTCCCCAGAAGAACCCATCAGAGACCTCCCAATGCAGGAACTCTGTCCCCACCCAGGGGCAAGGAGAGGCATGCCCACACATGCCTTCTATCACCCTCCATTGAGCTTACCCACCTTATTTTTCACATCAGAGATTTCGAGGAGGATGGACTTAATGAGTTTTTCAATTTGTTCTGAAGAGGTGAGTGGTGGTCTATTTGAAGTGGTATCATCTTTAGAATCTTCTCCCGGGGGAACCGGGGTAGGAAAAGCAGTAGCCATCACCAGGAGCAGCCCCAGGGAGAAGGCCACTGGACTGAAGGTGTCTGTGCCGGAGGGAAGGGAGAGTAGCAGTGAGCAGCCTGCACAGCTGGGGAAGCGGTGCCTCTGGCTGCTGGCTGCTGGCTGCCCGCCAGCCCTCACAGCGCACACCCTCTCTCTCACCCAGGCACGGCCTCCGGCCTCCGGGCGGTTCCCAGGCTAGGGATTTCCTTCACTTACTTGTGGAGAGGGAGTTCATAGCTGGCTCCTAGAGGGAGATGGAGCTCTCTTTTCTTCCTGGTGGGCTCGAGGACAGAATGAGCCTCAGACATCCTCAGCCTCATATTTATTGAGGGTTGAGACTCTAATATTGAGACTCATGGGAAAATCCCACATTTGATAAATCTTTGTTGAAGGATGGGGGTGGGGCCAGGGTGGGTGGGGCTGATTGGAAACCTTATTAAGATTGTGCAATGTGACGTTCTTTAGCATCATAGGAATCACAACCAGAGAGAAATGTGCCGCTTAGGTCATTACCAAGGAGCCCTAGCAGCAAGATCGCTCTTCCTCTACTCTTTTTTTTTTTTTTTTAGTGACTCAGCACTTTGGCATGTGTTGAGAAGGAAAGTAAAGCTAAAGTCATCCACAAAGTTTCAGAGGGTTTGAAGAAGCCAAGGCTGACTATGACTTTAATAAAAACACTTTAATTACCAGATTAACAGGCTAAGATGTAGTTTTCCAGTTTTTTTCACAGTTGTAGAAACTAAGAAGCTCTGAGTTTCCTCAGCCCACCACAGCCCACCAGCCCGGGGGTTCCACAGACGGTAACGCCCTGAGACATCGGCGGCACTTTAACTTCCTGGTCCTTGCCGTGGGCAGCTGTTGCAGAAATACCTGCCTGCCCCCAAATCTTGTGCAGTTCATCTCCGGGAGTCTCCAGGTGCTGTGTGTGGAGCCTACAAAATCGACTCTGTTGCCGCCATTTATAGGTGTCCCCCTCACCTGCTCCAGCCCACTTCGGCCTGGGTCAGCTACAGCCCTGCTCTCTCCCTCGTGGCCCCTGAGGACCCTGCTGGTGAAGACTTGGATCTCTGTGCCAAAAGGGTTGTCTTGGCTGCTGGGCCGTCCTGCTGCTGGCAATGGGGTGATCCCACTCCCGCAGAGGAGCCCCAAGGAGCCTGGGTGGGTGCTGGGTCTGCTGGAGCCCTCAAGTTAGTGACACCCACTTGGCTCAGGAAAAAGTGGGGCAAATACTACTCACCTCTTTGGCGGGATGTCAAAGCAGTACCTGGTGGCATTTTCTGGACTTTGTGTTCATAGCTTCCTCCTGCTGTTTTACTTGATTTGAGTCCACAGGCGGCTGGGAAGCAATCAAACCCAGGCTCCGCTCTAGGCTCTGATCACGGTTCTCCTCTAGTGCCCCAGCCTTTCTCATTGGCCGAGCTTGACCAGGCTCCCTCAGCCCTTACAGTGACGATGTCTCTTGCAGGAAAGTCCTTGGTCTCATGCAAATAGACTCATGACCAGGCCGTCCCACCCGTCTCCCAGACACCCAGACAGCTCAGATGATTGGCTCCAGGCTGAAACTAGGACCCTCATAGGGCACACTCACAAAAACCCTCACAAAAACCCTAAATTTATTTACAAAACAGCGTTATCACAAAATTAGCTGCTTTGCAAATAGGATCGCGCCTGGATTGCTAAGACGAGGAACTCTGCTGTGGTATTAAAAATATGCATCGATTTACTGCGTTTTGTTTTGCGCACAACTCTACGGGACCCACCTGTTGGAGAAAGTGAGGTCATTCTTTCACTGACTTTCTACAGGGAGACAGACAGGTCCTGCCGTGGCAGCAGCAGTGGTGTTAATTCGAAAATGAAAATGGGAGAGGATGGTTAAATGGTTTCCTTTTTAGTGCTCTTAGGTCTTGAGCAATTCAGACACGCCAGCTGAGTCCTCACTCCTGCACTAAAGGAAGCCGCCCGTCCTGGCTCCCCTGTGATGCGTGTGACAGGTCTCTTGTGCGGGATTGCCTTTTTCCTCACCTGTTTTTTAAGAAAGTGTGACTCAGTAAATTTCAAACACTTAGTGATCTTGACAACAACATACAGATTTTTCTTTTCAATTAAAAGTTTTGAAAATAGGAAGTACATGTGCATGATAAAATATTCAAATAAGACATCAGAGTATATAAGGAAAAGTAAGTCTCCTTCCTTTCCAGCTTCTGTCCCCGGAGGCAGGACCTGGTCCACAGAAATTTCAGCTAAATGCTCTGCTACCCTAATCTGGGCGAGGCTCTCTGAGCTACAGGTACTCACCTCTGTATTTTATTATTGGTTTGTATATTATGTACACACAGTCATACACAAGTATACACATACTGTACTTTCTTCTTGTTTGGGTGTCACACAGGCAATGCTCTATGGGGGGGGGGGGCACACAGGCTCGAACCCCACTGGGGGGCTTGCAGGAGGCAGCCAATCAATGGTTCTCTCTCATCATTGATATTTCTATCTCTCTCTCCCTCTCCCTCTCTGAAATCAATAAAAATGTAAAAAATAAACAAAAATAAATAAAACAATTCTTCCCATATTACTGTTGTGCAGACTGAATGAGACGAAGTGTTTAAAATCCCTGGTGCGCAGTAATCCCTCAGCAAACACTGGCTCTTTGCAACATTCCTGGGCTCTGGGTTTCTGCCTGGGGGAACTCGTCCAGCTGAGCTCTGCTGTGTCTTGTGGTGAGGAAACTATGTATGAGCCAGACCACTGTGTCAGCCACCAGCCGGTCACCCCGTCATTTTCCCTCTGAAGAAATAAGGTTCTATGTTTTGTTGAAAATACCTTATGACAAAAGTGGAAAATGAAAGAAAAAAGTGATTTCCCTTCTCCTTCTCCTTCTCCTTCTCCTTCTCCTTCTCCTTCTCCTTCTCCTTCTCCTTCTCCTTCTCCTTCTCCTCCTCCTCCTCCTCCTCCTCCTCCTCCTCCTCCTCCTCCTCCTCCCCCTCCCCCTCCCCCTCCCCCTTCCCCTTCCCCTTCCCCTTCTCCTTCTCCTTCTCCTTCCCCTTCCCCTTCTCCTTCCCCTTCTCCTTCTCCTTCCCCTTCCCCTTCTCCTTCTCCTTCCCCTTCCCCTTCTCCTTCCCCTTCTCCTTCTCCTTCTTCCCCTTCTCCTTCCCCTTCCCCTTCCCCTCCTCCTCCTCCTCCTCCTCCTCCTCCTCTTCCTCCTCCTCCTCCTCCTCTTCCTCCTCCTCCTCCTCCTCCTCCTCCTCCTCCTCCTCCTCCTCCTCCTCCTCCTCCTCCTTCTTCTTCTTCTTCTTCTTCTTCTTCTTCTTCTTCTTCAGAACATTAGGATCCCAAACCTGGTTTCCTATTTTATTTATTAAATATATGTTTTTGTTGATTTTTTAGAGAGAAATACATAGAAACACCATCAATCGGCTGCCTCCTGCGCGCCCCCCACAGAGGATCGAGCCCATAGCCCAGGCACATGCGCTGACCAGGAATCCAACCCAGTGGCCTCTTGGTTCCTGGGTCGATATTCAACCACTGAGCCACACCAGCCAGGCTGGTTTCCCAGTTTAAATAACGAGCCCAGCTTGCATCTTATGCTGCCTGCCATTTCCAAGGCTTTCCACAAAGAGTCTTTATGACAGAAGCCTGCAGCCTTCCCTGTCCATGGTCATTTTCATTATTCAAGATCCTGAGATTGGCCCTTGGGGTGCAAGGGAGTCAGACCCAATCCCAGGTGTGTGTGCTCTTGGCATCCAGGAAAGGTGTAGCTGTGTGGGGCTGGGAACACACACATGGTGGGTGGGAGGCTGGGGAACACTGTCTCCTACCTTGCATATGCTAGATACTAGGTCTTTATCTTGCTAGTGGGAGAAATGACCTTTCCTGTGCTCCTAAGTATTAGTGCAACATCCATAGCTCTACCAGGATAGCCTCCTTTCTTTGGATGTCAATGGATTTTCCACTCAGAGAGCCCATCCCTCATATTTGAATATGTACAAATGACCAGGAAAGGTGGTGCTGTTAGCATTTACTAACTAATAACCTCAATGGCTGGATTTGAAATGACTGCCAGCTGAGACCAAATGGGAATGTGTGGTGAGGGAGAAGGGAAACCAAAGGAGCTTTGCTTCCTTGACCACTGTGTCTAGGGCTGGCTGGTCCTGCCTATGCCCTCGAAATTACTGTTCACGACTACTTTCCTACATGTCGGTGGAGTCCAGTTCAGAGCATCCATCAATGCATTCGCGTTGAAGAGGGAAACATAGTTTGCATTTGGTCTTAAACTCTCAGGAGGTGTTTCCCACATTTCAGTTAAAATGTGGCATTGGCTGTTTGTCTTTATGATGGGTGATGGGCCTATGATTTAGCAGGAGGGGGTATCCCAAGAAAAAAAGGAGAAGTCACTGGGCAGTAGGGAACTTGCAGTTGCTGTCAGATGTGGTTTCACTTGTCACTAAGTCATAAGAAGTTTGTAACTGAAACAGTGGTTTATTTGACAGCTTCTTCTGGGGCTGCATCTCTCAGAGCAGATACCAGGACAGTAAGCTCTGGGAAATGTCTCTGCTTTGGGAAAAGCAGTGGCGTTACCTGGAGAGAAAATATTCGGGACATATGTTATGTCTACTTGAAAAAGGCTGCCTGATATTGTAGGGCAGCCAGGCCTGGAGATCAAAACTCTGGACAGTTCTAAGCAGGGCCCGTCTCAGTCTTGGCCCCCACAACCTCAGCTCTGATGTCCACCTGTAGCTGCTGGTGACTTTTTGGTCTGGCCTCAGCTTTGCTCAGGGTGAAGGTCTCCCAGGGCCAGGGAGGGGCACATCTGTTCTGCCGGATTTCTCATTCAGAACTCTGCGGGCAGGTCAACTGTTCTGTGCCCTCATTGTTTTGCTATGTGCTCAGTTACCTTCCCCTCAGGAGATGGGAAGTCCCAGGCATCTTGGGAGGGAAGTGGCCTCTCCTGGGGCAACAATGTACACTCCCCTTGCCTTGGGGACCACACCCCTCCCCATGTGCCCTTTCCCCTGGATTTCAGGCTGGGAAGAGAGTTCCCAGACCTCTAGAGCTGAATAAGCCAGCTGCTCTGAAGTTGATTTGGTGATGAGAACTTGCATTGCTGACCCTGGAGGAGTCCCATTGGTCCTGCATCCAGGGTAGGGAGGTCCCTTAGGCTGAGTTTCAGTGCTCTATCTCTTCTCTGTCTGTGGAGTACACACCTTCTTTGTTGGTGGCTGCTGGTTCTGCTTTACAATTAGGAAACGTCAACTTGTCATCAAAGAATACCGAGTTAATTTAACCTCACAAGTCATTTGAGCCATCTTCGGTTTCTCCAAAGGTTGCAGCTCTCTCGTGTTTGGTGTCACAGGCAGAAACTAAGCATGCAAATGCATTCACTAGTTCCTTCTACTCTTTTCTCTCAAAATTAAACTACTAAGAACCCACTTGAAAGCATCACATATAATGGTAAGACCAGGGGATTCTGCTGGTCAAGTTATGACGTACTTTACCTCCCTTCTCTGCCCTTTTGGCAACTATTTATTTAAAAAAAAAAAAAAGAGTGCCTTAGTCTTTCTGAACTAAGCCTCATGTGTATCCTCCTTAGCAAGCTAAGAAAAGTTTCTCTAGTTCTCATGGTGGAATAATATCCATGAGATGCTTTGGACATGTTGAGCACCCTGTAATTCGGAGACAATGGGGTTTATTATTCCTGAAGAAAAGTTCACCTGGATTGATTAAAAATATTACAGAAGAATTCAGATCCAGGTAAGCAAGTAAAGAATCAGAGGTGATTTCTTCCTGGTCTTGAGTTTTGTGTATGGGTGTGGGTACGTGCAGCACAGAGCTGAGTCCTTGACCTACAGATCATAGTCAGGGCTCCAAGGGCTGCTGCCCTCACTGTGTAAGGGAGGTCTTAGAAGCCTGTGTTCACAGGAAGCTGGACTGCTGGTCTGCCATGACTTTGGTCTGCTAGGCCTGTGGTTTCTCCTATGTTGTGGGATCTCCACCATTGTGTGTATCTGAGCAGCACTGTTGTGTCCCCTGAGGGCTCTGTGGTATAATGGCCCTGTATCACCCATCCTGGAGCACATGCACTACTTCTCTGAGGATAAGAGGTACTGACAGGAGGAAAGGCACACCTGATACACTAGTCAGCTTGGCAAATGACCAGGATGCAGGGAAATGGTTTCCTCCACTCTGGCATTTGATATTCTCTTTTGATGATCTTAAATTTTTAAAAAGTCTTTATTGCTCAGATTATTACAAATGTCCCTCTTTCTTCCCCACATTGGCCCCCTCCACCAGGTTCCGGCTCGCCCTATTGTCTGTGTCCATAGGTAGTGCATATATGCATATAAGATCTTTGTTTAATCTTTTCCCTCCCCCTTACCCCCTTCCTTTGAGAATCAGGAGTCTGTTCCATTTCCATACCTCTGATTCTATTTTATTCAACAGTTTATTCTGTTCATTAGACTTCTTATTTTGATTTTTAGATTTGATTATTGATAGGTATGTATTTGTTGCCATTTTGTTGCTCATATTTTTTTTTATCTCTTTCCTTTTCCTTTTTCTTCCTCTTCTTAAAGAATACCCTTCAACATCTTAATATATAATGAGGTAATATGCAAATTAGGCCAGGATGCCGTAATGAAATGACCAGACAGGAGGAGGTTGCGCATACACGTGAGGCCTGGAGTGGAACACAGGTGGGGGAGGGAAGCCCTAGTGCAGACACAGGCAGGGGGGCAGGAGAGGCCTGGGGAGCCAGTCAGGCGTGGGTCTCAGCTGTTTGCGGGGACAGTCTGGCCTGACTCCCACAGTGGCCTGTGGGGTGCCTCCTCACACTGTGGGAGTTGGGGCACCTCCTTGCATGATTTCAATTGCACGCTGGACCTCTAGTTTCATATAATACTGGCTTGGTGGTGGTGAACTCCTTTAGCTTTTCCTTGTCTGAGAAGCTCTTGATCTGACTTTCCATTCTAAATGATAGCTTTGCTAGGTAGGATAATCTTGGTTGGAGGTCCTTGCTATTCATCACTTTGAATATTTCTTGCCACTCCCTTCTGGCCTGAATATTTTCTGTTGAGAAATCATCTGACAAGTCATATGGGCATTCCCTTGTAGCTAACTAACTGCTTTTATCTTGTTGCTTTTAAGATTCTCTCTTTGTCTTTAGCCCTTGGCATTTTAATTATGATGTGTCTTGGTGTGGCCCTCTTTGGGTTCCTCTTGTTTGGGATTCTGTGCTTCCTGGACTTGTAAGTCTATTTCTTTCACCAGGTGGGGAAGTTTTCAGTCATTATTTCTCCAAATAGGTTTTCAATATCTTGCTCTCTCTCCTCTTCTGGCACCCCATAATGCAAATATTGTTATGCTTAAAGTTTTCCCAGAGGCTCTTTACACTATCTTCATATTTTTTTATTCTTCTTCTTCTTTTTTTTTTTTCTCTTCTGGTTGGGTGTTCTTTGCTTCCTCATATTTCAAATCGTTGATTTGATTCCCAGAATCCTCTACTTTACTGTTGAATCCCTGTATATTATTCTTTAATTCAGTCATTGTATGTTTAATTTCTGACTGGTCCTTTTCCATTTTTTTGGAGGTTTCTAGAATATTCTTAAGTAACTTTATAACTGAGGTTTTGAACTCTATATCCAGTTTGCTTTCTTCCATCTTTCATTTTTGACATTTTTCTTTGTCTCCACATTTGTTTCTATGTATTAGGTAGAGCTGCTATATCTCCTTGAGTTGGTAAAGTGGCCTTGTGTAGTAGGTGTTCTATAGGGCTCCCCAGTTACCTGAGCTGGGAGCTCTCGGTGTAACCCTTTGTGAACTGTGAGCACAGTCTTGTAGTTGAGACTTTATTGCTATTGGTGTCACTGAAAGGAATTGACCTCCAGGCCAGTTGGCTGTGAGGATCAGCTGTGACTACAGTGGTAAAGCTGCAGCAGACATCCTTATGGAGCAGGACTTACTTCTTTGGGACTTTGGTGCTCACTGAGTTTGACTCTTGAGTGTGTCACTTATGGATAGAGCTGTAATCTGGTATGGTCTGGCAGTGATTAGATCTGGCAGTGACTGGGTTCACTGGCTCTTGGGTCTCCATGGAGACGTAAAGTCACTCACTGACCGGGGCCATGCAGCAGGAGCTACAGAATGATCTGCAGATTCCTCCTCTTTGTATTGGGTTTAGAAGTGTCCAGATGAGGCCCAGCTGTGAAGCAAGGCAGGCTGGTGCTGGTGAGGGCCTTAGGCTTTTATTGATAGGTTTGGCGCTCCCTGATCCAGCTGCAGCTTGTTTGAGATTTTAGCCTGAGCAAGGACAGGCCATTAATATGCAAAGCCGCTGCATGCAGCTTTAGGTGGGGGTCGTAAATTGGATGAGGTAGGGTCTTAGGGAATCACGAGGGAGGAGCAAACAGAAATGGCTGCCGATCAGTCCTACCACCTGAAAGAGGAGGTCCCAGCATAGGAACAATGATCGCTGTGAGCACCCCCATCTAGGAGAAAGCCACCCCAGAGTTCCTGTTCCGATGCCAGACAATCCAGTTCCTCCTCATATGTGTCTGTGTCCCCCAGAGCCTCGCCCTGGTGCTGGAACTCAGTGGAAGTATGCCTTGTACATTCAGTTTGTGGTGCTGGCCTTTTAAGAGGAACATTGGGTCTCCAGCAGCCTCTCTGTCCCAGCCTCTGCACTGGGACTTCCTTAGTTATCGGGACTTCTTTTCCCAGCTCTGGGAGCCTGGGCTGGGGGTTTGGTGTGGGGCTGGGACCTCTTGCTCCTCTGGGCAGCCTCGGCAGAAAAGGTTTTTCTCCTGATCAAAAAAACATCACAGGACCAGCCCATTCTGTGCCTCTGCACCTCCTACCAGTCTCAGTGTGCTTTCTTCTATACTTCTTTAGTTGTAGGACTTCCACTCAGCCAGCTTTCCAGTGGTTCTAAATGATGGTTGTCTGTATTTTAGTTGTAAGTTTGATGTAGTTGTGAGAGCAACGAGTACAGGTGTTTACCTATGCCACTATCTTCAAATTCTAATCTTAACTTTTAAAAGGGGAGACTGCATTCCTAAAGATTTGTTTGGGGCCAGAGCAATTGCTGCTAACTGCATCTGATTCTCTTGTCCTTTTAGGACATATACTTCTTTCTCAGTGTTAATTTTGTCCACCCTAGCCCCAGTAAAGCTATTGAAGATACCAGGTATGTAGGTTAGGGCAGAAACTTGGGTTCTGGGCTTTTTCTATCTGATGTTGTGTGACTAGTCTGTTAGGACCCCTCTGGCTTTCTTGAATTGTCTTAGATTGCAGGATTCAGAAGGTTGGGACTTTTTGCTGTAAGATTTCCCTGAATTAGACTGGTTATTTCACTGTATCATTGAGTCCTTGCTTTCTTATGTTTTGCAGGTGTCGTTGTTGGCAGACATTAATGTTGAAATGATGAATAACTGGAGGGTCTGGGCAAAGTACTCTCCCATCTCAGGGTTGCAGTAGAGAGATGTTCTCTAAATTCCCTCCTAACTCTAACATTCTGCAATTCTGTACTTCTTTATTAGCTTTGCTTAATAATCTAGAGTCTACTCTTAATGGAACCACATGAATGGGGGACTCTAAATTGAGAAATAGTTCTTGAAGTCCAAAAATCTGATGCTGTCTTCTTGTTCTCACCCAAAGACCTGTAGTTGCTGGTTGGGGTGCCACCATTTTGACATGCCCAGGATCTTGGTGGCCTCAGGCAGACGAAACTGATGTGGAAGATGCCAAAGCCCAGACATATCTGTGTAAGAAGGTAGTAGATTAACTGAAAAAATAATTATAAAAGTAATACATGTTCAATGTAAAAATATTAGAGAAAATAGAGATAGGCAAAAAAAGGAAAAATAAAAGGCAAGATCTTATTACCCAGTGGTAATCATTGTTATCATTATGTGGTAATTATTCTTTTCATTTTTCATTGTAGCTATACAGATATAAGTGTATGAAAAATTCCATGTATAGTATTTTATCACCTGCTTTTTAAAATATTGCCTGTATGCATAACATTCTGCATAATTCTCTGCAAGTAAGTGATATAAATGATGGTTGCAGCCCAGCCAGTGTGGCTCAGGGATTTAGCATCACCGCCTGCACCAATAGGCCACTGGTTCGATTCCCAGTCAGAGGACATACCCAAGTTGCAGGCTTGATCCTCCCTGCAGGAGGCAGCCCATCGATGATGTTTCTTTCTCATCGATGTTTCTATCTGTCCCTCTTCCTTCTTTTCTCTCTACAAATCAATAAAAACATAATAAAAGATAATCGTGGCAAATATACCAGTCAGAGTTGAGAAGGAAAACAAGGGGAACATCAAATGAGTTTATAAATGGCTGCTTCGTATGTACACTACATGTCACAAGGCACAGAGAAACAGTTTATATATTAATGGGGATAAGAAGCATATAAAACAATCACTGGGTTTCTGAGGTGGCTTAACTTAGTTGTTCATGGAGTAGTATAATCTCTAAATCAGTAAGTCATGAGAGTGAAATTTGCAATTTGATTTAAGATTGCTTTTACCTGGCTCTGGTGACAAAATAACAAAGCCCTGGCTCATTGCCCTTCTTTGGTGTCAGGATACATGGGAGTTACATTATCAACTCTCCTCATCTTGTGTGGCTCATTTCCCTATATTGAGATTCCTTATTGGAACCTGTTCTACAAAGAAGAAAACAAAAAGTGTATTTTGATAAGGCATCTGTAGTCTTGCAACATTTCTATCTTTGCCATCTCCACTTCCAACTATGTGTGTGTCTCTCTCAGTTTACTTCTCATCTGTTGTGACTGTGTTGCTTATGCAAGGAAACTACATTTCTTTTGGTGAAGTTAGACCCACCACCAAGCAGATACCCTCCCTTGATGATGGTTGGGGGACATGTTCGGGTGAGAGGTAGACTGCCATGGCCTGTCTTCAGGACTCTGAGATGGTGGAATGGGTTAGCTACTGGGTATTTCAGTGTTCTCCCTTCTACTCCCCTAACCAACCCTAATTAAAAAAAAAAGAATACAATCATAAGCACCTGTTCTAGAGAGTTTGGATATACAGGGTAATGTCCTAGGGCTGTGGTTGGCAAACTTCGGCTTGCGAGCCACATGTGGCTCTTTGACTCCTTGAGTGTGGCTCTTCCACAAAATATTATGGCCTGGGCGAGTCTATTTTGAAGAAGTGGCATTAGAAGAAGTTTAAGTTTAAAAATTTTGGCTCTCAAAAGAAATTTCAATCGTTGTACTGTTGACATTTGGCTCTGTTGACTAATGAGTTTGCCGACCACTGTCCTAGAGGAACTTCTGGCCCTTATATTTCATAACCACAGTATAGTTTTTCTTCTGAGGTATTTTGAGTAATTGAGAATTGAGATGTGGGATCAAACAGGTATTTACTGAATGCCAGGTGCTAGGGTAGATGCTTTATACACATTAGTTCATTTAAATCCTACTCTGTGGAAATGGCCATTATTAGCTTCACTTATGGATGAGGAAACTGAACCTCAGAGAGGTGAAATGACTTACTCAAGAGCATACAGGGTCCCAGAACCATGAAGAAGCTGGCAGGAGAGGTAATATGTTCCTCTTCCTTCCTCTCTCTCTAGAGAGATGGTGGATAGATTAGGCATAGGGTTGCCAGATAAAATAAAAGATGCCTAGATAAATTTCAGATATACAGTAAGTAATTTTTATTATAAGCATATGCCAAATATTGCATGGGACATGCTTATGCTAAAAATGTATTTCTTGCTCAGCTGAAATTAAAATTTAACTGGGAATCTTGTATTTTTATTGGTTAGATCTAATAACCCTTGTCTTGGACCAGATTATGGGGGTGGTTCTGAAAGCTAGTCAGAAGTGAAGGGAATAGGGAGCTGAGGAAGATGGTTTGAGAAGGGCAGTGACATGATAAAAGTGTCAGTCTGAGTGAGGAAAAGAAGGCCCTAGGGGATTGGAGGGGGAAGTGGGCTAGGAAGTTATGGAGCAACCATCTTAGCAGAAGAGCAGAATGGAGCTCAGGCAGAGGTATGAGGGGGTTGCTTGTCAACTTTGTATTGGGTGATTCCAATTGCTAGCTTCATATTAGACAAGGTGTGAGTGTTTACACCATGGAAATTGGCAAATGTTACAAACCAAGGCCCCTGAAAGCTGGTCTTCAGCACACCAGTGGATCCAAGGAAGCAAAGGGATAATTTGAAGGTAAAAATCAATGCAATCCAGAGCTTGGTTATTATTTGGGTACTATTTAAGGATTGTAGGAAAAGCATATATCAAAGGCATTATTTGATCTTACCTTTCAATGGCAATTGGCCATAAATCCTTTAAAAGCATTTTTATTGATTTCAGAGAGGTAGAAAGAGGGAGGGCGAGAGAGAAACATCAATGATGAGAGAGAATCATTGATTGCTGCTTCTTGCACACCCCACACTGGGGACTGAGCCTGCAACCCGGGCATGTGCCCCAACCAGGAATCGAACTGCAACCTCCTGGTTCATAGGTGGCTCAACTACTGAGCCACGCTGGCCGGGCCAGCCACAAATCTTCTTAAGAAAAGAAATTGTTCTGGCCAAAGCATGCTGCTCCTCTGTCTCAAAATGAAGGCTGTAAATACATGCATAACCCATGCACACAGACAGTAGTGCAGTCGGCCTCGGGGTGGTGGTATTCAGGGGCAGGGTTGGGGGAATTAATGAAGGGGGAGGAAGGGGACATCTGTAATACTTTCAAAAATAAAGATTAATTGTTTAAAAATGAAGGCTGCTATTTGTAAAAACAAGTAAGCACAGGCTATCAGCTGAGTTTGGGAGAGTCAGAATGTATGTAGGGCAGAATTTGTGATTTACAGAATTAGAAGCCCTTCAGTTTTCCCAGTGAGATACTCGCTAATACCTTGGTGGATAGGGCAGAGGCTGAGCCCAGCTCTTGAGCCATGGCCCAGTTAGGGATAGAAGAATGGTCATAATGAAAGAATTAGACACAGCAAAGCAGAGACTTAGAACACCCCAGGCCTAGAGATTTCTGCCTCGTCACTGTCCCATCCCAAACCAGAGCTGATGAGTCAAGCCAAGCTTTGCGGCCCGTAGCCATCAGGATGAACCCTAAAGTATTCATAAGGTCCCCAAAGGATGCTTCTTAGGTCACACATTAGCTCTTAACTGTACCAGAATTCACAGGGAATCACTTCCACTGTTTTTCTTGGCACTGGGCCTTATTGTGCTGCATCCTCTTTCTGACTCAGCCCTGCTACGCTCTGTTGCACACATCTAGGATGCTGCATTACAGACAAACTAACAGTACCTGTCTGATGACAGGAACCTGGTTGATCCTTGACTGTGCCATAGCCAAACTTCAGAATATTGAGTAAAATATAAAACTCCCGGACAGAAACTTGGATCAGTTACATGGCACAGCTCCCAGGCGGATCACATGAGGCTCTAGGCTACAATTATTTTTTTCCTCTTTAAAGGATATAAATCTTTTCATATCAGTTTCAGCGCAGGGTAGAATGATCCCTTTCGGATGTCACGACATCTCTCTGTTCTGAACTTTCATGAGACTCAGACTGTGCCTGCAGCCTCCGGGAAGCCTGCCCTGACCCGTTTCCGGGAACAGTGAAAGCTCTCCTCCCGGCTGACCTAAGTACGGTTTCATGTGCCGCAGTAACCACTTTCCAGGCAGTGGCGTGCGGCACTGGCTTTGGAGCCAAACTGCCTGGATTCAAATCTCCGCTCCGTAACCTACAAGCCGGGTCCACTAACAAATGACTGAACATCCGAGACTGATTTTTCTCATTTGTAAAACAGGAGATAACAATTGTGCTTCACATCAGACAGCTGTTAGAACCTGTGTCAAGTGTGCAGCACCCTGCCTGGCAGATAGTAGAAACATTCATATTGCTCTCTCTGAAACTGACTGAGTTTCCCGAGGGCTTTATCTTTCCTGGGAGGTCAGGGCTGCTGAGTGAATGAAAGGTGGGGTTTCCTTTCAAATGATTTCTGGAAAGTTATCCTGAGTTTGGAAAGAAAAAATAGTTTAATTCATAAATTTTTTGTATGTATGTTTTTGAAAAGCCATATATATTAAACTCACTTGATTTTCAGATTAGAAACAAAGACTGTATACTTATTCCACATTGCAGGCAGTACAGATTACCAAAAGAAACAGATTTCAGAGACAGATTTTCTGCGTGTATGGCTTTGGGTTGAGCTTCAATCCCCTGTGCCTGAGTTTCCTCATTTGTAAATTTCGGCAGAGAAAACTTCCCTTCTGGGGGGGGGGTTGTGGGAATTAAATGAGGTCATACCCATAAAGCACACTTATTGGTATATTCCTTGTGCTGAATTGTAAGAAGCTGCTTTTTTGTTTTGTTTTTTTATATTAGACAGATGTGGGGCAAGGGAAAAGAAGGGAAATAGGAAAGAATCAAAGCAGGCAAGAATCAAGGTAGTTAAAAATAGAAATGGCTACAAAATAAAGACAACTAAAATGATTTACAGATTTAACTTTGTTTTAAAAGATTATCCTCCCCCCCCTCCCCTCTCCCCATGGGTGACATATCCCTGGTACACAATTCAAGAGGCACAGAAGGGTACTCGTGAAAATGAAATCAGTGCCACTCTGCCTGAGCCAAACAGTTTAGCTCTTTGAGATAATGCAAATGCTTCTACTGTTTTTTTTCTCTCTTTTTCTTGTGATTCCTCCTAGAAATACTCCATACATTGATTAGCAAAATATTCATTTCCCATGACTTAATTTTATTCTTCCACCTCAGTGTTACAATTTCACTGTTGCACGCCTTACTTTCTTTTTGAATGTGTTATAACAATCCTTCCTTTACAGGAGATTCAGGGCTCTCTCCTTCCTCTTAGCCCTCGTGTTCCATTTATTTAACTGGTCCCTCATTGATGGAATTTTAGGTTGTTTCCAATTTTTTGTTATTACAGATAATGCTATGATGAATAATACTGTCCATGCGTGTTTCACACATGTGAGTATATTAATGGAATAGTTTCCTAGAAATGGAATTAAGTGCTCGAAGGATATGGGCCATTTTGATACAGATTATATAGAGCTTGTGGCAGTTTAATGCTTCCTGTGGCAAGGTGTGAAAGAATGTGTTTTCCAACTCTCATCAGGAATGACACTCTCAGCCTTAACCTTTGCCAGCTGATGAGGGAAACTATATCTTAGGGTAGTTTTAATTTGCATTGTTTAATGTAAGTAAGAGCATTTGGTCAAATATTTGAAAATCATTTTTATTTTATTTTCATCAAACTCTATGTTCATATCCTTTATCTGATTTTCTGTTGGTTACTAATCCTTTTCATATTGAGCTGAAGGAGCTCTTGATATATTCCAAAAGGGAAACTTTAGGTTTTCCCATGTATTTTTAATTTATCACTCATCTTTCTATTACTTTATAGTGTTGTATGTTTTTTGTTTGTTTGTTTGCTATGCAGTAGGTTTAGATGTATATGAAGCAGACTTTATATTCCTTCTTTTATGGCTTTGGGTTTTGTGACACTTTAAAAAGGCTTGTCTCTTCTGATATCATAAGAATATTCAAAGTTTCCCTCAAGCATCTTTAAATAATAGGTTTTAGAAGTTTTGAGCAAATATAGACTATGCTTGTCACATGACTAAATGAACTATTTGTGTCCACACCCTGATATAAATACTTGTTCACAGAAAAAATGTAGGTCTCTCTGAAAGGTTAAATAAGCACTACTTTCCTCTCCCCCAACCCCCACCACCCCTGTTTGTACTTTTTGTTGTTTTCTGCATTGATCATATATTGCTTTGATTCTCAGAAAGATATTAATTAAATAAAATTTTACCCTCTTTAACCTTCTCTTAAGATATCACTTGATTCCTGGATCTGTCGGAATGCTAGTAATGCTGCCTATTTTGCTTTGGAAACAGTCAGTTTGGATTCCATGCAGAACAGCCTAGTAACTTCCTTGTTGCTAAATCCAGTGGAAGCCTTTTAGTTCTAATCTTACTTTCTTTCCCTCTGGCAAATTTGAAGCTTTTGACCACGCCTCCCAGCTTGGCCTCAGTGCCTTCCTCACTCCTTCCTCCTTCCACCTGCTTCCCAGGTATGATCCCTGAGATTGGGCTCCTGTGCGACAGGTGCTCTAAGTACTTTGCAGATATTACCTCATTTAGTCCTTACTGCAATTTTCTAAGGGCCTTATGATATCAACTGTATTTTTCAGATGAGAAAACGGAGAATTTAAAAGTTAAGTAATAAGCCCAAGAGCAGCCAGCTGGAAGAGCCAAGACTGGAACCCAGGGACTCTACTTTCTTTCCACACCTTAAACTGCTATCTTATGAGGTTGCTAACTGGCCCAGGCTCCCTTTCTCTGTGCCTTCTATGGCTAGCTCATACTTGTGTGGAGCTCTTTACCCTTTCTCTTCCACACAAATGATTCCCAAGTTTATGTTATGGCTCTAGTCTCTCCCCTGTATTATGGAAAGACAATCTAGACATTTTCAGTGTTCAGTGGGTATTTCCACTTAGGTCGCTCACAGACTCCTTAAATTCCGCATTCCAGTATCTCCTAAGGTTGTATCTCTTGAAAGTTGATGAGTGTGTGTGTGTGTGTGTGTGTGTGTGTGTGTGTGTGTGTTATTTTTTCATAGAGCCTGGTGCAAAGGGCTGGCAAATAAGAACAGTTATTCTAAATCTGAGATAGTGCTTTTATTTAATTAAGTTAGATTCAATTTATCAGCACCTATTGTAGGCCTTGGCTCCACCCTCAACGAACTTTCAATGATTCAGCTTCATTTCCATGTTCTTGGTGTTTTAAGGCCGAGAAATATTTTGGGAAGATTGGTTGCCTTTTCCCCCACAACCTAAAGTAATTTGCTTATCCTGATGGGAACTTACATTCATTTCCTAAAAGTGAACAGGGCTTCCTATCATGGAGTGAATAGCAGTGAAGGCCTAGATCCGTTCAAATCTCCTGGGAGTCAGGTCCAACCCATTGCAATTAGTAATCACAGAGAACTCAAGGTAAGGCATTGGCTTTAACAACAGTTACATTCCAGCCAAAAGAGGAAACTTCAATCAGAAGAGGAATCTTCTAGCTGGAAGATTGGTTTTCATGCCTTTGCAGTTGATAATAATTACTATAGAAAAGGCATTACCAATTCCAGTTCTCCAGGGCTGTGTTTTTCTTTCCATATCCTTATCAACACAAAAACTTATGAAAGTAATACATACTGACTGTAACTATATTGAGACTGCCAGCCCCTTAATGAGCACTGTTAACAGATGCCATTACCTTACATGCCCTGCCACAGCTCACGTGAATGGGTATAAACAGGCACCATAATAACACGTACAGGGCTGGGTTATTTAGTTGTTTTTTTTTTAAAGTAATAAAATCATACGATGCATATTACTCTGCAACTTTTTTTCTCACTTAACTCTATGCCATGAATACCCCATCAAGAGGTTATTCTGTGATTACTGTGATTACTAATTGCAATGGGTTGGACCTGACTCTCAGGAGATTTGAATGAATCTAGGCCTTCCCTGCTGTTTATTCCATGATAGGAAGCCCAGTTAACATAGCTTGTCACTGAATAAATCTATGCTTTATTTGACCAGTTTCCTCTCAATGAACATCCAGGTTGTTTTCAGTTTTCTACCTCTACAGGCAAGGCTGTAGGAGACAGCCTCATACATCCACTCTTACATAATGAAGCATTTATTTCGAACGAGTCCTGAAAGTAAGATTGTCGTGCTACAGGGTTGGCTGGTTTCTAAAACTACATTAAAATATGTGCAGGGTACAGGAAAAGGGAATTGGTGTGCTTCTCTCTGCTAGGTACTACAGTAGGTACTTTCCATTAGTTGTTTAGTTTCATCTTGGTCTGCTGCCCCTAGTCTTGCCCCAGTTCTTCCTCTACATAAATAACCTCAAGCATGTCACTTCTTTGCTTAGAAGCCCTGCATGGTTCCCATCTCCTTCAGTATTAAGGCCAAGTTACTTACATGCCCCACAAGGCCTTCCATAGTTTGGTCTCCTCTATCTTTTCAGTCTCTCTTTGTCCCTTTTGCACTCACTTTGCATCCCAGCACTCATGAACTATTTATGATTATCTACCTTACCAGGCCACTGCAACCTTCTGGGCCTTTACTCTGCCTCCATCTCTGTTCTGATGGTCCTTCCTCACCTCTTCCCCTGGATCTCCACTCAGGCATCAGTTAGCACTCAGTCAAGCTCTGACTCTTTCAGAATGCTTTTTGCAGGCTGATGTGAATTAGTGAGGCTAGATCAGGCCCTAGTAACTTACAACCCACAGATCTCAGTGGTTTAACACAAGTTCATTCTTGATCAGTCTGATTTAGGTCTGGGTCATTCTCATGGGCAGCTCCCCACAGTGACTCCCTTGAAGGAGCTAATGGAGGCTTGCTTCACCATCCTGTAATTGTACCATCCGGAAGTCTTAGCTTCTCTGGTTGATGTGGCGCAAGAAGAGAGTATTGAGTATCATGCTGGCAGTTACATGTTTTAGCCCAGTGGTGACCATGTTATTCCCATTCTCAGCCCACTGGCAAGTTGTGTTACACTACCTAATTACTAGGGGGCAGAAGTGTAACCCTCTTATTAGACTGGAAGGAAAGGAGACTTAAATATAGGTGAATGCTAGAAGCCTCTACTACACGTGAGATGTCACCACTCTCCATATGTCTTTTGGAATTATTACGTGGTTTATGTGTCTTCCTATGAGAGTGGGTACTTCTGGCAAGTAGAAGACTTTCTCTTGTTCATTTCATATTTCTGGCACATAGAACTTAGCCAAGAAAGACTTGTTGAATAAATTCATTCATACAAATCAATAATCTACATTTATAGACAGGACACTAAATAAAGTTCAGAGAGGTCAATTAACTCACTTATAGTCACACAACTAGGAGACAGCAAAACCAGAGTCAAAGTTAAGTCTGTTAGATTCCAAAACTCATGCTTTTAGGAGAGATTCTTCAAGTTGATTTCTAGGTCTGATTGGGGACAGTAAACTGTTCACCCAGGGGGCATGAATTCAATCTTAGAGACATAAGAATCCTAACAGCTTCTTTATAACACCAAGAAGTATATCTCCCAGGAGACCTCCCCTTTTGTTTGGGGAGGGTGCTGATAAGTTAAGTAGACTTTTATGACCCAAGATTCTCTCAAGGATGGACTGAAAATAGAACAAAGCAAGAAAAACCAGTCCCCAGCCAAACTGAGCATTCCTCTGTTCTCAACCCATTTGAATTATATAAAACCCCTACTTTCATACAACTGTGCTACAGAGTGCTCTAGAAATGGCTTAACTTCAAAACTGAGTTTGAGCACCAGCTCTGCTACATCCCCTCCCTATCACTGGACCTCTGGTCCTCCCTTTCCTTATCCTATAAAGTAACACTGATGTAAGAATACTAACCTCACTGTAATTCTGAGTAGACCACAAGTGCTAAATTTTGTGCTCCATTGACTCAAATTTCCAATAAAACTTCAGGTAAGTATCCTACTGTACCAGGGCTCTCCAGAAAAATAGAACCAATAGGATTGGCTCACCTGACTATGGAGGCTGAAAAATTTCAATATCTGTAGTCAGCAAGCTGGAAACCCAGGAAAACCAGTGATGTATTTCCAGTTTGAGTCCAAAGGCTTTGGAAATGTCCTGTTATATAGTTTGAAGACAGGAGTTCAATGTTCCAGCTCTAGCTTTCAGGCCGAGAGATAATCCATTACTCTCACATCAGTGTTTTGAGAAAGAAAATTTTGCCTTAGTTTTTGTTGTGTTCAGGTCTTCAATGAATTGGATGAGGCCCACCCACAGTAGAGGGGAGGACTACCTACTTAGTTTAATTAAAATGCTAATCTCATCCAGAAACACCCTCACAGACACACCCAAGAATAATATTTAACAAAGATCTGAATTTGGCCAGCTTGGCTCAGTAACCATTGAGCTATGAACCAGGACAGCACTGTTCGATTTCCAGTCAGGACTTGATTCCTGGTCTGGGGCATGTAGGAGGCAACCGATCAATGATTCTCTCTCATCACTGATGTTTCTATCTCTCTCTTCCTTTCCCCTCCTCTCTAAAACAAAAAACAAACAAACAAACAAACACATCCGAGCACCCCATGGGTCAATCAAGTTTATATATAAAATTAACCATCATGCTTAACCTTCCTTGTATGCCTTCGTAGTGTATACTATTTGCTAATCTACAAAACTCTTATGCTTGCATTTCTTTTATGTTGTTGCTATTTTGTTGTTAAAAAAACATTAAAAGACAAAATACTAGAAGAGAAGTAATTTCATCTTCTAAAATATTTGTAAATGAAAATTATTTGCTGGTACAGCTCAGTGGTTAGAGAGTTGGCCCATCTACTAAAGGGTCTCAGATTCCATTATAGGTCAAGGGCAGGTTCAAAACCAGGCCCAGTTGGGGAGTGTGTGGGAGATAACCAATCCATGTGTTTCTCATCAATGTTTCTTTTTTTCTCTCTCTTTCCCCTTCTCTCCCTTCCACTCTCTCTCAAAATCAATGGAAAAAATATCCTTGGGTGAGGATCAACCAAAAAAAAAAAAAAAAAAAAAAAAAAAAAAAGAGAGAGAGAGAGAGAGAGAGAATTCAGTTAAAAATAATCCCTGCCCCTATTCATGTTTTCCCTTACTCCTTACTCTGATTTATTTATTTTTCTTTTTTGGTTGCTAATCCTCACTTGAGGATATTTTTCCATTGATTTTTTTTTTAGAGAGGGAAGATAGAGGGAAAGACAGAGAGAAACATCATGTGAGAGAGACACATTGATTGGTTGCCTCCTGTGTGTGTGTCCTGACCAGGGCTGGGGCCAGGGAAGAGCCTGCAACTAAGGTATGTGCCCTTGACTGGAATAGAGCCTGGGATTTATCAGTCCGCAGAGCCAAACCCTGGCTAGGGCCTGACTTATTTTTTAACTTAAAAATAATAGACTTCAGTTTTTAAGACTGTTTTAGGTTCACAGCAAAATTGAGTGGAGGTATAAATAGAAATTTTCCATATAACTACTAACTTCCTCTCCCTCCATGAATACCTTTCCCATTATCAACATCCAGCCTGGTAGTGATATATCTGTTATAATCCATGAACCTACATTGACACTCATCATCATGCGAAGTCCATAGTTTGCACTAGGGTTCACTTTTGGTGTTGAACATCCTTTGGTGTTTTAGATTGATAATCACAGGTATCCATCCATTACAGAATACAGAGTAGTGTCACTGTCCTAAAAATCCTCTGTGCTTTGCCTATTTATCCCTTCTTTTTCCTGTGACCTATGGCAACCACTAATGTCTCTACTGTTTCCACAGTTTTATCTTTCCCAAAATGCCATTGGCTTCTTTTACTTAATAACATGCATTTAAGTTTCCTCCATATCTCTTTATGGTTGATAGCTCATGCTGATTTTTATCAGAGTATTTAGCCCTAGCTGACAAATATGTTTCTCTGTTTGCATACACATTCATTATCCACATTTCCTATTAGAATAGAAGCTTTTGGAAGGCAGGCCTTTGTTTAACACTGTATCCCAGTTTCTATAAAAGTATCCAATACTTACTATACTCTCAAAAAAATAATTAGTGAACATATGAATAGATGAATCTTTTAAAACTATAAGCCTTTTATTTAGGGAATTAGTTCAATCAATCAGTGTTTTACTCTCGTATCTCTCTCTCTCTCTCTCTCTCTCTGAGTAAAACACTGATTGATTGACGGTCTCCTGTATGGTCTGGGGAACCTGTGACTTTTTGGTGTACGGAAGGACACTCCAACCAACTCTGAGCCACTTTGGCCAAGGCATGTTTCAATATTTTCTTTTCTTACTTTATAAATTTTCTGACCAACATTTTCTGTGAATAAATTTTCTGACCCAAATTAAGTTATCTAGTACCCGTTTTTGAAATTTACTAGGAAATCATTACCTATTAGTCTATTAAGATGGTACAATTTGATTGCTTGAGTTTCCTAGAGAAAAAGTTTGTTAGAAAATGGAAATCAATTTAACGTGGCAAAACCATTTCTTAAAAAAAAATTACATATTTTTATTGATTTCAGAGAGGAAAGGAGAGGGAGAGAAAGCTAGAAACATCAATGATGAGAGAGAATCACTGATTGGCTGCCTCCTCTGGCCCCACACTGGGGTTTGAGCCGAAACCCAGGAATCAGACTGTGACATCCTGATTCATAGGTCAACACTCAATCACTGAGCCATGCTGGCTGGGTGTTGTAACAGGCAATGGGAATAGCTAAGGAATTCCAGAACAGAGAAAACTGGATGGGGGGTTTGTTATATATATCACTGGGTTAGAATGAGTTTCATTTTAGCTAAAACTGTTGGGATGATTAGGTATTTCTATTTTTATCTTGAAAGAACTTGCAGCAAAACATCCTAAAGCACCAGGTTTATTTATGATACAGAACTTGTGAGGTTTGGTGGACCTCCTCCTCCCCGCCCCCCATCACACTTCCATGGTGAATTAACACTAACAAATTCCACATATTTGGATATGACACCAGCCACATAATCAAGTTCATTTAATTGATGGTGTGTGAAAGTGTGTTTATTCTAAGAAACGAAAAAGACAATATTTGTGAGATAAACATTTGAAGGAAGTGCATACTGGCCAACTGTTCCCAGTTGGTATTTCTACAAGTCCAGAATACTTTAAACCTGGTTACCACCCTGGAACTTTTAACATGGTCTAATTCCTTACTCAAAGACATAAATGAGAACATTTTAGGCAACCTTTTAAACCTCTTTCACCGTGGATAAACTATGATTTAAAGAATAATGCATGGAAGAATTAGTTAGAAATATGAGTGTTTAAAGTATAATTTGGGCCATTTGAATAAACTCATCTAACTTGACATTGTAGTTACATAATATGTACTTTGAGTATATCAAGCTTTAACAAATACTTAAAGACAAAATTACATCAGCAAGATACCTTTTTATATTTTTAGGTGTTTTAAATAGTTGCAATGGCTTAGATGATGATTTAAAATGTTACATATAATACAGTTTTGCCTGCTAAGTTCTCCACATTTTGTAAACGAGTTTACTCCTTTGGGTGTAGAGTATTTTTGCTTAGTGTCATGATATTATCTGTGCTGTGTCCTGGGTATACAGTCATGTTTCAGTCACCGTCCCGCTTTGGCTGCTGACCTCAGACAGTTGTAAGACTGTTCCCTGTTTCTGTCAGAAAGCTTTTCAGTTCTGTACTGAGTGCTGTAACTACTGTAGGAAATGTCACTTCTTCTTTGAAGGCTGTTTTGTAATATGTATAAGAAACGTAATTGTGTTTCTAAAGAAAAGCATTCAAATATGACAATGATAGTAATTGTGTTACACCATTCAAAGTGCTGTTCAGTTGTTGCAACAAACTATTACATATCATTTAATGAAGGGACCGAAATGAAAACACACAGTTTTTATAACTATGCAAGTGATTAAGAGAGCATGAGAAATACACTTGGAAGAAAGAGGAAAAACAGGAAGGAAGGAGATGAGTCATTTGGTGAACTGTGTAATGTGGGTGACAGGGTCATAGATGTTGGGAGTCATGTAGACCTGGGTGGGAATTCCAGCTCTGCCATTTACTCTGTGTCTCAGCTTCTCCAGTTACATTTGTTGTGAAGGTCAACTGAGATAATACGTGTAAAGTATTCAGTATTCAATAAATGCTTACTCTAAGTACTATTATTATGTACCTGGTGCTATGCTAGAGGTTTAACATGTACTAGATACTAAAGGGAATGCAAAAGGAAGTACTACATTTTATTCCAGACTAGTTGGAAAAACACACCAGCCCATTAGAAACCATCTGGAAACAATGAAGACCATCAAAAGCACTTAAGTGGCCTAGAAACTCAGATCTACTTTGGAGTTGAATTTTGTTAATAATATGTGCTTGGGAATTTGATACCTTTTGAAGAGCTGCCTTTAATTTTGCAAGACTTTCTTGAAAGCATCCCTTAAATCATGTAACAGGTTATGTCAACCTCATTTTTTAAAAGTTCAATTACATGTTTGTTGTGGTTTCTAGAGAATCAACATCCTGAAATTCTTTTAAAAATTTCATTGGTTATCAGGGCTGAGAAATAGCTTCAGGGTAGAAATGAGGTAGATTTGGTTCTTACAGTGGGTTCCAAAGGGAAATTTTAGGCTTCTTTTTAGGATTATTTTGTGAAATGTCAGAGTCTTGTATATGTCTGTGGTTGAGGGTGTGGTGGTGCCTGCCCTGGGCCAATAGAGGAAATGGTGAAATAATGAAACTTAATTATGCACTGTCCAACCAGGAGATGGGGGGAAGGCTGCAGCTTTTCCCCAAACCTGGCCCTATTGCATCATGACATGTCACTGATGGTTCAATGGAAATACTGCTTAGGACCTTCTCTATTCTCTCTTCTATCATTCCTCTCTTACAGTTTTAGAGCTAGTCAGAACTGGATCTGATCCCTTGTCCTTCTTGCTTTCATTACCTGTATGATCTTAGGGAACTCTTTTTAATTTATGCTTTTTCGTAGTTCAATGGAGAAAATGTTCATGAATGTGCATTTCAACAAACACTTAAGGAGATTCAGATTTGGGAGGATGGAGAACTGAAATCTGGAGAGGTGCATTGGCTTGCCTAAGACCGTACAGCTACTCTGTGGCAAAGCCCAAAATTGATCCAGGGTTTCCTGACTCCTGGTCCAACATTCTGTTCACAAAAGCAGTTGCCTATTAGGGGGTGAAGGGTCTGGGGAGGCATCCTCTAGTCTTGTCTTCTACTATAAAGCAACTACAATATTCCTCTTTAGAAAGACCCTAGATAGACTTACCCATTCATCTCCAAAGCACACCACTTGACCTGCTTCTCCTGCATCTCAGCTTTCCCTAATGTTACACCTTCTTCCTCAAGCTCCAGGTAAAAACCTGGGCATTATTGCAGATACCTTCCTCTCCCTCATCCCATATATAATCTTCAGGAAGTCCTGTTAACATTCCCTTGTAAGTTTCCATTCATCTGTCATCTGGACCATCACTTTTTATTTGGTCTCACACTGAACTTTCCATAATGTGATTCCTTTTTCTCTCTACCACCTGGTTTAAAAACCTTGAATGACTTCCTATGACTGTGAGGTTGGAAGTACAATAGGACCACCAGTGTTCTACAAGGACTGGCTATTTAGTCTTATTTTGTACCATTCTTTTATTTTCTGAGCTCTTTCTTCAAGCTCCCTGAAGGTGTCAGCTTCTCCTGGCCATGGGGGCCTTAGCACATGTAGCTCTTTTGTCGAGAGCATTGTTTCTTCTCTTCTTCTTCCTTAGTCAACTCCTACTCAATCTTTAGACCTTAGCTCAAGACTGACTTTTCTAAGAAAATCTTTCCTGACTGCTTCCAGTTCGATGAGTTACTGTTGCAGGCACTCCTAGACCCATCCATTCCTTTCTCCACCCCCGCTCTTATGTGTATCAGTCTGAAATTCATATACTCATTTGAATGACTACTTAATTAATTTCAACCTTTCCCACTCTATTGTATGTTCCATGAGAGCAAATAACATAATTGATTTTGTTTACTATTTTTCTCCAGTATCTAGCACAGTGCCCAGCACATAGTAGGTTCTCAAAAAAATTGTTTAATGAATGAATAAAGCTTATATTCAATTCTTCCTTAAATCTCCACTTCATCTGTCTCATCTGGTTTCAATCACCCAAAGCCTACCTTTCATGTATTTACACTTACCAGTAGTTGGGCACATATATATACATGTATGTCTTTTACGGTCTCTTTATTATAAGGTAAATTCTACATTTCATCTTGACCATCTTCAATGATATTTTCTAATCTGACAGTCTCAGATAGGAAATATAAGGGGCCTCATGATTGTAGGGAAGGGAAGTAGTAAATTACCCTTCCTCTCTCTCTTTTACTGAACTGTTGGGGAAATCCCTTTGATCATGAAAGCTAGGGACAGTCAGGCTGAAGGCCACAGATTATCATGGTTTGTATCAAGGTTTGTACACTAGGTAACTCAGGAAAAAGCGATAGAAATCCATAGCTTTCATAATCCATTGAATTCCTTTACCTTTGGGAATTATACTGTTAAAGTACACTCTGAGATCTTTTGTTTGATCATCTCAGAGATTTCATGCCATTATAAATCATTATTGCAAATTGATAACCTTTATCTAGACATAGTTGGGCACCTCACCAAGTGTGAATTCAACAGGGAAAACAAACTATTGGGCTGAGGAAGAGATGGGGTGGGAAGGCTTGGAAGTGTTCTCTGGGGCATCTGGGAGTGTCCTTAAGAATCAGAAAGTTGGCATTGTGAAACTAGGGATTATCCAAGAGAAGGTATGCAATGCCTTTGCACTCAATGCTTAGTAAATATACACAATTCTTTTATTACAGTAGAAAGCAAATAGGCACTTACACTTCAGTTGGGAGAAGAAATAACAGGCACAGTTCTCCAATACATAGGCACATTGGAATCTGCTATTAATTTATTAAGACACTCCAGTGGTCTGTTGCACTTTTATCAAATGGAACCTTTCTTTTAAGATGCAATCCTGTCCTTGCCTAGTGGCTTAGTTGGTTGGAGTGTCATCCCACATACCAAAAGGTTGTGGGTTCAATTCCATTCAAGGCATATATCTAGGTTATGGGTTTAATCCTTGGTTGGGCACATAAGGGAAGTAACTGATTGATGTTTTTTTTTTTTCTCTCTGTTTCTCTCTCTCTCAAATTAATAACTCATAACCTCGGGTGAGAATTAAAAAATACAATATTAAGTAGAAGAATCCTTAACATATTTCAAGTGTTGGAAAAGAGGAAGCTTTTCTGAGTAACTTTTGTATAAACACCAAATTCCTGCCTGAGCTTTCAGGATTTGTTGAAAAACGGGTCTTTGTTTTTCACACTTTTATTCTTTCCACACGTTACCACACGTTTTATTTGTTCTTTGTGGATCTTATCACAGTGTGTTATTATTTATTATTTCTGAGTGTCTGTTGTTTTTTAAAAAAAATCAGAATTGTGTCATTCCTACTCAGCTATAAGCTCCACAGGAACAGGAATCTCTGATGACTTCTGTTTATATCCACAGGTCTCAGAGCCATAATCTCTGGTCTAGGATAGGTGACTAGTAACCATTTATAAGTAGCAATCCACGTAGCCTCCCAGGAGCCTACAAGGCAGATGTGATTATCATCCTCACTTCATAAATGGGAAGCTGAGGCATAGAGAGCCTAAGTAGTTTGTTAGTCAGTGGCAGAATCTGTAATGGATGCATTCATCATGATCACCTCTGCCACAAACAAATGCTGGTTAGAACGGAGGCTCCGTGGAACAGGTGCGGAGTAGCTTTGGCTGTGCGATGTCCGAATTACTCAGACAGACAGGTCAGGCTTTCCGTGAGCTGGGAAGCCTACCACAGTGGGGGAGGGTCGGGAAGGGAAAGGAGCCCAGCTGAGGACATGGTAAGTGGAGTGGGCAAGTCTGGTCAGAAGTACTCGAGGAGCCAAGCTGACCTGTTCTCTTGTTTCCTAATATTCATTCCTCTTTTTCCAGATTAAAAGTCAAGATCTAGATTTTTTCTCTATTTGGGAACAGAATGGCCGGCGGGGAGGGGGTGTTTATTCTCCAAGATTCCTAAAGCTCGACTTAGTGCTTGTGTGCTTTCTAGCTACTTAACTGATCCTATCCTGTCAGTTACATTGAAAACTAAAGCAGTAATGGGTTCAGGGAGGTTCATGCTGGCCTTTTTCTTAAAGATGTCTTTACTTATTTGAAATAGGTCTTTAAAATATATTTTAAAATAAAGTTCTTTACAAATTATTTATGCTTATGGATTTTTTTTAAAGAAACCAACCAGTATAGAAGGACACAAAGTGAAAAGCGAGAGACCCTCATTCAGAAGTATTGTATGTATGTCTTAGCCTATATAGAGTTTCACCTTTCACCCTTATAAATAAGAACATATTACATTATGTGTCCTTATTTCTTAACTAGATTTATTTGGGGAGGATTTTTGGGGTAACATGACAGATTGAGTACATAATTTTTCTGCCTTCTAATGCTGCACTATAATTACAGATTTATATAAAATATTTATAAAGGTGGAACAAATAGAGGAGGAATCAAAAGCTCTTAACATTTTAGAACCAGACAGGTAGATAGAAGAATGGCAACTGGTATAATAGACCCAGGAAAGTGGAGCCCTAAACTGACCAATGAGAAAACTGAGAGCTACCTCCTCTAAGTCAGATGCCCAAAGGCTCAGCTGCCGATGGTTGGAACCATATGCATTAGATTGGTGAGGAGGGGAGAATAAGGGATGTAGCGATCAGGGTGTCTGGGCTGGAAATGCCAGGCACAGATGAAGGCATGATCTCGGTCCTGACAGAGGGGGAGTAAATGCATAATAGTAGATTTATCCCCACTTGGCTCCCGGAGCTTAGCAGTCAGGTTTTTATTGACCAGGTAAGGGCTAGAAGAGTATACTCCAGGGAATCTGACTGTGCAAGCAGAAAGGCATACAGATATGGACACCATATTGCTCAGATCATTCTACAGGAAGCTCAAAGTTAGTAAACTTCATCCTCAGGCTTAAAGCTTCCAATCAGCCCTTATCCCCCTTCTTTTAGACATGAGCAGGCAACCAGCTATGTGAGGATGGCGTCTAACATGAGGAAGTAAAAAATAAACAGAAAATGAAGCAGATTGTACAGTTAGCAGAAAACCTGAAATTATCCTCAGGGAAAATATTTCTTCCATGAAAGAAGAATGAGATGTTGTAAAAAGTAATGTTTGAAAATGAAAATAATCCTTGGGTATTGGAAACACGTCAGAAGTGAAAAACTCAAAAGAAAGGTTGAGTAAAAAGTTGAAGAAATTCCAAGAAACAACAAAAGAAAATAATTAAAAATAGGAAACATAAAGAAGGAAATTACAAGATGAGTCCAAGAGATCTAACAGCTCAACAACAAAAGTCCCAGAAAGAAAAAGCATAGAGAACATGGAGGAGATGATACATTTTAGAACTTAAGACATGAATTTTGAGATTAAAGGCGCCTGATGGTTGTCCAGCACAAGGGATGAAAAAACTACCTCCCACATAATTGTGAAATTTGATTAGCTTGAGAGTGAGGAAGGTTCTACAAACTTCCAGAGAGAAAAGACAGGTTGCATATAAGTAATCAGCAACCAAAAGGTCTTTGAACTTTGAAACAGTAGCACTGGAAGCCAGAAGACTGAGGGTGAGGGCAATACATACATATATATATATATATATATATATATATATATATATATATATATATAATCTTTATTGTTCAGTTTATTAATTACATTGTTCCCTTTTTTCCCCTATAGCTCCCCTCCACCTGATACCCATCCACCCTCCGCTCTCACCCCCCACTGTCCTCTCCCATAGTTGCATGATTTTTGTCCAGTCTCTTGCTGCACTTCCCACACCCCCTTTCTCCCCAAGAATTGTCAGTCCATTCCCTCTCTATGTCCGTGATTCTGTTACGTTCACCAGTTTATCCTGTTCATCAGCTTATTAATTCACTTGATTTTTAGATTCATTTGTTGATAGATGTGTATTTGTTGTTCATAATTTACACTTTTATCTTTTTCTTCTTCCTCTTCTTAAAGAATATCTTTCAGCATTTCA
The DNA here is from genome assembly GCA_027563665.1 of Antrozous pallidus. NCBI lineage: Eukaryota > Metazoa > Chordata > Mammalia > Chiroptera > Vespertilionidae > Antrozous > Antrozous pallidus. Next base: position 73,384,863 of record CM050521.1, on the reverse strand, counting down.
TATAATATTGGTTTGGTGGTGATGAACTCCTTTAGCTTTTTCTTATCTGAGAAGCACTTTATCTGACCTTCAATTCTGAATGATAGCTTTGCTGGATAGAGTAATCTTGGTTGTAGATTCTTGCTGTTCATCACCTTGAATATTTCTTGCCACTCGTGTCTGGCCTGCATCGTTTCTGTTGAGAAATCCGCTGACAATCGTATGGGTGCTCCCTTATAGGTAACCATCTGTTTTTCTCTTGCTGCTTTTAATATTCTCTCTTTGTCTTTTGCTCTTGGCATTTTAATTATGATGTGCCTTGGTGTGGTCCTCTTAGGGTTCCTATATATTGGGGTTCAGTGCACTTCTTGGACTCCTAAGTCAATTTCTTTCACCAGGTGTGGGAAGTTTTTGGTCACTATTTCTTCAAATAGGTTTTCATTGTCTTGCTCTCTCTCTTTTTCTGGCACCCCTATAATTCGGATGTTGGTATGCTTGAGGTTGTCCCAGAGGCCCCTTACACTATCTTCAATTTTTTGGATTCTTTTGGTTTCTTGCTTTTTCAGCTGAGTGGATTTTGCCTCTTTGTATTTCAAATCTTTAACTTTGTTCTTGGGGTGCTCTAGAGTACTTTTAGGTCTTTGTATGATACTTTTTATTTCAGGCAGTGTATGCTTAATTTCTGGTTGGTCCTTTTTCATATCCTTGAGAGTCTCGTTCATATCCTTGTAGGTTTCGTTCATTTCCTTGTAGGACTCATTCATTTCCACGTTGGTCTTGTTCATTTCCTTGCAGGTCTTATTCAATTCCTGGTAGGTTTTGTTCATTTCCTCATAGGTCTTGTTTATTTCCTTATAGGTCTCGACCTTTTCTAGGAGCCTCTTGAAAATCCCTATAACCGTGGTTTTGAATTCCATGTCCAGTCGGTTTTTTTCCTCCTTTTCTTTCACATCTGATTTCTTTCCATGTCTCTGCATGGTGGCTGCTTCCCTGAGTTGGTCAATTAGCTTTGTGTGGTAGACTTCCTACAAGGGACAGTGGCTCAGCCTCCCCAGTTACCTGAGGTGGATATGGGTTGCACAGTCTTGTTGAAGTTAAGCTCAGGTTAATCGTTGTTAGCACTTGGAGGGGTTGACCTCCAGGACAATTGTCTGTGAAGTTCAGCTGTGCTCAGGTTGGATGGGCAGAGTCTCTGGGCCAAGCAGACAGCATCAGCTCTGGCCTATGCGGACCCAGGGTCTCTGAGAGAGAGCCACTGCCAAGCTCCACCGGCTGCCAGAGAATTCAGCCTCTCCCCAAATGAGTCTGCACACCCAACGTGTCACCCAGGGTCACAAAAACAATGCAGTCTGATGGTTTTCCGAATGAAAGAGCAAGTCACGCAGCTGTGCTGTTCCCAAATTCACAGCACTCCACACAAGCTTGCCTTCTCCACAAGCCAGCAGACCCCTGCAGCATCCGAGCTTCAGCGTGCCCTCCCGCTGTCCAGTTTTTACCCCATATGATAGTGGGTTCCTTGGGCTTCGCCCAGAGCTGGAGAATCAGTCCAGTGGGACATCTTTGTCTCCCCCATTCAAGAAAACTGGCCAGTTTTCAGCTGCCCACCCTCTCCGCTGGTGCACACTCCTCCAAACCTCTGACTCCGCACGTATCTTCAACACTGTCCGCCACCGCTCCTCTGAGTCACAGTGTCCTATCTTCACTTTTATTTGTGGAATTTTCACTCAGCCAGCTTTCTGGTGATTCTGGATGGTGTTTGTTCTTTCGTTAAGTTGTAGTTTTAAAATTGCTGTCTATGGCAGCAAGATAGGTGTTTACCTATGCCGCCATCTTGGTTTTCATTTTTTAAAATATATATTTTTTATTGTTTAAAGTATGACAAATTGTAGTACATATGTTTCCTTTTTCCCCCCCATTGACCTCCCCTTGGACTCCCCTACACTCCAGTACATGTCCTCACCTGCCCACCCCCAGTGTCTTGTGTCCATTGGTTATGCTTATATGCATGTGTACAAGTCCTTTGGTTGATCTCTTTTAGCCCCCCTCCCCCCAACCTCCTCTCTCTTCCCGCTGTAGTTTGACAGTCTGTTCAATGCTTCTTTGCCTCTGTATCTATTTCTTTTCTTTAAAAAATCTTGCCTCTGCAGACTAGAAATAAACATATAATAACAAAAAATGTTTGAGTCCCAATTTCAATGTTCAGCATCCAACCTAGATTTCTATAGTAAGCCAAAATGTGAGTCAAGTGATAAGATGCAAAAAAGATACAGGCAAATCTTTAAAAAATTGTAGCTCTAGCTGTTATTGCCCAGTGGTTGGAGCATCGGCCCACACACCAAAGGGTTCCACTCCCAGTCAAGGACCGGTTCCTGCTCTAGTCGAGGCACATGTGGGAGGCAACCAATGTGTCTCTCTCTCACATCAATGTTTCTCTCTCTTTCTCTCCTCCCCCTCTCTCTCTAAAAAAAAAATAAATGGAAAAAATAGCTTCAAGTGAGGATTAAAAAAAAGAAAAATTGCAAAATGTTCCCCTTCTGAGGAGCTTTGAGCATATGCACTCTGTACAAATGAGTGACTAAGCCAAGAAAGAGGAAGGCCTGGAATACAGGGGATCCATGGTTTCAGAGAAGGGAAGGGAATCTCCTGGAGAGTGATGAAGAGAGATCCCAGGATGACAGTTATGCTTCAGAAGTAGAGAGCAGTCAGTGCATATTGGAAGGGCATGACTGAGGAGGTAGGTTGAGAGCTGCTGTTGCCAAGTCTTCTGCCATACCAGTCTTTTAAAAAATTTTATCATTGGGATAAAAATCACTTAAATCTTACCATCTTAATCATTTTTAACTATATGGCTCAGTAGTTTTAAGTATTTCACATTGTTGTGAAATAGATCACCAGAGCTTTCTCATTTTTCAAACCTGAAAGACAATATCTATTAAACAACTCAAAAGAAGGGTTAAGTAAAAAGTTGAGGAAACTCCACAATTCTACTTTCTGTTTCTGTGAATTCAACTACCTCATATTTGTCTTTTGTGACTGGCTTTGGTCACTTAGCATAATGTCCTTAAGATTCATCCTTGTTGTAGTATATGACAGGGTTTTCTTGTTTTCTTTCTTTTAAAAGGTTGAATAGTGTTCAATTGTATGTATATACCACATTGAGTTTGTCCATTCATCTGTTGATGGATATTTGGGTTGCTTCCACTTCTTGGCTTTTGTGAACAATGCTGCTATAAAGCTATAAACACAGGAGTACAAATATCTCTTTGAGACTCTGCTTTCAATTCTTTTGGATATATACTCAGAAGTGGGATTGCTGAATCATATGGTAGTTCTGTTTTTAATTATTTAAGGTTCTGCCATACAGCTATCATTTTACAACCCTACTAACAGTGCAAAGGGTTCTAATTTCTCCACATTCTTACTAAACCTTGTTATTTTTTGTTGTTGTTTTTTTTGTATAGTAATCATTATAATGAAATATTTTATTGTGGGCTTTTAAAAATATTTTTTTTATTGATTTCAGAGTAGAAGGGAGAAGGAGAGAGAGATATAAACATCAATGATGAGAGAGAATCACTGATCGCTCACCTCCTGCATTCCCCACCCTGGGATCAAGCCCACAACTTGTGCATGTGGCCCAGACCAGGAGTCGAACCTTGACCATCTGGTTCATAGGTCATAGCTCAAGCACAGAGCGAGGCTGGCTGGGCTATGTGGGTTTGATCTACATTTCTCTAATCATTAGTGAGGAACATATTTTCATATGCTTGTTGGCCATTTGTATATCATTTTTTGAAATATCTGTTCATGTACTTGGCACATATCCTATCTAATAAAAGAGTAATATGCAAATTTGACTGTAACTTCACCACACCCACAAGTCACACCCACAGCCATGCCCACCAGCCAATCAGGAGCAGATTATGCAAATAAATCCCAACCAAGATGGCTTCCACCACTGAGAGCAGGAGGAAGGCTTGTGTTTCCCTGGCAACAGAGGAAGCCAAGCTTTCCGCCTGCCATTGCCTGCCTAGGCCTCCACTCAATGCTACAAAGTTTCAATTATAAAAGATGCAGAAATGGCAGCAGCCACTGAGCTGGAGAGAACAGAGGTTTGGATTTCCCTGGCAACGGAGGAAGCCAAGCTTTCAGCCTGCCATTGCTGGCTGAGGCCTTTACTCTAGGTACAAAATTTCAAACAGAAATGGCTGCCACCAGGAAGCGAACAGAAGGCTTGGCTCTGCTCCAGGCTACAAAGTTTCAATTATAGACATGGATTAATCCCAGATACCAGGGCCTCTGCTTGGGTCACTGGGGAGTGTGGCCGGCCTACAAACTTCCACAGGCCTCTTGCCCAGGCCACCCCTCACCCCAAGGGAACCCCAACCCTGATCTGGGACTCTTCAGGGCAAACCAGCTGGCCCCCACCCATGCACCAGGCCTCTAGCCTATCTTCCTATCTAATAAAAGAGTAATTTTCAGATTGACCATCACTACAACACACAAGAGGGCTGCCCCCATGTGGTCAAAAATCCTGCCCCCATGTGAACACAAGATGGCCACCACAAGTTGGCCAGCAGGGGAGAGTTTTTGGGAGGTTCCTGGTCTGCAAGGGAGGGCAGTTGTGGGTGATCAGGCCAACAGAGGAGGGAAGTTGGGGACAAACAGGCTGGCAGGGGAGCAGTTAGAAATCAATCAGGCTTGCAGGATAGTGGCAAGGGGATGATCATGCTGGCAGGCAGAAGTGGTTAGGGGCAATCAGGGAGGCAGGCAGGTGAGCAGTTTGGAGCCAGCAGTCCTGGATTGTGAGAAGGATGTCTGATTGCCTGTTTAGGCCTGATCCTACTAGGATCGGGCCTAAATGGGTAGTCGGACATCCCTCGAGGGGTCCCAGATTGGAGAGGTTGCAGGCTGGGCTAAGGGGCATCTCCCACCCCCCATGCACGAATTCATGCACCGAGCCTCTAGTATATGATGTATAAATAAGGATTCAAAATTCACTCTTTTGCATGTTGATATTCAGTTTTTCCAACATTTGTGTAAAAGGACTGTCCTTATCTCATGGAGACATCTTGGCACTTTTGGTGAAGATCATTTGATGATATCACAAGAGTTTATTTCTGGGTTCTATATGCTATTCATTGATTTGTATGTCTGCTTTATGCTAATATTATATTGTTTTGATTACTTTAGCTTTATAATATAGTAGAGGCCTAGTGCACGAAATTCATGCACAGGTGTGTGTGTTCCTCAGCCCAGCCTGCACCCTCTCCAATCTGGGACCCCTCAAGGGCAGTCAAACATCCCTCTCACAATCCAGGACTGCTGGCTCCCAACTGCTTGCCTGCCTGCCTTCCTGATTGCCTCTAACCGCTTCTTCCTGCCAGCATGATCACCTCCTAACTACTCCCCTACCAGCCTAATTGCCCCTAACTGCCCTCCCCTGAAGGCCTGGTCACCCACAACTGCCCTCCCTTGCAGGCCTGGTCCCCCTCAACTGCCCTCCCCTGCTGGCCATCTTGTGGTGGCCATCTTGTGTCCACAAGGGAGCAGCCATCTTTGACCAGATGGGGGCAGCCATCTTTTGTGTTGGAGTGATGATCAATTTGCATATTACTATTTTATAAGATAGGATTTTGAAATTAGGAAATATGAATTTTCCAAATTTGTTCTTCTTTTTCAAAGTTGTTTTGGCTATTCAGGGAACCTTGAGATTCTTTGAATTTTAGAATGAATTTTTCTATTTTTGTAAAAAATGCTTTTAAGATTTGAAGGAATTGCATTGAATCTATAGATTACTTTGAATAGTCTGATCATTGTACATATATATATATATTTTTTTTTAAAAAATATATTTTTATTGTTTTTTTACAGAGAGGAAGGGAGAAGGACAGAAAGTCAGAAATATCAATGAGAAACATCAATCAGCTGTCTCCTGCACACTCCCCACTGGGGACGTGCCTGCAACCAAGGTATATGCCCTTGATCGGAATCGAACCCGGGACCTTTCAGTCTGCAGGCTGACACTCTATTCATTGAGCCAAACCGGTCCTGGCTGTACCCATATTTTTAATTGCATAAAATTACTAGAAGATGAGTTTTACCAAAGTGATGGTATAAAACAATAAAGTGGAAGATGAGAGACCACTGGGAACTGATAGATCACCTAATGGGATTAACCATTGGGCAGTGTGAAAGAATTATAGGTATAATTAGGCATAAAGGAATTCAAGCTAATTAAAAAACAAGGTGATTATTAAATTTGGGGGAATAAAAACAAGAAGGGAAGCATGAGCAGACCACATTATAGTACTTGGCTATGATTAACATTCGCATGGGTATATAGTGTAAGTATTGAATATTTAGTTAATCAAAAGTATAATGTATATTAAGTTGTGAAGGAAAGCACAGTATCAGGAGAGTTAGATCTTGATTTTCCCATAGTAAGAAGTCAATGATGAGTTGAAAGACAGCAGTATGGATGGTTTAGTGCCATGCTATGCAATATAATAGTTGCTAGTTAGCACTGGATTTGTGACTGGTACAAATTAAGATATATTGTCAGTATGAGCTACACATTGAATTTTGAAAACTTAGTATAAAAAGAGAATGTAAAATATCTCATTAAGAAATTTTAATTGGTCACATGTTGCAATGATGTTTTTTTAAATATGTTGAGTTAAATAAGACATTAAAATTCATATTTTACCTTTTAATGTAGCTACTAAAGAATTTAAAATTGCATATGTGGCTTACATTATATTTATTTTGGACAGCATTGGTTGGAAATAGGTGATGTGTAGATGTTCAAGAAACAGCTAGGACAGTGAGAAATCGAGGAACAAGAAATTACTGTGTTTCATTCTAAGCCTTTTAATATAATTGGATTTTTAAAATAAGTGCATATAAAGTTTTCCCTGTTAGTTCACATAGATTTATCTGTTCTTTTAGAAACTTCATAGTATTCTACTATATGAAGATATCATAATTGTTATATTAAATCACTTTTATTTATGGATTCTTAAGTTGTTTTCATATTTTTTGTTTTGCTATTTCAAATATAATTTTAATAAATATCTCTGGATGTAGATCTTTGCCATATTATATCTGCAAGATGACTATCCAGAAGCAGGCTTCTAAGACAAAGGGAATGTGCATTTAAAGTTTAGGTAAACTATCAAGTTCCTCTTCTGAGAAATTATGATATTTACACTCCCAGTAACAATACCATCTTCTCTACACATTGAACAACCAGCAAGCCCTGCTAAACTCATGGCTAATAACAAACTAATTTGAGGAAGAAAGTAATTTTGTGGCAAAAAACAGATTATTTTTAACTTTTAGTTCTGTGCTACCTCTTTCCTCACCTATTTATCCTATTAACATCACTCTAAGTTTCCTTAATTTGTCTTCAACCTTAGCCTTATACAAGTACTGTATCATCCAGCCTGAGCATTTACACGCACACACCACTTTTGTTAAAACAACCGTGTAGAGTTCCTCTTCCACATTATTCTTTCCCTTACGCCCAGCAGATGACCTTCAGGGGAACGGCTACTGTGGAGACTGTTTGAACACTGAAGGATTGACTCAGTGACAATAGGAGGGCAGTATTCAAGGCCTTAATAGTCCTCATTCTGCCAGGGGAAAGAGTTGTTTCTGATATAGCCATGGATAAGGATAACTTACTTAAATAACTTCCCTTTCCTCCATTTGATAATAAAATAAAGAAGAAAAATGTGTCACAGGGTGGAGAGGTATGTGATGGTGCAAGTCAGCACAGTGAAGTGACAGCAGAATCTAAAAATAAGTATCTGTCCATCCACTGTGTATAGAAACTCAGGACCAAAAAGCCCCATGTAACATCGGCGAACACATCTTTGTCACTAGGGAGGTTTCTCCTCAGCCACCGCAGGTTTGAGTTGGCACCCTCCTGCTCTAAATACCTCTGGGGAGGGAGGGCTCCATGACCATCCTCAGAAAGTGTCAAAACCGCCTGCGAATCAAAAGGCTCTTGCTTCACTTACTTAAGATAATTTCCACTTCTATCCTTAAGGAATATGGAAAGAGATGGGACTACTCTTCATAATCTAATGATTTTGCACAGGCTTCTTGTATCACTTCTATTCTGCTTCTGCAAATTAAAAAAACCCTCCTCTGTGATATATATTTTTTTATTCCCCAAATAATTTCCCAAAGCTCATTTCTTTTACATCTTTATTATTGAAAGTACTACATATCCTTCTTCCCCGCATTGACTCCTTCTAGCCCACCCCACCCCCGACCCAGGACTTCACCACCCTATTGTCTGTATCCATGGTTTATGCATATATGCATACTCAAAGCTCATTTCTAATTTTTCTCTATCTGTATGACAGTAAAATTATTCTCTTTTATTGTTGAAATTTAGAACTGAGCATTTAATTATTTTAATGTAACTGGTTGGAGAAATGGAGAGTGATGGTGTTGTTTTGTCATTGCTAAAACTTCACCTCTTTTGCTGAAACTGGTTTGGCTCAGTGGATAGAGCATCGGCCAGTGAACTGAAAGATCCCAGGTTGAATCCGGACAAAGGGCATGTACCTTGATTGTGGCTACATCCCGGGAAGGGGGGGGGGGGGGGCGGCGCGCGCGTACAAGAGGCAGCTGATTGATGTTTCTAACTCTCTCTTCCTCTCTGTAAAAAAAAAATCAATAAAATATATTAAAAACACACACACACAAAACTTCATCTTTTTGCCTTAGCCGGTTTGGCTGGCTCAGTGGATAAAGTGTCTGCTTGCCGACTGAAGGGTCCCAGGTTTGATTCCTAGTCAAGGCATATGCCCGGATTGTGGGCTCAGTACCCAGTAGGGGGCCTGCAGAAGACAGCCTATCAATGATTCTCTCTCATCATTGATGTTTCTATCTCCCTTTCCCTTTATTTATTCTCTAAAATCAATAAAAATATATCTTCAAAAACAACAAAAAACTTCACCCTTTTCCTTCCTACTTCCACCCTCCAACCTCCAGCCCCAGGACCAGCAGCCGGATTCCTGTACTTATAATATAAATTCAACAAAATTTGTTAATGCTTGCATTGTGCCAGAAGCTTTTTCTTAGGAAACACTAGAAAATAGAATGATCCATTGCTACAATAGCATTTTGTGAAGATTTGCCAACCCCGGCACAAGAATTTTGGCGTGAAGTCTGGCACAGGTCATTCAGACACATGGAGGAACCTCTATCATTAACAGCTGAAGATAAACAAAAGGTCACTTGAGATAATGGAGTATGTTCCATGGAATCAGAGTTAGATATAATTGACTGTGCAGTTCACTCCAGCTGAACTACGTACCACACATTACCACTGATTTGCAGTAGGGTACTCATACCAACTTTCTGTTCCTCCTGCCTAAGGCATTAGTGAATTAAGCCCCTACCCAAGAAAGCTCCTAAGAAGTGCCTTTCTCCTATTCTGGCTCAGATCTCTTGTCTGCATTCTTGTGCTGTGCTAGTTAGGGTGAGGGTGGCCAAGATCTGGAAGGCAGAATATATTCTCATCCTCCGTTTTTGTACTCCGTTTTTGTACTCCGTCAAAGTCCTTTCTAGAGATCTTGCCAATCGCATGGCTAAGGAAGCTAGCCTCCCATCAGAGGAGGGGAAAGCCTGTTGCTTATCACTTATTTTACTGAGAAATAGCTTCTCTTCTCTTTATACATAGATAGCCTTGCTCTGCTCTACTCTCTCCCTCTGGTGATCCGACACTGTGTTCTGACCATTCCCCTGGGCTAGAAAAATTACTTCCTGCTTTATTTCCCCTTTTTCTTAAGAATGAGAGTGGTTCTCCCTATTTACAGAACATTCATAATGGAGAAAATTTGGAAAACACCCTAAACCACAAGGGAAAAAATTCTCATGAACTCTTCTATGGAGAAGTCAATACTCTTAATATTTTAGAATATTAATGAGCTAATATTCTAAAATTAACATTTTAGAATATGTAGACATATATTTACTGGGTGGGGCAAGAGCAGGTTTATAGTTGTGTGTGTGGAAAATATCATAATTAATAAGCAATAATACAAGAATAAACACGGTCCTGGCCAATGCGGCTCAGTGAGTTGGGCATCACCCTGTGCGTTCCATTTTTGGTCAGGGCACATGCCCAGATAGCAGGCTCCATCTCCAGTGGGGGGCATGCATAAGGTGGCCGATTGACGTTCTCCCCTCCCATCAGTGTTTCTCTCTGCGTCTCCCTCTTCTTCCCTCTCTATTAAAAAATCAATTAATATGTATTTTGTTGTTAATCATTACCTGAGGATATTTTCTCATTATTCATGTCAAAATATATTTTACAACATTTAAAAAAAAATATTTTATTGATTTTTTACAGAGAGGAAGGGAGAGGGATAGAAAGTCAGAAACATCGATGAGAGAGAAACATCGATCAGCTGCCTCTTGCACACCCCCTACTGGGGATGTGCCCGCAGCCAAGGTACATGCCCTTGACCGGAATCGAACCCGGGACCTTTCAGTCCGCAGGCCGACACTCTATCCACTGAGCCAAACCGGTTCCGACATTTTACAACATTTTTATTGATAGATTTAATCAGCTCAATTATGTGGACATAGATTATTTCTATTTTTATATTACATACTAGAGCCCCATTACACAAAGAGATTCGTGCAATAGACCTTCCTTCCCTTGGCTTCCAGCACCCGGGACCCAGGCCTTTACTCTGGCCAGAGTCTGCAGTCTCCATCTTAGCTGCAGCCAGGGTGCCTCTCTTGTAAATCCCTTCAGCCCCTGCCCTCCCTCTCATAGCAGGCATCCTGCCCTGCCCTGCCCAGCCACTCGGTGCTTGGAACAGCTGGGCAGCAGCCATCTTTCTCTTTCTAATTTGCATATTCCCTCCTGATTGGCTGGTGGGCATAGCAGAGTGATGGTTAATTTGCATATTTCTCTTTTATTAGTGTAGATAATATTGCAGTGAACAAGACTGCATAGATATCTTTGCACACATTTGACATTTTCTTCAAAATAAAATCATAGAAGTGAAATTGTAGGGTCAAAGGGCATGTACATGTTAAGGCTTTTTTGGTATATTTTTATTGATTTCAGAGAGAAAGGGAGAGGGAGAGAGAGATAGAAACAGCAATGATGAGAGAGAATCATTGATTGTCTGCCTGCCACACGCCCCATACTGGGGATCAATCCTGCATTCGGGGCATGTGTCCTGAGCGGAATTGAACTGTGACCTCCAGGTTCATAGGTAGATGCTCAACCACTGGGCCACACTGGCCAGACTATGGTAAGGCTTTTTAAAAATTTTAATCTTTATTGTTCAGTTTATTAATTACATTGTTCCCTTTTTTTCCTCCTATAGCTCCCCTCCACCCGGTACCCATCCCATCCTCTGCCCTCACCTCCCCCCTACTGTCCTCTCCCATAGGTGCATGATTTTTGTCCAGTCTCTTGCTGCACCTCCCACACCCCTTTTCTCCCCAAGAATTGTCAGTCCATTCCCTCTCTATGTCCATTATTCTGTTATACTCACCAGTTTATCCTGTTCATCAGATTTTTAATTCACTTGATTTTTATATTCATTTGTTGATAGATGTATATTTGTTGTTCATAATTTTTATTTTTACCTTTTCCTTCTTCCTCTTCTTAAAGAATACCTTTCAGTATTTCATATAATACTGGTTTGGTGTTGATGAACTCCTTTAGATTTTTCTTATCTGTGAAGGTCTTTATCTGATCTTCAATTCTGAATGATAGGTTTGCTGGACAGAGTAATCTTGGTTGTAGATTCTTGCTATTCATCACTTTGAATATTTCTTGCCACTCCCGTCTGGCCTGCATAGTTTCTGTTGAGAAATCCTCTGACAATTGTATGGGTGCTCCCTTATAGGTAACTAAATGTTTTTCTCCTTCTGCTTTTAATATTCTCTCTTTGTCTTTTGCTCTTGGCATTTTAATTATGATGTGCCTTGGTGTGGTCCTCTCTGGATTCCTATAGTTTGGGGTTCGGTACACTTCTTGGACTTTTAAGTCAATTTCTTTCACCAGGTGTGGGAAGTTTTCGGTCACTATTTCTTCAAATAGGTTTTCATTGTCTTGCTCTCTCTCTTTTTCTGGCACCCCTATAATTCGGATGTTGGTATGCTTGAGGTTGTCCCAGAGACCTCTTACACTATCTTCAATTTTTTGGATTCTTTTGGCTTCTTGCTTTTCTGGCTGAGTGGATTTTGCCTCTTTGTATTTCAAATCTTTGACTTGGTTCTTGTGGTCCTCTAGATTGCTTTTAGGTCTTTGTATAATATTTTTTACTTCAGTCAGTGTATGCTTAATTTCTAGTTGGTCCTTTTTCATATCCTCGTCGGTCTCGTTCATTTTCTCATAGGTCTTGTTCATTTCCTTGTAGGTCTCTGTCTTTTCTAGAAGCCTCTTGAAAAACATTATAACCGTGGTTTTGAACTCTATGTCCAGTAGTTTTTTTTCTCTCCATTTTTTTCACATCTGATATCTTTCCATGTCTCTGCATGGTGGCTGCTTTCCTGAGTTGGTCGATTAGCTTTGTGTGGTAGATGTCCTCTAAGGGACAGTGACTCAGCCTCCCCAGTTACCTGAGGTAGATACTCTTACTGCAGCCCATTATAGGTTGTACAGTCTTGTTGAAGTTAAGCCTAGCTTATTGTTGTTAACACTGGGAGGGTTTGACCTTCAGGCCAATTGGCTGTGAGGGTCAGCTGTGCTCAGGATGGATGGATGGAGTCTCCGGGCTGAGTAGACAGCGTCGGCTTTGCCCTATGAGGCACCTGGGTCTTTGTGCCGGGTGGTAATGGCTGCAAGCACCTCCGAGAGAAAGCCGCTGCCAAGCTCCACCCACTGCTGGACAACTCAGTCTCTCCTCAAATGAGTCTGCACACCCAAAGTCTCACCCAGGGTTTTAAAACAACACAGTCCGGTGGCCTCCCGAACGAGAGAGCAAGTCACGAGTCCTCTCTGCATGCTCGCACATCTTGTGCTGCTCCCAAGCCTATGGGCACTCTCCACAAGCTTGCCCCCTCCACAAGCTCACAGACCCCTGCAACGCCCGAGTTTCAGCATGCTTCTGTACTGTCCAGTTTCACCCTGTATGAGTGTGGGTTCCCCGGACCTCAGAACTGGGGAATCAATGCAGTGGGATGCTTTTGTCTTTGCAGCCGCCTGTCCTCTCTGCTTGCTCATGTGCGCACATAGCTCCAAACCTCTGACTCCACACGTATCTTCAACACTGCCCTCCACTGCTCTTCTGAGTCACAGTGTCCTATCTTTACTTTTATTTGTGGAATTTTCACTCAGCCAGCTTTCCGGTGATTCTGGATGATGTTTGTTCTGTCATTAAGTTGTAGTTTTGAAATTGCTGTGTGGGGCAGCAAGATAGGTGTTTACCTATGCCGCCATCTTGGTTCCTCTGGTAAGTCTTTTTATAAACATTGCCCTTTTGCCCTTGCTAAAGGTGGTATCAGTTTGCTCTCCCACCAGCAATGTAGGGAATTGTCCATTTCTCAAGTCTGTGGTCAATTTGAAAAGTACAAAATGCTATCTCAGTATTTAAACAAGGCATTTCTTAGCTTATAAGTCTGAATATATTTACATGTGTTTCGTAGTCATATACATATATATATTTTTAAAAAATCCTCACCAGAGGATATGTTTTTTATTGCTTTAGAGAGAGAAAGAGAAACATCAATTGGTTGCCTCCCATATGTACCCCGACTGGGGATCAAATTCACAAAGCTATCATTCAGAATTGAAGATATGTGCCCTGACCAGGAATCAAACCCGTAACCTTTTGGTGTACAGCACAATGCTCCAACCAACTGGGCTATAAGTAGTATGGTAACTGCTTACATATACTTACTATTTTCTGGACTTTTGTTGAGCTCACATAATAAAAAAAATTTGGCTTATTAAAAAAATAGGTCCTCGCCGAGACCGGTTTGGCTCAGTGGATAGAGCGTCGGACTGTGGACTGAAAGGTCCCGGGTTCGATTCCGGTCAAGGGCATGTACCTTGGCTGTGGGCATATCGCCAGTAGGGGGCGTGCAAGAGGCAGCTGATCGATGCTTCTCTCTCCTTGATGTTTCTGACTTTCTATCCCTCTCCCTTCTGCTCTGTAAAAAATCAATAAAATATATTTAAAAAAATAGGTCCTCTATCTTTCCTCTTAGATTAATTCCTATGTGTTTTATGTTTTTGTTTTGCTTTGAGGATAGAATATTTTCCCATTGTATACAAAATTTGCATCATTATGAAGAAAAGTGTCTTTGACTATTTTGTAACTGGTTGTCTTGCCAAACTTATCCTATTTATACAAATAGATACTGCTACTTGATATTTTATTTACTAGTAATCATGTCATTCAAATAATATCTTTGTAGCCTCTTCTGTGACCTATATACTTATTTTTTTCTTGTCTCATTCTTAATCAAACTTCTGGGATGTTAAGTAATTGAAGTGATTCTGAGCATTCTTGTCTCACGTTTTTACTGAGAATTCTGGCAATTGATTAGAGGTAATAATGCCATGTGTGAAGTTATAACTAAGAACAGATTTTTCACTGAGCAAAGTCATGGAGGCCTATCATATTGATAAAGTCATTCCATGTTCCTTCTGGTTCTAATTGCTCAAGGGTGGAACTGTGTACCATTTTGTGTCCAACATGACTTAACCTGCATGTGTTACATGATTTAATTCTCCTAACAGCCCCATGAGGTAGATTTTGTGATCTTTATTGTCTGAAGAGGAAGCCAACATTTAGAAGAATATACGAGTCGATTAATCCCATGTCACCACAATACAGCAGTGCCATTTTAAGTCATTCTACTTGTTTTTCTCTCAGTGTTTTACAAAGTGATGGGAATAGTGGGAGACAAAATTCATTACTCTCGGAAATCTGAAAGGAATATGAAGAAATACATACAGTCTTAACTTAGTAGCTGACAAATTTTAATGTTCATCAGAATCACCTGAAGTACCTTTGAAAGTACAGATTCTTGGGCCCTACTTTCAGAAACTACATTCCAAGGGGCCAGGCTTGGATAGGGCTAGGGAACTGTAGTTTTGAAAGAGAAAATCCACAAATTCCCCTTTAAAAAACATCAGTTTAATGGTGATGGATGGAGACTTGACTTGGGGTGGTGAACACACAATGCAGTGTACCAATAATGTAATGTAGAATTGTGCACCTGAACCTGTATGACCTTGCTAACCAGTGTTACCCCAATAAAGTAAATAAAAAGGAAAAGAGAAATAACAGTTTAATTGTAAAACTAGGGATATTATGTTAGTGAATCGTATTTCATAATTATTCAGAATGTAGAAATTCTGTTCGGAGCTAATGCAACAAGGCACTCTGCCAGCTGTCCTAAGGTTCTCTTCTTATACAGTGTAGTTCCACTAGATCAGTCACCAAGTCTATTTAGTTTGTTCAAATCAAGGAAGAAGGAACCAGTATTCTGGTTGAGTTGTGTGAGAAGTAAATATCTTAGAGAATAAGGCTTTGCTGGCCACATCTATCAATGTTGAGGGAATGATGTTTTAAAAAATCCTATATAATAAAGAGGTAATATGCAAATTGACCATCATGCCCTTGCTCAAGATGGCCACCTCCATGTGATCACAAGATGGCCAGCAGGGTAGGGTAATTGTGGGCAATCAGGCCAGCAGGGGAGGGCAGTTAAGTGTGACTGGGCTGGCAGGGGAGGGCAGGTGAGAGGGACCAGGCCTGCAGGGGAGAGCAGTTGGAGGGACCAAGCCTGCAGGGGAGGGAGTTAGGTGTGGCTGGGCTAGCAAGGTAGGGCAGTTGGGGGCAATCAAGCCTGCAGGGGAGCAGTTAGGTGTCGATCAGGCTGGCAGGGGAGTGGTTAGGGGGTGATCAGGCTGGCAGGCAGAAGCAGTTAGGGGCAATCAGGCAGGCAGGCAGGCAGGTGAGTGGTTGAGAGCCAACAGTTCTGGATTGTGAGAGGAATGTCCAACTATTGGTTTAGGCCCAATCCATATGGGGATTGGGGCCTAAACAGGCAGTCGGAAATCCTCTGAGGGGTCCCAGATTGGAGAGGGTGCACTGGGTCTCTTGTCTTTTGAATAAAAACAAATAAGATATTTCTCCAATTTGTTCTTTGTCTATTGCCACTTCAACCCAGTTCTTACTGAGAATTCTCTTTTATATCTGGTTTAATCCTATATATTTGGGAGGTTTTAAAATAAATTAAGTAATTTTTCATTATTGGATTATTTTATCTAGATTCATCACTATATCTTCAGTTGCATCAGGAAGAAATGCTTCACATTTTCATCTAGGACACATTTCTTTTAATGGCATTAAATAGATAAAGACTGAGTACATGGGAAAGATATTAATCGCTTGACCTTAGCTATTCAATCTTACCTGTGCTATTTTGGACTACAATTTTCCTGTTAGAGAATAGATCTTACATACTTGTAGGTCAAGCTTATCTTCCCCATACATGTCCAATATTTCAAAGCATTAAGTAAAAGCTCTCACAATTTCTAAGATTATGGATGGGAACTGATTTTATTATGGTGTTTGGAAAGCAGCCCCAAAGAGATGCTAACAGCAAAAGTTTATCACCCTGGTGCGGCTGCATGAAAGGATGTTTTTATCTACTTCAAAGGCATCTTAAAAAATTTTTTTCCAAACACAATGTAGCTTAATTCTTAGGAGCTGGAAAGGAGAATGTAACTAGGAAAGGAAGCTGTAAAATCAATCCCTAGCACAGTTCCTAGCAATCAAGGGGCTAGAACAACTGTGACTGAGTTCTTTAAAAAAAAAAATTAATAAATCTTTATTGTTCAGATTATTACAATTATTTCTCTTTTTCCCCCCGTAGCTCCCCTCCATCCAGTTCCCACCCCACCCACTTCCCTTACCTTCCCCTCCCCACTGTCCTCATCCATAGGTATACTATTTTTGTCCAGTCTCTTCCCGTACCCCGACACCTCTTTCCCCCTGAGAATTATCAGTCCACTCCATTTTTATGCCCTTGATTCTATTATATTCACCAGTTTCTTCTATTCATCAGATTTTTAATTCACTTGATTTTTAGATTCACTTGTTGATAGATATGTATTTGTTGTTCATAATTTTTATCTTTACCTTTTCCTTTTTCCTCTTCTTAAAAAATACCTTTCAGTATTTCATATAATACTGGTTTGGTGTTGATGAACTCCTTTAGCTTTTTCTTATCTGTGAAGGTCTTTATCTGATCTTCAATTCTGAATGATAGCTTTGCTGGGTAGAGTAATCTTGGTTGCAGGTTCTTGCTATTCATCACTTTAAATATTTCTTGCCACTCCCTTCTGGTCTGCATAGTTTCTGTTGAGAAATCAGCTGACAATCATATGGGTGCTCCCTTGTAGGTAACTTGCTGCTTTTAATATTGTCTTTTTATCTTTTGCTCTTGGCATTTTAATTATGATGTGTCTCGGTATGGTCCTCTTTGGATTCCTTCTGTTAGGGTTCTGTGTGCTTCCTGGACTTTTAAGTCTATTTCTTTCACCAGGTGGGGGAAGTTTTCAATCATTATTTCTTCAAATAGGTTTTAAGTATCTTGCTCTCATCTTCTGGCACCCCCATAATTCTGATGTTGGTACACTTGAAGTTGTCCCAGAGGTTTCTTACACTATCTTTAAGTTTTTGGATTCCTTTTTCTTTTTGCTTTTCTGGTTGAGTGTTTTTTGCTTCTTTGTATTTCAAATATTTGACTTGATTCTTGCATTCCCCTAGTCTACTGTTGGGTCTCTGTATAATATTTTTTATTTCAGTCAGTATATGTTTAATTTCTAGTTGGTCCTTTTTCATATTCTCGAGGGTCTCGTTAAATTTATCTGCATTTTCTAGGAAACTATTGAAAAACCTTGTAACCGTGGTTTTGAACTCTATATTCAGTCATTTGTTTTCCTCAATTTCTTTTTCTTTTTTAGAATGTATTTTATTTTATTTTATTTTATTTTAACTGTTTAGTTTTTATTTCATAATCATAAACTTAACTCCACAATCCAGCTAGACTGGAAAGGGGTAAGGGAATTATGGAACCCAATAAACTGGCAAGAGCACAAATATTATGAAACATTCCAAGCAAATTGGGGTGAAGGGGTGCTCTCCTGAGCTACAGAAGGAATGGTCTGGTGGTAAAGATAAAACACAAGTCAGATTTATTAGAGTTGTCCACAGTCAGCAATGGTGATCTTCTTGCTGGTCTTGCCATTCCTGGACCCATAGCGCTCCATGGCTGTCACAATATCCATGCCTTCTTTCACCTGGCCAAAGACCACATGCTTGCCATCCAACCACTCAATCTTGGCAGTGCAGATGAAAAACTGAGAGCCATTTGTGTTAGGCCCAGCATTGGCCATGGACAGGATGCCAGGGCCTGTATGCTTCAGGGTGAAGTTCTTGTCCTGAAATTTCTCCCCATAGATGGACTTGCTGCCTGTGCCATTATGGCGTGTGAAGTCACTACCCTGGCACATAAATCCCAGAGTAATTCTGTGAAAGCAGGAACCTTTATAACCAAATCATTCTCCTCAGTGCTCAGAGCATGGAAGTTTTCTGCTGTTTTTGGAACTTTGTCTGCAAATAGCTCGAAGGACACGCAGCCCAAGGGCTCGCCACCGATGGCGATGTCAAAGAACATGGTAGGGTTCACCATGGCTGGTCATGGGTGGCTTCAGAGTGGCGGCGTCTGCAAAGCCTAAAATATATTTTGTTGATTTTTTTACAGAGAGGAAGGGAGAAGAATAGAAAGTCAGAAACATTGATGAGAGAGAAACATCGATCAGCGGCCTCTTGCACACCCCCTACCGGGATGTGCCTGCAACCAAGGTACATGCCCTTGAGCAGAATCGAACCTGGGACCCTCCAGTCTGCAGGCCAATGCTCTATCCACTGAGCCAAACTGGTTTTGGCTCCTCCATTTCTTTCATTTGTGATCTGTTTCTTTGTCTTTGCATTTTTGCTGCTTCCCTGAGTTGGTCAAGTAGCTTTGTGCGTAGGTGTCCTGTAGGGGACAGTGGCTCAGCTTTCCCAGTTACCTGAGGTGGACACTCTTGGTGCACCCCTTTGTGGACTATGTGTACAGCCTTGTTGTAGTTAAGTCTTGATTGTTGTTGGTATCACTGGGAGAAATTGACCTCCAGGCCAGTTGGCTATGAGGATCGGCTGGGTCTATGATGGGAGAACTTCTGTGCTGGAGACAGCCTTATGAGACAAGACTTGCAAAATAACAAAAGCCTCTGTGCTCAGTTTGGATGGGGCGGAGCCTCAGGGCAGAGCAGATAGCCTTGGCTTCCTGTCAGCCCTGCCCAATGAGGCCCCTGGTCTCAGTGTCCCTCAGAAATCGCTCTCAGCACCTCTGAGAGAAAGCCATCCTCGAGTTTCGCCCATAGCCAAACAGTCCAGTTTCTCCCCCAATGAATCTGGATTCCCAGATTCTCACCTAGAACTGGAGTTCAGTGCAGTCAGGAGCTTCTATTTCTCTCCCACTAGAGAAAGCCAGCAGCACACTCAGCAGTCAGTCCTCTCTGTGTGCACTCGTGCATGCATCTCTGACCTCTGCCTTTCTCAGTTCTCCTGAGTTTCCACCTGACAATCCAGGTTCCGCCCATATGAACCTGGCTCCCCAGGGTCTCGCCTGGAACTGGGGTTCAATGCAGTTGGAACTGGGTTTAGCACAATCAGAACTGGGTTCAGTACAGTCGGGAGCTTTTGTCTCCTTCCCACTAGAGAAACCCAGCTGGGCAATTAGCTGCCCATCCTTTCCACGCATGTGTCTCTGTACCTCAGCCTTTTGTAGCTCCTCTGATTCTCCGTGTGCTTTTCTCTTTCCTTTTAGTTATAGAATTTCCACTCAGCAACTTTCCTGTGGTTCTGGATGATATCCATGTTTATTTTAGTTGTAGTTTTGAAATTGTTGTGCGAGGTAGCAGTTTCGGTGTTTACCTATGTTGCCATCTTGGTTTCTCCCCTGTGACTGAGTTCTTTATAAGGCCCTTGGATACTGATGAATTGACCCAGATACTCTAACAGGTAGTACCTAGATGGTTCAATTCCAAGATCCCAAATAAGGCTTGGGTATGGATGGCTTAGAGACTTTTCCTTCTTCACAATTCCCTGGGGAGATAGTTCAATTTGTGTCTTATTTCTTGCTTTATCAGAATGACTTCTGCCTTTATGAGACCGCCAGGGAGAAAGATAGGGGAACATGAAGAGCTGAAGATGGGAAAGGTCCTGGAAAAAGTGTGAGAAGACCATGCTAGGGCCGGTTTGCTGCTGCCAGCCAGGCTCTTGGGAATTTCTGACTCCTTTCCTTGCTTCCCTTGACTGTGAACAACCCCCACCCTGATTGTTGAGAGGTTATCTGAAATCCTAGAGGAGGTCCTTACAAGTTGATTAAACTTCTGCTTCCTTCTTGGGCATATGGAAGTTCTGATTTCTACCTGGTTTCACTTGGAAACCTTGAGGAATAGTCTGGTGAGTGGGGGAGTGAGCATAATGATAACGTTGCTGCTGTTATTTGGTTCTCAGTCTGATACAGTAAAATATGATAACAATGGAGGCCCAGTGCATGAAATTTGTGCATGAGTAGAGTCCCTAGTGGCTGCTGGCCAGGGGTGCCTCCTTTCCCCCCGGCTGCTGGTCTTGTCGCCTGATTGAACTCCTGGTCGAACTCCTGATTTAGGGGACAATTTGTTATTATATAGGATGACATAGAGTATAATGCAGATGCCAATTAGCTCCTACCCTCCTTTCAACCCTGCTTTTTAGGGGATGAGCTCATTGCAGTTCTTGTTTTTTAGGGAGAGACTAGGAAGTTATTTTCTCCTGATTATTAACTCTTGGTCACATAATTAATTAATCAGTTGCCTACACATCAAATTACCTTTCAATATCATAACTCTACAATTTATACCATTAAACATTTTAAACCTTGATTATCCCACTATGGTATAGTTTATTGCACTTTAAAAAATTGTAATCTGAGATTTTCTCTATAATTTAGATTCTTCCCTGATATTTTCTTTTTTCCCTTCTTTGTTTCCTCTTTTTTCTTTTATTTACCAAAGAAAAAAGTTACTGCACCCCCAGCATCATGACAGGCACTGTCCTAAGAAACTCTTGGCTGGGGTGGGATATGAGGAGAGTCTTAGGATTTGTTAGGATTGCATAGCACAGAGGGCTATTGAAGTAAAGAGATAATGACCTAACACCAACAATTCTTTCCCTCCCAAGAATATAGCACTCACCATTAACTTGTCATCTTCACTAAAAATCCCATTTCTCAAAGAATACCTCACTCTAAACTGATTACTTATTTTCCCCTCTTTACTATCATAATAAAAAACATTTATGAATAATCTGAGGGGTTTGCTGTCATCTCCCCATCCCTTTGTTCACTTCTTCAAATGCTCTGAGGCCTTTGTCATCTGAAATTCATACTTTTACCATTTTTGGGGGGAGCACTGGTGACTGCATAGCTGATCCTTCTAATGATCTTTTTCTTGGAGACCTCTCCCATGTTCTTCACCACTTTTCCATTTCAGCTTTTTACACCATTGGCTCCACCTTGGATTTGTCATCCAGAAAAGGGCTGCTTCGCCCATGAGGCCTTAAAGGCCAAAACCCCACCCTGATCACAGCTTCTTATCTCTCTCCCTGTCACTGTCTTTTCCATTACAGCAGTTTGGATATTATCAAGTCCTTCAGTCCTTCCACTTTAAGTGGATCAGTCCTCTCTTGATTTCACTTCTCTGGGCAACATAGATCTTATTGTGCATTCATTATTGTGTGTGTGTGTGTGTGTGTGTGTGTGTATGTGTCTGTGTATAGGAATGTATGATAATCTATTTTTACTGATACAGAATTTACATGCAGTATGTTACATGTGGTAAAATGCACAACTAAGTCTTAGATGTGTAGCCTGGAGAATTTTTACATATGTGTCATCTATGTAACTACCACCAAGATCAAATGCAGAACATTTCCATTACACCATAGAATTCTGTCCAGCTACTTTCCAATTAGTAACCACTCTGTGGATGTAACCACTATCATAACTTCTAATAAGCAGAGATCAGTTTTGCCTATTCTTGAGCTTCCTATAAATGGAAAAGTTACTGCTTCATAGAAACCAAGATTTAAATAATTTTTTACTGGCCACTGCATGGTAGGAATTAAATATGTTCCATTAGCTCTCCATTCACCCCCTACACACACACACACTCACACGCAGCTATTGTAATAAAGAGGAAAAAATATTTTTAGTGTCTGTCCACGGAGTTTGTCCTGTCACTCTTGCCATCTTGTGTGATTTAGCTCAAGATCTTGATGCTCAGGCCTCATCCCATATCCAGCTCCACAAAAGAGGTCTTGTATCTTTTTTCTCGAACTCTACCCTTACTCACAGAGGAATGCCACCTGGGCCCAAGCCAGGACATAAAGGGTGCTTTTTGGAAGCCAAGCTCCTGTATAAATAGGAAAGCATGTTGTACCTTGATAGTAGCAAACATAGTTTACTGTAATTTTGACTGTACATGTTCCTTGAAGCCTTCCAACATAATAATGTACAAGATATTATAGGTCTAATTTATCCAGGACCTGTCAAAGAGAAGATACATTGTCCGGGTCCCAAGGAGTCATCCCATTTATTGTTTTTCTCAATCTTCATAGTTTCCAGATGAGTTTTTATGAGCTCTTAGAAACTCACTCTAGGTCCTCTTTTCCCCTCCCTCTACACAATGTCCTTGGGGGATTTCATCAGCATCTGCTGTTGCGTTAGCTGTCATGTCTGTGGGTGTGATTCCCACATATGTTTACTTCAACCCAACTTTGTATTGAGCCCTTGACCCCAGTCCACCCTTCCTGGATATCACCATGTACATGTACCACAGGCATCTGCAATTCAATTGGTCCCAAAATGGACTCTGACTCTTCTCTTAAAATGTGTTCACTCTCCTGCAGTCTATGTATTGATGATCTGAGTTTCTCTGTACCCTCACCTGTGAGTTCTGCCTCATCCATGTCCCCCTCTCCACGTGCACTTCATCGCCCTAGTTCAGAGTCCACCATCTCCTGCCAGTTCTTGCTTTAAAGCCTCCCTATTATGTTTCCCCAATTCTATTCTGTTCTTCCATTGTGTGTAGCAACAATCTCCCCCCTTTTTTTTTAAAGAGTAAGAGTAATTCTCAATCTTGGGTAGTTATTCCCCAGGGGAAAATGTGTGGGGATATACTTGATTGTTACAATGACTGGCCGGGACACTCCTGACCATAGACCTAGTCCTGATGGGTCCAAATCAAGCAGAATAAGACTTTGTTTGCCACAAATTATTTTTTATTATTTAATATTTTTAAATTATCACTTGAGGATATGTTTGTTAATTTGAGAGAGGGAGAGGAAGGGGATAGAAAGAGATAAAGAAACATTGATGTGAATGGGGATTGAATCCACAAGCTTTTGGAGTATGAGGCAATGCTCTGTCCAACTGAGCCACTCAGCCAGGGCTTAAATTTGTTTTTAAATCAAAGTATTACATGTACACAATTTAAGGAGCTGGAATGTTCTACATGACTTGTTAAGAAAAATAGAAGTTCCTTACTGGAGGACCCTCTTTCAAAATTTTTAAAGGGAATTATTTTAGAAAAACTTACCTCTGTATTTTTAAAAAACCTCCTTATAGTAGGTATTTCTCCATTTTTTTCAGTGTTAGGCATTCTCCATTAACTTCCCACAATGTTAGATGATTTTTTTCTCTTTCATTCCTCAACCCCAAAATATACTCTACCCTTTCAATCTCCTTATTATTCCAATATAGTTTATGTAGTGATTTCTGTTAGATTAGCAATTAGTGTTTGTTTACAGTGAGTCATACCATAAATCACGAGTGTTTTTCCCTTCCTACACACCTCTATTTCCTGTGGAATGAATAAAAAATCTTGCTTTTCACCTTACTTATTTTTTATTCGCTTACTAGTAATCAAGCCTTCAATTTTCTGGCAATTATCTGAATTTCCTCTTTTTCCTTTTTCTTTTTTAATCCTCACTTGAGAATATTTTTCCATTAATTTTTAGGGAGACTAGAAAAGAGAGGGAAAGACAGAGAGAAACATCAATGTGACAGAAACACATTGATTGGTTGCCTCCAGCATGAGTCCCAACCAGGGCCTGGGCCAGAGAGAAGCCTACAACTAAGGTACATGCCCTTGATTAAAATCGAACCCAGGATCCTTTGGTCTGCAGGCCGATGCTCTATCTACTGAACCAAACCGGCTAGAGCCTGATTTTCCTTTTAAGACATTCATACACATCAGGTATTCTAGAAATTTCAACTCTTTAAAGAAGTCTCAGACTTCCTGGCTTATTCTCCCATCCAAGTACTAACCAGGCCCGACCCTGCTTAGCTTCCGAGATCAGATGAGATCGGGCGCATTCAGGGTGGTATGGCCGTAGACTCCTGGCTTATTCTAATGTGTACTGGTTACCCTCCACACTTGGTGCCCAGGTACCACCTGGGAACTTCCTTTACAATTACCTGGAGATGCCCTTCCTCTTTCTCCTGTTTCCTGTATCTCCTATCTCTCTCTTATTTGGTTTTCTCCATTGATTTAGTGATGCTCACCCACAGTAGCTTCTTGAGAAAGGCTGTACAGGAGGTACAGGCTTGGTTCTAAATCATATTCTAGCTTCTAGTGTTGCTATTGGGAACTTGAGTCATTCTGACAGGTATTCTTTGAATGTGACCCTTTTTGTCTCCCTTGAAGCTTCTCTTTTTCTTAAAACATCTTGTAGAACCAATCAACTCTTAAAATGTGTGTATGTGTAACTTTGATTAAAAAAATTAAAAATGGTGTGCTGCCGCTGGTGTGTTCTTTAGCTCTAAAATATTTGAGGATACCTTTAAGAGGGTGATGTAAAGGTCATCCAAGCATCTTGAGGTTGATTGGATGCAATTCCTTTAGATTTTTTTCTAAGCCTGCAGTTTGACAGCTAATGATTTTCAGTGATGGGGCCATCTATTTTCAAAGCAGTTGATTTCCCATTGAATTGTGGAAAAGTTCTTCCTTAAATTGAAATATATCTTCAGATAATACCTACCATTTTTTTCTAGTTTTACTACTTGGGACACAAAGACTGAGTCTAATTTTTCCTCATTATTAGCCCCTTGAAACATGATTAGACTGTCATCATTGATAAACTATCCCTGTTTCCCGCACCAACTTGGTTTTTGGTCTTCTCACATCCTCTTCAACTTCCTCCAATTGCATTCCCTTCCAAAGAGTATGTGTGCACTCAGAACAGAGTGGAGTATTTCAACTGTGGCTTGACTATAGGACACTTTGTCCTTCACTATAAAGCTTAGCAATTAAAAGTAGAAACTTTAGAGCCAGCCTGTCTGGGTTCAGATCCCGCTTTGACACTTCCTAGCTGTGGGACTTGAAATGAGTTACATAATTTCTCCTGTTCTTTAATTTCCTTGTCTATAAAATAGGGACAATGTCAGCATCTTTCTCACAGAGTTGTGAATATTAAACAATGTGATATATGCCCAGTGCTCCGAACAGAGACTGACATAGTAGATGCTCAATGAATGTTAGCTATTAACTTTTTCCCTAGAATCATTCTATTAATATAGCCCAAAACATCCATTAATAAGAAATAAATCAAATACCAACCCCTTATTGGAATAGTTAATAGTCCAACACTGGGTTGATTCATTGAGTTAATTAAGTTCTGAAGTTCTTTACACTTGTCTTATTTTTTATTTTATTTTGTATTTAAAATACAATATATTTTTAAAAAATCAATTATTTTTTAAAGGTACACATGTACATAATTTAGAAAGTTAAATAGTTTTAAAATGTTTATAACAAAACATAGTCTTTTTATCCCCACTCTTCACACTCCTCCAGTGCCTCTTCAACGAGGAGGTAACCACTTTTGATTCTTTTGGTCATTCCTTTTGGAGGATAGCAAGTTCTCTCTGATGTCGTGGATAGGTTATGCAATTAAGTGAAATGATGGATAGCAAAATCAGTCACCATAGGCACATTGATAGATGCAAGTGTTACGTTCCTATGGCAACTTATCAACATTATAACAAAATGACCTTGAACGAAAGGACATTATTTAAGGACTAGCCGTGTACCTGTTAGCACTTCCAAATAACACGATTATACTGTTTTGAACATTTTCTATCACCTCTTATGGTAGATGAGTATCCAACTTTCTTGTACCATCTTTCCCTCTGTTCCTGTGCCCCATGCTCCCAATATAAGAAAGACCCTTTTGATTAAGTCAAATTTTTGTGCTTACATAACTTGTCTATGCAAACACAATTTACAGTTGAGCATTGTGGACCATGGTTGCTTCCTTTCTTCTTGATTTTTCTGAAATTAATTGTCCTCCCCCTCCCTCCGCTTAATTTTCTTTGTATCTATCTTCTAATAGACACAAGTCAACCAACATTAGGTAATGAACCAGTCTCTTTCCTTCTCTCTTGAATAGAACCCTT
Source organism: Antrozous pallidus (assembly GCA_027563665.1). NCBI lineage: Eukaryota > Metazoa > Chordata > Mammalia > Chiroptera > Vespertilionidae > Antrozous > Antrozous pallidus. The sequence goes on along the minus strand of CM050521.1, from coordinate 73,358,322 downwards.
CACCACACCATTCTCTCTGGTTGAGTGCTCTCCATGCTGTTGCACACCAGTTGTCCTGGGACTTTCTTTCACTATCAACCTTGTAATTCCCTATTTTTTTCCACTGCATTGGATTCTTCATCTCTTCCTCTTTCGTGGTTTACTCTTTTGTTTTTGTGGAGAACATCCTCTAGTAATCCAGGCAAAAAGGATCTTCCCTTTTGTCCCCAGTATTCTGAAATTTCACAGTCAATTTCCTTGGCATGGGCCTATTTTTGTCCATTATGTTGGGCTCTCTGTATTCCTTTTGGGAAATCTAGAAACTCATAATACTGTTGACTTGTGAGAAATTTGCTTGATTATTTTACTGATAATTTTTTTCTTCTTGATTTTTTGTTTCCTCTTTCTGAAACTTTTGCTAATTTGATATTGGAACTCCTGAATTGGTCCTCTAATATATTCTTCTTTTTTCTTTTCTGTTTTCTTTCTGCATTTAATCTCCTTTTTAGGAAAATACTTCAACTTTATTTTCTGATCATTGTTTTGAGTTTTTCATTATTATCATCATATTTATTCTAATTGCCTTTTTTGGTAACTGAATGATTCTTTTTATGGTTTTCCATTTTCGTTTTAAGGGTATAACCATTGTCTCTATTTCTTTGAGAGTATTAATGACACTTCTTAACTTGTTTTAATTTCTGAGTATTTTGTTTCCTCCATGTTATCTACTTGTTTTGTTCTCTAGTTTTCTTGTTTGTTCTAGACCTTCCTTAAAAATTTGGTAATCATTGGATACCTGCTCAGCATTAGAGAACTGAAAAGCTAATTGAAAGCTCTGAGTTTATAGATAGGGCTTGTTGACTTTGAGCTTCACTCTAGTGATCTGAAAACATCGTTTATAGTAGGAAACCTCTGAATTAGTTCTTTTCTGGTCTTTTTTCTTGACTGGTTACAATGTCTGGAAGGAAACTTCTAATCTCCCAATGTAGTAGTTAATTGGGGAAATAGGACCAGGAAAGCAGGGCTGGGAGTTCATTTTATGGTCACTAAATGCCCTAGTTTCTGATACTGGTCCCAGACCAACAACTGGGCCAGTTGATCACCAATCTGAAAAGAGTGCCTTCCAAGAACAAACCTGGTATCTTTACAGGGTAGGGGAAGAGCAGTGCGGTGACCCAAAGCTGAAGAGTAGGGAGGATGCTGAAGGTCTAACCTGCTTCCCGCACAGTCTTCACTCAGCCCTCTTAGGTTTGTTTGCTTCACCTCAGCCCTCAGTTTCTGAAATAGAAGGGACTGCCACTTCTTGGATCTCAGAACTCTGCACTGAAAATTCCATTGGTTTTTACTTTTTATCTTTTTTTTTGGCTTAGAATTCAACATTCTGTGACATGATAAGTTGCCTCAGCCTTCTCTCTCTCTGTTTTCTTGATTTTTCTCTTTCCAGATATTGGCCCTTCTAGATTGATATTACATTTATTTATTTTTAAATGACTATCCCCCTTTTTTATTTTGAAAATTGATTTTAAAAACAGAGAGAGAGGAATAGATCAATTTGTTGTTTCACTTATTCATGCATTCATTGGTTGATTCTTGTATGTTCCCTGACCAGGGATTAAACACACAACCTTGGTGTATTGAGATGATACTCTAACCAACTAAGCTACCTGTTGAGGGCTGTTTTTTCTTTCTCTCTCTCTTTTTAATATCTTTTTCTTTTTCAAATTCTTTTTAAAAAATATATTTTATTGATTTTTTACAGAGAGGAAGGGAGAGGGATAGAGAGTTAGAAACATCAATGAGAGAGAAACTTTGATCAGCTGTCTCCTGCACACTCCCTATTGGGGATGTGCCCCCAACCAAGGTACATGCCCTTGCCCAGAACCGAACCTGGGACCCTTCAGTCCACAGGCCGATGCTCTATCCACTGAGCCAAACCAGTTAGAGCACTTTTTCCTATTCTTTCTGAAAGATTTACTCAGTATTATTATTTAATTCTTTTATTGAGCTTTTCAGCTATGCTATCATTTTTAGAATTCCCAAGAGCTCTTTTCTTTTAAAAAGAGTGTATTGCAAAAAATGGGCAAAGGACCTAAAGAGACACTTTTCGAAAGAGAACATACAGAGGCCATGAGACATATGAAAACATGCTCAATGTCACTAATCATCCCAGAGTTGCTAATCAAAACGACAACGAGGAACATCTCACACCTGTCATCATCAACCAATCAACAAACGACAAGTACTGGTGAGGATGTGAAGAAAAAGGAACCCTCATTCCCTCAGTCTGGGAATGTAGACTATTGCAGTCAAGTGTGGAAAACAGTATGGAGTTTCCTCAAAAAATTAAAAATGTCTCTTTGAGTTGGTAGAGTGGCCTTGTATAGTGGGTGTTCTACTATAGAGCCCAGTGGCCTAGCTTCCGAGTCACCTGGCTGGGAGCTCTAGGTACACCCCTTGTGGGCTATGAGCACAGTCTTGTTGTAGTTGAGACTTGATTGGGCTTTTTATTGATAGATCTGGGGTTCTCTGAGCCCATAGCTTGTTTGACAGATTTTATCATAAGCAAGGAAAGGCCACTTATTTGCAAAAGCTGCTGCACATAGCTTGGGTGGGGGGTTGGAGATTGGACAAGTCGGGGACTTAGGGAATCACGAGGGAGGAGCAAACAGAAATGGCTGCCAGTCAGCCCTGCCACCTACGGGAGGAGGTCCCAGCATACAAACAATGATCACTGCAAGCACCTCCATCTTGGAGAAAGCCACCCCCAAGTTCCTGCCCCGATGCCAAACAATCCAGTTCCTCCTCATATGTGTCTGTGTTCCCCAGAGCCTAGTCCTGGTGCTGGAGCTCAGAGGAAGTAGGCCTTGTACGTTCAGTTTGTGGTGCTGGCCTTTCGAGAGGAACATCGGGGTCTCCAGCAGCCTGCGTGTCACTGAGCCCCAATCCACACTGGTTTTTACAGCCCATAGTTACTGGGAGTTCTTTTCCCAGCTCTAGGAGCCTGGGCTGGGGGTGGGTCTGGTGTGGGGCTGGGACCCCTTGCTCCTCTCAGGTGACCTCTGTAGAGATGATCTCCCCCCTGATTAGAAAAGTGGCCCATGTGGGTGTCAGATCATCCTGTTCAGTACTTTCACACCTCCTACCAGCCTCGGTGTGCTTTTTCTCCACTTTAGTTGTAGGACTTCCATTCAGCCAGCTTTCTGGTGGTTCTGGATGATGGTTGTTCTGTATTTTAGTTGTAATTTTGATGTGGTTGTGGGAGGTGGCAAGCACAGGTGTTTACTTATGCTTCCATCTTGGTTCTTCTCTCTCTCTCTTTTTAAAAGAAATTTTAAATTGAATTCTAGAGAAATAGGAAGGGGGAGAGAGAGAAACATTGATATGATATGAAACATTGAATGGTTGCCTCCTGCACTCCCTCTGTGCAGATTGAGCCCACAGCCTGGATGGGACTTGAACCAGCAACCTTTTGGTGCATGAGGTGATGCCCAATCAGCTGACCCACACCGGCCAGCAGTCTTCTTTCTGTTCATCTGTTTTGGACTCTTATTTCAAGGGTGCAGCTTTTCTCAAATGTCTTGGTAACTTATTTTTAAGGGAGAGGAACTGATGCTGATTGGATGTTTTGTGCAGGTGAGGCTTATTAGCTGGTGGGCTTTTCTGACGAAGGACGTGTCAGGCCACTCGATTTTTCCATTTGAAGACCTTTAAGTGCTGGTATATGCAGATGGTGGGGGAAGGCTTCGCTTAGGGTATTCAGTTTCCCAAGAGAGGATTTCTTCAATGTCTTGCCTAGAGGACATAAACCTGTCTTGCACATATTTTGATAGCTGAGGGCGAAGTTGTTATTGTGTGTGAATGTACCTGTAAGCGTGTCTGATCGTCCAGTGGAGCCTTCACTTAATCTCCCTGTTTTCTGTTGGCATTTCACTCTGCCCTCCATTTGGCTGAATTCCCTTGGCTACTAAGGGTATTTTTATTAAAAACTTCTCTCTTTTTGGAATACCATTTTCATGGGTTTTGAGAGGGAATACACAGAATCTTCAATTCTTCAAGTGGAACTAGAAGTTATGCCTTTATATTTATAGTTGTCTACTCTGGCCAAAGCTTGTCTTCCCCCTGAACATGTGTAAATGTTCACATGGAATCTCACTTCCCTGAGTCTTGTTTAATCTGAGAGGGCCGATTGGGATTTGGATTCTGCTATTTAATATAAGAATAAAAGTACTTAAATACTGGACTAGGCTCTTTCAGGAATCTGGATTATGGGTCAGTATGCCAGTTTCTGCAGAATAGCTCTGGGGAAGAGAAAGAAGATTGATAGAAGGAACAGCATGCATGCTATGTGTGTGCAGCCATAACCAACGTGTGGTGGGAGCCAAACTTAGGTGTATGCTATACTCATGCAGCACACACTTATCTTCCCTGGAACTATCTGGGCACCTCTGGGAAGCTGTGTGGATGCCCTGTTTTTATATTTCACTTTCATTTGCTCTTGCAGATTGCCAGCTGCCCATTCATGCTGGAGCAGGGTTTCTTAAGAAGCAAGGTTTCTTCTTAAAATCTTGCATGCAACTGACGCACTAACAAGATCTCATGACCTAATTAAGATTGAGTGGACAATTGTAAATATGACAATGCAAACTGGGCAGAAGCCATAGCTTTTATGTTGGAAAGGAAGAAGTTTATAAAATGAAAAGGAAAGCTGAAAAGCTGACAGACAAAATGCTTGAAGAACAAATGGTTTCTAAACTCTATTTGGACGTTTAGAACATAATGAATGTCTACATTAAGGTCTTTCTTAACCTAGTCACAAGCAAGAGATAGCCTACATTAGAGTTACAGTATGTTTTTGAAAGTAATCAAATACTTTTATTTTATTTTTTAAAATATTCTTTATTGTTTCAAGTATTATAAACAGTAGTACATATGTTTCCTTTCTCTCCCCCCCCGCCCCCATTGACCCCCCCTTGGCCTCCCATACCCCCCAGCACATGCCCTCACCTGCCCCCTCCCCCCATGTCTTGTATCCATTGGTTATGCTTATATGCATGCACACAAGTCCTTTGGTCAATCTCTTACAGCCCCTGCCCCCCACTCTCCCTGCCTTCCCACTGTAGTCTGACAGTCTGTTCAATGCTTCTTTGTCTCTGTATCCATTCTTTCTCCCCATTTATTTTCTTCAAAAAAATCTTGCATCTGCATACTAGGGATAAACATATAAGAACAAAAAAATGTTTGAGTCTCAGTTTCAATGTCCAACAGTTCTGAGTCCAATTTCAATGTCAAATAGTTCCTTATGTGTACGTGTCAGCAATGATATCTGGATGGTGGACACATGGTGGCAATGCAGGTCCCACTCTCTCTGGTTTGGTACGGGACAACCTGCAGTGACGCACAGCTGCTGACTACTAGCATGGCAAGGTGTTGTCAGCGTCTTCTGTCTCTGGACTATCTTCACGGTTGGAACAGACCTGTCAGTTCCTCTCTGTTGCAGGAATCCATATGGTCTTGGAGTTGTTTTCTGAAATATACAAATATATTCTCAACCAAAAGTTAATAAAGGATTCTTTTCTGTAAATTAGACTTGGGATTCTTTTCATTTTTGCCCAAATGACTTTTCTTTGGCTTATTTTGATACCATGTGTGTTTTTTCATTGGTGTCCTGTGCTGCTGGGTGGCTCACCTCTGGAGGTGGAGGTCCCAGAGTCCATGGATCTGCGGCTGGAGTAGCGGGACTTTGGTTGGAGTGGTCACTGGCTCGCGGGGCAGTTCCAGAGCCCTTCTGGTTGTTGGTGTTAATGAGCTCTCCAAAGAAAGGGCCTTTCTCCCCTTCAAGATGGCATGGGCTCCGCGGCTGTGATTCCGCCGACCAGGGGAGTGTCCGCTGTGGTGGTAGACCCTCCTTGTCAAGGAGACCCTGTCTGCCACTCCCTGCTGCTACTGTGAGAATCAACTTTCCCTCATTCACTCATACACACACCAGGCGCATCCACTCACTCTCCTTTCATATCCCCACTCGCTCACTTCCTCTCCCTCACCTCTGTCCTGCCAGCCGCCATCTTCAAACCCCCCAATACAACTACTTTTAAAACTGTCCTATAAATGACATTAGAACTACAGGATGTTTTCACTAATTCAGACAAGGATCCATATTATCAAGTAGACTGTAAGCTTATATATGGAACTAGAGGCCCGGTGCATGGATACATGCACTGGTTGGGGGCATGGCCTGTGGGGATTGGCCCGCTGTGGGTGTGCTGCTCATCCCAGTCAGCTGAGCAGCTGTAGACCCACCTTATGAGCAGCTGCTGAATGAGGAAATTAGTCTGAGCTGATATTTTGGGGTAAAGTCTTGGGTAAAGGCGTGTACTGTGTTCTGGAGAGCTTTGCAACCCAAAGCCACTCAGTGAATGTCCTTGATGTGTGATGCCAGATTGGGGACACTATTGGGGATGTCCAGGGCAGCCATGCTCCAGGATCCTCAGCCATCAGGACAGCCTTCCCAGGGTCCAGTCATGCCCCCTCTTGCCATCTGCCTATGCCAGCTCACCATGCTCTTTCTAGAACACACCTTAGAGGTGAGTCTCTGCATCAGCTGGTGGGGTCAGGCTAGAATCTGGATCATCTCAGGTATTTGATAGTTGCAGAGACTCGGCCTCAACCTGGTCCTGCTAGCAGCTGTGGTTGCTCCTGCAGCTGCTCATCCCAGTCAGCCAAGTGGTGCTCTCACTGTGGGAGCACACTGACCACAAGGGGGTAGGTGCTGCGTTGAGTGTCTGCTCCCTGGTGGTCAGTGGGCATCATAGTGACTGGTCAACTGGTTGTTCTGGTTGTTCTGCCATTTAGACACTGGGCTTTTATATATAAACAGAAGATAACAGTGGACACATTAGTAGAGCATGAAGGATTTATTGCCCACTCTTATCCAGCATCCAGGAAGTTGGTTTAATAACAGAGCTGAACTGAAGTATTGTGAGGTGGGGATATGATAGCACTCTGGTCAAAGTGGCTTTGAGTCATCTGCTCTCTGCCCCCATCTTCTTCGTCTGTCCACCAGTCTTCATCTATAAGGCAGGAAATAATGAAACATTCACTTGTCCTGGCCTTCAGTGTATAAAACACACCTGCTAAGACAGTGGTCAGCAAACTCATTAGTCAACAGAGTGGCAAACTGCGGCTCACGAGATGCGGTTTGCCGACCACTGTGCTAAGAAACAGTTTACAATGGGGAGCAGGATACTTGTGACCCTGAAGTTGTGTAGGTGGAATGTGGAGTTTTTAGAGCAGTTCCTAAGAAGCCAGTGTACTTTCACCCCATTGTTATCTGCAAGCATGCTATGCATTATTAACTTTGTAAATTTTCAATGGATTTTTTGTGTGTGTGGCAGTAACATTTATAGAATACATTTTCAGCGTTTTACTTATCTGTGTTATGCTTTAGACTTAAGGTAGTCATAAAATCCTTAATTGTATGTTGCAAAACTCAACTACTATGATATCATTTTTAGACATCAGAATTAGATTGACTTTCAATAATAATAGTTTTGCAGTTACTAGTGTTCTTAGAATCCACCCCCCCCTTTTAAGTGTTTTTAAATTTTTTAATTGAATTTATTGGGTGACATTGGTTAATAAAGTTACATAGGTTTCAGGTGTACAATTCCATAATACATCATTTGTATATTGTATTGTGTGTTCACAACCCCAAGTCTTCTTTCATCACCATTTATCTTCGATTTACCTTCTTCTACCTCCTCCATCCCCTATAACCTTTCCCTTTTAAGTAAAAAGTAAGAACATCAGAATTCCTGTTAATATATAATTTCCTTCTCTGAAAAAATGAACGTTTAATTTTAATCATGGTGAGACAAAATTCCTTTATGAAAGTATTGATGCAATATAAGATTCAAAAAATTTGACCTCCACTTCTAAGCAACTGAGCAAAGTGAGCTTGGATTCAGGGCAGACGCAGGCAGCCTGGAGCTCATCTTTCAGAGGTTCCCTAGTTGTGGAGCCTTAGGTGGTGCCGAAGAGGAGAAAGTGAAGCAGCAACTGTGCTGTGTGTTTTTTTCTTTGTCTTTTTGCTATTGTTTATTATGGAAAATTTCAAGGCTATACAAAAGTAGACTCATATATTGAACCACCATTGCAAAATTTTATCTTCAATGTAATACTGTCAACCTGAGGGCCGGAAGACAAATTGGCAGATAGAAGACGTCCCTACAAACATGGCAGATCTTCAAAACCATGGCAAGGACATATTTCCTTGGCTGCCCAGGTCTACCCTTTCTCCAACATAATATACTAGTATATATAAATACCAACATAATAAGAATGCAATTTTTTAACAAGAAATATACTTTCTGAATGTTGACAGTGACCTATTTTTTAAGGCTCACATTGATTTGATAGAGGTCAGGGCTGGCTCTTGGAATGGAGCTGGCCACCTGACATCACCAACTACCTGTATAGTCAGGTATAGATGAGTCAATAGTCAGAGATACAGGGGGAGAGGCACGTACTAACAAGGCACATGTCCACTGTGGCCTGGGGAAAGGTACCAGATAAGGGACATGAGAGCAGGTGGGGTGCGGTTGGAAGCTGTACTTGGGCCTGGAATTCCCATTCACCTTTTAGGCTCTTAATTGCTGCTGAGCAGGTGAGGGCTTCGGGGAGCAAAGGCTGCACATTCCTGGTTTAGAGGAATGCTGCTGTTTAGTTTACCAGCATGAAAAGCCCTAAAACCCCCTGGGCCTTGCAAAAACAGATGGGATTAGTCAGTAGTGACATTTACTGGGTATTTTTTCTACCCTCCCCCCTTCTCAGGAATGACAAAAGTTTTCTTCTTTCTACTTAGTAAACTTATCTCCCTTGAGGATTTTCATCTTACGAAAGAAAGACAGGTTGAATTCTACACGGATTTACTGAATTTTATGGCAAACTAGAAACAAATCTAAATTGCATAACCAATTTGGGATAGTGTTTCAATTAAGAGGATAATGGATGGGTGTACATGGAAGCTATCCATTGAGTAAAAAATGGGGTTGAAATAGGAAAGTGTTAAAAGGAGTGAATCCTCTGAAGTAGTAAAAGCCTGAAGTTTTTAAGCTTTCTATTTACAGAATGACTGCTTTTCAAACAGTAGAAACCAAAGAAACTTTTATATAAAGACTGCAAAATTCTTGTCTAACCTACCAGTGTCCAGGACTCACACTTCATAGACGGGTGAAATGTAACCACATGTATCTTGTAATAAGGATCTGCTAATTGAAAAAGAAACTGAATGAGGGGGAGAGTGCCTGTAACCAAGGGTAAGGCTGGGCTGCCCATATATTGGTCTGCTAGTTCATTCCTTTCTTCATTCATTCATTCATTCATTCACTCACTCATTCATCCTTTCAATTTTTTCCTTTTTCCCCACTGCAGAGCATTTGGTTTCATGAATACTCCTGGTAGAGTTACTGCCTACTCTTCCTTCATATCTCAGCCAAACTTCACCTCCTCAGGAGACCCTCCTCATCCTCCTCACCTCCACCTCTGCTTAACAGGTGCGTCAGATTCTCTCTGAATTACTCTCTGTGGGGTATAATAGATACTCAGTAATATTTGTGGACTAAATGAACAAGCTAATCCATTCATCCATGCCTTTTTCCCCTTTGTTGCTTTCCTAAGCAAAAATTTACTAAGCAAAAGCTATGCAAAAACCCTGGCTAAGGGAGCCACTCTGGGTAGAGAGCAACCTTTCAGACCTGAGAACTCAAGTCAGGACCCACCTTCTTCAAAATCCAAGGGAGCTGAGTGAGGTAGATTTCAGTCTGGGTCTAGGAGTGGAAGGTTATAGAACTAACCCAAAGGGACAGACAGAGATAGAAAACAAGTTTACACTTGTGCCAAGCTCATGAGACTCCTCGAACTTGGAATTTAATTTTCCTGATAAGAAAGCTGTGACCTAGAGAGATGAATGGATTTACTTTTGAAGTTGGAAAACTGGTAACCTTGGGTCACTGGGATTTCTTTGAACTGATCTGAAGTCATTATAGTCTGAATGAACCTGAAGTATGTCTTGGTGCCTTGGATTGGAAGGGGACAACTTATTTCCAGGTAAGTGAAAGGACTCTAGAATGTGGACTCGTCTGCACTGGGATGGGTGGTGGGAGATGAGGGAGTAGCAGGAACCCCAGGAGGAGAGCATTTGGTGAGGGGCTACTCCTTCAGCAGTGGAATTATCCATTGCAGAATCTTACCAACAAGTACCAGTTCCTCAGGGCAGCGAGATACGCATTCCATTTAGCTTGGCTGACCCATTTCACAGGCTGTCCAGATGTGTGCTTTTGAAATAACTGCAATTCATTTGCAGGGTTTTGGTGGGTTCAAAGCCCTTTCATATGCATTAGCTTGCTGGACCCCACGCCATTACTGTGAAGACATTAAGACTAGAGAGCTGTGGTTTACAGGGCAAGTTATTGGAAGAACAATGGTTGACCATGGTCCCTGACTCAGGTCCTACACTGTGAACCACAGGTGGCTCAAGGAAAGGAAGTGTCTCTCCAGCAGCCTGGAGACACGTCGAGAGGTTTTGAAAGCACTCAGATTTTATTTTTAATACCCAGTCTGTGTGTTCCCTTCTCAGAGGCCTGCCTTATTTACCTGGAGCTTTTTCTTCTTGTCACATGCCATAGCAGAAGGTGATAGAGATGAGCAGTAACCTGTAAAAATAATGATTGTTAGCAATCAATTATACAGCATTTACCAAGTAGCCGATGCCAAGTGCTACATGTACATCACTTCATTTAAACTCACAATACATCTGTGAGTTACGTATGTAGTGATCCTCAGTTACCTATGTGAAAACCGAGAGACTCAGTGTTTGAGGTCTCTTCTTAATCACCACGTGCTTTTTTTTTTTTTTTTTAACTTATTGACTTTTTACTTATAAGATTATTAAGCCATTTGAGTTTAAAATAAAGCCTTCACTATTACATTCTGGAAAATATCCTGAAAACTCTGGGTTTCCAAAAAAAAAATAATTCTTCTTTCTAAAGTAATTTTCTAGAAAAGCATGCTTCTTGAATAGGAATCCACTATGCACAGTACAACACACAACCCTGCAGAGTGTGTAAAAGGTTTGTCTCCTCCTCTCCCCCCAGCTGCTCTTCCCCTCTCTAGAAGCATCTGCTGTTAGTTTCTGTTGTTGAATATGACAGTTTGGAAATGTACTTTCTCATTTGTGCTTGGACTGGACTAGAGAGAAAGGATGTAGCAGGGGGCCCACTAAGGCCTTAACTATGTCCTCCGTTGGGATCGAAGCACATCTGGGCTGTCTGGCATGCTGGCGGGGCAGCTGGTCGTGGAGCGAGGGGCTCTCTGGGAAAGATGTGTGTCTCCGGGAGAAGGCGCTTGGCCCCACATCAAAGCTTTTAGGTTTGGGGGAGGGGAGGGAGATTCTGAGGAAGAAGTGGTGGTTTCCTGGACTCCCAAAGCAGAGGCCTTCAACCCCCACCCTGTGGAGTCATTTCTGAGATCTTTTCTGGAGGGAACGCTCTGGGTTAGAGTAACTCCTGCAAGGGCTTTTTCTTTTAATGTTCTGGAAGGCATGAAGCTCTGTGTGGGACACCTCCCTCATGGTAGGTCCCGATAAAGGGGGGAGCCTTCTTTTTCAGCTCATCCCAGATCACTGGACAATGTCAGCACCTCTGAGTGTGATGGGGATCACTGGAGCAATAGTGCCTTTAGGGGTGGCCATACAGTGGATACTAGAGGTAAATTTCACAGGCCAGCCTCTCCAGGGGCTCCAGAATACGAGAGGAACAAAACGGCAGCTGCACATGAAAGACGCATGTAGAATAAAAAGGGCTGCTCATTCTCTGCACTGGGCCTTCTCTTGTTTCTTTGTTCACACCCTTTGTTTCGATTTTTTATACATACTATTCTCCTTGCCTAGATTGGTCTTTTTTTCTTCCCTTTTCCTGTCCTGTTCCTGCTTATCCTTTAGGGCCATGGTCAGGAAACTCCCATCCTATGTCCCACCCCTACTCCCAGCCCCTGGCCCTGTGTATCTGCCACTACTTGATTTGTATTAAAATTGTCTGCTAGTGGGTCTGTCTGAGATTCGGAGTGGTTTTGATCAGTTTTGCAGTTCCGGTGCCTGGCTTTCAATAATTACATTGAGGAAGTGTTGAGTTCCTCCTCTGAACTACACAAAAGGCACCATCCATCCTTGCAAAGATTCCTCAGTGACAATTTGGGCCATCTAATGACCTTTTTGCCTGCTTGGCAGACTAGAGAATCTGTCTTTTGGTTCAGGTGACTGCTAAACTCTGGGTGATTTTGTTTTTAGATTTAAGTATATCTGTAACTGATTGCACTGGAAAATGAACTACAACACATGTCACTAGAACCACTTAATTATCTTAGATATTCATCAAACTACTGGCTGGATTACTAAGGTTGGGTCCCAGAGAAAAAATAGCCCAATTGAGAAATCTCACTTTCTGCAAGGAAACTGGACTGTGAGAGTGTGTTGAGATGGTCTAAAGAAAGGCGCTGTACCCTTGTTATATTTTCATCCTCATGGCATTCTTTTTTCCTTCTTCCAATGTCTTTCTCCATTTCAGACCTGGCACTTTAAATAATTTGACATGGGGGCATGATTGGGATATAGAATACGGCCAGTGTGGAGGGGCCAAGTAAATGCCTAATTGTTTCTAAGTGACAGAAGAGAGAGCGACCATGGCTGGTACAGTTCTGGCAGGTGATCCTTTGTCCCGTTAGAAGGTTGTCAGGAAAATAGAGAAAGAATCTGAGTCCTCTGGGTAGGTTCTGCTTTGTATAGTTCCAACTAGATGAACTCAATTTGTGCTTCAAGTTTGCAAGTCTACATCTAATGGTGCAGGCTGTGTAAAAATGGTAATTCCCCCTTTTGGAAGGCAAGAAGACAGGAATGGGAGGGTTGGGTGGGGGAATCAATATGTCGGTCAAAAATTTGAATTTTAAGTGCAATCTTCTTAGTCATCACTTTCATTTCTGTCTTCTAGGGAAATCTGACACAGCTAGAAAGCAATGGAAAACACTAGGGTTGCATCAGATGTTGAAGAGGAACTGATCATAGCATGGAGATAAAAATGGTCTCTTTAAGGGGGATTTTTTTTCCAGCTTGTTATTTAGAGGTAGCAGCCTTTTGGGGGAAAGCTAACAAGGGTTCCAGAGGCCATTTTGCCTCTTGTTAGCAATATGGGCCCCATGTTTGAATGATGAGTGCATGTGTTTCTATGCTTTCCTCTTCATCTCAGTGTAGATTTGAAAAAGTGGGCTGCAAATAATTTTTCATCTCTTTTCAGGATGTTTCTTTATGGAGAAGGTTCTAGATCCACTAGGTAGAACAATACCCAAAATAGGTTTACTGTAGTTATGGTTTGACTTAATTCTGTTGGGTAAATGCATTTCTTTTATTCATTATTAACTCGGCACCTAAAATTAGCCTACAATGTTATGGCACTATAGGTGACCTAGGGGAGAGTAGAAAGGAAGTAAAAGATGTGGTCGGAGAGCTCATGGGGAGAAACAACAGAATACTAACCTCCGTACAACACTTAGAGATGTAAAAATCATTTCCCATGATTTTACCTCATTAGTTCTCCCCACAAACATGTCGTGTAGGCTTTTCTACTTCTATTTTACAAGTGAAGACAACTTGGAGTAGTTAAGGGACTTCCCTAGGATCACATTCCCATAAATGATGGAGTCTCAACTTAGAAATAGTAGTTTGTCTCTAAAACTGTGTTAAATTCCATTGAAAACTGGCAATTAGAGTCCACTATTTGTACAAGTGCATGCTGATAAGGCTTGTGAATGATCAAAAGGGAAAGGAGTTTCTCAGAATGGTATCTTGGGGGAGGGCGGATTATTGGAGTCACAGGATGCCTGGTTAGCATGGTTCAGTGGTTGAGCTTCAACCTGTGAACTAGGTCATATTTAGATTCCTGTCAGGGCACATGTGAGCTATATCCAAGTAGGGGGCTTACAGGAGGCAGCCGATCAATGAGTCTCTCTCATCATGATGTTTTTATTTCTCTCTCCCTCTTCTTTCCTCTCCAAAATCAATAAAAATATATTTATTTTTCAAAAGGAGACCTGCTGTTGGGACAGGGGTGGAAAATGACATGGCAGGATGACAAGGGCAGAAATGAGCTGAACAAGGGGATGAGGGGAAGAAGCCATATCTCCCAAAGCAGAGGAAGCCTGGTTGGGAATAATGACAGACATGTCTAGGAGACACTGGGGATGTGTGCATAAGGGGTAGGACAAAAGTAACGCCTGGAATTTTCCTTTCATGGCCTCAGGGAGCCCAGGCAGAAGGGCAATGAGCAGTCCTAAGAGTATGTTTTGCACTGGTGCCTCAATGGGTAGAAAAGGGGGTTGCCAAGTGAGTTATATATGGAAGTTGTGCAAGGGAAGTTCTTATGCAAAATGACTAAACATGCTCCATTGCTCTGGCTGGTTACTTATAAACATTGCCTATGTGTAGAAGTTGATGCCCAGATATCTTAATCTCTCAGAGAATAAAATGAGAATAAAGTTCTTCTAAAAGACAGAGGGCTTCTGGGCTACCTGCAGCCATTTATGATAACTTTGTCCCTCTGTCACAGTAGAGACAGTTTTAGCATATTCCCATCCACCATTTCCTATATCTAGCAATGGCACCTTGGACGCTAGGGGAGACTGAGTGACAGAACCTCACTCAAGGGAGGGCTTGGAGGTGAGGAGGAAGAGAGTCCTGATGCAGACCTGAATGCAACTTCCTAGCCACAAAGCACTTACTAAAGCACTGCATTCATAGGACCAATCCACTGTGCATTTGGATCACTTCAGTTACTTTGAGCTCTGGGACCCACAGGCTGGGGAGACAGCTGGTCTCAGGGAGATTCCTTGCACAGCATCACAAGCACAAGAGAGATCCCCAAACTTGTGGGCGACAGACCCTGGAACACACAGCAACCAAGAGATAGAAACATCAATGATGACAGAGAATCATCACACAGACCCTAGAGAGGGAAGTGGGTTACAGAAGTTCTCTCCCTTCTTTCTCTGCAACTTCCAGGTGCATCCCAGGGAACACACAATGAAGAGACTTTCTAAGAGCTAGTGTTTGACTGGCTGCACCCAGAGTCTCCTCCAGGGGGGATATTTGTCTAATTCTTATCTATCTGTTTTGATTAAAAGTGTAGACCCTAGAGCCATAGAGTGGGTAAGTGTACTAAAGTGCTTGGAGCTTGAGTCTCCTCGGTAAAACAAGAATAAGAGTAATGCTGGTAAAATTGTGCTGAGGTGCAAATGAGGCAATGCATGTGTTGCAAGTTGAGTTCCTGAGGACACAGATTATGAGATGGAGCTTTGCATGCAGGAAGGTTACTGGAGAGTCCTCTTGAGATCAATACCTTTGGGAAAGTGCAGATAGCATTACTGGGCAGAGGGACAAGGTGAACCCAGATGCAGTTGTAGGAAAGACCTCACTAATCCAACGGGTGGTTGTACAGCTGCCAGATAGCCCTACAGAGCTGCCCTAAATTGAGCCAAAAGGGATCAGTCTGACATCCCCATATTGACTGGATGTGAGCTGTCCCCAGGAAGGGGATATGCTCTTAGATGAAGAGACATCAGCAGAGGGTAATATATTCAGAGGGATTAGCTGCCAGGACTCCCAGCAGGTGAAGGGAATGAGTGCTTGAGCCCTGTGGGTGGGTGCTGCCCCACATATCCTCTGCAGTCCACCCTACTATACTGAATCTTTACTTGCCGTATGTAATAAGTTCTGGAAACAGCTCTTCCATTCTGATGGGCTTCTTTGCCCAGGGAAACTTATAAAAGGAAGGTAAATAGAATAAATTAGAACCTTCACCACAGTAGCTGCTGTTAAGGCTGCAACTGAAACTCATTGTCTTCTTTCTTTACTACTTATTCTAGCTTCTCCTTACCTTTATTTGATCAAAGTGGTTACTTGATGGTGCAAAGGAGGCTGTGGCTGCTGTACTAATCCATTTCCATTAAAGACACCAAGGGCCTGGGGGCTAAACACACTCTTTCCTGCTCCCCACCTGTAGATAGAAGAAACCCTTCACTTCCTGATTTTCAGGGTTGACTTCTATATATATATATATCTCAAAGAGGAAGGGAGAGGGAGAGAGAGAGAGAGATAGAAACATCAATGATGACAGAGAATCATTAATTGGCTGCCTCCTGTACACCCCCACTGGGGATTGAGCCTGCAACCCGGGCATGTACCTTGACCAGGAATAGAACCTTAAACCTTAACCTCCTGGTTCATAGTCAATGCTCAACCACTGAGCCATGCCAGTTGGGCAGGGTCATGGCAGAATGTTGACTCCTTTCCTTGTCTGCTATTTTCTTGGTATGAAGAACATGAACTAATTTGGTGGCAGCCATACCTTATCAGTGAATGGGAAACTTACTGTGTCCCCTGGGGGAAGCAGGCCACCTACAATGATGTGAGCCACTGAATCTTTGTAGGGCTTATCTCCTCCCATCTGAAGGGTATGGTATTACCAATGCCTCCAGCATACTTGCCACTTCTTGCTTCTCAGGTGCAAATAATGTACTGTCATCAGTACAGTGGACCAATGTGATATTCTGCAGGATGTTCAGGTGGCCCATATTTCTTTGGACTGTATTTTGATAGAGGGTGGGAGAGTGAAGACAACCCAGGAGCAAGACTATAAATGCATGCAGCCCTCTGTCCCAAGTGAAGGAGAGCTGATGTTGATCTTCCTTTCCTGTGGTGACTGAACGAATGCATTGGCCACATCCATACAGGCAGCCAGTGCACCTGAAGTGATTTAATCTGCTCCAGCCAAGGTATCACTTCTGGCATCGCTACTGCAACTGGGGCTAGTGCATAATTGAGTTTGTGCTTGTCCATAGCATTCCTCAGGATCCACCTGGCTTTTGTAGAGGCCAGGCTGGTGGATTAAATGGCAATGTGATGGGGATCATCATCCCTACATCTTTTAGATTTGCCATTCCCCTAGGGATGTGCTACTGTTTTTGACTTACTGTCTTGGTTGGACTGGGGAAGGACAGTTCAGAGACTTTCACTTGACTTTCCCACTATGATATGTGGGGTCTGGCTAAGAACTAAGTATGTCTATTTTAATTATATTTTAAGAGTCGTGGAAAATGACTTTGAGATGGGTATGAGGAATCAGGAGCTTGAGCCAGGAATCTTATTTATTAACTAGCCCTCAAAGCTCCCACTCTAATGGGGGTGAGATGGCTATAATGTTGCTTTGGATACCTGGGTTACAGTTTCAACCTGTGTGCTATGTTCAACAGTTCTCAAAATCCTTAGTGTTTCCCCTTTTCCAAGTATATAATTACCTGAGTAAATGTAGATCCCTCTAGAAAGGATTGAGGTAAAAATTACTATAAACACTTACATGTTATAGAGTGTTATGAGTTCTCCCTCCTAGAGACCTTGACTTTTTTTCAGTCAATAGGTTCCAGGTCACAATGCTGGCTCAGATCCAGAAATTGGACTAAGGATCATGACTTTTCATTGGGTTGCCCTTAGTCTTTTGACCATTCATCTTTGACTTCTTTGGTTTGTACAGATTGTACCCGTATTTCTATGTTCAAACTGGGTAGCTGTTTGATCACCTCAGGCAATGGTGCCATAGAAGTACTAAGTGTTGGTCTCTGCTGCTAGTAGATTGGGCATCCATTGCTGGCCTTAGCTACTTTGGCCTTGGTGAGCAGAAGTCCACATTGTTGAGTCCATTGATAACCTCTCTTACTGCCACCACAGCCACTTTGTTCATGAACTCATTGGGGAATGACACAGGTGGCTGAAGAAAGAGACTTACTGGTGTTCACAGAATGGGTCATCCTTTCCATTCAATTATTAAAATTCTGCTGAGGTCACCCTTTGGTGAGCATTTACATGGGGCAGAAATATCTTTACAGTTTTTATCCATTTAGTGAGGTCTACCTTCATACTTCTCCCCCAAATTTCTTTGTCATCAGTTTTTCCTATCATCTTCCTTCTAAGTCCCTGATCATCCAGCCAAACCATTGGCCACAACCCACGAATTGGTATATAATTACATGTCTGGTTCATTTATCCTGCCAAGCAATGTGAACACCAATTTCACCGCCCAAAGTTCTTCCTACTGGGAGCATTTTTCTTCACTACTGTCCTTCAGAGATGTCTCAGATGGGACTATAGTGCTACAGTTGTCCACTTTTCAGTATTGATTTTGATTTCCTATTTTACTATTTCTTAGGTAGAGATCATTCTCATGGTTTCTACTTGGCCTTTCCCACCAAAATAGCTCTCACTCCACAGGGCAGGGAACCAATGTGGAGGTTCTGCCAGCTGCCGAGTATATCTCTTCCAATTATGCATTTTGAAACTGGGGGGATGGGGGAGTACAGATGGGTTCTGGAACCCACTGAGTGCACTATGAGAGGGACTGGAGCTAAAACTCCATTGATCACTTGATCTTCATAAGCCCCTGCTCTGACTGGTGGGCCACAGTGACATTGGAGTATCCTGGAATTACTGTCAATTCAGAACCAGTGTCCAGTAGTCCTTGAAAAGTTTGATGATATTCTTTTTCCCAGTGCACAGTTACCCCAGTAAAAGTCTTAGGGCTTTTGGGGGAATACTGGGAGAAAGAATAACAGTATACATTTTTGGTCCTTCTTTAAGGGGACTTGGTCTTCTCTTAATTCAAGGGGTTCTAGGTCTGTAAATTGGCTTAAGTCTGGGAATTGATTAAGGGACTGTGACTCTTCTTTTTAATGATTCAGGTTAGTCTTTTAATCACTTGACTTTGAACTTTTCTGTTTATGCAAATCAAGTAAGAATTTAGTAAGCTTTCTATTTATTTCACTTCTAGAAACACCATGATCAACTAGACAATGCCATAAATCTATAGAAGTTAGACTATTCTGATTGCTGTTCTGATTCTGCTATCATTATGGTAGCCATGCCCATTTGCCTTTGGCTGTTGCATGCTCTCACTTGGCCCCTGTGCCTCAGGGTCCAATTACTCCCATTGAATTTGTTTCTCGGTTGTGTGGCTGCTGTTCCCTCTGTGAGATATGGCCCACAGCACAGAGCAATCCCAGAGCTCTTCAAGGATGCAGGGGCTCTCCTCACAAACTTGTTTCTCACAGTCATGGTGAAAGGTGTCTTCTTGACCCATGAGTGTGGGTGAGTAGGTCTAAAATGACAAACCCATAACATTCCAATCTCTTTAACACTTGGAATTTCTTCTCCATAAAATCAAGCAGGTCAGGCATTTCCAGTTCACTCACTACAGGCCACCTTTTGGTCCATGTTTGAGCAATCACTCAAACTTTTAGAACCCTTTCTAATTCTCCAAACTATAATATTCAATGCAAAAATCTCTGCATAGTGGTCTATTTCCATGAATTTGGCTGGATCCAACTTTATGTTCTTTCCACCATTATCCCATAGCCCCTATTCTGTCTGGTGGACCATAGTGACATTTGGGTTATCCATTACTACTAAATGTTCCCCTAAATTCTATCTGTGTAAATTAGAAAGCTCAAGTAACTCTTTTAGAGCATAGTGCATTTCTACATGGGTCACACTTTGAACCTCACCTTTAGAGAACTGCCGAGATTTGAGTCTAGTTATAGGTCTAGAAGAAAGAGGAGTTGTGGAGGTGGATACTGAGGAGAATCAGTATTGTCTTGCATGGATCTGCTTCAGAAAAACTATTATACTTTCTTTGGGCAATGTAGAGCCAATCCCCTCAGACAGAGTTGGAAAGGTCTATACCATTAAGGTGGAGATGCTGCTGCCACTGAGCACGGGGAGACCAATGCCACTGGGAGGTGGGAAGACTTCTTCCACTGGCAGAGAAGATTGATCAGAATTTAGGAGCTCTGTGTCCCTGGTCTTCCCACATGCTTCTATCCCAACTTGCAGGATTCTATTCTTTCCCAATCAATGCCCTCACTTTAACAGTAGATTCCCTGTGAAGCCAAGTGGTCAACTTGTGTTGGAATTTAATCAGTTACAGAATGTGGTCTTATGCTTGATTTTAATTAAGCAATTTCAGCTCTGTGGCTACAGGAAGTAGGGTTTACTTCAAGGTACACATAGATGCATTAGTGGGGAATTAAAATCTTTCACCACTTGTCCAGTGACATTAGGACTAACCAACTAAGGTAATTAAATTCATTAGTTTTCCAAAACTGTTCAAAAGTATTAGATACAGAATCACCTGACCTGTTACATTTTAGCGGTGGCAGTTGGGGTCAACCAGGCTAGCAGGGGGGGCAGTAAGAGGCGACCAGGCTGGCAGGGGTGGGGGTGGGAGCAGTTAGGGGTGACCAGGCCAGTGGGGAGGTGCAGTTGGGAGCAACCAGGCTGTCAGGAGGGCCAGTGAGAGGCAACTAGGCTAGCAGGGGAGGCAGTTAGGGGTGATCAGGCTGGCGGGGGAGGGTAGTAGTTAGGGATGACCAGGCAGGCAGGCAGGCAGGTGAGCAATTAGAAGCCAGCAGTCAGGATTGTGAGGGATTTCTGATTGGCATTTAGGCTCAATCCCCGGGATCAAGCCTAACCGGCAGTCGTACATCCCCTGAGGGGTCCCAGATTGGAGAGGGTGCAGGCTGGGCTGAGGGACCCCCCCTCCCATGCACATATTTCATGCACCAGGTCTCTAGTGTTAGATAATACAGCAATAATCTATATTACCTGAAGTGAAAAGCACCTATCATAACTGATATCATAATGTCAACTGATCAGGACCATTGAAATGTAGTGTGTAAGGCGATGAATTGCCAAAATAATTTGTTCCTACAATTTAGCATATAATTTACACAGGTTGGTAGGTCTATTGTGTGCCATCTTAAAAAACAAAAACAGAATTGGTCCGAAGCATAGCGCACATTCACTTCAGGCCTGACCTACCTAGAACCACGGGGAAAGTTGCATTTTACTATTCAACCCTTAATCAAATAATTCCGTGTTTGTTAAATTTCCAGAAAGAAACTGGAATGAGGAAATAAAAGGCTGATGACCATTGGCTAGATAGCTGCTTGCTTCTGGCACTGGTCTGGATGTACTTGGACTAGAAGACAGGTACTTGAACTAAAGAGTGGTAGCCCCAGAGGAGAGGGTGGGTCAGAGTAAGTTTCAGGAGAATGTACTTGAAGAGATCAGAAATGACCACATATAGAAGATCAAACAGCCCTAAGGGAGTGTGAGATGACGTCCTGTGTTAGCCTTGGGTGACTGTTCCTCTTGAATTCCTATGAGATGTTGCTGCTCTGCCTTGTGGCAGCTCTGACAGGGAAGTTCCAGTCTGCTCAGGTAGCTGCTCCTGGACTTGGTGCTGCTGTCATCTGATGTATTTGTCTCTGCATCTCTCTGTCTCACAGGTGAATACCTTTTGACACCTGTTTAATTCACAAGCCAATAAATTTCCTGTTCTAGAAATTGATCCTTCTGTCCTCTATGGTCTACAAGCAGTCAGGGACTACTAACAGCTCCTGGCCAAAACTGATGAGTGCAAGCACACAACCCAGATCCAAGCCCCACCAATTGTTTCCTCTGTTGGGAATTTGTAATCTTAACCATGAAAAACAGGTGTTCTCAATGGGTCCATCTATAAATGGTGAACTTGAGATCTGTGGAGGGGCATCTTCTGCCCACCATGAAACTAGATAAGCAGAAAAGGCCAGTCTGCAGAAAACACTTTTCTCCCCCTTCCTCCTGCCCCCCCGCCCCCCAGGCTCTGTTACCCATTTTATCTTTGTCCTTCATTTGGTTACTCAGTCACATCCTGGCTTGCATTGACATTACTGTTGTGTACTTGTATTGCCTTTCTCCCCAAGTATGTTTATTCCTAAGGCTTTTATTCCCATGAGTTAGGACTTGCTCTTGTTTACTCTCAGCAGTCAATTAGAATCATCAGCTAGGATGCTACAAATGCTGTTATTTGAGCACACAAAGGCAACACTATAGCTAGGAGCAGAGAGGAGCTGTGGTGGCTAGGGTTTTACCAAAGGGGCCCGCTGTTCTCACATTCACAGTTTTGTGTTTCACTGTATTTGTGTTTATTCTCTCTGCTTTCGTTGTGTTGCAGTCTTTGTGCGTGACCTCATTCTTGTACTTCTCTGGAAGCCCAACAAACAAGAAAAGGCTCAGGCTCTTGATGTAAAACTCAGTAAGAGAAGGGGAAGGAAAGTTGGCAGGTATGTTTTGGTCTGTTTAAATCTGAAATGATTTTTTTTGATAACACCAAGATTAGGAAGATTGGGAAAGGAGCAACAGTGACTAGGGGAGTCAAGTTGTTCTGGCCAGGAGTTTTACAATAATGAGAAAGGAACTGATGCTTAGTCCTTGGCTTGGACACAGTCAGCCCTATGCTGTGGTGGTTTTGATTCAAGGTTTGGGATCACTGGAAACTGACACACCTCATAACAGGATGACTGGTGGTTAAAGTTATTATAATATTTAAATAAAAATTTATTTTGAGATGGAAATTAGGCTTCAAAGTCACATATAAGAGTAGTATCCAACTAAATACCTTACTTTGCAATTCTACAAAATTTTTCATAATTAAAACAATTTCTATTTGTATTTTTTCTGTTAATATAATGTTCTCCATGGCTATTATCCTACTTTACACAATGTGTGTTAAATTAATACTTGCATCTATATATGAATGAATACCTAATTAGTAATTTAGAAAAGTGATTCTCAAATTTTAATCGGCATTAGAATCATCTAGTAATCTGATTAAAATGCAGCTTCTGCTTCATTCAGTCAATATGGGTGTGGCCTGAGGGTCTCCATTTCTAACAAGTTCCTAGGTGATGCCTACACCATTGCTCCATGGACTATATTTTTAATAAAAGGATTTATTTATTTATTATTATTATTATTTTTTATTTACATTTTTTATCTTTATTGTTCAGTTTATTAATTACATCGTTTCCCCTTTTTTATCCCCATATATCTCCCCTCCACCCTGTACCTATTCCACCCTCCACCATCACCTCCCCCTCCCCAATGTCCTCTCTCCCATTGTTGCAAGATTTTTGTCCAATCTCTTGCTGTACTTCCCACAACCCTTTTCTCCCCAAGAATTGTCAGTCCATTCCCTCTCTATGTCCATGTTTCTGTTATATTCACCAGTTTATCTTGTTCATCAGCCTATCAATTCACTTGATTTTTATGTTCATTTGTTGATAGATGTGTATTTGTTGTTCATAATTTATATTTTTACCTTTTTCTTCTTCCTCTTCTTAAAGAATATCTTTCAGCATTTCATATAATACTGGTTTGGTGGTGATGAACTCCTTCAGATTTTTCTTACCTGTGAAGTACTTTATCTGATCTTCAATTCTGAATGATAGCTTTGCTGGATAGAGTAATCTTGGTTGTAGATTCTTGATATTCATTATTTTGAATATTTCTTGCCACTCGCGTCTGGCCTGCATCGTTTCTGTTGAGAAATCTGCTGACAATCGTATGGGTGCTCCCCTGTAGGTAACCAACTGTTTTTCTCTTGCTGCTTTTAATATTCTCTCTTTATCTTTTGTTCTTGACATTTTAATTATGATATGTCTTGGTGTGGTCCTCTTTAGATTTCTATATTTTGGGGTTCTGTGTACTTCTTGGGCTTTTAAGTCAGTTTCTCTCACCAGGTGTGGGAAGTTTTCAGTCACTATTTCTTCAAGTAGGTTTTCATTAACTTGCTCTTTGTCTTTTTCTGGCACCCCAATAATTCGGATGTTGGTATGCTTGAGGTTGTCCCAGAGGCCCCTTACGCTGTCTTCAATTATCTGAATTCTTTTTGTTTCTTGCTTTTCCAGCTGAGTGGATTTTGCTTCTTTGTATTTCAAATCTTTGACTTGGTTCTTGTGGCCCTCTGGACTGCTTTTAGGACTTTGTGTAATATTTTTTATTTCAGTCTGTGTATGCTTGATTTCTAGTTGGTCCTTTTTCATATCCTTGAGGGTCTGGTTCATATCCTCAGAGGTCTTGTTCATTTCCTTGAGGGTCTCATTCATTTCCTTGTAAGTCTCATTCATTTCCTTGTAAGTCTCATTCATTTCCTGGTTGGTATTGTTTATTTCCTCGTAATTCTCATTAAGTTCATCGGCCTTTTCTAGGAGCCTCTTGAAAAGCCTTATAACCGTGGTTTTGAACTCTATGTCTTGTCGTCTTTTCTCCTCCATTTCTTTCACACCTGATTTCTTTCCATATCTCTGCATGGTGGCTGCTTTATGTGGTAGATATCCTCAAAGGGACAGTGGCTCAGCCTCCCCAGTTACCTGAGGTGGGTACTCTTACTGCAATCCTTTATGGGTTGTATAGTATTTTTGAATTTAAACCCAGCTTGTTGTTGTTAGCCCTAGGAGGGTTTGACCTCCAGGACAATTGGCTGTGAAGGGAGACTGTGTTCAGGTTGGATGGGCAGAGTCTCTGAGCTGCGCAGGCAGCCTCAGTGTCAGCTATGTCCTATGCGGCGCTCGCGTGTGCGGGTCTCTGTTGGATGGGGATGGCTGCAGACACCTCCAAGAGAAAGCTGCTAGTCTCTTCCCCTTGCCAGACAACTCTGCCTCTCCCCAAATGTGTCTGCACACCCAAAGTTTAGCCCAGGGTTGTAAAATAGATGGTTTCCGGGACCAGGAGACACGTTTCCAGGGGGCAAGTCGCGGGTTTGTGCGACACTTGCGCACAAACTTCTTTTCCCAGCCTCCGGGTTTCTCCTCAGACTAGGAGACCTCTGCTGCGCCCCGCTTCCAGGGTGCGTCCCCCGGACCTCGGACCTCGCCTGGCACTGGGGAATCTGTGCAGTGGGACGCCTCCACGTACCCCGGATCTTGGACCTCGCCTGGCACTGGGTAATCCATGTAGTGGTACATCTCTGCTCTCCCCATTGGCGAAATCCAGCCAGGGTTGCTGCTCCAGCCTTACAGCCCACGGGCCTGACCAGGACGGCTCCTAACCTGTTTCTGTCTTCAAGGCTGCTCTCCCGCTGCTCCTCTGAGTCTCAGTGTCCCACCTTTACTCTTATTAGTGGAGTTTTCACTCAGCCAGCTTTCTGGCGATTCTGGGTGATGTCTTTTCTGCTGTTATGTTGTAGTTCTTAAATCGTTGCATGGGCAGAACAATAGGTGTTTACCTATGCCGCCATCTTGGTGTTCCTTTCTTAATAAAAGGATTTAGAAGTTTGGGAAGAAAGAGCTTCATAGAGACCAAACCTTTGGTGTTTTCCTTCCTGTTTTTAAGTCAGTGGTATGCTGAGTTGAGTGGTGAAATTAGTTGGAGGTCTGTAGACCTAGTCCTAGTCTCAACCTTGTCACTAATTAGCTCCATGTCTTTGGGCAGATCACTTGCCCTCTTTGGATTTCAATTTCCAGCCCTTGAAATAAGAGAGTAGGACTGGACCATATTTTGAGCTGTCCCGAGGAACCCTATAGCCCTATAGAGATGCCTCAGTACTCTCTCCAACTCTCACACCCCTTCAAGAAAAGTGTGAGCCTAGTGTGAGGAGGAAGAGGAGCAATGAAGACAAAGGGGAAAGAGTTATTATTTAGGAAGGAGAACAACCAGGAATGTGTCCTGTCACTTAAAAGGTGGCTTGAAAAAGGATACACTAGTGGATTGTGTCAAATACTCTTGTTCAGTTGTCATTCAACACAGTATTTAAGGTGGGCATATTTCCCACTCCTGGGATTTTAATGCACACATTGTTCTAAAGAGGTCTGAAAGTTAGTTCTGGACCTGACTCCTTACTCATGGTATCCAGAGTATTTAAGACCACCCTTAAAGGCAAAGGGAGAGGAAAGGGAAATGCCAACTAAAAGAGTCAGCAGCCGCCAAAGCTGTCCCACTGTCCCAGGGTTTGATCTAATCTTCTTCTTTTCCTTTGGTTTTCCCAGGGACCCCCTCCCACCACCCTCCATCCCACAGAGGATCCTTGGGAACAGGGAGACAACTGATTCATTCAGCTGTCACTCCTTGGCAGAGATCCAAGAGGAACTTAGGGCCAGAGTATGACCTGGGCATCATGCTAAAATGCGTTTGATGTTCTCTGTTTCCAGGAATGAGAAAAGGGGAGGGCAAAAGGAAGTTTTCCAACAACAAAACATTTTTACAGTTCGAAACCCTTTTTTCTCATTCATAGCTGTACACTAGAATCACCCGATCACCTGTAGTGTTTTAAGAAAATACTTCCTAGAGTTCTGATTTCTAGGTGAGAAGTGGGACTTGGGCACTTCTTGTTTGCTTGTCTGTTTTCTAAATGTCCCCCAGCCAGAAATGCAAATTGGTTTAGCACTTGGGCTCAGTGTTTCTCTTGTTCTTTCAGTCTGTCCAAGGGCAATTTGCTCGAGTCCAGAACTGCTCAGTAAGAAGCCTGTGCTGGATTATTTTAAGGTCTCCTTGATGTGGACAGAAATGTTAACTTTCTGTAGAAGGAATGTGTTTCCAGGCTTCTGAAACGTTCCAGCCTTCAGCCCTAGGTGATCTCTACACACGGAAGGTGTGGCTAAGCCTGAGCTCCCTGGATGGCAGGGGGTGTGTCTGCCTCAATTTGCCAAACCACAGGCAAATGAGCTGGAACTTGCTGCTGTATTTTTTCTTCTTCTTACGAGTGTTATTCTGAGCCATATCTCATGGACTCTGACATTAGGCTTCATAGTGGGGCTCAAGCATTGCATCCTATGATCTTATTCAACTGTGGTGTTCTCCCTCTTTCTACTACCTTCTCTTCATGGTTTGAAGGAGATCAAATATGCTATCCCAAAATATGCCAATTTGGCTTAAGGATTATTTTGAGCTAAAGACATCCAAGATTCAACAGATGCAAAGAGACCTTCCTAGAGCTTCTTTTATCTGACCAAAAGCAGGAACCCCTAAGAAATAATGCTGCTGTAAAATCCTTCTCCTGGTAAGTTGTATGGCCATAAACAGGATAGAGAGTTGGCACCAAAAGGCACCTGTACAAACAAGCCTTGCTAAGGAAACCCTTCTATCCTATTAGTTCCCTCATATATTTACTGCCCTACAGTTTACAGTCCCTGAAAGTCTAAAACCTTTCTCCTTTGTCTTGTGACATCTCTACACTTTATCATTCTTTGTGACATTTGGTGACTAAGCTCTAGGGAGATGAAAGGGCCATATCACATTGGACTTGTAGGACTTGGCAAAGGTGCTAGATTTAATTGTGTTTTATTTAGTCTACCTTTCTTTCCATTCTCCTAGCCACACTCTTGGTCAAGATCCTATAACATCTCATTCAGACTGTTTACCTTCTCAACTTTCCTAACTCTTCCTCCTCCTCAGGCTCCTTAGCTGACTCTTCTCTTTCTTCTCCCCTCCCCTTTTCTCAGCCTGCTGCAAGCTTCTCCTGTCTTTTTCAGGTGTGCCACCCAAGGCCAGCCTCCCTACGTTTCCTTTTTGCCCCTGAGGAGCAGAGTGTCTACTTAGCCATCTTCTTCCAGGCTTGGCATCTATAATAATAAAAGGTTAATATACTAATTAGGCCAGATGTCCTTCCTTCCAGACAAAGCCACAGCTGGCGGCAGACACCCCCCATCCCGCCCCGCCCTGCCCGCAGCAGTGGCGGCCAGCACAGGTGGGGGCCAGGGCCAGGGCCCTTGCACAAATTTAGTGCATCAGGCCTCTAGTGTTACTATAATTAGAACCAGTAAGTCCTGCACTTGATACAAGGGTTGATTTCCTTTTCACCCTCCTCTTCTTCACCCCCATTCTAATCTATTTTTTTTTTAAATTTTGATCTGTTCTTTTGAAAAGTACAGTTTTATTTGTGTGTATTTATTTTAAACTTTGTAAATGACATTATGTTCTATATCTCATTACCTTTATTGATTTATTTTTGTTAGGCGTTATGTGTTTAAGCTCTATCCATGGGACTATGCATTTCTAATCTGTTGCTCCTAACAAATTACAGTATTTCCTGGTGTACACATTATTCAGTGTAGGCCAGGTTATGCTGAAGTAGCAAACAACCTCAAAATACAGAGGCTTAACACGTATGTTTATTTCTCCTTCACATAGAATCTTCTGTAGGTCTGGAAGTTTTCAAGATCAACTACTTTTTAAGCTGTGATTCAGGGATCCTCACCATTTGTATTTCATAGCTATGTCCTTGGAAACATACGACTTGCAGGGTTGCTGAGGCAGAGAAGGAGAGAGCATGGGGAATTCATACCCATTCTTACAGTCTTCAAACTAGAAGTAGCACATGTCACTGCCACTCACAGCACCCTAACCAAAATTGTTATATGGCCCTGACTAACTGTGTGGTGGATGGGGAATGCAGAGAACACCTGGCTAGTCAGTGAGCTGTAAATGTCTATGTTACAGTGAGCATCCACCATATTTCATCTGCATACTGTACAACTTCCAACCACCACCAACCACCACCAATATCTTTGGCTTATCCCCATGTAAACCCAGGTGAGAATTTCTCTGAGATGTTGTAGTGAGTTGAATAGTGACTCCCCAAAATATAGGTCCACATCCTAACCCCCAGAACCTGTGAATGTGGCCTTATTTGGAAAAAGAGTCTTTGCAACTGTAATTACTAAAGATTTCTAGATGGGATTATCCTGGATTATACAGGTGGGTCTTGAATTCACGGATAGTTTCCTTAAAAGAGACAAAAGAGCAGAAAACATAGAGAAAGAGGAGAAGGCCTTGTGAAGATGAAGGCAGAGATTGTAATTATGCAGCCATAGCCAGGGACACCTGGAGCCACCAGAGCTGGGAAAGACAAAGAAGGATTGTCTCCTAGAGCCTTGATTTCAGACTTCTGGTGTCTAGAAAGGAGGACACTTAAAAAATTTCATTGTTTTAAGTCACCAATTTTGTGATAGGTTGTTAAGGTAGGCCTAGGAAACTTAACACAGATTTTGCTACCTGGCAATGGGGTGCTGCTGTAACAAGTACCTAAAACTAGAGTAATGAATGGCTGTGGAATTGGGTAATAGGCAGAGTCTACAAGAATTTTGAGGCTCATTATAGAAACATTCTAGATTCTAGTGAGGACTTATAAGGAAGTAAGAAGCACAGTGGCAAAAACTTCTGTGGTCTTACAGAACACATATAGAATGTTGTTAGAAAAAGAACATTAAAGCTACTTCTAGCAGGTGATCAGAAGGAAATGAAGAACATGTTATTGGAAAGTAGAGGAAAGGTTATCCTTGTTATACAGTGGTAGAAAATCTGGATGTATTGTGCTTTCATTGTTGCATAAAAAACAAAACTTGCCACTTATGAACTTGGATATTTAGCTGAGGAGATTTCTAAGCAAAGTGTTGAAAGTGCAACCTGGTTCCTCTTGCTGCTTATAGTGAAATGCAAGAGGAAAGATCAATTGAGGAAGGAACTATTAAATAGAAAGGATTTAGCATGTTGATTAGGGGAGATTCTTGGCCTACCCAGATTACAAAAGACGCTAAAATTAGAAAACTCAGTGTTGGGAAATGTCCCCTGGAGAGAAGGCTGAGGGTGTGGTTAAACGTTCTTTTACTAGAGAAATTAGACGTGTTTTATGAAGCCACACAGCCATGTCAAAAGCTTGGAACCGAGATAGAGTCATGCAGGAAAATTCTCTGGAGGACCCTATTGTCTAATGGCATGCCCACTTCCCCTCTCTTTGCCCCCCGCGCCGGGTCATGTACAGGAGGCCCACAGGTTTTGAGGATGTTACATCAGCAGAAACACTGCCAACTTGGATTGAAAAGGGCAGAGATAGAATGAAATGAGAGAAGGCTATCAGGCTTTCAAAATTCTACAGACAGGAAATTGGCCGAAAAAAGTACATAATTGCAAACATTTGCTACTCTTCAAAAAAAAACTTGTATGCATATATGCATAACCCATAGACCAGTGATGGGCAACCTTTTGAGCGTTGTGTGTCAAAATTCGCCAAAAAACTGAGCATAACTTTGGTGGTGTGTCTCTTCAAGAGAAAAAAAAACACACACACACATAATTTCACGATATTTATAGTTTAAATAACAAAAATGTATAATCGTAATATATAACTGTATTTAGTAAACAAAAAACTAATTATTTAACTTACCTGCTTAGTGACTTCTTTGTTCATCTGTCAGTCAGTTTCTTTTGTTGGTCTTGATATTATTTAACTTGTGTGGGGTGCCATGAACTAAGATAAGTGAGGGGGAGAGGGAATTCTTTAACTAACCTGCCTATTAGTGACTTTTTTGTTGCTGAATTTCATTGGCTAAATCTTCAATTGAAAGTTGGTATTTTGTACACTTCAAGCCCAAGCAAGCACTACTAACTTCATCTCTCAATCTGTTTCTTTTGTTGATTTTGATATTATTTAATGCTGAGAATAAGGTCTCACAAAACTACATGGAGGGAAAAATTGTGAGAAAAGCCATTGCTATATTTTTCAGGGTGCTAAAAGTGTCTGGTAATTGGTTCCAGGCACTCCAAATTTCCTGTTCATAGTGGCACTCCTCTTGATTCTCCAAGTGGCACCTTTCCAGATTCTCAAGCTTTGACCTCAAGTCGACAAACACCTGAGCCCAGATGCTGTCTTGAAATTCTGCATGTTGTATGTCCAAATCATCAATTTGCATCCATTGGAAACCATTTAATTCCAAACTACTGTAGACTACTACATAATTATTTTTATGGTCTGTTCTAGGCTTCTAAATTGATTAAATCTATCACTGAACTGGTCAAGTAATGAGTCTAAAACATGCTGGTACTTTATATGCAAGAGTTCCATTTCATTTTGTACAGCTGCACTGGCCTTCTCAAAATACTTTGTTACTCGAGGAAAATACTTGTAAATTTTAGTTTCTACATCTCACTTGAAAATTTAGAGTGTCTACACCATACTACAGCTAATGTTTTATCTTCGGCTACTGCATCTGGATGAAACGTCCTTCTCAGCATGCAGCCCCATACTTCTCTACATGCGACTGCATGCGGCCATGTGTCAGCGAAAATGGCTACGTGTGTCAGTGCTGGCACGCGAGTCATAGGTTCGCCATCATGGCCATAGACACAGACAATAGTGTGGTGAAGGCCTGGGGTAGGGGTGGGGCATGTGTGGGCTAGAAGTGGTCAATGGGGGAAAAGGGGGACATCTGTAATACTTTCAACAATGAAGAGAACATTTTAAAAAAGAATAAGAAAGATTGACTCTGAGTTGCTATCATAGGCCCAAAGGATAGGGACACTATTGGTCCAGAGGGTGAGACCACCAGAAGCCCAAAGGGCAGAACTGCCAAGGACCCAGAGAGTACCTTGAGTTACAGAAGATTATTCTCAAATCTTGAAACCAAATGACTTTTGCCCTGTCAGGTTTTGACTTTCTTGCGAAATGTCTATCATATAACTGTCCTATTATTGTATTTTGGAAGCAGATAACCTATTTTCCAATTTCACAGATCCACAGATAAAGAGGAATTTTGCCCCAGGTTGGACTGTACCTCAAATCTCACATATACCTGATTTAGATAGCTTAGATGATGAGATTTGGAACTTTTAAAGTTGATTCTGGAATGAGTTAAAATTTGGAGGGATGTTGGGATTAGGTGGATGAATATATTTTGTATGTGGGAAGGACATACATTTTAGGGGACCAGAAGGTGGACTCTTTTCCCCCCTCCTACCCTTAGTCATATCAACCTGGCAACTGTGAATGTGACTATTTGAAAATAGTCTTTGCAAATGTAATCAAGTTAAGATGAGGTCATACTGGATTAGATGGGCTTTAAATCCAGTGACTGATGTCCTTAGAAGAGACTGAAGAGGAGAAGACACAGAAAAAGAGAAGCACACATGAAGACAGAAGCAGAGGTTGGAATTATACAGCCAAGAAACACCTGAAGCTACCCAAATTTGAAAGAGACAAGGAAGGATTCTCCCCTGGAGCTTTGGGAGGGAGAAAAGCCCTAATCAATACATTGATTTCAGACTTTCAACTTCCAGAAGTATGAGAGAATAAATTTCTGTTTTTTTGAGCCACTAGGATTGTGAAGGCAACCTTAAGGAACTAATAGAGATGTTTTATCCAGAGAAGGCACAGTGTACTTCATCTAACTAATTACCTCCCTGATTTCTCTCCATATTAGTTGTACCATATTACACTCCTGCCAACAGTGTGTAGAAGTTCCCACATTTCTGTCAAAGCTGTCATTATTCAGATATCTAATTTTAAGTAACCTAATATGTATAAAGCAATACCTTATTATTCTTTTAATTTTCTATTTTCCTGATTATTTCTTATTTTTAGTATCTCATATAAAAGACTAAGGTATGTTTGCTATCTTTTAGGATTTTCTTGTTTGGAAATTGCCCTGTTCATAGCCTTTGCTGATTTTCCTGTGTGAACTGGTTTTTTTTTTTTTTTTTTTTTTTTTACTGATCTTAGGAATTCCATACATATTCTACTTATTGATCTCTAATTGGTTTTAGAGATTATAAATATCTTTCCCTATTTTTTCCAGTTGTCCTTTAACCTTGTACATAGTGGCCTATTTCATTTTCTCTTTGTTTGCCCTTATTCATGCCAAACTAACGCCTTTTACTGGCTGTGTTCGAGTTTACTTAATGATACTGCAATTCACGTTAAATGGCTTGTTCTCTGTTCATTTGCCTGTTAGCTGTTGTATTTTTTTTTTTTCTGAACCCAGTCAACTGTGCACATGTGTTTAGCAAATGTCAGGATTGGAAATGGTAGGCCTTATTCTGGAACAGAAAACATTGCAATTGATCAGGAACATATGGTGCTTCAGGCTGCTCACATGTGGATGTGTTGATGTGTTCTTGGGCTAGAAGTTCCATCACCCTCACCTCAGAGCCCGCTTACGGAATCTGTTGAGATACGTGAGGGTGAGCAACAAACAGCTCTTTGGCCAGGAGTGTAAGGGCAGCTGTATCTAATTTCATAGGGAAATTTGTAGGGGTGAGTGACACTGAATCACACAATGTGAGAGTTGGAAAGGACCTTGGGGATCATTCAGCTCTACCCCCTCATTTTACAGATGCAGGAACTGAGCCCCAGGGAAATGAAGAGACTTGTCCAAGTCATACAGCTGAGGCTAGAACCCAGAGCTCTTGACTCTCATTTTGTGTTTTTATTTTTCTGCCTTTCCCAAGAGGGCTTGAGTGTGGGCTCTGGACCAGAGCTAGGACTTAGTCTAGGAAATTAGAGGCCCTTAGAATTTGAACCCACTCAACCTGTCCAACCATACTTTTTGCCATTCTAGAATAGTCTCTTCCTTATTCCTCTAATGTTACATGCTCTACTCTTACTTTTAAGCCTGTATTCATGGTAGGATTATGCTCAATCATACTTAGCATCCCCTTCTCTTTTTCCTGTCCATCTAATATATCAAGTGCTCATCCTTTAAGGCTGAGTCTTACTTTTTTCACACCATTGTTAATCAACATTATTATCTTCCTTTAGGTTTTTATAATGTGTGCAGTCTATACAAATACAATATATGCTTGATTATATGCTTCCTTTTTTCTGGAATGTTTCTGTGGTATAACCAAGTCAGTTGATGTCAATGTACCTCGCTGTTTATTCACTAAAAAATAAGAGTTGATCAAGATAATTTCTGAGGATGCTTGTATACTAACATTCTATGTCTGCATTAGATTTTAAAATCATCAAGGAATGGGACTCTATCCTCTATTTCTCTTATAATTCCCTTAATCTGGTGGTTCTCATCTGAAGACAATTTTTCTCCCTAGGGGACATTTAACAACATTTGGAGATATTTTTGGTTGCCACACTGGGGGAGGGGGATAATATTGGCATCTAGTGGGCAGAGGCCAGAAATGCTGCTAAACATTCTACAATGCACAGAATAGGCCCCTCAAAAATAGGTCCCCTCAATGATGAGAGAGAACCATTGGATTATCTAGCTCAAAATCTCAGGCAAGGTTGGGAAACCCTACCTTAGTCTCTAATGCAACACCATATGGACATATAGTATACATGAATAAATACTTTCATCTTTCATTCAAAAAGAATTGCCCTCATAAAAGGGACCCTATCAGATATAGAGGGAAAAGAAAAGGCAGCACTCATGCAAAACTAATGCTAAATTATAGAAGAGAATGAAATTGTCTTTAGTTAAGAGGGAGAGGAAAGAGAACAATAAAGAAGGAAATGTTGAGTGGAAGAGTACTGAGAGTTGAGAAATTATGGGAGATACTGATTTAAATAGCTCAAAGTAGACATTCTTTGGTAGAAGTGCTTGTGATTGTGGGTAGTAATAATAACATTGGAAACATGAAGGAAACTTCTGGGAACTATAATTTATGTTGTCAAGAAGATTTGTTTTTATAACACCCTCATTCTTACTTGCACTTGTAATAAAGTTTGGGTGATAAAAATAGTTTAATTAATAGATGAGGCAAAGAGATTTGTTCCCTGTGGTCTGAGCTCCAACATCCAAAAATATCTGCCTTAGCTGTGCTCTCAGCATTCTCTCTTGCTGTATCATATCTGTTTGTATCTTTATATTGCAACATAGTCAAGTTATTTCTTTGTCATTCTCCCCTCTTCTCCACCATTAAATGAATATAATAAATATCCTAGACATACAAAATAGAAAGCTCCCTCAAAAGTCGGGATTGAAAGGAAGATCCATATCCTGAAACCTCTTCTAGATGGACATCAGTATTCTCAACCTCTTAAGCATTTGCAAGGAAATTGCATTATTTGTTCTGGCTACCAGAGTATTTGGCAAAGTTTCAGTTTAGTTTAGTTTGTTTGAGGAAGAAACGCTTAAGTTAAACATTAAAATTCATGAGAATATTTCAGTTCCTTGTTATCTCTTGCAATCATAACTACTTCAAATGAGGTGGCTCCTCACTGAGGAAAAGCTCTCCTGAGGGGACTTCCAATAGTTAATTTCAGGAGCTCTCTGAGCCTATGGTCAAGTGTAATGCATCATAAAGCAGGCTGAAGTGTGTGTGTGTTAGCAACACTCATGACCTCTTCTTCATGGTTTAGGTTCCTCTTTGGTGCATGGACTTATAAACTATGTCCAGAGAAAAATTAGTGTTTTTCACCCTGTATGTCTGAATTCATTTTCCAGTAAAAAAAAAAAAAGAAAAAGAAAAGAAAGAAATAAGACAAGGGAATATAAGCACCTCTTCCTCTTTTTAAAACTTTTCTATAAAGGTTTTTGGGAAAATGTTCCGGAGCAAGGACTGGGGGTTAGTGTCCCTAGTGTAGAGATCTACACATAATAGAAATTTGATCAATGTATGCTGCTATATTTTTTGGCAGATGAATGAATGGCTTCTCCCTTTTCCTTTTAAAATTTATTTTTATTTTAAAAATATTTTTATTGATTTCAGAGAGAAAGGGTGAGGGAGAGAGAGATAGAAACATCAATGCCTAGAGAGAATCATTGATTGGCTGCCTCCTGCATGCCCCCTACTAGGGGTGGAGCCCACAGCTGGGCATGTACCCTGACCAGGAGTTATACCGTGACTTCCTCATTCATAGATGGATGCTCAATCACTGGGCCACACAGGCCAGGCATGGCTTCTCTTTATAGAATAATCTTGGAGGTGGGGGGAACACCATCACAGGAAGGAGTTATAACAAGATAACGCTTGTAAGTGTGACTGCACATTTTGTGGTCCAGTCACCTAATTCTGTTATTCTGGCTGCCTTTTCCACTTGTCATCCTGGACCCCCTGGACACCAATAGCAATATACAAGAGACTGAGTCTACAAAACTTGAATGACTATGATAAGCCCTTCGAGATTAATGCTTGCATGAATGGGCCCTGTTTGGGATTTTTTTTGCTCTTCCCCTTATTGATATCATTTAAAAAATGCAAAACCAAAAGAGTCTGGGCAGCCTTTTGTTTGGTCTCTGGTTTTGCTTTCATAGGTCTTATATACCTTCTTGGCTGGGTGCAGCTGAAACTGGTTTTACAAGAAGCAACCAATAAAGCCCAGAATGGGGAAAGATGAGTAAACTCTTGCTCTGAGGGTAGGGTTTATGGAAAGGGAGAGAGGGAGCTCCCCTTTCTATGTTATGAGAATGCATGATTGATCAAGGCTCTACTTAAAAGTTCTCCCGGGCAGCTACTGGGGACCTTCTTGTACTTAGCTCACCAGGTGATTTTTGAGCATCTCCCTATAATTCTGTTCTTTCCCTAAACAGGGAGGATAACACTGTTTGCAAACAATGTGAAGAAGCATGTGGCAGGCAGATTTCTAAGATTGGCCCTGGTTCTGCATGTTTCCCTTCTAGGTAGGTGCCCCAAGAATGAATGTGCAGCATTGTGACTCTGATGGATCTTGCTCCTGTGATGAGGTTATGTTATATGGCACAGTTGACTTTAAAGAAAATTATCTGGTGGGCCTGACCTAATCACACGAGATGTTTAAAAGCAGAGTTTTCTCCAGCTGGTCACAGGAGCAGAAGGCAGAGATTGAAAGTAGGAGGAGAATTTGATTTGTTGCTGACCTGAGAATGGAGAGACTATGTGGTAAGGAATGTGGATAACCTACCTGTAAGGGTTGAACATGGTTCCTCATTGACAGACCAACTCTATAACTGTACGGAAATGAATTCTGCTAAAACTAGAGTTTCAAACAGGACCCAGGGGTCTAGATGAGAATGCAGCCCTACTAGATACCTTGATTGCAGCTAGGTGAGACCCTGAGAAAAGAATTGAGATAGTACCATGTCCAGACTTCTGACCTTTGGAAATTGAGAGATATTAAATGTGTATTGTTTTAAGCCACTAAGTTTGTGGCTTGTGCTTTCCATTCTACCCTGTAATGGAATAATGATATGAAGGAGGAGAAAGCCTTTGGGAGAAAACAGCTAAGTAAACCCAACATTCCTATGTTTGGCTTTAGAACAAAGTTATCACGATGGTTAATTACATGTATCCATTTGGCTAGATTGTGGCACCTAGTTGTTCAGTCAAACCCTGGTCTAGATGCTGCTGTGAAGGTAGTTTGTAGATGTAACATTTACAATCTGTTGACTTTATTTTATTTTTATTTGTTTATTTTTGTATCCTGTTGACTTTAGATAAAGGCGATTATCCTCCATAATGTAGGTAGGCCTCATTCAATCAGTTGAAGGCCTTAAGCGCAAAAACAAGTTTCCAAGAAGAAAGAATTCTGCAAGACTATAGCAATAAAACCCTGTGTGAGTTCCTAGCAGGCAGACCTGCCCTATATATTTCAGACTTGCCAACACCCGCAATCACATGAGCCAATTCCTTAACCACCCATCTTCATACATATCCTATTGGTTCTGTTTCTCTGAAGACCCTTACTGATGCAGTCAGAAACTCAGTGCCCTTAGGGGCCACACAGGAGGGAGAGGTGTGCTGAGGGTTAATTTGTGGGTGCCCCCTCATACACAGTGCCACCAGTTGCCACTGGCCAGGAGCATAGGCATCGTATTACCAGATGTTTTGATGTTTTTCAAAAGAAGTCATAAATCCAGATTCTTATACAAAATTGCCCAAATTTTAAATGTAGGTTAATAATTCAAAAATATATTAAAAAAAAAACATTGAGTATACCACAAGGAAACAATCCAGAGTATGGGTTGTCCTCTAAGACACCCATGCGGGTTCCTTTAATAAGTGGAACTTACTAAAACAACAACAACAAAACAACTCCAAAACAAAAGAAAACCAGGGCTGGGAGACTTGTGAATGGGATGGATGAGAAGGGACTTAACAGATTTAACAAACAAATGCAATGAGAGTCTTTTGTGATTGATTGGGAGGGGGGGGGGATGAACTATAATGGACATTTTGGGGACAGTTGTGGGGTATGAGTTTCACATGATATTAGGAGTTTCTAGTTAACTTATTTGGGTATAATAACGATGTTGTTGTTATTGTGACTATATAAGGGACGTTCTCACATTTTTAAAGAGACGTATTCTGAGATATTTAGTTATAAAGTATAATAATGTCTTTAATTTACTTAAAACTTTCTTTCATTCTTTTTCTCAACAGTAAAATGTTCACAATGATTTAATGTAGATAATGGGCATATTTGTATTTATTTTACTATTCCTCATATTTTTCTGTAAGCTTTAAATATTTTTATAAGTAATTTTTTTATTTTTATTTTTATTTTATTTTATTTCATTTTTTCAAAATTTTTTAATCCTGGTAAAATACATACAGCTTGAAATCTACCAGCTTAACCATTTAAGTGTATAGTTCAGTGGCATTAAATATATTCATATTGTTGTACAACCATCATCACCATATATTTCCAGAACTCTTTTCATCTTGTGAAACTGAAACTCTGTACCCATAAACAAAATTGCCTATTATTTCCTCCCCCACAGCCCTTGGTAACCAATATTCTACTTTCTGTCTCTATGATTTTTTTTATGACTTCAAGTACTTGATACTAGTACAGTATTTGTGTTTTTTTCTTTATTGTCCAGGTTATTAATTACATTGTTCCCTTTTTTTTCCCCACCCTATAGTTCCCCTCCACCTGGTACCCATCCCACCCTCCGCCCTCACCCCCCTCCACTGTCCTCTCCCATAGTTGCATGATTTTTGTCCAGTCTCTTGCTGCACTTCCCACACCCCCTTCCTCCCCAAGACTTGTCAGTCCATTCCCTCTCTATGTCCATGATTCTGTTACATTCACCAGTTTATCCTGTTCATCAGATTATTAATTCACTTGATTTTTAGATTCATTTGTTGATAGATGTGTATTTGTTGTTCCTAATTTACACTTTTATCTTTTTCTTCTTCCTCTTCTTAAAGAATATCTTTCAGCATTTCATATAATATTGGTTTGGTGGTGATGAACTCCTTTAGCTTTTTCTTATCTGTGAAGCACTTTATCTGACCTTCAATTCTGCATGATAGCTTTGCTAGATAGAGTAATCTTGGTTGTAGATTCTTGCTATTCATCACTTTGAATATTTCTTGCCACTCCCGTCTGGCCTGCATCGTTTCTGTTGAGAAATCTACTGACAATCATATGGGTGCTCCCTTATAGG
The DNA here is from genome assembly GCA_027563665.1 of Antrozous pallidus. NCBI lineage: Eukaryota > Metazoa > Chordata > Mammalia > Chiroptera > Vespertilionidae > Antrozous > Antrozous pallidus. The sequence goes on along the minus strand of CM050521.1, from coordinate 73,319,277 downwards.
TAACCATCTGTTTTTCTCTTGCTGCTTTTAATATTCTCTCTTTGTCTTTTGCTCTTGGCATTTTAATTATGATGTGCCTTGGTGTGGTCCTCTTAGGGTTCCTATATATTGGGGTTCGGTGCACTTCTTGGACTCCTAAGTCAATTTCTTTCACCAGGTGTGGGAAGTTTTCAGTCACTATTTCTTCAAATAGGTTTTCATTGTCTTGGCCTCTCGCTTTTTCTGGCACCCCTATAATTCGGATGTTGGTATGCTTGAGGTTGTCCCAGAGGCCCCTTACACTATCTTCAATTTTTTGGATTCTTTTGGTTTCTTGCTTTTTCAGCTGAGTGAATTTTCCCTCTTTGTATTTCAAATCTTTAACTTGGTTCTTGGGGTGCTCCAGAGCACTTTTAGGTCTTTGTATAATATTTTTTATTTCAGTCAGTGTATGCTTAATTTCTGGTTGGTCCTTTTTCATATCCTTGAGAGTCTCGTTCATATCCTTGTAGGTTTCGTTCATTTCTTTGTAGGTCTCCTTCATTTCCACGTTGGTCTTGATCATTTCCACATTGGTCTTGATCATTTCCTTACAGGTCTTGTTCATATCCTTGAGGGTCTCGTTCATTTCCTTATAGGACTCATTCATTTCCTTTGCAGTCTTGCTTATTTCCTTATAGGCCTCGACCTTTTGTTGGAGCCTCTTGAAAAGCCCTATAACCGTGGTTTTGAATTCCATGTCCAGTCGTTTTTTTTCCCTCCATTTCTTTCACATCTGATTTCTTTCCATGTCTCTGCGTGGTGGCTGCTTCCCTGAGTTGGTCAATTAGCTTTGTGTGGTAGACTTCCTACTAGGGACAGTGGCTCAGCCTCCCCAGTTACTTGAGGTGGATATGGGTTGCACAGTCTTGCTGAAGTTAAGCTCAGTTAATCATTGTTAGCACTTGGAGGGGTTGACCTCCAGGCCAATTGTCTGTGAAGCTCAGCTGTGCTCAGGTTGGATGGGCGGAGTCTCCAGGCCAAGCAGACAGCATTAGCTCCACCCTATGCGGCCCCAGGGACTCTGTGCTGGGGGCAATGGCCGCCAGCACCTCTGAGAGAGAAACGCTGCCGAGCTCCACTGGCTGCCGGGGAATTCAGACTCTCCCCAAATGAGTCTGCACGCCCAATGTCTCACCCAGGGTCGTAAAACAAAGCAGACTGACGGTTTTCCGAATGAGAGAGCGAGTCGTAGAGCGCTCTCTGTGCGGTCACACAGCTGAGCTGTTCACGCAAGCTGCCTTCTCCACAAGCCAGCAGACCCGGCAGCACCCGAGCTTTGGTGTGCCCTCCCACTGTCCAGTTTTCACCCTGTATGATAGTGGGTTCCCTGGACTTCTCCCAAAGCTGGAGAATCAGTCCAGTGGGACGTCTTTGTCTCCCCGTTCGAGAAAACTGGCCGGTTTACAGCCGCCCGCCCTCTCCACTGGCGTGCGCTCCAAACCTCTCTCCGGGTGAATCTTTCAACGCTGTCCACCGCCACTCCTCCAAGTCATAGTGTCTTATCTTCACTTTTATTTGTGGAGTTTTCACTCGGCCAGCTTTCTGGTGATTCTGGAAGGTGTATGTTCTTTCGTTAAGTTGTAGTATTAAAATTGCTGAGTATGATGGCAAGATAGGTGTTTTACCTATGCCGCCATCTTGGTTCCTCCTATAAGTAATTTTTTTAAAAAGCCACTGAGTCAAGTAGGTAGCACATATGTCAGTGAGTCCCAGTTTGCAATTATGGCCTATTACAGGCCTGGTGCATGCCTTCCGTGCACTGGGGGAGTGGGTGCCTTAGACTGGCCTGTGCCCTCTCACAGTCCAGGACCCTTTGGAGGATGTCTGACTGTCGACTTAGGCCCACTCCCTGTCAGCCTAAGCTGGCAGTTGGACATCCCCCTCAGGGTCCTTAGCACTGCCGCAGAGGCAGGAGAGGCACCGCAATTGTGCTCACCAGCCATGACCCTAGCTTCTGGCTGAATGTTCACCTCCCACCCCATCACTGACCACCAGGGGGTAACTCCTGCATGGAGCATCTTCTCCCTGGTGGTCAGTGCAAGTCATGGCGACTGGTAGTTCCACTGTTTGGTCGATTTGCATATTAGCCTTTTATTACATAGGCTAAGCATAGGTCAAAGAACTGCACATAATTTCCAGGTTAACTAGTCTTTCTTTTCTTTGCCACTGTGGTGGTGGTGTGGCCAGCCTGTCATTGTTGTGTATTTATTTATGCATGTCCCTCCTGGTAGATGTGAGTTCTTCTTGAGTTGCAAAGGGGTCTTGTTCACCTCTATGTTCCTGTTTCTATATCTGAGCATTCAGTATAACTCTGTTGAGTGGACAAAGTAGAGCCAGGAAAGCTATAGCAACTATAACGATGATAATGATAATAGCTGGATCCTTAAAGTGTTCCAGGCTAAAAACCTTACAACAGTCACACCAATTAGATGGAATTACATGCTAAAATTAGTGGTAGTTGGTCCCCTTTTACTAACACAGAAGGTGAGGAACTGGGATGATTGGAAATTTGCTCAAGGCCACAGCTCAAGGTCCCCTTTGAAAACAATTCCCCTTCCTGCCTCTGATGTCTTTTTAGCTTTCTAGCATACAAAGTTTCACTAAACTAATTTGACTACATTCTGTGTGGCAAACAAGGGAATTTCAGGACCAGTCATGGGAGAAAGGAGGCTGGACTGTAGCATCTTGTGCTCCTTCTGTGGATTTCACACACAGCTGAGCATTGGGCACAAGAGCTGGCCATGCAGAGGCCTGTACAAACTCAGTGGGCGGGAAGGATGAGCATGTGGAGGCAGGAGCAGCGAGAGATCAGGTGGCTTTGACTCCTGCACTTGGACAGGTGAACAGGACATGGTCAGTGATCTACTCAACTGGATGGAGGGAGCACAGTCCTTCACCCTCACTGAGTGTTAACTAATGTCCAAGGGGACAGTTTGCCTGTCACCAGGCTGCCCTTGGGGATCCACAGCAGGTCATCTCCCTAAGAAAGGAGACAAAGACTACCAGTAATTGTGCGGTCCTACCCCACAGAAAACCACCCCAGGCACATTTTTAAATCACGGAGTACATTTTTCTAAAGACATTTGTAAGTGGGGTAAATCTGTTTAAATTTTTTGCTGTTGGCTGGTCAGGAAAGAAAAATAAAATCAAAATCAGTGTCGGGGATTAGGGTCTCTACCATGCTATCTGCTGGAGTTGATCCCCTTCACCTTGAATCTTCGTTATAGGACAGCTGATATCCCACAGTGACATCCCTTACCTTGGGTCTCTTCTGCTGCAGATATGGTCCCTTGTGCCCATCAAGTCTTCCTTCTTTCCCCTGCCCCCCTCTCTGGCCACTAGCCCTGTGCCTTCAACTATCCAGAAGCCTGTTACACAAAGCTCCTCACACAGAGGAGGCCCCTATGGAGAATTCCTTCTTAAAATAAAATTTTTTTAATCTTTATTGTTCAGTTTATTAATTACATTGTTCCCCCCCTTTCCCCCTATAGCTCCCCTCCAACCGGTACCCATCCCACCCTCTGCCCTCACCCCCCCTCCACTGTCCTCTCCCATAGGTGCATGATTTTTGTCCAGTCTCTTGCTGCACCTCCCACACCCCTTTTCTCCCCCAAAATTGTCAGTCCATTCCCTCTCTATCCCCATGATTCTGTTATGTTCACCAGTTTATTCTGTTCATCAGATTTTTAATTCATTCTTAACTGGGTGAGAATTTGTCATTTCACACTTGGTTTAGACTAGAGTATTGTATTTATTTCCTACTGCCGCTGTTACAAAGTATCACAAATTTAGTGGCTGCAAGCAACACGGATGTGTTAACTTAGAGTTGTGAGGTTCAGAAATCCCAAATCAGCTTATCTGGGCCGAATTCAAGCTGTGAGCAGGACTGTGCCCCCTCTGGAGGCTCCAGGGGAGAATCCATTTCCTTTCCTTTCCAGCTTCCAGCGGACCCATAGTCTCAGCTCAGAGCCCCTGGCTGCGAATTCACAGCCAGTAATGCAGCATCTTCGAATCTCTCACAGATCTTAGCTCTCTGCTCCTCTCATCACATTTTCTTCTCCCACTTGGCCTCCTGCCTCCCTCTTATAAGGCCCCTTGTGATATCCTGGGCCATCCAGTTAATCCAGGATAATCCCAACCCCTCAAACCCCCCAGTTCACTCACATCTGCACGTTCCTTTTGCCACGAAAACTAACAAGTCCCAGGGAGTAGGACCTGGGCATCATTGGGAGCCATTATTCTACCTAATATAATTAATGTTTGACACAGTCAACTTCAGAAAAAGGGTTACTATGCTTCCGCTTGGAAACTATTTTCAGATGGTGACAAGTTCAGCCGATTTGTAAAGTTGCAGCCTAAACAGTCCTCATTCAGCATTGCAATTCCCCTGTTGTAGTAACTTGGTAACTTTCAAAGTTTTTTGCTTTTCCAGTTTCTAAGTTTTTACTTGCTCTTTCCCACCCCCATTATAAACTATCTTCCTGTGTTTGTGTGTGTGTGTGTGTGTGTGTGTGTGTGTGCGCGCGCGATTTTTTGTGTATGTGCAAATTTTGAGCACAAAGCTAATTATGAATTTTAAGTACTTGGATAAATATATATATTGGTGAAAGACTGATGCCTAATTAAAATCTGTCAAAGTATGCCTCTCTGCCAATGTGTGTCTAGGTAGCCTTTTTTCTATGAATGAAAGAACACATATTTAATTTTCTACTACAATGAAGGACAAATACACTAACATCCTTGCAAAGGTAAAAGCTAACCTGATGTTTTGACATTTTTCAAATAAATTAGAATCTTGGAATTTATAGTCTAAGGTCTAACTCCAGATCAGTTCCAAATCAAGTTAGTGAAACATGTATCTTTTTTAACCTCATAAATAATATCTATATAGTAAAAGGTAAAATAGAAATGCCTGCTTTAACAAGCAAAAGGGACTATTTGATGTGAGGTATATTTCCTTTTATAAAATATCTCACCTATTTCTAGAAGTGAAATACAAGGTCTTACATTTACGGAAAACAGTAGAGTCCAAGCGAGCAGACTGGCTATTTGTATACTGGGGGAGAGAAGGGAAATTCCTATACGAGCTGCTTTTCCCAAATTGAGTATTGACACAAAATTATTTGAACTAAAACCATTAGTCAACTACCATTGACTAATGGTTTTAGTTCAAATAACTCTTTTTCCTGGTCACAGATCACTTTAATGTTTTCCTTGGAATTTGAATTAATCCAAGATGAAGGAGTTTTGGCAATGATTCAAGAAATGGCCCTGGAGCATTTTGGTATGTGTAAATCTACAAAGGCTGCAGTAAGATAGAGTGATTGGTGGCCTGGGGACAGAATATTTCTATGATTTTTCAACTATCTTAAAGTAGTACATGGAATCTGTAGAAATCTAAATGTGCCCTTAAAAAAAAGTAGATATAATTCTTATACAGCTTGCCTTCTTTTGCATTCCATAGACCCTCCACCAACCAGCCAGGAATGGAATGCTTCCACATTCCTGCCAGAGCAGATTGCCAAAGATCTTGTTATTAGTCTGGAATCCAGAATGGAAAGAGAGCTGCTCCTTAAAAAATGATAAGAGCTTAGTTAGCATGTACTTGCAGTCTCTGAGAAGTGCTATTTTTCCAGTTAGGCTCACAATTATTATTTGGACTCAGAAAAAGTATGACAAAAATAGAAGGGGGGAGAGCCAGAGTCCTAACCTCTTCAATCTCTTCCCAGGAAAACTATGTTGTCAGTTATGGGTGATTTGGTTAGTGCAAGTATGCCACCGGGTAACTGTAAATAATGGACCACATGAAGCACTAAATGCCTTTTCTTGGTTGCTTTCTTCAGGGCTACATTTACTCTTTAATAAATAAGATAAATAACTTTAGTGTTTTATTTTGCTGTCTTATAGATTAGAATGTTTAAAATTCTATGTTCACAATAGAGGTGTTAGCTGCACCTATGATGTAATCACATTGCAATATATAAACATATTAAATCAACATACTGTACTCCTTTAACATGAATAATGTTATATGTCAATTATATATCAATTAAGAAACTACAATGAAAATTTAAAAAATTCTATCTTCCCTTTGTATATTAACTTGTTGGTGTTACATTCCCTCCCCTTCTTCTTTTTACTAATCCAGACACACTTAGAAAACACTTACTTGTAGAATTTTACCATTACTACAATCAGAAGCCCCCTTTCTAAGATTTCTCTTCCTTTCTGAATAACCTAAGAGAGATGCAAATATCATTATCTATCAGTTAAATACATACAGGTACAAATTACTGGGTGACCCCAGAGGGGGTGAATATTCTAGACAAAGCAGAGGGTGCAAAGAAGCTTGAACCATTTCTGCAACCTGCTTATGCATTTAAAAATTAGATTAAATAAAACCAGTGGCCCTCAGGGATAACGCAGCCCCACGCTGGGGACCACAGAGGAATGAATATGGGTCATATTTCATCCACTGCTTGTGCCAACAGCCTTGTAATTATATGTGTCCTCCCTGCTTCCTCCTATCTAAAGCGTAAGAAAAATGAATGTTAGGAGGAAAGACATGTGTGGTGCTGGGAGGAATAACTTACAGAAGCAATACCAGGCTGAGTCTAGCCACAGCAGCTACACTGACTCTTCATGCACTCATCCTTGTTTTTAGTATTTCCTATAGAACGTAAAAACGGACTGTCTCACTCTCAGCATTTTGGTAGAGGCCCAAGTCAAAGAACCAAATATTCCAGCATCTCAGAGGAGTATTGGGCTCCCCATGCAGATATGCTTAGATGATGATTTCTGTTCTCCTGGCATTAGCTCACAGGCCACCTCCAAGTGATGTCATAGAAGTGGTGAGACACTAGGATTAAGAGTGTCTTTGGAGAGAGTTTTCCCTGGGGAGCTGCATAGTGAGGGGAGGGAATATTTCTGTCATTTCAAACCAACCAAGGGAATCTGTAAGAGGCTCACAGAAAAGTTATCATGTGTGTCTGGAGGGCAAGGGGACATTTAAAAAGTCTGCTGAGGAGAGACCATCTCGAGCTTGCTGCTCTGGGGCCATGGAATAGAGAGCCCCATGGAATAGAGAGCTTCTGGAGTTGGGCGGGGCGGGCTGTTTCCCCTGGGCCAGAGGAGGATTCTATGGAAGGAGCCAGACTGGGTTATTATGGACTCTATCCAAAAGACTGCCGGAAGAGAAACGATGAAACTCACCTCCCTCAGGGGGTGACTTACCAGAATCCGTGGGGGTCCAGCTGCTGTCTTTGGGAGATTCTGACCTTGGGAAAATCCTTGAACAATACATAAAAATGCTTCAGAAGAGAGAGACTTGGCATTTAAATTCTATACCCTGAAATGACATTGATACCACATTACAACTCTCTTATCAAATAGGTCTTTCTTCAACCCTGGTACGAGCAGAACCTAGCAGGTCAGACCGTTCTCCCTTTACCACTTATCATTTCCTGGGGTGGGCCAGAGCTGCAGTGGGAGAAACGTACAATTAAATACATTTTGGAGTTTTGGTACTACACTGTGTGCTGAACACAATGTGTTTTTGTAGTTGTTGTAAGTAGCTGGAGAAGCCAGGAAATGTTCTAGAGGTTTGTCTCCGGGAGAAGGAAGTACAAGTTGAGAAGAGAGTGTCAGGGGTTGGTGGTGGGAAAGAACAATGTTACTGTTTCCACCTTTTCAAGTTCCACTTTATTTCCTCAGCCAGGTCTGCCTTTAATACAAAGGTCTGACTTGCAGAGAAGTATGTGTATATTCCAGATCCCATTCCCTCTCATCTTCTCAAGAATATCAACCTTGCTGCAGTTGCTTCCTTCCTCTTGTACATCATTGACTTTCCATCTCCACTCAACCACTGAGCCACACCGACCCAGGCTTGAATGGCATTTTAAACTAGAAGGTCAGTGCACAAATTTGTACAAGGGGCTTGGCCCTCTCAGCCCCTCACAGCCTCGGCCGGTCCTCTCAACTTGTACTTCCGGCCCTCGAAATCCTGGATTCATCCAGAAGGTAGTCCAGACGGGCATTCAGAAGGAAGTCCGGACAGTAATTCTGCTGTTCAGTCTAATTAGCATACTGGCTCTTTATTATATAGGATGAGTATAGAATTCTAGGTTGACAAACTTTTGTTTTAGCACTTTGAAGATGTTATTCCATTATTTCCTGGCTTCTATAACTTACGTTGAAAACCCAACCATTAGTTTTATTGTTGTTCCTTTTAAGTTAATGTATCTTTTTTTCCCGTGGCTGCTTTTAAGATTTTCTTTCAATTCTTGATTATGAGAAGATTGACAAAATATGTCAAAGTATGATTCTCATTTTTATTTATCCTGCTTAGAATTTTCTAAATTTCTTGTATCTGGGATGATGTCCTATCAACAATAGAAACATTTTAGCCTTTATTTTATCAAATATTATTTCTGTTCCAATTTATTTCTCCTCTTCTGGTAATTCAATGAAATATGGAAGACTTTTTAACTTTGTTCCACTTGTCTCTAATACTGTTTTATTTTTATACATTCATTCTATCTGTCCTTGAATTTGTATATTTCTATTGTTCGGTGTTATAGTCTAATCTTATAATCTCTGTCAAGTCTGCTGTTAAATGTTCAACCTCACTGGCAATCAGGGAAATGCAAATTAAAAGTACAATGAGATACCACTTTACACCAGTTAGAGTGGCCATTAACAACAAGACAAGCAACCACAAGTGTTGGAGAGGTTGTGGAAAAAAGGGAACCCTCATTGACTGCTGGTGGGAATGTAGACTGGTACAACCACTATAGGAAGCAGTCTGGAAATTCTTCAAAAAATTAAAAATAGAGCTACCATATGACCCAATGTCTCACTCCTGGGTATATACCCCAAAAATTCAAAATAATTTATATGCAAAGATATATGCACCCCTATGTTTATTGCAGCATTATTTGTGGTGGCCAAGAGTTGGAAATAGCCAAAGTCCCCTATGATAGAGGACTGGATAAAAAAGGATATGGCATATACACACAATGGAGTACTATATGGCCATAAGAAAGGATGAAATAGCATCATTTACAATAACATGGATGGACCTTGAGAACATTATGAAAAGTGAAATAAGTCAAACAGAAAAAGCTAAGAAATATATGATTTAACTCATATGTGGAATATACTAGTAAAACTGAAACTTATGAACAACAAACATAGTGTGGTGGTTGCCAGGGGAAGGGCGTGGGGGAAGGAAAGGGTCCTAATATGAGGTAATAGGAGATTTGACTTTGGGTGGTGCGTACATGGTCCTATCTACAGATTTTGTAAATTAGTAATCCACACATGAAACCTATATGTTCATGTTGACTAATGTCACCCCAATAAAATAAAATACATAATAAAATAAAAAATAAAATGGCCAAAATATTTGAACATACAAAAAAATGTATCCAATATGTAACTTTATTTATTTTTTATTTTTTTAAAATATATTTTTATTGATTTTTTTGCAGTATAACTTATAATTAATAGTAGTACATGTTTTCCTTTCCCCCTCCCCCTTATCCTCCCCCCAGCCTCCCCTACCCCACAGCACATATCCCCACCCTCCCCCCTCCCCGCCCCAGTGTCTTTCATTCATTGGTTATGCTCATATGCATGCATACAAGTCCTTCAGTTGATCTTCCCCAGTATCTACCTCCCATCCACCCAAGCCTTCCCCCTGTAGCTTGACAGCCTGTTCAAGGCCACCCTGCCTCTATATCAATCACTCTCCCCTGTTTCTTTTCTTCAAAAATATCTTGCCTCTGCATACTAGAAATAAATGTATAAGAACAAAAAATGTTTCCGTCTCAGTTTCAATGTCCAACTGTTCTGAGTCCCAGTTTCAGTGTCAAGTAATTCTTTATGTGCACATGTCAGCAATGGTATCCAGATGGTGGACATATCGTGGCAATGCTTGCAAGAACCATCCTCTCTGGTTTGGTCCTGGGCTGCCTGCAGACATGCACAGCTGCCGACTGCTAGCATGGCAAGGTGTTGTCAGTGTCCCCCATCTCTGGAACATCCTCGTGACTGGAACAGATTTGTCAGTTCCTCACAGTCGCAGGAATCCACATGGTCTTGGAGTTGTTCTCTGAAAACACACAAACACATTTTCGACCAAAAGTTAACAAAGGGATCCTCTATGCAAAATAGACTTGGGATTCTTTTTAATTTTTGCCTAAATGATTTTCCTTTGGCTTATTTTTACACCATGTGTGTTTTTTCATGGGTGTCCTGCAGTTGGTTTTACAAATGGAATTTACTGGAGTAAGAATTTTCTAGATGTATTTTACTTACTCGATATTTTTTTCCTTGCATGATATTACCCCACTGCCCCCTCCCCTTTTTTGATTAATGGGGGCTTTTGGAAATTTTATATTGCAGTCTTGGTAATTTTAAATTTTAATTTTTGCACACAAATATGACTGCTTTAGGTTCTTTGGATGTTAGGCAATTTTACAGTGAGATAAACTACTAATAGATTTTTTTAGTTAATGTTTTAGGAAAAGTTTTTTGTCCAGTACACTAAAATTTTCTTGAGTATTCACTTATTTCACTTGGCCAATTTAAATTAATCTGAAAACTTGATTACTATTTTCCTGTCAATTTTAATACTCAAGCAGAAATCTTAGTTTACCCTGTAAATACTAGTGGAAAGGAATATTTGCAATTTTGAGTAGGTCCTGAGCATTCCTGGTAATAGACTGAATTTAGATATAGAGCAGCTATTGCTGGCCAAGTCTCTGTCTGCCACTTGGGTCCCGGTATGAGTTGTGCGTGGGAGGCGAAGCAGCCATGGGGTAGGAGACCTCCCTCAGGAGGGGTGAGAATTCAAGCCTCTGCAAGGTTTGTCGGTGAGGTTCTGTGCCCCACCTCTGTTGACCTTTTAGTTCTCTCCTGTTGGCCCCTCTGCAACTGTGCCTGTCTTAGGTTGCTCCTTCCCTGAGGAATCTTACCCGTCTCTGGCTAACCAGCCATCCTCCGGGGCCAAACAGGGTGATGTGAGGTTCAGTTCTGTCTCCTTTGTAGTCTATGCCCCCGTGGCCTCCACGTCCAGTACCTGCCTTGGGGTCCCCTCGCCTGCTGGCGGGGTCCCGGTACTGATCACATATCTCGGGGGACCCTGGTTTCTTCTCCAGAGAGGGCCCAGCTCACACCATTGGTTGAGGTACAGATCCATGGTGCCAGCTGCCCAGAGGCTTCAGCCACAGCTGGAATTGAACACTCAGGCATCAGCTGTGTGTATTTGGATAGTAAGAAGAAGGTCCCTCTTGGCAGAACGGGCAAGAAGGGCAAATATGGAATGCTCAGATGCCTTCCCAGTGCCTTAATTCCTTCTGAAAGGGATTAATTTCTTTCCTATCTTTTTTTAAGTTGCTGCCCAACATTCAAAGAATTAGTTTGTAAGTTTATTTGGGATAATTGTATAATATGCTGTTGTCAAATATCAAATCCAATATTTAACTTTAGACACTGTATTTTTCAATTAGAGAATGCACATTGATTTTTTTTTTACATAAGAGTTCTTTGTTACTAGTTCTTATCTTTTCATCTATTTTTCCTCTTTTCTATTTCCTATAACATATTAATCAATTAAAGTTCTTATTTGCTAGCTTCAATATGTGGATTATCCATAGGTTTGCTTCTAGCTTTTCTCTTGATTATGATTATCAGCCACATTTTTCTACTTCAGTGCCTGCCTAGCAATTTTTTATTGTTTTTTAGACATTGAATATAAAAAAGCACTGCAGTGGCTCCAGATTATACCTGACACAGGAGAGGATTTCCATTTTCCCTATTAGGCCATAGAACGAGGGGTTTATCTTAAAATTAGTAGGGGTTACATTGCAGCTTTAATAAGATTTAGTACACTTCTGGGTTTGCTCTAGTCTTTAAATATAGCTCTTTTGGAGCCTGCAGGATTTCCGTCTCGTTAGTCCTAAAAACCTGGGAAACCAGTGCTGCACTTTGGAGGTTTCGAACTTAGCTCCTTATCCTCCCACTTTTTGTTCCATCACAACTTCAAAATTTGGAAGATGCCTCAGGGTGCCAGACTCTGTGCTTAATGGCAGGATCTCTTTCTCTAGTTAGACTTTTTCTCTTTAGCACTACAAAACTAGAGGAGATTGTAGTATGCCTTCTGAAGCCTTCAGCTAAACTTCCCAGTCTTCTTTGCATATCCCCTGAACTCAGAGGATGTCCCATGGGGAAAACCAGTTGTGTGTTTTGTGTTGAGCACTTCTCCATTTTCTAGTTTCTATCACTAGCTCCACATGACCACTAAAAACCTCTCTGGTTTTTCTTACTTCGAGAAAATTCTTCTTTACTAGCCAAGTCTGATTCTTGGATCATGCCCAGAATAGTCAAATGTCCCCAAAGAAGAAACCAACTGGTGATTTATGTAGACCTCATTGCTTCCTCATTTTCCAAAACCCTTAAAAATGGAACTTTTGTAACATATCTAGCTCTTTCTAGTTGTTGAAATTGGAATTATAGTCTGCCATGACCTACTACAGTTTAATCAGAAACAGAAGTACCCTGACCATCTTTCGAGAATAAAGGCCCACCAATATGGTTACAATTTTAAGAATTGAAAGCCACCTAGCCTGTCACTAGTGCTTGGATTCCAGGAGGTAGAAGGTTACTTTGGTCCAGACTTGTGTTCGCAATTGCAGAAGACCTGAGCAAATAAGTAGCATGACCTTGGGAGCTATTGCTGGACTTGATGTGGAGAGAACAGCTGTCAGAATAAGTGGCTTTGGAATAAACCTGATAAGCCTGCAACAAACATTGACTGGACATCTAGACTTCTCGATTTTCCTAGGTATAAATTCTCATATGATTAAGGGGTGATAAATGGTGATGGAAAGAGACATGGGGTGAAAAGCAGATGATATATTATAGAATTATACACCTGAACCTATATTATTTTATTAACCAATGTAACTCTAATAAATCCAATTTAAAAAAGATAGGAAAGGAATCCTTCCCACTTTTTTTTTTTTTGCGGGTGGTATTTAAAGAGGATCAAATTTAACTCAGAACATTAAATAAATCCATATTCTTTCAAAGAGGAAAAATACTACACTGTTATTTTTAGTAGTGTGACAAGGCTACTGGGTACAAAATTGATTCAGAGCTGTGTGACTCTGAATATAAAGTTTTATGAATTTCTTAATTTTATTTGCTTATATTGTCTTTTTCATATGTATTTATATATATATATATAAATATACAAACAAATATATGTGCTTATATAGGTATGCATATAACATAATTTTTACCCTATCTCCCTTTTTAGTCATTATTCATATAATATGGGGAATTATTTTTTAATTAGGCTTTTAAATTATATTCTTTTTAAAGAATAATATTGACATTTTAAACTAGATCTATACCTTTTATACCATGATCTTAGTAGTTTTTAGGGCTTTTTGTTCGTTACTTTGTGGTTTGATCAGTTGAAAGATACCTTCAAATTATTTCTTCTAGCCCTGGCCAGTATGCTCAGTGATTAGGGTTTGACTCCCAATTAAGAACATGTGCCTGGGATGCAGGTCTGATTACTGGTCCCCTGTACAGGTGCTTGTAGGAGGCAACCAATTGATGTGTCTCACACAGATGTTTCTCTCTCTCTCTCTCTCTCATCCTCCCATTCTCCCTCCTTCCTTCTACTCTCTCTAAAAATCAATGGAAAAAAGTCCTCAGATGAGGGTTAACAAAAAAGAAAATAAAACAAAATTATTTCTTGTAGTATTTTGTAAGTAATTAATGCCTGACTATAACTATTATCTTCATGAATGAAAAATAACCTTGAAATCTTTGGGCAACAACTTTTTGCTTCCAAACTTTACAATGTCATCTCCTGAGAGCTTTAAAAAATACTGATGCCTGGGTCCCATCCCTAACAATTCTGATTTAGTTGCTCTGAGATCCGCCTGGATATCAGGATTAAAAAAAAAAAAAACACAACAAAATATCTTCAGGCTCCACTCTAGGTCATTAAATCAGAATTTAAAAATCAGCACACTCTTTCTGCTTTGTGTGAGAAATTCTCATGCTTGCCAACCATCCTGGCAGTGCCCAGCAGTGTCAGTTTTGCTCTTTACCACCATCAATCTGGGTTAGAATTTGGCTTTTACATGTTTGGATTTTTGCAATTCTATCTTACTGATCATTTCCCTTTTTATCTTCATCTATAGTCTCCTTATACCAGCTCATCTCTTGATACAGCTTTCCTTTCTTTCACTATGGAGGGGAGTCATTTTACATCTTATGAAACCATTTTCTGTATTTCTCTTTGGTACTCTGCAGGAGATAATTTCTGGAGGCTTGCTCTTTCTATCTCCAGAATAATGCTCTTCTTCCCATTTTTCCTTTAGGATTTTTGTCAGACCCTATTTTTATTGTTATTATGGTTTTGGTTGTACCTGTTTTCTTCTTTTTATTCATCTCCAGTAAGTCAAATTTGTCCTCACTGGCCCCACTCTTGGGTGATGTGGATGGCATGTGATTATATTTCTCCAATTCCTTCTATGATAAAAATTATAAATATTCCCATCTCCCAGTCCAATTCCAAATGTCTAGGAGGCCTTCTCTTCACCTTGTGTTGCTTTATGAGGAATCATCTTCTACTTACATTTGCCTGGCCCGCTCATGCTTCGATTGGACACGATATATCTAAAAACACATGTCCAGCATTCCCTCTTACCATGATGTTTTTTCTCCATCATCCTACCCACAGGGCCTTCCTTGTGCAACCTCTTTTCTCAAGAAGCTACGTACTAATGCCAGGACACACCCCTCACTTCACTTTTGGCCCGGTTGTTTTCTGGGGCTTTTCGTATGTGACAGATGGTGAACAATAGCTGCCCCAGAGCATGACTCCTGTGGACTAGGCAACAACTGACACGCTTTCTTGTGGGTACATGGCTGGCTCTCAGAGTCAGTGGCTTATTAGGGGGACAGAAAAGAAGTACCTCCCTGTCCTTACTTAGATAGATGAAAAAAGTTGAAGTAGGCTATTCTCAATTCATCTGCATCTGGATCATAACTAGTATGATCTGCAAAGCCCCGTGGGTAATTCTGGCCTATCCAAGAGGGAGAATCATTGTTTTTTTGTTAGCGGGCACCATTTCAAACTGGAAACCGGGGAGGAACTTGAGCAGAGTAACTGAAAACTCCAAGGGGAGACCAAGAAAATAAGTGAACAGGTTTTGCACTCATCCATGTAATGGTGTTACTGGGACAGTGACCCTGAGGAGGGAGAGGAGAGGGCAGATGTGAGAAAAACGTATTCTCATCTGTGGTCACAAAGCCGGTTCCTCTTCACCTGTGTCTTTCTTCTCCTTTCCTATTTCCCCGAAAGGCCTATCATAAGCTAGATTAAGCCAAAGTGGAAAAATAAATTAAAAAAATCACACCAGAAAAAACAAATTCCAACCTTCTCAGGAAACAAATCTGATGTTTTTCTATTCATCGTTCCTCAAATCTGGTCCATGCTCCATCAGAATTACTGCAGGCTGATTTCCCCTCTGTTTTAAATATATTTTGTTCTACTAAAAGTTTGATTTTATTTTTTGGTTTAGCCTGACTTATTTCCTAAGTTTGGGCCTTCATGTGACTTAAGCCCAGCAGAACTTCTCTTTTTAGTGTCTACCTTTGCTACTGGGATTCCCAAATCTATTTCTCCCGGTCCCCCTCCCCACAACCCCTGTGTCTCGCTCTCGCTCTTGCTCTCAGTCTCTCTTTCTCTTCACACTCCTGCTTTGGGCTTTCACTGTGTTCTTGCCCTAGCCCCTTCTCTCTTTCTTACTCACACTTTCTTCCCATTTCTTTCTTTCACTTTTGCTCTCTACACTCAGCCTTCGCCTCCCCCTTTCATTCTCCTGTAATTTGCAAATGAGCTCTCCACATTTATAGTTTCAGCTACCGCGTGGCACAGAGGTATCTTTACGTTTGTACTTAGGGGGCTCTTTGAGTTGCTTATAACAAGAACCAGCTCTGACTGGTGTTAAAGGAGGAGGGAAATTTATTGGAAGGTTGCAGAGACATCTCACAGAATCAAGAATCGAGAATTGTACATCATGTCCTAACCGGTTTGGCTCAGTGGATAGATCATCGGCCTGCGGACTGAAAGGTTCCAAGTTCAATTCAGTTAAGGACATGTACGTTGGCTGCAGGCACATCCCCAGTAGAAGGTGTGCAGGAGGCAGTTGATCGATGTTTCTCTCTTATCAATGTTTCTAACTCTCTATCCCTCTTTCTTCCTCTCTGTAAAAAAAGAATAAAAATTAGAAAAGAGTTGTACATCATGAACAGAAATGGCTTTAGAGTCCACTACTAATACATTAAATTAACACCATTAATTCCCAATCTCATGTTCTTCTATTCCTGGTATCAAATTTCTGGGAGATAAAATCTCACCAACTCAGATCTAACTGTGAATCAACAAGCTCTGGATAGAGGAGCTGAGTTGTGTTACTCAGATGAGACCACCTTTGGTCTGGCCTTGTCTATTGTGCTGTTCCCAGTGTTCATAGATTAGGCAGAAGCCCAAACGGTTGTACACTGACATGTCAATCCAGTCCTGGTTTTCTGGTTTTTGGATGATAGACCCATTTGGATGAACCATAGTAACAACTGAAATTCTCATCTTCCTTCTACCACCTACTGTCCGATGGGATTTGGTCTCAACAGGTCTCTTGCCTGGTCCTCCAGCCTGGCTGTTACTACCAGTGCCTTTCTATCTTCACCTCACCCTACACATACAGTAACAATCATACACACCCAAATTTGTGTATAAGGAGAAATGAACCAGAAAACCTCATTGGATAATTACAAGTAGTTGATGAAGATTTTTCAACTGGAGTTGGGCTTTAGGCACGGTAAATTGAACAGTTGACTTAAAAAATATATGAATTGTTGCCTGGCCAGTATGGTTCAGTGGTTGAGCATTGAGCTATGAACCAGGAGGTCATGGTTTGATTCCTGGCCAGGGCACATACCCAGGTTGCAGGATCGATCCTCAGTGTGGTGCGTGCAGGAGGCAGCCAATCAATGATTCTCTCTCATCACTGATATTTCTATCTAGCTTTCCCTTCCTCTCTGAAGTCAATTTAAAACATTAAAAAAAAACACATGAATTGCCAAATTATTCGTTTAGCTACTCTAACATTTCCGAGTACTGAATCTGTGCTGGTTTCTCCTGGGGGTGATGAGCACAAGGGTGCACAGTGTTAGGCACTCCCTGATCTTGGATCCTCCGTTCTAGTGAGGATGATCCGAAACTAATTAAAGGGCCTTGCGGAGCTGTATGTAATTTACAGCTGTTTTAACTGGTCCAGTGGGAAGGGACAAGGGTTTATGAGCATAGTCAATGGGAGGCCAGGGAGTCCTTCCCTGAGGAACTGATGCTTGCTCTGAGATCAGAAGGCTGAGAGTGGGGGTGTCAGGGAGGAGAAATCGAGACAAGCCTTCCAGGCAGAGAGGGCAGGGTGTACGTGAGCTCCAGCTCATTTGAGGAACTGGGAGTCTAGTGTGCCATGGGAGAGGGATGAGAAGCAGGGCAGGAGGCAGACGGGACAGCAGGCAGGGCCTGCCCGTATGAGCAAGTTACAGATTTTGGCTGATAAAGCCATCGAAGGCTTGTTAAGCGGCAGTGTAACAATCCAATTCAGCTTTTAAAATGGTCATTCTGGCTGCTGTTTGGAGGATGAATTGGAAGGAATCGAGAGAGGATATGGGCAAAGTGAGGAACACAGTGAGTGAAATTTGGAAACTACTATTGTGAAATATCTGCCAATTCGTAGAACTGGCAGAAAGCCCAACTTCTTGGATAATTTTATAGCTATTTTCATTTTGAACCTACCAGTGACTATAGTTCAGAGGTCATATGAATAAAGTAGTAATAACGTCAAGACAGAAATTTTAAATGAGTAGGGTTTGCCCCAGACGATGAAATAATAACACTGTGTATGAATCAAGGTTAACTCCTTGGTTTATGGCTTGAGAAATTAGATGAATGTCTGCTGTGACTGTCTATGCTATCTCCTTTATTTCTCTCTGAGAGTGACTTATGCAATGAGAAGAAGCCATCTTGGCTATGCTTTTTCTTCAGTTGGTTAAGTCCTAACTCAGGCTATTTGTTCAATAGATTTCTTTTGTCACCCACTATATTATATGTGTTCTATGCCTTTGAGTCAGCTCCCACTCTGGGCAACCCTATGAATAAGTGATGCCCACTATGTCCCATCCTCCACAGATCTGCTCAGCTCCTGTAGACTCATGCCTGTGGCTTCTTCTTTTTTCTTTTTTAAAATATATTTTTATTTATTTCAGAGAGGAAGGAACAAAGGGAGAGAGAGATAGAAACATCAATGATGAGAGGGAATCATTGATCAGCTTCCTCCTGCGTGCTCCCCACTGGGGATTGAGCCTGCAACCCAGGCATGTGCCCTTGACTGGAATCAAACTTGGAACCCTTCACTCCACAGGCTGACACTCTATCCACTGAGTCAAACCAGCCAGGGCATGCCTGTGGCTTCTTTATGGAGTTAACCCTTCTCATATTTGGTCTTCCTCTTTTTCTGCTGCCTTCTATTTTCCCCAGAATCATTGTCTTTTTGTAGATAATATACTTTTTTATGCTTGTTTTTTTTTTTTTTAAGTCCTGTAAGTATCAAATTAGGGAGCTGCAGGAAATACCAAATTTAGGTACTTAAGTCGTTATGAAAGATATCCTTCAAAATTCTCTGGTAGTTTGTAACTCACTGTAACTCAAGTTTATGGAAAACATATTGAGACATTTCAGAAGTAGCATTTTAAACATTGGCTATTGTTTATGATGACAGGAGAGTCAGAGGCAATCCAAGTATCCATGGCTGAAGATTAGGAAGGCAAAACGTGTTGGGTACAAAGGTTAGAAGGAACAAATTGGATGTCCACACAGCAAGAGCAATGCTTAGTACATAGTTATTTCAATGGGGAAGATGAGGTTCAGGCTAGAGAATTTTTCACAATAAAACTGAATATTCCTATAAGATTTTAATATTGTATTCCTTCCCTCTTCTCTCTTTTTATTCCCTCACTCATTCAATGTTTTTTCGAGTCTCCACCACTGTGTTGGACCCAACCTACTGTGAAGAACAGCATAGATATTGTTCCTCTCCAAGTGGAGTGGGGAGACAGACAATAGCGAATAATCACATAAATAAAGGTATGGGTACAAACTATGATGAATTCCATGAAGAAAATACAAAATTTGTTACATTAAAAAGAGGTATACCAGGGTAGGCCTCTTAGACAAAGTGGCATTTGAGACCTAAAGAATGGTGTATGCCCAGGAGTAGCTGGGAGGAGAGCATTTCAGTTCCCACAAATAGCATGGAGAACAGACTCAAAGAGAAAAAGGCCCCAGCATTTTACGAAAATGAAAGGAGGTGGGATAGGTCTGAAAGAAAAAAAAAGGGGGGGGGGGACAAAGCCAGTTCATAACTAATTGTGAATAAGACGTGAAGGAGTGGAGGTAACATATGTCACTTCAACATGCCTGTGCAACCTAGAAGCTAAAGGAGATAGCATCCAAGGACGAACCTTGCCCAGAGGTCAATGGGAACTGGTTGATAAATGCTTTCCTCTTTTATCTCTTGGGTGGGTGATTTTGGGACACATTTCATAAGTCTACACAGACAAACCCACGGGACTGAACGGGTACCTTTAAAGGTGGTAAAAGAAAATATACATCTGTGTATTGGTTTTACTTCTTCCTCTGTTTTGTCTCCCTTTTCCCCCCATCCTGGAATCACTTCTAGATAAATCATCTACATGTATGCAAGCTTTTGACACATACATACCAGAGCATGATGGGAAGGATCCAATAGCAAATAAAAAGATGAGATGTGGAAGAGTGAATGGGTAACTTAGAGCAGGACCTTTGAGAAGGCAAGAGGAGATAGGACCCCGAGTACTGCAGGGAGACTGCCTGGCTGTTCAAAAGGAGGAAGGATATTTCCTCGGTTCTGGGACAGGAGAGCAAGTGAAGATGAATTGGGGTCCGGTCTGCTTGTGGTCTGAGGATTGTACAGATGAGAGAGTTCCTATATTAGTCAGGTTTAACCAGAGAAGCAGATGCAATAGAGAGAAAGGAGGGGAAAGAGAGGCTAACCGATTGATTGCAAGGAATTCACTTGTGTTATCGTAGGGCAACTCCAAAATCCAAAGGACGGGTGGCGAGGAAGAGGCGGCTGGAACTCAGGCCCGGGCTGAAACACCCACCGGCGGAATTTCTTCTGAGTCAGGGAAGCTGCAGTTCTCTTCTTAGGTCTCTGCGCTGTTTGAATCAGGCCCATCTGGGATAATCTTCCTTACTAAAGGTCAACTGATTATGGGGTCTAATCACTGCTCAATGACTTCACAGAAACACCTAGATTAGTGCTCAATTGAATAGCTAGGGTCTATGGCCTCACCAGGGGGGCATATCAAAAGACCATCATGCTACTGCTTCTACCTCTAGATCTGTGCTCATTGACAGTTTTGCAGGGATGGAAATGGTTTATATCTGCATTGTCTAATACAAAAGCCATCAGCCACGTGTGGCTGTTAAACGTGGTGTCTAGTTCAATGGAGGAACTGAATTGAGTTTTATTTAGTTTTAATTAATTTACATTTATGTAGCCATATGTGCCAAGTGGCTACAATATTGGCATATAGAGTACAAGGCATGTAGAGTATAAAGCAATGTTGAGGATATTATTGCTAGCTAACAGTAGTAAATCGGTAGATTAAAAAATGGCTTTAATAAAAAAAGCATAGCAAGTTCTCATTTGCCCTGCAATCTACATAGTAGAAATTTCGCAGTCCACCTATTATCGCTGATGCTGACCTTGCAGTTTGCTCATATCACAGCTTGCAAATACTAACAGTCAAAATGAGATCATAATTCTGGCTGAGCAGCCCATCACTCAAAGGAGGTGTGCATTCTAGCGGGGAGCAAGCAGCGGGCTTGCTGCCTGTGTGCACAGAGCCTCTTTCGGATGGCAAATTGCATTATAAAAAACAGCCGTCCAGCTGAAACCAGTTTGGCTCAGTGGATGGAGCGTTGGTCTGCAGACTGAAAGGTTCCGGGTTCGATTCTGGTCAAGGGCATGTACCTTGGTTGCGGGCACATCCCCAGTGGGGTGTGTGCAAGAGGCAGCTGATCAATGTTTCTCTCTCATTGATGTTTCTGACTTTCTATCCCTCTCCCTTCCTGTCTGTAAAAAAAAAAAATCAATAAAAAATATATAAAAATAGTCGTCCATGTACCGCATCATGCTCCCTGATAAATGAATTGCATCATGTCTTATCAGCATAATAGAAACACTTTTGTAGGAAAAATGCCCTTTCTATATAACAAAGATAAACTCGGTGACTTCTTCAAAATAGAAAGTGTTCAGGCCACATCCCCCAAACACAATGTAATAAAATTTGAAGTTGGCAATAAAAATAAAACTATATCTAGAAACATAAAACATTATTCTAAATAAATTCTTGGATCAAAAAGAAGTCAAAACTAAAATTAAGATTTATTTAAATAAACTGATAGTGAGACCACTATATATTAAAACACAGGCGTACAGTCAAAGCTGCATTTAAATACTTTTCTTAGCTTTAAAAATACCTTCTTAGAAAACAAGAAAAAAACATAATCACATATTTGATTTCGAGAAGCTAGAAGAAGACATAAAAATTAACTCCAAGGGCCAAGGCTGGTGGTGTTCAGTGGTTAAAGCCTTGGCTCATGCACTGAAGGGTCACAGGTTCAATTCTCAGTCAAGGGCATGTACCTGGTGCAGGTTTAATCCCTGGCCCCTGTAGGGCGAATATGGGAGGCAACCAATTGATGTGTCTCTCTCACATCTCTCTCTCTCTCTTTCCCCTCCTCCCTTCTTCTCTTCCTTCCACTTTCTCTAAAAGTCAATGGAAAAAAACATATCTTTGAGTGAGGATAAACATACAAAAAATTAACCATAAGAAAATATAACATAAAAATATAAGATAAAAATAAAACAAAAATGTTGACTTGATAAACAAAACTAGCATTTATTCTTTTACATATACATATTTCTGGACATTTTTATATTAAAACTAGGGGCTCAGTGCACAAGTTCATGCACCTTGAAAGGAACTGTGGGCTGAGAGGTTACACTGGGTACAGGGGTGGGTCTCGGCCCATACTCTGCACCCCTGCCTGGCTCCTGCCACTATGGCCCTGGTCCCCTGTCTGCCAGCAGCCCCACTCCATCACCCCTGCACACGCTGATGGCACAGAGTAATTGGGGCTGGTGCCGTCAGTGGGTTTGAGCAGCTGCTGCTGCCCAGGTGGCCCCTTGGGAGCAGGGGGAGGTGGAGAAGCCTGCAGGGGCGATTGGGGCTGGCAACCGCCACTCATACCCTCTGACTGTGCTGAGTGATCAGGGCTAGTGCCAGGTGCTGGCAGCAGGTGCTAGTGCTGGGCAGGACCATGGTGCATGGAAGCAAAGAATTTTCAGTAACTACCAGAGGCTAACCCTGATAACAGTGAATGGTGCCCTGCCTTGGTCTGGCACCCCGGCTCACCTGCTCTACCATCCCACCACAGCCAACGCCCACCATGTTCTGTGCTCTGCCACCTGCTGCTGACGCCATCCATGTTC
The DNA here is from genome assembly GCA_027563665.1 of Antrozous pallidus. NCBI lineage: Eukaryota > Metazoa > Chordata > Mammalia > Chiroptera > Vespertilionidae > Antrozous > Antrozous pallidus. The sequence goes on along the minus strand of CM050521.1, from coordinate 73,296,559 downwards.
TGCGCAGGCCCCTGGTGTTTAGCGCACCTCATAGTGACTGTTTTTTAATTGTTCTGTCATTCAGTCTATTTGCATATTAGCCTTTTATTATATAGGATAAGAAGAGAAAATACAAATAAACAGTTTTAGTAATGAGAAAGTGTAAGTAAAAAGATTTGGAAATATTTGCATGGTTATAAAGAATAGCAAATATTTGTTGAGAGCTCTCTATGTTTTAGGCACTGTTGAAATATTCTGGTTAAATAAACTATTCATATAGTAGAAAACTGTGTAACTATTAAATGGAAAAAGGTAAATCTATATGTATGACATTGAAAAATTGTCCACAACATACTGACAAGTGAACAAGGCAATTCCAAAATTGGATGCACATATGACCTCATTTTTAAAAATATGCATTAAAATACAGAATAGGTTAGGGATGGAATTGAATGAGGGACTCACTTATCTTTGAATTCTACTTTATCTACTTCTTTATTGTTTATGTATTTTTTTTCACAGTGGGCATGAATTACTTTTAATAAGTACATGGATGATACTTTTAAAACCACTAAATATGTTTAACATAGTAATAGTTCCCAAGAGACTGCTGGTTGAACATCATTTCACTTCGGGGGTGTCCAAAGCAAGTCTGCTGTAACAATTTCCCTTCTGCCCTGAACTACTCATCACCCACACTTCAGTGACATCTGCTTTGTCATGTGTGCCTGGTATATTTTGTGGTCATGAACTAATGCATCTTCATAATGGAACATGTTGATACCAGGAATGAAAATGTGATGCATTTTGGGATGCCTTAAGAGGTGAAGTTGAGATATGGAAGGATCTCGTGCAGACCTTTTGGTGTCTGTAAGGGAGAGACTAAGGGTGTGGTTACTTTCCTCCAGCAGATCACTGGCATGGGGAGAGGTGGGTGTTAGCTTCAGATCTACTCCTCTGCAAAGCATCTTGGCCAGTTAGCCTGGCTTTGGTACCCAGACCTGTTTTAAATTATAACTTAGTTGCATGTTTTTATTTTCCTCTGTGCTAATTTCATGTCTGTCTCTTGCTTCTGGCACAACCATTGTGTTTATTGCATTTCTGATGAACATTTTTACAGTTGTGCTGACAATGACCTATAATTCTTCCTGGTTGGTAGTGACAATTTTTGAAGCTACCAGCAAGCTGTTCCTCTGCACTTGGAACTAAATAATATTAATTACTTTATTGCTCACTGACTGACTGACAGATTTACAGAATTTTGAGTTTAATGACTTAATTAAGATGAAATCATTAAGCAAACCTAATGGAGGTCTCACTAGGCTCCAGATCTCACCTTCCATCTGTTGGGGCTTCCTTCCTCGACAGTGCACTCAGACTTCAGTGTGAATCAGGGTCCTGCGGAGCTTGTTAAACGCAGATTGCTGGGCTCAACCAGAGTGTCTGACTCAGTAGGTCTGGGGTTTTGCATTTCTAATAAATTTCCAGGTGCAGCTGTGGCTGCTGTGCTAGAGGACCACAGCTTTGGAGTAGCACTATGCAACAGAAATTTAAAGCCAGCCACATATGTAATTTAAGAATTTTCTAGCATCCATATTGAAAAAGTAAAAAGAAATTGGTGAAATCAAGTTTAACCATGTGTTACTTGACCTAATAGATCTAAAATATTAAGATTTCAACATGTAATCAATATTACAAAAGTTATCAATGACTTTGTTTACATTCTTTGGGGGGGGGTGCAAGTTCTTGAAATCTGATGAGGGTTGTGTACTCACAGTGCATCCTGTCGGGACCAGCATGTTTCAAGGGCTCAGCAGCTCTGTGTTGGACAGTGCAGTTCACAATGCGTGTTAACCATTTTTATGCCCCAATACACCTGAGGGGTATAATACATTTCCACTGATAGTAGTGACTCATTAAGGCTACATTTCCTGGAAAATATATGTGTAGCCCCTCATCCACTTGAATTAGGGGCTGATGGAGCTCTCACAAGAAGCTGGAACTGGTACAACATACTTGACCCAGTGAGAATGCTGTACTTTTGGTAGGAAGGTTAATTCCAAGTACAGCATAATTTTCTGCCCTCATTTACCTAACATGTGAATCCTATGGATCCATAGGAGACACTGGGTGGCAGGGGAGTGGGGAGCAGCAGAAAGAACTGTTTTCTAGTGCCTCAAGACAAGTCGGGCATCAATGAGTTCTTCTGGGACCTCTCTATTTGAGAGGACTCCAGCTCCTCAAAAAGGAGAATTGTATATTCTTTCAACAGTGTACACAGAGCACTGTACATGGCAGAGGCTCCAGTACTCCTAGCTGTGGCAGGAGCAGCATGCCCAGCAGATGCCTGGGGACAGATGGCAGAGCAATAGATGACCAGGAAGAAGTGTCTTTTTCAGTAAGTACACGCGAGGCAATCTGAGAACTTTCAGGAAAACTTGTACAGTAGAGCTTAAAAGGGGGCTTAGGTCCATATAAGCATGTGGAACTGAGCCAGTGGTACCTGGTTTATTATTGCTATGGTGACCCCATTATGTGGATAACTTCTACAGGGGTTCAGAGAAAAGATTACCTAGAGATGTCAGGGAAGGCTACAGACTAGTGGACCAGGCCAACCTTGAGCAAGGGGCTTGGTGGTTTTGATGTGTAATGACAAAGGAATTGGGCAAGGGGACTTCATGAAGAGGAGACAGCTTGATAAAAGGCGCAGATGGCCATGAGGCTTTTTGGCAGATGCTGTGCGCCTGAAGGAACATAGGAAGTGCTAAGGTTGCAAAAGATGAGCAGGACCAGGACATATTGAGCCTAGAATATTGGGCTTAGAGCTTTGGACTTTATCTCATAGGAAATGGGGAACCTTTGAAAATGTTTAAGCAGAGCAATGCCATGATTAGATTGTTGTAGTGAAAATAATTTGACAGCTGCAGGTAGAATAAAATATTTTGAGAAGAGACTAGAAGCCAAAAAGACCAGATTTGTTGTCCACAGGAAGAGTAAAAAACTACCTGGACATGGAGCTGGTGTTGGAGGTGAAGGTAGGAATGGAACGGATAAACATTTTACATGGGATGAGTGTAGGGTTGGAATGAAGAGAGGAAAGAGAGATGTTGAAAGACAGATGTTGAAAAAGGATTAGGGATCAGAGAAAAGGAAAGAAAGGAGCAAGAGGTTGGGAAGAAAAGGAGAAAGAGCACAGGGGAGAGGGAACGAAGGCACAGGTGACATAAGGTTTTGAAGCCAACAGCCAGTGTACCGGTGACACCTTTAATAGAAACAGACAAACACTAAGAAACATCTCCCCAAAGGGTTAATTCAGTTTAGTTAATCCAGGTCTTGTAATGGTCACTTCATTAGAATCATACTTTGGAACTGAAGGCCCATGGTTAAGTTTGTTCTGACCATGGCTCTTCTCTTGTAGTTATTGGGAGAACTGTGGGCAACAGAACAAGTATCCATTATGAGACAGTTCCACGATAAAATGCTGAAATATCTCTGTTGCTAGGAGACATATTCCAGTCTTCTGCTTAGAGAAGAAGAGATGCCTAATTCCTAATCAGGTCAGCTAATGTTCAGAAATTATTTTTAATTCTAGTCAAGTCAGACTTTGCCCTGTTTTATAGTGTTCTTGGAGAGACAATCTAACTTCCCTCTGATTCCTTCCCAAGCCCCACCCAGGGCAGCAACATCCTTATTTTGTTGCTGACAGCCATTCCGGTGGTGCCATTCCCAGTGGGTCTCTACCTGCAGCCTGGCACCCCTGGATGTGTCACAGCTACAGCTGTGCAAGCCACTGATCTGACCGTCTGATGCTCTCAGCCACGTTACAGCAGCCCTCCCCAGTGACAGATTTGAACTTTTGACTTAGAGAAATGGCTAGAAAAATAGCAAAATTCATCTGCAGAGAAAAAAACAAGTCCTTCCTTCATATTGTTGAGCCAAGAAAAAGGAGGAAAAGTATCTGAAGGACATGTTTTTCCATCTGTGCATAATTATGTCTAGGGATCACATTTGATTACTTCATAATTATTTTTTTGGCATGCTTTGTAGAAGGGAGACATTAAGGCATTTAAAAAACTCATATAAAAGCCTGGTATTTGTCTGCTAAGAAATTTACCCTTTTGTTTCCCCTGGAAGAAATCTAACAGTCTGGACTGTTGATAAACATTCCCTTTTGGCGTCCCTACTACTCTTAAAGCCAAAATGAGGTAACTGAAATTTTCTAAGCAAATACGTAATTACCCTAATTTGCATATTATTTACATAAACAGGAATGCAGATATTTTCTTTCTTTCATCTGTGGGAGAAACCTAACCATAAAACCTTGGATTTCATCTTGTATTGAATTTCCTGTCTTAAATAGACTGGTAAGAGAATTTTCCCAGACATACTACATATTCTGAGCACCCCCATCTTCCAGCCTGCCATTAACAACAAAATTAAATTACACCCTCATCCTGCACAATAGCAGGAAATGCATTTCCTTCTAGAATATTCCATAGAATTCCAGAGAGTGATTTCTAACTACCTAGTAACTACTTCTGAAGCCTTTTGCTTTTCTCTTTTGGCTGTGCTCCAAAAATACAGTTCCTCTTTCATTCCTGAAAACATGGCTAACACAACCTAAGTGGCAGTGGTTAGTTTCCTAAAGATGAAGATAACAAAGAGAACTACAAAGCACAAAAGAAATACATAAAACTCTTAAATATTGTGGATCTCTGAGGCAATTCCTCTTTACACCGAGTCCTTTCTTCTCCTTTTCTTCCTGGGTTCTGGTTAGCTACTGGGGTCATTGTTTCACTCACACCTTTCACTCACCCCCAATTCCCAGGAAAACCCATAAATTAAAGCAAGCTAACAATGAAAAAAACCCACATTTTCCCCCTGGAAACCCAACCCATAAGTCTCTGTTTAAGGATGACTCCTTTTTATTCTGAGATAAAGTTCACCTCTTTTTCTAACAATATTCCCCATTTTGAATTAGCGTTAGCCTTATCTTAGACAAACAAAAATTCTTTTAAAGCCTTCTTAGCAAAAATAGGTCATTTCCTCTAAATATTATTTTACCTCTCCCACCTAGCAATAGCAGCAATCTATAGACACATTTTTCTTCCTAGAACAAAATCATTCTGAAATATTTACTTCTCTACTGCCTTCACTGTCCTGGAACGGGGCAAGGTGGGGGCAAGGAAATAATGCCCATCACCAGGATTAGAGAATCTGTGAAGGTGAAAAGGGCCAACAAAAAATCATTATAAATATTATTCAACCTTTTTAAATCATATAAAGGAAGATAGTGTAATGGAAAAACTACATGCTTGGGACTCAGCAGATGACAGATCTGCATTCAAATCGAAGTCTAGTAAATATTCACTCTATGTTCTTGGGCAAGTTATTAACTTCCGTAAGAAAGGAATAAACACACCTATATGCCACAGGTTGTTATGAAAATTGAGAAAACGTATATAAATTGGTGTCTAGTCGGTGGCTCCAGAAATATTCTTGCCTCCCCACCCCTCCTCAGACTAGTAAACTGCTTCTGTGACCCAATACAAACTGGTCCCTTAAAGACCTTAGATTGACCAATTGAATAAGAAAATGTTCCATTAGGCAGGTTGGAAGTCAACCCACTGAATCTCTCCTCTGTTCTCCTACCTTGTTCCTTTCAGCATCTTTCCACCCTGCTTCACTCAGTTCTTTCTATTCCCCACTCCCCTGTCTCCTCACTGCCACCTACTCCTTGCTGTATAATGGGAAATTGTCCATTGGATGGAGCCAAAATACATTAGCACTTACTTATTGCAATTGTTGAATAACATTTTATGTTTCCTCTTTTTAAAATCTAAGTCAGATTCTTAAAGTTGTCTTTCTAAGGAACAGAATAAATGAACTAGTTTTAAGTGTGTTTATCTCTTTCGATTTGGGGAGGTGGGAATGGAGGGTTCCCCGTAAAAAGAGAATGCTTGTCTTAAACCACTCTGATTCTTATTTTGTCTTATTGTTATTTACTCAATAGTCACACACCTATAGATTTCATAGAATAAACGAACAAACTGCAATTATCCACCCTGGTGTGGAAAATCTAGGAGTAACCTTGACATCTCCCCTTTCTTCCTACCCCACAGCAATCTGTCAGTAAGGCTCTACCTGCAAAATAAATTCTGTGTCCACCCACCTTCCTCCATGTCCTGGGCCACTCCTGTAGCTTCCTGGACTTCCCAAAAAGCCTCTAAGGATTGTTCTACTCCTCCATGTCCCTTTCCCACAAAGTCTCCACAACAATCAGAATATGATTGCTGGATCAAGCAAATAAAAATACAGGATATCCAGTTAAATTTTAATTTCAGTTTAGAGGGCCAGTAGTAAGTAGCGTAGGTTTTGCAGACCAGTTGGTCACTATCTCAGTCTCAGCTCTGCCTTTGTAGCACGAAGGCAATGACAGGTAATATAGAAATGAATGTGCATGGCAATTATCTTAGGATACATCTTGCTAACAAATGCACAAAATAAATCAAGATAAAACATAGATGCTCACAGACAGTTCAAAGTTTTGACTACTTGATGCTGAGATTCTGAGTGTAACACATGGAAAAGGCTGCTGCACAAACCAAGAGCTGGCCAATGGCAGCTCGTGTGTTGCTGTCTGCCTTTGAATAGCTCATGAGGTCACCATGGTCTTTACATTTTTAAATATTGAAATATAAGTCAAGAGAGCTGGTAGCTCAGTGCTGTTGCTCTCTCTCCCTCTCCCACCTGCATTCTGACTCTCTGTTATACAGTTTTGCTCCTAACTGCACATATGCCTCCCACCCCTGTCCTTCCCACCACCTCCCATACACCTGTACTCTGTGAAGCTGCTGCTTGGCAGAGACAAGCCCACCTGGATTCTAATGGTGCCTTATCCCTTCCCTCCCTCTCTTGGCCTGATGGTTAATATGGCTCTCAGTCGTCTGATGTTCTTCTCCAGGTAGTCCTCTCTTCTTCCTTCTCTTCAGCAGGGAAGGGGCTTGGGTAGCATTTCCTCACTCTCCAAGGCCATTTCTAGGCTGTCAGAACAACGGTGTCTACCCATGCTCTCTTCTCCAGACCAATGATACCAGAGTCTGCTGATGGTCACCTTCACACATCTTCACAGTGTGCATTCTTCTCCCATGCAGGCCACCCCATCCTTCTCCCTCCCTCCCTCCCAGCTTTTCCCTTTCCCTCCATGATGCCTTGGGCCTCCACCTCTTTATTCCATAGCAGAGAAGAAGCATCCTAATATCCTGGGCCTCCTTCTTCTAAAGTCCTTTGAGACTTCTCCCTCTCTGATGACATCTCTCAGCTGTCTGTTCTTCCCTGTGCTCAAGTCCATGCTCCTCCCTCTGATCACCACAGAGGACTTGCCTAGTGCTTTCTGCCTAACCTCCCATTGAAGTTGCCACACCCAGGCCCAGCCTCAGATCTTCCCACCATGCCACTTCTTCATCACCACCCCTTCTATGCCTTGTATTGGTGGAAGCTACAGACTAGGACTATTCAGAGGTCCAGCTATCTGATTTCAACCTGTAATATACTATGGCTTATCCATCTTTTATTTCTCTTTTCGGATATCCCCAAGGCATCACCTAAATAGTGATTTCATGCCTGCTTTCTCCTTTTACTCTAGTGAAGTGGTTCTCAAACTTGACAATCACTTCAAAGTTCTGATGCCCAGGTTGTACACCCTACCAATTAAAACAGAATATTTGGGGGTAGGAATCAGATATCAGTATTAAAAAAAAAGATGTTCAAGTGATTTCAATGTTCAGTAAACTTTGGAACCACTGCTGTAGTGTTTCTGGTTCATGCTCACTTTTAAGGAGACCCTCAATGTCGATTATCAAGTCTACATATATCAACAGAGCTTAAACGTCATGATTGAGTCTAAGACCATCTCTGTCAACATGACAACTATTCTTTCCAGGAAATTATTGTCTAGGAAGAAAAGGCTTTAAGCCAACAAATAACTATCCTATTTACTTCTACCCGGGCAAATAGTTTGCTAATCTGGGCAAATAATAGCTTATTCACCCTGGCAAGCAGTTCCCTTGTCCAACAACTGTTTACTTATCTGACAGTTGACCTTCACCTTGCTAGGTCCACCTATACTAAACTATCATGTGAATTTTTCTCAGTCCCAATCAGTTCTCCATTTAAAAGATCTACCTTAAACCATGTGAACCCAGGCCGCCACACTTTGTAACTATCCTTCCCTTAGTTTTGCTTGACTAACAACTTTTTCTGTGGCCTCCTACAGAGTTCTCTTTTGAGAATGTAGCTTCATTGGCCCTCTCACTGCACCCTCATCTCATTCCTTTAGTCTAGGAGGAAGAGGTTTCTGACCTCAGACATATGAATCCCATTCATTCCTATAAATTCTGACATGCCCCCACCCCAAGTCATTCTCTCCTTTGGAACCTTTCTCTTCTGTCTAGGAAGAACACTCCTGTGTTTTCCTTTAACCACACCCTCATAATTCTTCAGACATCAGGTGTGTAGTTCTTCCATACACCAGGAAATTCTCTGCAACACCATCTGAGTTTCCTATAATTCAATTCAATTCTGACACTATCTACCCAGAGTTAGTCTCAGATCCCACAAGTTAAGGGCTCAATCCCACAAGACTGACCCCACTTCTGGCACCAATTACAAGCACCAGGTTGTCACCACTGTTTCTGACCCACTGGAAGGGCACACCATTTTCTCAGCCCTTCCGTGTATTCACAAACCAGGAAGCTCTCTGAATTCAGTACTTGGGAGATTTTTATGGAGCTTTGTGACATAGGCATGATCCATCATTAACTCAGTCTCCGGTCCCTCTACCCATTCTGGAGGATGGGGGTAGGGTGGAAATGTCCAGGCTTCTAATCATGGCTTGCTCTTTCTGGTGACCAGTCCCCATCTTGAAGCTATCCAGCAGCCCACCAAGGGTCACCCCATTAGAACAAAAGACGCTCCAAGGGATTTAGGAATCCTGTGTCAGGAACTAGGCAAAGACCAAACATTAGAACAAGAGATGGTCCTAGTATTCTCATCACTTAGGAAATTGCAAGGATTGCAAGGATTTCAGGAGCTCTGTGCCAGGAACAGGATATATATATATGTGTGTGTATATATATATATATATATATATATATATATATATATATATATTTCCCCCCCACACCCTCTCTCTTCTGATTCTTTCCCTCCCTTCATCAGGTATGCTGACATTTGCCCAAATGGAAAAGACCTTCATTTGATCCTAATGCCTTTTATCATTGCAGGTTAATAAGCCTTTCCTATCCAAATTCTTGAATATGCGAACTGCCACCTCTACGTCACCTCTCTGGGCAGCAGTGTCCTCCCTAGCTTTCTTCTTTGACTCACCACACATCTTACTAATGGCCTCTTTATTGCTGCATCTAATGGTCTTTCATCAGAATTTCTTTTGATGACGCCACTGGAGTATGGCACAGTTTCCTCATTCTCTCTCTTTCTCTCTCTCACTCATTTTTTCTCTCTCCCCTCTTCTAGTTCCTCTTCCTTATCCCAGTTGCCAACTGTGAGTGTCCTCCAATACTCCAGCCTACTCACACACCTTCCAGGAGGCATCCAGTCTCACAGTAGTCTCATCTTGAAGACAGTTCTACATCACTAACATGATGTAGAGCAGGTGCCTCACAGACAAACACCCTGAACTAATCAAATAGCTGATGAAGATGAGCACATTGTTTCCAGGGAATATCTCATAGGAGCAGCTGGAATTGCTGGCAGAATCTGCATCTGAATGTGAGCAGGGTCGGGTTCCCAAAGAAAAAGCTAGAGCAGAGATGGTCCCAGCGGCTCTGCTGTACCTTGGAGACCCCTTGCTCCAGTCCCATGACTATCCATCAATCCCAGCAGAATTGCCTTACAGGAAACCAGCCTGAAGCCTCTGTCCAACCCTCAACTTGATTGGAATGGGTCCACAGAAGGAAAATGCCCTCTCGAGAATGAGGTCTCAGAGTGGGGAGCCCTCACTCTTCCCCTCCCCAATGCTACCCCAGGAAGCATGAGGGATCTTTCTGCTGCAGTGGGGACGACAGGGAGACCAGGTAGTCCTGTCATAGGATGTGAATTAGAGGTAGAAGTGACATTCCTCAGAGGGCATGTCCACAAGTTATCTCTGAAAAAGCTTTGGAAACATTCAGAACTGCCCTTGGGCACATGTATTATGTTTTATCTACCTATTCAGTAATCACTGTCTAGCCAATCTGTTTCAGGCAACATTCTACTAGGTGTTGTATTACTGGTACTACGTGCTGGAGATACACATGTCAGTTCAACTTGTCCCCTGCCTCCAAAGAGCTCACACTCTGGTCCCCAGGCAATCACATTTTAAATGAATGTGATAAGAGTTCGAAAGATGGAAACAAAGAGCTATCATATTTGTAATAGTGTTTAATGTTTCCCAGAGCATTCTCGCATTCATTACTTCATTAAATAACAACCCATAAGATGATCAGAGAAAATAGTGTTGGCTCCATTTTATAGAGGAGGGCATTGAGGCATCTGAGCTTATGTTCAGAATCATGTGCCTTGAATCTGGCTAAGAGTTGGGACAAGAACCCAGGTAGCGAGATAATTTCCCACTTTCCTCGCCACTCCCTGATGGCTTCCTACCTCAGTTTCCTTGTCTGTGTAAGGAAGATGCTAGACTACAGGTCTTTCTTCTATACTTCCTTTATCTAAGAGATTCTCTGACTCTAGAACAGGTGCTTCCCCCAGGGTGTTTGCAGTCCAGGAGGGACAGATAGGCAAAAAAAACTAGCAGCATTGTTCACCTGCCTGCCTCCTGGGGTTGCTGTGATGACTGCATTATAGAATGCACTAATCCGTGAAAGCACTTTGTGATCCGGTAAAACTGGATGCAATGATTTTAGCACTTTGCACGGACAATTTTTTAAAAAAATTCTTTATTGTTTAAAGTATTACATAAGTGTCCTTCCCCCCCCACCCCCATTGACCTCTTCCTGGCTGCCCCCATCGCCCTGCACATGCCCTCACCCCCCTACTGGGGGTCATGGGACTAGAGCAAGAAGTCTCCATTGGTTATGCTCATATGCATGCATACAAGTCCTTTGGTTGATCTCTTATCCCCCTCACCCTGCCTTCCCTTATAGGTTGGACAGTCTGTTAGATGGTCCTATGACTCTGGTTCTATTTTTGTTCATTAGTTTATGTTGTTCTTTATATTCCACAAATGAGTGAGATCGTGTGATATATTTTTTTTTTTCTGACTGGCTTATTTCGCTTACCATAATGCTCTCTGGTTCCATCCATGCTGTTGCAAATGGTAAGAATTCCTTCTTTTTACAGTAGCGTAGTATTCCATTGTGTAAATGTTCCACAGTTTTCTAATCCACTCATTGGCTGATGGGCACTTAGGCTGTTTCCACATCTTAGTATTGTAAATTGTGTTGCTATGAACATAGAGGTGCATATATTCTTTCTGATTGGTGTTTCCATTTTCTTGGGATATATTCCTAGAAGTGGGATTACTGTGTCCAATGGAAGCACCATTTTAATTTTTTTTAGGAAATGCCTTACCGTTTCCAGCACGGACAATTTTTAGCAGCTATTTTTTCCAGGTTCTTAGTAGCTTCCCAGGAGGCTGCATATTATACCTACCATCACTAAAAACCATGTGCTCAATGCAGACCATTGAGGAAACAATGAATAAGATGAGATGGGTTGATTCGAGAGAAGGCAGTGGCTGGATTCATGCAAGGCAAACATTTTTGTGTTTCTCGAAGTACCTAGTTTCATTTGTTGGTGGAAGTTCAGTGACTATGAAAAGGAAGGGGGCAGATTTTAAGAGAAGGAGAGTGAAAGAAGAAGAAAGGAAAAAGGAAAAAGAAGATGCTAGAGCCTCGAATGACGTCAAATGCTCCTATCCTCAAAGATGCAAGTGCCGGGACTTGATGTGTCTTGCGTGCTTGGATTTTTTCTAACCAGCGCGCCAGGTCTCCCCTGGGAGAGGATGTCTGGGAGATCTCCTGACGACATCATGTTCCAGGAACAGCAGCCACAGCTCCCCCAGCATTCCTCTGCAAGGCCAGAGCTTCGCTCTGTGTTGTTTTAGGCTCCCTGGCCCAGGAAGCGTTATTGAATGGAAACACGGCACATGCACGCCACGCACAGCCCCGCCCCCAGCTCCCAGGGCTGTCTGGCAAATGCAGTCTGGCGGTTAGGAAATGTGGGACAGGCGCTGTGTGGAGCGCTGCCAGGTGGCAGTGGAGGCGCGTCAGTGGGCCTGGTGACGGGTGGCAGAGGTCAGGGGCCTGGGGAATTGCTTACAGTCAAGGAGGTTTCTTTCTCTTCCAGCCTTTGTCCGCTGATGGGAAGAAGGTAGTGGAAAGCCAAGCCACACCAAGGGGGCTTGGAGAAAGACATCATGAACAATTTGCATGTGAGTTTCTTTTTAAAAATAACTACAGAGTAAGTGGATCTCCCTGGGGGCATTTGCTTATTGGCTGCCTTATTAGGTTTGTGAGTGTGTGTGTGTGTGTGTGTGTGTGTGTGTTTAAAGCAAATCTCTTACAGACACATCTCTCAGTCTTATGCCCACATGCTCAGGCTTGTCTTATTCACCTAATACTGAAGGTCTGCGGATCGGAAGGAGCTGACTCTGAATCTGGGAACAAGAGAGGTGCAAGGTCAAGGAGGCCGTGGGCTCACTGTGTGCACAGAGTGTCGTGAAGAGCGTCAGCCATGATGGGAGAGAGCTTTGAGGGACCATATCTGCCTGCTGTTGGCCTGATTGTTCAGCTGTGTTGTGGAGTGTGGGAGCTATCCCAGCTGCTTCCCACAGACTGTCTTCTGCACGCAGACAGTCTGAGCAGGATTTTCTAAAGGGGCATGCTTTCTTTTCAGATTAGTTTATTCGACTGAAGGTCAAAAGCTAATTTTATTGTAAAACGTAATTTTTATAAAGTAATGCGTATTACTTTTACAACTTGAAAGAAATCACATCTAATGTCTCTTTGTCCTTTTTTTTGAAGTTTTATTTTCCATGGACCAACACTGATATTTCAAAGATTAGCCTTGAAGAATATAAAGAGGAGAAAGCGTGAAGAACGGAGACACTGCCAATAGAGACCAGAAGTAGAAAGTAAGTACTGGATAGTTTCAAAATGGTGAGGCCAGCAGGAAATAGAGGACAGATGATACAGATGCTGTGAGGTTTGGCATTGGAGAGGATTTCACAAAATGTGCCACTCGACATCGAAATGACTAATAATTCCTGGCATCAGGAAACAAGGCGCGGATGATCTGTTTACACAAGTACAGTAAAAAGTGAAACAGGAAACTTTGACTTAGCCTCATCCTGACATATTCACAGTTTTCACTGTTAAATTTGGAAAGACAGGAATTTTCACTACAACATGATCTTCAACAGGCAGTTTGAATGGAGAGGGCTCAATTTGGCTGTTTGATACGAACATTGTTTCCTATGGAAAACCATTCTGTTGGAGGCAGATTGCAGGCTGGCCAATGGATGCTTTAATGTAAGTGAGTTACAGGCTGCAGACAGTGCAAGTCTCTTGTGAGGTAGACCCCTGGAGGGAACCTGCACGTTAACAGTTCCCTCACCAGTCCCTAGAGGGCATCCCGTAGGCTAGGGCTAGAGAGCAGGGCATGGGGGAGGGAGGTGGTTGAAGAAAAGGTGGGTGTGCTCTGGTAGAAGGAATGGGGGCATCCTTTGCAGAAGTGTAAAGGGTAGGGGACTAGAGGGTAAAGGGAGGTTCCATGGTTGAGTGTCCTTACTAACTTATTGGTATGTTAGATAACTGAGCGTGGGACTGCCCCTACTTGCTATTGGACACTGTGCCCATAGTGGTGTCAACCTCTGAAGCGAGTTTGAAGTGTATAGGGGTTATGCTTGCTGACTCTGTAGTCAGGTGGATTCTGGTTTGAATCCCAATTCTACCAGTTGGTTACCTGCTGTGTGACTTTGGTCTAATTACCAAAACATGCTGTGTCTTCAAGTCCTCGTTTGTAAAATCAAGGTGATGTTATAAAACAAAAAGAGTCTGTTCACCTGGCACCAATAGAGTCAAACACTAAACACTGAGAACTGCAGTGGAGAAACATTGGCTATTTTATGACAAATGGCATAACTCAAGAGAACGGGAAGCTAATGCTCAAAAGCCTGGACTCTCTGATTGTGTGTAGGTTATAGATTCTATAGGGCAAAATCACAAGACACTGTGGGTTAGGGGGTTTGGGGTCATGCTGGGAACTGATTGGTCAGAAGTGATTGGTGAAGGTAATCAATCATTTCTTCAGGTCTCGAGGACAGCTCTGAGATATGCTCTGTCAGCCACCTGTCCAGTTCCCTGGAAAGTAGCCAGGGGGTTGTTCCATTTAGGGCTCAGGAGCCGAAACATAACTTGGATCAAGATATTATCATCAGCCTGCCAGACTGTGTGATCATTAGTCAGGTCCCGGCTGCTATCTTCTGCTGCCTTGGGGGTTGCTGATTATCTGGGGGAAAAGGTTAGGTCTCTGATGGGGGTGGGGAGAGAGAGAGAGAGGAAGAGAGAAGAGAGAGAGAGAGAGAGAGAGAGAGAGAGAGAGAGAGAGAGAGAGAGAGAGGGAGAGAGAAAGGAGGAGGAGGAGGAGGGGGAGGGGGAGGGGAAGGAGGAGGAGAAAGGGAAGATTTCTAGAACTAGGATTTAAAGCTATATGTAATCAAAATCATAGGGACCCTCAGTTTTGATGATCATGACAACGGTAGAGGTTGTTTTGAGAGTTAATGAGATAGTGCATGTAAAGCATGTAATACACAGAGCATTCACTGTATGTTAGACACTGTTATTTACAATTTGTCCCTGAGACACTTTGAAAAAGGAAAGATCAGAGTTTAGAGAGGTCGATGAGTTGACACTTGTAAGAAGCATAGAGAGGCCTTCAACAGTTGTAGGGATGTCCATCTACTTTCTGTCTGAACTGGTGACCACATTTGTGAATCTTCACAGAAGATCCTACCAATTGAAAATCATATCAGGAACATGTTCCATTGGAATTTAGGAATTCTAGAGAAAATATTTGTAGGGAAAATGTTTAGAATAATTCATGATTGAAAAGGTATGTTTACTATTATATAGTGCTCTTCCCTTCAGTATGACTGCTGTCTGCAGTTAATAGGATTTAAAAACAGAAACAAAGCCAAAACAAGCTCTGCCTAATAGTGAAGGGAGATGGCCTGCATGTATATAGTCACGTGTCCCGCTCTTCTGAAAGTCCCGGTTGCTACAAACATTCATATTTGCCTTCATCGTGTTGGCTTTGAAATGCTTTGAAAGGCCTGACCAGTCACAGTGATTTGACTCTGACTCAGGGTCTCCCAGGGCTCTGGCGGTATGTGGGCAAAGCAGTCCTGCTTATGTGGCACTTTGTGTCATTTAGAGACCACTACTGAGAAAGGAGTCCAAGTCACATGCGTGTGCCCCCAGATTTGGAGCACCCTCTGGTGCTGTGACTTTGAGCTGGGAGACTTCTGTTGGTAGTTTCTGTGTTTATTGCAAATGATTCTGTCAGTAATCTTAAAGTCCAAGCACTTACAGAGTAAGGAAACAAAGTCCAGGAGAACATGAATCCTTGCCCTGGATAGAGTTTGTGAGTTCTCTAGCTCTTCCTTAGGGTCTGTCCTGTTTTGCGACATATCCTTAGGCATTGTGTGAGTTCCCCAGGGGTGCCACGATGATGGGCTTAGACTGGAGTGAGCCCAAGGCAGTGGCTGAGTCATGTAGAGACCAACTCTCTGGAGTCAGGAGATCAGGAGTTCTGGGTCTGGCTGACTCATTTGCTAATGTAATCATATGACCACTGCCCTCCCTAAAACTCTCCCCATATTGCTTACTTTGAAAGTGATAACCTTCTCTGCCACCTCTCAGACGCACCCTGATAAAATGGTACCTGGTAATTTTCTTGGGATGTAAACCTTTTTAAGAAGGGTCCTGGGTCTGATTCTGGTCAGGGGCACATGCACAGGTTGTGGGCTCAATCCCCAGTAGCGGGTGTGCAGGAGGCAGCCAATCAATGATTCTCTCTCATCGTTGAGTAATATATATATATATATATATATATATATATATATATATATAGTACTCGCACTCTGCTCTCACTGGTGTGGCTCAGTTGGTTGGAGCACTGTCCCATACACTAGAAGATGGCTGGTTCAATTCCCAGTCAGGGCACATACTTGGGCTACAGGTTCGATCCCTGGTCCTGGCATGTGCGGGAAGCAACTGATGATGTTTCTCTTCTTTATGTCTCTTCCTTCCTCTCTCTAAAAATCAAATAAATTAATAAAAAGAGAAAGAGTACTCACATTTTGCCCAGCCGAGGTATAGAAAGCAACCGATTATGTTCCTTTCTCTAAGCATGTTCTCAGTGAGGATTAAAAAAAATAAAGAATAGTCACATTTTAAGAAGCAACTGGAGATCTAAACAGATCATTAGCCAAAGAAATAAATCTTTTATGGTAGAATGTTGGGTACAATGGCCATTGATATGGGAAATACTTTTGAATACACAGTCCTGCCTGGCAGTTTTAAATGACTGCCATTGTGCTAATTGGACTGAATTTTCTCTTCTGTAATGGGAATAGAAGAGAAAACTTCTACACTCAACTTTGCTAACTCAGAAGAATCTATAATGACAAGAAAAGATAATAGGCATGAACTTTTAGTAGTGTTGACACCAGGGCATTTTACTGTAATTTCTAATAGTCATAAATGTGTCATTAAGGACAAAGCCTAAATTTCTGAGTCAGGCATATGCAGGTTCTGTCTGCTCTGTATTAGTTGTGTGCCAAATTAGTGAGCTTCTGGTATTTTAAATACAAAATGAGGATGATGCCCCCACCTCCCAAGTTGATTGTGAGAATGAGACATAGTGGTTGACACCAATAGATGCTGGCTGTACCATTACTCAGAGTACCATAGAAATGTGAGGGTATATTATCTACAGAGGGCAGTTATGACAGGAAATGAAATCTGGCTACACTCAGGTTGATGAAAGGCTGAAGGACCTTGGAGGATCCAGGGGAACTCTGGGTACCTCAGAGTCCAGTCTAGACTGAACTGGGAGAACTGTGTGCTCCATGTCACACCCAGAAGCTGTAGTTCTAGGCGGCTTCCTGGGCACCTTTGGCCATTGCTCCCATCTACCTTATCTTTCGGCATCCTTTAAAATGCCAGCTTTGAGTAGATGGAACCCAGTTTTTCTTATCCCTGAATTCACAGGGCCTGGACAGAGTAGGGGATCTACCAACATTAACTAGATAGACAGGTAGATGACTAGGGACTATGTTGTTCTGTTGGATATGTCTGAGATAGTTAATAAAGAAACTGCATTCTTTGCTTCTTTATTCACAATCTTTCTAAACTGGATTGATGTCCCATGCTGTGTCTGTGTGGCACACTTTGGTCTGGCTCTATTCAGATTGGGCTGATTTTTCCCGATGCTATTCAGCAGTGCAGATGACCCATTCTTCCATCTGACCCCATTACTAACGTGTGCACCATTTCTCAACCCGGAGTCTTCTGACTCATTTCCTGAGTCCCCCAAATCTATAGGAATTGAACATTTTTTTGGATTTTCTTATTTATGATAAGCTTAAAGTAATACTAACATATTCTGAAACTCCTGGATTACCTTCTTTAATGGAAGTAATCCAAACAATTTCATAGGAGCACTTGCATTGCATTTATGATCATATCAGTACCAAGTAAAGCCAAATTACATTGCAACATACACTCTAAGGTTTTGTAGTCATTCTATAGAGGAAGGTAGTGGGAGAATGGAGTGGCCCATGTTATTGGCATGTGAAACCATAAAGACCCCAGAGCTGCCCATCAGTTCCTATTCACAAAACCAGAGGCTATGCTGTGACATCTTGTCTTTGTGTACACAAATTAGCAATAGTTACATGGCAGTAAATGTGGTAGTGAAAAACAAAGAATTTTTTTTTGTTAAACAGTATTTTTAAATTTCAGTATTGTATTTTGGAGTGTGCTAATTAACTTTTCAAGATAATGGATCCATTGTTAGAAAGAAAGCTTTTTTTTTTTCCTTAAAAAAAGAAAAAGAGAATCAATGAGGATGACAATAATAATGGTCAAAATGATGGTCCTAGTTTGCAACAGGTGGAATGAAACACATCAAAGTATATTCTGCTGGTGAACCAAACAGGCAATCTAATGGCAGCAAAAAATGGCTTCTCATCATTACTCTTAATCAATGTTGCTAATTTGCACTTTTTAAAATTTTGTAGCTGAGTTTGCATTTCATTTATAAACTTGACTTAGTTGTAGATTTGCGTAAGAGCTATGGGCATAAAGCATTTATACTTCATCTTAAACATTATAATTGAGAGGATTTAAGTGAACATTGATGATATTTAATATTTTTCCTTTTAAGAGTTGTTTCATTACTATGTTGAAAAAATACTGACTTAATGAATAAGCTCAAAGAAAATCAAAGAAATGGTCTCATAATATTCTAGGAAAAGGTAAAAGAGAAAAAAAAAAACCCACACAAACTAATTCTGAGGCCATTTTTTTTCTCCCAGAGATATTTATAGGCTTGTAAAATGTAGGGTGTGTGTGTGTGTGTGTGTGTGTTTTTTAAATTGTTTGTTGGTTTTGCCTGTGTGGAACATAGGGAAAATTTAAATATACATCTCTAGGCTTGTTTTATGGTTAGAGAAATTTTCTCTTTGTGCTCTGGTTACACCAGTCTACTATCAGTTCCAAGAACACGCCACACTCTTTGACACCTCAGAACCTTTGTACTTGCCGTGCCCTCTGTCTGGTCTACAGCACCTCTTTTGGTTCTCTGCATGACTCATCCTTTTTCACCTTTAGGTTTCTGCTTACATGTTTCTTCCTCAGAATGTCCATCATCACCTCTGTCTAAAGGAGTTCCTCTTACCTTTCTTCATCACCTTCTTTATTTCCTTCCTAGTACTTCCAGGATCTCTCATGATTTAAGATGTTTATTTTACTTGTCCACTGTCCACTTCATCTTCTCCATCAGACTAAGTTACACGAGAAAGGCTGCATTGTCTGTGGTTTTTTTTATTTTTGTTCTTGTTTTTGTTTGTTTGTTTTTGCCATTGTAGGATCTAGCAGACTACACATGGCATACAATAGGGACCCAATAAGCATATTGATTAATTTTGAAAATATGGTAATTGCTGCTTTTATGATCTAGTGTCTTCCCGGAAATTCTCATCTACAAAGTCATTGTGAAATTATTGAGAACTTATTCAGTGGTGAAAACTACTCAGAATTAAAGAAACCAATAGAAGATTTTGGTGTATTGGTTGAGCTGAATGGTGAAAAGCAGCCAAAAATGGACATCAATTTCCCAATACAGTGTAGCTTTGTTATCTGAGCTACAAATACTCAATTGTTGTCCTGATTCCCATGGGTTACCTTTTGCCATGGTTTGATTAAGAGGTTAAGAGGAAGCCCTAGCTGGTTTTGCTCAGTGGATAGAGCGTTGATCTGCTAACTGAAGGGTCCCTGGTTCAATTCCTGTCAAGGGCACATGCCCAGTTTGCAGGCTTGATCCCCAGTAGGAGGCATGCAGGAGGCAGCCAATCAGTGATTCTCTCTCATTACTAGTATCTCTAGCTCTCTCTCCCTCTCTCTTCCTCTCTGAAATCAATAAAATAATAATAATAATAATTTTTAAAAAAGGAGGTAAGAGGGAAATAATCCTCCAAGGCCTGGTTCTGTCAGACCATGGCCAGGCTGAGTGCCTCAGTCAGGGTGAGAATTAGGCAAGTAGATAATTAATGGAGTGATTAAATAATGATTTTTAAACTTTGGATTTTTAATCCATTCAATCTCAAAGCTCTGTTGAGTTATATAGGATGTCACACAAAAAAAGTATGTACACTTTAACAGCTGATAATTCACCTAATTTTCACTCTTTTTCTGATTTAAGTGACTTGAAATAATGGGTGAAACCATACTAAGCTTTGAACAAAGAAAATTTATCTTAAAGTGCCACTGGACTTTTAAAAATATGTATTTTTATTGATTTCAGAGAGGAGGGAAGAGGGACAGAAAGATAGAAACATTAATGATGAGAGAGAATCATTGATTGGCTGGCTCCTGCATGCTCCACACTAGGGATCGAGCCCACACCCCAGACATGTGCCCTGACCAGGAATCAAATCTTGACCTCCTGGTTCATGGGTCAGTACTCAACCACTGAGCCACACCTGCCAGGCTATACTTTTTAAAATGAAGATATATAAAAGATAAAGCTTATGGTACAAACTGGCAATAGTCGATGAATTGAGAGCACACAAATACAGAAAAAAAAATGATTCTTGATGTTTATGATTCCATTGCTCTGTGTTATCAGCAATGCTTGGACCAAAACAGTCATCATTTTGAAACAGGCATTAACAAAAAAATTTATTTACTTCTTGGATTCTTTTAATTTTTAATTTAAAGTATACTGACTACTTTAAATTACACTAAACAATTTATTTTCATAAAACAGCCAATTTTCAAAGCCCTTTTCTAATTTTGGCAAAAGGAAAGTTTAATCCACTAGAATCTTCTGGTATGTTACCCTACAAATGATGCTATCACATCCAGGATCCATGTTCCAAACATTGTAAGGGGTGATAATCACAGCCAAGGCCAAGGAGATCATTATCCAAAGGATCATGTTAAAAAGCACTGGATATTCAAAATTATACTTATATGCAAGATTATAGGGGCTTAGTGGGTTCTTCTTTTGTTTTGTCCCAAGGATAGTCCTTGTCTTCCTCACAAGGGATGTATCATCTGCTGACAGTCACTAGCTCTACCAGTGCCTTCCCATCATAAAGACCATACATGCCACCTGCAAACTTTTGCAGAGCACCAACAAGCATCTCTGAATTGCTCAGAATCTTCTCTGTGATGCTTCCCAATTTCATCCAAACCTGCCAGCTCCAGTGAATGTAAATCAGGAGAAGGATGCTTGGCTAGATGCTTATGTCGAGACAACAAATTTGAAGTATCATGCAGAACATGTGGTTCAGAAAGAAAGAGCAGATCAAGTTCATTCTTACTCCTCAGAGAATTGGGGGGAAGTGAATTAAGAACAGAGTTGACTTGAAACAAGCGATTGGGGGGCTGTTCTAACGTTACTGAAAGAACTTCAAAAACTGAGTTTGCCTCCCCCACCACAAACACTCTTTACTCAGTGGGAGCCAACTGTAAAACTACACAAGTTTTTTTTTTTTTTTTTTTTTTTTTTTTTTAGAAAATAAGGAAGGAATGGAACTTGCAACACTGTCAAGACTAAAAGGAACTGCATTCTCCAAAAGGTAAGAAATGACACCATCACCATAACAGTAGCCTGAGGGTAATGGAATGGGTTACCCACAGCAAGTCCCAGCCAAGGAAGGTCTTTTTCCTCAGAGAAGCCCATGACTAATGCAGCCACGTCTGGGATTCATTCTCCTGGTGCAGACCAATTTCCACCATGGACAACAACAGACTCTGGGGATCTTAACATACTAAACTCGGCCTCCAAAACACCCAAGGGCAGGAGCAGGATGAGTGCGGCCATGGTTCCCCGCTGGCCACACAGCGCAGGGCAACCTGCAGCAGGCCTGATGGCCTCAGCACCTGACTCCCAGAGACCCCCCCATCGTTCCCTCCCCTCCCCGGGGCAGCGGTCTCTTTCTCCGCCAATCATCAGCGTGCTGGCGCTGTGTCTTCTTTCTTACTGAACTGGCATGAGATAGGTTACAACAGAGAGCTTGTCTGTGGTACCTCCAGAACTGTGGAGATCCTTAGGACATCTGGA
The DNA here is from genome assembly GCA_027563665.1 of Antrozous pallidus. Taxonomy (NCBI): domain Eukaryota; kingdom Metazoa; phylum Chordata; class Mammalia; order Chiroptera; family Vespertilionidae; genus Antrozous; species Antrozous pallidus. The sequence goes on along the minus strand of CM050521.1, from coordinate 73,274,704 downwards.
ATGGAGGGTGACTTTAGGATTTCTGGGATGATTTCTACATCTGTTTCTTTGGCTCGTTCTTCTTATATAATACTAGGTGGTCTGCCTGTCACTGACACTCACCTCAGGGTGCCAAGGTTTTGGAGGAAGCTTTGAGGCTTCCATTTGGCCTTCTTCCATTTTTCTTAAGTTAGTTTGGTTAACTTCCATGGTATGTTTATAAAATCACAAAAATAAATACAGCTAGAGTACTCAAAGTGGGGGGGATATACTCCAGTCCGGCTTCACTTTTTCCACCTACTGCACCTGATGATGCAGAAATCAAACTAAGTTATTTCTATGGCAATGCTTAGCTTTGTGGGACCTTTGCTTCTCTTTTAGCTGGCTACCACTTTGCCTTCCTTTGGTCCAAAATAATACACGTGCAGATTATAAAGATGAAATGACTGAGGGAAAGAATTGTAAGAGTGCTTTTGAATGTGGCCTGTTTCAGTCAGAAGACCTCTGTAGATTCTTTTAAATGTTGAAAATGAGCCTGGATAGTATGGTTCAGTGGCACTGACAAAAATTATTAATTTCTGTAGATTCCTCTGTACACTCTGGACTTTATAATCATTTGAGGTGTATATACATTTTTTGGGACACCATGCATTTCAGATAATTACTATTTTTCATTAACTCTACTATGTACATTTCCCCCATCTTTAATATATCTGAAAGTAAGATGCATCTTAAAAATGTATGTCATGTCATAGTTTATTTGGTGGCCTTTTTCTTTTTAAATGATAAAAAACAGTGTATTTTGTTACATGGTAACAGATAACTGAGAAGACAACAGAGTTAAGATTTAAGTCCTATGAACTGTTTTCTCTATTTTCCCCATTTTGGAACAAATGTCCTTCGTCAAATAAAGGAATTTCCTTCAAGAAGATGAGCCTTAGAACACTTGCTTGTATTTCTCCCAGTTCCGATTTCCCAGCATGGATAACAAAACAACCCATGAAGCGCTATGAGAAGTCACACACCAAAAAACAAATCCCACTGGCACCATCATTTCCTCAAAATCACCTTCTCACTAACAATCGATTCTACTCAGTGCAAAGGTACTTCATTAAATATCTGGGATTCCACAAATGTGTTCTCATGCATCATGTAGGATAAACCTGTATTATCACTAAGGAAACCTCTAAAAATGCCTGCTCATGGCAATTCCATAAGAGAACCAACTTTGAATGACAACTGTTGTTCAAGGCCATGCTTAGTCAGGGAGAGTGATTTGGATCTGACAATCCACAGAACTGTAAGGACACAAGGCATGTCCCCCAAAACAACAGTCAGGGGGCAATAGTGAGGGCACAGCTCCTGAGAATTATCTTCAGAGCAATTGGCCCTGCTGACCAAACAGGATATCCTCAGTGTGTGCAGCAGTTTCTCAATAGGAAGCATGAAAATTTGAAACATTGCAAAAGGGAGGACAAGAACTCTGAAAGATTAATATCCGGTGAGAGGGATATGCAGTAACAACCTCAGAATGAAAAGCTATTCTCATAGCCAACAGTGGAAAATTAACATTTTAACTCAATAAAACCATGGCGTCATAAATCCAGGAATGTACATGAATTAATTAGTCTGGCTTTCCTGAGTTTATTTGCTCTTTAAAAGAAATTTTCCTCTATTGCTCCATGAACTATGAGTATATGTGTGTTTACACATTAAAACAAACCACAATACCTATCGGATCCTATCATCCCTATTTCACAGGTTAACCCAGTGGTTGGCAGACTCATTAGTCAACAGAGCCAAATATCAACAGGACAACGACTGAAATTTCTTTTGGGAGCCAAATTTTTTATAAACTTCTTCTAATGCCACTTCTTCAAAATAGACTCTCCCAGGCCGTGGTATTTTGTGGAAGAGCCACACTCAAGGTGCCAAAGAGCCGCACGTGGCTCACGAGGCGCAGTTTGCCGACCACTGGGTTAACCCATGTGTACAATCCAGTAATTACTGTTGCTTTAACACATCTTTAAAAGTAAACACAGTCCTTTTGTGTGTGTGTGTCTGCCTGAATTTCTTAATGGGACACTAAAATTGGGGCTATCTTTTGTAGTCTTTGGCCCAGAAGACTTTCTCCAGGGCCTAGCTGGGGTTCTGAAACGTTCCATGGGTCCCCATAGTCTGTCATCTCAGAAAACCCAGACAGCAAGTCCCAGGCAAGTATGGGGCTTGCCTAGGTAGCAATCTATTGATGGGCACATGAGCACAATCAAGATGAGGGTCAATACTACCCTTGTTATGACTTCATGGAGAGTCAGACTTGGCTTTGGATTGTTATATAACATCTGGGAGAGACATCAACCCTTACTCAGGAATCCCAATAAGATCTATGAAATGAAATAATTACTCAGAAAAAGCCAACCACTCAGGAAAGGAGAGTGTAGTGTCAGAAAAGTTCATTCTGACAGATGTTGCCAGAACTCAATGAGTTGCTTTGGGGCAGAAAGAAAGGTATTCTTTTCCTGGGAAACGCATTGTCATTTTGTCGTTGTTGCTAAGGCACACTGACACACACTCAGTTTGCAATGCCTACTGAGGCTTCCTAGCCTTTTCTGTAGATCCCATCAGCTCACCCGGACAGCATGCCACACCTTATAGTCCTTGCATTAAAAATCCTTATTTGGCCCAGCCAGTGTGGCTCAGTGGTTGAGCATCAACCTGTGAGGTCACGATTCAATTCCCAGTCAGGGCCCATGCCAGGGTTGCAGGCTCAGTCCCCAGTGGGAAGCATCCAGGAGGCAGCCGATCAGTGATTCTTTCTCGTCATTGCTGTTTCTGTCTCTCTCTCCCTCTCCCTTCCTCTATGAAATCAATATTTGATTTAAAAGACATATATTTAAAAATCCTCATTTGAAGCTAGGAGAATGACTATTGGTTTTTCTTCAAATAAATCTAGAAAAAAAGTACTTCACTCTGTTTTTTTTCTAGCAAAGGGAGTAGGGGAATTCAAAGGGAGTAGGGGAAATCAGAGACCCAAAGTTAAGTTTCCTGGGGCGTTACCATTCTCTCTTGACAGGAATAACTTAAAGTAGCTTTGAGGGCGGGAGTGTGAGAGGTCCTCGTGACTTCTCCCCAGTCCCAGCCATTTCCCCTCACATCACCTGAGTGTTTTCACTTCTCTTTGTGACACTCTCCTGATGGGCCACCTGTCACACCTACTTCTAAAGATGCAAATGGCCCTGATAAAAGAGGTGGGGTATCTGGGAGACTTCTTTCACCTCAGGGCTAAGCACAGAGAAGAGGGACAGGGCAGGGCTCAGGAAATGTGCACTGAAACTTTGAAGGTTGAATGCACATTGGGCATAGGTCTTATTGGGATTCCTGAGTGAGGCACCAGAGTTTGGATAGTGAGGCTAAGGAGAAGGGCAGCTGAGGTAGAGGGACAGCATTGGAAAATCATGGATCCAAAAGACATAGGACAAAGGCAGTGGGAAGCACTGGGCATTCAGGGACAGGGAACTTCTGAGGGGCAAAGGGTGCAAAAGGTTGGTGGGAGGGGGTCCTTCAAGGGAAGTATAGTCTAGTGTCAGCCCTATTTTCAGGAAGAGGATGAAGGCATTCTCCTTTTCCTTCTCATTTCTGCCTTCTGTTCCTTTGGTCTAAAAGTCATGCTAGAACTATTGGTCTCAAGACTTAACTTCATGATGGGTTTCTTTAGCATGTTGGCATGCGGGGGGGACTGGTCCCTTCAAACTCAGTCACCCTTGTTAACTGTATTGACATGATATTCTGCAAACCACTGGCTTAGCAAAACAATCCACGGGCTGTTTTCAAGGTGAGACTGTCTATACCTCGGCTGAGATTTGTTAACGGTCCGTCTGTTGTGGCTATTCCCAGAGTCTTAGGGTCAAGCCCCTTGTTCAGCACAGACAAGCCACAATTTGCTAATCAGGGCTGTGCTTGAAACAGTTGGGCAGAGAACCAATTTCATTTATCTTCCTTTGCATTGTCATGGTCATCGTGATTCATATGACACAGTTCCTCGAAAGACCAAAAGAAAAAAGAAAAGTCAGCAGAATGAAATTCACAAAATATTTCTTATTGCCTGTGGTTTAGGGATACATATTTTAATATCATTTAAGTGCACAGATCTCACTGTGAACGAACTAAAAGATAGCAACCTTTAGCACAAAGCTGACTTCTCAAATGTGGAGGTAATAAGAGTTAAGACTTTGTGAGTATGTACATGACAAAGACAAATTTACACATTTTTAGTATTATGGATTAAAATATTGAGGTTTGACTCTCCTTGTCACGTATAGTTAGAAGAGGAGGACCAAACAGGATGGCACAAGATATTAACTATTAGTCCAGTAGTTCTCAAAGTATGGCTGGAGGGCCCCTGGGGAGCTCTGGGCTCTTTCTAGGAGATCCATGAAGTCTTGACATTTGCAACTCCATGTCTATGGAAGGCAGGATTTTCTTCATGTAGTTGAGCTAAAACAACATAACTAACAGATGGAATGCAAAAGTAGATATGAGATTCCAGCTGTCTTCTCTAAGGTCAGACATTAAATTTCCAAAACTATATCACAGTAACTATCTTCTCACTACATTTTTGGGGAGAGGAAAATAGTTAATTTTCATGAAAAATGTGTTAGTTATGTTAACATGCAAAGGATTCATTATTATTACCTTGAATGAACACACTACAAAGTTTTTTTCGGTTTTAATTTCTAACAGGGTAAATATTAATAGATATAAACCACAAAACCACAGAAGCAGAAGCTCTTTAAGCTCCTCAGTACTTTTTAACCCTGGAAAAGAGTCCTGATACTAAGACCTCTGAGAGTTGCTGTACAGATCCTGGCGCATTTTTCTTAAGCTACTTCTCTCAACTCTATAGCCACCTAACGTGTCTTACGCTGGTCGCCACTTCACTCCTTCCCAATTTCCTCCAACAGCATCAGCATATACAAGGGCAGTACATGAAGAGTTAGCAACTGATAGGGTGTGAAATCCACCAATCAAAATGTTGGTGGCAGAAAGCCACAGATTCCATCCCCGTCTCTGAGCTTCTAGGGCCTCCCGCTTGTACATGTCGTGACTGTGGGCATGTGAGAGTCCCCTCTCCCATCCAGAAGACTGTTCCCCTCCCAGGTGAATCCTCAGGCTTACTATCGTACCTGAAACAATGTCAGGGCTTTTCTGGAGACCCCATACTTCCCTGTCCTTGGTGCAAACACTTTGCCTTACCCAGGAGTGTCATTCCAGCCAGATTTGGGGGGAACAAAGTAGGACTTCCCTGTGGTGACAAGATGGGAACAGGTCACCAACCACTTTCTTCAACATCCTAATTTCCCCCCAAAAGACGGAGCTTCAGGAGGTCCTATATTGTGCAATGTCTTAAACACCTGGATCAGACTTTTTTTTAAGGCTTAAGGAACGGGTGAAATGTCTCAGATCTTAGCCCAACCAAACCACTGTAGTTAAAACCAATTTAGCATATTACATAGAATGTAGCAGAGTGAGCTTCTCACCAGAAATGCATGGAATGTACTCAGATGGCTATTTTGGTAGGATGAGATTGCAATAATTAGGAAAACCAGATACTGGGGATTTCCAAAGGTCGGAGGCTAAGCTGCTGCCTGCCAACTCTGCACACTCGGAGGGAGATCTCCCGGAACATGGACTTGGGCACGCACTTGTTCTTCCCCTCCAACTTGCTGTTATGGGTTGATTTGTGCTTCCCTCTCCCCCCAAAAAGTTCATGTTGACATTTCCGATACCTCAGAACGTGACCTTGTTTGAGACAGGGTCTTTTCAAAAGCAACCAAGCCCAAAGTGAGGTCATTGGGGTGGGTGTAACCCTCGTTATGACCTCTGTCCTCATAAAAAGGAGAAGTTTGGACACAGAAGGAAGACAGTGTATAGATTCAGGGAGAACACCACGTGAATTTGCAGGCAGACATCTCTAAGCCAAGGAGAGAGTCTGGAGAAATCCTTCCCTCACTACCCCTGGGAGGGACCCGCCCTGATTTCAGACTCCGCACCTCCAGAATTGTGAGAAAATACATTTCTGTTGCTTAGGTCACCCAGTTTATGGTACTTTGCTACAGCAACCCTAGCAAACCTGTCTTCAGGTTTCTAAGTCACAGCCCCACTTTCTCTCAGGGAAGAATTGTAAGGAGTTCATTATTTGAAAATTTCTTTATTTGAGTAAGTTCTTTATTTGAATAAATGAGGCACAAAAGAGTAAGGAGCATGCTCCTCTGGGGAAGCTCTGACACTTCCCTCAGCCGCCATGGCTTATGGGATGGGCTCTTCCTCCACCTGAGATTGGAAGGGGCTTTAGTACTAATGAGTGGATATATCTGGTCCCGTCAGTGGTGGGAAGCAGGAAGTGTGGTCTGACATCCTCAAAAGCCAGGCTCCCTCAGCCTCAATGGGACCCTCATTTAGGGATCTCCCACTTAAGGACCTCTTCTGCTCTTCAGCTCAGCCCCAGTGTGCACTGGGTTCACACATCTTGTGTCGTCCGTGCCATCTCTAACCTGCAACAGAGGGAACTTACTCAGGGTGTTGATGTTGCTACGGACCTTGGCATGCACTGGTCCATACTCATCCTCTTTCACACGCACTCTCCTGCTCCCCACTTCCTCACTGTCTTCCTTCTTTCATCACATGCTGACCACAGAGTCATCTCTAGCCACCCCCTGCATTCCTTCTGCTACATCCATTTCATTCCCTTTCAGTCTACCTTTCCTTATATGTCCACTGGCAGCACCTGGACCAGGCCATTAGTGCCCCATGTGTGGACAATGGGTGACACTGTTTGGGTCCCAGATATATTTTAATTTGGGGGCACCTGGAAGGAAAGGGTAAAGGATATAGGGAGCTCTAAGAAGGAATTCGGCGAGAGTCAAGGATGGGCTGTGGATATACTAACAGGGGGTGGTGGTGAATGAGGGGTGCAGTGAGGGCATCTACTGCACATATTTCATGCTAATAAAAGAAGTTGAAAGTTCAATCATTTGTTTAGGGGATTACAGATCAGTATGGATGTCAAAATGGCAACAACTGCCACAGAATGTTGCCATCACGGTGTTGTGGATCATTAAAGAGGCCTCCTCTGGTGGCTTGAGTTTCCTTCCTCTAATATTGTACATGCTACTATCCTGTTTTAACATGTACTTCATCTATTTGTATAATCAACAAACATTTACTGGGCATCTTTCTCAATGCTGGCATTTGGTAGGAAACAAAACTGACAGAGTCTCTGTTATTTCCTACCATCCTCTCTAACAGCGTCTGCTCCAAAAATCATTTCTAGGTTGATTATTTAACAGTTAGTCCCAAATATATGTGTATACATACATACATACATACATACAAACAAACAGCAGATATATTAGCTAAATCCCAGACACAGACTTTTAACTCATTTATTCTAGTCAAAATGAAGATACTAAAGTATAAAGACAGTCAATAATTACTAAGTGGTGACACTGTGCAAGTAATAGTATTTTCCTTTGAGAGTATTACTTTTATTTCTAGGATGAAATGGAAAAATATAGGGGGACATTTTCAAAAGTTTAGCAATTATCCTGTCAGTCATTCCATACTTTTGCTTCCATTGTTTTCCTCTTTTAATTTTGAACTTGAACACTTTTAAGCTTCCTTTTCATAGCTCATGTGAGCAGAACCAACCTAGTTGCTTGGTTTTTTATATAAATAGCTATCTTCTTTATTTAACATCACAGTTGTAATATAAATAGCTATCTTCTTTCTTTAAATTTTTCTTTTTCAATTACAGTTGACATTCAGTATTGTATCACTTTCAGGAGACAGCATAGGGTTTGACACTTCCACAATATGAAGTGATCCCCCTGATAGTCTTTGAATAGAGACAGTGCCTGGACTTCCTGCTTCATGGACGTAACACCACTCCCCCATTTGCTCCCCTCTGCCAGTGCTTGTCCACTGTCCAAGTTGGTTCCATAACCATAATTAAGTGCCTGCTTTGCTTAGATACTTACTTTAAGCATGGAAAACCATAACTGATGTTTCCACGGTAATGACCACTGAAGGACTGTTCTCTGAGCCGCAAAGTCCAGTGGGTGACTGGAGTTGCTCGTCTGTGACTGCAGTCTCCACCCACGTGCCATATTCAAGCAGATTCCCTTTCTCACGCTCCTGGCAGCCTCTGAAACCAGGCCAGAGTGGCGGTGGTTCCACACCGGAAACCTGCTTTCCTCAGACAATTTGAAATGTTTGTTTCTCTGTAGCTTCTACGAACTGTTATTTTTTTTTTTCCTTTGGGGATGGAGAAGAATGTATGACTTCCAGATGATGTTATTAATTTCCTCCAGCTTCCAAAGCCATCTGCCTATTGCTTAGAACTCATCCTGTTCAGCTGGAACTTGACTCACAACTTATTGGAAGATGCCTGGCCCCCCGTGTGGACCATTCTTGTGTAGTTTATTCTTCTCTGTTAGTCGCCTCTCCTCTTCTTTTTTCCTTCAGGGACCCTGTGCCCATTGCCGTTCCTAAAGTTGGCTCTGTTGCATAGATGCAAGGGTTTCTCAGATATTGCTGAGGATTTTCAGGTGATTCAGTCCTGTTCCTTGAATCATCTATTTCCTTGAGAGTCAACTTTTCCTTATATCTTAGGTTTTTGCTGTTGTTGTTATTATAGTTAAGCCTTTCTGCAAATAAGGATTTCATGAGCTGGTGGTGGAGGTCAGCCATCCTGCCTGGAGCTCTGCAACTGCCACAAAGTTAGTCGTGACAAATATGTACCTGTGGGTGGATGTTGAGAATCACATAGGCGTGGATATAGGGGAAATTCAAGCACAGCTGCCCCCCATCCCCACCCCAGGGCACAGAAAGTGAGCGGCATGCATTTGAGATCCTTGCTGGGGACATGAAGGAGCTGAGGGCCTCCTCTGAGTGCTCAGAACTGCCACTGCCAGACCCCACAGGGCACTCACTGCCCCCATGGATCTGGTATGGCCTCCCATACAGCTCCCAGAGCCTACATAGCTTTCAGTTTTTAAATCTGAAAGGCAAAGAGATAAGCAGTTGCTTCCTTCCCTCTCCCAATTCTCCTTCTTCAGATGCTCCAAAGCACCAGTCATGTAGGCACTTCCACCCTCCTCTCATCTGACTGCAGGCAAGAAAACGGGCTCTCTTTCTTTTTCCTCTGAAGCAATAACCATAGGTTTCCAGACAAGTCAGTCAGTTCAAAGTATCATATGACATGAAAAAAAGAGTCCTCACACAGGCCCTGCCAAGTGGTCAGCAGTAATACATTGTACAGTGCTGGCTATGTTTTGGATTTAAATCAAGGACATTGGAAGTTTGATTCAGACTAGGCAAGCATGAAAACGAAAGTCCTCTGAGATCATGTGCTTGATTCATCACACTCCAAGTATCCTTTTGCCCGTCCCTGGCTTGTGCAGATTTGGCGAGGGCCCCAGGGAGGAAGTGGGGAGTGAGTAAACTACTGGAAAATGCCCAGTTTTCTTGGTCAAGTCTCCTTCAGACTTGTTTGAAAAGGAGAAGTTCTGGTTATAGAAGCAGGGATTTATCTAAAATGTCCCCCGGGTCATGGGAAGGAGAAGACAGGCTAGAAACGCTGTCTGTATGCATAAACATGAGGAGACGTGGGGATAGAAAGGTCCCTGGAGACTGAACTTTCACCTGGACATCTTGCCTTCCCCTCCAGTCCCGGGACATCCTGGGAAGGGGTGCACATGGCAGCCATTCTTTCCCGGGGCGGGGGGGGTGGGTTTCAAAGTCAACGTTTACCAAATGAGTTTTACTAGGTGCCAGGCCCTGATGTGTGTACTCTGCAGGCATTGTCTGGTTTAGTTCTCTTAGGACATAGGGTCTACTTGGCCAGCAGAGCCTCGCTGAGCAGGTGGCATTTGAACACAGTCCCGAAGGAGGTGAGAATAGCTAGTGCTGAGGTCCCAAGGTGGGAGGTGCCCAGTGCACTTGGGGAACAGCTAGGAGGCCAGTGTGGCTGGAGGGGGTAGGAGGTGAGGTCAGAGAGGAAAAGGCCCATTAGCTCTGTAGACAATTAGAAGACACCAGCTTTTCCTGAGAGTGAAATGGGGAGGACAGTGTAATGAAGATCTGAGGAAGGGTTTGATCCAGGATATATTTTGAAGCTAACAGATGTTTGCGGCAATGGCAGATGGGGTATCAGAGAAAGAGAGGGGTCAGGACACCTCTAGGGTCTTTGGATGGAGCCCCCAGGAGGATGGAGAAGCTGTTGCTGTGATGGGCAGACTGCCTGTGGAATCATGTGGGGAGCCCAGCCTTCTTTCTAGACCAACTAACTTAGGAGAGGTCATGAGGGCCAAGGTGGAGAGATGTGGGCTGGTGTGCAGAAGAGGGTCTGGCCTGGGGTACAGGTCCGGGAGTCCTTGGCATGGAGATGGTCTGAGAGGCCACAGGCCAGATGGACTCGCCCAGGGAGTGAGATAAAGAGGAAAGGGAGAGAACTGAGCATTGGCCCTCAGTGTTAAGAGGTTGGGAAGAGGCAGCTGAGACAGAGGAAAGGCCACACAGCCTCAGGCAGAGGACGTGATCCTGGTCTGTCTGCTTGTCCACAGCGGTCACTCACCCCAAGTGAAAGTCATGTCTAGGAATAGGCATTAGTCAGGCAAACACAGTTTAATGGAGAAAAACAGCTCTTTTCCTGCCAGGAGGAGAAAAAAAAACACTGTTTCTGCAATTTGCATCATAGGGTCCTCTGAGGAGGACCGGTGCGACTGCGCTGAAGAATGAAGATTTCAGCAACATCATTTAGTCACTCACCCACTTCTTCATCTGCTGTGTACATGTGGTTTTTCACTGGGCTGGGATTTGTTTAACAAAACAATCATGGTCTCCATTTCCCCCAAATCCTTGAATCTAAATGATAGATTTTGAAATGTTAGATCATGCTGTAGTGCATTCCTAGTGATGTCTTATTTTTCTAATTTTATAGGAAGAAAAATACACATAGGTCCTCAATGAACAAATCTGAAAACCAAACCAAATTTCTTGTGTTCATCAATATCTTCCCCTTCTTATGAGGCCAAAACGCATTTTCCAGCCAGCTGTGGTCCCTGGTGCCTCCAAGCTCTTCTTACAGGAGTATGTAAAACAGCCCGTTCTTTAAACTGTTTTAACACATTCCCATGCACGCTCTTCACACTCTTTGGGTTGGACTGGATCCCGAAGAGCTGGGCTTGGCTGCATCACTCTGTGGCCTTGAGACAAAGGGAAACCGAAGTCTGAGTTGTGGGAAAACATTGGCAGGAGACATGAAACCACCTGCTTTTCTTTAATTGTTTTTTTAATCCTCACCTGAGGGACATGCTTGGAGAGAGTGAGGGAGGGAGAGAGAGAGAGAGGGGGGGGGGGAAACATTGATGTGAGAGAGAAACATTCATTGGTTGCCTTCCATACATGTTAGGAGTCAAACGGCAACCTTTTGGAGCGTAGCATGACACTCAACCAGATGAGCCACATCGGCCAGGTTGCATGAAACCACCTGAAGCCTCAGTGCTGCAGGGTCCCACAAGGTCAGGGCATGGGTGAGGCAGTTTGGAACGCAGAGCCTGAGGTCATGTCATGGTCATGTGTCCCCGGGGGCAGAGAGGGAGCTGATACACACGCTGTCTACTCATCCACTCTGTTTATTTACTGACTGACTGCATGTCTATTGCACTTTGCTGCTTCATGAATTAACAACATGTTTATTTTATTACATTTTTCAGACATAGTCTAAGAATGAGAGGTCTGGAGAATATGCACCGAGTGGCCAGATTATTATGATCTCTGAACGGTGCATGAATTCGTGCATGGGTGGGGGTCCGGCCAGCCTGGCCAGGGGGAGGGCACATAGCCAGTTAGCCGGCCTGCCTGCTGGTCGAAATCCTGGTTGAGGGGGACAATTTATGTATTAGCCTTTTATTATGTAGGATATATACTAAGTGGTCAGATTACTATGCGTTCAGAGATCATAATAATCTGGCCACTCAGTGTAGATGGTTCAGGGTAGGCGCGGATTGCTGAGCTGGGCTGGCTTGGGTTCAGATCCTGGGCCCAGACATGGTTATGAGGTCTTGCTCACCCGCCTGGGTCTCATTGGTCTCCTTTAAAGGAGCCATTAAGGCATGTTTCCTGAGGAGTCATAGTGAAGATCACAGGTGATATGTAGGAAATGCCTGATACAGGGATCCTCACTCAGCAGGGACTCAGCACATTGTAACATTATCAGTGTTGTATTCATTGTAGCAAAATGTGCATGAAATAACCCAAAGGAGCCTTCTTGCTGGGAGGCTGGGCCTCTAAGAACCGTCGCTCTGGGAAGGAGATGGCAGCGTCCTGCATGGAGGCTGTTACTGTTCTTCACATTTTTCCTTGGACAGAAATTGATAGCCAATCACTGCCCTCCGTTCCTTCCAGGATGGCTTCTGAGCTAGGGCTTCAGGCCAGGGCTAGCAAGGAGTTTGCTTGCGAGTTGTGACCTCCCACCCCAGTCATCAGAGTAGGGAGCCGAGAGTGATGGCATCCGAGACCTTTTGCATTGATACCGGTTTGAGTGACGTAAAGGGATTTGACTGGAGGACAGCCCCCAGCAGTGAAAACCAAGCCGAGTCTCTAAGCATACCACCCTCCAGGCCCACCCATGTTGTGGCACATGTGAACTCAAAAACAAAACTAAGCAAAAAAAAGACTTGTAGAAACAGAGCTCAAGCGGATGGTTGCCAGGGGCTGGGGCTGGTGGAACGGGGAATGTAGCCAACAATGTGATAAGTTGCCATGGTGACAGAGGATTGCTAGACTTAGTGATCCCATTGCGAGGTATGTAAACGTCCTATCACTATATCATACACCTGCAACTAATATAATGTTGTGTACCCACTGTGCTTAAAAGGGGGAGTCTTTAAGGCTCACGAGCAACTTAGACCACAGAAGAGGACCCTCAGCCAGGAACATGTTTAGAAAGTTTAAAAGACTTGATTTTCCAGGAAGTCAGCCTTCCCCACATCCCCAGTGGAGGTGCTGCCTTCTCTCCCTCACTCACCTGAAGCCCCGCCCTGGCTGGTTTGGGGAAGACAGGCAGGAGCAGGGACTCCCAAGGCCTCCAACAGGCAGAGCTGGGGGCCATGAGATGGGAAATGAGTTTCTCTCCTCCGTTTCTCACACCCCACCCCACCCTCCAGCCCCACCACACACACACACACACACACACACACACACACACACACACACTTCTGCAGGTGAGGCCCAGGGCTCTACAGCCCACCTGAGCCTCCCTCCTCCCCCCCCCCCTCCCCGGGGGGCAGAAAAGCACTAGCACCAGCGGTCCCACCCCTGTTCTCTGCAGGTTCAGATGCCACCCCCTGTGCAAAGCAGTTCTTTGGTGGTAAACACTCCCTCCCTGACAGAGGAAACCAGGGATTCTTGGTTTCAGATTCCTAATTTGGCCTGATCTGGGTGTTTCTGTTGACTCAGCCCATCTCAGATCCCTTGGCAATGATGTTTCCTGATACGTGACTTCTTCCCCATGATATTCCTTCAGAGACCCGGGGGGAACAACAAGCAAGGCCTGCTGCTCCCAGACCCCGGTGGGTTCTCCCGTGTCCCCAAGTCACAGCCGCGTCAGCTGACAGCCACGCGATGCAGGCAGCCTGTGTTTGGTGAGACAGACTCAGGAGAGCAGCAGACCCAGGGGTGAGCACACATACCAGGCCGACTGGTTTCGCTCAATGGAACCAGCCTCTGGGGCCATCATGTGAGAGGCAGGGCAGGCAGGAACCCTCCAAAACCAGGGAGGAGTTCACGAGTTCAAACCTGATTCAGTAAGACCGAGGAGATAAAGCTTTAATGAGTCAATTAAGCAAGAATGAAGATTAGATGACATGGTTGTAGATTCACGTTTAATTATAGAAAATAAGAACTTTCCATACAAAACAAGTGTGTCGAGGGCACAGATAAGATAACACGGACAGAGTGATACCTAGTGTTACTATCCCTGTAACTCGTCTGCATCAAGAGCCAGGGGCACCCTTTTCTTTTCTTTTTTAAAATATATTTTTATTGATTTCAGAGAGGCAAGGGGAGGGAGAGAGATAGAAACATCAATGGTAAAAAAAAAAAAAGAAAAGGAAAGGAAAGGAAAGGAAAGGAGGAAAGAAAGAAAGAAAGAAAGAAAGAAAGAAAGAAAGGAAGGAAGGAAGGAAGGAAGGAAGGAAGGAAGGAAGGAAGGGAAAGAAAGAAAGAAAGAAAGAAAGAAAGAAAGAAAGGAAGGAAGGAAGGAAGGAAGGAAGGAAGGAAGGAAGGAAGGAAGGAAGACCCATGATGAGAGAGAAACATTGATTAGCTGCATCCTGCGTGCCCACACTGGGGATCAAGCCCTCCACCCAGGCGTGTGCCCTGACCAGGAATCCAACCAAGAACTCTGCTCAACCACTGAGCAACACTGGCCAGGCCATGGGCAACCTTTTCCTTGCATTAGTTCATTGAATAACCACACACAGGATGTATTAACTTCCTCATCTTTCAGGTGGCACGACAGGCTCAGAAAAGTAATTACCCCAGGCAGGCCATGCAGAGGGGAATGGCGCTTGACTGTGGCCCCAGGTAGTCCCGACTCCAAGGTCTAGTCCAGGCTCCTATAAATGGCTCACAGTTTCCCAACACGGCAGGTGCAGTCAGAGAGCGCGGAGGGCACTCCTGTCCATTCCTCCCAGTGCCCATGGCGCTTCCCTGGCTCTGGCTCTTTTTTCTCCAGATCGTTAGTTCTCAGGTGCATCCTGTGGACGAAAGAAGGGATTCTACGGAAGTAATCTCACAGGGTGATCCGATCATAAATCCCTAACTGGGCAGTCATGGTGGGTAGTCAAAACCCGCAACCACAACTTCTTCAGTAGAAGGTTTTAAGCCATCCTGCCCATTGTTCTTGTGCATCTAGGTCAACACACCTTTGAAATGCCAGAAGCAATACCCATCAAAGGGGGGACTAACCCTCAAGACAGCACATGACCTTAGTGGCTATCCTGTAATCCAATCCCCGCCTTGCTTTCTCCCACCTCCATGAAATCTTCCTTATGTTCCAGCCTTAATTTCAAAGGCATACACCGAGCTGCAGAGGGCTCTTCAAGGGAGCACTGGGGATCTTACCCCCAGCATATGTGCTCAGTTTGACGGAAATAAACTCTTACAAAGGTTCTCTGCAGGTGCAGATGTTTGAAAATCCTGAGGTTTGGGGAGGGGCCTGAGATTTTGCATGCAATGCCATGTTCCCTAGGCCGGTGCTGCTGGCCCAGAGGACTCTACTTGATCGCTGAGAAGGCCAGCTCTGCCTTTCTTCTTGGGCGCAGCACTAGTATTTCAGGGTGGCTGTTCGCACACACTCTTTCTCATTCTAATAACCAAGTGAGCAGCAGACAGTTTTGTTTCATTTACCAGCAGGTCCCGGTGGGTGGCCCACACACCTGCACCCACCTGTAGTAGCCACACTCTCTTCCTACGTGAGATTGAGCTCTGCGTTCCAGCCAGTGGCTAGCACCCCGCCTGCTTCACTCACACTCAACCTCTTGGGAGAGTGGATATTCCCGAGTGTTTGTAGTTGGCTTGGACTCAAGTCGGGAACTCATTCATGAATGAGCTGCTGCGGCTGGGCAGTGGCTGCTGGCTGCGGTGTCTTTTCCAGGCGAAGCTGCCAGGAACGCTGTTAGAACACTGGGGGTCAACCTCGGCTTCCCCTGGCCCCTGATGCTTTGCTTTCCACTCCCCACCCCCTGTTCTTGGTAGTTATAGCCTCTAACCAGTGCTGCCCAACAGAAATGGGTTGTGAGCGACAAATGTAATTTAATTTTTCTAGTAGCCACATTAAAAATACCCTATATTCTCTTCCCCCCTCCCCCCACCTCTCCTCTCCTGCCACCGAGTGTTTGAAATCAGATGTTACTTGACACTGATCGCACATCTTAGCTCCCAGCCCAGTTTCAGGGGCTCGGAGCCTCAGGTGGCTGGTGGCTTCTGGGCTGGACAGTGCCACTCTCCTGCTTCTGGGAATGCGATTGGCATGACATCTGGACCTAGAGAGAACCCTTTTGTGAAAGGTGGGAATGTACACATATTCATACCTGAGCATCGGTCGGTGTCTATTTAACACGCACATGTAAGTGGCCAAATCATGGATGTGCCTCTGAATGGACTATTTTTCAGTTAAAAATAGGCCTGCGCCTAACCCAAGATTTGCTTAATTAGGAGAGGGGGTGGGGAGTGGAGGGAGAGAGCTCTACATTTTAATGAGCTCTTCGGGTAATTTTGCAGCATCCAGCCCAGGACTTTCCACAGAGGGACATTTCCAAGTCAGCAGACAGAGAAGTATGAAATCCCATCTAGGGGCGTCAGGCCAGGGGCCCGAGGCAACCCAGCTCCAGCTTCTTTTTCTGTCAGGTGGTGTGTTTTGCTCCTCCCTCAAGCCTGATTTAGATGGGTATGTATTCTTAAGAGATAAACATTTTGATCACTTGTCAGGATTGGGTTATCAGCCACCTTGGAGAAAAATGTTGCTCAGTTGGCTTTCTTATCTTGCCTTTGCGATTAAGTTTTTTTAATTTATGGGAGACCTGAATGTAGAGATTTGTGTGTAGGTGCTGTCACCTAGTGGTGAAATACGATATTGACACCCACTGGGCTACATGTGGGCTTGCCCTCTGCTGGTAAAGACTGGGAAGTTCAGCCCATGTGGTTCTCAAATGCAGTTTCTAGATGAGCAGCAGCAGCGTCCCCTGGGTACTTATTAGAAATGCAAATCCTTGAGCCCTACTCCAGATCTGCTGAATTAGAAACTCTGACGGTGTGTCCAGTAATCTGTGGTTTAATAAGCCCTCCAGGTAATTGTAACAGATGCTAAAACGTGAGAACCGTCGCTGCAGCCTGAAATACTTGATCCCTGGTCTTTTAGAGGCATGGACATTTGCCCCGGGGGAAAGGGTACAAGTGCATATGTATCCAGACTTTGGAACCACTTTAGGGGAGTTCATAGACCAGAGGAAATTGGATCCCTGCAGAAGCTGGGGTGCGTTAGAGATAAAGAATGATCCATCCTTCTCATACGTGGTGTCGAGAAAAACACTCGGCTGTAAAGGTCTATGTCTTGGTTAGACTGGGTGAGTTCTGGAATACTGGTAGCCTTAATTAGTGGCTTTGTCTAGATTAGAAAAATATGCCTTTACTCAATTAAAATCATGTTTTAAATGAGTGTGTTTTTAATTTTTATAATGTAAATTATTTCAAGAATATTACAATATACCAAAAAGTTTGTATTAGTGCTGCATAAATCAAATTAAATTACTGATAATCCAATTATAGAAAGCCTACAATTTTCATCAGAATAATTCGGAATTCAATGTCACTATACTTAGTTTGAATATACTTGGTTGCTTTCACAATTTGTTTAGCATCAATAACAGATCTTGGATAAATCTAATCACTGGTTTTCTTGGCCATTTCAATAATTGCTTGATCCAACAGCTCACTTGCTATAGAGCTAATGGTTCTATTTGACAGTGTTTCTGTGATATAATCTCAGATACAGTATTAACTTTGGTATTTAAAAAATGTAATTTTAAGAGGTTATATTCCTCATGGACTATATTCCCCACTGTCCAAGTTAACTATAGCCTGAACGTTACAAAGGTGTTAGAAAATTCTTGGTGAATTATTACTGTGAATATACTGTATGCCTAAAATAGATGCATATTAGAATGTAGACAGTAATTTAAATTTTCAGTCTCTCATGCATGGCGACCCATCAATATCACATCTCCCAAGTAATAAGTTAATTTCAATTTTATAAGTTAATTTCAATAACAAGTTTGACATTCAAAAGCAGTGGTATAGTGTATAATTAAAGTAGCTCATCTCTATCTTAATTTTTCTAATTATACATTATCTAGAAAACTGGGATATCTGTGATATTATTTCACTATTGTAAACCTGTATTTTAAATATATATATATATATATATATATATATATATATAATAAATATATATAAATATATATATTTTACTGATTTCAGAGAGGAAGGGAGAGGGAGAGAGAGATAGCAACATTAATGATGAGAGAGAACCATTGGTCAGCTGCCTCCTGAACACCCCACACTGGGGAGTGAGCCTGCACCCCAGGGCATAGGCCCTAGCCCAGAATCAACCTGTGACTAACCACGGAGCCACGCTGCTGGGCTAAACCTTCTCTTAACAATGAAATCACTGTATGTAATGAAGAAAAAGAAATTAATCCTAAAATTGAGTTTTGTAAGTGAAGATCTTTCTCTGTTTATTGTTTTAATAGTGGAGAAGTTGGTGTCAAAATCAAGAGACTCTGCAATTTGCTTAGTTAGCATCAATAACAGACCTTAGATAAACACAATCACTGGTTTTCTTCGAAGAGTTTTTAAATTGCTTTGATGCTTTCAAGAACATCATTTGTCCTGTATCACTAATTTTACTTAATGTAGCATCTAAATTTAGTCCTGAGTAAATGAAATTTAAAGTCCATATTTTCAGAAGCGTGACTTTAGCTTGCATTTTTAAAATCCTTACCGATAAAATCAACAGTTTTTACATGAGTATTACATACTTTTCTTTTAACTCAATCATTCCATTGTGCCTTTGAAAATGGCCAGGGGACTTCCTATTTCAGGTAACCTTTGAAGTGTTGTGAATCACCCGGAACAGACTGGCCTGAGAAAAGTCATTTTCTTGGCTCACAGTTCTGTGGGTCATCTGGTCGCTCTGGTCAGGCCTGAGCAGCTTGACAGGCCTTGAATGATCTAGGATGCCACGTCCGGCTTCAGCTGGGATGATGGGGATGCCTGGAGGGGCCAGGGCCTCACTTCTTGTGGTCTCATTCCCCAGGAGGTTGGCCCAGGTGCCATCACATGGAGCCCAAGGGCTGCCAACAGCAGCAAGAGCAGGCAAACCCCAAAAGTCTGTAGCCTCTGTTTGTCACATTTGCTAATATCCCAGTGGCTTAAGGAATGGATGGCTGAGGCCAGAATCAGGGTAGAAGAGTACATCACCTCTTAATGGGAGGACCTGCAAATTACAGTCCAGTCTTGAACAATGCCAGGGTTCGGGGTGCCAACTCCCAACCCCTGATAGGTGAAAATCTAAGTAGAACTTTTGATTCCCCCAAAATTTAACTGGCTGATAGCCTACTGATGACTAGAAGCCATTGATTAACATATTTTGTATGTATACGTATTATATGCTGTATTCTTACAAGAAAGTAAGCTAGAGAAAAGAAAGTGTTAAGAAAATCGTAAGAGGAAATATATTTGTAGTACTATACTATTTATTGAAAAATATTACATATAAGTGGAACCACTTCAAACCAGTGTTGTTCATGAGTCAACTGTATTGTCTACTGTCTGCAGTTTTACTGAGATATAATTGATATATTGTATAAATTTAAGTTGTACAATTTAATGATTTGATATGTGAAATGATTGCTACTTAAGTTATCATCTATCACCTCACATGGTTTATGATTTTTTTCCTTGTGATAAAAACTTTAAAGAGCTCTCTTAGCAACTCTCAAATAGACAGCACAGTATTGTTAACCACAGACACCATGCTGGGTATGAAGCCCCCAGAATGAATCTTTTCACCCTCTTCACTCAGTTCTCCTCCTCACCCCATAGCAACCACAAATCTGATTTGTTTCTGTGAGTTGGTTTCTTTTCAATCCACATATAAGTGATATCCCATAGTATCTTTGCTTGACTTATTGCATCGAGCATAATGCACTTAAAAGTCCATCTATGTGTTACAAATGGCAGGATCTCCTTCCTTTTTTATGCTGGGACAGTATTCCCGTGCCTTTGTGCTGCTGCTCTCCCGCAATCACCATCTTTCCTGTGGTCAGAAGGACCACAATTGCTGATGTCTCATGCTCACCTGTACTCCAGCCCCTGGGAGCACTGGTGAATGACTCAGGTAATCATGGCAGCACTGCAGGGCATGCATTTCCTGTGTCCTATTTCCCTCAGCACAGGAGCCTGTCCTTGGAGTCCTCAAATACACAAGCACAGCATTCCCACAATTGCATCTTGAGGCCATTTCCGAGGGCCACTTTCTAAACTAACTGCTGAGTTAGGGTCCTGGCAGGCTGAAGAGGATACTCAAACTGGAGACTGTGAGGAGAGTTTACTGAGGGAATTGTTTACCAGGGTGTATGTAGGCAGAGTTAGCCCTTGCATAGTGCGGTTACATCCTAGACCTGAAGGGACAAGGGGAAGCCAGAACTGTTGGAATTCTGAGAGGGTAGCTGAAGGCTTCTATAGATGCAGGCAGTTCATCATGATCCAACATCTCTTCTCCTGCCCTCTGATCTCCTGCTAGTGCCCCCTGCTCCCACCCCTTGGCTAATCCTAACTGATAGCAAAGGAGAATGGGGCCAGCCCAACCAGTGTAGCTCAGTGGTTGAGCATTGACCTATGCAGCAAGAAGTCATGGTTAGATTTTTGGTCAGGGCACATGCTCAGATTGTGGCCTCGATCCCCAATAGGGATTGTGCAGGAGGCAACCAATCAGTGATTCTCTCTGGTCACTGATGTTTCAATGTCTCCTTTCCTCTCCATTCTTCTCTGAAATCAATAAAAATATATTTTAAAGAGAGAGAGAGAAAGAGGCCAGTGATGCATTTCCTATTGGTCAACCTCCCAAGCACACAGGAAGGTGGTTGTGGGGCACATAAGTGACCTTGTCTGAGCAGGGTCTGTTCCCGCCTGGGTCTGATGATATATTCCTTGTGATAAGTCTGTATAACTGTCACTCTTTCCAATTTGTAGGCCATGTTTCTATGCCTGCGCTAATCACAGATGCATAGCAATGCTGAGGAGAGAGGAGTTTCCTTTCATAGACAAGGCAACGGGGTAAGTTGCTGGGCATCACTGAGTTTTACATGCACACAGCTGGTTAGTGCTCTTTGGTTCTATCCCGTGGAGGTTGCAATATAAACAGACGCTTCCCATCATAACTGATACCTGTATGAGTTTGCCAGGGCTGTCACCACAAAGTCCTGCAATCTGGGTGGCTGAGGACAACAGAAAGCTATTGTCTCCCAGTTCTGGGGCAGGGGGACTTGGGGAGGCAGCAGGCTTCTTCTTGGAAATTTATCTGTTCCATGCCTCCCCCTTGCTTCTGGTGGTTTGCTGGCCATCCTGGGCCTTTCTTGGCTTGTAACATACTACTCTGACCCCTGCTTTCATTTCTATTCTACTCTACTCTACTCTACTCTACTCTTTTCTACTCTATCCTATCTTATCCAGCCTATCCTATCTATTCTATTCTCCTTGTGCACGTGTCTGCCTCCGTGTCTAGATTTCCCTTGGTTACAAGGACACCAGTCCCATTGGGCTAGGGTCCACTCTAACAACCTCATATTGACTTGATCATCTGTGAAGTCCCCGTTTCCCATCCAGGTCACAGTCACGGGTCCTGGGGGCTAGGACTTCCACATCTTTTTGGAGGACACAATTCAACTCACAACCATGTCCTACTATTAGACATATGAACTATGTTTACTGAGGGTCTACAGTACAAAGAGAGTTTAATTCTGTTTAAGTATTATGTTTTGACTATATTACACTCTCTGAAAACTGCTTCAAGAATGTTGTAATAACTCTCAGTAAAATTATGTTATTAACTAGAAGAAGAACTTCCCTAATATTGGGAACCCCAAAACAACAAATAGAAATAGGTGATTCTGCATTTATGGGGTACTCCCTTGTTCGGCTTTCTTTTACAGGTTCAAACCCACTCTGAACACCAGGTGACGCTGTTGCCAGTTCCATGAATGTTCATTCTCAATAAAAAGCCGTGGGTAAGGAGACTAGCAATACATGGATGAGAAAACATGCCAGAGGTCCTGCGACCCAGGTCTCGGCAACTGCTCACCATTTTCCCTTTCACTCAACTCCGCAACCCACTTGGGTACTTGTCCCTGGCCAAATGGAGAACCTGGTGGACTTTTCTCCAGGACCCCGCTCAGCTCTGCCTTTGCAGGTGCTGGCCCAGGTGCTTGGGAAGTTATAGACAGGCCTGGGCAGTTCCAGCCTGTGTGTGCCGTGTCCCTCGCTGCTTCTGCCCTTCTGGGCTGCAGTCGACAGTGGTTTCCTCTGCTGGGGTGACCTGTGACCTGTGACCTGTGACCTGTGACGACACTTCCGCAAGGATGGCGAGGCCTGTCATGAGCCTTAGTTCCCCTCTCCTCCTTTTGTTCCGGCAAAGGGGTTATTTATTTTATTTTTTGCAGTACCAGTTGATATACAATATTATATTAGTTTCAGGTCTACAACATAGTGATTGGACATGTGCATAGGTTAAGAAGTGATCACCCCGATAAGTCAAGTACCCACTTGGCACCATACACAGTTATCACAATCTGACCGACTCCATTCCCCAGGCTGTACCTCACAGCCCATGACTTTCTTTAACTGGCAGTTTGTACATCTTAATCTACAAAGGGGTTTACACACACACACACACACGCACACACACACACACACACACACACACACGGCTCTCTACTTCAAGACTGAAATTAACATTTTGAAAGAGGGCGAAGGGCAGCACCGTGGGGATGAAGAGCAGGAAGATGGGAACTCCAATTCAAACACTGACCCCACTGTCCATAGGCAGGAGCCACTCAGTGACTAGGTCATCCAAGGACAGTGGCCTTTGCTCAGGCTCCTGGGAGCACAGGTCAGGGAGGTGTGTTCCTGAAGGGGGTGGCTTAGAGATAATGAAGTCCTTCCTTTCTTTTTACCCAGTGAAACATTTTGAAATGGACAGCCCCACAGGAAACCTGCAGAAGGAATTCTCCGCTGTGGGAGGATGGGTGGGGCCGGGGGTGAAGAGGAAATTGAATCTGCTTGGGCAAGCGGCAGGGCTGGAGGCCACATGCATGAGCAGCTGCTCCTGGGAGGGGAGCCAAGGAAGGGCCAGGAGAGGAGGGAAACAGAGGTCAGGGCCAGCCACCTGTTTCAGCTGTGGTGGAGGCTTATGCAGTGTCCCTGGGGTGGCCTGCGGGGTGGAGGAGTCCCTCCTTTTCATGGGTTGCCAACCTCAAGGATGGGTTAGGATGACCACAACCGCTTATGGGGGTTGGAGGGGGGTGTTCTGGGACAGTCCTGATCCCAATTGCTCAAACAGGTGTCAGTATTGGTATAATTTGCTCATTTTTGTATTGCTTTACCTGTATCATCTTTCCCATTTTTGAATGGCGATATGGCAAATGTATAATGAAATGTGCTTTGATTTTTATTCCTACATAAGAGTTTCAAACAACCATGTAACCGAAAGAACTCCTATCAGGGGATCCCTTCTGATTTTCAGCAAGGGTTAGACCTGGGCTTGTGCTGACCAATCACATGTGAGTTCCTTGCAGCCGGTCATGTCTTCTCTTTCTTAATCTTCACTTGATCAATGCAGTTCTTATTATCAGTGACCTGTGGGTGTCTTTTTCCTTCCCCTGCGTAGTTGGAGAGACAACCCAATGATGATGATGACTTTGAATTTACAGCCTTTCTCATACCTCGGTCGTTAGGGAGGGAGCAGGGCTGCAGGGACCTTCCCTGGGAGGGGCTGAGATGGCTGCTCAGGAGTCAGAGGCAGGCAAATCTCAGTTCCCCAGGAGCCTGTCTGCATGGGAGCTCAGGGAGGAGGGCCTGTGAGTGCACATGGCCAGCACGGCTGGAAAGAACAGGTGACAATCCAGTCCTGTACGTTTACTCTGTTGCATGAGAGGTGAGAGCAATTGCTTATGCGTTTAGCAGGATAGCTCCTTGGCAGGGGAGAGGTCTATGGGAAGGGACAGCGTAGGAAAAGCTGTAGACATGAGGTCAGAACCTTTTAGGACTTGCACATGGCGGTACATCGGGATGGAAAGAAGCGAACTATCGCCCACACTCTGGAGGTGGCTGGGGAACAGCCCTGAGCGCTGGATGCATGACCCGCTGCTGCTGGCCTGGCCAGAGGCCTGGGGAGACTTTATCTGAGCACCACACCACCTCAGGAGGCAGGCTGAAGCTGCAGGCTGTGCAGAGAGGGAGCGGGGAGGGCTGGACTCTACACAGAGCAGGTTGGGAGAGAGGGGAGGTGGAGAGACAAACCCAGGCCTGTTCGGAGGATGGGACCACAGATGGTGTGGGGGAGCCGAGGGAGCAGGGCCCGGTTGACGTGCTCACCCAGGCCTGGTGTGTCCTTCTAGCTGGT
Organism: Antrozous pallidus; assembly: GCA_027563665.1. Classification (NCBI taxonomy): domain Eukaryota; kingdom Metazoa; phylum Chordata; class Mammalia; order Chiroptera; family Vespertilionidae; genus Antrozous; species Antrozous pallidus. The sequence goes on along the minus strand of CM050521.1, from coordinate 73,250,424 downwards.
GGTGCTGGTACCCCTGAGCCTTTCTCTCTGCTTTTTCGGAGGCCGTGGGGATTTAGAGAGTGTCCCATGGCTGTGAGCCACTTTCTCAAGCATTCTCTGGTTCCTATTGAATCGGACTCTGTGAGTGGGACCTAGCAACCCATCTTAAAATGGGACCGGGGGAGAATTGTTCCTCGTCGAGAACTACTGACTTAACTCAAAGGAATAACTCTCTAATGGTGGAATTTCAGGGATCAGTAAATGTGCTGGGAACAGAGAGATCCTCTCATTGTCTCTCAAATAATACCAACTCTTACTAGTAATTGGAGGAAAGTGTGCACATTCTGTCTGTACCCCTCGTCCTTAACGTGGACTATGGCTTCCTTCTAAGGTGACTTTTTCCTTCCAGGTGTCAGAATGAGTATGATGGATGTTGTCCTTTCTCTTCAGTGTGAGGTATAGAGTTGGACATTTTTTCCCTCAACAGTTTTTCTTCATAAAAGGCAAAAGAGCGATGCTCTCCCAATTCCTGAGCTCGCAGGACCCACTGATAGGTTATCTCTCAGGTTACCAAGAGCTCCCCCATGTGGTAGCTTCTGAGATTACCTAGATGCTTACCACTTCTCTCAGTGCAGGATATGGCTTCCTGGGTTTGACCTAATTAGGCATGAAATCTTGGTGGGAACAGATGCCAACAGATTTTATTTTACTTAATGATGCTTCCTGCCCAGCCCTCATGAAGTACAGGAACTGTACTGCTAACCTCACTTCATTGACATGAGTCCTCACAGCAACAATTTAGCTTCACTTCCTTGTCTTTCAACACAGGAATCCTTTGGTTTCACGTGGCTGTGCCCACCTGAGGAACACCTCAGCTCTCTAAGTGCACGTGCGGAGTTGAACTAGACCTGTGATAGGTGTGTGGTACGAAACCAACTCATCCGAGAGTCTTACGTATCTTAAAAAACAATTCATTGTGGTGCACTATTTTCTAGTGTATATGATTCCAAATGTGCAGTTGAACCCGGTAGTCTTGCTGAAATGCAGGCTCTGATTCCATCAGTCAGCATTTCTGAATGCCCTCAGTGATGCCAGATACTAATACAGTGCCCTCTCTTTACGGAGGAAAACCAGCCCAGATGGTGTGCAGGTGGCTGACAGCACAGCTGGGATTTGGACCCACGTGGTCTAGCTCCAGAACCCGTGTGCTTGACCACTAAATCAGAGAACGGAGAAGCCAATTAAAAGACTGGGTGAGCTGGACTGGTACGTAGATGAATTCCCAGGACACGGCCAGCAGACTTGCAGAAACCCATAGCAGAGATCAGGTTACCAGGGTTCAAGTTCAGCAACTACCGCTCCCTGGGTGAGCTCAGATGTCACTTAACTTGTTTACGTGATTGAGAGGTGGGGTCATGACAGTGACTCTCAGGCTATTGGGGGCTCCCTGGCAGAATGCACGGGAAGTGCTTCGCACCGAGCCTGTAAGTAAACCCCTGATAATGAACGACTGTGATTACCACTTCAACCTCAGACGGTTGTCCTCACGCAAGCAAGGAAGGCCCTGTGGTCACATGGCCAGCAGCCAGACCTCGGCCAGGCCCAGCGTGGACGGGACTCGCTCCCTTCCTCTTACTGCCTGCGTTCACTCTCCATCTCTCCGCAGCTCCTGCTTCTCTCGGTGACATCTGGCCCTGCTCCTCCTGGGAGTCTGTGTGGGCATGCCGCCTGGCGCCTGGTGAACACGGATGAAGGCTTCTACTGGCGGGCATGTTCCCCTCCAGCGCTCACCTAACAGCAGCAACCCTGTGCCATCGAAAGGCATGGCGTCGCTGGGGAAGTGAAGGGGAACCTCACACCATTGTGGGGTGATCAGTCAGTGCAGACAGTGTGTCCAGACGACTCGGCCCCGAGTCTCCCGGGGCAAGCCGTACCCTGCATTAATTTCTCCCGGCAGCAGGCGCTGTGCGAACCCACCGAGCGCTGGTCCCCACGTCTCATCACCTGTGTGGAGTCACTGGGTCCCAGCGCATAGACACCAGCTCGAGTCCCAGACCAGCGCTGGTCCCCGGGAGCCAACACTTGTAAGTGCTGTGCATGTGGGAAGACATGGCTTTTTTTTTTTTTTGTTTCTAGCTGTCAGTGTTATGCGACATTGTGGTGCTGGATTATGATCCTTTGGGATTTGGAGCAGGGTGAGGCTTATTCTCATTCACGTATAAAATCAGTTGTTATTACTCATAACAACCAAGGAAATGGTCGTTAAAAACACTTTTCAGGATGTGCGTTAACCAATCCTCCTCTCTAGAGCAGCACTGTCTGATGGAATTTGCTGGAAGATGGAAATGTCCCCGGTCTATTCTGGGCAGCAGGGAGGGCAGTAGCCCGATGTGGGCACATGTGACTGAGGACAATTTTAAAGGTTAACTAATTCCAATTCAAAATATTTTAAGAGCTGTCCATGGCTGGTGGCGACTGTCATGCAGAAAACTGGCATAGAGAGAGGAGGGACTTTATGCCTCGAAGCCGCAGGAGGCTCACGTAGCACGTGGAATAGCAGGAGAGTCTGCGGTCAGTTCACAACATGTGGAATACTGGCCAGCCAGCTCAATGTTTCCTGCCTGCCCACACCCACCTGGATGCCACTGTCCCAGGATGATAATGTGGTGGGTAAAATGTCATTCACTTGCCTCGTTGTTAGAGTTGGTATTCGTTGTTATAATTCAGAGGCTCTTCATAACAGGGCCGAAAGCCGGAGAGCACTACGCTCTGTAAGGCTATCCGTTCAGGGGAGGCGGCAGCGAGTTCTCGGGGTGGGCATCTGGATTACCGCCAGCCGGCATGGTGCTGTGTTTACCCCCTTCTGTTCCTCCACCTCCCTCATCTCATTTCCCACCCTGTGCGTGAGTCCGTCCCACTCAGAACTCTGGGAATGGCTTATTTCCTGGTGGACGTGTCAGTACAAGGGAAGAGAGGTGACACCCCTGTCCCCTCTCCGCCCTGTGGGCTCAGGCTGGCGGAAACCACAGCGAAGGGGACATCGTCTTTGTGTCCGTGAGGTCAGGAGGCATAACGGCCTGGCCTCGCCCTCAGACAGACCTGAGCAGGGCAGGAATTCTGGAGCACAACCCAAGCTGGCCACGCTGGAAGTGCTCAGCAGCCAGGACTGCTCCACACCAGCGATTTTCAACTGGGGCCCCAAGAATTTTTAAAACGTCCAATACCTGGCCGGTCAGTCAGGGCATTGACCTCTCTTCCCTTAGGCTGTTAAAAAAAAAAAAAAAGACAACAGCCAACCCAGCAATGCCCATCAGGTGTGACCGAATCAAGATTATACCCAATTTTTGTGAGATTGGCAAAAAATATATTTGTTGGTGAGCCACAGAATTTTAGTGCCTAGTGGATGTGTGCCATGAGATGAAAAAGGCTGAAAATCGCTGGTCTCGACCAAGCGCCTTGCGTTTAGCCGCTTGACTCAAGGAGTAGTAGGTTCCCATCTGAGGGAGGAGGCTCAGGGGCCCCGAGGGGCTGAGGGGGACCAGGTGCCTGAAGGCCAAGCTGAGGTTTCGATCCGGGCCTCTCTCACTCCTGATCCTACAACACCAAAGCTGAAGAGGCTGCTCCCCACTGCAAAGGGGTGGCTGTCTTAAGACCTCATACAAGAAACATGTACAGACTACCCTGTGAGAACGCTGCGATTAGAGCAGATAGATAGTATTGATACCTGGAGGAATGGCTCCTTATCTTCGAGGGGTAGGCGTATGTGAAAGAGGCATTTCTGCCTCGTTAAGCAACCAGTCTCAGCGCCAGGGGTGTGGGAATCTCACTCTCTCCCCGTTGCCTTGAATAACCGAAGATAAAGCCCAGACGTCTCAAACAAAGGCGTGATTGTTCGCTTCTCGGCTTTTATGAACAGCGTCAGTTATCCAGCAAATGGAAGCCTGATTGTGACCAGATTCAGGTCTCACCAGTTTGGTGCTGTAACAGGGACCTGTCCGGGCCTGAGTCTCGCATCCTTCCTGCAGCCTCCATCCCAGACCCCCCAGCAGCTTCAGCTCCCAACGACATTAGAAGTCTGGGCTCCAGTGGGCAGCATGGGACCCCTAGTGTGATGGGAAGGGGACTCTGGGCTTCCCTTCTAGTTTGGGATATTGAAGGAGGGGGTGGCGTCTGAACAGACAGCATGCCTCTCCCAAGATCGGTGGCTCATTTAGGGGAAATCACAGTTACAAATAGGAAACCTGCTGAGAGAAAGCAGAAAAGAACAAAGGAAGACTAAGAAGTGGAGATTAAAGATTGTTTTCTTTGATTAATCCCCCTCCCCATCATGCTCTGTAGGCTACGCATTGGATTATACTGGAAGCATTTAAAAAGATTTACCTCTTGTTAATGTGCCACAAAGCTATGTAAGCAAAATTTTGCCTAGACTTGAGGTTTTCAAAGGGCAAATGCAAGTGAGGATCTATTTTGTTAAGAAGCCAAAAATCCATGCTTTTACTGAGTAGAATTCTTAACAAATATTTGCATAGTACTCTTCAGTTTGCAAAGTACTGTCCCATGCATTATTTCTTGGTCAGTTTTGGGAGGTTGATGGCATTAGTATCATTACCATTTAGGCAATGCAGACTGGAAGGTCATGGGATCTGGAGTTAAACAGATCCAGGTTCAGATTCCATCTGTAGTGTAATCTGAGTGACCTTGAACAAGACACTTAACCTTTCCCAACCCATTTCCTCTGAGGTTCCATGGCATTTGTCAAGGCTGATTGCTACCAACATGTACAGCTGCAGCATCCAAGAGCATCTGGAGGGAGACAGAGTGGAGGGAATTAGTGAGAAGCAGTCAGGGATGAGTACCAAGAATGTAAGTCAAGTTCAGACCTGGCAAAAAGGATCAGAGAGGAATTCTAATCCTGTAGTCTATGTCAGACACAAAAGTAAGTGGCTGAATGTGACAGACACACCCTAAGGTGAACTCCAGAGTCATACCCTTGTATGTCCCTCTTCTTGAGTGCGATTGGAACCTGTGATTTCTAACCAATAGGAGACGGCGAAGGCTAGTGATGTCCCTCCATTGATTGGGTTACATTATATGGTGAAGGTTATTGGTATCCCTCACTTGACTGGGTTATATTACGTGGTGGAAGTGATGGATGTCCCTCCCTTGATTGGGTAACTTAGCAGACTGGAGAAGGAAACTCCCCTGGTAGCTTTGAAGAAGTAAGCTGCTATGTTGTGAGATGGCCACATGGCTGGGAACTGTGGGTGACCTCTAGAGCTGACGCCCAGCAAAAAGTCCTCCAACCTCTAGAAGATTAATTCTGCTAACAACTCGAATGAACTCAGAAGCAGGTTCTTCTCTGGTCAGGTCTCCAGATGAGAACCAAGACCACTGACAACGTGATTGTGGCCTCTGAGGCCCCGAGTCAAAGACCCAGGCAACCCCTGCCCAGACTCCTGATCCTCATAAACAGGGAGGTGATAAATGGTGTTGCTTAAGCCCCTGAGCTTATGGTAATGTGTCACGCAGCAACAGAGAGCCCCACGGTTTGGGAGAGACTCCTATCAGCTGCCTGAGTGGTGGACATGTAGTCAGTTACTCAAGGCCCATGTGGAAGGCAGCCTAGGAGCCCAGCCTGGCCACCCCTGACTATACGAGGCAGGGGCGGGCACAGGGTTGCCTTTGCAGGTGCGTGACTGGAGCCTCCATCCTTGGGTCCAGGCACATGTGGCTCTTGAAGTCACACTATTTAACAGGCAGTTGCTGCAGATGTCCTGACCACCACCCACCCTCTGGCTGAGAGGGAGATGGTCAGGTGCCCCTTGGAGCAGCATCACAGAGCCAGCCCGGGAAGCCCTTCTTAGGGCAGCGGTGGGGATGAAATGAGTGGCGGTAGAAGTGCCCCTGCCTTCCAGCCAGGCTTGCTGGATAATCAGAGACAGAGGACCAGGGAGCTGGTTTTACTTCCAAACGTGAAAGTTCATTTGAAGGATATGTGACTCGTTGTTTGGCAATCGGGAGAGGTTTCTAATTTGGACTCAGATCCATAATTAGAAGCTCTCTGTCATCTCGTAGGGCACACGTTCACACAGCCATCTGTCTGGGACTTCGAGTCTCCACTGAGCTGGGTGAGCTGGTGGGCAGAGGTGTGCAGAGCTCTCTACCCAGGTTCCAGATGCCCAGATGCTACAAGTGACACAAAGTTCACGCTCTTCAGCCGACTTCATCATCTTGTTTGAGTTCATGGCTACACAAGTTTGAGCCCTGTTCCAGCATCTCACCCAGATGGAAGCCCATGGGCAGCGGCAGCCTGTACACAGTGGAGTTTTAGCTACGCTTTGACAAGCGCCAGAGCAGGGTAACATCAGCTGCATGAATATTTCCCTTCCTGGGCCGTCAGCAGGTCATAGTTAGCCTCCATAGCAGCCTTCGCTGCCACACAGGATGCTGGATCTTACTGGTTTCCCACGGAAACTAACAGGATTAGAATTGGGCCTCAGATGCTAAATAAATGTATGATTTTCAAGCTTGGATGCACATTAGAGTGTCCAACCATCCTTCAGATGAATAATCTCAGAATTTCTGGAAGTGGTAATAAGGCATCTGGAATATTTTTAAATTACCTGGGTGATTCCAAGGTACAGCCAAGGAGAGAACTACTGAACTGAAGGGTCTTTTCTATATCATCTTTAGCAGATAGACCTGCAATTGATCCTTGGACATCATATATATTTAAATACTATGTACACACACACACACACACACACACACACACACATACAGTTTGAAGACATAGATATATAGATCTATCTAGACCTATAGATACATAGATTATAATTTATATCTCCCTTAAAGCGATAGGCAGTGAATTTAGCATCCCATAAATGTTCAGGTTACTCTTTTGAGCTTTAACAATAAAATTATTCATTGGTGATCAATGAGTTTATATACTTATCTCTGGCTTTTGAAGTTGACTCTCAACATGTGGTGACAGATTCTAGGCAGACTGTGAGCAGTGGAACAGACCTATACTTTCCCGTTGTTCTCTGTGAGCTATCACACCCATCACAGTTCCAGGCTCACACTCCTGGTCTACATGCCGCTCCAGCATGGGCATGCCAGGGACCCTGGAGCACCCAGCCTGCCCCCAGGAGCTGGGCCACCTGCAGGACATCCATCCTGGGGATGTGGGGCTATTGCTGGGGGTCCCAGCCCTAACTTTGCTTCACAACCAGCCCTCACCTTGGGGAGCAAAACCACCCTCTTAAATATGAAGAATCCAATCTTCCCCCACACCCATAGAGTCATTATCCTTGGGGTTAGGGGTCAGGGAGTAGAATGAACTTCAGGAAAACTCAAAAACCTGTCTCTGAAATATTTTAGAATTATGTAGTTTCCATGCTGTCACTGGACTCAAGACCCAGATTCCATGTTGTCTTGTTGCCCTTCGCTGGGTTTAGAAGAAGGTGGGTGGTGGGAGTGGCACTGGAAGGTCTCAGGCTAAGTGGAAACCCTGTCACCTTCCCAGAGTCCCTCGACACTTTCTTCTTGTTTGTCAGCTCACCCATCCAAAGTTTCCCTTCTTCATCTTGATGGAGAGGAAATACAATGATCTGGAGCATGGACTGTGGTTCTCTGAGGGAACACTGAGAAGCTGGAAGATGCAACCCTTGATCATTTAAAAACACCCCCAACTCAAGGGAAAATTCCAGGGTGCCCCCTGTGCCCCATGAACATGCCACTTAAAAACCTGCTGTCCTCAGGTTGCAGCAGCCACAGCCACCCTGAGGCCTCGAGAAGCTGGCCTAACCCTGGAGGAAGGGACCATGAGGCTGGGCCTCTCAGCAGAGATGCCAACAATCCCTGAGCCTCAAAGATCAGTAGTTTCCGTGTGACCTGAAACCATCGAAGTAATCCCACCTTAATGGTGTCTCCTGAGTTTCTGGTTTTTGTTGTTGTTGGTTTATTCCTTTTTTATTTTTTTGGTAGGTAGCCTCTTCTTCCATTAGCCAGAAACATATCCTTTTTTTTTCCTCCAAAAAATTAGTTACTCTCTAAGGATTCATATTATCAGTATACAAGAATTTTATAGTATACTAGAAATTCATGGGGGGTTGTCCCTCAGCCCAGTCTGTACCCTCTCCAATCTGGGATCCCTTAAGAGGTGTCCTACTGCTGGTGGGATTAGACCTAAACAGCAGTCGGACATCCCTTTCACAATCCAGGACTGATGGCTCCCAACCACTTGCCTACCTGCCTGCCTGATTGCCCCTAACCACTGCTTCTGGCTGCCAGCCTGATCACCCCCTAACCATTTCCCTTCCAGTCTGATCGACACCTAACTGCTTCCCTGCTGGCCCAATTGCCTCTAACTGCCCTCCCCCGCCAGTCTGGTCATCCCTAATTGCCCACCCCTGTTGGCTTGGTTGCCCCTAACTGTCCTCCCCTGCAGGCCTGGTCACCCTCAACTGCCCTCCACTGCAGGCCTGGTTCCTTCCAACTGCCCTCCCCTGCAGGCCTGGGTCCCCACCAACTGTCCTCCCCTGCAGGCCTGATCGCCCTCAACTGCTCTCCCCTGCCGGCTATCTGGTGGCAGCCATATTTGACCACATGGGGCCAGCCATCTTGTGTGCTGGAGTGATTGTTAATTTGCATATTACCTCTTTGTATATAGGATGTCAACCATAATTCACCTTTACCTTGTGAGCTAACTCAAAAGTCAGGGACCAGTCTATTTCTTATAAAATATCTAATAACTTCATGAGGTAAAATACCTGGTTTTAGGTAAAAAATAATTTTTTTAAAAAAAGTTCAGCCTTGCAGAAGGATGGAAGGTGTAGACAGGCCACCCAGTGAAATGTTAGGTTCGGCAGCATCTTCAGGCAGCAGCAGACGTTTGCACGTCCTCACGCACTATTAGTTTATTTGTACTTTCAGGGATGGGAGTCACTTTCCTCCATAAATGAGGTTGGTGACTTGGGTCCTTCAGAGCAGGCGCTACAGTTCTTGTTTGGGTGAGATTGCTCCACCTTGTTTTCCTCACAGGATTCCGGAAGGGTCTGCAGACATTCTAAGGGCGCGTGGTGCCTCTGGGTCCCACTTCTCTCCAAACCACAAACCACAAACAAACAACAGTCAGTGCAGCTGAGGCTGAGAGGGCACAGCCCACCAATTGGGCCTTGTCACTACGTCAGGCGCTGAGCTGCATGGAAGAGGGGCATGCCAACTCCTTGCAGTGGGCAGTCCTGATTTAGAAGTTGGAGGAAGGAAGGAGGGATGGAAATAGATTCTCTAGGATTCCTGAACCGGTTTAAAGCTGAAGACAGGACCAGGAAAATCACTGAGTAGCCCAAATTGTGGGGGCCTGGCCCTATTCTTGTGGCACAAAGGCTTTTTAATAATATTTTTTTTCTTTTGCTAGAGTAAGGGATTGTGTGGGAGAAGTGAGGGTGTTATGTTTTGAGGGCAATATTTTACTTTTAGATAATTTTAGACTTGGATGGATTGCAAAAATAGTACAGAGAGTTGCTATGTGGGATTCACTCCCTCCCCCCGCATAGCATCTTACATAACCATAGAATATTTATGTAAATTAAGAAGTCAACCTTGGCACATTATGTTAAACTACAGACTTTATTTAGATATCATCGCTTTTCCCACTACTGTTCTTCTTTTCTATTCCAGGCTCCCACATTTCATTTAGCTGTCCTGTCTCCTTAGCCTCCCCCATCTGTGACAACCCCTCAGTCGTCCTTGTTAGTGACCTTGAAAGAATACAACAGAAAGTTGCCCTTCTCTCAGCGCATGCTATCAGGGCCACATACTTTTGACACATGTTACTGTTGATGTTAACTTGGATCTCTCGGCTAAGGTGATGCTTGTCTGGATTCTCCACCACATGCTTACTATTTTACTTTTATAATTATTAAACATTGGAGGAAAGCTACTTTGAGACTATGCAAGCCTCTCCTTTCTGCTTAAACTCTTGTCCCTGATTTTATTTTTATTTATTTATCCCCTCTACCCCCCCAATTTTAGCCTCCTTTGGTGGATCTTGCTTTGGTGGATGTGTGTGTGTGTGTGTGTGTGTGTGTGTGTGTACATGTTATTACCATGATCTAATAGTGATTTCTACTTCCTTCATTTCACCTACCTTGTTATGTAGAATTCTTCTGTAAGGAAGCCTTGACAATTCTCCCTCACTTATCCAGATATTTTCCTCGTGGACTTGTGGATACTTTCCTTATTCTTTGGGTTATAATCCAGTCCTATTGCTTATTTTGTTGTGCAAGTGGTTCCAACGTTGGCCTTTGGGAGCACTTTCCCCCTTTGATATGCCCCATCTTTTAATTTACGTTTTAGTGCCTCCTTCCTTTCTGGCCCCACACCATAGTTCAGGCTCATCTTATGTTTTCTGCTCCAATTCTGGAACGAACCAGTTCTCCAAGGAGCCCATGATGTTAGAAGCCAAGATCTGGGCAGTCAGTGCACTCATTGCTCCTGGACCATCCCTGCTTCTAGTCTGTCTTGATGAGAAGAATAAGGCACTAGATGGACATGTGCTAACCCATGAATATACACACCTGTTTTTATTTCTGTATCTATTTTTCTCTCTGTGTGTATCTTTTGAGACATAAGTCAATGTTGAGTGTGTCTAACACTAATCCAGCTGCTGAGGGTTCATTTCAGCCCACCTCCTCCTTATTTGTAGCTTTTTCCCAATAGTGAGACATTGCTGTAATTATTTGCAGCACATGGATTTATTTGTCCCTCTCTAGTATACAAATAATTTCAGAAATCCTAATCCTGCCTGTATGCAAAAACACATACATATAACAACTACAGTGCAGTGTGTGTGTGCAGTTCTTTTTACTTTAGCTTCACGATATTCAGTCAATCCCTTCCCAAAGTGTTTGGTAGTAATATTAGAAGATCACATGGCAGGTGTATGCTAATTTTTAAAAAGTCAAATGATTTCCCAAGGTGAGTGCACCATTTTGCATTTCCACCAGCAGTGTAGTTCCAATTGCTCTGCATTCTTTTCAGCACCTGGTGTTTCCAGATTTTTTTGGGCAAATTACTTAGTTTCTTTTTCTTCTCCGCAAAGTGGAGGTAATAATAGTGCCTCTCTTTTTCAGTTGTACCAGAGTTCAACGAATCCATATATGTAAAACACTCAGAATAGGGCTGTCAGATAAAAACAGGACAACCCAGTTAAATTTTAATGTTAGAAAAATATATTTTTAGCCTAAATACATTCCATATAATATTTGACATATCCTTATTCAAAAAATAGTTTATTCAAAATTTGATTTTAGCAAATAAAAATGTGGAAAGCCCTCTTAAATTTCATGTAAATGAGCATTTTTTTAATATAAATGTGCACAAAGATTATTTATCTGATGTTTTAGGAGCCTCATTTAGAGGCAACCCATCCTCAGGTCTCAGCGTAGCCCCTAGCAGATTGGAGCTTTGACAAAGGAATTTCCAAATATCCATGAAGGAGAATGAGGAAGAGATTCAGAAGTTCTTGGATGAGCTTGGACTGTCCCCTGGTAGGGTGTTCGTTTCCAGGGGAATATGTATGGAAGGTGAAGGTACAGCCAGAAGTGTGAACCAAACACTGCACACAGCTGGATCCGTGCTCACACAGCGGACACACCCGGGGAGCTGGCATCAGACCAAACAGCACCTTGCTGAGCCTTATCCCGACCTGTAACCCGGCAGACCGGCTTGGGGCCGGTTGGCTTGGAAGCAGAGTTGAGATACTGCTATTTTTACCGGGCAGATGACTTGGGAATTTTCTGAGGGTTTCCTCTCAAGTGACTTCCTTGGGGCTTTCTACTTGAAAGTAGGTCATTATCCTTTAGCATGAAAACGGCCAATGGAGACAAGTCTGAGCTAAGGAAAGTGCTTATAAATAAGGGTCTTCTGGACTGCAGGCAGGTGCTTAATTGATCGGAATAACCTGTAATTATATTTCCCCTTAAGTCTTTTTCAAAGACCAGGTAATAATAGCGAATACTGCCCTAGCACGAACCGCGTGGCAGATGTTTGAAGACTTTTTCACACGTTAACTCGTGAAATCCTCACAGTGTGCGGCAGGCATCATTGTCGTCCCTATTTTTCAGATGAGAAAGCTGAAGCCCAGAGCATGAGGCAATAGGCTCAATGCGACACAGCCAGCAAGCGGCAGGGACCCGAACCCGGGCCCCTCAGGCTCCGGAGTCCACGCTTCTCAAGCCACACTCTGATGTGGTGAGGCTCCACCTCACAGCTCTGTCCTCTAAAGGGGAATTAACATTTCACTTTCCTGGAATATGATGAGCACTCTTTTCTACCACTGGCCCAAGAAACGAGTTTTGCCTTTCCTTGTATTGTGAATTGGCCTCAGAGGCTGGTGTCAGATGTACAAAGCGAGTCAGTAGAAGAAACCCTCAGTGACCCCAACAACAGCTGCCCGCACAGCCCTGGGGGACAGTGGGAGAGAGGGGCTGGGAATGATCTGGGCAGAGGTCTCCAGACTCACGGAATGGGGGCTGTCGCTGATGGAACCCTGATGTCTCATTACAGGTGATAAATCTTCCTAATGGCATTTCAAACACATTGTTCTAAATTTAAATATTTAAATATTAATTTATTCTAATGCCACCCCAAGTGGATAATGAACAACACCATCCGCTGAATTAAAATGAGAAAAGAGAAACAGGCAAATCCTTGCAAATTCCCTTCTCTGGGAGTGAATCCAGGGGACAGTGAAAAACGTTCCGCGAAAACACATTTTAGTTGGGTAATGTGACACTGAGGATCCTAAAAAGTGTGGAGGACTTACATCTGTAGCTGTCAGCTGGGTTATACTGTCTTAGAAATGACCTTGTCCAGACAACCTGTGGGAAGACCCCCCCCTGGATTGTTAGGCATGAGCGGTGCAGGTCCGGCTGGGCCAGAGTTTGGTCGGGATGGAAAGAGGCTGCAGCTGAAACCGGTTTGGCTCAGTGGATAGAGCATCGGCCTGCGGACTGAAGGGTCCTGGGTTCGATTCGGTCAAGGGCATGTACCTTGGTTGTGGGCACAACCCTAATGGGGGGTGTGTGCAGGAGGCAGGCTGATCGATGTTTCTCTCTCATCGATGTTTCTAGCTTTCTATCCCTCTCCCTTGCTCTCTGTAAAAAATCAATAAAATATATTTTTCAAAAAAGAAAGAGGCTGCAGGGCTTGTCCCTAGCTGCTTCTCGGGGGCACAGGACCTTGCGATGTCAGAGGAGAACAACCCCAGTGATCACCATGCCTTCCTCCTGGCCCATTTTCCCCCTCTAGCACCATGTGACGATGCAGGTGGGTGGGGACCTTGCAGCTGACTCGGCACTTTCTTGCCACCCTCAGCTCTCTATGGCTTAAAACTTTCCCATGGGTTTGTGTCTCTGTACTTGACCTAAGACCTGCCAGCAGCTTCCAGTACCACCCACGTGGAAACGTGGGTTACTAATGCAAGCTGGCACGAGCAAGACACACGTGAGGAAAACTCGGATCCAAAAATAACTGGCCCTTACTTGGCATCTTGCCAATAATGTGTAGCACAGAATTGTAGGATTTTCGGGTGGAGACTGACTCTCTGGGGAAGCCACCTCCTCCAGGAACAAGCCCCCATGTCGGCAGAGGTATATCTGGTGGCGCCACCCCCTGGAAGGCAGCCAGGCGCCCTCCCTGGGCACTCAGGGCCTCCGCGCTCTCGTCCCAACCTTTGAATCACTGAAATGACTTCATCACAGGGTGGCATTCTCAGGGTGCAGAAGGGACACGTACAATTGGCTAATTGTGACTTTGACTTAGGGGAGTCACCTTCTCTGCTTTCTAACTCACCTTATTTTTTCTACCCCAAGTCGGAAGTCAGAGCCCCCTTTTGTGGCTTTTGTCTCTCCAGTGAAAGAGGTGAAACCCTCCGTATGGGTAGCCTAAGTCTGTCCCTCAGATCCAGATTGAACTGCTGACTGGCACTCAGACCTTCGATTGGTGGAGTCTCGGGACTTGCACAAGGGAATTTATACAAGTCCTCCTTTTCTTTGCACAGATGTTAGGCAGTGTTGGTGAGAAGCCATCCAGCCTCACTTTGCTCTAGAGCAGGTATTCTGGGTCCTTGCCGTGCATCAGAATCACCTGGGACACTTTAAATACACACACACACACACACACACACACACACACACACACACACCCCACTCCTGAATCAGCTGATCTGTGGTGAGGCCTGGGCACTGGCATAATTTCAATGTCCTCGGGTGAGTCACGTGTAGCTGGAGTGAGCCAGCTTGGCTAAGGAGTTCCTGATTGCTTCCTATTTGCATCGCCATATCCCTTCTGCTCCTGGCCTGGTCTAAGCCAGACTGTCTTCTCCCTCTCTTATCAGTGCCCATTTCCTAAGGCAGTGGTCGGCAAACTCATTAGTCAACAGAGCCAAATATCAACAGTATAACGATTGAAATTTTTTTTGAGCCGAAAACCAACTTCTATGCATAGGCCACGAAGTTTCAATTGCACTGTATGTGTGCACCCGCACATGGTATTTTGTGAAAGAGCCACACTCAAGGGGCCAAAGAGCCACATGTGGCTTGTGAGCTGCAGTTTGCCGACCACTGTCCTAAGGCTTGTGCTGGGGCTTCCAATGTCTCATGTTTGGTGCCTGATGGAAGCAGACTTTCTTCCAGGTTCCCTCTCCCTCCTTGCTAGCCACCAGCTCATCAGTTCAGTGGGAGTAAGTGAAAACCCAGGCGGTCTCACCCACATCTGGGACAGATCGTTGCTGTGATTCAATTCCATCAAGGCTTTCAAGGCACTTTCCTTGAGTGTGGAGTTGCTGGGCTGGTCCTGAGGTTACACAGATGAACAAGAACGTTCGGTTCTGCTTTCCAGGACCTTCACATCCAGAAGGAAAACAGAGAGCCCAGCACAGAATCGTGAGGCACCACGGGAGGGAGGGCGAGTGCCACAGAGTGCTCGGGCGGGTGATTGTGGAGCAGGATGTGTGCCTGGGAAACTGAGGAGGACCACCTGATTTTCTCTCACAGGAACTTTCTGTAGTAGATGGAACCCTGAATTTTCCCCTCAGCTTCAGATGTCAACAATTAAACTGGAAGAGGGAAAGAACAATGAGGATGATTCCTAAAATATACGTTTGCCTTCTTAGGCAAGTGCAAAGAGCAACTCCAAACGATTGACTTCGTTTATTTCAGTTGTTAGGCATGTCATCGCGATGCCATGGCCGTTGATATCCCATTGTACACCATAAGCAGCAGGCCTTCCCCACACGCCACATGTGTCTATAAAAAAATAAAATGTTTTCACTAAGGGGCAGCCCTGACCAACTTTAGAATCATTTTTCGTGAGAATTTTCAGCTGAAAATATTCAAGAACACCGAATTGTAAGTATTTTTATCATGTTCATTACAAATTAATTTTTTAAAATTAAGTTCAAAATATTGTGGCATGTGGGGATGGTTTGCGTTTCGGATGTGTGGTAGTTTAATTATCCTGATGGAGACAGCATATTGGATACACAGTTCTGTGATCTTCTGTCTCTATGAATATATATATTTATTTATATATTAATGTACGTAACCTACACACTAGGAGATGATACTTGCAATATTCATGTCTGATAAAGAGCTCATATCCAGCATATAAAAAAAGCACTCTTACAAATCAATAAGAAAAAAACAACCTAATAAAAAATTGGGGATCAGACCTGAAAGAACTCTTCCAAAGGAGAATTTCTAAATGTCTGAAGGCATGTGGAAAAGATCCGACATCTTCACTCATCAAGAAAAACAAAGTGAAATCATAATGACATGCCACTTTCCAGTCACGAGGCTGTCTAAAATTAGACAGACTGAGTGTCAGGTGTGGGCAAGCACAGGAAACAACTGGAATTCTTGTACATTGCTGATGACTTCATAACTTTGTGCAACCCTTTCAAAATGGGCACTAAAGCTGAACCAGCAACAACTCGATGACCTAGTAGTTCCTCTCCCAGGTAGATGCCTGGGCCAGTTCTCCATTTACTGTCTCCCAGGTTAACGCTTGTAGGCTGCTCTGAGAAAGTGGGTCTGGGCCCCTAAATAAATATATATATATGTTTTGGCAGCTGGTACTGAAGCTCAGTCGGTAGAGGCTGATGGTGAGACATTTCAGGAGAAGGAGTTTTGCTTCCTGGTCCTGATGTGCTTGCTCCTCGGGCTTCTGCAATGTGCTTCCCAGCCCAGCTCCTCTGCACAGCAGCCTCCCTGCCCGGCATTGCATCCAGGCCTATGGCTTCTCCATTTCTTGGCAACTGCAGGGCATGGTGTTCAGCAAGTCAGAACAGTAGTTACTTCTAGGGGTGGAATGACATTCATTAAGAAAGGGGCCAGGGATTTGGGGGCTGACATTTGAACTATTTATATCTTGATCAAAAGGAAGTTACATAAGTGTATATTTATGTAAAAAGCCATAAATTTGTGCACCGTATGTCTATTATCCTATATAATAAAGAGATAATATGCAAATTGACCATTACACCCTCACAAGATGGCTGCCTACAACCAGGCCGGCAGGGGGTTTAGTGAGGGATGACCAAACTACTGAACAGCAGGCTGTGTGGGGCGACCAGGTCAGCAGGAAGGGGCAGTTGGGGGCAACAAGGCCAGTGGGGAGGGGGAAGTTAGGGGCAACCAGGTTGGCGGGGGGGGAGGGGGGGCAGTAAGAAGCAATCAGGTCAGTGTTGGGGGTGGCGACAGGGGCAACCAGGTCAGCATGGGGGGTAGTTGGGGGCAACCAGGTCAGCAGGGTGGGGCATTAAGGGGTGACCCAGTGGCGGCGGTGGGAGGGAGGCAGTTAGGAGTGACCAGGCTGGCAGCAGGAGGCAGTTAGGAGTGATCAGGCCAGCAGGGGGCAGTTAAGGGTGATCAAGGCAGCCAGGCAGGCAGGTAAGCAATTCGGAGCCAGCAGTCCAGGGTTGTGAGAGGGATGTCAGACATCTTCCAAGGGGTCTTGGATGGAGAAGGTGCAGTCTGGGCTATAGGCAATCCTGTGCACGAATTTCATGCACCGGGCCTCTAGTACCTTAATAAAATAACAAGAACCTTACTAAAAAAGACATGTAAATACAAGGTCGTAAAAAAGGGCTGTGGGTCTGAGTTCTGTGGTCAAGATCTCCCCTTGCTGATTGGCCCCCTCTTTCCTGACAATGCTCGATAGACACGGAAGTGGCCTTTGTCAGGCGACCCCAGGCTGATGCTGTAAATCTGGTCCTGGAACCTCGGCAGCAATCAGCACAAGAAGATGAGGGAAGTGATGAGAAACCCGGTGGTTTCCTCATGGACTCGATCAGCTAGTGGTGCAAAAAGGAATTCCTCAGCCTTTCATTCCCACCAGGACACTTTCCGCCCACCCCGTGCTTTCGGAGGGTTTCCTTCTGAAGGCGTTTCAGATGAGTAATGGGGTGTTTTATTGGATACAGCTGCGGGTTTCACACAAGGAAAGCCAACGGAGGATGATTTTGAACTGAAATCCTGTCACAGTCGGTTGGCGCTGGCGCGATTTTTAAAAATAATGTCTTCTTGACTGCAGCGATGAAGACCCCAGGGGAGCTGGGGAAAGGGGAACTCGGAGCCAGTTTAGTAGCTGTGTGAAATCATCGCACTTCAGAATGGGGAGCAGAGAGGTGAGAGATGAAAACAGAAGCTCCCAGCTCCCTGCCTGCCTACTCTTTGTGGGCAGGAAGGAAAGGGGGAAAAGCTCAGCAGGGAAGGCGTCGCCAAGGTCCTGGGTCAGGTGAGCAGCTGTCAGAAGACAGAGACAACAGGCCCCCTTTGCACTCACCCGGAAGCAAAGCCACGGTTTGGAGAACTGGGGGTAAGATTCCCAGTCCTGGCCTCCGGCCACTCTCTTCAAAGAGCAAGTGTAACTGGGGCCCCGGAGTTAGCTCAGTATCTAGCAGAGAGCCTATGCACCATTGATTCGGGCGGAGAGGCAGATTAAAAGTCCTTTCTCCTTTCTCTAGACTCATGTAACCCTTTGGCTGTTATTTTCTCTCCACCCTTGTGCCAGTTGTCAGTGCATTGCCTTTCGGCTCCCAGCGCTCCCTTTTCTGTCCTGCTTTGTGGTCCTCTGGAGGGGGCCTCCTCGAGGTGCAGATGGCCTTCGACAGCGACGCAGTGTTTCACTCTACCAACAGAGGGTGCTGCAAAGCGTGGGGAGGGAGGGACGCTGTTGTCCCACCTGCTGCTGTTTCCCATGTCTTTTGGAGCAGTCGGGGTGCAGAGGGTCCCAGCAGTGTTCACCGCAATGGTGAGGGCTGGCGGGGCCCTGAGGTGAGCACCCTTTAGCAGCCTGTTTCTTTTCGGTGGCAGCAGCCACACCCTGTCTTCAAGGGCCTGCAGCTCAGCCTTGTGGGATCCCCATGTCTTCAAGCTCCTCATCGACTTTCCCTCATCCTAGGGAGGGTAGCTTCTGCGTCTAGTATTCCTTGCAGTTCTCTTTTATCCCTTTTAATAGTTAAACCTTTTGCCTCGTTAACAATTCTTTATACGAGATTTCCCCTGTTGGTGTTACTAATAGGGCTTGTCTCTTGACTGATCCCTAACAGATAGGACACTTGACCCCTCTGACTCTTTTCCTAGTTGTTTGCCTAGCACCCCCCCCCCCCCCCCCCCACACACACACCCAGGCTCAGTGCTTTGGCTCCTGGCGAAGCAGCCTCCCAGCGGGGGCATGTTGGACTGGCTGTGTTTCAGGGAATTCATTTTCAGATCCCAGACTCCCACTTCCACTCTTTCCTAACAAGATCGGCCTGAGAGCACACTGCAGGGGAGACCACAGGGGAAGGGTCTCCTCTCCAGCTCATCTTCCGCTTTTAATAGGAAGGCACACCTCTCGCTTCTCCGACTTCATGGTGCGTCTAAAGCTCTAATATATTTATGTTTTTTTTTCACTGTTCAAGGTTTATTTGGCATTTTAGTTGGTATGACACTTGGATAGTTGGCTGTATTATTTATTATGTAGACTTTTTACATTTTATGGCAATGTATACTAATCTGATACATACAGTACACAGAATAAGATCCTTTAGAAGAACAGTTAAGCACAAAACATGCAATATTGGATGTACAATGGATCCCAGGATGTGACTGGTTGGAGAAAAAGGAACCACAAGTTATGTAACACACAGTGAACACACATCTAGTCTGAAGGGCAACTGCAGTGTGAGCAACATTGGCAGTGGTGCCTTTGAGGAGGTGGAACTATTTCACACTAACCAGTTTAGGACTACACAAGATAAGGACCATCCAGCATCAGGATGCAGATGCTGGGTTTTATGAACCATTACTATCTCGATCTTTAAAAAACTGGTGTTCTCAGTCACAGATCAGGTAAAAAGGACAATATGCCATCTCCAGCTAAAATCCTGCTGTAGCCTAGACATTGAGATGGTATGACATCAGAAGACTTTAAAACTTCAGCTCTTTCTGGATCCCCCACAATGTATCTGCACTCTTCTTCAAACGGGCCTCTTCCTCAGGTGTCAGAGTCACCTTCACAACATCTGAGATTCCATTCTGTCCCAGGATGCAAGGAACACTAAGGAAGACGTCTTCTTTTATTCCATAGAGACCCTTAATCATGGTGGAAATTGGATGCACCCGCCTAAGATTCTTCATCATACTTTCTGCCAAATCTGCCACAGATAGGCCAATGGCCCAGGATGTATAGCCTTTCAGTTTGATTACCTCATAAGCACTGTCAACCACCTGCTTGTGAACTTGTTTCCACTGTTCCTTATCTGCATCACTGCCTAAATCAGGATGCAGATTCTTTAGGGAGACACCAGCAACATTCACTCCACTCCATACAGGCACTCTAGAGTCTCCATGCTCCCCAAGGACCCACCCATGACAGCTTAATGGATGAACTCCCAGCCTCTCCCCCATCAGGTATCGGAACCGGGCTGAATCCAGATTGCAACCACTTCCAATAACACGGTTTTTGGGAAAGCCACTTAACTTGCAAGCCACATAGGTCAAGATATCCACTGGATTGGAAACAACAAGCAATTTGCAGTTGGGACTGTATTTTACAATATTAGGAATGATGCATTTAAAGATGTTCACGTTACGCTGGACCAAATTAAGGCGGCTTTCTCCCTCTTGTTGACGAGCCCCAGCTGTGATAATAACCAGCTTGGAGTTTGCAGTCACACAGTAGTCTTTGCCAGAGACAATTTTTGGTGTTCTAAGGAAAAGGCTGCCATGTTGGAGATCCATCATTTCTCCCTTTAACTTGTCTTCCATGACATCAACAAGAGCAAGTTCATCTGCCAAGTCCTTCATTAAGATCCTGATGGCACAAGCCATGCCAACGGCACCAACCCCAACGACTGTAATCTTATTCTGGGGGCACTGTTCTTCCTTTAGAAGATTCATAATCAGCTGATCCTTGAGTGTTGACATTTTGGACTTGGAACCAAAAGGAACCGGGAATGCACAGGGGGTTGGCGTCAATGGCGCACGATGTAGGATCCGGACTTGGCGGCTGCAGCTCCGGGACCTATTTATGTTGTTTTGATTAACTTTCTTCTAATGATTTTAACAGTAACTCAGTCCAGGGAAACACTTTCAGCACCTAAAGGCTTAAGATTAGAGGAAATTAGAAAGTTATTTTGATTTATATTATGTTGCCGTTACATAGAATTATGCTAGGGTGATTAGAGATTTTCAAGTATGAAATATATTACAACAGAGTAAAATTTGGGAAATGGAATGGAAATATGAATTCAAGGAAGAAAGGAAATACTAAGTATTCTTACCATTAAAAGGTTAGTTTTTTTTTGTATTTTTAGGTTTGGGATGATGATAAATATAAAATTACTATGGTACCCCTATTCCTTTGGATACATATAAAAGCAAACAGTGACATTTTTTTTATTTCAAATTGTCAATATTGACTGCATATCAGAATTATACTCTTTGCAATTATTTACATGCAGGAAGAGAAACTTTTTATTTCATCCTTAAAGAGTTCAAGAGGATATGAAGTTTTCTAAAATTGTTTTTGAAGAAAGACATAGCTAAACAAAGTTGCCTCACTTATAAGAAACCATGAATGAATGAATGAAGTCTGATCAGGTGAGTAAGTGAATGAATGTGAATCAGTGACTGAAAGCAGGAAATCCCTCCTGGGATGCCTGAGAACATCCCATTTCACCGCTGAGTTTACCGCGCCCCTCTTGGGGGAGACGTGCATGTGGAAAATGGCAGAAACCAGCTGGCCCTCCTGGATATGGGAGCCCAGAACAGAAGCCGGGCAGATGGGGGCTGTCCTTTGTCTGTATTTTGAATGACCTGTGGCTGAATGAATGGCTTATAATAATGTATTTCTTGAATGCCTTGTGCATGACAAGGCCTTGTGTGCTGTAGCCTTTATTTTGTCATCTGTAAAATGGATTTAGAAATCCCTTAATGGGTGGCGGCTGGAACATTCATACACACTCTGACACAATAGAAAAATACTGTCTTTGCGGCAGAAGACCCGTGTGGACCGACTGGTTCTGCAGTACCTGGTTGCATGTCTGCATGAAATACCTACATGTCTGTACCTCGGGTCCTTGTTGGTGAAAAGCACGTGGAGGTAACTGTTTGGGAGCCTCATGAAATTGTTTATTTAAATGTGCTTATTAGCACTCAGCCGGTCCTCAGTAAATGTTTGCCCACGCTAAGGCTACAGCACTAGTTGGCAGTGAACTTTGGGCGTACCTACCTCTCCCTGCACTAAGGGCTGCCAGTTGCTCTGCCGTAAATTAAACTAGCAGGCCACCCAGGATGCACGCTGCCACAGGGCTTGACCACGTGAGGGCCTGCCCGCCCGATGCTGGTGCGGGGCACGTTTGATCGCTGCACGCACCTGGGTTTGCACGTCACTCCCACAGATGCAGCCTGTGTCAGCTTTAAAGGTGGCCTGGGCCTCGAGGCAGGCATGTTTACAGGCATGGTCAGAGTCGGTGGGAGTAGTCCATGTCGAGTATTAATGTAGGGTCAGTAAAACCATTCTGTGATATCTTTAAAATATAAAACGCAGGCAGCATAGCTCCATGCCAGAGTGGTTACCGAATCTGCTCTCTTGTAAATAAATGCACAGTACCGGCCGAGGTTCCAGCCAACTGCATTCAAACTGACTCCCCCCCTCTCCTCTCCACACACACACACACACACACACACACACACACACACACACACACACGGTGATTCCTGCACAGCCGTTGATGACAGATCCCTGTCACCAAGATGGTGGTAGTTCAGCTGGCACTTTATGAACTGAGAAAGTGAGTTGCTTGTACAACGTACCTGATAATAACATTATGAGGTTCTGCTCGTCCCTACAACGCATGAGTAAAAGAAAGCAGCTATGGTCCAGGGTCAGACCAGGTTAAGCAGCCTCAGAGCTGCCTCTACCCTCACACCACCCGTCTTTCAAATCAGGAGCGTGCACGGAGCTCTTCGAGCATTTCACGTAAGAGAGGTGAATTTTCAAATGAGCCTTTTTATGCTCTCTGCAGAACAAACCCTCAAGTCATATTTCTATAAAGATTAAGGATCTCGTTCCAGATCCCAATTAACTAAAGGAAATAACAACTGCAGGAGACACAGAGGAAAATCAAGTTCCTACCATGCACCAGACACCGGCTAGTCAACAGAGCCAAATACCAACAGTACAGCTATTGGAATTGCTTTTGCGAGCCAAATTTCTTAAACTTATACTTCTTCTAATGCCACTTCTTCAAAATAGACTCGCCCAGGCCGTGGTATTTTGTGGAAGAGCCACACTCAAGGGGCCAAAGAGCCGCATGTGGCTCGCGAGCCGCGGTTTGCCGACCACTGTCTTAGCCCATGCTTTATAAATAAAACCCCAAATAGGACATTTTTACTAATTTTTAGAAGAACAATTGTCCAGTTTCCAACTCATTGGGAGGAAAGAGGGGTGGCTCCCTGGGGCTTCCCACACAGGGGCCATCGCAGGAGAAGGGCGTCTGTGGGGAGGCCTGAGGCTCAGGGCAGGGGTCACGCCCTGGCTCTCCTGGGGCTGGCATGTCCACAGAAAGTGCCGCTGGCCTGGCCGAGGAGGAGGAAGCAGGCCCAGGCGGATGTGCCCTGGAGAAGCAGGTGCTTCCCGGCCCTGCCCCGCAGCTGTGGCCCCTGCGAGGAGCCAGACGCCACCCAGAGGGCTGGCAGCCGCCCTGCCAGGGCTCACAGCTGAGGAGACAGCAGGACAAGTGGCAGGCCAAGGAGATGGCCCCTCTGTCCCGCTGAAGGTGCAGAAATCAGCCCCCTTCTCTTAAGTTACACACAAAATGGAATTTCAAGTGAGGGGAGTGAAGGTCATGAGAAAAGGTTCCCCATTGTTCTCCCAGGGCTCCGAAATAAGCTGTGAGGACCCCACGGGGAGGTCTGTGCCGCCATGGCAGACCCGGGCGCCCCTCTGCTCATCAGGAGAGTAATGAGAGCAGGAAGGCCAGGTTTTCAGCCCCACTGCCCACCCCGCCCTGCTCCCTCCGGGGCCAAGCCTGCCGGCAGAAACAATGCCTTCTTTTCTCTCATGTAGGCCACTGGGTTACAAAGGAAGACGGATGTGACCCTGTGCTCCGTGTGGCTTTCCCCTGCCTGTGGACAGGTACCAGGAAATGCACCCCTTGTTGGGGGGGTCCAGTTGTCAGCTTAGGGGAGGGGCCACAGTGTCCCACTCACCCGGGAGAGTCCTAGGAGCCCATGGAACCCTGTCCGGGGTCCACTCTGGGCAGGGCACGGCTCATCCGCTGGTGTCCCTGGGCAAAATCGTTAGATCTCAGGGGAAAACAACAGAACAGCAAGTGTCCGGAAAGGGTTTCACTTCCTACCTGGCAGCAGGCCCGAGATGAAACCTGTTCCTCAGCCGCAGGTGGGGCTCCTGTAAGAGCACAATCCACCCCATTGTTCTGCCGGGGGCCCTGGCTTCTCGCAGGGGCGCTGTGAGTGGGCGAGGCAGAGCCCCCGGAGCTGAACTGGGGCTCAGGAGCTTGACTGGCGTCTGCAGAGCAAGGCCGGCATCTGGGATACTCCGGGGCTGTAATGTCAGAAAGCTTCCTGAAGGAGACAGCGAGTTTATAGTTTAGTTTTCCTTTTTCCTTTTTCCTTTTTTGAGGAAGTAAGTGAGAGTGGATTGATACACAGGCAGAGGCAACTGAAGTTAACACCATGGCTAGAGCCGGGCACACGGGGATAATAACCAACTGCTCTCATGCACTTTCCAGTTGCTTGCACGGTGCTGAGTGCTTCCTAGACGTCGTCTCATCCTGGAGATGGCCCCTGAGGGAGGGGCCGCCTCTCCGTCCCTTACGGAGAGGGCTCGGGACGGCAGAGCTGGGATTCAAACCACTACCTCCATGAGCTCCAGCCTCACCTCAGCCCTGAGCAGGGCTCCGTCTCATCACCGGGGCCCCTGGCTCTGCGCCGTCTCCTCCAGGACGGCCTCAGGTTGCAGGCCTCTGGCTACCCGCATCACACAGCTGTGTGTGTGTGTGTGTGTGTGTGTGTGTGACAGGTGTGTGTGTATGTGTGTGTGTATGTATGTGACAGGTGTGTGTTTATATGTGTGTGTGTGACAGGTGTGTGTGTATGTGTGTGACATGTGTGTGTGTTTATATATATGTGTGTGTGTATGTATGTGACAGGTGTGTGTGTTTATGTGTGTGTGTGTGTGTGACAGGTGTGTGTGTGTATGTGTGTGACAGGTGTGTGTGTGTATATGTGACAGGTGTGTGTTTATGTGTGTGTGTGTGTGTGTGACAGGTGTGTGTGTGTGTATGTGTGTGACATGTGTGTGTGTGAGACAGGTGTGTGTGTGTGTATGTATGTGACAGGTGTGTGTTTATGTGTGTGTCTGTGTGTGTGTGTGAGACAGGTGTGTGTGTGTGTATGTGTGTGACATGTGTGTGTGTGAGACAGGTGTGTGTGTGTGTATGTGTGTGACAGGTGTGTGTTTATGTGTGTGTCTGTGTGTGTGTGTGAGACAGGTGTGTGTGTGTGTATGTGTGTGACATGTGTGTGTGAGACAGGTGTGTGTGTGTGTATGTGTGTGACGTGTGTGTGTGAGACAGGTGTGTGTGTGTGTATGTGTGTGACATGTGTGTGTGTGTGGGGTCGGGCTGGAGAAATGGGGCTCAGTCAGCATCCTCCTGAGAGCCAGGTTACAGCGACAGCCTCCGCGTGGCCCAGGACGCTGGGAGGCCTCCCCTCCACCCTCCACTGGATGCCAGCTGCCGGTCAGCTCCTCTGGTCCGTTCAGCGGGGTGA
This sequence comes from Antrozous pallidus, assembly GCA_027563665.1. NCBI lineage: Eukaryota > Metazoa > Chordata > Mammalia > Chiroptera > Vespertilionidae > Antrozous > Antrozous pallidus. The sequence continues at coordinate 73,225,093 of CM050521.1, read as the reverse complement.
CCCTGGGACACATTCTGTCAACCACATTCATGGGGCTCCAGCCCAGTGGGCATGCTCTGTTGACTCTCAGGTGGGGGGGGTGAACAGGGACTGTGCGGTCATCTTGCCCTGGATGGGCTGCTGGGGCGTCCCTGGGCAAGCCCCCCGTGGAAGGGGTGAGGCCACAGTGCGGTAGGTGGCGTGGGACTGCAGTCCTTTTCAGTCCGGTGGGTGGGCCGGTCACTCCTGTGTGTTTTCATCAGGTGGGACACACTGCTTCTAGCTCTCAGCCCCGCCCCGGCGAGCTTTTCCTGCCGGACCCCTCCCGGTCTTTCATTTTCCCAGCTGCCCGGATGACGGTCACTGTGTCCTCCTCGCTGACTGTCTGTTCCCCGGGCCCGCACAGCTCCTGGCATCTAGGGGGCACTGAATTAACGCCTAGTCAGTGACTGAGTGAGTGAATGGTGATTGAATACTGGAATCAGTGAAGCAGATGTTGGGCCCTGGACCCTGGAGAACATCTGGGCATGTGAGGTCAGGTCCCGCAGGGAGCAGACCCGGAACAGGGTGACAGTGTAGGTTTGTGGGGGAAACATCTGTGAAAACGGAAAGAGGAAGAAGCAGGACCGGGCGGGAAGCCCACTGTGCAGCTCTGATCCTCTTGAAAGAGAGGGCGAGTGGGCCGGTTCGCAGGCCTGGCTTCCCCGGGGAATGTGTGGGCTCAGCTGGAGCCCCTCAGCCAAGGGCAAGTTCCCGAAGCTGCACCTGAGCTCTGAGCGCGCTCAGGGTGGAGGTTCCCGGGGTGTGGCAATGGCTATGGCTTCCCCTTCGTCCAGCAGTGTCTTCTCACCCAGGTTCTTCCATTTGGGGCACCCGTTCTCCATCGCCCCCACCTTCCTTCTGTCCTACGGCACCGAGTTCCCCACCCAGAGGCGGCACGCTCAGCACACCCACGTCCTCTCTGTCCCACCAGTTTCCAAAAGCTCCAACTCAGCCAGCCCCAACCTCCAGGGAGGTGCTCCTTCCGGGACCGTTTTCTCTCCTGATTCCACCTCGGACAGGAGCGCATTTCCTCACCGAGCGGCTGGTTATCCTGGTTATGGGGACCTCCTTCAACATTCGCAGTGGGGTCTCTGTTATCAGCTGGGGGGGGGGGGGGGGGGCTCGTTTGTTTTCTTCTCTGGCATCCTGGCAGCTGATGTGCTGAGTAAACAATTCTGTTTACCGGTTCTAACCCCAACCCCTTCAGCCATGCTGTGGATGTGAGCTGGTGTTAGGCACTTCCTCTCATTGCGGTCTTTTCACCATCACCGTTACAATGACTGCCCACCTCGGTGTGCTCATCTGTAAAAGGGGGTAATTAGAATGCGCCTCTCAGAGGTTAATGGGGATTAAACTAGTTACCCAGGGCCCGGCAGGTGGTGAGATAATTAAAGGGAGACTGAGTCAGGAACTCAAATCCTTGCTTCTAGGAAGTTCTTTCTGAAGGATGCCTGGGCAGTCAGGACAAAGGCAGCGTGAGCTAGGTGTAGGGTGACCTTGTTTCTTCTCTGGCCTCAGACGTGGCCTTGGAGATGGGGGAACTAGAATGAGGAAAACTACGGCTCTTGGAATTATTGGTGACGCTGTTTCAGCAGAGTGGTGGAGGCACCGAGCGTGCTCTTCAAAAAATGGATCCAGGAAGCATTTGAGATCTTGTCCTCCACATTCATCCATTTGGCTCAAACTCATAAAAAATGAATATGAAAGTAAAATGATTTTTAAAAAAGAGAAAATAACTTTGTTCATATACATAAATCAAAGTGTTTCAATAAATAATTTTCTACAAATGAAAATATACGCAAAATATGATAATATTGTACATATTGTACATATATACATATTGGTATGCTTTCATCACTTTCTCAGCCATAACTGCACCTTCAATAATAAGTCTTGCATTTTTGAAGAATGTACTTATTTCACTGTCTTTCTATTTTTAATTTTTAAAACAAAATGGAATGCTATATCACTTACAATTGCATTTAAATGATTCATAAACTTGAAATTGACCCTTCTCTACAGACCAAAATATTTTAATTGCAAAAATACTCTCCCTAGAGGTGCTGAATTATTTAGTAAGCTCGAAGCAAATGCAGCTAAATGGAAGATATTCTCAATTCTAGTTTTTTTTGAATTGGCCTGTGTTAATATTTCAGCCCAGATAATTTTACAAGGCATGCCTTCTGCTCCCATTGAGAGCATCTTTGTTCAACAAATATTTTTATAAAGCCCGAATTGTCAATTAATAATTTCTCACTATTTGTGATTCTTTTGAATGTTACACGAAGATTGGGTCTTGTCAAATTGCAGATCTTTTCAATTATATTCCATTTCAGTGCAGAATATAAATTGATCCAATTAAAGACGAAGCTTCATCCAAAGACCCTCCCTCCCCATGCGTCCAGATGTAGTAAACTTCTGAGGTGTAAAGCTCCTCCCCCCGCCCCTCTCCCCCCCCCCCCCTTTGGAAGAAACAATTCCGATGTGTCGCAATGTAAGCTTGTTTTAAATCATTGCAATCACCTGAATTATTACTGTGCTCCATTTACTGAATAATTTATTAAAATGTTCAAATTGATTGCCATCAAAATGTAACCAACATTTAAAGAATTATTTCAGGACACGTAAGTGGATTTACAAAGTAGTTATTTGAAGGCTCGAAGGTTTTGAAAATTGGATTGCTGGTGGGCAGCGGAGGAAGGAAGACAATGCTGCCCCGCGGAAGCTTTTGGTGTTGACACACGGGGTTGGCTTGTTCAGAGAGGGGTGACTGGAGACGCAATATAAGCTCTGCCTCAAGAATTTTGTACGTTACTTTGTTTGTATGTAGGAGCAGGTGTCATTTCTGACAATGACAGTTTCCATTTCCTTGGGTGGGCGATCACAGTTGTTAGGATATGGTCATGAACTACAAAAAATATTTGTTCAACAAATATTTTTATAAAGCCCGAATTGTCAAATAACTTCTCACTATTTGTGATTCTTTGGAATGTTACACGAAGATTGGGTCTTGTCAAATTGCAGACCTTTTCAATTATATTCCATTTCAGTGCAGAATATAAATTGATCCGATTAAAGAGGAAGCTTCATCCAAAGACCCTCCCTCCCCATGCATCCAGATGTAGTAAACCTCTGAGGTGTAAACCTCCCGCCCCCCCTCGCCGTGCTCCCAGCAGTTTCCGAGTACATTCCGTCCCGTAGCTTTCTTCATTTGGTAAGAACATTGTTTTCCATGAACCTAAGCATCCCTCACCATTTCTATTCCTGTGATGACTGCAAAGTCACATCTTATCTTCAGCGCTGAACTTTTGAACTGAATTTACAACAGTATTCCCAACCATGTCAGAGAATACACTTCCAGCAATTTAACTTTGACTTCAGGATATGTGTGTGTGTGTGTGGTGGGGGGAGGGACAATTCCACCATCATTGGCAATAACCAGTCCTCTATTGGAAGTGTCTGAGAATGCTTATGTAAAGGGTTTCATGCCTCTCTTATTTTGCTAATGTCACCAACACACAGACAGCACTCAGTTCACTTTCTGTATGTACAGACTCGATATAAAAATGGGCGAAGCAAACTGAGGAGAGCAGTCCTTTGAACTAAATGAAAAGCCATGCGCCACAGGGCGATGCATCAACACTCGTACGTCCTGCAGCTGGGGCTGCACGTGTGACACGGCCATTCCGGAGCACAGCCTGCATAAAATAGTTCCATTTTTGAAGTAGGGGCTGGAACTCCTTCAGAACACTGGTGTGTGGTTTTCACATGGTCAGTGATGTCCCCGATGGTGGATGGTAAATGTCACCAAAGGATTTGCACAGGTTAGATATGTATCAACTTTCATCATATATGGAGATTCAAAACTTGGCTTTTCATTTAGCATGCACATTTTTTGTTCACTTGCTGCTGAAAACATTTACTGCCAAATTACAAAGCGTTACCATATTATATGGTAAAATAGACAGTTGTACTTTTACGCCATATCATAAATGAAAAGCTCCTCCCTCAAGCATATTCAGATGGCTCATCGGGCACTTTGCTGCAGGACCTCTCAGTCTCGAACTCCCACATACTCGACACAGGCATCTCACTCCCTTATTTTCCAGACTACGCTAACTGGAGGCCATAGCACTGGCCAAAACACACCTGGCTGGTACCCCACAGGGCCAGCAGGCACAGGGGTGCCAAATACATCCCATCACCTTCCAGTGTACATATATATTCAGTCAGCAGCTGTCCTTGAAAGGGAGGTGTGTGTTATCCCCTGTCCAGGAGGAGCTCGGGAAAGGGAGAGGTGCTTGCCGATCCTGTTTCACACTGAAGCGGGGCATTCCGGTGACAGCCCGGCTCTGATATTTGCAGGCCAGGCTCCGATGGAAGCTGGAAGGACAAAGGACATCTACCAAACTCGGCCCAGCTGATTTTAACGCAGCCCTCCCTGACTGTTTTACAGAAAAATAGAGCACCTGGGACAAATGCTAAATGCTTCACGGGACGCCAGACACGCGCTGGTGCTGCTCCCGGTGAGCAGACGCGTTATCTCCCAGGCTGTGAGGTAAGCGGCATGCCTTGGGGACGGATACCCACCGCAGGGGAGGGCAGAGCAGGTTTCTCCAGTAGGTTGGGAGTCGGCAGGTCAAGTATGAAAAGCGTTTGGAAAATAAGAGCTCTGTGTAAGCCTTCTGTTTTTCTCAGGTATCACAAAAATCCTCGAGGTGGATAATATTGCTCTGGGTTTACACACAAGGGGACGAGGCTGAGAGGGGTTAAGGAATTTGCCGAGGGCCCACCTAGGACCCAGAGAGGCTGGGATGCAGGCAGAGGCCTGTGCCTCCAGCCCAGAGGCCGTTCCCCGCAGGCCCGCCAGGCAGGTCTGTGCGGACAGTGGCTCAGCACGGAGGCGTGTGCACACTGGGGAACTGCAACAACGCTTTGGCAGAAACGGGGGGCGGGGGGGGGGGTCTGCTGACAGGGCTGCTGGGGGGAGGCGGGGCCAGCCTGTGACAGGCTTGGGCTGCCCGGCTAACTTGAATCTGGTGTTTGCAAAGAGCCTAGTGCAGTGGTCGGCAAACTCATTAGTCAACAGAGCCAAATATCAACACTACAACGATTGAAATTTCTTTGGAGAGCCACGTTTTTTAAACTTGAACTTCTTCTAATGCCACTTCCCCAAAATAGTCTCACCCAGGCCATAAGCTGACTTCTGCGCACGGGCCACGAAGTTTCAATTGCACTGTATGTGCGCGCCCACACGTGGTATCTTGTGGAAGAGCCACACTCATGGGGCCAAAAAGCCGCATGTGGTTCGCGAGCCGCAGTTTGTCGACCACTGGCCTAGTGAAACCCTCTTCTCCATGAAGATCTCCAGGTGACACACCTGCGTTGCCCACCACTCTGCCCCTTCTCCCCTCCCCTCTGCTCCCCGCCTCCCACCTGTGCTGCTTATTCTTCACAGGTGGCGTTAGCTGTGGCGGCTAAGGGACATGCAGTTTAGTGCTTCACTGAATACTGCCTCGCATAGTTTTTGTTTAGTCTCTTAAGCAAAAACTTCAGGTTTCTTAAGGCAGAGATTGATGCCTTACACACACTACCGGTTTCTTAACACCCCCTCTTGGTGCTGAGCCCACAGGAAGTGTTCAGAAGAGCATTTGTTGGTGAAGGAGGCTTGTCAGTAAATAGCTTTGGATCGCGTTTCGTTGATTTCTCTAACACAGTCCTGTTTCGCCTTCACGAAGTTGGTATTTTTGAGAAAGGGGTCACCAGGCGTTTTGTTGCGCAAACATCGCGGAGTGCGCTCGCACCAGCCTCGACGGTGTCCCCGCCGCGGAGACTGTGGTGGTGGCGCTTGCCCGGGACTGGCTGCGCCGTGGTGGTTTGTGCCGGCGTCACCGCAGGCCCGGGAGGAATGTGCTGTGCCATGACCTTCCGGCGTCGATGACCTCACCGAGCAATCGGAATGTCTAGCTCTGTGACCATCTTATGGGGCCACCATCACACAGAGAACTTGGACCTGCGTCTGAACCTGCTTTAGTTCTGCTCTGTGCCGTCACCCCAGACCGATTCTTTGGTGCTCTGGCCTGGGCTTCCTCTTTAGTTGCTGAGCCTTGTGTTATGGCTGCATCCTCCACCTTCTTTTCTGCCTCATCTGAGTACCAGGCTCATGTCCTTCCTGACATTGACGGTCCATGAACCCAGAGGGACAGGCATTTGACCCATTAATGCCTTACCAGCCACCCCCATTGATGTCTTCCTTGATTTTAAATCTCCATAGATTGACCTTCAGTCATTTTGAGAAATCATTTTAAAATTCAGTTCCTTCAACCCACGAGTCATGTTCAAGTCCTCAGTAGCCACATGGCTAATGGCTTCCCTATTAACACACAGTTAGAGCCTTTCATCACCACAGTTGGCTCTGCTGGAACGAGGCAATTGATTTGGGGCTAGAGTGCTAAATAAATTAACAAATTCTGTAGCCAAAACTGAGCAGTAGAAAACAAAGTTTTGATAAACGGTTCTTATTCTGGCTTATTTAGTATCTCTCTCTATATAAAAGCCTAAGCAACTGTTCCAGGGGAGCGACTGGAACGACCGGTTGCTATGATGTGCACTGACCACCGGGGGACAGAAGCTCAATGCAGGAGCTGCCCCCAGGTGGTCAGGGCACTCCCACAGGGGGAGTGCAGCTCAGCCAGAAACTGGGTTCGTGGCTGACAGCACTGCTGCAGCAGCGGGAGCTTCTTCTGACTCCACAGCAGCGCTACCAAGCAGCAGCAGCTGGTGCAGCAAGCAGGCTGGGATGAGTACGAGCGGTGGAGCACCCGGCCCCCGTTTGGGCTCCTCCCCGGCCACCTGCCGCTTGGTGAACTGCTACATTGCCCGAGAGGTCCCGGACTGTGAGGACTGTGAGGAGAAAGAAAATTAATACCTGGCTGCATTAGAGAGAAAATACAAAAAATCAAACAAAAAAACAAAGGCAGAGAACATCTTAAAAGTAGTCAGAAGAAAACCAGGAGTCGGACCTCCTCTGAGGGGGTCCCAGATTGCAAGAGGACTCAGGCCAGGCTGAGGGACCGCCCCCTCACGTGCGTGATTTTGTGCATGAGGCCTCTAGTTTGTCATAATATTCATAGAATTCCTAGGAGGTAACATTACTTCCATAACTATTTGTTTCAGTATCTATGTCTTTTCAACAAATCTGTGAGCACTTTCAGAACAGGGCACATGTTCCATATTTCTGTCTGCCGGGCTCGAATTTGTGTCAAAAACTATTTGGAGAATGAATAAACAAATGCTTAGAAACATCATTTCATTTTCTCTATTGATAGCTATCACTATTAGTCTCACAGATTATAACCTGAGATGCACCAGTTTTTTTTTTAAACCTATTCTTAGTATTGTTTTTATGCTGCATATTCTGAGACTATGAAAGAAAAAGTTCAAGAATGACATACAAATTTATTTGAAAATATGAAAAATCTATGGTGGGGTCCAGAGAAGGAAAAGATCCCCAGCGAGCCAGGTGGGATCAGTGGAGGTCTCACAGTGGGGGAAACATGACCCTCATTTGCCTTTTCTGGGGAGCTGGCAGGAGCAGGAATGGGCCATCATGAGTTTTGGTGGCCACAGGTGCCCTGTTCCCTGTTAAGGAAGCTGGCTTGAAAACCATGAAAAGTCAGCTTCCTGTCTCCTTTCTTTCCCTCTGCCAGGGCCTCTGATGCTTATCTGGGCTCTGCAGAGCTGGGAGTGAGGTCATCCGGGAAGTCAAATCCCTTTGATACAATTATCTCTGCATCCTCTGCCCTTTGTTCTCCTGGAGAATGACGAGTGACCCTCATGCTTCTTACGTGGTTGGAACAGCTGTTGGGAGGCGGAATGCCAGGTGCAGGCTTCTGTGTGGCTGTGCATGTCCTTCCCAGCTGCCAGGATGGGGCCACAGACATAGATGGCTCCCCCAGTAAAGCTGCAGAGGAGAGGGGAGGGGAGGGAAGGGAAGAGGAGGGGAGGGGAGGAGAGAGAAGGAGAGGGGAGGGGAGAGAGGAGGCTTTGAAGGGAACTCTCTCTCTCACACACACATGCACACATGTATACACACACACAGCTGTCCTGACAAAGCCAGCAGTTTTTCCATTCCTCCTGGTTGGCAATCATTAGACGTGTTCTAAGGGCTCACTCTTTCCTGAACGGGGAGGGGGGTGGGGACCTTTTGGATTGAAATTTTCATAGTCCTGAGCCCATCTCTACACGTGTTTCAATAGATGCTTCCCTAGTGTATGTGGACACCTTACAGCATTTCTACCCAGGAGGAATTCTGTGTCCCAGCCTTCCCAAAGTGCCACAACTTGCACCCGTTTCCTATATAAACTCACCTCCTAAAACATGTGCGGCCTAGCCTGTCTTGTGGAGCTTAGTGATGATGGAGGAACCTCCAGGCATTGCTGAACTCATCAAATAACCAGGAGATTTGTAAAGTGAGCATTTCTTGTGGAATAACTCAGTCACTGAGGTCTTTTATCCCGAGAGGCCCTGTCCACTCACTCTCTCTCCCGTTTCTCTAGTTCATGTTCTTGTTGATTATTGAAATGTGCTGTGAGCAATCAGGCAACCTTTGCTGGCAGAAACAGCAGATCTGAGATCTTAGAATTTTTCTGCCTGGAGTTGAGCTCGTGAAGCAACTGGAAGTCCTCCGTGTGTGGGTGTGTGTGTGTGTAAAGGCTTCATTGTTCATACCATCAGTAATCCATAGCAGAATAATGAGCGAGAATAGCAGCCTGCCTGTTAGCCACCACTGAAGGAAGGCTTCCTGTTTCCCGTTGGTGCGGGAAGGGGGCAGGAGTGGTGCTGACAGAGGGCATTGGCTGCTCGGGCTGCCTGGTATCCCTCCTCCCTTTCTCCTGTAACATCTCCCAGTCTTCATTCAGATACTGTGCTAGTCAAGGAAGGAGCCAGAGGGCATAGCCTCAGGGTCTCACAAAGGGGCTGGTGACAGAGGTGGGTGGGACAGGGATCAAGAGAGGGCAGAGGAGACAGAAGTTGGCACAGCAGAGAGCCATACCACTTCCGGGCCTGCTTGGACCAGGGCCTGGCCAGAGCTGGAGCTGGGAAGGCTGGGGACCGCCCAACATGATCTGTCTCTCGAACACAGCCGCTGTCAGAAGCGCAGCAAGGCAAGGAGCAAGCCAGGGAGACCATTACCCCACCCTCTCTCATCCCAGCATGAAATCCACCTAGAGGCCAAAGAGCACATATGTTGAGTGATGTAGGCTGCAGTTCGCCCCGAGGGTCTAGAACAGAGAAGAGAGAATGGATGGGGGCGAGGGTCAAACAGCACAGGTATCATGCCTCTGCCACCAGCCCCAGCCCGTGGGCACTGGGACAGGAGACTTCACTCCAAAACCTCAGCCTTGGGCTCTGATGATCCAACTCCCATGCAGCAGATATATCACATTTTGTTCATTCATTCGTTCATTGATGGGCATTTGGGTTGTTGCTACCTTTTTTGACTATTATGAATAAGTCTGCAATGAACATCCACATAAAAGTCTTTGTGTGACACTCATTCTTACTTTTCTTACATATATGCCTAGGAGTGGAATGGGTGGGTCATATAGCGAATTTATGCCTAACTTTTTAAGAAACAGGTAATGATTTTTCTTATAAGTACCGCGCGCTAACCGATTGCGCCACTGGAGCTCCCCAGCTAATGATTTTTCAAAGTGGCCGTGCATTTTGCATTCTCTCCAGCAATGTTTCGGCTTTTCCACATGCTTGCCAGCACTTGTCATAGTCATCACAGTCTTGTTACGCTACGCTTCTTCACTCGTCTCTCTTTTGTTCTGCTCTATAGGATAAGGTAAGGATTTAAAATAATTTCTCCTTAACCATTTATTTGTCATGTCTCTTTATTATATTACATTTATATTTAAATGAAATATTTTATCATCTTTTCCTCCCAATATATCCTTTTCATAATCTTCCACATAAAACTTCATCTTTTCCCTTCTCAAACAAAGCTGAGCACTTACCTCCCTGAAACTTGGCCACATGAAATGCTAGAATAAACTAATGTGGCAATGTAAAGGATTGATGACGGCTTTAAACTTTTTTAAAGTAATGGGATAAAAATATTTTTTAAAATACTGCAAATGAGTATGTTTATCCTCAATGTATTCACCTTGAGTGTCCTGATGAAGTTATCCCTCGAGCCCTCTTGGGGACTGTTCTTTCAAAATCGCCCTGCAGAGTGTGTGGCATATTCCTCTGGCTCTCCTTAGAGGTGGCTGTCTGTGGCAGGTGGAGTTTATTTTTAGAAAGGGTATAAAGTCATTTAGAACCAAACATATCCAGTAAGGTAAGTCATTAAATTGAACCAGAAATATGGACCGCATCATAACACACACTTGTGTGCGTACACACACACACACACAGAGGGTTGCTTTTTCTGTGTGCTTCCTAGATTAAACCAGAAAACAACTCTAACCATAGGGCTATTACTATTTTTGAGTGAAAGTTAAACAGGAAAACAACTTTCTATAGGTAATAGCATTAAAGATAAAAACGTTCATCTAGATGTTCAAGTTCTCACCTATTTGTTGAAAAGTTTATCCTATGATTTGATGCCATTTAATTTCAAAGTTAACCTTGATAATCCCAGATTCAAAGTTTGGCCCACACTGAAATGTTTCTTTGGGAAGTTCTAATCACAACATCGGGGCATATTGGAAGAAGAGGTCTGTACTTCGCTTCTAAGCTCCCTCAAACATGTCATGAGCTTCTAGTCTTGGCCGTGGTGTCTAACTCGATGAATATCAAGCATATCTACGCTTCTTGTGGGCTTCCTCAGAATGCTAATGATCTCATTTCTTGCAAAAATTCTTGGAAAAATCTTTTCGCTTTTGATTACTAGGCTTCCTCCCACCGTGTCTGTATTCAGAAAGAATGCTGACAGCACCCAAGCCCCCCTGAAGCTGAAAAGTAAACTCTCAGAACTGAATGTGAACATGAACAGAACTGCCTAGCTGTGGTGTGAAGCTGATGGAGAGAAACTTCAAACGTCCAACTCTACAGCCTTATAGACAGAATGTGGTCAGAACAGCCTAGATCACAAGCTCTTTGCTGTGCTGTGTGGCTGAGGACACCTCCCTAGGCCTCAGTTTCCTCAACTGCAAAATGGCCACCAAGTGAAAAGCATTTGTCTCTTGGGGGTAGCGAATTATAATGTAATGACACTTGGCACAGTGTGTGGCACAGAACAATATAAGCATTCAAATGATGGGAACTCGTATTGCTGTCTTTATCATCAGTCATCATCATCATCCTCGTGCCTCCCTCAGCTCCCACCAGAGCCTGTTTAATGAGAGCACAGTAAGTGGTACCTCATATTACTATCATCCTTGTCATAACTTAGCACAGAGCCTGGCATACAGCCAGTATTCTATAAATGAATATTAAATGATTTTATTCATTTTATTATTATTTTAAAAATATATTTTATTGATTTTTTTTTTACAGAGAGGAAGGGAGAGGGATAGAAAGTCAGAAACAATCGATGAGATAGAAACATCGATCAGCTGCCTCTTGCACAACCCCTACTGGGGATGTGCCCTCAACCAAGGTACATGCCCTTGACTGGAATCGAACCTGGGACCTTTCAGTCCGCAGGCCGATGCTCTATCCACTGAACCAAACCGATTTCGGCAGAATATTAAATGATTTTTAAAAGTCCACTTTAACAATGTGGTTGCCAGACATAATTCATACTGGGTATTCAGAAAAATGGTATTTAACATCATTTTTTAATTAATCAAAATCTTCCTATTTTTCTACTATGTGCTGTGGGAGGGAGACAGTAGAGTGTGGTTGTTATAAGCACACATGCTAGAGCTGGACCACCTGGACTCAAATCCCAGTTGGGTTCTTACTTGCCAGGTGACCTAGAACAAGTTATCTACTCTCTCCATGCCTCAGTTTCTTCATCTGTGAAATGATAGTGCTTTCTGATAGGGATTTGAGAGTTTATACATGTAAGTGATTAGAACTGACAAGAGTAAAGACCCCATGGGTATGTACCAGGGAAAGAAGGGATTTTCAAAAGGTTTAAGGCAGAGCCCTCTCCTCAGAGACACTCTCCAGTTCTCAAAGACCCACATATGCCAACAAAACAAGCATGAAAAAAGCCAATCATATATGAAAAATTGAGGATAGAAAGAAGTTTCTCAGTACATGTTTAACAACCAAGTCTCTGATGGAAAAAGCCCCAATTTATAGCTTTTCCAATTACTGTGGTGTAAATATTCCTATCGTGGCCAATCTCAAGCCACCATATAACATTGCTGAAGGGGACACTGGGGAGAGAAGCACCCAATAAGTTCTTACAAATTGATGTGAGGGCCTCAGGACACTATTGGGGTCAGGATTCCAGAGGAGAACTCCACATATTGATGATGTGGACTGAGTGTATACACTGGAGAGTTTTTCCAATTTGGGGGACAAGATAGGCCAGAGACAGAGGCTACCTTTTTTTTTTTTTAACATGACCAACTGCTTTAAAGAAATCCCCTTATTAGCTAATCCCTAAATTCTTCCAGTAAGTCAGTTTTTTGACCATTCAATACTCCACCTTGAGATTGCCAGTGTGTATGAGTTTGCTGATTTTGAGAGTGAGGTAGGAGAGGGATGGGACCCTCATTGTCCATGTAGTCTTTAAAAAATATATATATATTTCATTGATTTTTCACAGAGAGGAAGGGAGAAGGATAGAAAGTCAGAAACATCAATGAGAGAGAAACATCAATCAGCTGCCTCTTGCACACCTCCTACTGGGGATGTGCCTGCAGCCAAGGTACATGCCCTTGATTGGATTAGAACCTGGGACCTTTCATTCCTCAGGCTGACGCTCTATCCACTGAGCCAAACCAGTTTCGGCTGTCCAAGGAGTCTTATTCAGGAATCTCAGGAAGAATGACCACACTAGCATCCTAGGCCCATATTCCTGGGGGGCATTAAGAAAGCACTTAAACTGCAATTTTTGTATGTTTACATGGGTAAAATAACATGGTGGTAGCCATGACTTCTGTACAACGATGACTTCCGGCTGCCTGCCTTCCAGGTGCATGATAGGACTAACATCCTGACCACTGACTACACCAGTGACCTATGAGAGGATGAGGGTGCTCTTGAGCACGACATCCAATTGCTAGCGCAGAAGAGCCACGTTCCAGGTGATGGCTGCTTGGTGGGTCCCAGGTGAGCCAGGAGAGAGCCAGAATAAATTCGCGTTTGTTGTGTTGATTCCCTGACGTTCTTCATGGAGCACCACATGTCCTATCCTGATACAGGGGTCAGACATGAGATGCGGATGCAGCTATGCAAGTTGGATGGAAATACTCAGACAACATTGAAGCACCCAAAAAGCACCTGGCACCTCTAAGTTAGCAGATGGGTGGGACAATTTGAGCAAACTCATTCTTGGAAACTTACTTGCAATTAAAATAGAAACTGAACTCTAAGGAACTACCTCTGATATCAGGTCTACACCATGGGCCAAATTTGTTGTGAGTTTCCTGGCTCCAGGCTGGAGAGCAGTCATCTGCAAGCCTTGGGGTTCAGGTTTCCAAAAGCGTTAGTGAGGAGGCGAAGAGGTTTAATTGTTTAGGAACAGGAGAGTGCCCATTAACAACGGACCTTCTTGGGTAAGGAGTAACGGTAAGAGTGGCAATTTCTTGAGGGCCTGTCCACCTTCTTATAAAATGCGTCTATCCCCTGCACTTCCTTGCCCTTTACACAGAGTGAGAGCTTGTCCAAGGTCTTACAGGAAGAAAGCGTGGGAGTGGCATCCGACCAGGTCTGTTGTTAACTCTGCTCAGGCAGGTTTTCCAAGAAGGACATCCTGAGACAAGGATCCAAGGGCAAGGAGTGTAAAAACCAGTGGAAAATAATTCAAGAATGGGAAGGCAGTCAATGAAGGATGCATTATTGTATCAGCTACTTTGACGGGAACTGTGATTTAATCCCCCGGAGAGAACGTACAGAACTCATGCCCCAGATTCATCACGCTCAAAGGCTGATGGAGCTGGGGTTTATACACCAGCACCTGAGAGTCATTGGCAGTGTGCTTTCCCCGGGGAAACAGTGGCCTGCTGTCATTTGGGAACCAAAGTCCCCAGGTGCAGAGATGCAGAAGCTGGCAAGTGGAAGCATCTGGAGCCCATGAATGCCCATGGATTATGGATGGTGATATGACAGCAGTTGCTCCAGGCGTCTCTGCACTGCAACACCCTGCTTACCCTGTGGGTCCCTGAGGCCTGGTGGGCTCCTGGGCATATCCTCCTAACAACCCCCTTGGGCCCCTCTAGTGTCAGGGGGAAACCCCATGGCCCCAAAGGGTTTATCTAGAGGCCATATGGTACCTGGTGAGTAGAAGAGACAGCTCTGGGATGAAACTACTTTAAATGGAGAGAATGGCATCCACTTGCTAGGGGGCTGTAAGAATTTAATGAGAACAGTGTCTCATGCAATATATATTTAGCCATGATGGTGTTGAGAACTGTGTTGGGCAGGGCAGGATGAAGGGAATTAAAACAGGAAGAGGAGGGAGAGAAGGTCGGAGGAGGAATTAAAGAACGGAGAGATGGAAAGCTCTTGTCACAGTGTGTCATTCGCATGGGCTGTTGTCTTTCCTCTCCTCCAGGTTTGGGGTGATATACTTCCTTATCAACTAGACAGTCTGGAATAGCTTTCTGCAACGCCGCCTGCTCCACTTCTGCTCCAGGTTCCATTCCCAATGTAACACGGATGAAATGATGAGACAAACAACCTGGGGCTGGAACCCGGCTTCAGAGCAGCCTGGACGGCTTTCCCACTATCCTCGGTGGAGCCTGGGGCTCAGAATCTCACATTTGCTTACGTCAGCGATTCTCAACCGTGTGCTGTGAGAATTTCTAAGCATGCGATGCCCGTCTAGTCAGGGACACTGGCCTCTTTTCCCTTAGGTTGTCACAACTGTAGCCATCCAATGTGAATGAAAAAATATATACCTTTTTTTTATCAGATGGGCAAAAAATATATTTTTTGGTGTGCTGCAGAATTCCAGTAATTAGCTTATGTGTGCCATGAGATGAAGGAGCTTGAAAATCACTGGCTTATGTGCTAATTAATGCCAGTTTAGGGTGTCCTGGAAGCAAGTGTGTGTGTTTAAATTGTAAGATATATGTGATTTTAGATATTCTGGGAAATAGTTGTTCTTGGTCAGAATGAATGGCAGTCGTCCACCTTTTCCTATTTTCACTGCCAGCTGGAGGGGAAACGCAATGGCTCAAATCGCAGAGCAGGTGCTTCAGATTGGATCTAAGGGGAAATTTCTTTTCAGATGGATTTGGTAAACCCTGCCATGGACTGTCAAGGGAAATTTTGAAGCGTCTTTCTCTGGGAGCTTTAGAAATAGAATGGATGCTCATCTGCCCAAGAGCTGAAGTGCAGTCCTCTCTGGGACTGGCGAGATGGGTTGGCTTCCGTGGGGGCAGCAGAGAAAGGAGATCTTCTTTCACTTTTCAGAGCATTTCGGCGTTCCTGAGTTTATCTGATTTTAAAAGTCACAAATGTTTAATATTTAAAATTCAGAGGACACAGAAAAAATGTGAAAACGTAGAACTCAAGCACAATTTTATAACCCAGAGGTAACAAAAATTATATATATATTTCAGACTTTTTACACATTGCACAGAGCCTCCAAAAGATTATATCCTACATGCATGCTCTTGTCCTCTAGCTTTCATACTTAGTGGACTCCTTTCCATGTTGATAAATTTGGCTTTATATCATTTTTTGGAGCCAAAGATTATTCCATGATATGCATGTAGCTTGAATTATTTAACCAATTTTCTACTGTGGAGGTTTAGGTTGTTTTCCCTGAAATCCTTGTACATATGTCCTTGCAGCATTGTCCAATTATTTCTTAAGAATAAATTCCCAGAAATAAAGTGGCTGTGTTAAGGGCATGTCTGTTTAGTTTTTTTAACCTATTGCTGAATTCCCCTCCAGAAAGGTCATATCCATTTACATGAGCATCAGTGATGGTTGAGAGAGTCTGGTTCCCTTTTTCTAAGTTCCATTGGCTACTGTCCATGTTCACTGGTTCGTCTCAGTATTTTAGTATGCAGTTGTTTGAGCCCTAGAAAGATTGAGGTTTTCAGGTACTTATATGTTGTTACTTGCCTTTTGTTACTTGTGTTTCTTTATCCATTTTTTTTTCTATTGGGGGCCTAGATAGAGATAGATAGACAGATAGATATAGAGATCCATATGGGTGGATTATCTCTATATCTATATTATTTCCAAGCTGTCTTTTAACTCTACTGATTATGCATATGTTTTTCTAAAAATATATTTTTAATTTCATACAGGAAGAGAGAGGGAAAGAGAGAGAGAAACATCAATGATGAGAAAGAATCATTGATTGGCTGCCTCCTGCACACTCTACACTGGGGATTGAGCCCACAACCCGGGTATGTGCCCTGACTGGGAATTGAACTGTGACTTTCTGGTTCATAGGTCAATGCCCAACCACTGAGCTACGCTGGCCAGGCTGATTATGCATATGTTGTGTAGAAATTTGCTACATAGATGGTTATTCTTTGGGCTACATTAGTTAAAACTAGAATACAATGACCTTCTGGAATCCTGGCCAAAACTGTGTCACCTCATTCTAGGTCACATGGAGTCTCACATCACCAATAAGTACATGGCAGAGTTTGGTAGGTGGGTAGAGATGTATAGACGTGGCCAGTGCGCATTTTATGGATCAGGTTGAGGTTCTCTGGGCTTGACAACAGAACATGAACTAAGCTTTCAACACATGAGCGCATGATGGTGGGTTGGGCGAAAGATAAGGGACAAAGTGAAGGCAGGGAAGATAGTCCTTCAGGGCCAGTCCCTCTGATCCACTCCATCTAAAAGTAGCAGCACTGATGGAATGAGCCCATCAATGCAATCAAAATGCCCAAATCAGTAGTGCAGGGCGGCCCTTTCAATAGGATATCGGGCTAGTTGCTTGAAAAGGGTAAAGTTTAATCAAACAAGTGGTATGACTACACAATGCTAGAGAATCATATTGATCTGCTTTTCCTGAATTGACACATTTAAATTCATATATATATATATATATATATATATATATATATATATATATATTTGAACAGTGTAGAGACAGCCAAGCACATTGCCTCTTCAACTTGAACCCAGGTACCACTGATTTGGGGAAGTTGTTTCAACATAGATTCCTGGGTTCCCACCAAGACCTGCTGGATCGGTCTCTCGGGTCCCCGTTTTTCTTAGGCAGAGGTTCTCACCATGCTGCATATCAGAATTACCTGGGGAACTGACAAATAGCCCAGGCTGCACCCCAAACCAATTAATAAGAATGGAATTGGGGGAGTGAGAACCCAGGCATCAATATTTTAAAGCTGGCCAGGGGGTTCCAAAGTGCAGCCAAAGTGAAGACTCTTTGAGTTAAGTTGCATGGAAGAAGGCAGGAATCAGAGATCTCTTAAAGCTTCCCGTGGGATGATAATGTGCAGGAATGACAGAGCGTGCCCTCTGGGAGATGTGACCGATACGTAGGGCACATGAGCATTTTTTCTGAGCGTCTGGAGCTGTTTGCTGCAATCGTGACTCATGGTGAATCTTTGCCCAGGGAAAAACGGTTTTAGAGAAGCTACGGGTCCTGTGTCTGCCTATGTTTCTAACCCGGCAATCAGAAAGCTCCTACTGACCAAATCCTCAGGTCCTGACATTCTTCTTGGTTTTATGTCATCGTCTCCTGACTCCAGAGCATTCCCAGGTGCATCCTGCCTCCCCCTCCTCCTTCCCTGTGCCCTCCGTGCCTTCCTCAGGCCTTTTCTCAAGCCATAGGCGTTTGCTTCTCTCCCTGGTTGTGTGTGGGAGCCTGCTATTCTAACCAAACCATCTGTATTTATGGAGACTATGGGGATCATGAGCTACTTTCCCCAGGAAACTCTTGTGTTTTAGTAGGAGTGCTTTGGAGAGAATTCCTTGAACCAGATAAGGCACACACTTCCTTCTTATCCAAACTCAGTTTGCCTTGTCTGCAACCTCTTGCCCCTCTCCTCCCCAACCCCACCTATATGTAATTGTTAAACTGAGCCAGAAGAACTTGTGGGACGGAACCATAAAAAACTATTTTATGTCTGTTTCCCACTGCTCCTTTAAACTTGTCCAGTGGGGTTGTTTCCTTGATGGAAACTCAGGGCAGTACCACAACTTTTCTGATAACTTTTCTCAGATAACAAGAACCTTCCAGTCACTTTAAGTCACAATTTGGAAATGAATTTTTTCTATTTTCCCAATGGTCCAGGAAGAGCAAAGATTGGTGGCTTCTTCTGTGTCTTATATCTCTACTCCTCCTTAGGCTAGCCAGACCTCTAGACCACATTTTCTGGACCTTCAAGGTTGAAGCAGGAGGAAGGTTTCGGGGGAATAGGTAGGTGAGTTGCTCATATCCATTTCCTGAGCACTACAGACAATTGTAAATACTTGACCATACTTGATGGGGATTGTCAGAGTAATGGTGGCACGGTCTCTGGGCCCATCTCTTGTTGGTGCTTTCCTAGGTTCTCCTGTGACCCCCATCCCCACACCACTGGGCTCTTTAAATACAGTTGGCCCTCCACATCTGTGAGTTTCACATCTGCAGGTCAAAATATATATATTTTTTAAATTTTAAGGAGTTCCAGAAAAGCAAAACTTGACTTTGCCACACACCAAAAACTACAGTGAATGGTGTGTAGACATACCCTACTGTAGCCTATATGGAAATAAAGGCCACATGCAAAAACTATGCCATTTTCTATAAGGGATTTGAACATCCATGGGTTTTGATATCTTAGGGGGTTCCTGGAACCCACCCCCATGAATTCTAAGGGATGACTGTATAGGCCTTCTCAATCCCTTGGACCAGTTCAGACAGAGATAGGATAGTCACACATGGGTTTTATCCAGAGTGACATATGTCATTTTTACTCATCCTTCGTTGGCTAAACCTGGTCACATGATCCCACCTAACCACACATCTTTGGAAAATCCAGGGGAGCAAACAAAATACTTGTCAGCACTAATTTCCTTGCCATCCTCCTTAAGGTTTCTGTCCTTCCTGGTTCCAGAAGCAATCTCAGAGAGTTTCATCAAAGTGCCTAAAGAGACATGAAATTTGGAGTTGGGCCTTGCCCTTGAGTGTTCTCACTTGGATTTTTTGCTGCTTCTACCCCATCAGTGACTAACTGTAAGTGCTTGGAGGGGTATTCTCCAAAGCAATTAACATTTCTTTATCCTTAAGGGCATCTAGCAAGTGAAAAACATCACTACCAAACATAAGCTGACGCTAGAAATTTCCGGGTTGTAAATATAGATAATTGTGCTATTTTTGTGGGGTGGGCTCATTAAACCACCAAGTGAAGCCTCTGACGGCATCCTGGGAATATAAAGGATCATTCCTGGCGCCTGAAAATAAAGAACGGATTCACTGCGGTTGCTAACATACCTATTGCTTAAAAAACAGTAGCCACCAAGAAGCACAGCTCCTGAGCGTGTGAAGGTGCAGTGACATGGCAGTTTCTGGAACTCTGCCACCCCAGATCGCTGCGGGTATGGAGTTGACAGGTTGGAGGAAAGCTTTTCTCTCCCTCTCCCTGAGATCTGCCCACGAGGCTGTGGCTATTCATTAACTCCCAGCAAGAGCAGGAGTAAGGAACTCACTAAAGGGAACACCACAACTGCAACCTGAAACTTGGCAGGTGATGAAATTTCTTACCTCATCCAGTTGCTTGGGGCCCGCTGTTTTGATTGTTAGATCTTAAAACACTGGACCTTTTCCAAATGGCCCCCAGGTCGATGGGAAAGAAGAGCGTGCCCTGGGTGGGCGGCCCCACTGACGTTTGCTTCTACGAGGAGCTTTGTCCCGGGCCCTCAGCACCTCTGGGAAGTGCTCACTTCCCCGATGCCGTGCTTGGAGTTGCAGCTGCACAATATTGACAAGCCCATCCCAAGCCTTCCTCTCTGACCTGGCACTGGCCCCAGTCCCCCCACGGAAACTGTGCTTTTCCAAAGCTAGAGTGTTGAAGTGCATGGCAGACAAAAAATAAAATAAAATAAAAAGCAAACAATGATAAAATAGCCACCATTAACGAGCTTCGCCATATGCCGGGCACTCCTGTAAGCACTTAATATATTAATTTATTGCATCCTCCCAGCAATGCTCTGAAGTAGATATTACCATTGTTTTTATTTTACAGGTAAGGGGGTTTAAGACACAGAGAGGTTAGGAAACTTGCCCACAGAAACACTAAAACGTGGCAGAAGCAAGTAACCAAGGCAGACACAGTGGTGTCAGAGTTCAGGCTCTTGACCAATAAGGAGAATAAAGCAGATTTGGAGAGGGAAAGTGATTGACAAGAAGTCACCCTTCTAATCCCTTTGCTGTGTTTCTCTCGTTAACTTCCATATGGCCCTTCCCAGCAAGACCAGACCCAGACTCCCTCTGTGGTTCCACAGGGATCTGAGCCCCAAAGTAGCGATTCATTTAAAGGCAGCCATCGGAACCCCGCTCCTGTGCTACTAAACCAGTCTGGGCCCCCAGAAGTAGCATTTACATTAAACTTCCTCGCTGTTTGTAACGGCCAGGCAGTTTTGGAGTCCCTGCCATAGCAGAATCAAGCAGTCGCTAAGCACAGGGCCAGACTGAGCAGGCCTGGGTGAAGGGGGCAGGCCAACCCCCTCACCCTTTATGTGCACAGGGAGTCTATTTTAAACAAGCATGAAGGCTGTATTGGAAGGAACAAGAGCGGTCATTGTTCAGAAAGGGTATTGTTCAGTCAGCCAGGGTCTGATCACTGGCCCGCCCAAGTGATCTGAGGGCCTTCGTGATGTGTCTGAGGTCCTTTGAAAAACACCTTTTATTATTTCTGTTTCTTTGTACACAGTATGCACCACTGTAGAAAATGCACCTTTGTGAAAAGAAGAAAACTAAAAGCACTTGCCTTCCCGCCACCCAGAGTTATGCTGCTAACACTGGGGGGTAGAGAACAGAGACACTTCCTGCCAGATAGAGACACTTCTTGTCTGTTTTGGGGACAAACAGGTGGCATCACCGTTTTGCCATCTGCCCACCTGTGCCCTCACGGAGTGGGGCATCAACGGGAGGTGGGGGCCTCCCTCCGAAGACTGGAGCTAGGCCAGCAGGTCTGCAGGACCCAGGGAGCCTGTGCTGTGAGCAGGTGTGCGCTGGTGGAGCTGTACCACTAGGTGCCACAGCTGCTGCCACATTAGCAGCGCCACAACTACGAGCATCAGCTCAGAATCACGATGCCCCCCGGGGAGGGTCATTTTATAAAGAAGGAAACCAAAGCTTAGGGAGTGAATGTCAAGCTCAGCTGTCTATCTTCCCTGCCTGTGAGTTCTGATATCCCTGACACATGACTATGGGGTCTGGCAAGGGAATCTGGTGATTCCTAAGGGACATAATTAATGAATGGGCTACAAAAATGACAGATGGGCAAAACTCACTGGAGCTTGACTTTATAAATTCTTTATGGCTATGGTGCAACCTATTTCTATAATTTAACTGTGGCTTAGTTGGGGGAAATGCAAGCAACAGACCCTACAAGAGTTGTAGTTCTATATATTTTGTGTGTGTGTGTGTGTGTGTGTGTGTGTGTGTGTGTGTGAGAGAGAGAGAGAGAGAGAGAGAGAGAGAGAGAGAGAGAGAGAGAACTCTCATACCCCCTTCTTCCCTTTCTTAGGCTCTTCCTTGCAATGTGATTGGTTAGGTTTGGTCTAGAGCTTGTAAATTTGAAGTGATTAATAATGGCCACTTTAATAGTTTACTTTAAATATATTTGTGCTGTACTACAGGGGTTGGAAAACATTTTGTTAAGGTCATATAGTAAATATTTTAGGTTTTGTGAGCTATAGCGTCTCTTGCAACTATTCATCTCTGCAGTTGCGCAAAAGCAGCCACATATAATACGTAAATTAATGAGCATGATTATGTTCCAATAAAACTTTTTTGACAAAAATAGGTGGCCAACCTGCTTAACTCCTACTCCCTTGAATAATTACAGTCACTCTATAAAGTCTTAATTGTTTGATGTTGTTGTCAGAAGAAAAATCATAGTATCTTTAGAGTGAGTGTGAGGTCATAGGTATTCTGCAAAATAGTTCTTTGTTCTGAAAACTCTACTTTTTCTGCTTTTTAATGACTGTCAGAAAAAAAAAAACATTCTTGCCAAACGTATCAGTGATTCCATGTGAATATCTTCACAGTGTGGACTTATTTAAGCTGGGATTATTTCAGCAGTCTCTCGAGTCTAAAGCCAATGAAGATGATATATCAACCACCAATGCTAAAATTTTAGTCATTGTTTAAGCAGAAAATGCTCTCAAAGTAGCCAATTCTTTTTAGGAATATATTACAGTTTCCTGTATCAATTAGTTACAAAAACAAGCCACTCTAACTTAATGCCTTCATATAATAGTTATTTATTTGGCTCAGGAGTCTGTGGATCACTGGTCTAGACCAGTCTCAGATGATAGGGACGGGGCTTGTTCCCTGTCTGCATCAGCTGGTGTGTCGGAGTTGGCTGATCTAGCATGGCCTTACTCACAGGTCTGGTGGTGGACGGTTGTCAGCTCAGGCCGTGGTGGGTGGGGAAGGGGGACTGGATCTCATGGCTGTCATTATCTGACAAGCCAGCCTAGGATTGTTCACACTGCAGTTCCAGAAGGCCGAGATTGTAGATTGGAGCACCAAAGGCCCCCCGAGGCCTAGGCTTAGAACTAGCACTCAGTCACTTCCACTGCTAAGCAAGTCATAAGATGAGCCCATTTTCAAGAAGCAGGGAAATGATTCCACCTCTTAATGACAGAAGCATAAAGCAATGCATCAAGGGTGCAGGTCCAAAGAAGTGATGGCAATCGGGCCATGACTGCAGTCAATCTAGCCGAGTTTCTAAGACAATAGGCAGAGTGATTGTCTGAAAAATGGCACAGGAAACCCTATTGACATCACTCACCTGGTCAAGAGGAAAGCAAAACTAGCAAGACTGACGTGGATTTCGACAGCCTGTTCTTACTGTTGAGTGAATCTGAGCCACGGCTCAGGTTCTCTGTCTGCCCACCTCACAGGCCTGCCCAGTCCGTCATGTTTCCCAGGGTGCTCAAGTGCGCCCTCCCTGAGGAACATTCACTCCGTCGACAGGGAAATTAGGATGTTATTCTTTGACTGACACAAATTCTTTTAAATTTTTAACAGAAGGTTTCATTATAAAGTTCATTGAAAAGGTGAGTTCTCTACTTACCATGTAACGCACTTTGTACAAATTTGCCAAATGTTCTGGGCACTCTGATCACGTGCAATGACACGACCACATTTCTATCAAGACTCCTTGCCTATTAAGACGATACTCCTCGTTTTGTTTTTCACCATGTTTGTACTCATGAAAAGGCCAAATCTGCAATAATAGTGCTTTTATTTTAGGGGTCAATCCGCATTGGCTCTGGGTAGAAAAGCATTGGGCAAAGGTTCAGCGGGTGAAAGTTATGGCCTCAGTTCAGTGAGATGCCAGAAGGTACTAGAAGGAAGAGCAAGCGTGGAGTCAGGAGACCAGGGTTTGGATCTCACCTGCAAATATGTTATTTTTTAGTATCCCATAATTGAATTCTTTTTGCCTTTAGCTCATGAGGGTGGGCACTGCTAGTGTCCATCACTACATGGTTCTATTTGTTGACTCTGTGACTTCTCTGGGCCTGTTTCCTTATCTGTAAAGTGGGGCTAATGGCACGTACCGTGCCAATTTTACTGGATGTTAAGGATTAATGAAAAAAGCAGAAGTAAGTTTATTGTCAAGGTCCTGACAATTAAACTTCAGAGTGCCTTACTTCATAGCTTTCTTCTAAGTGGATATTTTTTGTACCTAATTTTGTATTCACAATTGTGAATCTATCAGAGTTTCTTAAGAAAAAGAAAAGAATAAGTAGGTCCTTAATATCAAAGAGAATAATTACTATGTAAAACATTTATATTTACTTATTACTCTACAAGAAAATATAAATAATAAAGGAAAGCACAAAGCGGGTGCTGAAGGGTGCCAACACCTGAATATACCTCCAGAGATAACGTTAAAGAAGTGTTTTTGTGAGGCCTCTGCAGCTTAAAAGTGGGGGTGCAGTCCTTTAAGGCTTTCACATCTAATTAAATGCAAATGCTGCTGGAATCAGCAGCAACAAAGGCTTATCTGTCAGTTATTGGGTGTGTAACTTGGAGCTTTTACTGAGAGCAGGTTTTAACACATAGGAAAAGCATAAAGTATGAGACCCTAAAATGAGTGGGGGAGAACCCAGAAGGTAGCACTCTGGCAATAGCCAATCAGAAAGGAAAGGATACCAGGATGCCAACCATAGTCCCTGAGTAGGACTCTGGCTACCTTGAGGGACTGGGTCCTAGGCGGGTCCAGAGGCAGTAGGGGGAGGATTAGAAACTCACACACTGAAATGCCAACAAGGCATTTATCTTTGGATGGCATGAATATTTTTCTTTTTTTTCTTTTTATTTTTTGGTACATGTTTTTATTTTGGTACATGTCCATTGTATAATGGACATGAATTCTCTGTATCTGCGTTGTTTTAACATTTGAAAAAGATTCTACGTTCCAAAGCAAAGAGTACAGAGAAAATCCAGCGAGATTGAATTGCTTGGGGCTTAACGTTTCAGACGATGGCCCTTTCTGCTGGTGGCTTCCTATTTCCATACCGATTCAACAGAAGCGTTTTCCTCCTGGAAGCTGGGTTAGGCTTCATAGGAGTTTTTAAAGCTATGTAAAATTGAGTCCAATTTTTTATGGATGCTATTAAGAAACCATTAGGATAGAAACCTTTACCAGGGCTCATTCAATTTAATTCAGTTCAATTCAATTTTATAACCATTATTTATCGAGTGGGGAATGTTGAGATGAGTCAGGCTTGATCCCTGCCCTCAAGATGCTCAAAGCTAAGTGAATGAGGCAGAGGCAAAGACAAGAGCCATCACACCGTCTGTGATAGGTGCCCTCGCCCTGCTAACTCTTGCCCTCAAAGACACAGGGAATTTTGGATAGCGCTCTGTAAGGCAATTTCTCCCTACAGCTCTTCATTAGACATCACCACCAGCATAGATAGATGCAGCTCAAATCACAGCTCTCACTCCACACTGAGGATTTTGAAAACTGGGTCCCATTCTCTGGCTGTCTTGGGGACCTCAACTCTAACTATGCTGGAATATTCTGGAACACTTTGCTTCTTCAAACCCACCGGCCTTTCCTGATTGACTTCCATTAGGTTTCAGGCCCACTAGCACCACTCTTCCCTCCTAATAAAAGGGCGAGTAAAGTTCAAAATGCCCTTATGTGATTTGCCCGTTTCTCCTAATTGCCCGAAACATCCACTGCACAGCTCTCCTTTGCTCATATTTCTAATAGGTCCCCATGAAATAGAGGCACAGAGGCTGGAGGGAGAGGAGGAGAAAATGGATTCCCCTTGGGAAGGGGTATCTGAGAAAGCTTCCTGGAGGAGGTGCTATTTAAGTGGAGCCCAGAAAGGTGGGTCTGGTTTCAGAAGGGGGGAGCGATGCTTCCTGGTAGTGGGCTCCCCATTAGGAAAGGGCTAGAGGAGAGCAAATGGAAGTGGAAGATGGTGGGGGTGGAGTCTGCTGCTGCTTATGGAGGAGTGTGGCTCAGGGGAGAGGATGAGGGGTGCAGGGATGGCTTGCAGGTATTCTGCAAAGGATCTTGCATGCCACTCTAGGGAGTTTAAGACATATTCTTAGTGCAAAGGAGCGAACCCTGAACCATTGTTGAGGGGGAGCTTCCATGGAATCGTGTGCTGGAAGCAAGTACAGAATCGCTTTCCGAGAGCCTCTCCATCCCGCCTTCACTGTCAGATCCTCTCCATAACCAGCTCCCTGAGCAGGAGGCCTAGGAGGCAGCGCCCCTGTAAACAGCTTCATAACCAGCCCCTAAGGGCCTGCAAAGTCTCCGCTCCTGGAGCAGAGAGCTATTTCCTCCTCTTCTGCTCAACGAAGACTATTGCGTGCTGGCCAGATTCTCAGGAGCCCTGGGAAGCCCCAAGGCATCAATTGTCATGGAAAATCACGCCAGGTCCCATTTAAACACACGACCCCGGAGCCTCCGCCGAGCAGAGGGGCATGTTGTGGGGAGCAGATTGCCTATTATTTGGTTGTGAAAAATGGCCCGTATTCACTCTCACCAGCCTCTCACTGGACGGAGGATGTCAGATCCAGCTGTTAAGGAGGCAAACAGGTCTCAGGAAGACACACATCAGAGAAATAATCCCTCCAGAGTCATTCGGAAAATTGCCTTTGCTGATCCCCCGTGGAAAAAACAATGTGCATTTGATGAATTTCGCCGAATAAAATCCTGGAAAATTACCTGGGTTAAAAAAATTTCAAAGCAGAGCTTAAAAGCATTAGTGGGCTTCTGTGAGTTGGAAAATGCACAGACGTGCACACACGTGTGTCTTAATGGCATATCTCTCTGTCAGAGAGTGTCTCTAACCCAGATCAGTGTCATGCATAGTTCATTCCCTACAGGGAGAGGGAAGTGGGGGGCGAGGGGGAGTGTGAATTTTAAAACAGACTCCAGGAATGAAAGAAATCATTTTTACTGGGAGGAACATGAGTCCCTAGTGTTTTGAAAAAGTTGAAGCATTGAGTTTTGTGTGTGGGACTTAGACTTGGATTTTTATGGCTGTGTCTTGTATGTAGAACAAAGACATTTAAGATGCATTTGAGGAGCCCAACAGTGTGGCTGAGTGGTTGAGTGTTGACCTATGAACCAGGAAGTCACGGTTCAATTCCCAGTCAGGGCACATGCCCAGCTTGCGGGCTCAGTACCCAGTGGGAGGCATACAGGAGGCAACCACTCAATGATTCTCTCTCATCATTGATGTTTCTCTCTCTCCCTCCCTCTCCCTTCTTCTCTGAAATCAATAAAAATATATTAAAAATAAAATAAAATGCATTTGGGGGCATGTGTCCAGGGGAACAATCACAATTCTTACTGGTCAGCTTTTCCTACCGTGTGTTCTCTGTTCTCAGAACAGGCCATGAGAGGGAGGGAGGGAGGAAGAGAGAGTATAATTATCTTCTCACTCCCTCCAGTCCCCTGAACTTCCTTTTACAACACCTGGCCAGGGGGTGATACCGATCTCGTGTTCATGACCAGGGCTCATAGACCCCGGAGAGGTAGAGACTCAGGCACCCAGCTCCAGGCTGGCCCCCAGTGGCCTGGCTGACCTGCCTGACCTGCCTGCCACTGCGCTCGCAGAGCCAGTAGTCCCTACACACACTGTCTCTAGCAGTGGCTGCTGTGCAGTGAAGCCGCTGAAGGTCTGAGACCCAGGGAGGCAGAGAGCACGTGAGAGGGCGTCTAAATGGATCTGGTACAGGGAGGAGCCACAGATGGCTACACTGGTTATTAGGGTGAGAGACCTGTGCTTCGGCCGGATGACATAACAACCCAGGCAGGACAGCGAGCTGCTTACCACGTGGCTCGTAGTCGATTAGATTTGCGGCACCTCATCTCCTTGGAGCAATTAGGCAGGGACTCTGAGGGTGTGAAGCTAAGAAGTGGTTTTGGAGGTCGTGTTCAATATCCTCTCTTGTAATGGTACACCATCAACTTGTCTGTGTTCAGAGTTTTATCAGAGGCTTGTCCAGCCCGGAACGGGCTTAGAACGTTGTTCCAAGTTGTGCCTCGTCACTGGGTTTTAACTGGACGTTTGCTGAGCACCAGCCCCGAGAGGAAACTCGAGCTGCTCTCCAGGCCTTCACTTTGCAGAGGGGGAGGCCCCTGCTGGAATGACTGATTCACCAGAAGAGGGTCTCAGGGTTTACTCTCAGGAGCCCCAACACCTGCTCCTCGATGATCCCTCCTGTCCTCAAGTCCTTGCTCAGATGTCACCTTCTCAATTTTTAAACTGCTGTCTCTGATCCCCTGTCTCTACTTCATTTATTTCTATACCTGCGTCATCTAACATGCCACGTAACTTATACTTAGTCTTATGGATATTATTTATGAATAGTTTATTCCCCAAGAACATAAACCTCACAAGGCAGGCATTTTGCCTATTTGGATCACAGTTTTGTTTACTGATGTATCCCAAGTGCCTATCTGTAGTGGACAAATAGAAGAATCTCAGTGCAGTCTCATCGCCTGGGGCCCCAGGCGACACTCTTTAGGGTTGGGATGGGTCCCACTTGAGCAGCCTCTGGCCTGCAGCTGAGCCAGCTTTATGTTCTTTTTATTTATTTTTTTATAGAGAGAAAGGCAGAGGGATAGAGAGTTAGAAACACCTATGAGAGAGAAACACCGACTAGCTGCCTCTTGCACAACCCCTACTGGGGATGTGCCTGCAACCAAGGTACATGCCCTTGACCGGAATCGAACCTGGGACCTTTCAGTCTACAGACTGATGCTCTATCCACTGAGCTGAACCAGTTAGGACTGGCTCCGTGTTCTGCAGCTCCCACCACTGCTTTTCTCTCTGCGTTTTGTGATTGAACATGGATTGCTTGTTAGAACCTAATACAGATTCTGGGGCTACATCTTCCGAAGCTCTGTCCCTAGGCTGGAAACAGAGATTGTTTCACTCTCATTTCTATCTTATCTCTGATCACAGTGCTGGGATTTCATAGGCACGCAATTAATTTTTATTGAAATGAAACTTCGCTGGCAATGACATCGAGTCCCTCCTTTTGCAAACGCAGGAAGAACCCTGTTGCACACTGTTTCTGCCACCCAAGATTTGGTTCTATCTCACTGTGTATCTCCAGACACAGCCACGTAGAGTGAAAGGCTGGTTTGGTGAGGGCGTGGGGGATGATTCTCGTTGCCTGGTACCAGTCTTTATCGCAGCTTCTCCCTCTTCTGTTGCTAAAATTCCTCCCTAATGAGTTGCCCAAATCCTTGTGGATGTCTGCTCTCCATGCTGTCCTCACCTGTCACATCTGAGTCAGCCTAGCATTAATCACATCCCTCCCTGCTGATTGGGTCCCACATCTCCACAGTCACAGATATTATTTACATCTCCCAGCTCCTTTCCAGGTTCCCAAGGTCAGCCAGGGGAAGCAGTGAAAATAGGGTGCAAGGGCCAAGGACACCCAAAGGAACTCTAATGGGTCCTCAGCTCTTTCTGGGCCAAAAGTCACATCTCTGATTGGCTCTTGACGGTGGCTTCCATTTCCAAGGTGAAGAGCTGCAGCAGACATTCTTTACAGTTGCTTCTGTTCTGATAGGCTGACTACAGCAGCTCCCAGCCACCTTTCTCCTCTTGCCAGGGCTGATCTGGCTGGTTCGTGGGTGGTGGTACCCAGGTGAGAGCTTGTGTGTGGGAAAGAAGCCCTTCTCTCCAAGCTCGATCCATTCTCTACAGCACACACCAGGCCTTCGAGGGGTTACCTGGTGTAAGATAGTCCTCTGTTCACTGTTATAAACAAGGGAGGGAGGCCAAGATTCTTGAAAATGAGCTCCAGTCCCTCATGCTGCTCCTTCTCTGGGAAAGTGTCTTTCTGATCAGAACCAGATCTAAAGGGGTGGAGCCAGAGTGGGCGGGCAGGAACGGGATCCAGGGCGAAAGTTACCCTGGTGCCAGGATCCCTTTCCTCGGGAACTTTGACTGCTGTGGCAGTCCATGCCCAGTGCCACATGGAGAGTGGACAGCTATGGGGACCCAGATCCTGTACCAGCTCCTAACAAGTAATCAGTGTTCTCTGAGAGAGCGAGAAGGAAGCTATGGGGTTAAGGAAACAGGGAACCTCATCCAAATGGTGTGTTCTCTCTCTTTTTCTCAGGTTTACTGCCTTTGCAGGACATTCCCCATACCTTTGCTTTACAGCTGGTCCCCACCCCCACCCTGCGCAGTCGCTACCCCTCTATTCTCTAACAGAATAGGATAGGAAGTGGTTCTAAACTCCAGGTGGGGTCTCAGCAGAAAATGCCAGGTGATGACCTTCAGGTTCTGAATGAGCAAAGGATGAGAGATGTCAGCTCCCCACCACTCCTTCGGAAGCAGCCCCCCCGCTGCTGTTTCTCATCTCGCGTGCAGGTGGAGCAGGCAGGGTTCACCCACTGGCAGCATGAGAATCTCACCACCACTGGGAAGCTCTACATAGTCACTGGTTTCCTCAGATAAGGCCCCATCCTCTGGAAGGGACAGGAGAACTGATAGCCAGTGTGATTCAGCCTGGGCTATTGTAAAAGCCAGTGTTATCTTCTTGGACAAGAAATGAGAAGAAATCCTATCTAATAAAGAGGGGATATGCTAATTGACTGCCTCACCCTCAAAGATGGCAACTCCCACAGCCACAAGATGGTGGCGCCCAGTCCCCCCAGTCCCCCAGCCGCCCAGGGCTGGCCCGAGGCACAGGCAAGTTTTGGATGGCAGCTGCCCAGCCACCCAGGACCTCCTGAGGCAGTGGCAGCAGTGGAGGTGTGATGGGGCATCACTTTCCCCTGATTGCCATGTCGCTTCCCGCCCCTAAGGGCTCCTGGACTGTGAGAGGGTACAGGCTGGGCTGAGGGGCGTCCCCTCCAGTGTATCATGCACTGGGCCTCTAGTATAAATATAAATAAGGAAATTAATCCAGGATGTTTCTATTGACATTTGGCTTTTCATTGTATCTGAACTGGGATATTCAACCCTATATTGTGCTGAGTATTTGCATGTGATCTGGCTGGTTCATTTGGTTGAAATTAAAATTTTTAAATTGATTTTACAGAGGGATGGAGGGAGGGAAGGAGGGAGGGAGGGAGGGAGAGAGAGAGAGAGAGAGAGAGAGAGCAGATACATTGATTAGTGTTTCCTGTCAGTACCTGAGTTGGTGCTCGAACCAACTGAGCCACAATGGCAGGGTTGAAGTTAAATTTTAAAATGTTGGGTTTTGTAGCGCGAATGAGACTTCCACCCATGGACATAATTGTGAGTTACAAGTGCCTTCTGGGTCTTGGAAGTCAATAAAAGTAGTGCTAACCCAGGCATTGCTGTCTATTAATATTGTTGCCTATCTGTATATCATAATAATTTCTAAATATTTGCTGTGACTCCTGTGAACAGTATAAGAAGCCAACAATAGGTAGAAATCTCAGTTATATAAATATCTCTTTCTTATTGCTTCCCTGAACTGATTTCAATTCTTGGCCCAGAGGCACATTAATGTCACTTGCTATTTGTTTCCTCCAGTGAATAGTGTTTCTAAAGAATTGGCTTCTCTGTGAATCGTGTTTGGAAATTTATGTTCACCCACTTCAGGTAATGTATGTTCCTTCATGGCAAATATCAATACTAATAAAAGCCTATGTGGCCCTCATGCAATGTCCTCACATCATCACAAGATGGCCACCCACATGTCATCACAAGATGTCTGCCCCCATGTCATCACAAGATGGCCACCACAAGATGGCTACCACAAGATGGCTGGCAGGGGGAGGCAGTTGTGGGTGAATAGGCCAGCAGGGGAGTGGTTAGGGGGTGATCAGGCTAGCAGGCAAAAGCAGTTAGGGGCAATTAGGCAGACAGACAGGTGAGTGGTTAGGAGCCAGGGGTCCCAGATTGTAGAGGATGCAGGCTGGGCTAAGGGACAACCCCCCATGCACAAATTTTGTGCACCAGGCCTCTAGTAAATATATAAAAGCCAGTTGAAAATGCAGAAACTAATCAACCAGTGTTTATAGTATCTTTTCTGAAATGGCCAGCTTACACCAGGGAGTTTCCTGCATGGCCTGAGAAGGATTCAGGAGAATAAGTCATGTTTCATTTACTTCTTTTTTGATGGATGCTCCATGACACTATGATCCCTTGGACTGACATCTGGGAGAAGAAACATTAAAAGATGAATGACACGCCAGTTAAGTCCATTATGTCGTTTATTGACATCCTGGCTAGGCTCAATCTATCCTCAGGGAACTCTCTACAGGAGAACACATCTGATGGGAAATACAGATTTTTAAGGTCCTGATAAGCCAACAAAGATAATCACAAGTCCTGAGCTTGGCAGTGGAGAATGTCAATCTGAAGAGTCCACAGAACTGGACAGATTCTTATTCTTTCTCCGTGTGCTGTGCTCTGTGACTTCGGGAAAGTCTGCAAAGCCTGGATTAATGCTCTGTCATTGGAGCACTGTCCCCATGAAAATCATATTAGATGGAAGATCTGAGTTCAGATTTGGTTCCACCAGATATCAGTCTGTAGCTCTCTTAGCCTTCAGTCTCTCCGGTCATGAAATGGTGATAACCACAGTCACCTCCTGAAAATACTTTGAAAACTTTGAAGTGACATTCAAATGTAAGCCATCATTATCACCAATCTAGCATGTCCCATCATGTTCCCTCTCTTCCCTACACTTTAAATAGTGGAGCAGTGTCTTGAACAAGAGCTAGTAATTTCCTGGTGGTACTGGATCCCAGCATGCATCAAAGCCCAATAAAACATGATCAAGAGTTCGTAGCAAAGAAAGTAGAGGTTTATTAGTTAAGGAAATAGTGCCAAGCCCAGAGACACAGGTAAGTTAGTGCTCCAAAACCTGGCTCCCCAATGGCCCACATGGGGACCAATTATATATGTGAAAAAATGTGAATCATGGTGTTAAGGGAGTTGGAGTTGTGGGCTCTGATGATTGGCTGGGGCCAGGGCAGGCAATAATTGATCATTGTATCAGGACCTGATGTTGACCACAGAGTTGTTTGTCTGGTCTCATGAGGATGTGGTTGTTAGGGCAATTCTGCTTTTGTGGGCCTGGGGCTGAAACACAACTGAGGTCAAAATGTTATCTTCAGTTTGACCAGAACTGTTGCTGTGCTCAGCACACTGAGGCTTTGTTCTTAAGACAGTGTGATGCTGACCAGGACCTGATGTCCTAAGGACTTAATGATTAAGGGAGGGAGTGGATGGACAGGAAAGAGAAAGGGTCATGAGGAAGACATAGAGCTTCTGCAGGTTACACTGACTTCGTACCTCATTGCCCAATCGATCTTCTGACAGCCCACCTTAACCCCTTCTTTCAGAGAGAAAAAGCCAAAGTGGCAAGTGATCTTGCTGAGAAGAGTTGAGGGATTTTTGAATTGTAAGAAATAAGGTTTTTACCTGTTTAACTGCCCCCTTAAGGCAAAACCCAGCAGAGGTAATTAAAGTAAAATTAGCAATAACTGATCTTCCAGAACCATATGGAATTTTGCATGATTTTTAAAAAACATTTTACCCAAAGATTGCATTCATTAGTTAAATAATGTAAATTAAAATATTATGCTCCATTATTGTTGCTTAAACTAATGATGCATCCCAGCCCGAGTGTTGGCACACTTATAAAATCAGAGCTTCCTCGCTTTGTCACGCTGGGTTTGATAAGTGATAAGGAGTTTCGCTGGTCTCTGCCCTGAAGTGCATAGCAGTCGCTGTAGGAGGGAGCTGGTGTGAGTCAGCGGCCTTGTTTTGCAAAGGCTGGACGACCAGACAGAAGCACAGTTTGGGTATTGCAGGAAGGTCACCTGTATCTTGGTTATCACAGATCTTTAGGTGATTGAAATTATATCAAGGACTTAAAGTTCAAGTCATTCTAAGACTAGACAGAGACACGGAATTTAGAGCTGGAAGTGACTTTAGAGACAATTTAAACTTCTGCTACTCAAGAGTGTGACCCAAGGACTATCAGGCTCAGCCTCACGTGAAGTGACAGCTGGTTAAAATGTAGAAGCTCAGACTCCATCTCAGCCTACAGAGTCAGAGTCTGCTTGTAACAAAGTCCTGAGGAGACTGGAAGGCATGTTAAAGTTTTAGATGCACTGGCCCTACCCATCCTTCTTGTTTCATAGAGGAGCAAACTGAATCCCAGCAAGTCTCAGTGACCTGTTCAGGAGCTGACCGCAGGTAACTGGCAGAGCAGGAGTCATCCCAGCTCATTCTGTTTCTCACATCTGTGAATCTGAGTAGCAATGGGCCTGGTCCCCA
Organism: Antrozous pallidus; assembly: GCA_027563665.1. NCBI lineage: Eukaryota > Metazoa > Chordata > Mammalia > Chiroptera > Vespertilionidae > Antrozous > Antrozous pallidus. Next base: position 73,191,013 of record CM050521.1, on the reverse strand, counting down.
AATCAAAGGTGGGTTCTCACAATGAAATATGCAATAGTGATATCAAGCAATGCTGACTCAAGAAGTCCATTCTTGCCTTGGCCTGCCTGGCTCCGTTGGTTGGGTGATATTCTCTGCACCAAAAGGTTGCCGGTTCAACTCCCAACCAGGACACATGCCCAAGTTGCAAGTTTGATCTCCTGTAGGGGGTGTGCAGGAGGCAGCCCATCAGTGTTTCTCTCACATCTATATATATTTTTTTCTCTCTCTCCCGTTCCCTTTCTCTCTCTCCAAAAAATCTTTTTTAAAAAGTCAGCTCTCATAACTTGGTTAAACTAGAATTTCTACATTATTTGTGTAAGTGGTTTGTTCTCGCCAAAGTGCTACAACTCTCCTGGTGGCAATTTATTCTTATTGAGTACTTAGAAGCCTTGAAAATGGAAGCTATTGATGGAACCAAGATGGCGGCATAGGTAAAACACATATCTTGCCGTCATACACAGCAATTTTAATACTACAACTTAACGAAAAAACAAACACCTTCCAGAATCACCAGAAAGCTGGCCAAGTGAAAATTCCACAAATAAAAGTGAAAAGAAGACACTGTGACTCGGAGGAGCGGCGGCGGACAGCGTTGAAAGATTCACGTGGAGAGAGGTTTGGAGCGCACGCCAGTGGAGAGGGCGGGCGGCTGAAAACCGGCCAGTTTTCTCGAACGGGGAGACAAAGACGTTCCACTGGACTGATTCTCCAGCTTTGGGCGAAGTCCAGGGAACCCACTATCACACGGGGTGAAAACTGGACAGTGGGAGGGCACGCCGAAACTCGGGTGCTGCAGGGTCTGCCGGCTTGTGGAGAAGGCAGCTTGTGCGAACAGCTCAGCTGCGTGACCGCGCAGAGAGCGCTCTGCGACTTGCTCTCTCATTCGGAAAACCGTCAGACTGCTTTGTTTTACAACCCTGGGTGAGACATTGGGTGTGCAGACTCATTTGGGGAGAGTCTGACTGAATTCCCTGGCAGCCGGTGAAGCTTGGCAGTGGCTCTCTCTCAGAGGTGCTGGCGGCCATTGCCCCCGGCACAGAGTCCCTGGGGCCACATAGGGCAGAGCTAACGCTGTCTGCTTGGCCCAGAGACTCTGCCCATCCAACCTGAGCACAGCTGAGCTTCACAGACAATTGGCCTGGAGGTCAACCCCTCCAAGTGCTAACAACGATTAACTGAGCTTAACTTCAGCAAGACTGTGCAACCCATATCCACCTCAGGTAACTGGGGAGGCTGAGCCACTGTCCTTAGTAGGAAGTCTACCACACAAAGCTAATTGACCAACTCAGGGAAGCAGCCACGATGCAGAGACATGGAAAGAAATCAGATGTGAAAGAAATGGAGGAAAAAAAAACGACTGGACATGGAATTCAAAACCACGGTTATAGGGTTTTTCAAGAGGCTCCAACAAAAGGTCGAGGCCTATAAGGAAATAAGCAAGACTGCAAAGGAAATGAATGAGTCCTACAAGGAAATGATCAAGACCAACGTGGAAATGAATGAGTCCTACAAGGAAATGAAGGAGACCCTCAAGGATATAAAGGAGACTCTCAAGGATATGAAAAAGGACCAACCAGAAATTAAGCATACACTGACTGAAATAAAAAATATTATACAAAGACCTAAAAGTGCTCTGGAGCACCCCAAGAACCAAGTTCAAGATTTGAAATACAAAGAGGTAAAATCCACTCAGCTGAAAAAGCAAGAAACCAAAAGAATCCAAAAAATTGAAGATAGTGTAAGGGGCCTCTGGGACAACCTCAAGCATACCAACATCCGAATTATAGGTTTGCCAGAAAAAGAGAGAGAGCAAGACAATGAAAACCTATTTGAAGAAATAGTGACTGAAAACTTCCCACACCTGGTGAAAGAAATTGACTTAGGAGTCCAAGAAGTGCACCGAACCCCAATATATAGGAACCCTAAGAGGACCACACCAAGGCACATCATAATTAAAATGCCAAGAGCAAAAGACAAAGAGAGAATATTAAAAGCAGCAAGAGAAAAACAGATGGTTACCTATAAGGGAGCACCCATACGATTGTCAGCGGATTTCTCAACAGAAATGATGCAGGCCAGATGGGAGTGGCAAGAAATATTCAAGGTGATGAACAGCAAGAATCTACAACCAAGATTACTCTATCCAGCAAAGCTATCATGCAGAATTGAAGGTCAGATAAAGTGCTTCGCAGATAAGAAAAAGCTAAAGGAGTTCATTACCACCAAACCAATATTATATGAAATGCTGAAAGATATTCTTTAAGAAGAGGAAGAAGAAAAAGATAAAAGTGTAAATCAGAAATAACAAATACACATCTATCAACAAATGAATCTAAAAATCAAGTGAATTAATAAGCTGATGAACAGGATAAACTGGTGAATGTAACAGAATCACGGACATAGGGAATGGACTGACATGTCTTGGGGAGAAAGGGGGTGTGGGAAGTGCAGCAAGAGACTGGACAAAAATCATGCAACTATGGGAGAGGACAGTGGAGGGGAGTGAGGGCGTAAGGTGGGATGGGTACCAGGTGGAGGGAAACTATAGGGGAAAAAAGGGAACAATGTAATTAATAAACTGAACAATAAAGATTAAAAAAAAGAAAAGAAAATGGAAGCTATTAATGTGACAGCAGAGACGAATGTAGTTTTGTATCTGCTGCATAAGGTAATGCAGGGTAGTGTCGAGGTGGGGGTCAACCTCAGGGCTTTTGTTCTTGCTGCTCCCTCTGCCTGGGATGCTGCACCCAATCTTCACGTGGCAGACTCCATCTTATCCTCCAAGCATAATCCCTGGAGAAGCTTTCCGTGGTCACTCAATCTAGAGTCCAATTTCCTCCTCATTCCATTCCCTTCAGTCACTCTGTATCCCATTGTCTTGTTTTATTTTATTCATGGCAACTATTAAATGAATTTACGTAGTTTATTTGCTGTCAGTCTTCCTTCCCAAAGTATGTACATTTGATGAGAGCAAGGACTGTCCTGGCTTATCCATGGCTATATCCATGTTGGCCAACAACAGTGGTGGGCACACAGTAGGTGCTCAATAATTGTTTGCTAAATGAATGAATCAGTAATTCCAGTTTGCCATGTTCATGTCAAGGATAATCATCAATAAGAACTAACATCTAGTGACTTCAGCCATGTGCTGGGCACTGTGTTATTGGCTTTACATACATTATCTCATTTAATTTAATTTTGTATTACTAAGGATTCGAAAAGCAGGCTCTAGTGTTGACTACATGGAAGTTTTAGCACTAAATGCCTCTTCCTAAAATCGAGGAATCTAACAAAAACCTGGACTTGAGTAGCAATGGGCCTGGCCCTCAAATCAAAGATGGATTCTCACCATGAAATAGGCAGGGTATTTCCCTAAATTTAAGAAAGCTCTGGCAAAACCGGTTTGGCTCAGTGGATAGAGCATTGGCCTGCTGACTGAAAGGTCCTGGGTTCGATTCCGGTCAAGGGCATGTACCTTGGCTATGGGCACATCCCCAGTGCAGGAGGCAGCTGATCGATGTTTCTCTCTCATTGATGTTTCTGACTTTCTATCCTTCTCCCTTCCTCTCTGTAAAAAATCAATAATATACATATATATATATTTAAATAAAGCTCTGAGTAGTTTCTGCATAGTGGTCCAACCTGGCCAGGGTCTCAAGGATCCAGGCTGAACTGGTTGGACCAGGGAGATCGCTTCCCCCCATACCATACATCGCCCCCCTCGCTGGTATCCTTTGAGCATATGCATTGGTACAGTCATACTTAGAGGGATGGCTTGGAAGGAAATGTCCTGATTACACTTTTCAGAGTGATGATAGGAAAAATGAACTCTGGCCCATTACCCCTTGTATGACCTACACAACCATTTGTAACAGAAAAGAACTTGTGCAGAGAGGAACGTGATCCCACCACAGGGCCATCCTTGATCTCATTTTACACCACAGAAGCAAGGCAACTAGGCCAATGTTGGCCTCAATCCTCAAGTACCTTTCCCGGTGCCTACAGAGGGAGGAAGGGCGATAGGCTTATCCTCACGATGGCAACTCAGCACTTCTGCTCGATTTCTTTTCCAATTTAAAATTTCCCAAAGTGCTCGGTCCCATCCCACTCTCACCGTGGCTCCCAGCAGCCGTGCACGCATTCCAGCAGCGGCAACGGCTGACTGGGCGCACGGGGCCCGCCGAGTGATCAGGCCGTCGGCGGAAAGGCACCTCTGATGAGAAGCAGGAGGATGGGGGAGCAGCAATTTCAGTAAATGGGTTTCATTCCAGGGAAGAGCTTTTTAAAGAACTGTTTAACATTTAAAGTTCTATTATTTCTTCTGGCAGCAGCCTGAGTCCGTGTCTCTTTTTGGCTACTTTTCTAGCACTTGATGTATCTGGAAGCAAATTTTGCAACCATTTTCAGTAACACTGGGAAATTTTTTTCAGTAGTAATTATAGGAGGGTTTTAAATGCTATCTAAATGTTATTTTGTATACTCATCAAGTGAGAGGGGTAACTTAAAATGACTATATAAAAGGACCTGTAATATAATTTATGTTTATATCTCACAGACATGGAAAATGCTGTAAGCATTGGTCATTGCAGAAGTTAGTTTTATACATTTTAAAAATCTAATAACAGTTACCAATAAATTCCAAATCAGTTACCCAATGCAAAAAAAAAAGGGGGTGGTGGTGGAAGTATATAGAAAAATGAGTCCCTTCCTTTACATGGTCAGTGGCAGGGTCTGGCATCTTTATTTTAATAGAATTTTCACCAGGGAAAATTTCAAATATGTACAAGAGTAGAGAGAGGTTGCCCATCATCCAGCTTCAACAATTATCCACCTATTAACTCTGTACATTGCTGGTGAGAGGCGGGGCTGAGGGCGTGGCCTTGTGATTGCTGGAAAGACAGAACAGCTGTCTATCAAGGCACGGGTAGGTTTATAACTGGTCTCTTGGGATATGCTAGTGAATAAACAGATAAGAATCTCTGCTCCCTAGAAGTTTACATTCTAGCAAGTTTTAAAGTAATTTCCCATGCAGATATTAATCGCATTAAATATGTTAATTTCTAAGGGAAGTTGAATCCATTACAATATTCTGATGGGGAGCTGGTTTCTAACCACAACCTTTTTGTCACCGTATTTGCTGGCAAATAATCTGAGTAAGGATTACTAAAAGGGAACATTCTTATAAACACAGCATGGCTTCTGAATTCTCCCGCAGGCCAGGTCAGCTGGAGCAGCTGGGTGCCTGGTGGAAGCTGCTGGCAAGTACCTTCACCTTGAGTTCAAAATCAGAGTTCCAAAGTATTTCCCTCATAGTCAGTGCTAGAGAAGCCTTTCCCTCCCACCTCAGTTCAGCATTAGATCAGCCATTTGTTGCTTGTGAATTTCAAGCACACATTTAGTTTTCCTGCACAGACATTCGAAATGATAGAAAACAAAGTTCTGGATGGGAACAAGGCAGAACGTGGGGTGAGAGAGGAACATGAGAGAACATCCCAGTGGCTCATATCCAGAGGGTTGTCAACAGGCACTAGAAAGAGTTTCACTGTCTCCCAGGTTGTCTCCCAATCTAGGCCAATCCTTCTCTTTTGAGACATAACGAAGCCTTGACATTTCAGGAGAGCCTTTGTCGTTCAAAATCTGAGAGTGTTCGGTAATGGGGAAGGAGTGTGGTTCATTATTTCCATATTAAAAAGCAAATGTGAAAAATATTGACCTTATGCATACATTTATAGTTTAACTTCATGACTCATAAATTAGGATGTGAGGTAATTGTAGATTCTCAGTATCTGTTAACTTGAAAATCCAGCATATTTTGTGGGTAGTGTTTTCACATAGGAAAATGCTACCTGTTCTTCCCTGGGGCTCACCATCTGAGCTCCAGACATTTTTCTGTTCAGTAGGTCAGCTGTCATGAGGGACTGTTTGTTTGTTTGTTTTAAAATGACAGTTGACATTTTGTGACTTTAGAATGTGGGTGGGAAGACGACAGATAGTGGAACATGCATGATTAGGCTCTAATGGAGAAGCTGATTAAACTCTGGAATGCGTGTTAGGGGTGCAGGCAGGAAAGAGGACGGTTTCTTAGTAAGGCAGCTGCTGAGCAGAGAGGCCGGGTGCTGAGGGGCTTGGTTCTGTGCTGGCATGGAAGCAGTCTCTAGTCCCAGCTTTTTAAAAAACATACCTAATTAGGGTTAAGAAAATAGTCTTCTGTGTGAAGATATTTTTATTATAGCTAAAAATATTTTAAAATGAAACTTGTTCTGCTTCATGTTTTTCTCCTGGATGCATGTCAGACTTTTCCTGTCATGGAATTTCTTGCTTTAATCCTGATGGTTACTTCAACTTACTTCGTATAAAGTCTCTTCAGCTATAAACGAGAAGCATAGCTCTCCCCAGATTACACGGCGGAGAGGTTTTCTTCATTTTTGCTCACTGCAAATTGGAAAGACTGCTTATCTATCTGTGATGCTGAGATGAGTGTGGGTAGCGGTTTGATTCTTAACAAGCTAGATAGGCAGAGAGTTGGCCTGAGTTATCTTATTCTGATAAGCTTGTGTGTGTGTGTGTGTGCGCGTGTGTGTGTGTGTGTGTGTGTGTGTGTGTGTGTTCACGTGCACACGCACTTTTGGTGAGGAACATTGTTCAGATACAAAAAAGCAGCCATGAGCAGAACTATAGTTTAGGAAATTGAGTTAAAGAAGTATTGATTGGGTACAAAAGCAATGAATTGCAGACAAGCAAGAGTCCTTCTTGAATAAGCAGAATTGCCATGGGCATTGCTCTGGACCCCACGGGGGTGACTTGGGAGCTGGCTGACTCCACAATGAAGCAAGGGCCGCAGTCCCTGGCTGCCATCAGCCGCAGAGCCATGGCGCTCCGGGCCAGTAAAAAGGGCCATCCCATTACACCCTGCAGCGAGTCAGCTCTTCTTTCATTCCCCACTGCCCCTTTTCAATAGACCGCCCTAAGTGTAAATCAGGAGTACCCTAACATTTAGGGGCTGAGGAGCAAATAGTAGTAACTTTAATGGTGTGTTAAGTATTCCACAAAAGCTTTCTGAACCTCTATTAGGAGTCAGCTAACATAAACATCATGATAATTCAAATCTTACTGTAAATCTACACACAAATTCAGTCTCCTCTTTATCTCCTACTCTCATACTAAAAAGGTGTCAACTGTCAAAAGACAGTTTTTTTCTAACAATATAAAGAGCAACGTGAAAAGTGCAGGTTCTCATGATATGTGACATCCAAAGTCAGGAAACTGTTTACAATATTTTGTGGGACTAATGATGGATCAAAGTTGAGTACTCTTTCCTGGAGTCTAACACAATCAGGGACTGAACACCATTTATTTACCTGGCAAATGACAGAGGTTTCCTGCTCACCCGCCCTCCACCTCCCGAGAGGTCTGGGAGCCTAAGGATTGGGAAGGTTTATAAACCAAACACAGCCTCTGGTGGAGCACATAGTGTGGGGGTGGAGGGGAACAGAGGCTCTGTTAGGCTTTTGGGGTGTAGGGAGCTGATCCAGCAGCTGTGGGGGGACTACTACCATTCTGACTCTTTCTTGCCTTGTTGGGGATATGCCTCCCTGAGTTTCTATCTTCTGAGAAACCTGAAACCTTGGCTGCCTTCATTCGGAACCCAATGCAGACAATGCATGATTGGAAATGATCAGCTACAGATGAGCTTGTGGGGATATATTGGGGATTCTTTAGTAGAGAATATGCTGAAAGCTTATCAGAAATATGCCTCATAACTAAGTTTGACAACCAGGGCTTATTAAGAATTCAGGAAGCATACTGATTTATGTAAACCCTATTGTGTTTTATGTGTGGCAATCCTTTTAAAGAATCGTATCTCCTTTGGGGAGCTACTATGTCACAGGTGTTAAGAACCTACACACCAGAGATTCCCCACCTTTAGAGAGAAGAATCTACTATCCTTTTCCTCTAAAAGCTTTGAGGTATAATTATAAACAATGAGTTAGACACACACGAGAATCATAGATGAACCTCAAAGGCATGGTGTCGAATGAAAATGGTTTCCAGTAAAAAGAATGAAGTGAGATTTAGCACAGTTATCACGTAGGTGCATCAAAAACACAAACACACAACCAACAACACTACACAGTCTACAAGGATATGTGCATGGCCGTGCTGCAGAGTGACATGGCATCCATCGCCCACCCCCTGCAAATGCAAATGCGAGGTCCTTGCTTGCACCAGGGATGTCGTGCTGTGGACCAAATAGTATCATTCACTCACCTCTGTGTGCCTGATGGAGGAAAAAGAGCAGACGTTTGTGATCCCTGTGGCAGGAGTGAGGAAGGTTCAAGAAGAGAGGCCCTTGGGCCTGGGGAGGGGACCGGGTAGAGAGGCCATGCTCCCTCTCCATCCTGCCTTCCACAGGGGCCACAGGCTGGGTCAGCACCCTCTCTCTTTCCAGGACCAGCTGGAGAGTATTCTGGGCTCCGCAGTACAGATGGTCTTGGTCACAACTGCTCAGCTTTGTTGCTATAGCTGAACGCAGCCACAGACAAACTGTAATGAATGCACATGGCTGTGTTCCAGTTGAACTTTATTTAAAAAGCGAGGGGCAGGTTGCACGTGTCCCAGGGACTGCGGTTGCTGAGCCCTGGCGTAGGGAGGGGGACCTCGCCAGTGGCGTGGCCTCCACACTGACCGAGGGCTCTCGGCAGAGCCTCGGAGATGGTTCTGCCATTCAGAAGTCTGACCTGAGGATGAAAGCAAAGGCGCTGGCTTATTACATTCAGAAAGGAGTGGGGGGGGTGGTCATTGGGGCTTTCAAGACGGTGGGAGCTCAGGCACTGAGCAGGAGCTGCTGGGATGGGTAACCCGGGCAGGGTCATGTCGCATTCCGTTTGCTCAAGTCCAGAGCATGTTTCAGAAGCAAATGCAAGCGCCCAAGAGCTTCTCGGAGTTTGTAGTGAGCGGCATGAATTTACACTGTGCATCTCCCAGGAGCACTGTGTCGAGGGCTCCCTCTTTGCCTTCGTCAGGCATCTGGTGCGAGTCCTAGGGCCGCCCCTCCAAGAGCCCCACGCTGGACAGAGGGCTGTCGAGGCAGCAGCTAGCCCCACGCCTGCAGCTCGCATAAAGGAAACATAAGACAAGAGTACAAAGCCATCAAAAGGGCCACTTCTAGATGAACGGGCCAGGGCAATGCTGTCGGTGCCAGGATGCCCAGATACCAGCAGGGAAAGGCCAACAGGATGCCCAGATACCAACAAAGTCCAGTGCTCCCACTGCCTGTCACCTGGTTTTGGTCCATTCACTTTTGGTTGCTAATTGTTGTCCCTCATGGCACCTGCCCTGCTTTGCCAGCATCTCAGACTGTCTCTCTGTCTCTCTCTCTCTTTCACCGGTCCTGCTTTGCCAGCGTCTCAGACTCTCTCTCTTTCTTCTCCTTCTCCTTCTCCTTCTCCTTCTCCTTCTCCTTCTCCTTCTCCTTCTCCTTCTCCTTCTCCTTCTCCCTCTCCCTCTCCCTCTCCCTCTCCCTCTCCCTCTCCCTCTCCCTCTCCCTCTCCCTCTCCCTCTCCCTCTCCCTCTCCCTCTCCCTCTCCTCTCTCTCTCTCTCTCTCTCTCTCTCCTCCCTCCCTTATTGCTGAGTCCCCAGCAGAGGGAAGACTTCCCATGGCAGGGAAGGGCAGCCTGTACCCTGTGCGGCTGACATCTTAATCCAGCCCTGTAACACTCTTATCCACACCATCCATCCATTCGCTCCCAGTGAGGTCTCCCCGGGCCGCCCGCCCTGCATTTTACAATTCCAGAAGTTCTGGCTACAGCGCATGCGTTCCTCTCCCGAGGAGAGGCTGTGAGGCGGGAAAGGACCCTTTTAATGCCTGTGGAAGTTAATGTGAGTCATAAACTCACCCACAGAATTGCCCAGGGGGCCACGGGTCAAGAGAGGTGAGCAGAGTCATTAGCTAAGATGCTGGTCTGTGGGGACCATCAGGATTTCACTCGAGGGTCGGTGCGGCGGGGTGGGGTTCTCCGAGCAGATTGGGGCAGGGAGGGAATGAATCATTCAGGTCTCCATGGGCCTATTACTGCCGTGTCTGGTTATAAACCCAGAATATGGAATATGGAAACCTGCTCGCGGAGGACGTGCGTCGCATTGATTTCTCTCTGAGTCACGGGGAACTGCCCTCAGCGTGGCTGACTGTGCGCGATACCAGAGTCCCTGCTGGATGAGAGGGGGACAAACTGGAGACCTCTTCCAGATGGGGACGCCAAGCTCAGGGAAGGAAGTGACTTGCTGAGGACACAGCCAACAGCAGGGCTCCGGCCCCGCCTCCAGCTGTGGTGCTGCTGGGGACGAAACACAGGAGGGCCTCTTGGGCCCGGCCGCTCTGTGGTTGTGCAGCTTCTCCAGGCAGAGCCACCCCCTTGCCCCGGCAGCACCGACTCAGCCAGACTCACAGCGCCTCAGGCCCTCACCTGGCAGCCCACCCCATCGCCCTCTCCCTGTGTGCAATCAGCCCCATCTGCTCGGGAAGGGAAGCTCAGGTTATTATTAGCTGAGGAATAATTAGGAACACATATATAATTCATTTATGTAAATGTCACAAGTACCAACACCTTTTTCCTGTCCTCAGCCTTGTCTAACGTGTGATCGTGGAGGGGCATTTTGAGGTCTTCAACCTAATCTCTTAGAGTAGTTTTGTTTGCCGGCTTGATTGTAGTTGTGGTATAAATCCTTAGAGCAATAGATGTTGAATGTCATTTGTTGTTGTTTTTTAAGAGAAACGCTTGTGCCAAGGCCGGTTTGGCTCAGTGAAAATAGAGGGTCGGCCTTCAGACTGAAAGGTCCCAGGTCCAATTCTGGTCAAGGGCATGTGCCTTGGTTGTAGGCACATCCCCAATAGGGGGTGTGCAGGAGTCTGCTGATCGATGTTTCTCTCTCATCGATGTTTCTGACTCTCTACCCCTCTCCCTTCCTCTATGTGAAAAATCAATAAAATATATTTTAAAAAAAACACACTTGTACCTGGTCTTCTAAAGACACTGGAGTGCCTGTCTACGCATGTCCTCGTACCTTTACTGAACAGTGACACGTGCATGAAACGGCCAGGTGGTCCGAGTGGCGGAACTGCTTGGCACAATGCAAAACGAGCCGCCCCCGTGCCTCAGACAGCCCCTGGCTCCGGGGCATTGTTCTCAAACAGAGGGAACCGGCCAGAGAGAAGCTCACACCCCGACAAAGCCCGGGCAGCAGGCACAGCGGCAGGAGCGGGCCTCCTGAAGAGCTTTCCGGGGAGGCAGGTGCTGTTGTAGCAGATCCCACACTGAGCATGTGCTGTCCATTGGAGGCTGTTAGCCCCACTTAGCAGACAAGGGAGCCGAGGGATGGAGGGGCAGCGTGCACGGCCAGTGAGAAAGCAGAGCCAAGACGAAAACAGATCTCACTGGCGGGTTTAGTCCTCGGAACCTCATGTACTCAGCCCGGCGACGCGACCCCAGCTGCTCCCAGGGCCGGCGCTTCTTGGTGATCGCAGTTCTAGCGAATGGACATGCTTCTTCCTTCAGAGCTTTGCTTCCCGGGGTCGTGCACCTTCAGAAAACAGGAAGCCGGCATCTGTCTGCCTGAAGCCCCGGGGGGAGACACGTGCTTTGGGAAAGAGCATGCTTGCCTGCAGCGCTGTCGTGGGCCTCACCGCTGGGGATTTGCCGAGGAAGACCTGGGTGACAGGTGCACACACCAGCCAGGTCTAACCCGCCGGCGTCCATCGCTGTGTGGAGGGTTAGCCTGGGGTCTGAACCCCGCCATCAGTGCTCAGGGCAGACGGAGGTGCCAAAGGACTGGTGCCGGAGACTGGGGGGAGCTGGGGTACAAGTCCCCCAGAGCTCTCGCCCTCACATGGAATAACTCCGATAACTTCCTGTTGCCTCCCAGAGATCGGCAGCGGGACTAGCTCCCCTAATCTTTCTGTAAGGTGCCCCCTCGGCTCCCTTCCTCCGGTGTGGCCATCTGCAGGCTCCCACCGCTTGTCTGGAAGCCTCTTTCAGGCTGGGATCGGGGAGTCCAGGACTAAGACAGCCTGCTTTTGGCTGCCTGTTCTGTCCAGGAAACGCCCATATTTGAAGACCTTGCTGTGGGTTCTAGTTTAATGAGCAGATGCACCGGCATCAAGGCTCTCTGGGGTGCGTTGGCCACGCTTTGGTGGACTCAGGGAACCCCTCCTTACAGGAGGGCGCCCTACAGCCAGCTGTGTGCACGCCTTCGCCTCGCCACCCACTCCGCATCTTTCTTCCATAAACAGGGAAGCAAGCCCAGCCCTCGCAATGCGTACAGGCTTTTATTAGCTTGTGTCCTTGCGTTATGTCTGTAGGTTGGGTAGATGTGTTTGCATCAGCATTGTATCATGTTAATAGGTTGGCTTGTGGCTCAGCCAAATATTTTCTTATGGGGCTGCTGTAATAACTGCTATGAAATGTAGCTTGTCCTTAGGGGTGGGCGTGGGGGTGATTCTGAAAAGGAGTCCCTGACAGAAGCGGGTGTCTTAGGAACAATGCAAGCTCCTCTTCCCCTCCGCGGCCCCCCCCACCGCCCACCGTGTGCAGTGAATCATAGCCAAGGCCCATGGGCCCTAACCTGTCCCCCTTTGCTGACAGGTGGATGGGGTGTGTGGCAGAGGCTTAGCCTTCTCAGCGATTGCTCGGAGCGATGCTAAGGACGCTCCTCATCCCGTAGCTCTCAGCACCCCGAGCTCCCTGAGCCTCAGAACTGTGCACACCCAAGCCCCACTAGGGATGAGGAGGGCCTTGGGGTCGGGCTCCGGGTGAGCCCATTAGCAAAGCCTCACCGGACAGGCAGTCAGCCTGCACAGGCGCTGGCCAGCGACACCACTACTCTTGGCCTCTTTCGGAAAAGCTGGATCACAGTTGTTTCTTCGTGGTGTCTTCCATGAACCTGGCATGTGCACGCAGGCACCAAAGTATTGCAGTCTTCAGGGAATTCCGTGCCTGTCCAGGGCCCACCAGAGTGTTTAACCAGCGCAGGGCCGAGGCCAGAAGCTCTGTGTTAGGAGCTGTGGCTGGCTCACTCCACGCACCTGAGCCAACTTGCTTACCTGCTCAGTGAGTGGGGAAAACTAATAATAACAGTGCACGGCTTTCTGTTGCTTCCCATCTCATTATGAAGAACAGCCTCCTCTGAGAATTGGTTCAAGTATTATGTGCAGGGGAGATTTCAATAGGCTCTGGGCAAATCTACTCACCCGTGTAAATCCCCCCATCACCTTTACACGGGCCTCCTCTGAAGCAGGTCATTCGGCAAAAGGACAAGGGCCTTAATCCTGACTTGAGCTCGAACGTGTTTTGCGGGATGATTTCTCGAGCGGCCTCTTGGGGTATTAGTCTGGCCCTGATGCAGACGGGTTAGCAGTGATCTGCGACGCACAAAATCCCTTGTTTGGTTTCCCAGGATGAGTTTCCTAACGTGTTAAAAGTGGGTTTTTTTGTTTTTGTGTTTTAATAATGGCCGCTGAATGTAGGGGACAGAGATCTGATGTTCCCTTGCTGTCCGGGTCATTCCCAGGGGCAGTGGGGATGCCTGTGCGGGGCGTCTACGTCCAGATGCTGACGGGCATCGTTCGCTAAATTATCACCTCGGAGACGGCCCCCAGCACGGAGCGCTGTGCGGAGCTGGCTGTTCTGCCTCCCTGTCTGTCTCTCTTCACGCGGCCTGTCTGTCTAAACCTGCCCACCCTTCAATGTGCACCTTCGCTGTGTCGTCTTCCTTATCTACGCCGACTCCCATCTGTCTCCTCCTCCTTTGAAGAAAGTTCTGGAAGTCTTATAAGCTCTTACCCCAACAGTGCCTTGTAAGAACTCCCCTGCTCCAGGGAGCACAGCCCTTCCTCATTCATCTTCCCAGCTCTGCAGCGGAGCACGGCGGGCGTCCACCGCTTTCTCCGCTTCCCACGCGGCTGCTTTAACTCTCCCCGTTAGTCTCTGACCCCTCGAGGGGATGGCTGCTGCCATCTCCATGTGGCCAGTATGGTGCTGTGCGCAGGATTGGCGTCCCATAAATATTGATCGTCTGATCTATGATTAAACCAGGAAGGAGAAAGAACTTCAATTGTTGATATTGTTCTTAAGGCGAAATCAGCAGTGCCTGTACTTTGATTCCAGAAATATCTGATGGGAACCAGAAGTGTAATCTTAAAGCAGCAAGGCTCTTTCCAGGAAGTTGTCAAAATGGTGCAGAGGAGACAGAATTAATCGTTTTTACGCAACAACAACAAAGGCAATGTCAAGCAAGGCAGCCTCGGCGGTTCAGAGCCCTGCGTAGCCATCGGAGGTTATTAGTGCGCACACGGAAAGGCAGAAAAGCTGCAAGGGCAACGCCTCTGCCCTCTCGCTGGAGACTGAAGCCCTGGGAGGATGACCTGCTGTCAGGGAGGGGACTTATTCTAAACACATGTCTGGCAGTGATGGCCAGCGGTCAGGAGTGCTCTGGTAGATGCTCCAGAAAACACAGCCGCGAAACGCCGTCCCCGCTGTCTTCTCCTTCCCACGGAGGCTCTGTGCGGCCTCAGAAAGACAAATGCAGACAGACGGGGCGGCTCCTGCTCTCCGCAGCCCCCCGGCATTTCCCCTCACCTATCTGATTCCGAGACAGTTCCCACGACTCGGAGCAGTTTCAGGATCTGAGCATAAGCAGGGTGTTCGATTGCCCTGGGTTTTGTCCTTCCCAGACTCCCTCCGACTCCCCCAACGTTCTCTTTGTCACCTCACTGTCAACATGGCTCGTGTTCAGATTTGCACCTTGTGGAGGTGGAGGGCCGGGGAAGACCCATTTGTACTGGTTACAGGCCCAGTAAGAGAAGGAGCAACTTATAAACTCCATGGTAGCGGAGTTTACAATTTCATGGTTAACACCTCCATGAACGCGGGCAGCTGGCATCCATCTTTGCGTTTGCTCTGTCTGCACAGCTCGCATTCAGGAAGTGAGGCTCTTGCCCAAATGTCGTAGGTCTTAGAAGTTTCCAGTATTAGATTTCCTACTTGGAAAATCTGATAAAGCCTGTGTCTCCCTTTATTTTATCATGTTTTTTACATTAAAAATTATTTCAGAGGGGAGAGGAAGGGAGAGACACATTGATGAGAAAGAAACATTGATCTGCTGCCTCCTGCACACTCTCTACTTCAGATTGAGCCCCAAACCTAGGCATGTGCCCTGACCCAGAACCGAACCTCAGCCTCCTGGATGACACTCGGCCAGCCGAGCCGTACTGGCTAGGCCTAACCTGTGTCTCTTTTATTAAAACTGCACAGGCATTTTTCACATAATTGGTTCTTAGCTTTTCAAAAGCCTCTGGGCCCCAGATTGAAAACAATAATAATCTCCAACACACCTGAATTCCCAGCTGTGCCATCGAACTTTGACACATAATATCTCACTTATTTCCCACAATGACCTAATTCGAGGTAGTTCCTGTGATTATCCTCGTTTTATAGTTAAGGGAACTGAGGCCGAAGATACCAGCTGAGTAACTTCTCCGGACTGCTAAAAGGCAGAGGGAGGATTTGAACTTTGCCAGCCTGGCCCCAGAGACTTAGAAACCATAAGGAAAGAGGATAAGAAGTGAGCTAATAAAATAAAATGCACAAAGGAGACAGATGTCATACTTTAAATAATAAAAATAAAACACACAATGCTTCTAGGTCTTTCCTATGTTTTCATAGACTCTTGACTTCATTTTATCTCTTCTACTGTCTTGCACCGTAAGTAGAGACCTAAAAATTATCTTGTCCATATACCTTGAGGAAACTAGTAAACTTTACAAACTGTAAAACATTAAGGCCTATTGATCTTCCACGTCTCCCTTGTAAATAAATCTGAAATTCTGTCGTGACCACTGTCACAGTATCAAGAGAATGTTTTAAACCTACAAAGCGGGAAAGTGAAACAATATCCGTTTTGGTCTGGAGAGAATGACACTGGAAGTGAGGGGGGACTCAATCCATATTCAGAAGAGGCATCAGTCCTCAGGAAGGCCACAGACAAAGAGGAGTCAAGGGTAAAAACTGTACCGATACCTCCTCTCCACCCCCCGCCCCCCCAGCCCCCAGCCTCGTCCCAAAGCCCCTGGGGAGCTGAGTCAGCCTGGACCGTGCAGGTCCTGACATCGCAGCAGGAATAAACAGAAACCCCATGGCTACACCTTTCCCCACTTCTCGATCAATGGGCATAAGAGAGAGGAGATTGAGTTAGCAGATCTGTTGATAGCAACTGAATGATCACTCCTCAAGGGTCTCTTCCCTGAGTCCTCGCTCCCTTCCCCCGGGACTGGGTCATAGGGAGAGAATCAGATGAGTGGCCCATTTTCATTCCCGAAGAAAGCTCTTCCATGCTGCTCTCACCAGCGTTACCTCTTTTTAAGGGGGCTTACGGAGAAATGAAGACTGACACGCCTTAGTGTTTCTCTTTATGTGGGCTTGATAGAAAGCTCCAGAACAGGAAAACGAATCTTGGGAATCGCCCAGGACACTTTTACAAAATGTGTGTGCTTACAAAAACATGTGCCGGTTTCACGTTAATTTCCAATACATGTGCACTTTGTGTGAGTGTGTGTGTTTGTGGAGATCATTTTGATTAAATATTCCAGTCCGATTTCTTTTTTTAGGTTAGACCTGTTTTGGAAGCAGAATAGATGAGTTCTATTAATGGCACATATACATATATTTTTACACTTTGCCAGATGTTTTTATAGGCATTATTTACTTTAGCCTTTATAAGCACCCGGCAGAATGGCTTTTATTCCCCCTGTTTTATAGACGGGGAAGCAGGCTCAAAGGGGTGAGGTCACAGAGCTAATAAATCAATAACCGTGGGCCCAGGTCCACTGTTTGTTCTAACGACTCTCCAGCTTTCTTCAGTTTATTAAGGATGATGAAGTTATATTTTGAGGGTTGGCAGTAAAAAGGGCACTTCAGGAATAACCTGAATTACCTTTATGAGAGTTGGCGTTTGCCTGGAGAGGCGAGGAGAGGTGACTGTGTGGGGAAAGCTGGTGGGAACCGGGCCCGGGGCATCGCTGGGTCGCCATGCCAGCAGTTGCCCTGCAGCTCACCGGGGAGGGGCTCCCACAGCCCGGCCACGTGGACAAGTTAAGGGGCACCACATTGGGTTCGATTCTTCACATCAATCTTGCCTAATCTCACCGAGCTGGAAGCAGACGTACTTACACAGAACATGGGGGCGCAGAGAGGCCAAGTGATCCATCTAAGGCCACCGAACTAGACGGTGGACAAAGCGGGATTTGAACTGAGGCCCATCTGATTCCAGAGCGGAGCCTTTCCCTTCCACCTCTGGGTCCCCGGAGCAGCCACCTGGGGAATGGCCGACTCTGTCAGGATAAGGTGATCTGAGCGCCATGAAAGTGGCTGGGCGGTGGGCAAGTGAGAAGGCTTGCTCAGCCTGTTCACTTCCTCCTCCTTTCTTCTTAGCAGAGACGTTTGTCTGGCCCCTTCCCGTAATAGCAGTTCTCAAGGTTTTGGGTCGAAAGATCTTTTTACCTGTTTAAATTATTGAGGACCCCAGAGAGCTTTGGTTTATGTGGAGACTAACTATATTAAAAGGCCACAGACAAAGAGGAGTCAAGGATAAAAACTGTACCGGAGACTAACTATATTAAAATGTAAAACATAAAAATGTAAAAATATGTATCTATTTATTTATTTTATTTTACTTAGATTTTTATTTTTTAAAACTTCTTTATTGATTAAGGTATTACATATGTGTCCTTATCCCCCCACCTCCCATTCATGCCCCCACACCCCTGGTGTCTGTGTCCATTGATTAGGCTTATATGCATGCATATGAGTCCTTTGGTTGACCTCTCCCTCTTACCTCCACCCTTCCCTACCTTCCCTCTGAGGTTTGACAGTCAATTCTTCTCTGTCTCTGGATCTGTTTTTGTTCATCAGTTTATGTTGTTCATTATATTCCTCAGATGAGTGAGATCCTGTGATATTTATCTTTCTCAATATGTATCAATTTAATAATAAATCAGTTATATGTTAATGTAAATTATGTGTTTCATGAAATATAACTGTTTAACAAAACAAACTCTATTGACACGCTTCACATTCTTGTCAATTCCTTTACTGTCGGGCTCTCTGGGAGCAGCTGGTTTCTCTTACCTGCCCCTGCATTCTGTCTGCGGAAGCATCGCATGTCTGTAGCCTCTGAGAAACACCAGTGCATACTCACAGGAGAATGAGAATCAAAAGGGCAGGTTACATTTTAGCATTATTAAGAAAATAGTTTTAACCTTTTAAAAAATATTTTTATTGATTTCAGAGAGGCAGGGAGAGGGTCAGAGAGACAGAAATACCAATGATGAGAGAGAATCATTGATTGACTGCCTCCTGCACGGCCCCCACTGGGGATCGCGTGTGACCCCTGGTTCATAGGTCGGCACTCAGCCACTGAGCCACACTGGCCGGGCAGTTTTAACCCCGGGCAGTCCTTGAAAGGGTCTTGAGGATGCCCAGCGGTCTCCACGCTTTGGAAATTGCTGCCCTCTACCCACCTCAGTATGGACTAGGGCAGATGAAATAACTGAATATTGTGTTGGAGGAAACATTACAGGTCACCGAGTCCAATCATCCATTTGATGAAACAAAATCCCATAAAGTCTAGTCTAAGCTCCCATTTCGAAAGGATAAGGGCTCCCCTATGTTCAGAGGACTTTAAATGACTAGAAAAGCCTTTATTATGTTGAGAAGGAACGTTTTTCTCTATGGTTTCCCAATTCGGTCTTAACGCCTTATAGGACAAGTCCCGTTTCTCTTTGGAAAACAGCTACCTTGCTGCCCCTGAGGGCTCTCATCCTCTCCACACCAAAGGCCTTCATGTTTGAGAACTTTGGAGACCTCCTGCCTTTGGAGTGTTCTCCAGCTCCAAATCCACACCTTCTTTTTCAGCATCATCAAAAAACCAATTTGAGTTCATACAATGTTGCCAGAGCCCTCTCTCTAAGGCTGATTTTCTTACGGCTTATTCTGTGCTTGGCTTGGGCCAATGTTTAACATTCACAAATAGAGGCAAGCGTTTTCTTAAAGGCCTCGCTTCTGGTGGCATGACCTCCAACACCCTTCTCCAAGGCACTGTTTCCTCTGTCCCTTCCCTCTCACCCCCAGAAAGCAGTGCTATAGGGGCAGTCCTTCAGCATTTGCAAACATCAGCTCTCTTAATTAGCACAGAAACTGTGCACAGAATGCACCGATGCAGATAGTATAAGAAAAACGTCGAAGTTCCCAATAACCGGATTTTATGGATTACCATCTTCATGCTTCATGCCTGGGATCCTACAACCTGCTTTGCTGGCTGCCAGCTTTCAGCATCCCCCTGTTCTAAATCACTCTACATATCGATGCTAAACTCATCTTCCTTTCCTGCTGACCCGAACATGCCACCATCTGGAGTCCGTTTATAGCTTCCTGTCATCCTTGGGATAATGTATTTGCCTGTGACCTTCGAGACTGTGCATCTGCTGAGACCTCTGTCCTGCTTTCCTCAGTGAGGATGGCAGTGTTAGCTGCTCATTACAATTTTGTTCATTTATTTGTTCATTCATCCCGAATTTGCTCACGCGTACATTTATTAACTTAGCATCTACTATGTGTTCGGCTCTGCATTGCAGGGGAATACAAAAATAAACAATTTCTGCCTTCAAGGGATTTGTAAACCCCCTTACATCTTCCATGCAAACATTTAATTCAAATAGAAGACAGGCTGTGATGAGAGAGGGGGTAAAAGTAGGTTGGTAGTGGTTGGTAAGCCCTTAGGTTTACTCAATGGGAAGAGCAGGATGAATAGAGTTTCATGAACAGAGCAGGGAGGATGGGACAGGATAGCCTGGCTTTTTTGCTGTTTGTCAAGTTATCTTATTAACTGCTCTGCCTGCTTAGATATTTGACCACAAATATATATATATACACTAACTATATTAATATATATATATAGAGAGAGACTATATATATATATATATATATATATAGAGAGAGAGAGAGAGAGAGACTAACTATATTAAAATATATATATTTGTCAAACGTGTCCTAAACTGGTAGACTTTCACTCATATAGAGACTAACTATATTAATATATATATATATATATATATATATATATATATATATAGAGAGAGAGAGAGAGAGAGAGAGAGAGAGACTATATTAAAATATATATATTTGTCAAACGTGTCCTAAACTGGTAGACTTTCACACCTGACTTTTTTTTAAGAGGAAATTTCCAGGAGAATAACCATAAATAGCACATAAAAAGGCATGAGCAGACAGATTTTATCTCAAGATTGTGAGTGTAATGAACAGAAGATAAATTCACAAGGAATGGCACCCATCCTTATCAGCCAGGGTCGGGCTGGAGCCACTAATGCAAATAGTGTAAAGATGTGTCATCCCAAGGGGAATATTCGCATGACGCATGCTACCTGATATACCACAGAAATAACAGCGCAGCATCACACAGGGTTGTCATGAACAGTCTGATGGCAGATCGTTCTATTTAGGATTCTTGAAAATGAAATGAGTAAGGCTTCACATTTTTAGGTTTGAAACATGTCTCATTATTTTGCTATATTTCTCCCAATTGCATATTCATCCCACAAGAAAACATAAAAATAGCATTAGTGCCACATGCACAGTTCTATCTGGCATTTGCAGTCTCAGTAGAGGACTGTGGACAGTACTGGGTTTCTATCTGCCTTCTGATCTCCCTGGGGAAGGTCACATTCAATCCATTCTGATCATTACGGACTGAAATGTTGGCAGGCTTGAATAGGGAAATAAATTGCACTTAGGTTTTCTATTTTGGAGAGCTGGTAAAGCAAGGCCAACCGTCTTAAAAGGGGGAAAGCGTAAGACCAGAAGACGTTGGGAAGGGATGAACTCCAAGGAGGATTCATCAAGGTGTTGGGAGACTCGTTAGCATGACAAGAATTTTGTACATTTATTAGGAGACAAGCAGGTACTCAGGGAGTGGGGAAACACACGGGAGATCCCAGCTAAAGGGCGCTTTTTTGATAATCAAGGTAATCATGTGAGACCCCAAAAATTAAAGAAGGAAAATCCATGAGAATCACTACTGCACAGACCACTGGAAACAGAAAGTCATTTACTTGCATGTTCTCCGAGGGCCAACCTGGGAAGGGGTGGACTGTCTTTGCTCTTTCTCAGCCCCCCAGCACCAAGGTCGGGCTTCACCCTTTGCCATCCTATTTTGGGACACGGGTGTATTTATATCTCTACGCCTTCCTCTTGAGCGGCAGCTGCTCTTGCTGGTGGGATTCTCACTTGGGCGCCCTCTAGTTTGCTCACTTTAACTGCTGTGCAAAATTACCCCCCTCTCCCCCAAACAGCTTCCCCTACTTCCATGACTTGTCTAAACCTGGAACCAGTTTTTAAATAGAATTTTTAAAATAGGTAACACAGTCTCATGGTTTTTTAAAAAATGTTAAACATGGAAAATTTCCTCTTTCCTTTCCCCATGTAGCCAATTCCAGCCACTTGCAAGAAATTTCAAGTTTCTTCACCCACATACAAATATGAATATAAATCTCCTTTCTTTTTATTCACTGGGGATTATATTCTTCATGCTTTTCTGAACCATGAGTTCTATTGGTGTGTAACAAATACCTCTGATTCTCCCTCATAGTGTGGTGGGTTGATAGGACCCTGCCAGCTGTCGGATCTGGCACTGAGTTCTCGCCTGTGCCTGGTTGCAGTCAGACGCTGGTTGGCACAGGAGCTGTATGAAGGCCCGGCTGGACCCGGTGTCCCAGCTGGCGCACCGATGGTCAGCAGCTGATGCTGGTTGTTGGACGGAAGCTCAGTTGCCAGAGCACCTTTGCATGAACGTTCCATGTGTCCTGGGCTTCTCCCAGCAGGAAGCTGGGTTCCGAGTGGGAGCCTCCAAGGAGCGAGCATTCCAAGAGAGCAGGAAGTGGAAGCTACCAGGACAATAAGGATTACCTACAGTGCTGGCACCGTTCCCTCTGTTGTATCCCGTTGGCCAAGGGAGCCACAGGGCCTGCCCAAGTTCAAGGGGATGGAGAAATGAACCTTGTGTCTTCAAGGGGGTGAGGGGCAAGATCATAGTGGAGAAATCCTTGGGGATAGGAACACGGGTTGGCCATCTTTGTAAAATAAAATCTGCCTCCAAACACACGTGTCGGAAGCCTAAGGAACTTCCTTTGGTAAAGTCTAACATCTAACCTCCCCTGTTGCCATTGACTCCCCTAATTCAGACCTTCATCTCTTTGTAGCTAGTTAATTGTCAGAGTTACCTTTCTGGTCTCCAATCTCCCTTCACTGCCAATAGCCAATAAAACCTGTATTTTCTGACATCAGGTATTTCCATAAAATTTAGCTTTGATGATGTCCTAAGTAAAAATTGGCTCAAGTACTACAGTGGGTTTGTTTGATCTGTGTGATGTTGGCATATATAGTATTTACTTTTTCTTTTCTTTTTTGCTTTCAACATTGCAAATCCAGATTAGGCTCCTTTTGAAAAACTGGGTTCGCATATGTGGAAATTCAATTACTCAACTAATACGCTCTAGATACTGACCAATAGAAAATATTGGTCCCTGTGAAGAGGCAGACAATGAAGAAATGAGTAAGTAAAAGATGTAGAATGTTGTGTGGCAATTAGCTCTGTGGAGGGACAGGAAGGGGACAATAAAGGAGTGGGTGGGGGCCCTAGTTGGTCTGGCTCAGTCGATAGAGTTTGACTGCAGACTGAAGCGTCCCGGGTTCAATTCCAGTCAAGGACACATGCCCAGGTTTCAGGCTCGAACCCAGTGAGGGGCATGCAGGAGGCAACCATCATCTTTCTCATCATTGATGTTTCTATCTCTCCCTCCCTCTCTGAATTCAATAAAAATACATTTAAAAAAAGAGTGGGTGGGGGAAGGCTATAATTTTAAGTCACATGTCATGGAAGGCATCACTGAAATGAGGTATTTCAGTTAAAAAACTTGAGTAGAGAAAGGGAAATATGGATTTCCAGAATGTTCTTTTCCAATAGAGTAGCCTGTAGTCGTAAGTAGCTATCTAATGTATATTAACTCAAATTAAATTAAGTGTTTAGCTTTTTAGGCACACTAGTCACATTTCAAGTGGCTAGTGGCTGCAAAACAGATACAAACATGCCTACGGTAGCAAAAAGTTGTAGAGAACAGCATTGCAGAGAGAGAGTATTCCGAGCTGAGGGCACAGCCAGGGCAAAGGTCCTGGGTGGACATTGGTTGATTTAAGCTAAATAGTGGCATGGCTCCTCTGTTCACTCATCCCAGCTATCCTCTGTTGCCTGCCATAGTCTGTGGCTGAATAGTAATTTCCATTTACTACCATTAACTCAAGCCAACTTTCCAAAGGCCTCTATTGGTGGTGAGTTTTAGACCTTGGTTAATGCCACGGAAGCTATAGGATGAAGTCTGAGCCTCCTGGTCTTGCATTGAGAAGCTGTGAGAAAGACGGCAAGGACCAAGAATCGGGAGCAGCAGGCAGACGTGTGCAGAGGAGGTTTCTGGGGTGACTGGAAAAGTTTCATCAGGAAGGAAATGGCACACGCGCTCACTAATCAGAGCGAACACTCACAGAAAGCGGCTGGAGGGCCTCTGCTGGACCAGGCCTGCCGGACCTTCAGTGGGTGTGTCGGGAGGAAGTCTGCAGGATGGGGTGACATGCTGGGGCTCAAGGCAATGACTGATTTCCAACTGGAGATGAAGTATTTCAACATTCCATCAACTGGTAAGCTCACACAGTGTGCACAAGTGGGACTTCAGCCTTGAATACACAAACCCGTAGGTGTTTGGAATCTAACGGACTACACAGTTTATTGCCGATCTCTTTGCACACAGCGTGTGGTGACAGGATGGATGGGCTCTGCAGTGCCACCAGCACCCATTCTGATATTTTCTCCTCCTTCCCCTTGATGTGATGGGTCCCTCTCTCCCACCAGTATGACACATACTGGTAGTGCTTAAGTAGGTTCTGGCATTGTTCTCATGACTTTCTGTGTCCTAGAAGGACCCTCCCTGCTTTCTGCCTGGTTGAATCTTCCCCACTCAGCATCAGGCACAGTTTAAAGGGCCTTCATTGACTCCGCTTTGCACATCTAGGCCAGAAGCATTTCTCGCTCCTGTGGCTGGGAATCCTCATTAGCCACCCTCACTTGGCAATTACTAAGAGTACAAGACAACCCTTCGTTTTCCTTTATGTTTATTTTCTCCTGGGGCAAATATAAGTTCTTTGCAGTCAAAGGTCACAGGTCATGCTTCTCAGATCATGTTCTGACATGGCCACATTTCCATATGTGTTTGCCACGCATCTGCCCCTGAGTGGTTAAGGATACACATTAAACCAACTCAGGGCCCTGATTTCCTGCACTCCTTCTTGGTCCACGTTACTTATTTGTGTTTTTAATGTGAGTAAGCTTATTCGATTCTTACAAGTCTTGGGCCCTCCCTGGCCTTTGAGGAAGGAGCTCCAGCCGCCTGGATTTGAAGGCCCTGCTGGAGGTTTCCTCCAGGGCTCAGCATTCTGGCATGTGGAAGGTGTAAACAATGATTCACACGGCACTGGCCTTTACAGTTCACCCAGCACATTCATCACGCACCAGGCTCTCAGGGACATCAAGTTCCAACACGTTAGCAGAGATTCACCTTCGGGTCACCAGACTCGCACCTATTTGCTAAACACCTATCATCACGACGCCAGTTTTCTCCCCTCACCTTTTCAGGCCGAGTGAGCCGAAGAGGGCCAGTGCTGTGGGGGCCATGCTGTCTCCAGGGTGTTTGCCTTGTGGCGGAGCTCAGAGCCTATTTTGAAGTTCTGGGGCTCCCAGCTTTTCTAGGAATAGCGACAGTGATTTGGAGAAAGCACGAGGGTTCACGGGGAGGGGGTGTCTCAGACTCCCCAGTCACCGGATCGCAGTCCACGTGCGCCCTGGCTTTAGGGAAAGGGAGTGAAGTGGGGTTTGCAACCTAAAGGGCACTGGAGTTGGGGGTGGATAGCCAAGTGGGTTTGGTGGAGGATTCTGGGAATCCCGTGTCTATGGATGAGGCCATGGCCAGAGTGTGCTACCCTTTTCCTCTCGTGTTCCTGGGGTGGCTGAGGTCCAGATCCTAAGGCCGTGATGGCGAACCTATGACACGCGTGTCAGCACTGACATGCATAGCCATTTCCGATGACACTCCGCCACATGCGGTCGCATACAGAGAGGTATGGGCCGCATGCCGAGAAGGACGTTTCATCCTCGGCTATTGCACGGTCAGGTGCAGTAGCACTTTTGTGAGACCTTATTCTCAGCGTTAAATAATATCAAAATCAACAAAAGAAACAGATTGACAGATGAAGTTAGTAGTGCTTGCTTGGCCTTGAAGTGTACAACATACCAACCTTCAATTGAAGGTTTAGACAATGAAGTTCAGCAACAAAAAAGTCACCGCCAGAACCTGTTTGGCTCAGTGGATAGAGCATCGACCTGCGGACGGAAAGGTCCCAGGTTCGATTCCGGTCAGGGGATCGTGTACCTTGGTTGTGGGCACATCCCCAGTAGGAGATGTGCAAGAGGCAGCTGATCGATGTTTCTCTCTCATCTATGTTTCTGACTTTCTATCCCTCTTCCTTCCTCTCTGTAAAAAATCAATAAAATATATTTTTTAAAAAGTCACTAATAGGCAGGTTAAAGAATTCCACCTCCCCCTCACTTATCTTAGTTCACGGCACCCCATACAAGTTAAATAATATCAAGACCAACAAAAGAAACCGACTGACAGATGAACAAAGAAGTCACTAAGCAGGCAAGTTAAATAATTAGTTTTTGGTTTATTAAATACAGTTATATATTACAATTATACATTTTTGTTATTTAAACTACAAATATCGCGAAATTATGGTGTGTTTTTTTTTTCTCAAAGTGACACACCACCCGAGTTATGATCGGTTTTTTGGCGAATTTTGACACACCAAGCTCAAAAGGTTGCCCATCACTGTCCTAAGGCAAAGGTGAGCCCTGGGAGGGGGCGGGGCGCACCTGGGCGGGGCGGGGCGGGGCCGGCGCACCTGGGCGGGGCGGGGCGGGGAGGGGCGGGGCAGCGCGGGCCGAGCTGGGCAGGGGCCCCGCGAGCCAATGGGCCGCCGCTGGCAGCACGCCCCGCGCCCTCTGGCTGCCCGGGGAAGGCGCGCGGAGGCAGCGCGGGCGGCAGGCGCTGAGGGAGCTGCGGCCGCCGCGGCCGCCGCCGGGGCGTGAGGATGGCCGTGGGCTCCGTCAAGATGCAGCCGCCGTGCGAGAGCCCGGCCCTGGCCCGGGCGGTGGCGGTGGCGGCGGCGGACAGCGCCCTGCGCCGCAGCCCCAGCACCCGCGAGCCCGAGCGCGAACAGCCGCCCGCACCGCCCCGGCCGCGGCTGCGGGACCTGCCTGCGCTGCTGCGGAGCGGGCTCACGCTGCGGAGGAAGCGGAGCGTCGCAGGCGGCCGGGTGAGTGGCCGGCCGGGTCCGGGTCCGGGTCCGGGTCCGGCCCGAGGGGGCGAGGGCGGCGCGCACGTGGTGCCCGCGCCCACCCTCGGGGGGGATCCGGGGGCGCCTGGAAGTTGGGGGGTGGCGGCGGAAGGAGCCACCTTATGCGGGAGTAGGCAGAAGAGGCCCTGGGACGGGCCGGCGAGGTGGTAGGGTCCCCGGGGCGCGGTGGGTGCCCTCCCCCCAGATGCACCTGACTTGACCCCAGCACACCTGGATTCCCGCTGCCGACCCGGACCCGGACTCGAGGAGGGCCGTTCCTCTCCCCGCGGGAGGCGGCAGGTGTCCGGGTGTCCGATGCCGAACGGCGGCCGGCCCGGTCCAGATGGCACATCAGGGCCCACGTGCGGGGGCCCAGCTTGCAGAAGGGGGGAGGGGGCGTGTGCGCTCGTTTGGGACGCCCCAATGCAAGCTCTGGGCCTCGGGACTGGTTCTGGCTGCCACCAGGACCTTGGTGGGACCCTGGACTGGGACGTCACCAGACATGAAAGGAGCTGCTAGCTCCCTGGCTCCGGGTCTCCAGCTCTTAGCACTCGGCGACGCCCCCTTGAACAGGAGGGTGCACGCCCCCCAGATATTAAATCTTAATACTTTCCGACGGTGTGTGCAATAGGATTGTGTGTGTGTGTGTGTGTCCCTCGTTGGGTGTTAAGAGCATCTCATGGCTCAAGCAGGGCAGACAGACATGTTCTGTGTGAGGAAAGCAATGGCCTGCTGACCTCCGGATCTCCCGCTGGCCACTCAGGTCACCCTGCTCACCAGGCCCCAGGGCGCCCTCCGTGGGTTCTACTCAGTCTTTTTAAAAAATGTGCCATTATCCATCAGTTTTCACCGAGAAGCTGCGACAAGGTGGGCTTGGGGCTAGAACTGAGCACATGCAGTCTTGTCTGCCTTTGGGAGAAAGACACCCGGGGACTTAGCTCCGGCAGAGGTGGGCTGGTGGGCGCTTGGGAGCCCAGAGGGTCGCCTTTCCTGTGGCTTCCTGCGGGCAGAGGAGGGTCTGCTGTTCCTTTCTTGGGCATTTCCTTTCCCGCGCGGGGAGGGCTGCACATGATCTACCTGAGGGTTAGCTGGGTGGAGTAAGGGCATCTTAAAGTTCATGACCAGGGGCATTTTAAACAATATATATATATTTTTTATTGATTTCAGAGATGAGGGGAGAGGGAGAGACAGATAGAAACATCAAAACATCCATGATGAGAGCAAATCACTGATCAGCTGCCTCCCGCACGCCCCACCCTGGGAATCATGCCCGTATCCTCCGGGGCATGCCAGGAGCTTCTGGTTCAGAGGTCAGAGGTCAGCCGCTGAGCCATGTGGCCAGGCTGAGCAGGGGAGTTTAAGAATTGCCCACACGTGACCCCCCAGGGAGCATAGGGGATTGCCTGCAAAGAATGGGAGGACCTGTGTCCAAAAGACGTGACTAGAACCGGGCTGTAGACTTTGCAGGAATCCAGGGAAAAGTAGGTCAGACCGCGCTCCTGTTACCCTGACAGTTACTTCTTCCCGGCGCAGCGCACAGACAGGCGGCAGCCAGGCAGGCTGGGGACGGAGTGCCAAGGCTTCTGCGTAAACAGGTCCTGGTGTTCATGGGCTGGGCGGCAGTGGTTCTTGCCGCCTCGGGCGATGCCGTGTGCCTCGCCGATATGCAAGTTTACGCGTATCTTCTCAACTGTTCTGAATACGGTCACTTCAAGTAATGTATTCTTTATTAACCCTTCTTCCGTTCTGATACTGTGTTCTCTTTGAGACACTCCAAACACATCTCAGGGGTGCCTGGCCTCCAGTTTATTGGCGGGAGATGGACAAATGCTTCCATGGTTGGAAACTAATACTTTTCACCAGTCTTCCCCTCCACTGCCTTCCCCTCCCATTTGGAACCTTCCATAACAAAAGTTAGGAATTTGGAAGAAAGAAGAACGGGTGAGATGTGTACCTGTATTAGTCTGCTCAGGCTGGCATAACCAAGGGCCCTCGACGGAGTGGCGTTAGCAGCAGAAAGGTATTTTCTCACAGTGCTGGATGCTGGGCAGTCCAAGATCGAGGTGCCAGCTAATTTGGTTTCTGGTCAGAGCTCTCTTCATAGGCTAGTCGATAGCTGCCTTCTCCCTGCATCCTCACATGGCCATTCCTCATGCACATGGGAGAGAGAATCCCTCTCCCTTTTCTTCGAAGCCCACCAATTCTATCACAACCCTCTCCCCAATCCCCCCTGACTCCGTCTCCAAGTACCATCACATGGGGGTTAGGTCTTCATGTTATGGACTTTGAGGAGACACAAACATTCAGTCCATCACAGAAGTGCTTTGAAGAGCCCTAGGTACCAAACCAGTGGTGACTTGAGAGCGTCTGAGGTAATTTGAGTAGCCCCTTGGTTAGGGCAGAGAGGCTAATGCAAATAGCTCATGGCTAGATCATCTCTGGACCTTCTGTTTTGTATCTCATGGGCTGCACCTCCAGATCGCAGCTGAGTGATTGTATGGACACGATAACATGAAATCATTACCCCTGTTTGTGTGTGTGTGTGTGTGTGTGTGTGTGTGTTTAAAGCAGCTCTGTGCATTGCACAAATTGGTATGAAAGTTTGCAATGTCTGCGTTGACCAAGATCTCCTGGAAGATCTGGTAGCTTCTGTCCACGCTGCCTTGGGCTCGCACAAAGCTGACAGCAACTGTCACCCTGTAAGCTCTTCGGGCGTGTGTTGCCCAACCAGCATGCCTTGTAGGCGATCTCTTCCTGGGAAAATCAAGCTGACATTTGGTTAATGCCAGAACCACAGGGGTCCTGGTGCAGTAACTTGTAATCATATTGGATTCCAAATGCACACTGATTAAGGCTCTTGGCACCTCTTTGGACTAAGTGGGGAATGACTCAATTTTGACCTGTGGGAGGACTCTAGCTACTGCTTAAAAATTAGTGGTAAGATAAGGCACAGCTTGAATTCCCATCAAAACCCTTTATTCATTTGTTGAGATTATGAGAAATTAGTATAATAAGCACCCAGGCTTCAACAATTATTAACTTTTGCCAGTCTTGTTTCACTTATTTCCTCTTTCTCCACTGTGTGTGTGTGTGTGTGTGTGTGTGTGTGTGTGTGTGTGTAGGCTGGCGTATTTTAAGGTAAAATCTAAAATAGCATGACATCTCACTCATAAATGTTTCAGTTTAGATCACTGATAAGGACTTTTTTCCTTTAAAGAAACAACTTCTATGCCTTTTTTACACACAGAAATGTTAACAATAATCCTTAATATAATTCCCATGTTCAGATTTTCTTTTACTTATGATTTGTTGGAATCAGGAACAACAAAATAAGGTCCTTAGGTTTTGAAATCTATTTTATTAGTCGTCCCTTACCCCCTGCCTTGTTTTTCATGCTATTGATTTGTTGGAGAGAGTGGGTCATTTTCCCAGTAGAATGTCCCATTTTCTGGGCTGATTTCTTACCCTGGTGTTGTTTTACTTGTTTCTCTATTCTCCGTGTCTCCCGTAAGCTGACAGATGTAAAGGCTTGATTAGATCCAAGTTCAAAGGCAAGCATCCTTCCTAGGTGGTGCTATGTAAAATCCGTTGCATCACATCACAAGATGCATGATGTCTAGATGGTTTTTTTGAGATGTTAAGATTGATCAGTGGGTTGAGGTCGAGTCAACTTACCTTTTGACCTTTCACCTAACGATTTTAGCATCATAGATGATTGTAGCCTAGATCTAAATCTATGATTCCTCTTTAAAAATGTTTACCATTTTTATCGAGATGTAGTTGGCATACATTATATTAATTGCAGGTGTACAACATAACGGTTCAATATTTGTCGATACTGTGAAATGGTCACCACAATAAGTCTAGTGAACATCCATCACTACACATAGTTTCAGAATTTTTTTTCTTGTGATGAGAACTTTTAAGATTTACTCTCTTAGAAACTTTCAAATATGCAGTACAGTATTATTAACACTAGTTGCCAGGCTGTACATCATATCCCCTGACATTTATTTTTATAACTAGAAGTTTGCACCTTTGACTTCCTTCACTCATTTTGCTCAGCCCACATACGCCCTCCAAACCTTCACCTCTGGCAACCAACAGTTTGTTCTCTGTATGTGAGGTTGTGTGTGTGCACACGCGTGTGCACGTATGCACGCGTGTTTATGTGTTTTAGATGTCACATATAAAGGAGATCACATGTCTCTTTCTGTCTGACTCATTTCACAGCCTCAGACCCTCAAGTTCCTTCTATGTTGTTGCAAATGGCAAGAGTTCATTCTTTTTATTTTACTTTATTTTATTTCATTTTATTTTATTTTATTGATTTTTCACAGAGAGGAAGGGAGAAGGATAGAAAGTCAGAAACATCGATGAGAGAGAAACATCGATCAGCTGCCTCTTGCACACCCCCTGCTGGGGATGTGCCCGCAGCCACGGTACATGCCCTTGACCAGAATCGAACCTGGGACCTTTCAGTCTGCAGGCCAACGCTCTACCCACTGAGCCAAACTGGTTTCAGCAAGAGTTCATTCTTTTTAAATGGCTAATTGATAGTCCATTGTATATGTACCACCTTTTCTTTATTCATCCGTTTACACACATTTGGGTTGTTCTCATATCGTGGTGATTGTAAATAACGCTGCGATGAACGTTAGTGTTTTTGTTTTTGAGAAAGACACTCAGAAGTGGAGTTTCTGGCTCCTATGGTAGTTTTATTTTTAATTTTTCGAGGCACTTCCTTATTGTTTTCCATAGTGGCTGCACCAGTTTGCATTCCCATCAGCGGCACACAAGGGTTTCCTTTTCTCCACATCCTCGCCAGCACAGGTTACTTCTTGTCCTTTTTGTATCACTCCTCCTGCATTTATTAGTTGGAATTCTGTCTGTAAAGAACTCACCCTCATGGACTATCTGAGTCTCCTGAAATTTAGATTCTGCAGGAAAGACAAGAAAAAGGCTTAATTTTTTTTCCTTTAATCAATTTTCTAAATAAGGATTTGTGCTCTCACAGCCTCCCATGGTAATCAATGTTTCTCTTTGTAAAGTATCATTAAGGCCTTGTGGATCTTAATGCATTTGTTTCAGCCCATTGCGGTCAAGATTCTTTCTGATGCTCCATCTGCCCTCGTCTCCCGTGTACCGTTAGGAAGGGCCCCACCAGCGCCTGATACTTTCTTGCTTTCTGGTATAAGATATTCACAGCTTATCTGGCCCTTTCCGGGCTGCGGACCCGAACCAGCCATTTCCCAAGGGAAACTCATCCTTTTTTATTGAAAACCATTCATCCCCTCTGGTTTTTGCCTCTCTTAGTGTTTACATCATTTTTACCTTGGTCTTAAGCTTTTGTTTCTTGTAAATCCTTCTCATCAGGCTGTGTCTAAGGCCGTCCTTCTCTCCCTCTAATGAAATAGCCGATGACGACCCTCCCCTCCGGCTGTATCTCCCGCCAGAGCCCCGGCTCTGACTTTTTCTGAGCTTTTCTCTCCGTGCTCTGCCACCTCTTCAGCTCCTGGACATCTGTTCATTTCCAGCAGCCGGAGGGCTCACCGATGTGCCATGTTGTACCCCAAAGCCCAGCGGTGATTCTCCGGCTTTGGACTGACTTCTCTCCCTGTCCTCTTCCCCCGGGCTGGCTGGTGAGGCGGGGAGGCTGGCAGAACTGCGGCTGGCTCCGCGCTGACATCCTCTCATGTCCATCGACATCACTACCCAGAAGGTTCTCTCTCGGAGAGAGCAAGGTAGCCCAGTGCCGGTCCGAGGTGGAGCGCCTTACCTGGGACTGAAGCCCTCCTCTGCGGGAAGTGAGGCTTTGCTGATTGAGAAACACCGACTGCTCCAGTTATCCACAGGCCCCCCTCCTAGTCACATTATACACATACCTTCCAGGCAGAGCATGCGCTTGGTTCTCTGTATTTAAATGAAAAGCGATGGCTGACACTTCATGACATTGAACTGCGGTGCCAGGCGTGTTCTGGTTTAAACTCTGAACCCTCACACCAAGCTTGAGTTAGATGCTGCTTGCGTTCTGCAGACGAGGGAAGGGAAACAGATGCAGCCTGCCTCAGGTCCCAGAGTGGGTGGAGGGAGGGAGGAGGTCTGATCCAGCCATTCTGGTTCCATAGTCGGTGCTCTGAATTGACTCTGGTTTTCCTCAAACGCACTGAGGGCAAAGGGCATATTTACTCTGAACTGCCACAGCCTTGGGGTGCCTGCTGCTACCGCCCGGCCACCGTGAGGGGCAGGTCATGCTGTTGGTAATGCCAGACGTTAATGTTCCTTTCATTTGAGCACACAAACGCTGGTGATAGACCTACTGGGTGTGAGGGCAGGCCGGGGGCGGGGGGGGGGGTGGTGCATGTTGTGGTCACAGGTGAAGGATAACTAATACCAAAATTAAAAGTCGCATTCCATGTGTCTGTCATAAGCAAAAATCAGCCAGGCCCACCTTAATTGAAGTCGATCCGGAAAGCTTATGAATTTTCCTGTTTAGATACGGTCACTAAGGCAGGCTGGCGCCTCCAGGGAAGATGATTCAGATCAGACATGAGGGACATGTGATAGTATTGCAGAAGCATTGACTGTTTACCAGCTCGAGCCTCAACAGTGTGATACATTTGTGCATGGGTGGGGTCCCTCAGCCTGGCCTGTGCCCTCTCACATTCCGGGACCCTTCAGGGGATGTTGGATTGTCAAGGGATGTAGCAGTGCCAAAGTGGCAAGCGGCCGGGGAGGAGCCCCAGCTCTGCTTCTGGCCCTGCTGCACCTGCCGCTGCTGCTGCCGCTGCTCATAGCACTGCTGTGGAGGCAGGAGAGACTCCCTTCGCTGCAGCTGTGCTCGCCAGCTGTGAGCCTGGCTTCTGGCTGAGTGGCCCTCTCGCTGTGGGAGCACACCGATCACCAGGAGGCAGCTCCTGTGTTGAGCATCTGCCCCCTGGTGGTCAGTGCACATCATAGCAACCGGTCATTCGGTCCTAACAGTCACTTAGGCTTTTATACGCATAGATGTTGACCATGGCTACAAATAAAGTAAATGCCACAGATGCCACCTCTAAAACTACTTAGTTGGGGAGAAGGAAAAGAAATTATAGATTCACTTATTCTTTTTAAAAATACATATTTTATTTATTTTTTATAGAGGGGAAGGAAGAAGGATAGAAAACTAGAAATATTGATGAGAAACATTGATCAGTTGCCTCCTGCACACCCCTCTACTGGGGATGTGCCCACAACCAAGGTACATGCCCTTGACTGGAATTGAACCTGGGACCCCTCAGTCCGCAGGCCAACTCTCTGTCCCCTGAGGCAAACCAGCTAGGGCTCATTTATTCTCTTGTAATTTCATGTGAATTTTAGCAAAGGAACTCAATGGCAAGTTCATGCTGTACTTGCTCATTTTTTTCTCTTCCTTCTGACACTCACACAGGCGGTGGCTGCTTAATGGACCAGAGGGGAGAGCCTGGTCACGGCTTCAGAATAGGGCTTGGACCCAGGTGCCACCGCTCTGTGTCCTGCGTGACATTCTCTGAGCTCTTTAAGCCTCAGTTTCTTCTTCTGTAGTGAGATGCACTATGGGTCAGGTTTTCCAAAACCAGAGATAAGACATAGAAAGTTTGGGCACACTGGAGCTTAAACTTTCCCTTCCCCAGATGGGTGCCTATTCTAGGGGAATGGGCTTTCATAGACATATTTATGGAAATCTAGGCACAATTTTTTTTTTTTGCTTTCGTATGCAGTGTCAGATTCTATGTTTTTAAAAATTGGGTTATCCTAACAGATAGTGGGTATTTAAGGTGGTGCCTAATTAATGGTGCCATACATAATAGTCCGAGTTTCTCACTTGCACCAACTCTTAAATTGGCAGTAATTGGTAACTTGTGTAGCTAAAAATAGGTGGAAAGGTGGGTGATAAGTCATTGGTGATGACGTTGAGGTTTCTTTTTTGCTTTAATACAGTATCTGGATAATAACCCTTGTTAGGGATACGAAAATTTCAGTAATGATGTGTGATCTGGAAGTAGTTTGTGAGAAGTTATACAATTTTCTCTGAAGATAAAATAGTTAAAATCAATGACCTAACTTTTTGTGGTAAATTAGTGTTATGAAAAATCATTCATAAATGGATATGGAAAAGGAAAAGTCCACAGATGCCATTGTGGACACTGGCATGTCTTTATCAGATTGAAACTTCAATAGCCCCCTTTCCCCTACCTGCCCCCCCCCCGCCCCCGGGAGGAAATTACAGTCCAGAGAAGTTAAGTATCTTTTCCATGGTCACCCAGCAAGGAAGTAGGAGGGGCAGAAGGGAGCTCAGGGCTGTCTGATACCAAAATCTGTGTCTTTTCCACATGTAATCTAAGACTTTGACATAATTATAACACGTGGTTGATTGAAACAGTGGATGCACCGGACATTCCAAGGCCTAGTGTAAAAGACCCAGCTGGCTCTCTTTCAAGTGCCTTCAGTAATGGCTTCCAGGAGCGATCTTTCTTGCACACTAGTTTCCTGGTGCACAGATTTGTACACATTGAAAGGAAGTTAATTAGAAGAAATATTTTAATATCGCTATTCGCATCTTGCTAATGAAAAGAAAATAGGATTCCACTGACTCTCCTATCTACCTACTCCAGGACTTCGGTGAGGATCAAATGAGATGAGGCATGGGAAAACACTTCACAAATATCTGGTTAAACTGAAAAATGTTTGCACCTGGCTATAAAACAAGTCGGGTTCCTGGGCTGAGGATACTCCAAGGATGCTAGTTGCTAGGGAGAGGAAGCTGGGCATTGCTATGTGACATTATTACCTGACACCCACAGCCACTATTTCCGGGCTGGACTGGACTGGGGGCCACATTTTGAGCCATGGGGGCTTGGCAGTGTCAGCTGCAATTTGGTGGGCTGTTGCTCCAGGTGGTGATAGGGCCTGTGTCCCACTTGGGGAAAGCTGAGTGTTGGTTTGTTGGCGCCAGGTCCACAGTACCATTTATTTTCAAATGGCCAGTGCGCGTCATGGCAGCTCCTGCATTGAGTGGTCAGTGTGTGTCATAGCTTTTGGTCAATTGGACAGACCCTTAACCTCATATACATACATACATACATACATACATATATATATATATATATGTGTGTGTGTGTGTGTGTGTGTGTGTGTGTATAATATACTAGAGGCCTGGTGCACTAATTTCGTGCATGGGAGTGGAGGGTGTCCCTCAGTCCAGCCTGCACCCTCTTCCAGTCTGGGACCCCTCGAGGGATAGGGCCTAAACGGGCGGTTGGACATCCTTCTCACAATTCAGGACTACTGGCTCCAAACTGCTTGCCTCCCTGATTGCCCCTAACTGCTTCTGCCTGCCAGCCTGATCACCCCCTAACCACTACCCTGCCAGCCTGATTGATGTCTAACTGCTCCCCTGCCAGCCTATTTGCCCCCAACTTTCCTTCTCTGCTGGCCTGGTCACCCTTAACTGCCCTCCCCTGCAGGCCTGGTCCCTCACAACTGCCCTCTCCTGCTGGCCTGATCGCCCACAACTGCCCTTCCTTGCAGGCCTGGAACCTCCCAACGGCCCTCCCCTGCTGGCCATCTTGTGGTGGCCATCTTGTGTCCACATGGGGGCAGGATCTTTGACCACATGGGGGCAGCCCTCTTGTGTGTTGTAGTGATGGTCAATTTGCATATTACTCTCTTATTAGACAGGATAGTTTGGCAATGGCTTGAGCAGCAACTGTCTTCATCTCCCAGCAATACCAGCCTTTTATGAGAAACCTGAAGGCTTAGGATGATTCATCCCAGAAGCCATTGTTTTCTCAGGAGATTTGGAAGCTGACTAGGTCTACATTGCAAATGTACATGGAGATGTATAAACAATAGGCTCCTCTCCTGGGGTGCCTGGGAGACTGGAGCAGAGGGCAGAGTTTCTGGTAACACAGCATTTCACTTCTAATGGCGACTTGATATTTTGACAACTTCAGATTAGGAAATTGGAAGTGCTTTCAATGGAATAAAGTCATTGAGAACACACAGATATCTTTTATAACATTAAACCCTGGGATTTTTCTGTATCTTTTAATGTGGTGTGATGACCCTGAGATTGGGTCCCAGGCCTTTTGAAGAATGAGAGGACAGCACCCTAGGAAAACGCATGTGCAAACGTAACTGCATCTCATTTCAGGGGCCTCTGGAGGCCGTGGAGCCCGGGTCACCACAGACCCTGCTTTTGGGGAGCAGCACGTGGTTCTATAACGATTTTACTTTTTATAAAATCTTTTTCTTC
Source organism: Antrozous pallidus (assembly GCA_027563665.1). NCBI lineage: Eukaryota > Metazoa > Chordata > Mammalia > Chiroptera > Vespertilionidae > Antrozous > Antrozous pallidus. The sequence goes on along the minus strand of CM050521.1, from coordinate 73,154,154 downwards.
AAAAACCTAACATAGTCTCAAGCACTGATTCTCTTGTCCGTAAATATTTCTTTGAATTAAAGTATTTTTGTTGTTTAGATGGAGTGAAAATTGTTCGTCTCTAAAGGTTTGTGAGCCCCAGTAGGTGCTGGTGGTGATGATGATGATTATTATTTAACAAGTCCCTATGTACCATTTATGGTCCAGTTGTTTAAAGTACTTTAAGAACAGTAAGTCTTTTAGTCCTTATAATAACCTTCATGGGGCAGATGCTCTCATTGTCTTTTTTTTTTATTCCAAAAGAGGAAAATGAGATACAGAGAAGAGAGAAGCAAAGTTGCCTGAGATCATCCTTTAAGTGGAGGAGCCAAGATTTGAACCCAAGAAAGCGGGCTCCATATTAAAAGGTCTACCTATTCTGCGGTGTCCTCTCTCCACATAAAACATGTATTTCCTGATTGCAGTCTCCCCCTTCTCTGTTGTTTTTTTTTTGTGGAGTAGGGATGTATGTTACAATGAGGTGATCATTTAAGGGAATCTATTTCCCCCCTGTAAAGCTATTATTAGTGATGGTATGTCTTAAAATTTTTGGTGTTTTAGAATACAGGAACTATAGTTAAGTCATGTTTTAGTTTCTAAAATTAGCTGCATAGTTTATCTGTGGAAATATCAAAGTAAATCGCAGCTTTAAAACAAAATTCATATCTATTTATGAAGTGTGAGAAATATGAATTAAGATTATTTTAACAGGAGCTATGACACTGATAATACTGCTTTAGGCATTGATTTAAATGTCAGGAGAATAAATTTAAATTTTTTTCCTTGAAAAAGCATGAAAATAGCCTCAGACTAACATTAAAGTGGAAGAAACCAAAATTCTTTTTCAGTGAAATTATATGTACATATAAAATGTATTATTGGTTTCCGCACAGATTTTTTTTAAGTCAAATTTAAAGTTAAACCCCCCCATATAAATTTCTCAGTTTTTAAAACAAAGGCCTGTGACTGTATTCAGATGACCGTAGATTCAGACTTGCCTTTGAGTCACCAGACTATGGGTGGTGAGCTGGCAGATCTCGCCTGTGACTCAGTTCATCTCTTTTTATTTTTGTCTGCTTTGTTCACGGGCATTGGTTTCTCGGGTAAAGGGTTTTCTTTCCTTTTGCACTGTTTGTGTTCCTGCAGAGAGCACCTCATTCCGGGTTTCTCCTCAAGGCAAACCAGCCCTGGCTGAAGTGGAGGGGTCTGGAAAGCCAGGCCTCTGCACTGAGCTGCTTCTCTTCCTGTGCTTCCCCCCGAACTGGTCTAGCAACTTGAGCTGCAGCCCGGCTGTGGTTTTGCCATTCGGTTGCATTGGACTCTGTCAAATCATTTACCTGTAGCTGTTCCAGGCGCACAGGCAGATACTTGTGAGTGCCCCACGCTGATGCCTTTGGTGCTGACGGTAAATTTGTTTTACTCTCTCCTGTTCCTCTTGAGAGACGTGAATAGCTTACCGCTTCTGCTTAAACTAACACACCGAGTGTTGACTGCAGTGAGTAAACACTACGAATGGCATGCTCCTCCGTGATGGGCTGTGAATTGACATATATAGGTATGTGATCTTTTGTAGAAAACAAAGGTAGGGAAGAGGTATGATGAGACCTTTTAGAACCCAGGGGAAGCCCTGGCCAGTGTGCTTGGAGCATCAGCTGGCAGACCCAAGGGTCTCCAGTTTGATTTCCAGTCAAGGGCACATAACTCTATTGCAGATTGGGTTGAGACACAAGGGGAGGTGACCAGTGATATATCTCTCTCACTTTGAAATTTCCCTCTCTCCCTCCTCCCTCCCTCCCTTCCTTTCTCCCTTTCACTCTCTCTACAAATCAATGGGGAAAATGTCCTTGGATGAGGATTTTATAAAAATAAAGAAATCAGGGGAAGTATGATGCCTCTATCAATCCATTAAAATAGACTTGGCAGTGATGTAGTAGAGAGAACTTTTTTCCTGTGTTTGTCACTTAATGACTGTGTGACCTGGGATAGGCCAAATTACCTGACGAGTCTGTCATGTATTCTCTCGTGGAACTCAGTGATGGGAGAGGGAGTCAGTTTCTTCTTCCTGCTCTTTGACCAAGGTCAAGAGCAGTGGTTTTTCTCCATTGAGATGCCAGGAACCTCCAGAATGCCTTGGGGCCATATCTTAAGCAAATGGAAAGATGAATCTTTAACATTCACCATGGCTCTTGGGGAGGGGGAGGCTAATGCATTAGTATGAAGAACATTCGAAGATGCAGGAAGAATCTGATTAAATCAGGAACCTGTCCTATCAGAAGAGTAAAAAGAACATATCTGTAAATCTGTATCTAGAAGATTAAACTGGCCTTACATGGAATTCTGGGAGAGATGTCAGAAGAGAACCCGTGGCAGCCCACTCCGTGGCTGGGGAAATCTTGCAAGGTGGTTTTATCTTCTGTTAGATACAGGTTTGTTGCTATTTCTTATCATCAATGAAAGCTGTTTCTTAGCCTCAAATTGGCATCAACATTCGTTGTCTCCTACCATCTTAAATTTATCATAAATCTTCAATTCAAATAGCACCAATTGAAGCACTCAGCTCCCCTCCTCTTGGCACATACCTCTTTAAAAAAAAAGGCCACTGAGTCGTATTCTAATTTAGCTTGAATATCTAATGAAGTTAGAGCTTAAAAAATGTCAGTCAATGTCAATTCATAATTGGCTGTTTACTCTGCTGTCATTTATATAATGCTTGATGTTTATAAAGTGCCTCCGCATGCAGTTTTTTTTAATGTTATTGATTTTTCACAGAGAGGAAAGGAGAGGGATAGAGAGTTAGAAACATCGATGAGAGAGAAACACAGATCAGCTGCCTCCTGCACACCCCCTACTGAGGATGCGCCCACAACCAAGGTACATTGCCTTGACCTGAATCAAACCTGGGACCCTTCAGTCCTCAGGCCGACGCTCTATCCACTGAGCCAAACCAGTCAGAGATACACATACATTTTTAGTTCACTGTTTTTATAACTTTGGAATAGGTGTTTCCTTTTTTTAAGATCCAAAGACAAGTTACTGAGCTTTTCTTTAGGTCAGGACCTCACCATCTGTGAAGCACAGACAGAGCCCATCCCATCGGGGTGGGGCTGAGTAAATGAATATGTGCAGTGATATTAAGACAGAGCTACCCATGTCCAGATGGCTTAGTAAGTGTGACCTCCTGCTGTTGTCATTGCCACCATCATCATCACTGGCTGAAATGACAGATCTGAGGTTTCCAAGTTCAGTCCCTTTGGGAAGCTGAAAGAGATCTTACTGGTTATCTTGATAGCAATTAAGTACACAAACGTAGGCTCAGACACTGGTATCTTGCTGAAGGTCACAGTGAGGAAGTTGAAAGAGATTCAGGGACTCCACAGACCAGACTCCATTTAGTGTAATTGTCTCTGATCGGTTATCCATGGACTGTTCTCCTTGAAGCTGTCAAAGATGGAATTCTCAACCTTTAGCACATGTGAGAATCCCTAGAGGATTTGAAAAACAGATTCCAAGGACCCGATCTTAGAGACTTTGATTTAATGGTGCGTGAATGGGTCCCACGGATCCACATTTCTATCAGATTCCAGGTGATGCCGAGGCTGCCGGTCCATGGACCACACTTAGTAGCACTGGTCTAAAAGGTGCCTTCACCATCAGAAAATTAGTGAGCCGGGAGTCTGCCTGGTTTTCTGGTTGCTACTTTTATGATGAAGCCCAAACCACGGGGGAAACCATGACTCTATGACCTTTATTGAATTAATCATATGGAAAATCCCCCTTGTTGGCTTCCACAGAGTGACTGGCAGTTAAAAAGAAGGGAGGGCCCAGCCAGAGTGGTTCAGTGGTTAGGCATCAACTAACGTACCAAGAAGGTCACCTGTTTGAGTCATAGTTGGGCACATGCCTGGGTGGGGGGCATGCAGGAAGCAGCCCATCAATTTCTCTCTCTCTCTCTCTCTCTCTCTCTCTCTCTCTCTCTCTCTCTCTCTCTTTCTGTATAAAATAAAAACATTTTGAAAAGAAGTGCTGAACATGGGGAACATGAAGTGCTCTGGCAGCTGTGCTGGTCAGTCTCTGTTTGTCCATCCAGGTTCTCTCTCCCCTTTTCTGTTCTAGTCTGTACCGGGGAGGCTGCCTCGGTGAATGTTCATCCAGGGTTCTCTGGATCCTCGGGCTTTGGTTTGGGTTCAGTCGATAGAAGGCCAGGAGGAGAGAGAAATCAGGGGTACCTGTCGCTCCTGCTCCCTCTTTTTCTGTGTGCTGGTGCTGGTGACGGTGACTCGGACCATCAGTAACTAGCTACCACCGGGCAGTTCCCCCTCTATTGCTTCGGATCTCTCCAGTCTCCAGCCAACCTGTCTTTTCCTGACCCCTCCTGCCCGTGGCTGTGAAAGACCTGTGGCTGCAGCCCCTGTGTGCTGCAGCGTCCGCTGGGCCTCTGAACCTTGCCCACACATCCCCAGGAGGCCCTTTCCTGAGCAGACCCTGCATGTCCGAGCCCAGGGAAGAGCCGTGCTGGGGGAATGAGGTAGGAGGTGGGACCTTGCTGAGAAGAACCTCATGAATGGGCATTGGCAGAGATTGAGGCAAGGAAGCCAGCGTAGCTCCTGAAGTTTAGGTGGAGGGTGAGGACTGCAGGGAAAAGGCCTGGCCTCTAATGCGGTGCTGGGCTTCACCACAGAAGGTCTGAGTGGGCCCTGCCAGAAGCTATCCTGCCTTTTCTGAGTCATTCCTGTGCATAAACCTGCATGGCTAGGGCTCAGAATCAGAGAAGCGTTTATATGAGGAATTTACATTCCTTCTCTGCAATTGCCTGACAGTTGTTGTTTTTTTTAACTCTCTACTCATGCTTTTTTCCCAGACACCCTTAGCATTGTTGGTCTATACCAGAGATCGGCAAACTGCAGTTCGCAAGCCACATGTGGCTCTTTGACCCCTTGGGTGTGGCTCTTCCACAAAATACCACAGCCTGGGCGAGTCTGTTTTGAAGAAGTGGCGTTAGAAGAAGTTTAAGTGTAAAAAATTTGGCTCTCAAAAGAAATTTCGATCGTTGTACTGTTGATATTTGGCTCTGTTGACGAATGAGTTTGCCATCTACTGCCTTAAGGCTTTTTGGGTAGGTTGCTTGCCTGGCTCCTGAATCAGCTCATCCCATTGTTTGTTGTTGTTACACTGCATAGCCCTCTTATTTCTTCACCCTGTTGCCATTTACCCGGCCCCAGCTGAGGGCTCTATTTCCTATGGACGATGATGATAGATGCTTTTTAAAGGAGTTTGGGTAATTCAAGACTACTCAAGGCTACTTTTGCATGTTAAAGATAATTACGTTAGGATGCCCTGAGAGTCAGTCCCTCATCCAACTTCCCTTAAAATTTTTCAGACTATTTATTTAAACTCTTACAACATTTATTATTATCCTCTCCTCCTCCATGTCCAATCCCGACCCACCCCCACCAAGAGAAGTGGAACCTTTGCAAATAAGTAGCCATTACCTAACTGTTCTACATTAGGGGGTGAAGAATTTACACATGTGTTTATTGCTAATCAGCATTACATTTTCAAAACTACCTCCTTTGAATAGGTTGGTCAAAGAAATATATGCAAAAAGGTACTACTGTGGTGCAAAGTAAGATTGTGAAATTTAAAATTATTTCTTAATGACTGCAATAAATGAAGAAGCTCCTATTTAAGAAATTATCTTTGGAAGTGCAAGGCTAAAGAGAAGATGTAGTAAAGTGGTTTAATGATTTTATTCATTGTTCATTCACTGTACCAGCAGACAGCATCTTATAGCACTTACCTCTCACATCTCAGACTAAACTCCAATGTGGTCACCCCTTTTTTGCATTTCCTGGTATCATTTATTTGTTCTAAAAATTTGTATTAGACGCCTATGATCTGATCTGTCAGTCAGGATAATGCAGGTTTTGCTGCTGTAACAAAAAAACAAACATCAAAATCCTTGTGATCTAACACAAGAAAAATTTATTTCTTCTTGCTCACAAAAGGAACATTTTGTGTCTGGGTACTCCCCGTGTCACAACTCTGCTTCCACCTCATGAGACTTCCATGGCTTCTACTTCATGACATTTCCTCATGACATTTCCATGTCACCGACTTCCACAGGGACTGCAACATGTGAAGAAAGGATAGAGAATGTCATACAGGCTGTCAAATGCTTCTGCCCGAAGTGACTTCTGCTCAGCTCTCATTTGCCAAAGCAAGTCACGTTACCTGATTTCAAGACACTGAGGACTTGCTCTCTTCCCAGGAGCTTTGAAGGAGGATGGAAGAACAATATTAGTAATGTCCACCTCAGGCATCAGAAAATCGGAAGGCAGAAATAAATTAAGGCCAGTTGGGAGATAAACATGTTAATAGTATTGTAATATAGTTTTACAAAACTGTGCTAAAAACGAAATACATAGCATGATAGCCAATATGATAGAACAGAAAGTAACCACAGGAGCACAAAGGGAGAGAATTTACCTCCCTGGGCCTGGGTGCCGCAACCTTTTGCAGCAAGGGTTCAGGGATCTGGAGAAGGGGCTGCAACATAAATGGGCACACTAGACAAGAAATATAAACTTAGAAGATATGGGGGAAAGCCAGGTGGAGGCCTTACCCTCTAGTGGAGTGGGCTCTCTGAATCCCTGAACACACGACTTTTTATTTACTAGAACATACATTTGCCCTTTAGCAAAGCAAATAGACATATCAAAGGTAAAGTTTGGCAAACAGTAAAAAATTATCAGCTTAGGGAATTGCCTTCAGCTCTTCAGCCAACAGCAAGGTAATACAATGCTGATTCTCAGCCCTGCTGAATATCAAAGTCCATCAGCCTTCTGAGGACTCCTCACATTTATTATGACCTCCTGGTCTTCCTGGTCTTAGCCTCCAGCACCTGGGGATGAGAGGAACACTTCAGAGCAGAGATCACATGAGAACTGGGATATGTGTGCTCCCCAGGTTCCCGTCTACATTGTGCTGGTAAGGGTGGTATCTAATTTTATTTTATGTGCTGCATAACATCTAAACTAGTAATTTGGGATACAGCTAAAAGAAATGGGATTATCTGTTCTTTAAGACCTCAAGAAAGAAATGAGAACGGTCTGTCAGCAATAGAACAGACCTGTTGGGTCACATGAAATGCAACACTCATAGCTGGAGACTTGTAATGAGCCAACTTTCACTGAGTGATTATGCTGCTGACAGTTCTTTGATCTCAAAAATTAAACTTGCCATTACAGTAAGACAAGAACAAAGCCAAGTGTGAAATAACAATCAAGGTTAGTTATTAGGCAACAGAAGTTGCATATGCAGCACTTTGATTTGCCTAGAGATTTTGACATATTTTACATTACATGTGAATGTGGGTGGTGTGTTGACAATGCAAAGAGTTTGCTTTGTAGACAAAAGAAGACAGTCCCATTCTCCGATCTGATACAGCTATATTCTTGTCCTTTTTCATGGCTGTCACCCCCTGGCCCTCTTGCTGGGTCTTCATCGTGCTGGACACACTCCCATCTCAGGGCCTTTGCATTGTCTGAGTCTCTCTTTCTTCAGATACCACTCACCTGCTCCATGTCTTCACACCAAGGCCATGCTCTCGATGAGTCTCCCCCTAGCCACCTCCTTCTACTGTTCTATTCGTATACCACCATCTGATATAAATAATCGATAATTAACTTATTTATTAATTTATGGTCAGTCTTCTCCCACTAGTACGTAACCTACCCCAGGGTCAGGAGTATTTGCTGTTTTATACATGGTTGTGTCTGTAATCAGACCAGTGCCTAGACCATAATAGGTTCCCAGTAATATATGTTGAACATATGGGGCATTGTTTTCCCCATAAAGTTTCCTCTAAATGGTTCAAAAAGTTGTATATGTACATATGCTTTTTTTCCCCACAAAGCCTTATCATTTTTAAAATAAATAAATATTGTACTGCACCAATACCATTCCCTGGGGGAGCAAGATTGAGCACCATTGAAGGAGCTCATAGTCTGGTGGAGCAACTTGTCTGATTCTGTGTAATATGTAATTAAATTCAGCAAGCTTTGGAGTGCCTACTGTGTGTCAATACTGAATAGGGTTCCTGCTCTCTAGAAGCTTCGTGTGTGAGTGTGTGTGGGGGCGCCAAATAGGCTAGGACTTAAGATTTGTCCCTTCACATCATGAACTTGCATGGAATACCTTCCCCAGTGCCACTTGGTGCACTCAAGTGGCACCCAGCTTTTCTCTCCCGTGAGGCGCATGAAGGGTGGTGTGCACAGCTAGGCCACCCCATGGTTATATTGAACCCCCTGTCAGCAACTGGTGGATTATTTTTCCATGAGGATTCTACCAAATGATACATGAAGTTGGTTTTCACATCTTATTCTCCCACCCAGAAAGTTGTATTGAAAAAATATTATTTTAGAAAAACAATCTGCTTTGATAAAAAATTGTATTTATAAACTTCAGTACTTCACTTACTACTAATAAAGCTCTTATGGCATATTGTGTGTCATGAGAGCTCATCTATATTTATAAAAGCCTAAGCGACCATCGCAACCAAATGGACAACGAATAGGCTGCATGGGGTGACCACGTTGCCAGTGGGGTTGTTGAGGGGCAACCAAATGACCGAGCAGTAGGTCAACAAGGGGGCAGGGGCAGTGAGGGTCAACCAGGCTGGCGGTGGGGGGGGGGGGCAGTTGGTGACAATCAGGCCAGTGGGGGCGAGGGGGAAGTTAGGGGTGATCAGGCAGGCAGGCAGGTGAGCAGTTAAGAGCCAGTGGTCCCAAATTGTGAGAGGGATGTCCCCCGAGGAGTACCAAATTGGAGAGGGTGCAGGCTGGGTTGAGGGGACCTGCTCCCTCCTGTGCACAAATTTTGTGCACTGAGTCTCTAGTTTAATAATAATTGGTTTAGATTATCTATACTATAAGAAGGAGAAAGGAGATTGAACTCGATTAGCAGGATTAAAGGGGATTACTGGACAAGGGTAGTATTTCAGGACAAGACTAGTTGATGAGACAGCAGAGAAGAGCATGGCCTGTGATAGGGACATTGAGGGGTGGCCTGGCTGAAGCAGGATAGAATGGGGTAAACAGAGTGGATCTGGAAATCGAGGGGAGGTGATCCGTGATCCTGAATTTGTTTTTGTGTTAATCTTGTTAACAGAAATGGAAACATCTGTTCATGTGGACTCTAGATTCTAGAGGTTGCCAGATTTTGTATTTAATGCCCTACTAAAAAAATTTCTTTTAAAGAGGGATCTAACATATGACTTCAAACTCTTTCATTTTACAGTATAAAGATTGAAAAAGACTCAATAGCTCTTACATTTCACAAGAGAAAGACATTTTAGCATAAAGGCAAAAAAAAAAAAAACAAAGCCACAAATAAATAAAGGGCTACTCTTCATTATTAAACTTAATGATAAAAATGTTTATAAAAAACGTACTACATCGTCCTTATTCTTATTGTGCCTCACAAAGACATTTGGGAACCCTTTCACACCATCCACGTCTGGGTTCTGGGCCACAAGAAAGGTGAGGCTGTGTGTGGATGTGATCTCACAGATGGAAGGTGGCCACCAGAGAGGGATTAGTCTAGGCCAGTGGTCCGCAAACTCATTAGTCAATAGAGCCAGATATCAACAGTACAAAAATTGAAATTTCTTTTGAGAGCCAAGTTTCTTAAACTTAAACTCCTTTTAACGCCACTTCTTCAAAATAGACTCACGCAGGCCATGGTATTTTGTGGAAGAGCCACACTCAAGGGGCCAAAGAGCTGCATGTGGCTGGAGAGCCGCAATTTGCCGACGACGGGTCTAGGCTTTGGTGTGCAGCATGGAGAAAGGAAAGGTGGGAGCAGAGAAGTCACCCGGAGGGTTGTGGTTCAGGTCCTTGGGCGGAGGGCCTGTGCTAAGTGTGTGGGGAGGCATTGGGAATGACAAGGACAGGTGCTAGGATTTAGTGATTTTTTTTTTCCTGTTTTAATGGACAGCTAAAAGTCAGCCAGCACTCAGAGTAAGTTCCTGGGGTTAAGAGAGCAATAACTGTTGGAAATAGGAGCAAATAGAAACAACAAAGGTATTCCTTATTCTACACAGAAAGCCTCTTAGATTCCTGAGACTCTTTTATGAGAAATTATGAAAAGAGTATGTATGTGTATGTGTCTGTGTTTAAATGAAGAGTTGCTTCTGTGTGTGTAAGTCAGCTTATATAAAGGAAAAAGAGGGAAAGGGGATGCTTTTTATTTATTTATTTTTAAAATATATTTTCTTGATTTTACAGAAAGGAAAGGAGAGGGATAGAGAGTTAGAAACATCTATGAGAGAGAAACATAGGTCAGCTGCCTCCTGCACACATGGCCCTCCCCGACCCCCCTTACTGGTTATCAAGCCAGCAACCAGGGTACATGCCCTTGACCAGATTCAAACCCGGATCCTTTAGTCCGCTATCCCTGAGCCAAACCAGTTAGGGGGGTTTGCTTTTTAAATGACTAAATGGTGGTATTTATCTCCAGGACACTTTTTGAAGTCTCAGTTACTTGGTTTAGGGAAGGAGAAACGAAATGGTTCCCATTCGGGCGCCTCCCCTCAGAGCCCCTGCCGCCTGGTGGCCTCCATGGAGCCGGAAATGGATGCCTCCCCCTCGCTCCCCTCCCCAACACTTGTCCTCAGGCCGCATCTGCTCTGTGCCAGGTCCCCACCTTCAGTGCCGGATAAGCCTTGTGCCAGCTGCCCTCAAGCCCAACCTTGGTTTAGGCGAAGGGAGATAGGGAGAAGATAGCTCTTGTGGGAAGAGAGGCAGCTGACTGGATACAAAGGGGAGTGTTCATTTCTTTTCATCACTCCTGACTTCTTCCAGTTCTTAAATTTCTCTGCGTGTGAAGTCCTGGGGATGGTGGCCTGAAGATACTCAGGGCTGCTTTTCACAGCAGACTCGGGTAGAAAACTGCCAACTTCTGTAGCTGGCCACGAGAAATCCACCTGCCTCCTGCCGGAAATTGAGAATCAGGGACACCTCTATTTCTTGCTTTCATACATTTCATGATAGCTGCTTCCCACCCTCCAAGGTGAGGACTTGGCTCATTTACAAGGCAAGTATGTGCACCCCCCCGCCACGTCTGCCTACTCTCCCCAGTGTTTCTCAGGTGATTGACTTGTTATTGGGCCAGAGCACAGTGCAGGCTTTTGTGTTCACCTAAGCTTGTCTCTGTAATTGGATTTGGGACCAGTCGGTCAGGGGTCTTGATTGCAAACAGAGAAACCAACTCTGAAATGACTAGAAAGATATTGGAGTGCAGGTTGACCTGCAGAATTTTTGGGCAGCTGGAGAGGTAGGCATCCAAAAGGGCAGGAACCAGAAGCGTGTACAGAGCAGAAGCCACAGAATGGAGGCGATACCAGCACAAACGCTGAAACCAGCCAGCTGGGTTTCTCTGCCGCTCGCCACCTGGATCATGGGAAGTTACCCATTCTGTGCCTTCTTAGATAATTATGAGTAATGAACACATTAATTTTAAAAATATATATTTTATTGATTTTTCAGAGAGGAAGGGAGAGGAATAGAGTCAGAAACATCGATGAGAGAGAAACATCGATCAGCTGCCTCTTGCACACCTCCTACTGGGGATTTGCCTGCAACCAAGGTACATGCCCTTGATTGGAATCGAACCTGGGACCCTTCAGTCCACAGGCCGACGCTCTATCCACTGAGCCAAACTGGTTTCGGCTGAACACATTAATATTTATAAAAAGTGCTTAACACAGTGCCTGGCAAATGATAAACAGTATGTCAATGTTTGGTAAATATATATATATATATATATATATATATATATATATATATATACATGATACACAGGTATTTAGCTGAGAGATGTATGCCGGGTTGCTCTCTAAGACACAGAGAGCTTATGTTCACCACCTCTTCCTTGCTCGAACTGGCTTTTCCCCAATCACAAATTGTCAGCCTTTGCTCAGGACTTTGCTTCAGTTCGCTGTGGCTCCCTCAGAAACTCTGGAATATTACTGATGACAGCACGGAGAGATCCCAGGCTGTATTTGGGGCTGCAGTTTCACTTTGCCACTGTCGGGGTTTAGAAGGAGCCACCCCAAGATGTGCCTCTGTGGTATGCAGATTATTTGGAGCTAAAGGCAACTGAGACCCTGTGGGCTCAAGAGAAACTTCAGAACCCCCACCCCCGACTATCTAGTGCAGTTTAAATTAGGGTCTTACCCATAATAAGAGATTGTCAGAGATAACCTATACATGGCAGGACTAAATTACTGATTGCTGAATATGTGCTTGCCATGTAATTACCTTCTGAATCCCCAACATGCTTCATCCTCAGCCCCGAATGTCTTATCTACCCCATTTTCCCTTTTTTTGCCTGGAACGCTCATGTATGCGGGGATCTCTGAGTCTCTCGGGTATATGGAGGTTCCCATACATATGTATGTATTTAAATTTGGTCATTTCCCCTTGCTAATCTGTTTCATTCCTATTTGAGTATTAGACTAGCCAAAAGAACCCGTGAGGGGAGAGGAGAAAGTTCCTTCATCCACCGAAGTGAGGCAGGACAGTTAAGCAGCTAGGAAAATTCCTTGACAAGTGGGATGGGGGAAACTGAGGCAGATGGCTGACTCAAACTAGCCGCACCCAGCACCCCAATTCACCCGCCTCCTTTGCCCTTGCACGGCCACTCTCTTAAGCGTTGGCCCTCAGCGTCAAAAAATCTTAGGAACAAAGCCTTGGGTCTGTTGACCCCAGAGACAGAGTTTTGGTCAAACTAGAGATCACATCTAGGCTTCAGTTGCATTTCAGCTCTAGGCCCGGAAAAGCAGCAAAGCCAGATGACATACGGCTCTGACATCAGGACCTGAGGCAATGACTAATGACCCCTTACCCTGTGCTGACTGATCAGTAAAGACCACGATCAGTGAAGACGACAGCCCTAAAGGAATGCCTGGAAAGCTGATGAATATTCTATTGAGCCCTAGCTGGTGTGACAGTCAGTTGGGCATCGTCCTGTGGGTTCGATTCCCAGCAGGGCACATGCCCAGGTTGTGGTCTCCCTCTCCAGTAGGAGGCAGCTGGTCAATGTTTCTCCCTCTCCCTTCTCTCTTTCTAAAAATCAATAAAACTAGTTTTTAAAAAATCTATTGAGATCTTCCCCTGAGACCTCCCATAAAATTTCTGCCTTTAGAAAACAAATAAAAACCCTGAAGCAAAGAATCCAGCTCCTTTGCTTGTAAGTTCTCTCTCTCTCTCCCCCTCCCTCCCTTCCTCCCCCACTCCCTCCCTCCCTCCGTCCATCCCTCTTTCCCTCCCTCCTTTCCTCCTTCCTTCCCTCCCTTCTTTCTTCCCTCCTTCCCTCCCTCCCTCCCCACCTTGTGCACGTGAGCACACACATATGCACAAGTTTTCGCACCTTCTTCAGGTGTGTATCTTTGCTTTCTTCTCCAAGGCTCTTCTTTTTCCTCTGGAACTTGTTTACCAAGTCCACACAGCTAAAGTGTTCACCTTTTCTGCTCTGCGCTAAGTAAACTTCCTCTTGCACTGGAGTTCTTGTCTCTGAATTCTTTCTTTGCCGAACTCAAGAACTGAGGTTGCTGAACCAAGAGCCTCTCTCATAGGTAACAACCTCACCCTCAGTGACAGTATAGTCAATTTTTCATCCACTTTGTCGTTGTTGTTTATTTGACACTGTGTTTTCGTGATCATTAGTAACATCCCCTTTACTCTTCCTCCTGTTGTTTTGTTAAATTATAAACAGCCCAAATGGAAACTGTTGTAGAAGATAAACCATCTGACTTCTGTGAAGATTTTTAGGAGCCCCCTTCTTATTAAAATGTAGCAATAATATTTGATGATAAGAAATAACGGGATATATTTGCAATATATAGTCCTTTCTCTTGTCAATTTGGTTAAAATAAAATTATGTCTATTTTTTTTTCTAAGATACTCTTTCCTTTAAATAAGATTGTTGAGTGTTGGTTATTCTGGCAAATCATAATATTTATTTATAGAGATACACTACTTAAAAACCCATTGACTAAGTGTATTCCATGCATTGAATATGCTATTTTGGGTCCCATGGTTACTTGATTATTCTCTCTTTTTCTGCACACAGACACATGTAATATCTAAATATATAGTCATGTAGTTCTGCTTGATTGTGAATATGTAGATATGTAAGTACTTACAATTTTCATCTATTGAATATTTTGAAAATTCAAGGAGCTAAAATAGTAGAAGTTTTTTTTTTATTGAGCATATGAGAAGTGTAGAATCATTACAGTGGAATATTAGCATTTAATATAAATATATATAATTTATATATATATATAAACATATATATATATATATATATATATATATATATATATATAATGAGCTCAGAGTTTATCTCATTGGCAGGCAGTATAAGTAGATTATTAAGTGTTTTGTTTCAATTATATACATATGTATACATGTTTATGAGACTTTGGGTCATGATATAAAATGTACTCCTTAGTGTGGGTTGCAGTGAAAAAGTTTGAAAGGCAAAGATTTACTTATTAAGTATTTTCATTGATTTCAGAGATAAGACAGAGGAAACAGATACAGAAACATGAGTAATGAGAGAAAATCATTGATTGGCTGCCTCCTGTACACCCTGCACTGGGGACTGAGCCTCCTGCACACCCTGCACTGGGGACTGAGCCTCCTGCACACCCTGCACTGGGGACTGAGCCTCCTGCACACCCTGCACTGGGGACTGAGCCTCCTGCACACCCTGCACTGGGGACTGAGCCTCCTGCACACCCTGCACTGGGGACTGAGCCTCCTGCACACCCTGCACTGGGGACTGAGCCTCCTGCACACCCTGCACTGGGGACTGAGCCTCCTGCACACCCTGCACTGGGGACTGAGCCCGAAACCTGGGCATGTGCCTTGACCGGGGATAGAACTTTGGCCACCTGGTTCCTAGGTTGGTGCTCAGCCACTGAGCCATGCTGGCTGACAAAAGGCAAAGGTTTAAATAAAGAGTCACAGCCTCTTCCAGTTGTGTCTCAGCTCGGTCTGTCGTGGGCTCCCTCAGGCACACAAGAGTGAGAAAAAGAGAGAAAATGGCTGAAGATTAAATGCATCACCTAATGGTTAATAGGACTGTGATGGTGTCTAAGTGTTTGCTATCCAGCTGGAGATACATAGGATTTAGCTGGGAATTATGGGAAAGGAATTGCCTGCCATGAGTCATGGAATTAGTTTACAATTGGAAGGCTTTCAAAAACAAGTTTCCCTGTGTGTGTCAAATGTAGTTGGTAATAAGCAGTGGGGATTGACTTTTGAAAACCTTTGTTAGCATTGAATTGGCTACAGAAATGTGGGTGAGAGTGGAGGTAGGAGGTGCTTTGCCAGGAAAAAGCCAAGGTCTGTTCACTGCAGCGGGAACCGCCCTCATTTTTCCTCCAGATTTAAGGCTTTATTTATACCGATGACTTTTTTGTGCTGCATTTAAATACATTTATAGGAAGGAAGAAAACATGGGCACACAATTGTGTTAACTTCTGGAGTTTCATTTGCTGGTAATGACATTTCCATTTAAAAAAATATACATCTGGAAGTTTGGAAAGAACTAGAAATCTACCAGGAGCTGATCACACAGAGACCATTCATTATTACTTCAGAGAGAGAGAGAGAGAGAGAGAGAGAGAGAGAGAGAGAGAGAGGGAGAGAGAGAAAAGCATCAATGATGAGAATCACTGGTCAGCTGTCCTGACTGGGAATTGAACCAGTGACCTCTTGGTGCATGGGTCGACACTCAACCACTGAGCCACACTGGCCGGGTTTAAAGGCTCTTTAAAACCCCCTTTCCTCCCACAGCTTGAGACCTTGGTGCCTGTCTGCATGGGGAGGTCTGCGTGCTGACAACATTTTCTTGTACAGAACTGGAGAGTTGCCGCTGGGGATTCAGGAGGGAAAGTCACGGACAGTGAAGCCCAGGAGGCTGGGATGGAAGCGGAAACGCTTGCTTATGGCTCTGATGAGGCCAGTGTCCTCTGTGTGAGGATCATGATTAATAAAAGAATCAATGTGCAATGTTCATGTCCAGGAGAAGTGAACGCAGTGCCTGTATTCTGGGGCGGAGAGGGAGTTTAGATGGTACTAGAAAGTACATTGACCGTGTGCCTTCCTGTCACATGTTAAGTGTAGCTGCCGAGTAATCTATTGTGTATCTCTCATTCTTCCTTGGAAGCTGATCTCTGACCTGGCTGGCTGCAGAAGATTACATTCGAACACTGGGAACACCCACATTATTGATATTTGACTTTGGGGTATTTACTTCCTCAGTTGTTTTCTTCCGATGCTGTTAGCTCTGAGTATTCAGAGGTTAATGGCCAGAGAAAGTGGTCCTAAACCATTCAGCATTTTGGCCGCAAAGCAAGACACTCTGAGCACTGATGTTATTAGAATAGGAACTTTGGGCAGAGCCCAATTTATACCCCATATGTAGGTCATAAGGGCATTTTGAAATGGAAGGACTGGCCTGTCCCTTCTTGCTGTGTGCTGTTTGAAATTTCCCCACTGCAGTCTCTCCTGGTCTTTACTCTTCCTTCTCCTGTCCCGGAAGCTCCTTCCACTTGACCTCCGTGCTCCCCCCCCCCCCCCCCCCCCCCCGTCCCCGTGCTCCTGTCTCTTCAGGGCAGGCTGGGAGTGGCTAGATGGCCTCCGCTGAGCAGAAAGGAGGAAGGAGTGAATCTTGACTGCCCTATCTTCTTGGCTCTCCGCCTGCAGGTGTATCTTACGCCCCACCACCCATAAACACACCCCCATCAGAGATGACTGAAGTGTGAATCTCTTCCTGACCCTAGACTGTTCTTAACCCTTTATGTATGGACAGGTGCCCTTTTCATCGGTGTGACTGCACCTGTCCTTTTAGGCTTAGAGGAGGACAGTGGTATGAGTGGGATATCTTGCTTTTAAGGTAGATTTTTTTTCCTGGTTATAAAAGTAATATACTTAATATAGAAAAGCTGGAAGTTTGGAAAGAACCAGAAATCTACCAGGAGCTGATCACACAGAGACCATTCATTGTTCTTAACACTTTGGCATTCTAGTATATTCCCTTCTACTTGTTTGATTGACTTCGCACTGCCTCTTCCGTTTTACTTAACTCCCCGCCCCCCACCGCTTTCACCAAAATATATCCACATGTTACAAGATCTTTAAAATATTTGTAACGGCTGCATAATATTTCGTCATGTGCCTGGGTGGGCATGAGGGAGGGCGGAGCTGGAATGGTGGTGGCAGCAGGGAGCTCTGGGAGGCCGAGCTGCGCCATGGACCACCCTAGGAGGAAGGTGTAGGTCACTGTTCCCAGCACGGAGCTTCGCTGAGCCGGGGCCTGGGAGGGTGCTGTCTGCCAGGGGGTTTCAGTAGCCTGCCCGGCGCCTCTCCTGGGAGGCCCCCGATGAGCCGGAGGACTGATTGGCAGCTACTATGGTGAAAGGGGAATTTCCAGAGGGAAACCAGGGATCCCCTGGATTCCAGAGCATCTGACGGCTGCTGTGGTGACCTGTGGGTGTGCCCCCTGTTTCTCGCCCTAGTTGAAAGGGTAACTGGTTCTGTTTGTGGGACTGTAGCAGTGCCAGGGTAGACAGGGAGAGTGGGGGAGGCGGGAAACAGCCTGAAAGGGCCTGTCTGTGATGATTTATTGGCAAAAAGAAAGGCTGTCTAGACAGGTGAGAAGCAGTCCTTTGGTGGGAAGGTTAGAAGGAAGGTGATTCAGTGGAGGCAGAAGGAAACCGAAGTCGGAGTCAAGGCCCTGGGGAGTGGAAGCACGCGGCCACCAGCGTCAGTGCTGCCTGGTACTGGTTAGGCTCTGCCCTGTCTAGGGAGGAAGTGACCCCGTTTTGAACCCTGCACTTGGTGGAATCCGGTGTCAGTAAATTAAGAGAAGTGATAGTTGGGGTACCATCCCTGGAAACAGTAAGAGGAAATGCGAACAAGATGTGAATGGAATTCTGATGCTGAAGCATTACTCTTAGAATATGTTAGAAAAGTAGCCGGAAACGAAGGAAACTCACGTGGCTATAAAGTGAGCTTTCAACTTAAACTCTTTGATTTAAAAAAAGGCAAGTACGAGAGGAAGGGGGCCGTGCGAGCCAGGGTAAATAACGTTGCACAAGCAACTAGGACTCAAGTGCCAGCTCACGGAAGGCTCGAGAAACAAGCGAAGGCGGGGGAAGCTGGCATTGTGTGTGACCAGAACAAGAAAACAAGGCCTCGGCCTCCTCTTTGGGGCTGATGGGAAGATCTGGGCCAGTGAGATGACACTGCTCTTATCTCCATCAAGAGAAGGATTTTTCAAACTGGAGTTGCACAGACAGGCAGTCACAGAGCCCCCCCCCCCCCCCCCCCCCCCGGCGTTAGCTGACCCTGGGAGAGCTGACAATGTGGCTGGCCGTGACCCTGAGCGTCTGCACGTGGGGCCCCGCCTGCTGTAAAGGTTACTGGTAACCCTGGAGGGGCTGTGTCGTAAGCCCGGCGTTGCAGGTGTCAGGAATTTCGTAAGTTGTACACGGGGTGCTGCAGACCTCTCACACCCTAAAACGAATTAGGAACTGAAAGGTTTTGGAGCGCTAAGGAAGGTAAGGAGTAATAACGAAAAGACGGTATAAGCTGGGAGTGAATGCCAGCATTCCCACTTGGCAGTGTCTAGGGAAGATGTGTGTGTGGGGATTGACTGGGCCTGGAGTGAGAGAGGGTGCTGCCTTCGGCTGAAGCCCGCAGAGATCGCGTACCCACTGGGGAGCAGCTCGTGGTCCAAGAAGCTGATTCTGAGTGAGCCCTTCCAGACTCCCAGGGATGGGAAGTGGGAGCCACCTCATGGGCTTGGGGGTGAAGAGAAGGGCCTCTGTCCAAAACACACTCCTGGGAAGGCTGCCGGGAGGACCGTTTCTTTCTCCAAAATCCTGTGGTCTCTTCTGGCCGACCTGGAGGAGCCGGGTGAGAGGCGGCAGATGAAGCTGTCAATACCCAGCGGCCCTGGGCAGCGAGAACTCCCCTCCCCGATTTATATTGTTCTTGGGATTCCACGGAAAAGTGAAATCACATGGATTATATTTCGTTTCTCTTAAAGCCTCAGTTTCCTAAAACCTGTGGAGGCTCGTTACAGACCAGTGGTCGGCAAACTGTGGCTCACGAGCCACATACGGCTCTTTGGCCCCTTGAGTGTGGCTCTTCCACAAAATACCACGGCCTGGGCGAGTCTATTGTGAAGAAGCGGTGTTAGAAGAAGTTTAAGTTTAAAAAGATTTTGGCTCTCCAAAGAAATTTCAATCCTTGTACTGTTGATATTTGGCTCTGTTGACTAAATGAGTTTGCCGACCACTGCTATAGACACTCGCTCCGTAGGTGACCGCTGGCGACCGAGTGGAGAAGTGAAAGGCCCGGTGGTG
Source organism: Antrozous pallidus (assembly GCA_027563665.1). Taxonomy (NCBI): domain Eukaryota; kingdom Metazoa; phylum Chordata; class Mammalia; order Chiroptera; family Vespertilionidae; genus Antrozous; species Antrozous pallidus. The sequence continues at coordinate 73,134,689 of CM050521.1, read as the reverse complement.
GCAGTGGTGGGGCAGAGGTGGCAAAGGGTGTCGTAGATTTCCGGGCGGAAGCATCATGTTGCCCACGTGGCAGTGTGACCCCGGGGGAAGGTCAGCTCTGCCACACGCTGCAGAAGGTCCTGGATTGGCAGAAGGCATGAGGCCCCCGGGAGGGGGTCACGAGGCGGATTGGGAAGAGATGTAATGGAGCCTGGAGAGTTCCTGTGTTCGTGGCAAACAAGAGTGGGAGCATCGGGGGAGGAGATGCACACGGGCAGCTCAGGGCTGGGAGGCTTCCGCAGCATTTACGGGGACTGAAGGGAGAGCGGTGCGGAGATGCGGGGAGTGGAGGTCACGGCAAGTGCTGGGCGAGAGTGACACGGTTTGCACAGGAAGCATGACAACCTGCCTCCCAAATACGTTCTCGAAAAAGCCCCCACAACATCCAAATACTATTTCCAAAGACAGCACCTCCCTCCGGGGGGACGCTGCCCGGCCTCCGCATGCTGTTAAATGAGGCTGCACATCCGGGGACCCCACGTGCCACGCAGAGTGTGCGGGAGGGGAGGCAGCAGGGGCTACGTAGACAGGAGGGCATCGGCTGCTCCGGGAAAGACCTGGAACATTGTCAGTGAGCGCTCAGGAAAAGTAAACCATAGTGTGTTTTTTTTTTTTTTTGTGTGTGTGTGTGTGTGTGTGTGTGTGTGTGTGTGTGTTTAATTTATTAATTTCAGAGAGGAAGGGAGAGGGAGAGAAACATCAGTGATGAGAATCATTGATCGGCTGCCCCCTGCATGCCCTCTCCTGGGGATTGAGCCCTTGACTGGAATTGAACCCGGGACGCTTCAGTCCTCAGGCCAACACTCAATCCACTGAGTCAAACCAGGTAGGGCAACGGTGCTTGTTTTTAATAACTTTTAAAAATTCCCACCTGTGGGTATTTTTATTGATGAGAGGGAAGAGAGAGAGTTATCAGTGTCTGAGAGCAACACTGATTGGTTGTCTTCTGTATTCGCACCCAAACAGGATCGAACCCGAAACCCAGGTGTAGGTGTATGCCCTGACTGGGAATTGAACTGGCAAACGTTTTGGTGTATGGGACCACACTCGACCAACTGAGCCACTTGGCCTGGCTGCGTTTGTTTTTCAATAACCATTTTACTTCTTAAAAATAAGACGAGTCCCAGCCAGACTGGTTAGAGCTTTGTCCTGTGGCCTAAAGGGTCCCGGGTTTGATTCTGTCAAGGGCATGTGCCTTGGCTGCAGATTCCACCCCAGGATGGGGCATGTGTGGGAGGCAACCAGCTGATGTACCTCCCTCACCTCAGTGTTTCTCCCTCTCTGTCTCTCCCTGTCTCTCCCCTCCCACCCCACCCCGCCCCACTGTCTCTAAAAATCAAAGGGAAAAATGTCCTCTGGTGAGGATTAACCGAAAAAAGAAAAAAGAAGGGAAAACCCAGGTGCTATGTGAGGAAGTGTCCTGGGAGGATTAACCTGGTGTGTGTGACGACGCTGGAGGCCTGAGAGAGCAGGAAGCACGTGGGGTCCCCGGATGTGCAGCCTCAGATAGTAGCCTGTGGAGGCTGGGCAGCGTCCCCAGGGAGGGAGGTGCTGTCTTCTGAAACAATATTTGAATGCTGTGGGGGCTTTTTCGAGAATTTATTTGTGGGGAGGAGAGAGGCCATTAGTTTTGTTTGTTTGTTTGACGTTTCATTTTGAAGTAATTCTGGACTTAAAACATTGTACACACGTTAAAAGAGGGTCCCCTTATAACCACAGCACAGCTGTGGAAACCAGCGTTAAAACTGAATGCAGCAGCTCGGTCACGCTCCGCCAGGTGCCCCCCTCGGGCCCTTGTCCGGGTCCGGGCCGCACTGCCTTTCTCTGTCCGCCCCCCTCGGGCTCTCAGTCTGAGGTCGCCCCTCCGTGTCGTTTGGGTTGTTATCTTTGTTTGGTTTGGTTTTGTGCTTTCATAACCTTGACTATTTTTGCAGAGTGCAGTCTGGTTGTATAGAAGAATGGCCTTCAGTGTGGCATGGTCTGATGTTTTCTCATTAAATTCAGGTCTGCATTTTGATAAAAAAAATACCCTAGAAGTGTCTGTTATCAGGCTATCATATCAATAGCAGGCAAATGTTGTCAGCTTGTGCCATGATGGACAATGACTTTTGTCACAGCAAGGCGATGCCTGCCGAAAAGTTACCTTTTTCCCTCTGTGCCCATTCCTATCTTCTGGGGACACCATGCTTCTCATTGGACTGTATCCATATCCTGAATCTCCATATACTTTTCCCACACATTACGGCGTCTGCTGGTGATTCTTGTCTGCAACCTTGAGCACTGTGGTGCTTGCTGAATGGGGACCTCTGTTGTCCTCCTTTTATTGCATTTAGTCATAGAGTTACTGCATAAGGAAGAGCTTCCCCCCCTCAAAAATAAAAACCCCGCAAACCCCCCCCCCACCACATTTATGTATTCAATTATTCTGCCCGTGAGTACTCATGGATGTTTAGTCTCTGAGTTATAATGTAGTGCTTTCACTGTTTTGCTGTCAGATTGTCCCAGATTTGGCTCGTGAGAGTTTCCTCCAGTTGGCTGCTGTGGGAAGGGCTGGTCGGGGCGTCCGGGTCTGACCGGGGGTTGGAGTTAATACAAGTCGGGATTCCACTGAAAGGCGCAGATAAGCCAGTTCAGTCACTGGACTGTGGAGCCAGAGCTTGAGTGCTTGATTCCCGCGTTTAAAGGCTTTTATGTGATTGCCTTCACCCAGGAAGCCCACCTTATCAGGCTATTTCCTCGCTTTTCAAAACAGTGGGAAGAAAGATGTTTTCCCAAGGAATGAACAAAACAAGTTGATGGCACCTTCAGGTTTGTTTCTGTTGTGCCTGTGGTGTCCATATTTCCAGGAAGCCGCATGTTCTTGCTGATTTATGTCCCTAGGCAGGCGAGATTGTGAAAGTCTTACAGGTATTCCTAGAACCCTCTTTGTTATTTTATTTTTATTTTTTTTACTTTAGCTTTTAAGTGGGCAAATGTGTTTGTACTAGAAGAGCCCTTTAATAACGGGAAGCAACAATGACGCAAAGCGCTATGGGTGCCATTGGAAGGGAATGCCCTTTCGGGAGGGGTGAGGGTGCCGTGCGGCTCCGCAGCCAGAAGGCATGGTGGCTCAGGGCTGTGTCTGGGGGTGAGGGTGCCGTGTGGCTCTGCAGACAGAAGGCATGGTGGCTCAGGGCTGTGTCTGGGGGTGAGGGTGCCGTGCGGCTCTGCAGACAGAACACATGGTGGCTCAGGGCTGTGTCTGGGGTGAGGGTGCCGTGTGGCTCCGCAGACAGAAGGCATGGTGGCTCAGGGCTGTGTCTGGGGGTGAGGGTGCCGTGCGGCTCTGCAGACAGAAGGCATGGTGGCTCAGGGCTGTGTCTGGGGGTGAGGGTGCCGTGCGGCTCTGCAGACAGAAGGCATGGTGGCTCAGGGCTGTGTCTGGGGGTGAGGGTGCCGTGCGGCTCTGCAGACAGAAGGCATGGTGGCTCAGGGCTGTGTCTGGGGGTGAGGGTGCCGTGCGGCTCTGCAGACAGAAGGCATGGTGGCTCAGGGCTGTGTCTGGGGTGAGGGTGCCGTGTGGCTCCGCAGACAGAAGGCATGGTGGCTCAGGGCTGTGTCTGGGGTGAGGGTGCTGTGCGGCTCCGCAGACAGAAGGCATGGTGGCTCAGGGCTGTGTCTGGGGTGAGGGTGCCGTGTGGCTCCGCAGACAGAAGGCATGGTGGCTCAGGGCTGTGTCTGGGGGTGAGGGTGCCGTGCGGCTCTGCAGACAGAAGGCATGGTGGCTCAGGGCTGTCTGGGGTGAGGGTGCTGTGCGGCTCTGCAGACAGAAGGCATGGTGGCTCAGGGCTGTGTCTGGGGTGAGGGTGCCGTGCGGCTCTGCAGACAGAAGGCATGGTGGCTCAGGGCTGTGTCTGGGGTGAGGGTGCCGTGCGGCTCTGCAGACAGAAGGCATGGTGGCTCAGGGCTGTGTCTGGGGTGAGGGTGCTGTGTGGCTCTGCAGACAGAAGGCATGGTGGCTCAGGGCTGTGTCTGGGGTGAGGGTGTTCAGGGCTGTGTCTGGGGGTGAGGGTGCTGTGCGGCTCTGCAGACAGAAGGCATGGTGGCTCAGGGCTGTGTCTGGGGTGAGGGTGTTCAGGGCTGTGTCTGGGGGTGAGGGTGCTGTGTGGCTCTGCAGACAGAAGGCATGGTGGCTCAGGGCTGTGTCTGGGGTGAGGGTGCCGTGCGGCTCCGCAGACAGAAGGCATGGTGGCTCAGGGCTGTGTCTGGGGTGAGGGTGCTGTGTGGCTCTGCAGACAGAAGGCATGGTGGCTCAGGGCTGTGTCTGGGGTGAGGGTGTTCAGGGCTGTGTCTGGGGGTGAGGGTGCTGTGCGGCTCTGCAGACAGAAGGCATGGTGGCTCAGGGCTGTGTCTGGGGTGAGGGTGTTCAGGGCTGTGTCTGGGGGTGAGGGTGCTGTGTGGCTCTGCAGACAGAAGGCATGGTGGCTCAGGGCTGTGTCTGGGGTGAGGGTGCCGTGCGGCTCTGCAGACAGAAGGCATGGTGGCTCAGGGCTGTGTCTGGGGTGAGGGTGTTCAGGGCTGTGTCTGGGGGTGAGGGTGCTGTGCGGCTCTGCAGACAGAAGGCATGGTGGCTCAGGGCTGTGTCTGGGGTGAGGGTGCCGTGCGGCTCTGCAGACAGAAGGCATGGTGGCTCAGGGCTGTGTCTGGGGGTGAGGGTGCCGTGCGGCTCTGCAGACAGAAGGCATGGTGGCTCAGGGCTGTGTCTGGGGGTGAGGGTGCCGTGCGGCTCTGCAGACAGAAGGCATGGTGGCTCAGGGCTGTGTCTGGGGTGAGGGTGCCGTGCGGCTCTGCAGACAGAAGGCATGGTGGCTCAGGGCTGTGTCTGGGGTGAGGGTGCCGTGCGGCTCTGCAGACAGAAGGCATGGTGGCTCAGGGCTGTGTCTGGGCCGGGGTGTGTACAAACACAAGCCGCACCAACAGGTGCAGCGGTGAAACACTGGCTCTTTGTTCTGCACCAGCCAGACTTAGACGCTCCACATTACTGGTCAGGTGGCTGAGTCCTCTGCTCGCTGGGAACTCAGCCGGGAGGGCGATCGAGGCGATGTCTTGAGAATGCTCCGAGCCTCTTGGCTGTGGTGGATGATGCGAGGTTCAAATGGCCCATTTCATCCGCGATGTTGACAGTTTTTCTCACACCTGGGTTAGCATTGCCTGGGGAGGTTGGCAAAAAGCAGCAGGGACTGCCAGGGGTTCTAGTTCTGTGGCCTGCGGCGAGGCCTGAACACCTGTTTTGTTTTGTTTGTTTGTGTGTTTAGTTTCCTGGGTGGTTCTGTTCACAAGCCAGATCTAGTGGGTGCTACCTGTGACGTCCTCATGCAATTAAATGTACTGTTTGCCACATTCCTCTTAAACCACCACATTCTAAGGTAGAAGATACATGTATGGGGCAGGAACTAAAGATAGACTTAAGTTGCAAACTCAAGTGGATTTCTTAGCCTCTTTAAGTCTAGTCTTGTCATCTGCAAAAAGGGATTAATAATGGTACCTCCCTCATCGTTTCTGAAGGATTAAGTGATACGTTGCATGTGAAACATTTAGCATAACTTCTGGCACGTAGTAGGAACTCAATAATTCATTTAATTATTTATTATTTTTAACCACTTCTTACTTAAAAATTTTTTTTTAATCCTCACCGGAGGACATGCTTATTGATTGAGAACACTGATTGGCTGCCTTCCTTAAGAGCCCTGAGTGGGACTCAATCCCGCATCTTTGGGGCGGGGGGGGGGGTGTACAGGACAACCACATGAGCCACCGGGCCGGGCAGTTACTGTTTCACGACACGCAGCCCGTTCCAGGAGAGCGGGGGCTTTGGAACCCGTCACTTTTGCCTCAGTCTTCCTCTGTCACTTCCCAGCTCGGGGGCCAGAAGTAAATGTCTTAGTTTCTCTCACCCTCTGGCCTCCTGTCTGTAAAAATAAGAATAGGTGGGCACAGTGACTATTATGGGAAAGAGCTCAGGACAAGGGGAGCACTCAGTAAGCGTTTCTGTGACCTTCCCTTTCACTCCACACAGCTTAGAGCCATGGAAAAAGTGCTTTCGAGAATATCATGGCCTTTGATGTGGCCAGGGCATGTGGAGGGTACTATGACCAGTGGCTGTGACCGGCTGCTGGGAGCAGGCTCCTCCGGGAGATGGCGGGGGGCCTGCATGGTGACCAGAGTGTACAGGAAGGGAGTCGTGGTGAGCTGCCTTGCCCTTCCGTGTCACCAGTTGGCTCATGCCTCCAGTTTACGTTGTGCTTAACCTGTGATGACCATGTGATTCTCAAGCCAACATGGTGGCTGGGATTCTGTCCTTTTAACCTTGACCACGCTTTGATCGAGAGGTAAGTGTATCCTGTGGCTTAAAAAGAACCCCTCGTCTTAGCACTCCGCCGGACCGCCTCCCATATCACAACTTTTATTGGCTTCGCCCATAGTCTCTTACTGCAGGTGCCCTGGGGTACTGGTGCAGCTTTCTGGCTTCGTAGGATGGTAAGAAATCCAAGGATACCTATTCTACCTCACCACCTACTTGGTCGCTGCGAATGGCAAAAGGACAGTGGCCGAAGGGGATAGAAAGTTGTGTCATGAACTGAATTCTCAAGTTATCAAAAACACTTGGTGGTTCTTTCTGGTGCCTGTTTATAATAGAACGGGCCCCGCTGCTGTGGTGATGGAAGCGATTCAGCCTTTCTCCTTCGATTTCTCTCTCCCATCAGTAGCCTAAGTACTTTTAACTCAATCCAAGGAGGGTATTAAGATGACATTTAAGAGCTGATAAGAAATGTGCCTTAAGTCTATCAAGATATTGTTAATGACTGGAATGAATTTCATGCTTGATTCACAGCCAGCCTCACAGACTATTATAGTTTAGCTTTAGTGGACACCTGACGCAAAAAAAAAAAAAAGAAGAAGAAGAAAACAAAACAAAACCATGAAGGTAACATATGATTGCTAATCAATTATCCTTTTGAGTTAAACCATAATTTCTTTTCTGGAGGCAAATATTAAAGGGTTGTAATTTTCTAATACCTGTTTAAAATATGCAGTTTGCCTAGAATCACCTAGGAAATCCTTTTTCATGGTTTATTAAAATGGAAAGGAGAAATAAATCTGAATTACAATCTAATTTTATTTGTGCTGTTAGCAGCCTTCTCTCTATGGTGTGCGTATGTCTCCCTTGAAAGTCTCATGGCATCTACCATAAGTAATTCTAGGACATTGGACATCCTGGGGATCAGTATCTTCTCTGGGCATGTGCTTATGCGGTGTGACGGGGGAGGCATGTCGGAAAGGAGAGGGGTGCCCTGTCAGGAGGGTTCCTGTAATGCTGCCAGGTAGATGCTGGCAGAGCACATTGTGAGGTGATCTGGGACAGAGAGCCTTGGGTTCCTGTGAGCTGGTCCTTTGTGGATGAAGTGATGCAGCCATCCTTTCCCAATCCTATTAAAAACGAGGTAATGGATGGACTGCTCATCCATAGCTTCTTCCTTTAAGTCTTTGGCACCTGCTATTTTTGCAACAACTTACATAGAGTGGCCTCTAAAAGAGAGTGTAGTTATGTAGTTATTTTAAACTAGAGGCCCGGTGCATGAAATTTGTGCACGGGGTGTCCCTCAGCCCAGCCTGTACCCTCTCCAATCTGGGACCCCTCAAGGGGTCCTTCTTACAATCCAGGACTGCTGGCTCCAAACTGCTCCCCTTCCTGCCTCCCCAATTGCCCCTAACAGCTTCTGCCTGCCAGCCTGATCACCCCCTAACCACTATTCTGCCAGCCTAATTGATGTCTAACTGCTCCCCTGCCAGCCTGTTGGCCCCCAACTTCCCTTCTCTGCCGGCCTGGTCACCCCTAACTGCCCTCCCCTGCAGGCTTGATCACCCCCAACTACCCTTTCTTGAAGGCCTGGTCCCTCCCAACTGCCCTCCCTTGCAGGCCTTGTACCTCCTCCCAACGCCCCCCCCCACCTTGCTGGCCATCTTGTGGTGGCCATCTTGTGTCCACATGGGGGCAGGATCTTTTACCACATGGGGGCAGCCCTCTTGTGTGTTGGAGTGATGGTCAACCTGTGTATTACTCTTTAATTAGATAGGATGTACGAAGTCAGGACTTTGCGGAGTTCTGCAGAGCTCTGCGGCTCCTCCAGCTCAGTGGAGTTCCAGAGCGGCTGACCAGGGGCACTGATGAAACCAAGCTCCCCAGGGCCACCGCTAAGAGAGGGCTTCAGGGAGTGTCTGACAGCAGGTCTAGGTATTGTGTCCTGTAAAAGGCAGTTCTGGTGTTGCTCTTGTGGGTTCCCTGTGGGCTAGTAGCTTATCTAACCCCGTTATCCAGTGAGCAGGGAAGAATCCCATTGCTTTAGTTACTCACCTTACCAGTCCTTTCAGACAGGCCATCCAGGGGCCACTGCTGGGAGTGGGACTGGGAGTATAAGGCTGGGGCTGCGACAGGCAGGTCTAGGTTGGCAGCAGAGAGGAAGGCAGCGGCCTGCTTTCTTTTGTGAAAGGGCCCCTGCCCGGCTCTTTAGAGCTTGTTTCTCCCTAAATGCTCTTTTTAACTAGATCATCGGAACTATCTGCTTTCCCCAGTCGATCCAGGCAAACAGATGATAATAAAGATGGTCAGGTCTGGCCTGCTATATTGATTTTTAAAAGTCGTTCTGTTGAGGAGGGAAATCACTTATCAGGATGATTCATCGTCAAATTATAAATCTGGTGCATATGCAAATTTTAAATTGTTCAGTATTCCAGTAAGTGAATATATTACCAAGGCCGGATGACAGAAGCCCGGGAAGAGACAGTTGGGAGTGGGTAAGACTAGAGCGGAAGGGAGTGGTGCATGTTTTCTTTTAGAAAATGAGGATCCAAAATGGCCTCTCTACCTGATAAACGTCATTTTCTTTGAAGCCATTGCAAGTCTTCAGCAGGGTGTGCCAATCGGCATTTTTGGGTAAAGCGTCTATATGTCTATTTTAATTTAATTAGAAGGTAAGTGATGTGGGAGGCATGTGGAGCGGGAAGAGGCGGAAGGGGAATTCTGTCTTACATTACATTTCGGTAGAAGCTTCAGATGCTGGAAGACGATGATTGGCAGGATATGGTTTGTAAATCTAGCAAATTCTAAGAAGTGGAGGCGGCAGACTGAAAACCATGGGATCTGAAAAGACAGCAAGCCTAGGAGCAGAGGAGTAGGGAGCTTTTCAAACAGAGGTTGGAGGCTCAGTAAATGTGAGTTCCTCTGTTCTTTTCCCTGCCGTGGGAATGACCATTTCCCATGGTGCTTAGGCACACCTGGGTGATGGTGCTGCCTATTGGCGGGGAAAAATAGCTCCTGCCTTACGGAGCAGATGTAGAGATACGAATATCTACAAATAACCGGATAGAAATATGAAGATTGCTGAGCTGGGTGCCAGGAAAGCGAAGCTGGGGAAACAGCCAGCTCTCTCCCCAGGAGCGGATGGGTCGGTTGGGGCAAATGCACTCACAGCAAGACAGCCCTCAGGAGGAGCCCAGGAGCTGGCACATGAACAATCAACCAAAGAGCTCCAAAGACCACAAACCCTGGGGACTGGGTGGATGGGGGGAGCTTTGCCTTGGAGGCGACTGCACAAACCTGGACTTGGGAGCCTGGTGGGATTCAGGAAAGTGTCTGGGGAGATTGGGGGCATTCTGTTGTGGAGAATGGCATGTGGGGAGGTATTGGAATGGCAGGTTCTTCTGATGAGTACATCTTAAAGAATAAAGAACCCGGGTAGCACCCTAGCCGGTTTGCCTCAGTGGATAGAGTGTTGGCCTGTGGACTAAAGGGTCTTGGGTTCGATTCTGGGCCAGGGCCCGTACCTGCATTGCAGGCTCGATCCCTGGCCCTGGTCAGGGCGCATGCAGAAGGCAACCAAATTGATGTGTCTCCCTCACATCAGTGTTTCTCTCTGTCTGCCTCCCTCCCTTCCACTCTCTGTAAAAATCAATGGATTAACAAACAAACAAACAAACAAAGAACCCAGGTATGAGGTGGAAAGAGACTACTACTTGCTGGTTGGCAGCAGACTGTGGTGGACACAGAAGGGCAGGCTGAGGGTGTATGTTGATGCACATGAGCAATAGGAGCCCCACTGTCAGTTGGGGGGCTGGGGGGGTTGCAGGATGGCCGGAGAGTGTGTGACTAGACTAGAGGGCATGGAAATCCATCTGCAGCTGCAGCAGCGGTTCCAGTGGGTGGGATGAATGCTTCGTTAGACTGTGAATATGAACATGAGAAGGAAAGGAGAAATGGAACCAAAATCACATGAAGAACCAAGTGACAAGTACAAAAACACCCCAGTCTTTCTGTTGCACTGTTTAAACTTGCACTGGGTAGGTTGAGAGCTGCTCGAATGATACATCCTGCCCCATGAGAGTGAATGTTAGCCAGGTGTTCACAGAGTGCGAATAAGGTTGTTAATGCTCTGTGACTTGATGTTTAAGATCCTCTGTTGGCAAGGACAACTCCTGGGCCTTCCGCTGCTGCGTATCGTGTGCCCTTAGGGTACAACAATTTCTACTTGGTCCTGATTTCCCCCCTTTTTCTTTTAAAATAGACTCTCCAGAGAAGAATCTCCAATCCATACCTTGAGCACACTTCTTCCCAGGTATGATTCTTTTTCTCTTACTGTATTTTCTTGAAACAGTGATTCACAGACCCTGATGGTGAATTCTCTAGTTCCAGCTGTGCTCTGTGCTCCCGATCATGTCGTCCCCTGCACCAGGGGACACAGCCAGAGTCAGATGAGATGTCCTGATAACGGGGTCAGAATTCAAGATGTTCACTAGATAGGAGAAAATATTTCCCCATCTTCCACATCCTTTGCATGAATGCATTATCAATATGGCAGAGTTTAATACATAATATGAACATTTTCAACTTCCTGTATAGAAACACTGTATTAAAAAAAAAAATAGTGGGTATTTAACACTGAAAACTGGCAAGGGGATTATTTATACTTACATTTATCTAATAGTAGAGTATCACCATATGCTAATTGGTGAGAAAAGATGAGGAGCCTCTATCATTTTGTCAAAGAGTTGCATTTTTAAAACAACAGGAGCCGGGAGCTTTGTGAGGACAGAGACCTTTTTGGCCTTTTCCCATGGTTTTATCCCCAGCGTCATTAAACATTTTCCTGAACGACTGAGGACTGCATCTTGGTACCATGTCAGAACCAGTCAAGCTGACTTGTACCTCTCTTAGGCTAATAGTTTATATCATCTGATTTGTTCATGTTCTTCTTAGGTTTTAATGTGTTCAAAATAAGTCATGTTCTATCCTCACTTTCTCATAGGGTTGTGTTTAGGAGGTGATAACAGGAAAATTAAAAAGTATAAGGATGGGATTGAATCATTCCCTGTTAAGTTCTAATCAATATATTATTCATTTGTTTGCTTCAAGCAAAGATATATATTTTATGGAGGCAAAATTTTGTAGGTGCAGAAAATGTACTCCAAGAAACAAGGGAACAGGTATGAATATGTACCCGCTGTGTATATGAATTCTTATGAGCCTTTACTTATGAAGACAGTTCATTGTCACTTGGCTCCTTCAATAGGGCAGGACAATGCACTCAGGGGCAAGGGGGAGAGTATGGGGAAGGAGGTGTATTAAAAGACACCTTCTAAGCTTCTCTGGATCTAAGGAATGTCCCTTCGTCCTTTAAGAACCAGAGACTCCTATGGGCAAATTAGAAGATTGAAAAATTTTTTTCTCTGCTCACTGGAATTGCAAAGTAGAGGAAACCACAATTCTTAGAGTTAGTTAACTATGAACTCTGCAGTGGAGTGACCCTTAAATGCAGAGCAGACAACAGCACGCTATCAAATTGTTGTGGTGCAAAATGTCCACGAGACAGGGAACAATTAGTTTCCCATCTTCTAAGTCCTTTACATGGGTGCATGATCAGTATGGCAGAGTTAATGCATAATGAAAATAGTCTTTGATTTGCCTTATTGATAGAAACACCATGTTTTTACTAGTGAAAACAGTGGATATTTTACACTTAAAACTTATGTAAAATATGTTATTTGTTATTACAGTTAAAGCCATTTGTTAGACTTTTATAGCATAAATGAACCAACAGCAAAAGTAAAATAAAATAGGTAGCTGTGTTTGTAGCTGCATAAGTGTCTTAAGCTTATGGATTTGGCTATCATTTTTTTTATATATAGTATGCTCACAAATTATGACAAGATTGTTCTACACTTACAGGGAATGTTTGTTTTTTCCTCTTAGATTTATGGGGAGAATTCTTCTTGTGCAGGCAGAGCACTGAGGAATATCATTATCGTCCAGGCAGCTGATCTGATCAAGGACAGAGTGAACCTCAAGGGATTTTACAGGTAACACAGTTTTTTAACATCTTGTCAGAAACTCTCCTTATGAAAAAAAGTGTTACAATCTTAACCTTGATCACAGAGAAAGGCTGTATCAGGAGCAGGAGGGGTTGGTCAGTTTGTGTGAAGTGTCCTTTTGGGTCACTGGTGATGACTTGTCTCTTCTTTAAACTTAGCTAAGTGTTTGTTGACAGGTGGACTCCTGGTTCTGAAGGTAGAGTCTGGCATCCCTGGGTGTGGATGGGTTCCTGAGAGAGCCTCTGCTTCCTCTGAGCTGGGATAGTTTAGCATAATTTTATTGGGCGTGTCCTACATGGTGACGTCAATAAATATAGGTCTCCCTTCCGGGACCTTATCTAGGCTCTGAGAGGACTCTCAGGTCCATGGGCTGAGAGAACCGTTGCTCAACTCGCCAGGTGGGAGTGAGAATTCCCTTAGGTGCTGAGAAGAGCGGGAGGGGCAGGTTGGTGTAGGGATGGCATTTCTCCAGCTTGGCTAATGAATAAGGGCAGAGGCGCTAGAGTAAATGGGTAGGTTGGAGACCTGCTTTAAAGTACAGCTGGACCAAGAGAATAGTCACTTGGAAAGTTTGTAGCCCATATTTTCATTTTCTAGAGGTTAAAAAAAGTTTTTTAAAATATATTTTTATTTATTTCAGAGAGGAAAGAAGGAGAGAGAGATAGAAACATCAATGATGAGAGAGAATCTTTGATTGGCTGCCTCCTGCATGGCCCTACCCCCCCCCCCCCCCCCCCCGGAGATTGAGCCCACAACCCAGGCGTGTGCCCTTGTCCAGAATCAAACCTGGGACCCTTCAGTCCACAGGCCAATGCTCTATCCCCAAGCCAAACCAGCTAGGGCCAAAAATTTTTTTATTAGTCTTCCATATTTTATGTTAAGTAAAGATATTAAACCACACCAAACAATACCAGCAGAATATTGCAAAAGGAAAAAAAAAACTATCATTGATTTTCATTATTCTTTCTTATAGAAATGAAATTGTAATACCATGAAGAATAGGAAGAATACTCAGAATAACTAACAGCAAAAAAAGTAGAAAAAATTCCCAGGATAAAGGTCATTTCTTTAACTAAACTTGGACATATCTGATTTTTTTAAAAAATAAGAACTGTACAAAGTCTTTGGGTTTAATAGGATTCATTAAAAAAAATTTATTGACGAGAAGGGGGGGGAGAGAAAGAGAGGGAGAGAAATTTGTTATTCCACTTATTTATGCAGTCACTGGTTGAGTCTTGTATGAGCCCCGACTAGAGAGCAAACTCACAACCTTGGGGTATTGGGATGACGCTCTGACCAACCGAGCTCTCCAGCACAGTTCATGGGATTCATTCTCGCTACACATAAGGCTGCGTGTGATGTTCCGTTTTGTTTCTTTATATAACCTCTATGGATCTAGACTGAAAAAAGAAGGGGGAGATATACATTAGTTGGGTTCATGGAAAGAACCATTCATCTCAGTTAGACCATACTTGGTGGGAATAGAATGAGGAAAGAGCATGTGTTTTTGCAATTTCAGATTCCCAATAGTCAGGCCGGAACCTCCCTTCTTTTAAACTCTAAGGACTGATGCATGTGCTGGGTATAAAGACAAAGTGCCAATATGGTGGCCCAGAAGGGATTATTTTCGTGTGTCTGGTAGTGCATTAAGGGGAAGGTTCGCTATGCACCGCATGAGAATTACTTTCAGAGCTGGTCTCTGAATAGCATCACCCCATTTATAGTCAAGATTAAAGTTGTATCTGCACTATCATGAAATAATGGCTAAAAATGTAACAGAAGGAAGCTAGAGATAGCAAATGTTCAGCTCCAGAGATTGTTAAAAGAATGCTTTGTTTTAGCAATCACATGGCCTTGTACCTAGTCACCTCCGTATCACAGTGTTCCTACCTAATGCGAGACTCGGGGGAGGTCTGCATGTCCTGGGAACAGTTTCTGAGTTCAGTACAACGCCGAAAACACTCCGGGAATGAGAGTTTCTGTCCGTGTTCAGACTGCTCCCTTCCCACCGTCTCTGTTTCCCTGCTTACTGCTCTCCTTAAATCCTGTGGATCTGGGCATTTTAACTGGTTTGTTGCAGGCCTGGTCCTAAGTCAGGGGAGGATGAGTTCAATGCAGGGGCATCTCGCCTCCTTGCTAACCGCTGTCAGGGCAGTGCTGTGTTTTCACATAGGGACTCAGCCCTGACCCCCCCAAACAGAGGGACCTCTTCCCAATGACAAGGCAGAGCTGGGGTTGGGGCTTTGTGGTCACCAGCATCACCGGGGAGCCGGTTAGAATCGAGGACGCTGGGGCCCCACCTGGCCATCCTGCCTCGGAATCTGCAGGTTAGCCAGATCTCTCAGGTAATGCTTAACCATGATTTTGAGGACCCTCCGTCTGAGAAATCTCTCCGCCATCACCTGAGAACAAACATGCCTGCCCACCCATCCAGCCACCTTTTGCAATGTAACAGTTTGGTTTATTCAGTAAATGTTCCATTGTGTCCTTTCATGTTCCACACAGTAGGTTGAGGAGCTGCACTGTTCTGAGAATAAGGATTACAAACGATACAGAGTTTAATCCACATGATAACTGTGCTTCAAGCAATTAGTGTGAAGATGGTGGCTAATTGACAGAGGTGTTGAGGAATTAATTAACACCTTGAGCCTTTCACATGATAGGTGTCCAATCGAATTAGAAGTTAATATTGGTCTAATTGACTGTTTCGTTGTGATCTGTTTTCTCATTTTGTTTAAAAAAAAGCATCCATTTATTTGACTGTTAGTCTGTTTAGTGTCTTAATGCTAACCTGCAATTAAACATGTCTGGGATTGCCTTCATTGCCTTAGAGTATCTTACACACAGTAGCACTGTACCAAAAATATGATGCATTATTAGAAGCCAGAATGTTTGATCAGATCTCTCAACAGAAAAAGCTTATTTTTTTCTTCACTCTAGAAAATATGGCACCTCATGGCATATCTTTGTATTGCTAGTTACTGTGTGATTTCTAGCTGTTTGTGCCTATGCTAATCACAGGAGATAGGCAATGTTTTTCTATTTTAGGGATACAAATAAAGTTTACACCATTTGGTCCTTAAATACCAAATATAGAATGAACATGGCCATTTACATGATACCTCATTTTTTTAAAAAACACTTTGGTGACAGTTTCTCATAAGAGAGAGTGGGATCCAATGAAATTTCTGCAAATGGAAATCTACATTTCAGCAAGCTTTCTTCTTCGGGTTTCTCATCACAGGCTCATAAAGATGGAAAAGGAGGCATGAGATACTTCTTGTAACACCAAGATTGGACAGTCTTTGAATACAGTTGTATATTTTGGGACAGATTACAGAGAATATTTTGGGTGTGTGTGGTTAGTGGAATCCTTCACACACATCTGCATTTGTGCGTGTTATGATCTAGGTTCCTTAGCTACATTGCTTAGATTATATTCAAAAGATTCACAGTCGAATGGATTGCCCTTTGAGACAAACTCTAAGATTTAATCTCTGAAAAGTAGAAAACAAAATTCTCTATCACCCACTGTGTTCCAAATTGGCCGAACCCTCTTGGAATTATTTTGTTCTTATGAAAGAGACTAGATAAGCCCTGGCTGGTGTGGCTCAGCTGGTTGGGTGTCATCCCATGCCTAGAAGGTCGCTGGTTCAATTCCAGGTCAGGGTACACACCCAGGTTGTACACTCAATCCCAAGTAGGGGCGTCCAAGTAGGAGTGTGCAGGAGGAAGCCGATTATTTTTTCTTTCACATAGATGTTTCTCTCTCCCCCAAATCAATTAAAACTATTTTTTTAAAAAAGAAACTAGAGCTGGAACCTTGGCCCAATTGGGCACACGTGTCCTGCACGTGTGTTTGTCACGTGACCTCACACTAGCCAACAGGTGCTCCAGGATTTGGGGGACAAAACAGGGCCCTGCGAGCAGTTATGGTGGGAGAGCAGTGGGTCATGAGCATGACTCACCCTTGCCAGCTCCTGCATTGCCTAACCCCCCGCCGCCCCACTGCCCCGCAACCATGCACAGCCATGTCTGAGGAGAAGCCTGAGGGTTGGGGGGCGGGGGGAGTGAAGCCAGAGAATGACCACATCAATCTGAAAGTGGCCGGGCAGGATGGCTCCGTGGTCCAGTTCAAGATTAAGAGACACACTCCCTGAGCAAGCTGATGCAGGCCTACTGCGAGCGGCACTGAGCACCCAGGCCCATGCTACTGAGGGGCTCAGGTATTTTTCTTTTCACCCTTTAAAAAGCATTCCAGCCCTAACGTTTTGGCTCAGTGGGTAGAGCGTCAGCCTGCAAACAGGTTAGATTCCGGTTCGATGGGCAGCCAATGAATGGAGCAGACACCCCGGTCCCATTGGACATGGAGGATGCAGACACCATGGACGCGTTCTAGCAGCCGACAGGAGGCTCACGGGCCACTGGCTGACTCTTGGGGTGTGGTCTGTAGAGGGTCAGCTCACTTTGTCACCGTCCTAGCATTTGCTGTTGAATAGTGAACACGTGACCATGCCAGTCACCAAGGAGCCTGCAGGAACCAAGGACATCCACGAAAATTCCCTTCCTCTGTGACATACTGCGAGCGCCACTCCAAACTGTCTGCAGGGGCCAATCCTTACCTCAAACGGGCCAGCCAGTGTCATGTCTGTTTAGGAAAACGAGTTGCAAGGTTTTGGGGGTTGTTTTCGCTCTCATTTTTTGTCTTTGCCCCTCTTACAACATTTCCCTGAAGCTCGTTGTATGAATGTGTAGACGGGGATCGTATTCCCCTGCTTATTCCATTGTAGAGCGCTCACATCACCCAAGTGGGGGTGCTTCTGTGGGCAAGTTTTGGGAGCATGGAGAGGAGACAAGCTTCCACTTAACTGTTTCTTGTAGGTCCACTTACTGTCCTGGAGGTTTCTTCAGTGCTAAATATTGCAAGTTTGTGAGAACATGGTACCGTTGAAGGGAGAATACTGGAATGCTTTTTAAAAATATGTTTTATTGATTTTTTACAGAGAGGAGAGGGAAGGGATAGAGAGTTAGAAACATCGATGAGAGAGAAACATCGATCAGCTGCCTCCTGCACACCCCCTACTGGAAATGTGCCCACCACCAAGTACATGCCTTTGACCGGAATCGAACCTGGGACCCTGAGTCCGCAGGTCGACGCTCTATCCACTGAGCCAAACTGGCTAGGGCTGGAATGCTTTTTAAAAGGTGAAAAGAAAAATACCTGAGTCCCTCAGTAGCACGGGCCTGGGTGCTCAGTTCCTCTCGTGTCCCCTGGCGTAGGGCCAGGCCCAGGGCCCCCAATAGTGCCTGGGCAAGGCCGGGCGCAGCAGATATTGGCTTTCCCCCTTCTTCTTCTTCTTTTTTTTTTTTTTTAAGTTTTAAATTATAGTTTATATCCAATAAAGTTTTTGTATTAGTTGCAGGTGTCCTCTTTTAATACAGAGGAAAGCAATTCCCCTATTTCTCAGTTGGCAGTAGTATGGTGGCCTCAGATTTCTTCCAGTATTTGCTTCTGATGAATAATTACGCTTTTTCTATAAAAAGGTATAATTAAGCATTGCTGATGTTCTTGTGTCAAAGAGCAACCTCAGTGTGTGGTGACACATGGGCCCGTGCAAAGACGACTTCTTGTTGTTCTCACGGCCCGTGCTGTGCTGTTTCCTGGCATTGGCTGTGGTTCCGTTTCTGTGAGACATTTTGGGGCCTGCACCTACTAAACGTTCAGCTCTCCTCCTCCCCTTCTGCATGGAACCCCTGCTGCCTGATGGCCCTGCTCTGCCTCGTCCTGGTGCCTGGAGTGCGACCTGGACCATCCTCTCTTGCTTGCCCAGAGTCTTGCCTTTGCTTTGTGTTTTACTGTTGGGGTGTGGATGTGGTGTCTGCTGGCTCTGCTGTTTGTTCACCATTTGTATATTCTTTGTTGTCCTTTACTACTGTAAACAGTAAATATAGTTTGATATTCTGTCTCTTCTATTAAATACTGCATTTGGAAATAAAAAAAAGAGACTAGATAAAAATCTATAAATGGTGGAACCAAAATCTGTCACCACCAAAGGCAGAAGCATTATCTGTCTATAAAGGACTGTTAACTTCATTTTTCAATTTATGCAAACTTAGGTATTTTGAGAACTTACTTGTGTAGCTGGACTGTCCTAGTTGTTGGGGTATAATAGTGAGTTATACTACATAGTCCTTGGTCTCCTGAAGTTTATTTTTAAGTGAAGAAAGCAGATATTATTCATTCAGAAAGACGTATCATTATTAAATGTTAGGTGACTTGAAGAAAAAGTGTAAGAGAATTTGATTCCAAGTTTCTCTAAGGAAGTGATATTTGAGCTAAAGTCTGAAAGAGGAATGAATCAGAGGTACATGTCATGTATTGAGTCACTTGTTTTAAAAAGCAAGCACATGAGAGAGATGCTGTTAAATACCAATTTTTTGGCAAATGAGTGGCCGCAATGTCTCATGTGAACGGGTTTGTTTTATGCAGGCGAAGCTGTGTTGGGTCAGAACTGGTCGACTGGCTTCTGGAACACTGTCCTTTCGTCCAGTGCAGATCCACGGCCATCGGGATCTGGCAGCTCCTGCTGGACATGGGGATTCTGTCATCAGGTTAGTAGGACATGTTTGGAAGAATCAGAATCATTATTTTATTAAGTGGCTAGACCAAAATATACTTGATATTCTAGTTACCTGGATAGACATTGGTTTTGCAGATACGTATTTGCATTCTTTCTATAAATAAAAGTGATAGGCCATCTTTTGATTGTTATTTCTCTCACACACTTTGTAAAAATAATTAGATACCTGCTGATTCATAGACATCTGCCTATAAGAGTTATTCACCTACCCTCCCCTTCTCTACTCAAAATGCTGCTCACAATTTTTTTTTAATCAGTGACATTTTTAGTTGCCCAAAATGTGTGATTTATCTTGCTGTACTTAGAATTATCATCAGAGACTGATTTTATGAGTGGAATGTGTATGCCATTTTGATTGACTAAGTAATCATGAACAGTTAGAGATATGACCTGTAAAAATTAGCTGTTTAAACAGAGCAGAAAATTGCTAATAACTAGAAACTAAGAAGATAGTTGATATCTCTTTTCTTTGTTGAGCCCAGGGTTTTGGAGAATAGGAGTGATGCAATCTGATTTTTTTTCTAGCTCTTTTGAAGAGATGCTGGTTGGTCAGTGTTGGTTGCCCATCCCACCCACCCCCTTTTTTTCTCTAGGTAATAAATATTGAGGGCCAGAGAACATAGTAAGGTTCAGAAAAGCATAACCCAAGTCCCACGGTGGAAGAGTGGTTCAGATGGGGTTAGGGGTATAATCTTAGTGAGTTAATACCAAACACCTGATTCTCTTATTTAGAAAATCATTTAGCCACCTTTGAGCAATGTTATCAGCTTGCTTGAGAGATTCCACAAAACACTTTGTGTTAATATTTTTTGGACAAATCCCCAGTCCTGATTCCTTTAAAATGGTGTTTTCCAACCTTGATAGTGTTAACATTCACTAGATAGTTCTTAGCTCTAAGGGGCTGGCCCGTACCTTGTTGAATGTGTAGCAGCATCTCTTTCTTCCACCCACCAGATGTCAGTAGCACCCCCTAGCTGTGACAACCAAGAACATCTCTAGACATTGCCAAGTGTTCCCCGGGGAGGGCACAATCACCCTGGGTGAGAACCACTGATCTAGAACTTGCCACCAGTTCTACTTGTGTCCCACTAAAGTAATTACATACAGCAGTCTGCTTTGGGACACTAAAGAAATACCTTCTCACTGTCTTTGAGTAACTAAAGCATGTCCTGTTTTTACCTGTCCCTAAAGCAGAAAAGTGATAAAATATGCGTGAACATGCTGGTCAAAGCTTCAAATAATAAAAATAGAGTGGTCACTGGCATTGTGAACATGAACAGACTTGGGCTGTGTGATTGTATCTTGGCGAATAGTCCTTAGTAATGCTTTCAGCTTAGTATTTGGTTTACAACTCTCCAAGTAATATACTTTAAAAAACGGATCCACACCTTTTTTCTTTCCAACAGTGGACCAGCATTTATACTTTCAGGACACCTACGTTTTCTATCAGTTTTCATCTGATGAATGTAGCTACCTGTACTGTGAGTTCGAACGAGAAGAGGAGTGGCAGAACGGCGTCAAAATGTTACTGCAGCTTGTGCCTGTCATTCGCACCAGAGCTGGCATCTGCGAACTGTAAGTGGATGCGGTTTTGTTCTGTGGTTAAATGACCCTCACATTAAGAACATTTACTGTGTCTGTGGACTGTCCTTTGCTCTTTAAGATTACCATCTTCTTTAAAAGGTAGCTGTTCTAGCCCTAACCGGTTTGGCTCAGTGGACAGAGCGTCGGCTTGCGGACTGAAAGGTCCCAGGTTCCATTCCAGTCAAGGGCATGTACCTTGGTTGTGGGCATATCCCCAGTGGGAGGTGTGCAGGAGGCAGCTGATCAATGTTTCTCTCTCATCGATGTTTCTAACTCTCTATCCCTCTTCCTTCCTCTCTGTAAAAAATCCATAAAATATATATTTTAAAAAAGGTAGCTGTTCTAGTCCCATTTCTCAGATGCAAGTTCAGAAAGGTAAAATAAATTGCTTAAAATGAAATCAGCTATTAAATGACTGATTTAATATTCAAATCTCAGAAGTCCCTGTCTTGCCAGCTACACCATGCTGTACCTAATTTAATTATTGCTTTTTGAGTAGATGATCTAAATTAGAAACAAACATGATTTGACTTGAGAATAAAATAGTAACTCATATCTTTTTCATACCCAAGTCGTGACTTTCCTAAGAGAGAGCTCAACATTTAGGAAAATAATCTAGAAGCAACATTTGGCAAACTAAAACACCAGTCATAGCCCTGGCTGGTGTGTTCAGTGGTTAGAGCATCAGCTTGTGCACTGAAGGGTCTCGGGTTCGATTTCCCGGTCAAGGGCACGTACCTGGGTTACAGGTTCAATCCCCAGCCCTGGTTTGGGGTGAATGTGGGAGGCAACCAATTGATGTGTCTCTCTCACATCAAAATGTTTTCTTCACCCTTCCTCCTACCCTCCCTCCCTCTCTCTCTCCTTTGCTCCCTTCTACTCTTTCTAAAAATTAATGGAAAAATATCCTCAGGTGATATTAAAAAATAAAACACATGAAGATACTCAGTCACTATATGATTAAAATGAATTAAAATTAGCTCATTTTAGAGAAGGTTTGGGAAAAAAGACTTGTCATGATACGGCATTCTGACATGGGGCCTTGTGGGGAGATAAAGACCAAGGACATCCACAAACATTCTTCTCTCCGACATGCTGCAGGCGCAACTCAGAACTGTCCACACAGTAATGACCAGCTTCCTTAACTGTAGTGTATTGCAGACTACAAATCTCAGTTAATGAATTTTATATACTTAGTGTTTAGAATACATTCCCAAACTGTTGACTCTCTCAGCAAGTAGTATTATCCTCATCGCATGGGTAAGAACGCAGGTTCTAGGAGAAATGCCTACACCCATAACAGAGATAAATTACCCTTGTTCAAAAGGACGGGGAGCCCTGGCTGGCGTGGCTCAGGGATTACAGTGCCGGCCCCAGCACCGAGGGGTCTCAGGGTCCATTCCTGATCAAGGGCACAGACCTGGGTTGTATGTTCGATCCCTAGCCCAAATCACGGCACATGCAGGAGGCAACCAATCAATGTGTCTCTCTCATGTTGATGTTTCTTCTTCTCCTTCTTCCTCCCTTCCATTCTCTCTCAAAATCAATGGAGAAAATATCCTCCTGGTGAGAATTAACAAAGTGAGAAAAAATGCAACACTGAACAGTTAATATAGTCTTTTAGAAAAATAAGTATCAGAATACTAAGGAGACACAGGGCTAATGGAAAGTTTGATTGTAGAGAACACATTTTATATCAGGAACTATGCTAAATTCTTTATATCAGTGGTCCCTAACCTTTTTTTTTTTTTTTGGCCATTCTCCACCTAAGCATCTCTAAATCCTTATGCCCCCCTGTGACATATAATTCTTATTATATGGAGGAACCCTAAAAGGCCATTAACATGGTCTAAACAAGTTTCCAAAGTACACGGCATCCATGAAAGAGAAAAATAAAGGAACGAAAGGGCAGTTGAAGTTCTGAGGAAGAAATCACTAAGAAATTATTTTAAAAAATAATAATATGAAATGATATGAAAAAAATAGCAAATAAAGTTTCAAAACATATATTAGAGTACTAAAATGCATAAATATGTCACAATATATGTATATTGGCATGAGGCCCCTGGAACCATAAGAAATACAAAAATTCACTGTTAATAACTTATTCTCGAATTGTCCGCCTTAAAAATCAAATTGCCCTCCTATTGGGACATGTGCCCCACGTTGGGAACTACTGCTCTATGTTCATTATTTATCTTCAGATGAATCCTGTAAGACGGTTACTACTGTTTTTCCTATTTTATAAGTGAGGAAACTAAAGCGCAGAAGGCAGATAACCTGTCAGGGACATACAAGTGCGTGGAGTGTTTGGGATTTGAGTGCTTGAGGATCTGGCTCTCATGCCCATGCTTTTAGCACCTGCTCCCAGGTTCCTAGCTGGTATGGGGGTCATGCTAGCTTCCCTTTCTGAGATGTTACAAATGGAAGCTATAAAAATGTTAGACTGACTCTGAAATGGCTATGAATTCACCACCACTGTTGACACAGGACCTTGCAAGGGTAAAGCAACCTTCAGCTATTTACTCCCCACTCGGCTGTCTTAAGTACAGAAAATGTTCTGTAGTGTACCGTGCTTTTAATATGGGTCAGACGTTTCCTGAGAAACGCCGAGGAGCATCTCAATGAACTTGAACATGCTTTCTAAGAAGGAGTGGCCTGCTTGTTAAGCTGGAGGAGGCTGTGCCTTGCGCTGGCTCTGGCATACTTTAACAACTCTTCCCCGTCCTGAGGGCAAGATGGAAATGGGCGAATTCCTACGGGCACACCCTGATGACCAGGGGCACGGGGGCAACTGAACTCAACTCGCAAGCAGGCCTCACGCGGTAGCTCCAGTCCTTTCTCCTCGCGCAGCAGGCTGGAATGCCGGTGAGTGAGGCGGCTTTGTATATAGGGAAATCGTAGGTCTCTTGTAAGTTCTGAAAAGGAAAGCGTTTTAAAAAGTGGGGTCTTCATATTTATTCCAGGTTACTTCCAGTCACACTGGTCCCTGAACACAAATGTCTTACCTCTAGAGCTGAGAACCACTGCAGTGTGCCTTGTCTGTCAGCAATTTTTTTATGTTGGTGTGAACATGTGCATTGGGGAGCAGGGATTTCTCTGGGAAAATTGGGTCATTAGGAAGCTATGGGTCTGTCTGTTCCACATTGTAAGCCCTAACTATAAACAGATAAAATTACTGAACCACCACAAGTCCCTTCTGGAGAGAGAGGACATGAATTTTTTTTCTACAGCGGAGCTGTAAGCCAGCTGCTAAGCTATGATAGAACGTTTTTGGCCAAATTGTGGAAGGCCAGACTTAGAATAAAGCAGACTCAGAAAAAAAGGCGCCTGGAGACATTGCCGTCTTTCAGTTGCCACTGTCCTTCCTGTGGTTTCATGCATCTGATCCTGCTCTAACCCGTGACCCCCGTTCATGCCGCCCGCCCCACACCCACCTGTGCCCTTAGGCCCGCAGGACGCCGTGCTCTCTCCTCAGCTGCTTTCTTGTGCAGTCAGATTCTACCCACCCCTCCAGGGGGAGCCCACGTCCTACTTTCCCTGCAAAACTTCCATGTCGTCTCCAGTCCACGTCTGTCTGTCTGTTAGTAACTTACTGTTCCTGCTGTTTGTATCAGAATGTTTTCCCGTTTTTCTGTCATCTTAGTCCTGTCCATTCAGCTGTTACCCTTTGCTTTCTATCCCTTCTACTGAATGCCCTCTAACGTCTGCTCAGTTCACTAATCGAGGTTAACCACTCACGAGCCAAAAGCCCATCCCCTGGTCCTTCTACTGACCTTTGTGATACTAATACATCAGACTACACTCTACCAGTTACAGGACAGTCAGCATTGATGCCGTTTTTAAAAGGGCTGTCGAGGATTGCTAAAATCAGACTCACGCCACGCTCAGACACCTATAAAGAATGTAGCTTCTTCGGTTTTCTCTGAGCAGTCTTTCTGCTCCCCAATAAGCCTGCATCCTGATGGACAGCCAGACCGAAGGAAAAGAAGCTGGATTGTTAATCTGCTCAATAAAGTCATCCTTCTCAAGTGCATTTAAAGGTCCCTGTGGTTAGCTGTTAGCATATGGCGGTGAAAAGGCTGCCTCTCTGTGCCCTCTCCAGCTCCTCAGTGGGCGTATGGTGAGGCTCTCGTGTCAGGGTGGGCGCCCGAGGTGACCCTGGGCTGCTCTGCTGCCCCCTCTGTCGAGTCTGAGCTGGTGTCAGTGGGTCTTTCTGTCCTGGATTGCCCAGTACCTGGGGTCCTGCCTGGCTGGTCTGTCCTCTGGGCGCCGCTGGCGTTGCTCCTGCTCCTGCTCCTGAGACAGCCCCTCTCAGTGCCCCCCAATCTAGCTGTGCCTGATTCTAGCTGCATTTTAAGAAATCCCCCCCATTCATTGCTGTGTCTGCGCTGGAGCAGTGCACTTAATTGACACGTGTGCTGGTGTTCAGACGCCTCGCTAACCGACTCTAGGGGACGATGCTCGGCCCAGTGGGTTGAGGCGGATTTCTTGGCATTCACAACTCCATGCTGGAGACGGAGAAGCAGGAGGGCATTGAGGCGGAGGGAGCAGTGAGGGCAGGAGGCTGGGAAGACGGGTGGCATGTAGAGATAGTGCCAGGTGCGTGGTGTGACAGGAGCAGGAGGCAGCACCCAGCAGAGCTCAGCTCTGAGAGTCGGGGAAGCAAGGCTCAGATGGATTCCACGGTTTGCAAATCCACAGGGAAGCCACGTGTTACCTTTACATTGACTAAAGACAATGACTTAACTATAGTTAGGTCCCACTGGAAGATATAAAACAATGTGTTATTTGAATTCACAGTAACATTTTTGTCTTGTATCTACTTCATCGACTTGCAGAGTTTCTGGTCTGTGATCTGTTTCCATGTTCAAGGAGTCCCCCTATTGACAAATGGATAGCAACTGACTTAGTCTTTTGCCCAAGCTGCCCTGGCAGTGACAACAGTGTTTTCAGAAAAAGGAAACAGACCAATACAACTCATGCGTATAAGCACAAACATCTTTCTCAACAAATGTTAGTAAATAGAATCCAGCAATGTATAAAGATGATCATACATCATGAAAAAGGGAAGTTTATCCCCAAAATGAGAGGATGATTCAGCATTCAAAAATCAATGCCACTCACTGTATTCACAGTCTAAGAATAAAACTTGTATGATAAACTCCATAAATGCAGATAACGCTTTTGAGAAAAATCAAAATTCGTTCATGATAAAAATATTCTCAGATAACTAGGAACATAAGGCAACTTCCTCAACCTGATAAAATCTATCGTTTACATGATGCTTAGTGAGAAAGAATTGTCTTTCCCTATTAAGATTGGGAACAAGACTAATACATTTCTTCTTATCACTTCTTTCCAGTACTGGCCAGTGCAATAAGCAAGAAAAAGAAGTAAAAAGCTGTCTATTTTTGCAGATAACACAATTATATACATAGACAATCCCCTAGAGTCTACAAAAAATTTACCAGAATTAATAAGTAGATTTAGCACAGTCACAGAATACAAGGTCAATGTACAAAATTAAATTGTATTTCTGTGTATTGGGACAAAAAAACCCACTATGCATTACTTAGGTGTAAATGTAAGAAAGTGTGTGCAAAAGATGCCTGCCAAACATTTCAAAAGCCAAATGGAATAAGAGAAAGAAGTGGAGGATGCATCCGCGTTCATAGATTGAGGACTCAATATTATTAGGATATTAATTCTTCCCAAACTGACCTATCTTTCCAGTGGCAGATAGCTCTTGATCATTGGCCTCACTGTACTTGTTAGTAATAAAACCTACATTTGGAAACACTGACCTCGAAGCAGGGAGTGTCCCAGAGCTCATTCTTCAAACTTTTTCTCTCTCATCTGGATGTGCCCTCATCCAGTCTTGTAATTGATACCAACTCCACAATGATGACCTCCAAATTTACGTTCCTGTGCCCCCTTAGCACCCTCTATACACTGGCACCTCCCACTGTCCTGTCACCTCTGCTCCCATCACTCTCCTTATCTTCCCTAACCATTCCATGTCCCCCTGACAGGTAGAAACAACATGAGAAATCCATCAGCATCCTTCACGTAGGAAACGGTGCTGGGTTAACCCTTCCTAATTGAGGAGATAAACCTCAAGTGGGCCATTTGTACATCTCAAACCTACCCTTTGTGGTTTTGACTTTCCTAATTAGATCTTCATTTCATGGTCTTTGGACAGGAGGAAATACGTGCGAGTAAACAAACATTTTTTTTAGTGTTTCGCAAAAATGTTTTTCATGATGGAATTTGGCATAAGTTTTGTGTTGGGATCAAAGGTGAAGAAAATGTTCCTTTATCACTTGAAATTGTTTATCTAAAAATGACTGAAGTCTGCTGATGTTAATCTTTGCCATTACTCATCATTCCTTCTCCCAAGAAAAGGCCAAATCCTCCCAGATTTCCATTGTTTACGTACAAGGTTTATTGCAGGTGTGGTAACAAATCGCTTATCTTCGTCAGAGTACATCACTGTTTAAGAGTAGTACAGGAATTTTAATAAAAATTGAACTTTTAGGCCCAGTTGTGCTAGCTTTTGAATTGTAGCTGTGTAAATATTCAGGATTGATGCTAAAATCCTCAGTGTAAAATATACAAAGGGGGTATCAGTAATAACTAATTTTATTCAGTTTTAGATGAATGTGTAACTATATACCCCGGACTCTAATGAAACCTGTGACATTCACAATTTACTACTGATTGAGAGCTGTTCTTTAGAAGCATAACTAGTAGCCTGATGCTATGAAGAACTATCTTCCCTTAAGAAGGCTTAAGAGATGTTTATATTAATCATATTGAACACCTCAAGAAAGAATTCAATTCTAATTTTCCTACCACCCCAGTTTTTCCTTTTGTCATAGCATTTGCTTTATTCAGAAAAGCAGGCCTGTCCAGAATGTCGGTGTTATGGGAGGGTACAGTTGGACAGTACTTGAGTGCTGGATCTGATGCCCTTCTCACCCGCTTGGGGTTAGTAGGTATCGGATATGGTAGAGATCGAGTCTGTGCTCTTTGAGGAGTGATTTCTTAGAAAGAAAATGCTCGTATCTGGCCCAGGAAATGTTTCTGAAAGAAAAAGTTCCAGAATACCTTTCCTTGCCTGACAATCAGCAGGTGTGAAATGGATTCTGGGTTGTCCCAGGAGAATGTGAATTGTGTCTTCCTCCTGCCCAAGACTCATTCTTTTCCCTGGCTCCCTTTCTTTGTTGGTTCTTATCCTTCAGTAATCAAATGGTTCTCTCAATCGTAAGAAGAAGAAATCAAACCCACCATTGGTTTTATGTCTTCTAGCTGCCTCTTTCTCCATCTCCTTTGCTTTGTAGCCAAAGTTCATGGCTCTCAGCCTAGAACCGAGATTCTGTAGCAATAACAGATGGAGCCCAACGGGTCTGGCCTTGGCTTTACCTCTTGCCATTTTTCCACTTGCATGTCCAGGTCACCCTGCTGCAGTCCCAGGGCCATATTATCCATCAGAAACTCACCATGGACGTCACTTCTCCCAAGACACCTCTGACAATTACAGATCGGACTAAGTGACTCTCACTTGTGTTGCAGAGTATCCTAAAGATAGATTTTGCTAAATCTACTGCATAGTAGGATTTCCTCCCACATATTTGTGCGCTGTATATCTCCTGTTTGTCCTGGGATCACGTTTGAAAGATTCCTATCTTGGTTCTGACAGTGTCGGTGTCCTGGAATTTCATTAGCCCCTAGCAGGAGTAGTCTGACGTCCATCCTAAAAATGATGTTTCTCTCAAGTTCCTTCAAACCAAAGAGACCAAGACAGGTCAACGTCACCCTGGTTGTGGGGGGTTTCCGTGGGAGGTAGTGGACAGGCCTGTCTGACATCCTCTTTTCTGTAAGAATTCCGATTGGAAGACAGGTGTGTGACCCACTCTCATCAGTCCCAATCCAGAATGTCTCTGTTTACCTCACACGTTAATGTGTAGCATGTATATAAGGCACACTCAGAAGCAAACAAAAGCCCCTGACATGGCAGTAGGAGCATTTTACATCAGAGCTGACTGAGGCCACATTTCATGCCATTAGCTGTGTCTGTCACGTGCAGCAGCAGCAACACTGCCACGCCCAGCAGTGCTGCTCAGCAGGCCTGGAAGGTCATGAGTGACATCTCAGCGGGATTGGCATGTGCCAGTGATGCATAGACTCTACCTCCTGAACAACTTGACTCCAAATGTTTGTCTATTTTGTGGCTGTTGGGATGCGCTTAATACATTTTTTTCTGTAGGAACAATGTTATATGTTGTGGTAGCCCTTGGCATCCCACATATGCCATTCAATATTGGGACATAGACAGAACTAGTGAATTTAAAAAATTAGATCACATACAAAGGTAAAGTGATAATAATATTTCTCTAAGAAAATGCTTCCAACCTTCCACTGTGGAATACCAGGACATCAAACCCACCTTGAATGTTGAGGCACAGATGTTTCGATTAAAGAATGTTCTAGCTCAATGGTCAGCAAAGTGCAGCTCTTCGGCCCCTTAAGTGTGGCTCTTTCACAAAATATCATGGCCTGGGTGAGTCAATTTTGAAGAAGTGGCATTAGAAGAAGTTTAGGTTTAAAAAATTAATCTCTTAAAAGAAATTTCAGTCGTTGTACTGTTGATATTTGGCTCTGTTGACTAATGAGTTTGCTGACTACTGTCTAGCTCATGTGTAGAATTTCAGTAAGTTTTCTTTGTGAAAACTTCATTGGAATAATGGTCTCAAACCCATTATACTAATTCTCATGAAGACATTTTCACAAAGAGAATTCTGGGAACCTCTGCAGGGAAGCCAGTGAAATCCAGGTGGCTGGAGATGCTGCTGGGACTGGCAGGTCTGACACGATTGCCCAGATCACGGTTCCTGTGTGCTGCCTCCGAGTGCTCTTTATTGGACTCAACCACGTTGAGCTGAGAGTTTGTGTTAAAAGACGTTCTTGGGTGGGGAACTTCTGCTTCTTTTCTGTTACATTATGAATTGCGTAAATGATAGTCAAACAGTTACCTAAGTAGGGTACTGACATTAAGTCTGTGCTAGTTATTTCTTAGAAAAAGATCAGGCAGTGGGGGTGGTAATTATGCTGCTGTTATTTAATCTATTTTCCAAGTTACCAGATCTTTGGTGTTCGGTATAAGAAAGTCAATCTTGTTGGATTTTAGTGACAAAAAAGGTCATTGGAAGGAAGACCTGCTGCAGGGAGCTAGGAACATGTATGAATAACTAGAGGGAATAGTTCTTGAGTATAAGCAGGGTCCTTCAGTTGACTTGATTAGGTAGCTAGCTAATATCTTTGTGCAGCAATACTCCTCTGATGGTAGTTCATAGCAGAGCATTCCTTGAGTTTAAGGTACTCAGTAAATATGCAGGGTGGGGCAAAAGTAGGTCTCCTGTTGTTCATATGGAAAATAATGCAATGAATATTAATCCAAGGATAAATTCTGTGTTTCATGTACACACAGCTATAAACTTACGTTTGCCCCACCCTGTCTGTCTTCAACCAGTAGTTATTGAATGCCTCTCACACCAGTTTGTATTCTAAGTGTTGGGAATGCAACAATGAGCAAAACAGACAGAAATCTCTACTCCCACAGAGCCTACAATCAAGTAGGGGAGGATGGAATTTCATAAATGAACACATTTATGTTGGTTAAAGGTGGAAACCATTGTGAAGAAAAATAAAGTGGGAAATGAGGGCTATGGATATGGGTCAGGGAAGGCTTCTCTGGGAAGTTGTCAGAGACTTGAAGGATGTCAGTAGAGGAGCAGTGTGGGTGTCTGAGGAAGGTTCCAGGTCGAGAGGACAGCCCGCACACGCGCAGAGGCTCAAGGCAGAAGCATGGAAAACAAAGCAAGTGTGGCTGGAGGAGATAAGAGAGGGAGGGATGAGAAAACCACCAGGAGGCCGGATCCCAAGGGCTTCGTAAAGACTTTGATTTTATGCAGACGGAGATGGAGAGTCATTTGAGGATTCTGAGCAAAGGAGAGGCATGATCTAATTTGCATATTAATAAGTCCACCCTGGCCCCAGGTCCAGGTTAGAGAATCTGTGGCTGGACCGCAGTGGTAGCAGAGGTGGTGAGAAGTGGTCAAATAAGAGATACACCTGGAAGCCAGTAGAATTCCAGGATGGATGCAGTGTGGATTGTGGGTGGGTGGCTGTGCTTGGGGGGAAAGAGAGAAAATCAAGGCTGACCAGCAACTGGGGGGATGGGCTTGCTACTAGTTGAGATCAGGAAGACTATGGGGAGGGGAGGGTTTTGTTTGTTTTTTGGTGGGAGTGAGTAGAATGATAATATATCTAGTTTGAGTTAGGGGGACCAGGGCAGAGGACCACAGGCTTTTCCACTCCTGTGTCCTCTCAAGTACCCTTAGATATTAACCTCACCAGCTTATAAAGACCTCTGCCCGCAGCACTAGGACTTGGGTTCCGGCTTGGGCTATTGTTAAGCAGAGACACTGAGAAGCAACCACAAACATGCTTAAAGGGGGGTGCCCACTGGGTGGGAGCTTCCTGCTGGCACAGACCCTCAGGGATGTGTCTTTCTTCCTGGGGTCACTCCTTTCCTGTCTTAAAGTCAACTTGTCCTTGCCAGTACCTGGGGATTCTAGCCCAGGTTTCTGGATTTCCCTTCCCTAGTCACACTCTGAACTTTTCTCCTCCTTTCTTGTCCACTGAGCAATACCTGGGAAATAGGCAACAACTGCAACTGATTCTTTGCTTTACTCTCCCTTGCCCCACCTGTTCCATTATCTATTTTTACCTGGTACCTGACAACGTTGTCTTCACTGGACTGCACTGATGTGTATTTACATACATAAAGTAATCAGAATTCATCTACATTTTATGAAAATACATTTGCTGAGGAAAGACAGTCTGGTATTTCTGGGCATTTTGGCATCAAGCCGAGGCGGGACCCAAGTGGCGAGGAAGACAAGTGGTTGAGGGTTAGCCTTCTCTCTTCCTCCCCCCTTTTCCCAAACTTCTCCTGTTTGCCCATTCCCACCGTTTCTGCTCCCAAGACTCTCCTTCCCAGCTGGTGAGACACAGGTGCCTGCTCGTGCCCAGCGCAGGGGCCACATCAGCAGGAAAGAAGCGATGTTTCTGAAATGTAGAGGCCTCAGCAGCCGGGGGGCTAGCCCTTGCTGGCTTGGAGTCTGGAGAACAGCAGGATGAGATCTGGGTCTTAGAAAGGTAATCCTGTGTCTGCAGGAGATTGAGCACAAGGGGAGAAGCCAGAGACAAAGAAGTCGATCGGGTGGTTCAAATCATTTGTGCAAGAGCAGGTGCAGGCCTCAATGTCAGGAGGCTTGACGGTGACCACAAGGGACTGAAGGAGAGCAGAGCCTGAGGGAGGGAAGTGAGAGAGTCTGGTGTCTGGCGAGGCAGGAGGGAGGGGATGGCCACAGGGAGACCCTGGAGCTGAGGTGTGAGGGGTGCGGGCGGGAGGAAGAGGAGTTCAGTGTAGTTATGCTGAGTTCCAAGAGCCTAAAGATCCCCCACATGGGTGAGAATTCCTGGAATTGCCACCTAGGAGCCACGTGGAAGGCAGATGGAGAAACAAGGAGAGCTCGAGGCCGGAGAAAGATTTGGGAGGTCTGGGTACAAACTGCTGATTGAGGCGATACAAGTGGGACACGGGCTGCGGGCAGCTCTCTGGAGATCTCACCCGGCATTCCTCAGGCACATTTTCTTTGGAAACGTTTTGTGCTGGAAGAATGGTGACAGATAGTTTTGCTTCTGAACAGGGACTAAATTATTTGCCACTGAACCAGCAACTGCTGAGTCATCACTCATGACATAGTCATTATCAGTCACACACACAAGGGCTTCCCTTGGAATCTTGAGTTTCTCTCAGAACTTGGTTGAAATGACATTCATGACAGAATCTGTGGTGTGAAATACCTCATCCCATCAGCTGACCCAGGTGTCTGCAGGGTCTGAGCAGGGGACAGTATGACCCTCTCTGTGGACCCAGACGGAGCATCGAAGCCCTTGGTGCTTCATTTCCTGACAGATCTGTCAGTCACCTCAACTTAATCATCTAATTTGGTTTGGCGGCTGAGGCTATAAAAGGTTGCGAATCTCTCCTTGGAATAATTTCACGTATAGGAAAACCTTTTTTTTTTAAAAAAAATGTTTTTATTTACTTTAGAGAGAGAAAGGGAGAGGGAGAGTTAGAAACATCAATGATGAGAATCATTGATCAGCTGCCTCCTGCATGCCCCCTACTGGAGACCAAGGCCAAAACCCAGGCATGTGGGAATCGAACTGTGACCTCTTGGTTTCTGGATCAGTTCTCAACTACTGAGCCATACTGCCCGGGCAGGGAAACTTTGTGAATAGATAATTTTAATAATAAAGCTCACTGTTTGAAATACTTATCATCAATGTAACTTGCTTTTTTGGGGGGGGATACGGTACATTATGCTCAGTCCCCACTGTTTTGAATGGGTAGGTCATTAGGTAACGTTTCAAACACTTTGCTACACAAGTAACTGAGCTCTTGGACGACACCCACACTGTTGCACAACGGCATCATGCAGTTCTCATAAAAGGAGTAGTTTGTCACTCACTACTCTGAAAGGGGATGGCCTGTGTTCTATAAAAAGGTTTAATAACATGTACAGAACAGGAAGCCAATGTCAGAATTGATCTGACCAACGTTTCTTTTCTTGAAGAGCTTCTTGGCTCCCCTGTGAGCTGGGAGCCGCCCTCCTGCCCCTTCAGCGAGCACCCCAGCCGGCCCACTGCCATTGGCCGGACTGAAATCAATCACCGGACTGCCATCCTGATAGCGCCTCCGCAGGGCAGTGACCACACCCCTGCAGGTCCACAGCGGGGAGGGATTGCTGGTGGAAATGGACCTGCGAGACAATGTATATATATATATATATTCAATGGCATTAGTTAACTTTTTCCTTTGACCAAACCAAGAAAAAGAATGCAGTTCTGTAAGATTTGTTTGAAAAAAGTACTTGCATTGGTGCAGTGAACATTTTTTCATGAATTACATTAGAAAGGTGATTTTCCTAAGCAAACTGATCCTATACTATATAATATGTCTCTGTAGTGATTGAACATATGCATACACTTTTTTTTTTTTTTGCTTCTCAATGGGGCTGTCTCTCTTAAAAAAGAACAAAGGGCTTCTTCTACTATTGTTTTCCACATAAATCCTACCATAGTGTTAGGTCTGTAATAGACCATTTCAGAATACATCTGTTTTGGCTGGAACTCAGAGGTAGCGGAAAATTCATGATTCATATTTTCAAAATCTGGATTTCATTTAGTCCAGAGGGAATGTTAGTGCTTCACCAGCACATATGCACGGCCACTTACGCTTTGTGTGTGCTCATATCTGTAAATCCAGTGTGCCCGGATTGTGTTGGGAAATCATTTGGAGAACAGCACTCTGTCTTCAGGATTTAGCTGGTGTTTTGTAAAGAGTTCTTGCTGACTGAACTTGAAGGGACATTTGGGCTGCAACAGAACTGAGTTCCCATGGCACTACTGACACCATGTTATTTGCTTGGGGACTTTCACTAATGAATTAAACAAGAATAATTAGACAATCGTGTATTAAACAGCAGGAATGCCATCTTATTCCCCTTACCTTGGTAGATAAATTTGAGTAATCAGAGCTGAAGGGTAATTCTTTCTGTGTTTTTCAAAGGTCTCATCAGAAGATCGAAGACTCGGAAGAAAGCAGTGATGAAATTCTTGCGCGTCTAACGTCTGCGGTAAGGCCACGCACGCTTCTTTCCGAGGGGTGCGGGAATAATGAACCCAGGGTTTCAGAAAGGGAGGCATTTGGCAGTGATGGAGGGACACTTGCCCTGTGGCTGCTCATCATTGTTGGAGGCCCCAAGGCAAGGCGAAAGCAGGCCCCGGCATGGACTCGCTCTGCTTGGTGCGGCCTGTCCAGCAAGACTGTAGATATTCCTGGTGGAAGATTCCTGGCATCTTCGTGAAGGCATAAAATCTGATTTTTTAAATAAAGCATGACTTAATCTAGGGGAAGCTGTGACCTGCTGCACAAAGGAGAAAAGACTATGTTTCATTAGGAAAAAATAATAATTCCACAGCCAACAAAAGGCCAGATTATTGGTTTCTAATGTCCTAGAATCGAACATTTTCGTTATGTTTTTTAAGGCCAAGAATCAGAGTAGATCTTGTTGGTTGAAGAGACATTTATGCCCACCTTCGTTAGAAAAAGCTAGCGTGGTGCCTGGCCATGGGGCTGCAGTTTTGAAGGGCATCGCAGTCCTCCGCACGGAATCTTCCTCCGATGGCTTGGCTTTTGGGAAGTGGTTCTAGCCTTTCCAAAGCTTCAGCAATTCTGTTTTAACTTTATTATTGGAAGTTATTATTGTAATTGCTGGATTAGGTTATGTGTGTAGTTGAAACTGATCTTGTACAGTTTTACACACCAGGTTGGTGTCTGAGCATAGTTTGAAAGTTAGAAGTAGCCTTTCCTACTCTTCTTAAAC
Source organism: Antrozous pallidus (assembly GCA_027563665.1). Taxonomy (NCBI): domain Eukaryota; kingdom Metazoa; phylum Chordata; class Mammalia; order Chiroptera; family Vespertilionidae; genus Antrozous; species Antrozous pallidus. Next base: position 73,099,498 of record CM050521.1, on the reverse strand, counting down.
ATAGCTTAGAAAAGTAATTTTTGACTAAATACAATGATCGGTGGTATAAAGCTTCATGTGAAATGGAATTTTGACAGCATATTAAGAAAAGCTATTTAGCATGACCTTTGTAGCTGACGTTTGAGAGTGTGTGTGTGTGTGTGTGTGTGTGTGTATACATATATATATAATTTTTATCACCATTTATTCCTTCTATGCCCTCTTCCACCATCCCATCCCTCCCCCTACCATGTATCTTTTATATTGAAGTATAATTGACACACATCATTATATTCGTTTCAACATAATGATTCAATATTTGTATATATTGTGAAATGTTCACTGCAATAAGTCTGGACATCTGTCACTATACATAGTTACAGAATTTTTATTTTATAACTGGAAGGTTGTACCTTTGATTCCCTTCACCCATTTTGCCCCCCGCCCTTGCTTCAGGAGATATAGATATATAGCTATATATAAGCAACCATTAGAACCAAACAACTGGAATGACCAGTCAACCAGTCGCTATGACATGCACTGACCACCAGGGAGCAGACGCTCAACGTGGGAGCTGTCCTGTGGTGGTCAGTGTGCTCCCACAGCCAATCTCCCAATCGGGACTGGGCTAGAGGGCCCTAATAGGCCCTGATGGCTGGCCATGCTTAGGGACCCTCTCTGTGCATGAATTTCATGCACCAGGTCTCTAGTAGAGATATAAAATCACATTTTCTCTATCCATTTATCTGTTCATGGACACTTTGGTTGTTTACATATATTATAAATAATGTTGCAGTGAACATAGGGATGCAGATATCTTTTCTAGTTAGTGTTTTATTTTTCTTCGGATAAATTATCTAGGTGTGGAATTGTTGAATCACACCATCTTTCTATTTTTCATTTCTTGAGGAGCCTCCATTCTGTTTTCCATAGTGGTTGCACCAATTTACATCCCTACCAACAGTGCCCAAGGGTTCCCTTTTCTCTCCATCCTTGCCATCACATATATTATTTCGTGTCTTTTTGATAATAGACATTCTAACAAGATGTGCGATGATATTTCATTGTGCTTTTGATTTGCATTTCTCTGACAATAAATGATGTTGAGCATCTTCTTGCACACCCATGGGCCATTCTATATGTCATCTTTGATAGGGCTCTAGCAATCCTTCACACCAAATCTTTATCCAAAGGCTTCGTTTTATAGACACCTTTCCGAGCAGTTTAAAATATGGACAAAGAAGAGTGCCTCATGTGTGCACCATCATCAAAACAGCACCCACAGCAGCACTATGGAATAGGGGGATATCTGTTTCATAGATATGAAAGCTTGTGATGTTAAGTAATTTGTCCAAGATTACCCATCTAGAATAGCACAGAGCCAGGATCTAAATGCAGACGTTTTTACTTCCCCAGTGGTCGGCAAACTTATTAGTCAACAGAGCCAAGTATCAACAGTACAACAATTGAAATTTCTTTTGAGAGCCAAATTTTTAAAATTTAAACTTCTTCTAACGCCACTTCTTCAAAATAGACTCGCCCAGGCCGTGGTATTTTGTGGGAGAGTCACATTCAAAGGATCAAAGAGCTGCATGTGGCTCACGAGCCCCAGTTTGCCAACCACTGTACTTCCCAATCATGTTCTCCCAGCAATATCACTCACTTTTATAGTCACATTTTTTCATTCAAACTTGGGAGTTGTGTAGGTGGCTGTCTTTAAAAAAAAATCCTCATTCTTTAAACCCCAATCTTTTATTTCTTAGTCCTAGTCTAGTTTCATAAAAAAAAAAAATTCCTGAAACTCTACCCTGGAAGAAAACACAAGTGAGTTTTCACAGTAAAGGAACATGAGAAGATAGTACGTATTTGAAATACTAGTAAAAATGTCTTTATAATTGAGCCAGATTTACAGTTGTTGAATTTATTCAAACATGACCACTAAAAATGGTCCAGTCATGTTTCTTCTTTTTTTTTAATCTTTATTTTTCAGTTTATTAATTACATTGTTCCCCCTTTTGTATCCCCCTATAGCTCCCCTCCATCCTGTACCCATCCCACCCTCCACCCTCACCTCCCCCCCCACTGTCCTCTCCCATTGTTGCAAGATTTTTGTCCAGTCTCTTGCTATACTTCCCACACCCTTTTTCTCTCCAAGAGTTATCAGTCCACTCCCTCTCTATGTCCATGATTCTGTTATATTCACCAGTTTATCCTGTTCATCAGATTATTAATTCACTTGATTTTTAGATTCATTTGTTGATAGATGTGTATTTGTTGTTCATAATTTATATTTTTACCTTTTTCTTCTTCCTCTTCTTAAAGAATATCTTTCAGCATTTCATATAATATTGGTTTGGTGGTGATGAACTCCTTTAGCGCTTTCTTATCTGTGAAGCACTTTATCTGATCTTCAATTCTGAATGATAGCTTTGCTGGATAGAGTAATCTTGGTTGTAGATTCTTGCTATTCATTACTTTGAATATTTCTTGCCACTCCCATCTGGCCTGCATTGTTTCTGTTGAGAAATCTGCTGACAAACGTATGGGTGCTCCCTTATAGGTAACTAACTGTTTTTCTCTTGCTGCTTTTAATATTCTCTCTTTATCTTTTGCTCTTGGCATTTTAAATATGATGTGTCTTGGTGTGGTCCTCTTTAGATTCCTATATTTTGGAGTTCTGTGTACTTCTTGGGCTTTTAAGTCAGTTTCTTTCACCAGGTGGGGGAAGTTTTCAGTCACTATTTCTTCAAGTAGGTTTTCATTACCTTGCTCTCTCTCTTTTTCTGGCACCCCAATAATTCGAATGTTGGCATGCTAGAGGTTGTCCCAGAGGCCCCTTACACTATCTTCAATTATCTGGATTCTTTTTGCTTCTTGCTTTTCCAGCTGAGTGGATTTTGCTTCTTTGTATTTCAAATCTTTGACTTGGTTCTTGTGGCCCTTTGGACTGCTTTTAGGACTTTGTGTAATATTTTTTATTTCAGTCAGTGTATGCTTGATTTCTAGTTGGTCCTTTTTCATATCCGTGAGGGTCTCATTCATATCCTCAGAGGTATTGTTCATTTCCTTGAGGGTCTCACTCATTTCCTTGTAAGTCTCATTCATTTCCTTGTAAGTCTCATTCATTTCCTCGTTGGTCTTGTTTATTTCCTTGTAGTTCTCATTAAGTTCATCGGGCTCTTCTAGGAGCCTCTTGAAAAGCCTTATAACTGTGGTTTTGAACTCTATGTCTTGTCGTCTTTTTTCCTCCATTTCTTTCACACCTGATTTCTTTCCATGTCTCTGCATGGTGGCTGCTTTATGTGGTAGATGTCCTCTAAGGGACAATGGCTCAGCCTCCCCAGTTACCTGAGGTGGGTACTCATACTGCAATCCTTTATGGGTTCTACAGTATTTTTGAATTTAAGCCCAGTTTGTTGTTGTTATCCCTAGGAGGGTTTGACCTCCAAGCCCATTGGCTGTGAAGGGAGACTGTGTTCAGATTGGATGGGTGGAGTCTCTGAGCTGAGCAGGCAGCCTCAGCATCAGCTATGTCCTATGTGGCGCTCGCGCACTGGTCTCTGTTGGATGGGAATGGTTGTAGGCACCTCCAAGAGAAAGCCGCTAGTCTCTACCCCTTGCCAGACAACTCTGCCTCTCCTCAAATGAGTCTGCACACCCAAAGTCTCTCCCAGGGTTGTAAAACAAAGCAGTCCGGTGGTCTCCGGGACCAGGGAACAAGTAGCCAGGGAGCAAGTCGCCAGGGAGCAGTTTACATGTGCAAACTGCTGTTCCAAGCAACCTGGATTCTCAGACTAGGAGACGTCTGCAGCGCCCGGCTTCCCCAGACCTTGGACCTCTCCTGGCACTGGGGAATCCGTGCAGTGGGATGTCTCCGCCCTCCCCATTGGCAAAATCCAGCCGGGGTTGCTGCTGCCAGCCCTACAGCCCACGCGTGCGTGGCCATGGCTCCTAACCTATGATTCCGCGCGTATCTTCAAGGCTGCGCTCCACTGCTCTTCTGGGTCTCAGTGTCCCACCTTTACTTTTATTTGTGGAGTTTTCACTCAGTCAGCTGTCCGGTGATTCTGGATGATGTTTTTTGTTGTTGTTATGTTGTAGTTTTTGAATTTCTGCGCGGGGCAGAACAATAGGTGTTTACCTATGCCGCAATCTTGGTTCCTCCTTCCCAGTCATGTTTCTGGTGGTTTTCAGCAAAGAGCCACAATCCCAAGTGCCTGCTGTCCAGAAACCTACACAATAAAACTCTGTGAAAAGTTTTCAGCTCACAGGAAAATGACAGACATAATACCATCCTTCCATTATAGAAAGTCTGCAGAAACACTTTGAACATTATTATCTGGAAACTGTTTCTCTGGTATCTATCATTTCTGCCTTAGCACCTTAGCTTCATTTTTAACTTCTTCTGACCCTACGAATTTTGTTACCTTGAAAACTTTCTCTTTTTCATTTACTGTGAGTCTCTGTTGGTCTGATAAAGCTGGTGGGCTTAGAAGGGCCTTTGGACGATATAGCCTCCCAGTTCCCACTCCTGAAGTTTTGAGCATGATTCTATTATTTTATTTTTAAAATATATTTTACTGATTTTTTACCGAGAAGAAGGGATAGGGATAGAAAGTCAGAAACATCGATGAGAGAAAAACATCGATCAGCTGCCTCTTGCACATCCCCCATTGTGGTTGTGCCTGCAGCCAAGGTACATACCCTTGACTTGAATTGAACCCATGACCTTTCAGTCCACAGGCTGATGCTCTATCCACTAAGCCAAACTGGTTTCGGCATGATTTTTTTTTAAACATGCATCCCTCCAGTTCCTGACAAAAAGAGTACTCAGAATTGATAATGCGACTTTTATATATTTGTATTGCAATGCAGGGTAAACAACATACAGGGAAGAATTTACAATGAATTCAGTGTTGCTTTCAAAGCCACCATTCTTAGGATGTAAATTTAGGAAATATGTTAAACGTTGAGGCACTGCAAAGAACTGAGAGTACTTGGAAAGCATCCAAAGACAGGAAATAGAAACATACATCTTTAAAAGGAAATAAAAACTGAATGTAGACTTCCATCTCTTGCTTCTCTCAAAGCAACATCCCAAACAATAGCTATTAAACTATTTCTCTTACTTTTGGCTAAGTTTTCATGATGGAAATTGCAGGGATAAGAAAACACAAACATCTTATCTGGACTTGAGTGAAATTTGTGGATTTTGTTCCATTGTCAAACCACCGAGCTGATGTGAGTTAGGCGAAGATGTGAATGTCGTGTGTCAGATGCCTGTTTGGTGGTATGGTTACATTAGTGGCATTTATGAAAGGCCAAGGGGCATGTGGTATATAGTACTTTGTGCTGCTTGGTCCTGTGAAATCAGCCTTAACGTGGATGGTGAAAGAACACAGCGTCGAGTGTCTACAATATAATGCTAATTTTGGATAATAGTGGTGTAGAGTTTGTGGCCAAATCTTGAGAGATGATTTAAAATTACAAATCAGGTATTCAGAACTTGGAAGAGAGGTCAGTGGGGAGGAGAGCAAATTCCAGTATTCTGGGACCATGTAACTAGACACTCTTCCACCCTCCCATTGCTTCTGAGAACAGATTTAGTTTATAATTTTCATCTGTTTCAATTTCTCAGCATCTTTCTGCTCCGTCCTCTCACTCATGTTCTTTGGTTCATCCCATTTGAATGTAGAATCCAAGCTTCTGATGCTTTTAATGGCATTTTCCAAATTCCTTCTCATGGGGTCTTTGGATGCATTACCAGTCCTTTGAGAAATTCTGCTGAGCTAAAAAAAAAATCTTACTTGCCGATCAAACCCAAATTATAAATGAAGGTATCTGCATAAGTTCTGGAAGACCATGAAGCAAATGAATCTCCAAGAAGCAAGTAAGCCACGTTTTTGGTGAAAGTGTTAGAAAAAAAAAGCAGCCTGCTTTAGGACTTCTTTCTGTGTTTCCCTAGGAGGAAAACAAAAGAGAGGTGATTATTACTAACTCTGTTTATTGTCAACTTCACAGAAACATGTTTTCCTGCTCAGTGTCCAGAAATTGTGATGTAACACTCAGTTTTCACGTCTACTGTGACCTTGTTCTCATGATTCTAGCATTCCTTCTAGTTAAGGTCTTGTTCTCACTCCCTCCCACCCCAATGTGGAATCCTGCTTGACCCATAAAACGGATCTGATTTTACTTTCACTCATTAAGGCCTGCCCTTAACTTGGACCTTTGGGTTTTCTCCCAAGTCATCTTTTCCTTACAGTTAGTTAGTTCTGTTAGGAAGTGGTGGTTTCCAAGGCACAAGGAGCTGCATCTATTGAACAACCATGACACCATGAAACTCAAAGATGTCAACTTTTCAAGATTTTCTCTCGTGTCCTCCATCTCCTTCCTCTAACATGGCCCATTCTCAGAGTTTGCTTTCACCCAGTTGAACCCCTTCTTTCTTCCACCTGAAACGTCAGCTATGTTCTTGAAGGATGTGACTATCACAGGATGCTATTTCTACCCTTTCTGAATCCAGGAAGCCAAGTGTCCAGGATTTCTGTCATTTGTGCTTCTCGGTGAATCTGCAAGTTGGATTTGATCCATTGGAGAATTTCCTTTTCAACAGTACTATCTGCAGATAACAGTGACAGCTTTTTACATCGGAAGCTTTCCAGTTGGTACTGATCCAGCGAGCAGAAATACTGTGGGATTTGGGTTTTGATGAATCTCAAAAAGTTAGGCTTTTAGAGACTTACTTAAGAGACCGTGTGCCAAGTTAGCAAGGTCTAGAAATAATCTTAGGTTAGTCAACGTGGGGAGAATCTGTCACATTTAATATATGATGAGCACAACCCAGTGATGATTTTCACCACATATAGAAATATGTTTTTTTTAAGACACGCACCTTTTTCCTGGCTGGCTGCCTCTTTCTTTCCGGGGAATGGAGAAACGGGGTGTAGTTAATCTCCCTTTTCTTCACCTGTCACAGACCTGAGCGAGCATGTTTGTTCAGAGAATAAAGCAAGTTACTCCCCCAGGGAGTGACTAACTTCTGTCTGGCTGCCACAGGATCGTGAACATCTTGTTACCTTATATTTCTTATCTGTCGGGAACATAAAATTCCTGCTTGGAATCCTCAGCCTGGCTCCAGCGCTTCCAGCGGCTTAAGAGCTTCTCTGTGATTTGGAGAAGGGCCAGGTGGATTGAGTTTTTAGAGAAAGTGTCAAGTGAGACCCTAGAAGAGAGATCTGGTTTCAAGGAGCACTTATAAAGCACCAGAGGAATCGAAGCACATTTCTGGTGTAGTATTCCTTGTTCTTGTTTTTCATAAGAAGTCATGGGGCTCATTTCTGTCCACAGGGCCTTGCGCTGTGGAGTGGAGGTCTCCCAGCCTGTTGGAGTGCTCTCTTCTCCGGTGGGATCACACATAACACTTCCCAAGCCTATGATTATCAATACCCGAACAGACAGCTGAATGGAATATGTCTATCATTTGTCAAAAAAAGAAATGCATATATGTTCTAGGTCTGTTGCACATCAAAATAATTTTCTTCATCCTGGAAATAGACCTCAAATTCCAAGATTACAGATGTATACACACAACTTTTTAAAATTAATTACTCAGTTATCATCTCTGCTTCCAAATAAGCCTGCACCTACCCAGATTATGCAGCAATCTAACTTAACGCCAGTCTTGAGACTTTAGTTTTTGGTGAACAGTTTAATACATGCTGTTTGCCTACTGAAACGAGCCCCATGGGGGGACATTTATTTAAAAGCCTCTGCTGCAGGCTCTGTAAGTGTGTAGAACCTGTTCAAGAATAAACGTGTCTCAACAAATCTCTTGTAAAAAGGATAAGAGTGTGTGTGTGTGTGTGTGTTATGTGTGTACATGTATATGTATACATATATATGTATACTATGGTATTTGGATATCTATGCAAAATATGAAAATTATTTTGACATGCAATACACATAGAAAACATAGACATTTTTGATCAGTTAGAAACGTACCACTTAGCTATCAGTCGGTATATGACAGGCATGTATTTGTGAAGTGTTACTGTGAAATTCTGTCTGAGGGACGTTAAAGGAGCTTTAAAAGAATGATCCATGAATATCTCATATTGGGCTGCTTCTTTGTGCATTTGTTTAAAATAAAACTTCTTACACCTACTTCAGTGAAATGTAATTTTGCATTCTTAAGTCAGTGTCATAGCTTTATATAGTGTATATTCATATTGCAGAAGGACCAGGAGGCATATAAAAAAAAAAAGGCAAAATCACTTGAACTTTTTTGGTGGTGATGAAATAAGATAGATTTTAAAAATGTTTCTGTCTTTTTACTTTGTTGTAAAAATTAGAATATAATGAAGTTTCATGTGACTGCTGGGTAGAAATAGTGTGAAATCTATTCCTCTATTTGTAAGTGTCAAATAGAGGTAAACCTGGTGGTGAGCTGTCTTCACTGTGGATTCGACTCTGCAATTTTCTTCTTATTTACCTGACACTTGGATTGTTTAACTTGGACTTAAAGAGTCTTTTACAATTTTAAAAAACCCCTGACTAGAAAAGTGCTCATAATGAAACCACTCATAAATAACTTATTAACACTCCTGGTGTTTATGGCTTCCTATGTTATTTTTCTTTTGTGTATATTTTTTATTTTTAAAAATGACCCTTTTATTTTGTGGCCTGTACTTGTCACTTACTAAGTTTTCAGTGCTGAAAGTACCGCCTGGGACACTTACAGTGGATCTGTTGTATCCCATTTCATGATTTACCATTTCCCCTACTTTTGAATATCGATGGAGCTTTTTAGACAGAAGTAGTTCCTGAGAGTCCACTTTGTCCTGGCCAGTTCGGTTCAGTAGTTAGAGCGTCAGCCCATGTATCTAAGGGTAGTGGGTTCGATTCCCGGTCAAGGCAGATTTGATCCCTCAACCCCTGTTAGGGCAGTCAGGGTGCATGCCTGAGGCAACCCAGTCAAGGTGTCTTTTCTCACGTGAATGTTCCTTTCTCTCTCTCTCCCCACCTCTTCCTTCCCTTCCACTCTGTCTGGAAGTCAATGGAAAAAATATCAAATGATGATTTAAAAAAAGAGAGAGGGTCCATTTTAATTAAAAATAACAATTTAGGATTCATAAAACAATTTCTCACATCATCTTCACTTAACACATTATAATTACTGAATAGATCTCAACAAATGGGATTTAGGATTGGATTATAGAATTTTTTGGAAGAATTTTATGAAATGAGACTTGACAAGTTACAGTAAATAACATTTTGATATCTAAATGGTCAGGGGTCATTAAATACTGGTAAACACGGCTGTGTGGTTTGGCAATAGAGAATTCAGTCAGACTGTTTCTGAGGGTTTCTGGCTTCATTATGTGCACTCCAGAGTGTGCAGACCCTGCTAAAGATTTTATAACAAACAAATCATTTTCCAGAACCAGACTCTATTAGCAAGTTCCTGTAAGACCCTAAGAAGGTGTTGAGGAATAGTTTTCAGGAAGGCTCTGAGGATCTGTGTTAACTATTTCAGGGTTGGTAGACTGGTCCCCCAAAGATGAATACCCTTACCAGCACCTGCAGATATCACTTTAGAGGGTAAAAGGGGCCATCGGAAATAATTAAGGCTACAGACCTGGATTGTCTGCATGCACCCATTCGAATCCCATGAACCTTGAAAAGCTAAGAACTTACTCTGGCAAAAGTCAAAGAGAAATGGCCGAAGAGAAGGTTAAAAAAAATCCAAGCACGAGGAGGATTAAACACAGCATTGCTGGCCCAAAGGAGGAGAAGCCCACATGCAATGGCCACCGAGGCCTCTGGGAGTTAAGGGGAAGTTCCAGGTGACACTGGAATCCTAGAACTACTTTCAAGGTTGGCATAAAATAAGTAGACATTTCCTTTGCCTGTTTTAGGCTTTTGAATCTTGAGTTCTGACTCTTGTTCTCCTAGGAATCCCTCCCCTGTTAGCGATTTTTATAGACAGACTTTCTAGTTGGCAAAGGTCTTATTTAATCTGGACTCATCCCAATCCAGTGTTTCGAATGTAACTACAGGAGTCTATCCCCTACAGATAGGAGACCCCTATATAGGAGACCCCTGAGATACCTGGGACCTGACTAGTGTTCTGGTTATAATAAGGCTATCGTTGAGATACCTACCTCCAAAAAGCACAGTGAATGGGAATAAAGTCCTGCTTTTAGGTTTTTCAGTTTCTTATGTAAGTCAGCTACCCGGACATGCATCTGCTTGGACAGAGGTTTACATTTAAAAGACCTCATAGTTTTCAGATGATCACAAGCACAGTATGAGTTAACAATGGAAATTGGATTACTTAGAATGGACAACAGTGTTTTTAGTAAAATTAATAGGCATATCTGTATGTATTCAAAACAAGTTTATATAAAAGGTTTTAACAGTGACAACAATAAAAGTAAAGTTAATAAAAAGATTTTAAAAATATCCCTGGTCTTGACATATTTGCATAAGCGTAAGCATATTTTGTCTTCTCAGCATGCTAAACAAACACGCCTTTGATGTGGTGACAGCAATTACTGGGAAAACAGCAATTTGTTAAATAAACTATTAGGTAGAGAACAGTGGTGTCTAGACAGATATTTGTATATCTTTCTTAATTTTCCAGTTATTGGTTGACATGAACAGGTGTTACAGCACTGTCTATGTGTCAGATTTGTGGCAACATTAGCTCTTCAACAAAATAATGAACTTGGAGATAGCCGATGGGTATTCATAGGACAAGAGTTTAGCCAGCATCACTGCTCAGTTAGTATCTTATCTGCAACTGTGTTGATGACTTTGAGAAGCATATTTATTTGTGTGTTTTTCCTAGAGTGGTTAAAGTCCTTACTAACTTAAAATCTTATAGAGGTTTAAGGTTAAGTCTATTTGGGAATAAAACAGGGAAGAATACTGGATTGTGTTCCTTCTTATATTTAATTAGAGGCCCATTGCAGGAAGATTCCTGCAAGAATAGGGCTTCCTTGGGCCTGTTCCTGCAAGAATAGGGCTTCCTGGGGCCCTCTGCACCACCCCACCTGCTTCCCTCTCTTCTCTGCCACCCTGTCTGCTTCCCTGTACTCCACCTGCTTTCCTCCCATCTCTGCTGCCCCACTTTCTTCTCTTGCAGCTTCACTCCCTTCTGCAGCACTTGGCTTCTATGTTGTCTTCAGTCTTTGTTTGCACCTGGATATGCAAATTAAACACCATCTTTGTTGGGTTAATTTGAATACCTGCTCCTGATTGACCAGTGGGCATGGTTTGTGGGCATAGCGGAAGTATAGTCAATTTGCATGTTTCTCTTTTATTAGATAGGAAATTAGAAAATAAGTTCGATGTTTTAAAAACATTTCTATCATGGTACCAAAAATGTAGTTTCCAAAGTTAATAGATTTACTAAAAACCTTTAGGAAATGTGTGAATTGGTGATTCGGTTCAAAACTGATTTATAAGGACAGTGCTATGCTTAGCTAAGACATCTGCCACTCTTGGTCTGTCCTCCCCCACATGACCTGCATTCTCTCCAGCCTCTCACTTGGTTTTCCAGGGCCTCTTGTTCCAGGAGGCCTGCTCGTGTCTTCTCAGTTGCCTTTCCCATGGAGGTGCTCTCTGGCACCCAGGGTCTGACAGTTTTGTGGGCGTTCAGGTGCAGAGGCTGGAGGCACTACCGAAGTGCCGAGGGAAAAGAAGACAGAATGCTGGAAATTAGATAGGCTCTTGTGCCTGTTAAGTTTTAGGACTATTTTGTGAACAGCCCTGCTGGTTATGGAAGATAGAAAATCCGATCAATTCAACGTGTTTCTGATGGGTAACCAGGCGAGATGGGAATTTTTGAAATACGTCTAACTAGTCCTTTATATATCCACTGTACGGATATTTACAAGAACAAACATACGCCTTCTCCTTTGGTTTTCATTGTCCTCCCACCAGGAAGCTTTTCCTCTCCCCTACATCTTTCCTATGTCCTTTTAAGGCTGCCTGTGCATCCCTCCTGTGGGTCAGTGAATGAGTGTTGATTGCCCTGAGCCACACCATAAAAGGACAAGCAGGTCCCTACCATCCATATGACAGGCCTTAGTCAGACAATTAGAAATGATGAAATGATGGCCAGTAGCTAGAAAGAGAAGGAGCTGTAAAGAGGCTATAGGAGCTCATAGTTCATTGGTGATTTTGCTTGATCAGTACCAGGTGGTTTGTTTTGTCTGAAGAATAACCTACCTCTGAGGTTTTGTCTAGAAACCTTTTTCATCCTGGGGTAGTGGAAGCTAGTCTACACCCTGCCCTGCAAAAAACACTCTTGCATCCTTCCAGACTGCGGCCATGCAGGGCGTTCAGTGTCTAGAGTGATCTCAATTACTTTACGTTTCCAAAAAAAGGCGTAGGTTTCTTCTAAATTGACCTGTGCAGTCCGTTCTCACTGTCCCCTCTCGTCACCTGCCCAGTTCCCCCTCAAATGCTAGATTGGCTTCCTGCTCCCACTCCTCCTTTCTTTCCCCACCAAATCCGAGAAAAGATGTCCTGTCATTCAATGGTAGGAATATAATGCTTTCCTTTTCTGAGCTAGTTCTATTTCACGCCTTATTTGCAGTTAGGAAAAGAAAAGCTGAGATCCAATGAAGAGAATGTCAGGCATGGAATTTGGTCCTCTGTAAGCAATGATCCACAAGCATCATTTTCCACTCCTGCTTCTTCCCTTCGGTCACTGAGCCATCGTGGGATCTTCCTGGGGGAGGGGGTCATAAAATCATTCAGCCTTGACAAGATCCCAGTGAATGTTTGTGGTCCATATTTTGGCCCCACCCCCAAATATTTGTGGCACTGTGAAGGGGCATAATCCTGAAAGGAGATGATGATATTATAATAAAACTTACTAATAACATTAAAATAGAAAATATGCAACAATGGATGTTTTGTTCAGCTTTTTATTTGACTACCTGCACAAGTATTTGTGAAGGTTTTCCTATGGCCACGCATCATTGTCTCCCCCTGCCCTCTTTTTCTCAGGACGGTCTTGAACTGCACATTTTCCTACTGTGAGCATTTTCAGAGCTCAGACTTCCAAGGTTGGAGAAGGACTGATTGTCTTCTCATCTCTCTATATAAAAGGCTAATATGCAAAGTGTCCCCTCGGGAGTTCGACCGAGAGACTGGGAGTTTGATCGCTTGCTATGACATGCACTGACCACCAGGGGGAGGCGTGGAGCATGGTTGCAACCAATGGCAATTGCAGGGCGCTGAGGGAGTGAGGGAAAGATGAGGTGGGGAGGCAGGGAACCTGATCAGCCCTGATCACTGGCGAGACTAGGGACCCTACCCACACATGATTTTCATGCACCAGGCCTCTCGTTACAGTATAAGTTTCTGGAGAGTTTTAAGGCATTGAAGAATCAGCTAAATCAAGAGTATACCCTTTTTAAAAAAAATAATTTTTTATTGTTGAAAGTATTACATATGTCCTCCTTTTCCCCCTCATTAACCCCCTCTAGCCCACCCCCACCCCAGGCCTTCAGCACCCTATTGTCTGTGTGTGTGGGTTCTGCATATTTGCATACAAGGTCTTTGGTTGATTACCTCCCACCCACCCACCTTCCCCTTCTGAGATTCCGCACTCTGTTCCATGCTTCCATGTCTCCAGATCTCCATTCATCCGTTTATTTTGTTACTTAGATCCCACGTGTGAGTACATCATGTGATACCTGTCTTTCTCTGACTGACTCATTTCACTTAGCATGATAAAGAGTATGCCCTTTTGAATGGCACTGGGACTTGCCAGCCAGGGAAAGCAAGGCCCGCAGAGCAGTGCCATGGAAGCTGCTGTCTTCCGGGTGAGGATGCCCTGGCCACCGTGACTCCCAGTGTCTAGCATATTGTGTTACTTTTGCCTACGAGTAAATAAATACAGATTAAACTAATCTCAGCAGCAAGTCTTCTTTAACCTTGAACTTCCATGTTCTCCCTTTAAATTTCATTATCAGGACCCTTCCAAACTCACCCCCCCACCACCACCACCACTACTTCCTCTTCCTCCACCTGCACAAACCTGAAAACACACCCTTCTAAGCTTCAAAGACTGTGTTTTGTAGGGGCATGCACTTTCTTGTTATGGAATATTTAATTACTGCCCAACACAGATTTCCAAAAGTTAATCTTCATTACTTTTTTTTTTTCTTTTTTGTCTCTTCCGGAAGGCTTTTAGGAAAGGATTTAAGCACTCGAATAAGTGGGGTTGAGAGACAGAGAATGAGCGAGAAAAAATCTGGACAAATAAGGGGGGTGTTACAGCACTTAGGATTTTTCAGTTTGGCTTGTCTGTCCCCACCCACTGCACCAACCCTGTGACTTGGTAGCACTTGCTTTTATGTGGCATATTTCCTGAACTGTTTGCTGGAAACCTGTCGGACTTCAAATGGACACTCATTGTGTTTGGGCAGAGATCCCGTTAAACCAGGGCCACCCATCTCAACTGTCGCAGAATTTCTGTATAAGCGAGAATCTTTGAGAGAGAAATAATGGTTCTGTCTTTTCCAACATATATGCCTGTTTTAATCATTTTTATTTGAATTATTTCTGGGTGTTTGATAATTATATTTTTGAAGTTCTTCCCATAGTGAGTATAGCAAAAATATCAATGTTTCATGATACATACATTCTGGCAACCATCTAATTTCTTTTTAAAGTAAATCTCCATGATTCTTTCAGCTTTTTAGCCTAAAATTTCTAAGCAGAGGCTTTTCCATATTACTAAAATCAAACAAAAACCCAAAAAGTGGCAGCATATTTAGCTCTGCTTGCTATAGCTCTGAATTTGGGTTGCATATATATAAAAACAAAGTACTGCTTTTGATATCTACATTTTTCTTATTCTAATTGATTTTTTCCCCTTAATATTTTATTAGGTGCAGAGAGAGCTAGCAGCTGTCATTGCTTTGAAAGCAAAGAAATCTGGTGAGTAGTCTTTCATGGACCTAAGGAAGGTTTTCATTCTGAGGGAATATTTCATATATCGCATGGCAGTGAGCAGCTGAGTGCACTTCAGGAAGTTTTGGCATAGAATGCGGAAAAGTATCATTGTTTGTTTTAAAAAATAATTTATCCCACCATCAATTAGCACAGGTTGTTTCCTGTGGTTCTTTAAAACCACAGGAAATTCGCTGCCTTTATTTTACATTTCAAGGAAAAATGAAACTAAGGATGTTTTTAGTTCATTGCAGCCATGAAAACGTCTGTGTACAACACAGGAAAGCAGACATGTTGCATTGCTTATTATAATGACGGGGGAGAATAAACAACATTGAGGTTGTCTTTTTTTGAAAAGATATGTTTTATCTCCAAGTAGTTCCTCCTGAAAATAACTTAAGTGTGTGATGACATCTAAAAGCCAGCGTTTTACGTAAGACCGAGTGCACTGGAATGACTGTTGGAAATAGGTGGTGGAGGTGACAGGTGGAGAGGCAGCTTTCAAACACATTCAAAGGAGAGGCTGAAATCCAGTATGAAATGGAGACTCGTCGAGGGAGAAAAACACTTGCTTAGGGGGGAGGAGTGTCAGAAGGAGGGAGGCAGCCTTTGCTGTTCAGAGGGAGGAGGGCAGTGCTGAATGCCATGACAAACACAAGGGAGACAGAGCCTTCTTAGATAATGACAAGCTATAATAAGACCTTTAGGTGGAAAGACTGAGACGGAAGAAAAGAGAGGACAAAATTTGAAGAAATAAATGGAATGGAAATGCCTTAACACAAGTCATACATTGATTTTTGTATTTTTCTTTTTTTCCAGTTAGAAACTCCAAGAATGGAGTTTCTTTCAGTTACTTATGACATCACACACACCCTAGTAGGAATTATCTGATTATATTTGTACTTATCTTTGTTGATTAGGCTGCCGGGGAGGACACAGAGCCTGGGGCTATGAAGGTGAAAAGGAGGATGCGAAGGGCAGCAGTCTTGGCGGGAAGGTTATTGCACAGGGAGGGCAGAGTGGTCAGAGCTCCTCAGTGAGCAGCATTGGGCTGTGGGTATTCGCATGGGCAGAGGCCAACATGGAGAAGACATCAGTGTAACAATTGCAGGAGGGATGGCTTGGAAATAAGTTGTGCTAGAGCTGATCTTGGTTCCTGTGATGATAAGGAGACAGACATAGTTTGCACGAATTGGGATGGCAGAGCTTTGGAAGTTTTTTTTTTTTTTAATTTCAGAAAATATTGGGGAAATAATAAAACAATGAATCATAGTGTGTCAATGCTGGAGAAAGGCAGATCAAATCAATAGACAGGTAGGCGGGAGAAGGGGGGTGCTAATTCGCACAGCGTCGGTGGGGAGTGGGGACTTCTGAGCAAAGCACTGAAGACAGTGAGAGGGGGAACCCTGTGGATTCAGGCAGGAGCGTCTGGGCAGAGGGGTGCGCGAGAGTGGCTGGAGCAGGATGAACAAGGTGAAAAGAGGTAGGTTTCGATTGACAGGCTGAGAAGTTTGAACTTTCAGGAGGTGAAGGGAAATGAAGAGGAGTAAGGCCCATACATGTTAAACTGTGCAAAGTCGAAGACTGGTGTGAAGTCAGCTTGATTGTGCTTTGATGTATTGTTATATGAAGTTGTCTGTTTTTGTTACTTGTTTGATTTATGGAGCTTGGCATGCGAACACAGCTTTGGCAAGTTCTTAGGGACAGAGTGAAATTGTCTCTCACATATACACTAATGATTTTGGACATGAATTCATATTGTCTTAGGACAGCAATTTTTCAGTATTCTAGAATCCTTGACTCTTTTATCCAGTAATTGCATAACTGGAGTTCTAGCTATTGGGCATAAACCAGAGGGGCATGTAAAGATTCATGTAGAAGGAATCTATTGCACTGTTGTTGTTTTTAACAATAAAAAACTAGAAACAGTCCGTAAGCCTCCATTGCAGATAAATGGTAAATGGGAGATCAGTGTAATGGAATGTTGAACAGCTTTAAAAAGTTATATTTTGAAGAATTAATGTAGTAAAATGTTCAGTGGGAAAAATATATACAATAAGCATGTATTACTTCTCTTTTTCATAACAAAATAGTTTTTTTTCTTACAATTATAGGATAGCATGCTCATTGAAAAAAAATTTTGGTAATGCATGAATATATGAAGAAATTGAAAAATCATCCATCATGTCATCAACAAAGATAACCACTATTACTCCTTTAAAAATAACTTAATTTCATTTTTATTGCATTTATTGGGTGACATTGGTTAATGCAATTATATAGATTTTATAACGCATCATCTGTATATTGTATTATGTGTTCACCACCCCAAGTCAAGTCTCCTGTCATAACCACTTATGGCTCCTTTACCCTTTTCTACCTCCCCACCCCCTATTTCTCTCTGGTAATCACCACACTATTGTCTGTGTCTATGAGTTTTCCCCACTATTACTCTTGTCTTGTATATATTTTCATATGTTTCTTTATTCATTTGTAGATATTGTATTATCATATATTAATATGCAGATACTCAGGTTGCAGGTTCCATCCCCAGCACATATGGAAGTCAACTGATCATCATGCTTCTCACTCACATCAAAGTTAGTTTCTCTCTCTACCTCTCTCTCTCTCTCTCTCTCTCTCTACCTCTCTCTCTCTCTCTTCCTCTCTCTAAGCATGATCTCAGGTAAAGATGAAAGCATACCAGCTGCAGAGTGGCTCTTTCTGTGTGTGCTTGTTATAGTTTTTTAAAACTATTTTTTTAAAGAAGAAAAAAGCTGACAAACATCTAATAAAAAGTCTTAGACTGATAGTTGGCACATCTGTGGCTTGACAGAAGGAATTAATTACCCTAATATCTTACATCTTGCAGTAAAACTACTCATTAGGGCTCAGGTGGTCCTGCCAGATTTATGTCTTACTGCGAAGGGTTATTAAAACAAGGATTCGTATAAAGAAAAAAGTTTTTTTGTCTCGGCTCACCATACAAACAGAAATGAAAGTAACAGTCAATCAATAAATTATATAAATGACTCCAGGCTCCAGTTTTTCGTAAAAAATCCATTTGGTTGTCATCTTCGCAGAGACCATTAGGATGTGCCTTTAAACAGTTCTTCCTCTAACTGCGAACCAGTGAATGTGAACGGCATTTTAAGGCACCACACGATTTTTATAAATTAGCCCAGATATCCTTGTTTGTCTTTCTCCTTGTTGGTTTGCTAATTCTACTGCTAATGTTGGCTAATTAGAATCTTGGGAGATATGTTTCTCCCCTTTCCCAGGGAATTCCCAGCCACAGCACTTTAGCTCTGTCCTCTTTGATCACACCAGCCTTGTGCGTGGTGGGCTTCTACTTCTGGAAAACCTGAGACCTTGTATTGGTAAATCTCTTCGGCAGTTTTATATTTCACTCTCTCTGCTTAGCCCGTGGCTATTTAGATGTTTGAAAACTACATATATACCTAGGAGATTGATGTTTGGAAAAGAAAGAAGGATTTTCTTCTGTTTATGCCATTAACTGTCTCTGGAACCTTAGCAAAATGATTCCAGTTTGTGTGTTAGGGGGTAAGGGTGGGAGTAAGGGGGGTTGTATAGGATATACTAACCTTAGAGATTCCTTCCAGCTCTAACATTTAATCATAAAAATGAATATTTTTAGTCATTGCCTTCATTATCTTTAGTGGAGTTTTAACCCTAGAAATATTTTACATAGGACTCTTTGAGGTACAAATGATAGCAAAGCTGGAAACCAGAGAGGGGATTGATTGGCACCAATATATTTTATTGTTTCTTTGACATATTAATATATATATATATATATATAACATAAAAAGTATAAAATGGTTTATCTGTTGCATTTAGTTTTGGCTTTTTATAAATGTTATGTCTTTCTTCTTTTTAATCCTCACCCGAGGACACTCTGAGAGAGAGGGAGGGAGGGAGACCATTGATTTGAGAGAGAAACATTTATTGGTTGCCTTCCATAAGCTCCCAGACTAGGGGTCAAACCCGTAACCCAGATATGTGACCTGGCCGGGAATCCACCCGGCAACTCTCCGTGCACAGGATGACACTCAGGCCAGGCTATACCTGTTATTTTTAATGGGCGAAATGCTCATTTTAATGTGCTACAAAGGATAAGGGGGCATTCAGTGTTTTACTTTGGAGTTCAATTATTTCTCCTAGCCCCAGACGCCCTCTTGTTTCATCTTATTGGCTTAAATCCTGTTTTCAAGCTTAACGATGCATGTGATTTCAACAACCGGGTCACTGCTGTTTGCATACAGTGAACTCTGTGTGAAGCACATCCAGGGAGGCTGTCCCCGGGCTGGCATTCATGGTGGACCCACCAGGCAAGTGGAGCGTCTTTTATGACCTGGTATTCTGCTGAAATGCCCAGCCTTTAAGATCCACTGTTAGTAGCGATCACTGGTCACCAATAGCACCTTCTAGGAGATTTTAGCGGTGTGAAGTGCCTTTCTTAAGTGGATGTCAGATGGGGGAACGCCGACAAGAAGCTCTACCTGAAGTCTGAGGTCTGACACAACTGACAAGAGAGAGTCTCCTTCAGGGCAGAAGCATTCCAAAGAGAAGATTTTTGTGTGTCTTTGTTATGAGATATGAAATAGATCGAGGGTTATTTTTGACAGTAGAAAATAAGGCCTTTTGTTTTGCACATGTAGAAGGAAAAAATAAACATTACATGTATGGAATTGCTCTGGTTTTTATGGTGCTCCAGATTTTTAGTTTTATCGATTCTTGACTAAGATCCAGGAGAGGCATCTGTTCTTATTAGTTTAAATTTTTATTTTTTATTTTTAGTTGACAGATTCTTATTTTCATTTGCACTGTGTTGGATTTGACCCTTATGCTTTTGTTAATGCATCACTCAAATGTAGAGGACTGCATAATATAATGGGATTTTAGAGTAGATGTTAATAATAAAATTAGGGGCCAGCAAAGATTAGACTCACATGCTAGTACAATCATTGCTATCTCAAACTCCTTCTACCCTGTGGTTTTCTGTGATAACTTTTTATTGGAAAAAAATGTAAATGCTCTTAAAAGCTATTTTTAAAAGTCTAATCTTTGGGTGTTCTGAATGGTTGAGCTAAAATACTAGCTTAAAATGGCAGATGTCTTTGGCTCTATTTTAAGTAATTAAGCTATTGTGCTTAATTTTTAGTGATACTTTCAACCACTTACCGTTGTTCTCTCTGGTATTTCCACACGGTTTGGTTTCTGCCTTTTCTTCTCCTTTGCCAGCTCCTGGACACTGAGCTGGCCAGTGGCCACCACTCCCAATGTGGTCAGCAGGGACCTATACTGATTGCCTTGTAACCCCACTGAGTGTGGCATTTAGCATTGTTA
The DNA here is from genome assembly GCA_027563665.1 of Antrozous pallidus. Classification (NCBI taxonomy): domain Eukaryota; kingdom Metazoa; phylum Chordata; class Mammalia; order Chiroptera; family Vespertilionidae; genus Antrozous; species Antrozous pallidus. Next base: position 73,079,173 of record CM050521.1, on the reverse strand, counting down.
ACCAAGAGGAGAGAAGTAGCAAGTGTTCTCTCCTAAAATAATCAGCCGCATTCTGGTCTTCCCTGATGGGTCGATGGTTTCCCTGGAAGAGAGGGCTCTGTCTGACACCAGGCCTATTGTTGACGCTTGTAAGATCTCTCCTCCTCTGGAGCCATAATAACCTCTTGTTCTAACATTTCCCGACACTGTTCTTCCCCTGCTTGCTGACAGACTTTGTACATTCACATCCCATCCAATGCTGCTTCTTACTGACCAGCAGTCAATTCAGTGGTTGAAAGGTAGTATCTTCTTTTTTTATTTTAATGGCTTAATACCATAACAAGAATCTTGAAACTGTAATTCCCAGTGCAGTGTAAACTTAAGTAATACTTGAAAATGTGAAACTCCTACAACTGAGAAAATACTAGCATCTGTAAAGCCCCGAACAATGGAGAATGCACACAGCAGATGCTCTGTAAATTTTTCCTAACTCGCCCACTGGGATACAAAGAAAATTGCCTTTTTTTAAAAAAAAAAAAAATCCCACGACACCGTCTTTTGTAATTAGAGCTATTAAGTCGAAATGATAAATAAGCACGCAATGGCCGCTGTAAGAACAGCCCTTTGCCCCGATGGCTCCTGAGCAGCGAGAGGGCTGAGAGCATCGGTGCGGGAAGGTGGTTGGCCTCCTGTGACCCTGAAGGTTGTTCGGGGTTTAGGGAATTAGGAAGCAAAGCGAGATGACTGTCTCTTTCGTCCTTCAACATGGTTGTGTCTATGAAGATAGTGACTGAATCTGATGTGCCGAGCAGTTGAAGAATTATAACCACAACAGAGTATTCTCTAGAATGGAAGGTTTGTGAGGCCTTTGCTTTCGAAAACGTGCTGCAGGGCGTTTTGGTGGCTGTATGCAGTGCTGATTAGACGTGTAATTATTGCTCAAAATGGGATTTTGTCTCTATTTTAGAGGATCAGATACTGCGAAGGGGAATGAGCACTGAAGGCCCCTGAACCCGGGGGGGGGGGGGGGGGGGCGCCCAGGCCAGCGTCTGTGTGGTCCAGGACAGTGATTTTACATCCTCCAGACTCACCTCTTATTGCCTGTTTCATGGACGTTGCCATCTGGAGAACGGGTTTCCCGAGGTCTGGAGCAGGGAGTGGGTGTGAGGCTGGAGAAAGGTGTGAAAGGGAGGATCTCGGTTTCTCTTCGCCAGAAAAGCGGCTTCTAGCATCCCCGCTCCGGGGGACCTATTTATTTTCTGTGAGGAAACGAAATGAGTGTCATGAGTGTACCCTGTGCGCTGATGCAATATCAGTTCTGCTCCCAAGGTCAGATGAAAGTTAATGACCATTTGCACACCAGAGATCTGAAACCCACATTCTGCTTCTTTCTCATAATGACAGGAAAGGAGAGCAATTTATATTTAAATTGATTTAAGTTTCAAAGCATAAACACCGAGATCTCCCAGGTCTCCCCTTTCCACAGTGAAACTTCCTGGCGGGGCTCGACTTCCCTCACAAATTAAGTCCCTTCCCACCCAGCTCTCCGAGGTGGACAGTGCTTTGTTGTCTGTGAAGCTACCCTGTCCCCACCCTGCTGGGTGAGAAGCCAGCAGTGTCATCAGGGCCCCTTTCTTTCATGATGTAGGTTTTGTGTTTGTTGAGCTGATTAGCTGATTGAGGCCACGAATAAGTGTCATTAACACACTGTGGACGGGGCGCTGGCTCCGAGGTTCTGGGGTTCCTGGAGAAGAATCCTGGCCATATGCTATTTTTATAAAGGTAGGAAATTCTGCCGTCTGCTGAGCCCAGTCTCCTACCCGAATCCGACGTCTTGGCCTGGTAGTCAGGAATTCTAACTCCCATGCTGGCCTGGGCTTCCTCTGGTGAGTCACTAGCTTCCCTTATCCTGTTCCCATCCTGTATAATAAAGAGGTAATATGCAAATTGACCATCACTCCAACACACAAGATGGCTGCCCCCATGTGGTCAAAGATGGCCACCAGAGATGGCCGGCAGGGGAGAGCAGTTGTGGGTGATCAGTCCACCAGGGGAGGGCAGTTATGAGGGACCAGGCCTGCAGGGGAAGACAGTTTGGGGTGAGCAGGCTGGCAGGGGAGGGGCAGTTAGGGGCAATAGGGCCAGCAGGGGAGCAGTTAAGCATTGATTAGGCTGGCAGGGAACTAGTTAGGGATTGATCAGGCTGGCAGGCAGAAGCAGTTAGGGGCAATCAGGCAGGCAGGCAGGAGAGAGGTTGGGAGCCAAAAGTCCTGGATTGTGAGAGGGATGTTTGACTGCCCCACCGGGATCAGGCCTAAATGGGCAGTTGGACATCCCTCGAGGGATCCCATTGGAGAGGGTGCAGGCTGGGCACACACACACACCCTGTGCGTGAATTTCGTGCACCGGGCCTCTAGTTTTTTATAAAAGGAAGAAGTCAGGCTCGGATGGTGACTGGGGTGCCACACTAGGCCTGCAGGCCAGGTCCTCAACACCAAGTGTGAGGCAGCTTTGCCCTTCTTAGTCTTCTCGGCCTATTCAATACGAATCTCCGAATAGTAGCTGCTGTTCATTTAATTTGCTTTCTGAGCTGTTTTTATTTCACTGACATTTTTTCTAAGTAAAAGTCTTCCAAAGGTCTTCTTCTCCCACACATAATCCCCCGCCCCCTCATACACACACCCCTGGGAATATCTCTGCTGCTCTTCGTATTGAGGGGTAAGAGCTATCGGGGGAAATCTTTGTCTTGGCCATATGGCCCAGCTATTGTCCATCATTTGTCACATTAAAAGTCTAATTGTATAAACACCCATCAAAGTGGAGCCGTTCTCAGTAAAACTGAAAAGGACATGAACACAGTGTGTGTGGACAGAAGTAACTAACGCTCCCTGGTGCACACGCCAAGCCTGCCATCGGATTCAGCCGAATTCTGCAGAGTGCCTCGATGCCGTTTTCATAAAAGTGAGATTTACTTCACATACTAGTCTTCCCATTAAGTGACACATGAACACTTAATATTCGATCGTTTCTGAATCAGACATTTTCCTTGAAGGTGGCTAAGCAAACTGTAGTTCTAGCGATTTGCGTTTTTCAGGTATCTTATAAAAAGACCTCATTTTAATACAGCGATTGCAATCTGTTTTTCTGGACTGAGATTGGTAATAGAAATTTTGACCCTGGAGTCAGAGAAGGTTCGCATTGAACAGCTTCTGTATAAACAGTACCTTTTGACATAGCGTTTTGTTTGGAGATTAGGAAGATGGATAGATGCATACTTTTAAGAATAATCCTGACTCTCCTTCTCTAAAGCTATATCAAAACTCCTCCTTGACGAAATAAAACTGTGTTTCCCAAAGCAGTGGTCTCCAGGTCGAATTTGCAAAGCAGTTCCCTGCAGTATTTGTTAGTAAGGCCCCCTCCCCCCCTTCCCAATTAAGTGTGGATGGAGGCCTGGCATCTGAATTATAACCTCTTCACCCCCATGCGATTTAGCTGCCCGCCTTCACCAACACATGTCAAGGTCTGTGTGATTTGCAATGTCAGGGATCCAGCTGGTATTTTGTGTGTGTGTGTGTGTGTGTGTGTGTCTTTTTAAATATGTTTTTATTGATCTTTAGAGAGAGAGGAAGGGAGGGGGATAGAAACACTGATGGGAACGAAATCATCAATAAGCTGCCTCCAGCACACCCTCTGCTGGGGATCAAGTTGTTCAATGCGAGCCTCCTCTGACTCCAGGTCACCAACCTCACCCTAGCAAGTGCCCTGCCCAGGAATCAAACCAGCGACATCTTGGTTCAACCACTGAGCAACACTGGCTGAGAACAGCTGGTGTTTTATGAAGGGTATTGTGCTAATGAACTAAGCAGGGTAGGGGGAATGAAAAATAGTATACTTTTGCTATTTACTCATTTACTGGACAAACTGCCTAACTTTTCAGTGTTTCTCTACCTGAAAGGAGATTTTCCTATGGGCATGATAACAGAATTATTACAAAATTCCCATGGCATTGACAGTGAAAGCTTTATAAAGGAAGAGAATTATGACCGGGTTTTATTTGGTGGGCAGACTCGGAAGTAAGCGAACATTCTCACTGAGGTTTCTATATTAAAATTAGGAGGAGGACATGGGGGGTGGGAGGTTCAAGGGAAGTGACTTTAACCCTGGCTCCAAATAGATGCACCTGCACGAAGCCATATCCTTGTAAATTGTGGACACATCCCGATAGAACTAAAGGCTTTTTGCCAGGAAGTGGCTAGCTTCTATTTATTGAAAATGCAAACATTTAATAAAAATGAAGCATTTGCTTTAAGACTTAAGATCGATTGAGGAAGTCTACACCTTATCCTGTTATTGTTTTCTGGCAGAAGAAATGACTGCCACGTTTGAGATTGGGGTTATCTTCATAACCTTAGGAACAGATGGTAGTTTTTAGAAATGCTGCCAGTTTTCCTCCCCTCTAACTGCAACGGGGAGCTAAGCCTGCAGATCCAGTGGCCAACTTAGTTTTATATGTTCTCGTTTTCTTCCTTTTGATTTTCAGTTTTGTTTTTGTGCGTTTAAAACACCCTTTTCTAGATCTGATTTCCGAAGGTGGAGTAAGTGCAGGACCTTCCCCTCTGTCTAAAGGGCGCCTTGTGCAGCAAACACAAACTTTTCACAATTGGTAAGAAAGCAAGCTCCCCCATCTTCATTTAGGGGAGAGTGTCGATAAGCCCAGGCCAGGACACCTCTTGCTGACAGTGGAGATGGGTAAGGGAAGGGGGTGGGCATTGTCTCAGCGGCCTGTGGTCCCAGGAAGTGGCATAACGACCCTGTCTGGTCTGGGACAGGGGCAGCTTCCATCATCAGGCCTCACGTTGCTGGAGAGGCACACCTGGGCTGTGGCCTCAGCCCCTGGGACCTCAGACCCCCGTCCTCTCAGCGCTATCCCTGAAATTAACAGAGGGTGTCAAATTCATGCTTAGCATGTGTACGTAAACCCAGGTTATTAAAGTTGCTTCATCTTGCTGGTAATGTCAGGCTGCGTGAGTCAGCTAACTCCAGGGTTAGTCGTGTAACCAACTGGACAGTCTCATCAGAAGTCCACACTGACTTGAATGGTCCAGGCCCCTCCAAGGGCATGTCCCTGGGGCCTGCCCTAATGCAGTTTTATTACCTTGGGATTTCAGGAAGAAAGCCTGGACAAAAGGCCAAAATAACCCCCATCTTGTCTATTTTATTGGAAAATCCAAAATACATATCCTCTCACTTATGTGAGAGGAAATGACGGCTCAGAGCAGAGCCTCGGCGATGATGTGAAAAATAGCTCTGGCGGACAGCCAGGGCTGTCGTATAACTTTCCCCAAATGTATGTGGCTGATCTGCTGATCTCATAAGATTGTCTGGTCTTGTGAGCCATTGGAACACTTGGTCTGATACTAAAAAATGGTAACGGCCGGTCCTCAGGATTATTCAGACACGGAAATGCAGATGCGAAACGCCTGGTCCTCATTCCCAACAGCTGAGCCATCTGTGGTCCTTGCCAGCTGCTCCACTGCCAGCGAGCAGGGTGTAGCTGCTCCTGATTCCAGCTGTTTTTGTGAAGATGGTCCGCTCAGAGCGTGGCTCCTGCCTGGGCCCGGTTTAAATCCTCCTTTTGGGATCTGTCAGTCCTGGCGTGTGAGGTCGCTGGAGGGCCGCCCCCAACCACCACCCCCCTCCCATGGCCTGGGCTCCCCTGAGCTTTGCAGGGGTGTCCGTGCTAGTCCCTGCTGCCTCTGAGGACTTGCAGGGCGGTCCGACCCCAGGGGGGGGGGCGGGGTCGAGCTCTCTGGAACTTCCCAGTGGTCCCCTCTCCCCCATACTGCCTCTTGCTGGGGTTGTGAACTGTCACAGGCTCCAGCCAGTCTCTCCCTCTTTTTAAAAATAAAATAAAATAAAATATTTTATTGATTTTTTACAGAGAGGAAGGGAGAGGGATAGAAAGTCAGAAACATCGATGAGAGAGAAACATCGATCAGCTGCCTCTTGCACATCCCCTACCGGGGATGTACCTGAAACCAAGGTACATGCCCTTGACCAGAATTGAACCTGGGACCTTTTAGTCGGCAGGCCAACACTCTATCCACTGAGCCAAACCGGTTTGGGCCAGCCTTTCCCTCTTGATGAAAGTTGGCTGCTTTGCTGGCCTTTGTCTCCAGGGCAATTAAAAAACAAACAAACAAGCAAAACAAACAAACAACAACAAAAAACGCTTGAGCCCTAACCTGTTTGACTCAGTGGATAGAGCATCGGCCTGCAGACTGAAGGGTACCAGGTTTGATTCCAGTCAAGGGCACCTTCCTTGGTTGCAGGCACATCCCCAGTAGGGGATGTGCAGGAGGCAACTGATCAATGTTTCTAACTCTCTATCCCTCTCCCTTCCTCTCTGTAAAATAAAAAATAAAAATCAATAAAATATATTAAAACAACAACAAAAACAATGCTTGATTCCTTGCAAACTTCCCATCCTGGGAGAGAAAAGCAACTCAGGGAAAAGCAGCTGCCCTGGCCTCCCCCAGCCTTACGGTGCTCACTGCTGATCTGCTGTGAGTGTGCTGGCCCCCCATTCCATCCTTCCCCTGGCGAGCTGGGGCAGGCTTCCCGGCAGTCTCCTCTGTGTGCCATGGCTCAGTGTGGGCCTGAACATCCACTCCTGGCCTCAGGGTCCTCACCCGCTCAGAGCTGAGGCCCAGCCCAGCCAGGGAAGATGGGGTCCATGGCTCGGACCTCCCATCTCTGCTGCCTCTTTACCCATCTCCCCCTGAGGTCCACTTAGAGCAATCTGGGCCCAGTCTTGAGCTGTCCTGGCTGCCTCCTTAAGGAGACACTCTGGCTCAGCTCTCCCAGGAGAGTGGGACAGAGATCGGAGCTACCCAGAGCTGGCTCCGGATGTGTGGAGGGAAGGACCATCTTTCCACAGCTTTTGCCCTTTCAAGCCTGTCTTGCTACAGTGTTCTGCCTTGGGTGTCGGAATACAAATAGTGATGACTCTGTTTTTACATCCCCTGTCTTCCATTCTGCCCCAGTAGGAGGTGGGTCTGATTAGAAAGATGCTCCCATGCACAGATGAAATGCAGGAGTAAAAAGCACAACACCGTGTTTCATTTTATAAAGTAGCTCCTTGACTGAGCATGCTCATCCATCCTCTCTTCCGCACGCTGTCCTGTGGGCCAGTGCTTGTCATCACCCCCTCTGGCAAGTAATATAGTTGAAGTTTGGTGAGTTGATGTAACCTGACAAAGGTCAAATACTAGAAATATTGTTGGAAGGATGTCAGATGTGTAACAAAAGGACATTCCTTTAAGATCTAGCAGGTTAGTTTTAGATGAGGGTTCAGGGAAATTTTCAAATATTTCCTGGTCTCCTCTTGGCCTGTCTCCCTCCATTGGTTGGTTGGTTGGTTGGTTGGTTGGTTGATTGATTGATTGATTGATTGATTGATTGATTGATTGACTGAAGCAATCTTTTGCTAGTGGTTGCAAACACAAGGTCTCTTGGGAAGTTCTTGGTGGTTCCTCTGCCAGAAATCCCGCTGTCAGGGGGAGATGTAGCAGTAGAATTGCTGAAAATTGAAACAAAAAAATCTGAAGAGCATCGTATGAGTGGCAGGAGGTTGTAATGTTATTTTTTAAATGTAGATGCTTGCCTACCATAAAACCTTACTTGACAAGAGGGTCAATGCAGACCTGACCTGCTGTGTGTACACCTGACCTACTGTGTGCAGACCTGACCTGCTGTGTGTACATGTGACCTGCTGTGTGCAGACCTGACCTGCTGTGTGTAGACCTGACCTACTGTGTATATACTTGACCTGCTGTGTGCACACTTGACGTACAGTATTTTCTGGTTTGCAGTCCCAGAGGCAGATTCGTGTAGCTGTGAAAACCAAATCCACAGACTCAGGCTCAGTTCTGCCCAAGTCGCTTGCTATGATGCAGTGGCTTCCAGAGGCTCCTTTTTATTCTACAAAAAGAGCTGATGGCCCTGGCCAAAGTTGCTCAGTGGTTAGATCATCAGTCTGCACACCACAGGGTCTCAGGTTCGATTCTCGGTCAAGGGCACATTCTAGGTTGCAAATTGGATCCCCGGGCATAGGCAGGGTACATGCAGGAGGCAATCGATCTATGTGTCTCTTTCATATTAATGATTCTTTCTCTCTTCCTCTCTCTCTCTCTCTCTCTCTCTCTCTCCTTCTTTCCCTCCAGTTTCTTCCACTCTCTTAGGAAAAATATCCTCAGTTGGGGATTAACAACAACACAAAAGGAGCTGATTGCATCTAGCTCTGGGGCTTGTATTTTTTATTGTTGTTGTGTGTTTTTTTTGGGGGGGGGGGGCTGTTGAGGGGTTAAAGTTAAATGAGAAGGCAGAGAGCTTACAGTTTCATGTTGGCACATATAGTTAGGATCGGAAATCACTTTTCTTTACCCCCGAGTTAAAATTGTTTAAATGTGTATTCCTGAGAGAAAGCGTCTGGAGGAGAGAGGACGCGGGAACCTGTTGAAATGCGGGCCCTCGGGGTCTGGCATCACTGGGTTGTCTTTCCTGGGTGACCTCAGCAGGTGGACCTGAACCCACGCTGTCGCCAGAACGTCCCGGAAAGGCACATAGAAAACGAAAGCTTTTCTGTTTCTTAGTAAAAAAAACGTTGAAGAAAAATGATAGCTAAGCTTAACCTGATTTTTTTTTAATTGAGGTTTTATTTGAGTTGGGTCATGTACAAGCCATGTTTGCGTTACAAGGGAACTTGCTTGGGGTTTGCTTGGTGCAAACAAATGGGCTATTTGGGACAAGTACGGATTAGTTCTTTACTGCGCTGCTGCAGAGCACATGTTTCTGGTCTAATGAAAAGAACTGATACAGGATGTGCATCATCATTGTTCTCTGTTGACTGACTTTTCCATGGACTGGACGTGTATTAAATGTGAAAACCTGTTAAGAAGCAGGAGGAAAGGGAGCTGGGAGGGTCTCTGCTAAAAGATAGCGACATGGAACTGAAATGGCATTCTGTCTGCCTCAGGGGTGTGAATCCTGACAGGGGAGGGGTACGACAGCCAGGCCACACTCAGTGGCTTGAGCTGCCTTTAGCCACGTATGAAGGGCATGGGGAATCTGATTGGGGGGGGGGGGGGGGGTTGGGGGCGGTTTGGCAGTTTTCCAGCTACCTCTGATGTTAGTCCTCTCACCACAGCCTCTTTATGTTGCCTGGGTGCTGTGAATTAAGAACATCAGCACACCTAGAGTCACATGTTAATAAAAGTACTACGTTTCTTCGTGCAGCGGACATTTATTTTCTCTCTGTAAATCCATGGGTTATGAAGCAGGGCGAGCATTGGAAGGGAAAAGGGTATGTAAGTCATTGTGGCTCTAATTTTCCAAGAGACGGAAGGAAGGCTTAGTAGGAAATGCAAGTCCATCCTTAGACTATTTACAGTAAACCTCCTGTTTTCTTTCTTCTCAGTCTCACTGCTGTTCAGGTAGTTTTATTTATTTTTAAATATATCTTTATTGGAAAGTATTACAGATGTCCCTGTGTGTTTTTTTTTCCCTGTGGACCCCCCTTCACCCACTCCCCCACTCCCACCTGCTTTTCAGGGCTTCCCCACCCTATTGTCTGTCCATGGGTTATGCAAACAAGTATATACGTTCTTTGGTTAAACTCTTCCCACTCCTCCTTCCCGTCCCACCCCTCCCCTCGGAAGTTAGACAGTTTAAATTTTCATAGCATATTGGAGCAGATGAAGAATAAGACCTGATACTACTATTTGCAATACTTTAAAACAGTAAAAATAAATAAATAATAAATAAATAATTAAAATTAATCGAAAGAAAAGAATAAGACCCAGGCATTTGACGCTCTCCTCTGCTGACTTCCTCTTTCTGTGTTCTGGGCAAGCTGTTTCGCATCTCTCAGCCTCGGTTTTCTCATCTGTAACCTGAGGATAACATAATAGCACTGGGAATGTGACTAAGGAAAAGGCCAACCATGGACCTGTCCTAAAACATCGCTGGGAAATAAACATCCATTTGGGGATAACAGGTATACGATCTCACCTAACTTGATTTCTGTATGAAATAAACACAGTGCCTGCCAGATGCATCTGGGGATCCCGGCCTTCCAGGCCCGGTGAGCTTCAGCCTGAACGTGGGCCAGTGCTTCTTAATAAAGTGGGGACCCCCGGTGTGGAGGTGCTCCACTTGCGCATCTCTGGGCGAATCCCTCCCGCACCAGCGGGGCTCCCTGCGTGCGTCTCAGGTTCCTTCAGCGGGGAAGCGGGAGGGGAGGCCGCAGTCTGCAGGTGGGGGTGCCACCATCGGACTGGCCTTGGGAAGCAGAGCCCGGGCACCTGTGGACAATGAATGGATCCAGGGAGAGGCTGGCCAGGTGACGGGCGAGGTCATGAGCTGCGCCTGTGGCAGGGAGGAGGGGGATGGAGACACCTCAGAGGCGGAAGTGACAGGGTTTAGGGAAAGATGTATGCGAGGACTGAGGAAGAGGAGAAACGGGCGATGCCTGGTGGTGATCTCACCTGAAACACCAAGTCCAGGAGGAGGAGGAGGCGTGGGGGCTGCCTCGAAGGCGTGGATGTCAGGCCTTTGTGGTAAGCAGGTGACTCTCCTGAGGACAGGGTTTGTGCCACTGGACTCCTGACAGCGGCTCATGCCGGGCGGACACGGATGGTCTTCGGAATGAACACACTCAGCATGTAACTGAGATGTGGGCCTGGAACTCGGGCAGAGGGAAGAGATGGAGACGCAGATCTGGGAATCGCCCAAATGGTGCAAGCTGACACCCCGGGAACAGATAAGATCACCGGGAAAGAGAGCCTGCGGGAAGCTTGCGTCTTCAGAGGGTTCACCGATGATAAGGACCAAGAAAAGAGAGTTTGAAAACAACAGTGTCACCTTCAGCTGGCAGGCTGGAATAGACTGGGGCCCAGAAAAGATTGTGGGGACAGAGAGAGAGGGGTCGTAGGTCAGCTTTCAAAGAAGTTCCAACAGCCCTGGACGCGCCAGATTCTGATACTCCGTGGCTCATCTCCACGGTGAACACTGGCCACTGTTTTTCAGATTTTAGCACTAAAGGAGAGTCTTAAGGTGAAGTTGCAACTGCTGTCTTTTCCCTTTTGTTTCCTTCTAATTCTCAAATATATTTTTTCCATTGACTTTTAGAGAGTGGAAGGGAGGGAGATGGGGGCGGTGGAAGAGAAAGAGAGAGCGAGAGAAATATCAATGAGAGAAACATCAATTGATTGCCTCCTGCGCATGCCCCAACAGGGGCTGGGGATCAAACTTGCAACCCAGGTATCTGCCCTTGAGCAGGAATCGAGCCAGGACCCTTCGGTGGGTGGGCCCCGATGCTCTAACTAGCCGGGGTTCCCTTACTTTTTAAAGAACAGAAAAGATGTGAGCATTTTGAAGCACTTGTGATTGTATTTCTGGTGACCGGCATTGATTACACTCTGTCAGCATTTCCGGCCACAAGCTCGTTTTTATGTCATCCCACAGGGGACGCACCGCCTGCTGAATGTGGGCGGTGTGTTGTGGAGGGACTTCCTAAGACAAATATTATGGCCCTGCTCCAGGAATGGTACAAAAAAATAGCTGGTATTTAGATAATGAGGAACTGGGTCCTGCCTCCTGTGACCCAGAAACACCTCCATGTTTTCCTAACACTTTTGTGTCCACAACCCATGGAACAGACAAATAAGCCTGACCTGTACACATTTGTGAAACATACTAGTTGCATTGATTTTTAAAGTGTTTTGTAGTCTTCCTATTGCATTCTGTTCTATTTCATTAAAGACAGGTCAGAAACACAGGTCCCAGCCTAGCTGGTTTGGATAGAGCGTCAGCCCATGGAGTCAAGCGTCCCTCCCAGGTTCAAGGGCACATACCTCAGTGGCAGCTCAACCCCTGGTGGGAGGCAACCAATCAGTGTCCCTGTCACATCATTGTTTCTCTCTGTGTGTCTCTCCCTTCCTTTCTACTCTCTCTAAAAACCACTGGAGAAATATCCTTGGGTGAGGATAAACCAAAGAAAAAAGAAGCGCAGGTCCACACCCATGGATGCGCAGTGTGACCAGCACTATTCTGCTCCGTCCTGGACCAGGCACACTTGACTGCCACAGATACACACATTTCCTGTGGAGGACGGGGACAGGTGACTTAACCTCATCTATAGACTGGGGGCGATCTCTGTCCGACTAGTGAGGTTGTGGGAACATCAGATAAGAACCCTAGTGAAAGAGCTTTCTCCCTGTAAATGCTGCACAGGCGAAAGATGATAGTATTGACGAAACTTGAATTCTTGGCAAAATACTCAACAGTTAATTTTTCTTAACTATGTTGGCTGGTTTCTCACATTGGGACTCGAAATGCTAACTGTTTGTTGAGAAAGTTTTGGTTGGTTTGTAAATTAAAAAGAAAATAATAGTTTCGTTTGATCTTGGAAATAATACTTTCGATTGGTAACAACTGTAGTCATCCCAATGATTTATAATCATCGTGTGTCTCATTGTTAGTGAGGCTCCTACTTGTACAAAGTTGATCAGCAGAAATTAAATAAGCATCATTTTGAAAGGACATTAGTCCCCTTTGCGTTAAAATAATATTATTAGTGGGGTTATCAGGAGTTTTCTTAGCAATCGCCTAGTAAGTGGAAAGGAGAAAATACCTGTTGTCCTGCCCCCTGCCCTGCTCTCGGCTGACCTACCAATAGGGCATTTAAGCTAAGTGCTCTTCGGTGAGTTCGAGCTCATTAGTCCACGTGCACGCTTAGTTCTCCTGTGGCTCTCACATTCTCTCTTCAAAATACTAGTATGTGCTTTCTGATCTTGTGCTTGTGGCTTTCGTCGTGTCGAGTTATTTTCAAAGGCCTTTTCTTGCTTTAGACGCTGTGTTCTGAGAGATAAGGAAATGGTTTGTGTTGGCAGAGTTAGGCTCCGAGCCCCCCTGGTCCCAAGAGCTGTCATTCCCGTGTACGTGTTACCGTGGAGGGAACTGTCCCAGAATCAATATTTGCAGAGGAAATCTCTCCCAGCCCACTCTCACTCTGATCAGATAAAAGAAGAAAACCCAGCTCAGAAATGTAAATAACTGCTTCCTCCTCCTCCCACCACATGAGCCGCACCAGGAGGAGATGTGAAGAGAGAAACTGCCTCCTTCGTTCTTCCTGGACATTAATCTTCGTACTATAGGGTCACGGAGCACTCCCTTTTAGCTCACTATGTATTTCATACGTGAGATTTCCTGGGGAAAATCATAAATCCTTAAAAGAGCCACTATAAATTAAGTTTCTGTCCTCAACTAGTATATGTGAACCACTGGCTAAAATGCATTTTTGGAGTCATAACTTTTCGGTATTTCCAAGAAAATGATGATGTTTCAGTATTGGAAGAGACTGAGGTCTTCTCTTCATGTGGAGAGCGCTGTGATGAGAGTCCACCAGCCCTTGGAGGTTCCTCAAAGATGCTGATTGAGATCCATTGCTGAGTTTCCTTTGCCAAGTCCCTGAACTTGCCGTGTGTCTGATTTTTGCTCTGTTAACCAGAGTGTAATGCAAGGCAACGAATACTGAGGTCTTCCAAGATGTGACCGAAAGAATGCGGGACTGTTACTAGGGAGAAGCTAGAACCAGAGGACTGGATTTTCCTCCCAAATATGCCTTTGTGCTAATCTCTTTCCCTTTGAGTCTCTTTATGTGTATGGAGAATTTGGCCTAGACCCGACTGGTGTTTCTCAGTGGTTAGAGCTTTGGCCATGGCACCAACAAGTCATGAATTCAGTTCCCGATCAAGGGTTGCAAGTTCACTCGTCACTTTCCGCCCCTAGTTGGAGTGCATGCAGGAGGCAACCAGTCCATGTGTATCTCTCATCTCTCTCTCTCTCTTCCTCTCTCTCTCTCTCTCCCACCCCATACCCCTTCCTTCCACTCTCTCTAAAAAAATCAATGGAAAAAATATCCTCAGGTGAGGATTGACACAATAAATAAATAACTAAAACTCAAAAGGTAGTGTTAACTCTCAGTCCTAACATTGTCATCATTGTTTTGCGTGTCCTATTTCTTAGCATAATAAGGTAAGAAAAAGAAATGCCTCTACCCCAGAGCATTGTTGTTTTAAAAACATAAACCTAATAGGTTACAAAAAAATCCAAAATTTAATTTTCTTTGTTTTCATTGACACTGAAAGTTGAAGGAACAAAAATTCAAATGAAGCATAAATTAAGGCCCAGGTATTCTTGGTACTTCCTGTGGATGAAGTTGTGTCACGTGGGTGTAATATCAGATTGCCCCCCACCCCTGAAGAAAATCACTCCCCATTATGGGATGAGGAAAGAATTTTTACATTAGTTCAGTTAATTAGGTGGAGTTCCTTACTTCTCCAGCTCATTGCATTTTTTCAGTGGATGTTAGGATGTTATTCTATATTTTATATTGTCCTTTGTATTCTCCTTCAGTTTTGCAGAGAAAACATGTTTTTCTTTATTCTTAAGTTTCCTCCTAATCAGATCACAGTAGCAACAGGGGGCCTTTGAATGAGCATGAATGGAACTTTTTTCTGGAAACCAAACAGCTTCTGCCTACATTCACTGTTCATGCCTTTCAAGTGCTCAGCTGGTAGGGGTTACCCTATGGTATCCACAGAGTTTAACAGAATTTTCCTCCCCTCTTTTTTCATAAATAGGTATGAAAGGCAGGACTTAGGTAAGTAGGTGTAGTTAAGCCATGCCATGTTGGTCACTTGGGGAGGAATTGTTCATCCCAGCAGTAGTGACAGACCGTTTAGGAGGGCATAAGAGGTATGCAAAAGCAAAAGGTACATGAGATGGTATTTTTAGAAACACAGAGCAGAAAGCATCGTGTTTAAAAGTATATAGAACAGTGTAAAGACTGAAATTCAGGGGGTGACCTCGCTGTCAGCAGGGTTTGTATGTTTTGGGTCTGGGTGGGCTTTTGTGGGTCTGCTTTTGATAGAGAGGACAAAAAAATTAATGGTATGATGGAGATGAGCAATAACTCATTCTACTTAAGGGTCATCCTTAATTGTTTCTCCTCCCCCCAACCCCCTACCTCTGTAATCAGATCATTGGCAAATTGTGCCCATTTTGTCTAAAAATACAACTCAAATCCTCTGTGTTTCTTCAGCTCCTTGCCCCTCCCTGCTCTGAGCCTATGTCCTCTCCAGCCAGGATGGGAGCACAGCCACCTAACGGTCTCTCTGCCTCCTGTCTTGACTCTTGTTAAGTCTGTTCTTCACAAAGAAGGCAAAAAGCACTTTCGAAAAAATACTTCCAATCATGCAGTTCCCAATGTTAAATTTCTTAGTGCTTCCCATGTCCTCAGGCTAGAATCTGAATTTGCTATGGTCTGTGCTCTCTCCGGGATTGTCTCATCGCATCACTCACACCCGCCATGGGTGGCTCCACCTCAGCCTTCAGGTCTCGGCCCAAATGTCACTTCTTTTGGGAAGCATTCCCCTCCTCCCCCCCGCCCCGCCTCCTCTCCAGATGACCTCTCCTACCTGGTTTTCTGTCATTCCCCCATTTATCATCATCTTTAATTCCATTGCTTTTTTTTTTTACAATTATTGTTGCTATTGTTGATATTAGTTGTAGTAGTGGTTATTGTTCATTGGCTGTCTTCCCCAACTAGTGTGTGTACTTCCTGAGGTCAGGGGTGTATCTGTCTTGTTCACAGGGATAACCCAGTGCCAGGCATGTCATCGATGCTCAGTAAATATTCGTTAAAATGGAAGAGCGAGCTGTATAAGGACAAAAATAATGACATCACTGTGCCTGCATCAGAGCTGGGTACCGTATGTTTTGGTGTTGAATGTCGGGTGAAGGTGGAGATCAGGAGGAAGCTAGAGAGTTCAAGATAGACCTCCAATGATGAACAGAGTTCGGACCCAATAAGATAAGCAATACATA
This sequence comes from Antrozous pallidus, assembly GCA_027563665.1. Classification (NCBI taxonomy): domain Eukaryota; kingdom Metazoa; phylum Chordata; class Mammalia; order Chiroptera; family Vespertilionidae; genus Antrozous; species Antrozous pallidus. Next base: position 73,063,243 of record CM050521.1, on the reverse strand, counting down.
AGCCAAAGCATGGCACTTGTTACATTTTTCGAGATTGATTGTTTTAGCAGGTTCCCCCACTGCATTGTATTAGGAAGAGGCCGGAGCCAGGGGCTTTGTGGTTGGAGGTGGTTGTGTCGGCACAGAGAGGGAGAGGAGGACTTGGATAGAGAGATGCTGGGGGCATGTGGGAGACGAGGCGGACTCAAGGCTTCACGGTTCAGCATTTTGTGGTCACTGTGCCTTGAGCAACCCCTACTATACAATATGTGCTTCTTTTATTATCTAACACTAAACTCCGAGCCAAAAAATCACATTAAAATGATGTTCTCATTGGACTTGATAGAAGCCTTCATCTACACCCCATGCCCCTTGGGGAGAAGAATGAAACAGACATGACGATGTCTTGCTTGTTAGGTTTTGGTGAAAAGGAGAATGAGACCAAAGTTCCCCATTCCCCTTGATTTAACAAGTGAGATGTATATGAAAAGTGCCCAGTTCCACCGAGTTAACTGCCTATCCAAGTAATAGTACCGATATTTACATGTTGTGAATCTACCTGCCATTTTTTTCCCTGTCAAATTGCTACCAGTAAACGATCTGACGCCATTTTCTGAGGATGCTGCATGTGTTTAATACCGTTCTTTGTATTTATTTAAGCAATTGAACAAGACGAGGAGAGCCGTGACAAGCGCGTACCTGCGGCAGAAGCCGACGGCGTTCCAGGCCCTCAGGTAGGACCAGTCCTGGGACAGCCCCCAGGACCCCTTTCTTTGTGGTGAGGGAGGTGAGAGAATGCAAGTTTTGTGTTTCGGAAAAATAGTCACATTATGGGGATAGAGGACTTCTTTTCATATAAAGACACTTCACCAAAAATAAAAAGGCTCTATAAGTCACATTTATAATTTTATTCGTGGGGGAGAGACAGGTAGGGAGACATACCCCACTTCTCAGAGAAGGCAAGGAAGAAGTGAGGAGCCAGGAGAGAGAACCCCCTGGGCCAGACCACCCCACGGAGAGCCTAACAGCCCAGCCGGGGCGTGGCCAGGCGGGCCCATGTGATGCCATACCTGCCAGAGGTTCTGTGCCAGCCCCCAGTATTATGGCGCAGATATGCCTGGGGTAGCAACTTACCTCCAAATACTATGGTAGCATAAAAATTTGGACACCCTTGTATGATCAACCTTTAACCTCATGTAAATGTGTGACATTTAAAGGGCTTTAGTGGGGACAGCGGGAAGAGAAGCAGAAAGGGTGAGTCTCCAATATAAAAACAGTTTTTGCAAGTCCCCAGTAATTCACATCTACTCCTTAGAATTCCATTCCCCTCAACACCCACTTATAGCATTATCTGGCATGGCTCAATGGCTAACTACCTTAAGCTGGGGTCTTAACCCTTTTGAATTTTAGATTACTCACCCATAAACCTACCTGATAGGACAGTTGTGAGTATGAAAGAGAAAAGGATGTGAAATAAATAAGCCGTTGGATTTTATTAGACGTGAGAACACAAAAGGAGTGCTCCCGGTGAACCTACCTCTGTGGCATGACCAGAGCAATGGGCTGGTCTGCCCAGTAGAAAAATCGGACCGACTCAACACTCAGGCAGACGGGGTGGGGAAACCGCAAGCACGCAAGCCTGCTGGGAGCCCCTGCCCTGCCCTGCAGCACAAATGGCCTTCAGGGATTACACTGCCACATATGTACAAAGTCACCAATATGTATATGTTACATATGTGCAACTTTTTGTATATTAACTATACTTCATTAAAATTAAAAGAAAACAAACAAACAAACAAAACCACTAGCCAGTTGCACAGTGGATAGAGCATCAGCCTGTGGACTGAAGGGTTGTGGTTTTGATTCTAGTCCAGGGCATGTACCTCAATCCCCAGGCCAGGTCGCAACCATTCAATGTGTCTCTCTCTCACACATCCATGTTTCTCTCTGTCTCTATCCCTCCCTTCCACTCTCTCTAAAAATCAATGGGAAAAATATCCTCGGGTGAGGATAAAAAAATAAACAAGGAAAAAAGGAAGCAGAATAATCACATTAGGTTTTTCAGTCAAGATCGCAGAGGTTGGAATGTTGGGGTCACAGCAGGAGTTGTTTGGAATTGTTTTTGCTGCGGTACTATTCAGAACGCTGCAGTCCTCAAGTTCATGCTGAAATTACAAGTCAGGCTTCCAGGCAAACCTGGGCAGGGATTCCTTTCTTGAGGTTTTCTTAAATCATTAGGTTTTTAGTGGGACAGATGTTTCTGAACTTAAGTCTTTATTCTTTATCTGTTTTGAACCAATTCTGTGGGTAAAAGTCTGCCTTAATGCCCGTTTATCTCTTTGTGTGTCTCCAAAAGATACACAGACCTCGCCCATGGAGATTTGGGGTTTTTCCTTCGCAGCAATGACATGGTCGCACAGGACTTACAGGGGAATGAGATCGGGAAACCTGCCGAAGCCAGTGCATCGGTCATTAGAGCAGAACAGTTTTTGTTTAGGCTTGATGAGTTAAGTTTACTGGATGCATGTTCTGGAGTCGTCGGCCTCGGCTGAAAGGAAGGGGCCGCCGCCACCTCCTCTGACACACTGACCAGGCTTTGCTGCACAGAAGCACCAGAGTGTTGGCTTTGCTTTGATTCTGTGGGTCTGTCTATGCAGACACTCTGGGGAGAATCATCAGTAGTTTAAGGCCTGTGAGGTGAGCTTAAAGAACACTTTCAGAGTTTCGCCATCGGCCGTCTAGCAGAACTGGAACTAGATCGTGCCTGTGCTTATGGGTGTGTGTACATGTATACACTTTCATTAATTTGGCATGTGATGTGTGTACATGTGATTAACCAAGCCACCTATATGCCATGCTCTCTGATATTTCAGATAATTGCAGTCTTCTCTCCAGAGCACATTTTAGACAAGTTCAGTGGAAGCTGGTTTTTCGTCCCTTCCCCACCTGGGAGGAAAGATGCCGCTGTGGAAAATGCCCGAGGCTGCTGGAAACTGTGGGTGTATGAACGGGTGAGGCCATCAGTCACCCCAGAGAAACGGGCCTCATGCAAAGGTTTCCCACCGCCCAGAAAACTCCAGCTCTCCCCTGATATGCTGGTTCCACTCTCCCTCTTCTCACTAGAAATCTTTTCTGCTTACGGAATGCCCTGTGTTGATGCAGGGGTGTGTGGGCCCGTGAGAGTGCATGCGGAGTTGAGTTTGCCTCCCAGCCCGTCTCCCTCCTCCTCGCTGGTGCCTGTAGGCAAGTCTTTTATGGCTCTGAACCTGTGCGTTTCTGCATGGTAGCATCTGTGTCATTGTCACCAAAGTGTCCCCACCTTGCAAGGCAGTGAGTAGCATGCTTGGTTTTCACCTCTGTAAAGTGGAGATATTATAAAGAAGAAACATAGCCCTGGCTGGTTTGGCTCAGTGGATAGAGCTCCGACCTGCAGACCAGAGGGTCCTGCTGCATTTGCAGTCCCGGGCATGTACCTTGGTTGCAGACTCCTCCTGGGCCCTGGTAGGGCTCATGCAGGGATGTGTTTCTCTCACATTGATGTTTCCTTCAGTCTTTCCTTCTGTCTTCCACTCTCTCTAAAAGATCAATGGGAAAATATCCTCGGGTTAGGATTAACAAAAAAAAAAAATAAAATAAAAAGAAGAAATATAAACTATGCCCACCACGCTGGCAGGTAAGAGTGTCAGTAACTGTCAGGCAGCATCTGTGAGGTTCAGAGCTCACTCACTCCCTCAGGGGCCATGTGGCTCTCCCTCCATAGCGAGGGCAGTGACTCCACTCTCCTGGGCCCCAGGGCCTTTTCTCTGCTAAGACTGGGAGTTAATGCTTCATATGCACTTACACTCTTCTAGGCTCTTTGTTTTTATTAATGTATTTAAACCTCAGAGCAAACCCTATGAGGCCGATAATGTAAATATCACCACTTTACAGATGAGCTGGGAAAGCAAACCAAGGCTGTCTGGCACTGGCATCCTTGCTTTAATCACAGTACCAAACTGCCTTTCTAACATCTGCCAAGTGGGGTAATTGTGGAGTAGTTTTGCAGATTAAGTGAGTATATGGAAAGCAATTAGGTTGGTGCCTGGCACGTGGTCCTCAAAGACACTTAGCCCCATGAGTTGTCATTATCATCAGGACATCGGTCACATTGCTCTTTGGCTGAATATTAAGGTGGGTAAGGTGGCTGGGCTGTCATAGCACTCTCTGTCTACCATTATGGTATCTTCACATACTCACTCACATACCTTTTCGGGCCCTTCACATGTTGTAAGTCTTTCTACAGGACTAAGGATTAAAGAATCTTTATCAAAATGAATATTCGTGAGACCTTTGCCAGGTTCCAATTTAATGAGATCTTCAATGAGTAATTTATAACATGTCAAACTTTAGAAATTCTCACTTTCATTCAGGTGGCCATTGACAACCAGATTTAGTAGTTATTTCCATTGTCCCCTAAGCCCATTGGAGTCAATTATTTTATTTATTTTATTTTAAAATATATTTTATTGATTTTTTTTTTTTTTACAGAGCAGAAGGGAGAGGGATAGAAAGCCAGAAACATCGATGAGAGAGAGACATCGATCAGCTGCCTCTTGCACGCCCCCTACTGGGGATGTGCCTGCAGCCAAGGTACATGCCCTTGCCGGAATCGAACCCGGGACCCTTCAGTCCCCAGTCCGACGCTTTATCCACTGAGTCAAACCGGTCTCGGCTGGAGTCAATTATTTTAATTTTAGAGGCCCGGTGCACAAAATTCATGAATGGGTAGGGTCTCTAGGCCTGCCTGGTGATCAGGGCCAATCGGGGCCTTCCAGCTGCCAGCTGGGGCCTTCCTTCATTCTGTGCCTCACCCTGGTGGTCAGTGCACATCATTGTGAGCAATCAGTCTCCTGGTTGAACTCCCACGGGGACAATTTGCATATTAGGCATATATATATATATATATATATATATATATATATATTTATATATATATACACACACACACACACACACACGTATATATATACACCATATTTTATATATACATATATGCCTAATATGCAAATTAGCATACACACACACACACACACACACACTCTGTATTTTACATATGCCGTATTTTATATATACCTTATTTTCCAGCATATAAGATGGCTGGGTGTATAAGACGACTTCCAACTTTTTCAGTTAAAATACAGAGTTTGGGATATTCTTGTCATATAAGACTACCCCTCTTCCAATGCACACCAAATAAAAATTAAAAAAAAACATCAGATTTGATTTCAATATGGTAATTTTAATTCAAATGCTTATGACATGCAGGGTCATCTTATACGCCGGAAAATATGGGGTGTGTGTGTGTGTGTGTGTAAAGTAGTGATAATTGTTGGCTAAACAAGTTAATTGCCAAAATATTTGAAGATTAGTCTGTCAGTAGCCAAGGTGTGACTTTTCTTTAATGGACTGAGGGAAGCTTTTATATAAGGCTGTGCAAGGCACTATAGAAAATAGGTGATCCTTTTAAGTCCTCTAGGTTAGAATTTGCTTATTCTGTTTTTTTTAGTTCTTGTAATCTGTCAACTTTGCTGCCCTGCTTAGCAGCTTAGCAGTATGGTCAATAAAATATATAGATCTGAGCTGTATTTTCACATCAACACAAGATAAAATATTGGTGACCTCCCTATTCTAGTCTGAAAGTTCCAGGGACCAAATATATGTAATGAGTGAACCCCTTGCTTCGTCAGTTATGTAAATACCTATATATGTGTGAAGATACCACCAGTCAGACCTAAGGACCCTAAACATGCATGAATTTCATGCACTGGGCCTCTAGTAAAATATATTTAGTTTCATCAGAAGAGAAAATTATATGAGTATATTACATTAAGAAAATATTTGAGGGAAATTGCAGTAACAAATTCCATGTAACCATGGTTTCAGCCTTCTCCCCTGCTCCCTGCATGCTCCTGCAGGCCATAATGTCACATAGTGTTTGTCTCTCCATTCAGCGTGCTGTGTTAACACCAGTAATTCCCCTAAAGCAGAGGGCCAGTGGAATGACCCACCTGGACTTGCATTGCCTCACCTGTACAGTGAGGGCCTGGGAGGCACTAAATGATTTCTGAGGCCCTAAGATGCCCAGCATGGTGGTCCAGGCCTGTCCTAGGGATGCTCTGGGCATTGCGAACCCGCCTTTGCCAGCACACTTCCTCTCAAATGTGGGTTCACTCTGAACACTCCTTGGTCCTTCCGAATTATCAAAGAGGATATTCTTCTACCCCAATCAAGAAGAAATTTTTCTTAGTTTCCTTCCTTTCTCTGAAGAAATTTGAGAAAATGAATACTTGCTTCCCTAATATACGACTAATAACATATAACAATAAATAGTAATAATGTTACTTATTATTATTAATTGTCTTCTGAATTTTCCTGGAAAGAATTCTTAATATTTTCTGTGTTGGAAATCGGTACAGACCATTGAGTGATGTAGCATATCATCCCAGCCCGTCATTGTTTTATTCTGCCATTTGGACTGTCTGCCATTTGTTTAGAAAAGCAAAAAAATTTTTGTGGAAAAAATGTATTCGTTTTTTATGAAATTCTATTCAAGATTTAATTTTTAGAGAAATGAGTCTGTTACATAATAATTGATAAGAATTCATTCTCATACCGTAGGTTTGTATGGAATCGCATTCTATAATTGTTAACATGCTTCATGGGAGGCGGACTCTTCCATTCTGATTTTCCCTGCATGGCCGTTGTGTTTTTTTAATTTTTTATTGATTTTTTTATAGAGAAGAAGGGAGAAGGATAGAGACTTGGAAACACTGATGAGAGAGAAACATCGACCAGTTGCCTCCTGCACACACCCTACTGGGGATGTGCCCGCAACCAAGAATCGAATGTGCTCTTGACCAGAATCGAACCTGGGACCTTTCATTCCGCAGGCCGATGCTCTGTCCATTGAGCCAAAACAGTTTTGTCTGGATGGCAGTCTTCGCATGCTGTTTTTTCTAAGTGATTTTTAAAGGTACAATAATGCAGAACATGTTTTAGTCATAGAACTGTGCTCTTTCACCTTTTGTCATAAAGGCTGTTCATTTATCATCGTAAATTCCTAAGGGAATCCTGTCCAAGTTTCATTTTGCCACTGAAAAATGAACCCAACATTCTTATGACTCCATTTATAAAGGAATCAGACTTTTCATTTACATTCATAACATTTCTCTTCTCAAATATTGAGAATTATGAGCAGCTTTAATTATACATTACACAGATTTGTTTTTCTAAAGCAGACCTTGAAAAGAGGCTCTTCAATAACTCTTCTGACCCTTACACATTAATTTTTTTCTGGCCTAATAGTGTTAGGTAAACTGTTTATAATTAATTTCACATCAATAAATCAAGTAGTCCCAGCCTGTGAAAGTCTAGAGTGAAAGCTGTTAGTTGTCTTGCTTCTCCTGCCAGGGCAAAGTTCCTAAAATGTATTAATAAATTCATAGGTTTTTGGAATCGGATCACTAAATTATGGGTTTTTTTTTTTAATTATTTTTTATTGATTTTTTTGCAGTATAATAGTAGTACATGTTTTCCTTTCCCCCTCCCCCTTATCCTCCCCCCAGCCTCCCCCACCCCCCAGCACATATCCCCAGCTTCCCCCCTCCCCGCCCCAGTGTCTTTCATTCATTGGTTATGTTCATATGCATGCATACAAGTCCTTCCGTTGATCTCCCCCCGCATCTGCCTCCCATCCACCCAAGCCTCCCCCTGTAGCTTGACAGCCTGTTCAAGGCCATCCTGCCTCTATATCAATCACTCTCCCCTGTTTCTTTTCTTCAAAAATATCTTGCCTCTGCATACTAGAAATAAATGTATAAGAACAAAAAGTGTTTCAGTCTCGGTTTCAATGTCCAACTTTTCTGAGTCCCAGTTTCAGTGTCAAATAATTCATTATGTGTATAAGTCAGCAATGGTATCCAGATGGTGGACATATCGTGTCAATGCATGATCCATCCTCTCTGGTTTGGTCCTGGGCTGCCTGCAGACATGCACAGCTACTGACTGCTAGTATGGCAAGGTGTCGTCAGTGTCCACCATCTCTGGACCATCCTCATGACTGGAACAGATCCATCAGTTCCTCACCATCGCAGGAACCCACATGGTCTTGGAGTTGTTCTCTGAAAACACACAAACACATTCTCGACCAAAAGTTAACAAAGGGATCCTCTATGCAAAATAGACTTGGGATTCTTTTTAATTTTTGCCTAAATGATTTTCCTTTGGCTTATTTTGACACCATGTGTGTTTTTTCATGGGTGTCCTGCTATTGTTTTTACAAATGGAATTTACTTTACTGGAGTAAGAATTTTCTAGATGTATTTTACTTACTCGATATTTTTTTTTTGTCCCTTTCATGATATTACCCCGCTGTCCCCTCCCCTTTTTTGATTAATGGGGACTTTTGGAAATTTTCTATTGCAATCTTGATAATTTTAAATTTTAATTTTTGCACACAAAGTGACTGCTTTAGGTTCTTTGGATGTTAGGCAGTTTTACAGAGAGATGAACTACTAATAGATTTTTCAGTTAATGTTTTAGGAAAAGCTTTTTGTCCAGTACACTATAATTTTCTTGAGTATTCTCGTATTTCACTTGGCCAATTTAAATTAATCTGAAAACTTGATTACTATTTTCCTGTCAATTTTAATACTCAAGCAGAAATCTTAGTTTACCCTGTGAATACTAGTGGAAAGGAATATTTGCAATTTTGAGTAGGTCCCGAGCATTCCTGGTAATAGACTGAATTTAGATATAGAGCAGCTATTGCTGGCCGAGTCTCTGTCTGCCGCCTGGGTCCCCGTATGAGTTGTGTGTGGGAGGCGAAGCAGCCGTGGGGGTAGGAGACCTCCCTTAGGAGGGTTGAGAATTCAAACCCCTGCAAGGTTTGTGGATGAGGGTCTGTGCCCCACCTCTGTTGACCTTTTAGTTCTCTCCTGTTGGCCCCTCTGCGACTGTGCCTGTCTTAGGTTGTTCCTTCCCTGAGGAATCTTACCCGTCTCTGGCTAACCAGCCATCCTCCGGGGCCAAACAGGGTGATGTGAGGTTCAGTTCTGTCTCCTTTGTAGTCTATGCCCCCCTGTGGCCTCCATGTCCAGTACCTGCCTTGGGGTCCCCTCGCCTGCTGGTGGGGTCCCGGTACTGATCACATATCTCGGGGGACCCAGGTTTCTTCTCCAGAGAGGGCCCAGCTCACACCATTGGTCGAGATACAGATCCATGGTGCCAGCTGCCCAAAGGCTTCAGCCACAGCTCGAACTGAAAACTCTGGCATCAGCTGTGTGTATTTGGATAGTAACAAGAAGGTCCCTCTTGGCAGAAAGGGCAAGAAGGGCCAATATAGAATGCTCGGATGCCTTCCCAGTGCCTTAATTCCTTCTGAAAGGGATTAATTTCTTTCCTATTCTTTTTTAAGTTGCTGCCCAACATTCAAAGAATTAGTTTGTAAGTTTATTTGGGATAATTGTATAATATGCTGTTGTCAAATATCCAATATTATAATGACATTGTAGAATAATATCATGTAAGGGTATTATGGTGTCATGGGAGGTTAAGCAGGGCCTAGCCTAAGGACTGGTCTCCATAGGATATGACAAGCTCTAGGCCATGTCAATTCAATGTCAGACTAGCTGCCATTTTTTTATAATTTTATATAAACTTTGTCAGGGATGTAAAAACACAAATCACTTACCTCAGTTCAAGAGTTCAAGTATATTGACTTTTCCACTTACTCTCACCACCTGCCACTTACCCTGAGGTTTGACATTCTGATGGACTTTTCTCAGTCTCTGGATCTATTCTTGTTCATCAGTCTATGTCATTGATTGTATTCCTCAAATGAGTGAGATCATGTGATATTTGTCTTTCTCTGCCTGGCTAATTTCACTTAGCATAATGCTCTCCAAATCCATCCATGTTGTTACAAATGGTAGGAGCTCCTTCTTTTTTTCCGCGGCGTAGTATTCCATTGTGTAAATGTACCATAGTTTTTTGATCCACTCATCTGCTGATGGGCACTTCGGCTGAAATTATGGGGTTTTGAAAGGGAGCTCTAGCAAACATCTGGTTCAGTGTGACACTTCCAGAGAGCACCGCCTTACAGAATGGCAGAGGATGTGGCCGTCTCTCTGGGCTAAAGTTCTCTGGGGAATGAAGAAGCCTCTTTTGATAATAAGTGTTAAGCAAGGATTGCTTAGAGCTGGTTATCTTGTGAAAATGCATCGGGGAATGATGTGGAAACCAGAAAATCAAACAACAGTATTTCTTTTTAAATCATCAGATGATTTTATTATCATATGAAATAATTAAGTTGATCTGAAACTCTTTTTTTTTTTTAGTAACAGCATTTCATGTTTAAAATACATAATTTGTGCACCCAAGTATCAGGATCTAATAAGCATGTATTTCCTTAAGAAAGAAAAGTTGGTATCTAGAATCCTAAGCACATGATACGAAGAATGGTTCGAGTTCCTTAAAAACTCATGTGAGACAGAAACCCTCCAAATAGTCAAGGTTTCTTACGTTTCCTCCACTTAGTCCCCCCGCCTTTTCTCGTTGATGATATTACAAGGGACCCACACACAGAAGGAAAGATTCTCTCTTCAAATTGTAGTCTCGGGGAACTTAGCCCAGTTGCTGGTGAGCCTGTGCTGGTGAGAAGAGGTAACTGGCTCATTCCCGCGGCCAAATGAGATGGCTCTGTGGTGCCTCCTGTGCACCACCCCAGCCTGCCCCAAGCCCACACGTGCCCTTCGGTCTCTTACCCACCGGGAGCGGAGGGATGAGGACTAACCCCTCACTCTACTGAACAGGCAGCCCGGGCGCAGGGCCTGAGGTGCGGGGTCACCAGCCTGCTCTCTCCACTAGCAGGACAGTATTTACAGCTGAGGATGACGTGGGTGGAGAGAAGAAATCACAGATGGTCGACATAAATGAACTTTCTAGATAAGAGAAACTTATTCCTTTAAATGTCAACACATTTAAATAATGTTCATCATTTTGGTGTAGAAATTTCTCTCAATAGTTGTTGTTCACTACTATATCCTAGGAACCTACGATCAACCATGGCACATGATTGTTGCTCAAATAAAATCTATTGCAAGAGTGAATGAAAGAACGAGGCAATGAATAATGTGTGTGTGTGAGAGAGAGAGAGAGAGAGAGAGAGAAATGCTAACAGGAGGCTATCATAAATATGGGTAGTTAAATAGGTTGTCATATTAAATAAGAAATAGAGTTTCAGTGGCTTAAATGGGTTGAAGTTCAGAGGTTTCAGAATTTTGTCCAGTGTGAAGGGGACTTTCCACAAACTCTGACTCTCCAAAGTACACAGGCTGCCCTAAGATAAACAGATGCCTGTGCAGCCTTGGACAGGAAGTGGGTTACCTCTTCTGAGGATGTTGTAAATATAAATCTCTGACTTGGGTGAAGAAATTCCACTTGCTGACCTCTGGGAGTTGGTATTCAGGCCACTTCATGGGCTTTTTTTTGTTTCCTTCCTAGTTGTCGGAGAACCTGCTAGATAAGCAGATGTGCTCGCCCCTGGGAGTAAAGATCTAGCCATTGCTTGGCATGTGTGGCCTCATTTCTCTGATGCCCACTCAACAAAGTGGGTACCTTTATCACGTGTTAAGACCATGGTGCTGAGACCAGTTCTGGCCCCTCTTCCATATTGGGTTCTGTTGCTGAGTTGATTTAAATCCTGTATTGAGTAAAACAAAAATTCTAGTTTTGGCTGTTCCTGCTAAGAGAACTTTAGATTTCTTTATTAGATCATGGCTTGATATGTCAGAATGAAGCCCTTTTTAAATAATTTGAGCAGAAACAGTTCATAACCTGTGTTATACTAAACATTTTTTTGTCTAATCAAAGTCCTAGATTCTTCTCCATATTATTATTACTCAGCTACTCTGGCGTAATAAAAAATATGATATTTTATGAATCATTTCCAAATCCTGATGAAATTTTAAGCCCTTTATTTCCGATTTTGTTGTTGTTGTTGTTAATCCCATTGATTTTTAGAGAGGAAGGGAGAATAGGAAGGAATGAGGGGGAGAGAGAGAGAGATAGAGACATCAATATGAGAGAGAGACATCAATATGAGAGAGACACATCAATTGATTGCCTCATGCACAGGTTCCGACCTGGGCAGGGGATCGAACCTGCAACCCAGGTGCATGCCCTTGACCAAAAAGTGAGCCTGTGACCCTTCCATGTGCAGGCTGACACTCTAACCCCTGAGCCACCCAGCCAGGGCTCCAGCTCATTTCTAATAAACTTTTCCACTGTATTTTATGCAACATTGGAGATCTGCTGCTAATAATAACCCATAGTAACTTTCCAGTTATGGGGAAAAAAACTTAAAAACCTTGCGATGTTGATTGTGTATTTGTACATGGAATGATCCGGTGGAGCTAAAACATTAGGAGGCTGTGTCCTGTTATTTTTAGAACTCTCTATCACTTCGCCCTTTTTGCAGGAGTGGTTCCTGGCTAACTTTCCCATGAGTTTTTAACCTTCTCGCTAGGCTCTGCTTATGTAACAGGAAACAGGCTGTCAGGAACAAATAGCGGCGTATCAGGAGCACACGTTCGCAGCAAATGATTTAGTTGGCTCTGCCCTTCGCTCTCTTCAAGTAGACCGGTCCAGGCTCTCCACCGTGACGCTTTTGGAGTGGCATTCCTAGATTAAAATTCTACAACGTCCATCTGGGACAGGCCGGCTCTTTGACCATGACCATGACTGGGTCCGGGCGACGGAGAAGATGAGCGTGCATTGAGGGCGAACTCTGCGGCGGTGTCATGTCCTGGGACTGCGGGTTTAAGTACATCTTTGCCTTTTCTCCGACTCTGAAGGCAGGGGTGATGTGCAAGCTCCAGGAGAGAGAGGACCTCGGGCGCATCGAGCTGGTCCAGAAGCTGGCGAGGGACAACTGTCAGTTTTTGCAGACGGACAGAAAAGAAACGGAAAAATCTGACCACGTAAGCCCTTTTTCTCTTGGGGGTGCAGGTTTGAAAGGGTGGAAAGGGTTTCTGCCTGGTTGTATGCTTTAAAGGAAAGAACTTTTTATTTGAAATTCCTTAAGGTTTGGCTTTTTTTGTTCCCCTCCCCCCCCCCCCCCCCCGAAAAAAAGCATCCTCCTTAGTAAAAACGACAGCTCCAGGCCAGTGGTGTATGACCCTGGGTTTATAAGAGAACGCTTCTCAAAAGTAAATCACGTAGAAATGTAAGAACTACATGTAAGCAGCTATGATCACATGTGTACGTATGGTCCTGATCGGATGGCTTTCAGGTTTGACTTTGGGAATGTCATCCCATCAGAAAGTTTGTGGAATATGGGTTTTGAAAGAACATGTACTTTTTATGATTAGGACAAGGGCGGTTCTAGTTACCAAACAAATGTATCCTAAGTCCCTAGAAATAGACAAGACGAGAAGAACCGACTTTAGATGCGCTCACCCAGCGGGACGGTCAGAAGGGAGTTTTCCCAGTGTCTTGTGAATGTTTGTGTGCCAACAAGAGTCGTATTGTTCGCACGCAGTGAAACTGGAGGAAGGGCCGCCGTGCCGGGCGCCCTGAAAGCCGTCATTCAGACCGAGCCCCCGCACCGAGACCACTGCCCACGGCCCGGGGACAATGGGCCGCTTTCTCCTGCTGCGCATGTTGTCTGTTGGCTCTCGCTGCTGTTTGTGAGCCCTCACTCTGGGTGCGCGCGAGCCAGGGCTGCTCATGAAGGGAACCTTCCTCGGAGCTTAGAAACATGGCTTTCTCTGCCTTTAGTTTTTCCTTGGAATTTTGTTCTCTGCCCTTTCCAAGGAGGGGAAAGCGCGTCATGCCTTTTCTGCGCCACGGCCGGCAGTGCCGGTGCCAGGCTTCCGCGGAGCAGGCTGGTGAGTGCGGTGACCACGCCTCCCGCCGTGTCCCTTCAGATTAGAGCGATTGGCCTTGCAAGGGACAGAACACCTCGCAGTGTCCTAGCCTCGTGGCTGAACTGTTTCAGGGGTAACTGACTTGACAAATGGACATCTCCGGAGCCTTCACTTTGCTGGGCACCACTGAAAAGTGTAGGGACTTGTTTACGTTGTTAAAAGAGTCCTTGAAGGTTGACAACATCAAAGGCGGACTCCTAACCCCTTCCAGTGTCCTTAGCATATTTGAATATCCAAGCCCATGGCTTAAATTTCTCAAAAACAGTATTCCTTTTGATAAATTTTAATTAAGAGAGCAACAGTTTTCGTATGCCATGTTTCATTGGTTTCATGATGCACATCTCCCACCTTTTAGCATCTCTGAAATCAGACTGAGTCTTAATGAATGATGACGTAAAAAGATGTTATAGTTTAGGTGTGGGCATTTTTCTTTCCAACTGGCCCTTAAAATGAGTCATATATTTTACAATGCGTTGCATATTCAGTGGAACAGCAATTATACGAGCATAAGGCAAGATCTTTTAAAATCAAACAAACAGTAGAGTACCATTTCACCAAGGTTAGAAGTCATCAGCCTTAAGCCACAAATAACTTTATGCTTATCTAAAAGGTACCTGTGTTGTGTATGACTTATATTTAGTTCAATTCAGAATACTAGAGTTAGAGCTATTGAGAACATAATGCCCTTCAAATATGTCATAATAGGAATATGAACTTGGTACCAATAACAGTAAAGATTTTTAACTTGAGAGAGAAATTTAGTGGTAGGAGGTTTGCAACTCTGCTTCTGTTATCTACTCTGTCATCTTCGAACTTTCATTTTAAGATTGTAAAATAGAATACGAAAGTGTGTTGGTTTTTTTACTTCCCACATGATGTCATAACAGGGATGCACTTACAGCTGAAGTGTTGGTGCTTCTGGGAGGAAAGATGGTGTCTAAATAAACACGGGAATTAAGGCCTTTTGTCTGGAGGCCTTTCCTATTGAAGCTGACAGGAAAGGTGAGGAGCTTTTCTCTTTGGTGGTGAATATAAAGGGAGGCATTCTGTGCTCTCCTTTCTGTAGGCTGACACCAGTTGAACTAGTCAGCTCTCAATGCTATTTTTCTTTATTTTTAAATGTTTTTATTTTTAACTTTTAAATCACAGTGGACATTCAAGACTTATTTTATATTAGACTCAGGTGTGAAACTAATATGCACACTTAGACAATCATATACCTGGCACCATACATAGTTATCACAATATTATTCACTATATTTCCTAAGCTGTACTTTATGCCCCATGACTGTTTTGTAACTTCCCATTTGTACTCCTTCATCTCTTCACCTTTTTCACCTTTTTCCCTCCCCTCTGGCAACCATCAGTCTGTTCTCTGTATCTCTGAGTCTGCTACTGTTTTTTTTTGTTTGTTTGTTTATAGTGTTCTTTAGATTCCACATATAAGTGAACTCATATAGTACTTGTCTTTCTCTGTCTGACTTATTTCATTTAGCATAATACCCTCCAGGTATTTACAACAGATTGGATGACCAATAGTTGTAAATGTAAATTTTCATTCTTTTTTTATGGCTAGGTAATATTCCATTATATACAGGTATCAGGTTGTCTTTATCCAATCATCTATTGATGGGCCCTTAGGTTGCTGCCATATTCAAGGCTGATATTCCTTGGGTGTTCCACCAAATGGATTATTGGATACTAGATGCTTATCCTTTTTTATAATAGTTTATTAGTAATAAAAACCCACCTGGTAGGTTATATTACTCTTTTATGTCTTCAGCATCCAGTATATCAGGCCCTGTCCTTGCACGTTGAGTTCACAGTGTCCATGTGGTGGGTGCAGCATTTTTATTTTTCCTGCCCTTGTTTTCTTTTCAATCGCCGTCATCTGCACTTACTCATGAAAACGCAGCTATAACGCACAGCGCGTACAGAGGAAACTTCAGTTTACTTAATGTAAACCCAGCTCTGCAGTTTCCTCCTGTTATAACAATAGCAAAGCCTGAAATGACATACCGATTTCCTTTCTGTATGTTTATAAAATGCTTCATCTACCTCATCTACTCTTCCCGGGCCATAGCCAGTTCAGGAGATAGCCATAAAATTCGAGTTAGAATTCGAGTTGCCTATCGAGTCATTCTTTTTACTAAACTGCATTGCTTCCCCCGTTCTGGAATGCCACATCCCTTTTTATACCTACGTGCCGACATGAGAAAGCTTCTTTAAAGTGGCACTGTATAGAGAAAGACGTGAACTTGGTAGACAAAGCTTTGGTTGCTGGTAGGTCTGGTTGCAAATTGAAGAGGCACAGAGCTTCCTGAGGAGACATTTCTAATTTTTACCATGATGATCACAAATGTACGCCATTAGAGGAAAGCTTCACTCTGAGCTTTTGCCAAGGTGTTTCTGATGTGAAAAAAAAAGTGCAATGTATAATTATCACAAGTTTCTCAGGAAGCACCTGTTTTTCCTCTTTTCTATGAATTAGCTGTAGGCAAAATTACCCCACACTTATTCCTAAGTGTTGAAAATTATGAGGACTTTGAGAAGGGGCCAGGAAATGACTATTTCTTCTAAATATTATGAGAGTGCGATTAACATTTGGTCATTAATTATTTAAATAAACCACTTCTTATATAGGCATTCTATTTCCTCATCTTAATTATATCTTGATTATATCGATAGAGGAGGGGGGGGCATGTGTTACCAAATAGGAACTTTTGACCTTGACCTGGATGACTGAAGATCACTGAAGGGCAGCATAGGGAAGAGTGTTTTAGGCCGAGGGACCAGCAGGAAGACACATGAGTTGAACACTGGGTGATTCATGGGGAAAGAAGGCAGTGGGATGGAGGAGAGGTTAGGATTCAATTATGAAAGACCCAGCAAGCCAGCCTCAGGAGTTGAGACTTGCTTTTCTGGCAAAAGAAAGCCATCAGAGATGGGAAGTCGCATAATTAGATGTGGTTTTCCATAAGATCGCGCATTTCTTTAGAGGAAAAATTGAGTGAGGGAGAGGGAAGTTTTGGAGGGGACCCTTAGAAAGCTATTGTAGTGAGTCAAGTTGAAAGATGTAAGCCTACCCCAGGGAGAGAACTATGAGAAATAAGATGTAGGCGGTGCGATTGGCAGAATCTGATGACTGGTAAGGAATGTGTGTATGAGTGTGTGTTATTTTATAGTCAGCATCTTTTGAATTTGCATGA
Organism: Antrozous pallidus; assembly: GCA_027563665.1. Taxonomy (NCBI): domain Eukaryota; kingdom Metazoa; phylum Chordata; class Mammalia; order Chiroptera; family Vespertilionidae; genus Antrozous; species Antrozous pallidus. The sequence continues at coordinate 73,046,088 of CM050521.1, read as the reverse complement.
AGGGTTTTTGATACCATGGTAGACACTAGAGTGTTCTGCTCATTGCCAGAATGGTTGGTCTCCTTCCCTGGAAAGATGCATGAGACATACACCTTGCTTTGTTTTCTTGCAGCATGTCTCCTAAGGCACGGAATATTTATCTCACTGACAAATTGTTCCATGGCGTTCAGGCTAACAGTGTGGGCCTACATAAACTTCCCTCTGAGACCAGACACCTTGACACAACCTTAGCCGACAAGAATCCCTGGAAGCCCCAGCATAAACTGGGTTATTTGGCCAAGGGTTGGCATTTGCTGCAATGATGTGTCTTCAGGATTCACCATGCTTTAGGGGCGCTCTCCTGACTCACAGGGTCTGAGCCAGCGTTGCTCTATTTCAGTCTGACAGGTTAGGCAGCTAAGGCGCCTGCATGAGTACGCAGAGCGGGGCTGAGGGTGAACTCAGACTGATGGCCTCAGCATCGCCTGTGGCGGGAGGACTGAGAGGAGGACGGAAGCTAAGAGGATTGGAATCATGATAGTTCTGGGGATGAGGGCCAATCTGGAGAACAGTCCTGCAGGAGAGACAGAACAATAACTTCCTGAAAAGGTGGGGGGGGGGAGGTGTGAGAAGGACCAAAGGAAGAGGAATGCAAAGGGGCTTACTTCATTGGAGTCCTAACTCAGATTTAAGAAGCTTATATACTGTTCGCTTTTTTTTTTTTGCAAGTAAGATTTTTATTTTATTTTTCACTGTGTTTGGATATTTTATTTTATTTTTCCATTTTTTATTAAGGTATTACATGTGTACCCATCTTCCTACTGTTAGTGTTTTGTCAGTGAAGTAGCTGTATTTAAAGTACACATTTAGCTATGGGTTTGTTCTTCTGGAATACAACTGCACTATTTCCCAGTCAACTGAAACAGCTTTTCCTGAGATTAGTGTATGCTGTGTAGTGTATTACCGAACTGGGACAGCAGAGATACCAACAGTATTTCCTGAACCGAGTTCCTGATTTCCAAGTTTCAGAAAGGAGGGTCCATATAATGTACGTGACAGCCATGCTGGTGACGCTTTCCCTAGGGAGTGTCCCCCCCACCTGCGCCCTCCCCCCCCTCTCCGCTTTCTTCAATTCCTTTGTTAAGTCTGGGGACCCACCCTGCTTCCTTCCCCTTTTCCCATTCACTTGTGAAACAGGGTGGGAAGGGAGTTTTCAGGTTCTGAAACTGAATCTTGGCACGGCGGCTGCCAGGGCAGGGTTCCTCTCCCTCGACCCTGACCGGGCTTCCTTTCCCTGTTTCCTGCAGCCTCATCCTGGAATTCTGCCTGCGCCAAGGGGTCCTCGGGCAAGGATCACTGGGCCAGAAGTGGCTGGGAGTAATGTGGCTGCTGTCACTCTGATTTCACATGTTAAACGTTGGTCTCTGCCTCTTTCCAGCTTTCATCTCATCTGTGACTTTGTTTAATAAAAAGCCTAAATATAAGCGGAAAGCCCTCTTTTTACTGTGTGAAATACTAAAAGGCAAAGTGGTATTAAAGTTCCATTATCCATCTAGGCAAGTAAAGTTAAAAGCAATCTTGGCCTTATTTGAAGTTGACCAATAATTTCATTTAACCAAGACACTACTTAAAGACAAGGAGAATTTTGTGACATTGCTGGTTGGTGTGGAACACCCGAATTCCTGTGTAATAGGCAATTCCTAATACATTAAATTGCCCTCCTATGGAGAAACCATGTTATTTTCCTTAATAACAAAACCCTGACTTTGTGTCGGTTGGGGACGAAAGCACCTCTTCAGAGGAAATAGCTTCCTCGCATGAATAACTTTAGTTCCTTTTAACCAGAATTAATTTGGTCACCAGAGTAACACAAAAGTGGTCGAAGACGGTTCTTGCCTCCAGGAAGTTTACCATCTAGCTGGCTCGTGAGAAAAACCTTTCAAGACAGCATTCAGTGAAGTGTTTTAAATAAGTCCACAGGCATCCAGAGTGGGGAATGCCTCCTATAAACAAATTTCACAGTTGCTTCAGTCATGCTCTCCAAACTCAGGACTTACAAGTTCAGTCTGCTTCGTGTACTCTTTAATTAGAGAGAGAGGGGGAGAGAGAGAGGGAGAGAGAGAGAGATCTCCCAGAAAAGTGGCAGCCGGCAGCCAGCGAGAGCCAGTGATGTGCTGGGGGCTGGAGCCATCTGCTCACTAGCTGTATTGTTAGGTTCTCCCAAGAAGCCCATTGCCTGTCCTGACAGTTTAAAAAATTTCGTTTCAGCATTTTTAAAGATGGGGGAATTGGTCATTATGTGTTTTTTTGTTTATTTTTCTGAAAACATTCAAGTTTATTTGAAAAGGCCCAATTAAGAAAATTGATACTGGCTCAGTTAGATTGATTTATCGAACCCATGTTCTTCAAGGATCTTGTGTTCTCTATGGTACAGATGCTGCTCCCTGAGTTTAATACGTTCTCTGTGATTAAAGTAGCCATATCATCTCTAGTATGTTAGAGAAATCATTAAAGTGAAATATTGAAAAATAGGTTATTTTTCTTTGGCTTTTGCCCTCCTCATTGGTATATCTCATTCTAGACCCCTGGCAACTATATAGTCTTGCCTACCCTTATCAAGACTTGATCTGAATTAATATAACAATTTTATTGCCTTATAGATTGTTGTCTGATCAGATAACATTAGAAATCCTTGCAGGTACAGTTTCACTTGGATTTATTTATTATTTTTAAATACATTTTTATTGATTTTCCACTGAGAGGAAGGGAGAGGGACAGAAAGTCAGAAACATTGATAAGAGAGAAACATCGATCAGCTACCTCCTGCACACCCCCTACTGGGGATGTGCCCGCAGCCTAGGCACACACCCTTGACCAGAATTGAATCTGGGACCCCCAGTCTGCAGGCTGACACTCTATCCACTGAGCTAAACCAGTTTCCACTCACTTGGGTTTATATTGAACGCTTTAAGACTAACATGAAGAGAAAAGATGAACAATCCTTCACGGACAGACAGTTCTTCATGGCAGTGTGTACCACTGAGGCTTGGAGACATAGTGTCAAGAGATATCAAAGAGTAGAGAGACACAGGTACCAAATTATGACGTGCCTTGGGTCCCGGGGCTGCCCTCATACATCACTGCCCTCAGGGAGCTAACGCTCAGCAGGAAACTCGGGCGGAATTCAGTTACCTGCAGGGTGTTCCACAGGGCGCCATGGAAGCTTGTCCCGTGATGAAGAGACAGAACTGGAGGGGTCAGAAGAGTCACCAGGAGGAGTGGGGAGGATGGGCATTCAGGACGGAGGAAGGAACTTGATGAGCTGAAGAGTCTAATGGGGATGCTGCCGCTCCAGAGGCAGAACCAAGAACCTGGAGCACAGGGGGTGGGGGCACAAGGGAGGAGGGGGCCCATGAAGGAGGCACAGGGGCCCGAGGATACAGGGCTGAGATCTAAGAGCACATGCAGCCCTTGTAAGGAATTCAGTAGACGAGAGAAAGACGACCAGATTCGAATTTCTGAGATCCCTCTGGGGCAACGTGGGAACAGGTTTGCAGAAGAATGGGTCTCGCTCTCTGCTCTCAGAGCTCGCTCTCTCTGCCTCTCCTTTCTTCCAAGTCTCTCTATTGGTCCTACCAGGCAGTCACTGGCATAAACACGAAGGCTTTTCTGTGAGGAGCTCAAGTCCAGGGACGTGAGCTAAAGTCCCTATGAAGACAGAATGTCCAATTATAGCTCAAGTCTAGCTCATTAGCTTTATCCTAAAATATGCCACCACATCATCGCTTTCTTTAAAAAGTCAACTTTGAGTCAGTCCTGTTTTTTTAGAAATGAAGTTTGAGCTTGCATGCAAGATGAGCACTTGTTCACAAACACCATGCAGGCATATATATTCACTTTAAATATTCTCACTCACCCTGTATGGAGTTTGCTCCGGATTGATTCAGCCAAAGTCTGGTGATTTCTGAGTGATTCGAATACTTCAATTGGTAAAGATGAAGAAAAGGAATTTATAAAAGATTTCCATATGGGATGCAAAGAACCATTTTTTCCTTTTGAAATGAGAAGTGGGTGTAAAGGAAAAATTCCATCTGGCATACAGCAGCCCTAAATGTTGTTTTAAAATAGCAAAAATAGAAGATCGCTGAAAATATCATAACAGACTGTGGGCAAGTGTGCAGTACATATTTCTCTAATAAGTCATATGAAATACCCATATTTTACTTAAAACATGACCATGTTCTTATTTGTCATTACATGACAATTTGTCTTTAATTTTTAAAAAATGGACCATTCCACTACCGAAGGAAAAAGAACTTGTTTTAATCTGTCGAAGTCAAAGTTATAGCAGTTAGGTTTACCTGGAATGAGGTTTTTTTTTCCATTTTTTTTATTTTCCAACATTTTCCTCCTATAATAAAAAAAGGAGAAATAAGATATGGCATGCATGTCCCTTAATTGTACATTTGTACATAATTAAGTGAACAAGGCTCAACAACTTTAATAAACATTTGTAAGTGTTCTCTTTGTTCGGGCTCCAGGAATGGCTGGGCATGATTGGGGCAAGCTGAGTCAGAATCAGGGATTAGGGGCTGCTTCAGATCCAAGAAACACAGGGAGGGAGAGAAGAATGGTGATAATAAGGTAATTACGATGGCAGGAAGTGGCTTGGGGGTAGGGATTTGTATGGAGGCTCATGAAAATGTAATGAATCATAAGCACATAGCTGGTGACACAAAGCAAAGGTGAGGGTGGGGTGGGATTTGTCAAGGTAAAATTTTGGCCCTTTGCAATCAAAGAGGGGAGAGAGTGTATACTTCATACAGATGGTTCTTTAGACTTTCCATGGTCTTTGCTTGGCTAGGATTTACAGAGGTAAAACAAGCTCTATATTGATACTCTTGTGAATAAAGATTGCTCATGATCTGCAAAGGGTGCAATGCAAAATAAAATCCCAAACTCAATTTTATGGTTGACATAAAATGCTGTCACTTTCTCCCTGCTATTACAGGTCGGGGGACTGTGATGATGTGTTGTTCTTCGCAATCATTCTGAGCACCATAGAGCTTTCCTCTGAGTGTCACGGGCATTGGGAAGGACTTTTAGGTGTCATGGGCCTTGATTGTTTGGGTACGAAATCATTTCATTCAAAAACTGGCACCTGCTCTATAGGATTATAGAGTTTCCTCTTGAATGGGGAGTAAATACTATACAACCCATTAATTCTGTTGGAAGTTTGTTAAACACAGGAAAACATTTAAAAATATTTCCATTGATAATAGTCTGTCAGTGAAATAGATACTCTTTAGCCTCTGTCATCAGAAGCAAAAAAAGAAAAAAAATCTAGAATAAAAATAGCACGTTTGTTAGAGAAAGTTGTCCTATAATCTTGGTGCTCTTACCTCTCTGTGTCCCTGAAGGTGTACTTTGTGGGGCCCTAATGCCCCATCAAAATGACCCTGGTCCCAATGAAACGTTCTGTCAAACTGCTTCTCCCCTACATATCAGCAATTACTCCATCAGGATATTAGCACAGCATCTCCTGAAAGCAGGCACAAACAATTTTGTCAGCAAAAAATAAATGAGATCATTCAGCACTTCCTATTAAACACCCATAGGGAAGCACGGACCTCAAAATTATCTCCGTATTAAAACAATACTCAGATATGATTCTAAAAACAGGGGAATCGAGAGGGTAGTTGAAGCCATGGAGCTAAAACTGTCTCCTCTCCTCTAGAATTTGTATGGCCCAAATTTTAAAAGATGGGAGTAGAACGACAGAAGGTAAAATGGCAGAGACAGCGCACACGTGATGCAGGTGGTACAGATTCATACCTGCAAGTTTGAGACGAAGGGATAAGCCAACCGGGTGATCAAGGGAAGATTTCTACCTGGGATAAGGCAGGATTCTGACTAACCCTTAAAACCCAAGAGGGAACCTTGGTGTAAAGCAGAGAGCCAACTCTATTCAGATGGTCTGAAGGAATACAGTTGACTGCCAGATGCTTGTGGCCAGAAGTATTCGTGACTTCTGACCTGTTAAGTGCCATTTCCATTGTCATTTGGCAATCAAATCTGACCTTTATCTCAGTTTTCAGTCGATCCCATTTCCGTCCCAAGTCAGTAAATTCCTGCCCTTGGGTATTACGCATAATCTTGGCATAGCGGGGAGATCTGCACAGACCTGAGGAAAGTCCGCCACACCCTGGAAAAATCCTTATTAATTAAGCTCAGAGTGGCCCTAGGTCTAGTCAACATCTGCAGCTGCTTATTCCCCTTTGCCCGCCCTCGGAAGTTTGCCAGTTTTGCCACTTAGCTCTGACTTCTACTTTTCTGCTCCACACGTGGCTACTCCAGAACCTTTAGGGAAGGATGTCTGAGGGTGTTCTGATGGTTCCCTTTGGGCCCAAACCTAAGTTTTGAGACTGCTTCAATCGAGAACAGAAAAGCCAGGAATGGATGACATTAACCCATGAGTGACACTGGATGGCAGGCTGCAGACCTCCCAGTCTGGGGACCCTAGGAGGAAGAGTTAGGTAGCACAGGCCTATGGACCCCCCCCCCCCCCCCATAATGAATTGAATGTGCCTTTAGCTGAGCACGGGGATTCCAGTCACTTACATAACTTCACTGGGGTCTTCAGACAGAGGCCAGCATCCCTCATCACACCACCAGAGACTTCGTTTCTCTACTGTCGACAGCTTATCTCAGATTCCCGTGCTCAGCCTCAGGGAGATCATTAGAGGGGATCACACTAGGTGAAGAGGGGATTCAGCCAAATAGCTATTTAGCTTGTTCCTGCCAGACGTGCCGTTCAGCCACAACACATGAAGCTGAGAGCCTAAGTAATTTTCAACCTCAGGAGGATTTTCTCCTTTTCACATACAGAGCACATTTTTAAAAGATATGGCTAAGATTAATTTATTCTTGCCTCTCTGCATTGGGAAAAGCATTTGTTGAGCACCTGTGAACCAGACATCACAGACATGGGACAGAGAGGGAAGTGAACGAGATCTGACTTGAGGCCCAAAGGGTGAGAAAACAAAGGCAGGGAAGAGAAAGAGCAGTGAACAGAGAGAAAAGAACTTTAAAACAATAAGAACTACAAAGAAGAAAAGCAAAGTGTAGTGATAACTAACCACATTCCCCCCTCCCTTTCCCAGTATGTATACCATGAGGCTTTCCTTATGTTTCCATAACATACGTTACCTAACCATCTCTCCATTTGGGGGGTTCTAACATATTTTCAAAATGTTGCTGTTATAAATGATCTAACATGCACATCTCTACAAAAAAAATCTTCACCTGATTTGCATTTCTTAAGAATACATTCCTAGCTAAGTCATTACTACCTACCCATAAGTATGAACCGTGTTATCTCCTTTATGTTTTTGTTTAACTCCTTTTCATAAAGCGTGTTCCAGTTTTCACTTACTTCAGCAATACATGAATGTACTTGCTTTGTAATGCCCTTCACCCCCATGGAGGATTATGATTCTTAGAAGGAGAAACTAAATATTTTTGTCAGGATAATGGGGTAAGGAGATACTGTTTTGTTCAAATTTATATTGCTTTTCTAGAGAGATTGAATATTTATAATTCATAATAATCCACTTACCTTAAATAATCTACCTCCTTTGCCTATTTTTCCATTGGGATTTTTCTCACTGATTTGAATAAGTTCTTTAAATATAAGGATATAAATCTTTGTCATATTTGTTGCATGAAGTTTTCCCCACTCTCTTTTTTTAAAAAAATATATTTTATTGATTTATTATAGAAAGGAAGGGAGAGGGATAGAAAGCTAGAAACATCAATGAGAGAGAAACATCGATCAGCTGCCTCCTGCACACCCGCACCAGGGATGTGCCCGCAACCAAGATACATGCCCTTGACCGGAATCGAAACTGGGACCTTTCAGTCCTCGGCTGACACTGTAACCACTGAGCCGAACCGGTTTCAGCCCCACTCTTGTTTCTTATCTATTTACTTATTTTTATACATATGAGAAAAAAACTGTTGATTCATGTTTTTAATTTAAGATTGCTTTTAAAATTAAAAAGCCCTTCCCAAACTTTTGGCCAAATACTTAATTTTAGTTATTTTCTCCAATTTCTTCTAGAGTTGCACTTTTCACTCAGGTCTTCAGTGTTGCTGGCATTTGTTTCTGTAACATGAAAGTAAGATTTCTTGATTAGCTATCACATGCAAAAAAAGTTTTCCTCATTTAATTTACTATTTTGCTACCCACATTGAAAACTCCATTTTATTCTGGAGGAATTGAAACTCTGTTGACAAACTTCCTCCAAAGTAAATAGGTTGACTACAAATTTCTTGAGTCACATTACATCTCTGAGCTTTAGTGTCCTCATTTCTAAATTAAAGGTGAAAGATGTAAGGTTCCTTCTAGCTCTAACATTCCTTTCTTAAACGGAAGACACGCATCTCCTCAAGGTCAGCAGCATCCACACTTGTGGGTATTGTACAGTTTGGGGAAAACCGTCACCACAGTAAGTGGATGCCAATTGATTATTCAGGAGGCTTTGAGTTTTTCCTCTGGTTTAATATGCCTGTCAACGCCAGGAGTCATCCTGTTCTTTTATGTTCTAAAAATACTCCTGGATGTAACTTCTGAAAATCTACTCTCTCTGAAATGCTGCTGATACGGGACAGATGGCTGAGCTACCATATCCCGCTAGAAGGGTCTCTGCTATCAGGATATGAAAGCCATGTTTCAAGTCAAGTCATTAAATATTTGGAATTGTTTTTCTGAGTTCAGAATGTCCTGATGGGGCCTGAGATACGGAACTCCTGAATAAGGACAAACTAAAAAAGTACTTGATTGTACTGCCTTGAACTCTTCGAAATGGCAGGGAAGTGGCCTACTTGTTTATACTGGCTCAACTCATTAATTCCTAGCTACAGCCGAGCTCCAAACCACTGCTTCTACAAAATGCAAATTTTTATCTCTCCCATGTCTCTCTCATAAAGAATCTGCTCTCTGAAGGCAATCCCATGTTTCACTTGAACTTTCATCCCCTGCGTCTAGCACGGGTTTTTCAGTTACTGTTTGTGGGCCTGAATTGGGCAGAGAAGGCAATTGTGGGTGATTTAAAATCTTTCCCCAAGCTCAAGCCCTCAGACCAAATCTCTCCAAATCCAAGTTGTACCAGCTCCAGGATTCCAGTTCGTTGGAGATCAAGTTTTAAATGAAATGGTGTGTACCTTGGAAAATTAACCTGGAAATGACAAAGCAGAAAAAACTGGGAGGTCCATACAATGGTCTGTTTGTAACTATGGACGAGCCTTTGCCAGATTTCATACGTTCTGAAGAGTAGACACAAACTTTCAAACGTCAGTGAGTCCATTTATGAAGCAAGGATCTTCTTACCTGGGCAGGTTTCCTCCTCTCTGTCACCCAGGGGCAAATCAGTATTCACAAAACGAGAATTCTTTTGGGTCCATCCCTTAAATACTTCCCTTTCTTTTCAGTTCATTCTTCTTTCCCCTCATACCGTCCCCACCCCAGAAAAAGAGGGAGAATGACCTATGTGCGACCAAATTTAGCTTGCCTTCTTCTCACCTCCTCTCTCCCTTTTCATTTTCTAATTTTGTTTGTTTGCCTCTAAAATAGTTTTAGCAGTATTTCGTTGCATTTTCAAATTCTCTTAACCTGTTTTAATACCAACTTTCCATGGCTGTGCAATGAACTGAGAGTGGCCAGATCTTACCTTTCTCCCAATTTGTTGCAAACTGTGGAATGAGGATTCTGAGATGGTGACTGCAGAGACGAAAGGTGTCCCTCTCTGAAAACACCAAGGAACGTACAAACATGAAAAAGTAAGAGCGTTTACTCAAAATGCTTTCTATCCCAGCTCCCCTGCCGTGTGATCTAGCAGTTGCTGTGGTAACTAGGAATTTCTTATTCCATAACTTACACAAGTACAGAGGCTGCCCTTTTTATTAATGCTTTTTTGCCCTCTCTGAAGTTACACACATGCGCATGTGTACACACAGACACACAAGCATATTTGCATGCAGACACACACAAGTAAACAGAAGGGATTGAGAGAGTTGTAGAGTTCCTGGACTTGAAGCCTTTGCATTTTCTAAGCACATTACTTTATGCTATCTTTGCATTTTATTTTAATACTAAGGGCCCAGTGCATGAATCGTACACTTTGAAAGGAACTGTGGGCTGCAAGGCTGCAGTGGGCACAGGGACGGATCTCAGCTTATTCTCCATGCCCTTGCCCGGCCCCTCCCACAGCGGCCCCGGGTCCCCTATCTGCCCGCAGCCCCGCTCCCACCACCACTGCTCCCACATGCTGACGATGCTGCCCCTGCCCTTACCCACTGATGGCATGGAGTGATTGGGGCAGTGCCAGCAGTGATATGAGCAGGGCTGGCGCTGTCAGTGGGTGAGAACAGCTGTTCCGATTACCCCTCAGGAGGAGTGGGAGGTGGAGAAACCCCTAGGGGCGATCAGAGCCTGCAGCCGCTGCTCACACCAGCTGACTGTGCCAAGCAATCAGGGCCAGCACTGGGCCCTGGCAGCCGGGTATGAGTGGCAGCTCCGGTACCAGCAGCAGGTGCAAGTGTTGGGAGCAAAGAATTTTCAGTAATCACCAGAGGCTCACTCCGATGACAGTGACTGGAGCCCGCTTCGGTCTGGCGCCCCCGCTCACCTTCACCATCCCGCCACAGCTGAGGTCTACATGTTCCACACTCTGCCTGCTGCCCACGCTTACAATGTTCTGCACACGCCCCCTGGTGGTCAGTGCACATCATAGCGATAGGTTGTTTGGTTATTTCACGGTTAGGTTGATTTGCATATTAGCCTTTTATATGGGATTTTTCCAGCTGTATTGAGGTATGATTGACAAATCAAAATCATATCTATTTAAGGCACACGATGTGATATTTTGATAAACCTATGCATTGTACCACGATTGCCACAATCAAGCTAATTGACATATCTATACCTCCCACAGTTACCATTAGAGAGAGACAGAGACTCTAGAGAGCTACTCTCTTAGCAAATTTCAAGTATTCAGTGCTTTTTAAATGTGAAGAGTGCTTCTTTTAGATCTGTTCAGAGTTAATGAACAAAATAAACCAACCAACAAAATAGAACCAGAGGCGTGGATACATGGAACAGACTGACAGAGGGGAAGGGGCGGGGGTAGACTAGATGAAGAAGGTGAAGAGATTAGCCAGCATATATGAATACTCCATGGACACCAACATCAGTGTGGGGATGGCCAAGGCAGGGGGAGGCGGGTGCATGCAGGGACTGGGGAGAGGTGGGCAAAGGGGGGATATGGGGGACATCTGTAATTTTAAAAAAACAGTATTAATTACATACAAATAAAAAAGTTAGCTTTTTCCAGTAATTTCATTTTGTGAATTAGGTCTTAACCAAGGGGCATTTCCTAACACAGCTGAGTTTTCAGTGAGAGGAATTTGGGAGGGGAAACCTGAGTCATAGGGATCCATGAGGGCTGGCTCTCCAGGCTGCTCTGAAACCCTCACTGTCCTGTTAAAGGTTCTGTAAAGCTGCTCCCTGGAATTATTCAAACCCGGCTGACAAGTGCATCCGCTACAAGAGTATAGAGACCTGGAGTCATTGAGCACTGGTTTTAACCCCACCTTGGGCTGCTTGAGAGAGTATCAGTTTGACATTTTCCCTTTAAGATGACTTTCCATGTATGTTACACATACGTGTTCGCGAGCAGATTTGAGAATTCTCAGAAACTAAAAGGTATTTCTGTGTAACATTTATAGTGTCATTTCTACAAAATCTAGGAAGCAAGACTCCAGATTTATTTCTTTTTTAAACCTCAGCTACCTTATGAATTGTATTTTGAGGATCACCAATAGCACGAGGTGGAAATAAGTGCTGTTCCAGCACTGAGTCATCCACATTTTTGCAAATCCCAGTGCGACATAGCCTGTTGCAGGCAGAACTCACAGGCAGCTGGCACAAATGCCGTGAACTGATGGGATTATCTGCACGGGAGCAGTGGGCATCCTTTATTTTTTTATTTTTTATTTTTTAAATTTATTTTTATTTATTTATTTATTTATTTAATTTTAATCTTTATTGTTCAGTTTATTAATTAAATTGTTCCCTTTTTTTTTTCACCCTATAGTTCCCCTCCACCTGGTACCCATCCCACCCTCCACCCTCACCTCCCTCCACTGTCCTCTCCCATAGTTGCATGATTTTTGTCCAGTCTCTTGATGCACTTCCCACACCCCCTTTCTCCTCAAGAGTTGTCAGTCCATTCCTTCTCTATGTCCGAGATTCTGTTACATTCACCAGTTTATCCTGTTCATCAGCTTATTAATTCACTTGATTTTTAGATTCATTTGTTGACAGATGTGTATTTGTTGTTCCTAATTTACACTTTTATCTTTTTCTTCTTCCTCTTCTTAAAGAATATCTTTCAGCATTTCATATAATATTGGTTTGGTGATGATAAACTCCTTTAGCTTTTTCTTGTCTGCGAAGCACTTTATCTGACCTTCAATTCTCCATGATAGCTTTGCTGGATAGAGTAATCTTGGTTGTAGATTCTTGCTGTTCATCACTTTGAATATTTCTTGCCACTCCCCTCTGGCCTGCATCGTTTCTGTTGAGAAATCAGCTGACAATCGTATGGGTGCTCCCTTATAGGTAACCATCTGTTTTTCTCTTGCTGCTTTTAATATTCTGTCTTTATCTTTTGCTCTTGGCATTTTAATTATGATGTGCCTTGGTGTGGTCCTCTTAGGGTTCCTATATATTGGGGTTCGGTGTGTTTCTTGGACTCCTAAGTCAATTTCTTTCACCAGGTGTGGGAAGTTTTCAGTCACTATTTCTTTGAATAGGTTTTCATTGTCTTGCTCTCTCTCTTTTTCTGGGACCCCTATAATTTGGATGTTGTTATGCTTGAGGTTGTCCCAGAGGCCCCTTACACTATCTTGAATTTTTTGGATTCTTTTGGTTTCTTGCTTTTTCAGCTGAGTGGATTTTACCTCTTTGTATTTCAAATCTTGAACTTGGTTCTTGGGGTGCTCCAGAGCACTTTTAGGTCTTTGTATAATATTTTTTATTTCAGTCAGTGTATGCTTAATTTCTGGTTGGTCCTTTTTCATATCCTTGAGAGTCTCCTTTATATCTTTGAGGGTCTCCTTCAATTCCTTGTAGGACTCATTCATTTCCTTTGCAGTCTTGCTTATTTCCTTATAGGCCTCGACCTTTTGTTGGAGCCTCTTGAAAAACCCTATAACTGTGGTTTTGAATTCCATGTCCAGTCATTTTTTTCCCTCCATTTCTTTCACATCTGATTTCTTTCCATGTCTCTGCATGGTGGCTGCTTCCCTGAGTTGGTCAATTAGCTTTGTGTGGTAGAAGTCCTACAAGGGACAGTGGCTCACCCTCCCCAGTTGCCTGAGGTGGATATGGGCTGCACAGTCTTGCTGAAGTTAAGCTCAGGTTAATCGTTGTTAGCACTTGGAGGGGTTGACCTCCAGGCCAGTTGTCTGTGAAGTTCAGCTGTGCTCAGGTTGGATGGGCGGAGTCTCCGGGCCAAGCAGACAGTGTTAGCTCCGCCCTATGCAGCCCCAGTGACTCTGTGCCAGGGGCAATGGCCGCCAGCACCTCTGAGAGAGAGCCACTGCCAAGCTCCGCCGGCTGCCGGGGAATTCAGACTCTCCCCAAATGAGTCTGCACACCCAACGTCTCACCCAGGGTCGTAAAACAAAGCAGTCTGACAGTTTTCCGAATGAGAGATAAGTCGCGGTGCACTCTCTACGTGGTCACACAGCCGAGCTATTCGCGAGCAAGCTGCCTTCTCCACAAGCCGGGAGACCCGGCAGCACCCGAGCTTCGGCGTGCCCTCCCACTGTCCCAGTTTTCACCCCGTATGATAGTGGGTTCCCTGGACTTCGCCCAGAGCTGGAGAATCAGTCCAGTGGGACATCTTTGTCTCCCCGTTCGAGAAAACTGGCCAGTTTTCAGCCGCCCGCCCTCTCCGCTGGCGCGCGCTCCAAACCTCTCTCCACGCGAATCTTTCAACGCTGTCCGCCGCCGCTCCTCCAAGTCACAGTGTCTTATTTTCACTTTTATTTGTGGAATTTTCACTCGGCAAGCTTTCTGGTGATTCTGGAAGGTGTTTGTTCTTTCGTTAAGTTGTAGTATTAAAATTGCTGAGTATGAAGGCAAGATAGGTGTTTTACCTCTGCCGCCATCTTGGTTCTCCAGTCGGCATCCTTTAGCATCAGCAAGTCTGAAGCATTCACAGGACAAACCACCAGCACCAACAGACAAGGCGTGGAATTCACTTGTGCAAAGTATTGACAGAGTTCCCTTCAGTGATCCCGGTGATTGACAGGTTTCCCCCCTTTCACTTCCACTTGTCAGGAAATACTGAAGGATCTAGTTTAGAATTTGAAGGCATCGCTTTTCTCCTCAATTACCTTCAATAGGCCGCTATCAGGTCACGTATGTCCAAGGCAGTGCCCAAAGTGCCCTTTCACCCTGACTTCTGGATTCCAGCTCAGCCCGTTATATCCCTGGGCCCGCTAACCAGGGGGCCGGGGTGTATGTATTTGATGAGTCTTAGCAGAATGAGATGACCACCGTGTCTGGAACGGAGGACAGCAGGGGAGTGGGCTTCGGTGGCTCCGCCGCAGTGGCCGTGGCTGACGTCATGCCTTATTTGTTGCTGCTGGTGGTTTGTCCTCTGTCTATGCTTCAGTCTTGCTGATGCTAAACGATGCTGGCTGCTCCCTTGCAGATAATCAGGAACCCTGCCCAAAGTCTCGGGTCTCATAAGGCATCCTAACTGACTATTGAAATTATATTTTAAAAAAGGTAAGAGTCAGAGACAACCGAACTTCATTTCTCCCTTCTTTGAGATTTCAGCCTCTAGAAGGCTGAAATCTGAAAGGGCAGAGTGAGTGGCAGAGAGACACGGCCCTCCACTCCCATGAAAGTGATCCATTTCCTCAGCCCCAGGTCTCTAGCAGAAAGGCTGCGAGCCTTCTCTTCTCAGGTTCAGGAGCTTTGCAATCAGCTCCCCTGGAGGCTTCTGGGCTAATCAATGGCACACACACCTCCATAAGGAGTTTTCAGTGCAATTGAAAAAAATGTGAGGGCATTATTTGTGTGTGTTCTTAATGGAGATGTTTAAACGCACATACACATAAACAAAATTGTAGCAACGCCCTGGTACAAATCCAGTGTTGATGTTACTATACTTGGGTATCATACAGATGCAATAGTTTGTATATTTTTCTGCATCCACTGATTGAGGGCTTTCTCTGCCTTCAGTAATTCATAATTGACCCAGTTAATTATTATCCCATTTTACAGGCAAGGACACCGATGCTCAGAAAGACTGAGCAACTCGGTTGGGATCACCCAGCTAGTAAGCGGCAGCTCTAGGATTTGAACCCAGGCTGGTCTGTCGTCACTTTGGTGTTGCCATCACTTCAATTTGACTTGGATCATAAGTTCTTTTGAGGGCTGCCATCACCTGAGTTTAATTTTTGTTCTAAAAATTGGTTATTACCCATGAAATAGAAGTGGATCACACCTTTTGCCTGGGCTCTGGCAGGAGCGTGGGTAAGGTGTGTGAATTGATAAATTATTTTATCTAGTCATTGGTGATTGAAGGGTGGTTGGGGTGAGACTATGCTAGGCCTTTTGCATACACAGTTTTGTGTTCTTTTTTAAGTGCTTATACGTAGTCTGACGGGTCTAACAGCTTCCTATTTCAAATGACACGTTAGGCTTTTAGGAGTCCTCCTTCCCCCTGGAACACAGCCATTGAATGGTGGTTAGGGTTTCTCTCCAGATGAGGCAAAGTCCGTTGGAGGCCTTCTGGGCAGCTGGGACCCCGCCTTTCTCTGCGGACAGAGCTCTCCCTGGGTGAGAAGTGCCTCAAAGTCAGAACCAAGCTCTCTTTCTGCTACGGGTGATCTGTGCCTGTTAATCTGACTCTGTGCCCACGTCTGACTACGGAGCCTGGGCTCGTAGCCACAGGTGGTCTCCACCCTGACCTGTGCTCTGTAGCTTAAATTTCCCCTTTCTGCTCCAGCCTGCTCTCTGAACTGTGTCCCTCCTTGCTGAACCTCTGCCTCCTTGCCTTGGCCACCTCTTGTCCTTGATCTTGGGCCATTCTGGTGTCTAGTATCTACCTACTCATCCATCATTCAGCAGGCCATTCATTCAGTTCCCAGGTGTTGTCGTTCTGGATGGTGGGATAGTCCAGAGAGCAAAGCAGACCAAAGCCCTGTTCTCACACAGCTAACATCAGAGAGGAACTTGTCCTGCCATTTTCTCCACTCTCTTCTCTCCTCCATCCCTATTGCTAAATTTGGTCATCAACCAAGAACTTTTATTTATTTATTTACTTTTAATATATGTTTATGGATTTCAGAGAGGAAGGGAGAGGGAGAGAGATGGAAACATCAATGATGAGAGAGAGTCATTGACCGGCTGCCTCCTACATGCCCCACCCTGGGGATGGAGCCCAGAACATGTTCCCTGACCAGGAATCAAACCGTGACCTTCTGGTCCATAAGTCGATGCTCAACCACTGAGCCATGCTGGTGAAGCAACCAAGAATTTCTTTTTTTACTGCAACTGGAGGACTTTCTGGGAAAGATTTAATACATTTTAAGCTTGTATGATTTTTAAAAATCAACAACACCTGTGTGATTTAATAACAGTTCTCAAAGGTCACGTGGAGAGTGGGGAGTGTAGAGTATAAAGCAAATTGTAGGGTGTGGATTGCAGTAAACTGATATGGGTATTAGATAAGACAGAGTGTCCGGACAATAAAGCATGCAAGAATTAGATTAAGTCAGGTAGGGAAATTCGAACATACCTTCCTCTAAAGCTATTAGGGTGTGAGTTGATTTCCTGGCATCAAGATGATGGATTGCACGAGCTGTGAGAGGGCATCTAAATTCATCAACTGACACAGCTTCTCTGGAAACCGAAAGGTCAGGTGTGCTGGATCATCCCCATTCCCATCCCTCCTTCACTCTAGCCCTGCTCTGTGCTGCAGGCAGTGAGTCCTGGCCCCTACAGACTGTCACCCATCGTTGCTTGCCTCCCACTGTCCACTGGGTCTTGGCCATTGGGAAAAGCCACAGCACATCATGGTGTTGGAGAGAGGTCAGGTTCCTGGCCATGACTACAGCCCTCAGGGACTGCAGCTCCTCCCTGGGAGCCTCTCACTTACGCCCGTAGCTCCCAGTGGGATCCAGGACTCACTCTTACCTCCCTTTGCCCCTCTTTGCTGGTTTATGGTTATCTCACCACTCTTTGGTTAATTTCCTCAAACCTACCTACACTTCTGTAAATAGTCTCTTCATTAAACACATTCAGAGCCCTAGATGAATGTGCCTCTTTTTTTATTACCAGAATGATGCATTAAGCTAATAAAGCATATTGAAATATACTTGGGATGCAACGCTATTGGCTTTATATTTCAATATTTTACAGTCTATCCTCAGCTCTCCTGCTTCTTTCTCCCATCGGTTTACTAGCGGAAGTTGGCCTCTGGATCAAATTCCCAGGCTTGCCCTAATTTAAAAGCTCTTAGACAACTCGTTTTACATGGTAATTATTAGAAGCAATAAGATTTAATAAGTACAGCTCCCTTCTCACAGCCAGAGCTTCCTATCCGGTCATGTTTCCTGGTTTCCTGGGGGAGTTCGTTCATGCTCCAGAACAGCTTTGTGTTTGCTTCACACCCCTGGAAGTCAGGCTTTACCTGGATTTTGTAACACTGGGGATGATGAATCCTATTAGTCCCATTTAGGCTTTAATATGGGTTATTCATTTTAATATATGTGGGATTTTCAAAAGGAACTAATTATCATGATTTAAGTACTCTGTTTCTGCACAGAGATGTATTTGCCAGGCCAGCCCTTGGCAGTCCGGTCAGTCTCATCCACTGCTCACCTTGACACACATCTGCTTACTAATCTCTCCTCAGTGTATGTTCCTAATCAGCAATATTTTTTAAAAAATCGGTTTACTTTTTTTTCCCCGTGAGAATAAAGAATCATGACATACATTGTCAGCAAATTTTATGAGGATTGTTCTGAGGCAAAATTGGTTTTGGCCAGAAGAGATTTTTTTTCAGACAAGTGCATCCATTCTGCTGTACCCACATTAGCAGGACAAGAATAGATGCGATGCGGGCACTGGCAGTTTTGTTTGCAAGCTGTGTGTGCATTTCTGTAGTACAAGAAGAGAAGACACAGCTAACTGCTAACTCATGTGCATCTTTCCCATTTAGGAAGGACAACATTGTGGGGTCCTGTGAGAAAAGTAGAGTCAAGACAGCTGAATGTTGTAGAATCTTGGGGTTGGGAGAGACATGAGGCCATCTTGTCCACTCACTGAAGAACCGCCTTCCCTGGTTCTGTAATATTGTAGACAGGCTCTGCCCCCCCCCCCCCCCCATGCACTCCAATGAGGGATTGAAACTGCAACCTCGAGGTGTACAGAACAATGCTCCAACCAACTGAGCCACCCAGCAGGGCTATCCATTTACAATTTTGTTCATTTATTTATTCATTTAGTTAATGTTCTTTCGGTATCTGTGAAGTGTCAAGACTTGGCTGTTCGTTGAGAATTCAAAACTGAAGAAGATAGGGTACCCAGCCACAAGTGAGTTTATGCTTTAGAAGGGAGACAAAAAGGGTGTCAGCGTGTGCTCCTTGGGGTGCTGAGTCAGAAGGATTCAGGTGCTGCCCAGGGGTCACAGATGGGCCAGCCAAATCAGACTGGAGGAGATGGTTCTTGAAGCCAACTTTTGGGGATGAATAAAAGTTAAACCAAGAAGTTATGATATGAAAAGAGTCATAACAAACTGTTGCTATACATGCTGTTTCAGCATCTATAACAAAATATGACAAACTGGTGACTTATATACAATAGAAATAATAATTTCTATCAAGGTACAGGTAGGTTCAGTGTCTTATGAGAGCCCACTTTCTGACTCATAATTGGCCATCATTTTACTGTGTCCTCACATGACAGAAGAAATAATGGATCTTTTCTGGGGCCTCTTTTATAAGGGCACTAATCCCTTTCACCAGGGCCCCACCCTCATAACCTAGTTACCTCCCAGAAACCTCACTTCCAGACACCATCATACTGGGGATTTTAATTTGATATGTGAGATTTTGGATGGGGGACACAAGCATTCAGTCCATAGCAAATGCCTTCCTATAAATAAACCTCTTCAGTTACTATGTTCACAAACTTGAGGGAAAACAGTATTATGACCTGTGCCACTTGTATGACCTTGCATGCCATGGAACCAAGCTAGGTGATTCTTTGTGTTCTCCATCTAAAAGGGTCCCTGGTGCTGTCTGCTTTAGACAAAATTTGATTATAGAGCTCTGGACCACAGGAGAAATGTGGAGGATCCTGACTGAGGCCCAATGGAGTAGGAAAGGGAGATTAGAGAGAAAAAAATATATACTCCTTGCTAAGTTCATAGTTTAGCTCATAGTTTGTCCTCTTCATGTGCTGGAAGCCAATTCCAGCATGTCACAATTGCAAGAGTTTCATCAAAAGGTTGGTGGAACTTGGGGACCCAAGAAGGGCTGAGTCACATATGTTATCACCTGTTGGGAATGGCTAAAGGCATTTTCCCCAAACCTGAATAGGATGATTGTTTGCTGCCAGACAGCTCAGGGCATCTTAATCTACATTTTATTGCCTCCTGTCAGCCAAGCACCTGGATAGCCAAAGGCAACTCCCCAATCTGACAATGCTTCTGTAGGAAACCCTACCCTTTGAAGTGTGTATATCCATCTTGTCTTAGGACAATTTGTGTTAATAAAAAGCAAGGGGCCCTAAGAAAAGGAGAACCTGGTTTCTTCAGCCAAGCTCCTCTGACCCCCAATGCCTTTCAAAATTATTTTTTATCTTTGAACTCTTAATCTATGCACAGCCTTCTCCAGATTCCAGAACCCTTCCAGATGCCAGATCAAGACCCAACCAGTGTGAAATGATGCCCCAACATCTGGCATTCATTCATGCTCACTCCCTTTTTTTCATATGCCCTAGACTGAGGGGCAATACAATTTAGTGAATGCCTTCCTTAAAATTGTGTTAATTACATGGTGTCTTATATGTGAGTTGTATGAGAGCTTCATTTGGTAGAATTCTGACAGAGAGAATAAATAATTGACACTCGGGTTCAAAACACAGTTATCTCATGTGATTGTAATGAGCTTTGTAATAGAAAAGTGATTAAGTTGAGCGGGTAAAGGATGCCTCCTAGTCAGAGTGACCTTTGAGTCATGTGAGATGGAATTCTTTGTTTTAAAGATAATTCACTCAGTCTCTTACTTGCTCAGTAATTTGCATGTTCAATAAACATTTGTCAAGTGACTATCACATGCCAGACCTCTCTGTGTTAGGAAGAGAAATAGAGGTCACCGCCCTGCCCTGAAGATGTCGTAATTACGGGGAGAACACAGAGGGGGTGGATAATTAGAGGTCAGCGCGATGAGTGCCATGACAGGGTTTTTTGGGCATCTCCTCTGGATAGAGGGAGTTAGTGGCAGGAGACTCGTCAGTGAAGATGAGGTGATAAATATGAGTTGCCTCGTATGGGATGGTTTGTGCCATAGATCTATGGGTGCGTAGATTCAGTGGGACTTAGAATTCTGAGCTCCGCTTAGGAAGAATGTGCCTACACATAAAATTTTATATGCTTTCAGAGGGTTCTCTGCGTCCCTAAAGCCCATCCACAAACTCTTACTTAAGCCCTCTTGTAAGAGTTTATGCTCACAGAGCACAGGGACATGACGCCATGGAGAACGCCAGTGGCTGCTTTATGGAAGTGATTGGGAGAGGAATATTTTCCATTATTTCTGCTAATGGAAAACTCAAGGAAGCAGTAGTGGCAATGCCAGCAGGGCTGAGAAGTCCCTTAGCGATCACTTTTTCTTGTTAGTGTTGGTGGTAAGTGGAAATATAAATACAGACCAAAACATGGGAACAGCAATTTTTCACCTGTTAAGGGGGAAAAATGATGTTTTTATTGCCCATAGGTATTTTCATCTTAAAATAAGTATGTCTTTTATGTGAGTAAATGAAAGAACAAAGTTTTATTTCAAAGTACAAAAGCTGATCATGATCATGGAAGTGAATCTAAAGAAAGTCAAAGGTACTGGTTCTATTATTCATTCAGAATTCATGGGCAGGAGAGCAGAGTAGCCATAGAAAGAAAAGAAAACAGATTTACTCACCCAAAGAATGGAACAAAGATGAGCAGCAGGGGAAACGCGAAAGCCCTTGTGCTCCTGATGGGCCTGTTCAAAGGCCCTTGATGCTTTTCCTCCTGTCAGCCATCCTCCCCCTCCTTTAGCTGAGGACACCTGTTTATTGTTGAAGTTTCCCGTTCCTCCCACCATACCATCACTTTAAGAAAGCAGGGCAAGAACTGGTTTATGCATATCTGGGGGCTAATGTACGTTTTGGGGAGAAGGGAGTTTCTCACAGCATATTCCAACCATGGGCCAAGGCATGAAGCATGGTGCCTTCTGGGAATACACCATTCCCCACCTCACCTTTTGAATCATTGATGCACCTACAGAAGTCCCTTCGCTCCTGAGGTCTCTGCCACTCGCTCAGGTCAGCTGATCTCTGTTCCAGTGGGGCTCTTCCCCTTCCCTCAGTAGCTTTCTTGTCTTGTCTCCTACCTCACCATCTTCTGAGCCCATCTTCCCCAGTCATCTCCTTTGGTCGCCAATTTCACTACAAAGTTCCTACGATGTTCTTGGTTCCCACTGTACTGAGAAGATAGAAGCCATCTCCTAGATCTACCTAAGCTTCCTCATTATCTCTACTTACTTTTTTAAAGTCTTCATCCAACCCTCACTGATTTGGCTCAGTGGATAGAGCATCGGCCTTTGAACTCAGGGGTCCCAGGTTCGATTCCGGCAAGGGCATGTACCTTGGTTGTGGGCACATACCCCATAGGGAGTGTGCAGGAGGCAGCTAGTCAGTGTTTCTCTCTCATCGATGTTTCTAACTCTCTATTCCTTTCCCTTCCTCTCTGTAAAAAACAAACAAACAAACAAACAAATATCTATTTTTTTAATATATTTTATTGATTTTTCACAGAGAGGAAGGGAGAGGGATAGAAAGTCAGAAACATCGATGAGAGAGAGACATCCATCAGCTGCCTCTTGCACACCCCCTACCGGGGATGCACCCGCAGCCAAGGTACATGCCCTTGCCGGAATCGAACCCGGGACCCTTCAGTCCGCAGTCCGACGCTCTATCTGCTGAGCCAAACCGGTCTCGGCTAAAATATCTATTTTAAAAAAATCTTCATCCATCCTCTTTCTCATGATCCTCTCTGAAAAGATGAAGGCTCAGTCCATTTGTAGCCTAACCCCTCCACTGTGTTCCCGAACCTGTCACATCTTCACTCCGTCTCCATTCACTCACCCCTCCGCCTGCTCTCCCCACCACTGGGCGTGAAGTGATCTTCTCATCACCTCGTCTTAGACTGATCATCTCTGTGAACTCTGCAGCATCAGACGAGCTTTTCCTTTGAGTCTCCTGAGAAAGTGCCCTCCAGGTTCTCCTGACTCATCTTGATTTTACTTTTCCATAATCTCTACCCATAGGTTTCCTCCATGACTCCGATTCCCTACCACTGCCCCCGGCTTTCTGTCTTTTCTCTTTATCCTTACCTCTGTAATGCTCTTTCTCTCCTGTTCTCTCTGAACAATCCCATCCACTCCCCAACCTTGGATAATTCACAAATTTGCCTCTGTCCTGACCTTTGTCCAGGGGCCTCGTTCTTTATTTCTAACTCTCTGCTAAATGTCGGCAGCTGTGTTATCACTAAAATGCCAGTTGTCTGAAACCAGATTCACCACTCTCACCAGAACCTGCTTCTCTGTACATTTTTGTCCCATTTAATGGCATTCCGTTCTCTGAGTCCTTCCCCCACCCCTGTCATCTTTGACAATCAAATCCTCTGAGTTGTAGATTTGAGTTGTCTCTTGCATTTGGCCTCATCTTAGGGTGCTAAGTTAGACTTACGTTGTTATGGAGCCTCTTAACTTGTCATTTAAGGGCAGGGGACTTGTTTTACTCATCTCTGCTTGCCACTTAGAGATCCTCATTGTTTGTTGAATAAATGACTGTAAATTAAGTGTTTCAATGCTTTGCTTGCATCTGTGAGCTACTTGTCATTGAACCGATTTTCCATCATTAGTTCTCTAAATACTGTTATTCATAATTAAGCACAAGCACTAGAATAAAGTTTCACACCCAGACCTCCTAACCAGGAAGAGCGAGTCGGTGAGGATGCCTGGGACAGGAGGCATTCATCTAACCTTCCTTCTTGAGAGCCAGCTCTGATACATAGGGTTATCATGTTTTCATGGCAATTTTAGATAACTTACATCTCCCTTTTATACATTGATTTTTCTGCTCTTTCTCTTCTTTATTTTTAACAGGTTTTCGAAATGGAAACCACCACTATGACATTAGGTGCTATTGATAGCACATCAATTTGATGCAGCTCGTCTCCTGCCCAGCGGAGTGTGGCTGCTCTGTGCACAGCCCTGTCATGCATATTAGCCACACAGACATTAGGGAAGCCCTTCCCATCCGTATGTGTGTGCATGGCCCGTGGAAGTTAATAACGCCATACATCACGTGCACAGAGAATGTACAACGTATGTCAGGAGGGCGGTGGGCTCAGGCAAAATGAGTGTTGGCTTCTGAGAAGGGGAAAACCTGGGGAAGATTTCTCTCCTTTCCAATCTGCTGTTTACTGAGTTATTTGTTTCTGTGTGTCGCAGTATCCCAGGCCCACGTTTTGTCAATACGTGCCCTGTGGACAGATAACAAAAGGAGCCCTTCTGAGGAACAAGAGAGAGCAGTTACACATTGGTATTCACGTGGCAGGAGCCGCATTCCATCCTTGGGGAGTTTACCAATGAGTATCCCACATTAATGGCCACAGTAGCTGTGTCGTCTGACCTTGCTGAAACGTAATAACATCAGCTTTACCTAGGAAAATTATTTGCCGCCAAACGATTTAAAAAGAATCATCATAAAATTATGTTGCTGTTTAGCATGACTAGTATTTGTGTGTGTGTGTGTTTAAGAAGACCCTGGAGGGCTCCAACGACTAGGTCACTGCATTGTCTTAGGAGTCAGGATCCTGGGAGCTGAAATGATCATTTTGTCACTGACTTGGTTGGCAGTTATAACAAGATGAGTGCCCTGCTTTCCTTAGGAAGGGAGAACAACGTACATGGAGATCCCTGTAGGTCTGTGGGACTGATGGGTAATAAAGCAGGCCAGACCCAGTGCCTCTTCTCCTTTGGGGAAGACTGTTCCTTATGTTTGCACTTAATTATAAGGCAGGATTTCCCGCCAGCCGCAGAAACACGCAGGGGACCCTAAGACACGTTTCCCTTGTTAAAGAAGCAGCGTCATTTTGAAGATTAAAGCCTACTTTACTATCAACTTTTCTTGCTTTAATCATTTGCTCAAATCCTCAGATATACAGAACTAGGTTTTCTGACATGCATTTTAGGTTCTTTTTTCCGGCTCTCTTACCCTGACTGGCTGTCGCACCTGGGGAGGATTTCACGGGACAGGCTTGGAGAGAGTTCATCGCTCTGGGTCTGCGGGGCACTGCTGGGTCAGCAGTGAGTCCCCTCCACTCCGGCAGCCACGTCAGCAGCCACGCTGGCTCCGGGCTGAGGAAGCTGTGTGTGCAGAAATGAATGATTGTCCCGCATTCTCTCCTTTCTCAAAGGGACTGAGGCAAAGAAAGGCAGGGCACTCACCCATGACATCCGAATCTCGGCCTCCATGAGATTCTTACTAGAGACCCCTTGTTGCCTGTATTCTGGCAAAACAAGTACATGATAAATTGGAAGGCCCATCTCAAGTCTGGGAAAAGATGGAACTGAATGATTGAATGGGTAGCTTTAGGCCCACCTTTTAAAGCAAGGCTGTGGTGTGACTGCGTATAGTATCTACCACCACTATTTAATGTGGTTTGTGCATTGTTTTTGTGTTTAAATGAGGTGGGGGGGGGGCACAGACAATAGTGCAGTAAAGGCCTAGGGAGGGGAGGGAGGGGGGGATTAGGGGTTTAATGGGGGCAAAAGGGACATCTGTAATACTTTTAGCAATAAAGGTAAATTATAAAGAATATGCTGTAAATGACTTTCCCATTCTAAAGGAGTGATTGTTAAATAAGCATTCACCAGGTAAAGGGGAGTACACATGCAACTTGTATGTTGTGTTTTGTGAAACTTTGGATTCCTTAAGTCACATCGTTCAGGTAGCTTTAAAAATGAACAGTCTGAGTCCTTATCCCCACCTTACAGGTTTTCTATTTGCTTTATTTTTTAGCCCCCTTTCTGCCCCCGGGCATCAAGGTCAGCTTCTCACTTCACTCCACCTGCCGCTGCCAGAGTTCCCTGAGATCCAAAGGCCTCATGACGTGAAAATACTTCAGAGCATCTCTGTTTCCCTCATGCTTTCTGTGTCTGTAGAACTCGAGCCTGGACCCTGTCCAAGAGGGAGATTCTTGGCCAGCCTCCTAATTTATTCTGAATCTTTGGAGAAATTATGGTGCAAAGCAACTCAAGAAAATGCCGCTTTAGTTGAGTTCCTTTCTAATGTCCTCTCCCGTTTTCCTCCTCCCGTCCCCATGAAAGCAGGATGGGGAAGTGACAACAGTCAGAGAGCAGGAGCAGAGCGTCCTGGTGCTGAGGAAGGTGCAGCGTGGCCCGGCCCCCCCAGGTGGGAGCACCGACAGCGACTGGAGGTGAGTTTCCTCAGAGGCTCCCCGCCCCACTCCCGCTTCCTCCCGCTGCCCGCCTCCCTTCCCCGCTCCCTCTCGCTCCCTCCTCTGCCTCCCTCTCCTCCCCCTCCTTTCTCTCTCCGCCTCTCCTCGTTCTAGCTGACTGCAGAGCTCTCAGCAGCCAGATGGACTCGGTTCCCAGGGAAAGCCCGAGATGGCCAAGATCTCCTAGCATTTAGGGGATGCCTTTGTCAGGAGCCGGGCACAATGGGCAGCTCCCGGCTGCGGGTCCGCGACCCGCACTTGGAGAGGAAGGACTGCGCAGGGCTCTCGGACCGCCCGCCGCCCCTGCCCACCTTCGATGTGCCTTATTTCAAATACATTGACGAGGAGGACGAGGACGATGCCTGGAGCAGCCGCTCGCAGTCCTCCACGGAGGATGACTCCGGGGACTCTCTGCTCTCTGACAGATACGTGGTGGTGTCCGGGACCCCAGAGAAGATCTTGGAGCACCTCCTGAATGACTTGCACCTGGAAGAAGTCCAGGACAAAGAAACAGGTAAGACCGGGCTGTCTCCTGCTTCCAGGCGCAGCAGCGGCTGCCCTTGTCCGTGTGTCTCCTTAGGAGCAAGCATCCCACTGTGGCAGCCCCGGGGTGGGCTGATCCTGCGTTCTCTCCATGCCCCTCCCCCTCGGCCCCGTGCGGTTTTGTTTAAATCCACTAAATGGACACAGGGAGGTCCGAGCGGCTGCCTGAGAAGTAGCTGTACAAAGAAGAGGATACACAGGCAGATGTTCTTGGTTCTTGGGCAGTTTTTACCAGCTCTTACCTAAGGGCGGTTGCCCAGAGGAGGCCAGTGTCTGGGGGAAGAAGTGCAGGTGAGGGATTAATGGGTGTTCACCTGGCCTGTGGGGGGCTCTGCCCTGGGGGGAGCAGCCTCCCAGGGAAATGTCAACTGTTAATGCAACTGCTCAGCAACTATAAGGTGAGCAACTTCTGCCTTTTCCCAAGCGGCTTACACGCCGCTCAGAGCACACCCTGCTGTGCAGACTAGGACACGCGCAGCCTCTCGGTCCAGAAATTACAACTCACTGAAGTCTGACAGATCGGAATCCTTGTCTTTTCCATTTAATCTGGGAGCAAAATGCCCATTGCGCTTTTTCACCTTTGCCCTTTTGCAAACACTACTGTTCATTGTACAGGATTAGCCACACTTTCTTCTTCACAGGAGGGTGAGTACTTGCTTCTCTTCACCAGATTTGTAAACTGTTCCAGCCTGGAGCAATTACTCCGAGGACTAGGCCCCTGGCCATAGCCTGAATCTGGTAACTTGATCCCCTGGTGGAAAGGCACTTTTTGCTGCCACCAGAGCACCTGGGATGCCCATCCTTTGCAATCATACATTGACTGAAGGGGGAAGAGGCAGTTTTCAGTTGTCTTGGTACAAAGGAACTCCATAGCTTTTTCCAGGAAGGATTGTGAAATGACAGCTTAGGAGGAGCAAGAATGCCTTTGGATCCCAGAGGTTTCTGTGAACCTGACTGATGTTTGGCTCTCCGTTGCATTCCAAAGGGCATTAAGAGAAACAGAGATGTGTGAACTATGTAGGTGGGTAAGGAACGCAAAGTAAAATGACCCAATCAGGTTTCCTATGTTTTATCTCAAATTTCAAATAAATACTTCATTTTGCACAGGTATGTTTGGGCAGAAAAATCAGTAGTTGTCATTTGTACACAAACAAGTCAAAGGAAAAGTGTGTTCTCGTGGCATTTGCCGGGTGCTTCTGCGTGCCCATCGGTTAATAGTCTGTGGCTTGAGCTCTGTTCCCGTGTTCCGCTTTCATCAGAGAGCACCTCCTGGAGCCACCAGGGTGCCCACGGCCACCTGACTGCCTCTCACAGGTGGTTGGGACTAGAATACTAGCAACTCACCTGCCACGAAGAGGACACCTTTAAACATGGGTAGAGGTTTGGGGGATTAAATGCTTCCTTCTTCATAGCACTACAATTCATTCTTTAATACAAGACTTTGTGCCCAGGTCATATCTCTGAAGGGTAGAAATTATGAATGCCAACCCAAGAAGACCTCACTTGATTTCTTTTTCTCCCTTTCCTGTGGCCACTAGTTTCCTGTGAAAAATGACCGATCACGAGTTCCCACTGTTGAACACGGGGAGTGAGAAATCACCCGATCACCCTTCCTGATGCCAGGAGCTGCCTCCCGTCGGGAACTGGTGCTATACGTGGTGTCTAGTGACCGCTCTTCCACTTTATCAGTTACACCGACCCCGGGATCAACCGTGTCACTTTAGCCACGTGCTCAGAGGACTAGATGCAATGGTCTGACCCAAGTTGGGGCTAGAACACTGGCAACTCACGGGGGGCAGGCGGAGACGCCTTTTGGGGTCAGCCTCCCCTCATTCCTTCTCCTTTTCTTAGAGTTTGTGGAGGACACACTTCAGATTGTTTTACAGGCACTTGAGGGGGGAAATGGTAACACCTTCTCTGCTCAAAGGAGAGTTTTATGACAATAAGAAAGTCAACTTTAGATCCATGTGTATGCAACAGGGGTGCCTGTGTGGCAATCACATGTAGTTCTTCAAAACTTCATACACAGTGCTGTGACAGAGGAGCCACCATGTGGCTTTTGTTGATAAAATGGAAAGAGATCATAAATATGAAAGAAAATACATTTTGTGTACAAATTGCAGGAAACCGGGTTCTGAGCGCGTTGTCGTTTGAATGCTAAAGGAACCACATACTGAAAGTCATCGAGGCTCCTTGTCACAGAGGGAGGTGAAGTCGGGTTCTTTATCTCGGGTCGGCTGGCAGTCCTCATTACAAAAGGCTCTGTGTGCAAGAGCCCTATAGAGTCACACAAACATATGGAAGGCAGATGGAGGGGAATGGGAAGGGGCTGCAATAAAAATGTACGGCAGCGTTTTATGTTCTCGAGCGCCCCTGCTAGGGAGAGGGAGCCATATGGGGCAGGGTGGAGCCATATGGCAGTCGTCCGCCAGGCCCGATGGCAATGAGGAGGAACGGGGTACCTGGGAAGAAATCAATGGTCCCAGTGGCTGCCATGAACCTGTTCTGGACCTGGCATTCCTGTACCCGTACTGGAGGTTGGGAAAGATAATCGAGCATGAGATGCAAGTTTTCTCCCAATCCCTTCTCCACAGAAGTCACTTAGTTGTGCAAGTGTAGGTGCAAGGCCAAGGGGAAGAAGAAAGCTACATCACAAAGGACCAGTTGAAGTGGTTACCAGGTGAGGCTAAAGCACAAGTGGGGGAAAGTACTTGATTGAATGGAAAAGAACGGAGAATGTCAGGGCTACTGAGATAACGTGTTTCTGTGGCTACCTGAATTCATATGCATTCTATCCCCAAATCAAACTGAGTTTTCAAAGCAAAAGCAATAATCAGAAATGCTTAAAAGCAATCTACTAATGCTTTTCCTAACCGATTAGATCCACACAGCACTTACTTGCCTGCTGATCTTCATAATCCCCTGTGTGCATACCTTCCTCCCGGGCTGTACCAGGCACAAGGAATGAATGAATGATCCCTGTTTAAAATGGAGCAAGTATTTGAGTCTGGTGATTGGCTAGCTATTTGTGATCATGGAAAGTGATTGAAGCCATTTTCAAAGATTTCCTTTTTTTTTTCAAGGCTCAGATTCTAACTTGAAACATTGGGAATGTTAGAGAAAAATCAAACAGCTGTATCTTTTATCTTCCCAGAGTGGGGCAGGCATCACAGGGCATCCCATCACAGGAGAATGACCAGGAAGGCAAGAAGGAAGAGAGAGGAGGAGTTGAGAGCAGGAGAGAGAAAGAGAGGGCAAATCCACAGCCCGCCCTGGACTGAGGGCCACAGAGGTCCCTGCCTCTCTTTAGCCCTCTCCCCATCCTCGAGAAGATAAAGCATGTTTTCTTAGAGATGCTTCTGGGAATAGCAATGTCTGTTTCAAAGCAGGGGCGGGAGGGGGACTACATATCACATGGATTATACAGAGAAAAACCTTCCTATTGATTTTTCTCTCTAAATCTGCAGCATGATGGGTGGACCTTCAGGGAAATACCAGGAAATGCATTATGTGCTCTCCTCTTTTTTAGTTTCCTATTTCTTATTCATCCGTTTGATGGAAATGAGCTATGATTGCAGGTTTCCAAGAACAAGAAGCAAACAGAGATGAGGATAGGGGTACTAGGGAGAGCCTACCAGCTGATTCTTATTAGGCTTGACCTGATTTCTGCAAGATATGGCAGGTATTTTCTTTTTTTAAAATATATTTTATTTGGTTTTTTACAGAGAGGAAGGGAGAGGGATAAAAAGTCAGAAACATCGATGAGAGAGAAACATCAATCAGCTGCCTCTTGCATATCCCCTTGACCGTAATCAAACCTGAGACCCTTCAGTCCGCAGGCCGATGCTCTATCCACCGAGCCAAACCGGTCTCGGCTGGCTGGTATTTTCTGTAACTTCATGGGTTATCTTGTATGGACTGTGCTCAGTGTGGGAATGCCTCCCGAGCCTGCTTTGATTTTGTGATGGGTGCCATGTTGATGGTGTGCTGAGCACCTAGTAGGCTGGACATGTCATTGTAACAAGGCAAAAACCTCTGTGAAAGTGCCTGGCATGTGTTATGGGAGCTTCTCATTGTGTCTATAGAGTCCAAACATTATTCTTCATCGCCAGCTTCATGGCTTTGTAGAGTATTATTGCACCACTAGAACTTTTAGTAAAGCTAGGGCAGAGCAAAGGCTTGAGACAACTGTCCGCAGTGACAGTAAAAATCTCTAAGAGCTGTGGAGAGAGGGAGAGGTGGAACGGAAGTGCTTACATTAGAATATGGTTTCTGTCCAGCCAGGGTGGCTCGGTGGTTGAGCATTGACCTATGAACCAAAAGGTCATAGTTGGATTCCCAGTTAGGGCACATACCCAGGTTGTGGGCTCAATCCTCAATAGTGGGAGTAGGGGGGTGCAGGAGGCATTCAATCAATGATTCTCTCTCATCACTGATGTTTCTATCTCTCTCTCCCTGTACTTTTCTCTCTGAAATTAATACGTGTGTGTGTGTGTGTGTGTGTGTGTGTGTGTGTGTGTGTGTGTGGTTTCTACTCTGCTTTCGCATCTTTGTACTCCGGGGTTTGTTTCTTTTGGTTTGGTTTGTGTGTGTGTTGGGTAGTTCCCTTAGACTTTAAATTAGCATTGACAAAGTGATGGGATCATTGGAACTGTGTAGAGATGTTCTTCTCAGTAGCCTCATTTGTGAAAGCAGAGGACTTAGACCATGTGGTGTTTGAGTTCCCTTCCAGATGTGAGAGCCAGGATTTGAAGGTTACTCAAAACACCACTCCATTTAATCCATTAAACTTCCTCTCCATTAGATAGATCCTTATACAGGATCATTATCTCATCTAATGGACAGAGAAACTAAGAAAGAAATTAGCTAAGCTGTTTCAGAGATCAAGTGATCATTTGAATCTAGGGATGGACCCAGGTCTATTCCTAGCTTTCTTCCTTTATCATTTTTGTCCAGTGACTAGAATCATGGATGAAAGGCATACCGTAAGTGAAATAAAAACCTACCATTCAACTCTGGCTATATGCCCCAAATCAGGTGCTTTAGTAGCCACTTCAGAGCGATCTAATCTCCAGCACAGACCTGCTGCTTGGTTCCCATCTGTGAGCAGAGAGGCCAAGGCATGAGCTCACTGCTTCAAGGTTACAAGAGGTCCTAGTTTTAGTGGGTGGTGCTGTATCAGACATTCACGTGACCAGAAGTGACTAGAAGTCCGATTTTGACTGTGGATTTCATTTGAGGCGTTCATCTTCCAGACTCATCTATCCATAGCACCTTTGAACATGTGCTATCATGTATGATAGCTAGGGAAGTGATGCTTTTACACAGCCAGGAGATTGTGGGTTAATTAATACTCTTGTTGGTAATGAAGCAACGTGAAATGAAGTGAGACAGAGCCAGAGCATAAGGTCATTAACATGCACTGATTAATAATGGAAATGTGGACGTTTTCATTGCAGCACAACCAATGGGCAAAGGGAGATGTTTAATGGATAAGGATGCTTTTCAGGGACTGTTTAGTTCCCATTTGGAATGAGAATGGATCATTGCAATGCACTTTCTTAATTGCATCATTTTCATGTTGACTCCACATGACCTCTTCCAATACTTAGAGGTTAAGTATAGCTCGAGAGCACACCAGAAACAGACTAAAGTATTGTAAAGCGATGGGAAATTAATTTCAAGAGGATCCAAAGGTGGAAATGAAATATGTGAGGGGCAAGAATTACCTTAGAAAGTAGATCTTAACCCTCTTGACTATAGTAATTTTGAAAAATTTGGGCATCTTAGCAAGAATTTTTAGATTTTCTTCTTTGAATGCTTTTAAGGAAACTATCAACCCCTTTCTGGTTGTTTGGAGCCTGGAGGAAATGAGGTAGAGGGTCTTTGAAAGTTTCCTTCACACTGTGTTCTAAATGAAATAATACCCACGTGACTGCTTATATCTCTAAAGTCAGTCCTCTTGACGATGGTGTTACTGAACCCAGGGTCTTGTGCCCGACGCTTCAAAAGGCCAAAACTCAAGACGTCAGAGTTTGGGGTAAGGAAAAGTTTATTGATTGAGAAAGCACCAACTGAGAAGAATGGAGACAATGATACCTCAAATCCATCTCACTTGGTGGAGTAGGTTAAGGGTTTTTAAGGGGGTGGGGGAACAAGCATGGGAAAACGCTGGTGGAACAAGTTTTAATTGGAGGACCTTGGCACCTGGCCATTTATGGTAAAGGGCCATCAACACCAGAGCTTCCTGGACAGTGAACCCTTGGCTTCTGAAAGGGTTCTGGTGTTCAAGTTGGGGTTATGTCCTGGTTCTTTGCTTTTGGGGGACAAGGGAAGGAAAGGGGGCCAGGGGTCAAGACTTCGGTTCCAGATGCAGCTAGAGGTCAACGTTCTTTCCTCTGCACATGCTTTGGCTGCATGATTTGGAATATCCTCTCGAAAAAGCAACTTAGTATCTCACTAAACAAGACAGGACCATCTTGAGCTGGTTCTGTAGTTACAGTGTCCTCAACCCCCTGGTCATAGAGATTTCTCTGTGTACACTGCAGCCAATAAGGAAGACTTGGAAATGAATGGGCTTTCCTCTTTATACCCATTTCCGCATTTTCTCTTATTTACATAGTATTTGCATCTCCTGAATTGCTTTCCCTCCACATCAAATGCAGGTTTTATACCCCTCTTTTTAGAAAGATGACTGTGGAAACCTTAGGTATTTCTTTCCTTGTTGTTCAGTACATTCCCATTTCAGTACTAGAATGGCTAGAGGATACGTTATTTCAAGTAATATAATACTCTGGTACATTGAGAGCTGCTAAAAGTGTGTATTTGATTGGTCAGCTTTTTAAAAATCAGAATATAATTATAATCTATTCTAAAATATAAAGACCCTGTTTAATAAGTTTCAAAGTTCATATGGAATCTGAGGTCCTAATAGACGTCAGTTTTATTATGTGAATAAGATATTGGCTCACATCTGTATTGTCTCTTTGTCATAAGATGAAGGTTGTTTTGAAACACAAGTCTTCAATATAGCTTATAGCTTTCCTCATAAAAGTAAATTTGAGAAAGATGACAGCTTTGTTTAGTTTTCTTTTTAAATCTGTCTCCCTAATCTCCACCCTTTAAGAATGAAGGCTACTCCATCGGTTTCTCTTCCATCTATAGTTCTGTAATCTCTACAGCAGGTTCCCAGCAGTTTGGTGCCAATATTTGTTCTTGTAAATTTTTTTTCCCTTTGTGCTGTTGGTGTTATTTTAAAGGAAAAATGGATTTTTGTTCCTTTTTAACAAGAAACTGCTATTCTCAAATCTTAAACTTTTTAAATGTATCCTATTTTCTAAGTGAGCTTGGGTCTATTGTCATAATAATTGTACATTAGTAGATACACTTCTGATTTCCTCAGCGTCCAGCCTCATTCCCAGAAACTTGCCTAAAGGTGTGATGTAAGTCAGGCATTTGGGGAACAGCAAATTGAAAGAAGCAACAGATTCCGAAATCCATGGAGAGGAGATATTATGTTCAGCAGTGAGTTTAACAACCTAGTGATTTTAGGGAAACCATAGTTTTACTGTAACATCAGTGCCTGGAATTACTCGAGACCATTGGAGATAATGTCAAAGGATGAAACACTCTTCTCCTTCTCTGTCTGTCTCTGTCTGTCTCTCGGAGATCTCAGTTGGCACCTCCCCACACAGTTGATGCATTTAAAGTGAGACCATCAGATGTCCTTGACTGTATTTTTAAATGCTGTGACATTTTCCTCAAGCAAAATTGAGCACCCTGTAAGAAAATGAAAGAAAAAAAAGTGAATTTTCAGTGTACAAGTGTGTACTTCAGACGATCTTACACGTGTGAGGAAAGAATGTTAGTGGATGGCAATTTGTTGACTATAATCACTGCATGTTAATCTCTCACAGCATGTTTTAGGCGAATTATTGTTTCACTTAAAGGGTGCCTGGCCACTGAATTGCTGTAATTGACAAGAACATGTCTGAAAGGGACATTCTGTGAGTGGGGGGATCTTTGCCTGTAACATACCTGTAATTGAGCTTTTCCTCATTTCACAGTCTTCTCATTATAACCGTCCCTCCCATTTCCCATTATCTTCATTTTCTGCCCTTGGGGCTTTCTTGCTCTATAATTGAAACCATTCTTTTCATTCGGTTGCAGCGTTCTGCCTTCTACTTAAGGCGGCTACTTGGCTGGCAATCCTCTCCTCCCCCCCCCCCCCCCCGCCTTCCCCACTCCACTACCTCCCCCCAATCTCAGAAACAAACATGAACTTAGAATTGTTAAATGTGACTGAGCAGAACATGAGGAAAACTACAATATCATGTTAGAATGCCCAAAATACCTTGTTATAACCTAAATAATGAACAGAAAGTTATTTTTAGAGCCATTCTGTATCCTTTTCTATTTTAAAGTTACTGTTCTTATTTGTTCTGGGTATACAGGATACTTGGCGAGTCTTCTAACTTTTTTAAAATACATTTTTATTGATTTCAGAGAGGAAGGGAGAGGGAATGTCAGAAACAGCAGGAGCACTGCCCAGCATGCTGCCGAGTTGTTCTGAGTCCGTGAATTTTTCTAAGTTCTTCCCGGTGATACCAGGGTAGGTCCTTCTAGAACCCTGCCCGTTGTACTAACTGTTGGGAACTTAGTCCAAGTTCCTCCTTTATCCTCTGCTCACTGCTAACAGGTGTTGGTTCTGAGCCCCTCTGCCTGGGGCTGGACCTCCTAGGACACCGGGTTTTAGACGGAGAAGCCATGAGAGGTTGTCTATAGTAATAAAATCATAATATGCAAATCAACCCACCAGCAGAACAGCAGAACAACCGTCCAGAAGACCATGCTATGACACCCACTGGCTCCAGACCAGCCAAGGCAGGTGCCATGCGATTGATCGGGGCCCTGGCCATCACCCCATGATCACCTTGCAGAGGGAGGCCCAGGCCACTGGCCAGTGGGGCGATCGATCAGTAGGGGGGCTCTGTGATCGCCCCCCAAGAGTGAGGCCCAGCCTACCCTCTATGGGGCAATTGATCGTGGGAGGAAGGGGGTGTGTGCCTCCATGGAACCAAGGAACCGAGGGGGATGTGGTGGTGGATGTGGGCAGTGCCAGGCCAAGGCGGGTGCAGGCGGGAGTGGGGTGGGGGGGACAGGGCTGTGTCAGAGCCGGTGTCACTGCCACGAGGCATCCGGGGCTCAGAGGCCTACCCTTACACGAATTTTATGCATCGGGCCTCAAGTGGGTATATAAGAATGAGTCTTTATTGCAGAAGCCAGTGGCCGTATAGCCATCAGAAAAGATAGTTCTTCACAGCAAAGCCCATACAGGCGGGCAGCCGGACACTGGTTGCTAAATACATATCTTTCCCATAAAGCAGCATCCGTCTCTGTACCCACAGCTATTATCTGAGCAGCTGCACACTGCCTCTAGACCCCTAGCTTTACATAGCAGTGGTACCTGAGTTCTTCCTTAGCGCCTCCACGTCAGTAGCCTCTCTGGCTCAGCAACTTTTCCCGTCTCCCCTGCCCAGCACACTGGCTGGGTAACACGGTAGTCATATCTGAGCTCTCTATGAGCTCTTGGCCTGACCTCGTAGCAGTACCAGCTCTCAGCTCCGTCTGTGCTCTCCTCTCTCCTACACTCACAGGAGCTATATTCTCGGTGCCTACTGCCTCTGCTGCTTCTCAGTCCCGCACACTAGCTGGTCAGTAACTTGTGTGTTACTCAGGAGAAAAAGAAGGCTAGTTGTCAGCAGTGACATCAATCCTGTTTTGGCTACAGAAGGGCACAGGGTACCATGTGTCCTTGCACTCGTTTATGGCATCTTGGCCTTGGGCACCCCGATTAGGTTCATGCTCAGAGCGGCCTTGGCCATTCTGGTGTATTGACAGCAAGACCCCTGTGCTCCCATTGGCCTTGACTATCTGGGGACCCTGGCATGGCTCCCGCAGGGAGAGAGTCAGACCTTGGGACCGAGGCACCGTCCAACATTGATTTGCAGTAATTCGCTGATTATTCCCCTTGTGTATCTCAGTCTCAGTGTCATCATCACAAAAGAGAATAAGAGAAGGCCGACCCTCCTAGGGTGGATATGGAGAGACTGTGAAGTGAGGGGGTAAAGCTCTGGTGCGGAACACAGGAGTGGTCATTGAAGCATGGCTGTGTAGTCATTTAAGTAGCCACTGTGTTCCCTTTCCTACTTGCCTCATTGCCCACCAAAGCCACCCGGCCTTCCTGGTGCCCAGGAAGGACAGGTGTGGTAGGCAGTGGGATGTGGAGGTTTGTGCAGACATTCACATGAATGGGATGTTTACCAGCCTGGGTTTGTGGGCTGCCTTGTGTGGCTCTTTAATAATCTCACCTGTCAGATTCCAAATCCCTACAGAAGTTGAGAGAGTACCTTTCTTTCTTTCTTTCTTTTTGCTATTTCTTATTATTATCGTTTAAAGTATTACAAATAGTAGGACATATGTCTCCTTTTTTTCTCCACTGACCTCCCCACAGCCTCCCTTATCCCCCTCCCTAACCCCCGGCACATGCCCTCACCAAGACCGTATCCTACAGCTTTGTCTTCTTCAGAACAGAGCGCACGGTGCTCAGCCCTAAGTAATAGTCTTGGGTCGGGGCCCAGCCCTTCTTTGTGACCCTCAACCACGTCTCCCTTCCTCCTGTGTGAGAAAGGAGGCAGCCCTGTGTTCCTGATGAAGATTCCAATACTGTTCTGGAAACCAGAACACAAAGGTGCGCCTGTTGTCAGCCACTGCTGGAAGTATTTATCCCGTAAGAACCTTTAAGCATAGGAAATACACTAAAGAAAATGTCCCCGTGTTGGAAGCTTTCGGCGTGTGGAAGATCTTGCGCCAGATTGTTTAGAAAGAGCGTTAGTTGTGTTTAGTTGCATTTACTTTAAATTAGTAAGTTTACGCAGTATCTTTTTGTCTTTGATATATCTAGCTATCGTGCTGATTCTTAGCTTTAAAATCGCCAGTTGCTAGAGAGAAGTTACCAACCCTAAAGAAAATGACTTCTCTCTAGTATCCCTGGAATTCCTGTTCACCAGAAACAAAAATACATAAATAAAACTTTGTTTCTCTGGAACTTGGTGCTAATGATTCACAACAACCTGGGAGGGTTGTGGGGAGGGAACTTTCTGAATTGTGACATATTTCTAGTTTTGAAAGAAAGCTGATAGCAGAGATTGTGTGTGTGTGTGTGTGTGTGTGTGTGCGCTTGGGAGATAAAATATCACACCTCATTTTAAGTTGATTCTAATAGTATTAGAGTTATTGTTTGAAATAACCATGCCCTAGACTTCTAATTTGAGGTTTAATGTTTAAATTCTTTTTTACTTATTACATCAGCTTTAGAATGTTTAATTGACCAGCTCTTAGGAACACAGTTTATATCACAAGAATGCATCATGTGATACTAATCATACAAGATGGAGCCACCCAGAGAGGTCAGTTATGTTCACCTGAGTGAATCTCACAACCGGATATTAATTTTTGTTGGTAGATGCAGATTGTGTTGAAGGCCGCATCCCCATGACGATTCCCATGTTCCAATCTACACTGTTAAATAAAATGATACTTGCATTGATCATGAAGAAATGTTTCCTCCTGCCTCATTTGTGAGAGCAGCTGCTGTTACTAATCAGTGAGCTGTACAGTCACTGCAGTAGGAGTTTTTTGGGGGAAACGGTGTGATAGGTGGCATGGGAGCTGATTATCAGTCTAACAGGAGTGTGTATGCCCCTACCACTTACTCAGGGCCATTGCTCTAAAGCCTTCAGACCAGGACCGTCCACACACCAGATCCGATGGCTTTTGAATGCCCAGGCTCATGAACCTCTTCCAGCCACTTTTTTGACACTTAAAACCTGCTCTCTTTTCTAATCCTTCTTTCTTGTTAGCTTCTATTACATTTGTTTCTCCCAGTTCTCCTATATCTCTCTTCTCTTTCCCCTGCCTTAACTCATCTTTCTCTTACTATTGCCCAAATGTGAACATACAGCCCAGCTCAGCCCTCAGGCCCGCTGCACCTTTCCAGGACTGTGTCTGAGGACGCAGGTTGGTCTCGGCCATCTTCCGCAGCAGCGCCCACACTCCTCCAGCCCTCTGTAGCAAGCGCTCATCTCTGAGGCTTTTGCTCAGAAGCGTCACTTAAACCCATGGAACTCAAGCTCACGGTGTTTGAAAGTAAACACATCCTTATTCCTTACCCCAGTGGTCAGCAAACCGCGGCTCGCGAGCCACATGCGGCTCTTTGGCCCCTTGAGTGTGGCTCTTCCACAAAATACCAAGGCCGGGGCGAGTCTATTTTGAAGAAGTGGTGTTAGAAGCAGTTTAAGTTTAAAAAATTTGACTCTCAAAAGAAATTTCAGTCATTGTACTGTTGATATTTGGCTCTGTTGACTAATGAGTTTACCAACCACTGCCTTACCCAGTCTGACTTCCCTGGTGCAGCACACATAATCCGTGTTTCTTGTCACTCTTCATTTTGAAAATCTCTCCTTTTCCTGTAGAAGGTGCCCCAGCCTCCTTAGTCTGGTGCTCCAAGTCCCTCTAGGAATTTATTCCAACCTGCTTTCCTAGCTTGACTTGTTGGGGTACCCTGTGATCTCTCCCATGGCTGTTCCATGTTGTTCTGTGGACTAGGCATTGAGAAAGAAGCATGTCTGTAACCTGCGATTCAAACATGAACCTGAAAGTGTGTGTGTGTGCACGTGCATGTGCCCGTGAGTGCACTTATCAAATGACATGGCGCATGTTGGCACTCCTCCTCAAAAAAGAATGGTAAGTTGTGACATTCCAGGGCCAGAAATGGGCCCTTTCAAGTACAAAGCTTTCCTTGTCTCCTTGAAATAAAGGTTAAGCAGAACATATTTTAGAGTGCCTGGCATTCCATTGCATCTGAGGTAGAAATGCAGGTGACACAAAACGGCTAACGGTACGTTAGGGAATATGAGTGAGTACAGAAATGTCGAATATTCACATTACCTTACTTAGATTAAATGGCCACTATAGGCAGTTGTCTGTCAAAATTCTTTTCATTTGGTAATTCACTTTAACAGATGAGTGGTTTCATTATTGCAGTGCATTTTGCTTATGAGTGTTGAAAAATAACTGAGGTAGTTTTCTCTAATTACTCCTAAGTAACCCTGTACTCCTTGTGATGTTTAGACTTCAAGGTTTGTTTTTATGTGTTTTTTTTAATTTTTTACCAGAAAAAGCATTAAGCTTAGACCTCTTAGAAACATTTAGCACAGTTCCTCTGTAATTTGATTACAAAAAGGGTCTTACCAAACCATTTCCTTTTCCTCCATGATACACATCCAGGAGGCTCTAGAAACACTTATGTTTTGCAGAAACAAAATGGAAATTATTACTGCTTGATACACTCAAAATGAGACCGAGAAAATATGTTAATTTATACATAAAAGAAAAATATATTCAAGTAAAACCAAATAAAAATAGCCAATCCTTTGCCTTAAAATGATGCTACAGATGCTAGAGCCCTGTATTAACGTCATTGGGTCTAATTACAGACATGAATCTTAGAGCTCCTTCTACCAACGCTCTAGTTTTGACTACACATGGATGTACTTTATTTCAAGTTACATAGTACTTAAAACTGTAATACTATTTCCTTTCAGAGAGGAAGGGAGAGAGAGATAGAAACATCAATGACGAGAGAGAATCATTGATTGGCTGCCTCCCATATGCCCCCTACTGGAGATCGAGCCCTAAACCCAGGCATGTGCCCTGACTAGGAATCAAATAGTGACCAACTCCTGGTTCATAAGTCGATGCTCAACCACTGAGCAATGACAGCCAGGCTGCCTTCCAGTTTTGATTGCCATTAGCATGTTACTTTTCAAATGTAAGAGTACTTCCTGTATTTTAAAAAGCCACTAAAAAATACTCTTTTGAGTATGGGGTATTCTCAAAAGAATGGCTGAATAGTTTTGACAGTGATGAGCCAAGAATTTGGAATTAGATATAGTGATTGATTTAATGAATAGAATTTTAAAGAAAAGGTTTTATGTATATCGATACCTAGGTATTCACAGCGTTAGAAGTCAAAATGAATACATCTTTTTATAAGAATGTTAGTGCATATGGCAACTAGGAATTTGTTTTAATGAATGATGCTTTTATACACAAAGGTGCTTTTTTGCCTGGTCTTAAATTACTATTAATTAAGCGCTATAGAGTGTAATAGATAATTATAGAGTTAATGTGGATGCCAATGGATTTGCTAGTCTTTCTAAATGGCTATTGTTTTCTAATAGTCTTCAGGGGATCATTTATATAGCTATTGTGGTTCTAAAAATATCTTTAAGTACCAATGGGACAGCCTTTTTTGAAGCATGGCTATTATAAAATGCACTTTTACTTGAAGTGTGTCATTTTGATTATATCACTCAATTACTTTCATGTGCAGGAAAAAAAATAACAGTGCTGAAAAAGAATAAAGGAAAGCTCTTTATATATAGAAAAATTTCAGAACAATATGCTAATTAAAGAGAGAGAAATTCAAGACTATTGGGAATCTGTTCTATTCTTTACGATTTTTAGCTGTTGTGTTTGTTAGGATTTTAGCTGGAGATGTTTTTATGTAGTCTTATTGTTTTTATTTCATTAATAGTTCTATAGCAGAGAGATAATTAGGCAAATGCCTTGAATATCTAATGTGGTAGTAACTTTGGGGAAATAAGCATTTCTGGGTCAAAGCCCTTAACAAAATATTGTCATATGTGAGCTGATTAATTGAACGAATGTCAGGTTGTTTTGCCAGCATCCGACCAGACTCACAGTCGCTCAGCTCATTACCTAAGGCTGTCCCAGAAAGGAAAGACTGGTGTGTCAAAGTTAACGGTGTTCTTCTTCATCTCAGCTCCTAATGGAGTAAATCCTGATTAGAGAATCCTTGCAACCTCATTCAGTGAGCTAAGTAAGTGTAAGAACACCGCCAAAGAGCCCGAACCTCAATGTCCAGCATTTGAAATGCTGGCAGGGTAAGGTTCTCAGCTCCATCACACAGTGGTTTCACGTCGTTGGCTCCAATCTAAGGCAGATTCTAGGCTCTCTCTCGTCCTTGCTGCCTGTATCTACCATTGAATGCAAAAAAAATGTTTTTTTTCAATTTCTAATCAGACAAGAGAAGTTGAAGATTTTCATCAATTGCTAGGTATATTTAGTACAGAAAAATGTTGTGGGTGAGCATTCCTCTTTAAAATATCCCAGGGATTCAGACAGTACACCATCGTTTGACTTTAAACTATTAAAAAACCTGGATGAAAGACACATAAAGTTTCAAATGTATATTCCACATTTTTTATTAGGGTGACCAGTGATATGTTTTTGCCGCCAGGTTAACGACTTTGGGGGCAGGTCTCCGAATGAAGCTCCCCCTGCCTTTTTGTGCAGATGTAAGACTCTTATAAATAGGGGCTTCAGTAGGAACCCCCTCGCTCTCCTGTGAGTGCAGGCTGGGCCTCTGCCCTCGCGTTAAATCGACCACCCAGACACATTCCCAGCGTACTTCTTGTACTGTAAATGCAAGCGATAAACTAGGAAAGCTATCAGAAGGACATCCCCCTGAGGGCTCCCAGTATGTGAGAGAGGGCAGGCTAGGCTGGGGGACTCCTTCCTGG
The DNA here is from genome assembly GCA_027563665.1 of Antrozous pallidus. Classification (NCBI taxonomy): domain Eukaryota; kingdom Metazoa; phylum Chordata; class Mammalia; order Chiroptera; family Vespertilionidae; genus Antrozous; species Antrozous pallidus. Next base: position 73,004,027 of record CM050521.1, on the reverse strand, counting down.
TGCATGAATTTTGTGCACCGGGCCCCTAGTGCTTTGAACCACTTTTAAAGTGAATGGTACTGGTTGTTTCTAAAGATTCTGGAATTTTTCCATTTTCCAACGTGTATCTGTAAAGTTATGTCCTGGGGAATTCTTTCTGTTTCCATGCCTTAAGGGGATAGACTTTGGAGATCACAGATACTCTCAAGTATATGCCAAGCCCACTCTTCGTATAGTTATTACTATTTCCAACAACTAAAAAAGTTGATGTCCAGAATGTAAAATGAAATTGTGCAATAAAATGAATCTCAAGCTAAGGAGGTTAGATACAGACTCAGGGCAGAGGCTCTACTTCGTGTTCTGCATATAATCTTTTCTATCTGTTTGGAAGTCACATTTGAGGTCACATTTGCCAGGTCAGCAGTTTCACATTATATGTGACCTGGGCTTTTCAGAGGACACCCAAGGCAAAGAGGCGATGAAAATGGAGCCCATTCTTGTTGGTTAAGGCGGTGGGAGAGGAATTAGGACGGAGCGAGGACTCAGCTCTGTCTGTCTTCACAGCAATAAGAAAATCACTCGCCACTTTCCCAGCTTCTTACAGATACATTTGAGAGATAAGGCGAGTGCCCTTGGAACCCGATACCTGTCCTTTGGGTTTCATTACTCTTGTTCTTGCCCTAGACTTAGATGAATGGCTTTAGAAAGCCTTCGTTTATTAAAACACTCAGCTTCATTCCCTGCAGGATTGGAGTGTATACCTTGGAAATATTGTAAAAATTTATTCTAAAAGCCCATGATTTATGCATTGGTTTTCCATAACATCTTTACCCACAAATATAAATGCTGTTTGCGGGGGCGGGGGGGGGGAAGATGACAAAAGTTGAGCCCTGACTGGTTTGGCTCAGTGGATAGAGTGTCGGCCTGGGGACTGAAGGCTCCCAAGTTCGATTCCGGTCAAGGGCATGTGCCTTGGTTGCGGGCACATCCCCATTAGGAGAAGCGCAGGAGGCAGCTGATCGATGTTTCTCTCTCATCGATGTTTCTAACTCTCTATCCCTCTTCCTTCCTCTCTGTAAAAAAATCAATAAAATATGTATTTTTTAAAAAGATGTCAAAAGTTGTATGTTTAGAGTCTTGCAATAAAACTATCACACCACTTGAAGCATTTTGTGTGAGGAGTTTTAAAAAATCTGAACTTGAAACAATAATCTCTTTTGTGGCTAAAATTCTCCCTGCTAGCCGCTCGCACCCTCTAGCATTTGCCATGTTCCGTCCTCCTCCTCCTCGTCGCTCTGCTTACCCGGTGCTTGTACCTCTGTCCTTGCAGAGACCCTCCTTGATGACTTCCTCCTCACGTACACCGTCTTCATGACCACGGACGACTTGTGCCAGGCGCTGCTGAGACAATATCCTTCGTCAGCTTCGGAGGCTGCGCCGTCCCTCGCAGGCAGATGGCTCGCATTTAGGAATTAACTGCCTTTCTTCATTTACTCAACCCCCAGTGGAGGACGGCTATGCTCCATATTAATGTGACAACAGCCAAGGCAAAAGATGAAATGAGACAGAATAGACCGGGCGGGGGGGAGTGGGGGGGCTGGAAATGCAGCTGCCTTTTCCCATTTGAAATTGTACTGTTCATTATTGTTTTCTTCTTCATACCTATGTCTCAAGACTTTCCACACCTGGAGGCCAACGGGGGTCAAGAGGTTGAGCGAATTGGCAGTAAGGGAATTTACAAGGCCATCCATCAGTCAGGGCCGGGCCACGTGGCGGGGAACGTGTGCGTGTGTGAGGTCATGTTTCTGGGCACATGTCCCCGGGGAGGCCAGCCACCCCCTCACCTGGAAGGTCTAAACTACCCCCTGGAGCTTTGTCACGGCATGCTCTCCCAGAAGGACGAATGTAAGGAGAAGGGTAATGGCCAGGGCAGGGAGCTTTCTGGATGAAGCAGTGAGAAGAAGAGACGCAGTAGAGGAAAGCCCAAAGGGCTAAGCCAGGAAAACTCCCTCGGTTCCCCAGATGCACTCCTTGCCTCGGTGTTGAAGGCGGGAAGCTGCAGGAGCATTCAGGTAGCTGGTAGCTGGTGGGGTTTTATTCGGCCAAACTGAAGATTCCACTCAAGCCCATGGGAAAGGCGTTAGAAAGATGTTTTTTTGTTTTGTTTTGATTTATTACTAGAGGCCCAGTGCACAAATTTATGCACTGGTAGGGTCCAGCCCACCTGCCCCAGTCGTGGCCAATCAGACCAGGCCAGTTGTGGAAGGGGTCATGGGCGGTTGGCTGGTCTGTCCCACCCCCTAGTTGAACTCCAGGTCAAACTCCTGGTTGAGGGGACAATTTGCATATTAGGCTTTTATTATAAAGAATTTTTTGGGCATTTACCTACGCTTTATTGAGCCCCAGGAATGGTCTTTCCTGTTAAATAGTTACATCTCTCCTCCATATTAGCATTTTTTTGCTTAAAATAACACTTTAAAACTTTATAGAGAGCATTGTCTCTCTTAAAAACGTGTAAGCTAGAAACGTTTTAGTGCTTTACTACATCGTGGGCCACTGTAGAGATCACGGAACTTCTCAGATCCAGTTCATGAAACTGGTCTTGAAACACAGTTTTTGAATTTGGAAAATTTTAAAGACAAATTTCTTCCGCAGCTTCCAAGTGGGGTGTTAACTAAGAAATTGAGTAATAATTACAAAGGTTTCCATTTCTCCTTCGTTAAAAGTATTTTGAAAAAATACCTATGAGCTGACTTTTTCTATATTTTAATGCTAGCATATTTCCAAAAGAAATTACCATCCCTTAACTAATAGTTTGTTTTATAGACATTATATGCCTTTCAACAATTATTTGTAAACATGATCCTAGCATAATTTGTGGTTACCACTGAGTAATTTAATGCCTCAGAGAATTTCCCTGAAGAGTCTCTAACACTTTGCTTGCTGGTAAACATGTTTTGGGTCTTTGACTAAGACATCTTCTACATAAATGCAGTTCAATCAATGTCTTAGCAGCTTTTTAGTAGTCATCAAAACCCATGAAATCCAGAACATTGTAAGCCAGGAATCTTTTTACATGACTATTTTGATATGTTTACAGCCTCTGCCTTTTATGAAATAATGCAAATCACAAACGAAAATATGCTATCCATATTTAATCTCAGATAGTTTGGAATATATTTTATTGAAGATATCTTTTATATCCTACTGCTATCACATTCTAGAGAATGGCCCAAATTATTGTTTTTTGTTTGTTTGTTTTCCCCCATTGTTCTTTGAATATTAATTATAGGTGAGAGCCACTTCTACTGTGTTGGGATATCTTAGGTGGATACGTTTATTGTGATAGAATTTAAGACCTTTCAGGTTTTATCATCATAAAAAGCATTATTTAAGCTCACACCCCAGGTGGGCCAATGTTCACTTGTTACCCAGAATATCTTCCCACTATGTCTCTCCCCACACCCAGCTAAGTTTATAAGTCGATATAATTTAGCATGAGCAAAATGTGTGAACATACATTTGAATATGTCCTGATACCGGAAAACCAGAATAATAGGAATGTAAATTTAACCAGTAAATATTTTTAAAGTTCATCTTGTAGGGTAGAGAACATGATTAAGCAGATAAATGCTGATAACGATGACTGAAATTTCAGTTCTCAAAATTTTTTAACCTGCAGGCCCATAATTGTAGAATGTATATGCAGCCGTAATAAAAAGCTTACCTCTCAACCTAAAAGAAAGATGGTTAGTATTTCTTTATTTTCCAGACTTTTTTCCTTCATAGTAGTCAAGCCATGATAGTTACAGGAAAAGAAGAAAAGGGAATTTGCATAAGTGGGATAAATCTTTATATTTTGCCTTTCAAGAGAAAAACTAGATGAAATGGATACTTTAACAGTCTTTGCATGTCTGCCTGAGTTTATGTCACTAGGGGAAATTAAAGAAATCAGATGGTCATAATGTATTTTTGCAGGTTCAGGAGACAGTGACTGAATTATGTTTTAAAATATGTACAAAGCCTGATATAGAATCTGTTTCTCTTTTGCAATTATGTATCAGCCTTAACGAATATAGACACCTGTCCATCAACCCCAAAGCCTACCTGTGTGTTGTATCTTATCATTTCCTATTCCTAGTGAACCTGCCAATGTGTCCAGGAGACTCAGAAATCATAATTTTGCAAACAGAAACACTAGGTTGATTTGGAAAACAACCAAGTTTCTGTCTTATTTCTCGGGCTTTCAGCATATTGACTTTGAGATTATTATTTTTAGTGATTTTTAAAAATATATTTTTATTGATTTCAGAGATACGGAGGGAAGGAGAAGAGAGAGAGAGAAACATCAATGATTTTGAAAGAGAATCATTGATTAGCTGCCTCCTGCATGCCCCCTACTGGGGATCGAGCCTGCAACCCGGGCATGTGCCCTTGACCAGAATAGCACGTGGGACCCTTCAGTCTACAGGCCAACACTCTTTTCACTCAGCTAAACCAGTTAGGGCGTTTTTTCTTTAAACAATTTTGACAACGTTGTTAACACATGGTCATTGTATATGAATTAGAAAACACACTTATAAGTATAGTAATTCATGTGTTGTGAAGTCTCATTACCTTGAGAAGCTACTGTTAACTGTCAGTATATCTTTCCAGGTAATGGAACTTTTCGTATAAATGAGCATAGTAAATGGGAATGGATCGTCCTAACATGCCCTTTTCCTATTCTCCTGCTTAACAATGTGCTGGGATATTCTCTGCCAGTAACTGTACTGCTGGGCTGTCAGTTTTATGGCTGCAGAATAGCCCATTAAATGGATATGTAAATAATTTCATATCCTCAATAATCCTCAATGAGTAAAACATTCATATTTTCTTTATGTCAGTGAAAGTTAAAATTGGCAATCCTTTTTATTTATGTTTGCACATTTATCCAGTCCCTTTTTATTTCAAGTAAATTCCTTGGGGTGGGCCTTTGAAACATGTCACAAATTATGCTACAGAAATCTGTGCTCATTTGGGCTACTTTAGAAGTAACTGATTGTACGGAATGTGACTTTCTGAGGAGCAAAGATATGTGGCCTCGCTCTCTCCTAACTCTCATGGAGACAGTGTGGCCAGATCCCTTGGAGCCACCCTTGAAATTAATAGGCCACCTCGTATCTCTTCGAGGTGACATTAACCTGTGCCGCCTACGGAACTAAGGCAGCAGCTGACAGTGGCATCACCTAACCCTCACCTGCCCGGCCTGTCTCCGAGTGTGCCTGAATCATCTTCCTGGCTTTACTTTCGCTCTTTGCAATATATACACCTTTTGGTCTCTCTACAGATATTCTTTTCTTCCTTGCTTAGATACCTGTAGATTCTTTAGAAAGTATGTTTCATAAGAATATTTTTATTTTCAACGAGGCAATATTCTTTCTTAACCACTTGCACTTATTCTGCCAAGAAGTATCAAGGCAAAGAAGAAAACTCGGATGTTCCTTGTCGGAAACGTAAAGTCTTGCACCTTGTCTCCCAGTGGATTTCTCTGTACAAAGACTGGCTACACGAAGATGAACACTCCAAAATGTTCTTAAAGGTAACGGGAAGCTGCCAGCTCTTCCTCGATGCCGGGTGACTGGTTTTATTTTTAGTTTGCGTTTGAAAAACTCATTTCAAAGGTAATAGTCGTGATTTGAACAAAGTTTTCATTTGTTCTGACTTCTCAGGCCTGATATTCCATACATAGTTAGAATTTTTAAAAATTTTTAATTCATTGTGAAAAAAATGTAGAGGGCAAATTTTACATCCACTAACTTAATGTTACCTTATGCAAGTCATGGGAAGTTTGATTGCAAATGAAATAACTAAGGAAGGTAAAATAAAACATACTTTAAAACTTAATAGTATTTCATATATTGGGATTTATTATGAATTTGAACTAACCGGTCTCATCTATAAATATTTAGACAAAACGTTACCATTTAAAAACTATATTCCCAATATATACATTATGAAACTTTTTGAGGGTATGGCATGTTTTGAGAATTTTAAGTAATAATAGCTTATAAGATAGATGCTAACCGAGATTTACATTTGGAATTAGATAAACTGGTATATTGTTCTAATCAGTAATAGGCTGCAACATCTTTTCAACACAGATGACTCTCTGGAGGTGATCTGTAGGTGTGTGGATCCCTTTGGCCCCCAAAGCCGTATTCGCTGTGCAGGTTAACACAAAGGGGCCAATGGGATTTGAGCCAGGAAGGGCTCTGTTTCAGAACAGGGAAATGTCTGGCTGTTTCTCTTTCATGGAGTAAACCATTCGAATTCAAAATTCAGATGTCATTTATGTTATGGCCAGATTTCATGATCCCCAAAAAAACCACCAGGGAGCCGAATCTGATGCAATAGCATAGAACCTTTATTACAAGCCCGGACTTGGCCCTGTGCCCCCGCCGTGGCAGCAGGAAGCAAAAGCGAGAGACTTTCCCGAGCATGATGATTTTATAGGGAGGTGGGGCCAGACGCGAACCAATGAGTTGGCCGATTCCAGTTGGTTGGGTGATGGCTGGGGCTAGTGACGCAAATAATCCCTAATGCACGTGACCTGTCCTGTCCTTTGCTCTTGATTGGAGATCAAGCGCATAGTCTTTTGCGATTGGCTAATTCAAAGGGAGGGGTTGGTCTTTGTGATTTCAAGATGGCAGCCCCCAGGTAAGTTCACACATCATGCGGCCAACATGGTGGCTGCCAAGTCACACAGTCCAAAATGGCAGCTGTCTAAATTGTTCTTTGCAGTCATGCTCTGCCCTTTCAATTTAGACATCCAGTGTAAAGGTGTTCAACCAGCACTTTGACTAAACTAACGTTATTTCAGAACAATTGGGTAATTTAACTCAATTGACACTTTTTCCTCACAGATGATTATGTGGGTAGCATTTTTTAAAGTATAGGACAGGCATAGGATTCTGCAGTAGCCAGCTAGAGAGCTCTGCGTTTCCAGCATTTCCTACCTGCAGCCCTGAGAGTGCGAGAGAGGGCCAGGGCCATGCCAGCTGAAGGAGGGGCTTGGAGGTGTGACCCCACTCCGGATCTCCCTGGTCCCAGGATTAACCCCTGCGTTGTCCTGGGGTCCACCAATTCCCTTGGCATAAGCATTGTATGGGTCTAAATGGACATTACTAAATGGACATTAAACCAATTCAACTGCCTTTTTTCTTTTCCCACCAGACCATATACAGGAACGTACTGGATGATGTATATGAATATCCAATACTTGAGAAAGAATTGAAAGAATTTCAAAAGATACTTGGAATGCACCGTCGTCAGTATGTATTTTATTTTCCATGTTACAGTCAATGAAAGAAAGCAGCAGATGTGGTAGAGTTCCAGAAAGTTCATTTTGAACACTTTGAATCTGAGAGTCATCTGGATTTCTTTAGCTTTTCTAATTGTAAATTGTGTTTTGTTTTTATATCTCAAAATGAATGAACACTAAATCAAGCTTACTGACTACTTTTTAACTTTCTCCTGACACAAGAGAAAGAAACTGAGCCAAGACAACCTAAAAACAATAATTTCAATCCTGGACAGGTGGCTCAGTGGGTTGGAATGTCATCCAGTCCGCCAGAAGGTCTCAGATTCGATTCTCGGTCAGGGCACATACTTAGGTTTGGGGTTCAATCCCTGGTTGGGGCATGCAGGAGGCAGCCAATCATTATTTCTCATATCAGTGTTTCTCTCTCTCTATCCCCCTTCCTCTCTCTAAAAATGATATCCTTGGATGAGGATTAAATAAAAAAACAATTATTTAATATATTAATATGTAATTTTAAAAGTATAACTATTGAACTTGTTGTTTTAGGGGCTTATAGCTATATCTGATGGAACAGAGGAAAAATGTTTTATAAATAGGTCTCCATAAGTCATGGAGCATTTTAAAAGCTCCATTTTATGGGCTCCCGGGGTGTTTTTGTTTTCCTAATAAATTTAGAAAGATTAAAGGAAACCGTTTACTCGGTGACCTTCAGCACATCCAAGTGCCCCCCAAGTGTCTATCATTAGTCTTTCAAATTGCCAAAACTCGACTTTGCTCTGATTATACGAACTCTCCTATTCATTTTGGTAAATAAAAACATCAACTCGTTGTTCAGCTCTTGCTGCAAAGTTAATTTGAAGGGGGAAATTGTCCTCTGATTTACAGTGTGGTTTCTACTTAGCAAACACAAAACACATCTGTTGTCAAGTTGGTGAGACTTCTATTAAGAGTCCGGCAGTCACAAATGCACGTTTCCTAGAAAATGTTAACTCAGGCCTTCCAGATTACTGACTTGAGATTTAAAACCTGACCCCATTTCAGTCAAGAATGATCCTCCTGCAAATTAAATGTCTAGATAATTTTAGGGAGCAAATAAACCCTCAAACATGAAAATTACATGTTTAGAAATTCAGAAATGAGGTGTAAGTGGGGACGGTATGTTAGAAATGAACGTTGTGGGTTTGCATGGTCTTCTTTTATTGGAGTCTGCACTATAGCGTTTCCATTGCCTGGGACTAGTGTGAAAATAGGAACAATAAAATGAAACAAAGAAGAAGGACAAACGACATCAAAAGAGCCCCCTATGGGAGGGGCCTTGGTTGTGGGCACATCCTCAGGGGACGGTATGCAGGAGGCGGATGATTGATGTTTGTCTCTCATCGATGTTTCCAACTCTATCCGTCTCCCTTCTTCCTTCTAAAAAAATCAATAAAATATATTTTTTAAAAAAATAAAGAACTTATGTAACGTGGGAAATAAGAAAGTAAGAAAATGGGGTAAGACCTGGTCCTTGGGTGATGGTGTAAGACTCGATTATGAAATGTCTGTAGATTCTGGAAGAAGATTTGAGCTGGGGACCTGCAGAGCGTCCCCCAGTTCCACCACACGGAGAGATATCCTGGGAGGGATGCAGTGCGGCCACTTAGCTGCCGCCATGACAGTCCTTCCCACTGACATCTGTCCATCTCGGAGGGCACTGGGGCTTCGTGGAGGGAGGAGAGCTCGCTCTGCCCGCAGGTTCACTTCCTGTGGGTGGGAAGCAAAACACACCGGTGGGCGGAGGGCTTCATGTCTGCCCGGTTCCCTGGGAACCCACAGCCCAAAGTCAAGTGCCTTATCTTTTGGAAAAGCAAAAGCCTCTGCCCAGGGCCTGGGAATTAGTCTTTGGGGACAATAGCTGCATTATTCTGGGTTGGGGACAAAGGCTGACTTCTCCTCCTTTCCCTCTTTCAGCACCGTGGATGAATATTCACCACAGAGGAAGGTAAGGCAGCCCCTCCCGCCGCGCCCCCCACCCCCCCCCCCCCCCCGCCCCGCCCCGGTCTGAGATGGGGAGATTGGGCTCAGAGGCAGGGGACCTACACTGCAGCTCGCTCACACTCTACTATGTCACCTCCCTGGGCTCCTGCGGGCTCAGGGTCAGCCCTGTGCCCTGGACTGGCTCTCAGGTTTTTGTTGTGTTTTTTGGTGGGGCATTTTGAAGTCTCGGAATTTCCCCAGTGTCCCCAGAGTGATGCAAATCTGAATGTCAAACACTGAAGAAAAAAAAAATCCAGGCAAGAATCTTGACAAGAAGAGTAAAAATAGTCTTGGAAGAAAAAGTTTCACACTTTCAACCTAGAAAGAGGGATGGTAGCAAGAATGATGTGTTTCCTATTAAACCTGAGGGAGAGAATGGAAACTGAGTTTCAGGCACAAGTTTTATGGAAGCCGACAAGGTACCTGTTTCCCTTAGGGAAGTCATTGTCCTACCCCAGAGTCCGAGGCCATCCCAAGGCCGCTTCATCCCAAAGCAGGGTGGCCGCTGGGATTCTTAGAAGACTCGGGGGGGGGGGGGTGTCTGTTGTAACCAGATACTCTGCAGCTTGTGGCAGGGCATAATCATAGGGACTTTTTGCTCTGCTGACGTTGGCGGAGGTCTACGTGTTGTTCAGACTGTCCACCTCCACGCGTGTTAGCTGAGGCAATTCCCAGTTTATTCCTCTTTGATTGGACGGGTGGATTTCATATTTAAAAAAAAAAGAAAAGAAATTGGCTCGCTCTTTCGGAACATGTTGTAAACAGCTGTGGCTTTCCAAAGGGCAGGGAGACATTCATTCATTGTTCTTGTTCTCCCTTCTCACAGAATAAGGCCCTTTTCCACCAATTCAGTCTCAAGGAGAACTGGCTGCAGCATCGAGGCGCTGTGACTGAAACCGAGGAGAGTGAGTATGGTCTGGGGGCGGGCGGAGCCGCTGGCAATCACCATCACCCTGCCGCTTGAACACCCCAGCTGTCCCACCCTTTAACCAGCACATTAGCATCAAAAAATGATGGCTTTTCTTTTCTTGCTTTGGGTGTTACCCTTTTCTTAATCATGTAATAGTGTCTCCCGGGAACAAGAACATTTTTTTAGGACATGTCTTTGTTGATTTCAGCGAGGGGGAGAGAGAGAAACATCAGTGATGAGAGAGGATCGTGAATCCGCTGCCTCCTGCACACCCCTTACTGGGATTAGACCCTGCAACCTGGGCGTGTGCCCTGAATCCACCCATGATCCGGTTCCTGGGTCAATGCTCAACCACTGAGCCACGGGGGCCAGCCCCAAGGAGACTTTTAATTTGGGAACTGTGGAAAGGAGCCGGCAGAGAGCTTCCCGAGGTGCAGGGAAGAGGTGCAGAATTGCCTGGAGATGCAGCCTTCCTCTGGGTCCTTCCCCCGCTCTGTCAGCCCCTGGCCTGTGACTAGGGAAGGCTGAGGAAGCCCCTGTGCAGGACACGTTTAGAAAAGAAATCTCAGGGAGAATAACAAAGGATGCGAAACCAAAATTCCTGCAAGGCATGGCGGGGCCGGGCCGTGGCCCACACCCAGCCATGTCCTCAGTTCGTGCCCATCACTGGGCTCGGGACCCAGCCGTCAGTAAGGAGGGGAAACAGCTCCCTGAAGATGCTGAGTGCTTTTCTATGGTAACATTTTGTCACGGAACAAAACACGGCTTCCTCCTGTTTGGATAAGGGCTGAGTCTTGTGCAGAACCGGGAAACACGGCAATTGAAATGTTCACTCGCGGTGACTCAGAGACCTTCTCTCTTCACTGGCCTTTCCGTAAGCTCTGCAGGGCTAAGTGAGAGCGTTAACATCTGCTCAGCCCCTTGGAAGCTCAGTGCGATGTCAGAAGAACACTTCTGTTGTCTTGTTTGTGCCTCGTGCTGCTCGCGAGGGTGCCGTTGGGTCAGAAGAAGTGGACGAGCAAACAGAATGGTCTCGCCTCACATTCCTCGCTTGCTGGCCTTCCTGGCCTGTTAGTCTCACAGTTTAATTGTGCCATTTTCCAAGCGGAGTGTTCCAAGTCCCTGGCCTCTTTTTGCTCATCAGTTCGTTAGGCAAGCTGTGAATTACATCATATTTAGTGGCTTGTAGATGGGATCTTTGCCTTGCTCAAAAATTCCATGTTCCTATGCAAGGGGGAAAAAAGCCTTTTTGTCCCCGAGGAGTCTGTTGACAGCATATCAAACAGCGATTTGTTAGATGCTATTGTCTCAGCGACACGCCCCGTGAAACCCAAAGCGGAGCGCTGCCAGGGCCTCCTGGTGGCGTGTTCACGTTGAGGTTGGCACACGTAAACTCACCGTTTGTCTTCGCTTTCCTTGCATTTCTGTGCAAACATTCCTGGGGTTATTGTGTGGTGCCGTTTACATTTCATAGGAAATTTCTCCTGACCTGCACTCCTTTTTTAAAGAAAATGTTGTATTATAGGAGAGAAAAATGTCTCAGTATATCATCATCCTCTGTCTTTTCTAAAGAGGAAAGGGTGGGAAGAGTGTAAAGTTGCCTGGAAACACAGCCTTTGGGCATTATCCTTTCCTTGATCACGTAACAGTATCCCAGGGATACTACTGTTCAAAATAGCTGGTATAATAAGCAAATAATGTGTCAGTTATCTCGACTGCTATTAAATAATATCATAAAGAAGCATTTCTCCAGGACCCATTCACCCAGCTGGTGATAATGTCCTAGTAATGATTAGCACTGCAGACAATAAAAAGGAAATTAAAATGGCTAGAAATGTGACCACTCGTTGGAAACTAAACCCACCACCACGAACAGCATGGATGGACCTAGAAGTTATGGTGCTAAGTGAAATTAGCACGTCAAACAAAGATAAATGCCATATGATTTCACTTATATGTGGAATCTAATGAACAAAATAAACTGACAAAATAGAAATAGAGGCATGGATACATGGAACAGACGGATAGATGCCAGAGGAGAGGGGGAGGGGAGGACCGGATGAAAGAAGGTGAAGGGATTATCCAGAGAACATGTATGTATAACCCGTAGACACAGACCGCAGTGTGGTGATGGCCAGAAGGAAGAGAGGGCAGAGGCTGGGTGCTGGGTAGAGGTGGGCTACGGGAGGGGGTGGGGCATGTGGGGTCATCTGGAGTAATGTCAGCAATAAAGATAACGTTAAAAAATTAAGAATTTTTTTTAAAGGCTATACACAAAAACCATGGCAAATGACAGATTTTTAGATAAGCTTAAGAGAATTCTAATAACAAAATGTGGTGGTCTTGATTGAGTCATTGTGATCTGAATTTCTGTGATTCAGAAATGGAGGATAAGATAAAACTGTATGCTAAACATTGCAGTAGACTGCCTTGGGCCATCTCAGTAACCCTCCAGAGGAACTCAAAAGTTCAGGTTCCCCAGAATCCACTGAGCTGTTTCAGTCCTCTCCGCCGTGAGCATCACCGTGTGGGAAGCCCGAGTCCTACTCAGACTCACTAGCACACAAAGCCGACATGTCGTTTGTGGCAAGCACACATGTGTATTCATATGCCCTCGGCGCCCATGTGCGGGCATGAGCAGGCACATCTAGCTGCGGATGTGTCATACAAGTGAGAGGGAGAAGATGCGCGCCTTGATTCAGTAAAGTCTGTGACTCAGAGCCACGGCCCTCCGTCCACTAACCGTGCTTCTGTCCCGTGCAGTGTTTTGCCATGTGTACATCACGGAGCACTCGTATGTCAGCGTGAAGGCGAAAGTTTCCAGCACCGCCCAGGAGGTCCTCAGAGTCGTGGCGGAGAAGATTCAGCACGCGGAAGAGGACCTGGCCCTGGTGGCCGTCTCCTTCTCCGGGGGTGAGTGCTCCTCCATTCCGGAACACTCACCTTCCTCTGGGTCTCCTCCGAGGGGAGGGAGTGGACATTTGTGCAGAGTCAGCGTGCCTGCGGCGCGTTCCCTCGGGGTCCGCAGCTGGACGGCCACGGGGACCATGAGAAGCCACCCGCTTGCGGAGTCTCCATGACGACAGCTGGGTACCGTGGGATGCTGAGCATCCTCCCTGAGAGCTGCCCAGAGAGGCATGCCCATGCTCTGAAATACACTGGAAAGCTTCTCCTATTTTGTGCTCTAGATAAGCCCTCTGTTTCCCTACTTAAATGAGCTTGGGAAATTGCTAAAGGATGAAATTACTCTAGCAAGGAAGAAGAAGCACAGCCTCGAGCTGGTCATATTGCTGGCGGACAATGTAATGCGTACAGCCTCCCCACTGCAGGAGAGAAAGCCGGCCCCGCAAGCCCCAAGCTCCCAGGCAGTGTTCCCGCAGGTAGACATGGGGAGGGAGGCCTGCGTGTAGCTCTGTCTCCCCTCGGGCCTCCTGTGTCCCCAGAGGATGGCTTCCTGTCTGTTCTGAATAAGATCACACAGATTACACGCTGACTCTATCGATCTCGGCGACCTGAGCGGACCCTTCGTTTCACCAGAGCCCCGGAGACTGCAGCAGGCTGGCCGCCTCTGTGGCTTACAGTTTTTATTGAATGTCTCATTAACCCTGAGAGAAATACAAAGGAAGGGACTTAGCGTTGAAGAACGGGAGGAGGTGAGCGGGTGGGTGGGGGCAGGGAGCGGATGACCGCATTGCTCTTCACCCTTTGTTAGCCTTCTAGAATCGGGAGAAGAATGTCAGAGTTTAACTCTGCATGAGAGCGTTGTGGGGCCGACCCCCTGCTTCTCTTGCTGTGTTGCTGGGAGCCAGGTAAAACCACGCCGCCTGCAGGCCAGTGGATGGCAATCCCCCAGGCCCTAGGCGTGCATCCCGTCAAAACCTAAGAAAACAAAGAGCGGAACTTTGAGAAATGTGGATTACATGAATTTTAATCAGAGAGTGGTTGAATTTTTAATAAAGTATTTCAGACGTTCCAGATAGATACGACAGATGTTTGTTATATTTAATTTTAAGTCACCAAATTATTAAATGATCCTAAACAATATTAAGTCTCATCAAAACCAGCCTTTGCCTCTCAAGACAGTACCGCTACAAAAAGTAGTCCCCGGGTCCCCACTCAGAAGTGCTGGAGGAGAAAGGAACTGGGGGGAGGGGGAGGGGGCACCCCCAGAGAGTCACATGGGACCCAACAAGGCCATGTGTGAACCTGGAAATTAATGAGCAGCTCTTTTACTACCCAGTTTCTATCTGACGGCCATAAAATACCATTTTTACACTCTATTAAATCGGACTCATCAGGGTGGGCAGTGGCGTTTTAATGTGCGTAGACTCATTGCTAATCATCACTAGAAATATCAGCTTATCTCTTGAATTATCCCACCAGTTTGGAAATGTGCCATCAGTTTCCATCAAGCAGCATTTCGTCCGTTAAGAACCTTTCTGCCTGCAGCTTAATATCCCCCGAACAATCCTGTTTCTATGAAGAAGGCAGAACTGAATGTATTCCTTGTTCTAGTTACACAATTTCCAATAAATGTTTCAAATGCTACTGCAAAATGAAAATGATAGTGAGATCGACTGTTGTTTTATTGTTGTCAAATTTTTTTTTTAAAGATGTTGGCCTTTTGTAGGTTTCATGGATTTTTCCTAAAAGGGCCGGTGCTGTTATCCGTGTTGCTTTCAGTAGGTTTGGTGCTATTTTGTACCGAGGGTAGGTATAAGTAGGCAATAACAACCTACCCGGATATCAGAGCTTAACATGTTTTCAGCTTTCATCTTTTATAGTCTGGTGACAAACCTGAAAAGAAGGGGAGGGGAGATTTCTGAGCACCCGGAAAAATTACTGTCAGAACACCAGTGTATTCTTCCCATCGCAAGTGCAGAATGGCTCCCATAAATTCAGAGCGAAGGTACATCTGGGCACATGGAGGGCTGCAGGAAATTGTAGCCAAACAAAGAGGAAGGAGATGGAAGAACCGCTGAGACCAGCCTGTGGGACCATTTACTACACACGTCAACAGCCCGACATGACAGTGCAATTGATCTTTACAATGTGGGGCCGTAGAGAGTGTATTCGATTATCATTCGTGTGCTCTGGATTAAGCAGAACTGTTCAAAACAAAATTTGCCATTTACGCTGATTAGGTTACCTAGGAAAAGAGGTGGAATGTCACATTTCCCAGCCAGCCTGAGTATCTGAAGGGCTGCTTGGGGCGAGGGAGCTGATTGCATTACAGTGGAATAGACTCGAGTATTCCTGTGGCTGCCCCCCACCTGCGTCTTGTAGTTAGGAGGAGGACATTTCTCTGTTGTGCGGGAGAGCTCCAGCGACCGCACAGAAATGGCCAGAGGACAGGGACAGTTTGCAAGAAGGAAAATAAAATAGAAGAAGATTATATGAAAAATTCCAGCTTCACTGGTAGTCAAGAAATATATAATAAACCACGAATCTGTTTTTGGTTTCAGCAAAAGCAAAACAAAACAAAACAAAACAAAACAAAAAAACCCACACAAACTTACCAAAAGTAATGATCAGTGTTGGTCAGTGTAAGCATTAGAAAACTGTTTGACAGTTTGCATCAAAAACTTCAAAAATATTAATTCCCTTTGACCCACTAATTCCACTACTGGGAAGCTATCTTGAGAAAATCATCTATAAGCAGCCAAAGATTTATGCACAAGGATGTTGACTTCAGCAGTATATATTATGGCTGCGGTAATAATAGATCCCATTTATCAAGCCCCTTGCTATATTCCAAGCCCTGTGCTAGGATTTAGCATACATCTTGCCATCTAATTTATATGACCAAAAAAAAATTAGAAAACCTGAAATGTTCAACAAAAGCGGGAAAATTAAACGATAGTATAATAGACTGTTATGGAACCAATTAAATATGACATATATAAATAATGTTGACAAGTGGGCAAGTTCTTATAATAAAATCAGAATATAAAACTACATAATCAAAAATATATGTATTCATAATAAATATGCATATGTATAAATAATTGCCACTGTACATATATATATGAATACACATGCACACACACACACTCTTACATCAAAATCAGAACAAAAATATGCCTAAATGTTAACCAATATTATCATCATATGATTATCTTAGAATGCTGTGGTTATGAGTGAATTGTACTTTCTCCCCTAAAATGTTCTGTGTTCCAAAGAATGATTAAATATTGTAAGAGACTCACAAGAGGATTCCTTCATGGATAGTGAACAGTGATGGCCCTGCTCCCACTGGTATCATTGGTGTCATTATAGAGACTGTGCAGAACTCAGTTCCATGTTCTTTGCATCCTATTTATTTTGAAATATTTTTCTTCGGTGCGTTTCACTCTTGATGCACCTTGTATGCCTACTGTTGTTTGTGTGTTTCTAATTACTCTCTTTTTTTAAATAAAGGAAAGCGTGAACTTCATCCCAATGACCTGGCCATCTCCAAATCCCTGGAAGCCTCTGGTCGGATATATGTCTACCGGAAAGACCTGGCTGACACTTTGGTGAGGACCTTTAGCCTTGCACTTGAAACACATGGACACAGACGTCAGACTGGAAACATACCTGTGCTGTTTTATAATAAATGTCAGAAAAATACATGGAATTATTTCCTCTTCTAGCCAACTATGTTGCCTTGGCAAAACAAAGACGCACAACTTGGTGCATTCTAAACCCTTCCTAAGTCAGATCCTCCTCTCTGAGCCCCTGAAACAAGGAATTTGAGAGAAGTGACTTCTTCACCAATCTTAATTCCATGTCTTTTCTGGTGGACAAGTAGAGAGTAGGGCAAGAGATGCACCCTGCGAGGATTTAAGGGAGAGATGCCACCCTTGGTTTGCATCTATTTGATGCACCTGGAGTGGACCCCTTCCCCATACAAAATGGTCTCATAACAGTGGGCCTCGGATGCCGCTAAAGAGTGAGCGGTTAAGGAAATATAGAGACATACTGTAAGTCATTTCAGTTCAAATGTAAGAACATTGACACCTAAGTAGATGATTTGCTTGTTTCTGGTTCTCTCTCTCTGGGAGAGTCCATCGCCCACAAGAAGCCTGTGTTACCAGGTTGTGGTGTACCCTCTCGACTCCTGGTCCCCGGTCTGTGTCATGAGTCACCCCTGGGCTGAGGCTGCCTCGCTGGCTCCTGGTGTACATAGAATTGAGGACTGTATATGTCATGTAGGTAAACCAGACTGGCTTACAATAACACAAGTTTTATGCTAAATTATCTACAGGATATCAAGCTATCATATTAGTCACTGTTATTTTGGATACTTATTACCAGACACGGAGGTGCTGAGTAATGTATGTGCAATATCTCATTTACCATTCCCAGGAACCCTGTGGAGTTGGGAGAGGCTGAGTAGCTTACTCTGGCTTTCCACACTCAGGGAGTGGATGGTGCTAGTATCTCTTCCATTTATATTCAGCTCTAACTTGGGTCCTTTCTAGTTCTGAGTATCCCACAGGTCACTAGTCCTGTGTCTGCACACGATGTAATTCCATCAGTGACACACGACACGCCGATACTACCCGGCGTCTCTGAGGAAATAATGAGATTGAGTTGACTCTAGCCCTCCCCATGAAGGAGGGCAATCTCCTATGTGGCTTCTCTGGGCTCCTGGTGGTGGAGGGAAGCTGCAGCCCCAGAGCTCTCCTCTTCACTGTCGAGGGCCAACTTCAGAGGAGGAGAAGGCAGGCTCAAGTCCCGGTCCCAATGGATGCTACAAAGTACATTCCAAGATGAGCCAGACGCCATCCTGCCCTCAAATGTTTCCCCAACTGACTTTGCACACCACCTAACCTTTCCCCATTAGAATCATAGCTGTGGGTATTTTATCTCCAAAACATTTCAGTTGACAGGGGACATTGTATAGCATGTGAAACCACCAGTATCCACTGTACTTGCCTATAGATAATATTCTTGGAAAGCACGCCTGGAGCCCTGGATGAATGGGATGGAGAAATAGATAGAAAGCATTTCTCCAAGAGGGTGGTGGACAACCTGGAATAATCCATAAGGCAGTACCAAGGCAAGGGGCGTATTTAGGGAGATAGTAGATGGGGTTCAAGGCCATCTGAAAATATCCTTATGTCTCCAGCTCAGTGAGCCAAGGTTACTGCTATTTCCCAACCCTCGGCTCTCCCTCTGAGTGTCTGCTGTGCAGCCTGGTGTCCGTCTGGTCCCATCAGACAATCCCTGAGAAGCCTTGGCTTGTCCCCACCTCAGCGCCTTGGTATCTGCACGTGCATCCAGGCCGACTGCCCAGGCTGAGCTCCCCTCTGCCTCCCACTCTGGGGACAGGGGGACAGTTTGTGCCTTGACCTGCTCTGAGCAGAATCAAGTCTGTGGGAAAGTTCTCTGAAGGTCCTTTGCCATTTCTTTAACTAGAAAAACTACTCATAAATGTAAAAGTTCTAAAATGCAAATAGTTTATTTTGCAGCTTAGAAACAGAGGCCAATATCTGGAATCTGGGTGATTCCCTCCATCCTGCGATGCCATATAGTTTGAAAAGGCCCACTCTTTCTTTTCCAAGTCAATAACCAGTATTTCATTACCTGTTCAAGTCCACCCCTCCGATGGGAGAGTTCCTATTTTAATTTTAAAAAGGAAACATATGTACTACTATTTGTAATACTTTAAACAATAAAAAAATTAAAATACCAAATATTTTGAAGAGAGGCCAAATACTTTTTAATACATTTAACAGTGACTGTAGATTTAAAGTTGTGGTGATGTTTAATAATTTTATGCCATATTTAAGGAAGTACTGATACTTAATCACCCACAGTATAAATGAAGTCACTTTTATTTTAAAATATATTTTATTGATTTTTTTATAGAGAGGAAGAGAGAGGGATAGAAAGTCAGAAACATCGATGAGAGAGAAACATCAATCAGCTGCCCCTTGCACACCCCCTACTGGGGATGGGCCTGCAGCCAAGGTACATGCCCTTGACCAGAATCGAACCTGGAACGTTTCAGCCCACAGGCCGGCGCTCTATCCACTGAGCCAAACCGGTTTCGGCTGCAGTCACTTTTATTTTATATTTCACCTTTAAATTTTGTTCACTTTCCACACGCGTGGTGACACAGTTTGTGAATGTGTGTCTTACGGAGCACGTTTCCTGCAGAAGCCGTGTCTGTCTTGATGGAAGTGCACCGCGGCATCGCTTCTGTTTGTTTTCACACTCACCCTGCCGGCATGTTAATTCCCACCAGAAGCCCAGAGCTTTTGCTTTCATTATGCTGTCTGCCCGGCAGTGTTTTATAATCAGATTTGTGTGGGCACGAGTGGGGGAGGCAGGGGGCATTGATCACGTTCTCCTGTTTGCAAGGCTGTTTCCTAAATTGGCTGTAACTCACTGAAGGTGAACAGACCGGGGGGCTATGAAGTGCCCTCAGACAAGATTGCTTTTCTGATCTGGGCTTTAGTGCCTTCCACGGGCAGCCAGTGCGGTGTCGCACGTTGAGGCCACTGAGGATCCTTTTGCTTCTGTTGGTTTAGAACCCCCTTGCCGAAAATGAGGAGTCCCAGCAAAGGCCGCTGAGGATCTTGGGAATGAACACTTGGGATCTTGCTCTGGAATTAATGAATTTTGATTGGAGTCTCTTCAATTCCATCCACGAGGTAAGGAAGGAGAGAAAACATAAAATAAATGCTAGTGCTCTTTTAACTGTGAATTCTTTTTTAAGAGTATGTATGCATGTGACTAGGTGTTTAAAAGATCCATTATCTAGTGATAACCTTATGCTAGAATATCACGGTCCAAAAAGATATTTGATATTTGATCCAGTCCGAGGAATATCAAAAATACTTGGTCATGCTTTCTTTGCTCCTGGTACAATCATATGTTTGTAGAATGTAATTTAAACATGTCACAGTTTTATTAGTGTATGTATGAATAGATATGTATATATGTATATTACATATATGTGCATATATATATATATATATATATATAGAGAGAGAGAGAGAGAGAGAGAGCGCTCTAATGGGGCTGAAGAGCTATTTTGTTTTTGATGCCTTTGATATTGAGATTTTAATCTTTCCCATGAAGTTTATAAAAGATATACAAGAAGCATATGAATATTGTGTGTATGTATGTACACACACATGCTTTTACAAATAAGAACATTATAAATTTAGACTATTCAGCAAGATGTCAAGTACTTTCTTGACATTTTTGAGGTGTATTTCACACTTTTATATCCATCAACTTCGCCCTGGCGCTTATAACATTCGTACTGACAATGAACGAATGGACGGAGCCAGTGGGAAGCTCATGGGCATCCAAAGGCCAGCAGCCAGAAGCTCTGTGCCTGCGCACTGCCCTTGCTTTGGCATTTTCCCTAGGAGGCAGCCTTTCCTCCCGCAGGAGGGACTCGGGCCCAGCGTGCTCCCTGCGCTTCGCTTTCAGTTAGGAATGACTTCTAAGTGTCCTCATATCTGCTCATTACATTTTCAACACGATGATCTGAATCTGAGCAAGTGGTGAAGTCATTCCCGCTCAATGAGATGTCACTTTGGAAATGTTAACAGAACAGGATGCGTCCTGCGTAGGCACTGGGAGGATGTGAATGACTTCTGTAGAATACACACACCTCCACTCAGAAACAAACATCTTCTACTGCTTTACATGAGGACCATCCATATATATGTAGTAGATAGTTATTGGTCTTAACTCGTGTTGTTTTTTTTTTTTGGTTTTTTTTTTTTTTTGACCTTTCATTTTGCTCTTTCTATTTACGATTTGACACTGTTAGTAATGGACACTTTTGTCCCTACCACAGACCAACTGAGTCAGGGGCTGGGACGGGAGGTGATCCTGATTCACATTAAACCCTTGGAGAACCCTTGCCTAGAGCCTTCCTGTGAGGGTCTAATGTTCATCTTAACAAGAACTATAATAGTATTTCATTTATGCTTGAATTGGCCGAAGTAACAAATTTAGGAAGTTTGGATTTCATTCAGCCTGTGATTTAACATTGAATGTCTTAGATTTCCGTGTAAAGGCACCATTCTCGCATTCAAAAGTAATACCTAAGGAGTCTACGTGAGCATTCTTTAATGAGGCATCCCTGAAACTAAAGGGAAGTTGTTTCAAATTGAAGGTACTATCGCGTAGTCTGATACGAGGATGGCTACCAGGTTTGGAAGATGGACTGAATTTTGTATCAGCCTGACTTTGCGCTAAAAATAAACACTGGCATGACCACCTTTTCTTTCAGCAAGAACTCATCTACTTCACATTCAGCAGACAAGGCAGCGGGGAGCACACGGCGAACCTCAGCCTCCTGCTCCAGCGCTGCAATGAGGTCCAGCTCTGGGTGGCCACGGAGATTCTGCTCTGCAGCCAGCTGGGCAAGCGGGTGCAGCTGGTGAAGAAGTTCATCAAAATCGCCGCCCAGTGAGTTCCTCGTGGTGAACCCTGCAATTCCACCCCTCTCCTCACCAGAGGACTCTTTCCCTTGTGGTGGTAGGAAGGGTGGATGTAAACATGTCACATTGGATTGGGTCAGGGGTCGACAAACAGAGACTCTTGAGCCACATGCGGTTCTTTGGCCCCTTGAGTGTGGCTCTTCCACAAAATACCACGTGTGGGCATGCACATACAGTGCAATTAAAACTTCGTGGCCCATGTGCAGAAGTCAGTTTTTGGCTCTCAAAAGAAATTTCAATCGTTGTACTGTTGATATTTGGCTCTGTTGGCTAATGAGTTTGCCAACCACTGGTTTAGGTGACTAAATGATTGGAAAGGTCTTTTCATGAACATTTATAACTCTTCGTTTGAAGTATTTTTATTTTAAAGTACATATCAAAATCCCTGAGATCCTCTGCACTGTGCCACAGAGTTAATAAACAGGCCATGCACACATACCCATCCTGCAGCCAATTGCCATGAGGCCAGGGAGCTGCAGCAGCTAGGAACATGGGGGAGGTGGTGGGACGGGGTAACAATCACTGAGAATCGGGTGCTCCCTGTTGCCCACAGTGTGAACCTTACAACCTCCTAGCAGGCCCTGCCCTGGCTGGTCCCTCCTGGCCTCTGAGCCTCATCCCATGCTGGGTGCATGCCCTGCTGCAGCCACTCTGAATGGTGTCTCTTTCCCAGGCACAGGGCCCTCCAAGCATGGGCGTGTACTGTGTCTGCTAAGAAGGGCCCTTTCCACCCTGCAGATGGCTGTCACTCTTTAAGATGCAGGGCAAGTGTTGCTTCCTTCTTGAAGATATCACTGAGTTTCAAATGAAAGGTCAACTACTCTCTTCCCGGACTCTCCCTCCCACCCCCTTCTTCCCCCCCCCCCCCCCCCACACTCACGCTGTGTTTCCTTTCTTAAAATGTCTTTATTATGTTTATTGAACTTATCTATTTATATAGGGCTCCTTCCCTGGGCTGTGTGGCTCTCCAGAGAACAGGGACCAGTTCTAAGCAGTCACTGTGTTACAGAAAAACCAGAGAAGAACCAAGCAATACTTAGAGAGATGGAGTTCCATTTATTATTATTACACGCAGGTTCAGAGGAAAATGTCTCTCAAATTCTGGGCCCCAATATGCAGGAATTTTTCCTATTTATATGTTTTTAACTTCTTCGTCTCCCAAATATGGGGATTTCAGGGGCCCCCTTTGCAAGTTCTTAAAGAGCCCTTATGTCCTGGGGCCTTGAGACCGCAACCAAAGGCCTGGCCTGATGCCAGCACTGATAACCTTGTCCAGGGAAGGCTTAATGGCCTCTCTGAAGTGGGAGTAGTCTTATTTTCCTTATTATTTAAGTAAGCAAGAATTTACAGAAGCCAAATAGCAGGGTTAACATTTCAAACAGCGGTTTTTATATAAGATGGATGCTACAATTGTACTGGGAGTCTGGAACAGGACTCAGTGAATAGCAGGGACTCCATAAATGTTGGTGGAATAACATTTTCATAACTTGCCAGGAGCAAACCCTGAATGTACCAGATCCATGTCCTGAGACCGCTCTTGGGACCACTTTCCAACCCAAGCAGGCACAGGAATTGACATCTTTCCTGTTCCTCCTACCTCCCAGCCTTCCCACTTTATTTCTCCCTTGTCTTCCAGAGTAGTTTTTGTACCTGTGTTCTGAGTACATGCCAGACCAACATTCAGGAAATACTTATTGATCACGTAGTATAGGTGCAGATCCACCGTGGGCAAATCAGACCCAGCCGACACCCCATTCCTGCCTTCAGGAGTTTGCAGTCTGGGGCGGGGAGGGGGGCAGGGGCGGCGCTTCTGTAACGGCAGTGGCCAGCCTGCAGATTAGAATGGGGGACATGCCACACGTGAGACCACATTCTAGGGGCTTTAGAGGAGGGGAAGCTCACATGCCACCAAGCGGGGGAAGGAGGGTTTGGAAAACATGTGAGGCTATGTCTGAATTCCGGGTAGAATTGGACAGGTGTCCATTCACTGAAGGCAGAGCACACGTGGTCCGGGAAAGTACCCTGACCCAGGGGGACCCTCGCAGAGGGTGTTTGTGAGGAAGTTGTGGGAGATTCATCTGCAAAGGAAGATGGGACCAATCGGTAAAGGGCTTTGAATTTCAGATGGAAGTTTGCACTGCCTGGAAGAGGCGGTAGGGGGTCACTGAAATGTTTGCTCAGGACGCGGATGCTCAGCGTGGTCCCTCGGGAAGGATGGTCTGAGAGTTGGGTGTAGATTGAACCGTAGGGAGAAGACCCCAGAGACAGAGCGTTCTGTTTATTCTGCAAGAGAGAGTGGCAGTGCCTGCCTTGGTTGGTGTGTGTTGGTGTGTCCGGAAGGGAAGGAGAGAGAAATAGAGAAGCCTAAATCTGGGGCTGCTCTTATGTTAAATTCTCTCTCTCTCTCTCTCTCTCCTTTTTTTTTTTTTTTTCAATTTGGCCAATACATTTCATAACAGCCTATGAAATACCTAACAGTGAGGCTCTTTCGAATTAAAAAAAAAAAAAGCTCTTATAAATGCCAGTTACTTGGAGGAATGGGAGATTAATGTTCCAAGGAGTAAAATGACACCACACAGCTCTCTTCTCAGTGTAAGATTATATGGATCCTCAGGGAAATGAAATCTGTTCACATCTTCTCTGTACGGCCCCCTGGTCTTGAATTATTCACCGTCCTGGTCTCTAACCCTAGCCCATGGACTGGAATGGCAATGGGAACACAAAGTTAAATTCTTCACCATCACAGTAGTAGGGATAGCCAAGGGAAAACAATAATTTCCGTGATCACGAAGTGTTTTCCCTGCCTCGGGCATCCTATTTGCATATTCATGTCTCCCTTCCTTCTCACCATCCCATCCCCCACCTCTGCAGATAGAGCGGATTTTATTCCCTCTCACAGACAAAGGAGTTTTGCTAAACTGGCATGTTTAGTGTCAGACGGTCTGTTCTTATCATGGAATGAATGAACCTCAGTCACAGAGGAGTCCAGACTGGAATGGTATCTAATATTTATACGGCCTCCATTTGTCTCCTAGAGAAATAGTGTCTGTTTTCATTCCTTTTTCCTTTTCACAGAGTCCAATGTTAGTTATAAGTGTCTTTTTATTTTAAGTGTGAGTGAAAAAGAGATCTGGGCCAAGAAAATTATTTATGGAGAGCTAAAAGATAAAAAGATGAGAATTTTATCTAAGATCCCACATGGATAAATGATACTGAATGAAAAGAAGAATAAATCTTTTTATAATGAACTAAAGTGTGGGGTCCCTAGGATCGGGCCAAAACCAGCCCTTGGACATCCCATGAGGGGTTCCAGATCGTGAGAGGTTCTAAGGTGATGCACCCCGGAATCCGGCTTCCTCCTCTCTGGTTCCGGGTGCATCACCCAAGAACTGCAGCTGCCAAGTCACTGCAGCTCAGCGGCCCCCAAATTGAGCATCTGCGCCTGGTGGTCATTTCACATCATAGCTACTATTGGATGATCTAATGGTCAGATGGTCACTTAGGCTTTTATATAGAGAGATAATAATAATCCACTTCCCCAAAAAGTCTCTGTTCCAACTCCAGTAAATGCCATCTGAATGGCTTCCTGCCTACCCAGTATTTTGGTGATGGGCAGAAATAGATTATACTCCAGCCTTCAGAAACCTAATGTCTAGTGGGGAGAGACAGACCAGAGAGGCTTCCATGAGACTGGTAGCAGGAGACCTGGGGTAAGGGAGAGCTGAGGTCTTCTGGCACCGGGATGGGACGGCTCTCACTGATCACAGGGTACTTGGATTTGTCACGTCCAGAAAGGGAGCCCATTCAGCTCTGTCCAGCTGATATGACGTGTCCAGAGCTGCGATGAGATAGAAAGGGTGCGAGTCAGTGGCAAAGGGAAGTAGAGTCACCATAATGGTGCCTTTAGACACCGGTGGTTCTCAAGAACAGATGGATTCCTAAATCACAGACCAGGAAGTATCTTGTCTGTTTATTCCTGGACTATACCAAGCAGGGTCACCCAGGAGAAAGCTGGCAGAAACTAGAAGGCCAGTTAGACTGAGTTTCAGATCCTCTTGCCTACCAAGAGACGGAGACCAGAGCGGGGACTGACGGTGCCCTGGAGGGTGGTGGTGGGGCCCACAGGGCTGAGTTCACCCCAGGTGTCCTGGACACTGGGGTGTGGAGGCAGCGGTGCCTGTCCATGTTCCACTGTTGATGAGTAGAACCTCTGGTGTGGCTCTCAGCTGTACTGGGCAGCACCTGGTCCTGAGGCTGGCCCCAGGAGCAGGCAGTTCTGTGGGACCTGCCCTGGTGTAGCCAGTGGTGTCTATTGCTACTTTAGCAGCCTGGCCATTTTCCTGGTTCAGAATCGGATGCTCCTACACAACCTGCACATCTAGAACTGAGTATCATTTGGGGGGACAGAAGTGTTGAATGTTTCAAAAACTTTCAAGTCATCATCACTTTTGACCAACTGTGGAATGTGTGGAAGTCTAACGTGATAAAAAAAAATCATCGATATAGTCAAAAGTTTTATATACAGATACTCATTGCAGCATTTTGTATTACATTGAATTGAATTGAATGAAAATCATTTAAATGTCAACCACAGGGGAGTGAGTAAGCAAATTATGAAATACTAGAGGCCCAGTGCACGAATTTGTGCACGATGGGGTTCCTCGGCCTGGTTGGCAATTGGGGCTGACCGGGGCCTGCCAGCTGTGGGGAGGGACCATAGGAGGTTGTCTGTGGGAGCACACTGACTACCAGGGGGCAGCTCCTGTGTTGAGCGTCTGCCCTTGGTCGCCAGTACATGTCATAATGACCAGTTGCTTAAACTTTTATATAGAGAGACTAGAGGCCCAGTGCACAAAATTTATGCACTGGTGGATGGGGGGGGCGGCAAGGGATATCCCTTAGCTCAGCCTGCACCCTCTCCAATCTGGGACCTCTCGAGGGACGTCCAACTGCCCATTTTGGCCCGATCCTACTGGGATCGGGCCTAAACGGACAGTCGAACATCCTTCTCATAATCTAAACTACTCACCTGCCCGCCTCCCTGATTGCCCCTAACCCCATGATGGTGAACCTATGACACACGTGTCAGCACTGACACGCGTAGCCATTTTTGATTAAATGTAGCTACATGCAGTCGCATACAGAGAAGTATGGTTTTTTTCTTGAAGTGACACACCACCTGAGTTATGCTCGTTTTTTTTGGCGATTTTTGACTCACCAAGCTCAAAAGGTTGCCCATCACTGCCCTAACCGCTTCTGCCTGCCAGTCTGATCACCTGCTAACCACCACCCTCCAAGCCTAATTGATGTCCAACTGCTCCCCTGCCAGCCTGTTTGCCCCCAACTTCCCTCCTCTGCTGGCCTGGTCACCCCTAACTGCCTTCCCCTGCAGGCTTGATCACCCCCAATCGCCCTACCTTGCAGGCCTGGTACCTCCCAACTGCCCTCCCCTGCTGGCCTGATCGCCCACAACTGCCCTCATGGCTTAGAACCTCCCAACGGCCCTCCCCTGCTGGCCATCTTGTGGTGGCCATCTTGTGTCCACATGGGGCAGGATCTTTGACCACATGGGGGCAGCCCTCTCGTGTGTAGGAGTGATGGTCAATCTGCAAATTACTCTTTTATTAGATAGGATAGAGGTCTGGTGCATGGGTGGGGGCCAGCTGGTTTGCCCTGAAGAGTGTCCCAGATCAGGGTGAGGGCTCCCTTGGGGCAAGGGGTGGCCTGGGCGAGGGGCCTGTGTGGGTTTGCAGGCCGGCCACTCCCCCCAACGACCCAAGCAGAGACCCTGATATCTGGGATTAATTTATGTCTACAATTAAAACTTTGTAGCCTGGAGCAGAGCCAATCCTTCTGCTCGCTCCATGGTGGCAGCCATTTCTGTTTGAAACTTTGTAGCCTAGAGTGGAGACCTAGGCGGAAAGCTTGGCTTCCTCCGTTGCCAGGGAAACCCAAGCCTCTGTTCTCTCCAGCTCAGTGGCTGCCACCATTTCTTTATCTTTTATAATTTAAGCTTTGTAGCATTGAGTGGAGGCCTAGGCTTGGCTTCCTCTGTTGCTGGGGAAACCCAAACCTCCCTCCTGCTCTCAGTGGTGGCAGCCATCTTGGTTGGGGTTTATTTGCATAATCTGCTCCTGATTGGCTGGTGGGTGTGGCTATGGGCATGGCTTGTGAGTATAGCGAAGGTAAGGTCAAATTTGCATATTACTCTTTTATTAGATAGGATGTTTCTGATAAGTGTTACATAGCCGTTAATGGTGGTAGTGAAGAATGCACAATGTATAATCTAACACGGTATATAACTGAAAGAGCGAGATACAAAGTTACATATGCACTGTTCCCAAATTCCACCTGAGGCCTTGATGATTAATGGAGGTGTCAGGGAGAGATGGCAGCCCAGAGAAGCTCGATTAGCAGACACTCGATATTTTTCCTGCACCCAGCTTACTGCAAAGCACGTTCATATTTTCATATTTAATTACCAAGCAAGGATAATTTCTTAATTTTAAAGACTTGCCTCAGAGAAGTTGTTTTCTAATGAGTCCCAGACAACAGAGTGTCTAGAACTCAAGGCTGCTCTGGCTGACTAGACGTCCAGCCTCCCTCTGCTGTTCTGGATACCCTCAGCCAGCTGTGAATATTGGTGGAATTTTGACCAATTAAGTCAAAGGCAAGGTTGACGTCATGCACAACAGATAACCTTGCAGAGTGAATGGAGCTCAGCATGGTCTCGTTTTGCATGTTATCCCCTTCTCTCTCTAAATGAGACAGTATCCCCATAATATGGGCCATATTTTACATATACCCAGAGAATATGGTAGTAATTTTGTAGCTAGCAAAGAAAGTATGTCTGAGTGAAATGGGAGGGGCCGCTTACACCTGTGAAGAGAGAGGAGCTTGTTTGTTAAAAAATAGACAGCTTGCTGATGAAAGGGATAGGATTAGAGAGCTGGTGTGATGAGGGTATGATGTCTATAGAGGAAGACGAGTTTAAGAATTCTCAGTTGAATCTGTAAATGCATCCAAAATAGGGTGCTTAAAAGGAGGAAGTTTTTGAAGTTTCAGAAGGTATCAGAGCATAGATCTCCTCAAGGTTAGTAAGGATGGGCTGAAACTTTGAAATCGGTTCATTTCTGTGAGAAACAGTGGTAGGGACACCACCCTCCTACTGGGGTGCTCATGCGTGTGCAGGCATGTGGGTGCTCACATGTGTGAAGGGTGCTCACACATGTGGAGGCATGTGGGGGCTACAGAGCAGGGTTCAGCCCTGCCCTTGAGGTTGAACTCTGGCCTGGGGGAGTATTTTCATGGTGTCTTTGCATCACCTGGAGAAAGGATGTTGCCTCAAAGTGCCTTCTGCTTTCTTTTATGCCGCAGCTGCAAAGCCCAGAGGAACCTGAATTCTTTCTTTGCCATTGTGATGGGTCTCAACACCGCTTCTGTCAGCCGGCTGTCGCAGACCTGGGAGGTGAGCCTCGGGGTCCTCACGGAGAGGGGACTGGGAGGGACAGATAACACTGAAGGGGAGATGGCCCACTGAAAGCCTTTGTTCACAATGCGTAAATTGACTTAAAATGTTTACATGAAAAACAATGTGTCCAGTTGGTAGGGCTATTTTAATAAAATGGTCTTCAGAGAGGTTGTGTGATGTGTATGAAAGCGAGGAGAACTATAAAATGGCCCCCTGCAGATTGAGCCTTCCTGGGCTCTGCCCTGAGGTGGCGCGGGTACCGCTCCATGGTGATCCTTTCGAATGCTCACCTGCAGGCCTGTGTCCAGAAGCCTATTGGCTGAGACCTAACGAGTTAAGCTTCCGGGCCTCCCTTGCTGGGCCCCTGGCGGAGTGTTCACCTGGAAAATGTACATCTTTGTAAAATTTGCAAAAGCAAAGTAATTTTGTGTTGATGTTCTTAAAGAGGGCCCACAAAATGCTGTATGCTGATTCTGCCTCTGTTGCTGTCATATGATGAAGACTGTTTAGGTTCTAAGAGGGAGAGGCCCACAAAAGTTAGCCTAAGCCCTAGCCAGTTTGGCTCAGTGGATAGAGCGTTGGCCCAGGGACTGAAGGATCCCAGGTTCGATTCTGGCCAAGGGCATATATTCCCAGGTTGCAGGCTCGATCCCCAGTGGGGGGCATGCAGGAGGCAGGTGATCAATGATTCTCTCTCCTCATGGATGTTTCTATCTCTCTCTACCTCTTCCTTCCTCTCTGAAATCAATAAAGAAATATATTTTTAAAAAGTTAGCCCAAGTTCTCAGACGTGGACTTGCAGGGTATGTGTGGGAAGCACTGAAGGTGGGGCATCCCTCTTGAGCCAGGCCCAGAGGTAGGGCTCTTCTCTCCTTGGGCTTTTGTTTCCCTCACTCCCTGTTTCCTGCTGACTGCCTACTGCACTCCGTGGGCCATTACCCCCCGCCCCCCCTTCTCTTTGTGTTCACTTCGGTCTCTTTGGCCTCTCTCCATCTTCCCAGGTTCAGCTCCGATCAGTAACTGCTCATTCCCTCCCTGGGTCCCAGTGCAAACTTCCTGCCTGTTCCTTGTTTTACAGTGGGTCTCTGCGTAGGTCTCAGGGCAACTGCTGGTCACTTTCTGTGGGTCAGGGAGATGCTCTGACGGAATGCACCGGGGCGGGTGGCCTGAGGGTCGGGGTCAGTGCTCCTTAAAAAGGTTCCAGAGAAACATAAGGTTTGCCCGCTCTGGTGAAGCAAATGAGACTTCATGAGAGGAAAGAGATGGGCGGCCAATGCCTGGTTGGCCAGAGGAGGAGCAGTCGGCTGGCAAGGACTAGAGGAGAGTGGAATGTGAGGTAAACTGGAGAAAAGCTTTGCTTTGCAAATGTCGGGAGGAGAAATGAAATTCAAACTGCGTGCCTCCCATGAGCACATTGGCTGCCTAGTCTGTGCAAGGCGGTGCGTCGTTACCATGGCAGAAGGAGGACGGGACAGACAGATGGCAACAGAGTGGCTCTGATGGAGGAGGTGCTGAACCAGGTCCTGTCGGACGGCAGAACAGCAAGTAGAGGGACAGACTCTGCCTCCCGGGAGCGAGAAGGCTCTACGGAGCACCTCTGAGAAGCAGGGCTTTAGAGGCTGAGTTGGGAGTTGCTGGGGGCTGGGATGGGCACCAAGCAGAAGTGACCGAGGGACCGTTAGGCCTGCTGACGAGTGAGTGCACTGTCCCAGATCGCGAAAGGAGCGGATTTAAAGGACTAGAGCAGGGTCAGCCAGCTCTGCAGGGAAGGGGCCGGACAGCAAATGTGGGTAGGCCGTGTAGGCCTGTGGTCTCCATTTCCATGACTCCACTCTGCCACACTGCAGTCAGCACAAGGTGGATGTAAACGAGTGGGCGTGGCCATGTTCCAGCACAGCCTTATGTACAAGAGCAGCCTGTGAACCGGGTCTGGCCCATTCATGGCTGACCCCTGGAGGTGACCAACGTCCAAGTTTGAGGAGCCACTTAGTCCAATAGACTAAGACAGTGGTTGGCAAACTGCGGCTTGCAAGCTACATATGGCTCTTTGGCTCCTTGAGTGTGGCTCTTCCACAAAATACCACAGCTTGGGCGTGTCTATTTTGAAGAAGTGGTGTTAGAAGAAGTTTAAGTTTAAAAAATTTGGCTCTCAAAAGAAATTTCAATCGTCGTACTGTTGATATTTGGCTCTGTTGACAAATGAGTTTGCCGGCCACTGGGCTAAGATACGCAGCTCAGAAGAACGGTGGGAGTAAGCTGCAGATGGCTGCATTTTACCTTTTCTCATTTGATTTGTCCTCCATTCAAGAATATTGAAGTGTCAGGAAGTATTTCCAAACATATTAAACTGCCTGTGTGCTGTGATAAACAGAGTCCAGATTCAAAACCATCACACTGAAAAGTCTGTTTCTAAATAATGTAGAAGTCTAGCTACTGTGGGGTTTGCCTCCATTACTTTGATGTGTTTTGGAAGCAGACAGTCCCACCAATATCTTCTGGAACGTGGGCGCTGGCGTTCGTGGCTGGAATTGGTTAAGCGCCAACCACAAACTGTGCACTTCTCAGGCGTTGTCGCCCTGTTAGCCGGAGAACTTCGAGATTCCCATCGAACCACACAGCCAGCAAGGGACGGAGGCAGCATCAGGTGCAGACCGTCTGCTGCCTACGTCAGTGTGGCAGGCGCCCCGCTTTTCACGTACCTGACCACGTGACAGGCGGGCTGGGAAACCCCGGCTCCTCTTCCTGAGGCCCGAAGCTGTGATGGGGAGGATGACACATCCGCTGTCACCTACGTGGCCCCTGTCCGTGTGTCATTCTCCCTGCTAACGGGCAGGCTTTGTCATGGAGGGTTTTCCTAGCCGTCCACCCGTTGGCCCTCTGCTGTGAGACATAAGTACGTCATTTACACAAAAAGTGTCAGCTGACATGATCACTCCCAATCGGCAAGACTATGTAAGAAGATGAAAGTATTGGTCAAAGGTAGTCTATGGACTGACATCCAAGTGTTTATTTAAAAGGAAAAAAATCACCCTTGTGTGGAATGTCTAACCAGCCCGATGCCAGTCCTGTGGCTGGTTCGTATTTTAGACTGGTTTTCGCCACCTTCCCGAGCAGTGCACAGCCACGTTGCGGGGTGATGAACACCGCCGATGAGGAGCCGGCAGGGGAGAGCCAGATGAGAGGTTCACTTGCAGAGCCACCGCTCACGCCAGCCCAACTTCATGCACCCTCCCCCCTGGTCACCTCTCAAATAGCTGACCTCTTTGACCTCTTTGTGTGTGTTTCTTTTTGTCTTTGTTTTTAGAAAATCCCTGGGAAGTTTAAGAAACTTTTCTCTGAACTTGAAAGTTTAACAGTAAGTAATTGACCCAGCGGGCACTTACCCTTCCAAGGAGTTGCCAGCATCTGATTGCCTTCTAGGTCCCGGTGGTGGGGGCTGCACTGCATCAGGGCAGGTGGCTTAGACACACACACACAGGTGCACCTGCCCTGAAAAATGGAGCTTTGCTTCTTACGAAGTGAAGCAAGTGCACAGTTAATGCTGCTTGTCCGTGAGCTCAGGACGGGGAATGGCCCTTCGGCGTGGTTTTCAGCAGGCAGGTTGTTAAGCACGGCCCCAGCCTGTGACGGGCGCTGGTGTGGATTTCGTGTGCAGTCAGTGGCCGATGCGGTGCTCTCCTCTCCTCTGTACCATGGCTCAGGTTCAGGCCCAGAGTGCAGAGCTTCTCTTCGGAACACAGTAAGGCGGTGTTCCCTGTGCTCACCGCCTTGTCTGTGCCTGACGAGTGCATTTTTCTGTGCAGCGAACCTGACAAAAGATGCCCGGTTTCCTCGCGACAGAAATTACGCGGAGGAAACTCCTTACAGAACCGATGCGAGGAAAATAATAGGGCCATCCAAAGGTGTCTCTGGTTTGCGGCCACTTCCCATTACTGTAAACCAATAGCGTGGCTTTTCATTCATTACCTAGATTTCCTGTCCTGATTTAGTGAGTTTATTTTCCTGGGAACCCTTTGTCCCTTCACTCTTAGGGAAGACGTCTCCGTATCCAAATCATGTTCAAATTGCATAGCAACGTGGGTGGAGAACTGCTTCCGTAGCAGATTGATTTTTCTCTCTCTTTGTTCTCCGCTTGGCTGGGCAGGATCCCTCGCTGAACCACAAGGCCTACAGAGATGCGTTCAAAAAGATGAAGCCGCCCAAAATCCCCTTCATGCCCTTACTGCTCAAAGGTAACGATCTTTTCTCTTCCACTTGCAATTCCATCTTCCAGAAATGGATCATTATATCGGTACAGAACAACAACAACAAAAAAAGGGGGCTCAGTTTATTGCTTTAAAGTAATTTCCACATTCAGAACGAACAGGGTTTCCTGTGGTTGTTTTTCAAGTGCGCCATTATTTCTGAGATGCCTACAATACAGACTTATACATGAGCGGACAGCAGAGCATTTTCTGCGACTCACAGAATTTAGGACTGGGAATTTTAAAAAATATATTTTATTGACTTTTTACGAAGATGAAGGGAGGATAGAAAGTCAGAAACATCAATGAGAGAGAAACATCGATCAGCTGCCTCTTGCATAACCCCTATTGGAGATGTGTCCACAGCCAAGGTACATGCCCTTGACTGCAATCGAACCTGGGACCTTTCAGTCCGCAGATCAACTCTCTATCCACTGAGCCAAACCGGTTTCAGCAGGACTGGGAATTTTTGTGTGTTTACTTTACCCTGCTTCTACACGCTGTTTGTTTGTTTTTTTCCTGTGAGTTTACAATCCACTCAGTTCCACCGAGACCAGGCTGGCATGCAGGAGCCCAGAGGCGGGCATTCGAGTGCTACTTTGGCTTTGGCTGCCCATGTGGACACAGGCGGGCCAGGACACGCTTTCTTCTTTCCAGTTATGGGGTCTTGCCGGAGCCAGCCAGCATCAGTTGAGCAGTCCCTGAAAGGGGGACGAGGCTTACGGAAAGATATAGAAAGATGGATAGAAATAAAGAAGAAACAAAAGATATGGGATCAGGAGGTCCAAAAAGCCCTCTTTAAGACTGCGGCCCGAGTTTATTTCACTCCACTCTTTTAAACTGTTCTGGTTACATATCACACAATTCCTGGTTCCCCAAACAGCAAAGCTACATTCCATTATTAACATGTTTCCCCAATAAACCCCTTATCTTAACTAACTTCCTTAGATTTAGTTACCTAAACCTTTTCCCATTTTCCCACAGACAGTTTGGCTATTTACAATGTTATGTGCTGGAGGGCAGTATTGTTTGCTAAACTACAATTGAAGGTAACCATTCTCCAGGGGGTAGAAACCATAACTAATCTTTAGAGCAGACAGGCTAGGGGCCTGCCCTCTCGGAGAAGCTTCGTTCCCCAAGGGCACTCTCCACAGGGTCTGGTGGGAAAGAACGTGACTGCTCCACGTTAGTCCGCTGACTTCTCTGTGGAGCAAAATCCGCCTCAGGGAACGTGTTGGTTAATGTACTGATGAGGTCTGAGTCGTGCTTCCACACCAAGGGGATTCATGAAGGGGAAGCTCATTTGATTGATTGATTGATTGATTGATTGATGATTGATTGATTGATTGAGGTATTACATATGTGTCCTTTTCCCTCCATTAGGGAAGCTCGTTTTAATCTGGCCTACGCTCCCGACGTTCCGTACATGTCCTACCTCCGTGCTCTCTTCTTTTATTGATTTGAGAGAAGAGAGAGAAACATCGATATGAGAGAGAAACATTGATCGGGTGCCTCCTGCACACACCCCATCCCAGTATCGAACCCGAAACCTAGGTATGTGCCCAGACTGGGATCAAAACCTCTGCCACCTTTTGGCGTACTGGACAGGCTCCAGCCAACCGAGCCACCCAGCCAGGGTGGATTTGGCCATTTTTCTGGTCCATATTGTGATTCCTCAAAAGGATTTTATAGCAACAATATAGCCTGTGCTCTCTGGCTGGGCCAGATCCCCATGACCAGACCCTTCCATGCGATTCGGGAAATGAGTTACCAGGAGCTGGAGGACAGGCTGGCCCGGCCCTCCTCCCCTGCCTCCCCCTGCGCCCGCCCGGTGGGCGAAGCTGATAGCCCCTCTTCGGCTTCTCTCGGGAGCAAGCAGAGCTTGGAGAGTTACTGAGTGGCTGTTCACGCTTGCAGCTCCTCACATGGTCTCCATCAGGCATAAAGCAAGCATCCCTGTGAAAACATAAAGACAATAGTCTGTTAGAACAGCTGAGGGGTGCACAGACACTTCATCCAGCCCGAAGGTCCACTAACATACATGGATGAAACGAGGAGAGGTTGTAATGGCAAAACAGCTTAAAGGGACCTTTGGCTCTCCCTCTTTATTTCCTTTTAGGATAGGTTTATTCGGGCTTATGATTTTTATTTGCAAATGAGACACATCCAGCAGGAGAGGGGGGTGTGGCTGGGGGAGGAACACAGATTCATTTAGACACAAATAGGAAAAATAGAATGAGGACAGCTCTTAGGAAGGAATGACTTTAGGAATTAAAGATTTTGAAACGGATGTTTTTAAGGTAATGGGACATTAGCTGGCAGTGCCCCTTTAACTTAATCAGACATGAGCAGAGCTTTCTGCTGTACATTGGTGATTTTCCCCAAAACTGCTTCCTGCAGCCAGGAGCCTCACACCCACAAGTTAGCCCAGACGCAGTTTTCTGCTCCTCGGAGCTTATCGAGACCTCCTTGTTGGCAGCACAACAAATCCCCCCTTTTTTCCTACTGAAAAGACAGCACGCATTCGCTCTAGCAAATTTCAACACGTCTTTCATTTTTTCATTAGAAGTTCTCTTGAGTTAAATAAGCACTT
This sequence comes from Antrozous pallidus, assembly GCA_027563665.1. NCBI lineage: Eukaryota > Metazoa > Chordata > Mammalia > Chiroptera > Vespertilionidae > Antrozous > Antrozous pallidus. The sequence goes on along the minus strand of CM050521.1, from coordinate 72,968,049 downwards.
ATTTTTCCTTCACATTAATTGTTTGGGATTACAAAAATAAACATCATTAGCAGTCTTTTGTATTTAAAGCTGCCATTTTTATGTGAAATGATTTCCAAAGGAAAATAGGATGAAAATTTGAAGTAGGTATATATCATGCCTGAGAATAAGACATTTTGGGAAAAAAATAAATTACATTAGTGGGTAGGCTTTTTTAACTGCAAAATTAATTTTAAAAGTTGTAATAAACTACCTTAGAAAACACACAAGCATGAGCGCGCGCGTGCGCGCGCGCACACACACACACACACACACACACACACACTGCCCCACCTGTGCTCACTACTTTGGGGTCCTTTGAGTTAGAGTTAAAGGGACTGGACTGAACTTGTTGGGTGTTAGGAAGGGCTAGGCTTCCCATCTTTCATATTTGGAGGTCCTCAGTACCCAGCAAACCTGCAGATTATGAAGTAACCGCATGGCCTGAGGCTCCTACCAGCCATCAGCTTTCCTACATTCCAGTTGAATTTCTTGCCATTTGATATACTCCCCGCCGCCCCCCCGTGGTGTGGACTCTGGTAAGAAAGCAGGAAACCCTACAGAATGTTGAGGCTCACGGTCCCAAGCAGCTGAATAGTCTCCAGAAAGTGGTGGTTTTGGAGATGGTGGTCCCTTCCCACAGAGGGAATACCTGAAGGTGCTTGAAGGTGAACTGAGGTCCCGTGGGTTGTGCATGTCCCTTAGAGCAGGACCAGTTGCAGTTGTGTGGGGCGTTTCCCTAAAGGGCTGGCAGGGTGCTGGGATGTTTCCTCTTTCTCTTTTACTTGCCGTCTCCTCAGAGGGGGTCTTTCACCGCAGTTCTGCGCTGCGAAGTGTTTGGCGTGTGTCCGGGCGACTCCGGACACAGGGGCCTGGCTGGTGCCGTGTCCCACCTGAGCCGCTTCCCAGCGTGACTTCCGCACTGAGATCCATGTCTGCGCTCCGCCACCTCCTGGTTATCGCTCACCTCTCCCATCACACCCCTGCTGCGCAAACGGCTCAGAACCCTCCGGCACTTGCACCCCCTTCTCCTGCCTCTCTTCCCTCCCCACCTGCCAGAAGCTTCCGGGCCTTCCTCTCATCAGCATCTGCCCGCCCACCTGCCCTCAGAGAGCAGCCGTCTCCTCTGCTCCCCTGAGGAGCAGGTCCTGAGATGGAGGGGTAAGTGAGGCCCCCCCGGGTAGAGGAGCCCGTGGCTGCAGGCGCCCCCGTGCCGGGAGCTCAGCACATTGACGGTGACAGGTTGTCAGAAACGTCAGGTCCCTTCAGTGGGTGAGGTCCCTGGGCCGTGGTGAGGGCACCGGCTCCCTGGGTTTGAATCCCAGCTGTGACACGTAGAGCTGTGAGCGTGGGGGGACCGGGCATGGCCTTTGGAAAGTGTGTCTCCGCATTCTTTCCTTCGGGGGGCTTCACCTGCAGGCCTTGGTGAGGATTCAACGCGTTGATGCCGCGTCGGATGCTGTCAATCAGTATAAGCTGTCCTTATTCTCATCACCCTCATTGTCATCCTGGGGAGCACAGGGACGGGGTGGCAGTCAGAGGCCGCTGGTCATCCGAATTCTCGGGGACTAGGTGGGGCCTGTAGGTGGGGGTTCGTGTGGAGAGAGGCCCGGCGCTGTGTTGGCCATCCACAAAAGGTGGACGTTACCTCCGTTGACTACTCTTCCCTAAATACTGTCGCAAAGGGAAAACTTGCGCTGTTTTTCTGAAAGCAAAGCCATGAAAGGTCGTACAGTAACCAGGGACTCGGTCACACGACTGCATAACGGCTTTCCTGCTAGGACAGTGGTCGGCAAACTCCTTAGTCAACAGAGCCAAATATCAACAGTACAACCATTGAAATTCTTTTGAGAACCAGATTTTTTTAAACCTAAACTTCTAACGCCACTTCTTCAAAATGGACTCGCCCGGGCCGTGGTATGGGGTGGAAGAGCCACACTCCAGGGGCCAAAAAGCCGCGTGTGACTCACCAGCCGCAGTTTGCCGACCAAGGTGCTAGGCCATCAGTTCAAAGAGGAAACAGAAGGGAAAGGGGGAAAGCACAGGGGGACGTTGCAGTGGTGCTGGAAGCTGTGTAGCGGACGCCTTGAGGAAAGTGATGTGGAACTCGTGTCGCCCCCTGGTGGGCAGAGTTGGGTGGCCCAGTGTGTTTGGGCAGGTTTCTGAGCACCTAGCTCTTACTTGCCCTCCAGTCAGGAGCAGGATCAAAGTCTTGTCTAAATCCCAGTGCTTTCCTTTTCTGTCCACAGGGCTTGTAAGGCGTCCTTTCCCCTCTTTTACATCAGGCTGTTTTAACAGGTTTTTGAAACTTATTTTCATTTGGTTTACTCTCTGTGTCTGTGACAAAACCTGGTTCCTTTCCTGCTCTTCAAGTTGTCATGTATTTCTTACTTTGGTTCTTGTCTGTGAGGATTCCCTCATGCCCCGTCATTGACCCTCTGATCTGAACCTTTTCTGTCGTCCATCCTCGTAGCTTCGGCTGCTGTCTTCATTGGGCTTGGGCCCCGTTCCTAAACCCCTGTCTCTTGGGAGGGTGCCTCCGTTTCTTGCAACCACAAGGAGACCCGTATGTGAACGTCTTCTGTCACTTTAAATACAGTGATGCTCAAGCCAAACGTCCCCTTCCTCTCCCCAGGAGCCTTCATCCTTTGTCCTCAGGTGATCTCCATCAGCGGTGTTTCCTTTCTGCTGGGCGAACACTGCTTGGGGACCTTGCCCTTTTCAAACCTGCCTCTTTCCTCACTCCTGTCTGGTACACAATCAGGCACTGACTCGGAGAGCCAGAAACCTTCATGAAACACCTACATCTAGGTCTGAACATTTTAACTAAAGCAGGTTCCCTACACTTTGCCAAAAATTGTTTTTAAAAAAATCATAAATATTAAGAACTTATTATTTCTGGAGATTCTGTTGTTTCCTGCTCAATGTTCTGACCTAAAAACATACTGGACCTGCCAGGTCATAGAATAGGACTAAGTCTTAGTTTATATGAAGCAGTTGGAGCCAAACACTTCATTGTCGGTGCAAAATATATCCTTGTGTTAATGTTATAATGTTTTCTCCCCCTGCTACTCACACACACGCACACATAAACGATGCCCTTTCACTTCAAATAATGAACAGATTCAATTTCAAGGTGCCGTGTCAAATGCATGGGCCAATCCATAATGTTTAAGAAAAATTAATAAGCTATGTTGCATCTAGACCTCTTCGGCCCTGACTCACGATCCATTCCTAATGGTGCATGTATCTTTTTGCTTTTCATTTCCAGATGTGACATTTATTCATGAGGGAAATAAAACATTTTTGGATAACCTCGTCAATTTTGAGAAGCTGGTAAGTAACTTGCACTGTTTCTCCCTTTTCAAGTGTTCGCTGTTCCCTTTTGCACCAAGAAGCCCGTGGGCGCAGCCCTTTTCTCCAGGGAACACGTGACGATCGCCAGGCGCCGTTGGCTGCATGCGGTGCATTGTCGATAAAATGTGTAGTGCTTAAAGCTACGTGACCAGCAAGGCTCTGAGGACCGAATATACACATCTGCTTTTTAGTGTCAAAAAAATGGAACTTCGTTAGGCTAGCATCAGCAGTTGAGTGTATGTTATTGAACCCAAAGTAAGACCTAGGAGTCCTGGCTGGGGAACTCACACTCCTGAGGTTGTTTTACAGCTTGAGCGGTGTCTCTCTGTGGCGCAGCATGCGCTGCCCTCCTGGGGAGGTGCCCACCTCCCTGTCCTGCCAGGGTGGGCAGGAAGGGGATGGGAAGGGCCTGTGTGTGAGGGGAAGGACCCCCTTTCATCTGCTGTGGACAGAGAGGGCCTCCGTGGAGAGGCAGCCCTGACACACAGACTGACCCCCCTGCTCACAGGAAGGGCCCCCAGCCAGTGCTCCCCCACAGGGAGTCTCCGGAGCTGTTTCCAGGATGTGGCCGGGGCTTTGTTCTCGGCTCCTCCTGGCCTCCCTGCCAGCCACGCCCAGGCCAGGGGAGGAGCTGCCTGTCAGAACGGAGCGCGTGTAAATTAGGAGTGCTCCCACGAGTCCTGGTGCGCGACAAGAAGGATGGATGTGTCTGACCGACGAACTTTAGTCATGAATTAGATTGTTCTCCCTGGTTAAGAACGATGCCAGTGACCCCTGTCCGTAGATCCTGGCCTCTGACTTTTCAGTCATGATAATGGATTTGTGTGAACTCTTTCAGGAAATGACCCCCAGTTCCCTGAGAGGAGGGAGCGGGGAGGAGGAGAGAGGTGGGGGACGCAGACCATGACCACAGAACAGTGCAAACTGCCGAGTCCACACGAGCTTGGGCGTCTGACCTTTGCCTCCCGAGTGCCCTGCTCTAACTCGCCACCCACGGGTGAGAGGGCACAGGGCCACCGTACCACTCGAGGACCATGCACCTAGGATCTGCAGGCAGGCGTCAGGCTTCTTGCCATAGGTGTAAGCCCTGAGGCCTATCCCTCTGTGGCTGGTTATTTTTAAAGTGGACGTGCCTGTAACTTTTCTCTTCTCTCTCTGCACCAAGTGCTCTGGAATCCGAGCTCAGTTATTTAGGAACTACATTCGGTCAAACCCACACAGCTGGGAACGGGCACTTAAAGTGTTGGGGTTTCAGTACTTGTTCTTTGAAGATGCGTTCTGTGTCGCTGTGTGATGTTCTGAAGATCACAGGACAGCTATTTGCAACGAAAGGCTGTAGGCACCAACATTCCGGTTTCCAGGCAGATTAATCTCCAATGTTCGGATTTCCTGGAAGGATTGCAGGGATGTCAAACCTTTGGTCGATGTTTACTCCAAATGCTGGCCAATGCACCTTGTGAAGAACGCCAAATAAGCTTTGGAGAGTGTGTGTGGAAGACATAGGGTGAGGTTAGTCCCCCTAAAGGTCCAGTCGGTTTCCTCTGACTGGCCAGGGGGAATATGGGAGAACAATTGCACTCTGTAAGCCGGAGGTTGCCCATTGTTAAGACCCTCTGCCGAGTGAAGCAGTGGTTTGGTTAAGCTCACAGTGTCATTTCCCCTAAGTGCTATAGAGGGAGAGAACAATTCAGTAACAGCACAAAGGGGAGCACGCGATGGAGGGGGCCCGGCCCCCTACTCTCCTTGTTTCTGACCAGCATCTTGGCCTCCCCTGCTTCTCCCAGCAGCCCTGGGGAAGGCCTTCAGCGCCTGCCGATGTCATCCACGGTCTTGCTTTCTCAGGGCTCAGATGTCACACTAACCATTGGGGCTAAAACTAAGGAAGTCCACCCAGCAGTACATCTACTGTGGTCAGTAATTATCTGTACCCTTAATTCTTTAAGAAAGTTTAAGGAAATAGCATATGTAAGTAATACCTTATTTTCCATTTTAAATTCCTAAAGAGCTCTTATTAAGAAGAAGAAGCTACGTTCTATAAGGTCCTGGGACACAGTGGCTCCTAGGCCTGGACGTAGATGGCATTTAAGACACAGCACACCTGCTGCTGACCCCTCCTTGCACAGAAAAGACGGGGTGACGTTGGAATTTTCTAGAAGGGCAAACACCTATTGTACATAACTGATGTTACACTCAGATGCCGGGGAGTGAAATTGAATTTCCTAGGAGAGGCAGTTTTTTAAGGATATCTCTCAGCAAAGGACAGCGTTTCAGTTATGCTACGACAGGATCATCTTTCACAATAATGAACCAATAGAACGTAACCGAATTAACTTGGGAGCCGATTCCTCGTGACGGATATTAAGTTAACCAGCTAGCGGAGAAGTCAGTGCGTTCTCTTTATCTGGCTGATTCAGACTGACACATTCACTCAGAGACCCAGGAGCGCCCAGCCGGCCTAGTGAGATTCCCACCGCTCCCCACACTGCCCCCGCGGCTCTCCGCGCTCCAGTCCAACCCGCGACATCGTGCAGAAACAAACGCTCTCCCTTCCTCCTCTCCACCCCTCCATGGGCAGAGCATCCTCTCTTCACCACATGGTCCTCTCTGCGCCTTGAGGATCAGGGCTCGGGGCCGCACTCAGGACTGACCCCCGTGAGCTGCGCAGACGGCACACGATAGAAATCCACGGGTCGCCGCGGCTGATAACCGCGAGGGGCTGCCGGGACAGCGGCCAAGAGGGGAGGAAATGTGACCGCACACCGCAGACAGAGTCAGGCCCGTGTCCGGCACACGTGCAGCGGAGCGACTGCTCTCGTCACTGTCCTGTTTAACGCTCCACCACTTAGAAATACAGCTGTGAGGACAATGTCATCAGCAGGCACGTTCACACACGACAGTTTCTGTAGTACTGCAGTGTCACCCCTATGTCCCCAGCGGTCCCCTGTGGGGTTGCCTTGTCTGCACGGCCCTGGGCTCGGGGCGCACACACCGGCCACGGCAGGTGAGGCCCCCGGGAGGGGTTTGGGGCGCCAGGTAATGAACAGTGCGGATGCGTGGATAACGGGGTGATGTTTGGATTTTGATACGAAACAAATCAGGGAGTCACTGCGACTTTCCCGGAGACTAGCGCAGGAGGACGAGTGTCCGGAGATTGTTCTGGAAGGCGATGGGGGGAACTGGAGCGAAGAGCGGCCTTGCCCTGAATGCTGAATTTCCTCCATCATGGAAAACCAACGCGACCGGCGCCGAGAAGGCTGTTGCAGGGGCACCGATGGGGGGGCGGGGGGCCTCGGAAGCAGCCGTGAGCTGGAGAAGGCTTTGCCTGGAGACCAGAGAGGCCCGGAAAGAAGACGTTGAAGTAGAACGCTGAGGAGACCAGGAGGGAATCCATACATCTTTGTGAAGATGTGAGGTGCTAGAAGATGGTTACCGTTCCTGAATGCCTCCCTTCCCCTCACCATTTGAGTCACGGGAACCTCTGATTCCACAGAAATGCCAGCCTCCATTCGGCAGGCGGTGCGTCGGCGTGCATGGCAGCTGGTGGCCGCCCGCAAGCAGAGCCGGCTGTGGGGCCTGGTCCCCAGGGGAAGCTCCACAGCAAATACAACACGAAGCCCATTGCAGTGTACAAATGACACAAAGGGAAGGTTGGGAGGGACGCCTGCCAGGTTCACGGAGAGCTCAGGCTCCCGGGGAAGAGGGGAGAGCTCAGGCTCCTGGGAAGAGGGGAGAGCTCAGGCTCCTGGGAAGAGGGGAGAGCTCAGGCTCCCGGGGAAGAGGGGAGAGCTCAGGCTCCTGGGAAGAGGGGAGAGCTCAGGCTCCCGGGAAGAGGGGAGAGCTCAGGCTCCCGGGGAAGAGGGGAGAGCTCAGGCTCCCGGGGAAGAGGGGAGAGCTCAGGCTCCTGGGAAGAGGGGAGAGCTCAGGCTCCCGGGGAAGAGGGGAGAGCTCAGGCTCCCGGGGAAGAGGGCAGAGCTCAGGCTCCTGGGAAGAGGGCAGAGCTCAGGCTCCCGGGGAAGAGGGGAGCGCTCAGGCTCCCGGGGAAGAGGGGAGAGCTCAGGCTCCTGGGAAGAGGGGAGAGCTCAGGCTCCTGGGGAAGAGGGCAGAGCTCAGGCTCCTGGGGAAGAGGGCAGAGCTCAGGCTCCCAGGGAAGAGGGGAGAGCTCAGGCTCCTGGGGAAGGGGGGAGGGCACCCCCTGCAGGGCAAAGCCTCAGCACGAGGTCCTCGGGTTGGGTGGGCAGCGGGCGGAGGAGAGCTGTGTCTGTAAGTGTGTTTTCCCGGCACTCCGTGTGCAACTGGGTGGAGGAGCCCCTGTTTCTACAGACAAGGACTAAGTACTCTTCTGTAACCCAAGCTCAGTATTATCACTTAAAGCCATGGTCAGCAAACTGCGGCTCTCGAGCCACATGCAAGCTCTTTGGCCCCTTGAATGTGGCTCTTCCACAAAATACCTCGGCCGGGGCGAGTCTATGTTGAAGAAGTGGCATTAGAAGAAGTTTAAGTTTAAAAAATGTGGCTCTCAAAAGAAATTTCAGTGGTTGTACTGTTGATATCTGGCTCTGTGGACTAATGAGTTTGCCAACCACTGGGCTAAAGTCCAGCTCCAAGTTACACCCGAGGGTGTAAATCCCCAGTGATCCCCACACACATGCCCCGTGGGCCGCACCCGCAGGGACCCTCCCACTGACCTGCTTCCTGCTTGCCTTCCAGCACATGATTGCAGACACCGTCCGAACCCTGAGACACTGCAGGGCCAACCAGTTTGGTGAGTAATCGCAGTCTGTGTGCAATGTATTCACATGCAGCGGTGTAGACGTTGACCCGGTCACAAGGGTTTGTGGTAAAACATGTAAGCAGACTGTGAAGCATAATGTGCATGTTGTACGCATACACTGCCCTCTCTGTGTTTCGTCTCTGCATGTTTGGGATGCAGAGGGAGGCAAGATTGTACTGTGGAGAGTGGCTTTGGACAGTCAGAAGCTCCCACCCCACCCCACCCAACCCCAGGACGTCTTGTTAGCTTGCCCATTGGCACAGAAATGCCAGTGGGTTTATCGGGGGCGACCCGTCCCTAACCTCTCTGCCTGGAGCCTTCCTGGAATAGGACTATCGTTGTAACTGTGCCTAATGCAGCTTTCCCGAGTCTGTCCTCCTCTCCCAACAAAAACTTCCTGTCTGGAGCTGCCTTTCCCTGAAAAAGTGTGTTTCTGAGCGTTTTTGTAGACTCCCCACTGAGGCCATTGTAAGCAGGAAGAGTCATTCTTTTCTAAATCTTGGGCACAATTTACATCATGTTTCGATCGTGTTAAAACACTGCAGGAAGGAAGGAAATCGACTTGACTGAGTTCACGGAGCTTTCGCATGGGGGTGGCATGCTGTCACCAGGTTGGTGACTGGTGAACGGAGACACTGCTCCTGCGGGTGCGGGGCAGGGGAAGCTCCGAGTTAATCGCACGGCCATTACTCACCCGAGACCACCCGATTTCCTGGCCCAGGCCCTTTCCCTTGCCTTCTGCAGATTCAGTAGATATAGAGGGAAATTTTAAAAACAGGAAGTTTAACTCAAAAATTATAAATTAATCAGAGTTGTCTGCTAAGTAAAACTTACTTTGTTAAGTAATTCATCCTCACTGTAGTTTTTCTTTAACAATATGGAATGTATGTAAAGCAGAAAATCAAAGTCACACTTTCTAAGGGTGAGTGCACATTCTTAAGAATCTTCTTTTTTTTTTTTTTTTTTTTTTGGTCTGGGCTGGTCTTGGCTGGCTGTATCACCCCTCAACAAAATAACTGAACATCTGTATGAATTCTGTTCGAAAGGAAGAATTATAAATGCAAGACCTAATTTTCTAAATATTCATATCAATACCATTTGATATGTGCTTATTCTCCAGTAAGCAGACAAGCACAGCAATCTTCACATCATTTAATACCATTTGATATGTACTTATAATTCTCCATTAAGTACACGAGTACAATAATATTCACATCCATTAATACCATTTGATATGTGCTTATATAATTCTCCCCTAAGCACACAGGTATAATGCTGGTACAATACCAACAGTGATAGTAACATTTTCCCAGAGATCCATTCAAGTACACTGTTGCTAACGAGTTCATATTTCTCTCATCCTCCTGTGCTTCCCAAGTATTTATGGGCACTCGGCTAATTCTGAGACTTCAGTCTCACTTACTCAGGGCCCTGGTTTATATGTGCTGCAAGTGTGGACAGGGAGGCTGACCTTGACCCTGTCTTGCACCTGCCATCATCAGAGAGTAAGTCTCCTTAGCATAAAGGAAAGGAGGAATTCAATCAACTATGAGGCCTGTCTGTGTTCTATGTTTTTGTACCTTTAAAAATCACATATATGACTGAATTGCCTCAATCCAAGGTGACAGTTGAGGTAGACACAGTAAGCCACTGTCGGCATTTGGGATAAAATAAGATAAATCGAGGCCCCTATAAACTGTGGGGTGCCTGCAAGTGTCTGTTGTCATGATTGGAACCGTTCGTCCTGTCGTCTTCTTTTAAGGCCAGAAATTTAACAACAGAATTACCTTGGTAGCATCGTGTGTTCCACACCAATGGTCACGAAACCGCCACGTTATCTTGGTGTCTCGGCCTCTGGAATGGCACAGCCTTTGGTCACTTGCAAACAAGTAGGACGGTAAAAACATCAACTCCCCGTGCTTTTTAACCTTTTGAGCCCAGAAAGTCTTATTTCTATTGAACCTAAGGATGCTAAGCCACCCATGACATACAGGCCTTAGATCACAACACACATTGTCATAGAGGAGGGAGGAAAAACCAGCTGCTTTGAAAGGTCCGCCTCCTCGGGCCCCGCCCCTCTGCTGGGACTGAGAGCAGCCTGGGCCCTGCTTACTCCCCTCCAACCCCCCTGCCCTCCCCGAAATCCCGACACCAATGACCTCATGCCGCTCACTGGCAGTTACATTGTCCTCCGTGACCCAGCTCAGTCTCTGGGACCCGGGGTTGGGGTGCGGGGTGGATGTGTTCATTTCTGAGTACGGGAAGTGAGCCTGCACCATTGTCCAGGCCCCTTATCTCGGGTTCCTTATCAGACCTGCCGCCAGCGGGGCACCTGTGTGTTCACAGTGCACCAGCGCTGGGCGGCCCCACAGAATTTACCCGCCCCGGGTCCCGGATGGGGACTAGAAACCCCTGCCTCGCCTTTCCTGGGGTAGATGTTAGCCCAGCCGCGTCCTTTAGGAATCTGTGGTGCCTGTTAGCCATGCCTTACGTTTAGTTCTGTGATATCCGTTCATTTAATTCATTCCCCCCCCCCCCCAAAAAAATAAGGACACCAAAAAGAATGGTGTCTGTGCACCACCAGGTTAGCAGTGGTTTCCGACAGCTCCAGACTGAGAGTAAGAGCCTGTGAGAGCCATTGAAATGGGCACGTCTTGAGACATGGGACCTCAGACCATGGCCCCGGGAGCCACAGGACCCGGGTTCCAGTCCCGCGTGGCACTCACTCATGTGTGTGTGCTGCTTCCCCTCGGAGAGGGGTGTAGCCCAGCCGCAGAATGCTGGGTGTTGTTAGGTAATAAATAGACACGTGGTAAGACAAACACCTTGCCGGGCCTACCCCCCTGGCCGAGGAACCCAGTCCGAGCGGAGAACGCAGCTGTGGGGTTAGCATCGCCAGCTCCTCTGCGAGCCTGACTCATTGTCTGCCTGGTAGGTTGGCACGGAGCCTGACCGAGGGGTTTACTGGGCTGGGGCCATAACATCACCATCCTCGTGAGACTAACCGGGGGGTGTTTTTCCTCCAAAAATTAGGAGGGGACGTGTCTCCGAAAGAGCACCACGAGCTGAAGTCCTACGTCACCCACCTGTTCGTCATCGACAGCCAGCAGGCCCTGTTCGAGCTCTCCCACCGGGTCGAGCCCCGGGCGTGAGCCCGGCGCGCCCCCTGAGCGCCTGCAGCGCTCCCGCCGGAGGGCACCAGCGCCCCGCACGCCCCTTTCCTGGGAGAAAAACGCTGCTGAGTTTCACCCGAGACTCACAGGCCCCGCTCCAGCCACCCGCGCCGGGCAAGGGCCGCGCCTGGCCACTCGCGCTCTCGGAGGAGAAGGCCGGGACTCAGAGCGTCTTGGCGTGGGGATGTCCGGTTCCTTCCACGGACGTTTGGACCCCATCCAGTTTTCAGCTTGAGGTGTGCCAGCATCAAGCCCAGGGAGCCTGGCCTGGCCCAGCGCCCAGATATCCCGTGAGAGCAGCTCTGCTCCGCCCGGAGCAGGTTACTGTGAAGGCTGTCCGAGGATGGGCGTGTTTGACTGCCAGAAGGAGTGGTGGCCCATCGGGATTTCCAGGGAGAAGGCGTGGTCTCTGTGGATGCACACGGTGACCTCACGGATGGCCCCTTGTGTCTGGGGAGTTCGCGTCCTGAGTCCCAGGAGGGAAACGTCGGGCAGGCCTTGCTTTGCACCCGCAATCACTCGGGGATGTCGGCTTGCCGGGGAAATTCGTTTCTGCTCAACTGATTGGCAACTGTGGGCAGGCTAGACTACGCAGCTTTGCCAATAAGGAAAAATAGGAATCCTTAGGAGACTGACGCGTGGTTTAATTTCCGGGGATTTTTCTTGACACGTGCAAGCAGGCTCTCCTCCCTGTGGAAGCAATACGGTTTTTGAAAGAGCGCAGCGCCTGACACATGGCAGGCTGCGTAACCCTTCGTCACGGTGACAGTCAGAGGTGACCGCGAGAGGGGCGTGACGGTGCCCTGGTGCTCTGCTCGCCTCCGCCGGCTCCTTGCCCGCCGCGTGCAGGGGTGGCAGCTGGCCCAGGGAGGTGAGTGGGGCGGGACGTGCGAGGCACTCAGCTCTCCCTCCCTAGAGAAGAGCAAGGGAGGAAGACGGTGCTGATTGCCCATTTCACAGCAAACATCTGATTTGTGTGGGACCCTCACAGTTCACCTTCCAGCCAAATTTGTTTGTTTTCCTCCCTGAGTCTTTTAAGTCTTTTTTTTTTTTTTAATTTCCATTTTTATAGATTAGGGCTCCTCCAGTAAATAAGACCCTGACTATTCTCCAGAATGGGCTGGCGTCCCCTGGCCCTTCATAAAAGCCTGTGGGAGACAGCAGTGAAATGCACACAGCCAGCTAGATACTTCCCACATTGCTTAGATCCCAGGGCCCCAGTTTCCTGTATCAGGTCCATACACATTCCGTCTCTGGGAGCAGGTACACTTCTCAGCCCAGCTGCCTGTGCATCTTTTTTTTAAAAAATATATTTTATTGATTTTTTACAGAGAGGAAGGGAGATGGGTAGAAAGTCAGAAACATCAATGAGAGAGAGAGACATCGATCAGCTGCCTCTTGCACGCCCCCTGCTGGGGATGTGCCCGCAGCCAAGGTACATGCCCTTGACCGGAATTGAACCTGGGACCCTTCAGTCCACAGGCCAACGCTCTATCCACTGAGCCAAACTGGTTTGGGCTGCCTGGGCATCTTGTAGCTTCCTGCCACCTCAGCACCTCCGTCCGGGGCTGCCTGTCCCCTCACCGCTGTGCCCTGGCTCAGGAGCCACAGAGAGCTTGAGTCGCTGGAAGGAGCCGCGGGCAGAAGATAGTTGGTAGAACTTTCAGAGAGGTTGTGTCTGCCCCAGCATGTAAACATCAGTCCTGAAAATGAGCAGGATTTTGTCGAAAGCGCCGTCCAGGGCTGGCCCACTAGAGAAATGCTCCCAGCTGCTGGGACTGGAAGGGTCCCACTGGAGGGGCCCTGAGCCTGGAGCCAGGGCCGCAGGCTTCCCGGTGGCTGATCACACTGCAGGGGCTTGGGCTCGCTGCATGCACAGGCCTTCCTGTTTGCTCTCCATGCTGGGAAGGAGCGTTGGCCCCATCAGACCATCTAAGGCCATTTTGATATTGTCTCCATGTTTTGCATTTAAGTTTTTATTCACATAGGATCCACTTTGCTCCAACAAAAACTATTGCTGTTTCTTTAGTAGAGAACTTTTTCAGCAAAGATCCTGTTGCTTAGACCTCATTTCAGACATGTCCACATGTCCACGGCCAAATGAATCCACACGTGCATCACGTGTAAACCCATCTTGGAGCTTAGGCAGAGCATGCCCCGTGGCGTGGACAGACACAGACGGGGGAGAGCGTGCTGTGGTCACGTTTCCTCGAGCCGTGGCCGGTGGCTCTCAGGGCAGCTGAGGGAAGGGGGGATTTTGTTCAGCTGAGATTGGCTTTTCCATCCCCCTCTTCGAATGTCCACATCTCCCAGTCTTTCTGAAATTTAGCAGCTGTCTCCAGCGATGCCCCAGGCAGCCGCTCTCAGAAATGTCAGAAGCACGGAGGAGGCATAAGCCTGGCCCTGAAGAATTCAAGAGGGAACTGTGGGAGCCGGGTTTAGCGCAACATGGAGCCCTTGCTAAAAGTCTGAGTCCCCCAACCGTGAGCGGCCGATGGGCTCAGCAGCTCCCTGTAGCAGGGATGGGCTGTGCTCCCTCCAAATCCTGCCGTAGCCTCTTTGGAATAGGTCTTGTGCTAGCTAGACAGACAGATGGACTGGAAGACATCTGTCTGTGCTGCTTTCGGCGCTTTTAGATTGTTGTGATCGCACAAAACCTCCATTCGCCCTGGAAATCTGTCACCGGCCCTTCCGAGTGGTTCTGTCAGCATCCCAGGCCTAGAAATCAGCCCGGGCAGGTTCCTGCGGGCAAAACCGCAACCTTACCTTGCCAAATGTCTCCTTCCTCCATCCACACTCACAGATGCTCCAAAGACTACAGCGTTTCGGAGTCACTCTCCGTTGTAATCTGCACAATTGCCAAATGGTTGCCCTGATACATAGGATGGCCTGCATTCGCTTTATTCTATCTCATCAATTATGTTTAGAAGAAGTTCGTTTACCCAGACCCTGTCCACAGGCAAGTCAGGTGGGACGTGCACCCAGCTCAGCAGCGTGAGGATAAAGTAAAAGTTCACCCCTCCTGTTGGCTGGGGCGGATGCCTCTCTGAGGCTTACCGCCTCCTGGTGGGAGAAATGGCTGCAGGAAGCAGAGGGTGCCTGGGACCTGGGCCCCCAGAGCTGGGCTTGCCCTGCGGCCCCTCGTCCCAGCCCGGCCACCTTGTGACAGCCATCACTTACGCAGTTGCAGACTCAGTGTCCCCAAATGGCACCAAGTAACCCAAGCTTCTCAGAAACGAGGGGAAACCGTGAAAATGGGGACCATCGGGTGCCCTACCATTGCCTGGCGTGGAGTTCCTTTTCAACGCTTCAAACATGTCCTTAAAATTTCAGCCTGCTTGTTACGAGCGGGCCACTGTGCTGAACCCTGGGAGGGGGAAAATGTTTTCTAAAATTTGCCAAAAAGCGAGATGAACATGTACTACTGTAAAAAGCCAAGCTGTACATACTAAATGTTTTTTAGCAGAGTGCTATTTATTTGCATAGCCTATTTATTGTATTCGTGCCGCGCTGTTATTCCACCCGGACGCAATCGGCGCGCTGCAGCGGGACGCCGGCCCCCCCAGGGTGTCGTGCGTCCGCACTGCGGTGACGTCCGCCGGCCTGAGCGCTCGGCCGGCAGCAACTCGCGGCCCGCGCGCCCACCTCACTTCTCAGGGACCACACCCCGTAGTTTCCCACCATTACCGCAGCTGGTAAATATGAAACATGGGTTGAATTACCAGAATTGCCATTAACAGTATTTCCCTTCTCCGATTTCATGCTTTCTGCTTCTGTATATATATATATATATAGATGACCGTGCTGTGTATTTATCGAAGCTAGTAAGCAATAATTTATATGTAAAAACGGCCGGGCAATATAAGGTGAAAACTTATATGTCACTGTTACCTGACCTTGTATTTTCAAGTGTTTTTTTTTAAAAAAACCTGCTTTTCCAAATATAAGATGATGCTAATCACGTTATCCGTGCCCGGGGGGCTTCTTGCTGTGTCCGTGATGCGTGTGGGTGCACAGCCCGCGTTGGGGCGGCTTATTACATGCAGTGGTTGGAGCTCCGGAAATCGCTCCCTGCGAGAGCTGGAAGGGGGTGAAGATCTGGGGCAGCCCACCGATGCCCACATCACGCACGCTGCCCCTGAGTTACTGCAGACCCCCATGCCCCGGGCTGGAAATCGCATCGGGTTCTGGGTTTGGAGATTCAGCGACGCCACCATCACCTCACCCCCTGGAGCAGGGCCAGGTGTGGGAGGGCTTTCTCTCCTCTCCGTGTCCAGAGTGGAAAGAAGAGTGGGTCCAGTTACTGAGGAGAGGAGCTGGGGATTGAGAAATAATAGAACAGAGGACACAGAAGTAGAAATAAAAGCTGGGGCTGGGTGGAATCTCTGCTCTCTGATGGAGAGACAGAAATCCCAACCCACATGCAGCGTGTTTATTTATACTAAAATAAAAAGTTTCACATGAGAAAACTTAACATTAAAGGAGCTTAAGTGGGCCCAGGCCCTACTCATTCCCACGTTCCCAGGGCCCTCTCCACCCCTCCCCCCCACACCTAAAGCAGGTTAAAAGTCAGTACTGATAACGCATCCAGCCTTTTTGGTAGATGCGTTTCCAAGACGTGGCTCTGCCTGGCGCCTCAGATTCAACTGACACTGATTTAAAAAATGCTCAGGTCCTTCCCCTGGGGGCCCTCTACAGCCAGGGACCAGGGAAGCGCTGGGCCCTGGTGGGATGGCCTGGGCTTAGGGAGAGCTTTGACACCCAAGCATGGGCAGATGATTCCACAGAGGGGTGCTCAGACGCTCTGGGGAAATGGGAAGTCTCGGTGACCACGCACCATGGTGGCCTGTCCTTCCAGCCCTCTCTCCCCCTCTGTGGAAGGGTGGCGGGTCCTGCCCCCTGGTGTCTGGCTGGGCCCATGTGGTGGTTCCTCCCTGCACAGGGTGTGTGTCTCCCCAGGTTGAACTCACAGTGGCCAGGTCCTGCTCTGTCCGGTGAACAAAGGGAGGAAGTGGCCGTGTGGCTGTAAACCGGAGCTGTACGGGGCACCTGCCCGTCTCCTGCTGAGACCTCAGGGATCCAGGTGTGCAGGGAAGGGTGGCTCCATCGCCTGCTCTCCGGCTCTGAAGGAAGTGTAACTGGAGTGAGAAATAAAACATCATCATTAGAAGCTCCTGGGATTGGGGGTCGGTGGGGGCTCGGGGGTGTCTCTGGAGAAGTCGGCCTGAGTTGGCAGGTAGGGGCAGTCCCCCAGGTCACTGTCCTTGAGAAACTTCCCTTTCCTTCAGCCCACGGGCGGGCAACAGTGTACGAGACCCCTGTCCTCCCAGATGCTGCGAAAGCTTGTCTCTGTGGGAAAGAGAAAGGGAGACCCCAGATGAGTTTCTCGGGACTTTCATCCCCAGGAAGTGGCGCTTCTGTGAGACAGGGGAAGGGGTGGAGCACACAGGGGCCAGAGCGAGGGACCCCCGAGCTTCCTGCTGTCCTGGTCCCATCATCGCCAGCCTGGGGGCAGGGGCCCACGTGAAATCCGAGTGAGCGCACAGGCCGGGAAGGGAGGGAGCAGGGCTCCACATCCGGAGGGAGTAGGGAAAAAAGGGACGTTCCCATGGCTCAGGGTACTGGGGATTTTCTTCACTGGGGTTTCCCAAACTGGAAAGGCAAGGGCTCCTGCCAACTCAGAAGCCAGCTTTTGTTCAGATTTGCAAACCCCAAAATCTGGTCCTGGCCCTGGAGCACGAACCACCGGAGCCCCGTGTCCGGGCAGGCTCTCCTTTTGGGGCTTCTGGGTCCCGGTGAGCTGCTGTGTCTGGCTCCACTCACTGCCACACACAGAGGTTCCTAAGCTTTAGGCGTCTGATCCTTAGTAAAGTGCTCCTGGCCCTGGCCCCATCCTGACGTGGCGGAACAGCACCCCTCCCCCCCCCCACACACACACACACCGCCCCTGTCACCCCCGCCCTGCCCGCGCACTTACTGAGCAAGGCCTGGCTCCTGTTCTCTGGGCTCCTGGGGACACGAGCTGGGACCCTGCTCCAGCCTCACTCAGAGCCAGTCACGTCGCAGCTCTCGGTTTTGTTTCTCTTCTGGTGACTTGGTGTTTGCCCTGGAGGAGCTGGGCCTACTCAGTCCAGCTGGGCTCCTTCCCTTTCTCAGCCTGAGGTCCTCCAGGGGTGGCTCGCACTCCCAAGCCCTTCCCGCTGCCTGGCCACACCACCTGCCCTCTATTTTCCACTAAAACCACACCAAGGGGCAGACCCTCTCCACAGACCACCTACAAAGAGAAGAACAAGCCCTCCCAATTATAGACCCCCACCCCCATTGTCTAACATCCCTCCCCTTTCTCCAGGTAAGTGGGGGTGGGGGAGGTGGGTGGTGCTGACTTGACTGTTCTCATCCCAAGAGGACCCGCAGGTGGTCCAGGTCCCGGTGTGGAGCCAGGAGCTGGGATGCCTCCCAGGAGGGGCACCGACCCTCTGTCCAGAGGCCCCTTCCCTGCTCGGGTGGTGGGAGGTTCCCACGTGGTCTGTGTGGTTCGGGGCTGTAATCTCCAGTGAGAACTCGAGTGAAAATGATGCCATTCTGAGAAAAATCCCTGCAGTAGATGCTTGGAGCCGAAAGAGAGAGAGACAGATGGAGAGAGAGGGAGAGAGAGAGAGAGAGAGAGAGAGAGAGAGAGAGCGTGCAGAGGTTGAAGTCCCGACAGTACTTGGCCTGTCAGAGACTGGAGGCAGGGGCGAGGGCTTTCCCAAGTTCTGGCCCAGGGGCTCTTGGCGGCTCCTACTGGTGGCCCTTTCTTCAGAGAGTCTACTGTGGTGAGTGACGCCAGCACCAAGGCCAAACCAGGAACTACCTTGGCTCCCAGCCCAGCACCCACTGGTCCTCCAGGTCTCCACCGGCAGCTCCCTCTCTGCCCCCCACCCGGCATGAGGGCGGCCTGCCGCCTCCCTCCAGCCACTGCAGTAACCTGCTCCCTCATCGCCCTCCCTGGAGTCTAAACGCCCCCCATCTAATCTCCACACTGCTCTCAGAAACATGTATTTGTTGTAAAACACAAATCTGATGTGTGTGTTTTTCATCTGAAAAATCCTTCAATAGCACCCCCAGGCTATAGAACTAAATAAACCTCACTGGCATATAAAGGCTTCACATTTTGGCCTCCTCTTCTCTGCTCAGGGCCAAAGAGATGGGGCCGATGCCCCGGGGCACTAACTAATAAGGTGGAAGCCCCTTAACCTCGTGTCCCTCATGTGGACATGGACTGATTCTTACTAAAGAACATGCCTGTTGACAATGATACGCACCGGACATTTGCTAAATAAGTTAAGTGTAGATGAGGCTTAGTTGCTACTTGCAAAGTATTAAATCTTAAAGCCAGACTGACAGGGATACAGAGCTAGCTGGGGTTGGGGGCCCTCCCCGGAGGAGCCCAGGCCACCAGAACTGCATTCAGGATAGATGAACTCTCCCCCACCAGAGAGGGGCAAACCTCTAAGCCACCTAGCAATCTGGTCACAGGATGCGGCTGTGCCGGGAGCCCTCTGGGATCCTCCGGCCGGGCTGGCTGTACAGAAAGCGTGCAGCCTGTGATTGCTAGTGCTAATTACTTGGGTTTTATTCAAGGAAGTGGCTTGGCTGCTGTGGGAAATAAGAACTGGTCATGCTCCTTTGTATTCTAGTGACCTGGGCTGGGCCGGAGCTGGCCAGGGAGGCAGAGGGCGGGAGCCGGAAAGGAGTGCCTCGCCGCTCCCTGTCCGGTGCCCCTGCTGACTCCACAGTCCTGCCCTGGACACAGCCTGCCACAAACCACCAGCCAGGGGCCCTCCGTCCGCACAGAGGGCCTGTCTCCGGTACCAAGCTGCTGCCCCTCCCCTACCCCGGGAAAGGAGGGGGCTCTGGTCCGCTGCCCCGTGTTCCCAGCCCAGCCCTCTAGCCCCTTCTGCCTTCTCCCCTAGCCTCCCTGCCTGCACCCTGTCTCCTCCCCTTTCCCGCCTCCCAGGCAAGGCTCATCCACAAGCAAGCCCTCTTGAACCCCCTTATCCCTATCTGAATTCCTGCAGCAGGCCCCACTCATTACTCTTGGGGGAACCACCCTGCATTGTCTTGCCCCCCCCACTCAGCGTGGGCCGCCCAGAGGGCGAGGAGCAGGGCTAACAGTGTGGCCTCTGCAGCCAGAATGCCGCCAAGTTCAAGTCCGGCTCTGACTTGTAAGCTGAAAGCACTGGCGAAGGTCTCCACCTTGAACTTGCATCCCCTGAAACAGGGGTTACTCTGCCCCTACCTGGCAAGTTTGTATGAGAAATCGCATGAGAAAATGCATGTGAAGGGCTTAGTGTCACGGCCGGTACCTAGTAGGCATTCGAATAACGATCGAAGATGGTAAGGATGGTGGTGATTCGTGCGAGATACACACATTTGCACTCCACGGCCCTGCATGCTATTTAACTTCTCTTACCCTGGGTTCTCGTCATTGCCAACAAGGCATTGAGCAGCATCTGTGCCCAGGGCAGCGGTGAGCAGGCAATGGACAATGCGGGGAGCTCCAGTGAGATACAAACCCAAGGTTTCCTTTTGAACCCCCACTTGCCTTGCTCCAAGCTGGGACAAAGCAAGGGCGCCCTAAACGTTTGCTGACCGATCTGAACGATGATGTCTGCCTAGAGCCTGCAGAGTTGGCATAACCCTACGGTGAGCACTGCATTGTCACTCACGTATTAAGAACACGGGGAGAAAAAAGGCTGACTGACCCCGGGCAGCTGACTGGGCGAAGCTGCCGGAGGGCTTTTCCAGGCCCCGCCTCCTGCTTCCTGTCCCCTGGTTTGGTCCACAAGATGGGGAACTCCTAAGCAGCGTGTCCACCTCACACGCTCTGGGCTTCCCGGGGGCAACACGGAAGCATCAGAGTTTCCGAGGAGACGGAGATGGACACGTGCTCTCTGCCTCTAGCTGTGTCCTCTGCGGTGGGGGCGGTTGTCTCTGGTTTCATGTGGAGTCAGTCGGTACCAGCGTTACAGGGTTGAGATGAAGTTCCCTTTGTGAGGCAGGAAAGCAGGGGCTGCCGAAAGGACAGCTCATCCGGGGCCTGTGAATGCAACTGGCCTAGTGCTTTTCTTCCTTAAACGGACTCACAACTAACTTTCTCTCTGCTCCACCTCCTCTCTCTCTCTCTCTCTCTCTCTCTCTCTCTCTCTCTCTCTCTCTCTCATTCTCTCTCCACCACCCTATCTCTCTCTCTCTCTCCGTCTCTTTCACGTGAGCTAACATTAATGTGCAACAGACTTCATCAGATCTGTCTAATACATATTTCTTGAGCACCTACTATGTGCCAGGGCCCGTCCTAGGTGATGGGAAGACAGGCAGGCAGATAACAAGGACCCCTTCCCTCATGACGCTTGGATCCAGCTGGACAGTTAGAGAGAGATAATAAACACGACCGACGGGTGGAATACGTAGCAGTTCCCTAGCTCAGTGGTCGGCAAACTGCGGCTCTTGAGCCACATGCAGCTCTTTGGCCCCTTGAGTGTGGCTCTTCCACAAAGTACCACAGCCTGGGCGAGTCTATTTTGAAGCAGTTTAAGTTTTTAAAATTTGGCTCTCAGTCGTCCTCGTACTGTTGATACTTGGCTCTGTTGACGGATGAGTTTGCCCACCACTGCCCTAGATGATAAGAGATTCTGAAAAGCACGAAGCTCACTCACGCAGGGAAGGGGGCTGGAGAGTGCCAGGAAGGCGGGTGACGTGAGGCAGGGCGGCCAGGGAAGGAAGGCCTTAGCTATGGGTCGAATTGTGTCCCCTCCACAGTCACATGTTGAGGTCCTAACCCCCAGGATCCCAGAATCTGACCCGATTTGGACACGAGTCTTTACAGGGGTGATCACCTTAGGGTGCAGTGGTTATGTGGCCCTGCTCTCCGTGGCTGTCGTCCTGAGAAGAAGGGTCAGTTTGGGTAGGCGTGCAGGGAGAATGCCCCTTGAGAGTGGAGACAGGCGTCTGCAGACAAGCCCAGGACAGAAGCCTGGAGCGGATCCTTCCCCCCCAGCCCTCGGAGGACCCGGCCCTGCCAGCCCCGTCCTGACAGCCTTCCCCCTTCAGAACCGGGAGGCAATACACTGTGTTTTTTCAGCCACCGGCCGGTGGTACTTTGGTGCGGCAGTCCTGGGAAGGCCTGGCGAGAGAGAAGACAGGAAGGAAGGCAGGGAGCCAGTTATGCCAACACGGGAGGGAGGAGCACCCACACCACACACAGAGGCCAGCGAGTGCAGACCCTGAAGGTGCGCCTGGGTTCAGGGCTGTGGCTGGAGGCCAGAGGCCCAGGGCCAGACCACACAGAACCAGGACGTGCCTGTAACTCAGAGGAGAGACCCCTGGAAGGTGTGGAGCAGAGAGTGACGGGGTCTGATTCGTGTTTAACCAGATCGCTGCTGCGTTTTCCTCCGAGGGGCGAGGATGGAGGCAAGAAATCATCAGCGAGGAAGCTCCTGGGGTGGCCCACACAAGAAACCGCAGTGACCTCTGCCGCTGTGGCAGTGGGGAGCGGGATTGGGCGGAGGGCGGATAGACTGATTCCATCCAGCGGCACTAGCTTAACCAGTAACCTGTTGCCAGAAAGAGCCTCCGGCCACTGCAGTCACCAAAACGTGAGGCACTAGCGACACCTGCTGGACAGGCGCAAGGCAAACAGAGCTTCCTTCCCTCCCGCCTCCCTGCTTTCCCGCGGAAGTGCTGACCCAGAAGGAAAAGTCCCCAGCTCTCCATCTTCCACCCGTCACTCCTGCTGGCCCGAGGTGGGTCTGTGTACAGGCCAGGCTGGGGCTTCCGTGTGGAGATGCCGGAACCAGCCAGCGGCCCTAGAGGAGCCCGTGTGTTTGGAGGGGGCGCCCGGGGCTGGTGGTGCTGAACTGCCACAGGATCGTGTGGGCACGGAGCGCCCTCTAGTGGCTCCCCCGCTCAGAAGGCTGCTGAGCGCTGGGCCCTGCTGAACAAAGTGACTCTGCAAAACCCGCCCTGGGGTCCCAGATCAGTGCTTGAGTCAGACCTCAACAGCCCTGGACACTGGGTTCGGAGGCCATCTGACCGGCAGGCAGCCAAAGGGAGACCTCGAGAGCACCCCGAGAGCCTGAGGGAGCCTCCAAATCAGCGGAGAGAGCAAGCGTGCAATCTTCGAATCAACCCATTCTCTCTGCTGAAGGAAGCGCGCTGAGGGAGTGCACGCCAGTCTACAGAAACAAGGTGTGAGCCACTGGAAAAAGACAATCCCTCCGTCGTTCTTGCTTTCTTCTCCGCTGAGATTCCTTCTGCATCCACAGGCCAAGCTCCCCCGCGTTTGGTAAGCGGCCAGTCTCTCCTTGCAGCCAGCTTGCCCTGACGTCCTCCTGGCATCACACGTGGCCTGTTCAGTGTGTGACTGAACCTTCCATCAGGCCGGTGGCCCCGCTGGCACCTCCTCAGACAGAGGCTTCAGAGGAGGCTCCGCCGCGCAGCCCCCGGTGCACAGTCCAGGGGCGCCCCTGCCACCACCGCGGGGGCCAGCCACCTGCTCCCCAACGCTGGGCTTCGGAGCTGTTCTTTCCAGAGACAGGCCCTCGGGGAGCGTGCTTTGTCACGATGGCTGCCGTACACATGCAGGAGGACCGAACTGTGTCCGCACACCCCGCCCAAGTTCATATGTTGACGCCCTAACCTCCAGCACCTTGGAGTGTGACTGTGTTTCGAAGTAGGGCCACAAGAAGATGTCATCAGGCGGAAACTGGTTTGGCTCAGTGGATGGAGCGTCGGCCTGTGGACTGAGGGGGTCCCAGCTTCCATTCCGGTCAGGGGCATGGACCTTGGCTGCGGCGGGCACATCCTCAGTGGGGGGTGTGCAGGAGGCAGCTGATGGATGTTTCTCTCTCATCGATGTTTCTGACTTTCCATCCCTCTCCCTTCCTCTGTGTAAAAACTCAATTATATATATATATATATATATTTTTTAAATGTAATCAGTATCTCCTACTATCCGGTTACTATAGCAACACATGGAATTCAAGACACTCTTGTATTTTTTTTAATCCCTTGGCCATTTTTCCATCATGCGGCTTCCTACTCAGCTCCTCTCCCGCATCCCTCCTCACCGCGTTCTCCTCATTGCGGCCCCCCCATCCCAGCGCCAGAGGCCAGCTCCAGGCCACGCTCTGCGAGTCCGAACCCACCGAGGAACGTGGCAGAAGAAGGGCTTCCCCTTTTCCAGGACCACGTGTGGTTGTAGACGGCGAGTTCTTTTCTGACAGTCACAGCTGCGCTGCAATGTTAGGCATCCCCCTGGCTCTGTGGTCGGCAAACTGCGGCTCTCGAGCCACGTGCGGCTCTTTGGCCCCTTGAGTGTGGCTCTTCCACAAAATACCACGGCCTGGGTGAGTCTATGTTGAAGAAGTGGCATTAGAAGAAGTTTAAGTTTAAAAATTTGGCCCTCAAAAGAAACTTCAACCGTTGTGCTGTTGATATTTGGCTCTGTGGACTAATGAGTTTGCCGACCACTGGCCCTGGCTGATTCCCGCCAGCTGGTCCCTGCTGCTCCCGGCGTGCTGTGTGCACTGTGCCTGCGGCTGGGTCCCGGTGGCGGACGCCCGCCCGGTGGGGCCAGGGCTCTGTGGAGCTCTGACTGACGGTCTCACGTTCTCATGGGCCTGAGGTCTCCGTGGCGTTAAGGAAAGTCCACTTTACAATGAGGTCACGCGGCCTGTGTTTTGTGGTTCGCCTTACTGAGTAGCTGTGATTTGCCTCCGGTGAGTATCCCAGGAGCGGCTCACTCGATTGCATGGCCTCTGCAGGGGCCGTGCAGAGTCTGTACACACTCTCTCCTCCAAAGAGCAGCTGACAACGCTGAGTGGACATCCCGGGGGGGGGGGGGGGGGGCGGGTGTGGCGGAGCATGGAGGGCACACGTGGGGCCAGAGCTGTCTCCTGCAGGCAGGGCCGGGGCTGCACCAGAACGGAGCACGTGGGCCCCACGGCCGCTGAGCCGGGGGAGTCCCAGGGACTCTGTGAGGATGTGCTGGATGGAGTAAGACCGGCTGCTCAAAGCTGCGGCCCCGGAGCCTCGTTCCTGGGCAGGGTCTGCGGCAGAGCGGCCTGCAGGACGGCGCTCAGAGGCGCCGAGGAGCCCGAGGGCTCGGTCGCTTCCATCCTGAAATTCTTGTTCTCTTTCCGAACGTGTGTGTTTGACACACGCCCGGTGGGACGATGGAGCACGTGCCGGGCCAGAGGCTCTCCAAAGGGGGGTTTGTCTTTCGGAAATGCCGGGCTGCTGCCCTGGGCGAACGAAGGGAGGAGGGCTGGGCCGTGGGTGTGGGAACCCCTTTCACGTCCCGTGTGACTCAGGGTCCCCGGTTCAAGGTTCGGGTTTCTGGAGAAGGCTGCACACCAATGAATCAAGAGACTTAGAACAATATTAATTTGGAAAATGGGGGCAGGCGGTAGTCCAGCTCCAGTGGGAGAACTTATTGGCCAGGGTTGGGCTGCTTTCTGTTTGCGGGGCTCACAGTCCTAGAGGCTCCGCTGTCCTCGATGTCCTTGCTGGAGCCGTTTGTGGTCTTTGGGTCTCCCGAGACTTCTCCGATGTTCTGAGACGCACGTTGTCCCCGCTGTCACACAGGGGCCCTGGGGATAGGCAGGCGATGGTGGAGGGGCAGTGGCCTTAGTCACAGGATTGGTGAGCCGTGGCCCCGGGCTGGACCTTCACAAAGGCTTCTCGATGTCATTTTGTTTGTTTGTCCCCTTGGCTGAGACAGGGAGGCTGGAAGGGGCTGCGCCAGGCACCTCCCTCCTCTCAGTCCCTGCAGGTGAGGCCTGGAGTGCAGGCTTGTTCAGACCCAAATGCTCTGGATACATCAGGCTGTTTCCCCTCCTTTCAGAGCAGGAGGGGTTTCCCCTGGCTTCTCTGAGAGGACCTGGCCGGGCCACGCCTGGAATGTGGGCGCCTCCCTCCAGCTTGAACCCTCAAACGTGTCCGCACCGGGCCTCCAGCAACTCAGCAGCTATACCAGCTGTTCCCACCCCCACTGACTCCACAGAGGAGGTTTCTGCTCCGGTAAGTTATGGCTCTATGTCCGCCTGTTGTAGGGTGTAACTCTATATCCGCCTGTTTTAGGTTGTGACTCTATATCCGCCTGTTGTCGGTTGTGGCTCTATATCCGCCTGTTGTAGGTTATGGCTCTGTGTCCGCCTGTTGTCGGTTGTGACTCTATATCCGCCTGTTGTAGGTTGTGGCTGTGTCCACCTGTTGTGGTTTGTGGCTCTGTGTCCGCCTGTTGTAGGGTGTAACTCTATATCTGCCTGTTGTAGGTTATGGCTCTATGTCCGCCTGTTGTCGGTTGTGGCTCTGTGTCCGCCTGTTGTGGGTTGTGGCTCTGTGTCCGCCTGTTGTAGGTTATGGCTCTATATCCGCCTGCTGTCGGTTGTGGCTCTATATCCGCCTGTTGTAGGTTATGGCTCTATGTCCGCCTGTTGTCGGTTGTGGCTCTGTGTCCGCCTGTTGTGGGTTGTGGCTCTGTGTCCGCCTGTTGTAGGTTATGGCTCTATATCCGCCTGCTGTCGGTTGTGGCTCTATGTCCGCCTGTTGTCGGTTGTGACTCTATGTCCGCCTGTTGTCGGTTGTGGCTCTATGTCCGCCTGTTGTCGGTTGTGACTCTATATCCGCCTGTTGTAGGTTGTGGCTCTATATCCGCCTGTTGTAGGTTATGGCTCTATGTCCGCCTGTTGTCGTTTGTGGCTCTGTGTCCACCTGTTGTCGGTTGTGGCTCTATATCCGCCTGTTGTAGGTTATGGCTCTATGTCCGCCTGTTGTCGGTTTGTGGCTCTGTGTCCGCCTGTTGTAGGTTGTGGCTGTGTCCACCTGTTGTGGTTTGTGGCTCTGTGTCCGCCTGTTGTCGGTTGTGGCTCTATATCCGCCTGTTGTAGGTTATGGCTCTATGTCCGCCTGTTGTGGGTTGTGGCTCTGTGTCCGCCTGTTGTCGGTTTGTGGCTCTATATCCGCCTGTTGTAGGTTATGGCTCTGTGTCCGCCTGTTGTAGGTTGTGGCTGTGTCCACCTGTTGTGGTTTGTGGCTCTGTGTCCGCCTGTTGTGGGTTGTAGCTGCATATCCGCCTGTTGTAGGTTGTGAATTTATGTCCACCTATTGTGGGTTGTGGCTGCATATCCGCCTGTTGTCTCTCCAATTTGGGGGAGCAGTGGCTTGTGTGGTGACCTCAGTTTTCTGATGGATCTAAGAAGAGGTGTTGATTTTCAGTTTGTTCAGCTTTTTGTTGTTATGATTGTGTAGACAGGACAGAGGGCTTCCAAGCTTCCTCGCAGGCCGAGCTGGAAGCACTACTGCAGTGTCTTCCACGTCCTCCAGTTTTGAGCTCTGGACCAGGATGGGCGGAAAGGCATGGCTGGGAGACTCACCGCTCAGTGAGCTTGCTGCCCCTCCTGATGCTCCACCTAAACCCTCACTACGTGCAACGTGGCCCCAACCCAGCCACTCCCTCCACACCCAGCCGCTCCCTCCACACCCAGCCGCTCCCTCCATATCCAGCAGCTCCCTGCACACCCAGCAGCTCCCTCCACACTCAGCAGCTCCCTCCCTCCACACCCAGCAGCTCCCTCCATATCCAGCTGCTCCCTGCATACCCAGCAGCTCCCTGCACACTCAGCTGCTCCCTGCACACCCAGCAGCTCCCTGCACACTCAGCAGCTCCCTCCAAACTCAGCAGCTCCCTCCCTCCACACCCTGCAGCTCCCTCCACACCCAGAAGCTCCCTCCATACCCAGAAGCTCCTTCCACACCCAGCAGCTCCTGCACACCCAGCCGCTCCCTCCACACCCAGCCGCTCCCTCCATATCCAGCAGCTCCCTGCACACCCAGCAGCTCCCTCCACACTCAGCAGCTCCCTCCCTCCACACCCAGCAGCTCCCTCCATATCCAGCTGCTCCCTGCATACCCAGCAGCTCCCTGCACACTCAGCTGCTCCCTGCACACTCAGCTGCTCCCTGCACACTCAGCAGCTCCCTCCAAACTCAGCAGCTCCCTCCCTCCACACCCTGCAGCTCCCTCCACACCCAGAAGCTCCTTCCACACCCAGCTGCTCCCTCCACACCCTGCAGCTCCCTCCACACCCAGAAGCTCACTCCACACCCTGCAGCTCCCTCCACACCCAGAAGCTCCCTCCATACCCAGAAGCTCCTTCCACACCCAGCAGCTCCTGCACACCCAGCCACTCTTTCCACACCCAGAAGCTCCCTCCACGCCCAGCCACTCCCTGCACCTCTAGCTGCTCCCTCCACATCCAGCAGCTCCCTGCACACCCAGCCACTCCCTCCATACCCAGCTCCCTCCCTCCACACCCAGCAGCTCCCTTCACAGCCAGCAGCTCACCAGCAAAGCAGCGTCTTGGGCCCCATTCCAGACCTACTGAACCAGAAGCCACATTATAGCAGGATCCCCCGGTGATTCCAGCGCACGCCAGAAGCCAAAAACCTGTGCTGTGAGGTTACTTCACCCTTTTGAACATTCATGTATTACCTCGGTTCCCAAACTGCACACAGAGGCACCCTGGGGCCCCCAGTGAATCACAGCCTCTCTGGGATGTTTTGAAATGTCAAGGGAAATGCAGTAACATCTGTCCAACGCTGTGTGTGAACCACCAGCTCCGCACAGTCCAGTGTCAGCAGTATCTGCTTCATCCTTCCAATGGCCAGCGAGGATTTCCACTGTGATGAAACCCTAGTGCCATGGGGAAGGCAGGTGCTGTGGACAGAGAAGTGAGCGTGCAGTCCTGTCCAGTCTCCCGCTCCGAGAGGCGGTGCAGGCCCTGCAGGTGCCTGCTGTCAGGAGAGTAGAGTGTGTTACGTCGTTTGGACCTGACTCACCATCAATGGCACCCCTAGGTGTTTCTTTTCCTGGGGACGCTGACAGGCCAGGAGCAGAGTGGACTGAGGACGTTTGGGAGCCTCTGGTTTAACCGTGGCTCACTGCCTCTCTCTCGCTTGATTTTGAGTGGCCGAAGGGCAATAAGGTGTAATAAATCCCCGTCCCGCTCGGCCAGCGGGCTCAGTGGTTGAATGTCACACTGTGAACCCAGGGGTCTCGGGTTGGATTCCGGGTCAGGGCACATGCCCAGGTTGTGGGCTCTACCTCCACGGGGAGGCGTGCAGGGGGCAGCCGATCAGTGATTCTCTCTCATCGTTGATGCTTCTGTCTCTCCCTCTATCCCTTCCTCTCTGAAATCAATAAAATATATATTTCAAAACATAAAGTCAAATAAATACCTGCCCATTGAGTAGCAGCTTGCTTCACGCTGCCCTCTTTCAACCTGCTACTGTTCCTGCTGAGCTTCAGCCGCGCCACTGAAAGACGTGGGCGAGCTGTCAGACCAGGGTCAGGGAGCCCCGACCTCCAGGCAGATGGCCCCAGCGCCATGGCGGTTTCCCTCCCACATCGCCCACAGCCGGCCTCACTTGGCAGCCCCCTGAGAAAAGCCAGGGAGGCATGATTAAACTCATCTTCCTTTAGGGAGGAAATACCAGACCCCACGTGCGGCGAAGTTCGTCATCGCACGAGCTCACACAGAGGCTTTTTGCTGCCCTGAGACTAGTGCCCTTACACCCTTACTGCCCGGGGGCAGGGGTTCTCCAGAACCTGTGGGGTGGGGGCAGCGAGCTGGGATGTAAACCTGCAGCTGGTGGAGAGCTGGCTTCCTGCTGGGGCCGAGCGCCTCCCTGCAACTGCTGAAGTCTGTGAACAGCTGGCCAAGGGGCACTGTGCTGCCATTGGTGGGACTGGAGCCCCGTTCACTCCCCCTGCTGGTCATGGCCCCACTCAGGCCCCAGGGCAGCAGCGGAAGTCAGCCCAGCCCGCTCGGTCACTCCCCTGGGTACCGAGCAGTTGCTGAGGGGTGGAGGGGAGATGAGGGATACAGTGTCCCTTTATGGCCTCAGTGACTTGAAGGAAGTGGGCTCTTTGGAATGGAAAAGGGCCTGCAGGTTGTGCAACACCCCACTCCCTGGTGACCCGGCTTGCCAGCCCCTTTGAGATAGATGTTTACAACACAGGCTCCAGCCCCGCCCCGTGCCAGGCGGGCGCCGTGGGGGCTGGTGAGGAAAAAGTGGGTCCGGGTTGCTCAGCAACACGCACAGAAGGGACCATGCAAGCAGCTTGGCTCCTTTCTTCTCTCTGTGGACACACACAAGTCAAAGAAGTCCCTGGCTTACAGAGGCGGCACTGCTAGCCAGCGGCCAGAGGGTGGCGCTGTGAGGGTTGAGGAAAGGGAACTGTATTCTGCCTCATTTATTTCCACTTCTGGTGATTTAATGATCTTACACACACACACACACAGCACAAACACAGCACACACACAGAGCACATACAGACAGCACACACACAGCGCGCACACAGCACACACACAGAGCATACACAGCACGCACACACACAGGGCACACACAGCACACACACACAGCACACACACACACAGTGCACACACAGCACACACACAGAGCACACACAGAGCACATACAGACAGCACACACACACACACAGCACACACACAGCACACACACACAGCGCACACACAGCACACACAGCACACACATAGTGCATATAACGCACACACAGCACACACACACAGCACACACAGCACACACAGCACATACACAGCACACACACAGAGCACACACAGAGCACATACAGACAGCACACACACACACAGCACACACACACACATAGTGCATATAACGCACACACAGTACACACAGCACACACAGCACATACACGCACAGCACACACATAGTGCATATAACGCACACACAGTACACACAGCACACACAGCACATACACGCACAGCACACACATAGTGCATATAACGCACACACAGCACACACAGCACACACATAGTGTGCACACACAGCACACACAGAGCACACACAGCACACACACACACAGTGCACACACACACACACAGCGCACACACAGCGCACACACAGCACACACACACACACACAGCGCACACACAGCACACACACAGCACACACAGCACACACACAGCACATACACACAGCACATACACACAGCACACACACAGCACACACAATCAGCACCCGGGTTTGGAGGGTCCAAACAGACAGGGAACTGGTGACAGATGCCGGTTCCCGGGGCAGGGATCTGGTGGCTGGGAGGGCAGGGCCATCCTGGAAGACATGGAGGCCTACCCGGGCTTCCGAGAGGAGGCGAGCCCCCTCAGCGCTGAGAACGCCATGTCTCTGCGTGTCGCATTTGGTCCTCGTCCAGATCAGGAGTGACCAGCAGTGGTGACCATCTGTCCACTGTTCCTCAGCCTCCAGCCAGAGGCCTGGCACACCCCAAGCCTCATTCCGCTGGGCAAATGGCCCGCCTTGTCCTACCTCTGGGTTGAACTCTGCTGTGGGCTGCGTGTCCAGCCAGACACACTTTTCCCCGTTTCAAACAGTAATGATCCTGCTGCTTACTGAGCAATCGCTGGGACCAGCCATTGTACTGCACCCCCTGTTCATTTCCTAGGGTTGTGGTACCAGAACCACAAACCGAGCGGCTTCAGCAGACACTTACTGTCGTACAAATCTGGAGCCCGAAACTCCAAAATCAAGGTGTGGGCAGGCCCAAGCTCCCTCTGAGGGCAGAGGGTTCAGGTCTCTCTGTGTTTCTGGAAGTTCCCCGTTTGTGGCAACATAACTCCAACCCTCAAAGCACATTTCCTCTGTGTGCTCACCGCCGTCCCCCCTGCTCACTTGTCTCCACCCTCCCCCGGCATCTTGAATTTGGAACCCCACTTGTTCCAGTATGACCTCATTCTGATTGCAGTGGCCCTACTTCCAAGTACGGTCACATTTGAAGGTGCTGGGAATGAGGACTTCAACTTCGGGACCCCTCTCTACATTCTCCCTGTCGTTGCTTATCTTTTTAATGATGGGCATTCTAACAGGCGTGAAGTGATAATTTTATTGTGATTTTGATTTTCATGTACCTGATGATGAGTGAGGTTGAACAACTTTTATGTACCTGTTGGCCATCTGTTCATCTTCTTTGGCAAAATATTGATTCAGATCCTTTGTCCATGATTTCATTCTCTTGTTTGGTGGTTATTTTTGTTGTTGTTGTTTTGTCATTGCTACTGTCGAGTTGTATGAGTTCTTAATTTATTTTGGACTAGAGGCCTGGTGCACGAAATTCATGCACAGGGGGCGGGGGGTGTCCCTTAGCCCAGTCTGCACCCTCTCCAATTTGGGACTCCTCAAAGGATGTCCGACTGCCCTTTTAGACCCGATCCTAGGATCGGCCTAAACAGGCAATTGGACGTCCTTCTCACAATCCAGGACTGCTGACTGCAAACTGCTCACCTGCCTGCCTCCCTGATTGCCCCTGACCACTTCTGCCTGCTAGCCTGTTCACCCACTAACCACTACCCTGCCAGCCTAATTGATGTCTAACTGCTCCCCTGCCAGCCTGTTTGCTCCCAACTTCCCTCCTCTGCCAGCCTGGTCACCCCTAACTGCCCTCCCCTGCAGGCTTGATTGCCCCCAACTGCCCTCCCTTGCAGGCCTGATGGCCCATAACTACCCTCCCTTGCAGGTCCTGGAACCTTCCAATAGCCCTCCCCTGCTGACCATCTTGTGGTGGCCATCTTGTGTCCAAATGGGGGCAGCCCTCTTGTGTGTTGGAGTGATGGTTAATCTGCAAATTACTCTTTTATTAGATAGGATAGAAGCCTGGTACATGGGTGAGGGCCAGCAGGTTTGCCCTGAAGAGTGTCCCAGATCAGGGTGGGGGTTCCCTTGGAGTGAGGGGCGGCCTGGGCTAGGGTCCTGTGGAGGTTTGCAGACCAGCCAGAGACCCAAGCGGAGGCCCTGGGATCTGGGATTAATCTATGTCTACAATTGAAACTTTGTAGCCTGGAGTGGAGCCAAGCCTTCTGCTCCCTCCGTGGTGGCAGCCATTTCTGTTTGAAACTTTGTAGCCTAGAGTGGTGGCCTAGGCTGGCAACAGCAGGCAGAAAGCTTGGCTTCCTCTGTTGCTGGGGAAACCCAAGCCTTCCTCCTGCTCTCAGTGGCTGCAGCCATCTTGGTTGGGGTTTATTTGCATAATCTGCTCCTGATTTGCTGGTGGGCATGGCTGGTGGGTGTGGCTGGTGTAGTGAAGGTATGGTCAAATTTGCATATTGTTCTTTTATTAGATAGGATATTCACCCCTTTACAGATACATGATTTGCAAATGTTTTCCCATTCGGTAGCTGGCCTTTTCATTTGATTGGTGCAGAAGCTTTTTGCTTTGATCTAATCCCACTTGTTTATTTTGCTTTCATTGCCTTTGCCTTTGATGCCTGTTGGCTTTTTAAAAATTGCAGTTGCTTGTCCTGACTGGTTTGGCTCAGTGGATAGAGCATTGGCCTGCGGACTGAAGGGTCACAGGTTTGATTCTGGTCAAGGGCATGTACCTTGATTGCGGGAACATCTCTAGTAGGGGGTGTGCAGGAGGCAGCTGATGGATATTTCTCTCTCTTCGATGTTTCTAACTCTCTATCTCTCTCCCTTCCTCTCTGTAAAAAAATCAAGAAAACATATTTTTTAAAAATTTAAAAAATACAAATTGTAATTGATTGTATTTCTAATTTTAAGTCATCACTGTTGTACCTCCCTTACCTGCCTATTGAAAGATGGATAAGACTGGTAAGCCACACCTCCTACAGGGACCTTCCTTAATGAGCTATGGCGCCGTCCTGCACACCACACCACTAGCTCATCTGAAGGGAAAGGGAGACATAGACCCAGAGCGACAGGGAGAAAGAAACTGCAGAGAGAAGGGAAAAGCATAGAAATGCAAGCTGAGCAGGTGAATGTGGGAAAGAGAAAGATGAAGACCCAATAATAACTGCTAACCAGAAAGAGATACATAAAGCAAAATATTAGGAAAATGTGGAGTAAAACAGACCGGACATGGTAAACAGTTTTTCTAGCCCTCTGCCAGTCCTTTTTCAGATGGTAACTGAGCCGTTCCTTCAAGTTAAGTCTCGCTTAAATTATAAGGCGCTGAGCTAATTTCCAGTGTCAGGAATTCCCAATATGGATCAGAGCCGTGGGAGGTGGGAGGCCTCGCAGTGCTGTGTGGAGGAGAAGGGCCAAACACTGGTCACCTGAGGATTGCTGGGGTCCTTGTGGTGTTCGCTCATGGCTAAAGCAGTAGCAACCCTCCAAAGCCAGCATTTCATCACGATTGTACTGCCATGGCCTGGACCTGTGAAATATGCAGCATCTTTAATGGAAAACTTTTTAAAAATAATTCCCTGGAATTAAGACTATAATGGAGGAAAAGTGAAAGCTGGAATGGTAGCATAGTAAGTCAGATTCTCCCCTTACTTTCTTTTTTTTTAAAAAAACTATGTTTTATTGATTTGATAGAAGATGGGTGATGGAGAGAGAAAGAGAGAGAGAGAGAGAGAGAGAGAGAGAAAGAGAGAGAGAAACAGTGATGTGAGAGGATATGAGAGAGAAACATTGATTGGCTGCCTCTCCAACTGGGGACCTGACTGGAGACTCCTCTGTGCACAGAACAACACTCAACTAACTGAGCCACACAGGCCTCTCCCTCTCTCTCTCTCTCTCTCTCTCTCTCTCTCTCTCTCTCTCGATTGTAGTTCTTGTAAAATTCTTTGAATCAGAAATAATTTTAAATAACCTCCAGAATTAAAAATTAGCCCTCGCCAGGGCTGCTCAGTGGTTGCAGCACTGGCCTGCACACAGAAGGCTTGAGAGTTGGATTCCCAGCCAGAGGCACCTGCCCACCGCCAGCATGTGGGAGGCAACCAACCCACGTGTCTCTCACATTGATGTTTCCCTCTCTCTCTCTCCCTCTCCCCCTCTCTCTCTCTCTCCTTCCCTCCCCCCCATTCTCTCTCCCCTCCCCCCCTCTCTTCCTTCCATTCTCTGAAAAAGCAATAGAAAACAATATCTTCTGGTGAAGATTAACAAAACAAACAAAACATTGAACAAAGCTGCCCTACTTTAAAGTGTCCCAAGCAGTCACATGGAGCAGCGAGAATTCCCTGACATTAGAAAATAGAATCTCAGATTTCTACATCGATGGCACCGGGTTTGAGACCAAAGGGGCGTAAAGAAAGCCAGGCTTGAGCAGGGCTGACACCACGGGGTCTGCCTGAACGTCCGTACACGAGGGGTACCCTCTGGATCAGGACAAATTGTCTCCTTCCCTCTTAAAGTACTCTGCCCCCTACAAACAGCTCCTCGCATCTCCAGCTAACCCACGTTCTCGGTCAGATGGCTTCCTTCACCCGCCCGCCCCAGCCTGTCTTTCAAAACATTCAGAGGCTGCAGCCAAGCTCGCTTTCTTTCCAGCTCTCCATTTTCAGTGCGAGGTAAATTAGGAGCTGGGAATAGTCCCCGCTTAACGGTCCTGACACTGTCACTAAGTGGCCACAGGCATCATATGAAAGCCACAGCCACGGGCTGACAGCCTGAGCAGGACACCCACGGTGGTGGGCGAACCTCAGAAGGAGGGTCCGCTGGCCACTCTCGAGCCTCCACAGTCCACCGTTCCTACACGTTCCTGAACCATCGCTGGAGAAACCGGGCCGCCTGCGTCTGGCAAATTTGGATCAGAACTACCTGAACAGCTTCTCCATCGGCGTTTCCGGGCGAAGGGGACGAAGCATTTAATTGCTGAGAGCTAATGATGATGATGTCCGACAGAACATGATACCAGGTTGGATCCGTTCCCGGGACTGTCCGCCCCAGGCCAATGGCTTTCAGAGTATCCGGTGCCTCCGGGTGAGACTCGGCTGCTTACAGGCCTGCAGGGCACACAGAGGCGTGTGGCAGATGGAAAGGCAGTCGCCCCAGCGCCAGGCCGGCCGCCCGGCATTCGGTGTAGAAGCAGGTCAGCCGCTCCCTCTTTGGCATCGTCACTGCCCGTTCGGAAAAGGGGGATGGGACGCTGCAGTGTCTACAGGGTGGTTGCAGAGATCGAGTGATTAGTGCTGTGAACGGATTTTGAAACATTCTTCCATGATGGAAGCGGCGTGTATTATGCAAACGAGTGGTTCTCTGCCCCTCGTGCCTCTGCTGTGGGCTTGGCCTCCGGCCCTGCTGAAGGGGCCGGGTCGCCCTCCCCGTGGGCGCCCTCCCCGTGGGCGCGTCAGTTCAGGAGGCCTTGGCAGGTGAGACTGGAGACTCTGTGACCGATGAGATCCCTTCCTTGTAAGTAAAAGCACGATATGCAAAGGCTTTTTCAAGACTGGAAGAGCTCCCGGAGTCTTTATTGGCCACGGGTTTGACCAGACCCTCCACCAGCCTCATACCGCGTGATTGATGGGCACGAGGTTGGCAGTGCATGAGTGATGGAAGGAAGGAACACCGATCGCTGCACGGAAAACCTCAGCCAGCCCCCGAGGTCTCACCAGCCCTCCCGGCCTGGAAACCCGAGTCAATGGCAGGGAGCAGCGCCACCTCAATGAAGGACTGTCCTGGTCTACCCTCTGGGCACACATTCCCAATTTGCTCCTATTAAGTCGTTATTGGGCTCGGTTGTAGTTTTGTTAAGCTTTTCCAAGTAAAGGGGCATCTTTTTTCCCTTACGGGTCAATATGTGTTGGAAATATGGATGTTTCGGTATTGAAAGTAGCCCCCCAAGGGGTAAAACATGAAAGTAAGTGCCAGCAATAGAACAGACCTGAAACCTTTCAGAGAGGAAAACCGAGGAATTAGAAAACAAAGACCTTCTTGAAAAGGTCCCCTCTCTCCTCTCAGCCTTTCCAGCGTGGAAGACAAAGTTTGGTACTTTGGGAGTTCCAGTCCTATTTGAGGACGCAGCAAAAATATGTCTGAGCCTGAACCTCTTTAAATAGACTAAGAAACTCACATACAAAACACATGCATTAAGTCCCTGTGGTTATGCCTACATGTATATAGCTCATCCCTATGCAAATAAACACGCACAAGCACCTTTCATCTCCATAAAGAAAGCTCGGTCTATTCATAGGAAAATAGTGGGGTCAGGCCTTCGGGGCTTTTTGTTTGTGCGCCGCGGGGTGCCTTCCAGCGCGGCAGGGGCAGGCAGGCATGTCACGCCAGCCACCTACAGCCCTGGAGCCAGTGGCAGAGCCCGGAGCGCTAATTACAGGGTGTCAGGAGGCTCGGAGAGAAGAAAGGGGCCAAAAAAAAAAAAAAAAAAGCATAAAACTTTCCATGGAGATGGAAAGTAAAAGAGAGTGGGTGGGTTTCTCCTTTTATTTTTGATGGGAATTCTCTGCTTTGGGACGGTCCTTACTTCGAATGAGTGCTGTCTCCTCATTCTGTAATTTACAGCCACGGAAATGGGATTATCTTTTGGATGTTGTCACCGTGTGTATAATAAACATTTTTCAATCTCCTTTGATCTATACACTAGAGGCCTGGTGCACCAAATTCATGCACAGGGGCAGGGTCCCTCAGCCCAGCCTGCATGCACCTTCTTGCAATCTGGGACCCCTTGGGGGATGTCCAACTGCTGGGATCGGGCCTAAACCGGCAGTTAGATATCTCCCTCACAATCCAGAACCACTGGCTTCTAACTGCTTGCCTGTCTGCCTGCCTGATTACCCTTAACCACTTGCCTGCCAGCTTAATCACCCCTAACTGCTTGCCTGCCTGCCTGCCTGATTGCTCCTAACGACCCCTGCCTCAGCCCCTACTGCTGTTGCTTCATCTGGAAGGACGTCCAGAATGACATCCAGAAGGTTGTTCAGCTGTCTGATATTTGGCTCTTTGACTAATGAGTTTGCTGACCACTGCCCTATTATGCTTTTATTATTATAGATTATAATACATCATAATACCCCCTCTTGCCTATACGAGCCATTGCTGATGGAGTTCTCATTCATGAGTCTTGGTCCCCGGTTTTGTGAAATTGAGCTTATATAATCCTAGGGGCCTGTATTTCATGGTCAAAACTTTTCAGTGAAGTGGGCCTAGCCCCCTCACCCTGGGTAGTTATGTTGGTAAGACAGAGTAGGATTTGCCTTATAAGGTTGCTGTTATACAGTTACTTATAAATCACAGTAACTTCCAGTCACTGAGGATGGGAATGGTTCCCGCCATACACCTGCCATTTTTCTTGATCTGATGTTGACCTCTGCTTCTCTGCCTGCACTTGTCATCTTCTTGAGGTGCGCCTTTCCCAGTTCTCTCTGGACATTAAAATCACCGGGAGAGCTGAAAAATACCTGCTGTTTGAGTCTCACTCTAGCCCCGTGGTCGGCAAACTGTGTCTCGTGAGCCACATGCGGCTCTTTGGCCCCTTGAGTGTGGCTCTTCCACAAAATACCACGGCCTAGGCGAGTCTATTTTGAAGAAGTGGCATTAGAAGTTTAAGTTTTAAAAAATTGGCCCTCAAAAGAAATTTGAATCGTTGTACTGTCGATATTTGGCTCTGTTGACTGATGAGTTTGCCGACCACTGTACTAGAGCATCGCCCCCAGACACCAAGGTTTTGGGTTTAGTCCCTAGTCAGGGCACATACAAGAATCAACCAATGAATACATAAATAAGTGGAACAACAAAATCAATGTTCCTCTCTCCTGCTCTCTAAAAAAAAAATTTAAACTTTTTCAGATGATTTCAATATTCTGTCCACCTGTGAGTGTGTCTGCTTGGCCCCACTGTCTTCTTCCTGGGACTAGTGCTGCCTGCTGCTTAATCAGCCTCCTGACGATTCGGAATTAGGCCACTGGGGCCAGCACTAGGGAGGTGTGAGCAGAGCGCAAAGTGTAAGGAGATACTCAAGGTCCCTAACACCTTTCGTCCCTCACCCTCATCCTAGGCCTGCAAATCTGTTGACCTTCCCAGAACCTTGTGCTCCGTTGCCCTTGAAATGAAACCATTTGCTGACCTCCCTCACCTCCGGCGGAGCCTGTCGATCCTCTTCCACATTTGGCAGTCCTGTTTAGGGAATGTTATACTCAGGGAACAAGGGACATCTTTTTAAATTGCTTTCAGAGCCAACACTAAGCTGTAATTAAAAACATTGTTTTCTTCCCTTTATAGGTACAATTGGGTTTTTTAAACCAAAATATTTTATCCTGAGTCATTTGCCTCACCTTTCCAAATGCAAATTCCTTCTCAAAAGAGCCCGTTCCACAATTCATTCTGAGTAAATGCCATGGTGGGGTTCCCAGGGATTTCGTGTTGTATATTATACATTGACACCCAGACTGCCTTTGCCCCGTACTTCTCTCTGGTCAGTGGTCAGCAAACTCATTAGTCCACAGAGCCAAATTATCAACAGGACAACGATTGACATTTCTTTTGAGAGCCAAATTTTTTAAACTTAAACTTCTTCTAGTGCCTCTTCTTTAAGATAGACTCGCCCAGGCCGTGGTATTTTGTGGAAGAGCCACACTCAAGGTGGCAAAGAGCCGCATGTGGCTCGCGAGCCGCAGGTTGCCGACCACTGCTCTGGCTGTATGTGACCGCTCCTCCCTCCTGCCTGTGGGGGCCAAGGAGTTGGTAACCGGTCCTGTGGTCTCCTTTACCCTGACGACGCCTTTGAAAACAGTTCCTGCTTCAGACTCCCGAGTTTAGGTCTGCCACCTGTTTCTCTGGACATTGACTGACAGCCCACTGCCGCTGCCCAGACCTCTGGTGAAGCAATTCAGACTCAACGTCAGGGAGGCAACAAGGAGGTCCTTCCAAATCTATAAAAAGCTTTCATTCGAGGTCCTACAAAAGCTCTCGAGGGAAGGCCCTGCATGGGGGGGGGGGGGGATTTTTACAAGGTCCCCGTTGTTTCTTCCTAGAATTAGATACACAGCGACACGCCAGTGAGTTCTGGACATGCCCTGTCCAAGTTCACGAGGCTGCGAACTTCCTGCAGCCAGTCTGAGCCAAAAATATTGGTCGACAGTGGAAACCTGAACGCGACGACGTGTGATTTGAAGACAGAAAGCGTCATTTCTTGGGCTTGGGGAAGATGGATGTAAAGTGGAAGGTTCTGTTCTCTCCTTCATTACGTGGCTGAGCCTTCCTGGCCTCTCAGGCTAATCTGCATAGATACAGAAATTACACAGCAAGCTGGAAGCTTTAAAGAAAAGAAAAACTGGCAGTAATTAAACAAATAAAAAAAAAAAACACACAAGACGATTTCAAATAAAATTAGGGGTTTGACTTAACGCCATGGGGGGTATCTCCTTTTGTTTCTTCTTTCCCTGTAGCATTTAAAGGAGAAGGGGACGGAAAGAGCTTTCTGGAAGCATCTGAGCAGCGACTTGTCCAGCGGCCTGGTCTGCTTTATGACTTGTGGTTCCGTCCCTGAGCTTCAGGTAAAAGCCCCGGAGAAGAAGAACCAGAACGAAGGAACCGAGAGTTCAGTTGCTGGGTTTATCCATTCTATCAAATGGTGAAAGGATTCACCGGTGACAAATGGAAGTTATGGTGTGATGGAAAAAGAAGAGATATCTCAGATACACAGAAAAGCACGCACGTCTGTGCCCACCCACATTTAACATATTTTTTTCCTTTTTAGAGTAATAAAGTGTTTTGGGTATCATTGGCGCTTCTGATGCAGCCCTCACTTGCCATCCTCCTCACTCTCTCCAGAGTTGTTTTATTTTATTTTATTTTTACTGATTTCAGAGAGGAAGAGAGCGGGAAAGATAGAAACATCAATGATGAGAGAGAATCGTTGATCGGCTGTCTCCTGCATGCCCTCTACTGGGGATGGAGCCTGCAATCCCAGCATGTGCCCTTGACCAGAATCGAACCCAGGACCCTTCAGTCCACAGGCTGATGCTCTATCCACTGAGCCAAACCAGCTAGGGCAGGAGTTCTGATGTTGGTTTACCTTTTCTATGTTTTAATGCTTTCCCTACACAGGTGTGTATTTAGAAAGAACATACATAGTAGTAGCATTTTAAACTCTAGTGCTTTTAAACTCTAGCCAAATTACATCATACTCTATTGTTTTTTCAAGAATTACCCATATTGATAATGTACCTCTAAATCATTGGTTTTAAATGCTGTATATGAGTCCATTATGTGAGTGTAGACCTCAGTTTATTTCTCTGTTTCCTATGGATACATATTTATATGTCTCTCTTTTTACCATTACAAACAATGCTTTGTGGGCCTCTGTGAGAGTTTCTCTAGGACATATGCCCTGGGGGCGAGTGGGAATGTTGGGCTATGTGTCCACTCCCCTGCCCTTCCCTCTCCTCTCCGGTCACTGAGCAATTCACATGCTCACACGCAGGACCTGAGACTACTCGTTTCCCCCGCCCCATCCTTGTCAATACTGTATGTGATCAACCTTTTTAAAATGTGGCTAATCTAATGGTGGGTTTGGATTTGTGTTTCTCTAATTCCTACTGGGGTTCAAGATCCTCTAACATCTTTATAGGTACTTTAAGGATGTTTTCATCTCCTCTTGCCCCTTTTCCCTTTGGATTGTTTGTCTTTTCCTAACTGCTTTGTGCGTTTTGTGTATGCTGGATTCTCACTTTGGCAGTTAAATGTGTCAGGTGGTTGTTTCAGAAGTTCCAGGTTCTGTGCACCACCCAGCAAGTCTCGCAAAGGCCTGTCGCGGATGACTCTAGGCTTTGTCAAAGGAAGAAGCAAGCCTATTGTGCTGTAATACTAGAGGCCAAATGCGTGAAATTCGTGCATGAGGGAGAGGTCCTTCAGCCCGGCTTACACCCTCTCACAATCCAGGAGCCCTCAGGGGATGTCCGATTGCTGGTTTAGGCCCAATCCCTAGGACATTCCTCTTGCAATCCAAGACTGCTGGCTCCTAACCGCTCACCTTCCTGCCTGCCTGATTGCCCCTCATCACTCTGCCTGCTTGCCTCATTGCTCCTAACCACTCTGCCTGCTTGCCTCATCACCCTTAACTGCTCACCTGGCTACCTGACTGACCCTAACACCTCTGCCTTGGCCCCTGCTGCAGCAGCTTCATCTGGAAGGATGTCAGAATGACATCCAGAAGGTAGTTTGGCTGCCTGGTCTAATTAGCATATTATTCTTTTATTATTATAGACTAGAGGCCCAGTGCATGAAATTTGTGCAGGAGAGGGGGGGTCCCTCAGCCCAGACTGCACCCTCTCCAATCTGGGACCCCTCAAGGGATGTTTGACTGCCCATTTAGGCCCGATCCTGCTGACTCCCAACTGCTCACCTGCCTGCTTTCCTGATTGCCCCTAACTGCTTCTGCCTATCAGCCTCATCACCCCCTAACCACTCCCCTGCCAGGCTGATTGGTGCCTAACTGCTCCCCTGCCAGCCAAATTGCCCCTAACTGCCCTCCCTGCAGGCCTGGTCACCCCTAACTACCCTCCCCTAAATGCCTGGTCCCCCCAACTGCTCTCCCCTGCAGGCCTGGGTGCCCCACAACTGCCCTTCCCTGCAGGCCTGGTTGCCCACAACTTCCCTCCTCTACTGGCCTGGTCACCCCTAACTGCCCTCCCCTGCAGGCTTGATCACCCCTAACTGCCCTCCCTTGCAGGCCTGGTCCCTCCCAACTGCCTTCCCCTGCTGGCCATCTTGTGGTGGCCATCTTGTGTCCACATGGGGACAGGATCTTTGACCACATGGAGGTAGCCATCTTGTGTGTTGGAGTGATGGTCAATTTGCATATCACTCTTTTATTAGATAGGATAGAGGACTAGTGCATGGGTGGGGGCTGGCTGGTTTTCCCTGAAGGGTGTCCTGGATCAGGGTGAGGATTCCCTTGAGGTGTGGGACAGCCTGGGCAAGGTGCCTATGGTGGTTTGCAGGCTGGCCACTCCCCCTGGTGACCCAAGCAGAGGCCCTGGTATCTAGGATTTATTTATATTCTATAATTGAAACTTTGTAGTCTTAAGGGAGGCCAGGGCAGGCTAGGAGAGTCAGGAAGCTTGGCTTTCTCCATCACCAGGGGAAACCCAAGCCTCCTGCTCTCTCCAGCTCTGTGGCTGCCACCATTTTTGTTGGGATTTATTTATCTTCTATAATTGAAACTCTGTAGCCTTGAGTGGAGGCCAGGGCTGGCCAGCGTGTATAGGAAGCTTAGCTTCCTCCATCACTGGGGGCAACGCAAGCCTCCTGCTTGCTCCAGCTCTGTGGCCACTGGCATATTTGTTGGGTTAATTTGCATACTGGCTCCTGATTGGCTGGTGGGTTTAGCAGATGTACAGTCAATTTGCATATTTCTCTTTTATTAGATAGGATATCTAGTTGTACATGATAGTGAAGTAAGTCATAGAGTTTTGTGGATTAGGGCCTGAGTTATTGGGGCAAAAACTCCTGGAAACAAACCCTAAGCAAGGAATTGGGACTCTATTGGAGATACACTCAAAGCCCATGAGCCAGGGGAAGCCTGGAGCCTCACAGAAGGGCAGACACAGAAGTCTATAAGAGAATGTCAGTGTTGAGAAGTAATATGGTCTCTGGGATGGGTAAGATGACTCCCCATTAAGATAATGTCTAATGGCTTTTGGGACCCCAAGAAGGGGTGTCCCAATTGCTAATTGCCAGCCCAATGTCACAACACCCTAAGGTGGGTAGGCAGAGAGGAGAGAAACCAAAAGGGGTTTGAGATGGAAAACCTCACAGTCAGCAGCTGTTTCCCCTCCCAGAGCCACTGAGGACTTTGCAGCGATTGCCAGTGAGGATGGCCAAAGCCTCCAGCCAGCAGTGTGACACCAGAGTGGGGTAGCCAACTGGAGCCCTGATCTGTCCCCACATTGTAATCCGACTGCAGAGTCAAACTTTATTTCATGCTGCCTCTGACCTACAACTAAGAAATACCAAAACCGAATGGTTTGCATTCCACCTCCTTTCCTTTCCCTTCCCATCCGCATGGTGGAGGTTGTATGAATGGCAATGTGACCCTCCCGGAGGTGGGGGCAGGGAAAAGGAATTCCTGTGCCCGGATGGCTGGCTACTGAAGGACGGTTGATGATAACCTTCACAGTATTGATCCAATCTTCTGCTCTGGAGCGCAGTGACCTGTGTGTTATCATCTAAGAGGGTAGGCAAAGGCAGAAAAGCGGTTAAACGCCAAATCCCTCAAATCGAACATTCCTCACGTGGATAGCTATTTCAGGTCCAAAAAAATAAGCCCATTTGATAAGACAGGGATGAAACAGCATCTCAACAGTCAATCAAGTGAGGGAACCGAATCCACCTCAGGGTCTTGGGCACAATTAGCAGCTACATTAGACAAGGACGGAGGATGGAGGAAGCACTCCTGCCCTTACCACTTCCACTCAAGGCAGCCCTTTCCAGGAAGGCCGGACATCCATCTTGTTTCGTCTTCTTGCTGATGCAAGGAAGAGTTGGTGTTCTCACCTGAATGCAGACTGCATGGCAGTGAAATGTAACATGCAGCAGAGAACTGTCCCATGAGGCTTGCCGGAAGCATAAATATGCTAACACAGAAGCAAACAAACTAGTCACGCAGCATTGCTTAATTGTGAAGATCGATTTCCCTTTGTTCTGTTTCATTCCGCAAAGTCTACATTCTCTCACATCCCCTGTCATGTTCCATCAGAGTCTCAACGCCATTCTGGAAAACAAAGGCAGATCAGAAAATTCCCAGACTTCTTTTTGGCAGGATCACGTGGCTCTTTTCCCAGAAACAAGCAGTGTTGCCAGAGACTCTAAAAGAAATCAACAAACACACGAGAGAAGCAAATCAGTCTAGTGTTAACAGACAGCCGGAGAACAGACTAGTGGTTTGAAGGATGTCTTCTGCCTCTTCGAACATTTAGGAACAGTAATCGAACAAAATCTCGGTGAACATGAAATTTCAAACAAAGTAAATGCCTCCTGTACCCTTGACATTCATCTTTACAATTCTGTTTTTATAAGAGTAGATTATTGGGTTTCCAGAGAAGAATTAACAATCATTGCTCCTTAAGTTTCTTTCCTACATATATCATTTCATTGCATAGCCTCTGGAATTTCTATTTCATTGTAATTTTTAAGCAAGAT
Organism: Antrozous pallidus; assembly: GCA_027563665.1. Taxonomy (NCBI): domain Eukaryota; kingdom Metazoa; phylum Chordata; class Mammalia; order Chiroptera; family Vespertilionidae; genus Antrozous; species Antrozous pallidus. Next base: position 72,923,734 of record CM050521.1, on the reverse strand, counting down.
TTACTTTCACACAAGTCTAGGCTGTAAATTACAGTGGGCTCCTAAGCAGTAGCCCATATTCTATATCCATAAATTATAGTGGGCTCCTAAGCAGTAGTCAATATTCTATATCCATTTTATAAGGATAGAGAATGTATCCATTGTATGAAATCCTATATTCATTTTCTAAACATTCTATATCCATTTTACACCATCCTCTTAGTTTCCAATTTACTTATGTTTCTAAGCTACAACAGGTTTTTAAAAGGGTGTATGTTTTCAGTTAGATTTTACCTAAAATTTCCAAATCTTTTAAAAATATATATTTTTTATTTATTTCAGAGAGAAAGGGAGAAGGAGAGATAGAAACATTAATGTTGAGAGAGAATCATTGATTGGTTGTCTCCTGGTCACCCCCTACAGAGGATCGAGCCCACAACCCAAGCAAGTGCCCTTGACTGGAATCAAACCTGGGACCCTTCTGTCCAGTGAGCTGAACCAAGTAGGGTTAAAATTTCCAGATCTTATGCCCAATCATATCCTGATTACCTAGTTATCTGTGTACTTGGAAAATGTTTCTTTTTCTCCCCCCACCCCCTCCTCAAAAGCAGCAATGTTTCACCCTCTCCATCTCTGTAAGGAGCCTTATCCCCTCAGGTGAAATGTCTTGAAGATGTGGAGGAGACTGAGGCTGTGGGAGAAAGTGTGGGCTCTGCGGGTCAGGTATGCACAGGACATGTCTTCAGGCCTTGCTTGGTGGTCCTCCAGTCTGGCTGCCTATTTGAAACATGTGGAGAATTCTGAAAAATATAAAATACAGCCAATCCTGGAACAATGTCATTTCATTCAACATCATCCTACCTAATAAAAGAGTAATATGCAAATTGACCATACCTTCACTACACCCACAAGCCATGCCCACAAGCAAATCAGAGCAAGTATGCAAATTAACCCAACCAAGATGGTGGTTAATTTGTATATTCTCATGCAGAAGATGGTGTAGAAGGAAGCCAAGCACTGCAGAAGGGAGCAAAGCTGAGGAGAAGTAAGCAATTGGGGCAGGGGAGAAGGGAGGGAGCGAGGCAGAGGAGATGAGAGGAAGGGAGGCAGCAGAGAAGGAAGTGAGGCAGCAGAGATGGGAGAGAGCAAGGCAGCAGAGACGGGAGAGAGCAAGGTAGTGGAGAAGGGAGCAAGGCAGCAGAGACGGGAGAGAGCAAGGTAGTGGAGAAGGGAGCAAGGCAGCAGAGAAGGGAGGGAGCTTTGCTCAGATGGGAGGAAGCTCTATTCTTGCAGGAATCTTCCTGCAACGGGTCTCTAGTTTCATTATAACATTGATGAGACACTGCAGCAGGAACTGAGCACTTGTTTACATAATCAGCCGGTGGTCAAATTGGTGTCCTTAATCGCTATTTCACTGCAGTTCCAAGAACCTATTGACAATATTCAGGATTCAAGTCCCCCCACATGCTAATTAAATCAAGATCTCAGCCGAAACCAGTTTGGCTCAGTGGTAGAGCATCAGCCTTTGGACTGAAAGGTCCCAGGTTCGATTCTGGTCAAGGGCATGTACCTTGGCTGTGGGCACATCTTCAGCAGGGGGTGTGCAAGAGGCAGCTGATCGATGTTTCTCTCTCATCGATGTTTCTGACTTTCTATCCCTCTCTCTTCCTCTCTGTAAAAAATCAATAAAATATGTATTTTTAAAAATCAAGATCTCAAAATGAGGTCCCCGGTTCGGCATCAACAGCGTCACCCAGGAACATAGGTGCACATTCTGGGCCCCAGCCCAGACCCGAAGAATCAGAACCTTGGAGAGTGGGGCCCAGTAATCACAAGTCCTCCAGGGGGCGCTGAGCACATCAGGTTTGAAGGGAGGTGCCTGCACTGGATATTTTTTAATGATGAGTCTAGATGGCACTAATGGGCAACCAGGTCTTTCTTTTGCTTTCTACGTAAGAAAAGGCTAAGTGCCTGTTTCGTTTCTGGTCCATTAGGTCAAATGGCCAGAGAGGAGAGAATTCTGGCCTCCTGTGCTATGGGTCAAAAAGGCTCCGCATACAATGTTCCGCATACAATGTTCTGGGAGAATCTGCCTCCAGGACCTACACCTGACAGAAATGAAATCTCACCCAGAGTCCCAAGAGGTACTGCAAGATCCTCAGAGAAATTCAGAAGTGCATTACTTATGAGAGGCTGTAATAGTAACCATGGCTTTTTCTCGTGTATCAATGACCAGCACCCCCAAGGCCTTTTGGGTTTGTTTTGCAAGGAATCGAAGTGATGTTGTGACTGCTGTCCCCTTCTGAAAGTCTCAGGCCTGATAGCACCGAGTGTGAAGTCTGATGGACATGCTTTCTTGCAGCTTCAAATGGAAAAAGATGTCTGTGAGAGCATTTTCTCCTCTCAGCTCCATTTTCTCACAATTTTCATCCTTTCCCTCCTCTCTGCTCCCCTTTCCATTAACCTCATCATATTCCATTCCCTCTATTCACAAGCTTTTGCTTCTGTGCAAACAAATGCCTCTTACCAGAGCCATAGTCCCCTCTCCAAAATCCTTAGGACTAGATATGTTTTTGAAATTTACATTATTCTCATTTTTGAATAGCTTTATGATGGTTAAGGTTAGTTTTGCCATCAAGCAAATTAAGAAGAAGAAAAGTGTGGTCTTTCTGAGTTGCTTGCATGTTAGCATGCCGAATATGGGCTTTGTGGGCAGTGTTCTGTCCTTGAACACCAAGAAGAGGTCACGAATAAAGTCATACAAGATGAGAGTTGTTATAATTGCAAAAACATCAAACATTACTTTAGGGCAAAAAATTATTATTAGAAAAGAGCCAAGGTGATTTCTAAAAGTATCTGTAACACATGCTGCATAGACATGCATAATAAATTCCATCTATAAGTCAATAAGAAAAGCCCATCAACCTAACTGAGAAATGGACAAACAAGCCAGCCACAGACAAAAAGAATTGCAAATGTCATTGAAACATGAAACAATTCTCAACTTCCTATTTAGTTAAACAAGACTGAATGTGAAAAACAATCAGCTGTCAGATTGGCAAGGATTACACCGTATGCTAGCTCTGTTTTTAGGAATTCACCCTATAATTACACTTGCACAGAAATAAAATGATTTTCACTGCCATGTTATTTTCAATAGATTAAGAATGGGAAGCAATCTACAGGTCCTTCAGTAGAAGAATGGTTAAATGAATTAAAATGCACCCACAGCCCAAAGAATTCTGTCGATGTCACACCCAATGAGATGAATCACCATTTCTGACATGGAAAAGTGCCCCGGGGTCTGGATTAGTTGCAGAAGAGGGTGTGGCTATTAACCCCATATCAGCTGTATGATTGGCAAGTATGTTCTCCCAGGCAGCGGGCTCTCTCTGCATTTTGTTGAGGATTTTTTTTTGTTTTTGTTTTGTTTTGTTTTTGCTGTGCAGAAGCTTTTTATTTTGATGTGGTCCTATTTGTTTATTTCCTCCTCTGTTTCCCTGGCCCTAGGAGATGTATCAGCAAATATACTGCTCCGAGAGATGTCTGAGATTTTGCTGCCTGTGGTTTCTTCTAGGACTTTTATGGTTTCACAACTTGCATTTAAATCTTTTGTCCTCCATTTTGAGTTTATTCTTGTGTACGGTGTAAGTTGGTGAAAGGTGTGGAGTGTGATCATAAATTCGAGAATGTTGTTGTAGAAAAGTCATCTCTAGGATGATGCACAACATACTTCATGATAGTGGTTACTCTGTGAAGGCAAACACAGAGCGAGGGATTGTTTTCTAGTTTTCTATACTGTTTGACTTATCCTATCTAATAAAAGAGTAATATGCAAATTTGACCATACCTTTGCCAAACTCACAAGCCATGACCACAGCCATGGCCACCAGCCAATCAGGAGCAGATTATGCAAATAACCAAGGCAGATTCTCCCAGAACATTGTATGCGGAGCCTTTTTGACCCATAGCACAGGAGGCCAGAATTCTCTCCTCTCTGGCCAACCAAGATGGCTGCCACCACTGAGAACAGAAGGAAGGCTTGGGTTTCCCCAGCAACAGAGGAAGCCAAGCTTTCATTGCCTGCCTGGGCCTCCACTCAATGTTATAAAGTTTCAATTATAAAAGATACAGAAATGGCAGCAGCCACTGAGCTGGAGAGAACAGAGGCTTGGGTTTCCCTGACAATGGAGGAAGCCAAGCTTTCAGCCTGCCATTGCTGGCCTAGGCCTCCACTTTAGACTACAAAGTTTCAAACAGAAATGGCTACCACCACAGAGCGAGCAGAAGGCTTGGCTCCACTCCAGGCTACAAAGTTTAAATTGTAGACATAGATTAATCCCAGATACCAGGGCCTCTGCTTGGGTCTCTGGGGGGTGTGGCCAGCCTGCAAACCTCCACAGGCCCCTCACCCCAAGGGAACCCCCACCCTGATCTGGGACACTCTTCAGGGCAAACCAGCTGGCCCCCACCCATGCACCAGGCCTCTATCCTATCTAATAAAAGAGTAATTTGCAGATTGACCATCACTCCAACACACAAGAGGGCTGCCCCCATGTGGTCAAAGATCCTGCCCCCAAGTGGACACAAGATGCCCACCACAAGATGGCCATCAGAGGAAGGCCGTTGGGAGGTTCCAGGCCCTGCAAGGGAGGGCAGTTGTGGATGATCAGGCCAGCAGGGAAGGGCAGTTGGGAGGGACCAGGCCTGCAAGAGAGGGCAGTTGGGGGTGATCAAGCCCACAGGGGAGGGCAGTTAGGGGTGACCAGGCTAGCAGAGGAGGGAAGTTGGGGCAAACAGGCTGGCAAGGGAGCAGTTAGACATCAATTAGGCTGGCAGGGTAGTGGTTAGGGGGTGATCAGGCTGGCAGGCAGAACAGCTAGGGGCAATCAGGGAGGCAGGCAGGTGAGCAGTTTGGAGCCAGCAGTCCTGGATTGTGAGAAGCATGTCCGATTGCCCGTTTAGGCCCGATCCTACCAGGATTGGGCCTAGACAGGCAGTCAGACATCCCTCCAGGGGTCCCAGATTGGAGAGGTTACAGGCTGAACTAAGGGACATCCCCTGCCGACCCCCCCCCCCATGCACAAATTTCGTGCACCGGGCCTCTAGTCTACAATAGACAGGTATAAATTCAATAATATACTACTGAAAACTTAAATTCTGTGCATCCTTTCTGGCAAATCAAAAACAGCTTTGAGTCCATCTTATTTGGGTTGACTCAAAACATGATGGTGGGGTTGAAGGGAGCAAGGATGCCTTATTTGCAATGGACACCTTATCTATTTGCAAAAAGAATCTTATTATGTCACCCTTTTTTTAGTTTAAAAACATTTATTTTTTCAATTAGTTTTCATTCAATATTTTTTGTATTAGATACAGGTGTGCATCACCAGTATTAGATACAGTGGCTAGGCAATCATCTGTTTTACAAAGTGGTCCGTCAGGCCCCTCACCCCTGCTATCTCAAGCACCCCCCTGACCCCACATGTAGTTGTTATGACATTATTGACCATATTCCCGAGGCTGTAATTTACATCTGTGACTATCCCATAACTACCAATTTGTGCTTCTTAATCCCTTCGCCTCGCTCACCCGGCCCTCTCTCATCTTTTTACAGGCGCTTTGGTTAGTGAGTTCAAACCCACCCACAAGGGGTTTCCAGGCTGAGAACGGGGGGGCCTCACCCCGAGGAAACTTCCTGGTGTGCAAATGCTCTTGACCCAGGGATAGGCTTGCGTTCATTCCTGTAACACGTTCCCTGTACCCTGTGTGTCAGAGACAGAGGGAGGCTGTGGCAGTAAATGAAGTCTGTGCCTACATGTTCTTACGGCCTCACACAGCTTCTCGGAGTGCGTCTATCCCGTGTCCCAATCAGACCCACCGCCCAGCCCTCTTCTGGGACCTCTCAGCTCTCCTGCCCAAGGGGCCAGGGTGCGTATGAGTGACATCAACATCAGGATCACACCAGAGAGAAGAAACTCAGGTGCCAGTCCTGAGACCCTGGTCAGTCTTGTTCCGATGATGTGGGAGGAAAGAGCTGGTGAGGGGCCCTCAGAGCCCCAGGCTGACCTCCACAGCCCCACGCTGTTGCCATAATGACTTGAACACACTCTAAACCAGTGGTTCTCAACCTTTCTAATGCCTGGACCCTTTAATACAGTTCCTCATGTTGTGGTGACCCCCAGCCATAAAATTATTTTCATTGCTACTTCATAACTGTAATTTTGCTACTGTTAATGAATTGTAATGTAAATATCTGTGTTTTCCGATGGTCTTAGGCTCTATAGCAGCGGATCTCAACCTGTGGGTCGCCTAAGACCATCGGAAAACACAGACATTTACATTGCAATTCATTAACAGTAGCAAAATTACAGTTATGAAGCAGCATTGAAAATAATTTTATGGCTGGGGGTCACCACAACATGAGGAACTGTATTAAAGGGTCCAGGCATTAGAAAGGTTGAGAACCACTGGTCTAAACAAAAACACCGCTGGTGCTGAGACCCATTTGGCTCAGTGGCTAGAGCGTTGGCCTGCGGACTGAAAGGTCCCAGGTTCGATTCCGGTCAAGGGCATGTACCTTGGTTGCAGGCACATCCTGCAGTAGGGGGTGTGCAAGAGGCAGCTGATCGATGTTTCTCTCTCATCGATGTTCCTGACTTTCTATCCCTCTCTCTTCCTCTCTGTGAAAAATCAATAAAATATATTAAAAAAACAAAACAAAACACCACTGGTTCCGATGAGCCTCCGCCACAATGCACGGAGAGCCAGAGCGGCTGAGGCTGCAAGTGAGACCCCAGGTCCATGAAGACAGCAGCCCCTCTCCCTGTCCGGCATGGGCTGGGCTGGGCTGGGCAGGCCATGAAGGCGAAAACTGGGACAACGAAGACTGTCCTGTCATTCTCTCGACTTTTGCATCTTTCATGTTCAGGCTACTGGAACTTATGTTAAGCTTTAGCACGCAGGCCAGGTTTCCCTAAGTGGCCGGCTGCCCTTGTTCTCAGAACAATGACCGAACCACACAGGGTCTCTCCTGGGAAAATAAGAGCCAGGAGCTACCCTATCCCTGCGACTTGCATCTCTAGCTTCCCAGCGATCCCTCTGCCTTACAGGGACCGCCTGGTGACTCCACACGCAGGATACTTATTTGGGAACTCCCCCTGCGGCCAATGCACAGCTACCTTCCCACAAGGCCCAGGAACGGGGTGCGCTGTATGTCTGGGGTTTGCTACCCCAACAGTCATTTCTGAAATGGAAAACATACCCATCGGACACAAAACCCGTCATTACTCTCATGTATGTCCCAGGCCCCCCTCCCCTCCCTGTCTCCCTTCACCCCCACCCCACCCCACCCCATCCCATCCCACCTCCCTTAACTCCTGGGCCCCCCCTCGAGGCCTCCAGCCCGCAGCAGGCAGCGTTTACCAGGCTGGGTTTAACCGGCTACCTGCTGCGCCCCGCGTGCGGGGAGCGTGATGGCAGCGGCAGTCTGTGATTTCGTCTGTTCAGACCCATTGCTCACGGGGCGCACGGTATCATTTGCTCGTCACTGAATGACTGACCAGCCTGCCGGAGTCACCGGGGGCGCGGCGCCGTGGAAGGAGGATCTGGGCGTATTGAGGCGCCGGAGGAGGAAGCGGGGCGCTGCGCCACCTCACAGAACCGGGGCGCCGAAACCCCGCGCGGCTGCAGGTGTTCCGACGACAATGTGGGAAGCAGTTAGCTTCCAATTTAGCAGAAAATTAAGAGCGGAAAAAAACTGTTATTTGGGAGGGAAGCTCCTCCTGGCAGGCAATCATCCCGCTCGGCAGCCGCAGGACGAGCGCTCAGCTGTCTTGGTCGTGACTTGAAACAATTGGTGTCTCGGGCTGCATTCAGCAGCAGATTGGTGCTTATTATCTGCAGTTTATTCTTTCTTGGGATATTTTGTTGTGTTTTTTTTTTCCTCTCCCCCCGCTCCCCCTCTATTTTATGGTTCATTTGCTCGCTTGAATGTAAAGCCATTTAAGCTGAAAAAATCTGGATCGTGGCTCCTCACGGTGCCAGGGCTCTGAGCTGTACGATACAAGATATTTGGCAATTTCCAAATTCATAATCCATTTTGTTTTGCTCCTCCGTGTCCCCCGGCCCCGCCTCGTTGCCCCTTCGGCTAGCTTCTCGGCCCGGTTCTTGGGCATCAACTCTGACGCCGGTGGTGGAGAGAAGGTGTGGGGATGAGCATGCCTGCGGTCCAGGCCGCAGACTCACCGCGGCGGGAACCAAAGAGCAAAGCTCCACGGGGCAAACCCGCAGGGCTCCGGGAAAGCAGCCTCAGAGCCGGGCCAAAGCGTCTTCCCCGGGGACAGTTCCGTCCATTTGGAAGCAGCCTTCCAAGTCCTGTTGGTGGTTGCACAGAAATCTGGCTGCTGAGGGCTGTTGTGTGAGGCCGGACGGAAAACCCTGCCGGTCTAGAAGCCCAGGAACAGTTGCCGGGTTGGTAGTGACCCAGCGCGTGAATCTCTTGCTTAATGTCCATCACCTCGTGCCGAGTCAATCAAAGCGGTGATAGCGTCGTCTATGTCTGCTGCTTAGGTGGCTCTCGAATAGCTTATTACTGTATTCCTGTTACCGCTCACTATGGCCTGCAGGGAGAGCTGCCTACATCTGCGTGCGCGCCCCCCCCCCACCCCCCCACACACGGGTCTCCTTTTCCTGTTCTAAACATGCCTGGCCTGTTGGGATTTAACCCTGACAGTGCGATCCCTCCTGGCTTCGTGCTTTCCTGTTCTCCTGACAGAACAGGGCCATCGCTGAGTCACTCCTTCCAGGCGAGCTGCTTCTGAGCAGCACCGTTTCCCTCGGGACATGTCTTCAGAGACGGGTGGCTTGTGAGTCTGTCCTGACCTGACCTCGGGACAGTGGGGGTCCTCCCTACAATTTCTGGGGTCAGTAGGGGTGACAGCAACGCCTGGACGGGACCAGGGAGCTGCGAGCTAACAGTTCCGCAGCCTCTGCTGAGCACAGCTGGGCTGAGGTCCTCCCTCGTTGCAAGGATGCACTTTTCAAGGATGCGTTTTATTTTCTTAAATGGCCAGACCCTTTGTCTTTGAAAGCAGGAGAGTCCCACCCTCACACCTTCCTTCTACTTGTGGGTCACAATGCATGCATTTCCCCATCCTGCCACTTTGATATTCCCATGGGCACACCTGCTGGTAATACCAGTTCAAACCGTAAAGCACTGTTTCCCCATTTTACAATAATTTCCCACCTGAATGGTACATTACTCTTCATGTGCATTTGTGTTAGTGTCAAGGAAGAAGAATGCAAAAAAAAAAAGAAATAAAAAAATAGATACCACGAATATGGTGACCGATCATAGACGGAACAAACAACACATTAGTAGAGGGAAGAGAAAACAACCGGGGCGCGGGGGGCAGGGGGGTGCTGCCCTCAGATTCTATTTGCCGTCTATCTCTCCTGACTCTGTCTTCGGCCTTCCACCTTCCTCCCCATCTTGGACCCTCACATCCCCTGTCACCGTGGCTGTGTTTGTTTCAGCATGTCTGCCTGCGGGCCAGAATGTCCAAGGGAGGCCTGGCCTTCTGTGGAGTAACTTGGATTTGCAAGCCCTGCCCTCCTCATGTGTGAGTTTTAATTTAACTACTTCCTCCTGCACAGGCACTGCTGTCACCAGCTGGCCTGAGATAACGCACAGCCACGCTCTGCTTCTGTGTCCACTAATAGTCACTCGGTTTTCTGCCAATTTGGTGCGTCACATTTTCATTTTCTCTCGATTCATTTCCAAAACTCCTGTCAGCTTTCAGCATCTCCTTCATTAAGCTTCTCTCCCGGTTGAGCAGTCTCCTCAGCCAGGAAGGTCCTTTGTGAGGCTGAGGGAAAAATGACCTCGTGGTGTCCCCACACGGCTGACCTGCCAAAGCAGGGGAATTGACTGCCTGGGGGACGCTGCTCCGTGTCCCCATTTGTCACACAACTTCCGTGGCCCGTGGGCTTGTAAAACGTATTTCCAAAAATGTGAGAGGATTATCCTCGCTCATGAAATGCCAACTTGCTTAACTGCCTTAGGAGACTGAAGACTGCTCCGCTTGTTTCTCGAGACAGGCCTGTTTGAAGTGCCAAGTGCGATTGCTGTGGTGGTGGGAGGAAGGGCGGTGGGAGCCTCACTGCTCATCCTCTCCTGGGGTCGCCAGGTCGCCGGGCACAAAGCCCTCTCCATGGGGCGTGATGTTGCTGTTGGAGGGAGGCTGCACTGCCAGCTACAGTAGTGGGGCATCTATTTCCTTCTATGAGTTTTGGTTGTCTCTGCCTAATATTTTAAAGGGCAAAGGAATTTCAATCCAAAAGAGCATTTGAGAAGAATTGAGGTCCAGTTGCTCTTTCACTTTTTTTTTTTTTAAATCTTGGAATATTTATTTTTATTTATTTATTTATTTTTATTGTTTAAGTATAAACTAGAGGCCCCATGCATGAAAATTCATGCACTGGGGGTGGGTGGTCCCTCAACCAACCTGCTCCCTCTCACATACTGGGAGCCCTCAGGGATTCCAACTGATGGCTCACCTCCAGTCTGCCCAAGGCCTAAATCGAGGCTTTAGGCTTTGGGCACACAGCCATCACCCTGCTCAGCTCAGCCCCCGCTGCCTGCGACCACCTGGCCCTGGGGGCTGGGCACTCCCGCCACTTCCATTTCATCTCCACCCCCGGGGCCCAGTGCTTGCGCCACTTGGCCCTGCCCCCACTCCTGATTGGCTGGTAGTATAGCCAATCAGGAGCTAAGGTATGGTCAAATTTGCATGTTTCTCTTTTATTATATAGGATAGTAGTACATGTTTCCTTCCCCCCCCCCAATTGGCTTCCCCCCTACTCTTTCACTTTTTATGAAGCTCCTACAGAATTGTAGATTCTGCATAGAAAACAGAAAGACCCAGACCAAGGATAGAGTCTCCATGTTCAGCGAGTCCTGCAATAACTTCCTAAAAATGCATCTGAAAGTGTCCTTGTCTTTTACCATTTACTGAACAGCACAGTTAACCTGTTTTTATACCCAACCCAGACATAAACCGACTCCCACAAACAAAGTTGGCCGTGAGGTTTATAATGGACTCCAGATATGACTGTACCTTTGTAAACCATTAAACAAACCCCAATATTAAATCCCATATGAAATCTAGTCTCTTTTGAACACCCTTTTGGACTAGCAATGAAATAAAAAAAATCCTTATGAGAGGAGGAACACTATGTCCTGATCATCCTTAGCACCCACCTAAAAAGGCTGACTTACTCCCCAAAGACTCCTTGGGGACTGTAACTATGTCTTATTGGAATTTGTATCCCACGCATCTGTATTGGTGACTGGTACTTAGTAGGTACTCAGTGAATAGGTGTCTGAATAAATGGGAGAGCTGGGTGGTTTTGTGGCCATTTGTTTCTTCTTCGTTCTCAATGGATAATTTTAATTCTAATCACTCAAAGCAATCAGTAAAATCATAACTTTATTAAAGGACAGGATACATATTTCTGGTGGAGAGCAAGCTTTTGTTGAGTAAATATGAAAATGTAGAGTTAAAGGAGATTTCTAAAACAGGATTTTCTAGAGAATTTCCAGGTGTTGCCTTATGTTATGGATGAAATAAATGGTAGACGTAGAGATGGAAGAAGGAAGAAGATGCAACCAGCTGCGCCAAATGCCCATCCTCTTTCAGGGGTGAGAGGAAGGAAACTGACTTTAGCACCTGAAAGTGGGGGTGTTTCAGGACCAGCCTTCATCAAATGTGTGAGTCAGGGGAAATTTCCCTTTTCTGTTTCTTTCCATGTCTTGTCCTTGCTGTGAGGTAAGCTGTGCCTTTAGGCTGTTACTTCCTTCTGTCGCAGAGGAAACTGCAGGGCAATTCCCCAGTTCTTACTAAGGCAGGACCACAAAATGAAGTTCTTCACTGTGGAAATCCAACCCTGTGCATCAGGAAATGTGTTTCTCTCGCATGGATGTTTCTCTATCTCCCCTTCCCTTCCATTCGTTCTAAAACATCAATGGAAAAATATCCTTGGTGAGGATTAACACACACAAGTAAAGAAAGGGCAACAGTTTCAAGAAAGACATTCTAAAAATCAACTAAAACCACAGCAAAAGGAGATCAAAGAGCCAAGAGTAACTATAAAAGCAAGCATGTCAAACTCAAAGGCTAACATGGGCCAAATAAACAAGGTTTAAGTTGATGTGAGCTGCAAAAAGCTTCAATTTTCACAGAAACAAAGGTTTATTTCAATAGAGACATGTTGAATACAAAGGGCTGAAATAAATGAGTAATCGTTAACATAAAATAAAAGAACATTTTGCCGAGACCGGTTTGGCTCAGTGGATAGAGCGTCGGACTGCGGACTGAAGGGTCCCGGGTTTGATTCCGGCAAGGGCATGTACCTTGGCTGCGGGCACATCCCCAGTAGGGGGCGTGCAAGAGGCAGCTGATCGATGTCTCTCTCTCATCGATGTTTCTGACTTTCTATCCCTCTCCCTTCTGCTCTGTAAAAAATCAATAAAATATATTAAAAAAAAATAAAAGAACATTTTAATAAAAATTAATATTTATTCCTGAACATTAACTTACCAGACACTGAATAACTGCACAAATTAATAAGCGTAACACAAATAAACCTATTTTTCTTATTTTCTGAAAGCAAAATATTTCCTGTTGCTTACACCAAACAAGTCAGTACAAGACTAATGATATGGCAATTGGCTGCTAAAATATTCACTGCTGGTATTAGTGGAGAGAAATGGTGTACCTGTGCGTAAGGGAAATAAATGCAACCTGATTATAGTAATCAGTCATTAGTGAACGTTGTAGTTCATTTTAATAATTATGTATAATAGAGTATTGTAAAAATTAAGTTATAAAATGTTTATTAAAATGTTCTTATATCCATTATATTTTGGCTGGGCCGCAAAAATATTTGTTGTGGGCTGCGTGGGCCACAAGTTTGACATGCCTGTATAAAAGTGTAAGACCCATCTCCCATGAATCACAGATACCTTGGGGAGGGCACCAGAATTCACACAAGACAGAAATAGATGGAAGGGTATCTGAGCTCATTTTATGTGGAAAGGTAGGGTAGCTACATTTCTTTGTCAACACTGTGGACACCTTTATTGACAGTATCTCAAGAAAAACTTACCTTATCAATCTTAAGGAAACTGAAACAATAGATTAAGCAGGGTTCTAAAGTTTGTGTTAAAATTCAGGCAAAGTTGGAGACTAGACACTTCTGCAATATGTCAGTGCTTTTTTGGGCAGATGGGAAAATTCCTCATATGGATAAATGGATGGATTACATTGATGTCCAATCTGATATTAGTGTCACAAAATCTTATACCCCCACTGGTCTCCTAGCTAAATTTTGATACCTATAGCAATAAACAAACAAAAAACAACAACTTTGGGATATATATCCAGACCAAAGATTTAGCATGATTAGGCTCTTGGGAAATAATGAAAGAAATTTAATGCAGTGCCATTACTTTTACCAATAATGGAAGCTGGTGAAGATAACCAGTAGCTTTTGGGAACAATTACTTTTAAAATTTGTGATTTCAAGAAAATGCCTTCCAAGTAACTAACACTTTGCCATGGGACCTAAAGCACATAAAATCATAAATAATTACCTGCCTTTGGAATTTCCCTCAAGGGGAAAAAGGCATGTGACCTTTCCTCCAGTCTTCTTGCTCTTTGGGGCTTCTAATAGTTGTGTAACTGGTAATGCTTTATAGTTCCCTAGAAGTCCTCATGCATCGTCACCCATGAGGTGTTAGTCTAGTTTGCAGCAATCAACAAGGCTCTGTTGTGTACACGATTTTGAAACTAACACTCTTATATTTGTGCCTGTTACAGGGAAAAGATGGAGAGAAAAAAAAAAGATCTGTGGTTTCCATGGAAAAATAGTTCATTTACAGTTCAGCTGTGTCTGAACTGATTAACAGTAAGTTTAATTGGGGAACGACCCCCATGTCCTACCCCAGGCCGTGTTTATGACTTTCCACAATTGCCTGAAATGTATTTTATAGACTTTTGACAGCGATAAACATAGAAAGGTCTACATTTTAGCTGGGTGAAAATAAGCTTGTAGTAAAACAATTTGACAGGTTTTCTTGCAAACATAGAAATAGAATTTACAACACAGTAACCAAAAAGCTCAAACTGATTTTAGATCCGTGGCGATTGCTTCTTAGTTCCCCTTTTATTAGAAGTTGGATCCCTTCGTGAATGGAGATTTATATTTCTGATATATTATCTTTTCTAAAAGAGGGGATTTATGTTATTTGTAATACACTATCAATATACTATAAAAATGTAGACACAAAATCTTTCTAGCCACTGGCTGCAAATCTCAGATATGAAATCAAAATGATTATTCCAATTTATAGCAATGCAATTAGTTAATGGCCTTCTTTGCTGTTGCTGGTTCTGAGAATAAGTGATTTTGGAAACCACTAAGAGTAAATGTGTCCCCTTCCATCTTTAATTTGGTCACAAGCATTTACTTTTTGTTACATCAAATTATTTTCTTGAATCATATACATCAAATTATTTTCTTGAATCAAAAATCCTTATTAGACAATTCTCCAAAGATCCTTAGTTATAAAGAGAGTTGTTTGCCTTGAATTTTATTTTTAAGTCATTATATCAGATATGTATTGCTGTCTAACAACCAACCCGTTTTAGCTTAAAACAGTGGTTTGTTAATTCCCATGATTCCATATGTTGGCTGGGAAGTTACTCCAAGGGGCTCACCCGAGCTCACATGTTTTGCCGCTTAAGCTGGTGGCCCAGCTTGGGGCTGAGTCTAGCTGTGAAGGTTAGAGCGCCATCATTACCATCATCTGTAAAAGGAGGAATACGTCTAAATGTGTAACACTGCTGAAAAGAGGACAGAGATTTCGTTTTTTTTAACCAAAGCAATCACATTGCATCCCATCCCATCTCCATATCCAAGCTAACACTTTGGAACAGATAGAGGAAACTTTTAAAAGACAACTTGGAGTATTTCTGAGATAGAAATTTAACCAGGAATTTATCTAGAAATTTTCAAAATTTGGAGAACTAGTTGTGTATTTCACCCAATAATTAGCAATGGCACAGCACTAACACGGTAAAACACAGGCATTGTCCACCAACTTTGGTCTGGATATTTTCTTCAATTGTCTGAAGTTTGTAAGAAGTCTTTGAGTGATCTCTTAGAAATCGAGGTACTTATAGTGAATATCATTGAGTTTTCATTTAAAATGTGTTGAATACATTTTAAAAGTTCTGTTGCATGGACACAGGTGTGTACATATGTGTGTGTATACTTGATGGAAGTTCAGGAATCATATTTTTGCTTTTGTTTTTAGGATTCATGTTTTTAGTAAGTGTCCCGGGGGGGGGGGGTAAGATGAATTATGATTGGGATACCCTGACCCAGTTCAAACATGGTCTGTGGGCCAGCAGCATTGTTCAAATGACAGCAAATAAGCACAATGAAGGGCTTCAGACAATGTGTCCTGCTCACACCACATTTCACCTGCCTGAAATGAGGAACTGTTGGGGCTTAAGTGACACCCCAAAGCTTAATCCATTGGCTAAACTAAACTTGGAAACACGGGGAAAATACAGATAGAAAACACAGAACCTATCTGAAAGTGAAGAAATGTCCTCAATAATTAAGGAAATCTTTCCTTTCCCGTTCTTTTTAACAAATGTCTTTTATAAAATATATATTAGCACAAAATGATTACAAACCAGTGGCTCATGGGTCAAGATTCTACATCAATCTATAGAACTGAGTGGTTTTCATTTTACAAATCAGGAGACAAGAATTCAGATTTTGGGGCTTTTTTTCATGAAATGAGAGGGATGGATAAGAACCCTGCCCGTTTTGGCAGGTTCCCACACACGGACTAGGCGTGTAAGTTTGTAGCTTTCCCTAGTTTTAGAAAATCACAATTATAAATTAGCCATTCATTCAAAATTATGCCCCAAGCTTCACATTTACTGCATGATATTCTTTCACTTCTTTCAACCCACCTCCATCAAGAATTAGTCTCTGTCTACAGTTAGCCAGGTATCAACTTCTCTCTAATCTACATCTTGTCATTAATTGGCATCTATAGTCATCTGTGTAGCTGCTATGTTACTGCCTGCTTCTAGCATGTCTTGAGGAGGTGTTTCCCTTGGTTATTTTTATAATAGTTTTCATCTCTAAACATGATTTGGGAAGGTAGCTTTGTATATCAGGGCCAGCAAACCTTTTCTGTAAAAGACCAAACGGTAACTAGTTCTTGCTTTGCACCTCCTACAGTTTCTGTCCACCCCTCAATTCTGCCATATCCCCTCAT
Source organism: Antrozous pallidus (assembly GCA_027563665.1). NCBI lineage: Eukaryota > Metazoa > Chordata > Mammalia > Chiroptera > Vespertilionidae > Antrozous > Antrozous pallidus. The sequence goes on along the minus strand of CM050521.1, from coordinate 72,907,389 downwards.
GGGCTAAAGAGGATGTGTGAGGCTGCTCAGACTGAGATAACAATGTCCTGCAGCCCCGGTGGCTTAGACAGCAGGCATGGGCTTCTCACAGTGCTCAAGTGCGGCGATCCATGGTGAGGTGCCGCACAGTCAGAGTCTAGTGAGGCCTCTTCCTGACTCGTAGTTGGCTGACTTCTCCCCACGTCTTCATGTGGCCTTTCCTCCAAGTGTGCTCCTGAAGAAAGAGCAAGCCCTCCCTTTCTTCCATTCTTATAAGGCCACCAAACCTTTCAGATCGGGACCCTACCCTTATGATATCACTTAATTACATCCTAAAGCCCCATCTTCCAATCCAGTCACCTTGGGATTGGGGGCTTCTACTTGTGAATCTGGGGAGGGGGAGGAAATGGATGCAATTCAGCACATAGCAGACATTATGTAAATGAACGAGCATGGCATTATTCCAATGAAACTTTATTTACAAAGCCAGGCAGTGGGCTGGATTTTGCCAACCCCTGTTCTCAATTATTTCTTTATTTATTTTGAAACTGTACTTTGAGGTTAATTTCTTTCTCTCTATCCTTGGTATTGGTCTCCCCCACCGCCCACCCCCCATCCAGGGAACATGGGATATGAGAATGAAATGTGGTTTTCCAATTGCAAAGATAGCTTAGCATGTGCAATGTCTGGAAGACCCTTAGAGAGGAGTGGAGAAGGTCAGGAAGTGGAGTCGCTCATTAGTGTTGTGGCAGAAGACCAAAGGAAAACCAAGTGACGCTTTTAAAGAAGAGGAGGGACACTGTTTAATACACCAGCGGACTCAGGGAATAGCTTTCCAAATCTGAGTGAAGAAACATGCAGGGGGCTTTCCTTTATATATCCCTGTGGTCTTTGTCCCACAAATATGGATTATGCTTCCGATCCTTTTTACGGGCCTTGCAAGAAGGCCCCCAGGTATTGGGGATCTCCAGGCCATATCTGATGGTCTGACCTGATGCCAGCTAACCCTCCATCGGGGGCAATGCACTGTTCACAGTAACAGGTTCTGCAAGACCAGTATCTGGGAAGGAGGTAGTGATTAATTACAGGTAATCAAGAATATACACTGAGCTTGCTGGATACAGATCATTAGCCCCAAAATATCAGGGTTACTTTGGGATTAGCCCTTTTTAGCCTTCTCAGCCTAACTGGTCAAACTAGCCCATTTGTGGCATATGAGGTCCTGAAGTCAAAGTCAGCCATCCTGATCCCTACAGAACTGGCTGGTGATGACAGGAGCCAGGTTAACTGGATTGTCCCACCCAAAAGCTTAGTCTTCAAATCAGTGATGTTGGTACATTTAAAATGAAGACTGGCCATTAGATTAGCGACACAAAATAACAAAGTACATTTAGCATAATGTTCCCAAACCCTTTTCATCCAGTGGGATCAAGGGGCTAGGAGAAGGAATCATTTCACTTCCAAGAACCGCAGAGAAACCTGTGGACCACCAGGAGATGATATTTTCCATCCTTGGTGAGGAGGGGAGGGGGGACCCACCTCCGTCCACAGCTCAGTCCCACGCCTGACACTGGGAGCCCCTCCCCACACCCCTCAGCACAGAGCGGGCAACCACACGACCTCCTCCTCTACTTGTTTACATTCGACCCACACAACCTTGGGCGATCAGCATAAACAGTGTCCCCCTTTTGTTTTCACGGAAGGGAGGTGTTGACACCAGCTATCTAGCTGTGAATGTAAACACGATGCTGTCAGCAGAGCAGCCGGGCTAGCAGGTACCCCAGCTTACCACTGGCAGATGTTTAACCTTGACATGAACAGTAATTAAGCAGAACCTTGGAAACCAGCGCCTCCCTAGGAGCCAATTAATAATTTGATGGGGGAGATGTTCTATGCAAATTTCCCCACAAAACCCGGGGGAGAGGCATTCCGCCCTCTGCCCGGTGGACTGGGCTGGGGAGTCATTTTAACAAAGCCCTGTGGTGCGGGTGCGAACAAATGGTAATTAGGCAAATTAAATGAGTGTTGCATGTACATCCATTAATTTCTGGTCACAAGACATACAGCAATCGGTGCTGCCTGGGTTGTATATCCACAACTTCATCTTGGAAGATGTGCCTGCCCACCTCTGCCCTCCTCTTCCTCTACACACACCCCTCACCCCTTTATTCTCCTTGAGTTACTTCAACCCAGGTGATCTACTTTATAACACCAATAAGGCAATGTAGGCATTCCAAACCGCCTTCTGAATCCGCAGGGGGGGAAATCCCCTGAGCCTGCTTACAGTGAAGTTTGCAACAAGCATGTGTCTGGCATGTGTTGCTTTTTCTGGGCACAATAGTGATCACATCCATTTCCTCTCCCACAGAGGCAAAGGAAATACAGTAAGGCTCCTATGAAAGAACGGCAGGTCCAAGTTGGGGACTCTCCCGCAGAGTAAATTGTTTGGGGAAGGCACATAATTCAGGATAATTGTCCCAACTTAGGTCCCCCTACTGTGGATTTCTGTGGGATTGAGTCATCCCACTAAGAAAAAAGCCTCACCGGAAATGGAGTTAAGTAGTCAGCCTCGGGGTTCTGGCTGCTTGGAGAGAGTGTGCAGCAGTGCCCTGCTCTCCCCCAACCCCCAACTCCACTGTAGTCAATCCCTGCAGAGCGATCTAAATGTGCGCACTAACATTTTATGGATGAAAAACAAAAGGATTTATTTGATTATATAGGGCCTGACAGGGAAAGAATAAAATAAGCACAACGTTTATAAGCCTCTGTGATAATTTATCTTTGACTGAACATCCTGGATGCTAAATATTCGTTCATGTACCATCATTTCGTTTTCTACAGAAAGTGTTATCTGTGTCTCACTCTGGAAAAACTGACCTTTCAGGGGTTGACCAGTTGCTCTTCTGGCCTAAGTGGTTTGAAGACGAGAAAGAGGGCTGGCTGTATGCGCCACAAGGAAAGGACTCGGGATATTCCTGCTCATGGCAAAACCATGATTTCCTTCTAAAATCAAAGCCCCAAACTTAGCAAAATGCCCAGCTTCCATTTGAAGATTCTTTTAGAGCCAAGGGATTTTTGTTTATGTTTATTATGTAAATAACGAAAGATTAGAGTGGATGGGCTTTTCACTTTCACGTGTAGCCTTACTACCCGTTACACAACTTCATATCCGGAGAAAGGCTGGGTGGTGAGGGTTACCCCCATCTCTCCTTTAGTAATTTGATGGTGTTGTGTGGAATTATTTTCAAACTCTGGATTTCAGATGAATTCTTGTTTAATGTATATATTTATATGATACGTAGAAGCTACGTAAAATTCTTCATGTTAGTTCATGTTATCTTAACACCCATGTGTGTAGGCCTACCGAATTTAGCATAATTACCAAGATGAACCACATCTAACATTACAAGAAAATTGCAACCTGTCATAAAATCAGAGGGCCATGTGAGCACAGAGCCCTCACCTTCTGAGATACCCCCTTCAAAAAAAGCCAGATAATGCAAATAAATCGTCATCCCCCCAATTCGAGGCTGCTTTGGTGATCGGATTAATTATTGTGAAGTGAAACAGCTAACAAAGCAGGATAAATAAAAATAACTCCATGCATTGAAAAAGGGGTGCAAATTTTAACTCCAGTGCATGACAGCAAATGTAAGCAAGAGTTGGAAACAATAGGGCCGGCGGAACAGATTAATACGCATCGGGCTTCCTTGCTAGAAATAGGCCCCTGTGTTGTACTGGTGCACTATGCTTTCACTCAGCAGCAAATTTGCCTTTTCTTTTCTACTTCGCCTGGGAATTCAGAAACTGTGTTCTTATGACCAACAATGAGGTAACACCAGGGCAAAGGGGAGCCTGGAAGGGTACAGTCTCAGGGCGCTTTGCCCATTATTCTAGACCCTGATATTTCCATAAAATGTTCCTGGGTTTGGTTTGATTGGTTTTTGTTTGCCATTTCTCTTCATTTCTTTTTCTTAATATAATTTATTTATTTTTTACAGAGAGGAAGGGAGAGGGATAGAAAGTCAGAAACATCGATGAAAAAGAAACATCCATCAGCTGCCTCTTGCACACCCCCTACTGGGGATGTGCCCGCAGCCAAGGTACATGCCCTTGACCGGAATTGAACCCAGAACCCTTCAGTCCACAGGCCAATGCTCTATCCACTGAGCCAAACTGGTTCTGGTTCTCTTCATTTCTCAACAGTGACTTCCTATCTCTGTAGACATTAAAGCCCACCTTACGTTCCTGCCATCCTTTGGTTTATTGTTCCCTAAAAGTCAATCCCCAGCCCCAACAGCTACTCTAAATAGTTTTCTTTCATCCCCTAACCCAAGCTGACTCTATAAATAGAAACCTACTCTATCAAGGTTAAGGCAAGTGCCAAGCACAGACCCACCACCTATTAGGCCCTTAATGGATATCTGTGAGTGACAGCGCTCCCGGTACAGCATCTGTCTGCACAGACTTCCCTTACTGCTCTGCTCTCATTCTCATCCCTTTCTGGTTCTAGGGAGACCTTCCACTCACTTTCCTAGCTGCTTCCTTTCAGCCTCCTCCCTCCCAAACTGATTTGCAAAACAACCCCAAAGTAACAACAACATGTCCATCTCCCCCCTCCCAAACTGATTTGCAAAACAACCCCAAAGTAACAACAACAAAAGCCAACCAACTAATCTACGCATTAAACCAAAAGATACTAAAACCTTGTCATTAGAGCCCTCGATCCTCTGAAAGCCAGGCAGACTCATTCCATCACCAAACAGGCCAGCTCCAACCAGTGGTCAAATGTGTATACACCCAGGTCCCGATGAGGGTGCACACCTTTCTTTACTGCACCTTCCAGGGGTGTGCAAGAGGCCCCCTCCATCATTCCTTTACTGCCCATATGGGTACTGCAAGCATTTCTTCTCTCATGTTTTTTTAAATCTATGCCAGCAATTGCCATTCGTCCTGGATTCTCATATTCCTCGGTGTGGGGCACCTTCAACTTCAATGGCCTTCTCTGTTGTTAGTACGGATCACCTCTCCTCAGAGCTTGGATGTGTGGTATTGCTAAAAGGCCCCCATTCTACAAAGCAAAGGGAAGGTCATGGGAGGGGCGGAAGATTCACCGGCCTGACTGCTCCTTCCATCTGTTTTTCTATTTCTATTTCCCGATAAATTTCTCTAAATGGTCTACAACTACAGCTCCCCCTCCCTCGCTATCCAAGATGGGTTCTGGCCCAGTCTGTCATTTCCTTCCTCCTGTCTGGGGCCACTCGCTAGCACCCTTCTGAGCATGTGCTTTCCCCAGCTTCCTTTTCATCTGACCCCCAGGGTACCCTTTCCAAACCAGCTCTTGGGCCCTTAAGCCAATCCCTCTTCCTCACCCCATCAACACTTCCAGGGCCCACGATCTAAAAGTTTCCCATCTCTCCTCCTCACCCAAACTTCCATTTCCATTTCCCAGGCACAGACATGGCTGGACCGCACACGCTCATTATTCACATTCAATAGCTCTGCTTGGTCTGCTGGGTTCAGAGGGCTTATGGACTGTGACTTCGCCCAGACTCAAACCAGCTTGTCATGGAATCATCAGACGCAGTCAGCTCTCCAAAAGAACAAGATGCCAACATTTTCCTCTGGCATCCTGTTTCGTGGGCATCTGGTCTTAGCATTGCTAAGTACCCAATTTCACCAAGCCAGTCATGCATCCCCACATCACTCACTACACTCAGAAGTCGAGTAGGCACATGTGTACACACACACACACACACACACACACACACACACACACTCACACACACACACCTGCTGTGGGAAACTAACCCCAGGTTGGAAGTCTTAATGCAATATGGGGAAAGGCCGCAAGGTTACATTAAGTTTCTAAAACCACACGACATGCTTTTATTATTCCCACTGTAACGGAAAAGTGCAAAAGCTACAGCTCCTATATTTAAATTTACTGACTATCCAAATTAAATTGCTGCTAACGTTTTATTCCTGGCACCAACCTTACTTGTGTTAGGGCACCTTTAACCACTTCATGCTCAGGTGGCAGCCACATCTTGGGCCTTCTGCCAATGGAGGCTTTGGGCATCCTGGGCTCATCGTAAATATCGCATCCATTTAGGAGAGCCATAGTGGGACGCCATTGAAGAGCTTGGGTACCAAGGAGTATGAGGTGAGCATCTTGCTCTAAAGGAGCTATAAATACATACAATGACAAATGCATACTTGAGATGATAACTAAAAGCTCAAGCATTAGAGAAGAGGAATGGTAGATGGGATCAAAACCAATCCATGTGGGTCACAGCAGAGAGAAGGAGAAGCAGAAAGAGCTCTGAGGTTGAGTATGAAGGAGTTAAAGCTGGTGGGTTACTGCACATCTAAAGAAATAAGCTGTAGGTGAGAAAGGAAGTAAGTCAGCAAGAAGCTCATGACCCACGGAGAGGCAGAGAGATAATGGCTTGCAGGGTCCACTGGACACTGCCTGGGAGAGAAACCAGTCTGGGCGGCCCGTCCAGTGTGAGGGTGGAAGCACCTGCTGGCTGAGCCAGATGCCTTCAGGTGCTAAGTGGTTCTGTTTCTCTGCTCACCAAGCAACCTTTGATCATTTGTACCTGACCTCCACATCCTGTACAGCTTATACACAGGGAACATCTGTGTTCAAACAATCCATCCAGCCCTGGTTGGAGCATTGTCCCATACATCAGAAATGGTTGCGGGTTCAATTCCCCGTCAGGGTACATACAAGAGACAGTCAATCAATATTTTTCACCCACATTGATGTTTCCCTCTCTCTCTCACACACACCCCTCCGTCCCCCATCCCCCCACTGATTCAAAGACAAGAGCCAATATACCTAGTGACTCACAGCTATAGGACATGAGATCCTTACTTTCTCAGGCCCTGCCATACAGTTTTCTTCTGCTTTCTTACTGTTCTTTTTTTTAATAATGTATTTTATTTTTTATAGAGAGGAAGGGAGAGGGATAGAGAGTTAGAAACATCGATGAGAGAGAAACATCGATCAGCTGCCTCCTGCACACTCCCTACTGAGTATATGCCCACAACCACGGTACATGCCCTTGACTAGAATCGAACCTGGAACCCTTGAGTCTGCAGGCCAATAACCTATCCACTGAGCCTAACCAGTTAGGACTGTTCTCTCTCTCTCTCTCTCTCTCTCTCTCTCTCTCTCTCTCTCTCTCTCTCTTTCTCTCTCTCTCTCCCTCTCTTGGTCTTAGAGGCTGTTTTCAAGACCCAACTGAATTGTAGCACAGGAGGGAAAAAATTGAAAAGACAAGTAAGCATCCAGAAATCTTGAAAGAAGAAAGAAAATTTAATGACTATAACTCTGACCTCAGCCAACTCCAAAAAGTTGTTCATTACCGACCAGTTAGGGCCACCTACACAGGACAAAGTGAATTTCTAATCAACAGGTAGTAATAGCAAAGCCTCCTCAGCAGCCAAGAAGCATTAGAGTGGATTATTCGTGAAGAGAGGATTAGGCAAACAGAGACCTGGATTCGGCAGAGGAAACCCCAGCGGGCCAGCTGGCTAATGTGTGGGATAATAATTCCAAACGTATTAAAATAAATTGTAAGAAAGAAAAGGCTAAAGGCAATAAAAGCAAGCTTCACACGATACTGTATATTGTGGATAAAATCATGCACGTTGGCAGCAATCAGCTCCCCAGAGGCGAGCGGTAAAGGCACCCCCAGCAGCCACGAGCAGCGTTTCAAGGCACAAAGCCTGCTGCCTGCTAACAAGACTTGCTAGAAGTGGGGGACTTACAATGGGGCCTGACTAATAGACACCTTTCTGGGCTGTTCTTTCTGTGGCCTGAGTGCTGTTTCACAAACAATGTTGAAATGGGAAGGAAATAACAGGAGTGGAAACTTCACTCCTCCACAGTCATAATTGCAGGCTTGCTGAAGGACCTCATTGCCTTAGGCACGGGCAGCGATGCCTTTTCCTTTGTGTCACTGAGGGAGTTTGGCCAGCAAGGCCGGCTGAGAGCATGCCAGCCCCTCTGCCCTCCCAGCTCTGGTCCATCGGGAAAGGACTAGATTTCAGGAGCCTACAGGACAGTGGACTGATTGTCATTATCCACAGCCTCCGCCATCGCTTCCTGAAGGATCTATCACTTTCTTGTTAAGTGTTTTCTTGACTATTTCAGGTGGCCTTGTTACCTTCAGGAAATCTGCAAATACTCCCATAATTTCCCCCCATTTTTAATCTAGGTTAATGAGATGCAGCAGCTGGCCTAAGATAGAGGGGAAGGGTGGGAGTCACTGGGCCAAAGGTTCCTGTAAGTATAGGCTCCTTCATAAAGAAGTTTTCTTAGTGAAGTCTGAAATTGCTTTATCCTTAATTTTTAAATATATATATATATTGATTGATTTCAGAGAGGAAGGGATAAGGAGAGATCGAAACATCAATGATGAGAGAGAATCATTGGCTGCTTCCTGCATGTCCCCTACTGGGAATCGAACCCAAAAGCCAGGCATGTGCCCTTGACCAGAACCGAACCCGGACCTTTCAGTCTACAGGTTGATGCTCTATCCACTGAGCCAAACTGGCTAGGGCTATCCTAAATTTTTGAGTCATTGATGGTGTCTTTACTGAAGAGTCTCCTTTCTGAGTTGGTTTGAGCGTGTGCAATGTGTCCTCGGTACGAGTTAATTCCGTTTACCCATCCTCTCGATTAGTAAGTGCCTACCCCGTTGTAGGCACAGTTCAAGGGGTGGTGAGTACAAGATGGATGAAATGTGGTTCTAGTTTTCCAGTGTTTGTGGTTTATCAGGGAAACACACATGCGATAAGGAATCAGAGCAATGGTTTAAGACACTGGTCAGCAAACTGCGGCTCAAGAGCCACATGCGGCGTTTGAGCCTCGGTCTGCCGCTGTGTTGACTAATGGGTTTGCCGACCACTGGGATAGGGCCTTAGTCACAAAGAACAACAACAGCCTGTAATTATTGGAATCGAGAGTCTAGGTCAGTGGTCGGCAAACTCATTAGTCAACAAAGCGGCAAACCGCGGCTAAGAAAAAGGCTTTCCGAGGACGCTATGGGAAGCCCAAAGAGAAAGCTCCTGATTCTTTAAATGAGGACCTAAAGAAATCTCTGAAGAAGACCTGAATGTGAATTAACCTTGAAGAATAAGAAGCCAGAGATCAAGGATATGTGGGGAAAGGTCACGCCAGGGAAAGAGTATGTGTGTGTGTCTGGCGGGCGGGGGGGGGGGGGGGGGGGGGGGAATGTGTGTGCAGAAGCTGGGAGGTGAGAAAGAGCATGACGTAGGGAACTGCAAGTTCGCTGCAGCTGGATCATGAGTGGTGTTGGGGTTTCTGAGATTGGGGGGAAGGGCCAGGAAGACAGGCACGTTGCAAGAGACCACAGCAGGAAGGGAATCACGGGCAGATCACCCCCACGATTATGACCCGAGAGAGAATGAGCCAGAGCAGTGTGCCGGGGACTGAATGCTGCAGAAATCAGGCTTTGCTCATATTCTACCTCCCAGCCAATTCCGTCTTGCTAAATAGTCCAGCATCCTCTCTTTTGGATGGTTGTTCATCAGGGTTGGATTCATGTTGGTACAAGAGAATGACATTAGGGCCTTAAGTAACCTCCTTTTATGGGTTTCTCAAGGACTCAGACATTCAAAACAACTACAGTGACTTCCGTATTCCTCTTCAAACAGGGGCGAGTTTCTTCCAATTTGGTCACGATGGCTTCTAAATAGTTAAGGGGCCAGAGGACTCCCGGTTGAGAGCCTTTTGCAATGGGGCTTTTATTTGGTGTTCTGTGATTCAACCCCCTGCACCCTCACTTCTCCACTTCCATGAAAAGGATGGTCTGAGAGAGGGGGACCTAGAGGTGGGCAGTAGTTAGCTTCTTGCTCTTTTGCCTTCTTATCCATAGGAGGTGTTTCAGGGCCGATTGAACAGCTGAGCACCCACGGGAGAGCCAAGTCCTTGCTTAGACTTGTCCCGAGACCATCATCCAAATGATACAGAAACGAAAGCGACGGGCACTGGCCAGTGGCATGAGGATTACAACATTGTTCACAACAATGATCTATAAGGATCTATAATAATAAAAGCATGATATGCTAACAGACCTGTGGCGGGGGGAGGGGGAGGCGGGGAGCCCAGGTCCCTGGTGCCAGAGGGAAGCCTGGGGAAGGAAGGCCTACTCTTGCACGAATTTCGTGCATCGGTTCTCTAGTTATATATAATCATGATTTTATATACGATATATTTGGAACAATGGTGGTTATATAGAATCATGATTATGTCACTGCTAGAGGCTCGATGCACGAAATTCATGCAAGAGTAGGCCTTCCCTCCCCCAGCTGCTGGCACTGGCTTCCCTCCGGCCGCCGCAGGCACCCGGGGACCTGGGCTTCCCTCACAGCCCCGGCTTCGTCCGGAAGGTCGTCCGGAAGGGCATCCTGTCTAATTAGCATGTTACGCTTTTATTATTATATATTACAAGTAGGGAGGCAGATTTTACAGGACAATAGAGACAATGTGATTCCAGAATTGTAAATACTGAAAACATAAAGAAATGTAAAGGTTGATTGTTTTTAGCATGAGAAATATGGTGACTATCTTTCCCTTTAGCCCCTATAGGTGTTAGTTTTTTCTACAAAGAACCATTTCTTTGCAATAATTTTTTGTTTCAATTTCAGATGAAAAAGAATCTCGAATTTCCAGAGATCATTTCTTTCTATTTGTCCCAGTGTGAAATCCTTGAGCGCCATTTTTAGGCTGCTGTGGGGTTTTAGTGCATACCCAGGAATTGGCCAGGTCTGTACCCTATGCTAACTTATAAAATAGAGCTGTTAGTAACCAAGAATGGAGATCTTAACATTTTTTAGCTCCTTTTAAAAGCGAAGCCGAAAACAGACTTCGATCATTTCTAGAGTGTCCTGTAATTCTGGATCGTTCCAGTAGATGGCAGGATTGTATAAAAGCCGCCCATCCTTTGGGTCAGGGGACTAGAGAAAGATTTCTGCTGTTTTTCTAGAATTCTACCTCCCACAGTGGACAGCTCCCAGGAATGAGTATGGATGGCGTTATGGGAAAGCCTTATTTAGATAAGTAAAGTTTTGTGTATTTGAAATGTTACGTATTTGGTCATTCCGGGAGCCCATGATATCAATGGACCTTGCAAGGTTAACCCTATCTCTCTCCCCCTACCCCACTCCTAAGTTTCACAAGCCTTTTGCTTTAAAAAAGAGGAGCTGAGAAACCTAAGCTGTATCTTTTTTATTATTATTTCTCCCCATTGTTGCCACGCAGATGAAGGTGTGGAGTGAGGGACTGACCCCATTTTTTAGCTGTTGTTCATGTTTTCCTCAGTTTGTTTGTATCCAAAGACCTAGAATTGTGTGGGTGATGACTATGTGCCAGTCAAGGGTTCGGTTGAGCCTGAGCAGGGGCAGCGAAGGACTAAACGAAAAAACAAGGAGGATAAGCTGGGTCTAGGTCAGTGATCAGCAAACTCAATAGTCAACAGAGCCACAAACTGTGGCTCGCGAGCGGCTCATGAGCCGCAGTTTGCCGGCCACTGATCTGGGTGGATTGCCTGTGCCCGGCTGAGGGTACAGAAAAAGAGATCCAGCCAGCAAGCTGAGCCTTTATTTTATAGTCAGAGAACAACAAGGTAGTAGTCTCCATAGTTACAGTGTTCTTGTGAGTTTCACTTGTTTTGGCAGCTCTGGCTGCACCTCCCACAGCTCATTAGCTACTCAGATAGGATCTAGGGGGTGCCATAAAGTCAAGCTTAATTATGCTAAGAGGGCTGTGCCCTCTAAGCTGGGACTTGCTTGTGGCTTTCCAACAGGTCAGTGGGAGGCTTAACCCTGTAGCCGCTCCCTACAGGAAAGATCCTGTGTTTCTACCCAACAAAGTCCACATCCTGGGTTTTCTACTTGCTTGGTCCCTCGCACCCCATGTTGCTGGTCAATAACAGGCCCCAATCCTGTGGCTTTCAGGGTCTAGAGGTCTCCACGCCCACGGCAAGGTGACATATCCTCAATACATGCGGCTACTGAGAGTAAAAGTTATTAAATGGTTCGGGGATTAATATCTGCTCTTATTGAACTCCAGGTGTTGACTGGTCTACTTAGGTCACTTCCTTCTAGCCTCACCCCCTTCACTGTGGTTATTTTATTCACGCGTTACACGATTAGGCTCCTTTGCCCCTGTCGGCTCCCTCCGTGTTTGGTTGATTTTAACTGTGTTTTGAGCTTTGTAAAATGTTACCGGGGTTCTAAAAGTCAGAGCTCTAAAGCCTGTACTCAGAGGACTGTCACTTCCTCCTGATCTTGCTGCCCCACCCCCACTCTCCCAGCCTTCCCAGCCCATCCCCACCCATTCTCTGTAACCTCCAGAGTTTAATTTCTGGTTTCGCCTTTGCTATGGTCCCGGGTTCGATTCTGGTAACGGACGCATACCTTTGCTGCAGGCTCATCCCCCGCCTGCGCCCAAGTCAGGGGCGCAGGCAGGAGGCAACCAATGGATGTGTTTCTCTCACATCGGTGTTTCTCTCTGTCTTTCCCTCCTTCTTCCACTGTCTCTGCAAATCGATGGGGAAATATCACCGGGTGAGGATCACACACACACACACACACACACACACACAGATTCGCTGTGTCTCCAGATGCCAGATGGGGCTTTAGTCCAGGCCCTTCACATAACGTCACCTGGTCTGGCTGAATGAAGTCCGGAGTCCGCTTCTTCAACAGGAGGGTTTTCACCTCGAACTCCAGGAGAAACCCCAGATGACACTGTGGTGAAGTGGACCTGAGCTGTTTTCTGTGAGTCTAGCACACAAGCCTTCTCCCACATCCAACACGGCTCCCCTCGGGGGCCCCTGGTGCTGCTAAATCACCTTTACTGCCGCTGTCCCCTTTCCTTAAATAACGCTGCGAAGGCAGGCGAGGCTGGCGGGCCGAGAGATTACACTTCCTGGCTGTTCCATATTTAAGTCTGAAATCTGAAATCTCATTGTTATGAATGTGAGACGGTAGCCTTGGAAAATCCAATATTTGTGGTCTCTGTGTCAAAACACAGCCCGCCTCGGCTTAAACTCGTAAATAGTGGGAGAGTGATGAGGAGCCTCAAATGAAGTTTCCCTTCGAGGAAGATCATGCATCTTTCCGAGGGTTTGCAAGGAGATCCCTGCAAGGCCTCGGGGTCCTGTCCTAAAATTTATTTTCTCCCCAGTGTTCCTGAGATGTAATCGACAAAAATGTTGTCTGATCGCACTTACGAGTGAAATCTTAAAGAAGTCAACCTCAAAGGAGCAGAGGGTAGAGCAGTGGTTAGGGGTGGGCGTGTGGAGAAGGGGAGAGGTTGCTCAGAGGGCACAAACGCTCACTTTGGAGAGGAATGCGGTCTGGGGAACCCAATGCAGAACGTACATTGCACCGCATACTTGACATTGGCTGAAACAGTAGATCCTGGATTTCTTGCCAGACCTGATAAAAAGGTAACTGATTTTACCGCATTGTGGTAGTCATCACACAGTGTGCACATATACCAAACCACGGCGCCTTCGAACAATATTTCTGTGGGGCTCATGGGGGACCGGAAGGTGAGCTTCAAGCCGAGTCACAGGTCCCAAACTGGGCGGGGCAACATGTGCCCAGGTTAGAGAGAAATGATTTACTTAGACGACAGTGTCAGGGGGGACCGCCATGGATGCGGCATCGCAAAGGAAGGGGTCCGGGTTTCTGTGGAGGCAAGCGCTTTCCTGAAGAATTCCTTCCCCAGCACATCCCACGTTGAAACAGCATTTTCACGGAACGTTTCCCTCCTTGTGTGTCTCCGGAGCCCCCGCCCAGCTCGAATTCCATTTTGGGAGGCGATGGGGTCAGATCTAACAGCCCTCCTTCACAGGGCGGCCTTCGGGGAAATGGTGACTTCCATCCTGAATCCCCTCTCTCCAGGCGAGCCCTCCCCAGCTCCTCTCCCTCCCTGTGCCGTGGTATTTGCCTCATCCCACTCGCTCTGATTAGTCTGTCCATCTGCCCGTTCTACCATCCACGGGCTTCCCTAAGTAGAAACTGAATTACATCTTCTTAGGCAGAAGCTTCAAAAACGTGTGCATTGAGTTTGGGTTCATCTTGATCTTTCTTTTTCTCCCCAAGTTTAATTGTGGTAACATATACATAACATAAAATGTACTACCTTAATCATTTCTTAAGTATAGAGCGGAGTAGAGTGCTGTTTATTCAACACGATTGTAGCACTAATCTCCAGAACCTTCTCATCTTGAAACTCTGTCCCTTTAAACAGTAACTCCCCACTCCCCCCTCCCCACTCAGCCCCTGCCAGTCATCACTTTGCTTTCCGTTTCTATAAATTTGACTCCTCTAGGTACGTCATGAACGTGGCACAATATTTGTCCTTTGTGACTAGTCTTTTTCACGAAACATAATGTTCTCAAGGCCCATCTATGTTGTGGCACAGACATGTCAAACTCAAAGGCTAACACGGGCCAAATAAACAAGGTTTAAGTTGATGTGAGCCGCAAAAAAAACAAAAGCTTCAGTTTTCACAGAAACGAAGGCTTATTTCGATAGGCACACTGGATACAAAGGGCTGAAATAAATGAGTATTCATTAACATAAAATAATGGAACATTTAAATAAAAATTAATATTTGTTCCTGAACATTAACTTACCAGACACTGAATAATTGCACAAATTAATAAGCGTTTAACACAAAGAAACCTATTTTTCTTGTTCTCCGAGTAAAACGTTTCCTGTTGCACACACCAAACAAGTGGGTGCGAGACCGGTGGCGTGGCCATCGGCTGCTGAAATATTCGCTGCTGGTGTTAGCGGGGAGAAATGGTGCGCGTGCGCCTCGATGATAGTGATCAGTCATTGGCAAACGTGATAGTTCGTTATTAAAGTTATGTGTAACAGGATATTGTAAAACTTAAGTCACGAAATTTTTATTAAAACGTTTCTTACATGCCATTATATTGGCTGGGCCGCAGAAATCTTTGTTGTGGGCCACCTGTGGTCCTCGGGCCGAGGTTTGACATGCTTGTAGCATGTGTGAAGACTGAGTAATCAATAGCGCATTGTCTGCATATATCACATTTTGTTTATGTGGGTTGCTTGCACGTTTTGGCTATTGGGAGTAGTGCTGCTATGAACGTGGACGGGCAAATGTTTCTTTAGAATTTCGCTCTCAGTTATTTTGGGCATATACCCAGAAATGGAATTGCTGGATCATGGAGTGATTCTATTTTTAATGTGTTGAGGAACCACAAGGAATATTTGGGCACTCAGTGTATCCTGGGGAACAGTGAGATGAGAGAAAACATTTTTTATTTGAAGATTTGTTACATCAACTTTCATGGAGAGCTGTGATGTAACTTCTAAATTTCATCAAGATCCCCTTCGTCTTGGATGGCATCTTTAAAAATATAAGCTGGCGAGAAAAGAAGACGGGGGAACTAAAATGTTGGTATCAAGAAAGTAGTAAAAGAAAATACACATCAAAAGCATTTTTGCAAGAAAATAAAAAGTATTTTTGCAGGTGAAAAACTGCCATTTAAATTGTTCACGCAGCAAACCATGGGAAGAGGAACGTTTAAAGTAAACTTTTAGACTCCATGAAAAGCAGACTCCATTGTGCATCTAGAAAAAATTGACATCAGATAAAATGAGAACCTCTGGGCCCGATTGTGGGCGCTGTAAGATCTTGACCTTCTTGAGAAAGCTCAGGATCTCAAGGTCAAGAAAGAAAGAGCAAATGTTCGGAATGGTGTTACCCATCATTCCCCCTTACAGCCAGCCTTTTGTCATGCAGAGACTTGACAGAAGAAAGCCACTGTTTCCTTGTGGGCTAGTTTTGTGAACTCACAAAATTAGAGAATTTTCCAGGCCAAGTGGCTGAGCCCAGGACGAGAGCTCCAAATCGCACCAAAGGATCCTGGCTCAGCGAGGGAATCGAGAAAGTCACTTATTAGAAACCGGGATCATTGCCCTAGCTGGTTTGGCTTAATGAATAGAGCATCGGCCCTCGGACTGAAGGGTCCTGGGTTCAATTCCGGCCAAGGGCACATGCCTGGGGGTTGCAGGCTTGATCCCCAGGAGGGGGCATGCAGGAGGCAGCCAATCAATGATTCTCCCTCATCGATGTTTCTATCTCTCTCTCCCTCTCCATTCCTCTCTTGAATCAATAAAATATATTTAAAAACATAGAAACTGGGATTGAAAATAAATATAATTGTTACTTATGTTGGGGGGGGGGGGGAAATCCTGGCATGTTGCTGATACACAAACACTCCTAAGGCGGAAGAAAATTCCTCTTTCCCATTCTGAGCTTCCTCCACCATAAACAAGAAAAGTCTGTGGCCACCAGCGCACCAGCTGCCAACAGAGAAGGCTGTGGCACTGAGGAGAGACTTGGAAATTCACTGCAGGGGAGCGAGAGAGAAGGGGCAGAGCCACAGCCTCGGTACTTATGTGAGTGTGACCTTGACCCTTCGTGCCAAAAGTGATGGCAAAACAAACAGGCCTTTGGGAGAAGCAGGATGTGATGGAGAAGGTTCTAGAATAGACATCAGGGGCATGCTCTCCCGCCCTGGTGCTGCTGGACAAGTCAGTTCCCTACGTCTAGTCCCCTCATCTCTCAATTGAAAGGTCGGCAGGTAGTTTTGTTTTGTTTCATCCTCACCTGAGGATATGTTTGTTGAGAGAGAGAGGAACACCGATATGAGAGACAAACACTGATCAGTTGCCTCCTGCATGCACCTCAGCCCGGGATGGACCCTGCAACCTGACCGGAAATCAAACCCCAGCCTTTCGGGGCACGGGAACAGGCTCTAACCAACGAAGGGCACAGGCCGGGCCCGGGTGGGGCATCGTAGACGACAGTGCAATTCCAAGGACAGTTTGGCAACACCACCAGCAAGTCCCCCGGCCGAAGTCACCCGATAGAGGATTCCCATGTCTCCTGGGAATGCGCCTGCATGTTACCTTTGTCACAAAAAGAGAGGGGACAGGAAGACAACTATGCTTTGTGCTAGTGTCACCAAATGAACACAGAAAAAAATCGTTGCCTCAGTGAAAACAGTGACTCATGGAGGAATACACACACACACACTCACACACACACACCCCTTTCTCTGCTACTTTCTCTTACTCCGTCACCTTCTCGGAGGCGGTATCACACGGCTGTCATAAGGGTGTGCACATTTCTCGATGAAAGTGTCAGGAGTGAGCCCAGGGCTGCTTCCTGTTTTCGATAATGAACTGCTTTCGTTATGTAAGATGCTATCACTGGGGGAAGCTGCGTGAAGGCACGCTTCCTAGTTTTGCAGCTTCTTGGTAAGTCTACAATTATTTTGAAATTAAAAATTTAAACAGCCGAAACCGGTTTGGCTCAGTGGATAGAGCGTCGGCCTGTGGACTGAAAGGTCCCAGGTTGGATTCCAGTCAAGGGTATGTACCTTGGTTGCCGGCACATCCTCGGTGGAGGGGGTGTGGGAGGCAGCTGATCGATGTTTCTCTCTTATGGATGTTTCTAACTTTCTATCCCTCTCCCTTCCTCTCTGTAAAAAATCAATAAAATATATTTTTAAAAAATGAAAGTTTAAACACATGGACAAGGCAGATCCCAAACCTGAGTCGGCTGCCTGGTTTTAAGAGCTCAGTGATACACAACAGAGGAAAGCCTTCATTATGGAGGAGGGTCCTCAAATGATCCACGCACGGTTTTTTGAAAGAAATGATGGAAAATGAAGGCGATGCCACAAGAGCAATGGGACTAAACCAATTCTGCATTTTTCCTCCAGAGGTAGATGGCAAGCCCAGCAGAAAACTGAGTTTTCCCATCATGGCTGTTCCTGTTTTATGTCGGGTTGAAAGGGCCAAGCAGGGCAAGCTGGCATTTTTAGGAATTGAGTCTTAAAAAAAAAATATATATATATATATATATATATATATATATATATATATAATTTATTTTTTTACAGAGAGGAAAAGAGAGGGATAGAAAGTCAGAAACATCAATGAAAGAGAAACATTGATCAGCCGCCTCCTGCACACACCTCCCCCCGGCCCGCCACTGGGGATGTGCCTGCAGCCAAGGTACATGCCCTTGACCGGAATTGAACCTGGAACCTTTTGGTATGCTCTATCCACTGAGCCAAACCGGTTTCGGTTGGAATCGAATCTTATTTGAAAGGTTGCTTTGCTGTGGTGATTTATTATATAGAATTAACAATTTTTTGATATAGTTAAACTTGTCAATTTAACATAAAATATTCCTCCCCCCAAAACTCACCAGTTGTCCCAACAATATTCACTGCTAGTCATTCCATTCCACACTCATTTTTTAAAATCCTCTCCAGAGGATATTTTCTCATTGGTTTGCAGAGAGAGTGGAAGAAAGAGGGAAAGACAGAGAGAAATATTGATGTGAGAGAAACACATAGACTGGTTGCCTCCTGCACACACCTGACCATTGCCTGGGGCTGGGGAGGAACTTCGGAAACTAGAAGTTCTCATCTGAAAAGAACAGAAAGATTGACTTGCAAACATCAAAACAGAAACTCTGGTTCTGGCTGGGTGGCTCGGTTAGTTGGACCCATACACCAAACGGTTGTGGGTTCGATTCCTGGTAGGGCACATACCTAGGTTGCGAGTTTGATCCCTTGTCGGGCATGTATGGGAGGCAACCAATTGATGTTTCCCTCTCTTTCACTCTCCCTCTCCCCTGCTTAAATCCATAGAAACATACCTTCGGGGGAGGATTGTAAAACAACAACCAGAACTCAACTTAAAACTAATCATGTGACACATATGTAAATGCACCCCAAAGGACCGGGTAGACACACATCACTGACCCAGATGCCTTCTGGGAGTGGATGTGTGTGGGCAGTGACAGGAGTGAAGAGGAACTTTAAGATTTTACTATTTGTCTATACAGTTTATTTCATGAGGATGTGTTCATGTGTTACAGCTGTAACTAATTTTTTAAGAAAAAAATAATAGATTTTTTTCTTTGTAATCTACCTCCCTCTTTTTAAAATCAGTCATAGAGGTAGAGTCATACCCATTAAAACCTCTCTCAGGTTTATTCTCATTCCCTCCCACCTAAAACAAATCAGCCATAAAATCTCCAATCAGAAGACTGGTGGGGGCTTAAGGAGCCCTCAGCCCCCCAACTTGTCCGTCTGCTGTGACTGCAGGCATTTGAGTTTGGCGTTCACCCAGGACAGCTGGTCCACGACCCAAACTTGAGGCCTTTCCTCACATCAGGACTCCTCGGTGACAAGGATCACATTGGCCGTGCGGTTCTGAGAAAGCAGGGAACCCTGTCCGGGGTCCCCCTGCCCTCAGCACAGATCTCACATCACGGGGTAGAGCCACTGGGGAGTTAAGGGGCGACTGTGCTCCTGCCAGCAGCTCAACTCCTTCAGTGGCACCAAGACTATCCTGTCTCCACCCAGGAGCCCCCACCATCCCCTTCTTTATCTTCCTGATGCCCCTTCGAAATAGAACAGAGGAGAGGTGTGTGTGTGTGTGTGGGGGGGGGTAAGAGTGAGACCAAACTCAACCTGTACCGAACTGCAGACTGTTTCCAATTTAAATCCCACAATTCCCAGGAGATAAAAAGTGGCCTCTCCTCCTGGAAACCCTCTGAGGAGGAGGTGAAGTGGCCAGACAGGCAGACAACCAGGCGTGTCTGTGGCCCTGGAAGCCTGTGTGTGCATTACTGCTGACCTCTCCACATCCCTCTCCAGGGAGAGCTTGCTACTTTGGCGCAGGCACGTGGTGGTTGGATTGTTTGGGTTTAATTAGGGATGGTATTTGGATGTATTTTGCAAGTAAGACACAAGGAGAGAAAACCCAGGGAGTTCAAGGTAAGGAAGTGATGATCATAATGTAGAATCCGGGCTATTTTAAAGGAGGAAAGAGAAGCCATAAAGAGATGGATGGACGATGTCTTCAACTGCCAATGAATTGGAGGTTTTAACGGGGTTAAAAATGATGCTGAAATGGCAGTATTAGAGGAGGTAAACCATGGTAGGGGAGATAGTTGTCAGAGAGTGAAATGCTTGGAATTATTATTTCAGAGATGATGCAGATATTAGTAATGCCAAGCGTAAGGGCATGACGATGGGAAAGAGGAACTAAGGTGAGATGGACAAAAATGCATAGGAGATGCATTAAGTTGTTGTCTCACAGCTCAAAACTCACCTTCTGTCTTCCCCCTTGTGATGCCAGGCCTGGGACTTGGCAAATCTTTTTGCTTTGCCACATGGCTCTCTGCCAATAGGGGAGTCTAGGGTGAGACAACAGAGCTGGAGGAGGAAGAAGGAGCTTGCTCCTTCCTGTCTGTTTCCTGTTTCTATCAATGTTACCCCAGCCATGTTTCTTCACCCAGGCACTAGTTCCTCCCCAGAGCAAAAGCAGAGTCCAGTT
Source organism: Antrozous pallidus (assembly GCA_027563665.1). Classification (NCBI taxonomy): domain Eukaryota; kingdom Metazoa; phylum Chordata; class Mammalia; order Chiroptera; family Vespertilionidae; genus Antrozous; species Antrozous pallidus. Next base: position 72,886,953 of record CM050521.1, on the reverse strand, counting down.
TGAGGTTTTCTAATACTTACAGAACCGGCTTTATGGAGCCCATCTCAGAGACACCAGTGCCAGCCAAGGAGGGCTGTGCCTCAGAGGTGTCTCAGCCCGGCAGGCCCTCCTCTGAGGGTCTGATTGTGACAATCATAGTGCCCCCCTCCCCTCCACCCAATTCCTAGAGTGGTGGCTACCTACGGCAGTTGCTATATCTCTATGATACCTTACAGTTCTCCTTCTACCCTTTCATTGCTCTGTTGAGGATTTTATACCTAGCTAAACGTTCTTCATTTTAGATTCTCTGTGCTCCAATAGTGGGCAGGGCTCCTGTTGCCTGACTCAACTCTAATTGACATAAAATGTGAGACTGTCAAGAAACAGCACGTGAAGTCAATAAGATGATGAGAGGAATAGGGTGGAAAGCAAGGCTGTGATTCAGAGGTGTGGTCCTGTGTCAAAGACCCATTTTTAAACAGATTGTTTCTTTGGTCCTCTCTGCGGACAGAAAGAGGAACAGACTGTCGAATCTCAGAGGGAATCAGGGGAGGTGGTGGGAGGGAAGAGATCAACCAAAGAATTTGTGTGTATGTATGCATAACCCGTGGACACAGACAATAGGGACATGAAGGCCTGGGATGGGGGGATGGGGTGGGCCAGAAGGAGTCAATGGGGGAAAAGAGGGGACATATGTAATACTTTCAACGAAAGATTTAAGAATTTACATAAAATGAAGTGTCATATTTAGTTGAAATATTGAGACCCTTGTAGATTCAAATGCAGTTGTAAGAAATAATACAGAGAGATTCTGTGTGTTGGAGGGTCCTTGCTATGTTGGCGCAGTATCTCGAGAATGGTAGTGTGTGCACATATCTACACATGGTGACAAAACTGTATAGAACTAAATACACACCTACAGGTCAAACTGGGGGAACCCGAATTGGCTGGTGAATTGCATCAGTGTCAGTGTCCTGGACAGGACAGTGTACATTGCTTCCCAAAATGTTTCTATTGGGGGAAACTGGGAAAAATGTAGTTCTTGCAACTGCATGTAAATCTACAAAGGTCCTAATATGTCACCTAAAAATGACACTTCAGAGGAATATTGCAATCTGATTTCTGTCCCCAGAGAGGACAAAATGGAAACAATCTGTTTAAAGATGGGCTAATTGCCCTTACTGGTTTGGCTCAGTGGATAGAGTATCGGCTTGCGGAGTGAGGGTCCCAGATTCAATTCCAGTCAAGGGCATGTACCTTGGTTGTGGGAACATCCCCAATAAGGGGTATACAGGAGGCAGCTGATTGAAGTTTCTCTCTCATTGATGTTTCTAACTCTCTATCCCTCTTCCTTCCTCTCTGTAAAAAAAAATCAATAAAATATATTAAAAAAAAATAAGGATGGGCTAATTGCCACGGGACCACACTATGTTGCTTTTTTGTAAGGGACGAGTAGAAAGCAAAAGATAAATTTATGATGTCAAATAAGTGGTTTGTTTGCATTGCCTTTTCTTTCAACCTTTGACTGAACTCCCCTCTTGGGTGTAATACAGAGACTGCTTCACCTTGTCTCAGAAGATCTTCAGGCTGTGAGTACCCCCAGATGCTATCCATCGATAGGCAGTTTCTGAAAAAGGAAAACTCCATGGATGGTGATGCTGATGATGGTTTCTGTTTGATTACTTTGCTTTTCTTCCTAGTTTGGGAAGCGTGTTTCAAGTTTCAAGTGTAATAGGTTCTGTCTAGGTCCTAAATGTCCCAAAGAATTGTCAAAGCGATGCCACCTTCCTTAGGAAACCCTCCCAGCCTTTCCAGAGCCCCACAGTGAACTGACTGCGAGGCTTGGTACATAAAATGCTTGACAGTTTTAAAGTGTTTGGGGGAGAGAGATGGAGTGGGAGCATTTGTAGGGAAGAGGCAGGGGAGCTGACACGGTGCTTTTCTTAGAAATAACAGACTCAAGATAGAGCATTTCCGTGTACTCGGTCCGTGTCTGATTGAAACAGCCCACCTCCTGTGTGTAAGAGGGGTGTGCGGAGGCTGTGCTCACATGATGACGTTCTGTAACAAGCCATATTTAACACGCGTGCAGAGAGGAGCATTTCTCGCCCATATTTCACCTCCAGATAGGATTTGTTTGGGAAATAACGGTCAGAAGTGCCCAAGTCTTGTCGCACTCTGTTTCCTGAGCCCCACTTGGAATTTATGGTTATGGGTTTCATTACATAGTCTTAAGATTAGACCTTGAGTTTTATGTTGTCAGAGATTTCCTGGGGCTGGGCTACAGTGAGCAAGGTCAGGAGCTCATTTGGACTCCAAAGCTATAAAAGTATCCAGACATGATAAGTAGGTCAGAGCTGAAAGCTGTTCAAGACAGGAGAGTAACCATCTGGGACAATTTAGCCATATTACAGTCTGGACCACATGTAGATTTAGGAAGAGAGAGACGGGGGAGGGGGGGGTGGGCGGGGGGGGGGGGGGGAGGGGAGACCCTTAACATGAATGGAGGAACACCTGCTCAAAGTGGCCTACAAATGGAAAAATAGTTACTTTCAAAAACAAATGAGAAGGAGACTCAGGATCCTAGACATAGTAAGTAAGTAAGTTGGGATGATGGTACATAAAGAACCTAGTTCCCATTTTTTAATTAAAAATTGAATTTACCTCCCTCCTGCCCCCCCCCCCAGCTATCTTGTTATTATATGTTTATTTCTAGTCTGCAGAAGCAAGATTTTTTAAAGGAAAGAGAAAACAATAGATACAGAGGCAAAGAAGCATTGAACAGACTGTCAAGCGGAAGGCAGGAGAGGTTGGGGGACAGGGGCCGAAAGAGATCAGCGGAAGGACTTGTACACATGCATATAAGCATAACCAAGGGATACAAGACACTGTGGGGGGGGGCAGGTGATGGCATGTACTGGGGGGTAGGGGAGGCCCAGGAGAGGTCAATAGGGGAAAAAAAGGAGACATATGTACTACTATTTGTAATACTTCAAACAATAAAAAAAATAATTATTAAAAAAATAACGGTGAGAGCATAGCTTTAGCTTTGTAGTAGAACCCATCTTTGTTCTAGTTTGGCTCTGCTGGGTCGCTGTGAGCAAGTTCCTTAAAGCCCAAAGCCTCAGCTTCCTCATCTGAATCGCGCAGAGAGTATTATGTGCATCACACGTTTACGGTGGAGACTGGGCGAAACAAAGTCCTAGACAGCTTCTGGAACACCGCTAGTGTTCAATACACAGGAGGATTATTACTGTTCATACTCATTACAAGTGTCCACCACTCTAGGCTTAATACGTTACAATCACATCTGATACTACATATTGGTTTTTGGTAGGAATACGATCGCATGGATTGAGCCGGTTTGTGGTATCCACATTTTACAGATGAGAAAAATGAAGTCCAATGGTTAGCGCCAAAGTCACCCCACTTGGTGAGCAATCAACCTTGGATTACAGCCACCATGCTTCTTCAAGCCAGGATCAGAAACACCTGAATGGTGTTAAAACCAGACTGCTGGGTTCCACCCCCGAGTTTCCAATTAAACAAGTCTGGGGTGGGGCCCATGAATGTGAATTTATCAGAGCTCAGGTTTGCTGCTGCTGCTGGTCTTAAGACCCACTTTGCAAACCACTGAGCTAGACTAGAGCAATGGTTCGCAAACGCACCTGCTCATTAGAATCATCTGGTGGCTTAAAATCAATGATCCCATAACTGCCTCAAGGCTGTGCATTTCTCTATTGAAAATGATCCAGCATTGCCACTAGCATATAAAACTCATTATTCCCAGTACAAAAGGATAAATCTGTAACAACTTTGGGAATTCCACAAAGTCTGGAAGGTTGTGGGTTTCCCCCACCATATACACTGAGTGGCCAGATTAGTATGATCTCCGAACGCATAATAAATGTGGCCACTCAGTGTAATAAAAGGTGAATATGCAAATTGTCCCCTCAACCAGGAGTTCAACCAGCAGGCAGGTCAGCCAACCACCCATGCCCCCTCCCCCTGCCAGCCTGGCTGGATACCACCCATGCAGGAATTCATGCACAGGGACTCTGATATATACACACACATACTCTAATATACACACATGCACACACACCGAGTGGCCAGATTATTATGTGTTCAGAGATCATTATAAATCTGGCCACTCAGTGTATAGCAGTAATGCAAAATATTTGTAGAGCCAACTATTTAGAGAAGTTTTAGATTTCTGATTCCAAATTTCCCATTGTGTGACCCACAGTTCTCTAATGCTTGCCAAATAATCAGAGTTAGCAAATAATAGAGATTGCTGACCATAGGCAAAGCAGTCATGTTTCCTTAATAATATTGTAATGAATATTGATACTTTGAATCCTTTTCTGAACACTAGTTGGTTATCTTAGTTTTGACAAAATTTGAAAATCAACCCTGCTTTAAAAATATCCTAATGAAATGCCTTATGACTTTTTGTTATCATTTAAGAAGTAATTTAAAAGTTATTTTTATAAATTTAGTCTGAACTCAATGTTGATATTTTATAGATTAGTTTTTAAAAATGCTATCTATAATTCATTATGAAAAAGTCTCAGCTCTTTACAAACTATGTACCACAGTACTTTTGCTGGTACCACAAATTAGAAATGGATCATTATCATTTCCTTTTGTAACACAGGGGGGTGGGACAAAAGTTCATCTACAACTGTTTGTATGGAAAATAATACAATAATTCATAAATAATAATATTAGAATAAACTGTTTTACATACTCACATCTGGAAACCCACTTTTGCCCCATCCTATATACATGTTTTTAGAGAGGTCAGACTTATTGGGTAATCCCTTCTAATTTCTTTCCATTTGTTGTCAGTGCCTCGTTATAATCATATTTTACATGCAAAGTCTATATTATTACATATTTTGCAAAAACCTGTGGAATATGGGTTGCAATAATCACATGGAGAGTTTACATAGCAGCCCTAAGAAATTCCAGATATTTGGAAGATATTGTTTCATTTACAATATCTTGCCCTGTTTTCCAGGAGCAGATGGGTCACTGTCACAGCTGAAGGATTGATGAAACGACACTGCAGCGATAAACCCAGCACAGGGCCTGGGGCACGGCCAGAGCTCAGTAAGTAGCTGCCATTATCGATGCCACTGTTACTCCTGACCTTTTGGTAGAACCACGGGCGCGACAGCTTTATTAGGATGTGTGCTTTCCTCACCCAGTAGATACGAAGGGATCGATGTTTGGTTGTTGGGGTTCTTTTCTCCATAGCCATTCGAGTGGTCACCATCGAAATGCTTTTAAATTGCATAGCTGAGACAGTATTGTCTTTGCGTGGAAAGTCAGGAAGGTGGAATACCGGGTTGTAATAAGAACTTTCCAGAAAGGCACCCAGTCACTGTTAGAGAATTCTGGTGCAAGAGACTCAATTCTAATATTTCATTTTGCAACAACTTGGGAAAATTACCTCTCAGTGTTTCAAACTTAGGGATGCCTTTCCTTCCTGGGACAGGTTTTTATCTAGTCACAGTGACATGGGAGTTTCAGGGAAGCAGGAGATGGAGAATAACCAGGGATGTTAGCTTGTTAAACTGTCCTTGATTTATTCATGATCATGTACGCTGCTAAACAGGTATGACCACATTGCTTCCAGCTCTCTGGCACAGGGGGAGTCTTCGCTGGGCTGTCTGGAACATCACATTGGCACAACTCACTGTTATGAAGGGTAGACTGAGCAGTTTGCCCACAGCTGAGCTCTGTGGGGAGGGCAGAGCTACCCAACAGAGCAGAGAAGACAGAGAAGAGATATTGGGATTCCTTTTACAGAGCAAACATTGTGGGCTGGGACTGACGTCCAGTCACAGCTATTTTTATGTCATTTTAAAAAGGAAGCAAGCATAGGTTTCTAGACAGAGACGTCTTAAAAGCATTTTGCAAACATTCTGCCTGTTTTTCCTCTGTTGCAACATGAATACCATTGCCTCTGGAAGGGACAGTTACTCTTGCTGTGCCATGCTGAAACTCAAAGTGCACATCTCATTCATCGCATCCGTAACCTGAGGAGGAAGTATTATCACGGGATATTAAAATGCCCTGGTTCCAAAGGGATTTCCCTAAACAGAGGGGAACCCATATCTGGAAACAAAACAGCATTATAGAATCAATTCCTAGGTACCATTCAAGTACCTTGGCAAAGCAAGAAAGTGTCCAGGTTGCCATTGGAAGATGGAGGACTGGCTACAGCACGTTTCTGAAGCAGCCACAGGCCCGCAGCTACAGGCTCAGCAGCTATAGGCCCAGCAGCTACAGGCTCAGCAGCTACAGGTTTCTAAGTATGAAGCCGGTTACTTCAAGTACTTTATGAAATTTGACCTACTTCAAATTCCAAAAGGGATTTGATGGAACCTACAAAGAGCAGAAATAAAAAGATCACTGGCTCATCGGCAAGCAATTATACCAAAAACATTTTAAAGTTTTGATTGAATAAATTATGCTCTGAGCTTCCTGGCAGCCAACGGGGGGAAAGTAAAGAACGATGGTGGGAAGGTTGGGTCTGCAGGCATGAGGAGTGGTTTCTAGTTTGACAACCCGCAGCTGTCACTTATAGCAGGGTGGCAGGTATCTTTCTTCCTCCATTCTGTTTCCTTATTTTTAAAAAATGTGTGGATAATAAGAATCTGGAAGAATGCTGGGACAATTCAAGGAGAAACTGGATGTGGAGGAAAACTCTAAAGCACAGTAAAATTGAAAGTGGTTATAATCAATAGCTTACATTATCCAATAAAAAGAAAACAAAGCATTTTCTTAAATCAGTGTTTGATTATCTTACTACTTAGAGGGTCTGGGACACGGAGGGCACCTGTTGGCAGAAGCAAGGAAAGAAGGGAGAAGGCACTTCCCAGATATTTTCTCCTTAAGCTTGAGTAAAAGTGCTTGACCAAGTTCATTCACTCCTTCAAAAAGGAAAAGACGAAAATGCTCAGATCCCAAGCAGCCAAGGCCTGCGGAGTCTGGTCTCATGCAGACAGAGTGCCTCTATGAGCTCATGATCACAGGCCTAAAGAGGCTGTCAACCTGGCCGGCAAACCTGTCGCATTTTCAGGACTTCTCCCGCCCGCCCTCTGCAGAGCCTACTTCAAGACTTCCCCAATTTCCACCCACTTAATTCTTCCCTCTTCATACCCGTCCGCCAGGAGTCTTCCCTGCCAGGTGCCAAGTGAAGTCCCCTTACTTTACACCACCTGTCAGAGCTCCAAACTTACATTTATTTGCATCATTGTTATTGCACTTATTATCACCATTATTGATTAATGACATTATTTGAATTCATTGTTAAATTATTAACCAAAATGATTACTAACTATATTATTATTACCCTTAATTGCTTCACTGTTATGTTTATATCTTGTTAGGTGGCTGGTTCCCTGACTGTAATCTCCAACACAGCAAGGACCTGTTTGTTTTTTTAAATATATCTTATTGATTTTTTTTTTTACAGAGAGGAAGGAAGAGGGATAGAAAATTAGAAACATCGATCAGCTGCCTCCTGCACACCTCCCACTGGGAATGTGCCCACAATCAAGGCACATGCCCTTGACCAGGATCGAACCTGGGACCTTTCAGTCTGAAGGTCGACGCTCTATCCACTGAGCCAAACCGGCTTAGGGAAGGACCTGTTTTTTATTCAACCATGTGAATAAAAACATTGCGTAACACACGGCCTGGCACATAGTAGGTGCCCAGCCAATATTTGTTAAGTTAATCAGCATCCCTGATCGCTGGAGAACTCTGCCTAGGGGCGCTGGCGGCCTACAATGGGTAGCAAAGGCCGCCTCAAGTTCCAGTGGAGTTGGCAACTTTTTGCAAAGAGGGCTCTGGCTCCATGTTTTCTGGGAGGCGGCACAAAACGCCCCTTTGAAACAACAAAACCAGACAAGTTCTGAAGCGGCCCTGGAGACTCCCACCGACCGCAGCAGACGACAGCCATCAACCCTGCAAACACCCCGCGCGCAGAGCCAAGCCCAGCGTGCCAGCTGGAGGCTGCCCCGGGACTGCCCCCTTTCATTTCTCCCGCGCGAAATCCGGCCGGACGGCTCCACTCCCTCCCTCTGCTGCAGGGGGGAGCCCGGCACCCCCACCCTGGCGGCCGCCCCAGGCCGCGCCCATCTGCAGCCCCCCTCTCGCGCCGCCAGTCAAGCGAAGTTCCCCGGGCACGAAGTTTGGATCTGGAGCCGGAGCCTCGCGGCCCTGGGCGGCGGCGCCAACCGGGCGGCACCGCGCGCTCCCCCCTGTCCCGGCGCCGAGTGCGCCCCTCCCCGGGCGGCCCGAGCTTCGGGCGCTGCGCGCGGGCTGCGCGGCCGGGGGCGTTCGCCGTGCGCCGGCCAGGGAGGGGGGAGGCGGGCTCCCGGGCAGCGTGCGCCGAGGGAGCTGGAGCCCCGGTGGAAGCATGGAGCTGGCGACTGGCTCTCAGGTGAGGGGCCGGCCGCCCGCCGCAGCCCCGGCGCCCCCGCGGCCCGCCTTCCCGTAGCGCCCGGCCCTGGGGTTGGAAACGTGGCCCCTGGCCGCGGCGTTGGGGACCCGGCGCGCCCTGCCCCGCGGACCCCGGAGTGGGCGTGCCTCCCAGGTGTGCGCGGCGGTTGGCGGCTGTGCCAGCCGGGCCGGCGGGGCAGGGGGCTCCACGCTGGCGCTGTGACCTCCGTCCCGGGCCGGTGCCCAGGGTCACGGGCCAGGACGGAAGGCGTTTGGAGGGGAGGCTTCGGAGGGAGGCGCGGCGCTCGGCGTGTGCTGCGCCCGGGAACCGGGGCCCGGAGTGGGGAGCTTTTCTGGCGCGCGCCCCCCACCTTCTCTCGGAATTGGCACGGACATAAAGGAAGTTTTAAGAAAAGCGTCATTTTCCTGAAAAACAACCGAGGGTCAGGCCAGTTCAGCCTGGATAACGGAGTTGAAGAGGAATTGCTCTTGTGTTTGCGCTAGGACTTCGGTAAATGTTTTCAAGGCATTGGTAACCACTTGGGGAGGAGTGGGGGCGGGGATGGCGACGTCGTCCGCAAATTAACAAACAAAAAGCCCCCAGATCCCAGACCGTGTGCGCAGCACGACCCCAATGAACGCGTCAGGGTTTTAAGTAGCTTTTAAAAACCTCATTATGCAGCACTTGAGAGTTAAGGCACCCCAAAGTTTCCGCGGGTGCCGGGAATGTGAACGAGGCTTCCGTTTTCCTTTTTTCCTTTTAAAGAGCCTTTCTCTACTTTCTAGTAGTGAATGTATTTTCCCTCTCAGAGTAAGCCATAAACACTTTTTTTTCAAATGAACTAAAAATAAAACTTCTAGAAAGGGAAGGAAGCAGCTTGTGAGAACCCCAGATACTTTGTATGAAGTGTTGGGGTTTTTTTTTTTCTTGCTTTTTGTGAGCGTCTCTGACTCAGTGCTTCCACGCCTTTCAGCCTTTGGTGTTTCCCTCTGTCTCCGCCTGGGTGCTGGCCCTGGGTGCTGGGCCTGGGTACTCGCCTGGGTGCTGGCCCTGGGTGCTGGGCCTGGGTGCTGGCCCTGGGTGCTGGGCCTGGGTGTGCGGAGACTAGAACCAGCTGGCGCCCAGCGGCCCGGGCCGGGTGCGGGCATGGCCAGGGGTGCCAGAGCCCACGCCCCTGTCACCTGTCCAGGCCCTGAGGCGAATGAAAGGCAGAGCCAGTAACGGCAGTTTGGCTGGAAGAGTTTAAAATTTCTCCAGCGAGGGAGAGGTATGAAAAGCAAGGAAAACAAAACAATCTCTCGAGGTTAAAAGGACCGAGTCTGGGTTAGATTAAAAATATGTATACATTTTTTGCTGTTGCCCTTTGCCATCTAATTAGTGTCCTGTGCTTCTAGGAGGCTCAGGTGTCTCCCCGATTTAAAAAGGAGCCCCTCGTGAATGTCACCAGTAACTATTTTGACCCTGTATCACTTCTGCCTGTTTTCCCATGGGCTCACTCCCACCACTTATTTACACAGTTCATGCTTAGGAAGTGCAGGATGTCCCAAAATGCATAGGAAGGGGACATTTTCCTGTGAAGTTATGAGGCTAAATTTTGGTAGCTCTAACATGCTAAGCTGTTTACCACGTGGGGGTAATCCTCAAATGCTTTGGAAACGACTAAGTGTAAGGTGATCAGATGTTTTTGTTTTTTTCTTTACTCAAGATCTCCTGCCTGGCAGCGCACAGTTAAGATCTGTGCTGATTTTTCCAGTGGAAGTGTTTCTGTTTGTAATTTACATGCGAGCAGATTGTAGTCTCCTCAATTTAAATGAGTGGAGGATGGCTCTGTGGGGTTATAAAGTGATGGGCTGCAGATAAGAGCAGTTCCTGAGCATTTCAGGAGCAGCAGATGTTAAAGGCCCAGCCTGTGAACAGCAGTGTGGTGCGCTGCCTTGGTGTTACCGAGCTCAGTCTCAGCCCCGGGTGCAGCGGGTTTAATCTCACACAAACAGTAAGATTTCCATCCCCTGGAAAGCTCCGTGGTGGAAGGGGTTCCACAAGGCAGCCTGGGCCTCATGCTCTGAGTGGAGGGAACTAGGCAGGGAGGAGAGAAGAGACTCACTAAACCCTGAATTCCTCTCTAGACTCTGTTTTAGGAACCATGTTCTACTGCTGTTGAGAGGGAGAGGAAGGTTGAGCGATAGGGGGAGAGAAATATCCATGAGACGGGAGCATCATCATTGGCTGCCTCCTGCACGCCCCCTACTGGGGATGGAGCCCGTAACCTGGGCATGTGTCCTGACCAGGAATCCAACCAGCGACCTCTTGGTTCCTGGGTAGACACTAAAAAATGCTGAGCCACACCGTCTTTTTTTTTTTCTTCCTTCTTTTTGCTTTTGAAACCTCACCAGCGTGTTGGACTTGATGTCCTCCGACAGTGATCACGCCTCCCGTGGGCTGTAGTCCTTGTTGGGCTGATCACTGTGTCTTCGTGGTTTCATGTTGAGTGACAGGAATAATACGCAGTAGGCGGTCCCGTACTGAGCGCTCAGCAGTGCAGCTCGCAGGAGCAGAGAGAGGGGGAGCCGGCCTCAGCTTCCAGGCAGGTACTGGGAGGTCCTGGATGTCCGTGCTGGCTCTTAACCCTCTTCCGGGTTCAGGGTACAGTTTGGTCCTTCCGAGAAGGAAATGATGCCACACGTTCTTATGAAGATGCATGCTGTTGCCAGGGTGAAGGGTGATTTTTCTGGGTACTGACCTCATAGCTACAAAGTTTGTACCCAGCTTCAAAGTTGTGCCCACAGCCCCAGAACAGTGGCTCTCAACTTTGTCAAAGGTTGCTACTTCATAACTGTAATTTTGCTACTGTTAGGAATCGTAACGTAAATATCTGTCTTTTCCGATGGTCTTAGGTGACCCTGCTAGGGGTTCTCGACTCACAGGTTGAGAACCGCTGCTGTGGAACCTGAGACCATCGGAAAAGACAGCTATTTACATTGCGATGCAGTAACAGCAGCACAACTACCGGTAGGAAGTAGCAACGGGAAATAATTTTATGGTTGGGGTCACCACGACACGAGGAGCTGCGGTGAAGGGTCGCGGCGTTAGAAAGGTCGAGAACATTGCCCCAGAAGCTCTCGGTGGCCGGAGGGGACGTCATCTCGGAAGGACAGCGCAGTGATTTGCTGCTTTCCTAGTTCCCTATTTAAAGGCCACACCGGCGGTGGTTTTGATAAGCACCCGACTCCTCAGGGAAAGAGCCGAATCTTCAGTGACCGGGAGGAACCTCGGAGACCAGCGGTTCTGCCTTCGTCAGGTAGACAGGACGGAGCCATGGCACGTAATGAAGTGACTTGAAAACATGTATGACTCTTACACTGAGCTGGTTAATGAAAAGAGCTATAAAGCCAAGGATAGAAGAGCCGGGCGTGTTCATTTTAAACTGCTGTTGAGAGTTCCTGACCCTCCGCACCCTCTGAGTGACCGTTTAGAGTTCTGACCTGGGGATGGGTAGAGATAAGAAAATAATAGTGGGGCCTCCCCCCCCCCTTTTGTTTGCAAAAAGCAGTGGTTTCTGAGTGCTTTAAAATAGGACCGTGCGGAGGCACATTTGGTAAATAGAGCCGAAGTTAACACGCAGGAGAGTTTGTCTTCTGTAGTAAAAGCCAGTGCCCTCCCCGCACTGCAAAAACCCGTCCTGGAGACAGAGTTCAAGGTCAAATCCACGATGTTGACTGCCTGTCCTGTTTTCTTGTCTCCCCCCCACCCCCAGCCATCAGCTGGTGACTGAGGGCTCCCCGCCCGGGTTAGTCTGTTTCCCAGGTGTTCTTTCAGCACCAGCTCTGTGCTATCAGGGTCGGCAAACCACGGCCCGCGACCCACAGGCGCCTCTTTGGCCCCTGGAGTGTGGCTCTTCCACAAAACACCACGGCCCGGGCGAGTCTGTTTGGAAGAAGTGGCGTTAGAAGAAGTTTAAGTTTAAACAGTTTGGCTCTCCAAAGAAATTTCAATCGTGCTGTTGATATTTGGCTCTGTTGACTAATGAGTTTGCCGACCACTGTGCTAGGCATTGTGAGTTACGGTGGGAGACAGGAAGACTCCTGCCTTTTCTGCCTTTGCCAGGACCCAGCTGGCTTCTGCTCTGTGCTGTGGGGACCTCGGCAGCCTTCGGTTTGGGGAGCAGGAGGTGTTGGGAGCCATCCTTCCGTGCAGCCGGGCGTGGCTCAGTGGATGAGCAGGTACCAATGGGGCCAGGAGGTCACAGTTTGATTCCCTGTCAGGGCACAGGCCTGGGTTCAGGCTCCATCCCCGGTGTGGGGTGTGCGGGAGGCAGCCAGTCAGGGATTCTTTCTCCTTATTGGTGTTTCTATCTCTCCCTCTCCCTCCCTCTCTGAAATCAATTAAAAAAAATAATAAATATATATATATATATATATATATATATATATATATATATTTAAAAAGAGCCATTCTTCCCAACCTTCCCCCTCCACCCACACCCTAGGAAACTATCACTTCCTTTTAAAAGTCAGGCTGTGCTAGGTACTTAAAAGTTATCAGCATTAATCCTCACTGTAATTCTCTGAAGTGGGTAGCATTATCTGCATTTTAAAGATAAGGTGAAATTGAGCAATTCGCTTCAGGCAACCAGCGGGGAAGGAGCCGGATTCAGTCCTCAGGGCCACTGTCTGATGCTTGCCATTGGAATCACAGGCTACCACATTTCCCCGGAAATAATTTTATGATGCTAGAGGTCTTTGCCCAACATAGTGCCACTGAATGACCAGGGGCATGCCGCGTAGAAGGTGCTGCTTAAATATGAGGGGTGTTAGCACCTCTGTTTTTCTTCATGAATAAGGCCCACCAAGCTTTTACATGACAGTGATTTTCCTGTGGTTTTTGTCTTGTGTAAGAAATGGCATGGTAAGCCCTAGCCGGTTTGGCTTGGTGGATGGCGCACCGGCTGCAGACTAAAGGGTCCCAGGTTCGATTCCGGTCAAGGGCATGTACCTTGGCTGCGGGCACCTCCTCAGTAGGGGGTGTGCAAGTTGCAGCTGATCAGTGTTTCTCTCTCATCGATGCTTCTGACTTTTCTGTCCCTCTCCCTGCCTCTCTGTGGAAAATCGATAGAATATATTTTTTAAAAAAGAAATGGCATGTTAAGAGAGCCGAAATGAAAATAAACATTGAGCTACTGCTCTACCTACCCACTGTCAGGTGTCATCTTCTAATTATTTTTCCACCCAGTGGCTTTGTCCTGTCACTGGTTTTGCATAGCTTTTATCCTAAGGCTGCTGTTTCAGTTCTTCCGTTAGTGCCTTCGATCCTGTTTTTCTCCGCAGCTTGGAGGTCTTGATAGCTTTCGTGTTTAATGACCGCAGTATTTCACCGAGTAGATGTGTGTTCCGTGCGTTAATTTTCTGTGGCTGAAACACTTTTTTATTGCTGAAGGAATTTTACAGTAAGTGTCTTGGGGTATGTATGTACACATACTAGTACGTCCCTTCTTCCTTGCACTGGAGTCCACACTGTTCTTAATTATTGTTCTTTGTCATGTGCTCACTGTCTCATAACGGGAAAGGGGCCTGATTTTCGATGATGGGAACCCCTGACGCATTTTTTTAAGGCATTTCTTTTTTCGTTGTGTTGTATTAGCTGAGAGAAAGCAGTTTTCGCTCAGGTTGGGACCTGGGCTCATGACCACTGGGCCGAAACGGTGGCTTTTTCGTCCTGAACTTAGAACACCTGTTGGGATGTGCTTCTTCGGGGGGAGGGGACAGCAGCAGAGGCATGTTCTTCACCACCTTCGGGTCTGCCTGGAACATCCCCTAACCCGGCAAAGATCCACGAATGCTCATGGGTGCCTCCTGGGAGGGCCTGTGCAGGGCACTGTCCTGGGATGTGGGCGGCGGGTTGTGGCAGTGCAAGGCTGCCACCCTGTGCCCAGCTGCTCTCCTGGGGCACTGAATCCCTGTCTTAAAGGAGGTGCCTGCTTCAGTCTTGCTTATTTGAACTACGAGTCACCTCCCAGGTAGCATTCCTGAAGACAGGACATCTAAAGTCAAGTAGTAGCCCTAACTGGTTTGGCTCAGTGGACAGAGCGTCGGCCTGCAGACTCAAGGGTCCCAGGTTCGATTCCGGTCAAGGGCATGCACCTTGGTTGCAGGTACGCCCCCCGGTGGGGGGTGTGCAGGAGGCAGCTGATCGATGGTTCTCTCTCATCGATGTTTCTAACTCTCTATCCTTCTCCCTTTCTCTCTGTAAAAAATCAATAAAATATATTAAAAATGAATAAGTAAAGTCGAGTAGTAGGTGTCCTAACATGAAGTGCTGGTTGTAATGGGCGGTTTGGAAAACGTCGCCAGGAGTGCCCTTTTCTGGTCGAGGGTTGCACCGGAAACATTACAGAAGAGCATTTCACATCCCTAGCTGCGAGCTCTGAAGCCTGAGGCTGTGTGTGTGTGTGTGGGGGGGTGGGGGTGGGGGTGGGGGGCGGTGGTTAGACAGGTGTGTGGGCAACAAGTTCCCAGGTGTCTTGTGTCCCGCCAGTTGTGCCATTATCCTCAGGACTGGGCGTGGTCGGGGATCCCTCCCCACGGACCCCTTTGCTGTTCCCCCAAACCTGCCCTGCAGCAGCGCAGCGGTTTGGGCAGCCCCCACCTTCAATCCCCCTTCTGGAGCGTCCTGTGTCCTTGGAGAGTGCGTGCATTTGTGAGTGAGCTCTGGCATTTGGTCTTCAGTCCCAGGGCCCGCCCCCCCTCCCCTCCCCTCCCCTCCCCTGCCCTCCCCTGCCCTCCCCTTGGCCGCCTGCTGGCAGACCTCCTTTTCTGTTTTGGGGGGCCCAGGGTTTACCCCAGGGGAGTGGCCCGTGACTCCAAACCGTGCCGCAGGCCCACATGACAATACCCCCACGTGGGAGAGGCCTGGCCTCCAGCAGGAAGGTGTTAGATGCGTGCTGTTTTACAAAGCTGGTGTAGGGCTGTCACTGTGGAGTGAGTGGAACGTGAGTTATGACGGGACACCCCGGAGCGGGGACCCGTTCCTGCCCGCCCCGAGGCCTGGAGGTGCAGCAGCCGCCCCGCCTGTGGGATCTCCTCATCCGTCTCCAGCTTTATCTTTAAAAGTCACGCCTGACCGCTTCTCAGCCTTTTGGCTACGATCAAGGGTAGTCTCTGCTCTTAGCAGTTTAAAAGTCAGGCCATGAGGCATTTTAATTGATTTTAACCCAGACATGCTGTTTTAAAGGACTCTTCCAGGAAAACACCCCCTTCCCTGTCCCACCTGGGGTTTAGAAAGCCCTCTCGCTGCCCCTGAGCCCCCCCAGTTTGGGGAGCACGGAGCTGCCAAGCATGAAACGTAGAAATCACACCTGTGATAAACCCTAAAATAGAAAAAATAATCCCCCCCCCCACACACACACACACATACCTCAGTAGCTTTGTATTTAAAGCTCCAGGACTCTGTGTGCTTCGTTGATAGCGAAATCCCTGGGAACGTTATAAATGCAAACTGTCTAGTACCTTTATGTTGTTCTCCATTAGCATGGCCTTAAACTGGAAGTGAAGAAAAAAAACAAAAGTGCATTTAAACATCGTTGTTTATTTTGAATCCTCTCTCTTTTCTCCTCTGACAATGGGTCCCGGGCATTTTTTTTTTTTTTTTTTTTTTTACTTGGGGAGTGTTTTAAATCAAAGGCCTTGAAGCTAATGGTACTTCACCCAGGCTTTCCCAGCCAGGGCCCCTGGCATCGACTGCGCTTACCCGGCTTAAAACAACAACAACAAGCTTCCTTCTGTGTCCCCACACTCTGAAAAGAGCATCTGGCTGTGCGGGACCTTCGTCGCTGAGCGGGTCCTCTGCGCTGGCTGCAGTTAGGAAGAGGAGGCCCGCACTCGGGGTGTGCCCTTTCCCTCGGCACAGTGCCCGAGCCGCGTGGTGTGCGCAGCCCGCACGGCCCGGCCCAGGGACGGCTCTGCACGGTCTCCACTAGCAGGGCACACGCGTGTCAACAGGCCCCCTGTCTAAAGGCCTCGGGGCTGTGCCGTGCAGTGAAGGTCCTCCCCCCTCATCTCTGCAGATCTGCTCAGCACCTCTCTGCACTGAGCACGGGGACCCTCTCCTCTGGAAGATGGGGGCCGCACTGTCCCCCAGCCTTTAAAACATAATTTTTCGATTACAGTTGATGTACAATATTATATTAGTTTCAGGTGTGATTAGACGTTTAAGTGATTCCCCCCTTGTAAGTCTAGTACCCATCTAGCACCATACTCAGTTATTGCAATACTAGAGGCCCAGTGCATGAAATTCGTGTATGGGAGTGTATGTGTGTGTGTGTGTGTGGCGGGGGTGCACCCTCTCCAATTCAGGACCCCTCTGGGGATGTCTGGCTGCTGGTTGTGGGATCGGGCCTAAGCGGGCAGTAGGACATCCCTCTCGCAATCTGGGGCCATTGGCTCCTAACCACTCACCTGCCTGCGTGCCTGATTGCCCCTAACCACCTCTGCCCCTTCCACCATGCAGGAGGACTGGATGACTGACTGGAAGATGTCTGGATGACCCAGTCTAATTAGCATATTACCCTTTTATTAGTATAGATTATGGGTTGTACTCCCTATGCTGTGCTTTACATGCCTGTGACTATTTTTTCTACCTGTGAATCTACTGCGCGTCCTCCTCCCGTCTGGCTCTGACCTTAGATGTGGCTGATCTTGCTGCCCCTAGAAGTCTTCCTGACCATCCGCCCCACAGCTGGGTCAGGTGCCCTTCTGGACTCTTTCCATCCACATTTATCACACCACAGTGAAGTTGTGAATTTTAAAGATTGTCTGGCTCCCCCTACCCCATATCACTCGTTCCTTGTCGGATCCCTTAGCATGGTGCCCAGCACAGACTGGTACTGTTACAGTCTTTTTGATACTGGCTTCTGCTTCCCAGAATGCTGGGAGTCATAGTTTGGAAGCCATCAGAGCTTTATGCAAATGTTCTCGTGCCTTTCCTTCCGGGTCGCTGGGAGGAATGCCTTTTCCTGGGCCTTGAATAGTCAAGGCTATTTGATAATCAGTCTCTCAGAATCCAGAGAAATCTCCACGCCGGCTTAACGTGTTCTGCCTGCTGCTCTTTCTGGAAGAGGAAATTACCCAGCACTTCCCATGCGGTTTGGCTCCCTTCCCTCGGGGCCTCTGCCAAAGCCGAGTCTGGTTCCTTGGCTCTTCCTTCAGAGAGCTCTTGTAAGCCCTGTGTGCTCAAACACGTCTGACCATTTCTCCCCATTTATTTTATCTTTCAAAAAATGACAGTGGTTATTTTCTTGTGCCCTTTTTTCACTTTGGTACAATGTGCATGACATAAACTTTACCAGGCTAACTCTTTTTAAGTGTGCAATTTAGTGGCATGAAGTAGAGTCACATTGTTGTGGAACCATCACCACCATCCATCTCTAGAACTTTGCTAAATTGGAACTCTGTGCCCATTAACCACTGAACTCCCCATTCCTCTCCCGCTCCCCCCAGCCTCTGATCATCACCACTCCACTTTCTATCTCGATGAATCTGACTGTTCTAGGCACCGCCATAAGTTGTGCTGGAATCGTATTGTATTGGAATCAGATACTATTTGTCCTTTTGGGCTTTATTTCACTTAGCATAATGTTGTCAGGGTCCGTTTGTGTTGTAACATGCCAGAGTTCCATTCTTTTTTTAAAGCTGAGTGATCATCTATTGTATGTGTGCATATACCACATTTTGTTTCTTCATTCATCACCCGTGGACATTCGGGCTGTTCTCACCTTTTGGTTTCTGTGAAAAATGATGCTGTAGACATTGGTAGAAAATATCTGTTTGAACCCCTGCTTTCAAAATACTTTTGGACATAGAGTTAAGAGTGGAGTTACTGTTTTGGTAGATTTTGGTTTTGTTCTCATTGGTTTGAAAGTATTTTCTAATTCCCTTCGTGATTGCTTCTTTGACCCATTCATTGTTTAAGACTGTGTTTACATTCCACATTTGTGAAATTTTCAGATTTCTTTCCGTTATTGATTTCTAGTTTTTATTCCATTTCGATTGGAAAAGATAGTTTATGTGATCACAATAAATTAGTTCTCACTTGTTTTGTGGCCTAATCTGTGGTCTGTTTTGGGGGAGTTCTCCGTGTACTCGTGAGGAAAACGTACGTGCAGTCAGTTGTTGGGTGGAGTGTCTGTGTCGGTAGTTCTGGTTGTTTATCGAGTTGTTCGTTTTCTCTGTTTCCTTACTGGTCTTCCGTGTGGGGGTTCTGCCCATCGCTGACAGTGGGGTACTGAAGTCTCCAGCTATTGTTGGAACACCTATGTCACTTCCTATGCTCTATGCTCACTGCCTGTGTTTGGAGCTCTGATGTTTGGTGCTGCATATTTATAATTGTATTATCTTCTTGGTGCATGGACCCTTTTATCGATATAAAGGAGGGTCTTGCTTTAATTTGTAAACAATGCAACATCTGTGAAGCACCGGGAAGGAAGCACAATAATATTAATGAGGTGTGCCCGTGCTTCGTCTGCTACTAGTCGTCCCTCCATCTCTCAGGGTTACTGTTTGTGTTGAATGTTTTCCCACCCTTTCACTTGCAGTCTTATTGCATTATTAGACCTGCAGTCTCTTGTAGAGAACATACAGTTGGATCCCGTTTGTTGTTTTCTTAAATCCATTTTTACAGTCTATGCTTTCTGATTGTAGACTTTAATCTATTTGCATTTAAATGGTTATTAATAGGGAAGAACTTAATTCTTGCAACTTTGTTTTGATTTTATATGTCTTAAAGGTTGTTTTTTTGTTTTTTTTTTTTTTACCTTTATTTGCTCCATTATTGCCTATATTTGTGCAGTGTTGACTTCTTTGTAGTGACATGTTTTGGTTCCTTATCATTTATTTACTAGAGGCCTGGTGTATGAAATTCGTGCACTGGAAGGGGGTGTCCCTCAGCCAGGCCTATGCCCTCTCGCACTCCGGGAGCCCTCAGGGGATGTCCGTCAGTCAAACATCCTTAGCGCTGCCGCGGAGGCGGGAGAGGCACCTGCCACCACCACTGTGCTTGCCAGCCCTGAGCCTGGCTTCTGGCTGAGCGGCGCTCCCACAGTGGGGGCTCACTGACCACCAGGGGGCAGCTCCTGTGTTGAGCATCTGCCCCCTGGTGGTCAGTGCGCTTCATAGCGACTGGTCACTCTGCTGTTTGGCTGATTTGCATATTAGCCTTTAATTATGTAGGATTTTGTGTGTGTTCTATAGATATGTTTTCTGTTGCTACAACACAATCCTATCTAGTAAAAGAGTAATATGCAAACTGACAGTATCTCTGATCATGCCATGCCCATCAGCCACACCCATCAGCCAATCAGGAGCAAATTATGCAAATAAACCCCAACCAAGATGGCTGTGGCCACTGAGAGCAGGAGGGAGGCTTGGGTTTTCCTGGCAACAGTGGAAGCCAAGCTTTCCTCCTGTCATTGCCAGCCTAGGCTCCACTCAATGCTACAAAGTTTCAATCGTAGAAGATACATAATCCCAACAGAAATGGTAGCAGCCATGGAGATGGAGAGAGGAGAGGCTAGGGTTGCCAGGGCGATGGAGGAACCCAAGCTTCTGTAGCCCTAGCCTAGGTCTCCACTCTAGGCTACAAAGTTTCAAATGTAGACATAAATTAATCCCAGATCTCAGGGCCTCCTGTTGGGTCGCTGGGGGCCGTGGCCAGCCTGCAAACCACCACAGGCCCCTCGCCCAGGCCTTCCCTCACCCTGATCCGGGACACCCTTTAGGGAAAACCAGCTGGCCCCTACCGGTGCACCAGGCCTTTATCCTATCTAATAAAAGAGTAATATGCAAATTGACCATCACTCTAACACACAGGAGGGCTGCCCTCATATGCTCAAAGATCCTGCCCCCATGTGGACACAAGATGGCCAGCAGGGGAGGACCATTGGGAGGTTCCAGGCCTGCAAGGAAGGGCAGTTGTGGGCGATCAGGCCAGCAGGGGAGGGCAGTTGGGAGGGACCAGGCCTGCCAGGGAGGGCAGTTGGGGACTATCAAGCCGGCAGGGGAAGGTAGTTAGGGGTGACCAGGCTGGCAGAGGATGGAAGTTGGGGGCAAACAGGCTGGCAGGGAACCAGTTAGACATCAGGCTGGCAGGGTAGTGGTTAGGGGATGATCAGGCTGGCAGGCAGAAGCAGTTAGGGGCAATCAGGGAGGCAGGCAGGTGAGCAGTTTGGAGCCAGCAGTCCTGGATTATAAGGATGTCTGACTGCCTCTGAGTGCAGTCGGACATCCCTCGAGGGGTCCCGGATTGGAGAGGGTGCAGGCTGGGCTGAGGGACATCCCCCGCTCCCGTGCACAAATTTCGTGCACCGGGCCTCTAGTTATATATAAGTATCTAGAATTAAAAGTTTTCTTTGACACCAATTTAACCTAAATGGCATAAAAAGAACTATGTAGCCCTTTCTTCTTTTGTTACTGATATCACAGATTACATCTTTGTGCATAGATTCGGATTCGTAAGTTGTTTTTTTATTCTGTAGAAAATAAAAGCAGAGTAGAAAGGAAAGGTTTTAGAGGGGGCTATGGTAAGACTGTAGGGTTTTACTACTTTAGTTTGATAGGAAGCCAGCAGGGAGCAGGGGAGGAGCAACTCCGAAGGCTCCCCAACTGCTACAAGGAGGCAGGCCTGTAGAGGGTGCTCAGGGAAGCCCGAGACCCTGTGCCTGGTTGTGCTCAGTTTAGACAAGAGGGACCAGTTGCCATCACGGTAAGGAGCTGCAGTCTACATGTGATTTGAAGTTTTTAGTAAACCACTGGTCTACTTTTATATTACTACTAGAGGTCCGGTGCATGACATTCATGCACGGGGGCGGGTCCCTTAGCCCGGCCTGCACCCTCTCCAATCCGGGTCCCCTTGGGGAATGTTCTATTGCCGATAGAGCCCAAACTGGCAGTTGGACACCCCTCTCACAATCTGGGACTGCTGGCTCCTAACCACTCTCCTGCCTCTCTGCCTGATCGCCCCTAACCGCCTCTGCCTTGGCCACCGCCACCGTGGCTTTGTCTGGAAGGACGTCCAGAAGATGTCCGGAAGTTTTGGGTCTAATTAGCATATCACCTTCTTATTAGAATAGATAAGCAAATTTGAATAGTTAGATAAGACTTTCAGTTATTATAAGTTTAAATGTTTACAAACATTTAAGCTAAATTCATATAGCATCAGGTTAACCTTTTTAAAAATTTTATTTCAGAGAGGAAGGGAGAAGGAGGGAGGGAGGGAGAGACATCAAGGATGAGAGAGAATCATTGATTGGCTGCCTCCTGCATGCTCCTCACTGGTCATTGAGCCCCCAACCTGGGCATAGGCCCCAACTGTGAGACTCGAACTGTCAGACCTCCTCATTCATAGCTTTATACACTCAACCCCTGAGCTACACCCGCTGGGCTCAAATGAGCCATTTTAAAGTGAAAAACTCGGTGGCATGTAGTACGTTCGTGTTGTATAACTATTCGTTCTGTCTAGTCCAAAACATTTATTACTGTGGAGGAGAGATTGTTCCTCGGTCTCTTGTCTGTCCTATGAGCTGGCCCCCGGCTGGCATGGAGGTTGCTTTCCCCCAGCACCCCTTGAAGACTGTCTAATGTAATTGCTGACATAAATCAGCACTCCTCCCTTGCCTTCCGGTATGCGCCGCCTCCTGGAATCGGCCGCCGTCCTAACATGGTCCAGCATGTCCAGTAATCCCCCGTACCTGGTAGCATTCATGTTAGTGCCTGTGACTGTGCCACCCGCCTCGCCCCCATATCGGTCCTCCGTGCCTGCCAGGCTGCGGGGAGATGGGCTTGGTCTTGTCGCTGTAAGTTCCCCTTCCCCAAACCTGTTCATGACCAGACTGGAATAGCCGCCTTTTTCCTTCGGGCTTTCCTGCCCGGCTCTTACGGAGGTAGGTTTTCAGGAGGCACATTTTTAGTTTCCGCGCTTTTCCCTGGGTCTGTGAGTACTCACACCGGCCTTAAAAGGAAACCCTGTACTTATTAAGCAGTTGCCGCTTGCCTTTTCTTCCTCCAACCCCTGGCAGGCGCTAGGCGCTGGTCTGCTCTGGCCTCTGGATTCACCTGCTCTGCTCAATGGAACCACACCCTGTGTGGGTGTGACCTGCATCTGGCTTCTCTTAGTGTAACATTTTCCAGACTTACTCCGTGGTAGCATGGTCAGTACTTGGTTTCTTTTAACGGCTGAGTAACAGTCCGTTGTGCGTTGTATGTGCCGCTGCTTTTGCCCATTATCGTGGCGGACACGTGGTTTGTTTCTAACTTCTGGCTTTGGTGAACAGCGCTGCTCGGACATGCGTGTGCACCCATTTGTCTGCAAACACCTGTTTGCAGTTCTGGTTATGTGCCTAAGAGTGAAAGCGCTGGTGATTCTGGCTGGCTTTTTGAAGAACCGACAAACTTTCCACAGCAGGAGAACAGTGTCACACTCCCACCAGCCATGAACAAGCCTTCTGATTTCTCTGCATTTCCACCAACACGCCCTCAGCCCCCCATTTTTTTGGGGGGGAGGGGAGATTAAAACCATCCTAGAGGATATGAAATGATATATTGTATTTTTGATTCACATTGCACTAGTGAATAATGACATTGAACATCTTTTCATGTACTTGTCCATTTGTGTATTTTTGGAGAAATGTCTGTCCAGCCCTTTGCTTCTTTATTTTTATTTTTTTGTTGCTGCATTGTAAAAGATCTTTGTACATTCTGTGTACTAGATCCTTACTAGTTGTGCGATTTACAACTATTTCTCCCGTTCTGTAGGCTATCTTTTCACTTTTTTGACAATGTCCTTTGGTGAATAGGCGTTTTTAGTTTCGATAAAGTCCAGTTTTATCTCTGTTTTTCTTTTGTTGCTCTTGCTTTTGGTGTCAGATAGAGTTTAGGTGTTTTGATTGAATTACACACTGAATCCTAGGGAACATGGTTATTTTTATTGAGAAAACAGCATTTTCCTGTTTAGACAGTTGGGAATGTCCTGTGTAGGGGTGCCCACAGCGGTGTGCATTGAGTTAGGCTGCGTTTGCCCCTTGGGAATGAGGAGAGTTGCTTCAGCTGATGGATGAGGTCCTGCCACACTCTGATAATCCTTGGTTTTATAATCCTCTTAACTCTTAATAGTTTGCATATCCCCTCACCCTGAGTTCATCCACATTTTCTGGCAACCTTTAAATTCAGTGTACATATCTCCCCCCCCCCCCCCTTAGCTACCTCTCCTGTTTCAGATTTACATGTCCAAATTCTGTTTTGAAACCTTTTGTTTATCCTGTCAGTTCTGCATAAGGGTGTTTGTCTTGTTACATCCTCCCCTGCCCTTGAACGTGCCCTTGAAAATTGACAGAACGTTGCTAGGTTGCTAGGTGAGAATGATTCTTAATTCCATTTCTTTACTTAGGCAGGTTGAAGACTTTTAAATAAATGTTTTGCGCCTCTTCTGTGTTCCTTTTTCAGGTGAATTTTCTTTGTTTTACCTATTTTATCTGTGTGACGCTTACTTGGTATATTTATTTTGTGTGAACTTTTCAGTAACATGAATAACTTGTCGTATTAGTGGTGGATCTTTTTTCTAACTTCTTTTTCTATTCTAAATTTTGTGGGGGTTTTTTTCTTTGAAGAAGTTTTGAATTGTTACTGTCTTCCATTTTGGTCTCCTTTATGTTGATGCTTCAGGTCTTCCCCATCCAGAGGCCAGCTGCATGTTCACATGAATTGGTTTCTTCTTTGTGACCATCTGGTTTACAGCATCAGGAGGGAAGCAAAAGGGACTGTTTAATGTCCTCAAATAGCCATTTTTGCCTGCTCCACTTATTGATACCATCATTTCTTCCCCATTGACTTGTGGTGTTTCCTTTATCAAACTATGACTGTAGGTGCTGGGATCCAAATCTAGGCAATTCAGATGTTCCACTGTTTCTACATATTTTCTCTGGGTAACTAAGGCTTAACTTATTTACAATAAAATCGCCCTTTTAGTGTTCAGTTCCGTGAATTTTGATGGATGCCTCCACAATCATCAATCACTCCTCAGTGTTACCATCCCCAGGCAGCCACTGGGGTTTTCTTTCTGTTCCTATCATTCTGACTTTCCCAAAATGCCATCTAGGTGGATCAGACACTATATAACCTTTTTCTTTCTTTTTTTAAAAATATATTTTATTGATTTTTTTACAGGGTGGGAGAGGGATAGAGAGTTAGAAACATGGATGAGAGAGAAACATCGATCAGCTGCCTCCTGCACACTCCCCTCTGGGGATGTACCCGAAACCAAGGTACATGCCCCTGACCAGAATCGAACCCGGGGCCCTTGAGTCTGCAGGCCGATGCTCTGTTCACCGGGCCAAACCGGTTAGGGCTATGTAACCGTTTTCACTTGGCATAATGCATTTGAGATTTATCCATGTTATTGGGTCTACCCGTAATTAACTTATTTTTATTGCTACGTAGTATTCCAAGGTGTGGATGTACCGCAGTTTTGTTTATCCACTCCCTAGTTGATGTGAACTGGTTCTAGGTTTGCAAATAAAGCCAATTCCAAGTTCTGTGTGAACATAAGTTTTCTTTCTCTCGGGTCAGTAGCCAGCCGTGGGATTGATGGATGGTGCGTAAGGGTGTGTGTATAAGAAGCTGCCGCGTTGTTCCCACAGTGGCCCTGGTAGTGTCTCGGATGGCCAGTTGTCCCCCTCCTGGTCAGCACCCGGCGGTGTCGTGCCATGGCGACAGGTAGGTCTCGTCTCATTGCAGTTTACTCCGCATTTCCCTGATGACTCTGAATGTTGAGCATCGTCTCCTGTGCCTCTGCCTCGTGTGTCTTTGGTGAAGTGTCTGCGCACATCTTTTGCCCGTTGTTAAGTGGGGTTATCTGCTTTCATTGTTGGTTTTGAGAGTCCTTCCTGTATTCTGGGTATGGTTCTTTATCAGATACATGATTTGCAGTTTCCAGTTGGTTGGCTTTGTCTGGTCCTTCTCCTAACTGTGCGTTTCGAAGAGCGACCGTTCTTAATTTTGATCGTCTGTACATTGTAAACGTCCGCATTATTGTATCTACGAATGAAGTCTGGTATTGTATCTACAACTTCTTTGCCCCTAGCCCAAGGTTACAACGATTTCCTCCTATTCCTTCTTGAAGTTTTATAGTTTTAGATGTTATATTTTGGTCTGATCCATCTTTAGCTAGTTTTTTGTTTGGTTTGGTAAATGGTGCCAGGTGTACAGGCTTCTGTGGACCAACCGATTGACTCACAAGAGATTTAAGGGAGGGACAGGGTTTGGGGGAGGAGGGAATGTGGAACATCCCTTTGCAGCGGGCTGAGCAGATGCGTTCCTCTGGGTGAAAGGTCTTGCCCAGTTGCAGGATAGCTCATCCTGCACGTTCTGCCGTCCTTGCTATCAAAGCTCTAAAAAAACAATCAGGAAAATGAAAAGGTGTGCATACATTTCCTTTATACTGTTCCTTGGGGCTTAAAGTGGAACTTGTTTCCAGGGGAAATTACATACAGCCGTGTTCCTGGAATAAGAAGCATTTCCTAAAGCTTCATCAAAATCGGCTCTTGCATCAATTGACCTTAAAGAGAATCTCAGAGGGTTTTTTTTCCTTCAAAAATTAAGTAGATGATAAATATGTTCCTCCTGGCTAGGAAGTGGTATTTTTTAATCAGGAAGAATGGATTTAAATATCATTGAGATAGGGGAAAGCCTTCATGTTTTTCTAATCCTCACCTGAGAATTTGTTTAATAACATTTCTTTTTAGAGAGAGGGGAAGGGAGGGAGGGAGCGAGGGAGGTGGGAGGGAGGAGAGAGAGAGAGAGAGAGAGAGAGAGAGAGCGAGAAAGCATAGATGTGATAGAGAAACATTGATTAGTTGCCTCTTGTATGTGCCCCCACTGGGGATTGAACCTGCAGTCTAGGTATGTGCCTTGGCCTGGAATTGACTGCGTTTTGGTGTGCACGATGCTCAACCAGCTGAACCACTCCCCAGAGTGAAAAAGCTTTTAAAAGATACAGTCTTAAAACACAAAATTTTGCCCATTCCAGTGCATCAAAAGGTTGCTTGTTCCATTTCCGGTCCCGGCTCAATTCCTGGTTGGTAGCATGCAATCGATATTATGCTCTCACATAGATGTTTCTTTCTCTCTCCCTCTCCCTTCCCCTCTAAAAGTCAATAATCATCTTTTTAAAAATATATATATTTTTTTTATTGATTTTTTTTTATAGAGAGGAAGGGAGAGGGATGGAAAATCAGAAACATCAATGAGAGAAACATCCACCAGCTGCCTCTTGCTGCCACTGGGGATGTGCCTGCCACCAAGGTACATGCCCTTGACCGGAATCGAACCAGGGACCTTTCAGTCCGCAGGCCGACGCTCTATCTACTGAGCCAAACCGTTTTCAGCCAATAATCATCTTTTAAAAAATTAATTGACTATATAATTTTAAGTTAATGATAAATTAATTATAGTCAAAGGCAAATACTTGAGTGAAAAGCAGCTGTCACTTGGGGGGATTTTTTTCTAGCTTACTAGGTTTTTCATTGAATTTTCATTGAGGCTCAGGCTGGCAGGGGTTAGAGTGGAGACCTGGAGGCTTTGCTCTGTGTTACTTAAGAAATACGGGAAAGACCTCCCGGAGGAGAGAGGGGCAGGGACCGGGCAGGATGTATTGGTCAGCAGAGCTTTGTGGGGACGAAACAGCTGGATTCCAGCCAGTTGTGGTGCAGCCAACAGCTTTGTCCCTTGACTTTATCTTAAATTCTGGGCTCGGAGTCCAGATCCCTGGGTCACGGTGTGGTTCTCCGGCATGAAAACTGAATTCTGGGCACATGAAGGCGTACTGGAACCTGCCTTAGGTGAAGGGGGGGTCCCTCCAACCACACGCCCCTCGTGAGTAGCATGAGAACTGGGGGAGGTCTAGACTTGTTCAGTGAATGTGAAAGGATTGCGTTTATTTAAGGAAGGAACATTTTTCTCACGTTTTGAAATTGTCTAATTTGTCTCACGTTGCTGATTTTTTTTAAATTGTAGTAAGGTACCCGTAAAATTTACCGCCGAAACCACTTTGAAGTAGCACCAAGTGCACTGACATTGCATGCATGCCCTCCAGAATGGTGTCATGGTGTGAAACTGAAACTCCACCCATTAAACACCCCCTCCCCCATTTCACACTCCTCCCAGCCCCCAGCAGCCACTGTTCTGCTTCCGGTGTCTCTGAGTTTGACCTCAGATGAGTGGCACCATCCAATGTTTATTTTTGTGACTGGCTTATATTTCACTTAGCATTATGTCCTCAAGATGCACTCATGTAGCCTAAGACAGGATTTCCTTCTTTAAAAGAAAAAATTAGTTGATGCTGCTTATCAATGATTCAGATATGTAAGTATGTCTAAGTGTACAGTTTCTATTCTTGGTGCTAGAGGGAGACACGGGAAAGAGATGGAGTCTGCTGTCAGTCACCTGTGTAGGAAGGACATGCACACAGATAGCTCTTAGGAATTAGGGGCGGTTACGTCCCACGCAGAGGAACAGAAAAGGGGCTGGAGTCTCTGTAACTGCGCTCTGCAGACCAGCACATGGGCTGACCCTGGTGCTTGTTAGAAATGCAGACTCTCAGGCCCACCCCATCCCACTCATTCAGAGTGTAGATTAAAACATTTTTCCATTGAGATATAATTTACCTATACCGTTCTATTAGTTTCCAGTGTACAACATAATTTTTCAATAATGTTGTGTTTCCTTTTCCTTTTTATCCTCATCGGAGCATCTGTATGTTGGTTTTAGAGAGAGAAGAAGGGAGAAAGAGAGAGACAGACACACACATTGATGTGGGAGTGAAACCCATCAGTTGCTCCCCTATGCACCCCAATGGGATCAAACACGCAGCCTTTTGGTGCACAGGACGCACGCCAACCAGCTGAGCCACCCGGCCAGGGTGGATTTCCTTCCTGTTTAAGGCTGAACACTACTCCGTTGTAAGTGTAGAGGACACTTCGTTTATCCATTCATCTGTGCTGGACAGTTGGGCTGCTCCCATTTTGTGGCTTTTGTGCATAGTGCTGCTATGAACAAGGAAGGGCTTTTTGAATGTAAAGTTTTCCTTTTGACTTAATTTTATTAACACTTGAGTGTCCAGTACTAATATTACTTTACACCAGTCAGACGTACTCTTGGTAATATGCGAAATGTTGGCGTTTAGAATTTCCTTGGGTGGTGTGTGTTGAAGTATTGTAGGGTGCTGTCTGTAAAGTACTTTGAACATAACGTGGATTAGGTTGGCTCATATTAAATCACTGTTTTCCTAGGTCAAAAGCAGACAAATAGCAGCAAGTGGTTCAAACTATTTGTTGAAAGAGAAAGAAAGCAAATGTGGTGACAAATGGGGGTTTCCATGGGAAGAATACACAGATGTCTGTATATTTCCTCTGTTTGAACTTCCTCGAAATAAGGAGTTGGGAACAAATAGGTAGCATATGAAAATGAACTTTCAGCAGATACGTGTCTGTGAGGTTAAGCATGCTGACAGCTTTCTCGCTGGCAGTAAGTGTCGATAGAAGCCTTTACATGCCCTTGGGATTCTCATCCTCCACCATTGGTTCAGGGTATAGAGAAGAAGGAAAGCTGTTTCATTGTGTGGAACTTCTGAGTCAGCATGTGAAAAAGAACAAAAATAAAGAACTGGATAGATGGGACTTAAGAAAAGAGGAGCCTGGTAACATCTTGCGGAGTCTCTTTTCCATGGATGCCATTTACAGACAGATCCGAGGTAGAGGAAAATACATCATCGGTTTCTCAGAAACCGGTGCCTGTGTTCTCAGTGTTTGTCAGGAGCTCAGAAATGGCTTCTCTGTAGGCGTGGCCCTGACAGTCTCTGTAAGAAAGGCTACATCTCTGGAATTTGAAGACGACTTATCCCCACCCTCCTCCCTTCCCTTGTTGCCTCAGGTATGAGCCGAAGTACATTTTGCTCAGGGTTACTGGGGTCTGCTGGGCAACCGAGGCAGGTGGGAAAGATAGGAGGTGCCGATTCCTACTCAGCTTTGGAACATTTCCCTGTGAGTCTAACAACCTCTGGTTTTATCTTTTTTTCCATTTTGAATCCAAAACAGATCCCTAAAGAAGTGGCTGACATCTTTAACGCCCCTAGTGACGATGAAGACTTTGTCGGCTTCCGAGAGGACGTTCCCATGGAAACCCTCTCCTCCGAGGAGAGCTGCGATAGTTTTGACTCGCTGGAGTCCGCAAAGCAGGTACGGATGCTTCCTTCCAAGGCAGCGGGTGGGGCCGGCCAGAAGCCTGGATCTTGGCCCAGGTGTCCTTTCCTTTGACTTCGGTCTGAGATTGGTGATGCTAGTCCATTGCTCAGCATTTTATTTAGAAAGCATCAGGCTTTCCTGTGTCAAGAAGCTGGTGAGAGTACCTAGCTCACTTTTGTTGTTTAAATCCGTTTAAAAAAATATATATTTTATTGATTTTTTTTTTTTTTTTTTTTTTTTTTTTTTTTTTTTTTTTAGAGAGAGGAAGGGAGAGGGATAGAAAGTTAGAAACATTGATGAGAGAGAAACATCCATCAGCTATCTCTTGCACAATCCCTACTGGGGATGTGCCCGCAGCCAAGGTCCATGCCCTTGACCGGAATCGAACCCGGGGCCCTTCAGTCTGCAGGCCGACGCGCTATCCACTGAGCCAAACCGGTCAGGGCTGTTTAAATCCTTTAGTGCAGTAAGTTATTTTTTAAAATAAAGGAGGCCTCCCAGGATCAGACCCACTTTCTGCGCTGCTGCCTGGGGTACGGCTGGATTCAGAGGCCCCCGTGCAGCTGGCAGGGGAGGGCTGCCCGGCACAGCGATGCCCACAACACGCGGGCAGCCCTGGAAGCGGTGGCTACCGCGGGGCCACGGCGTCCCTGCCCTCGCAGCGTGGTTCTGTCCGCACCTGCCTCTTGGAATGGCGGGGAGAGCGTTTTCCTCTCTGTCACCATTGGGATCGGGGGCATGCGTCCGTTGCAGTTCTCTGAGAGTTAGATTCCTGGAGGCTTATGTTGGGCCTGAGCAATTGCCCAGGGGTTGGCAAACTCATTAGCCAACAGAGCCAAAAATCAACAGTACGATTGAAATTTCTTTGAGAGCCAAATTTTTTAAACTTCTTCTAACGTTACTTCTTCAAAATAGACTTGTCCAGGCCGCAGTATTTTGTGGGAGAACCGCACTCAAGGGGCCAAAGAGGAGCCAGCTGTATGTGGCTCGCGAGCCGCAGCTTGCCGACCACAGATCTAGCCTTTTCTCCTGAGGTCATTGTGGCGCTCAAAATGTGTCCTTCTCCCCCGACCAGGGTCTCTAGTTAAAGGCTGTGCACGAAGCCCACCTGCTTCAACCGGGGAGCCGTCCGTGCCTCGGCTGGCCTCGGCGGGAGCTGTTCTCTCCCGGGGCACAGCCTCCCTCTCTGCCGGCCTCGCCTCACTGGTCTCCGCAGCCTTCACCCTGCCAGCGCCCTGCTCCCACTCCCCACCTTCTCTTCCTCTCAGTGGCACCTCTTGTTCTCTGTCGTCGTCTCCCCTGTGTTTCCTGTCCCCGTTCGTGGGCGTTCTCGAAGTTTTGTCTTCAAGACTTTTCACTTAGTGGTCTCCATCGTTGGCCTGGTGTCCGCTGTAACCTTGACGTTTGAAGGCTGGGCTTCTCCCTCCAGCCCCAGAAGTATTTCTGACTGCCGGCCAGTCCGATCCTGATCCGTCAGGGAGATCTGGAACTCCCCCTGCCCTCCCCTCGTTGTCTGCCTGGCTTCCCCTTTGCTATCTCTGTCTTCGGTGGTGGTCTTGACCCTCCTCCTCCTCCTCCTGTCTCCCTGACTCCCTTCCAGGAGTTACTCTCTCCCCCGTTCCTTCCCTTCTCTTCCCCGTGGCTCCTAGCTCAGCTGTAGAACTGACCGAGGCTCAGAACTTTTGGCCTAGCATTGATTTTTAAAAATAACCGAGGGATCCCGGAGAGCCAGGGGCGGTGCGACGGCTGTGACCTAGAATGCCGCGAGGCTGTGTGGCGTGTGTATTGGCTTCACGTTCTCAACGTTTCCCTCACCCTGTGGGGTAAAGAGGATGCGCGCCTAGGCCTTGGTTTGGGACTGTGGCTCAGTTCTTTCTCTCTATCAGAACTGGCCACCAAAGATAGCCATTTCTCCCAGGCTGACCACTGCCCTGGGAGGCCCGCTCAAAGGCTAGAAACGCCAGAGAGAGGACTGGACGGTGGGAACTTGCTGCTGCAAGGCCTGGCCTCTGCAGGCTCTAGGCAGGGACTGTGGGTGTCTGATCCACACATAGACCCCTTGCCCCAAATCAGCCTGCGGGGCGGGCTCTGGGCTCTAGGAACCAGATGTTTCCTGCCCTCGGAGATAGCGGGTTCGAGGTAGGTTTCCCCAGGAGTCAGCGGGGCACCTTTCTTCCTTAATCGTAAATCCTCACCTGCTGCTTCCCCATTCCGCGTTTTCCCTCCTCCCCCAGCCCCCCCCCCCCCCCCACACTCAGATCCATGTTAACCGCCCGAGAGGAGCCGCATGAACTTGTACATAGTGAGTGTGGCCATGCCGAGTGTGGTGTCTCTGAAACACAATTTGAATTTCACTCTAAAGAAACTTTCCGTGGGAGTGAGTGAGTGTGAGTGTGTGTGTTTCCGATCAGCTGCACCACATCTGTCAACAAAGGAACAGGTAATTTAGCTCTGAGCACACTCACTCCAATTACCCATAGGAATTCATAGGAGGCATTTCAGCTTAAAAAGTGCTGGATATAGGCACTTTTCTTCATCCCCTGTAAGACTTTCCATTTGTCTGTTAGGTCTGTTTTTCTCCCCAGATTATCTGAGCTCAAAGAAGTGTATCATTAAAGTCAGGCAAAGGCCGGGGGCGGGATATAGATTCTCCCACCACACTCGGAGTGAGGGGGGTGGGGTCCGCTGCTCTATCGGGGTATCGGGGTGGGAGGGAGAGGCGTCAGCCCCTGGGGACCGGTCCCCAGCCCCGGGTGCCAGCATGGAGGAGGCTCTTCGTGGTCTCCTTTCTGAACTGTGCTTGCTTTTCCCTTCTCGCTTTCAAGCACACCATTTAGAAAGCCCAGTTTTCTTCTTTTCATTAGTTCAAACGAAAGAAAACATCTTTGTTCGAAGATGACCTTTTTGAAGAGTCATTTATGTAACAGCTTTCCTTCTGCTCGTTTGCTGCCTGGGCACTCCTGGGGGTCGTGGAGGGTGGCAGCGTCCGTCCGTCAGTCCCCGTGGCAGCGGGCGAGGGACCCACTGCCCTCTGCTCAGCGGCGGGCGGGTGGGCGGGGGAGCAGGGTCTCCAGCCCCTTCTTCCCTGCGGAGACGGAGACGCTGTGGTCTGGGGAAGGCAGGCATGCTCACTGCCGGGGGGGGGGGGGGGGGGGGAAGGCTCTGGGTGGCTGGTAGAGGGGAAGGCCCGGTGGGAGGGAGCCAGGTTTCCCCGTACAGCTTCTCCCCATGGCTTTGGGGTCCTGTGGAAGAGCAGGAGTTCCTGGTGGCCAGCCTGGCAGGCAGTGCCCGCAGTGCTTATCGGTCAGACCAGCCGATGGAAGCTGCGGACATTTGTTTTTAAATCATTCAATTTGTGGGTTTAAATTTCTGTAAGCTGTAGAAAACGTGTGTGTGTGTGTGTGTGTGTGTGTGTGTATTTGTGCATGTTGTGGTAAAACATGCATAACGAAATTTAACCACTGTAACCATTTTTTACTTTTAACTTTTATTTTAATTGGTTTCAGAGAGGAAGGGGGAGGGAGAGAAAATCATTGACCGGCTGCCTCCTGCACGCCCCCTGTTGGGGATTGAACCTGCAACCTGGGCATGCGCCTTGACTGTGACCGCCAGCTGGTTCACCGGGCCACACCCAACCACCAGGCCACAGTGGTTGGGCATTGCCAGTCTTCAGTGCAGACAGGTTTCCCGTTTCCTGCCAGAGAGACACTAGGGGGCGTTAGGTGGTCCCAGTGTTGGGCAGCGAACACCATTATCCATTTCCAGAATGTGCTCATCATCTCAAACGGAAACACCGCACCTATGAAACAGCTCCCCATGCCCCGCACCCCGGGAACCCTGGTTCCCCCCCCTTTCTCTCTCTCTCTCTCTCGCTCTCTCGCTCTCTCTCTCGCTCCTGCTCTCGCTCTCTCGCTCTCTCTCTGACGTGTGTGTGCTTTTCATGTAGCAGGATGTGCGCTTCCGTTCCAAGTACTTCACAGAAGAGCTGAGAAGAATTTTTATAGAGGACACCGACTCGGAGGACTTCGAGGGGTTTACGCAGAGCGACCTGAGTGGAAGCAGCAGCGCGGAGGGAAAGGTAAGAACGAGCCACACGGGGGAGTGTGGGCTGGGGTAGCAGTCCTGTTCCGGGGTTCCGTTTTCATTGGAAGAAGTCAGTCACTTCACAAAGGGAAAGGTGTTACTTGTTCTTACCTGTTTATCTCTAAAGCAATGAACACAATGCAAACATTGCCTTTCCAGGGTGAATTCCCTGGTCCCCCAGTCCATCGTTCTCTGCGGGGAAACCCAGATGTCCCCCCTCTGCCTTTGGAGTTTGGGGGTTGTGTCTCAGGTGTCCCTTAGAGTCCTTATGAAAGACTTGCTTGGAGGGTCTATTTGGGAGTAGTAAGGTCGTTAAAGTCATCACTTCTTATGTGTGAAGTACTGTTCTTACATTTGTAGTTAATTTGGCCCAAGTCTTGGAGTTTTCCCTATGCATTTGGACTTGGAATTTTTTTGATGTGCTTTGTGGCGGTGTGCTTGTTTTTTGCAGAGAGGGGGAGTTTGGAGAAACATCGATGTGAGAGCAACATCGATCGGCTGCCTCCTGTCCCCCTCCTTCTGGGACTCGAGCCTGCAGCCCGGGCATGTGCCCTGACCGGAATTTAACCGTGACCTCCTGGTTCCTAGGTCGCCGCTCACAGGCTGGGCTGGCACTCCCATTTCTGTCTGAAGATGAGTCTTAGGTTCTGCACACCGTTTTCTCCGTTGCCCGTGGTACTTGGCATCCAGACCTGCCAGCATGGCTGTTCCCTGCGCAGGAATCCCATGGTCTGAAAGGAACGCAGTCGGCCAGTGGCCGGGAATTTGTGTTCCTACTAAGTTCCCAGGTGGTGCAGGTGCTCCTGGGCCACCCTGAGAGGAAGCCCTGGTCCAGGCTGGAGACCACGGAGAGAGTCGTCCTGAGCTCCTGGGGCCAGGGGCCAGCGAGTGCCTGCCCTTGGGCTTGATCCAGCACAAACTACTTGACTGAAAAGCTCAGGGGAGCGACTGAGAAGAAGGGGGGGGAGCTTTCAGCCATTTAATTCTTTCCTAAAAGAAGGTCTGATGGTTTTAAATGTGTCCTTTGGAAAGTCTGTTACAACATCTTCGTTTTTTCTCATTTTGCCAGCTCGAGGGGTCCGATTTGAGCGACTGTGGTAGTGAGGCATCAGTGGGCGAGGAGGAGGGAGATGACGAAGAAGAGGCCCCCCCCAGAAGAGGCAGGCCCAGGAGAAGCGGTCTCGGTCTGCGCGTAGCCTTGCAGTTCCCCAAGAAAACGGCCAAAGCGGCCGACAAGAGCGCTCCGGAGCCCTTGTTCCCCGGCTCCGGCGCGCAGGACGGTACCAGAGCCGCTCTCCGGAGAAACAAAAGCTGCAGACCAGGGCCGGAAAGGGAAGATTCGGCCTCCGAGCCCGAGGATGACTCCAGGGACGAGGAGGGCCAGGAGAGCTCGGACCCGCTGCTGAAAAGGACCATGAACATCAAGGAGAACAAGGCCATGGTGAGGCCCCAGCTGGGGGCGGGCACCGGGGGTGGCTCGGGGCTCCGGCCAGGCCCACAGACTGCCCCTGCCAGCTCCGCTCCGGCTTCTCTTAGGGGGGTGCCTTTCTCGCTTCCTGAGCCCCGCGCAGTCGTTCCCTGGTCGCTCTGGTTTGGGGACAGGAAGAGACTCCTGCACTGTTTTGAACCCCTGCCCTGCACCTTGAGCTCATGCCGCCTCCAGTGTGTGGCGTGAAGTTCTCACTCGAGTGGTTTTGAGCCGAGAGGAGTGGACCCGCGGCCGCCCCGCAGAAGGGAGCCGTAAACGCGGTGTCGGGAGTCCGCTTGGGCGTGGCGGGGGCCGGCCGGCCGGGCGTCTTGCAGCCCGGAAACCTGTCTCCTGGGCTCGGGAGTCCACTTGGGAGTGGGGGGGCCGGCCGGCCGGGCGTCTTGCAGCCCGGAAACCTGTCTCCTGGGCTCGGGAGTCCACTTGGGAGTGGGGGGGGCCGGCCGGCCGGGCGTCTTGCAGCCCGGAAACCTGTCTCCTGGGCTCGCCTGCTGTGGTTTCAGGACGTTACCTGCAGGAATGAAACGGGTCTAGGCATCAAAACAGACGGAACTTTATTAAAACGTCTTCCTTTCCTCGATGAAGGCAACGAAGCGAAATCTGTGTCTAGCGTTTCTGCACGTGGTCAGTGACTGTTGTTTAGCGTCATCATTTTGTATGTCCGTAATTTTAAAAACCCTACCGCGCATATCCCTCTTTCGCACTTTTGGTGTATGTCTTTAATGTTTTCTTTTAGAGGAGGGCCCCGTAACGATGCTGTGTATACAATCTTCTGCGGCATTTTTAATGCTAGTCTGTCTGCCTCTTTAAAATAAGAACCAGGGTCTGCCCGACCTTTTAGTGACACCCATCCGCGTGTGCAACCCCGAAACGGAAAAGAATCCTAGAGCAGTGGTGGGCAAACCGCAGCTCACGAGCCACCTGCGGCTCTCTGGCCCGTTGAGCGTTCTAACCCGCTTCTTCAGAACAGACTCGCCCAGGCCGAGACCCGACTTCTGTGCGTGAGCCGCGGGGGTGCGATCGCTCTCTGCTCGCACACGGTGTTTTGTGGAAGAGCCACCCGCGAGGGGCCAAAGAGCCGCGTGTGGCTGGTGAGCTGCGGTTTGCCGACCGCTGTCCTAGTGAAATGGCACGATTGGCATATTATCGGCTGCGATACTTGTTCCTCAGTGTTTATTTGGAACTATTTTCGGAATTTTTATTGTTGGTGAGAACTTTGGTTTCTCGCAATGGCCCAGTTCAGCGGTTGCCCACCTTTCGGGCCTCGCGGGCCGCCGGTTGGCGTCCGCCGATCTCGTCGAACTTTCTTGTTTTGAATGAGATGCACCTTGATTCAGGGGTGCACACCCGTGTCCCAGGGCCTCCCTGCTAACGCGTGGCCCGGTCGGGAGTCCGTCCCGATGGCCAGGCGTTGACCATCCCGGTGCGGGTCATCTCGTGCTGCCCGGGTCCATGAGGAGCGGGTGGAGTTTTACCCCTGTGAGTGCGGGTGCTGGCATCTCAGCCGTCCCCCCGAACACCTTCACCGTGAGGGTGGAGGGATGACCGCTGTTAGGATCTTGGTAAACTACGGCAGTCGTGTTTCTCAGGGCTGTGGCACTGAGGACGTGTGTCGGTCGGTGCGGGGGGAGCCAGGCTTGGGAATACTGACGAGCCACCCTCTCTGTTCCCCACGCCAGCTGGCTCAGTTACTGGCGGAGTTGAACTCGGTGCCCGACCTCTTCCCGGTGCGAACCCCGAGCTCGGCTTCCGTAAGTGGCGCTCCTTTCCGCTCTCTGTGCGGGGGGCGGGGGGCCCGCGTTCCGGAGGCAGCCCGCCCCGGCTCCGCTCTCCCCGCAGAGGCGGAGGACCTCGCGGCGCGCCTTCTCCGAGGGGCAGGTCCCCCGGCGCACGAACCCCGCCCGCAGCGCCCGGCCGCCCGAGAAGTTCGCCCTGGAGAAGTTCACCGTGTCCGCCACCCAGTTCGCCGAGGAGTTCTGCCGCCTCGGGAGAAGGAAGACAGTTCATGGGGTACATCTTTCCACCTTAGGAAACACACGATGCCGTCTGAGCCGGGGGTCCTCTCGCATCGGTCGCTCAGGGCTGAGAGAGGGCCGGTCTGCCCCGGCGAGCTGCAGCGGCCAGAGGTGGCAGTTTGCCGAGTTCCCAGGTGGTTCTCGTGCCATCGGCAGGCCGGGGCCTCTGGTGGAGGCAATGGGATTTTGCTGGGAGGCCGGGGGAGTCCTCCTAGCCTCTGTTTAAGGACTGAGGCATTTCAAGGGCCTTCGGGCGGGAGGGAGAAGCTCTGGACTCGTCCGTCGGTGGGTTTGGCCGTTCACTGTGGCTCACAGCCCCGTCCCCAGAGCTGCCGTGGAAGGAGGTTGACGCCTCAGTGGATGAGTGACGTCAGGAGGGTAGAGGAAGGGACACCGTTAACGTGGATTAGTGGTGTCAGGACGCGGGAGCGTGTACGTTTGTCTAAAAAGTGACCGCTCAGCGCAGCTGAGGCCGGCTCCGGCGTCGTCTCCTCGCAGGGGCGGTGCCGGGGGCTCCGGCGGCGGCGGGCGTCTTCCTTTCGGTCCGTGGAGGACATCACTGAGGAGGACCTGGAAAATGTCGCCATCACTGTCCGAGATAAAATCTACGACAAGGTTCTGGTAAGGCCCACGGGACGGGACGGCGGGGCGCGTGACTGGGCTCGCTCTGGGGCTCCGAGGCAGGCGCTGGGGTTTGAATGCGGGCGCCGTTGGCCCGGACCGCTCCCCCGGGCACCGAGGGGGCCCTGCACGGAGAGCCGGCTGTAACTGGGGAGGGCAGACGGCTCGGAGCAGGAAGTCTCCCCAGAGGAGAGGTTTGTGTGGAGGGAGGCAGGGGTATTGTTTAGAAAAACACTTATTCTATTTTGAAAATGTATACGTATATATATTCTAAATATATTTTATTCATTTTCTTACAGAGAGGCAGGGAGAGGGATAGAGAGTTAGAAACATCGATGAGAGAGACATCGATCAGCTGCCTCCTGCACGCCCCCTCCTGGGGATGTGCCTGCAGCCAAGGCACATGCCCTTGACCGGAATCGAACCCGGGACCTTTCAGTCCTCAGACCGACGCTCTAGCCACTGAGCCAAACCGGTTTTGGCTGAATATAGATTTATATTTTTTTATGTTTTAAACGTTGAAAAAGTTAATATAACCATAGAAACTAAAGTTTGAGTGACTCTTTGGTAGGAGGTGGTTAAAGGTTCCTCTCGATGGTAAGCTTTGCTTTGGGTTGGGAGTGGGACAGCTGTCGCGGGCAGTGCGAACATGTGAGGCTCCCCCAGCCACCGGGTCAGGCCGGAGCTGAGCGCTGCTGTCGGGGCTCATGGCACTCGTTGTCGCTGTCCCCCTTGGTGGGCCCTGCCCCTCCTGCCTTCCCTCTCGTCTCTCTGATCATCTCATGACTTCCAGGCTCCCTGCTCCGGCCCATCTGCCCTCATCTGCTTCAGAGTGCTCAGAGGCTGCCGAGGGCGCCGTGCTCTGTTCACCGCTAGGAGCGAGGGTCAAGTGCACACTGGTGTGGGGCCTCGTGGGCATCGTCCCGTGAATCCATGCTCAGCCTCTCCCCGCCTTCTCCCCTCAGGGCAACACGTGCCATCAGTGTCGGCAGAAGACCATCGACACCAAGACGGTGTGCCGGAACCAGAGCTGCGGCGGCGTGCGGGGGCAGTTCTGTGGGCCGTGCCTGCGGAACCGCTACGGGGAGGACGTGAGGTCAGGCGCTGCTGGACCCGGTAGGCGCGGCGT
Organism: Antrozous pallidus; assembly: GCA_027563665.1. Classification (NCBI taxonomy): domain Eukaryota; kingdom Metazoa; phylum Chordata; class Mammalia; order Chiroptera; family Vespertilionidae; genus Antrozous; species Antrozous pallidus. Next base: position 72,847,899 of record CM050521.1, on the reverse strand, counting down.
GCGAGTTTGCCGTGAGTGGCATTGGCGACGGGAGCTCGCCGGGGGGGCTCCCTGGGCCCTTTGTTGGGAACCGGTAGCCTGAACCCCCTCCATTCTCTCTGCATCTTAAGACCCTGGGAGAAATGGAGAAGAGGGTTTCCTTCCGGAAAGGCAGAGGGCTGACCGGTGGACAGGATGGGAGACAAGGCTGCCCTGGGCTTTCCAGGGTCAGCCCGGCTTTCTTTCTTACAGTGGTCGGGGTCAGCGAGGCACTGCTTTCTGTGCCCGGCCCCGTCTGAGGCTTCACACCCGGGCATACACAACGCAGTGCCTCGCTGACCCCCACCACTGGTCAGTGGTCAGCAAACGGCGGCTCGCGAGCCACATGCAGCTCTTGGGCCCCTTGAGTGTGGCTCTTCCACAAAATACCATGGCCTAGGCGAGTCTAAAATACTTGGCTCTCAAAAGAAATTTCAGTCATTGTACTATTGCTCTCTGGCTCTGTTGGCTAACGAGTTTGCTGGCCACTGAAGTAGGTCTATAACCTCCCTGAGGCCTCGGTTCCTTCTGCAGAACGAGCGGCACGGTTAGTAAGTCTGACCTGGAATCTGGGGATTCCGTACTCGCACCCTCTTGTACAGCGGACATGGGGTAGATAGGCCGTCCCTAATCTGCAGATGACGATAAACCGCCACTCGGGTGACGTGACGTAACCACAGGCACGCAGACGGGAAGTGGAAACCCAGGTCTCACTGGTCTTGCTTTTTTACCAGAGTCGACTGGTTATGCTAGCCGGCCTGAAACCAGCATGCTCCAGTGTCTCTCCAGGTGTGATGTTGGGTGGTCAAACTTTCTGGGCCTTTTTGAGAGGAAGGAGACGGGTTAGGTCATCCTCCCCCCCAGCGACATAGTTGAAAAGGTAGCAGGTGACCAGAGCTGGAGGAGAGGCCCGACCACACAGGGACACCTGCTGTCACCTCCTCCTAGGGGTGGATGTGCCCTCCGTGCCGGGGCATCTGCAATTGCAGTTACTGTCGGAGGCGCGACGGCCGCTGTGCCACAGGGATCCTCATTCACCTGGCCAAGTTCTACGGTTACAACAACGTCAAGGAGTATCTGGAGAGGTGAGTCCCACGGGGCAGAACGGGCGGCAGGCCCTAACCGGTTTGGCTCAGTGGATGGAGTGTCGGCTTGCCGACTGAAAGGTCCCAGGTTCGATTATGGTCAAGGGCACGTACCTTGGTTGTAGGCAGCTGATCGATGTCTCTCTCTAAAAAAAAAAAAAAAAAAAATCAATAAAATGTATTGTTTTAAAAAGGCAGACATTTGAAACAGCTCGTGGTCGCCTCATTTCAGGGTGGGTGGTTCTTACAGTCCACCTGGAATGTAGCTCTTGGCATTGGAGAGACTCAGGCCTGATGTTTCCCCTGTAAAGAAGTTTCCTTTGCTGGGATTTTCAACGTGGGGCTGCCTGTGTACGTAACGGAGTGTACGAGGCAGCCTTGACCCCACTGGGCAGAGAAGAGAGGTCTGGGGGGATGTAGGACAAGGGGATGGAATTGTGGTCCCCAATAAACTTGAACAGCACAGTTTCGGAGTGAGACGAACCCTAGCGGGGGCCTGCCGCCAATGAAGCAGCAGTCAGGCGTGCTCAGAAGATCTCAGGGTTTGTGCTCCTCCCCCTGCTGTTAATCCCGTCTCATACTAACACCCGCCTTCCTTTTCTCAGCTTACAAAAGCAGCTGGTAGAAGACAATTAGGTGGAAGGACCATCCGTGGATTCCAGCAAGACATGCCCTATGTACCATTTGTGCCTACACTTTCTTACCCTTGTGTTTTCATAAAGAAATTGTTTGTAGATCTAAATACTACTTTTTGTTAAGATTGTTATGTGTATGCTTACAAAGATATCTCAGGAAGGACAGCTAAGCACCTTGAGGAATCTTATATGCACAGGTTAATGATTAGATGCAGTTCAGGTAAGTTCCAGAGAAAACACTGCATAAGTAGCTCTTGCCTTAGATAGACACTGTTTAATTACAGAAACTCTAGGCCATGTTGTTACAGCACCTTGAGATTACCTTATCCTGACCAATCGTTCAAACCACCTAGTGTAACCTGCTCTGGGTGATTATAATTTAGGGCAACATTCTGCAATAGAAATTTCCAAAGTGCAGTTAACCACAGAGGAGAGAGAGTACTGGAGTTTTTGTTTTTATTAAAACTTGAACAAAAAGTGGACTGTCACGTTACCGACACTGGAGGCCTCGGAGCGTCCGCCTCTCCCTTTAGGATTGCCTGGGGCCAGTTGCTTCTATGTTTTAAAAGACTATAAGAGCTAATTTTTAATTTAAGAAGATTTTGTTTACTATCTTACAAGAACTAAAATCCCACTTACTGACCAGAAGTCTTCCAACCGCTTTGGTTTTGAGGTGATGTCGGTGGGAGAGACACTGTTGCGGGGAAAGCTAAAAATTCATGAACATGTTCTGACGAGCTTTCCAAGTATTTCTTTCTCTTCCCCGCTTTCTAAGGATGGTGTTTAAGAAAAAAGCTAATGCACGGTTACTTAAAAGTTACAGGAGCTGGCATGCTTTATGCCTCTCAGTAGAATAGATGTGCAGGAGGAGGGCGCAGTGACAGTGAAAAGTCCTCACTGTGTCCACCGGGCCCGGAGGAGCGAGGTCCCGTCTACGCCTCCAGCAGCAGAGCCACGCCTGCCAGGACCCACTTGGCCATCTTCTCTCTGCTCCTCAACCGGAAGGTCCAGATGTAGTTGGGGCCCCTCGTTTTGGTTCTGTACACGGGGCACTCGTAGGTGTGTTTGGTTTCCTGTCTGTCCGTGGGTATGGCTTTTGCAAAGATGACTGGCATCGCAGATGTCAGCTCCTTGAGGCGGGCTTCAGCAATGGTTCCCGACGGGGTGTCCCATCTCGCACCTATAGCAAAAGGAACGCACGGTGGGGGGGGACATGTTGGGCCGCATCTTGTAATGGTTGCAGGCAATAAACATTCTGGTTTTGTCACGTTACTGCTTGTTGGCGATTCCCTGGCGGCACTGGGCCGAGACTGAGAGGGAGGTTAAGATTCCTGCTCTCCACCTGCCACGTGCATATGGGAAGCAGGTCATTGCTCCTGAGCTGAACACCTACACTCTTAGGAAACGTAAATTTCATAAAAACACATCCCATAACAATCCAGGCACACTAAAGCACACTAGTGTGCCCTACCTCGAAAAGCAAAGTGCATTTGAATGCTAGAGAATGAATAAAAGACACATCCATTCTCTCCCCACTGCCCCTTGTCTTATACCACGTTCAGGTACCTCATTCCCATCGCCTGCCCTCAAACATGTACATGTAGCACTTTCTCTAGAGCGAGAAAAAAAAAAAAACACATTTTGGCCAAGACGGGGACAGGCATTTCTGAAGGTCTTCAGGTACAACGGCATAGGCAAATAAAATCGGGAAACATTGCATGCTCCTCCCCCACAGCAGTGGTTCTCAACCTTTCTGACGCCGCGACCCATTAATACAGTTCCTCACGTGGTGGTGACCCCCAACCGTAAAATTATTTCGTTGCTGTTTCATCACTGTAATTTTGCGACCGTTAATGAATCCTAATGTAAATATCTGTGTTTTCCGATGGTCTTGGGCGACCCTCAGGTCGAGGACCGCTAGCAGAGTCGCCTAAGGCCATCGGAAAACACTGATGTTTACATTAGAATTCATTAAAAGTAGCAAAATTACAGTGATGAAGTAGCCACGAAAGTAATGTTATGGTTGGGGGTCACCACAGCGTGAGGAGCTGTATTAAGGGGTCGCGGCGTTAGAAAGGCTGAGAACCACTGCCCTAGAGGTCTACAACGGGCATCGGCGTTTTAGAAGCTCGGAGAAGTCTTGCAGCAAGAAAGATTTTGAACTGATTGTTTTGAAAAGCAAAATAATTTAAATTCCGTGTGGGTTATAAACGATCCTGGGGTGGTAACATCAGATACACGGGCAAATCGAAGGGACAGCCATCACCCCAAATGCCTTAAAATATGCTCACGGATACACATCTTGGCATTTAAAATTGTTAAAAAGCAAGAAACGAGGTAGATGCCAGTGCGAGCAAATGCTGAGCAAAGCGCATTCCTTAAAGTGCCTGGCCTTCCCTGTGCCGGGGGAAGGGGCGGGGGGGGGGGCACTACCTTCCATGAAGAGCCCGTGCAGATAGGCCCCTTCCCTCGGGGGGTGGCCATAGTCTTCCTTGGTTTTCTTGGTCACGTCGACCGTCAGGCACATTTTATCCAGGGGCCACGCGTTTTTCCGGGCCATGGTCTGCATGATTGCTGCGGGAGGGGAAGGCACAAATGGTGTCAAGTTGTACGTAAGGTTCCCAGGAACCAGCAAGGCGAGCATCTGCGGAGGCTGCCCTGGTCCCGCCCAGGGTTGCTGGGGTCTCTGTATTTGCACATGGCCACGTTAGAGCGAGGGCTGGCACGCGACAGCCTGTAGGGCCACCGGGCAGCTCTAGGGATGACTGGGACAGCCACGCCCGCTGGGTCAGTGGTGTCTGGTGGCTTGGGCACGGTCGTGGCAGACTCTGTGGCCCCTGGCAGAAAACCTTGGCCAGAATGAACCACAGCCCACCTCGCTGGGCTGCTTCTGGGCCTCGTTCCCTTTGATGCCCTTCTGCCCGGAGCGCCGTTCCCTCTGTGGCTCCTGCACCTTTTCGGTAGTGGCCACCGCAGGAGGCCCGCTGAGCAGGGCGGGGACGGCTACCCCAGGCTTTCTGCCGGGGTGCGGCTCTGCCAGCAGCAGACCTTACCAGTTAGGAAGGACTGCGGGTTGAAGAGGCCAGAAAGCCACACCACAGCCGGGAGGGCGAGGTCTTGTGTCCAGGTGTCCAGTTCTCGGCATCGCAGGAGGAGGTCGTGAAACCTGGTTCGCAGGAGGTGGGAAGGGATCGGCCTGCGTGTTATTTTTAGCGCGTAGACATCTCTCGGTAAGATGAAGTAAGTGGACTGCGGGGAAGGGTGGTGGTAGCAAGGTACACCACTGAGAACCAGGGAAATCGTTCCCCGATGATTTGCAGACGGGGGTCCCTTTGAAGGGGCTGGGTTTTGTTCCGGTAGAGATTGCATATTACTGGGCAACGTGGAAAACTCGTCTCCATTATCAGTTATTTAGCTCCTCTCCGTGCTACGTGGTGGCTATACAATAAGACCTGGGCTGACGGGTGCCTGCACGGAACACGGAGGTACGTGCGGGGTGCGCAGGAAGGCCCCGGAGCGACCACCCTCGTGCGTCGGGGTGCGGAGGGGAAGGCTGCTGTGATTGTTACTAGACCGGAGTTGCCCGGAAAGGCACAGAGAGGAGGAGAGCATTTGACAACAGCCTTCCCACGGGCGGTAATTTCCTGAAAGCAGGAAAGGTTATTAATAAAGTTCCTTTATCCATCACAGGCCTGGGTCTGAGAAACTGCTGTTTTTACTTGGGTCCTTGCCTCTCAGCGGCAGTTATGCAAGAGAGGAAGTACCTGCAGTTTGCCTCGGAGGAAGCATGATCGTCTTCGATGAGATTAGGAGACGTGGGAAACCTTGAGTTGGATGGAATTTCAGGGAATGTGAAAGAGGGGGAAGCAGAGCACAGAGAAGACAGCCCAGCAGAAAAGCCTCCAGGGCGAGGGGCACCCCGGCTGGCGCTGAGTTCTTCCGAGACCTGGTTTGGCTCAGAGTTGCAAGGGAGGCAGGGCTGAATGGGAGTCATCCCCACAGACCCCCTGCAGGAGAGGTCTGCCTGAGACCTGGGTCACCAGAAGGAAAGTTCTGTGAGCTGAGGACACAGCCCTGGGCCCTGCCCCGTGTCACAAACTCCTGGTGTAGGGCACACACCAGAGAGGCTGTGGAACAAAAGGCCAAGGACGGGGGAAGCGGGGATGGGAAAAGTCTTTGCTTCACAGGTTGCTGCACAGGATAAACACTGCAGCCAAACAATTTGCAGTAAGTTTTTTTTTTTTTTAAGGGAGTGATTCCTTATATAAACAAGCCCAGGGATTAGAAGTGATTAGGTAAGGGAAAGGAAATTAAATTAGAACCCAGAATAGAAAAAAACTGGTAAAAATGGAAGCAAAACAGCGATGCAGCATGAGATAGAACAATTTCAAAAAAACAAAAAATGGAAATAGTGACAATAAGATGAAATATGAAACAAGTATTTACTAATGCCACCCTAGGAGACTGAGTTCAGCTCAGGCAGCTACCCACCACAGACCATCTGTAGCTCCTCCTGGGTGACTGGCCTGGATCAAACCACGTCTGAAGCTGGAACTGCCTGTGGCTTTTCATATAAGCCAATAAGCTATTTTTTTTTAATTGGAATTGAGGGTATATAATGACATGAGAGGAATTTCAAGTTGCCTCTCATGGCCATAACAGCAATTCCCCCAGTGAGGGAATTCTGTTACCTGCGTTTTTGAGATGATAAAATGAGAAGTCAGGTCAGATATTTTGTCCAGGATCAAACAGCTAACAAGTAAGCGGTAGAATTTGAATCTTACTCTGATCTTGACATTTAATCAATTTTTGCCTTTGAAGTAGGCAACATGTTAAGGAAATGCAATTGAAACGGTGGTCGTTTGCACACTTAATGATAGTCATGAAGCACCGTCTATAGCTCTCTGGGGCTGCACACTTCCGAACAATGAACCAGCACGGAGGCAGGCGAAGGCGGAGGGGGCCCGGCTGGGGCAGCTTACCACTGGGCCAGGCCGTAGGTGGACGGGTACGCCAGTTTGCTCCATGCGTCTGGCACCATGTCGTAGCTCAGCGCGGACTGTTGGGCTTCCATGGCAGGCGACGGCGTCAGCTCCCCCTGGCACGGAGAGAAAGGCCGCCTCGAGACGAGCTTCCGACGAGGGGGAGCCAGCTTCCGACGTGGGGGAGCCAGCTTCCGACGTGGGGGAGCCAGCTTCCGACGAGGGGGAGCCAGCTTCCGACGTGGGGGAGCCAGCTTCCGACGAGGGGGAGCCAGCTTCCGACGAGGGGGAGCCAGCTTCCGACGTGGGGGAGCCAGCTTCCGACGGGGAGCCAGCTCTCGCCCACTTCCACTTACCTTCAGACCGAGGTCTAGCTGCTGGAGCGACACGTGGATTTCCCGTAGGAGAAGGTTCATCCTCTCACATTCTTGGAAGCAAACGAGAACGTAGGGGCTTCTGTTTGAGGTTTTTTGCATGATCTCCGCCATGTTGAACTCTTCTGGGAGTTTCTCCAAGATGTCATCCAAGATGTTCTTCACCTTCAATCATGATTACACAAAGATGTAGCTCCTGTTTCATCTTGGTCACAGTGACTGTATCGCTTCTTTTGTTGTTAAGTCCCTGAATATATCACCTAACTCCCCCAAAACGCTGATGCATTAAAAGATGCCGCATGCACCTAGGAGGTGGGCATCCCAGGAGTGGCACTGCCAGCTCCCTCAGTTCCTTCCGCATCAGAGTAGCCTGCTCTGTTAGTTCCCATCGGGAGGAGCTGCTATTTGCAGTTCATACAGGATCAGCATTTAGGGAACGTAAGAACTGTTATCAACTACACCTTATTTGTACATACAAATGCAATCAGGAAATAGAACCCCAAATGTTCAGGCATATTACGGTTTTAATCTGTTAATTTAAATTGCCTTTTGAAAAACGCAAACCAAAGGTGTGCTTTAAGCTTGAGCTAATTTTGGTGGCTCTGACAACTGCCCTCTAACATATCTTAAAATGTGGGGAGCAATTTAATCAACATTTTCAACAGGGAGGTCTCTATCTCCCCTTACTGTTGGCCTAAGAAATGAAAGACTTATACATTGGGTGTGTGTGTAGTCCTCGGGTGCACATATTTATTCTATCTAAGCCACGTTACCGAGCTCTGGAAAACCAACCAATACCGACAATGGACCGAAGACTTGAGTGTTGCCTATCTTCAGCCTCGCTTTCTCAGATGACGGCCTATGGTGCTGACACCGTGCTTGCAAGTTGCTTTAGCACCCTGGCAGATAACCTGTCGGGTTCTGAAATCTGAAACTCATTTACAATAGCAGCAGAGGGTCTGAAACACAGGGTGGCCTGGGAGCTGGGTGAAAGAATGGCTTTTGGAGTCGGCTCGAATTTGGTTTCCTTCATTGGCCTTTTTTAGCCGTTTGGTTTTGGGATGTCCGTCAGCTTAGCTCTGAAATCAGGAGCCTGATACTATTCCCAGTGCCCCGCGTAAGCACCTAATAGATAGGTATCGCTACAATCTTTTTGCCTAGCTGGGTTGTCGAGGCATCTTTACCTCATTTGCTTTGCATTTCCTGCTTCCCTGTTAGAAAGACAAATTCAAAAACGAGAGGAAAAACCTTGTCTACCTCCCCGCTTCTATTCACAACTATACCTTTCCCCAAATGGATGAATTTGTATCTCGTTCATTTTCTTTTTTAAAAAAAATCTAACATTCATATGGAAGCTGTTAGAGTACAGAACACAATACCTTACAACAAATCCTATAGTTTCTAAATTAAAAGTTTCCCAACAAATGGCCTAATGTCAATAAGTCATTGAGAAACTTTAAGAAATAATCCTGAAAGTCCCTGGGACCTTGCTAAAATAAGATCTGTTGGCTAGGGTGCTAACATGTCCTTTGCTCCAGCGATTCTCCTTCTGAGTGTGAGTATTATGAGTGGATATTTGGGGAACTACCTTTGTCTATGGACATAAGACTATATACAAGGGTGTTCATGGCTGTGATATACATAATAGTGAAAAACCAGAAACGACCCAAAGGTCTGTCCCCCACAGGTTAAAGAACTGGATACCCATGTGACAGGACACTGAACCAAAGGAGCCATTGGTCAGTGCACACATGGATGAAACCCACAACGTCACATGCAGCGCAAGGAGCCACACGTTAATGAGTACATGGCTGTGTGGCTGTGTGTGTCTGAAGGCCAGACAGGCAAAGCAAGCCTATGGTGACAGGTATGGAGACTAGGTTACCTTTGGGCTGGATTGGGGCGGGGGGTGGTAATACTGACCAGTAAGGAGCATGAGTATCCTTCTGGAAACATCCTGTATTTTGATCTGGGGGGTGACAGGGGTGCATACAAAGGTAAAAACCCACGGAGTTGTACACTTGGGTTAGTGCAGGGCACCGTGTATCCGTTAGGCCTCCTCAAGAGCGAAGACAAGGAAGACCCTCACCTGGTCTTCTGCGGACGGCTCCCGCTCCTGGCTGCAGAGAGCTCTCCTGGGCTGCGTCTCCAGCAGCGTTCTGAAGAGAGTGTTGGCCGACACGGTCAGGAACTCCATTTCCGCGTTTGGGTGGAGGCCGTACAGCGTGGGGCTCTCTGGAGGAAGCGTCTCCTCCACGTACTGGTGGTAGCCCGCGCAGTCTGGTAGGTTCGGAGGCGCTGCAAAGCCTGGGGCCAGCAGAAGCTCATCTTCCATCTTCGACCACAAAGGAGAAATCGGTTATTCCACACAACACGGGCGTCCCTCAGCCCTGGCTGGTGCAGCTCAGTGGACAGAGCACCTTCCCACCAACCGAAGGGTTGCAGGTTCGATCCCCAGCCCTGGTCGGGGCACATATGGGAGACAACGGATACATGTGTCTCTCTCGTGGATATCTCTCCCCTCACCCCCACCCCCAGTCCCTCTTTCACGCTCTTAAAAAATAAATAAAATAACTGGGCATCCATCTTTGCTTCCTAAACACTGAGAAACTCCGCTAAGCAGACGCAGAACACCGCTGGATAGCAAGCTCTCTAAAAACATTGCGCAGCTCTTTTGTAATTGCCCTTCTGCTCTGTAGATGGCACCAAGCTGACCTCTGGGGAGGAGTCCAAGGACCACACTTGAAGCCGATCCCTGAGAAGACTCGGCCCGGAGTGTGCTGGGGGCGCAGGACACACCACAGCCAGGGGGCAGCTGAGCCGCCCTGTTTACCGGCCACCTTCACGCGTGCGTCCAGTCCTGGCTTCTCTCACACAGCCCCATTCTGCGTAACCTGCCCAGGCAGATGTGTGATTTCAGTACTAATTCTCACTTCATTTCAGGAGGACCCTGTAGCTTATGCTTTCCCAGCACATACACTTGTCATAGCCCCGCTTCAAATGACATGGTGCACATGAACTTGAATCACAGGGCTTTGAGTTCTCCCTCTGCTTTCAGGACCCTGCAAAGGCTTCGTACCCAAGGAGCTCAGGGAATCCTGCTTCAGGCCAGGCCCCCTCCCTGCCCGCTCCAGGGTGTCTATGAAAAGCTGCTTCCTGCTGATGGGCCTGGGTTACAGAGCTCTGCACATGACGACTGTCTTGCACGTGGGGGAGGGCAGCTTGAAAAGACTGTTATGCCTCAAAGAATCAATAGTTCCAAACAGACATTGCTCTTGAGAAGACATACACGTGGCCAAGCAGCACAAGAGAAGATGCTCAATATCATGATATTTAGGGAAATGCAAATCAAAACCACAAAGCCATACCCTTCGCACGCACCAGGAAAAGGTAAAGGGCAATAAACGTGTCAGCAAGAATGTGGAGAGAACAGAATCCTCATTCATGGCTGGTGGCCACATTTCACTTTTGGAAATCGAACCAGCGACCCTTCGGTGCACCGGATGATGCCCAAACAACCGAAACACACCAGCCAGGGCTATGTCACCAAAATAGTTTTAAAAATAAGGACAACTTTCAGGTAACTAAGTACCTTATCTTGCAGAAGTATTACTTATTTTGCATTGCCAAGTACACACTGTACATGAGAGGATATTAATAATTTCCTAACTGTGAGAGACTCTTAACGCTCACTCCCAGAGTGCAGATGCGTTTATCCAACAAGGAACTCGCCCAGCCTAACAGGACGATGGCACAGAGCAGTCGAGCAGCATGACCTGAAACCCCATGCTGTTGATTGCTTTCTGGGCATAGTGCAACGCAACCAAAGATACTAATTTCCAAATAAGTTAACCAACGCGAGAAGGGCCAAAAAGACGCCCGGCAGGCGCCGAAGTGTTAGATCAAGTTCCCAGACTATACGCAGCACAAGCAGGAAACGTCTGCCCGAGCGCAGTAACGGCCCTGCCTCCTCTGCCACGAGTCACCCTTGCCTGACCTTCCTTTGGTGAGGGAACAGGCAGGTGGTGCTGTCCAGAGGAAATGAGATGGCAGATGAAGCCTTCCATCCTGAAAACCTCTCCAGATCTGCACCCAAGTTTTTGTTTTGTTTTGTTTTGTTTTTAAAGGGCTAGCACTCTCCCAGAATGCCCCCCAGGCTCTATTGTCTGTATTTATTTTACAATTATTTTTGAATGGGAGTTCAGACTTGTGAAGGTTAATGGACGTCTCGCTTAGCAACGGTAATTCGCTCCTCATCCTCAGACCAAAGCCAGAGAGGAAATGGCATGAGCTTCTCACTCTGCCCCCAAACTCCACCATCAGGCGGAGAAATCAGCCTCTGTAAAGGTCAGGCTCCACCACTGTTTATCTTTCCCGTCTCCATGGTAACCTGCTCCAGACCTCTTCTGAGGAGTGACTGGGGTTGTGTTAGATGAAAGTGTCTTTCTGACCTGTGAAATTCTGCTCACTTAGAGCTCAGGAAAGACCAGGAGACTCACCAGCAAAAGAAACTTAAGGAATGGTCACATGGCGGGAAATTATCCCCCCCTTTCCCTGCATTGTTCCCAAATTGTTTAAAATTACGTGCCCAGTTTTCTAAATTAGACTGCAGTACACCATGTTTTCCAATGCACAATTATATCATTTCTCAAAGTGGACTCAAGGAAGGTGATCGAAACCTCAGAATATTTTCATGAGACGCAGTCCTCAGAGCAATGATAAACAGAAGGTTGCTCAAATCATTTTTAAAAATGGCACTGCTTGCTCTAAACACAGTTGGTGTTTTTCCAACTGGGAGTCGAGATAACATGACGTAGGGCATCCTGGGTTTCCACGAAATAACCATGTGATGGCCCGTGAACTTGGAAACCTTTTGAGAGAGAGCGCATGAGAGAAATGTGGCCACCACTTGCAGCTACTTCAAAGTGGGAAACAAGGACTGAGTCCTTTGGCCAGAAAGCACAGTCCTGGTCAGGAACCACATGGGTGTTTGGTCCACGCAGACACCGGGTTAGAAAGATGAGGAATGGGCAGGGGGTGCCTCATCCTAAATGCCAGCACGGGGGTGCTCTTCCCGTGCCTCACAGAAAGAAGAACTGGGTTTTCCAAGTACATTTTTCTTGAGCACGTATTTAGTTAGGGGTTAACATTTTGAAGACGCTATGGCTTCTGTGACAGGGAAAAACGATAAATTTCACTAATTTCAGAGGACTTCAATTGAAATCAATACACCTGTCTTCAGGCTAGAGCACTTGCTCATGTTCACTGAGTGATCTGGGGCCAACTAACTGGGTCTCAGTCTTTTTGTCTATAAAATGGGGTAACTGTCAGTTCTGCATACCTTGCCCGGCTACTGCAAAGGCCGGCGAGTCAGTGTGTGTGTGAGACTGCTTCCCCTGGGCACAGAAATCACCTGTCAAACACGGATTCTGATCCCCTATGTCTGGCACGTGGCCCAACACCCTGCAATTCGATCACATTTCCAGCTCCCATGAAGGGGAGCCGGGACGCATTCGCAAAAAGCCAGGGATCCTCAGTAACATCTCTAAGAATCATTTATACATTACGATTTTCAGAGCCACTCCATACCTTCCACATATGTACCTCTGTGCAACAGTAATCCTCACCAGAAGTTTCTCCTCAGTGAAACTTTTTTAAAAAACGTCTTACCAGAGATGGATTCATGAACTCCTCCAAATACACCCGACACAGCCGGCGATCCCAGTCATCTGTGATATGGCCCCCATACATGATCTCCCCAAAGAGATACCGGAGGTCTTCCCACGGGACCTGGGGGCAGAAATCACACAGATGTTCACTTCTGGGCCCAGGGCATCTGCCTCAGAGGGGTGGACACGCAGCAGGCACATGCCTCTCCACAAGCCCCTCTAACACAATGGTCCCCCAAACCGCACCCCGCACCCCCCAACCAGCTCAGGGCTTAGAGCACTGGCCTTGTAAAAGACGTCCAGAAACTGTCTAGGCTTCTGCCCAGACGTTCTTGAGAGAATCATTTTCAGTGTTTTAGTACAGTCATTGGAAATCCACTAACACTGAGCTTTTCATGCAGATTTTAGAACAAATGGAATCAGTCCTAGAACATGTTATGCAGGGGGAGTACACACATGCAAAATCTCACCCAAAAATTAGGGCTTGCACTTAACGACATGATTTTATGGCCCAGCTCAGGAAAAGAAAACCCAAAAGTAATTTCAGTTGGGGTGTAGTTTGAATCCCATCAACCTCATGCAAGTTCATGCAAACCAACCCCCTTGCCTTGGATTGATTTGAGGGCCTGTTTTATGGCATGACCGGCCTACTCACCAGTTTAGAGGTTGTAACTAATGACTGTACCGTGTTTTATTCAAGAAACCACTCTGTCTCGCCTGTATCTGGCCTCACAGTGGTTTGCAGTCTCTCTCTGCTACCCTTTAGCTTCCTCTGGGTTTGCAAAACATGCCAGTTTGTGATGAAGCCTTTCTAGACAGGAACCTTTATACCCTCCGGGGCAATACACCGCCTCCCAACAGCTCAAGTAAGAACTTAATTATAGCCTTCCTTTGTGGCATGATGTGACGAAACAAGTAAAATTGCTTCAGCTAGTCCAGTGTATGTGCTACAAGTTTATGTGAATTGGAACAAATGAACCTCAAATATGTCTCTCTTTGAAGCTGGTTTGATGTGAATGAAAAATGAAAGAGAAGGGACTAGACTACACCGTGCTCTCTCGATCACCCCAACAGACTACCTTCCATATAGCTGAAACGGATGTAAAACAAAGACTTCTTAATTTTATTTCTCTTCTTGATTACTTTAATTCATGGCTGCTATGCATCTTACCATCCAGTATGTATCTCCCTCAAGGTTTTCATCAGCTAAGGAGTCTGTCCTTTTTAATAACCAAATCTCTTTCCTCAAATTCTGATCTGCTTTTTACAGATTCCTTCCTGAAAAGGGCGTCCTGTACAACCAAACTACTAGTATGTGCACATTTTAACTTAATGCTTGTCACTTGCTTTGTGACGCATGGCAAATGACTCAGGTCAAGACATCCGAAAGACAAGTGACTGTGTTAAAATCCTAAGGTTGGCCCTGGCCAGTGTGGCTCAGTGGTTGAGCGACATCCCAAGCACTGATAAGGCTGCCAGTTCAATTCCCAGTCAGGGCACGTGTCCAGTTGCAGGCTTGATCCCCGGTGGGAAACGTGCAGGAGGCAGCTAATAGATGTTGCTCTCACAGTGATGTTTCTGTCTCTCATTCTCCCTTCCTCTCTCCCTAAAGAAAAAAAAATACACACACACACACACACACACACACACACACACACACACACACACACACACGAGGCCTGGTGCACGAATTTGTGCACCAGTGGGGTCCCTTGGGCTGGCCTGCAGGATCGGGCTGAAACTGGCTCTCTGACATCCCCTGAGGGGTCCTGGATTGCAAGAAGGTGCAGGCCAGCCCGAGAGACTCCACCAGTGTACAACTGGAGTCGGGAAGGGGTACAAGAGGTTGGCCAGCTGGGGAGGCACCACAGGAGGGCTCCAGGGCGTGTCAGGCCTGTCCCAATCAGCCAGAGCCCAGCAGCAAGCTAACCTACCAGTCGGAGCGTCTACCCAATGGCGGTTAGTGCACATCATAGGAAGTGGTTGAGCAGCCTTAGCACATCATTAGCATCTTACACTTTGAAGATATATTTTATTGATTTTTTTCTTCACAGAGAGGCAGGGAGAGGGATAGAGAGAAACATCAATCAGCTGCCTCCTGCACACCCCCCACTGGGGGTATGCATGCAAGCCCTTGACTGGAATTGAACCTTGGACCCTTCAGTTTGTAGGCTGACACTCTATCCACTGAGCCAAACCAGTTAGGTCAGCATATTACACTTTGATTGGTTGAACAGATGACTGGATGACCAGACACTTAGCGTATTAGGCTTTTATTATATAGGATCCATCATGTCAGTCCTTCTCTTTCTCCCCTTGAGTTCTATCTCAATCATGTGCAAGGCTCATTGGAAATAGGATAAAACTGCTGGTCAACCTCAAGGGGGACAGTTATGAAAGACTTGAGTAAAAATGTCAAGTGGTCTATTTCATTTTCTACCCAGAACTGTTACAATAAGCAATTTTACGTGTGGCATTTAAAAACTGTTACAATAAGCAATTTTACGTGTGGCATTTAAAACATGCTAAGATCAACAGAAAATATTCATTAGAAGGGTCAAAATACGCTCAAGGTCTGTATGCAGACTTACTTTTTAATTTCATTGATTTAAAAAACAATGAATATTGATCATCACATGCCATATAAAGGCCATTTACTGTGGGTACCACTCATTCAAAATGTGTTTCTTGGGAGGGCACACTTATGTCACATGCCAAGCGTACGCATTCTGACAGTAGTCACATCACCTTTGAAATTTGAAAAAAAACTTAACCAAAATTGTAACAGTGGGCATAAAAGGACACAAAACAGTCCCCTATACACTGAAGAATGGATGAGTTGCTTTAAAGGCCCCTTCTAGAGAGTGTGGCGGAGAGCTTTTTATGCAGATTTTAGAGCAAACTAAGTAGTTCTGACAAATATATATCAAATTTTACTTAATGGAAAAAGTCCCCCTTCTGAGGACTAAGCCAGAAAATTCTTCCAAATGGCTCCTTTCTGAAGTGCAGTCGTTGGGTTTATAAGAGTTTACACAAATGTTCCTGATGAAGCATTGCCGTTCCCATCTGTGAAACGCATTTGAGCTACAAAATAAAATCATTCATCTACCTTTAACTTCAAATCAAGGGGAACATTACTGAGAAAGTCACAACAAGGTGGCATCCTTAATACATAATAATGACATATGCAGGAAATGCACCATTATTTATACTGGTGACGCGCTGTAAATTGCTTCCATCATCAGGAATAATTGTGGTGATTATTAATGCAGTGTTATGAACTGTCAGAATTGCTGTCTGTAATTACATTTGTGCAAATGCTTCATTACCTGCCTAATGAATCTGGCATCCATGCACATGTAAACCACTGTTTTTGTTAACATAATGAAGGACATTTTTTTTTTCACGAAGCTGCCCATGTAGACCTGGTTTGACCTATCTTATAAAATCCGAGCATCCACTGCCAGGAAACCTTTGATCTGGCTCATTTTCACACTCGGCAGACGATGCCTAGGGAGTGTCAGCCATTTCAATAACAGCTTCCGAAGAGAAATTACGGTCCATTTTGATAGCGCCCAGACACTGACAGATTTAGTCCACGCCCCGGAAGAGGCTATGAGGCCCCCCCCCCCCCTGGCACTTACGTTCGGGTTTGCCTCTAAGTAGTTGTAGAGGACGTCGGCACAAATGGTGAGGTCCCCGGGACTGAAGGGGTAGCTGCGGCTCCAGCCCTGGGGGCCGAATCTCAGCCTCCCAGCAACGCAGGCGTGGAAATAGCACAGGGCGAAGAGGATGCTTTTAAACTCCTGCTCCTTGGAGCACACTTCGAGCGTGTCCTGAGAGGAAAGGAAAACGTTCTGTTAGCCATCAGTACCGTTTCCAAGGGTAAGGGTCCGGGTTCTCGATGATCCTGGAAAGAACCTGGGGGGGGGATTTGGACTAGAGAGGACAGGCAGGTGTTAGTTAGCAGGGCGTGTCCTCGGAGAGCATCCTAGGAGACTGTTTCCCATTTGCCAGTCCGCTGATGCAAGAGGAACCTTTATTTTGCTTTAGCTATTCTTCTGAATGCTTCGCTAGAAAACGAGACAATTCATTTTGTAAACTGCTTGACGTCATTCCCTCTGCAAAACTATCCTTGTCCAAGTTGGGTAACAAATATCATTTAACCCCAAACACTATTTGTCCCTGGTTTCATAGCGATACAGAATATACGGGCACATGGCCAGCCATCAAAAGACTGCTTCCCAGCCGCCCTTGAAGCCAGATGCACTACAGAACCAAAAGTTTTTGCCAACAGAATTTGAGAAGTGACCTAACGTAGTCCTCTATTTAAAAGGAACTTGTTTGCCTTGGCTGTTGCTCTTTTCCTTTTTCTGTAACTAAAACTGGTGATGGTTGGAGACTCAATAGAAGTCAGAGCTAGGACCAGCAGAGGCACCCATCAGCTTGGGTGTGTGGCTGATCTCATGGACAGAGCTACCAGTTAAGTCTGAGAGGAGTTACCTCATTTGAATCACTATAATTTTGTGCCAACCTCCACACATACAATCACCAAGACCAGCGGTCAGGAAACTCATTAGTCAACAGAGCCAAATATCAACAGTACAACGATTCAAATTTCTTTTGAGAGCCAAGTTTTTTAAACTTAAACTTCTTCTAACGCCACTTCTTCAAAATAGACTCGCCCCGGCCATGGTATTTTGTGGAAGAGCCACACTCAAGGGGCCAAAGAGCCGCATGTGGCTCGCAAGCCATGGTTTGCCGACCACTGACCAAAACCAATGGTTTCCTTCCAATAAACTAGAAATAAAACTAATTTGTTGGGATGATAGAATGGCATATAGAAGGTTAAACAATATATACTCCCTAGACTAGATCTGCAATATTTTTTTTAATGCAGAAGGAAAGCTGAGTCCTGGTATGCTACATGGATAAGGCCATGGGCCAATCAGCCATAAAATTAAAAGGTAACTAAAGAGCCAATTGATCGATGGTTTAGAGGGAGTATTCGACCCGCCTTCAGATTTGGCCATTGTCTGAGGCAAACAGGAAAGGTCAAGGACGACTCCTTCAGCTGAGGTTGGGCAGCAGCAGAAAACAAGGCCAAATCTGTAGCTTCCTGCCTTGTCCTTTAAAACGGTCTCAGGGCCTGACAACCGGGGCCAACTACAAAGATACTTCGCATCCTGGGGTGGGGGGAGGACTTCAGAGCTGGTCTCCTGGGGGACTTTGGGTAAAAGTTGAAACCAAGACTAGATTTGTTCTCTGGTTCAGGACCAGGAGAGCTTTTTAGTTTCTTTATCACTTTCATCAGACCCAGGGCTACCACCAAATACAGTTCTAGAATTGGCCAGTCCATAGACTAGGAAGCTTATGGGGTTTGAAAATATACAATCCTTAAAAATAACTTTCCTACAACTATACAGCAAACAAAAGGCCACCTTGTGAAGGCAGAAATGGGAAACCATAGAATTAGAATTAATTTTGAAGGATATAAAAATATGTTACTGTTAGTAAGAAATTTGTAGGGGACCAAACAGAAGTGTCAAACTTTAAAAAATATATATTTTATTGATTTTTTACAGAGAGGAAGGGAGAAGGATAGAGAGTTAGAAACATTGATCAGCTGCCTCCTGCACATCCCTACTGGGGATATGCCTACAACCAAGGTACATGCCCTTGACCAAAATCAAACCTGGTACCTTTCAGTCCGCAGTCCAACGCTCTATCCACTGAGCCAAACCAGTTAGGGCAGAAATGTCAAACTTTCATTTAGGAATTATGATCTAACAAGTCACCTAATGCCCTACAGGGTTGTTGACAACTTTGTGGTGACACACAGAAGCTCTGAAAGACCTAACTCCAGAAATCTCACATGGGAGAAGTAATTTTTAACCTCGTTTAAGCAGCTGTTTGGTTTTTTTTATACTTCAGGTTTGGCAAACCACAATTCTGATAAAAAGGTGCTGCAAACCTTTTCATAGATAGCTAGGGAGCAGAGGTTCATTCCCGTGAATTACATAATCTGAATTAAAAACCAATCTTGTTTTCTAGCTTAATGACAAGTCAGCATTCATAAAAGAGTCTTTAAAATTTTAGGTTTTCTTTACAGTTTCCATTTGTGTGTTTAGTTTTTGGCCAAAATAGGTTTGTTGAGAAGTTCATTTAATGAATCACTTCAATTTTGCTACTTATGATCAAATTTAGTCCTAATATTTCAGAGCATCCTTTCCACTAGAGAAGAAATAATATACTCCTTGAAATTCTTAAGGATCTAATATAATATAAAATATAACCCTCAGTTAATAGAAGTGGCTTTCCAGATAGCAATGAAAAGAACTGATACTTTCACAAATAAACTAGAACTGGTGGTTTTTAGCTGGAGGACTTCATGCATAAGCTTCGGGGATCTATTTATCCCTATGACTATACAACACATTTTAAAAATGTGCGTTTTACCAGACTATCAAAGGGGTTCTTACCAAAAAGAAAAAAAAGAAAACAAGGCTGAAGGACAACTGTATTGAAGCATAATTGTTAAAGAAATGCTCACTTTTTATCAATCAAGACAATTATTTTAGGGAGTGACATAAACCCTCTTTTCAATATATCGAACTCCTCTTCTGTACTTACTTTGAGAATGTAATAACAGCCAGAAATTATAAATCAAGGGGCAATTAAAAAACAAATACATGCTCACCACAGTTCTCAAAAAAAGCATATTGCAAATATGTACCTGATCCAACTATGTTTTTTTGAGTCCCTTCTGCTTACACAATCTTTTGTGTTTACATATACTACAAATTACACAGTTATTTAATTAAGTAATTAACTGTATTCTTCAAAACTATATTCTTAGATAGCTAATTATTATAGTTCCTTCATAAAACTGGTTTGGGTATTGGCCCAGAAGATACTAGAGAAAAAGTTAAGCACAGATGTACAGAGACACAGACACAGACACACACAGACACACACAGACACACACACACACACACACACACACACACACACTCACTCCACACACTCACACACACACACTCACACACACACTCTCACTCACACACACTCACACACACACACACTCACACACACACACACTCACTCACACATACATATTAAGATTCACTTTATCGCTCTGTACATGTTTTATGAGTCGATGATGGTTCCACCACCTTGGGAGAAGATCCTGACTTAGTGTCAGACCCGACTTCTCCTTTCTTACCTGATCAAAGTTATAGAGAGCAGCATGTAAGTTGGCCAGCATTCCTGTGGGGGGTTCATTGGTGATCTTAATGGAGTTTTCCAGGAGTCCCTGTGGGATGATGTGCTCGCTTGGTGTGGGCGCAGTCTCGGCACTCATGAAAACCCTGTAATCTCTGTGGCCTCCTTGGCTGAATCGTTCAAGGAGTTTCTCCAAGGTTCCCAGCCACTTGGCGACCAGGTGGACATTCTGAAAGACAGCATGATTTGTAATTCCTGCGAAACTCAGGACTATTACTTAAATTATAGGATTATAAATTATTTTTTCTATACATCGATGTGTCGAACACTCAGAGAACCATGATATAAATGTTCTTTATTATCATGTTAGAAGAACAAAACAAAAAATAAAATTAAACAACAAACACATTAAGTGATCCAAGTCAACACAAGTTGTCTTTAGAAACCCAAATCTCCTTCCAACACACTTACCTGCTTCTAACACCCACCCATCACTTCTGAGATGGAGTGCCCCCAATACTTTTCTTTGTTAAAAGGCCAAACTCAATTACTGAGACTTATCTGGGTTAGTTTAATCAAGTATAAAAACTAAAGGCCAGAAATGTACCAGATCACCCACTTCCTTACTTCTGATGGAAACCTCTTCTACTCAAACTCCTGCTCATTAGAATATGGACTCAAATGGATGTGAGGGATGAAAGGCTGGCAGAAAAAGAAAGCAATCAATCTGATGGTCTATGTATTCCTACCATGCTATTTTTCTTAAAACATAGAGCTGTCAGAAATTACAAAAGAAAAAAAAAGTGCCCTAGCTGGTTTAGCTTAGTGGATAGAGTGTTGGCCAGTGGACTGAAGGGTCATGGGTTCTATTCTGGTTAAGGGCATGTACCTTGGTTGTAGCTCGATCCCTGGCCCTGTTGGGGTGGGTACGTGAGGCAACTAATGGATGTGTCTCTCTCACATTGATGTTTCTCTCTAACTCTCCCCCTCTCAAGAAAATCAATGGGAAATATTATCTAGGGAGAATTGACAGAAAATAAAAGAAAAAAAAGAAGGAGGGGAGGGGAGGGAGGGAGGGAGGGAGAGAGGAAGGGAGAAAGGAAGGGAGGGAGGGAGGGAGGAGAAAAAATGTCACCACGACTCTTTGATTTTGATGTTTATGATTCACGAATTTGTCCTCTAATACTAAGCTTGGTAGCTGGTGCTGGGAGAGAAATATAAAGCCACACCTCACATGCTCCAGGCTCTGGAGAAATCCTTGATATAATGAGGGGAACATCACCCCCAGGGATATATTATCATTTCCAACAAAGAAAAAAAATTTATGATGATAACAGCTACAAAAATACACAGAATGAAGGCCAACAGGGATGGGAACAGTCACGTGGGTACCTTTCTTTGAAACAATTCTGCTGTAAAATGACCTGTGCTGATTCAGCTGTTCACATCATTAGGGTTTTTACCCTGGGCAAACACTGAACACCGGGCAGTGTCACGGGCTGAACTGTGTGCCCCAGACTCATGTGCTGAAGTCCTAACCTCAGTGCCTTAGAATGTGACCGTCTTTAGAACAGGGCCTTTAGGAGGTAAATACGGCTAAGTGCAGTCATTAGAGCTGGCCTTAAGCCAGTAGGAGTGGTGTCGTTGTAAGAGGAGACTGGGACACACACAGAGGGGAGACCATGTGAAAACACAGGGAGATGACAACCACCTCAAACCAAGGAGACCTCAGCTGACACCTTGATCTTGAACTTTTAGCCTCCAAAACTACACGAAATTAAGTTTCTGTTTGGTTAAGCCACCCAGTCTGCGATGCTCTGGCACGGCAACCCGAGCAAACTTACACAGCACGTGAGGGCTCTCTCTAAGTTTCCTCCCCTACATGCTTGCCACTAGATTATAACGAGAGAACTTCTCACACCTAACTGCGCCACTCACACAAGCAAGCAGGGCCAAAAACAAAAACAAAACCTGTTTTGCAAGCGCAAAACCAGGGGTGGGCAAAAGTAGGCTTACACTTGTGAGTATGTGAGATAGTGTTTATTCTTGTATTACTTATGAATTATTGTATTGTTTGTATTACAACAGTAAACCTACCATTGCCCACCCCACGTGTCCTAATTTTATATCTTATGGACTACAACAATCCCTTACGTGAAAAGTTTACTTGGGACACATATAAACCTATTCTGGCCGTGATGTGGGAGTCAGGGGCTAGAATACCGCCAAGTGAGCCTGCAGAGGACACGGGGACACTTGGGGACCCAGCCTGCGGACCCTTGTTTAGGACGCTGGCTCTGGGGCTGGTGAGGTTCTCGCGCCTCCTTGTCCAAGGGCAGCAAGGCCTGAGAAACTTCTTAGCCAATCCACATATATTGAAAACCACCCATATTCCCCCCAGGATAAATGATATTCAAAACCCATTATGTTGCCCGGCGCAGTGGCTCAGGGATTGAGCATCCACCTATGAACTAGGACAGTGGTCGGCAAACTGCGGCTCATGAACCACATGCGGCTCTTTGGCCCCTTGAATGTGGCTCTTCTACAAAATACCACGTACGGGCGCGCACATACAGTGCGATTGAAACTTCGTGGCCCATGCGCAGAAGTCGGTTTTCGGCTCTCAAAAGAAATTTCAGTCGTTGTACTGTTGATATTTGGCTCTGTTGGCTAATGAGTTTGCCAACCACTGAACTAGGAAGTCACAGTTTGATTCCTGGTCAGGGCATATGCCTGGATTGCAGGCTCTATCTTCAGTGGGGCGACTGCGGAAAGCAGCTGATCAATGATTCTCTCTCCCTCTCCCTTCCTCTCTAAAATCAATAACAAACAAATTTGTTTTTTAACCCATCATGTTAATTCACAAATCATCTGGTATGAATCTGAGATAAGATAGCTGCCAGCCTGCGCCTTTTTAATAGTTTTCCTACGGTGTGGGTTTTTGATAAATTGCTAGCTGTGTATCCCTAGAGGGGCTATGTTTGGTAATAAGAGAACATTACAGAGTTTGGTTAAGAACTTATTAATATGTGTATGCATACATATCATATCCCTACACTGATATAATTTACAGTAAATAACAAACAACACAATAAGTTTCCATTTGTTTGGTCTCTTTCTTCAGTCTTGCTTCTCTTCTAACTGCAAATTAAAGAGATACTGGAATCCTCCAGGAACTGGGATAGCCAAGCCTCCTCTCTAATTATTCTGTGTGGAGAGAATGTTATACAACTAGTTAGGGGCAGAGTTGTATGAGAAAATTTATAAACTTTAAAGCAAGATGGAAATGAGAGACATTATGACAGGGCTGTTGGCAATCTGTACAAGCCTGTGTGTCCTCAAGCTCTGTTGGAATGTCCCAGATATCTCAGTCAGGAGGATGCTAGGGCTCCCTCTAGTGTGTGTGTGTGTGTGTGTGTGTGTGTGTGTGTGTGTGTGTGTGTGTGTGTGTGTCTGTCTGTCTGTCTGTCTATCTATCTAGATATAAAAAAATTTTAGATCTTCACCTGAGGATATTTTTTCCATTGATCTTTAGAGACAAAGTAGAAGGGAGAGAGGAGAGGAAGAGGGAGGGAGGGAGGAGAGAGGGGGGGAGAGAGAGAGAGAAACATTGATATGTTTAGACACATCGACTGGTTGCCTTCTATACATGCCCCAACTGGGACTAGGGGTCAAACCGGCAACAGAAGTGTAAGGTTCTAAGCCGCCATGAGAGAAACTGCAGGCAGGAGTCCGAATAAGTGAACGAATTAATCAGGCTTTATTGGGGGTCTCCAGGCGGGTTGACAGGCTCGGGGGGAAATGGAGCCGGAGAAGCCGCGGCCTGTGACTGGGGCCAGGGGAAGGGGGAAAAGAGGGGACCCAGCCGGACCTCCTCCTGGACTGCCTGGGAGGACAGTTCGGAAGAAAAGGGTGCCATGTGGCGCACCAAGACACATTTTAAGGCAGGGTTGGGCCCAGGGCAGAATGGGAAGGGGTGGGACACAGGGCACTCTGGTATGTGCTTGATTGGTGGCTCAATGTCTCTGTCAATTACATCATAACTCCGCCCACCAGTTTTTTTTTTGGGGGGGGGGTACCTATCAAGAAGTATGTGTCCTTGACTGGAAATTGAACTCTCGACCCTTTAGTCTGAGGGCCGACACTCTTAACCTCTGAGCCAAACCAGCCAGCATCTCCTTCTGATATTTTCCATTTTAAGGCACAATGCCTAGAAAATCCCTTACAAGATGATAGCCATCTGAGTCAGCAGAGCCCCTGGGCACCTTTGGAGGGGTCAGTAATGCTGAGGAAATCCACTGGCCTCCCCACACCACCCTAAATGGGAGGAAGAACCGCTCCGTGGCTGGGCGGCTCCCTGTGCTCAGGTCCAGTGTTTCCCTTGAGAACAGGCACTCACTTGGAGGATGACCCAGTGTCCTGCTTGGGAGGCCTTCTCCAGCGCCATTGCCGCCACTGCCTCCTGACCTTGCCCGAGAGACACGTTGTGGAGTTTTCCCGAGTCGATGGTAAACCCCAGTCTTTTGCCTGTGGGAGGACACAACACGGGAGGAAAATGAGTCAGGAGACAGAGAGCCTGGGCTGTGGTGCTCCAGCGCCCATGCGTGGTCACCTCTGCTCCCTTCCCGGTCACTTTCCTACAGGATCCCCCTAAACCCTCTGACCTTCCCACAGACAGCCTCTGGCACTCCCCACAGCTCCCTTCCCAGTCACTTTCCTGCAGGATCCCCCTAGACCCTCTGACCTTCCAACAGACAACCTCTGGCACTCCCCACAGCTCCCTTCCCAGTCACTTTCCTGCAGGATCCCCCCTAAACCCTCTGACCTTCCAACTGGCAGCCTCTGGCGCTCTTCACAGCTCCCTTCCTGGTCACTTTCCTGCAGGATCCTCCCTAAACCCTCTGACCTTCCAACTGGCAGCCTCTGGCGCTCCCCACAGCCCCCTTCCTGGTCACTTTCCTGCAGGATCCCCCCTAAACCCTCTGACCTTCCAACTGGCAGCCTCTGGCGCTCCCCACAGCCGCCTTCTTGCAGGCACCCCAGGCCTGTGGAAAACCAGTTCCTCTGCTTTTATGGTAATAAGGTTTTTGACATTTTGACAGATGGCCAGCATTGTTAATGAGCTTTATAAGCTCTAGCAGGAGTAGCAAAGCATGTCCCCTCATCAAAAGGAGCAACATGTGGCCGATATCACATGTGCTGTGCAGGGACCGGCTCACTGGGTAAATGCAGGAGCCTCTCACCTGGTGAGGCCACTTGAATGGCCCACAGCCCGGTCCTGGCTCTCTTAACCTGGTGCTCTCGGCGCAGGCCGCGGGGAACAGCAATCCGGAGCATAAAGCCACAGCGCCTCGCACGACCGAATAGACCTGCTCTGATGACTGTTATTTAGTCATGGGGGGGCCCCCGAGTACACGAGCATGGAGAAAATTGCCCTCTGGCCCTCACATAGTCTCGAGGTGGGGAATAGCATGAAAGAAACTTGCATTATGCTAACCGGAGGAACGTGCCATTTGAACATTTCTTCAGACCACACCGTGTTATTAGTCTAACATTTTCCACACGCTCCCATCTCTAGCAAATGGGGGGGGGTGGGGGGAGAAAAGAAACAAAGATACCTGTCAACTGAAAGGAAGGGTGGGCACTAGGAGAAAGGCCTGGCCACTCACCGAGGACCTCGAGGTCTTTGAGGGCATCTACCCCCGGGGACAGGATGAAGAACACCGGGGTGGCCGGGCTGCTTTCCTCCAGGGCTTTCACCAAGTCCAGTCTGGTCCTCTCCACATACTTGGCACCCAGTTTTTCCTCCACGAAATTCCTGTAAAAAAACACAATGCGAAAGATAGGACCAGCGCTTGCTTCTGACCTTGCAGTGAGTTACAACCTGGATGAGGCACAGGAAGAAAACAGACCATGTTCTTCACATGGAATGCTGTGTATAAATCCAACCGGACTCTGTAGAATTGCCAGGGGGATTCTTCTCTGCTTTCAAAGCCCTGAAAACAAGAAGCCAAGTGGCCCTCTATTTTGGGGGGCCACTGAAACCACCCCTCAGTACCATCAGCTGCTTGTCTATTGCTTTGTATCCCCCCCCCCCAGTGCCCTTCCAGACTCCCCATTACTTATTAACAGCTCATTAGACTTGCCACAGTGCAATTTTCCAGCCTGCTGGGTTTCTCATGAATATACAAATGCTTTTTGGGGTGTTTCTCACACAGGGAAGCTCCATTAAGCAGGGATTATTTTCTAGCAGCACCCGATTTAGCAGAAAGTAAGCAGCATTGAGCAGAATTCACTTGCAGAGCAGGGTCCCGGCAGAAGAGGCTGCAAATGGAGAATTGGCTCAACTAGATAAAGCTGAGGGGGAAAAACAGGCATTGAACAGCACTGAAGAAAGAGGAGCAGGAAGGCAGTGGTGAACTCTGGTTGGTGCATTCAAATGAGAACGCAAAACGTGTCTGAATAAGGCAGCATATTATCATTTAGAAGCCCAAACAACAGAGGAAAAGGACACTTGAACCAAGATGTAGACAGGGCTCTCTGCTTTTAAATCGCTGCTGGCTGCAAAGTTATGGGACTCTGAGTGTCTCTATGAAAGGAATTCGTTTTTATTTGACATGTACAATCTCTGGAGCCAAAATGCCATCACAGAATAAAGACAATGGAAATGAACACCTCGATAACACATTTCCCTGGCCTCTGCACTCTGCTGACACTGCCTCTCTTCCCAAAACATTTCCATCCTTTCCCCATCTCCCCTGCGGATTTCAGAATCAAGCCTTTCAGGAAGGATGCCCCAATCCTGCTGAGCGAATTTTAACACTGGGAGCGAGTACAAGATCAACGTTTCAGCAGAATCACTTCTCATCCCTATGGACCAGACTCTCCCAGCCCCTGAAGACCGCTTCCTCCCAGTCAACGCGCATTTCCGAAGATGCGGACTGCCCCACCTGAGTGCATAGGTCATCCTGTCAGGGCGCATTGCTCTCAAAATAATCAGCTTCTGAATTAAACTTTTCTTCTTCCATTCTTGCGGTAGCTTTTCTTTTTCTGGACACTCGGATTCCACCCACTTCCTCCACTGCTTGGCAGATCCCTCCACGTCTCTGTCTAGGCCTCGAAATTCTTCCATAAGAGCTACTGCCTGTCATACAACAGGGGAACAGACAGGATTAGTTTATCTCGAGCCTTTGAGATAAAGACTTGTGCCTGCATTGAATCCCATACAAACAGGTTGTGCTGGACAGTCTGTATTTCCTCTCCGGATTTACTCTGCACCCTTTTTCTGCCCTGCTAAGAGGTAATCTCTTAAAGAGTCTCTTTGACAACGCTCCCTGGTTCTCTGGCCTGGTTGGATTTGCCCAATAGGAGGCAATGGCAAGGGGCCAGAGGACTGGAGAAGAGAGAGTCAGTGTATCTTTTACCAGTGCTGCCCCTGAATTGACCCAGTTGGGCACGTTCATCTACCCAACGCCCTGGCTCCTGCAGGCTGGCTCTCTCCCATCACTTTATTTCTCAGCCAAGGAGTTATTTCTCAGCTCCTTTTCCTTCCTCTGGCCATCTCCATTCCTGGTTGATTCTCTATTTCTTCTTCTCTTACTATGAAAATATATTTTACCCTTTGTTAAGCTTTTTTAAAATCTCTCCTTTGAATGTGCCATCTGTTTTCTGCTAAGGCCCTGATCCAATACAATTGAATTTATACTTCTAAAGTATAATTTTAAACAAATTGGAATTTAACATTTTGTTTCTTAAAAAACTAAAGCTCTAAATACACCATAAAAATAAGTCTTCAATGCATAGAAATGGTTCCTTTTCTTAGAGAAAAAAAAAGAGGAGCCACACTTTGCATATGATGTGCATCTTAAAGGAATCCCACCTAATTAAAAAATATAAAGAAAGTAGCGCCAGGCAGATTAACAATTATGCATTTGTAGTTCTTGACTTTTTTCCATGGTCATAAAGACTATACATATTCATTAACAACTTTTCTGCCCATTAAATAGGTCACACATTCCTTTACTTCTAATAAGAAATCAGTCACTTTAGTTGTACCCTGGAAACAAATATAATATTGTATGCCAACAATAAATGAAAAATAAATTTTTAAAAAAGCAAAAAAATACTCAATTTAGTAATTTAATGATCAATTACATTGTATGGCATATTTCTACTACTAAAGTGGTCTGTATCAGTTGGATTTTTAAAACTACATTTCTTCATTTGAGAGAACTGGGATTTGAAAACCCATGTTCCTAACATACCTTAATGGCACTCCATGACTGAGTAGTTAGAAAGTCGACAGGACTCAAGTAAGTGTGTTCAACGGTGAATCGAAGCAGGAAATCCAATTCAACAGGGTCTATCTCTTTCTTTCTCAACAAAATCTTGAGAATACACAAAATTAAAGAGAGTCATTTGGTTTACGCATCAAAATCATGACACAGGAAGCAGTTACTACTTAATAGATATGATTAAGTAGCAGAATCAAGTCTTCCAAAAATTCATACACCCCCCCACACACATATATGTGTGAGTGTGTATATATATATATACACACATATATATACACATATATATATACACATATATACATATATATATATATTCACACATATATGTTCTATAATTGAAATAAGGAATAAGTTGTGCCCATGATCTCAAAACCTTGATTAGAAACCTAACAGCAAATAATTATGAAGGATGGTTTATTCTAATTTTAAGTAATCTATTTGAAATATGCTTTCATAGTTAAGTCTTCTGCTATTAGATCAAATATCTTAAAGTTTATTTTACAAATTGAGAAAGCCTGAGATGGCAATGGACCAAATTACTAAACAGAAGGTAGAGCTATTACTATGAGTTAGTACTGGGGTAGGAATTTCATCCAAGACGCTATGAGAATCACACCAGGAACTGGGACAAACTTTGGATATTCTGATTACAGAACTGACAAGAAGTCCATCGGATATTTTGGGGGGCCTCGGATGAAAATATTCCTAATTTCCACATAAAAACCTGACAAAGGTAAACAGATCAAATACTCCAATTTTAGACTATTTCTGAATTCCTGGTATTTTCATAATACATTATGGGTGGTACCATGCATCAAAACATTTTATTTTATTGAAAAGTTAATTCAAAGTTTATTAAAAAGTGAGTGTCTATGCTTCCCTTCGGAAATAAAGTACGTCATAAACAGAGATGGGCGACTCTGGTTCTGATTTGCTCACCTGGAAAGCCATCTGGGACAGGAAGGTGAGCTTGTCCTTCTCAAACAGCGCCTGGCTGGTGTGGAGGAAGATGGCATGGGTGATGCTCTCCATGAGGATGGAGAGGCGCCCCTGCGTGCCCTCCACCCTGTCGGCCTGCTCCATGGCTCTGTGGAACAGCACGCTGAAAGCCTGGGGAGTTAAAGTGACTGTTAAAGCATGGTAACTGGCACCTGGATGTCTAGCTGGCCCCCAATACACAGGGCCACACAAGTTTAAAGGGAGAGACAACAAGACAGGATTTTTATGAAAACTACAAGAGGCCCAGTGTACAAAATTCGTGCACTGGTAAGGGTCCCTAGCAGCTGCCAGCTGCCGGCCAGGTACTCCCTCCCTTCCGCCAGCCACATGCCACAGCCAGCAGAGGCCTTTCCCCCTTTTCCCAGCTGGCCCCATCCCCTGGCCAAACTCCCAGATGAACTCCTGGTGGAGGGGACAATTTGCATACTACTCTTTTATTATATAGGATATTGTAATTTGCTGTCATTACTGTTATTGGGATCATTCCTTAAAATCTTCCTATAACTCCTCCCTACACAACTACACTGCACCATCCTCTTTGCATTTTTGTGATAACTACTGAGCAGTTAAAAAATGTGTGTATGAACAATTCACATGTTTTAGTATAGGATATGTCTGTCCAAACTTTTCGCCTGTTAGTTTAATTGGGTTGGTCTTATTGAGCTGCACACGTTCTTTATGAATTGTGTTATAAATTCTGGTAGATATATGTATGTATTGGAGACAGTGTTTAGTAGTCTGTGGCTTGCCTTTTTACTTTCTTAATAATGTCTTTAGAAGACGATACATTTTTTTATTGTGATAAGGTTCCATTTATCAATTTTTTTCTTTCTTAAGAAATCTTCGCATAACCCAAAGCCCAAAGATTTTCTCTTATTTTTTTTCCTTGAAATGTTATAGCTAAGATTATTCATTTTGAGTTAATTTTGTGTCTAGTGCGATGTGATGGTAGAGGTTCATTTTATTCCATGTGGATATTCAGTTGTCTCAGCACCATTTGTTATAAAGTTATTCCTTCCTCTTTGAAGTGTCTTGGCATCACTAAAAAATCAGCTGACCCTATATTTGTGGGTCTACTTTTGGACTCTATTCTGTTCCATTAATCTATGCGTTTTTCTTTAGGCTGATTAGTGAAGGTTTGTCATAAGGCTTAAATCATGTATTTTGTCTCCATATTTGTTGTTCTTTTAAAAATGTATTTGGTTATGTTAAATCCTTTGCATTTCTGCACAAATTTTAGAATAGCTTACCAATTTCTCAAAAAAAAAAGCTTTCTGGGATTTTGATTGAGACTGAATTGAATTTATACATCAATTTGAAGAGACATGACATCTTAATAATAATGAGTGTTCTAAACCAAAATCATGATCTCTTTCTCCATTTATCTAGGCCTTTTGAAATTTTCTCAAGGATGTTTAGTTGCTTTCAGTACGCAGATCTTGTATTTGTTTTGTTAAAATTATCCCTAAAAGTTGCATAGTTTTGAAAGCTATTATAAATAGTATTGCGTTATTATTTTCCTTGTCCCTCATATATAGAAATACAACAGATTGTTCTATATTGACTTTAAATCCTATAATCTTGCTAAAAACTCAATTCTTAGTCTTACTAGTGTTTTTGTAGTTTTGTTCTGATTTTTTTACATACACAATCAGGTCATCTGTGGGGGGAAAAAGAAGACAGTTTTTCTTCTTTTTAAAAAATCTGTGCCTTTTAATGTGCTATTGCATTAGCTATAACCTCCCGTGCAGTGAACAGAAGTGTTTAAAGATCTCCTTGTCTTGTTCTGATCAATTTTTCAACACTGAGTTATACTGATATTAGCTGTAGATTTTTGTAGATGACCTCTGTCACACTGAGAAGTTACCATCTACTACTAGTTTGCTCAGAGTTATGTGGTGTTTTTTTGTTTTTGTTTTTGTTTTTTACCAGATGTTGAAATTTGTCAAGTTCTTTGTCTGCATTCATTGAAACGATCATATGGCTTTTTTCTCGTTTATGCTAGTATTATGAAGCATTACATTGTGTGATCTTTGCATATTTAACCAGCTTACATTCCTGGCACAAATTCCACTTGGGCATAATATACCGTGTTTGTTATATGTTTGTTATATGTGGCTGGGTTCAATCCGCTGCTCTCTCCTTGAGTAGTTTTGCAACAACGTTCATGAAGAGGGCAGCTCTGTCGTTTTTTCTCATGATGCCTTAGCTTAGTTCTGGTTTTTGGGTGTACTGGGCGGACACACTGAGTTAGTTTTGTTGTTCTCCTTATACTCTGTGGCTGTTCCAGACCCTAACCCCATACCACTGGACCCTGCTAGTTATTCTTGATTCTTTCCTCTTCTTTATTGCCCATATCTAATCCATCTCCAAGAATTGATTATTCTAGCTTCAAATCATACCACAAGTCTATTCACTTCTGAGTCTTTTTCATATCAGCCTTCTGCTTAAAGCCTTTCACTGGCTTATCTTGGCACACAGACCAGAATCTAAAATCCCCATCAGGGCCAGGGGCCTCAGATGATCTATACCTTCTCATCTATCTCAACTCAGTTTTGTCATTTTCTCCCTCACTCATGATCTTCCACCCACATAGATGCATTCACTACCTGGAATCCGAAACTTTTTCACATCTTACACATCCTTATTTTCTCAACTCTTCACATGGCTAAATCTTATTTATCCTTCAGGAATCAGTTCTAATGTCACCTCCTCTGAGAGGCCTTTCCTGACCCCCTCAATGAAACAGTTCCACCAACCCTACTATTGCCCCTCATAGTATTTGTCACTTTCACACACACACACATGCACACACACTGACCCCCATATATCTTCACTCGTGTGTGTGTGTGTGTGTGTGTGTGTGTGTGTGTGTGTGTGTTTTTCTAAAAACCTGCATATTCAGTGACCACCCCAGCATCTGGCATAATGACTGATTTCAGTAACTATTTGTGTAAAAACTGATTGAAGAATGAATGAATACTGCCCAGAGGCAGCACTGTGTGAAGCAGAGCACAGGCTTTGGAATCACAGATTCAAATTCTGGCTCGTGAAGTAAGAACTGTGCTATCATGGGCATTTATTCAGAATCTGAAAATGTTAATTTTCTTCTTTTAATAGGGGTAAAATAGTATACTATATTGAAATGTTTCAGGCATAAGAATGAACTAAAGTATGAAAGTGCCTTGTATGTACAAGTGGCTTAATATATAGTTGTTCTCATTCTTTCTCCCTCAATACCAAAATAATACGGGAAATCTCTTTAAAGAGATCTACATTTTCACAAAGAAAGTATAAAGGCTTCAGGGAAATTTTTCTTACTTATATACATTAAACTCCTTAAGACTCTGTTTAAGAACAAAAACAAGTTTAAGGTTACATAGTTTACCAGTAATTAACTCGAAGCCTTACTGAAAATTATAAATGAAAGTAAGAGGATGAGGATGTTTTGGTGTCTTCCTTTGTTAGCTAGACCCTCATGACTCCTTACTGGGTGCACTGATCGCTTAAAAGTAAATTCTAGACATGAGATGGGAACCAAGATGGCGGCATAGGTAAAACACCTATCTTGCCGTCATACTCAACAATTTTAATACTACAACTTAACGAAAGAACAAACACCTTCCAGAATCACCAGAAAGCTGGTCGAGTGAAAATTCCACAAATAAAAGTGAAGATAAGACACTGTGACTTGGAGAATCAGCGGCGGACAGCTTTGAAAGATTCGTGCAGAGAGAGGTTTGGAGCACGCGCCAGCGGAAAGGGCAGGCAGCTGAAAACCGGCCAGTTTTCTCGAACAGGGAAGACAAAGACGTCCCACTGGACTGATTCTCCAGCTCTGGGCGAAGTCCGGGGAACCCACTATCATACCGGGTGAAAACTGGACAGTGGGAGGGCACGCTGAAGCTCAGGTGCTGCAGGGGTCTCCCGGCTTGTGGAGAAGGCAGCTTGCGCGAACAGCTCAGCTGCGTGACCACGCAGAGAGCGCTCTGCGACTTGCTATCTCATTCGGAAAACTGTCAGTCTGCTTTGTTTTACCACCCTGGGTGAGACATTGGGTGTGCAGACTCATTTGGGGAGAGTCTGAATTCCCCAGCAGCCAGTGGAGCTCGGCAGCAGCTCTCTCTCAGAGGTGCTGGCAGCCATTGCCCCCGGCACAGACTCCCTGGGGCCGCATAGGATAGAGCTAATGCTGTCTGCTTGGCCCGGAGACTCCGCCCATCCAACCTGAGCACAGCTGAGCTTCACAGACAATTGGCCTGGAGGTCAACCCCTCCAAGTGCTAACAACGATTAACTGAGCTTAACTTCAGCAAGACTGTGCAACCTATATCCACCTCAGGTAACTGGGGAGGCTGAGCCACTGTCCCTAGTAGGAAGTCTACCATACAAAGCTAATTGACCAACTCAGGGAAGCAGCCACCATGCAGAGACATGGAAAGAAATCAGATGTGAAAGAAATGGAGGAAAAAAACCGACTGGACATGGAATTCAAAACCACGGTTATAGGGTTTTTCAAGAGGCTCCAACAAAAGGTCGAGGCCTATAAGGAAATAAGCGAGACCGCAATGGAAATGAATGAGTCCTACAAGGAAATGAACGAGACATGCAAGGAAATGAGGGAGACACTCAAGGATATAAAGGAGACTCTCAAGGATATGAAAAAGGACCAACCAGAAATTAAGCATACACTGACTGAAATAAAAAATATTATACAAAGCCCTAAAAGTGCTCTGGAGCACCCCAAGAACCAAGTTAAAGATTTGAAATACAAAGAAGCAAAATCCACTCAACTGAAAAAGCAAGAAACCAAAAGAATCCAAAAAATTGAAGATAGTGTAAGGGGCCTCTGGGACAACTTCAAGCATACCAACATCCGAATTATAGGGGTGCCAGAAAAAGCGAGAGTCCAAGACAATGGAAACCTATTTGAAGAAATAGTGACCGAAAACTTCCCACACCTGGTGAAAGAAATTGACTTAGGAGGCCAATAAGCGCACCGAACCC
The DNA here is from genome assembly GCA_027563665.1 of Antrozous pallidus. NCBI lineage: Eukaryota > Metazoa > Chordata > Mammalia > Chiroptera > Vespertilionidae > Antrozous > Antrozous pallidus. The sequence goes on along the minus strand of CM050521.1, from coordinate 72,813,613 downwards.
CAATATATAGGAACCCTAAGAGGACCACACCAAGGCACAACATAATTAAAATGCCAAGAGCAAAAGACAAAGAGAGAATATTAAAAGCAGCAAGAGAGAAACAGTTGGTTACCTATAAGGGAGCACCCATACGATTGTCAGCGGATTTCCCAGATGGGAGTGGCAAGAAATATTCAAAGTGATGAACAGCAAGAATCTACAACCAAGATTACTCTATCCAGCAAAGCTATCATGCAGAATTGAAGGTCAGATAAAGTGCTTCACAGATAAGAAAAAGCTAAAGGAGTTCATCACCACCAAACCAATATTATATGAAATGCTGAAAGATATTCTTTAAGAAGAGGAAGAAGAAAAAGATAAAAGTGTAAATTAGGAACAACAAATACACATCTATCAACAAATGAATCTAAAAATCAAGTGAATTAATAAACTGATGAACAGGATAAACTGGTGAATGTAACAGAATCACAGACATAGAGAGGGAATGGACTGACAACTCTTGGGGAGAAAGGGGGCGTGGGAAGAGCAGCAAGAGACTGGACAAAAATCATGCAACTATGGGAGAGGACAGTGGAGGGGGGTGAGGGCGGAGGGTGGGATGGGTACCAGGTGGCGGGGAACTATAGGGGGGGAAAAAAGGGAACAATGTAATTAATATACTGAACAATAAAGATTAAAAAGAAAAAAGAAAAAAAAAGTAAATTCTAAACTTCCAGAAGAAACAAGCTCCTGAAGCTAAGTCTTCTTCGCCTACTCAGCATTACCTTCAGGGAGAACTGGTAGACGGGGTTGATTCTTCTGAGGTTGTTAATCACAAAGTACAGAAGAGCCGCTCTGGCGGCCACTGGCCGGTACCACTCTCGGGCCTCGTTGATCTTCTTTTCATTTTCTTTAGCTTCAGTCACCTATGGTGAGAGCAAGCATCAGTCACTTGGCTGTTCACATTCCCCGTTCTTATCCAAGTGATGGAAGGGGCATATTTGAAAGGAGAAATCATTCGTATCAAAATAGATAACAGCCCCAGCTGGTTTGGCTTAATGGACAGAGCCTCGATTTGCAGACTGAAGGGTCCTGGGTTCAATTCCAGTGAAAGGCACTTGCCCAGGTTTCAAACTCAATCCCCAGTAGGGGCCATGCAGGAGGCAGTCGATCAATGATTCTCTCTCATCACTGATGTTTCTATCTCTCTCTCCCTCTCTGAAGTCAATAAAAAAGAAAATATATATATATTTTAAAAGATAACATATAGCATCTATGTGCTTGCTTTCGAAATTATTAAATTCATACTAAACAATTTTAATTTTATATTTACTATGAATATTACAATATTTAAAATAATAAACATTTAAAATAATTTTTTAATAGGTGTTTCTAGGGAGAAGGGATATAATGCCAGTTGTTTTGATCACAGGTTGAACAAACTCGATGGTTTCAGTGCTACAGAATTTATTCCGAGTAATGTCACCTTTTTGCTCCCGGCCTCTCCCCTTCAAGGGTTAATAGCCCAGGTATATTGCCTCCCGGGTAGAGCTCTTACAAGTCTGCTGGGTCAATTCAATGCCAATAACTTTATTAGTCAACAAGGTATACAAAGGCAGCCAAGGTCAATAATATATCTAACAGCCAGGCTTACTAAAAAGCTTTTATATGAAGACTCTCATGACTGTCTCGTTTTGACTTTGCACCAGAGCATCCATATGCTCATATATTCATTCCCATTTAGTTTATCATTATGTATTAGCCTCTGGGTACATTCGGAGAGATAATTAAAATTAACCACTCTCAACCAACATATTCGCTTTTATTCAAGCCTCAAACATCTATTTCTTTTAGCCAGGACCACTGCTGGCCACTATATGATGCAGTATTTCCCAAAACTTTTTTAATAGACTCGGTCCATCATATTTGTGTATAAAAGGGAATAGAGAAAATGTAGAGCAGAGGGGAGTCACTATATAGCAATATATTAAGAAGATAGGGAGAGGCATTTTAAGAGACAATTAGAAGTTAATGTGAAAACTAAGACCTAATTTATTTAATTGCTCTAATCTTTACCATCTCAGGAGCCCCCTAGAATTCCTTTTAAGTACAAAAGAGAGTAATGTGGAATTCCATTTCCTTTCTTAAATTAAGGCAAATATATTGGATATGTGGTGAAATAGCCTCTGCTGGGCAATTAGCAGATTGCTCAGTATAATGAGGATATTCCAGAAAGCGAACAAGGGTTCCTCTGATTTTGCAACAATGGAATTTCAAGGATTAACGGTTACCTGTGAAAATCCACAGGGCACACCACACATACGGTCCCCCTCCCCCCCCCCCTGACACACACTGGAGTTCAGCGGAAGTTTACTCAACGAGAAACCTTCTGGGCTTTAGGACATGACATCTAAGGCACCTGAGAACAGCAGGAGTCCATCTCTTGCTCGGCCTCCCAGCCCTGACGGCCTGGACACAAAACTTCATCTCTTAAGTATTTCTCTAAAATGTGCAACAGACGAGGAGCCTGGGGTGAGGCTGGATGCGGTCAGTGTGCCAGGGCTAGACACTAAGGAAACCTTTTCCGATTTTAGGCCATTGTAGCCAGCAGGCCGCAGTCCTTCCAGTTTGGTCACACAGAACCAGTAACAGGCCCCAGCCGTTTGGCTCAGTGGATAGAGCGTCGGCCCCTGGACTGAAGGGTCCCAGGTTCGATTCTGGTCTGGGGGCATGTCTCTTAGTTGCAGGTTCCCTGGCCCTGGTGGGGGTGCTTGGGGGAGTCAATTGATTATCTTTCTTATATCGATGTTTCTCTCTGTCTCTCCCTCCCTCTTCTACTCTTTCCAAATATCAATAGAAAAATATCCTTGGGTGAGGATTAACAAAACAAAACAAAACAAAAAAACCACCCAAAACCAAAAACCACCACCACCAAATAACAGCCTGGAGTCTAATCCGTGGACTGAGGAGCAGCACAAGATGGGCCCCACAAAGCCCATTTAAAAAAGAAATATTTTATTGATTTTTCACAGAGAGGAAGGGAGAGGGATAGAAAGTCAGAAACATCCATCAGCTGCCCCTTGCACGCCCCCTACTGGGGATGTGCCTGCAACCAAGGTACGTGCCCTTGACTGGAATCGAACCTGGGACCCTCCAGTCCACAGGCTGATGCTCTATCCACTGAGCCAAACCGGTTCCGGCCCATCAGTCCCCTTTGAAAAATTACCAAATAGGGTGGCACTTCCCTCCACGCACGTCTCTTCGAGCGGGGCGCTGAAACACCCCCCCCCCCCCCCCGTGCCCGCGGCCGCCCCCCACCTTGTGCTCTATCTCGGCGGCCGTGGCCTTCGTGGCCTCCAGTCTCTCCACCAGCTGCGTGTCGCCCAGGAAGCTGCCCTGGGCCGCCGACAGGCGCAGCAGGAGGTCGTCCTCCAGGGACTTCAGCTCGATCTTACAGTCGTTCTGGTGCTTCGTCAAAAGCAGCTACACAAACGGAGAGAAGGGGAAGAAACGGTGGTTAAAGTCCTGTTTTCAAGCAGAGTTTCCTGACTCATCCGTTTCATGGACTCCTTTAGAAGGAAACACACTTAACATTCAAACACACCGGGAATCGTGTTTAACAATTCTTCCAGAGAGGGTCAGAGGGGGTTGCACTCCGGGGTCCAGAGCGTGAGCACTTATCATCAGCACTCAGCACCTTGACCCTGACGCTGCTGATTCAGGAACCACCCCTGGAGGACCACTGGTTTCTACCAGGGTCAGATGGCGATGCGCCTGACTCTTAGGCCAAACAGTCTCTGTTGCTATTTCCGTGTTTTCCGGCGTATAAGACGACTTTTTCACCCAGGAAAATCTTCTCAAAAGTCGGGGGTCATCTTATACGCTGGGTGTGAAAATACCGTAGCTTGCAGTTATGATGGGTGTTGCTAACTCGCCAGGGACTTGCCCAGCGCTTTCTCTCTCTATTGTTTGTTATCTTCCTCCTATCATCATCAGTTCCAGTTGTCTTATACGCCAGAAAATACGGTACTTAACTCTACAACAGCCTTCTTCCTATGTTTATAATCTTACTCTGGTTTTCTTGTTTGTATTCAACACTGAATTTAATTATTTTGCCCTAATCATTGCACTTAAAGCCATAAACTTTCCTTTACATGTTAGTCATAACCAAAGATGAGTCCCTTAAATTTTTCTTTTTTTTGGGGGGGGGGGCGGGCGGGGAAGGTATTAATCCTCACCTAAGGATATTTTTTCCATCGTTTTTCAGACAGAGTGGAAGGGAGGGAGAGTGAAAGGGAGAGAAAGAGAGAAAAAGAGGAAGAAACATCCACGTAAGAGAGACACATCGAGTAGTTGCCTCTTGCACACGCGCTGGCCAGGGGTGGGGAGCAAGCCCCAGGTATGTGCCCTTAACCAGGAATCAAGCCTGTGACCCTTCAGTGCTCGGGCCAATGCTCTAACCACTGAGCACACCGGCCAGGGCAAGCCCCTTAAAATTTCCAACCTTACTCCTTTACTCCTTTTCCGTTCTTCTGCCCTGGCTGATGGGCTATGACCACCAACTGCAAAGAGAGCCTAGGCCTGCAGCAACCAGGCCTCTGCCTCCCAAGGCTCTCCTGCCTCTGCCTGTCCCAGTCACCTGCGTCCAGCTAGACCGGGAACCAGCCCTCCTACCTGGGCACAACCCTAACAACCTCCTTCATAAAAGTCCCCTGAATTTCTGCTCCTGCTCACACACACGCTCTTTTCTCTCCATTAGACTGGAAGGCCCTGCAGGGCAGGGCTCCTGTCTAATAACTCTCGTGTGTCCAGCAGTTTGATGTGTGCAAAGCAGGTGCTGAATAGGTAAGTGTTGGTGGACGATGTCGTGCTTTTTACCTTAAGCTTCTCCAAATCCGGCCTTTCGATACTGACCACCTCGGCCAGCAGCTGGGCTTCCAGGCCGTCTTCTGTGACCGTGAAATTGAGGAGGGTTGTCTGAGCTTGCAGTTCCGGCTTATAGTGAGGATTGGCCAGTTTTGTGTGGAGGAGGAGACGAAAGTCCTTGTGAAATTCGCACTCTTTGTCTCCAATCCTGATATACCTGAAGGGGACAGAACAGACACTCAGGACGAATATCAAAGTGTCATTCCAGCCCTGCACGTGGTCATGCATCTGGGCCTCAGGGCCAGGAGGGTCAGGGTTTCCAGCTCCTCTAGGTTTCTCTAAAGTAAAAAAAAAAGGATAGGCATTATCCCCTGAACCTCTGTGTACTTAACTTTCTCCATATGCAAAACGGTGGTAATAGCAGTCTTCACCTGACAATTAAATGCAATAAATCAAATAAAGGACCTAAACCAACAAAAATGTTAGCTTCCATTATTATAATCTCTGTGATTCACCTTATAATACACATTGCTATTCGTTAAGGGTGAATGAGTATGTATGCATTTGTACACATCTGCATACAGGTGTATGTGTATTTAAAATTTACATATAGTAAACATGCATGCACACTTCAAATTACTTTCCAATACTCGAGCACTGAGTCGGGACAAAGGTGAAGAAGCCTCCCTGCGGATGCATGGCTCCGCCTCCTCCTGCTCCATCTCGCACAGGCCTAGGCTCTCTGCAACCAGCCTTCTGCTTTGTGTGCCTGTTCCCTGGCCAGGGGCACCAGGGGCGGGCACTTCGTCCACGCTCTTTCAGTCACAGTGCCCTTGCCCGGGGCTGGGGTTTGGGACAGAGAGAAGGGAGAGTTGGAACTGGAACCTAAAAGCTTGTGTTGAAGTCTGTCTGTGAGTCGAGTAGCACAGAAAGACACCCATGGTTTCCCAGAGGAGAAGAATGAACCCAGGTGCAGATGGAGGAGCAGAGCAAAGGGGTGTGCTCTGGGTTCCCCAGATTGTCAGATCCCACCTTCCCTGAAGCCTGGCTGCACTTGCACTTCCGTTGCCATGACACCCTGCAGCCTTGGAACAGGCTCTAGGTGGAGCTTGAGCTGGATGGAGGTGGCTGCCGCAATTGCAAGCAAAACACGGGGTGAATGCAGCCTCTCCCTGAGGGAGGGCCTGGCTGTTCCCTTTTTCAGATGCTGGGAATTGTAAGGACTTGGTCACCTGGCTCCATTCCCCTGTGGGTTCTTTTATTTACTTGGTTAATAAATAAATATGTATAAAGCACCTGCAAGGGGACAGATCAAAGGCCTGTCCATTAAAAGATAGGCAAAGGATCTGAAAAGATATTTTTCCAAAAAAAAAAAATATATACAAATGGCCAATAAACACCTGAAAAGATACTCAACATCATCAATCATCAAGAGAACGCAAGTCGGCTGAGACCGGTTTGGCTCAGTGGATAGAGCGTCAGACTGCGGACTGAGGGGGTCCCAGGTTGGATTACGGTCAAGGGCATGTACCTTGGCTGCAGGCACATCCCCAGTAGGGGGCGTGCAAGAGGCAGCTGATGGATGTTTCTCTCTCATCGATGTTTCTGACTTTCTATCCCTCTCCCTTCTGCTCTGTAAAAAATCAATAAAATATATTTTAAAGAAAAGAGAGAGAAAGCAAGTCAAAGCCACGGTGAGGTACCACGGCATACCTAGTAGATGGCTATAGTCAAAAGTCACAGGCAATGACAAGTGTTGGAATGAAATGAGAACCCTCATAAACTGCAGGTGCGAATGTGAAATGGGGTAACCACTTTGGAAAACAGTGTTGGCAGTTTCTCAGAATTTTAAACGTGGAGTGATCATTTAGCTCAGCCATTCTGCTTCTAGGAAGAGATTTTAAAAAAAAAAGGAAAACATATGTCCACATAGAATTTTTACACAAATGTGTACAGCAGCATTATTCGTAATAGCCAAAGGGTAGCCACAACCCAAATGTCTGATGGATAAACTGAGGTACAGCTAAACAATGGAATATTATTCAGCCATAAAACAGAAAGTACTGATACATGCTGCAACATGGATGAACCTTGAAAACGTTATGCCGAGTGAAAGAAGCCAATCACAGAAGACCACATATTATATGATTCTGTTACTAGGAAATAACCAGAATAGGCAAATCAAACAGGCAAATCAAAGTAGGTTTGATTGCTTAGGAATTTCAATTCTAAAATTGACTGTGGTAATGGCCGCCCAATGCTGTGAGTATAGTAAGAACCAAGGAGTTCTTCACTTTAGATGATACGTTGCACATATGTGAATTACACCTCAGTGACGATACTGCCAAAAAAGAAAAGAAAAAACAAAGAGAACAGCCTATCAAAAGGTCAAGCACTAACATTTGGATTTTCTCGGTCTGTTAGGAAATCAGCCGTTCTAACTGTAGTTTTCCACATTTTATCCATCTGCTAGCCATAGTTTCTCAGAGGCTCTTGCTTGACTTTTGAGCATATTGAGCTGTCTCACAGGATGGTCTTATTTGATAAGAACACATTTTTAGTTAACATTCTTTTTGATTGAAGACATTTTGAACCATATCTACATTGGGGACATCATCCAATTTCTCCATTACTTGAGTTTCCCTTTCCAACATTTTCCAAAATAGATCTCACAAGTCAAGTAGGCTTTGAGAAAATCTTTTGTTGGCACTATCCACCGTATTACTGTTGGCCTAGATGCTAAGATTTGCATTAGCGGCTTCTAAAGGAAACCTTAAGAGTGGAAGCTTGGTGTAGTTACTGCCTGGGGTTCTCACACATAAGCCATATATATCAAGGCTGGTACTCACTTACATTGCCACAGTAAGAACACCCACACTCTCCACCAACCTCCATGCCAGCCTGTGCTTTTCTGCTTACGGCTCCACCTTGGTTTCAACTCATTCCTCCCTTGGCAAGTGTCTCAGAAATGCCAGGTCTGTCACTACCATTCACAGTTTTGGGTTGAATTTCCCCTCATTTGCTCATGAATTTTCACTGGGTTTTGAGTTGATACTCATAAACTTCCCGTTTTCATCACTAATCCATATCCCCAGATGAAAAGAAAATTTAAACATTTTTACACTGGTCTGGGTGAAAAAGGTGAAGGGAAAAAAAGAAAAAGAAACAAACAAAAAATCATCATGGTCACAGACAACAGTATGGTGTTTACCAGAGGGAAGGGGGGTGGGAGGAGGTAGAAGGTAAAGGGGATAAATGGTGATGGAAGGAGACTTGACCTGGGGTGGTGAACACACAATACAACATACAGATAATGCTATAGAAGGGTATACCTGAAGCCTATATAATTTTATTAACCAGCATCACCCCAATAAATTCAATTTAAAAAACAGAGGCCCAAAACACCCCCAAAATAAACATTTAAGTTTAAATGAAGTACACTGAATAAATGAAGTCTAGAATTTTCATTATTGTTGTAAAGGGATAGCTCGTGGCAGGATTAGGAATTGCAGTAAGAAGTCAAACTGATTTTGAGATTTGTGTGGAGGGTCTAGCATATATGACAACAAGCCCCCAGGCCCTGACCAGTTTGGCTCAGTGGATAGACCCCGGCTTGCAGACGCAGGGGTCTCAGGTTCAATTCTGGTCAGGGGCATATGCCTTGGTTTTGGGCACATACCCAGTGGGGGTCATGCAGGAGGCAGCTGATCGATGTTTCTAACTCTTTATCCCTCTCTCTTCCTCTCTGTAAAAAATCAATAAAATATATTTAAAAATAAACAAAAAAACAAGCCCCCAGCAAGACAACTAACATTTCTGAAAGTCATAGGAGTTCAGGCTTCAGGGGAGAAATCCCTCTTGGGCAGGGGTCGGAGAACAGTATCTATAAAGGGCCGGAGAGTAACTGTTTTAGGCTTTGCAAGCCACATGTGTCTCTGCCACATATTCTTTGTTATTGACAACTTTTTAAAACAATTGTTAGCTCTTCATAAGTGATATATGTGTCTAATGGCTGTGTTGCACACCTAAAACTAATATAATACTGTATGTTGACCATAATTTTTTTAAAAAGTTGGAAAAAGAAAACACAGATAAATGACAGCAGCAAACCATTCTTAGCTCACAGGCCTCATCAGCACAGGCTCGTCGCCATTTGCCACTCCAGAGGGCCACACCAGGTAGAGGTGTCAGCGTAATCTCCTCTCAATGCAATAGCAGCTAATCTCCAAGGATTTCCCAGGAACACCAAGCTCCAATTTTTTCTCGTCAGCCACTATGCACAACCGTGCTTCCCCTCCCTAGGCTTTCAAGGAAACATACATCACAAAACACATGAGACTGGCCAACATGGATTATGAGATTCGACAGTTCTGTAGGTGACAAAACCATTAACTGGTTAAATATGTACTCAATGAAACGGCTCCATACGGTGGCTCAGAGGGGACTCCCGGGCTCTCTAAATCCCACTTGCATGTCTGCAGATACGCCCTGAAGCTTTCATGGTTTGGGAGCCAGAAATCTATCTGCCGGATTTTCTCTGTGAGGAGCGTTAGTTGGAGGGACTCTGCTGTGCTGATGGAAGAGATAAGGATGTCTGCCTGCAAAATTGGTTTTCCATTTTGCTCTGAAACCTTTTATAAGCTTAGATTTCCCAGGGATAGTAAATTATCCTCAGCTGGGGTGTTTATGACCTACGAAAGACCAGAACTACGTAATGACTCAGTGGGTTTTATCATTGCTGCTAGGTTAATTTTTGGTTAATCTCCTGTCTGGGAAAATTAAATGGATGGCTAATGCTCTCTCAGGATTTGGAGGCTCTGACTGAGCTAACCAGAGGGGTGGGAAAAGCCAGCCGTTCCTGTGTTGTTTCTGTGAAAGACAGGAATCCAGGGGTCATGACTTCCTCACCACAGAAGGCGGCTCTGAGCTCTTGAACTTAAATCTTCAGTGAGAAGTAACAGCAAGGCATGAAGAGCAGCATACAATGGAGAAGTGTGGCTACTTTTTAAAATGAGTAGTTCTTAACCTACTTTCCCCCCTCTCGCCCTTCAGGAACAGGACAATGTATCACAGTGAGAGAGAGAGAGAGAGAGGGGAGAGAGAGAGAGAGAGAGAGAGAGAGAGAGAGAGAGAGAGAGAGAGAGAGAGAGAGAGAGAGAGAGAGAGAGAGAGAGAGAGAGAGGAATCTCTGAATCTGCAGGGGAGTTGCTCCTAGAGGGTGTCCATTCATTTCTCCAAGAGAGAGAGAGCTCCTCCTGCCTCGCCTCTCATTGGCTGGTTATTGCTGGCTTAGAGGTGAGAGACTAATTATGCAAACACAACCTGAAATAAAATGTATTTTCCCAGTATAAACACCATGGCTTAATTGGATAGGATATAGGGTGAGTCAAAAACATTGTTTCACCTACCAGAGTTGTCATTTTAAGGCAAGAAGATGCCCTAGTGCTCAATCATTCAGCTGATTCCTTTTTATGAACCCAGTGAGTTTGACTTGTCCAAGGTCAGAGAGCTTAAAAGCAGAGTGGGGATTAGAACCTGGGTCTGAACTCCTAGTATAAAGTTCATTTCACTGCATCAGACTGCAGATTCATTTGCTCTGTTGGAGGGTGACAGCTTGTAACCCTAACCTCTGTTGACCTGTCTGACCATCAGTCACAGAGGGTGCCGAGAGAATATGATAGACTCATCACAATCAATGGCCAATAGTAAAAAAAATTAAAGACACAGCTCAGAGAACATGCTCGAGTGATCTTTGGGTAGGAGATCTGTTCCTGTTTATGAAGAACAGCACTGATTATCAAGGTGCCCAAACCCCAATCCAGGAACTGTGATTTCTGGTAGATACTATCATAAAATGAATTACTTAATTTATAAAGTTTATAAAAATAAATCACAACTTACATAAAGTTTTCTAACTCCTGGCTTTCAGGTAAAGAAAATGTGGTAGTTTTAGTATGCCAAAATGCTCCCTCCTTAGCTGAATGAATTATTGTGTCATAAAGACAATCATCTACAGATTACCTGTAAATTCAGTTTTCCGTGTTAGGTTTGCATTAAAAATCAGGTATACTAGGAATTTCAACGTTCTTTCAAAAGTTTTCAAAATCCAGCCCAAAGGTGTTGTGGCATGAAAAGATTCCTGATTTCCTCAAGTCATGAAAGGTCACTATTGTTGAGAAGGACTGATATGCAAATGACATGAAAAACACTTGCAAGTGATTTATTGGTGAATGTTCACAGCATTTCTCTGATAAACCTGAGATACATTTCTCCCAGTGTTCGGATTTACCTGAGAGCCAGAATCTCTGAGCAGAAAGAGAGAAAGGACTGTCCCAGTATAACCAAAATGACTGCCTAAAATTGAAATCATCATCTGGAAACTAAGGAAGTGTCTCCTACTTTTGTTAGAACTGCTCTCGAGATTTAAGGTAGCTACTTGGAAAATGCCATCAGTCTTGGATCATAAGGACCCAAATAAACGTGACCAGAACCTGAGCAAACACCATCCTTTTCATGGCCATCTGACACCAACCGTGAGAAAGCAGCATCTTCCGTTAGAATGAGGACTTGCACCTGTGGCAGATCAAAGTTTTTACTAAGGAGGAGCTGCACTGAGAATCTTTTTAAAGGGAGATTTGCAACCTGGAGTTCAGACCCAGGTTTATCCCAATGCGGTCTGTTTGGGGAGAAATTTCCTAAGAGAGTGTCTCTAAGATGGACAATTCAGACAGCTAACAAGTTCTCCGATTATGAGGAATTCCATTCTCCAGGCCTCATCAGAGCGGTTCTGTCCGAGTAAAGAGATAGCAGCTGGGTCTTAAGATAAATAAATAATATAGTCCCAGTAGTTGGAAAGAAGGAAACACTTAGAAGAAGGAAAAACAACTTTTCAACGGATACCTAAAAGCCTTCCTGCATACCCTGCTGTTTAAAATTAAAAGCTTCTACTTGAGACTTTCGAGCTCCAACAGCTCCAGCTGAGAGCAGCCAAAAGGATCAGGTGGAGAGCGGGCGGAGAGAGGTGTTACTTAGCAACCTGGGCAGAGGTGTTACTTAGCAACCGCTTGGTCCAACCTGGTTTCTGCTGAAAGCCCCAGGGCTGGCAAGACCTGCAGTCCTGACCAGACGTGAGTTCGTTGTCTTGCTGCTTCGTACACGTAACACAACCAACAATTCTTTTAAGACGGACAAAATGTCAATTAGAATAATAATAAAAAATATTAATGTTGCAAGAGTCTAGGTACCACTACACAGGAAAAAAAAAAAAAAAAGGAAACCAAAAAAGAAAATCAGATGATTTCCTTTTTGAGATGTATCAAGTATATAAAACATACGTATTATCTCACTACATCCATATTTAAATATTATAATGTACCATGGAAAATAAATTCTGGTTCCATTTATATTTGTTTGCCCTTTTTAAAAAAACCCTGCTTTTTGAAGGAGAGGATCTACGGTTCTGAATCTGTTGCTCTATTTGGTTTTTACTTTCAGATAAAAACATTAGCAAGAAACTGTTAGTGTGTGAATGCACTAACTATAGACCCTGAGTATTACAATTAAAAAAAATAAATCTTGATTGAACTTAGGAACAGAAAAGGTTGTTGGTGTTTTCCGCAATTAAACTTTATTTTGAATTTAGAAATTGGGAGAGCCAAGAATGCTGAATTCTCTTCTATGAAGGCATCAATTTAACTTGAAAGTAAAAATATTCTTACCTACAGGGACATAAGAGAACTGTATCACTCCAGAGTTTACTTGAAGCCATAGGCTTCCAGCTCAAGAGAGACGTTCCATTACAGTGTGGGATAGAATTGAACATGATTCTGTCTTAAATCCCACTGAAAACCTCATTCAAACAGATCTCTAATCCTCCTATTTAATAAAAGAGTAATAAGCAAATTAACCATCACTCTGCTACACCCACAAGTCATGCCCACCTGGCAATCAGGAGCAAGTATGCAAATTAATCCCAACCAAGATGGCTACGACCAGGGAGTGAGCAGGAGGCAGGCTTGGGTATCCTTGGTGATGGAGGAAGCCAAGCTTTCCACACACCCTGGTGGGTCCAGGCCTCCACTCAAGGCTACAAAGTTTCAATTATAGAAGATAAATAAATTCCAACAAAAATGGTGGCAGCCACGAAGCTGGAGAGAGCAGGAGGCTAGGGTTGCCCCCAGCGATGGAGGAAGCTAAGCTTTCCACACACCCTGGCTGCCAAGGCCTCCACTCAAGGCTACAAATTATAGAAGATAAATAAATCCTAACAGAAATGGCAGCCACCACGGAGAGAACAGGAGGCTCGGCTCTGCTCCAGGCTACAAAGTTTCAATTATAGAAGATAAATAAATCCCAGATACCAGGGCCTCCTGTTGGGTTGCCGAGGGGGAGGGGCGTGGCTGGCCTGCAAACCACCACAGGCCCCTCACCCAGGCCGCCCCATGCCCTAAGGGAACCCCACCTTGATCCAGGACACCCTTCATGGCAAACCAGCTGCCCCCCAACCATGCACCAGGCCTCTATCCTATCTAATAAAAGAGTAATATGCAGATTGACCATCACTCCAACCCACAAGATGGTTGCCCACATGTTGTCAAAGATCCTGCCCCCATGTGGACACAAGATGGCCGTAAGATGGCCAGCAAGGAAGGGCAGTTGGGAGGGACCAGGCCTGCAAGGGAGGACAGGTAGGGGCAATCAAGCCTGCAGGGAAGGGCAGTTAGGGGTGACGAGACCAGCAGAAGAGGAAAGTTGGGGGTGACCAGGCCTGCAGGGAAGGGCAATTGGGGGGACTCAGGCCTGCAGGGGAGGGCAGTTAGGGGTGACCAGGCCTTCAGGGGAGGGCAGTTAGGGGCAAACAGGCTGAAAGGGGAGCAGTTAGTCATCAATCAGGCTGGCAGGAAAGTGGTTAGGGGGTGATCAGGCTGGCTGGCAGAAGTGGTTAGGGGCAATCAGGAAGGTAGGCAGGTGAGCAGTTGGGAGCCACCAATCCTGGAATTTGAGAGGGATGTCCGACTGCCTGTTTAGGCCTGATACCACCATGGGATTGGGTCTAAATGAGCAGTTGGACATCCCTTGAGGGGCCCCAGATTGGAGAGGGTGCAAGCTGGGCTGAGGGACACCCCCCTATGCACAAATTTCGTGCACCAGGCCACTAGTATATAATAAAAGTCTAATATGCAAATTGTCCCCACAAGCGGGAGTTAGATGTGCGACCACCAGGGAGCAACACAAAACATGGTGGGCATCAGCAATGCAGCACTGGCAGCAGGTGGCAGTAGAGGTGCTGCTGGCCCCAATGGGCTCCCTTGAGAGCAGGACTGTGGTGGGATGGTGGAGCAGGTGAGTGGGCAGGTGGCACCAGGCCAAGGTGGGTGCAAAGGGAGGCCCCAGCTGGCAGCTGGCATCTGCTAGGGACCTGACCTGTGCACGAATTTGGTGCACTGGACCCTTCTCTACTATAATACAATGGTATGGCATCAACTCCAAAAGCAGCAACATATTATTTAGTCAACTGAAAACCTGCAAACTAAGAGACTTCCTTGTATTAGTTTCAGTGCAACTTTCAGGAAACCTATTGATTACAAAATAAATATCTATAAAATATATTCTCTCTTTCATGATATTCTATAAAAATAGAAATTTTTATTTCAGTTAATATTTCTATTAGTTTTAAGTTTCTTCCTAGAGAATACTTCTTAAACACTATTACTAAAAAATAATTATGTAAAAATAAATATAGAATAATGTACAAAATGCCTTTAGAAATATTTATATGCTCAGAAACATATATGCATTTTCCAATCAAAATGCATGTTGCAGTAAGGTGACTCCAGCTAAAATTAAAGTTTATAAATTCTTTTAATAATGTTTGGGAGATCTGAAAGATTACAGAGATATAATTTTATGAAGATGCTTCACACATCAGCAACTTCTCTAATATGGAAGCCAGTAAATTTGCTTTGGAAAAAAGTACATGTTGATAAATCTTCCCAGATATGTTTTCTGTCGATTGCTACCATAAGATATATTTTACTTAAAATTAGGATTGTCTGGAGTTTGGTGGATTTAATTATTTGTAATTACCCTGCTGTTGTCAGCCTGTGGCCATTATGACAGCGGCATCTACTATGTGGGTCAGGTTCAACTGTATATCTTCCCAAACACAGGTTTAATGTGCTATTGATGAAACCATTACTAGAACCAAATTAAAGTCAGGGCTGATGTATTGGTCCACAGGGAGCTGTCAGACATGAAAGGAGTAATTAGTATTCATTACTTCATACTCCACAACATTCCAATTATTAATGAACTTCAACTTTTGGGCTATGGTATATCTATCACAAGCATCTTCTCAGACATTCATTATTAGGAAGAATAAACTAACATTAGTTTTTCAAAATCCCCTAAAAAACAACAACAACAACACAGAACTAAGATACACAAAAACACTATTAATAGTTGGAAATTTTCTGAGGTGCCTTCTCTCAGGAGTAGAACAGCATTATTCCACCTGCATTTGTGGAATATGATGCAATAAAGATATTCTGGGTAATATACCAGCTTTCAATCCCCAGGGTTTGTCTCCCTACTTTTTCTTGTTTCTACTACTATTCTGTCTTTATAATGCAAAGGGAAATATAGAAAAAAATCAAGTAAAGTGTTCACTGTTGGAGATAACAAAAGAACACTTATTAGAAAATTTACAAACATGTAGATTCATATGGGATGTGATCAGGGCAATTCAATTTTTTCTGTTCCTTTTTTAACATTGCAAATGGGTTTCTAGCTCTATTATCAAACAAAGCACTTCAACATTTTCCTATTCATTATATTTTTCATCATTTTCTCCCAGTTTTTATTTGTTTCATTAATAGAAAAAATTTCTATATCTACCAGTCTATTTTTCCATACCCCCTTCTAGCTTGCATATGTGTGGATATTTTATAAAGTTTCTCTCTCTCTCTCTCTCTCTCTCTCTCTCTCTCTCTCTCTCTCTCTCTCATTAATCCTCACCCAAGGGTATTTTTAGAGAGAGAAAAAAAATAGATGTGAGAGAGACACATGATCAATTGCGTCTTGCACATGCCTGGACCAACTGGGGCCAGGGATCTAGCTGTGACCCAGGTACTTGCCCTTGACTGGGAATTGAACCAGCAACCCTTGGGTTCACAGGCTGACACTCTAATCACTGAGTAACACCAGCAAGGGTGTCTCTCTTTTTAAAGAGTTACATGGGGGACCAAGAGAGCATTTGTTTTGTTTAAGCATATTTCTTGTCAGATAAAAAGGACACAACCATTTAAATATCAAACTTTATTCCAAAGTACCTTTAAAGCTTTTATTTAAAAAAATTCGTCTAAAATTTTTGAGCGTCCTCAATTTTTTTCCATTCAAAAATAAGAGGTGAGAAAAAATAGGATGTAGGAATAGTTCCTCCTGGGAAAAAGTGGCTAGTGGTATTAAATACGATTTCTTTTTGTATTATAAAAAACAGCAGACGGGCGAAAAGTCCCTACCTCAGTTCCCTGAAAGACTTTACACTCTTGTACACTCCAGATGAGCACAGAATCAGTGCAAACACTTTGGAAAACAATGTGGCCTTTCCAAGTCTCTACTATAGAACCAACGACTCCCTGCCATGCAATCATCTCATCAACGGCTCTGTATTCATTTTATTGCTTACTAGAGGACCAGTGCATGAAATTCGTGCATGGCGGGGAAGTCCCCTCAGCCCAGCCTAAACCCTCTCCAATCTGGGAATGTCTGACTGCCTTTTGGGATCCAAGACCACCAGCTCCTAACAGCTCACCTGCTTGCCTGCCTGCCTGATTGTCCCTAACCACTCTGCTTAACTGCTTGATCACCCCCTAACTGCCTCTGCCTTGCTCCCCGCTCCCCCCACCAACATGGCTTTGTCCAGAAGGATGTCCGGACTATCTGTTCTAATTAGCATTTACCCTTTTATTAGTACAGATAGGTCTGGGGAAATGTAGCTTCTTTAAGGGCAGGATTTATACCTGATGGTTTATACAGCCATGCTCAGAGAGGTTTATTCAGTGGCTGGTAGAATATATAAGCATCACCAGCACTCAGATTCTCTGGATAAAGATACTCTAAAAACATTTGCATGGAAGAGGGAAGTGGAAGAAACTGAAGCAACAGATCTGAAATGTACCCTCATACAAGTGGTTGCTCCCACACATAAGAGTTTAGTAGGACTGTTATGGTAATAACTGCATATAATATAAATAGAGTTTTTTATATTCTTTCATATCATTTTAAATTCTTTTAACCTTTTAAAAAATGCTGGAATGACATGATCAGCTCTGTAAAGCCTATAAGATTATACATGTTCAGAAAGAGAGAGAGGAGAGGGATTGTCACCAATTTTTTTACACCTAAATTGTGTTACTGTAAGTCCAAGTGAAAGCTGGAGAGTGTGTATCTTACTGACAAAACACTTTAGGTCTTCATGACAGAGTCAGAACCTTAATAACAAGGATTTCCCTTTAGTGACATTCAAGCTATTATACTATATTTTTAACACATCAGACATAGCTGCAATTATATTTATGTTAGAGTTGCAGTTTGTTAAGTGGCTTATTAGACTGTTCCAAATGTAAGTCTGGGTAAATTCTGGTTTATTAAACAATTATAAGTTGTCAGTCACTGCAAATGGATTCACTTGGTGAGATGTATAATATGTTCTATACTCGTTGGTTAGAGTCTATTTAAAAAATAGAAGTTAGTCACCTTTAAGCAGGACTATTTCCACTTAAAATTGACAGGAATAATCTAGTGATGAAAAAGTAGATAGATATCTTTGGGTGTCAAAGAAGAAGGGGATTGGGGAAATTCTGAAATTACTCCTCTGTAAAGGAGAGAGAGAGTGAGAGAGAGGGGAGGAGAGGGGAGGGGAGGAAGAAGAGAGAGAGAGAGGGAGGCGGTAAGATAAGTCTAGTGGATGTTGGTTCTTGAGGGAAGAGGCACAAAGAGCCTTGGGATGCCATGACCTCCCGACATCCCCTGAGGCCATGCAGGCCTCAAAGACGAACTTCGATCTCTGACCTTTCACACACTTACAGAAAACCTGGTGAGTCCTTGGAAATGACGTCATTGCCCCGGGAGAATGTCCAAGAGAGTGGGGTATGGGGGAATGGCACCATTTAGAACGTCACATGGGGGTATTCCCACTTTTTGAATATATTTTTTTAATCCTCACCCGAGGATATTTTTCCATTGGTTTTTAGAGAGAGTGGAAGAG
Source organism: Antrozous pallidus (assembly GCA_027563665.1). NCBI lineage: Eukaryota > Metazoa > Chordata > Mammalia > Chiroptera > Vespertilionidae > Antrozous > Antrozous pallidus. The sequence continues at coordinate 72,795,501 of CM050521.1, read as the reverse complement.
AGAGGGAAAGACAGAGAAATATCGATGTAAGAGAAACACATCAATTGGTGGCCTCCAGCATGCCACATCCTGACCAGGGCCTGGGCTGGGGAGGAGCCTGCAACCAAGGCACAAGCCCTTGACGGGAATCGAACCCGGGATCTTTCAGTGTGCAGGCAGATGCTCTATCCACTGAGCTGAACCGGCTAGGGCTATTCCCACTTTTTGGTAGTTCAGCTCTGTGAAATGTTGGGGATAATTTTAGGTATCCATTAATGAATTCTTTTTTTTAATGGTTCTATTTTAAGTATATAAGAAAAAAATAGACCTAGCACAGTAAACCCATCATTTTGTGGATGCTATTATTTGCAATGAGGCTAACACTAAAAAAATAGTGAGTGGATTTTAAATTGGTTTAAAGAAAAATATCAAGTAAATAAGGATGTAGTGCTTTGCAGTTCTGGTGAAAAAGGTAGTTTTGCAAAGTACTGAAGTTTGAGAAACATTAGTATAAACTAATAAAGGAGCAACTATCCGCAGACTTGTGACAATGCAGTTCTTGTCTGTAAGCCAGGAACTGGGCAGCGGGAATCTGATCCAGCAGACACACAGTCTGAAAGTCTGGGTCACATTGAGGTGGCTTTTGTTTTGGAATGTAGGTTCCGTGGAATGAAAAGTCAGAAACATCACCAAGAAGAATCCAATAGATTATGCCTGGTTATGAGCCTAAGGCATAGAAGTTGACGATCAAACTCATATGTAACACACAATGAATGTTAAAACTCAGCACTACTTACTTTCCTTTTCTAATCGTGTTCCTGCCAAGCAGTGGGTCAAGGACTGGATCTACTGTTTCCTCGAGGTTTTCAATTAAGATGACATCTCCAAAGGCCAAAGCAGCTTCAATGGCATTCAAAAACCTGCAAGTTCCGTCAGAACAGAGACAACAAAATGTAAGTAAGCGCAGGGCAAATATTCAAAATTATTTCTACCAAATCATATTTTGTCCCATTTTAAATGGGACAAATTAGAGAAAAATATTTTATAAATAAGTGTTCTTTCTTAACTAGATTACATGGGAATTAAAGGTTAGTTTAAAAAAAAATATATATATATATAATCTTATTGATTTTTTACAGAGAGGAAGGGAGAGGGACAGAGTTAGAAACAATGATCAGCTGCCTCCTGCACATCCCCGGCCCGCAACCAAGGTACATGCCCTTGACTGGAATTGAACCTGGGACCCTTCAGTCTGTAGGCCAACGCTCTATCCACTGTGCCAAATCAGTTTGGGCAAAGATTAGGTTTTTGAAAGGGTTGCAGAGAATAAAACGGGGCAGAGAAAATTTATTATGCTTAGCGGATGTCTTGCAGAAAGCTTGCAACCTTGAACACTGCATAGCCTAGGTCAGTGATTGGCAAACTCATTAGTCAACAGAGCCAAATATCATCAGTACAATGATTCAAATTTCTTTTGAGAGCCAAATTTTTTAAATGTAAACTTCTTCTAACACCACTTCTTCAAAATAAGACTCGCCCTGGCCGTGGTATTTTGTGGAAGAGCCACACTCCAGGGGCCAAAGAGCCGCATGTGGCTTGTGAGCTGCAGTTTGCCGACCACTGGCCTAGGTAACCACTAGCTAACTGGCATCGGGTGGGGTCAAGGACGGACCGGACCCTTACAGCAGCAGAACGGCCTGCAGCCAGCAAGGACCAATGAAAACCTTTCTCTCCCCTTAGCCTCCGCTGATGCCTTCGTCGGACTCAGCCCATCTGCATCCAGGTGCCTGAAATAAAAATCTCCTTTGACACACAATGGCCTCATGTCCTAGGTGTGCGACCTGGCCCACTCCGAACCTTTCAGTTTTGAGATAAATTTCAGTTATATTTTTCAAGTGAAATTCAATAGTTTGAATTAATAAGCCCACACATAAATTAGTTCCTTTTGATGATCGTCATAGTTGAAATAAATAAAACTATCCAGACATCATAAATTTAAGTGTATTTGATGGGACTTCTTTTTAATGAAAAAAATTCAAATTCTATCACATGTTTTGTGGTTTTATCAAATGTTCATTATTTAAATCTTTAGGTTCAGTCAATGTAAAATGGTGAACTATCATTTTATTTCACTCCCATTCTTCAAAAACAGTCTCTCCCCTTCGAAATTAATTTTCTCCAAATATTCAGATGAGCAGGGAGGACGTTTATCTGCACAACTGCAGATATTCCTTTTTTTCACTGTACATGTGAAAAGATGATGGAGGACTCAAATGAACTATCAGTAAGTCCAAAATTATTCAACAATAACTGAACACCAGCTATATGCGAGAGAGCTTACCACTTATCAGACTGTATTAGCAGTTCCAATAACAGGGAATCTCAGAGTAGATTCAGTTCTCATAAGTGGCACGTAACACTTGACTAAGAAACCAGATTATCTTTGCATATTCAGTAGTAGGACTTACAGCCATGTTAAAGTCCTGTTGTAGGCAAAGAATACCCATCACTAAGCCTGGAGGGGCAGTGGACAATTTTTGTGATATGCCAAATGCTCTAAAGAAAGATTACAATGCATCACATTTCCAGTCCCGGCCTTGGGAAATGGACATATTTTCTCTCTCAAATGCAGGGTTTGCTCTTGCCTTCAATCTGATTTCCTCTTCAGGTAAAGGATGTGGCCCAACATAAATGCTTTTCATGAAACAGGATCAGGCAGATGACAAGTACCACCAAACTGTCACACTTTCAAAGTGGCAGCGAGGTCTACCAAATGCCAGGACTTCAATCAGACCCATTTCACACCAGCTAGAGAGAAAGCCAACCCCTCAGACTCCACATACCCTTTCTGGCCCAAATGTGTGACTTTTAGGTCTGATCCATACTTATTCTTGATCCACTTAATTCCCTGCTGCTGGGGGTCTATCAGCAGGGGCCAGCGCTCACAGTGCGTTAGGATGGTGGCGTTTTCGATTGACATCCTGTCACTGGGGAGGCCTTCGTTATTCCAGGCGGCAATGGTAGCATCGTCCATCAACATGGCGATCACATCCCGGCCTTCGGTTATTGGAATGGAAACCTTTAAAATCAGAGTCAAATGCGATGCATAAATAGCGGGGCAGACCAAAAGACTCAGGATGACGGACAAGGAAAGAGACTCAAACCAAGAGAAGACATGCAAGTTCTCTGTGGACGCTGAGGAAGCAAACAAACTCTCACCATGATATACAACGTGGGCCCTATCTGTTTTGGCTCAGTGGATAGAGCATTAGCCTGCGGACTGAAGGGTCCCAGGTTCGATTCCGGTCAAGGGCACGTACCTTGCTTGTGGGCACATATCCAGTGGGAGGCCTGCAGGAGGCAGCTGATCGATGTTTCTCTCTCATCAATGTTTCTAACTCTCTACCCCTCTCCCTTTCTCTCTCTAACAATATATATATATATATATATATATATATATATATATATATATATTTAAAAAAGAAATAAAACCTGAGCCAATAAGCCCTGTATTTTATCTCTCAGAATTCTGTCAATGTCTGCTTTATTACTGCCTCTATCTGACCTGAAGGGACTCTGCCCTCTACACACATCTACATACAGCTCCTCCAACAAGATGAGTGGGAACTTAGATACCAGAAAGTACGGTCGATAATGGAAATATATTTGGCCAGTGGAGGGATCACCCCCTGTTAGCCATGCTAGAGCGGGACATCCTGCTCCGACATTTCATCTTTCACTGCAGGCCAACACCACAAGGAGCTGACATCTCCTCTGGGATGGGTTAATGGTATGTGTTCACTCCATCAGTTTGCTGGCTGTGCCCAGGCCTACACTGTGATTGTGGAAAGCACTGCAATGGGGGAACTGTGCTCTTCAAGAACGAGAGAGAGAGAGAGAGAGAGAGAGAGAGAGAGAGAGAGAGAGAGAGAGAGAGAGAGATGTTTTAAAGAATAGGGGTCATTCTTTATAAAAATGGACCAGTTTTACCAAAACTTAACAAGATCACAGAAAGCATTTATTGGTTGTGTCATCAAGCACCAAGCATTTATCATATTGAGCACCTCCTACACATAAAACACTGCCTGGAGACGCCATAAGGGCAGATGGAAAAGGAGCTGGTCCCCAGGCTTAACGGAAACATGCCTCTGTAAGAGATTATCGCAAGGGCCCACCTGAGAGGAGGCAGGGGAGGCCAGAGCAGCAATAGGTGTTTGATTTATTGGTTGGCCACAGAGCTTCAGTAAACTAAATGCTGGGAAAATTCCCAAAGTAAAGCTAGGATGCAATTTGATATCAATAAAGGAAAAGTAGCACAATATTCTTATTGTTCCTGACTACAATGTTATATTACAAGTAAATGCTACCTCCTAGTGTAGTGGTCGGCAAACTCATTAGTCAACAGAGCCAAATATAGACAGTAAAACGATTCAAATTTCTTTTGAGAGCCAAATTTTTTAAACTTAAACTTCTTTTAACGCCACTTCTTCAAAATAGACTCGCCCAGGCCATGGTATTTTGTGGAAGAGCCACACTCAAGGGCCAAAGAGCCGCATGTGGCTCATGAGCCACAGTTTGCTGACCACTGTCTAATGATATGAACACTAAGCCTTGGTATCTGACTTGCTACAGTTTCCTTAAAGATGCAAGTAAATAGATATCGTTTAGAATGAGCATTTTCCTATTAGCAAAGGATATGTGGCTTTAAATTCTTACCCTCTACCACCACCCTGTGTGCTACTCTTTGGAGGGAAACAATTTGGATAACAGTGTAATTTGGATTTTCAAGGTCATGTGTGCCCACTGCCCCTGTCCTTTCCATCTACCACTATGCTACCTGCTTTCCTCTGTACCCCATGCTCCAAACTCGTGCCCCCACTGTTACACTTTCTGAAAGCCTTTCCCGGGTGCCCTGTAGGGTCCTAGTCCTATTTGGATCAAACTTGCTTGCTCTCTACCTGTGTGTCTTACCCCAAACCTACATCGCCCCCAGGACCGAGGCTCTCTGCCCCAGCCTGCATGTTAGAATCACACACAGTTCTCAAAAGCTGTCAACACCCAGGTGTTTTTTTTTTAATTCCTACCCAAGGATATATTTTGTACTGATTTTAGAGAGAGAGAGATGAGCTATTTTTAAAAATATATATTTTTATTGACTTCAGAGAAGAAGGGAGAGGGAGAGAGAGAGAGAGAAACATCAATGATGAGAAACATTGATCAGCTGTCTCCTGCACACCCCACACTGGGGATCGAGCCCACAACCGGAGCATGTGCCCTGCCTGGGAATCCAACTGTGACCTCCTGGTTCATAGGTCAACGCTCAACCACTGGGCCACACTGGCTGGGCTTAAGTTGAGCTATTTTTATACTTCTGTACAAAATGGTCTATTTCTAATCTGAAAGTAGTCATGAAAACAAACAACACGTGAACAAATAACTCATAATATTAGTAAGAAAACAAAAGGTTTTTCATATTATACAATAACATCATAATCCAAATTTTATTTCAGTTATCAGTTTTGTCTATATATTAATTTTCTTATTTTTCATCCCTCTGTTTAGCTATCATTACAATAAGAACTGCCACACACAAGGGACATTTCCTTCACACCAGAATTTCCAGGCAGTGACTGTTAGAGGTAGCATAGAGCCGATATATATGCACCGTTTTCACTACTGAACTTTCAGTGTGACCTTCCAAATGCTGACAAGGTAAGGAGCTGAGCTCACCTTCCGCTGAAGAAAGGGAACCCACTTGCAGTCCACCAGTTCCTGGCGATACTGCTTCGTAAAGGATCCCACATAAGACACGAAGGCTGCCGTCAGCAGGACATCGCCACAGAGTGTCTTCTCTTGAGCTTCAAAGGATTCTACAGACTGGCCCCAGCGAACCTTCTCCGACTGAAAGATAAAACTACTCAGTTGTGATTGCAGGGTGGACGTCCCCTGAACAAGTGCTTAATGTGAGGCCTCGAGCACAAGTTAAGCCGGCGTCCAGTCCTTAGAAGGAGCAGAACAGAACTGGCTGGATGACAGTATTGACATGTCTGAAACCCATGATTCTGAAGGAGCTCTCATACTCTCCTCCATGGAGTTACTACAACCCAAACATGAAATCTTGAACGTCTTCTCCTTAGATGCCCTAAATCCTTCACTGCAATTGAGGGAGGTCCTTCGGGAAAGGCTGATGACAGTCACACTCCTGTCCGTCTGGGAGTGGAGGATCAAGAGCTATGACCAAGGCTGAATGATGTGAGGATGCTTAATGCAACTTGGCTGCTTTCCACATCTCCTGCTTTTCAGCCGCGGCCCTGCACTGCCCCGGGCCAACTTTCTTTTCTCTTTAACATACAGGCTGTTGGCTTATTTTAGAAAAAGGAAAATGACAGACACCCCTGATGTTAGTTAAAACGTAAGGCTTACAGAATCACCTATCCTGAATCCTATTAAGTGCTGGTAGTTTCTACTCAGGGTATTTTTCTAATAAAATCACTTGATCAGTGTCAGAACCTATACCACGTGTAAAAACATGGAAACCAAAGAACTTCACTAGCCTTGAAGACAATACACTCCAAGAATGCTGTTGAAGTCCTTAGAGCTAGTTGGATGGCCATTTAAAATTTGATTTTCAGGTTAAGTACGTGGAGCCCTTAAAATTGAATTGGAATAAAATGGCAATAAATATCTACAGGTTGATTAACCTACAGGGTAGTTACTAATTCACTTTGTTTCAATGCATGCTAAAAATGAATACATTCTAAGCACATGCAAATTAACAGGACACGGAGAAAAAAATCAGCAATTTGATAGTACAAGCAAAGAAGATCCCTGTGGAAATTTCTTGTAGGAGGGAGGGAGGGAGGGAGGGAGAAAGAGAGAGAGAGAGAGATAGAATAGACAGATCACAGAAAATAAAACTGATGCATATCAGAGTAGATTGGAATGCCAGTTGCCTGCAAACCATCATAATGCTCACAGCACTGAGGTCATGAAACGAGCAGTTGCAAATGTTTTTCCAAGCTGTGTTAAGATAGTCTCCCTGCTTTGCTTCATACAAGTCACCCCAAGTTAGCTATAACAAACTCTAAGGAACTTCAGCTCCCTACCCTCTTTTTAGAATCCATTCATTTCCGTCCTCGGCTGCTGACAATAGATCCATTAATTTTGAAGAGGAATCTCTCATTTGCTTTCCCTCCATCTTTGTTGTCGTTGGTTAGTAAATGTTCAGCAATAAAGTGCACCTACCTCATTCTCCAAAACAGCTTTGAAGTCTGAAGATTTACTAAACAGAGACTTATCGGCTACAAAAATCGTCAGTAATTTCACTATCCTTCCCACACAACATAAATCATTACTGACACTGGCTAACAAGGGTTTAAGAGTTGGAACAGGTCCTCTAATAAATTTCTAGACAGTTAAAAATCACTATAATTTTATTCTAATGCATTATAGATTGCCTGTAATGTCATCCTGGCTGGGGTGACCCAATTTCTAATTTTGAACAGCTGTTCAGCTCAGGAGTTAGTTAATGATTAAATATAAATTGCCTGATTTATTAGTCTGAATGGCTGAGCTTCCAGGTCAATGCTATATAGACAAAATCATCAGTCTTGATGCTTTTCAGAAGTTAACTGTCTCCCGCTCTAGTCAGAAAGAATTTATCCTCAAAGGAAAAGGTCTGGCATCTTGAAGTAATCCTTTAAATACACACACACACACACACACACACACACACACACACACACGCACAGAGTTGGAACATGTCCAACCTGTGTGTGTGTGTGTGTGTGTGTGTGTGTGTATACACATATATATTGCTAGTTAATACTGGTCAAACATTTTCCTCCCCTTGTCTAAATCTTCAAGGGTAAGGCCTTTGGAGACAGAGCTATGTGTTAGAGATGCAGCATAGAGCCTGCTTTACCCTTCATAAAATGTTCAGACATTTGTAACTACCTCAGGAAAACAGCCTAATTAAATGGCAATTTCTTTTCTTCAGATACTTCACAAGTGGTGGACATTTCAAACTGCTTAAATCTCACCACGTTAAATGGGAGAGTGGTAAACTCCAACAGAAGTGGTGGAGTTTCTCAACTGACCTAAGAAAAATGAGCCTTCTAAAGGCCCCAGATTTTTGGTTTTTAACACAGGAGGCTCCCAAAGCACACCCATCTATTCATTTGATAAATACCTACTGCTGCCTATGATGTGCCAGGGGACTGTGCTAAATGCTTGGGATCAAGCTGTGCAGAAAACAGGTGTGGTTCCTATTTTTAAAAAATATATATTTTATTGATTTTTTACAGAGAGGAAGGGAGAGGGATAGAAAGTCAGAAACATCGATGAGAGAGAAATATCATCAGCTGCCTCCTGCACACTCCCTACTGGGGATGTGCCCGCAACCAAGGTACATGCCCTTGACAGGAATAGAGCCTGGGACCTTTAAGTCTGCAGGCTGACGCTCTATCCGGTTTCAATGAGGTTCCTATTCTTCAGGTATTTATGTGTGTACATGGGCTAGTGTATATGTCATGTGCTGATCAATGTTATGAAAAAAAAAATAAAGCAGAGTAAGAGCAGGGGGTGTGCAGGGGGCCAAAGAGAGCAGAGAAAGCCATGTGATGAGGGGAACTTTCAGCAGAGACCTGAAGGAAGTCGGGAAGCCAGTGAAGTCATCATCAGGGGGAAAAGGTAAGCCACGTGGAGGAAAAAGGCAAAGGACGCAAAGTAGGAAAAGCAAGGCCAGTGAAGTTGGAGCAAGGGGGAAGGTGGCAGGAGTGAGGACAGGAGGTATCCCGGAGCCAGGTCATACATGGCCTTGCAGGCCAGGGAGCACCTCTGGACTGCCTTTTGAGTTAGACAACTAGTTACTAGAGAATTCTGAGACACCAGTGTCAGGAATGAACTTAATTTCTTAAAGCAACACTCAGCTTCAGTGAAGGGAGAGGACTCAGGGGTTATGGTGGAAGCGAGGGCAGTACTCCAGGGCAGAGATGCTGGAGGCCTGGACCAGCATGGAGAGGCGAGGGGCATGAGGATTCGGGGTTCTACATGGGCTTTGAAGGTTGAGCCAATCCAATATGTATGCCGTGGATTGGGTGTGAGGCATGGGAAAGAGCAAAAAGTCCAGGGGGATGCCAAAGCTTTTGGCCCTAACAATGGGAAGAACAGACTTGGGATTCTTGAGATGGAGTGGAGAGAGTGGATTTTGCCAAATGAACTATGAGGGATGATGGACTTAAATTTATTGTGTTGGGTTTGGTTGTGTTTTTTTTTTTAATTAGATTTTTACAAAAGGCTATCTCCCAGTTCAACTGATCCTAACACATTTCTCCCTTCTTTCTTGCTAAGAGAACTCTGATTTTGAATAGGGTGGTGAGGAGTTCAGCCCCATGCAATGAATCCTGATTGGCTAAGCCAATCACCATATCCCCATTTTCCTATTTCTCAGCCTTCTTTGCAGCTACATGTAGTCAATCTAGCTCTGGCTAGAGAAACTTAAGTGAAGTCTGCCAAACACATTCCTAGGAAAACTTCAGTTTTTCTTATAAAAGGACAAAAATCCAGTTCTGGCCGGGTGCTCAGTTGATTGGAGATTATCCTGTGCACCAAAAGGTTGCGGATTTGATCCCCAGTCGGGGTGCGTACAGGAGGCAATCAATGGATGTTTCTCTCTCACATCGATGTTTATCTCTCTCCCCCCTCCCTCTCTCTCTAAAACAAATAAAAACATTATTGGGTGAGGATTTTAAAAAGAGACAAAAATTCAGCTGATACAGATTACTCTCTATCCTGCCCGAATCTTTGGTATTAACAGCCTTCTGTGACCATGATACAAAATGCATGAGGGTGAGCGGCCACCCGCTAAGTGTGGAGAAGCGGAGGGTACAGAGATTAGGCGTCTGGTTGCTAATCACCTGAGTCAACACTGACAATGTCTACCCTCTGGAATTTTCTGTGATATGTAAAAAAATTAACACCGATTTGATTAAGCCACTATAAAGCAACTTTTCTGATACTGTCAGCAAAATATAATTCTAATAGTGCAACTATCTACTTACTTTTACGAAGTCCCTTAAATAAAAATAGTTGTATTAAGATTGAATTCAGATATGAAATTCATCCTTTAAAGTACACAATTGAGTGGGTTTTTAGTGTATTCACTGACTCGGGCAACCATCCTATCTACTTTTAGAATTAGCAGATCAGTCATCTCTAAAAGGATGCCATAGAGAATATCACACAGGCTTAATTTGAAGTAATGTTCTGATGGTAGAGTTCAATTGTAAATGTATATAAAATGACTCAGACAACCGTTCAATGGCACCGTTACCTAGTAGCTGGCCTGTGTTTATAACAGTCAGGAAAACCACTGAGTTCATGGCTATCTACTGAAAAATAGAGAGAATCGTCAGTTCTTACTTTGGGTACGTTAGCTCCAGTATGAATGATGATGAGACATTCCCCTTCACGGCTGATTTCACATCTACTCAGTTATTATTGACAGAAAGACAAGATCCAAGAGTGCTGATCTGCACGTGGTAGGTAGGATTTGGGGAGAAAAGGTGGACTTGCCTCGAGTTCCTTGACAAGTCTGTTGGCCAGTTCAATGGTTCTGTTTGTCTGGTTCACCTCTTCCTGGCACCGAACCTTCTCAGCTATCGCTTTTTCAAATGAAGCTGTGAGTCGGCTCAGATTTCGATCCAGATCCTGAACAAGAATCAAAATGAACTTCTGAGCCATTTCTAGATATTCAAGATGCAGTATTATAGTCGGCTTAAACTACGCTTTACCTTGTGGCACGTGAAACAAACCTCGGTCCCTCCTTTGCCCCTTTGGCAGACGTGTGAGGGAAGGAGTGCCGCCACAGACTGCCAGCTCGCCAGGCCTTCGTGCCTGCCTCCTGCCCCGGGCAGAGGGCAGCCGGCGAAGGGGTGCGTGGACGTGCCCTGCAGGCTCACACACACCCTGGGTGCACTGTCCCCTCTCTCTTGTACCCGAGCCTTCTCCTCTTCCTAAATAAAGGTCATCCTGCCCTTGCTAGTTTGGTTCAATGGATAGAGCGTGTGCCTTCAGACTGAAGGGTCCCAGGTTCAATTCCAGCCAAGGGCACATGCCTGAGTTGTGGGCTTGATTCCCTACTAGGGGGCGGCATGCAGGAGGCAGCTGATCAATGCTTCTCATCATTGATGTTTCTTTTTTTTAATCATTGATGTTTCTATCTCTCTCTCCTTCTCCCTTCCTCTAAAATCAATAAAATATTTTATAAATAAATAAATATATACATACATACTATCCTTTGGTTCTCCATGAAGAGGGGGATGGGTGTTAATGATGGAGTCCCTTCAGACCACTGGACAATGTATCCGTGTGATCTTTACACCGTGATCCCAAATCTGTGTTCCTGAGCCAGGCTTCTCCCTCAAACCCCATGTCTGGCCCCAGAGCACCCAACATGTGGGTTTGCTGCCCAAAGAGAGTGGGGCTCCCATGTATGGCTGTGGACTGTGTGCAACAAACAGCGTTTTGTACATCAAACAGCACTTGGATACGTCAGGGTTCTGAGATGGGAATAATAGGTGTCAGCTGATTTTTGCTAACGGGAATTTACTGGAAGGAGGAGGGGCTGTTAGGAGTGAAGGAAAGGCAGAGAACCACATGCAGACACCCTGGAGCTGAGAGCGGGAGCAGGAATACCTGAGAGTCTCACAGGGCACCACCGCAGGCATGACCTCTACTTTCACTCTCTTTATTCTTTTGCTCATGACTCAGTTTTAGAGATGGAGGATCAAACTGGCGAAGCTTGGATGATACATCTAGACTTCAGCTGGCAAAGCCAAGGGCACCCCTGCTAAAAGCCCAACCTGAGTGTATCCAACAAGGAAAGCTAATTCCTCAGAGATACCTCCGGGTTCTGGGTGCCAAGTCCTCAGTGCCCATCTTGAGAGGCAGCCGTCGTGAGCATTACTTCACAGACACTAGACGGAAGCTCCGAGGGCTCCCCACATTGCCAGGGTGACAGAGCTTCCTCACTCTGACTGCTGTCTTGTTGGGCATCTCACACTGATCATCTCTGTTCTGCATCCCTCCCCACCTCACTCCCAACCGCTGTCTACCAGCCTTGTATCTGTCTCACTCTCCCGACCTGGGTGCTCTGCTAACCTGATGCTCTAGCAGGACTCCCGGCTGTGCCTCTGAACTTGTCTGTCTGCCTCTAGACACCTCTCTCCCCGGACTTCCATTGGGTGTGTGAAAAGCTAGTTTGATCATGTCATTAACTACGAGCCTTCACATGTACCAACTGCTTCTTCCCCCTTTTCTTTATTCTTTACCCAGAATACCTCTCCCGACCTAGTTATCCTGGTGCCTTGAGAAGCCCAGGTCAAGCACACCTTCATGATGACACTCACCCTCATTTCTCCAGGAGCAGTACTTTTTGGGTGTTCCTGTTGCATTGTGTGTATGAAGTCACATGCATACTTAGGACACTGGACTTGGAAGGACTGGTTACATCTTTTTGAAAATGTGAATTTTTACCATATTTGGAGCTGATATTCTCTAAGTATGTACTGTGTGCCAGGTTCTGTGCTAAATTCTCAACAGGAATGACTCTCATTTAATCCTCACAATCCCACCCTAGAAGTGGGTGCTGCTGTCATGCCTACTGTACAGATGAGGAAACCAAGGCTCAGAGGGGCTAACTACCTTGTGAAGGGTGAAACAGTAAATGGCGGGACCAGGATATAAACCCAGGCAGTCTGGCTCCAGAGTCCCTGCTGTCCATCACAGGCGCTACCCTCCCCCTCCTCCTCCCAGACCATGCAGGTTTCCACTTTCCCGGTTCAGGGTCTGTCACACAGCAGACAAGGAGCGGCTACTAAAGGAATATGCAGATGGAGATAGAACAACAGATGGGATGTCCTCCTGTTTGGCAGGGATGCACATGTAGCCCTATCTGAAGGTGGGATCCTAAGAGGGGAGGTGCCCCCTCTTGGGAACTTCAGAGTAACCATGTGTACTCACCACAAGCTTTTTCCTGAGAGTGTCTAGCTTCTCAGTAGCTGCAGCCAATTCTAAGTTCGCTTGGGCCAATGCCTGGCGTTTGGGCTCCACGTCGCAGTAGACCTGAAATGCCACGTGGGGTTTCATTCGTGAGGTAATGACCATGCAGAGGAGAGAAGCTATCATGCGATCCTTCCTCTGCTGGAGGCCCTGCAGTAATCTCTAATTCACTAGCGGTTGGTGGCTTATTTCTTAGCAATGGTCCTCCCTAATGGCAGAGCAAGCCTCCACATAGCCTCCACAAGTTCTCTCTGCTTGTCCCATGTTGACGCACGTACTCTGGACATTAGAGCCACAAGTACTTACGTTGATGCTATGTATGTCAAATACCATGAGTATACTAAAATTAGCTTGCCAGAAAATTAGGAGCAAGTCCTCCTGTCACTGCAAATTGTGGTATGCAGGGATGTCGTTGAAACTGGGAGCTAGTCTTGTCTTCGGAGTGGAAGATAACCGTGGGGGGTTCTCTGGACCCAGAAAACGGGAGGCAGTCTCACACGGTATTAACCACGCTTTTACTTTCTTTCCCAAGTCCCTGGCAGCCTGAAGTGTGTGTGTGTGTGTTTGAATGGGTCGTTTGAGAATGTAGTGGATCAATTCTCTCTCCTGTTCGGGAGAGAGAAAGGAAATTAAGTTTTATAGCAAAACCAACAGGAGCGCAGCCACAGTCTAACTTGTACCTGCGGGGCAAGGAGCACACAGGGTCAGGCGTTTTACTATGGAGAGAGGCTGAGCATTGATGGCAATCCGTCTAGACTCCTTCTCTATGGGCTTCCCCTAAAGAGAGAAAGTGCAACAGGGCCCCATTCCGGCGGGGCCTCCGTATCCGGGACAGAGCCTGGTTTTATGCAAAGTATTCTGGGAATGTCACTGCCTACACTTGGTTTTGAATGGAATACACAACCTTCCGAGACAGAAACAAGATGGTTTTTCAGAGTGAAGGGCTGTGCATGGGCCCTTTCTACACCCGGCGCTCTGCCAACTGCTGAGGGCATGGTTGGCAGATGCTCAGAAGTTGCATAAATAAATGACCACGTGACCCAATCATCCACTCTCTATATCGCCCAAAGCACAAACTTTACATGAGACCATACACAGGCAAAAACCTACTTGCCATTAAAATACTAAAACAAAGAAACAAAAATGGCTATTTCCTCATCTCCCTACGTCTACACTAGAGGGTGTGAATTTTTGCTTTGAGAGTAAGAATTAAGTTTAACTGAACATTAATTCAGAAGTTCAGGTCCCTCCCCCCCCAACCAAAATGAAATTAGCATTTTCGCAAAAATATAATTAATGTTTTCATCGAATCAAATCTAATTGCTGCTATTTGATCTAAAGTAGCTAATTGTTCTACCCTGAGGAAGACAGTTTCCCACATTTCAAGTATCCTCCTGCATAGAATCCTATTTAACCAGACCCTTTCACGTCTCTTTCTTAGAACTTTATCTTAATTTCCAAAGGACATCTTTTTATGGGCCCAGAAATGAAGACACTGGCGGGGATGCGGCTTCCACGCTGGACGGGGGCGGGTACCTCATAGAACCTGACGATGTTGATTACCCAGGCGCAGAGGCCCGCAGCTGCGAAGGATTTGGTCCGAATCAGGCTGGGATTGAACTCCGGGTCTTTCAAATACCGTTCTTTCACCACTTTCAGACAGTTCTCTGGAATGTGCTCTTTGTCGTAGTTAATTAACGCTTGCAAAAAATCATCAACCTGTAAAGCAAAAGGACTTATTGCAAAAACCCACTTTGGCTGCAGAGAAAATTCCAAGATCGGACGTGAAAATCGGCTTTTAGGGCTCGCGTTACAAAGGCAAAATTGGCAAGCCGCGCTTATCCTACTGCGTGACTTTTTCAGTCTTCAGTGTGTGGAGTTAGAATTAGCCATGGACACTTTTAAAATCTCTCCGTCCCGGGGTAAAATATTCAGTCCCTACACAGGAGGCCCTCTAATTTTGAAAAAGAAATTCACATACTCCAAAGCCCCTTTGCTTCACCTTCTGATACATTAGTAACGTGTTTGTTTTTTTCCCCCCAGCATAAGAAATCCATGTAATTTTCTTCCTCCTACACTTAACTGCTCTCACAATTTCACAAATAATTACCAGTCTTCCAAAGGCTGCTGGTGCTGCCTTGGGGATGCTGTAACCCCACGCTAACCTCCAACTTGGCCAACACAGATTCCAAGTCTAAAGAACACACAGCAGGTTAGCCTCACGGACACGAAGACGACTCCTTTGACTGGAACATCTCTTGCTGCCAGGTCTAACCGCAGCAGCGAGCACAGAAATGGGGTTTTCATCCCGCTGTCTGATACCTTTCCCATGAAGACTTTTGCCGCTTTCCAACCTCGGTCTTTCGGCACCCTGCCCCGGGGGGCCAGAAGGACCATCACAGCCGCAGCGACGTTGGTGACCGCGTTCGGGGGGTTGGGAAAGGCCTTCAGCTCAGTGAGATTGACCTGGAGAAAAGCACAGGCACCTCTGAGACCAGAGGAGGGCTGGGGCAGCGCCGGGAGCTGCCAAGCTGGCCGTCGGTGGCCTTCGACCTCTCCTTTCCCACACCAGCCTCCGTGGGGGCGGGAATCCCACCGTGAGACTGTGAGAAGTTCAGTTCTCCCTGCGTACTTTTCTCCCTGATGCTCTGGACACATCACTGTCCTTTTTGCCCTCTGAGAAAAAATGGCTCATCTGGTGCTCCCGACCTACAGAGCCCCTGCTCACGGAGCCAGGGCATTTCATAAGCTTACAGGTTTCAAGGTATTCATGGGTTCTATCCCCGCTAGGTAACATATTTGCATTTTAACCAGGTCCTCGCAGACACATAGTCCCTTAGTTCTGTCTCTCCCGGTTGTGATTTTCGGCTTCATAGGTACAAAAACCACCTTCCGTTACACTAGGTTGCTTCCAATTGGGAGGATGCCCATACAGGTTTTGTCTAGTCTGTACGCTACTCCTTACTCTCCTCCTATCAGAATCCTGATACCCAGCAGGTGGGGTTAATGGTGTAAGTTACAAGTGTCAGGACAAATACTTAGGAGTGCTGGCACCTGTAAGAAGCACATGATTCTTACAGATTCATGACACGTGATTTTAAAGAACAAGCACTTGCTATAGTCTTTCATGAGCTGCCCAATACACTCATCAACTGTTCAAGCTGAGTCTGCTCCGCTGCCATAAGCGGCCTATTTATTTGGGAAATGAATGCAAAAAAACCCAGAAAATAAGAGCAAAAGCAACAGAACTGGCTAACTAAGATCCCTCTGCGTTTGCACGCATCATCATCATCATTTATAAAAACGCTCAGCTTTATATTTAAGTGGCATTTATTTCTGCCTGGGTAAACAATAATATATGCAGAGGAAAGCCTGCAAATCTAGACAAGCACAAAGAAGGCAATAGACACTGTGCGGTTCAAAAATAAAGAGGAAATCTCTCTCACATCTTTCTCAAATCAATAAACATATCCTCAGCTGAGGATTTAAAAAAAAAGTTAAGTATTATTTTGAGGAATCCAAACATAAGCATCCTTACCCTGTTGAGTGTGTTGAGTGCAGCTGATGCAGCCACCAGAGCAGGCTCAGCCTTGAGCAAATCGGCCTCACACTCTTTCTGTTTCTGGGACACTTCGGTCTGAATGGCTGTCACCTAATCAGAGAGGAAAAGCACAAAAACTCACACACAGAGACACACAGACACACATCAGCATCTCAGATTTCTCTCCTGCAAACATGTTGGCTGAGTCAGATGCACTGGTCAAGAATTCATCTGTCTGCATTTGAATAGGTGAGGGCTTGTGTGAAGACCGATTCCCTATGGGCACACTGTGTATACACAGCTTGGTACACGCACAAAATACACAGCACAGATGGATGCCAGTACCAACAAGCTCCAAGAAGGGCTCTAATTGAACCATAAGTTGTCACTAATGAGAAATACAAGATTAAGGGATTCCTCGGTTCTTCAATTTCCTTTTCCAGAGAGTCCTGGGCAGGGGAAAATCCAGGCTGGCTCAGTAGCACACACCATGGATTTTCTTGCTAGAATTACCCACCTAATTTTTGCTAACATTTGCCTAAAAGCCACATTAGCTCTCTTTAGGAATAGATAAAAGTTCTCTTGTTCAACTGGCTAAAATCGTGGTCGGCAAACTGTGGTTCACGAGCTACATGCGGCTCTTTGGCCCCTTGAATGTGGCTCTTCCACAAACTACCACGTGCGAGCCCCCAGTGCGATTGAAACTTCGTGGCCCATGCGCAGAAGTCAGTTTTCGGCTCTTAAAAGAGATTTCAATCGTTGTACTGTTGATATTTGGCTCTGTTGACTAATGAGTTTGCTGACCACTGGTCTAGAAGAACTGTTCTGGGCTGTGCATGGTTAGCCACAGATAGAATTTTTATAAAGACGAATTACTGGTTTCTCTAAGGACCTGGTAGGGAACCTTAGCAGCAACCGCCTAGTTCTGCCTTTGGCAACGGAACAATGACACGGATGTCCTCTCTCCTGCTGAGGGCCAAATGGCAGTCTTCGCATGCCAAGAGGGGGCTGTATCGGCCTCAGGCCATGAACACGTGGGATATGGAATCTAGGGAAACCTTGTGGGTACACTTGAACCAAATCAAAGTGAGAAGCTTTGGAGTTTTTATCCTCCTCCACGCAGGACACCTATAGGATCTGAACGGCCAGGGGGAGGACATTTTGAGTCCTCAGCAGAAACTGGAGTGTCAAAGCTATGGCGCCGGGCGGCCGGATCTGATCGCCCTGGGAGAGGGTTCCCGTGGTGACGGTGATTTGAGGACTGTAAAGTGTGAACAAAGTGCATTTCCTCCGATGGGCTGGGAACGAACAGGTTTAGCTATACCATAAAATTAAACGCTGCTCACAACAAATTATGTTGTCTACCACAGCTTCATTAGCGGTAATTACCCGTCTCCTGATTAACCGTTGTTTTGCTGTATACTGCACCTTTTATGAACATAATTGGTTCAGGGTGGATATGTGACCTCCTGCCAATACATACCCAGCTACTGCTGATGTAAATAAGGAAACTCGGCACGCTCACCGAGAACTGCTTCAAAACCACAGCCCCCAACACTGCCGGGAACGGGCCGCGAACATTCGAAGAAGGCTACATGTTCAGGGTCCTGGAAGATGCTGTTACAGATGAGAGAGAGCGTGTATTTGCCCAAGCGAGTTCTTACATCCAGTGTTTCTTCCCATAAGGGTAAAATGAATCCATACGTGCACGTTGTTACCATTTATAACGGCATCGCTTTAAATTGAACTCAGGATGGCAGGTTTTTAGCACTAGAAGAAAACTTAAGGCAGGGGTGGGAAACCTTATTTCTGTCAAGGGCCATTTGGGTATTTATAACATCATTCTTGGGCCATACAAAATTACCAGCTTAAAAATCAGCCTGCTCTATTTGGTCAAACATTTAATTAACTCCCCCCTAATGCCTTGGCAAGGGCCAGACCAAATCATTTCGTGGGCCTCATACGGCCTGCCTTATACAGTTCCCCACCCCTGCTTTAAAGAGTTTTTCTTTAAATGCTATTTCTATGATACTGGGAGTTGCTACTCTTTCTCCTCTGACTCTTTTGGTGATAATGGAGTATTATTCCTTTGGGTAAAGTTTATAATAGAGCAATCTTGAACATTTAATATATAAAAAACCACAAATGCGAGTAAAAAGTACTCGGGGTTAACTTATTTCTCTTTCCCAATCCCTCTCACCCTGAGGTGCAGTGACACCAGAACACTAAACGGGCTGCGTGTCCTGTGAACTGGGAAGACGTGGGGCGCGATTCCCTCTGGCCCACGGCTCCGGGCTGTCAGCCAGGCCCACCCTGGATAACGGACTAATGGCTACTGACTCAGTGGCTATGAGCATGTGGCAATTTACAATTATTTATTAACCAAGCCCTGATTATAATTGTCTCAAATAAGAGAATTTACCTTATACACACCCATATATATCCATTCAATTTGTAAACAAATATTAACTTTATGTTTCCTGTACTATTTCTTTTTGGAAAATGAGATAGAGAAAGAAATCCCTTCCATTTGCAGCCGAAGTTTTGGTAAAAGAAGAACACAAAAGAAGCTATATTTATTCCAGAATGGCTGGATATCTAAGTGCAAAGAAAGCAGATTTTGTGTAATACAAAATGCCAGAGCCCCCGTCGAATAAAAGAGAACAAATTTAGCTTAGGACTTAATAATAAACTCCAGTTGTATGATTAAAATGCAAAATTCGAAAACCATTCTGCAGAGTGATGGAATGGGCTTTGTTAACAATTGAGTTGTTCCATTTGCCTGAAAACTGAGACCCTTCAGAGACCTCCGAGGAGCCTGCGTGACCTTTACTGTATTACAAATAGGCCCGACGCTCAAGATCCACATCCATTATATGCTTGAATGAGCTCAGTATTTATTGTTCTTCCATATCATTAAAGGAGCTAAAAGGTTGGGAAAATGCATAATGTAAAGAAAGGTCAAGTGGTAATCCTGGTGTGAAATGCTGTTACATGTGTAACTATAATAATTCTCTAGATTTTATGCCCCTCGGAGAGGAAGTTGTTCAAAATTGTTCACCTACGAACGCTGATTTTGTGCTAAATATAGCTCAGCACCCTAAAATGGTAGAATGGGCCTGACCTTTTGCTCCTCGGCATCGGCGACGGCCTTTTCCCGGCTCACTTTCTCCGTCTGGAGCCCGATCTTGGCAATCAGAGCTTCCGTATCCTGGTTTCTCAACTGTAACTCGGCTTCTTGAGAGGCAAGCCTGGCTTTGAGATCTCCCACCTAAAAAAGAAAAGTCATTATTTTGAAGTAACAAACATCAGACACAGCTTCCTTTTTCTCAATGACGCCAGGGGTTCCGAGCAGTGTGTATACTACATCTGTTTCTGCTGAGTTGACTTCAGCCCCAGGTGTGAGAACGTGGCCCCATCTTTTGCCCTGTAGAAATAAACAGAATCATGTTTGCCAGTGGTTTTGAGGATCATATCATTAATGTATGTCAACACCAACTAGAAGTTTATCTTCTCAACTCATTCTGGGCAGCCAGAGAGGCACTAATAGCAGTGCCCACCTGAGCCCATGTCACATGCACCCCCTGCTTTCTTGGTCCTATGTGGCTCAGGCTCAAGGCAGTAGAGTTGGGGGAAAGTTTGCTGGATGACAAGCTGAAAGGACCATCCTTTCCTTCTCCAACACATGTCAGGACACTTCAGACAACTTAAAAAGGCCAATGCTCCTTGGCTGTTATCTGTTTATTTAATCAGTTGTTTATTTTGACAGAAATGCCCACAGACCAGTCTTATCTCTTCCCACAGAGTAAGAAGTGGCCTGATTTTTCTTCCTGTCATAGGACATTCACATTAATACCTACACTAAGAAGGGCAAACCACAAGTGCCTTGTGGGTTAGGGTTAGGGTTAGGGTTAGGGTTAGTGTTAGGGCCAGTCTCCACATGCTTCCATTCTAACTGTTTTTTGACTAGTCACAGAGAGGCAGCACAGTACCATGGACAATGAATGGGCTTTAGAGTAATACTGACCCTGCTTCAAACCCCCACCTTATGGCTGGGCTCTGTGGCCTTACACTCTTTCAGCCTCGTAAGTAAAATTATAGTAGCAACACCCATGCCGTGAACTGGTTTGTACTTAACAATGAAATCGGATGACCGGTGTATAGACATTGTTTGTCTATATGAATGACAAACTAATGAATGTCCTATGTGAATTCTCTGATTCCTCCTAGGGGTTAGAGGTACTGTCCTTCAAGTAGAACCTTATGACTGAGGATGAAGGCACACGGGATACTTTTACCTAAGAGAGATGGTGGCTAAAAAGGGACCAGACACAAAGATTGGTCTTAGGGTTTAATCACATTATCAACCCTCATCATATCATCAACCAGGAAATTGTGCTCTCACTGGTGGGTGAGAATCTGAGACCAAAATAGATCCTGGTTCCATGGCAGGTAACAAAATTCCTGACAATAAGCCCAGAACACCAAAGCAGTGGGAGACAGGAGAGAGGAATCAGCTGTGCCTGTTCCCTTCAACATCTCTCTGTAGCCCTGCACTGAGTCAGGCCAAAAGAGGGTGTCTCTCTAAACCATCAGTGATAGAGCCATTGGCTGGTCCCTTTCTAGGCTTGGAAAACCAGAAATAGCGTGTTCTTTGTGTTCTTGAACTGTAAGATTTTAGCATTAGATTATGGTATCAGCAACCTCTCAGTGCACGGGACGATGCTCAACCAATAGAGTCACATAGGCCATGGTAGCATTAGGTAGCCTATATAATAAAAGCCTAATGTGCTAAGTGTCCTGTCGACTGGTTGGCCATTCAACCAATCAAAGCGTAATATGTTAATGATATGGTAAGGCCACTCAACCACTCACTATGATGTGCATTGACCACCAGGGGGCAGATGCTCCGACCAGTAGTTTAGCTTGCTGCTGGGGGGACAGCCAATTGAGACTGAGCAAGTAGGCCAGACAAGGCCTGGAGCCCTCCCATGAGCCTCCCCCCCCCCCCCATAGGCTGGCCAACATCCCACATCCCTCCGTGGCCCCCATCGTGCACCAGTGGGGTCCCTCAGCCTGGCCTGCACCCTCTTGCAATCCGGGACCCCTCGGGGGATATTGGAGAGCTGGTTTTGGCCCAATCCCACAGGCCAGGCCGAGGGACCTCATTGGTGCACGAATTCGTGCACTGGGCCTCTAGTCTTATATAAATGGTTTGACATGTTGCTTCAAAAATAAATTTTTTAAAAATGTTAGGAGCATGGATGTCAGTAATAATCCACCCTGGTCATTACCTGAGAGGCTGTGGTTTTCAGCTTCTGAATGCCATTCACCAAGTGCTCTTTCCTTTGGGATACCTCTTTTTGTTTCTTCTTCAACAGGTTCTTAAACAGGGATATTTGTTCTAGAAAACTCTTTGGGGTGGTATAGTTGTATCTTTTCTCATTTTGGTAATACCTGGTACTCATTTCATTGACGCTGGTGTGAACATGTGCCATGAACAAACTAATGGAATCTTTGTCCGGGGGCTGAAAATACAAACATTGCAATTCATGTGAAATTCTCTCACATCAAAACAAAACTGCAGGGGTGGGAGCGGGGTGAGCTGGGAGAGGTCAATGGGGGGGGAGGGAGGAGACATGTGTAATACTTTCAACGATGAAGATTAAAAAAAACCTCTGCAATTTAAAAAAAGAAAAATTACCAAATTGATACAGTATTTTTTTCCCAAAAGCCAGAACAAATTACAGTAGAATCTAGGAGCACTTCCCTAGTCTTTAAGAGCTACCCACAAGATTAGAGAGATGATGAGAAAAAGCAGTCAACTTTGCTAACCTCTTCTTGACAACAAGGAGAGGATTTTTATGTGCACCACACCCCACACCCCAAAACCAGCGTAACACAAGCACTGCTTTTCACAGCTTGCCTTTTATCTATCAAGTGTGAGACAGACAAAATGGAGATACTGAGACACAGTGCTCTGAGGAGTATTTGTGGTGTTGCTTTCAAACTTAACTTTAGGCAAAGTAAACCAACAACCCTGCAGTCAATGGAAAAAAAAGAAGAAAAGCTGAAAACAGAGAAATGTATAAGAATCCATGTGAAAATAAATGGGATGCTGAGGTATAAAAGTCAGTGCTTCTGGGGAAAAAATATCATGATCATTTCTATTCTCATTTAGGGAGGAAAAAAACAACGACTCTCCTTTGAAGATTTCCTGAAGAACCTTCCCCCCACTCCCGCCATGTGCTCTTTCCATTTGTCCTCTATGACTTCTGAAGTAGTTAACTTTTTAATTTGTAGAGTCACATCTCCCTCATTTTAATGATTATTTATTGCATTCTGTACAAGATGAACCAGGTTCAATTAATCAAGGGAAGCCTAAAAATCAATTAATATGAATTAAATGAGCTACACCAACTCTCGGGAAAGTCACACATAATTTACCAAAGTGTTGTCAATAACGCGCAGCCATCTTTGGGAAAATTGTGCTCGAGTGGCTGGTGATGCAGCCAACTGTCCCCAACCGGCGCCCTCCATCTGAGCGCCGGGGGTGTGAGGAGAGAGAGGCTGGTCCTCGGGGCGAAAGACACGTGCTCCTGGGCACTGTCTACACACTCAGCTTCCCCTCCGCGTGGAAAATTCCCGACTGGTTCAAAATGCGTATGTTTTGGATTGTTCTGCCCATTAAAAATCCATTTCACTAGTAATGGACATGTTTCTAAAGCAAAAATTAAACCTTGAATACAAATCTGTCACCAGTCGCAGAAGCAAAACCTTTTGTTTATTGTTATTTTAAAATATACTTTTATTGATTTCAGAGAGGGATGGAAACATCAATGAGAAGAAATCACTGATTGGCTGCCTCTAGCACATCCCACACGGGGGATCGAGCCCACAGCCGGGGCGTGTGCCCTGACTGGGAATGAAACCGTGACCTCCTGGTTCACAGTCCTGTCGACTGGTTGGCCATTCAACCAATCAAAGCGTAATATGCTAATGATATGGTAAGGCCACTCAACCACTCACTATGAGCATACAGATGCTCAACCATGGGGCCACGCCAGCCGGGCAGGGTTCTATTTTTAAAGGAGCCTGACTTACAATATAAACATGGATAAAAAGTCACTCCTGTCCTGCCTTGTGATGTGAACTGAAAGGGTGCAGCCTCTAAGCTTCTGTCACAGGGACACACACCTCCCCAGCCAAGTGCAATGTCCTTACCGAGCAGACCTGGCCTCGGCCCAGCCATGATCCCTATGAGGGGGCACTGGGCTGCCCTGAAAGCTCTCTTTAAACAACAGTTTCATTTGTAAATCCGGGGAAGAAGTGGTTTCCGGGAGAGCTGGAAGTGGCCCGAGACAACTTGTCTCAATGGGGCGAAATAACTATTGTCATGGGGCTTAACAAAACCGCACAGCATGGAGGCCCTTGGAGCCGGGGAGCAGCTGGTTGCAATTCACACTGTTTTTCAGAAAACTCTAATCGGTCCGAGCAGGCCTCTTTGATGCCTGGTCTTCCCTGCATTCTCCATTTGTCACTTTCTCTTATGATAAGGTCAGTGGTGACAGCACTTCCTGACATTAACAGCTGTGGCTTTTAAAGGGTCATTGTAGAACTACTAATTGCAGTAATTTCATTAGCATAAATTATTTATTCTGCCATTCATTTCTCTCCAGCTTTTGCAGGGGGTGGGGAGGTGGGAGAGAGGGGGAGAGGCAGCGAGGAGGTGGCTGCCGGGGCTGCAGCAGGGATGGCAATGCCATGCTGTGCTTTCCCCTTGTATTTATTTTTTATTTTTAACCCTCACCTGAGGGCATTTGTCCCATTGGTTTGTAGAGAGAGTGGGAGAGGGAGGGAAAGACACAGAGAAGCATGAATGTGAGAGAAGCTCGACTGGTTGCCTCCTGTACATGCCCTGACCAGGGCTCAGGCCAGGGGGGAGCCTGCAACCGAGGTACATGCCCTTGACCGGAATCGAACCCAGGACCCTTCAGTCTACAGGCTGATGCTCTATCCACTGAGCCAAACCAGCTAGAGCTATATTTTCCCCCTTTTAGTCCTGAGAGCAAGGCACCTCAATCCTGCCACGTGTGCCCCTTAATGAAACCAGGGGACCCCATTCTGGCGGTATTCAGCAGGCGATCATGGTGAAGGCAAAAATCACCCTTCAAACGGTTATACATCCAAGATTTCCCCCACGAAGCAGCTTTGGAAAACAATGCTGCATTCACACATAATCAAATGCAAAGTTGAAGTTGCTTTTTCCTCACATAAATAAAAAAGTGCTTGATTTCCACTCTCACACTTAGCTCGCTGTAAACAGAAACACACACACAACTGCTGCCCCGCCCAGCACCTCCGCCCCTGACTCTTAAAGCCGAGGATGTCCCTGCTATTGAAAATGACAGCAAAATTCCAACCCAGGCCGGTACCAGAGGCCAGAACTAAATGAGACGTCGCCCGTGCTATGTGGGATTTTACACCTTCCCAGGACCAGCAAAGAGTCGATCGGTCTGTACTTTTACATTCAGACTTTCAAAAGTCTCATACTCAAAAAAGGGGCAGGTGAAAGAACATTTTCTTTTTAAAGTTTAACTTAGGAAAACTTCGTAGCATAGGTCATATACACACCTACAGTCCATCTTGAAAGTTTTTCCCAGGAATTATTTCTGTAACTTTTTTGGGGCTTTATTGAAATATAATTGATAAGAAAAAGTGCACAGATTTAATATCTATATTAACGTATATTGATGTTGTAACAACTCCAAACTGCTTAGTTATAAAATTATTTGTACTTTTCAGCCCCTTTGGGGAGGAGCTGGTAAAAGGAGAGAATCTCTTCATTAGATCCTGTGGTTATCAGGTTGGTTAATTAAATAAAGGAGAGTTAAAAATGCATCTCTCCTACACTCTTCATGGTGCTGGTCACTCCCAGAGAGATGCAGGGCTCGAATCCTAGAACCCGGATGAGAGTCCCAGTTCTTTCAAGTTGGGCAAATTATTGCTTCCCTATGCTTGCTCCTCCTGCCCATAAAATCAAACCTTAAACTTTCACTACTCCTTTTTACTCTGCTTGTTTGCCTTCCTTTCCTTTCATTTCTCTTTCGGGACAATCAAACATTTGTGCAACAGGCAAGAGCAGGATTTAGGACTACGGGCTCTCGTATCAAAGTGCGGATGGGCCTCCTGCCTGCTGAGTGGCCCTGTGCTTATGGCCGCCAGCCCCTCACCTGGGCATCAGGGCACAGTGGCTTCTTAGAAGGCTCCTGATCAGAGGTGGGGAGCAATGCAAATGCAGGGAGGTGCCGCTTCTGCTGCTGGTGATGGTAACAGTACACCCACAGCAGTCCTGGCAAGATGACTACCACCAGACCAGCAGCCACAAGTGTGAAATGTAGCACCAGAAACATGCTATTTGTCTTGTCACCTCGTCTGGTGGATGCATTGTGCTGTTAGTTTGCTCATGCTTTTAATTCTCTGGCTTTTAGAGACCAAGTTTGGGTCAAAGGCAAGATCAAGCGCAGTCAAAGCCAGCAAGCTTCCAGGTGGGTTTCCCATTGCTGAAAAGAGTAACGTCAGTGGCTCTCGGACAGAACATCAGAGCAGAGCAGCGGCTGAGGCTGGGAGCCGGGGAAACAGAACCCAGCTACGTCTCGGATGGCAAAGAGAGGAGGCAAGAGATGGCGCAGCTGGCCCGGTGAGGCCGGCACTAGACGAAAGCTGCCAAACTGTACTGTGGAGGTAGTGACGCCTCCACTGGATTTAGCTAACCTTCTGGCTTCACAGCCTGTGCAGGTGCCTGGGCAGCCATCAAAACTGGACTCTGACTCTTGAGATAGATTCCTAAAGTTTATATAACAAAGCCCTGAAGAGCAGCAGCCTACTACCTTTCCCAAGTCTCTTCTCAATTTGACTCATCCACACAGAGCAAGGACTGTCTGGTGGACAGTCTGTCAGCGTGCACGGGTCCAGGAGAGAGAGGGCTGGAGAACGGGGACAGACACTCAGGCCCGCCCGGACCTTCCCCGTGGGTGTGAGTGAAGGCTTAAGCCCACATGGGGCTTCGGCAGTTGCGAGATAAGTTTGGCCGCGTTTGATTGTATCTTGCTCTTTTAAAATTAGGTCCCTTTCCCCACAAACAGGATGATTCCCCCAAATTGATAGAGTTTCTGTTGCAAAGGGTTATTTTTCTACTTCATAAATCCATTTGGGATAATCCTCATTGACATGTCAAAGAAAAACACGTGCTAAGAATCCTCAGTGGGAACACTGCTCACACGCCTGTATTAACCCAGCGCCGTCTGCTCCTCTTCGTGCCTGGCCTGACGCTTCTGCAGGGACTTAGAGACACCGGAAGAAATCGGTCTTCAAAACCAGCACTAAAACCGCTTTCCTCCGAGTGGAATTTTTTTCCCTTGGGCTTGGAAAATGGGGTTCAGACACACCCTTTACTCATCACCAAACCCTGCAGCACATTCCGGATGGAAGACGGGGCGGCGAGTGGGATCCCCCCGTTCGCTGACACAGCCCACGACGCCGGGCTTGGGCGAGCACGTGTGGGCTGCATCCCATCGCAAGGCCGGAGGATTTCCCCCCCGGCAGCCGGTCCGCCTTGCCTGGCTCTCTGTTCTGCCCCCTCCCAGGCCGTCTCACTGCTCAGCCCCCGGGGCCATGGCGCCCTCGCCACGCAGCCCCTCTCCTTTCCGCGGGGCCCGCTTTCAGGCACGTCCGTGCTGCATTCTGACTTGAAAAGCAGAACCAGGGCTTGTCTTCCAAACTCCTGGGTCTCCCACCTTTTTTCCGGAATTGTTCCTACCTGGGACCCAGGCACTTCTCAGGAGGGACACCCCTTCTCCTCCCAGGTACCACCGGGAGCCCCACTCCCAGGGAGTTTCCAAGTCTCCCGTGAGGAGGCGTGTGGGTGACAGAGTCTTCAGGTAAATCCCTGGAGCGGTGCCGGGATGGGACACGGTTGTGGTCATTCTGTCCGCTGTCATTTAGTTCAATGCCAGGTTAACGGGCAAGAACACAAACATTTACGTCGACACCGTGGGCCCTCCCCGCTGGGTGCTGCGTGCGTGCTGACTGCCAATCCCACGTCAACACGCGCCGAAGAGCTTGCCTTTGATGACCCTTCCTCTGTGGCTGAAGGGGGGTCACCTTGGGTAAGCCCCTTCCACTCAGCAAATGAGGTCGATCGTTAAGAAGGGCCCAAATGATGCTGACAGCTTTCGGTCTGCATCACGGAAATTAAAACTAAGAAAGTGATCAGATTAGTGCTCATTGGAGAAAAATAAATAAATCGAAGAGCTATTTTTGACCTCTCCAGAAAAGGCAGCACGCGTGTTTGGAACGTGGAATTATAACCGTGGCTCCTGAGTAACCAACGAGGGGGGGGGGGGCGAGTTAAGGAAGCGCACTGCTCTGAAATGAAACTGGCTGATTTGTCTCCAGCATCACTCAGCCCCACGGAGAGGGGAACGTGCTCTCCGGCTCCCCGCGTGGCGCTCGGCATCCTACAGGAGGCGCCCTGGCACCGCGAGACAGAGGGCAGCACCTGCCAGGGGCCTCTGGACGCAAAGCGATGCATGTCCCTCCTCGTCCAGCAGATGTCCACGGTCCCTGCCTCATCCAGGCTCCTTCGCAGTAACTCAGCCAGGAGAAAGCCTGCGCCAGAGCGTTTAATTCGAGGGTTCAGAGGGAAAGGCAGTGGGTATGGACGCATCATTTAAAACTCCCTGGAAACGAAGTGTGATTTGGATCCGGGGCCTTTCTGATCCGGCGCTTTGGAAGGGTGGTGACTGCGGACATTTCCCAGAGAGGTTTGTCTTCGGGTTCCTCTGAGAGGCGAGGAGACAAGATGCCTAGAATTCAAAGTGATCCCGTGTCTTCCTGGAGGGTCCAAGGAAGCC
This sequence comes from Antrozous pallidus, assembly GCA_027563665.1. Lineage (NCBI taxonomy): Eukaryota > Metazoa > Chordata > Mammalia > Chiroptera > Vespertilionidae > Antrozous > Antrozous pallidus. Next base: position 72,767,004 of record CM050521.1, on the reverse strand, counting down.
GCTTAAATGGAGACTAACACTCACGTTGCACGAAAGTCTACCAGAAATATGTATACTTCCAAATCTGGAAAAATCATTAAACATGAGAAGTAACGGTCACGGTTATTAACACAAATTTCTTAGGCGATCGCCGGGCTCACTGCTCTCCTGGAATCAGGCAGGGCTTACTTTTATCATCCAATAATTACAAGGAGGGCTCAACAGGCCAGTGTACTCGAGGGAGAGAGCCAGCAGGTGCCTTTCGCCTGCAGATTCCGCCGTATCACGTTCATGTTGTCAGGCTGGTCTGGTGGACAGAGGGGCCGGGCGCTGTGTCTCCTGATGTTAACCTCTCACCTGGGAGGAAGGCGGAGCTTGCGGCCTGGTGCAGGTCAGTGCCGGGCACGGCGCTCCCGCAAGCTCCTGGCCGTCTGGCGAGTCAGGGCCGGAGTAGAACATGCTCACGTGTTGTGAGTGTCTGTCTGTCTGTACAGACACAGGCACAGACACACAGACACCTCAACTTGGTGTAAAACTGTCAACCATCACATCCCACAGAATGGAAACTAACAGATGATCCTATCATCTTCAATAAACAGGGACAACTTTCTGATAGGAGGTGTATCTTGGAAAGTATTTATTGGGACTTTTGGTCAGTGTGTGTGTGTGTGTGTGTGTGTGAGAGAGAGAGAGAGAGAGAGAGAGAGAGAGAGAGAGAGAGAGAGAGAGAGAGGGATTCAGAAGCTGATACGACATACCTCAATCCCCTTGATTTCCTCAATGAACCTCCTGCTGACGGAGACCAGAGCCGCCTGCGGCCACGCGTGAAACCAGTCAACAGCCGTGCAGTTCACTATGGCTGGGAACTTCCGAGCTCTGACTCTCAGCGTGTGGCCGACTGGAGAGAAACACAAAATGACCTGTGGAGACACGGGGGCAGGGCAGAGACAGGAGGGTGATGAGTGAGTAGAGCGGTGCCTGCGATCCTGGACAGTGGGAGAAAGGCGCCCAGCCAACCGTCGGCGACCCCCACGCACTCCGCAGGGGAAAGCAGCTTTCGCCTCCCGGTGATGGAAGGCCAGCCGCCCCAGGGGCTGCCGCCACACAGAAACGCTGCTGTGTGCTCTCCTTCAAACTGGTCTCTCTCCTTTTAAACGGTTTTCACGATGATCTTTAATAGTGGGAAACGTATCCTTTCCTGTCACACAAATAACATAATAACAACTGGAAAAAAACAAAACCAAATCACATGACAAATAGTGCCCATCCTTTCATCTTCTGTCTCCGTCCGTTCTCTGCTTCATCGGGCTCCACACAGCTGTGTGATCACTTCCTAAAAAACTGTTTCATCATACTGCTTATTCTGTTCTCATTTAAAGTACATTCACTAGAGTTCTAGACATTTCTAAAGGAGTAAAAAATTCAGTTTGCTGGATGCCTATGATAATAATTTTTCAAGTTTCGGGCTTAAATCAAAAGTTTTGTTTATGCAATTAATGATTTAAGAGTTAATTTAAATCTGAATATGTTTCTATGCTCTCTTTCAAAGGGATTGATTTTTTCCCCCTAAACTATTTTAAAAATTCACATAAAAATCACCAGCATATAGGAAGTCATGTAATATCTCATTTAACAGATGTATTTTTTAAAAATATGTTTTTATTGATTTGAGAGAGGAAGAGAGAGAGAGAGAGAGAGAGAGAGAGAGAAACATCAATGATGAGAGAGAATGATTGATGGCCTGTCTTCTCTACGCCCCCACCTGGGAGCAAGCCCACAACCCAGACATGTGCCCTGACCAGGAATCAAACCATAACCTCCTGGTTCCTAGGTCAGTGCTCAACCACTGTGCCATACCAGTCAGGCAACAGATATTTTTATGTTTATTTAATTTTCCATGGCTCTTCAATAACTCAAGAGAGCTAAATCCTAAGATCTAAAATATTTTTAATAATACATAAGCTGACTAGTGATATATTCATTAAATTCAAGAGCCTAACTACAAATGTATTAATCGCTCTAATACTGAATGTGCTAAGTTAAGGAACCGCAGTTACAATGCATAATTTTCACTTATATCTCAGTTTTTAGGCTTCTCTTCTCCCCAGACTTGAATATTTCTCCTGAGAATGGGGTTTCCCGCAGCCAACGACTCTCTCTTTTGTGTCAGTTTTAGAAAACTTCACTTACACATGATTGTAGCCAAGGCAGAAGGGAAGAAAGCATCCTTTACTGGAGATCCCATTTCCACCACATCCACCCACCACATTTCTACACTTGCTACTGGCATGCTGTCTGGATGCGGCTCAGCAACCTGCATCTCAATGAGTCCTCCAGGTGATTCTGCCATCTACAGCTGAACCTAATAGTTCCAAAGTTACTATGGGAAAAGCAAAGATTTACATTTTCTTTTTTAAAAATATTTTATTGATTTTTCACAGAGAGGAAGGGAGAGGGATAGGAAGTCAAAAACATCGATGAGAGAGAAACATTGATCAGCCTCTTGCACACCCCCTACTGGGGATGTACCCGCAACCAAGGTACATGCCCTTGACTAGAATCAAACTTGGGACCTTTCAGTCCGCAGGCCGAGAATCTATCCACTGAGCCAAATCGGTCTCAGCAAACATTTACATTTTCAATGCTTTTGCAGTAGGTGATATACTCACAAAATCTAGACTCTATTTGACATACAGAGTGAAATAAAACATTTATGGAATTTTAAATAAATTAGATAATCATTATTAACCTAAATTCCAACTAGATGCTGAGGCCCTAACCAGTTTGGCTCAGTGGATAGAGCATTGGCCTGCAGACTCCAGGGTTCCAGGTTTGATTCCGGTCAAGGGCATGTACCTTGGTTGTGGGCACATTCCCAGTGGGGAGTGTGGGGGAAACAACTGATCAATGTTCTCTCTCATCGATGTTTCTAACTTTCTACCCCTCTCCCCTTCCTCTCTGTAAAAAAAATCAATAAAATATATTTAAAAAAATAAAATAGATCCTGAGAACTAAATTAGAGAAATATACCTGCTCATTAGCACTTCCTAAGAAATGAAAGGACATTAGTACTTCCTAAGAAATTGCTGGAGAAGTGCAATTATTGACCCAATTTCCAGTTTTGCTAGAAATCTAGCACAGAATTTATCCTGCCACCCAGTTTCTTTGATGGTAGTCTTATGTGAAAATTTTTTTTTTTTGAGAGCCCATGCTAATATCTAAAAACTGTGGATTGTTTTGTTCTTTTTCTAAAACAGTCTCTACAACTTTACAGACAATCTGGAGCAAACTCAAGCTGTTGCTCAAGGAATATTTTTATGGGAGGGAATAATTTTTCCCTATTATATTACCTTTATTTCATGGGAGATTAACATAGCAACAAATTTATTAAAAAACAAAAACAAAAACAAAAACAAAACTAGAGGCCCAGTACATGAAAATTCATGAACTGGAAGGGGAGGTCCCCTAGCCCAGCCTGCCCCTTCTCACAGTCCAGGAGGCCTCAGGGGCAGAAGGCTGGCCCATGATCAGGGGAAGGCGATGCCCCCATCACACCTCTGATGCTGCCACTGCCGGCAGCACAAGCCTTGGCTGGCCCTGGTTACCCAAGCCTCAGGCCAGCCCTAGGTGGCTGGGCACCTGCCATCTGAGGCTTGTCTTGCCTCGGACCAGCTCTGGGTGGCTGGGGGGCTGAGGGGACTGGGGGACTTCGGAGGCAGATACACACAGCAGCTGGACCTGCCTGCCGCCCCAGCAGGGCTGAGGGGACTAGGTGCTGCCATCTTGTGGCTGTGAGAGCCGCCATCATTGAAAGTGGGACAGCCAATTAGCATAGTCCCTCTTTATTAGATAGGATAGACAAATAGATGATTGGAAAAGGGTGTTATGTTGTTGATAATTTACTTCTTTAGCTTTATTGAGATACTAGAGGCCCCGTGCATAAAATTCATGCATGGGGGAGGCGTTGTCCCTCAGCCCAGCCTGCACCATCTCCAATCTGGAATCCCTCAAGGAATGTCCAACTGCCTGTTTAGGCCCAATCCCACTGGGGGGATAATTGGGATCGAGATCAGGCCTAAACAGGCAGTTGGACATCCCTCTCATAATCCAGGACTTCTGGCTCCCAACTTATTCCTTCTTTCTTTCTTTCTTTCTTTCTTTCTTTCTTCTTTCTTTCTTTCTTTCTTTTTAAAAATATATTTTATTTCTTTTTTACAGAGCAGAAGGGAGAGGGATAGAAAGTCAGAAACATTGATGAGAGAGAGACATCGATCAGCTGCCTCTTGCACGCCCCCTACTGGGGATGTGCCCGCAGCCAAGGTACATACCCTTGCCGGAATCGAACCCGGGACCCTTCAGTCCACAGTCCGACGCTCTATCCACTGAGCCAGCCTGATCTCGGCCCTGCCTGCCTTTCTGATTGACCCTAACCGCTTCTGCCTATCAGGCTGATCACACCCTAACCACTCCCCTGCCAGCCTGCTTGATGCCCAACTGCTCTCCTGCCAGCTTGTTTGCCCTTAACTGCCCTCCCCTGCAGGCCTGGTCAACCCTCCTCCCAACTGCTCTCCCCTGCAGGCCTGGTCCCCCACTGCCCTTACCTGCAGGCCTGGTTGCCCCCAACTTCCTTCCTCTGCTGGCCTGGTCAACCCTAACTGCCCTCCCTACAGGCTTGATCACCCCAAACTGCTTTTTATTGCAGGCCTGATCCCTCCCAACTGCCCTCCCTTGCTGGCCATCTTGTGGTGGCCATCTTGTGTCCACTTGGGGGCAGCCATCTTGTGTGTTGGAATGATGGTCAATTTGCATATTATTCATTTATTAGATAGCATTGTGGCCTGGGGAATGAGTGGGGGCCAGCTGGTTTGCCCCGAAGGGTGTCCTGGATCAAGATGAGGGTTCCCTTGGGGCGTGGGGTGGCCTGAACCAGGGGCCAGTGGTGGTTTGCAGGCTGGCCATGCCCTACAGTGACCCAAGTAGAGGCCCTGGTATCTGGGATTTATTTATCTTCTACAATTAAAACTTTGTAGCCTGCAGTGGAACCAAGCCATCTGCTTGCTCTGTGGCCACAGCCATTTCTGTTGGGATTTATTTTTCTTCTATAATTGAAACTTTGTAGCGGAGGCCAAGGCAGGCCAGGGCTGTGGAAAGCTTGGCTCCTCCATCACTGGGGGCAACCTTAGCCTCTTGCCTCCTCCAGCTCTGTGGCTGCTGCCACTTTTGTTGGAATTTATTTATCTTATATAATTGAAACTTTGTAGCCTTGAGTGGAGGCCTGGGCCGGCCAGGGTATGCGGAAAGCTTGGCTTCTTCCATTGCTGAGGAAACCCAAGCCTCCCTCCTGCTCTCTCTGTGGCTGCAGCCATCTTGGTTGGGGCTAATTTGCATACTCGCTCCTGATTGGCTGGTGGGCATGGCAGAGGTATAGTCAATTTGCATATCACTCTCTTATTAGATGGGATAACTAAAAAATAAAATTACAAGATGTTTAAAGTACACTCAGACATTGTGAAAGTCATTTAACACATCCATCATCCCATATATTTACCTTTTTTGTGTTAGAATATTTAACTTCTCTCTCAGCAAATTTCAATTATACAAAACACTGTTATCACCTGTAGTCACATTATACATTAGATCCTCAGAGCTTATCATTTAAAGTTTATATCCTGCTTGCCAATCTCTCCCTATTTCCCCCATCCTCTGCCTCCTGGCAACCACTTTTCTACTCTGTTTCTGTGAATTTAAGTTTTTTACTTTTTAGGTTCCACATATAAGTGATACCATGTAGTATTTCTCTCTCTCACTGTCTGGTTTATTTCACTTAAGCATTATGCCTTCAAGTGTGGACATCCTTGTTTTGTTCCTAGTGAGTATGATGAATATTGTCATGTCTTCCCAGAAGAAACCTTGCAATAAGGGCTAGTTCAGGTTCCTTAAGAAACAACTGGGATCGCAACTCTCTTATAGAGCAGGTTAAGACTCTAAGATCTGCTTTAAGCTTTGTGCTCCACATAAACTCAATGAGTAGCAGAGTTCTGTCTGCTACTTTTTTGAAGCACACCTAGAGTTGGGAGATTTGAGGAGGAGAGCACCCAAAACCTGAACAAGTATCATCTAAGTATCGAAGGCAATGGAAATATGCTCCCCCCAAATATTTCCTGGCGATTGTAAATGGCCAAAGTGGCTTAAGTTACTTCCCAGCAGTGGATTAGAAAGAAAAGTCGGTTAAGAAAATAAAGTTAAAAATGTCTCAGACATCTGTGCTCTAAAAGTAAATTCTCACAAATAAAAAGCAAACCCTGAAATCACCATCTATGTATTTCCTACAGCTCTAACATTTGGATGTCAGAAACTTGCTTTGGGGATCCACACCATAGAATTTTCTACTCCCTTTTCCCCCTACACAGGTGTTATGACTCATTTGCAATAACCCACTTTTTACTGTGCTTTGTAATACGTTTCAATTTCTTTTACATAAGAGCCCACTGCAAGCATATATTTACTTGTATATCAAGGACAGGACTGAGTCCATCTCCTCTTGTAATGGAAATTTGAATTGCTACCATCACTCTGTATTTTTTTCCAGCTGATATAGTTTATTCTACGATAGAAGTTACCTTCCCACATATTTCCTCGAGAGGCTTCTATCTATAACTTCATCCTCAAAAGTCTCAGTGTTTTCCAAGAATGATAAGATCTGAATCCTCATAGGAATGGAGGTTTGGCATAGAAAATATCCCCCAGTTATCATCCTTCCATCTTCCTGTTTCATCCCTACCCAATAACTTTTTAACTTCAATTATTTTTATGACATCCAACAGCATATTCAATATATACACTTTCAATACATTTTTTTCTATTTTCTTTTTAGGTAACAGACAATAAAATTATTCCCATGACCTTTTACTTGTGAATACTGGCCATTACAGAATTTTTTCAAGAGATAATATTTTACATCGGGGAGTTTTAGTTCCTTTGTTTTCTTTAAAAAATGAAACTCTTCAACTCATAAAGAAGTGGTATGTGGAATCCCAATATGTAGCAAAGAGCAAATCCATACCTGGAGAGCAAAGACAGTAGGACTTATAATCCCCATCATGTTTCCTATCTACCTAATAAAAAGAGTAACATGCTAATTGATTGTACCTTCGTAACACCCAACAGCCAATCAGGAGTGAGTAGGCAAATCAACCCAACAAAGATGGTGAGTTAATTTGCATATGCAGGCATCAAGTGGCCAGGGGTGGGTTGAGATGCTTGCTCACAACCTCAGCCACTCCCAGCCTTTGGGCAGTGTGGGAAGGTGGAAAGATGGTTCCAGCCTGGAGCGAAGGCAGTATCGGGAGCCAGGGGAAGGAAGGCCCATTCTTTTTTTTTTTTTTTTTCTAAATATATTTTATTGATTTTTTCACAGAGAGGAAGAGAGAGGGATAGAAAGTCAGAAACATCGATGAGAGAGAAACATCGATCAGCTGCCTCTTGCACATCCTCTGCTGGGGATGTGCCCGCAGCCACGGTACATGCCCTTGACCAGAATCGAACTGGGACCTTTCAGTCTGCAGGCCAATGCTCTATCCATTGAGCCAACCGGCTTCAGCAGGAAAGCCCATTCTTGCACGAATCTTCATGCATTGGGCCTCTAGAGTGTGTGTGTGTGTGTGTGTGTGTGTGTGTGTGTGTGCGCGCGCGCGAGAGAGAGAGAGAGAGAGAGAGAGAGAGAGAGAGAGAGAGAGGGTGTATGGACTATATTCCCTCATCTCAGCTGCCTGCCCGTCCCTAGGGCTGCACGGCCCACACACTCCTCTCCAGACCAGTCTGCAACCCCATAACCTCATGTCAGTGCATATGTTTTGTTTGTTTTTAACAGAAAACCTGGTACCTGGTTATCTACTGAATAGGACACTACACAGCAAGTCTATACACAAGTGCAGTGGGAGAAGCAAGACCCAATCCAGTCCTTGCAAACCCACACCCAAATGTGAGCAAAATGTGAAGAACAAGAACATGTTTCTCAAAATGCAAACTCAATATAAAGGGGTGTCCTTTCTTCTGAGATTAAGCCTTTCCTTTCTGCTGTTAAAATTCTCTTTTGTCATCTATAGTAACGGAGATTATTCCTACTTATTCTTTGAGACACTTCCTCACCATCCTTCCTCAATAAAAACTTTATTGTCCCATCTTTTATTACCTTATATCCCCCATCTCTCTCATATGCTTAGTTGTAATTTTATATTTGTTTGTACAATTTGCGGGTGGATGCCTGTCTTCCCAACAATGAACTGGCTGGTAAAGTAAACAAGCAAGCATCCCCCTCACTCCATCAGCTTTCTTATATACCTACCATGACCAGTTAGAAAATTTTCCAAGAGCAAAAAGTAATATAAAATATTGAGAAGAGAACTTAAGAACTGTGTAGCGACATAAAGATAGCTATCTGTTTTACTGAAGGTCAATTTTGACTAACTGAAGTGGTGTGCCACATTCCTTGAGGAGCTCCATTATTATAAAGATGTTAATTTTTTCCCACATTAACCAATTTAAGTAATTCTAATAATTCCTAACAGGAAATCGCTTTGTAGAGCTTTACAAAGTGATTTGAAAGTCCATATGAACGAATAAAGGGTAGAAATATCAAGAAAAATCTTATTCTCAGGGAAAAACCTTAAGTTACAATAAATAAGACTACGTAGGTGAATGAATGGAAACATTCAATACTGTTAAGTGTATCCACAACATTCCCATATTAGTCTATACATTCTCATTGTTTCCTTTTTCAGCCTTTAATATATTTTCTACTAAAACTCAAGCTGTTGAAACAAAAAAAAATTACTGGTTTTGTTATTACAAAAAATAAGTGAGAAATTTTAATTCACAAAGAATGAAAACACAGGACACTGATCTTACTGTACATACAATATTACAATAAATTGGTTAGGTTATAGACTTAACATTTAAGTCTTTACACACACACACACTCACACACACACGTACTTTGACAGAAGAAACACAGGACAATATTAATCACTGATATTTCCATAATGACTGGGAGAAAGAACATCACTGATGGAAGTCTAATTGTTTTTCTGGTACACAATCACTATACAGGCTGGTCCTAAATCATGTGGTATTATTAAGGATATCTTTAGGCAAACATTACTTGTTTTTTATGTTAAGGTGATTTTCCAGTTCATTTGGGAGTGTAAAGTTACAAATATCTAAGTAAATGTAGAAAAGGAATACTATAAAACTAGCAATCAAATAAACATGGTATTGACATAAAAACAGATATATATCAATGGATCTGAACAGAGAGCCCAGAAATAAACCCACTCCTCTATGGTCAATCTATGACAAAGGAGGTAAGAATATGCCCTGGGGTAAAGACAATCGATTTGGTAAGCAGTGTTGGGAAAACTGTTCAAATGCATGCAAAAGAATGAAACTGGATCGCGTTTTTATATATGTAAGAAGAAACTCAAAACAGAGAAAACACTTACATATAAGACTTGAAACCATAAAACCCCTGTTGGAATGACTACCATCAATAAATCAACAAACAACAAACGTTCGTGAGGATATGGAGAAAAGGGAACCTTGTGCCCTGTTGATGGAATTGTAAATTGGTGCAGCCACTGTGGAAAACAGTATGGAGATTCCTCAAAAAGTTAAAAATAGAACTACCATACGACCCAGCATATATCAAAAAGATATATGCACCCCTATGTTCACAGCAGCATTATTTAACATAGCCAAAATATGAAAGCAACCTGAGTATCCATCAGTAGACAAATGCGTAAAGAAGATGTGGTTCATATACACAACGGAATACTGCAAGACCACTCAAAAGAATGAAATCTTGCCATTTGAGACAATGTGGACGGACCTAGAGGATATTTTGCTAAGTGCAATAAGTCAGAGAGAGAAAGACAAATACCATATGATTTCACTTGCAAAACCTAAAAAACAAAATAAGTGAACACAAAACAGAAACAAATGCAGAGAGAACAAATGAATGATTGCTAGATGGGAGGGAGTTGGAAGGATGGTGAAAAAGGTAGAGGAATGAAGATGTACAAATTCATCAACGAAAAACAGCCATGGGGCGTAGACTCTAAAGAAAAATATAAATGAAGAAGTAAAAGAGAAACACTCATAGAAACAGAGAACAGACAGATAGATGGTTGCCACAGGGGAGGAGGGTTGAGGGACCTGGTGAAAAAACATGAAGGGATTGGGAAGTACAGATTGGTAATTACAAAATAGTCATGGGGATATACAGTACAGCATAGGAAATACAGTTGAAAATATTGTGGTAACTATGTATGGTGCCATGTGGGTACTGGAAATATCAGGGGAACATTTTGTAAAGCACATGAATGTCTAACCACCATACTGTATATCTGAAACTAATACAAAATAATATATAATGCAAACTTTATTGAAAAAAATTGTAATAAAAAAATGTGGGAAAGAAAGAAACTCCTAGAGTTGTTTTCCAAATCAGTCAAATAACCAACCAACCAACCAGTCATAGGTATGTAAAGTACAGTGTAGGGAATATAGCCAATAATATTTTAATAACTATATATGGTGCCAAGTAGATATTAGACTTATTACAGTGATCACTTTGCAAGGTATATAAATGTCTAATTACTGTGTTATATACCTGAAACTAATATAACACTTATACAAACTGTAATTAAAAAATTAAAACAAAAATTTAAATGTACAAAAGAAAGGATTAGCCCTACTAGATTCCAGAATATAGTGTAAAGCTACAACAAACAAAGCAAAGTTGTGTTTATGCAAGCACAGACAGATCCAAGGAACATAGTAGAGAGTCAATAACATAATGCCATATGTTTAGGCATTCAATATATGAGATTGGAGTAATTTCAAATGGTGATGAAATATAATAAATAGTGTTGAAATAATTGGGGGAGTAAAAAATCCACCTTATAATGTATGTAACAACCTACGGCTAAACATTAAAAACATTGTAAGTTAATTTAAAGACAATTCAAGATAACATTTTTATAACCATAGAGCACAGAAATTCCTCTTTAAAAAAGCCTTCATACACAAAAGCCACAACGAAAAATAAGATAAACTTTATAAACGTAAAGCAGAGGTCATTGTAAACACAGTTAGCAGAATTTAGTGAACTGGCAACATGCAAAACAGACAAGGACATTACAAACATATCAATCTTATTCAGATATATAAAGAGCTCTTATGAATCAACAAAAATAATAACCATTGTAAAATTTGGCAAAGGGCATAAATGGATAAAGGTTTTGCACCAATTGATATTTAGAATAAAGTACATTTGAGTTAAATAGTTCACTCTATCCACCAATCTCTTGGAATCATTTTATTTTTTCCCCCTGTGGGAGCCTTCTAATAAAAAAAGGCATAGAGAGAGGTAAAGGAAACAGAGATGTTAAAAAAAAGTTAGTTCTGAATATGTACTTTGTATGTCCATATATACACACAGAATAGGCAATATGCCAACATATTTTCAGTAGTTGTTTCTAGCTAATAAAACAAAATTCTATTTCCATTAATTCTTTAATATTCCTCTGTAGATTTACCAATGCAGTGATGGATAAGAACAGATAAATAGAATAGGAGGGAAGACAAAATACTACCTGCAAGTTATATAATACTATCGTTTTTATTTTCTTCAGATTGTTCTGAATTTTAAAATTTTATACAATGAGCATATATTTCTTACATGATCAGAAATACATCTCTCAGACAGACAGACAGACACACAGACAATAGACACACACCTAAGTAGATAGATATATATGTAATAAGACAGGCAGATACGTAAACTCTTGGGAATGAATCAGGGGCTGCTACTTATGCCAAGTGTTCTTTTCCTTCAGGAATCAGATGGCCAGGAAGGAGGACAAGAAAGAAAAGCTTTGGGGTTAACTAAAGTCAGCTAGAGAGAAAATGCAAGTACTAGCTGCAAGACAAAAATTACGTAAGAAAAGACACACGTACTCATATGAATGAATGAGAGATGTTGTCTGGCATTTATTCATGGTTTATTTCAGGCAATGCAAGGACACACATCTGATCGTCATTAATGGGACCTGCCCTGTGGGAAGCACAGGTCATGCTTTGCAGCCAACAGGTTCTCGCTGCCCTTGCCTTCCAAATGGGAGCTGGCTCTGGGTGGTGAGCATGGGTAATGGGGTGGCAACGTCACATCATTTAGCTTGACCTGCCAGGTGTGCTCAACAGCCCGGGAGCACATTGAGCATCCCGTGCTGCCCAGCCCATCAGAAACCCCGAGTCTTCGGCACATGCTCGTGAGTGTCACAATAGATGAAACCAACACAGAGCAAATCCAGAATTTTTTTTAATTCCAAGGATTGGGAAATATATATGGGTTAAAGAGAAAGAAGCTGCCGTTTTCCAGCCAAAAGGTGATCCATTTTTATGGCATTATTATTTCTCCCTCAGGGTAAGGCACTGACCACTGACCTTTCTCATGATACAACAAACTAAGTGACAAGGCCAAGAAGGGTCAGGAGTATTTGAGGAAAATATTCTTTTCCTCCTTAGAATTAAAAAGCAAAGCAAAACAAAACAAAACAAAAAGCAAAAGCCCTACTCATTTTAGTAGGAAAGAGACATTATTTGATGAGTAGTCCTATGACAATGGGGGGAGGGGAGGTGATCCATATCTAACTCCAAAATAAATGCTAGCTTGCACAAAGGTATACACTAAAAAGGTGACCAGAAAGGAGACTAAACACCAGAAGAGATGACTAGAAAACTTATCTCAGCTTCGGAAAGCCTGCCTAAACAGATCAAGGGAAACACAGGAAAAGACCGATGGATTTAACAATATAAAAATGTAAAACTTCACACAATTATTAGTGAGTGCAAGGATCTCAATAGCTATTGAAAAGAATGTAATAGGTAGAGACATCCTTGACAAAATATCCTGAAGCAAAAGGCAACAGAAGACAGAATAGTGAAATATTAGAAACATCTGCATTAATATAAAAATCGAAATTCTCACTACAGCCATTAATTACTTAATATTCTTCTGTAGACTTACCAATGCGATGAGGGATAAGAACAGATAAATAGAATATTAGGACAGACAAAATACTACCTGCAGGCCTTATGATATCAATGAACTTATAGAAGCTATCAGAGAGGCAGTGAAATAGTTAGCTGTAAATAAAAATCAACACCTCTCCTATACACAAACAATCCACCATTAAAAAACCTATGAAAGGAATATTCCATTTGTCAAAAAAAATATCAGAAAGATTAAATTCTCCCTGGTATAAAATTAGCCTTCAACATGATTTCAATCAAAATCAAAATGCACTGTGTTTAGAATTTGACAAAATGATTCTGATGTTTATCCAGATGTATAAACAGGTGAGAACAAAAAAAAAACTAGATAAGAAAGAGCAATTAGATATTAAAATGAATAACAAAACTTTAATAATTCACATAATACTAGGCTGGGATTAGTAGTAAAGCGGAGTATCAAGGAGAATAGCGTACCTAGAAATAGATCCAAATAATATGGCTATTTGGCATGTAATCTATAATAATAAAAGCATAATATGCTAATTAGACCAGATAACCTTCCAGACGAAGCCCAGGTCCCGGGTGCCAGAGGGAAGCCAGTGCTGGCAGTGAGGAGAAGGAAGGCCTACTCTTGCACGAATTTTGTGCATTGGGCCTCTAGTAAATAATAGTGCTTGCCTAGTAAATCAGTAGGAAGAAATGCATGATTATGAGCTAAAAGGATCTTTTGGGGCCCTAGACAGTTTGATCAGTGGTTAGAGCACTGGCCCTCGGACTGAAGAGTTATGGTTCGATTCCGGTCAAGCGCAGGTACCTCGGTTGCAGGCTTGATCCCCGGCTCTGGGGAAGACAACCAATCAATGTGTCTCTCTCACATCCATGTCTCTCTTTCTCTTTCTCTGTCTCTACCCTTCCCTTCCACTCTCTCTGAAAAAAGAAAAAAAATCAATGGAAAAAAATATCCTTGAACAAGAAGTCGACAACAACAAAAAGATATCTTTTTAAAAAGATATCTTTTGGGGGGAAAATAACCTGAAACTCCTCAGCTCACTCTATCACTTATTCACTTCTCCATACTCCCTGGTAGGTAGGGGTGGCATGTGACACGCCTGTGGCCCATAAGACATCAGCTTGAGCTTTGGGAGGAAGCTTTGGCTTCGTGACACAAAGAGCCCAAGTCCTCCTCCTGCCCGGAAGCGGAGGTGCGGGGACGAGCCCTGGAGGAGACAGCGAGGAGCCAAGGTCTATAAGGGCGTCACTGAGCTGGTCTCACTCGGTGAGTAGGGGGCTTCATGCTCTTATTTGTTATCCAATTGAGTACCAACTGCTTCTAGTGAAGTGTTTTATAGACTTGGAGAGAAAAACACTATCCGAAATGCCAAGAAACCCCCAAATCCATAAAGGAAAATAATGGTTCATCTAATATAACTGTTTAAAACTTTAAAGTTATAAACAAATAAACAAACATATACATTTAAAAGGCAAATGACAGAACGGGGAATATGAGGCACACCCATAAGGCGAACTGACATAAGAGAGAACTCGTATGAACAAAACCAAACACAGTTCAGTGGCAAAGTTGGCGCTTTGTGATGTAGCCCCGAAGTTGCCAGCACACTCTGCCTTTCTGTTCCCACTCGGTGAGCGGAGGCTGTCCCGCCCTCCCAGCTTCAAGGAGAGAGGCCCTCGCCGAACCCGTGAGTTAGAAGAGCATCCGATCATCAGCAGGTGTATTTTGTTTTTATTTTTTAAAACTATATCTTATTGATTTTTTACAGAGAAGAAGGGAGAGGGATAGAGAGTTAGAAACAGTGATGACAGAGAAACATCCATCAGCTGTCTCCTGCACAGCCCCTACTGGGGATTGGCCCGCAACCGAGGTACATGCCCTTGACCTGAACTAAACCTGGGACCCTTCAGTCCATAGGTCAACCCTCTATCCACTGAGCCAAACCGGCTTCAGGCAGTAGGTGTATTTTAAACCCACTACAAGCTGTAACTATGGATCCTAGTACTTCCTCTCCCAGGAATTTAGTCTACAGGAGCAAGCCAAGTTGTGGATAAAAGACAAATGTGAAGAATGTTCATTTTAGCGTTACTTTTAACGGCCGGTCTCACAGTCTCGGCCTGCCTCTGATTCACCAGGAGAACTTGTTAAAACAGAGGCTGCTCAGAGTTCCGGACTCAAGAGGTCTTGGTGGAAAGGGTTGGGGGATTTGCACTCTTAGAAAGTTTCTAGGTAATGCTCATGCTGCTGCTCTGCAGAACAGACTCTGACAGCCAGTGATTTATAACATGATTGTCTCAAATTCTATTACTGCACTTGTTTTTCTATTTCACGGAGAAAATAGGATCCAAATCTCTCACAGTGGCGCGGGAAGAAATCCCTGGCCTTGTTACCACCTGGCAAACATATTCTAGGTGACATTTTTGATGAGGAGAAAACTCTTTGGGAAGCTAAACTATAAGTGCACATCTTCTAACCTCAGCCCGGAATTGCTGGTGAGATTAATATGGAATGTGACACGGCGGGGGGAAGGGAACCTCACAGTCACTCTGCCCCTCCAAGCAGAGGTGTACTCACGGCTGATGTCACCACCTCGTTCGTCCCTCTCCCGTGTGCCCCAGGCTGTCACAGCCCTGGAAGTTGTCAGTAACTTGACAGGGCAACATTAGAAGTAGTAACTTTTCTAGGCTGCTAGCCATTTTTATCCCAAGAAGCTGGAATTTTCCTTAAACTGGCACCCTGCCATGAACTGGGGGCGTTTCGTGTCTCGTTATAATACTTGCTCTTTATTGCTGCTATTACTTGCTTCTATTCTATTTCTGTAAACTACACTGCAGCATAGAGTGGTATAGGGCAGTGGTAGGCAAACTGCGGCTCAGGAGCCACATGTGGCTTGCCGCTCTGTTGACTAATGAGTTTGCCGACCACTGGGATAGGGGCTTAATCACAAGGAACGACAGCAGCCTGTAATTATTGGAATCCAGAGTCTAGGTCAGTGGTCAGCAAACTCATTAGTTAACAGAGCGGCAAAACACGACTTGCAAGCCGCATGTGGCTCTAGAGCTGCAGTTTGCCGACCACTGGTCTAGGGGGAAGGATCTGGGGTTGAGCTTCAGGTTATCTGAGTAATATTATGGCTCTCAAGTGCTGATATAATTCATTTCTTTAGCCCAAACTTCTCCCACTGCTCTCTAAATGATTTCCAGTCTCCTTTCCTCATCCCAATTTACTTTCCTAGCCTTACTGGCCTAGTTCTCCTACAGGAAGAACTGGGTTTCTCCAAATAGCTACTGTGCAGTCCACCCTTATTCTTTCTTGTTGTTGTTGTTAATCCCCATCTGAGGATGTTTTCTTTTATTGATTTTTGTAGAGACGGTGGAAGGGAAGGTAGGGGAGAGGAGAGAGAGAGAAATATCCATGTGAGAGAGAGACATCCATTGGTTGCTTCTTGTTTGATCCACATGCCCCGACTGGGGCCAGAAATCAAATCTGCAACCACCCAGGTACATGCCCTTGACCTGTAATATAATCTGAAACACTTCAGTGTGGGGGCCACTGCACTAACCACTGAGAACACCAGCCAGGGCATATTATATATAGCCTTATCTTATGTAATAAAAGGCTAATATGCAAATCAACCGAACGGCGGAACAACCGGTCACTATGCCACACACTCACCACCAGAGAACAGATGCTCAATGCAGGAGCTGCCCTCTGGTGGTCAGTGCACTCCCACGGGGGGAGCACCGCTCAGCCACAAGCCAGGCTCATGGCTGGTGAGTGCAGCGGCGGTGGTGGGAGCCTCTCCCGCATAGGAGCACTTAGGAGCAGGCCTAAGCTGTCAGTCAGACATCCCCTGAGGGCTCCTGGACTATGAGAAGGTGCAAGCCTGGCTGAGGGATCTCTCACGCCCCCCCCCCCCACCATGCACGAATTTCATGCACCGGGCCTCTAGTTTTTATATAAATTCTATTTTTTCCTCTCCTTAAAGTTCTTCCCCACCCCATCCCTTCCTCATAAATTGCAATCCACACTTGAAACAAGGCACACTGCTTCCTCTGGAAGAGCGTAAGGCATTTAAGCCCCACCCTGCTTACATAGGCCCTGACTACAATGATTTGTGAGGGCTCTTGTCTCCTGTCATAGTGTCAGCTCCTCAAGGGCCGAGACCATGTCCAGTTCCACCATGTACTGCACAGCCCACGCAGCACGAGGCTGTGCAGGAGCTCAGCGTCACGAGAAACCTCAGGAAGGTACGCTCCACACATGGGCACGCAGAAAGGCAAATGTCCTTTCACACTAATGACTGGATGTGCCGTTACGGAACGAATGCCCCAAATCCAAACTCAGGACGCAAATCCTGAACCCGAACCACATGAGGTCTCCCAGCGCAGGTTTTAAATAACACGCCGGTAAAGCGCGCGTTTCTTACTTTGAGCTGCAGCCGCACCCTGGCCAGAAAGAACTGCCAACAGTTTTCTCTGGAGTCCGCCATGCCCAGACCTCGAACTTCACTGCGGATTCCAGAAATTATCTTGTCCACATCTTCATCGCTGAAGAGATCGGGGATGTCTCCTGCCCCCAAAGAAGTAAGAAGAGTTACTGAAAGAGCCTCACGATTTTAAATGTTACATTTGATTTTTTTAAATGATCAAAATGATTTGTAACCCACAGTTCAGCTGACGTGACAAAGTACGACTGTGAAAATCAGAAATGCCGTTTTCTTCTTTTTGCATTTACAGGACCCGCGGCACACTAAACTTGTGCACGTCGGCACGTTTACTCCCCTGAAGGCCGCTCCAAGCACCTCACCCCCGAGAGCACACTGAGAAGCGGTACACCTCACGCTAGGTGGGTGTATAGGTTTCTCCCCAAAGACGGCCCCGGCATCTCGAAGACGGATGATCTCTCCTTAAAGTTCACCCGAACCACAGACCATTTGTCATTGGGGAAGATCTTTCAAGAAAGGTGTTGGTTTAATCACCTGATGCCAGCAAGTCATTAATCAGCACGAGGAAGCTCTCATCTAGAACCTGGGCATCTGTCAGCAGGAACACAGTGGGCATGTTCTTGGCTCCGGTTCGGATGAACAAATTGGCCAGATCTACCTGTGAGAAAAGGAGGCCATCACTCATGCTTTGTTAAAATGCTGACGCGGCGCGGGGAGTGCGCGTGAGCGCGCTGGGAAGGGATGGGCGACTCTCGCAGGAGAGCTGCCTGGTGTGCGTGCCATCTGTTTACATACTCTTTCCTCTCTGGACCTGCCAGGGCTGCAAACAGCAGGACAGCTCCGCCAGGCCTGGCCCGCGTGTGGGTGTGTCATGTCTGTGGCGTTAGTGGCGCACAGGGATGGAAGTAGGCTGCTGCTGAAGGGCTCCATTCTGGGGGAGGGTAATTCGGTGATGCCTCAGTCGGGCCATACAGTGTAGGGACATTTCGGCTCATTTCGATGACGATTGTCCAGTTTATTGAAACACTTTTTGACTATTTTGTTTTGTTTAGTAATATTGAAAGCCATGTGTTTTGGGGTTTTATGTTTTAAAAGAGCATTTGCCACAAACTCTAAGTACTATTTTGTAGGTATGGTGTGATGAAAAAGTCAAATTTTAAAAACACATGCATTTCTTGAATGTGTTTCCATGGAATTTTATTGTCATGATCTTTTTTTTAAATATATTTTATCGATTTTTTACAGAGAGGAAGGGAGAGGGATAGAAAGCCAGAAACACAGATGAGCGAGAAACATCGATCAGTTGCTTCCTACACACTCCTCACTAGAGATGTGCCTGCAACCAAGGTACATGCCCTTGACTGGAATCGAACCTTGGACCCCTCAGTCCACAGGCTGACGCTTTATCCACTGAGCCAAAGCGGTTTCAGCTATTGTCATGATCTTAAGCAAAGTGGAAAGAACCTATTTGTACTTATAAAGGCAGAATAACAAAGCAAAAGTTTAAAGACAGGTGAGTTTCTTGAATGTATTTCCATTACATTTTAGTGTCATAACCTTATCATCCCATTCCGTGCAGTTACAGAAGCAGTGCCTTTTCCCCACTTCACGCAGGAATATTCACCGTGCTGAATGTCAGCTGTGGTCAACGCAAAGGAAGCGAGTATTTAATAAAATATTTTCTGAGCCGGGTCTGTAGGCTTAGACGCCTATAACCATCCATAGACATTTACTATGCCTAGTTTGACCATGAAGGAGAAAAAGCCAAAGGGATTAAATTAAATCTTCTAAAGGGATTTCCCTCCCCCTCAGCTGGGTGGGAAAGGGAGGCCTTGGCCCAATCTGGGAGTCAGAGCTGCCGAGGGGAGGAGGCACACCGCTTTTACTCACCCGGAGCTCTTGGACCCCAAAGCCCTGGGTCAGGGTGACCTGGAAGACCTCCAGGCCACACATGTGGGCTGCCAGCCGGGACAGGCTCTGCTTGCCGCTGCCGCCCACCCCGATGAGGAGGGCGTAGCCCTGCGGCGTCCGGAGGATTCGGCTGATGCGACACCTGGTGAGAAAAAGCGCACCCACTGCAGCGGGAAACCTAGGGCTGGGGGTGTTCTAATTTATAGATAAACATTTAGATGCTAAATTCCAGAAATCAAACTTGCAACCCAGGTATATGCCCTTGAGCTGGAATATAAATTAAAAGACTTCAGTGTGGGGGCCACCGCACTAACCACTGAGAACACCTGCCAGAGCATATTATATATACCCTTATAAAAGGCTAATATGCAAATTCCACTTAATTTTCTTTCGATCTTTCAGTTCTTATTCTTCTATTTTCCCATCAAAGATGCTGCCTGTGTCTGCTCTCGAAATGTTTGCCTAACACACCGTCCTCTGCTAATAGCATCTTGGGCTCTATTACTGCTTAAGCACACTCCTCCCAAACTCAAGAACACACATACAAGTCTTTGATCAAGGCCTTGGATTTGTTTGATTAGCAGATATGATCCCACACTTCCCACCAGCATCCACCCATGACAACGTCAAAGGGAGAATGTCTTTGTGCCTGAAATCTTTGCCGTAGAATTAATTTGGAAAGAATGGATTTGTTTAGACCACCAAACCTCGCACAAGCGATTTACTTCACAAAGATTAAGCAGTCGCCTCTTTCATATGATTACTTCCTTCACACAAAAGCTTTCCCCGGGCCTCAAACACTCTAGAAAATTCACTAAAATCCTTCAGAAGCACCAAATTAGATTTCCAGCAAGGCCAGCTAATCCCTTTGCCCTATATTATTGAAGAGATTCTGGATGCTGAAGCTGTTGATATTATTGCTACATTTAAAAACAGAAATAAGTTGGCTTTACCATGATCTAAATATGGGTTTGGTTGAAGAAAAAGATCATAATTATGTTGTAGATACTAAGAAAAACAATAAACAAAATATAAACATATGAATACCAAATGCAAAAACAAAACACCCAAACCTGACGTCATGGTGCTAGCTTGAGGTTGCTTTTCTGAAATGAATGGAAACTTCAGGCCTGAATGGTCCACACAGATGATTTTTTACAGAGCACTGCTTGAAAAAATTAAGCTGGGTTGGGACAGTGGTCGGCAAACTCATTAGTCAACAGAGCCAAATATCAACAGTACAATAATTGAAATCTCTTTTGAGAGCAAATTTTTTAACTTAAACTATATAGGTAGGTACATTATTATTAACTTAATTAGGGTACTCCTTCAATTACATTCTATGTGCACGTCCACATTAGGTATTTTGTGGAAGAGCCACACTCAAGGGGTCAAAGAGCTGCATGTGGCTTTCGAGCCGCAGTTTGTCGACCACTGGGTTGGGGTCACTTAGACTAGGACCAGCATGCAAGAGCATCTCCTGAAAACCTTTACTAATTGAAAGGATGGATTTTTTACAATCTAGCCAACCCTTGGGTTTTCCTTAATGTGACCACACAACAAAACCATTTTGGGGAAGCTGTAAAACTGCTCTGACAAGAGTGAAGCCCCAAGTTACAAAGAGGGTTTTCATGTCATTTCGATGGATGCTTTGAGGTTTGTTCCTCATAAGACTCACTAAGCAGCCATGGCCCTTTATACCACATCTAGGGGCACACTCTGAAGCCATCTCTGACTCAGGAAGTCAGCTTGGAGCTCTGATTCCCTGATCAAAGAAACTGCCTTCCGTTTCAGACCCCTGAGGACTCCCTGTTGAAGGGTCACATGGAAGAATCCCACGAGTCAGCAGGCGGTCCCTCTCACCTGAGCCCCCTCTCACCTGAGCCAAGGCATTCTGATAGTCAGTGTAGACCTACCCCACCAGACACAGGGTTACTAGTAATTCAGTTACCACCATGGTCATTGATTCTAACTAAAACTGGGTAGTCAGGGTATTACAACTGCAGAGGGATCAATAAAACAATCAATACTTAGCATGCCTATAATGTGGAGGCCTCAACATTTTTCTTAGGCACTGTGGGCTAAGCATTTTAAAGAGTAACTCTTTTCAAAAACTGAATTCCCCACATGTTTTGGTCTGTTTTGATATCCTCCCTCAGATACTTCCTTCTTTCTTGACTTACTTTTAATCATGATTTCATTATTTTAATCTTTGCCCAAATGCCACATAATAAAAAGGCCAGTGTTATTAACTAAATGGTGTCCCTCCAACTCATATATTAAAGCTGTACTTCAGAATGTAAGCTTATATGGAAACGGGATCATTCCAGAAATAATTGGTGTAGATGATGTCATTCTAGAGCAGGGTGGGCCCCTTATCCAATACAACAGGTGTTCTTATACAAGGGAATTTGGACACAGACACACAGAGGGAGAATGCCACCTGAGGATTGGAGGTAATCCAAGGAACTGCCAGAAGCTAGGAGAGAAGTCTGGCCCTTCTGACACTTTAATTTCACACACTCTGCCTCTAGAACTGGGAGACAACAAACATTTACTTTTCTAAACCACCCAGTTTGCAGATTTTTGTTACAGCAGCTCCCCAAAACTAAAGCAGCCAATGAGACATGAATGTGACTAGGAGAACAGCATTGGCCAAAAAGTGTAATTTATGCCCAAACTGGTTTGGCTCAGTGGATGGAGCGTCAGCCTGCTGATTGAAAGGTCCCAGGTTCGATCCTGGTCAATGGCATGTATCTTGGTTGCAGGCACATCCCTAGTAGGGGGTGTGCAAGGGGCAGCTGATCAATGTTTCTCTCTCATCGATGTTTCTGACTTTCTATCCTTCTCCCTTCCTCTCTGTAAAAAATCAATAAAATATATATATATTTTTTAGAAAGTGCCATCGATGGAATCCCACACAGCAGCAGCCAGGACAAGCTGCTCAGACTATTCAATACATCACGTCATTCCCATGCTAAAAATCTGTCCGAAAGTGTCTCACTGAACTTGGAGTAAAATCAAAACATCTTCCTCTGGTTATAAGGAGGCACCCTGCAGAAGTGAGGGCCATCCCTGCCTCTCCAGCCTTGTCATATAAGCACATACTGCTCCCCTCGCTTTCCTGCAGCTGGGATAACCCTCCTCCTGTTTCTGAACATGCAGCCCTGGGCCCACCAGAAATTTGCTTTCTCCCAGAATGTTTTCCCTCCACATCTGTCCATGCCTAGCTCTTGCTTATCGAGTTGATGTCACCTCCTCACATAGATACCCAGTTCCTCTTGGGGAATCCGCATATTTTATTTCTCAGAATCAACCCATCCTGTTTCTCAGGGTGGCACATCACTTTCTGACACTTTTCTGCTTGTTTGTTCATGTCCTTATACATGTCCATGTGAATCTCTAAAATGTAAGTGCACCTAGAGAACAGACTGGGCTGTTTGCTGCTCCATCCCCGGCACCTACGACAACATCTGACCGAAGGGGCTCTGCAGATGGTCCTATGCTCAGTGCACTGCACGAGGTGCCCAGTCCAGGAGGTGAGCGAAAACCCTGTCAGCCAAGCTCTACACCAGGACACAGGCCTTTTCCTAATGGTCCGCCAAGAAAACATGCCCTCCCCCCTTTTTTCCTAATTGGCACAAACACACTGAGCAGACCGGCGATGTTCCTGTTGAGCATGCAATAGCCACTCCCTACACATTCGTAATCGGTGAAAATCAGTTTGCGTCCATCCTGTCTGCCACTTAGGGACTTTATGACTCTCAAGGAGTCACATGTCTTCTTCCTTGTTCATATCTTACCAAACAGGGGAAATTATGTTGAAATTATGGCTATGATGACACTTCAGAAAGAAGTGGACTATGTAAGACATTATTAAGAGAGTGACAGTTTATGAAGACACCACAGTTTTCTATTGTGTAGGAAACAATAGATAAGAACTGATAGCCCAGCTGAAACCAGTTTGTCTCAGTGGATAGAGCGTCGGCCTGCAGACTGAAGGGTCCCAGGTTTGATTCCGGTCAAGGGCATGTACCTTGGTTGCGGGCATATCCTCAGTGGGGGGTGTGCAGGAGGCAGCTGATCCTTGTTTCTCTCTCATCGATGTTTCTAACTTTCTATCCCTCTCCCTTCCTCTCTGTAAAAATCAATAAAATATATTTTTTAAAAATTGATAGCCCAGAGTGCTCAGTACGACCTACTGAAACATGACTATGGTTACTTTCACTTTGTACAAAAAGCATCGTGACGAGTCAACTCACACGTGGTACATGGCATCTTCAAATAAGACGAGGTTCATGGCAGCGTTCAGTTCGTTGTAGTTGTCCAGTGTCTCTGTGAGAAGTGCCTTCAGCCCCTCCCAGTCCTTCACGGGCAGGTAGCATGGCTCTCCCCCACCGCTGGCGAAGTGGCAATAGATGAGGGGCTGCTGAAGCAGGACATGGATGTCTACACCCTGAGGAGGAGGAAGAGAAAATAAGGTCATGCCAGCCATCCAGAATGATCCACCTGGAGGCGGTGTGGCCTAGCAAGGGAAACGTGTGCAGATCAAGCCATGGCAGGTGGGTGGAATGTTCCCAAGTACAGAATGATTATATTCCAGAATCACAGCTGGCTGAGCAAGGCAAGCATTTACACAACTTACTCCCACCCACAGCCAACTCCAGGTAATGCCAGAGTGAACTGTGACCTCTGACATTCATCCACTTACTTCAAAATATTTACAGGCAGTTTCCAGCAATTTTTTCTGAAACAAATCACAATCCTTTGTGTCTATCAGTTTGTCTCCATAAACACGAGAAGATTCATGAAGCCACAGGCGTATTAAATCGTTTGAATCTTTTAGACATTTAGGAGATGCAAATAAAATCCCCTATAAGGCAAAATTTTAAAAATTAAAAATGCAGAGGCGATGATATTCTAAGATAATATTTTCCTTTAAGATTGTCTTTAATGACTTTAGCAAGTTATTGAGTTAAAAATATTATAATAGTATTACATTTATATTAGTAGTTTCACTCTATGATAAGTAACATTTTGAAAATTTACCATATTATACTCATTTTTAGGAATGTAACTAAGACTGTTTTTCAAGAGCTAGCCCAGGAACAAAATACTGCATCTGAGTACTTGTGCCTATTAAGTCCTCCAACAAACCCGCCATACTGACTTCCCAGAAAAGTGGATGATATAAAATGAAAGAATACATAAATAGCAGAGCGTTAAACTCAGTTCTATAACTGAACACCACGAATATTACTAGAATCATTCCTCCACCTGAGATGCATCACAGAGAGCCATCCAGGTACCTGGAAGATGCTCGACAGGTCTCTCAGGTTGAAGAGGTAGTGGAATCTAACGGCCGTGGGTAAGAAGTGATGTGCCATCATCGCATGGACCGCAATTGCTGCCCGTATCAGTGTGGGCCCACACCTGAGAACCGATGGACCAAACGCTTGCTGCCGGAAGTGGAAACTAAGGATTTGGCTGTAGATGGTGTTTAGAGCATCCAAGGAAGGAAAGTTGAATGCAAACACTGTGAAATGTCTCTGAAACAAAAACACATAGGAGATTTGTAAAAAAAAAAATAGAGATTATAATGGAACCAGTAAATTTCCCCCCCAAAAGCCTTCTTTTTGTCACTTTTTAAAATATATGTATTTTATTGATTTTTCACAGTGAGGAAAGAGGGGGGACAGAAAGTCAGAAACACTGATGAAAGAGAAACATCAATCAGCTGCCTCCTTCACACCCCCTACTGGGGATGTGCTCACAACCAAGGTACATGCCCTTGACCAGAATTGAACCTGGGATCTTTCAGTCTGCAGGCCTACGTTCTATCCACTGAGCCAAACCGGTTTTGGCTTTTTGTAACTTCTTTCTGTATCCATGCCCACTGCCATTTAACTTTGGAGTGCTGTCCATTCTGACTCTGGGCCTGGGTGTGTAACTTAACAGCCACCAGGATGAACTGGAAGTGACCGTGTGACAGTCACTGTCACAAGCTTGTTAAGGTTCTACCTTGGTCCTAAATTCTACACTCCTGCTAGTGGGTGAGAGACCCATGAAGCAGAGCCACATGTCCCAGCAACTCCAGCCAGAGTCACCTGACATTAGCTGACAAACAGTAACTCCCAGACACGTGAATGAGCACAACCAAGAACATCAGTCACCTCGCTGGCTCCTGCTGACTCCAGGTAAGTGAGTAAGCAACATTGACTGCTTTATTCTGTTGGTGCATGTATGTTGTTGTCGATGATGGTGGTGATTATTATGAAAAAGCTGATATGCACACAAAAAACTGCACATAAATATTTATAACAGCATATTCACACTTGCCAAAATGTGCAACAAGGTGCCCTTCCATAGGGGGTTGGATAAACAAACTGTGGCACATCCCTACAATGATTAGGATTCAGTGATAAAAAAGAAAGAAGCTACCAAGCCATGGGAAAACATGGAGGAACCATAAATGTATATTTAAACTAAGTGAAAGAAGCTAATCTGACAAGGCTACATTCTATAGGATTCCAACTATAGGGCATTTTGGGAGAGGTGAAACTATGAAGACCATAAAAGGATTAAATGGTTGCTAGGAATTTGTGAGGGGTTATGGGGAGGGGGGAGATGAATAAGAGCAGCACAGGGTCGTTTTAGGACAGTGAAACTATTATGTACTAGAGGCCCGATGCACGAAATTGCTGCATGGATAGGATTCCTAGGCCTGGCTGGTGATCAGGGGTGATCAGGGCCTTCCAGCTGCTGGCCAGGGTCTCCCTTCCCTGGCTGCCAGTTGCTGCCGGGGCCTTCCTTCATTCCACACCACCCCTGGATGGTCAGTGCACATCATAGCGAGCAATCAAACTACCGAGGGGACAATTTACATAACAGGCTTTTATATAGAGGGAAGATAGATAGAGGATGATTACTTCAATGGTGGACACCTATTATTATTCATTTGCCAAAACACATGGAATGTACAACACAAAGAATGAACTCCAGTGTGAACTTGACTTCAGATCATAATTTATCGGTACTGGCTCAACATCTGTAACAAATGCAGCACACTCACGCAGATGTTTCCAGGAGGGTAAAAGGAGGCTGGGAGGGAGGAACTCTACTTTCAGTCAAGCTGCTGAGACAGTTTATGAACATAAAACTGCTCTAAGAAATAGTTCATTAATTTTTTTAAAAAAGCTTACATGGTTAACCAAATGTCCAATAGTCGCCCAAACTTGTATTCAAAAGCACCAGAAATGAAACCCACAATGTCTGAGTATGATATTTAGGGGCTATGTGACAAAGAGCAGGGCTTTTAAACCCCTACCTGGAGTCTGGGGTTGATTGTGAAACTGCCCACCATCGGGTTCATGCAGGCCACGTACTGACAGTTGTGGATCTCTTTAAGCATCACCTTCTGTCTATCATACCTGAGAGACAAAAAACAGAGGCTTCAATCTAAAAACTAGAGATGACAGCCCAACAAAACCCACCGGTTCAGACAAGACTTCATCACCGATTGTCTCCTCTGATCTTTACAATCACTCTGTGATGTTGAGCTTGTTAGCATTATCTCAGGGACATGAAAACAAACTCTCGGAAAACTGAAGGCGACACAGCTCCTTTGATGGCGGAATCCACAGAATGGAGCCGAATCAATACAGGCTGCTGCTGCTTATTGATTCTCAGGTGACTCTATTTCTGGTTAGAAACACCCACAGCGAGGCTGGGGATCTCCTTTGAGTGGATGGGGGTAGGGGGAGTGTCTCAGACTGCAGCACCAGGTATTACCAGATGGTTACATCCAGCAGAACAAGGCCATGCTTCTCTAAGCAATTTAGTGTGAATTAACATATCAAAGAATTTGATGTGTAAGCCAGACAGCTTATGTTGCTAGAATACTTCTCAGTTCAACTCTTCCCAAGATACACAGGGAATCTATTCCACTTAAGATGATGAAAAGACGATGCAAAGTAAAACCCAAAAGGTATCTCAAGAAGTGCTCCTCCTCGGAAGAGGAAGACATTAGGGTGTTCCATCTGCAAATGTTTACCAACAGTAACAATAAGGAGGTTTCAGTAGAGAATAAAACCCAGAGAATGATTTACCAGTGCCCGTAATCAACGTGCTGTCGAATCAGAGTGTGGGGCTGAACGGTGCCATAGGAGTCTACTTCAGGCATATTCATGTCGTCGATAAAGTAAACCAATTTTTTATTTCCTCCCGGGCCATAGTTGCGACCAGCTTTTTTCTCTAGTGGTTTCTCAAGAATTCCTGAAACCAATATACAATTTTCTGTCCAATCGGGTAAGATATAATTTTTCTGTCCTTAGTGCTTTTATTTTTTTCTCATTTCTGTCCATTTCAACTCTTCCTTGGCTTCAAATATCACTTGTCTGCAGGCTAATACCAGAGCTGTGCCTCTGGTCACCTCCTTCCATGTCAAGTTCTCCTGCCAGCCTCCCTCCTGTAGCCAGAACTCATTCGGCCTGTTCATTCCTGGACAGTCAACGTCTATAGCCTGATGTCACACAAGGTGTCGCAGACAATGCCATTGCTGACCTGGGAACCTTCCTGCACTCACTCTAATACATGGCCCAGACTCGTCTCTCAGTCCTTCTCTATTACCCTTACAGAAGAGTCCCCCACACCTCTCTCAGGCCATTGGAATGCAGAAGTACAAGAGGCTATTGCATGAAGAGACTCTGCTGTGTATACATCCAGTTATACTTCTTTGTGTGCATGGATGACTTTGTGTCAGTATATCTGAAAAGAAAGCATGGTTGTAGCAAATCCCGAAGAGTGTGTGGGATGTGGTACCTAATTATCTGCCAACTCTCCAAACACAGACACCACATTCAGGGCAACTCAGCAGGTTTAATAAACAACTGAACAGTGAACTTTGTTGTCCCCTCCCCAATGGAACCCCATTAATCTCCTGAAGCAAGTGGCAGCCCTAACAGTATCAGCCCTTTATACTACTTCTCTACCTCCAAGTCTCCTTTGCTGGCCTTTCCAACTTAGATTGCCCCAAATCTGTGTGGTTCTTTTGATTACATTGACACATTTATTCAACAGTTTAATCTCTTCTTATAGCTATCCTAAGATTTAATTAACAGCTCATGGCCTGTCATTTCATCAACACAGTTTGAGAAATTTTCTCCTAAATCAATCTCTTACTTGAAAAGGTAACCAGAGCATTGCTCCTTGGGTACATACCCTCAGAATGGTCAGGCCCCATAAATTGACTAAAGAAACCCCAACAGTTTAGAAACCCCAACTGTTAATGAATCGTAATGTAAATATCTGTGTTTTCCAATGGTCTTAGGCTCAACCTGTGAGAACCGCTGCTATAGAACCTAAGACCATCGGAAAACACAGATATTTACATTACGATTCATTAACAGTAGCAAAATTACAGCTATGAAGTCGTAACAAAAATAATTTTATGGTTGGGGGTCACCACAACATGAGGAACTGTATTAAAGGGTCGCGGCATTAGAAGGTTGAGAATCACTGGTTTAGAGGTAAAGCAATGAACATGACGGATGTAACGCTGTCCTCAGAGTAATAACCCCAATGAAGCCATAAGTGACCTGAAAAGCCCGAATCACAGTATCTGAACAAAGTAGATTTACCCAGAATGGTGATAAGGAAAGGTCTAAAGCCTAGAGAAAGCCGCCATCTCTCGGGGTTGCGTGTCATGGCCCTGCCCGTTTCTGATCTCTTGTCCCTGGAATGTAGACAAGAGGCGCACTTACTCTGTAGAGCTGCAGACGTTGTGTGGTAGTTGAAAGGCACACGGGACACCACGTAATCCTCAGAGAGACCCGCCAGCGTGTCCCCTACGAAGACCGTTTTGCCCACTCCAGCAAACCCTACCAGCATTAGCGGTTGGCCTTTCTCAAGCAACAACTCCATGAAATATCTGAGTCGAGCTGTCTCTGACGTGTGAACCAGAACTCTCTGTGAGGAAAAGACAGAATGAGAGAGGGGTCAGAGAAACACACTCTAAAATGTTAAAGCTGAACTACCATAGTCACTTTAGAATTGAGGTCCATTGAATTCTTAGTTCACGTTAACCCCAGTGGGAGAGATCCCACCTACTTTTTGTTTTGAATTGTCAGAGTTTAGACATCATTGCTTCACAGAGCAATGGGGAAGTGCCATAGCATAAGCAACTGACTTACATTTTCTAATGAAAGTACTAGAACCCAAGGCTCTCCATTATAGAGTTACCCAGCCTCCACCCAGCCATGTGTTAGACATACAAGGGAAAACAGTAAACGTTTCAGAGACCATCTATCACCCGTTAGCTGCTGACAATACATTTCAAAAGGCAAGCCATACAGAAGTGAAAATTGGTACCAGTGCTTTGGTCCAGTAAGGTTAAGTGATAAAATAGCTACACACAATCCACACAAAAGGAGTGAAGTGTTGAGAGAGACAGTTTGGGGAAAACAGTGGCAGAATTAGAATATGACTGAAAATTAACTGTATGTAAGAGAAACACAGAAGAGTTTATGAAGAGAAACAAAAAGAAAGAGTTCTATTTAGGTTTTTCTGCTGCTGAGTGAATTTTAAACTTGAGTTAAGGAGATTAAACATATTATGGCTTTGAGGGTTAAAGGAAAGAAGTTAAATATAAAAGTGCTATCTAAAAATTTTACTATAAGGTCAGATATAAGAATCCACTGAACTATACAAATATGCCTCCAATTTTTAACAGAAGTCACAAGTTTCTAGGAAAATACAGAGAAAGCTGTTACTATGGAAATAAGTTAAAATTTTTATAAAGAGGTTGCAGAAATATAATAGCCACTTCACTGTTTCTATAACGAAGACGCTTCTCCTTCAGCAAATATGGAGAGGGTGAACATGTCTACATTCCACACCCTACCTGCAGGGGGACGTCTGGGTCCATAGTAAATGTGGGGATTTTGTCCGTCCAAGGCAAAAATTTCTTAGTATTGTGGTCCAGGTAATAATCGAAGATTGTTCCCTGAGATGGAAACTTTACTGCTTTCATCTCTTTGTGCCACCACCGACTGAACTCGGCTTGATGACCAGAAAGCTAAGGAGAACAAGAGGAATCCTTATTGCCGAACTACAGGTAGTTCTGCCCACACACGAGGCCCCTCCCAATCCTGCAAGCACACAGTGTTTGCAGAGTACAGAGTCTTCATTACCAAAGGGACTGAGTAACTGACCCAAGGAAAAGAAATAACTACAAGTAAGTTATGAAGACTGATGCTATCAAAGGCAAAAAGCCGTAACTGCTATATATCCATCAGGTATACATTTTCTGGAATAATTATTAACTTAAAAAGCAAGGTCAGGTTAGGTGAACTTTAAAATCCCCTTGGATTATTCAACTGAACGAGGAGGAGCTACTCTACACATGACCACGCTATCTACCCTAAGGCAGTGGTTACCCAACATCGGTGCTGATCCCTTTAAAGAAATGATGAAGTATTCACATCAACTGATGGTCAATGAGAAAATGAAGAACAAAGGAGCACTTTATAAAATTGGTAAACATGGTGGTTGCAGAGGTTAAGCAGATTAACGCAGAAATAAATAAGTTAGACATCTCAAAAGTGAAGTTTGCTGTAAGTGATAATAACTGGGTGTATCTATTTTAACTGGACGCTCAGTGCAGCTGTTGTTGAGGACAGGCCCAGATTCGGGAGGTGCTGTTCTGGGCAGCAGGAAGAGGTCGGCATGTGCAAAGAGCTTGTGGTGTGAAAGAATCCATTGGGTTCAAGACACTGGCTAGTGCAGCTGGGGGGAAGGGAGTGGCAGAGGGAGGAGGAGGGAGGCACAGGCAGGGCCACATCCAGAGGCCTCATACATAGTATTAAATTTTTTAACTTCATCTTAAATAGAAATCCAAATTGGTAGTTCCAAAATAGCCACAGGATGTAAAGTACAGCAGAGGGAATATAGTCAATACTATGGCAATAACTATGTGTGGTACTGGGTGGATATTAGAAACATCAGGGGAACACTGCATAAAGTATATGATTGTCTAAGCACTATGCTATACAACTGAAGCCAATACAAACTAATATTAAAAGTAAACTATAATTGGAACTTTTTAAAAAGGAGGGGAAAGCAATAGAAACCCATTCGAGTGTTGATTCTAGAGTCTATCATATAATTCAGTTCACATTTTAAAATGTCACTCTGGCTGCCAAGTGGATAATGGATGATGGGCAAGCACAGAAGCAGAAAGACCAGTGACAAGGTTACTTCAGAAACCAAGGGAGAAATGATGATGGCAGTTGCGGTGAGCCCAGGGAGAGCTGAGTTTGGAAGCTGTCTGCTATGGCCGGGGTTAAGAATAGGAGTCCCGAGTCTTCTACTGCGGTCTGAACCTCGGATATTAGCTGTGTGGCCGCAAGCAGGCTGACTTGTCTAAGTTTCTGTTTCTTTTTGCAAAAGAAGAAAGAGGACAGCGGTACCTGTACGTACAGGTTTGTCTTCTAAGTGTCAATGAGATAGCTTACTAGAAGCTCTAAGCACATGCCTTGCAGAAAGCAGGCACTCCAATGTGTTGAACTAATAAGTGGCTATCCTAAGGGTATTTCTGTGTCTGCTTCATTCATGTTTCCAACTTCATAGCCTCTCTTTTGAATGCTTCATAGTTAGATCCCTTTGGAAACTTTAATGATAATGATGATGATGACTAATAAGAAAAAAAAGTGTCTGGGAGAGAACAATGACCATGGTGGTGCCAGTTTCTAGCTTGAAGGCTGCCACGACTGGAAATTGGAAAGATTTCTGAAAGAGGACCATCTGGAAGGAAGGTGAGCTGTAGGGTCTGCAGTCCGAAGATCTCAGCTGTCAACATCTTACTCATGCAATTTCCCCTGGGCTCCCGGTTTTGGGAAAAGAAAAACCCTGTAGAAAGCACTGATAAATACCCATGTGGGGCTGGGGAGGGGGAGAAGGTCTACATGAGGTCTCCAGGCAGAAGAAACCCATAGCCATTTTAAATGGTGTTTTTTAGAAAAACCATGTGAAATCATACAACACCAATTCTTGAAACTCTCACTCAAAGCCAAGGACTGTTTTTCCTTAGAGAGCACTTGGAGATTACGAAAGGAAATGTGGCTTCTGGGAAGGGTCAGAATAAGACCTAGGAGTCCGAGTGAATATCAAAGTTATTTACAGATAAGATTTGTGGTACTCCAGTGACAAGAAGCGGAACTGGGCCACAGGTGATAGCAACCATGTGTGTGATGGCCTACAGCGAATAAGCCAACAGAAATATAGGTCACTCTTGGCTATGACACCTTCCGACTGAAACTCCCTGTTTACATCTGCAAACATCTGGGAAAGCCTGGAAGATATGTGCCTTCTATTTTTAATGCCGAGGTTCAGGGGCGCCTGTTGAAGCCCGAGCTAAGCCCAGGACAATCTCAATATGTTAGGCTCTTGAATGAAGGCCATGGGGATAGAGAAGAGGGGACGGACTCAATAGCCATGTTGTAATTGACACTGAAAGGATCTGGGGACCCTCAGACATAGGGAAGGAAGAGTAATGTCTCCCAGGTTTTACACTGGAGCGGCTGGGAGGAATGCTGCGAGTCGCTTAGGGAAAGAAAGAACAGAGGAAGAGCCAATTCGGGGGTGGGGCAGGTGGAGAGCTGTCTCGGGCGGGCACACTGTGGCATGGCTCCAGGGGCAGGTGCACACAGCCTTGAGCTCCGAAGGTCGATCTGGTGGGAGGCTATGGATCTGGCTTTGTCAGCCAAGGTCAGAATCATCGGCCTGGATGAGTTTACCTGGACAGCGTCCAGGCTTGGGGGAGAGCGGGGCAAGTAGGACAGACGTATGTCATATAACAAGAGCACAGGAGTCACACATGGTAACAATCCCCCCCCCCCCCAAGGAAAGCTGCTCTGCCAACAGCTGGGAACACACCTGGTCTTGCAGCAGGGTGCCTCCGAAGGCCCACACACACGCGAAGACGAAATAGACTTCGTACACTTCTTTGGGGCTGTCGGAAGGCACGTTTTCCGGGGTCAACAAACATTCCAGAAGAGCACAGAGAGTCTAAAGAGCAAGAAACAGCCATTCATTTAGGGCAGCCTATTTTCCCCATCGCCAGGCATTAACAGATCCACTTCATCCTGACGAGAGTACACGGCTGGTCCCAACTCTGGGATTTGTACACTGAGAGACAAGAACGACTGCCTCGCGTTTCTACACCGAGGGTGGGAAACCTCGCCACTGTCAATCAAACTGATCTCCTAAGTAATCAACTATTAAAAAATTAAATTCTCAAATTATCCAATAATCACTGTAACAGATGGAAATACATATAAGCAAAAAATAAATAAATAATGGGGATACTATATATATATATATATATATATATATATATATATATATATGCTCTCCTTCCTATGAACAGGGAGTCAGACCCACAGTGTTCTACAGCCCTAACTTCCTACCTTCGCAGCAGAAACTAAAGACATCTTTTCTTCCCAGGAAGTGTCCCGCATCACCAAGAATGAATGAATGACGGTCACTGGGTGGGAGGGCTGACTGAGCTGTCTCCTTCCAGCTGGACATCTGGACACCCCACATCCCCCTAGTGCAGTGGTCGGCAAACTGCGGCTCGTGAGCTGCGGTTTGCTGCTCTGCTGACTAAAGAGTTTGCTGCCTACTGCCCTAGTGCTTCTGCAGCTGTCTTCCCACCTGCTGTCATAAATTTAGAAAGTCCACTGCAGCCTCGGCCTGTGGCAATTTGCAGGACATAGGACTAAATTTAGCCTTGGACGCAGTGCTGTTCAGCAACTTGTTCTCCATCCCTTCCAGGTGAGCCTCCGTGTGCTCTGCTGGGGTGAAACACCCCCCTGGTCAGGGTATCAAGTTAGGAATGAGGGGACATGGCTGCTGCAAAGGCCGTCTCTATAGGAAATAATAGCCAGTAGTCACTGTGGCTTTGGCCTAGTTCTCATGGCACAGTTAGCATTGTCACACACCCTCCGAACTCTGACCCCTGCCCCTGGCTGTTGGAAACGGCAACAGGTTTCTACCACTACCCTGTGCACAGCAATGCACGCTGTCACACAGCCAGAAGGCCTGCCCCCCCTCACCCCGCCCCCCCCCCGCCGAGCCCTGAACGGTGGCGAAAGCCAGGGTGACGTGGATTGTGGATCCTGGGAATAGTTTGGAGAGGCTTTTATTTATTTTTTTAATATATTTTATTGATTTTTTTTTACAGAGAGGAAGGGGGAGGGATAGAGTCAGAAACTTCGATGATAGAGAAACATCAATCAGCTTCCTCTTGCATATCCCCCACTGGGGATGTGCCCACAGCCAAGATACATGGCCTTGACCAGAATTGAACCCAGGACCTTTCAGTCTGCAGGCTGATGCTCTATCCACTGAGCCAAACCGGTTTCGGCTAGAGAGGCTTTTAATTCCAGTAGGTAAGTGCCTGTTATATTTTTCATCTTCTCTCTTGGTTTCCAGTATTGTATATTGTGTTATGTTTGCCAATTTAAAATCCTTTTATTTTCTCATAGAAGAAAACTCACTAATTTGTTTATCAAGAAAAATAATGTGCAGCCGCGGAGGCTTTGCTATTTCTGAGCGGAAGCCATGTTGTCTAAGGGACTGCTCAAATCGAAACAAAAAGACTGGAAGGTCTCAACATTAATTGATCCTTTGACCTGAACACTCCAATAACTTAAGTTTTTTTCTATTTTCTCCCAAACACAGTACTTGGAAAATACTTTGAGCTCCGTGTCAGCAATGAATAAAGTCGTACTTCAGTGCATAACCTGAAAGAGTTCATACACTTTTACCGAACTTAAAGCAAAGAAGTTCCGTGTGCCAGAAAACACAACATATTCATTTCTTACAGTAGAGTCACTTTATGCTATGCTCTTTGATGCCCATTTTTGTTTCAAATCCCTGTTCTTACAAGTCATCACAGAAAAGAGACTATGTATAAAACAGCTAAAAAGGAGCTGAGGAGAAACTGCCATTTCTGCACACATACTAAACGAGGAGGAAGTGAGAGCCAGAGTCGTATTGACTCCTACCGGCCTATGTTCACACTCGGGGTGAATGAACAGGTTCACACCAGAGCATCACACAGACACACAGCCGCCCTGAGAAAGAACACAACTAGACTTCTTACAGGTATCACACCAGAGGAAGTCCAATTAGGCTGCCCACATCATTCATTCATTACAAATACATTCAGACCTGCTTCCAGAAATAAATTACACCTCAGATAATTACCATTGACGACTAGCCTTTACTTAATTGGTGTGTGAATTATCCAAAAACCTCAACTTTCTCTTCTTATGCTGGTGACTTTTTCTCATCTAGCTTAAAACAAATTTGGTAACATAGTCAGTTAATGGTAACAAAGTACTTTGAAATCAATTTTGCTCCTGTAAGGCCAAAAAAAAAAAAAAAAAAAAAACGGTTCCCAATTATCAATCTTTTGTGAAGTTTTATAGTTATAAAAGGCAGGCGGTTGCTCCCCGTGCTGAGACTCAGATCACAGCCTTCAGTTCCGTGTGCTGTGAATTATTTCCATTTGCTTCCATGGCAACGTATCATATGTGTGCCCTTCACTCTTACCAGCCGTCTTCACGAGTATTTAAAAAAATTACCCCACAAGTAATGGCCTCTCATCTAGAGTGACCTGCCTTTAGGAATGTTTTGGGGAGGGGAGGGGAGGGGAGAAGAAAGAGAGAAGGTAGAGGCCAGAAGCTTTCTCTTTCTTGGTGGTCAGCATCTTTAATTACATGGATATTTTGCATTAAAAAGAAAGGATACTGAACACCTTCTCCAGGCCAGTTACTTAGAACAGACAAAAAGGAAATAAGGCTGTTACCACTTTGATCTTCTTATTCTATGAAGATATACTTGGGAGGAATGCATGATTCAATAACGATATTCAGCATCTGCTCTATGCCAGTCACTATGTAAATCTCTGGAGATATAAAACTAAATAAAAGGTGGCTTCAGCTCTCTAGTTCACAATCCTATGAAAGAGGCCACAAACCCAAACAATAATAGAAGATGACAGATGTGTGACAGGGGTTTGTGAAAAAGCACAGGGGAGCAAGGGGGCTAGAGAACGAGGGGCTAGAGAAACCTAAGCTCCAGAACTCTCTCCATCTTCTAGACAGAGCAAACCCTCCTGTGGCCCTGATCGGCCCGCTCCCACCTCCGGACTAGGATGGCACACAAACAGGAGACACACCTGCACCAGGCTGCTCTCGGGAATGAAGGTGACGGTTTTGAAGCTCGTCCTCAGCTTCTCCAGGCACACAGGCACATACTTATCGAAAAGAATCGTTAAGTTGGCCTTTTCTGATTGATGCTGCCTTCTGTCGATCCAACTGGCCACGTACCTGAGGAAGAACACAGGAAAGCCTTCACTGAACCCTGGGCGTGGAAAGCAGAGCTTCTCCCGCTCAAAAGCGCCCCTTCCACACAGCGCAATGCAGCGCTTCAGGGACTCGTGTAGTGAGCTCATTCTATTTCTGAAGCTGCAAATATTTTAAAACCACCCCTTAAAATATTTTAGAGGAGGACTGAAACTTCCACATAGGGTGGGCTGTATTTATGAAAACAGCTTAGGATTTTTTGTCGTTAATCTTGGCATCGATTATCTCTATATATAAAAGCCAAGTCATCGGGCCCTAACTGGTTTGGCTCAGTGTGGATAGAGTGTCAGCCTGCAGACTCAAGGTCCCAGGTTTGATTCTGGTCAAGGGCATGTACCTTGGTTTCGGGCACATCCCCACTAGGGGGTGTACAGGACTCAGCTGATCAATGTTTCTCTCTTATCGATGTTTCTAACTCTCTCTCCCTCTCCTTCTCCCTTCCTCTCTGTAAAAAAAAATCAATAAAATATATATATTTTTAAAAGGCCAAGTCATTGGAACGATGGAACAATGGCACGACTGGTCGCTTTGTCGCTCACAGCTGCAGCCAACCAGCCTGATCGGGGCCTCAATCAGCCCTCCTCCCCCAACCTTCCATGGCCCCTCCCGTGGCTGGTCTAGCCCCTGATTGGCCCCCACCCACCCTGATCAGGGGTGGGGTTGGCCAGCCAACCTCCCCGTCTCATCCCCACCCACTGGCCCAGCCCTGATGGCCCCCATCGGGTGGGCCAGCCGGACCCCACTTGTGCACGAATTTGTGCACCAAGCCTCTAGTTTAGTAATAAACAATCAGTTACAAATAAAAAGTTAGAAATTCCATGTAAGGCTATTTTAAAGCGCCCCCCTTTCCACTGGACTAATGGCTGATAATGTGTTTCCGATACCTGGCTCTGAATTGGTATCTCATTCTTGGGTACAAGTTTTTTGTTTTTTGTTTTAAATCTGAAATGTATATAACATTATCAATTTTGACACAGTGTCTCCAACTTCTTTATAAAATAATACTTATGAATGAAACGAAGCATGGCTCTGTAGCATCCACAGTAGTCTCTAGGG
This sequence comes from Antrozous pallidus, assembly GCA_027563665.1. Taxonomy (NCBI): domain Eukaryota; kingdom Metazoa; phylum Chordata; class Mammalia; order Chiroptera; family Vespertilionidae; genus Antrozous; species Antrozous pallidus. The sequence continues at coordinate 72,729,095 of CM050521.1, read as the reverse complement.
AAAAACTATATGATGTTAAAAGAAAAATAACTGCTCAAAAAATCCTCCCTCAGTGGGAAGCAGCGATAATAAACCCATTCAGCTGCCCGCAGAGAAGTCGTGAGACCACAGCAATTAAGACTATACCTTGCTTTAAGCAAGTCCGAGTTCACATTTTCAGTGTCAGAAGAAACGAAAGCAAGATGATTAGCTTATAAAAGGCTCCCTTTGATGTTCACAATAGGGTTTTATTAAATATTTAACTACCTTTACACTCTTATTAGATTTATAAAATGTGAACTGTCAAACGCTTTCAGGTCCAAGAGGAATTTTTTTCAGTTGAAGTCCAGGTGTATGATGGTAGCCTGAGAAAGCTTATCTGGGTGATGGCGACAGTGGGCACCACGGGACAAGGAAACAACGGACAACAAGTGCTAGCTCCTGGGACCCAGGCCAGAAGGCCACCCCTGCCCTCAGCTGCTCATCCTACTGCACCAGCTGCCAGAGTGGACTCTGAGTGTCCAGAGCTTACTGTTGATGGGGAAGGGGTGGGGAACCCTGCCAAGGGCCATCTGGATATTTGTAAGATTATTCTCGGGCCATACAAAATTCTCAACTTAAAAATTAGCCTTTTGTATGTGGTCAATAGTCTGGGTTAGGATCTGTTGTAGCGGACACAGCAGGAATTCATCAGAGCTCTCTACGATTGGCCCCTAACAGCCAGCGTCGGGGTCTGTCATTCTCAGTGGCCTGGAAAAATGTCAGAAGTTCCAAGCACACTGCTGATCAGCAGTGTGTATCCATTATTTCTGAATCTTCATGTTTACGGGTATACAGTGCCCCGAAATAAAAGGGAGGGGCTATGGGGGGAGAAGATGACAAGCTCAGCCAATGCAGGGAGAGGATTAGGGGGACAAAGCCAAAGGGTCCTTTCAGCCATGCCAGGGGATGAACTGTGGAATGGCGGTGGCACCTTACGCCTGCAAGGATAAGGTTGAAGGACTACCAGCGCCTGGAAGGAAAGAATCTCAGGGAGAGATCTAAGAGGAGCTGTGACCTGCAGTTGAGGGACACAGCCGTCCCAATGTGACCCTGTGAGGAGGGAGCCAGGGGAATAAATAGCTTGACCTCATCTCTTCTCCCTCTCATTTCCTGCCAGGCTCCTCACTGGCCAAAGCAACCAGAGGCCACGGGCCAGGAGCTCATTGGTGTGGCCCACACAGGATGGCCTGTGGACACGGAGCTCGGTGGAGAGGCACGGAAGAAGCAGACACGGAAACACACCAGCCCCAGCACCTGCTTGCTTGCAGAGCTCAGACACTGCCCAGAGCAGTGCGAGTGCTAAGGGAGGTGACAGGTGGCCGCCAGGATGGACCATGGGGACCAAGAGCATGTGAAGAATAAGCAAGCAGCAAAATCAACTTGTTCCAAATCAAAGCATTGCCATGGCTCATGTATGCACATATGTGTACACCCAAACACACATATGCTCACTAAATAATGTATTCATAGCTAAGTGCTCCATGGGAGCTCTTGTTATTTATTCACTTTCTCAACAAATACTGGTTTCTTACCATGTACAAGGTGTGAAGCGGATAATGTCCAACCAAAAATGACAAAGGCACACAGGTGCTAATTTAGCTATCTTTAAATTAGTCTAATTATGCGGCTTTAAGTTTAATTACTGAGACCTTCTTCAAATGATCATATAAATGTTTATCTCTTTTAAAAACTAAGGTTAAAAAGAGAAATGTTTACAACAACAAACACAACTAGATTTAAAAGTAGGTGAAGGACTGAAATAGTCCTTTCTCCAAATAAAATATACAGATGGCCAAAAAGCACTTGAAGAGATGATCAGCGTGAGCAGTCATTATGAAAATGCAAATCAAAACCGAAATGAGACTGCACTTCATTCCCTTTAGGATGGCTACCCCAAAAAATAGAGGAAATGACACGTTTCAATGAGGACATGCAGACAGTGGAGACTTGTGCACTGTTGGGAATGTAAAATGGTACAGCCACAATGGAATGAGTATGGTAGCTCTTCTAGAAATAGAACTACCATATGACCTCCTAGTTCCACTTGTGGGTATATATAGGGAATAACTAAAAGTAGGGACTCAAAGGGATATCTGTATAAACTTGCTGTGGACTGTTGCCCTAAAACTATGACTGTGATACAGAGTCTACTACAGCTGCAATGAATGTACAAGAGTCAATCCCCGCGATTTAGTCTTGAGCTGGAAGTCTGCATCCTTTGACCTCTTGTTTTATATGATGCTTTTTATCATGTGGGCACTGCCATCCCTGAATATTCCTTATAAAGATGCATCGAAAAAGTCAATTTAAGAGGAGGAGAAAGCCACCACTGTCTGTAAACTGTAAATATGTATTTTGGCACTTCTTTTCAGGCAGGGGCTACGGGGGTAGAATACAGTTATGATGGAAATGCTGACAGATCCCTAACGGTGGCTAAAGCTACCATGCAGGGCAAAAATAAATTAAGTAAAAATGGAAACATCATTTGTATCAGCCAAAGGATAGAAGCAGCCCGGCTGGGTGTGGCTCAGCAATTGAGTGTTGACCCAGGAACCAAGAGGTCACTGATTCCATTCCAGGTTGGGGCATATGCCCAGGTTACAGCTTGATCCCCAAAAGGCCCAGGGAATCATTGGGTCTGGCCCTGCCAAGGCATTAGGGGTGAGTTAGTTACATGTTTGACCAAACAGAGCAGGCTAATTTTTAAGTTGATAATTGTGTATAGCCTGTGAATGATGTTATAAATACCCAGATGGCCCTTGGCAGGGGAAACACTCCCCACCCCTATAATGGATTTGGGGCTTCAGTCTGGGAATACAGAAAAAGTCAAGGAGAGGGCCCGTGGTGGGAGTTGTACAACGAAGTGAATGTACTTTAATGCCGTTGAACTATACACTTAAAAATGGTTAACATGGTAAATTTTATATTATGTATGTTTTACCGCAATCTTAAAAAAAAATTTTTAAAAAGCAGTACTCACGGATTCCAGCCCAAATCTTGGTGGTTCACATACAGAACACCCGCTCTGGACACAGTGGCCGGGGTTGCTGTCCTTAAGTGATGGATCTCAAAGAGCAGCCTCATGGAGGGCGCCAGGGCTACGCGCTCATTGCTGGCCAAGGTCAGCACCTGGGCAGAGCAGCACACACAAAGGAGGCCCGTCATTCTGGAGCACAGCCACGCTGCCAATTCTCCAGCCCGGCACAAAGTACCTCCCCCGTCCAAGTGCCAAAGGCTGTGAGCTCACTGTCCGGAGACAGAAGAGCGTCCAGTCTGAGAAAAGACCTCAGTCAAAGCTCTCCGCTCCCTCCCGAGGGGAGCTCACTGGTCCTCGAGGAACAAACTTACCGATGTGGATTTCTTGATGCCAGCTTTAAGTAACTGCGGTTAATTATTACTACATGTAAGACATTTGTTCAAAGTGTTGTTTACATGACAAAGCCCGAATACCACAAAAATAAACCATCTTTAGAGTCTGAAATACCACAATTATCAATTTGCTATAGAAATTCAAGCAAGTATAGAGCTCTCAGATTTATATTTTATGTTAGACAATGTCTTACTTCAGGAAGCAGTATTACTGTTAATTTAGGGGGGATGACTAATTTTAGTCTGTAGTAATTATGAATTACCATTTCTGATTTTTTTTCTCCTGATAGACCTGGTGCTGCTTAAGTAGCATCTCACAGACCTATGCCATCACCCTTTGATTTTTGCCGGGAATACTGGGTTAACCACGGCAAACGCCTAGGAATGCATTTATATTCCGTCGGTAGCCATAGAAACTACTTAATTTCCAACTTGTCTCTTACAACCCACACATTCCATCCTTAATCAAAGATAAGATGTAACAATTTATGCCCAGTTCTTTGAAAATGGTAAAATGTGTATGAGCTGAATTCTCGGATACATATCTCCTTATAAAGATGGTTAAATTTATACAGACAAGAAAAATGTATTCACTTACATTCCTTACCAGTGAGATAAGAGAATTAGCAGGGAAGTGGCCCTTATCAAAAGAGTAACTGCATAAAGAACATCAGGCTCATGATTAAAAACTAGTATTAAAATCCACAAGTGAATGGAACTCAATAGAGGTGTCATGTTTAAGGTTTAGCACTGAGGTATTACCCACCTTGTTATCATCCATGACAGTATTTAGTGATTCAATCCACATGGGATCAATATCTCCATCCAGGACTATCCATTTTGGTCCATCCTGAACAAGATTTGCTTGTTCTCGCAGAATAGATGAGAAGAGACCTATACATTGAGAGTGAACAATTTTAACACATATATAATGGAGTTGAGTGCTGTTTATCTCTAATGTAAAACTGTATTTCCTCTAGTGAAAGCTTGTTTATAAAGTAAATAAATTTGCTGTGAATCCGTTGCCTCTCTCTGGAGGGCAGTGTGTAATACATTTTGAGCCATACCTAGGCTGTCTAGACCAGTGGTTGTCAAACTCATTAGTCAACAGAGCCAAATATCAACAGTACAACGAATGAAATTTCTTTTGAGAGCCAAATTTTTTAAACTTAAACTTCTAACGCCACTTCTTCAAAATAGACTCGCCCCGGCCGTGGTATTTTGTGGAAGAGCCACACTCAAGGGGCCGAAGAGCTGCATGTGGCTCGCGAGCCGCAGTTTGCCAATCACTGGTCTAGACCAAAGGCATGTTTCATTTAACTTTCCATATAAAAAAAGGACAGAGAATGTGAGACAGGCTTCTATACACAGAATAACCAAGAAAGTCTTCTCTGAAGTGACGTTTGGCCAGACACTTCAATAATGTGAGAGAGGAGGCTGTGCAGATCCTCTTAGTGTTGCCAAAGGTGGGAACTTCAAGTGTGAAGGCCCCTTGATGGGAAGATAGTTGACATGTTCCAGGAAGAGCAAGGAGGCCCAAGTTTATGGCTTATATATTATAGGTTAAAGCACTGTGCAGGAAATGAGTCAGAGATGGGGAAGGAGCATCTCATCCTGTAAGAACTGTGTAGGCCATAGATAAAGGCTGGATTCTAAGGATGATGGAGCCCCTGGAAATGGCCAACAGAGAGCTAACATTCTGAAGAGTGCTCCTTGGCTGCTGTATGGAAAATGAACTGCAGGGAGACTGGTTGGACTCATGTGGTAGCTGCAGAGGAAGAGAAAGTACTAGAATATGATGTGTATTTTAAGAGCAATGCCTGTGGGATTTGCTGTAAAGTTGAAGCTAGGGAAAGTTGTGAAAGGGAGAAAGGACTCAAGGATGATGCCAAGGATAGTGCATTTAAACAAACAAGAAGTAATAATAACAGATTTTAACAGAGGGGTCTGTTTGCCTGCAAATGCTTTCAAGGCAAGAAATACATCCCAATGACGTCGGTCCCTGGCACCTAGCATAGTGCCTGCCTGTAACTCAGTCGGTGTCTTGTATCGGGTACTTCATAGACATTCCCTGAGGCAGGCCTGTTGACTTCTTTCCTGGTTAACACGAGCCCCGACATGACTGATGTGGGATAAAATACACAGCTCTGAGCACAAACTTTCGGAATACAAACCGACCCCTTATTCAAATCCAGCTTTAATTTACAGGCTATAAATGTTGCCGTATCTCCGTAATGCAGGCACATAAGCAGTAAATCTACAACTATGACTAAAATTGGCTTGTACTGAAAAATGGCTTTCTGGATAAAAATGGGAAATTCTTAGCACTTCAGAAGGGAAAATGCGACTTGCCATCTTTCCATTCTCGGGTACTGTGATGTATGAAACCAAAGAGTTCATCTGTTGTCACAGCTTTAGGGTTTAAGTCATTCCAAATGGGTTTCTGTTTCATGTTAACATATGTTCGGTACAGTGTTCTCAAAATCTGAAGGGAAGAAGGAAGAAAAAAAGCTTAAAAAAATTAATATGAATGTAAGCCAAATGGAAAGCAAAAGATTTCAGATGATTTTCCGTATTCATTATATGTTCCTAGATATTCTACGTGTACTATGACTGAAAAAGGAAAAAAATTTACATGCGCTCATTTCATTACCATCTTGAACAATTTAATCCTGCCATTCTTAGGATCAGTTCACTGATTCCCTGAACAACGTAGACTGGAGAAAGTCATTCTGTCATCTGAGGTTTTTAACCACACGTGCAAAGCGAAGGACAGGTGTTCCTGTTCATGCTATTAAAATCCACTCTGCCTGTACTATTTAGAATGTGCTCAAAATTGAGCTTGCATCAGAATTACTTTTAGAGCAAGCATGTCACATGCCTCATTTATCTGGCCCATGTTAGCCTCTGAGTTTGACATGCTTGGCTTAGAGGGTGTTTAAACACAGACTGCTGGACCCAATCAAGTTTCTGATTCCGTAGGTCTGGGGTGGGACTGGTGAGTGGCATTTCTTAGAAGGTCCCAGGCAATGCCTATGATGCTGGTCTGGGTGTGCTTTGAGATCTAGGATCTGGAGCAATAATTCTCCACAGCAGATTGTCTAGACTTAAGGGAAGAGGGCATGCTATTGGGCAGGTAGTTGTCAGAGGCCAGGGGTGCTGCTAACCATCCTGCAATGCATAGAATAGGCCCAATGACAAAGGGTGAGCTGGTCTTGAATGCCAGCAGTGCTGCTGCTGAGAAACCCTGATCTAGATCCTGAGGAAAGGAAGCCTTGAGGATGAGAAATCACATCACAGGTGCTCACTATATATGTCTGGTTAGTTCATTGACACCTTCACCCAAATATCTGCCCCAACTACCCTTTTCGCTTTCTCTAAAAAGCCATGGGTTTTCTTTTATATGTTGATCTTCTCACAGGGGTTTGAAGGACTGGCAGACAACTGCCAAATACTTCGGAATAAGGAGGTGTTATATGACATGGCTCCGCTCTGGTGCTCTAGTTATATCAGCTAAGTAAAGGCTAAAGAGAAGAGAATTCGTGAAGACTAGATGAAAGCAACTGAATGTCTTAGGAATAGTAAGCTGACATTTTTTAGAAACCATTAATCTACTGAAAATCATATAATTGTTCCTTCCTTAAGCTATAGTCAGCATCTGAAACTTACTCTAATAAAATAATTACAGGCCTTTCACATATGAACTTTAATATTTCAATTATTGCATTTTTTCACTAGAAATATCCCAATACAGTGCCTCCCTTTACAACTGCTCCACTCTGGGTTCAAATCCTAATACTGGCAAGGTCTCTATTCACCCATGCTCAGTCTCATATGCCCACTCTGATGATCTTAGTCATTGGCTACTAAATATATTTACACTAAAGCACCCTAAATAAAAAATGTATGCATTTCTGCATATGCTGTCTATCGAGTAAAAAAATAAGTTACCAGGACTGTCTGTAAGACCAAGCAAAATCAAGCAGTGAACTAAAAATGGGAATACCTATGGCATGTCATCACTGCTCAGAGGAAATCACACATCACGTACCGAATAGGTATCTCATACCACTCAAAACAGGCATCTCAAAAATGTGGTTCCTGCTGCCTTCCTTTCTTCAAGTTCTTTTTTTTTTTCCCTCTAGAGTTCTATATCTGAGAGAGTATTGGAGAAAAATGTTTGGGTTTTCTTAATGATATTAAGGAGAACCTATCATAACTTGGAAAAGATAACAAAATAGTTTTAATAAGTGTAGGTGGGGCCAATCGAACCCTGCAAGGCAGGTATCTTACTCTCGAGTTGCTCAACATATTAACTTTTGATAAAAGAATTCAGGCAGAATTCCATTATTGAAAGATGCATAAAGCCGAGACCGGTTTGGCTCAGTGGATAGAGCGTCGGACTGCGGACTGAAGGGTCCCCGGTTCGATTCCAGCAAGGGCATGTACCTTGGCTGCGGGCACATCCCCAGGAGGGGGCGTGCAAGAGGCAGCTGATCGATGTCTCTCTCTCATCGATGTTTCTGACTTTCTATCCCTCTCCCTTCCCCTCTGTAAAAAATCAATAAAATATATTTTTAAAAAAAGAAAGATGCATAAAATAGAATGCCATACATATAAATGAAGAAGATGCTAAATAGCTCATGTAGTGTTCTATTTGTTACTCTCCTGCTCTCCACTACAGAGGAAAATAGTGTCCATTGGTCAAAGAACAATAGCAGAGCCTCAGATTAGCTCTAATTATGGTGGGCTTCACTGAAGGGAACCCCTAAGTAGAAGTGAAAAGAGCCCTCTCCCCACCCAAAAAAAAGTGTTCTTCCCAAGGTTGAAAGCTAACAGGCAGTTCACTCTACCTGACTCTTCCCCGTGCCCGCATTTCCGACCACAAAGACGGAGTGTCGCACGGCCAGCAGCTCCTCCAGCTGGACCACCTGCAGACCAAACAGCCATCACTGGTTTCCTTTCAGGAGTTTGTGGTTAAACACAAGCAAAATACTAACCATTTTTACCCAATTCTTTCCTTACAATCGAAGCCAGTCCCCACTGACAACATTATACAGGGTGGGGCAAAAGTAGGTTTACAGCTGTGAGTACACAAAACACTGAGTGTATTCTTATATTAACTGTTATTGTGTTATTTCTCCATCAGAACCCCGCTCCTCCGTGAATCCCTGACACAAGCAGAGGGAAGTACAGTGGGACTGGGACATGGCAGGGGCTGCTTACAAACTCAGTGACTTCACGAGACTGAGCAAAACAGTACCCGGCCAATCATCATCAGCCTCCGAGTAATGACTTATATCTTTTAAAGCAGCAGTGTGGAACCTTATAAATGACCATTTGGATATTTATAACATCATTCACAGACCATATAAAATTATTAACTTGAAAATTAGCCTGCTACCTTTGGTCTGACTCACCCCTAATGCCTTGGCAGGGCCAGACCAAATGATTTCTGGAGCGTTAACATGGCCTGTGGGTCGGATGTTCCCCACCCCTGCTCTAAAACATCTAACACAGAGACTCTATGTATTGTAACATCCATGTAGTCACTATACCCAACTTGAGCACACACATGCACATGCCTTTAATAAATCAGAGGGTGTCATACATGTAGAAATATTTCCCATTAAAACATGTACTTATGGTTTTACTTCCAATTTTCTCTAAACTGGAGAGAAAAGAACAAAATTAATTTTTGATGCATGCCACCAAGAAGGAGCAAGTAGTTTTATAAACAAATAAAAAGCATGCTTATATTTAAAAACAAGACTTAATCATATTTGTGCTTTCACCTTCTTAAAGCCCGGGACTACAAACTAGTTATATTCACTTGAGTAAAGACGGCCGTATTAGAATGCCCTAAAGTGTATGTTAACATCTTATGGAGGTTAGTGCAACATGTGAATCGCAGTCTTGGTTCAGTGTGCCCTAACCACGGGACTGTCACTGCACACCCCAGGGGCTCCAGGACAAGCAGGGGCTCCTGTACTTTGAGGAGGAAGCTCTCCTCGGGCTGCAGGCGGAGCTCCAGCGTGGACTGCCTGACCATCTGCTCCAGGTGCGGCGCCCTCCTCCGGGGCACATCCAGGGCTGGGAACAGGTCGCCAACCAGGCCCAGAAACACGGGGACGTCTTCGGTCACTATTTTAGGCATATTGAAGTCCCGTAAGGCTCTCATGAGGACCTAGAAGAGAGAGAGATATTTAAGAAGCCAATACAATGTCTAACAAACACCTAAATAGCTAACGTTGTTGCTGCAAGGTCACGTCAGAACATGGGAAGACTCTGCCGATATCATGGACACCCCCCAACAACAGTCATCGAGGAGGCCCTGTTCCATCCCTACCAGTGATCCGCTCTGATCCTGAGAAAGGGTCTGGGCCTTTCTCTCCTGAACCCTCTAACTCCAGGATATAAATGAATCAGGCCCATAGGATTGTTTTCCTCAGAGTACTCAGAGAACCCCAGAAGAATAAGCTCAGCCATTTTCAGTTTGGGTTTTTGTTGCGTATTGGGCTGAAAACCAAAGAGGGATTTCGATTTTCAGAGCAGTTGACTTGACTATCGGGATGATTGGCACAGACAGAGGCAAGCATTTGAACAACAGTAGCATAATAAGAAAACAAATAGAGGCAAGAAAATCCTGACCCCATTATGAACTGTGACTGAGAGAAGAGAGAGATTGAAAAAAATGCAGAAAAATCATACCATAAATATCCTTTCACATTAAAAAAAAAACTCTCATAGATACACTTTTTCAACTTCTCATTTACTACAGGTATTCAGAGTGCTGTATATCCATGATCTCACTTCTTATTTAATTCTGAAAAATGGGTATGCTGCTGAATTGCTTCTTCCTGGGAGAGACGATGCCCTAGAAGCTGCCAATAACCAATGCAGCATTGCCCTGATGTCAGGGGATCCACCTTCCTGCTGGATTCTTCACATCCATCTTGCATCCTATGAAATGGACATACCTTCTTCTCCCATTAGATTATGTCTTCACTGACTTTTTCAGAATTAATATCCTGGGATTAATCAGATTTTCTAAATGTCCCTCAGAGGAAATCAAACAGCGATTACTGAAATATTTGATTATGACTGCCAAAATATTATTTGTAGCTGACATTTCAAAAGCACTTACACAATCACATTTTCTTTCCCATACTCCCATCCTTTACCCAAGAATACCTGTGATCTTTATTCTAACATCAGAAATGCCAGTCCTTGAAATAGCCTCCATTAAAAATACATGCTATGTTTTTAAAGGTCGCGCTATGCGTGACCCACCACCCAGGTACACCAGGCCATTGTATGAAGCCATCTGGCTGCGCACTTCACAGAATCACGTTGGCATTGCGTTACCTGGTCTTCGGGTCTATTTTTATCTCCTCGTTTCAGGGAGCCAGCGACAACCAAGACGGATTTAACAGCACGAAGTCCCCAATCATAATGATCCTAAAATCAAAACACAGGCGCATTTTCTCAGAAACTGTTCGAAGGGGTAAGATTCTTGTTCCAGACGTAAAGGCCGAGAGCCAAAAGGGTTCAGGTAAGTACGTGCTTTGAGTATGTGAAGTACCATTTCCCCCTCTTCTTTCAAATTGTGACAATCACGTCCCTTCAGCTTCTTTCACCTAATCCTCTGTCTCTGTCAGCAAATGTTGTCTTCCCACAGCATTTCGGGGCCGAATTTGTCCGAGGCTCCATCCACCTCCCTTGCTCTTCTCTCAATCCACCAGCTGCCTCAGGAGTTCACCCACTTCCATCTTCACCTCCATCCACAGGCGCACGTATCCAAGTTGTAGACAGCCTTGCCAGTACCCCCCGCCCCCCAGCCGGAGGTCTCGGCTTGCCCACATTATTCTACCTCTTCATCTCTCCAACGCTCCAGCCCTCGTGTTGGCACTTCACACAGTCAAAACGTGTTCAATAGTCAGTTATAAACAAGTAGCGCTTTGAGCTTTCCCTGTCTCCCCGCCCCCCCCCCCCCCCCCCCCATGGAAAAGTCTTCGCACAGGCTCTGAGCTTCTGCAGAACAGAGTCTGTATTTTATTCGCTTTTGTCTTCTAGGTCCTGGCTCGGTACCCTGTACAGGGCAGGTGCTCAGTAAAGGTAAGAGAATGAACTCATTATCCATACCCGGCCTTCTCTGCCTGCCCATTATAATCCACACACAGCAACTCCCCTCTCACATGTCTCTCAGCTGTGCTTGTGCGGAACTCACCCCCTCCAAGCCTCGGGGTCACCATCTGTAAAAAGGCAGGTGAAAGCATCTCCCCACTTTACAAGGTGTCCAGTAAAATGCGTTAGTGCTGCGTGGCCAGTGAAATAATACAAACAGGTATCAGAATAAGCCCTTCAGCTGAAACTGGTTTGGCTCAGTAGATAGAGCGTTGGCCTAGGGACAGAAAGGTCCTAGGTCTGATTCCGATCAAGGGCATGTACCTTGGTTGCAGGCACATACCCAGTAGTGGGTGTGCAGGAGGCAGCTGATCGATGTTTCTAACTTTCTGTCCCTCTCCCTTCCTCTCTGTAAAAAAAAAAAAATCAATAAAATATATATTTTTTAAAAAAGAATAAACCCTTCAATCCACTAGTGGGAAACATAGTCAGTTTAGTGGGTCTCGGCCATCAATTCTGTCAGTTATAAAACAAAACAGAACGGAATGAAGACCATCAGAGGGTACTGCAGATAACAATAGCAAGAAATGTCTGGTGAAAACTTTTCAGTTGTGTACACGTGTGAGTATGCCCCACCTCAACTGAAAAAAGCATTTTTTTTTTTACTGTGGACCCTGGTAAAAATCATTGGAAAGCTACTGATGGAGAAGTAGACTGAGGCTTGAGGAGGGAAGGAGAGGGGGTAAGAACCAGAGTTTGGAGACCAGGGAGATTGGGGCAGGGGCTAACTCACTGAAGCAACAATATTAATAAAGAGGATATAGGAGAAATTATGCATATAAAGATTTAGTGAGTATCCTAAACATTTAAGCCTTGCAAGCACCTGCTAACAAAATCTAACAAAATCTTCACCATTGTCCTTATGTGTGTTTGTTATTGTTTTGTTTCTTTCTTTTTCTTTTTTTTTTTTTTGGTAAAAAAATGTCCACTGGTTCTTTTCCGATCCAACTCCCGGCTTAAAAAATTATCAGTGGACTGTGCTCCTAACTCAGCAATTCTGTCCTGGCCAAATTTGTCTGCCTCATCTCATCCATGACATGTCTCTGAGATGGGAAACTCTCTCCTTGCCTGTTCTGCCTTTCCTCCTGACATCGTCCTCTAATTGGCTGGAGGTGACCTAGAAAGGATTGGAAAGTCTAAATTCACATCTCGCTCCCACCACTTGTTGGCTGTGGACTTTGTGGACGGTTACTTTACTCCATTTCCTCTTCTGTAAAATAGAAGCAATGATGCCAAATTCATAAGCCTCTTGTAAAGATCTAAAAAGCTGACACATGCTAACGACTCAATAAACATTGGTTCCTCTCTTCCTTGAAACTATGACAAGCTTTTCACCCTTTACTGTATTCCAATTTTTATTTCATGTAAATTGAGTCTTTGGTGTAAGTTCTTTGAAGTCATAAATCTGTTTGTTTCATTTCTTCTGAGTCTTTACCCCTTCATTACCATAAAAAATAAACATATTATCTTGGATTCAATAGATGCTCACTAAATATGTAAATATCTACTAGACATGAATATAGTTGCAACTCCATGTTTCCTGAGGTCAATGACATTTTTTCTTCTGAGTTCTTCCCATTATAAAATTAAAATGGGCTCACTGAACAAAATGTTACAAACAAGAATAAGGAGGAAAATAAAAAATTCTACAATCTTACCTTCCAGAGACAAATGTTAAAAATCACAGATATTTTTCAGTCACTTTATATGTATATGAAACACATAGTATAGTATAAAACACATGCAAATTATATATTACACCTACAGTTTGATATGCATATAGCATTGCCATAAACATTTTTCTATATTATTAAATTTAATATACCCCCCCGAATGTAAACTAACAGTTATTAAAATGACAACATGAATTTCCCTGATTCTAAATTTCACCAATACCTTTATCTTAGAACAGCTTTAAAATAATGTCACCAGGAATTAATGAAAGGTCAAAGGGCAAAGTCAAAGGGGGCCAAAGAGCTGAGTTTAAAAATAATGATGCTGAAGCGTGTCATCTTTGAGGCATATCAGCAACTTCAACGAAATGGCAAAAAGTTGATGACTAGAGAATAGAAAATACTTAAGTTTGACCCATTTCAGAGACTGGGATATTGCAGAGCAAAAGTTAAAAACAAAACAAAACAAACAAACAAAAAACACAAGCTCTACTCTCAAATAAAGGAGTGTCAGCAAAGGAGAAAATGTCAATGGAACATTTCTTGAGTTCTCCAGAAAATCCGTTTGACCCAACTCCCATGGACAATAACATTCTCACCAACCAAGGGAGGCATCGTCAACTTCCATTTATAATTATAATAGTGGTCAAATTTAAAGAAAATCACACAGCTCACTGACAAAAGCTTTATTAGCTACAAATTAAACACGAGACTTACAATGTCTCAAGTTTAATTTCAAAGAAAAAAAAAACATTAAGAACTGTAAAATACAGATTTTAAAATTTTTACAGAAAATATAAGTGTACTTCTAAATGCCTAACTAATTTGGAAGATAAACGACACAGCCTCTGTATCTCAAAAGCTGTTTCCCAGGGACACAGACACCCAGGAAAAGGAACACCAGGCTCTTCACCTGCTTGGAGAGGAGCTCCCTGCAGAGCGTGTACAACGTGATGAACTTGCGGGCTAGCGCACGTGCGTCCACAAAACCTTCAGCGACTAACATGATTTCACAGATCAGCTCGATGTCAGGGGCCACCATGGCACAGGGTCTGAAGAGCAAGTATGAAATTCAGTTTTAAAATGTGGTAAGGCAGTAAGTACAAATTGCTGATTACTCTGTACCAACATTCTAACCATGCGCAAACAGGTCACAATTACCTCTGTCAATCACAGCTAACAAGACCCGTCACTTCAACTAAAAAAAAATAAATATTAGTAACTGGATGCATAGCAAAAGGTGGCAGTCTGAAAATGGCAGAAGCACGGGTGTAGTGTTTGCTGATTTGCTTGGAAAAAATTCAAGAAGAGAAAAAAAAATCCAGATAATTCCTTATCTATTAAAGAAATTGAATTTATCACTAAAAAGATTCCCACATAGAAAAATCTAGGTCTAGATGGTTTCACTGATTTTAAGTCTATTAGATATTTGAGAGGTAAGTAATACTAATCCTATAAAAACTCTTAATAACAAATAGAGAAGATGGGAACATTAGCCAACTCATGGCAGGAGGTTACCATTTCTCTGATGCCAAAACCAGATGAAGATATTACAGGAAAAGTCACTACAGACCAATATCCAACATGGCATAGATTTTTAAATCATTAATGAAATAGTAGCATATTGAATCCATCAATACATATAAAAATAATACCTCCTGGCCAAGTGAATTTATCACAGGAATTAATATTGACTTGCTTAGCATTTGAAAAATCAATATAATTTAGCACATTAACAGAAAAAAAAAGAAAACCTGTATGAAAACTACAAAACAAATCTTCTAGAAGAACACATAGTTGAAAGTTTTTGTAACCTTGGGTTAATCAAACTTTCCTGACTGTGAGAGAAAAATTATAAAACAGCGTGATAAATATTTCATTGAATTTAAAACTTCTTTCTTTGATGAACACCACTAAGAAAATGAAAATGCAAGCTACAAATTGAGAGAAAGACATCTACAATAAATGTATTTAGTGAAGAAATTTTACCCAGAACACAGCACTTCACAAAAGATGGCAAGGGAATGGCCAGTTACATAAAAAGATATACATCATGCCCTGGCTGGTTTGGCTCAGTGGATAGAGCGTTGGCCTGCGAACTCAAGAGTCCCAGGTTGGATTCTGATCAAGGGCATGTACCTTAGTTGCGGGCACATCCCCATTGGGAGGTGTGCATGAGGCAGCTGATGTTTCTCATCAATGTTTCTAGCTCTCTCTTCCTCTCCCTTCCTCTCTGTAGAAAATCAATAAAATATAGTAAGAAGAAAAAAAGATGTAAATCATTAGCCATTGTGGAAATGCAAGCAAAGCCCACAATGGCACATACCTATTAAACTGACCGAAACCCAAAATCCTGACAATATCAAGTTGTGACAAGAACGTAGAGCAAATGTAAAATGCTACAACCATCTTGGAAACCAGATCGGCAAACTAATAAAGTTAAACATACATTTGCCATGTGACTTAGCGATTCAAGGCACAGATCTTTGACCAGAAGAAAACGTATGTTCACACAAAGATTGTACAAGGAAGTTCACAGCAGCTCTATTCAGAATAGTCCCAAGCTAGAAACAACCCAAATGTCGATCAAGTGGTGGCTGGGTAAATAAAATGTAGTAGGTGCATACAGGAGAATACTAATCAGCAACAGAAAAGACCAAACCATTGGTACACTCCAACTTGGAAGAATCCCAAAACCATGATGCTCAAGGAAAGAACACAACACAAATAAGTAAATGCGGTTTGGTTTCATTTAATGGATTCTAGGAAAGACGGACTGAACCTAAAGTCACAGAAAGCTCATTGGTGGTGTGGGGATTAACTGCGAAGGGACAAGAGAACTTCAGGGGGTTGGAAATATTCCATTTCTTGATTGTGGTGATGTTTTTGCCAACCACACACTTAAATGGGAGCATTTTACTGTATGAAATTATACCTGAATGAAGTTGGTTTAAAAAATGATATAAACATAACTGGTTCAAAGGCAATAGCACAGGCTCTCTGAGTGACCGCTAAGAGGTGTATCTATTGGTAAGTATTTTCGGAAAGGTGGTCATCAATAGGCACTATCGCCATTCACCAAGTATTTCTACATGTTGCAATCTATTCTAGGTGATAATCAGAAGTAAGGATAACTCTTTATGTAAAGAGAGGTATGCAGCCTGTTATGTTAGGATCATAAAAAATGGGGGGTGAGGGAGGGCACAAATACTGATTCTCAAGGGGATGGTTAAGAAAAGTCTGAACAGGCCAGGAGAGAGACTATTTTGGAGCTACATAAAATGGCCTTCCCAAAGCAAATTCAAATCTATGATAACTACTTGTGTCAAAACATTAAGTAAGAACTAAATAAAAATTTATGTCTAACCTACTATCTTAACTCCATAAAATACAAATTATAAGAGAGAGTAGAAAAAAATATCACAATCATTATTTCTGGGTAAGTGAAGCTGTAATTTCTTTATTCTTTTCTGTATTTTTTCAGATATTCTATCACTTGTGAAAATTATGTTTATAATAAAAATATCACTGCACAAAAATCTAGTATTAACTGTTCAAACGTACCATGACTTCTGAGGCATGATTTTGAGTCTGGTTTCCTATTTCAAAAGCGTTCATTTATCATGGAGGAAGTTCTCTCCATAAAGTGATCCCCGAGAGAGAACAAGGGGCTTTCCACGGAGTCTCGAGTAAAAAGACATCACTGAACAGTGCGAACCGGCAACGTTAGGTGGCATGAGTGCTCCAGATGCTAAACCGAGGAGCGTAACACTTGCCTGAAAAGAGCTTTGAGATTTTCCGGTAATTCAGCTCGACCAGCATATCCCGGGTTCATGGTAATAAATATTCCAACTGATGGCTTCAGTGTGATAGCTTCCCCGAGAAATACAAATCTGCCATAAGAAGAATGTTGATGGAATTAAACGTGCTCACTGAATATGAATGCACATTGACAAATGCAAACCACTGGCAAATGCAAACATTATTAGGAAGCTGTTTATTCTGTGTAATTTTCTCTAAAATTCATCAGCATACATATTTTGAATATGCTCTGAAGCTTGTTTATTAAAAATGCACTCCATCTCCCCAAAGGAACCACAGATCTGGGAAGTATTCTTTCCTATTTTCGCATAGCCATGCAAAGCTAGAATGTATAAAAACGAGGACCTGACTACTTTAACGGGTAAGAAAAGGTGAGGCCATTTTTGCCTTCCAATGGGGGCTGCAATTCTTTGGAGGAGATACTGCACAGATAGGAGATGCCTGTGTTAAGCCGAGAAAGAATCTTCTTGCTCAATCTTTGTCTATTTGGTTGTCCTCCCTCTCCTTTTTTCTCTCTTTATGGAGGAAGTTCCCCCCGTCTCTTCCTCTCTCCCTCCCTTTTTCAACAGATACCCATCGACAACACAGAGAGGTAGAATAGTGACAGCTAGCTCTGGAGCCAGAATGGGAACATTCAGAGACCAGCTATGTAAGTGTAGGTGTGTTCCAATTCCCTCAGCTAATTTTTAAAAAAGGAATAATAATATCACGCACCTCCTTGGATTATATGAGGATTAAAAGAGATTATGGATATGAGCGGCTAAGAGTACACTGCCTAGAACATGGTACACACTCAAGAGATGTTGGCTCTGGCTATTGCTGCTATCATCACTTGAAGGCACCGGAGAAGCAGTAAAAGACTTTCGGCAGGATTTGCAAGGGCCCAGAGGCTACTGAGGGCCAGGGCAACAGATTGGTAAAGAGCTACAGAGTTAAACTGAAGGATGAGCAGAAGGAAACTTTCACATGAAGTAAATGAGACAGGTATAAGGCTGTTCTTGTGGGAAAGGAGAGGACTAGAGTAGTTAAGGAGCCAGGCCAACAACATAGAATGAGAGAGAAAAGAGCCACAATTTTTAGGACTCTGAGCTTCTTAGGTACTTAGGAAACTAAGAGAAGGTAGATTATGGATAGCCGAGGTAAGAATGGAGAAATCTTTATTCCTAGAATATCAGACAGAGGGCCTGGGAGGGCTTCTTGTGGAAAGGGAGGTGGCTAAGGGTCAGCACAGGAATAACCACAAGTCACAGGTATGGACCTTGAGAGGGTAGAGCCAGCAAGATGCTGAAGACTCTGTGGGGAAGGCATGGTCCCAACTCTTAAATCCTGTGTCCACAGAACTTAGTAAAACACATGAAATCACAAGGAGCCCAGCCATTTCCATATGGGCTAGCATGAAGATGGACGTGGAGACACAGGAGGCTATCAAGAGGTATGGGGCAGTTTTCAGAAATCCTTGCATGGGTCAGTTATATAAGTCTCCTTAAGAAAATATGGCTTCCAATGACATCTGGATTATAAGTAAAAGTTCAATCAAATTATCAGGGAATAAAGGAGGCAAGAACCTAACTTCTCTAACATGGCATTAGAGTAGGGGCCAGTAAGGCACAGGAATCTGGTATCTCAGAGCCACATGGTGGAGGGACTGGGATGTGTTCTAGAAGGTGGAAATAAGCAGCTGTAATTATGATAATAACTGGAAACTTCACATTAGATTCACAGGTTTAAGGGGCTAGATCATTTTCCCCTGATGGAGAGATTGAAATGTTCCTAGTTAAGCAAAATACCCTAAAAAATAGGGGGTGAATGGGCAGATCAGATAAATGAGATTTACATTATTAACTGTATACCAAAACTGTTACAACAAAAACCACAACTGTGTACTTTAATTATTTCTCAAATTAAGCCATCAAATCAACTCCTGTTGTCTTTTATCTTTTGGGATGTGCATCGTGTTGTGAAGTGGTTAGGTTCTGGATATATTTGGAATGTTTCTGGCACAAGTCACTGGAAGAAAATGAGGCTATAATCTACTGGGCTGGGGCAACTAACGAAGTAGGTGTTGGTGGAAAGACCAGAATTTCTACTTTGAATACATTAAAGATGAGAGGAGTATGAGACATCAAATGGAGTCTTGAGATGCCCGTACAGGCATTGCCTATCTAAGTCCAGATGTTGGAGAAACAAGGTCTGGGCAGCTGGTAGCCAGCAGCATACAGGTGGTATTGAAGGTCATGTGACCAGATGAAATCACTAAGGGAAGAAGCATAGGCAGAGACAAGTCTAAATACACGGGCCAGTGGCTACCCTGCATTAAGAGGTCATGAAATAACAGTATTAAAAAGTAGCTAACACTGATACTCCAAGCTAGCATTTATCCAAGTGCTTTATATTTAATCTCCACAGTAATCTATCAGGTTAGTACTACACTTCCCCCCATTTTATCGATGAGAAGTAACAGCCCTGAGGGTGGGAAGACTGGTTTCTTGAAACTCACGTGAAGAAAGTGTGTCCCCAGAAGGAAGGACCGAGTTAAGATGCTGCCTGGAGGGCAAGTAAGATCAGGATTGAGAACTGATCCCCGGATGTAGCATTCCAGAGTGTGTCTATTCTTTAAGTGATTCAAATAATCTACCTTTTCCGTATTCGATGCTTTAAAACAACCAGTTAAAATATGGGAGGTTATTCCAAATAATTATTCAAAAGTAACTCTCTTCTTTGCTCCATTTCACGAGACAGGGAGAGGCAACATAGACTGTGAGGGTGAAGCTCACCGCATCACTCCACGTTCCCTGCATTACTACCTGTGACCACAGAACAAAAGGCCTGTGTCCTCACCTCGTCCTCCTGTGTCTGATGGCATCGTGTATCATTTTCACTTGCACGGCCACCACGGACAGAACTTCCACAGAAATCCGGTTGAACTCATCGAAGCAGCCCCAAGCTCCCGTCTGCACCAGTCCCTTGTAGATATTTCCTATGGACTGAGATGATGGAGCGAGGCATGAAGAATTCCACAAAGGGGGCTGTTATTTCGAATCATTTCGAATCAGGAACAATGTCAGAACCCATCACCGCACAGCTGACTTACTTTGTAGTCCATTTGCTCTGAGCAGTTGAACACATAGACCATCATGCCAAGGGCGCGTCCCAGGTCTTTGGTGGTTTCGGTTTTCCCCGTGCCCGCGGGGCCAGCTGGAGCCCCGCTCATGGTTAGGCGAAGTGACTGAGTTAACGTAATGTAACACCTTTGAGCAACAGGAAACACATATTACAGTCTAGCAGGGGATTTCTATGAAACATTGAGGGGAATCCAATTTGCTTTAGAGTTGAAGAAGTCAACATCTAATGGGGTAGTAGCACACACTATTGATATGCTTTTGATTTGCTCGTGGCAATAACACGAGTCAGGATAATATTTCATATTCCATTTCTTTTAGGTTGGTTGTTGAACGATAATAGAGAAAAATGTATTGCTTTATCTGTTTTTGTCTCATTTCCTAGGACCTCTGTACTTGAATATAAATAACACCTGGTTTGTAATGCTACAGACTTTCTGATATTTCTAGGTAAAAATACTATTAATATGGCAGATGACATCTCAAACTATTGTTTATAAAACAAATACAGAAATATTGGACAACTGATGATTTAAACATTGACTTCATTAAACTACTACTTCATGAATACACTGAGATGTGTAAATATATATATAAATACATAGTATGCAAACAATATATACCTACTTGAAAGTATAAAGAAACTATATACAAAGACAAATTATATTAAAATGTATTTTAAGAATTCAGTTTAAATATGTAGCTATATTTCTTTAGATTATACTTTTTTGCAGGAAAGATTCAGCAGTTCTTAGACTGAGAAAAATTATGCAAAGGCAGAATTTAATATTTGTAAAAGAAGCAATACCTCACAAATAGCCAGTGCCTTACGTGGGTTTTTGGGAGATTCAGGAATTATTTTTGTCTTAGTACAGACAGCAGATGTAGTGGAAAGTCATATAGTGGGGGGTCAGAAGACCAGAGACTAGTGGTGTCTACAATGCCAATAAGCAGATAATCGTAACTAAGTTTTTTTGACATCAACATGCCTCCCTTCTCTCCCCTGTAAAATGTGGTTTATTGTCAGAAGAAATTAAGAAAGTCAAAGATAAATGCCTTGAAAGACTCAAAGTACTATGCAAACGGAAACAACTGCTTATGAAAATGTGCCTCTAAAGTCAACCTTCACTGTGTTACTTAACTCATGGGTTTACACACTGCCTTCCGAATGTTTCCCAATCTGTTCAGTATTTTCTCTCATTCCTTCCCCTTCAACCTCACACATTTTCACCCAGGCTAGGGGACTTTTATGGCTTGTTTTCTTCCCCCATCCAGTTCAAACGTATTGTTACCTGTCGGTCAGAGGAGTGATCACCAGGCGGGGGCTGTTCCCTAAATATTCATAGAAGTACTGGAACTGGGCATCGCAAATATGAACAAAACAGTGTTTCCGGGAGTCCTCCCACTGGTGACGAAGTTGAGACAGCCAAGCAAAAGCTTGGGGACTGACAACCTAAAAACATACGTGGTCATTCCACATGAGACACATGTAGTTTTGAGGCATCAAGCTTCGTTTATTAGTCTAATCAACCCTATTGACTCCCTTTTATTTCTAAAAACCTCACAAAAGGGAAATCTCTTGCATGCTACTGCAAACTGTAATTAATAAGAAATATGTGTGTAATTGAAGTTGTCATTTTGAGAAGGCTTTTATTTTAAAACAATATCAATTTTTTTCAAGCAATGCTTTTCCCCTTCTTATGAGTCACCCCAGGACATTTGATGGCTTTTGTAACTTTATTCTAAAATGAGATGAAAAATACAGTCTCTACTAAAACAACACATAATCCATAATATCTGAAAGTCAGAGGTAAACTATACTTTCAACAGTCCATTCTAAAACCAGTCTGCTTTTTTATTAAGTTAAATAACAGTATCTTTTTTCATTGCTATTATTTACTATCTTAATCTATCCATTCTTCTTCCAGTGTGAAAATATAATTCCAGTCTCTTTCAAAATACATGTGACGCTGGGATCTTTTCGGAATCACTTTGTGTTACCAAAATTGTCTATTTGTCTGGTATCTACGCAAGTCTCAACATTGTCTCCTTATGTGTATTAGATAATCAGAAATTAGACAAAGTCTGTATCTCTTTCCATGCAAAATAATGGACATATTTTAAATCATAATTTATCCTTCTGCAAGCAAATCACCACTGATAAAACATAATAAAATATGTAAGAAGGTGCGAGGTCATACTCAAAGTATAGTTAACAATGTTCATTTTCAGAATGAGAATACGTGGTAAGTGGTGTTTTGCAAGGATCAGTTTCGGATGAGCAATTAGAGAACATTATTCGCTAATGGTCCTGAGCCTGGATCAAGAAGTATTTCAAGTTTATGGCTCACAGCAAAGAAGCATTTTTTGCACTTTGTGGAGAAAACGAATATTCACTTTTATTTTAATAACTTGAGAGAGAGAGCTAGAAAAGCCACAGAAACCGTTTCACTGTAATGCATTCAAATTGTGAAAGGGATTCTCTTGAGCACCACCACCACTCCCCCCAAAAACAAAAAGGATCTGGAAGAAGCAGGTGACGGGCCCGATATACCAATGCTGTTCAGCAGACAAGCACACCTGGCATTTATAACATATTTTGGAAAAGGGGTGAGAAAATTATTTCACATTAAAGAGTGCCATTATCGCAGAAACCGGTTTGGCTCAGTGGATAGAGTGTTGGCCTGTAGACTGAAGGGTCCCAGGTTCCATTCCAGTCAAGGGCATGTATCTTGGTTGTGGGCACATCCCTAATAGGGGGTGTACAAGAGGCAGCTGATCGATGTTTCTCTCTCATCAATGTTTCTGACTTTCTATCCCATTCCTTCCTCTCTGTAAAAAATCAATAAAATATATATATTTAAAAAGTGCCAATATCTAAGAGACACACAGATTTTTTTAAAGGGATAAATAGGTGATCTACTCACAAAGGTTTAGAAAATAATTGCTTTAAAGAAAGTCACTGAGCCTTGAAAGGAAAAGATGTGACCAACATTTCTCTTTCTTCGAAAGGAAAATCATTGAAGGCACGCAGAAATGGATTCAATGACACAAATCGTATTGCTATTGGCTGGGTCAGCCCCCCTGGGGAATGGTCACCGGCCAGTGGACTGGGGTGATTGGGGGCAGAGAAGCAGGAGACAGAGCGAACGTGGTGACTTCCCAGGCTTCCCCATCCTGGGTTCAGCTTTTGGATGATCTGGATCAGAGGCTCCTGACTTGCCAAAACCCTTCGGGGTATCACTGGGGATACCTCTCCTGAGGATAATATATTTGCTAACTCAGATCAAACTCACCCCATGTAAGTACAACTAACTTCTCAGGACTACTTAAAATACACAAACATAAAAAAAGAAGAAACGACTTTCTTAGTACTCTTAACAATAAGCACCACTTTTAGGAAATGCCTAACATACACGAAGTCCCCACGAACAACTTACCTTCTGAGAAATGAGCTTTGCCACCACATCCCTGGCGTGGACGTCTATGGTGCAAATCGTCATGACCTTCTGCCTGTCTCCAGGGAGCAGCTCTCCCAGCAGAAGTGCGATCAGTGCATTCAACTGAGAAACCTGGAAGGGCATTTTCAAAAAGAAGGTAAGGGTCACAAATACAGAACCGAACAGCCCAAGGGTCTTCATATTTGTAGAGCCCGTTGGTTTACAAAACAATTTCAAGTGTTCTCTTAGGTGGCCCTCAAACTCCCCGGGGTGGGTAAGAGATGAAGGGAGGGATGTTATTAAGTTAATTTAAACAATATGAATATTATTTCCTCCTCTGAACTAAGACTGTGGACAGAGCAAGAGACAGGAGCGAGGTCTCCCAGCCGCACTGCATGGACATCACTTCAACGTTGATGTCATGCAGCCCACACCTGCTGGATGGAAAGGACTACAAATTCTCAAAGGCCAATGTGAGGTGAAGTTTACGAAAGTATAGGAAGAGGCACATATCAAGTGTTTTGTTGTTTGTTTTGGTCTGGGGGGGAGGTGGTTCTTGGTTACTAAAAAAAAAACATTTGAAATGTAGAGCTTAATTCTTCTTATTCACATCCTTATTCTTGTTTAGGACCGTCGATTTCTCAGATCAGTATGTTTCAAACTGGTCTCTTCACAGAATGGGATGGAATGACATGGAAGAGAAAACATGTTATCACAGTGGTGTGAAAAACATGGTTTTGTGACATTTCACTTTCAGATTTTTGAGTGCATACATACAGGCATACACTTGGTCTGATATGAAATATTTCTTATTAACTGTGATCAGAAAGGTTTGAAAGATACTCTCATAGGTTCTCATTTTGTTAGCAAACTTATTTACACACAACATTCTTGTTTAACTCAAGGTTTATTAGACAAAAAAAGAAAGTCTGTTTTATTCTTGGGTAGCATAGTGTAAAACAGTACTGTCTTCTTCTCTCTTTTGATCTGTAAAGGACAGTCCATTACAAACTGTGAGCTCCTGGGAGAGTTGGTAACAGGCGAGTGTGATCTATCAGAGAGGCTCTCAACCCTCATAGCCTACTGTCAAAAACACGTTTCCTCCGGCTATTATCACATCCCAGAAAACACGCATCACCCTGGGACCACGTAGGAGACTATGTTACACCAGACAGAACGGAGAGAGCAGGCAGGGAGACCAAAACCACAACACACGCCATTCACATTAAATGAGAAGGTGCAATGTGCCTGACACTGCCTGAGCAGATAGCCTATCAGTGGTCGGCAAACTTATCAGTCATCAGAGCCAAATATCAACAGTACAACGATTGAAATTTCTTTTGAGAGCCAAATTTTTTAAACTTAAACTTCTTCTAATGCCACTTCTTCAAAACAGACTCACCCAGGCCATGGTATTTTGTGGAAGAGCCACACTCAAGGGGCCAAAGAGCTGCATGTGGCTCTCGAGCCATGGTTTGCTGACCACTGGCCTATATCATCTCATTTAAATCTTCACAGCAATCCACTAGCATCTTAATTCTACAGGTGAGGAAACTGAGTCACGACTCAGTAACCACACTCACCAATCAGGGGAGGGGGAACCGAAACCTGGACAGTCTGACTTCGGAGCCTGTGCCCTCACTGGCCCCATCACAGAGATGCCCTCACCAGCACCTTCGAGCTGAGAAACTGGCTGTGCGAGCAGCATTCCGGGAGAAAGGACATCAAACACAACGGGAAGTTGGTTCAAAGGAATAAAAAAAACATGCACTTTAGGTATTCATAATAGGCAACAGCCTATAAGCATTAATCTGCTTCAATATCTTACATCTATAAAATGCAATTATGTTGTAACAAAATCAAAGATGATCATTTGCCATGTTCAATGTTCATCATTTCCCTAGGTTTCAGGGTCCATGAAGATAAGGTCTGTCTTGCTCATTGCTTTGTCTCCAGAGGCACCGACGAGCTGGCTGTCAAACAGTAGGTGCTCAATGAGTGTTTCTCGAAACAGATAGATGAATGTACCAGACACATGTAAGTTCCTCAAGGAAATTTACACACATGTTGGTTAGCAAAGAGGTGTTTGGCTTTGGATATTTTCACATCTGGGTTCAGATATCCATTCAGTCTTTAAATCTCAAGTGTTAAGCCAGGACCAGTATTTGGTTAAAAAGAGTTGGTTACAACAACAGTAACATCTTATACCTTGTAAGGACATTTGTAAGCTCTAGTGCTTTCATATGGATTGCCTTGTCCGAGCCTTCCTACAACTTGTGATTTCTCCATGACGGATTGACTTTGTTTTTCCCCAAAAGTTTAGTCTAGTGAAAGATGATTAAAAATACAGCTCATCAACATTATCTGCACAGCATCATATGTCGGGGATCTCATATTGTCTTTCAAGATGACAGCTACTCCAATGATGCTCTTTTGTAAATGATAAAATTCTGTACCCACAAAAGTAAATAATTATAAAATGCCTGTATTATTTGGGCTGCAATTACTATATGATCATACTATAACTGCATGCAAGTTTATGACCTGTGACACATACGCCATCCCTTGGTAGCTTTTAATATATATATATATATATATATATATATATACACACACACACACACACACACACACATACATATACACACATATATACATATATACATATATATATACATATGTACATATACACACACATATATATATATATCCTGACATGTAATCAGCCCAAATTCTTACCCTTAATCAAAGCACTGCCATGTGATTTTCTAGTGGATCAAAGATGTTATCTTTAAGTCAAATACCAACAAGCTCCCTGAAACCCCTGTGGCTATTTTCCTGGTACACCTCAGCCTTTAGCTTATTCATGAGCACAACACCTTCCCTGACCTCCCACCACCCTTTGCCCATCTCACTCCCACCCAATGGTACTGGTCTTCTCTTTGTTCCTCCGTCATGGCTGCCCAAGGCCACAGAAACCATTTCATTTGCCTGGAGTCCTTTCCACTCTGATCTTTGTTCGGTTGGCTTCTTCTCATCACTTAAGTCTTGGCTCAGATTTGCCTCCTTCGATGGGCCTTCTCTGGCCATCCTAGTTACATGACTTTCTACCCAATTATCCCACAGGTTTCTATTGTGTTTCTTCATGGTACTTACTAGCGTGCTATCATTCACTTATTTATTTCTCTGCTTACTGTTTCTCTCTTCCACTTGACGATAAGCTCAAAGGAGCCAGGCCCTAAGCTGCCTTATTCAGTTCTACATTCCCAGACCTAACACAGTGCCCAGCATAAAGCATGTGCTCAGTAAACACTCATCATGTGGACGAAGGAAGAAATGAATGGATGACAGCAACAGTACATACCAAGACAACATTTTCTTCTTTCATCCAATCATTCATACAAGACAAATGTGGTTACTGTTTTCAGAGCATATAGGCCAAAGAAGAATGCAGACAAATAACTGCAATTGTTTTACTAGAGTAAGAACAGAGTACTATGAGAACACACAAAAGCAGGGCCTTGCCTGATCCAGGGCTGGGAAAGGCATTTTGGAAGAAAGGATATGTATTGCTAAGACCTAGAGAATGCATATCATTTAGATTATAGAGAACATAGGGCTGGCCACCGACAGAAAGCAGCCCGTGGGAAGGTCCAGGATAAAGCAGGTGACCTTGTCTGGGAACTAGGAGACGTCTAGAATGGTGACAGAGGAAGGGAAACGGACCAGGTGCATAGGTTCTGAGCAGGAAGCCAGGGCCAAACCAGCAGGGCTCGGCCAGCTTCGTGAAGAGGCTGATGAGATGTGGCTGAAGGGTTTTGGGCAGTGGAGCGATCATTAGATTTGTGTTTTCAAAAGATATCTTTGCCTGTCGCAGGAAGAATCGGAGGAAAACAAGACTGGAAAAAAAGAGACCAGAGTGGAGGATGCTCGGGGTCTCCAGGTAAGAAAAGAGTGGCTGGGCCTGGGATACTAACAAAGTGGTCGGGGGAAGAGTGCGAATAGAGCTATTCAGGGCAACTGAAGAGAGCTGGGGGCTGATTGGGAAGAAGAATCAAAGGGCATTCTAGCGTGAGAAGCCTGTGGAGAGTGGTGGTAGGCTTTTCTGAATGTGGGAACATCGGAGAAGCAGGAAGAACATTTCCCATGCAGCTGTGGAATCGCTGGAATTTCACCAGCATCAGACATGGCAGGCTTCCCAGGCGGGGCCCCCAGGCCACTGCGGCAGGCAGCTAGAAGGGGCCCCTCTGGACAAATACTAAGTCTCACTCAGCAAATCAGTGTGACTGCTACGTGCTGTGGGGGGCAGCTCCCAAAGCCCTCAATCCCTTCCCCACTGGACAGAACACTAAAATAATGTTCTTCTTGTTTCCAAACAATAGGCACAAGGACCTCTAATCCCAATGTGTCAAAGTCAGCTATATCAGAAACAATGGACTTTTAGTTCCACCCCGCTAGAACGAAGGAAACTGCGAGAGAGACCACCAGGGCATGTGCTGTGGAATCCCAGTTGGCTGCCTTCCTTTCTGTCCCGCTTCTCCGTTAGTCATATTGCGAAACCCCGGCACAATACTGAGCAATGACTGTCAGAGACTGTGAGAATCATCGCCTCAGCCCTGACACTAATGGAGAGGACCGCAGTGCTTCCCCACTTAAAGCGTGATTTGCTCTGCAGGTTTCCAAAAGACATTCTTCAAGTTCGAGAGTTTCTTTTAAAGGCTTATATTAGGAAAGAAAAATGCGTAAGATCGGTCATCTAAGCTCCCACCTTCAGAAATTTGAAAAAGAGGAGCAGATTCAACACTTAGTAATCAAGATAAAGCAGAAATCAGCAATATATAAAACTAACAATGGAAAAAGTCAAATATTAGTTCTTAGAAAATACAAATAAGATTGATAAACACCTAGAGAGCACAGTTAAGAACAAAACAAAAACAAGAGGAAACACAAATCAATGCCGCCAGGAATAAGAGGAGGACAGGATGCCAAGGTCAACGCCAAGATGCCCACGTCGACTCAGTTTAAAGCTTAGGTCAGAGGTGGGAACGTTCTCTAAAGGGCCAGACAGTAAATGCTTCCGGCCGTGCAGGCTGTGTGGGCTCCGGCAGGACTCCGCGTGGCTGATGGTGTGGGAACGGGCCTGAAAGCAGCCAAAGACGCAGGCCATGGGCCGGCGTTGGCTGGTGGGCTGTAATTTGCCAGCCACTGACTTAGATGAAACGGATAAATACCTTGAATAATACAAATTTCCAAAACTGACACAAAGGGGAAAAAGGCACAAAAAAGCTACGAAGCGGCATATATGTAAAAGAAATCAATCTCTAATCCGAAAATGTTCCTCACAGAAAACTCCAGGCCCAGATGGCAACACCAGTGATTCTGACCATAAACTCTTTCAGAAAGTAGACGGGAATGTGATACTCTCCAATTCCCTTAAAGAGCATATCCCTGACCCCCAAACCCAGCAAACATACTACAAAAAAGAAAAGAAAATTACAGGTAAGTGTCCCTTCTGAACAAAAATGCAGAATTCCTTGACACAATATTAGCAATGAGGTTCCAGGAAAAAAAAAAAAGATACAAAAGTGAAGTTTATTTCAGAAATGCAAAGTTAACTTCACACTCAAAATTCACCAAGTTCCAAGTCCTGCTACGCAGAGAAGCAATGGAAATCCGGAGAGCGTTCTGAGTTCTGCTGGCCCTGCCATTTTCACTTTCAAATGGGGCGACTTGGCCAAGTCACTCGATGTCTCTGGATTCAGCCTCTTTCCGCAGAAAACAAGAAGAGCAGACACACTAATATTTCCATTCCTTTCCAAGCCTGATAGTGTCTTAATCTATGAGCCAAGAGAAAGACTGTATCTGTGACCTGTTCCACAGCTAAGGGCACACCTTATTACAGGGGGCTTAAGGAGAAGCCATACAGAATGAGATGAATAAGTGGAATTCAAAGCAGACTATTTTCGGCCTGGCTGGAGTGGCTCAGTTGGTTGAGCATCGTCTTATTCAATGAAAGGTTGCTGGTTCGATTCCCAATCAGGGCATGTAGAGAAGGCAACGGATTGAGGTTTCTCTTTCACTTTGATGTTTTTCTCTCTCTCCCTACCCCCTTTCTTTTTGTGAGTGTGTTCTCAGGTGAGGATAAAAAAAATAGCCTAACTGGTTTGGCTCAGTGGATATAGTGACAGCCTGCGGACTGAAGGGTCCTAGGTCAAAGGCATGTACCTTGATTGTGAGCACATCCCCAGTAGGGGGTATGCAGGAAGCAGGTGATGTTTCTCTCTCATTGATGTTCCTAACTCTCTCTCCCTCTCTGTAAAAAAATTCAAAATATATATATTTTTTAAATAGACTATTTTTCAAAGTTGCTCATATGTTTTTTATAACGAATAGAAAACCATAATACATGAAAACACCTGTCTGTTGAATAGTCACCACCTTTCTCAGTCATGCACATATTCTCTAATAAACACATGATCAGCCGAGATGGAGTCTCACAGGGAAGGAGAGAAATAGGCACAGATCCAGGAGCGAGTGAGAGATTGGAATCTTGGGGGATCATGGACATGATGAATATTTTTCAAACCCTTGCAGAAAACCAGAAGAATAACACAAAAGGAGAAAATAAAAAGTTAAACAACTCATTGCTAAAAATCTTCCTAGCACACTACCACTCGTACAGAAGACACTCCATGAATGGGGGATGAAGGAATGGAGCTTCCCTCTTCAAGTTCCTTTAAATCTCGAAATCGCTTATTTATAAAATACCTGTTTTTTGTGGAAATCCTTCAGGGCCGTTTCATAGCCTTCCTCCAGTCTGCTGAAGGCTATGCCCACATCCGTGGTCCACCAGATTTGTGAGCTGGTTAGCGCGACTTGAGCCGGGAAATCGAAAATCCACAGTTCCCTCGGTTTCTCCTCATAGGCCGCTATGGCCTCTGTGACAGAATGTCGCACCGTCTCCTGCATGGTCTGCTCGAGCTGCAGAAGCCACGTTTCCACCTTTCGGAGCAAAGTGAAACGTTACATCACAGGCTTAACTAGGGAAAAGGAGTCACTCTGTCCTCACCTAGGCTGGAGGGCCACACTGAGAGTGAGCCCTCAGCGGGATTTGGTTTAAACCCGTGAAGAAAATAAGAGAGGTAATTCAAAGGAGAAGACAAATGACCAATTGAAGTGTTTTTCCTACATGAACCAGTCTATTCCTGAAGATACTACTCATTTTATTTCACCTATCAGCTGGCTAATGACCTTCCAAACCCTATAGGGGATGTTTGTGATTCTTTGGTTTTTTTTTGTTTTGTTGTTGTTTGTTTTTTTCAGATTCAAAGACAAGGAGACCAAGATCCTGCTAGTAACACACAGTGTTTTTGGGAAACCAAACATCACAGCCCTCTCTCTATAAAGTAATGTGCTAGAATAATAATGTAGAGCTTTGGGGATATGGGAAATTGATTTTTTAAAACATATCTTTGGATAATTTTTAAAACCACTGAAAATTCTTCTCTAAGATTACCATAGTTCTTAGTATTGAGACAAGGTGTTTTCAACAAGTATCTTAATTATATTCCCTACTGCTTCTCTTCACACTTGTCAAAAATTAGACGGCAGGAGAGTATGAGAGATAGGACAACTGCTGCCTTGTGAAAATTAATCTTTCTTTTTAAAATTCAAGTTTATTTTGCTTCCACAGATATATTTCAGCCAGTTTCCATCCCATTCAAATATGCTGTTATAGTTCTCTATATACATTTCCATGGGATATTATTTAACAAAAAAAGATACATATACTACTTGCAAATAACTGACCACACTAGTAAAAAAAGGACTATGAACCCCAAGAACCACATGGGGTGCTGAAGATGCTGGAACTGGTTTTCCCCCTGCATCTGTGAAGATAGCAGCAGCATGCATTCCCGAACCTCTTTCTCTGGAGAACTGGGGAGGAGCGGCGTGTGGTTTGTGTGCCCACAGCCTTCGCTACTGAAAGAAAAAGGAAGCCCTGCCTTGAAAATGGCCCCAGCCTCCCAAGAGCCTTCTCCTCTGACTTCAGGGCTGGGCTTTGTTTACATGCCTGAGCCCGGGGCATCTGATCTGATTGCTGCTTTATTCCCTGAGCTCAACTCTGCAGGTCACCAAGCAACAAGTTCCTTCAATGACTCAGACACCATCTGAGCATCTCCCAGATACTCGGGCATCCATGTTCTCAATATGGCCACCTGCTCTCGAACACTTTCTAGTCTCTTTTAGAAGACCAAACACACATATGAGTTGATCTATCAGCTTATGTTCAGATGATGACGCCAACATGGCAATGTAGTCTGATTGGAGAAGCGAGCTCTGATGAGGTCCTTGCTTGACCCCTCCCCTTTTCGGTATTTCATCAGTGTCTGCCCAACCCTCTCTAACAATAATTACCATTTCCCACTGTCCCACTGATTATGTGTGTATTCCTTTCTCCCACAGACTAAGAGCTCCTCAAGAAACCGGGGCCTTGTCTTATCCATTTCTGGATCTCCAAAAGCCTAGCCCAGCTTCTGCTACATAGTAGGCATTCCATCAACACTAGACAAATACATTATAAATAGTACAAAATGGGAAAAACCAATCATAAAAGTGCAGTGGGAGAAAAAAAGACCTAAAGTAAGAGCATCTTTTTATAAAATAAAGGCAGTTAGAGGATGACTGTGGTGCATGTTGGGAAGTATCTAGCTCACGTTGCTTATACAGAATAAACTGGAACACTGTGAAAACTCCCAACATCAAGGGTGACAACCTCATCCGTCAAAGGACTGTCCTCCTCCTGGGCCCGATGCCAGCCGACGAGCAGTCTGCTGGGGATGGAGCAGACAGCAGCACACTTTTGTCAAGATAGTTTATGGTGACTTTTTCTAATCACTGTAATAATATCCTAAAGAGCCCAAGAGATCAAAAAATATATTTAATCAAAGTATTCCACCATCTGCTTCCTCTTCATTTGGCAGGATTTTTCTGGTATAATATTAAAAAGCAACAGAGAGGAATAAAGAAAACCTGTTTCATTTTTTTTTAAATGGTCATCACATGTCTGCAAGGGATACTTGAAGGAACCCCCTGCCTCAACCCAAATGGTTCTGAAATAGAAGCTATTGCTCAGCTACTCTGTGAATTAACCCAAGCTATTCAAGCATCACCATAAAAATGCAATTCCTCTAAATCATCTGAAAACACCAAGAGCTCTCCCATTACTCATAATGAGCCTTGCAGATCACCATCGAGAATATCTTCGAGGTATGTAGCTGTGACAGAAGAGAATTCGCCACCTTAAATTGTCTGTGCATGTGGTCATCAGCTTGGTAGACTCGTCCCTTTAATTTACGAGCAGCCACTGACAATATTCACATCGGAACCCTGAACCACAAGCCTCTGTCAAACATGCTTTACTGCAAGGCACTCTCCACTCTCATCCTTGTACTCTCTGAGCCGTGGTGGCAACCATACGCTGTGTGGGGAGCACTGTCACTGGGCGGCATTGCTTCTAATTTGGGGTCCACTCATTACACCTGTGACAGCCCCTCCTGCCTAGCTCAATGGCTAGCATCTCTGAGACACTGCGGGTGCTGCAGCCGAATGAGCAGAACATGGGGAGCATGGCAGAGGAGCCCTCTGCCACTCTGGACACAGGGAAATAGGAAGCTCTGAGCACAAAACCAACCGGGCCCTCATCTGACATAGGCTGATTTTTTTCTTGTTCAACTCAACCTTTGAAAATTACCCCGGAAACCCTCCTCCAGCTCAGAAAACATCACAGGCAAATCTTACGTGGCCTCTGCATTCACACATGGCTTGGAATGGGACATACTCCTTTTCTTTGCTGAACATGCCAACGGCTCTGTGGGCACCAACATCCTGGTCGTCTTCGAACTGCAGGTCTGCCATGCTGTCGAAGAGTTTGGCCAGGTGATGGGTCACCTAGGACAAGATGATGGGAAAAGATAAGAGCCCTTCTTACGGGAGCTATGTTCTGGCTACCCAGTGATGATGCCATAGGGATTCACAAAACCACAGTCACAATGCTGTCTCCAAATGGTTTTCTTCAAATTAAGAATCACTTTTACACTCCAGAGTTTAAAGTGACTGGGTAGAGAAGTGGCCAGGCTCTCTGGTTACATCATCAGGATTGGGAGGCGAGTGCCTACCACACAGTTTCCTGTTTTCTAGATTGGAAGCTGACCAACTTCTCCACCTGGGTCATATTTCTATAGCTATCATCCTGCTTAGAACTTGTGGTCAAGCTTTTAAAATTCAGGCATATTACTATGCTGATATTATAGAAAAGCTTATACTATAAAACACTGTGTTAAAATGTCTGCAACAAAAATATAAGTCAGGCCGAAACTGGTTTGGCCCAATGGATAGAGCGTTGGCCTGTGGACTGAAAGGTCCCAGGCTCAATTCCGGTCAAGGGCATGTACCTTGGCTGCAGGCACATCCCCAGTGGGGGGTGTGCAGGAGGCAACTGATCGATGTTTCTCTCTCATCAATGTTTCTAGCTTTCTATCCCTCTCCCTTCCTCTCTGTGAAAAATCAATAAAATATATATTTTTAAAAATGTAAGTCAGATACATCTTCCTCTTGTGTGGGGCCTCATGCTGGGTATGTCCTTCAATACTAAGGAGAGCCCCACAGCATATTTGTTATATAAGAAAGATGAATAGGATTTTCCCATTATTACTGATATTGATGTTGGAGCTAAAACAGACTTTGCCAAATTGACATTGCTAAAAGTATGTGGAGGTTAGATTTTTAAGCCTCCAAGTCCAGGTGACATCTACAAGTTCAAACTCTTGTGGCACCCCAACCTTTCACATTCTAAGTTGTGGGATCCTCAAAGGAACTCCCAATAAATAACTTATTGAACTCTACGCAGGTTCCCTCTCTACACATGGTAGCAATAAAAGATGCTGAGTAGGAAACAGTTGACTGGTTCCTTGAAAACTTAAACACAGAATTACCATGTGACCCAGCAATTCCACTCCTAGGTAGCTACCCAAAATAACTGAAAAGAGGTCCTCAAATATTTGCACACAAGTGCAATATTACAAAAGCCAAAAGGTAGAATTCAATGTCTACTTATGGGTAGATGGCCAAATAAACTGCCATATCCACACAATGGAATATTTTTCAGCCTTAAAAAGGGAATCAAGTGCTGATACAAGCTACACCGTGGCTCATGACCTTGAGAAAATCATGCTAAATGAAAGAAGTCAGTCACAGAACACCAAATACTGTACGATTCCATTTATATGGAATGTCTAGAGCAGGCAAATACACAGGAACCAGGGAGATGGGTGGTTGGTAGGGGCTGGAAGGGGGGAGGAATTTAATGGCTGTTTAATGGGTATGGGGTTTTGTGGTGACGAAAATATTTTAAAACTAGATAGATATGATGGTTGTACAACATTGTGAATGTATAAAATGCCACTGAATCACACACTTCAAAATGGTTAATTTTATATTATGTGCATTTTATCCCAATAGAAAAAAAATTAAATAAAAGGTACTGAGAACCAGAAGATGGTTTACCAGCATTTATCAGCAGATAGGGGCCATCTCTGTAATGAGTTTTTCTTAAAATACAGTGGAACTATACTTGATAACTATCCCAATAGCAGGGTCTAGGGACAAGAGCAACCTGCCTCAAGTCCCTGCATGACAAGACCAATACCAATATGAGTAAGGAACTTCTCAAGGGTGACTTAATCTTTCCAGCTCTTCGCCTTAACATCTTTGCTGTCGTTGCAGTTTCAGTTGTAAAGAAAATCAGAGCAAGAAACCTTCTGAGTTTAAAACAGATGAGTTTTTAAGACTCTCCCTAACTTTAAACCTAGACAGAGCGGTCACCGGTGATCACTGCTCAGGCACTCATATCCTCCTCCATCCCTGTATGTTCCCCTGAGGACATGTACAGACAGAAGTCTCTCCCATAACCTAGCAATTCCCTGTCACAGCAGAAGTGGCCAGGAAGAGCACAGATGTTTAATGGCTTCTGCTGTGTAATGGGTCCAGATCACGTTCAGGTGAAAAGCTGCAGGATAAATGAGACCTCAGCCATCAGGCACCCTCACACATTACTGCTTCGGTGAGAAAATAGTTTTGAAAGAACTTCTAGGTGTGGAGTCACTCAGCCGGGGACCAGGAAATGCCAACCCCATGGCTTGCAGGCTTTCCATTGCATATAGCCCGCAGAGGAGGCCGGACGCTTTCAGATTCTGCATTCCACATAGAGCTTCTGAGAGGACAGGACTGGTTTTTAAGCTAATGTGGGCCCTGTTGTCTGTAGATCTGTTCCATTTCTAACGAGAGCTCTTTGGATTTATTAACGCAGAATTAAAAACGAATTCATAAAAACAAATGCCTCCTAGGCCCCTTTTCTGATCTCACTAAAGAAATGGCAAGGATTTGAACACTTCAAATCATTAAAAAAAATCCTAAAAAAAGAGTAACATGCAAATGTGACCATACTTTGGTTCCTGATTGGCTATGCTACCAGCCAATCAGGAGCGGGGGGCATGACTGGGGCATGGCCACAGCTTGCCTGGAGTAAACACTTCCCTTCACCATGCCATTGCCTCAAGTGCTCACACCTGTGGGGAACACTTCACTGCACACCAGCGCAGGCTGGAACGAAGCGCTTCAGGCCAGCGCCGTGACCACACCTCTGCACAGGGTGTTTTCGAGGGCCTAGTGAGCCAGTGGGAGAGGCTCGGTCCTTGAGGTGTCCATGGTGCGGGGAGGGCTGGGCCAGGACAACACCATACTTTCAAAGAAAGTTGTTTCCCACTTAAATATCCTCTGATGAGTATCTTTAAAAAAGAAGTAAATATTCAGCCATTGTCACACCTTAAAAAGTTAAGGTAATTCCTTAACATCACCAAATATCCACTGTACGTTCAAATGTCTTTGTTTCAAAGATGCCTTTTACTGTTGGTTTGCCCCCTCTGGAGGCTACTGAAGGTCTTATTTCAGCCCTGATGTTGGGCTGCTTCCCCCGACCATAAGTTCCCAACGCACTTCCAGCCAGAGTTAAAGGGGGCTTCTTCTGTTTCTAAGGCATCACCATATCCAGTGCCTGCCAGGCCCCTGTGAAAGCACTACTTCTTAGGTCTGGGGTGCTGGGAGCTGAAGCAGAGAGGCTGTGAGGCCCAGCTCACCCAGGATGCTGGCCCCCATTACCCCCTCCCAATTATCCTGGCCCAGCCTTCCTTATGCATACCTGCTGCAGAGAGTGTGAGGTGGTCAGGAGGCCTATACTCTTCCCCAATCCAGAGGGGCTTCACAGGGGACCTCAGGCCTGGACACCCTCACCCCCCAGAACCAGGCCAGAGGACCTGAGGCCATGTCTTCCACCCAGCGGGGCTTGACGGGGGACGTTAAAGTGTACTTCCCATCCTGGTGCTGTGCTAGGGGACCGCTGGCTGCTCCCCCTGCCAGGCAGGATTTGACAGGGGACCACAGGTCATGCCCCCCACCCAGCAGGGCTTGACAGGGAATCTCAAGGTGTGCTTCCTACCCTGGTGCTGGCTGCTCCCCCCTACACACCAGCTCCAACCTGGGGGACCTCAGGCAGAGCCTCCCACCTGGTACGGCTTGGCAGGGGACTGTAGGCCACACTCCCAACCCAGCAGGGCTTGACAGGGGACCTCAAGGTGTGCTTCCCATCCTGGCGCTGGGTTAGGGGACCTCAGACTGTTCTCTCCACCTGGCAGGGCTTGACAGGGGACCTCAGGCTGTGCCCCCACCTGGCAGGTCTTGACCAGAGACCTCAAGCTGCACCCACACACCGGCACCAAGCTAGGGGACCTCAGACCATACCCTCTGCCCCAGCACCAGGCCAGGGGACCTGAGACTGTGCCCTGCCTGCCTGGCTGGGCTTGACAGGAGACCTGAGGCTGTGTCTCCCACCCAGTGGGGCTTCACAGAGGATCTGAGCTTGAGCCCCTGTGCCAGTGGGGATTGACGGGGACCTGAGGCTGTGCCTCCCTCCTGGTGCTGGGCCGAGGGACCTGAGGCTTGCTTCTCTGCTTGGTGGGGCTTGACAGGGGACCTCAGGTCATGCCCCCTACCCAGCGGGGCTTGACAGGGGATCTCAGGTCATGTCTCCCACCTGGTGGGACTTGATGGGAGACCTCAGGCCACGCCCCCATCCTGGTGCTGGGCCAGGGGACCCGAGGACACACCCTGCCCTGTGGGGTTTGACAAGGGTTGGACTGGCAGGGTCTGGATCTACCCCAATGTGTGTGTGGGGGGGGGGGAGGCTGGGTGTGGGTCTCATGTGATTTTGAGGCACAAGTGAGTGAGTGGGGACTTGACTCTGGGTCCCGTGGTATTCCCCAGACTTTGACAGGAAGAAGGTTTTCATATACATTTTACTAATTTTCTTTAGTCTCTGATACTTCTATTATAGAGAAAGAGCAAATGGCCATATTAAATTATTTCCTCTAATTAATACCCTTTTATTGTGCACAAATTTCATGCACAGTGGCCACCAGGCCACCAGTGACGTCATTGGTGTATTAAGTAGGTTTCTAAAGGGTTAGCAGCAAAAGCTGGAATGCTTTTCCCTTGGGGAACAGGTTACAGCAAATGAGGTGGCAGCCACACTCACTAGTGACACCAAACAAAGCCGGGACAAGGAGTTTCAGGTTCCACAGCCAGGCAGGCCCAAAACTCCAGACTGGCAGCATGCCACATTGATGAGATTTCATATTTGGATCTCGCAGGATTAAAGTGACAGTTTACTTTAATCCTGACGTTGGAGTGTAACTTGGCTGTTGGAGAGAATTCCAATAAAAGAGCTGCAACAGAATTCTATACGGTGACAATACTTTTTCAAAATGGAAAAAAAATTACATATATTGTTATACAGCCTGAAGCCAACTATATATTAACAATTTGCAAGGATAATCAAAGATAACCCCCACTGGAGATATAACTTATGGCATGTTTATTTAAAATTTAGAGTGTCTATTTTGTTGTCACAAATCTCAAGGCCCAAGTCCTAAGTTATGTCCAGAAGAGCTGCTCTTTGTTGGCAATCTGTGACTGACTACACTTAGGCGAGCAGCCTCTGTTCCTCGCTGCTCAGCGGAAGGTAAGTAGAGACAATGGTAAGATGGTCCAAACCGTGAGCATCTTCTGTGACTGCTTCCTGTTGCCGCCTATTCCTTCCTCAGCCCAACCTAAGCAACCCCTTCCTCTGCCTTCAGCAGCTAACAGCTCTCCAGCTCTCTACTTCCTCTGAAAAAGCTGGGATGTTGAACTGACTTTAACTTCACCGAAAACTCATGCATCCTCGCATGCCCTCAATGAACCACTTGGATCTTGAGCCTTCGTCCTCGCAACCACCTGAGCACGACACCCTGTTGGAGCAGGCTGTGACCCTGTGAGTGCTGCGCTCCGTCACCTCCATTCCTGACATTCAGAGCCTGAGGTCCTTTCACTCTGCCATGGAGATAACCATATGGAAGCACCAGACAGAAACATACGGTGCCTGTGGGAATGTGTGTCCTTGCATGTTTGCCTCTTAAGATCCAGCAGTGCTCTCTATCACCTAATATTAAGCCCATTTCTCACAAGCACCTTCCCAAGTGCCAATGTTTACAGTCTATTAAAAGCATCAGTGTAGCGCCATCTGTCTCATCACTGCAATTTAGGGGGTTTCTCAAAGGACAAGTTGGCAAGTTTCCTCTGGAGTAGATTTGGGACAGTGCCACCGAAGGACATTTCTTGATGCAAACACGAGACATTTCTGGGCCGACATATTTCCATCTCATTGCAGGAGACGATGCACTGTGGCCTCGATGTCCACAGCAGAGGCTTTCTAATAGCCACATTAAAACCAGCAGGAAGAACAGGTGCAAATTATGTTAAATATTTGATCTGACCTAGTACACTCCAAATGTTTTCACTTCCATGTGAAATATACAAATTATTAATGAGATATTTTACATTCTTTTCTCCAGAGTAAGTTTTTGAAGTTGGTTGTATATTTACTATTTATAGCATATCTCCATTTGGATTTTTGATCAGAAATACTTGATCTGTATTTAGATTTCATAAAATAGACAACTGCAAAGTAGATTCATACACCCAAGTAGTTTCTAAGATATTTTCCAACAGCTGAATCAAGCATGTTACAAAATTTACAACCAAAGTGCCCCATGATAGAGGAGTGGGTCAAGAAGACATTGTATACATACACAATAGAATACTACACAGCCATAAGAAAGGATGAAATACTGCCATTTGCAATAATATGGATGGATCTTGGGAATATCATGGTAAGTGAAATGAGTCAGTCAGAAAAAGCTAAGATCCATATGACCTTACTCATGTGTGGGATATAAAACTGAAATTTGTGGATACAAACAGCAGTATGGTGGTTGCCAGATAAAAGGAGGTGGGGGCAGAAGGGTATCGTAAAATATGGTGATGAGAGAATATTTGACCTTGGGTGGTGGGCACACCGTGCAATATACAGATCATAGAAACCCACACCTAAAATCTGTATGATCACATTAACCAATGCCACCCCAATAAATTTAATTTAAAATGTCTCAAATTTTAATTAAAACTTATTGAAGTTAAAAATTTAGTTTCTCAGTTGCATGCTTTAACTATTTAATAACCAAACACAGATAGTTCATGGTGATTCTCTTAGACAAGAAAAATGCAGCTCATCTCCTTACAAGTTTGTCTTTCTTTAACCAGGCCCGCTCCATCATGGAGCAGCTTCCGCTGATCATAATACAGATCAGGGAAGAGAAATGTGCAAAATCTCCCAGGACAGAAAGGTCTTTCAAGTCATTAGGAACAAGTGGCTAAAAACATCTCGACTCCACATGGTGTCAGCTATTTTAAGGCCCTTGATGACAACCTGGAGGGTACACAGGAGTGAACTAATATTACTCCATCTCGCTTTAACCACTGCGGTATTCACTTGAAAATATAAAAGGATGTTTTTATAAAAGGAGGAAATCCAAGAATGTTAATATTGAATCATATGTGCCCTGGCCAGTGTGATTCAGTTGATTGGGTGTCGTGCACCAAGGGGTGGCCGGTCCATTCCCAATTAGGGCACGTGCCCGGGTTGTGGTTCAATCCCAGGGAGGGGGCACTCAGGAGGCAGCAGATTGATGTCCTGCTCTCACACTGATGATTTCCTCTTTCTCCCTCTCTCCCTTCCTCCCTGTCTAAAAAACCAATAAAAATATTTTTTAAACTATTCAATCGTGTGCAACTTCAGTTCAGCTATACGCAACTATTTAAGTCTGTATTTCCATAAGCATCGACCAGAGATTTTTGACCACTGAGGTTAAACAGTGCCCATACCTACTGTCTTTTAGATAATCCATGCCTTGGAGAGGTTAGGGTGAATTTCTGGGAGGAGAAAATTTTTAAAACTTGACCTTAAACTGGCTTACCCACAGCGAGTAATCACCAAAGGCATTCGAGACACCCTTCCATCAAGCTGGCATTCCAACTAAGTATCTTCACTTAGGGATTCCTATTCACGAGACTAGAAGCTGTAGTGGCATCAGACCCCCCTGGCTGATAAATTCAGGCTGATTAAATTCCACAATGAACTGCGGAAACCCTCACTTTGGCCAACACTCTTAAACTGAGTGTGGCGGGTGGAGGAGGGGGGTCTCAAGAATTCAAGTCATTCATAAGATGTCAGCCTGAGTATCTGTCCACAAAGGGCATGGGTTCTGGGGCCACTGCATTGTTAGCCCACAGGCGACAGTTGCCATGTTATCTCGGTCACACTCCCGGGAGCACATTCAGGAATGCTGGCACAAAAGGCAGAGGCGGCAACCTTGTGTCTGCTGGTCCGAAACTGATTCTGACATTGAAAAGGAAGTTAAAAGAGGGCAGCGAGGCCGGGCTACTTGGCAGAGTGGCCCCAAAGCATAAACTGTTCCCTCTGGTAACCACCCTGCTGTTGTCTGTGTCTGAGGTTCAGCTTTATATCACAGACGGGGAGGGGGGGGCTTTTTTCTGACTTATTTCACTTGGCACAACATTCTCCGGGTCCACCCATGTTGTCCCAATGGCAGTACTTCATCTTTTCTCAGGCCTGAGGAGTGTTCCCCTGTAGAGAAGTCATTAACTTCTGACAAAGCCCTCAGCTTGTACCTTTGATACCCTTTCCCTTTCCTGGGGACCAGGCAGTTGCCTCCCCGAGTTCCTTTAGCGCCCACTCTGGCCACTCTCTGCTGCTGCGCTGAGAATTTTTACTGCAGATTTTCTAGCTCCTAGCACATGTGACATAGGAGGTGGTGTTTGACAATGACAGAGAAACTGTGACATTCCTTAGGGAACACAGTATAATACAGCATGAGACTTTCAAAAAAAAGATGCTACCTGTTTAGGCTGAGCTCCCTTGGAAAGAATGTCAAGTAAGTCTGCGGAAGAGATGAAATAGAAGCGGGGGAAAGCCACGCGCTTGGTTTCCAGGTATTTGGCGAGAGCTTTTTCACAAAGAGAAAGCCTACAGGAATAAAATGTATTTGTGAGTGTATTTTGCCCATTCAGTTATTAAAACATCAACAACACAAAACCCACCTTCTCTCATCTGTCCCTCACAATAAGGTCACTGTTTGCGGGTAGCCTACCTCCTTCTCTTTGACACCAGCATCCTGCTTGTGACTCATGCTGAGAAGGACGAACGGACACACGCACGCGCACACACACACACACACACACACACACACGAGCATGAACATGCACATCACCTGTGGAGGTTTAATTTAGATCACACTTAGGTTGATATCACTCATCATTTTTCTGAATGACCCTCCTCACTAGCAGGGAGAAGACTAGATTTGGCACCACTCAGCCTGCACACCCAGCGCACTAGTTCAGATTTTATTGGTTTAAAGTCTTCCCTTCCCACTGAATGTCTACAAAACACACATGGCTTCAACTCTCTCTGATAGAGAAGTCATTCGATCCACAATCATTTCCACTTTATTGTGCTTACTCAGCAGAGATGACTCAGAACCCAAACCCCCAAATGCCCCAAAGATTACTGACTAAATACAAATAATGAACTTCTCAGAAACCCATCCTTTCAAAATGATGGCCAGCTTGATCTCTTAAGAGAGTCCAGATTTTTGCAGATGTGATCTATATTTTTTACATAGAGTACTCCTCTACTTTGTAAAAAAAAAAAAAAAAAACAACACACAAAAAAAACAGTGATCATGATTCTGCACAAATAAATAGTAGCTGGTCTGCCAGAATATTCTTATGACCACTGGTTATTGTAGAACTAGAGGCCCAATGCACAAAATTTGTGCGGGTAGGGGGGCGCTGTCCCTCAGCCCAGCCTGCACCCTTTCCAACCTGGGACCCCACGGGGATGTCCGATTGCTGGTTTAGGGGTATTAACTCCAGCCATTAGGAAAATCACACAGAATGTCCTTGACAAACAGTGTGGTTTTATGAGTTGTTTTAATAATGGCCATTCCTTTAAATAATATATGCTTACATATAATACAGCTGGTACTATGTGAATTCAGAATGTTAATATCACAAAATCATAGAAGATTGTAGTAGAAATAACCTTGAATTGTCTAGTCCAAAGTTTTATAAATACTGGAATTCCCTTTTCAAAGATTTTGAATGCTTTTTGTCCTAAGAAGCTTAACCAACTATTGAGGCAACCCATTTTCTGTGAAAGGACTGGGGGACTCTGGCAGCAAGCGCATGGTGTGTCTGGACCCACCCTCAGGCGGGTCCAGCCCTACCATGTGCCAGCTGCCCCCAGGTTGGGCTGAGAGGACTGGGGAACTCCAGAGGAGCTGAGAGGACTGGGCACTGCCA
Organism: Antrozous pallidus; assembly: GCA_027563665.1. Lineage (NCBI taxonomy): Eukaryota > Metazoa > Chordata > Mammalia > Chiroptera > Vespertilionidae > Antrozous > Antrozous pallidus. The sequence continues at coordinate 72,685,592 of CM050521.1, read as the reverse complement.
TCTTGTGGCTATGGGTGCCGCCATATTGGTGACAGTGTGATAGTCAATTTGCACATTCCCTCTTTATTAGGTAGGATTACATGTGAAAATTACAAATGGCCCTTAGGACAAGATTTCAAAATTACTAACATGTTCTCTAAGAATAATTTCTAGTATAATTAAACTATATGCAAAATAAAGTACTTGAAATAACTGAGTACAATCCCAGTTTCTGGCATTTAGTAGATGCTTAATAAATGTTTGCAGAAGAGCTCAATAAAAATATTGACCAATCAATCGTGTCGATTCTCTTAATAAGATATCCTAATTTTACTAGTATGACAGTCCTTTTAGAAAACAGAAATAGTATACTTCAATTTATTTACATTAACTCAAAAAATATATGTACCACCTAATATAAACAAGGCAACTAAGCAACTATAAGCACAATTTTAAAATAATTTAGTAGAGATTATACCTAAAATAACACAATGTCAAACATTGCTAGGTACTTGAAAGAGATCTCATAAAATTATAACAAATTGATCACATTATAATTATATTCTTACCTGTACTGTAAATCTTTGAGTTTTTCAAAGAGATTAGGTCTGCATGTTGCTTCTAAAACATTTTTTATTTTAGCTGTCTTCAACATTAACTCCTGTGTGAAAGCACAGTATGGAGCCACTGGTATTAGAAATTACTTTTCTAAATGTTTCATCCATTTTGGGGATGAAGAACATTCAAAAATTAAAATTAAACAAAGAGAAAACAAGGTTAACGAACTTTCTAACACCATGACTACTCACTTTTGCTTTTAAACTTTTAGGTAAATATCAAAACCAAAGTATAATCGCAGTTTTTGTCTAGAGAAAATTCAAAGGACATTACCATCATTCTAGGTCCACACAGAATTTCTCTTTTCTATACCAAACAAAAAGAATAAAAAAAGAAAGAGAACCCATAATCTCAATGAATACATTCAGGTATGAAAGTGAGATGAATATGAAACAATCTATTCTTTCCTTTTTAAAAGTTAAACAAAATAGAAATCCTCTGGGTGTTCTACTTTAGGAAAAATAATATATTTAATCACCATTATTCTTTGCTGAAAGTTTCTCAGATTATTCATCATTATCATGTGTGCACCTATATGTGTTCTCTGTGGCTTGTATGAAACAAACAAAAAGCTGGTAAAATTACTTTGTTACTGGCTTCCCCTCTGCAGTCCTTTACTTAATGGAGATGAATCTATTCACCGTGCCTTCCAGCAGGGGTAGGCAATCTATGGCCTACAGACATCTGGCCTGCTGCCTGTTTTTGTATGGCCCAAAGTTAAGAATGTCTTTTACATTTTAACTGGTTGAAAAAAATCAAAAGAAGCATATTTTTAGCACATAATTATATTCACATGTCCGTGCCTATGCTTTTGTTCAAAGCTCCCATGGCAGCACTGAGTGGGTGTGGCAGGGACCACAGCAAACAGCAAAGCCTGAAACATTTACTGTCTGACCCTTCCCAGAAAAAAAATTTCCTGACCCCCTTTCCTAAAATGCAAACATATATTTTTATAACTGCAATACCCCAAATCATGTTTCTTTACAAGATTTTCATATGGCTTGGGAACTGCTGCTAGGATAGAAAGCAGTCTGACTTCTACAAACCTTAAATTCAGCGTCTACTCCATCAAATCTTCTAGCATCTTCCACAAGCTGGATTCGAATGTCTTCTGAACACGCAAAGATGCTCTCCAGGTGAGACCAAGTTCGCTGGACCTCCATCCACATAAAGATGACGGAGTCCGCTATGTTTAGTTTATTTTGCCAGCTTAATACTTGCTTGATGAAGTATTCCACATACTTGCTTTGAAGCAGAGTCTGCAACTGAACCTAAAGGAAAGGCAAAGAATCCTATATAATAAAAGGCTAATACACAAATTGACCGAACTGTGGAACGACCGGTTGCTATCACGAGCACTGACCACCAGGGGGCAGATACTCAATGCAAGAGGTGCCTCCAGGTGTTCAGTGTGCCAGAAGGCAGGCTGCATCCAGAATGCATCTGCCGAGGGCTCCCGGACTGCAAGAGGGTACAAGGCCAGGCTGAGGACACCACCTCCTCCCTGAGTGCATGAATTTCATGCACCTGGCCTCTAGTTTTAAAAAACAGCTAAATTGTTAGACCATAAGTACCATGAGAGAGAAGCCATGCCTGTTCTTTTATATTTATTTTTCAATTACAGTTGACACTCCGCATTATCTTTTATTAATTTCAGAGGCATAGCATCATGATAAGAAAATCATGTACTTTACAGTGGTCCCTCGATGTCTCAAGTACCCACCTAGACCCATACATAGTTACCACGATAGTGACTGCATTCCCAATGCTGTAATGAATATCTCTGTGACTATTCTATAACTACTAATTTGTACTCCTTCTTTTTTGAATCTTCAGCCGAGAATATATTCTTTATTGATTTTAGAGAGTGAAAGGGCAAGAGAGAAACATCAATGTGAGAGAAAAAACATTGATCAGTTGCTTCCTGTATGTACCCTGACTGGGGATTGAACCTGCAATGTGGGTATGTGCCTGACTAGGCATTGAAACCACCACCTTTTGGTGTACAGAAGAACACTCTAACCAACTGAGCCACAATGGCCAGGGCACCAATTTGTACTTCTTAATCCCTTCACCTTTTTTACTCAGCCCCCCAACAGGCCTCTCCCTCTGACATATCTGTTCGTTTTATTGCTGGATTCCTAGGACCTAGCATGCGATGTGTGGAATAGGCCTTCAATAAGTATTTGCTAAATGAGTGAATGATCTTAAATATTCATGTTAACATTCTTTTTTCAAAAGAAAAATGATAACTGTAAACACCTGCATTTAATATATCTTCTCCGTGATGATCAGATATCTCTATGTAGGCAGAAAAAAAAACATTGCATGCTGGGCTTCAGCTTTAATGAACTTTATTCTCTATCCTTTCTCACTCTCTCCCTGGCCATTGCCTATTAATCATTCCATGGTTGTGAGGTCTTTTTTCCACGGTTGCAGTGAAAAAATAAGATAAACATCCCTCCAGCTCCCTAACCCTCAGACTTCCACCTCCTCCCCCCTTTCAGTTTATTACTGAACTTTGCGGCTCTCTACACGCCAGGTGCTTCTGCCCATTCTCTGACAGTGAAGCCTCAGAAAGTCACCGAGTAGGATGGCCTCCTCTCATTCTCTTCACTTCTAAGCATGTAATAACCTCTCACTCTCCTTCCCCCAGCCAGCTTTATTATTGACATACAACATTATTTAAGTTAAAGGTGTATGATATGATTTGATACACATCTGTGTTGTGAAATGGTTTCCACAATAAAGTTAGCAAATGCTGCCATCCCCCATGTAATTACCTTTCGTGTATGTGTGTGTAATGATATTTAAGATCTAGTCTCTTAACAATTTCCAAGTATATAATACAGCATTTTAACTAGTCACCATGCAGTACACTAGGGTCCTCAGAATTATTCATCTCTTACTTGAAAGTCAGTATCCTTTGACCAGCATCTTCCCATTTCTCCCTCCCCCGACCCCTGGAAACCACCATTCTACTCTGTTCCTATGAGTTCAGCTTTGTTAGATTCCATGTTTAAGAGATCATTTAGTACTTGGTTTTTTCTCGGTTTGACTTATTTCACTTAACATAGTACCCTCGAGGTCCACCCATGTTGTCACAAAGGCAAGATTTCCTTTTTATGGCTGAATAATATTCCAATATACACACAATTTTCTTCATACATTCATCCTTCAATGGACACTTAAGATGTTTCTATGATATTTGACTCTTCTTTGGGGGAAAAACTTATCCTGTGGCTTCTATGATACTGCAGTCTCTTTTTCCTACTATTTCTCTGACCTCTCTCTCTCGACCTCTCTCTCTCTCGACCTCTCTGCCTCCTTTGTCTCCTCTTGTTCACCAAATGCAGTCTTTTCTGAAGCTCTACTCTCAGCTGCTTATGTTCTGTATCTCTCACCATTTCCTAATCGATTATCAAGATACAAACAATGACCCCCAAACCTACTGCTCTACCCCGAACCTCCGGCTGAGCTCTGGGTCTGACTTGAGAACAAATGTTTGTACCTTTCGATCCCACATGGTACCTGCCATGCCTAGAGCCTGATGCAAGTAGATGCCCAAGAAATCAATAGCACGGAAATTTGGAAGAAGTCTAAAGTTGTAATTGAAAAGAAAAAGAATCTGTAATAAAAATACCCATCTTACTTGGTTGTGCTCTAGAGTTTCAAAAAGTTGTTCATCAGACTTTAGTAACGGAATGCCAGTCCGGTAATGAACTTCGTAAGAGAATTCCATGGCTGCCCAGGTCAGACTGATTTCAGTTATAACCTAGACGTAAGTAGTAATAAGTTAGTGTACAAAAGTTTAACTAAGAACCCAGATCTAGGCTATCATCATATTTACCATATTAAAAAAAAAAACAGGGATTGATATCAAATATTACTGGCATCGATTTTTAATCTTTCAAAAAATATATGCTGATGAGCTTTAGAAAAGAAATCCCATCACAAAAAAAGAGCCACCACCACACCAATATCAAATTTCTCTTGAATCTGACTTTTACATCCTTCGTGGAAGCGGAATCTCAGTGCAGAAAGGGGCTGGAAAGGCCTCTGGAGGTTTATGGGTCTGACCTACAAATTGCCAGCCTGAGCTCAGCGCTGCTCAGAGGGCCCGAGTGGGCGGACCTGGGTAAGTTAGCTACCTCTCGCTACCTCAGTTCCTCATCTGTAAAGTAAGAATAAGAATAGCTCTTTCAGCCAAAACCGGTTTGGCTCAGTGGATAGAGCGTCGGCCTGTGGACTGAAAGGTCTCGGATACGATTCCAGTTAAGGGCATATACCTTGGTTGCGGGCACATCCCCAGTAGGGAGCATGCAAGAGGCAGCTGATCGATGTTTCAGACTTTCTATCCCTCTCCCTTCCTCTCTGTAAAAAATCAATAAAATATATGTTTTAAAAAAAGAATACCTCTTTCAGGAAGTAAAGGATACGTGTTTTTTTTGCTATCATCATTATCAACTGGGCCAATCCTCTGGTCTTACATATTTCCTCTGGCTTGGAATAATTCTATTTCCTGCCTAGCAGCAAGGGACAAGCTGGGACTCCTGTCTCCACTCAACCACGGCATGGACTTCACCCCGAGTCGTCAGACGTGCCAACGTGCAGAAAGAGCCCAGTCTGAAAGGGAACAGCCCCGAGGACCCCACCTTTTCAGTGCCCAGTTCTTTCACTGCTTTGTCCACGATGCTCCGGACGGCATCTTCCACTTGGTGCAGCCGCAGGGCTAACAAGTCTGCCAGAGTTGTGGCTTCGCTTATTGAAAATGTGACCTTAAGAAGAAGAAAAAAGGGGCAGCATTTATATTCCACGCGTATTAATAGTTCCTTTTACCTCGTGACCAGAGCTGAATATGCGCACGTCAGCTGCTGAGCACACCTCTGGCCTGAAAGCTGTGGACCAGCAGAGGCACTGCCTTTACCTCCCAGTCACTGAGGCATCAGCGGCCAGAAGCGGGGGCCGAGGTTTAGGCCACATTCACACTCCACTCCTTTCTTTTGTTCCACAGCCCTCCCCCGGTCAGCTCGCTTCTTATCTCCTTTTCCCACAAAACCCATTTTTTCAAGAGAATCACTATGTTCATTATAATTTGGTCGAAATCCCAGGGATCAGGGAATAGCTCATTTGTCTTTTCCTCCAAAAGCACTCCATTCACCAAACATAATTCCCAGTTGCTTCCGTAATTTAACCTCATTTTATCACTAATTTAATTGTGGTTCCCTGGGAGAATAAAATATTTTCAATGCACAGCATCAGTAATATTTGCCATTTGAAAATGCAATTAACGCATTTTTAAAAAATATATTTTATTGATTTTTTACAGAGAGGAAAGGAGAGGGATAGAAAGCCAGAAACATTAATGAGAGAGAAACATCGATCAGCTGCCTCTTGCACGCCCCCTACTGGGGATGTACCTGCAGCCAAGGTACATGCCCTTGACCGGAATCAAACCTGGGACCTTTCAGTCTGGAGGCCGATGCTCTATCCACTGAGCCAAACCGGTTTTGGCTTAACACATTTCTTTATCATCTTGTTGACTCCACCCACTCACCCCAGTGTTTGCTAAGCTCTCAACTCTTCCTAAATGTCCAAAGTCATCCAGGTCCCTTGCAAACACAGAGTCGATCCAGCCACATGGTTACGGGAAAACAATTTCCTTTCCTGCTCCTGCTGAGAAGATCCAGCCCCAGCTTCTGAGAAGCTGCAATCCTGGCTGGCCCTCCCCACCCTGTCACACCCCCTGTCGCCATCCACCTCTCTGCACAGAATGACTAAGCATCCTTGTCTGCTCAGGGTTAAGGGGGTTCCCAGAACGTGGGATTTTGGGTGCCAAAACCTAGAAAATCCTGGGCAAAAGGGATGAAGTAGTCGCCCTATCTCTGCAACACTTTTGGCCTCACTCCACAGCTGACGGGCCCAGGGACCCAGGTCTTGGAGAAGGAATGAGCAGGGGTGTGGAATGGAACCTCCAGGGAGGGTCACGCAGTTTGCGCACTAAACAGAACCCCCAGCCTAGGCGACAATCGGAGGGAATTTAGCCACCGCCCCGACACCCGGGAGGGAGGTGCCTTTTTCTAAACTGTCTGCCTGAGACAGTGCATTTTTCTAGCACGCAGAAAGGTGTGACACAGGCAAGAGACTGTGGTGAGAACTAAATGTCATCGGAGGAAATGTGATGGGGGAGGGGGCACACAGTCGACTACATAGTGGAAGACTCACAAGGATTTTGCTGAATCGATAAATCAATCAATCGATCACAAGGTCTAAATAGCCAATGTCTAAAAGACTCTAATAATTATAGCTTTAGGGATCATTTATTGAGCACTTGCTATAATGTGTTCACTCATTCTCCATGGGGAAGCATTATGCAGCATTTTCATTTTACAGGAGAGCCAATTAAGGTCTGGTGAGTAAGTCAGTTGCCCGTGATCCCAGAGTTACTAAGTGTTAGGGTTGCAATGACAAAGCCTATTTTTCACGAGTGGGGAAACTCTGCAAACTCTGTCTTCAAATCCCCGCAGCCTTTCACCACAATGAGTTCCCGAAGTTCCAGATCTGCCCAAAGAGGAAAAAAAATACTAGACTGCCTTTCATATATTTTACATTCATAAAGGTCCCCTTCCCTAAAAACTAAGTGTAAGACTGGTGTGTGTGCTCTTAAAAGATGCAAGAAGGCAAGAAAATATAGCCTCAAGTGGCACGAATACATAAGAGGCCATTTTATATTTTACAATAAAGTCAACACACTATTAAAGAAGACACCGTTACTAAATGAATTGTGGGTGGAAACAAATCACAATGTCAGCATTCCCCGCGGGGCTCAACCAAATTCATGTCTACGTCCTCTGATCTTCTCCAAGACCAGAAAGAGTCTTGGCAGCTGTGCTGTGCTTTATCAAATGTCATCACATTCTCTTTCTTGATGCTGACAAGCTCCTCTCATGTGTGAGAACAGACGGCATTCCGCTCATTTTAGTAATAAAAAGTAAAATACAAATTAGAAAGGTTATGTGTCTTGTTTGCAGTCACACAGCCACTAAGAGATAAAAGTGGGGTGCCTTAGTCAGTTTGGGCTGCTATAATAGAAAACCACAAATTAGGTGGTTTAAATGACAAACATTCATTTCTCACAGTTCTAGAGGCAGGAAGTCCCAGGTCAGGCACCAGCATGGTCAGGTGCTTGGCAAAGGCCCTCTGCTTGCTTACAGATACCTGTCTTCGTATTGTGTCCTCACACGGCAGAGAACAGAAAGCTCGGGCCTTTTATCCCCTTATAAAGGCACTACTCCCATAATCCCATTCACCGGGGCACCACCTTTAGGACCTAATTACCTCCCAGAGGCCCCACCTCAAATATCATCACCCTGGGAATTTAGACGTGGACAAATGGATTCTCCAGCGATGCACTTAGTCCACAGCAGAGGGCTAACGCTAGAATCTGTGCACGTTCCGTCAGTCAGTCCTCTCTCCTCAAGGAGCTTACCCTCTCCCACGTGACCAGAACAGTCGGTGGACTGATTATTCAGATGAACAATGTAAACCAAGGAATAACAAACACTTCACAATCACAAAAATATTCCGTTAACCAGACTCGGGAAACTGACCCCAATGGCCTTCACGAGCTGGTGCCAGTGCCTGTCCCGGAGGGCGGGGCTCTGTAACTCCTTGACGGCTCTCAGGGAGGCTGCCATGTCCTTCACCATGCCTTCCAGGCCTGTGTACGCAGCCCACACTCGGACTTCCTTGTCTAGCGACCAGATTTCCTAAAGAAAAGCAAAGAAACAAAAAAGTCCCCAGATATAACAATACATTTTATCGTCTGCCTTCATTGAAGGAATAAATGTACACTTCCTGAGGTTAGGGAAGAGAGTAAAAGCATTTAAGCCCCTAGGCTAAGGACTAATCCCAGAGAAACATAAAAGGATCCACTCATTCATACAGTGGATCGTAAGTCCACTACGTGCCAGCCCCTGGATACACTGGTTTCTTACTCACAGGTTCTAACTAAGTGGCCCGTGAGATGCTGAATGCAGGGAGCTGGTTTACAGGATGTGTGCAACGAAGAGTATTTCCTCTGGAAACACAAATCATCGAACACTGAGACTTATCGGGACTGCCAAGACCTTCCTCCAAAGACCTGGCTTGTTTGAATGGCAGCCTGGAAATGTTAGTCCCTGCCAGGGCTGGCTCCTGGGACCTCCCTTATTTCATGACGGGAAGATGTGTCGAATAGGGCCCTTGACTTGGCTGTCTTCTTGGCCCACGGAACAGCATTCACAATGGTGAGTGAGGAAACCCGTCAAAAACAATCTCAGCACCCTGACCAGTGTGGCTCAGTGGGTAGAGCGTCGGCCTGTGGACTGAAGGGTCCCGGGTTAGATTCCGGTCAAGGGCATGTACCTTGGTTGCAGGCACATCCCCAGTAGGGGGTGTGCAGGAGGCAGCTGATCGATATTTCTCTCTCATTGATGTTTCTAAATCTCTCTCCCCCTCTCACTTCCTCTCTGTAAAAAAATCAAGAAGATATATATTTTTAAAAACAATCTCAGCGTGGAAAAAAAGGGACAATACCACTTTAAAAGAAAAATAACTTCAGCTTTGAGTGGGGGTTACACTGTCAGTTTGAAGTGAGTGAGATGGTATCAGGGGATTGAGGGAGTGAGCACAATGACAGAGGGGCACCTTGACGTTAAAAAAGTGATGGGAAGTTTAGGTGGGATCCTCGGGACCAGGATAATAGGGGAGAAAACCCTGGGCAGCACTGGTAGGAGCGGAGCACAGGACTGAGTCCAGGCAAGAAAGCTGCGGGGAGAACACCCTTCTTGCCAATTTTCAACTGCCTCTCCCTGCGGTATACGTGGGCTCTATCCACACAGGCTCTCCTGTCCTCAGGGGGCACGTGGCTATGCAGACTGGATATCAAAACACTAAATTCAAAGCAGCTCAGTCCTGTTTGCATGGAGCCCCTCGGGGTGCTGAAGTAATCCACACTACAGAGACCAGAGTGTTCCACAGGACGCACACTCCAATCTGTCACCCCAAATTCCAGAACCAGAAGGTATTTTTTAAAGATACAAATTGCTTGTGGTTGCTAAGAAAAGAATTCAAAAGTTTTTATAAGCCTAACCTCTGAGCCCCAGTACTCTTCATCTTAACACTCTCCATTCTAGACAGTTTTAGGAAACTCATGATTACAGTGGTACTCATAAACTCATTAGCCCTAATATGCTTTTTCCACTCGTCCTCAGACAGGCAGGCTTGATTAAAAGTGCCACTGGCTGAGGGGGAAATACTGCCTCTGATCATCCTGTGTGGAGTACATAAGGACAAGCAGCCCAGCACACCAGCTCCCAGGTTGGGGAAGATGGAAGGAGGTGGTGCGGAGGAAGATAAATCGTCCTGCCCGACAGTTATGGGACTTGCCTTGGCAAACCTTCTGAGTTCTACATCCATCTGTTCCACATTAATCTGCCTCCACTGGGTTTTGGTCCAATTATCAATGCTGCTCTGAAAACGCATGAGCAGATAAAAGTGTCAACAACATTTGGTGAAAGCAAGTCTCCACAGCAAAATATATAAACTGACGATACACAGTGCCTCTACCATCCAGTGGAAGCCAATTATTTAAGTGTTAACTGCACTTGTCACAACTTCCTATCACCAAAATAAAACAGTTGTCAGAACATGTCAAACTTAAGGCCAAAACATTAGGCTACATTAATTTCTAGGAGCAATGACAAATTCCATGCACACACCATCATGATCATTTCATCCTGAGTAGTCTGAATGAATTGGGTGAGCATATGACCATTGAACATATCAGGTTTTTATTATCCTACATATAACATAAAATAAGCTTTCCTAAGAATTGTAATCCATTATAAATAAAACTTTCATTAAGCCCTCCCAGCAAGGCTCAGTGGTTGAGTGTTGACCTATGAACCAGGGGGTCACTGTTGAATTTCCCAATCAGGGCATGGAAATGGGTTTCAGGTTCCATCCCCAGTGTGAGGTGTGCAGGAACCAACCAATCAATGACTGTCTCTTATCATTGATGTTTCTCTCTCTCCCCCGCCTCCCTTCTTCTCTGAAATGAAAATATGTTGAAAAATAAAATCCTATCTAATAAAAGAGTAATATGCAAATTGACCATCACTCCAACACACAAGATGGCTGTCCCCATGTAGACACAAGATGGCCACCACAAGATGGCCAACAGGAGAAGGCAGTTTGGAGGGACCAGGCCTGCAAAGGAAGGTAGTTGTGGGCAATCAAGCCTGCAGGGAGGTTTAGTTAGGGGTAACTGGGCCAGCAGAGGAGGGAAGTTGGGGGTAACCGGGCCTGCAGGGAAGGGCAGTTGTGGGGGGACTAGGCCTGCAGCGGAGGGCAGTTAGGACCAAACAGGCTGGCAGGGGAGCAGTTAGGGGGTGATCAGGCTGGCAGGCAGAAGTGGTTAGGGGTAATCAGGAAGGTAGGCAGGTGAGCAGTTGGGAGCCAGCAGTCCTGGATTGTGAGAGGGATCATGGACTGGAGAGGGTGAAGGCTGAGCTGAGGGACACACACCCCTGTGCATGAATTTTGTGCACCAGGCTTCTAGTAAATAGATAAAGCTTTCATTAAATTCTTGACTATATCCTATGTTTTGTAGATATATTTCTATATGGCTTACAACTAACTTCAAGGAGAATTATGTATAATGCATGTTACAATATGCCTAGTTCCCTAGAATTTATTTTTACATTTAAGTTTGTAACTTGATTAACCATATACAAACTTTGTTTTTAGTTAGGTTGATTTACATGTGCATATACACATAAGCATAAGCATGGGCAAACATATGAGTTTGTATGAACAGGTTACGCTATATGTGTAATATGCATTTATATATTAATTTTTATCCTATGTAATCCCCCCCAAAGGACTTGATGCAATCAACTCCTTACACACATTCCTTCAGAACTAAAAACAAACAACTGATATTCAGAGAAGGATCGTCTACTAACACAGATGTGTGAACTCTTATTCTGGGGGGTAATATAATCTCTACATATTTCAAGACATAAAACCCTAGTACAATGATATAGGCTCAATAAGTTGCCTATTTATACAAAAAAACGACTACAAGAAAGAAGAAGCATGCTTTCAACAAGCAGCGTCTTACTTTCACGCTCACAATGACATCCCAGAGTCCCTTGAGCAGTTTCATTTCTCTGCGACACTGCTTCATGGGCTTGTACTCTGGGAGAACCACTTCAAAAAGGCGAGTCGATTCTTGCATCTGTGACATTTCTTCTTCTAATGCCTCAAGCTCTTCATTTACCTAGGGAGGAAACACGCATACACACAAACACTCTTAGCATCCAACGAAAAGCCGGGAGATAGAGAAGCCTGCACAGTTCTATGGCTTTGGCGACAACAATATTAACAACTTCCATTTAAAAAAATATTAACAACTTCCATTTATGTAATCGCTGGTAAAGTAGAAGGCTTTAGAAGAGCGAAGTCTCACCTACTCCAAAGGGGAGAGCAGGCTACTAAAAAACACAATAGCGTTATCAATAACCTTCCTACAGATATCTGTTCTGGCATCAGATATCTACAGATACCATTTTTTCTCTTGATTTTTTTCCATTGTACAGCTGGAAACTCTGCTGAGCAGCAAAAGATGAGACTCTAGTGGCTTCCACTTAAGAACCAATCGCTTCTCTAAAAAACAACTTGTAGAGATGCAGGGGGAGGAACCAAGATGGTGGCATAGGTAAACACCTATCTTGCTGCCCCACATAGCAATTTCAAAACTACAACTTAATGACGGAACAAACATCATCCAGAATCACCAGAAAGCTGGCTGAGTGAAAATTCCACAAATAAAGATAGGACACTGTGACTCAGAGAAGCGGCAGAGGGTAGCATTGAAGATACGCACGGAGTCAGAGGTTTGGAGCCTTGCGCACACGAGCGAGCACAGAGGGTGGGCGGCTGCAAAGACAAAGATGTCCCACTACACTGATTTCCCAGTACTGGACGAGGTCCGGGGAACCCACACTCATACGAGGTGAAACTGGACAGTAGGGAAGCACGCTGAACCTCGGACGCTGCAGGGGTCTGTGAGCTTGTGGAGAGGGCGCACAAACTTGGGAACAGCAGGAGTGCGCGAGCGCGCAGAGAGGAATCGTGACTTGCTCTCTCGTTCGGGAAACCACTGGACTGTATTGTTTTACAATCCTAGGTGAGACTTTGGGTGTGCAGACTCATTTGGGGAGAGGCTGAATTGTTCAGCAGCGGGTAGAGCTCTATGGCAGCTTTCTCTCAGAGGTGCTTACAGCCATTACCACCCAGCACAGAGACCCAGATACTGCATAGTGTGGAGATGGCGTTGCCTGCTAAGCCTAGAGACTCCACCCATCCAACCTGAGCACAGCTGACCCTCACAGCTAACTGGCTTGGAGGTCAAACCCTCCTAGTGCTAACAATAATAATCTAGGCTTAACTTCAATAAGATTGTGCAACCCATAAAGGGCTGCACCAAGAGTATCCATCTCAGGTAACTAGGGAGGCTGAGCCACTGTCCCTTAGAGGACATCTACCACACAAAGCTCATCGACCAACTCAGAAAAGCAGCCACCATGCAGAGACATGGAAAGTAATCAGATGTGAAAGAAATGGAGAGAAAAAAGACGACTGGACATAGAGTTCAAAACCACGGTTATAAGGCTTTTCAAGAGGCTCCCAGAAAAGGCCGATGAACTTAATGAGACCTACAAGTAAATGAACAATACCTATGAGGAAATGAACGAGACCTACGAGGATATGAAAAAGGACCAAACTAGAAATTAAGCATACACTGACTGAAATAAAAAATATTATACAAAAACCTAAAAGAAATCTAGAAGACTGCAAGAACCAAGTCAAAGATTTGAAATACAAAGAGGCAAAATCCACTCAGCCAGAAAAGCAAGAAGCCAAAAGAATCCAAAAAATTGAAGATAGTGTAAGGGGCCTCTGGGACAACCTCAAGCATACCAACATCCGAATTACAGGGGTGCCAGAAAAAGAGAGAGAGCAAGATAATGAAAACCTATTTGAAGAAATAGTGACTGAAAACGTCCCCCACTTGGTGAAAGAAATTGACTTAAAAGTCCAAGAAGTGCACCGAACCCCAAACTATAGGAATCCAAAGAGGACCACATCAAGACACATCATAATTAAAATGCCAAGAGCAAAAGACAAAGAGAGAATATTAAGAGCAGCAAGAGAAAAACAATTACCTATAAGGGAGCACCCATACGATTGTCAGCAGATTTCTCAACAGAAACGATGCAGGCCAGACGGGAGTGGCAAGAAATATTCAAAGTGATGAATAGCAAGAATCTACAACCAAGATTACTCTACCCAGCAAAGCTATCATTCAGAATTGAAGATCAGATAAAGTGCTTCGCAAATAAGAAAAAGTTAAAGGAGTTCATCACTGCCAAACCAATATTATATGAAATGCTGAAAGATATTCTTTAAGAAGAGGAAGAAGAAAAAGGTAAAAATAAAAATTAAGAACAACAAATACACATCTATCAACAAATGAATCTAAAAATCAAGTGAATTAAATATCTGATGAACAGGATAAACTGGTGAATATAACAGAATCATGGGCATAGAGAGGGAATGGACTGATAATTCTTGGGGAGAAAATGGATGTGGGAAGTGCAGCAAGAGACTGGACAAAATCATGCACCTATGGGAGAGGACAGTGGTGGGGGAGGTGAGGGCAGAGGGTGGGATGGGTACTGGGTGGAGGGGAGCTATAGGGGCAAAAGAGGGGAACAATGTAATTAATAAACTGAACAATAAAGATTAAATTAAAAAATAAAAAATAAAAAACAACTTGCAAGTTGAAAAAATATCCTAGAGATTAGCAATAGCACAAAATGTACCAAAGAGCATTTGTGAAATAAAACCACAACACAGTAGGAGAAATTTCACTTTTGGCTATGTTTCCCAAGGGGCACCTACCCTCCTATCTATGTAGAACAGTTTTTGTTTTATATCAAATATATGCTGATTCATTCTTTTCTTTCTTAATAAGTCAATTCCTAATTTTCGCTTGCATTAGCAGAGGGGTAAATGCACACAGTAAAAGTACAAGGAGCGTGGAAGAGCTTGTAATGAGGGAAAAGCTGGAAAGACAAGTTCACCCCCAGGTCTTCTGGGTGCACGAACTCCCAGTTCTGTCACAAGCTGTTCCTTCCCCATTGCTCAAATCTCCACAGTCCACTAGGTTACAGACTTTGCAAAGCAGGATTTAACTTTGTTTTCCCACTTCATATTTTCTCCCATCCTCCTCTCAAAATGCAACAATTACATTGCTTCCATTCTTTTGACATACTTTTTAAATTTTAAATGCCCATGCTTAATCCTTTTGTGGTTCATCAACTTTCAACTCTGTCTCTTAAGTTCCTACTATGTAAAGAAAAGTATCAGTACCCTGATATTCTTTCATTACACGTTATGTATTTCATGTGTAAAGTTATCCCTTAGAAACAAGTACTGCTAAGTCTCTGACTTAGTTTTATTCTGAAAAATGCCATACACATGAAAGGGTGTGCATATGAGCGTATATACCATCCAGCTTCGGAAATACTATGTTCCTAATAACACTGAATGGCCTTCTCAATGTTATCCCTCTTACAAGCATAACCACCAAATTTTTATTTAACATTTCCCTGCTATAATTTATTCTACTTCTGATGGTCATATGGGTTTTTTTCTGTATTTCACCGTTAGCATCAATGCAACTGGCAATTTCCACTTCTCATGTGTGAAATGTTCTACATAGAATTTTTGTTGTCCTTTAATGGGTTAAAAGTGTCTTCCAAGAGCTTCTATGATGAATGAATGCTGAACGAATACCTGAGGATTTCTGGCAGTGTGAGGTGCCTTCAATGCTAGGGTCTACCAACCAGCCCAGAACAAAACATACACATGCCCTTGGTTGAATCCAGTTAGATAATCGTTAGATGTGCAGGCTGAACAAACACACAAGAAAACTGACTTTAAATATAATCCAGTCCTACTATATTCAAAATATCCCTCAACACATTCTGTAGGTACAAGGATAAATATCTCTGACATTTAAGTATGCAGCTACATGCTGTTTCAGTATAGCATGCAAATGGTAGGTGGCAATAAATAACTAGTGTTTACACACAGCGCATTAGTTTGTCAAATAAAAATGTCTCCCCATCCACAATCTGCTCAAACCACCTGAAATTTAGATATAATTGTTTTTAAAAACAAAACAAACAAACAAAAAAACCCCACCACAGCTCTATTAACATATTCAGCAACTACATTAACCACTTTTCTTCAGCCGAGTGAAAGAGAAGACCTTATGCTACAGAATGGTGTTTTCTAGGAATGTGTTTAAAGCAGTTAAAATGATATTAAATCCAAAATTTGGAGAGAGCAGTGACAGCTGTGAGCTGCAAGTTTCACACTAGTCTGAGGAGTGAATGAAGTACAATCAGAATGGCAGCCTAGAGGAAGGACTGGGAAAGATACCCAGTTCCCGGCCTGCAGGCAGCTCAGTTGGTCAGAGTGTCATCAATCGAACACACAAGGGTTGTGGGTTCACTTCCCCTGTCAGGCACATACAAAGAATCAACCAATGACTGCATGAATAAGTGGAACAATAAACTGTTGTCTTTCTCTGTGTCTGTCTGTCTGTCTCTCTCTCTAAAGTCAATCAAAATTTTTTTCAAAAGAAAGATGCCCAGATCCTAAACCTAAATGACACAAAGTCACTTTTTCATTTAGCTACTTGGTTAAGAAATTGTAGAGATAGCGTTTTTTCCTCAAAAAATTAAAAATGGAACTGCCATTTGACCCAGCAATCCCACTTCAAGGAATATATCCCAAGAAATCAGAAACACCTATCTGAAAGGATATATGCACCCCTATGTTCATAGCAGCACAATTTACAACAGCTAAGATTTGGAAACAGCGTAAGTGCCCATCAGCAGATGACTGGATTAGAAAACTGTTTTATAGTGGTTCTCAACCTTTCCAATGCCTCGACCCTTTAATACAGATCCTCATGTGGCGACCCCCAACCATAAAATTATTTTCGTTGCTACTTCATAACTGTAATTTTGCTACTATTATGAATCGTAAATATCTGTGTTTTCCAATGGTCTTAGGTGACCCTGCTAGCAGTTCTCAACCTGTTACTAGCAGGGTCGCCTAAGACCATCGGAAAACACATATATTTACATTACCATTCATAACAGTAGCAAAATTACAATTTTATGGTTGGGGGTCACCACAACATGAGGAACTATATGAAAGGATTATGGCATTAGAAAGGTTGAGAACCACTGCTGTAGTACATCTACACAATGGAATACTATGCTGCTGTAAAAAAGAAGGAATTCTTACCATTTGCAACAGCATGGATGGAACTGGAGAGCATTATGCTAAGTGAAATAAGCCAGTCAGAGAAAGCTAAATATCACATGATCTCACTCATTTGTGGAATATAATGAACGACATAAACTGATGAACAAAAATAGAACCAGAGTCATAGAAGCATCTAACAGACTGTCCAACCTATGAGGGAAGGTGGGGGGTGAGGGGGGTAAGATATCAACCAAAGGACTTGTATGCATGCATATGAGTATAACCAATGGACACAGACAGTAGGGGGGTGAGGGCATGTGCTGGGGGATGGAGGTGGCCGGAAGAGGTCAATGGGGGGGGGGGGGTGAGACTCATGTGATACTTTAAACAATAAAGAACTTAAAAAAAGAATTTGTGGAGAATCAAAAGATATTATTTGTCTAATAAAAGTTTAAAACATGTTTTCAAGCCTCAGATGACTAACTCGCCATTTTGAATTACTGACCCATTATATTTATTCTTATAATAAAGCAGTTCATTATAAATTAGAGAGTTATTTACTGGAAAAAATTCACATGGAAAATAGTGTAATGACTAAAATTTGATTTTAAAATAAATTAGCTAGAATTTCAATATGAGTTGTATCACTTAATTATATAATCTCCAACAAGTCAATTATACTTGATTTTTTTTTATCTGAAAATAAGAGAATAATAAACCTTGCAGGACATCTGGTCTGCGCCAAAAATTCCTTGATATTTGGTCCTATCAAAACCAACCACGCTTAGAACATGTTCCGTAGGAAGTGGCCCCAGATCCACAGAGCCTATAATGTTTATTAATACTTTGGTTTCACAGGATGAATACATTAAAAAGTACTATCATTGCCCTAACAGGTTTGGCCCGGTGGATAGAGCGTCAGCCTTCGGACTTAAGGGTCCCAGGTTCGATTCTGGTCAAGGACATGTACCTTGGTTGCAGGCACATCCCCAGTGGGGGTTATGCAACAGGCAACTGATTGATGTTTCTCTCTCAACAATGTTTCTAGCTCTCCCTTCCTCTCTGTAAAAAAAAATTTTAATAAAAAAAAAAATATATATATATATATATATATTTTAAAGTACTATCATGTTTTGTAGGCCTAGTAAGTGTGCTGTGGCTACATTGCCCATGATAATGCTCCTTGCCTTGGTAGCCGAGCTGGCCCGGGTACATGGGGTCAGGTAGAAGGGTCGAGGCTCAAATCTGCAGAAGAGGAGGATTCATATTAACAGTGCACATCCGGGCCAGGCCAGATTTTAAGGACCTTTTTGCCTGGAACAAATGACTTCTGGATGTTTTGAACTAGACCAAATATCTACTAACCATAACAGAAGCCACATCAGAAGGTAATGGCAAGAACTGAAAAAGACCACACAAAACAATGTAATATGTTTAGCATAGTTCTTGGCATGTATACAGTTAAGTGCTTACTTTCACTTGTATGATTACTTTGATGATGACAGTGGCTTTGAGAGGCATGATTTAAAGCAATATAATTTACTTGGAGCAAATTGGGGTTTTTTTTGTTTGTTTTTTTAACTGATTTCAATTTTATTAAAAATACATAAGCACAGAAACAAACTGGAAAAAATATACCAAGAAGTTAACAGCAATTACTTCTAGATGATTTTTAAATTTTTTCCATAATCTCTTTTTTTTCATCTTTATTGTTCAGTTTATTAATTACATTGTTCCCTCTTTTTCCCCCTATAGTTCCCCTCCACCTGGTACCCATCCCACCCTCCGCCCTCACCCCCCTCCACTGTCCTCTCCCATAGTTGTAGATTTTTGTCCAGTCTCTTGCTGCACTTCCCACACCCCCTTTCTCCCCAAGAGTTGTCAGTCCATTCCCTCGCTATGTCCGTGATTCTGTTACATTCACCAGTTTATCCTGTTCATCAGATTTTCACTTGATTTTTAGATTCATTTGTTGATAGATGGGTATTTGCTGTTCATAATCTATACCTCTATCTTTTTCTTCTTCCTCTTCTTAAAGAATATCTTTCAGCATTTCATATAATATTGGTTTGGTGGTGATGAACTCCTTTAGCTTTTTCTTATCTGCGAAGCACTTTATCCGACCATCAATTCTGCATGATAGCTTTGCTGGATAGAGTAATCTTGGTTGTAGATTCTTGCTATTCATCACTTTGAATATTTCTTGCCACTCCCGTCTGGCCTGCATCGTTTCTGTTGAGAAATCCACTGACAATTGTATGGGTGCTCCCTTATAGGTAATTGTTTTTCTCTTGCTGCTTTTAATATTCTCTCTTTGTCCTTTGCTCTTGGCATTTTAATTATGATGTGCCTTGGTGTGGTCCTCTTAGGGTTCCTATATATTGGGGTTTGGTGCGCTTCTTGGACACCTAAGTCAATTTCTTTCACCAGGTGTGGGAAGTTTTCAGTCACTATTTCTTCAAATAGGTTTCCATTATCTTGCTCTCTCTCTTTTTCTGGCACCCCTATAATTCGGATGTTGGTATGCTTGAGGTTGTCCGAGAGGCCCCTTACACTATCTTCAATTTTTTGGATTCTTTTGGTTTCTTGCTTTTTCAGCTGAGTAGATTTTACCTTTTTGTATTTCAAATCTTTAACTTGGTTCTTGGAGTGCTCCAGAGCACTTTTAGGTCTTTGTATAAGATTTTTTATTTCAGTCAGTGTATGCTTAATTTCTGGTTGGTCCTTTTTCATATCCTTGAGAGTCTCCTTTATATCCTTGAGGGTCTCATTCATTTCCTTTTCGGTCTTGCTTATTTCCTTATAGGCCTCGACCTTTTGTTTTTTTGTTTGTTTGTTTGTGTTTTTTTTTTTTTTTGGCCTCGACCTTTTGTTGGAGCCTCTTGAGAAGCCCTATAACCGTGGCTTTGAATTCCATGTCCACTCGTTTTTTTCCCTCCATTTCTTTCACATCTGATTTCTTTCCATGTCTCTGCATGGTGGCTGCTTCCCTGAGTTGGTCAATTAGCTTTGTGTGGTAGACTTCCTACAAGGGACAGTGGGTCAGCCTCCCCAGTTACCTGAGGTGGATATGGGTTGCACAGTCTTGTTGAAGTTAAGCTCAGTTTAATCATTGTTAGCACTTGGAAGGGTTGACCTCCAGGCCAATTGTCTGTGAAGTTCAGCTGTGCTCGGGTTGGATGGGTGGAGTCTCTGGGCCAAGCAGACAGCGTTAGCTCCACCCTATGCGGCCCCAGGGACTCTGTGCTGGGGGCAATGGCTGCCAGCACCTCTGAGAGAGAGCTGCTGCCGAGCTCCACAGGCTGCCGGGGAATTCAGACTCTCCCCAAATGAGTCTGCACACCCAAAGTCTCACCCAGGGTCGTAAAACAAAGCAGTCTGACAGTTTTCTGAATGAGAGAGCAAGTCCAGAGCGCTCTCTGCGCGGTCACATAGCTGCGCTGGTCCCAAGGTCACGCGCAAGCTGCCTTCTCCACAAGCCGGCAGACCCGGCAGCACCCGAGCTTCGGCGTGCCCTCCCACTGTCCAGTTTTTACCCCGTATGATAGTGGGTTCCCTGGACTTCGCCCAGAGCTGGGGAATCAGCCCATTGGGATGTCTTTGTCTCCTCGTTCGAGAAAACTGGCCGGTTTTCAGCCGCCCGCCCTCTCCCCTGGCACGTGCTCCAAACCTCTCTCCACGCGAATCTTTCCACGCTGTCCACTGCCGCTCCTCCGAGTCACAGTGTCTTATCTTCACTTTTATTTGTGGAATTTTCACTCGGCCAGCTTTCTGGTGATTCTGGATGGTGTTTGTTCTTTTGTTAAGTTGTAGTTTTAAAATTGCTGCGTATGATGGTAAGATAGGTGTTTTGCCTATGCCGCTATCTTGGTTCTCTCGGAGCAAACTGTTTTAAATAGTTAATTCTCAACTCCTATAATTAACTGCAAAACTAAGGTAAAATATAGCAGTGGCTCGGTGCCTGCATTTATTTTCTAAAGCAGCTGCTTAACACACTTAAGGTAAGGGAGGCCATCGTTACCTTATCAAGCATGGCGTATGGATTTTCTGCGTGAAAACCAAACGGAGCGTGGAGTCTGAATCTCTCTCTGAACTCGGCCTGCTTCCCCTGATCAGGGCAGGAAAAGAAGAAAGTGAATCTCAAACAAACAGCTTCCATAATCCCTGCAAAACCCCTCTAAAAAAAAAAAAGAAGAAGAACACTCGGCAGCTCACTTACATCAAACAAAATACATTTTTTCCTTATCAGAGTGACTTCCGCATTCTGGAGAGGTGAAACTTCATGCCTGACTGTTGCTGCGATCTTTTTGGTGGTTTCCCATCTTTCTGGTAATTCCTGCAAAAACACAGGTGCAAACGGGAGATGACCTCGCTGCCTGAAACAAATCAACCTCACAGGGTTAAATAATTCTAATCTCTACACTAACCCACAACATCATTTCATTCTTGAATAAGAGGAGTTTATCTCAAAAAAGGTTAAAGTGACTGAAAGGCTCAAGCCAGACTCCTGTTCAGACTTGACTCAGGGCACCCGAGATCAGTACATTCCAAGCACAAATCCGAGTGGTCCTTTGGTGGAAGATTTATCTCGGAATAAATGAAAATCTTGTCAAAGTAAACACAAATTTCAAAACTGTTTTTGCTGTGGCGGGAATAAAATTAGAGTGCTCTGAAAATGACTTTGCTGACCTCTCTGAAAATGACTTCGCTGACCTCTAACAACTAGAAATGGAGCCACGTTTAGCAACTTAACAGGTGGGGGAAAAAATGCTGGCGTAGCTCAAGGGTGGAGCATCGACCTATGAACCAGGAGGACACGGTTTGATTCCCACTGAGGGCACATGCCCTGGTTGTGGGCTCCATCCCCACCCAGTAAGGGGCATGCAGGAGGCAGCCAATCCATGAATCTCTCTCTCTCCCTCTCCCTTCCTCCCTGAAATGAAGAAAAAAATATATTTTAAATGCTTTGAATCTGGCAGGGCAACAATAAAAATATGATTCAACCTCACCCTCTGCTTTCCTCCAGCTCCTGAGACTCTGTGTGTACCGTCTTGATGGAGAGTCTGAGCATTTAGGTTAGGTTAATTTTCAATTACTAGGGTTTTTGAAGTAAAAAGAAAATGAAGGTCAAGTCCTACTTGACGGAGGACAAAAGAAGCAATAAACAGTTCAGGTAGCAACTCAACTGTGCCCCCCTGACTTCAGAGCAGGGGACAACAAGAAGTGATTTTCTATGAAGAGCCAACGTGCATAATTGCAGCTGAGAAGCATTCCCTGCGTCCACACTAACAAAGCATTATTTCTCTGGGTCACCTCCTGGGACGCTGAACTTGTTTTGTCATACAAAATCGCCCAGCATAATGGGACTTCACTTATGTGGCTGAGGGCACACATCTGAGGTTCCAAGGACGATTCTGTAACCCTGGGTGAATGTTTGATGAGTGAACCAGTGACGGGCAATTACGGAGGGTACACCGTGCTAAGTATCAATTGTATCTGTGTGGTGCCGGAGTGCAACAAAGACAAGACATGCTCTTTGACTTCAATTGTTTTATAATCTGCAAGTTGCCTTAATTAAAATAAAATTGGGGAGCTGTTAAACTCTTGAGTGCCACTTGTTCTGCCTACCAACCTTCTATTTCCTCCTGAACAGCCTGAATTACCGACACAGAAGTGCACACATATCTAAAGGTGCAACCCACTTTTTTGAGGGGACGGGGGAAGGGAGGGAGAAGGAAAGACAAAGAGCGAGAGAAAAAAACATCCGTTTTTTGTTCCACTCATTGATGCATTCATTGGTTAGTTCTCGTATGTGCCCTGATTAGGGCTGGAACCCGCAACCTTGACCTATTGGGACGACACACTAACCAACATAACTGCTGGCCATGACCTCAACTGCGAGATCTTTCTTCATGTTACAACTAAAAAGACTCTGTTCATCATTTGGCACCAGGTCTCTCCAGAGCATGGAAATGGGAGGATGACAGAAAAATCCTGTTTTGGAAACACAATGATGTCTCCACCCAAACCGGGCTTTCTGTATTTTACTAATGTGTGCATGACATGTTTCCAAAGACTAGGACACTTCTCAACGGAAAGAGAACTGGAATATATTTCATGTGAAACAGGTGGCTACATGGTCCTCAAAGAGGAGCTTAGAGGCTCTCTATTATCTCAGTTCCTTCTAACAAGAAGTTAGCGGAGCATAGCAGTGAAGAGGGAGTACTGGCTAGCTTTACCATCTGTGTGACCTTGGCAAAGTTATCGAGCCCCTCTACGCTTCAGATTCCTAACCTGCAAAATGAAAACATGACTCTCTATGATATAGGTGGTGATGAGGATGTCGTAAGGAAGAGTACAGGTAAAGAACTTGGCTAAAGGAGATGCTCGAATGATGATAATTATGATTATTTTACCACTACACTCACCTCGAGCTGAATGTAGACCTGCTCAGGCATCTTCTGGCCATAGGTTTCCAAGAGCGCAATGGTTTCTTTCAGCGGCTCGAAGAGGGCATCGGTAGCTCTCTGGCGGCTCCTCACAGCCAGAAGATGCGCCATGATGTCACCGAGGCCGTCGCGATCGCCTTCGCTTAATTCTCTCTGGAGCCCACCGTCTGTCTCCTTTATAAATTCTTGTAGCTCATTCAGACTATTAAATACACAGGCACATATATGTATTCACACACAAACACCAGTTAAACTCGTGAAGACATTTCGAAGTGTCAGACTTCGAGCTGAATATTATTTTCATTATTTACCTAATTAAACATTACTGGCTTGCTCTATTATAAAACTGGCAGTTTCAATGCCCTTAAAACTAGTAGCTGCATTTTAGAAAGACATCAGGTGTTAAGATGTAATTTCAAACACCAAAGTACAAAAGGCTACCTGTCGATGACAAATCTCAAAAGATGCTCCTGAAACATCCAGCTCCATTTCTTAATAATGTTCAGCAAGCTCGCTTTGAAAGGCTTCATGTCCACCTTGAACCAGCTGTCAAACACTCGGAAGTCATCGAACTTGCTCATCTGAACATACAGAGCCTCATAAACGTCGATCTGTAGTTAGAAAAAGAAAAATAACTCTAACGAACTCACTCAAAAGCCAAGAAGTACGTTAAAAGCTAAAAG
Organism: Antrozous pallidus; assembly: GCA_027563665.1. NCBI lineage: Eukaryota > Metazoa > Chordata > Mammalia > Chiroptera > Vespertilionidae > Antrozous > Antrozous pallidus. The sequence continues at coordinate 72,661,465 of CM050521.1, read as the reverse complement.
GGTCCCTTGCCTGTTCCCTGAATTGTTCCAGGGTTGGAGGTTGTTCAGGGATCGCTTCACTAGCATGAGCATCCATTTCCTCGGCTGACACAGTCTGGCCATACAGGAGAAAATGCTTCATAAACTCCGCCCGGTCATCCACCCAGAGGTAGGCGTACGTATCCAGGGAATTTCTGAAGTCCAAGACTTTGCTGATGACGCCTGCCACTCTGTTCATTATCTCCTGCCTGACCTCCGCCAGGCCTAACATGTTATCCATGTCATTCTGAATGAGAGGAAAACTGAGCACTTATTAAAACCAATCGTGTTCTTTCAATTACGCGCAACATAACATTAGGCAAGGCAATTCTGCAAAGGGAAAGTAGTTGGTAAAATAAAAAATGACAGCCCTGGCCAGTTTGGCTCAGTGGATAGAGCATCGGCCTGTGGACTGAAAGGTCCCAGGTTCAATTCCAGTCACAGGCATGTACCTTGGTTTTGAGCACATCCCAGTGGGAGGTGTGCAGGAGGCAGCTGAATCAGTGTCTCTCTCATTGATTTCTGGCTCTCTATCCCTCTCCCTTCCTCTCTGTAAAAAATCAATAAAATATATTTAAAAAATAAAAAACGATGATGCTTTTCCCAACTTCTCCTTTCCTGTGCTTCCCATTACCCCAATTTATTTTTAAGTCATTACTATAAAAACCAACACCCATCTACAAAGAAGATACCTGGTAATTTGCTATTTCCAGGTGTGCTGCTACCCGCTTCATCTGGGCAGACATCCTGAAACTATTACACAGCATTTCTTCTACCAGATCATAGAAGCCATCCCCAGCCTCTCTTTCTAAAGAAGGTTTAAACAGAATCTCCGGGGGCATTAAGATCATTTGTGCTTGAAAAAATGGTGCCGGTTTCAACTGCTTCTCCGTATTCATCAGAAAGAAGTCCAAGTCATGCATTATAGCTTGAAAAAAGCCTTCCACCACAATGTCATCGATGAATTCCACATAAATCTTCCAGGTGTCCAGAGAAGGATTGGCCTTGAAGAGCTTCCTGTTTTCCTAGAAACATAAAATACTGATGCATGACTATAAGCACTTGTGAGCTTAAAAATGAAAGCATTCCATTTAAGTGGTTTGTGAGAGAAGGAATACTCAAACGCTAGGTTGCAGAGCCTTAAGCTGAACCGTAAAGATCCAAGCAGGATTTTTTAAATATTTAGTTCATTTAAAATATATGTTCAAAAGTCATTCTTTCAAGGAAAAATCATTATGAAGATTGCTATCTTCAAATACGGGCAAGAAATACACGAGTTCCCAATGCATTCTAGCTGTATTTGACATGGCCTCTCATTCTTGCTCTGTCTCCCTCAAGGCTCTGTGTGGCCTTGAACATTGCCTTCCAGCGGCTTGTTGATAGAAAAAGAGGTTGCCCAAAGTGGTCTTTCAGAGAACATTGTCCTGGGATATCCAAAATTCACAAAACCAGCCAAGTGTGATGTACTCATGGCCATTCTTGGAGACTCACAGTGCACCTATTATAGTAAAGTCTATTTAACTTGGTTTAACCCATTTCCAAACAAAGAATATGTCTTATGAGCCCCTATTGGCAGTGTGTGGAACCTAGCTTGGGAAACACTGGCCTGAAGTCTAAGCTCCCTTTGTGCTTCCACAATATGAAGTTCTCACACCTTTTCAGCATGTCCTGAGAGTGTGGGTGAAGTTGTGGGTGGTCAATGAGCACAGCAGGGCCAGACACTAATGTGGTCAAGGACTGCTAGAGGTTGGGCATGCAGTGGGGCCCGAGGGACACAGATGTGAAAGGTCAGGTGGGCAACAAGATAGACTCCAGAGGCACCTTCTGACATGCAAAGGCTGCATAGACTATACAGGGCAGCAGGCAGATGCCCAACCCAGAGACAGTAGCCCAGAGCAAACGAGACATTGGAATGGGAGCTTTGACTACTGGCTATATGATTCAGAATTCAAAGGTGTGTGCAACATGTAAAAATCTGAAGAGATTAGTCTAGCTCCTGATAAAGGGTAGAAATGAGCAAGCTCCAGGGGTTTCCTGACTGCAAACAAATTTAAAGAACTGGCCTTCAGGGATGCTCTCTTGCCCACCATCCATGTGGAACCGTCTACTGCTGGAAGCCAAATTCCAGCATGTCTTGTATAATTATAAGAATTTCATCAAAAGGTTGATGAAACTTGGGGGCTCAACAAGGGCTGAGTCACATATGTAATCACCTATTGAAACAGCTGGAAGGCACTTCCCCCAAACCTGAGTAGGATGATTATTTGCTGCCAGACAACTCAGGGCATCTTAATCTACATGTTATTGCCTCCTGTTGGCCAAACATCTGAACAGCTATAGGCTGTTCACAAATCTGACAATGCTTCTGTAAGAAACCCTATCCTTTGAAGTATATTATCTCCACCTTGCCTTAGGACAAATTGTGTTAATAAGATGCATGGGGTCCTGAGACAAGGGCAAGAAGAACTAAGAACGAAGAACTTAAATCTTTAGCTCCTTTAGCTGAAGCTCCTCTGACCCCCAATGCCTCTCAAAATTATCTTTCATCTCTGGACTCTTACTTAATCTACGCATAACCTTTCTCCAGATTGTTGAACCCTTCTTAATGCTGAAACAAGAACCCCGGCAGTCTACATCTGTGTAGTATACGTGACCTGTACCCCGGGAACTGTGCAGGACATAGCAGTCCTAACTCCTTTGTAGATACACAAAAGGACAGTATATAGCTCAGAGCTAATAAAAACATCCTTAAAGACCATCTTATTCAGTCTCTTTATTTTATTTATATTTTTAATTCATTGATTTTGAAGAGAAAGAGAGATTTGTTGTTCCAGTTAGTTATGCATTCATTGGTTGATTCTTATATGTGCCCTGAACAGAGATCAAACCCATACCAGCAGGAAACTAGCTGCTGGGCAAGGACTAGAAACCATCTTTCTTTGATTGCCTACAGTGGGGCTCTTTCGGATTTATCACAGTAATACACCTGAGCTTGCCTCATTGATTATATTTTCTCGTACCAAGAGATCCAGTTTGTATCACTGCAGTGGCAATTATGAAAATTGTTCTAATTTTGACAATTTGGAGTAGAGGGGGAACAAAGAAGAGAAAGGAGAGCTTTGGGTCACTAAATGATCGCTCAGGTCCCTTCCAGACCTAATCTTCCATGATTCCACCCTTTCCCCTTCATTTTAAACTCTGACTACCTGCCCACTGAGATCCCACAAGCCACTAAGGATGCAGCACAAAAAGGCAGAATTGACTCACTTTCTGTCCTATTTCCACAGCTTTCCTCCAAACAACATTCTTCACTGGAAGTCTAAGCACCAGGCTCCAAACCATTTATTGATAAAGGGGTTGGGGGAATCACTCAGGGAGGATTTCAAGGCCAGTCCATGCACCTCTTCTCTACCTATATTTAATTCCTACCCTACCTCACCCAAGTCCTTGGCCTTCCATGTCATATAAGTGCTCATGACTCTTGATTCTATGTCACTTGCCTGAACTTCTCCCTGAACTCCGGACTCCCATTTGCAATGCCAACCTACTCAAAATCTCCCTTTGGGCAAAAGGTCTAACATGCTCAAAAACAAACTCTGCCTTTTCCCCACAAAATCTGCTCCACCACAGTCCTCCTCAGAGCAATGAAGTCCATTCTTCTAGTTGCTCTGACCAAAAACCTGAACTCATCCTGGACTTCTCTCTCCTCTGACTTGTCACAGCGAATCCTGTTGGCTCTACCTTCAAAACACATTCGGCATGTGAGTGCTGTCATCAGTGACCACCCTGCCCCTAGCCATTGTCATTTCTCACCTAGATGATTAGAATAACCTCCTAATGGCCTCCCTGATTGCCATCTCCTGGGTCCCCTGGGGTTCATACTTAACGGGGAAAACCTTTGAGCAGAGTCTCTACCGCTAGTTCTCCCCAGAGTAAAAACCAAAGTTCTCACAGTGGCCATCCATCAGAGATGGTTGAGAGCATTAAATGACATGGTGGCTGGCACCTGTGTGCACTCATCAAATCATGGTGGCTAGGAATAGCATCCAGAAGAGACTATAACTATGACAAAGAAGAGGGTACTATCTCTCTCCTTTCTGTCTTATCAACTCTCTCACATTCCAATCTCTTCCCTCCGGAACGAGAATAGGAAGACCTACAGAAATTATAGTTAGGTAACAAGCTCCCCCATGTTAAATGCTTCACAAAGCAACACAAAGCTCTTTCAGGGCACACAGGAGTCCTCCATCATTAGGTAAATATTTTTGCTCTTCTTCTAAACATCATGAGATGATCTTCTTAAAAGCCATTACCTCCACCAAGCTGTGTATTCTGCAGCCGTCCTCCTGGATGAGCTTGTACTTCTTGGAGAACAGATCCCCCTTGTCCTCCAGCGTGAAGGCAGACCCCCTCCGGTGCTCTCTCCTGGGGAGCAGCGTGAACTCAGCCCACGCCCTCATGGTTTGCTGGATGGCTCTCACGTTGCTCTGCGTGCGCTGCACTCTGCGCTCCAGCCCAGAGGTGGCCTCTCTCACCCTCTCGATGTACCCCCAGCAGTCATCCTGCCACGTCAGCGATGCCGTGGCTGCTTGCAGCTGCTCGTCCACAGCCCTCAGCTCATCTTCAATCAGCGGGTATTCAACTTCCAGGAGAGTCTGTTTCAGCTTGTTGTACGCTTGCACCAGAAGCTCAAGGTTGCCAATGTACTGAGCAAAGAAAACCCAAGTATGTTAAGGCTCCTTTGTCCACCTTGGATGCATACAAGTATCATAGGTCTCCGTGTTAATAATTAACATTCAAAACGTCTCTGTTCGATAGGTAAAAAGACAAACCTTTAAAATGGTGTTTCTTTTTTCAAAGAGGGCTAAGGCTGAGTCCGGAATGTCTGACTTCCTCAGCATTAGGAGGTATTTCACTTCCCTCAGGACAGCCACCAGCTATTGGAAGGACATCAATGAGTATTGTATATCGTTTGATTTTTAACACAAGTCAAAAATCAAAACATGTAAATTTTCACCCAATAATTATATTTTCAAATTGTCAAGGTTAGGAGGCTTTTGTCTCCTATGCTTGTTCAAAGCAACCATCACACATTCCATAGGACTATAAATAATGAAGTTGGAAATTAGTGATGACGGCCCACTGTCCAAGATTCAAGCCATGACAGTGACACGTGAGCACCCAGATCTACAATGGACGACCAACCAGTAGACCTCAGACCATTCCCACACCTTCAGTTCTGCTAGCATGCTTTGTTCAAAAACACATATTTCTTCCAACATGATTAATATACTAGGGAGCAATCTGAACATTCTACAAATTTTGTCTTTGCTTACCTGCATTTTGATCAGCAAGAAACACTAGGTAAATGCTACAAACAGCACCCAACTGAACTGAAAAGCCTAGGAATATGCAAAACATCCTCATGGACCTGCCTCAAACATCCACCAGGTAGCTCAGATCACTCGCCATCCATTCTGCTGGTATGACCTTCCACCTGGTTTCTGACAACTCTCTCTTTCCATCCTATCTAATAAAAGAGTAATATGCAAATTGGCCATACCTCCACTAAACCTGAAAGTCACACCCACAAGCTGATCAGGAGCAAGTATGCAAATTAACCCAACCAAGATGGCTGCAGCCAGAGAGAGAGCAGGAGGGAGGCTTGGGTTTCCCTGGCAATGGAGGAAGCCAAGCTTTCCATACACTGTAGCCAGCCGAGGTCTCCACTCCAGGCTACAAAGTTTCAATTATAGAAGATAAATAAATCCCAACAAAATGGCTGCCACCAGTGGGCGAGCAGAAGGCTTGTCTCCACTCCAGGCTACAAAGTTTCAATTGTAGAAGATAAGTAAATCCCAGACCAGGCCCTCCACTTGGGTTGCTGGGGGGTGGGGAGGGTGGATGACCTGCAAACCACCACAGGCCCCCTCACACCCAGGCCACACCATGCTGCAAAGGAATCCCCACCCTGGTCTGGGACACCCTTCAGGGCAAACCAGCTGGCCCCCACCCATGCACCAGGCCTCTATCCTATCTAATAAAAAAGTAATATGCAGATTGACCATCACTCTAACACACAAGATGGCTGCCCAATGTAGTCAAAGATCCTGCCCCCATGTGGACACAAGATGGCCACCACAAGATGGCCAGTAGAGGAGGGCAGTTGAAAGAGACCAGGCCTGCAAGGGAGGGCAGTTGTGGGCGATCAGGCCAGCAGGGGAAGGAAGTGGGGAGGGCAGTTAGTGATGACCAGGCCGGCAGAAGAGAGAAGTTGTGGGTGACTGGGCCTGCAAGGGAGGGCAGTTGGGGGCAATTAAGCCTGCAGGGGAGGACAGTTAGGGGTGACCAGGCCAGCAGAGGAGGGGAGTTGGTGGCAAACAGGCTGTCAGGGGAGTGGTTAGGGGGTGATCAGGCTGGCAGGCAAAAGCGGTTAGGGGCAATCAGGAAGGCAGGCAGGTGAGCAGTTGGGAGCCAGCAGTCCTGGACTCTGATCCCAGAACAGGCCTAAACAGACAGTTGGACATCCCTTGAGGGGTCCCAGATTGGAGAGGGTGTAGGCTGGGCTGAGGACACCTCCCACCCCGTGCATGAATTTCATGCACCAGGTCTCTAGTTTTATCATAACACACCAGTTGTAATCTTTCCCACACCCACTTCCATAAGCAAACTTCAGGTCTTTGTCAAGGGAAAGAGTCATATTTATTGTAGTATGTATGTATTACTTAACCATTTAAAATGTGTAAAGCTATACTACTGCTTTCTCTAGGTGACTACTAATGTATCACTGACCTGCACCCATAACCTCTCGCCCCTCATAACTCCTATACTGTTAATTGTGCAGTCTTTCATAATCCAGTGATTTTTAGGAATGCATATGTCATGTGGCAGAACTGGCTGTACCTCTAAATCACAGATTCTGCCCAACTAGCATGGCTCAGTGGTTGAGCTTCAACCTATAAACCAGGCAGTTACAGTTCGATTCCTATGCCCAGGTTGCAGGCTTGAATGCCAGTGGGGGACATGCAAGAGGTAGCGATCAATGATTCTCTCTCATCATTGATGTTTCTCTCTTGATCTCTCTCTCTCTCCCTCTCCCTTCCTGTCTGGCATCAATAAAATTTATTTTAGAAAAATAAAAATAAATCAGATTCTGAGCAAAAGCCCCTACAACATGCTTAAGAAGGTAAACCAGTTGACTACCTTAGATTGTCCCTCCCTACAATAACTAGTACAACATGTTTTGTGTTTCTAATCTATATTTGGTGTGTTTAGAATCCTTTCAAGGAGAATTATAGGCATTATCTCCAAAACACCTCGGGAATTTTGTTCTACATACTGGTTTTTTGGAATCAGAGGTAGAGGGAATCCTCAGGCCATATATTTGTGTATGGGTGCTGAGGTTTACAAACAAAATTAAGTGATGGTATTTACTGTAATATTTTAGGGAAACAGATCAGAAGTTGGGCACAGATTTTAACAAACTCATGGAGGTTAACTTTCTCATATATTCAAGCAGCCATGAAAAATAGGGCAATAGCTGAAAGTGAATATATAATCTTCACTATCTAAAAATTCAGCTAAATCTGTCTCTAGTCTTTTTGTAACAGCAACTCAGAAATGGATAGTCTTATATGCTTGTTCTTTCCTGCAGAGCATATTCACGTAGACAAACAGAAAAATATAAATCTTCCTTGTGAATCCCAAGCCATCAGACTTGGAGACAAGTGGTTTAAAAGATATACATTGTATTTCCATATATACAAGTATGCACCTATAGTCATAACGTGTAAACATGTAAATATATAAACACATATATAATTGCTATAGAAGCAGCCATACTTTAACATGTTAATGATGTGAGAACACATGAAATTTCTTTTTGTTTGTGATTTATCATGGAGAAAAGATCTGTTCAATAAGAGTAATTTTCCTGGATATTATTTAACTGTCAATATTATTTTTGGCATTTATATGTTGTTTTACATTTTTTAAAAATTGTCTTTATAAAAATTACCATCAATTTAACTAACATATTCAAGTTTATTGTTTCTTTGAACGATATTATGACATCAAAATTTACCATTGTTTATCCACAGTCTGACTAAAGGTCTTTCATTCCATACAATCTGTGATTCCCCAAATCTTAACTTACTTGATAAAGTTTTAATTAACTAAAACTACTTTCATATGTACTAGGAATATAATAAAACATGATAAAAGACTAATGATTCTATTCAGTTGAGTTAACATTAAGTATTACCAAGTACCAGACAGTATGTTAGAAACACAGAACACAAAGATAAAATGAAATGTACCCTATTCTCAAGTAACTTACCAGGCAAATGTGAAAATGGTAAATGAATACTTATGAGGCAAAACAGGAGTAAATATAGAATTTGGGAAACAATCTCTAAAACAAAGACCTATTACAAGTTATTTTTAGTTATATTCCTCATAGCATTGACATTCTCACAAAATGTAAATGATTGGAAGTATCAGAAATATGCTTACAATAAAAATTACTTGTTAAACATCTTTAAAACATCAAACCCCTACCTTCGGGTCAAAGTTGACACTGAGAAGACCATTTATGGCACTGAATTTAATCAAGGGCTGATTCAAATTGAATTCACAGATTTCACCCACGTTATTTTTCCATTCATTATAGATACGATTTTCAAATTGGTCTAGCAAAGCTGTCATTTCAACATACTTCTGATGAACTGAGGCATCATCAGGACTTTCTAAGAATCTGTAGGAAAATGATTCCATATATTAGATAGACGTCAGCTTAACTACTTTACAATAATATACAATACAAAATATAACAAAATATCACAATAAATCAGGAAGAGAAACAATAAAGGCCAAATAATGCTATAATTGCCTTTGCCTTAAAAGATATAGTCATGAGCCGAAACCAGTTTGGCTCAGTGGATAGAGCGTCGGACTGCAGACTGAAAGGTCCTGGGTTCGATTACGGTCAAGGGCATGTACATTAGTTGCGGGAACATCCCCAGTAGGGGGCGTGCATGAGGCAGCTGATTGATGTTTCTCTCTCATCGATGTTTCTGACTTTCTATCCCTCTCTCTTCCACTCTGTAAAAAATCAATTAAAAATATTTTAAAAAATAAAAATAATTTTAAAAAAAGATATAGTCATGAAATGAATGGACTCCAAGGTTTTTGCTAATAGCAACAAGGTACCAATTCCTACAAATAAAAGAGAAAGTTACGGAAGTCCACAAAATAAGAGGAATGTTAGTAGTTATTGGGAAAAAAAGAAAAACAGTATCAAAAAACTACAAACATATTTTGGGTGAAAAGGAAAAGTGAAAAGAAAAAAAGGATAAGGATTGAAAATGGAACTAAACGAAGTTATAAGTCCCATTAAACATATTGCAAAAACATGGGGATGAATCCTCCTCCATGAGCCCTGCCGATGAAAAGAGTTAAAGGACATGAACAGCGAACATGAACAGCTCCTGCCCTGGTTAGAAATTACCTGCATCGTGAGGGGGGTTTCACCATGAAATAAGCCTGACTACTCACAGATACTGGAGAGATGCGAAGTTTGACCAAAACGTCTGGAGTCGGTCCAGGACCTCTTTAGCCCACTTGATATTTCCTGAGGTAAATGGCATGTTCTTGTTAAGAACTACATTTCCACATTCAATCTGCAAATCGTTATTTTGGTGAAAAGGAAGGGAGGAAATATTTAATCAGAATGGATTCCAACCTTGTAAGCCATTATTCATTTTAGCACCTTTATAGGGCAAATATATAAGATACTAGAGGCCTGATGCATGAAAATTTGTGCAAGAGTAGACCTTCCTTCCCCTGGCTACTGGCACCAGCTTCCTCCAACTGCTGGCAGGCACTCGGGACCGGGGCTTTCCTCTGGCCCTCAGCAGGCACCCAGGACCCCAGCTGCTTCCCCCCTCCAACCGCCAGCCCCTGGGACAGCTTCCCCCGGGCTGCCCCACAGGCCCGGTTTCGTCAAGAAAGATGTCCGGAATGACATCCGGAAGGATTTCCAGTCTAATTAGCATATTACCTTTCATTATTATAGATATGTATTAAGTGACCTGATAAGTAGATGAGTAATGATCCTAAAACAGCTTATTCATTATTGCCATAAGAAACCCAATTAAATAAAGCAGACATCATTATGTAAAATCTTAGTAGTCAGCCCACAAATACCCATCAATACACAAATGCTGTGTATTGCCCCACTTCGTCCCTCACTTACCTGTTTCACATGTTCATTATACAACTGCTTACACATGTCCAACTCTGCATTAAACATGTGCACCAGTGAGCTGTAATGTGGGCTGAAAATTTCCATGACAACTGGTTTCTCTAGAAAATTCCCAAATATGGTCAAAAGCTAAAAACATCAAAGTTAAAGAATGGTTAAGAACCATGGGTTTTTTTAATACAAATACTCAACTCACTGTTTCTCCCCTTATATCTCTTACACAACTAGAGATAGAGCAAGAACCTAGAACCCTCGACGTATTCTGCAATACCTCCAAATCTGAAACTTGCCCTGGCAGGGGACTCGGTTGGTTGGAGTGTCATCCCATACACCAAAATGACTGCAGGTTACAACCCTGGTCAGGCCACATACAGGAGGCAACCAATCGATGTTTCCCTTTCACACTGATGGCTTTAAAAATGCTATTGTCGCCCTGCCCGGTTTTGCTAAGTGGTTAGACCGTCAGCCTGAGGACTGAAGGGCTGTGGGTTGATTCTGAACAAAGGTTTGTACCTAGGGTGCAGGCTTGATACCACCCCCATGGTCGGAGCATGTGCAGGAGGCTACCAATCAATATTTCTCTTTCTCATCGATGTTTCTCTCATCTTCCCCCTTCCTTTCACTCTCTAAAAATCAATGGAGGAAAAAAATACCGTATTTTCCGGCGTATAAGACGACTGGAACTGATGATGATAGGAGGAAGATAACAAACAATAGAGAGAGAGCAAGTTCCCGGCGAGTTGGCAATGCCCATCATAACTGCAAGCTGTGGTATTTTTACACCCTGCATAAAGATGACCGCCGACTTTTGAGAAGATTTTCCTGGGTTAAAAAGCCATCTTATACGCCAGAAAATATGGTACCCTCAAGTGAGAAATAACAACAACAAACACTGTCACAGTTTCCAGCTCAAGAAACGAGCCATGGAAGGCAGTGACCTGCCTGAATTCACACAGCCGCCCGTGCTTCCCGGGCTGCCTCTCGGGGCCCAGGGGGCATTTAAAACCATCCTTTCATTATTTGCTTGCTCTGCGTAGGCTTCATGAAATGTAAATTATTAGGCCTGTTGTAGAGGTGTTTTCTTTGAAATTAAAGAAGGGATCTTCTCAAAATAACTAAATATAATCAAGGAGGCAGAAGGCTGTACAGCTCCGAGGTTTGTGCCATGTTAGGGATGTGGCAAAAGAGCTGTTTTTCCCCCGAGGGAAACAACAGCTGTTCCCCCAAACTTGTTTACTTTAAAAAATACCTTCATTGTATGTATTTAACATTTTGCAAACATTTCGGCAGACTACCTTCACTGGGGAAAAACTCAACACAGTGAAAATCTATACGAACTAAAATGCAAATCTAATTGTATCTCTGAGGCCAAACATTCTGGCTTTTTTCCTGGCGATGGTAATTATAACTACTGTAGAAACCGCTAACTATTTAAAAACCTGCTTCGTTAGCTGCTACCTAGCAAAATGTAAGTTAATAACTGTCCCCTCACATCCACTGTTATGTTGAGTTTGGACTTCGTGTTTAAGCCCAAAAGTAAACACTGTCTCATAGATTTAACCAAGAAATGCACTTCGACAGGCGGGAAACATTTGACAACAATCCCTTTCAAACACCCATCCCACCGGCTGCGACTGAAACACTGCTGGAAGCTTTCCTGCTACATGGCACCTTGCCTATCGGAGGTGCTAAGTAGGACTTAACTCCAAGTACACAAGTACCAGAGAGAGAATATCCTTTAGGGGGAGGTTTAAAGCCAGAGAGTAGCAAAAAAACAGTCAACCTTTTAGGCAGTAGACAGAACCCTAATTTTTCAGTAGCACAGATATATAATAATTACCCTCCAGGGTGAGAATGAAGATCATTTGAGCCTCTTGCTTGTCCTAGGGCAGTGGTTGGCCAACTCATTAGTCAACAGAGCCAAATATCAACAGTACAACGATTGAAATTTCTTTTGAGAGCAGAAAACCGACTTCTGCGCATGGGCCACGAAGTTTCAATCGCACTGTATGTGCGTGCCCGCGCATGGTATTTTGTAGAAGAGCCACACTCAAGGGCCAAAGAGCCGCATGACGCTTGTGAGCTGCAGTTTGCAGACCACTGTCCTAGGGGAACTAAGCTACTTCATGAAGAGGGCATCCTATCACCCTCAGGAGGCTCGAGATGGGCCCCAACTCTATGCCTCTTTCCCCTAAATATACCATTTGAGTTCTATAGTTTCCTTCAACTTCTCAGTTTCACTGTGTAACAAGGCTTCCCCAACGCTGCTGTCTTTGGTCAAGTGGTACATACTCACATTTCCCGATGTTTGCCCCTCGAAAGTTGATTTCAGAGAGAAAGGGAGTAGGAGAGAGAGATAGAAACATCAATGATGAGAATCATTGACTGGCTGCCTCCCACATGCCCCCCACTGGGAATCAAGCCTACAACCCAGGCATGTGCCCTTGACCAGAATCAAATCTGGGACCCTTCAGTCTGCAGTCCAATGCACTATCCACTGAGCTAAACCAGCTGGGCCCTCAAAGATTATTTTAATCTTTTGCTGCCTGAACCACTTTAAAAAGAAAAAACTATCGCAATTTTATAGTTTTCAATTATATTGTCCAACACCTTTTTCTAAACACCTTCGTTATTTTTTACATACTTCAGTCTACCTTCATGTACATACACTACATTTTAGAGAAACAACCATTAGTATTTTGTTTTATTTTGTTTTGTAGTGGCACCAACACTGTTGGCTTTGAACTAGAGTAGACTAGTGTTTGGCTCCAGGGCCTTCCTGGCCACATCTCTGCCAAGAGCAGGCACTGGATCATGGTCTTTAGAGACCAGTCTGCAAATATCTTCTCCCTAGGACACAACAAAGGGTCAGAGTTCATCATCCCACACCAGTGGTAGAAATCTTCCTCTCCCTAAATGCATAACCGTGTCATGTTGTTCTTCTCCCTTTGCAGTTCCCCATCAGTGTGTCATTTCAACACTCCGATTCCCATCAGTCCACCTCACTTCAAGCAGCTGTTCAGTGTCTGCTTCACACGGGGCATCGCAGGTGATCTAAACACAGCCCAAACCATAAGCCCATGCCTCACCCTGCACAGTGTGAAGGTAGGGGCTCATCTTATATGTTTACAGTAGACAGGGCACACATAGGTGGGAAGTTAAATAAAATTCATGGCAATAAGATACAACTATTTAGAAAAAAAAAACAGCTGGCACACACTAGAATGGAATCCATATTAATGGCTGTGAGAAGGGAAAAGAAAGACCTGAATTAGAAAAGGTAGGAGCCTTTGTAATTAAGACTTCCCTCTGCCTCTTTCTCCCAGTTACACAAACACACCGACAAGCAGCTCCAGGAGCAGAGAATGTAATCAACTGCTGTGCAGTCATTAATAAAAAATATTGCTGAATTTGGTTAGAAAAGCGAGAAAACATTTATGATTCACTACCAAGTGGAAAAGATTACCAAAAGGGATCAGAAAATGCCATTTTTGTCAAAGAGAAATATGTATGCATATCTAGTCCAAGAAAGAGCATGGCAGCATTAAGTCTAACAGTATGAGAGATGGGATTACAGGGGGTGTTATTTGATAACAACAGGCTATATATTTTGGCCAGTGGCATCTCTGTCTCATCCCAGAGCTCTAAAAAAACAAAACAAAACAAAACACAAAGAAGTAGTTGATCCCCATGCATTTGTGTTAAAATGCTTGACGGGGGCCAGAAGACACTGTTTCATCGCCATCTGACCGACTCATCTGAATTTGAGTATCAACACCGAACAAATCTTGTATTACGTCTGTGCCTGCTACACTGCACTGCATCGCCATTGCCAGCGAACCGTGCCCGATTCTCCAGCTCTGCTTCTCCTGGTGTTGGAGCCTCTTTTGCGATATCATCTGAATTTGTACTTGGCTTGCAGTTCTCTTCTTTGACAAGCACCTTTCCACAGGATGTCCCTAGCTCCTACATTAAACTTTCCCTTCGGGAGGACTAGCAACATGCCTTTCTTTCCCGCAACTCTGAATACATACACACCCAATTTCATCAGTTCCATCACTAACATCATTTCGTGTTTTCACATCTCTCAAATTGGACCATGTTAATAATCAATGGCATAGTTTTTTGACATTTTTCTTTTTTGATACACAAAATAATCGTGTGTCTGATAATCAACATGTCTTATACCATGAAAGACAGAATATAGGCTATTTGTCTTAATCTGAGCAATAAAGTAGGCAGGTGTACCCAACATATGTAAAAATGGGGGAGGCGAGAAGAACTCTTGAATTCACAGATAGTTTTCACTTTTCACTGTGGCTTAATTTTGAATCGCTATTTCATTGGCCATGCCAAACTTGCTCTCAAGGTGTTGAGACCTAAAACACTGAATGCAAAAAGAGATCAATAGTTAAATGTCCTGACCTTGTCCAAAGTAGACTTCATTATTCCCTAGTGCGTAATTCAAAGCCCATAATTCAGCGAGCTGAATATGAAGACTGTGACAGTGAACAGTTCACCTGGATCAGAAAGGCATGTGCTCAATCCTTCCATCCAGCAGCCTAAATTATTCATTAGCAAATTATTATGAGAGCTTCTTCAGAACCAACCTTAAATGCGGCCTCCAAACCATTGCAGTTAAAGAAACCTTCGCAAAGAATTGTTCCCAGCCTTCTGTCGAAATCCAAAGTTTTGGATTTAAACACACTATAATCGCTTTCAAATTCCTGTGAATATCAAAGTAAAATATCAGTTTATAGGAAAGAGTCCGGGAGTGAAAATAGCAATCCTACGAGCGTGATCCACCTCCCTCCTGTCTGCCAGCTCTTTCTGAATGAATTTACTTTCAGAGCAGGATCCCGGGGCAGACCAAGAGAGACCTGTATCAGACCAACGTCTCTGCGGCCGCCTCCCAGGAACACCGACACTCAGCATCGTCGGCCCACCTTTCCGCCACGCACACCCCACGTCCGCGCTCGACCCACCAGCCTGTCTTCCTCCCAGCCCACTGGGATTATAAACGAAAACAGAACCCATGTTCACTGCAGCCTCAGTATGTCTACCCATTTCGATACAAAGCTTTTTTTGTTTTGTTTTTCATGGAGCAGAAACCCTCCCGGGAGACGCTGTGTCTTTGGGTGAGAAAAGAAACCAGCGGGTCTGGAAAGAAGCATCATTCCTGAGAAAGATGAAACACAAAACACCCTTGCATTTCTCCGCATCTTATCACCATGTCGTTAGCACCCCCTTCCCCCCGCCCCCCCCCCCTTCCTCCCATACAGAACCGCCCCCTCTCACAGCGAGAGCACCAGGGGCTCGCCATCCTCTGCGCAGCACCGCGATGCCCAGTCCCCATGGAGCAGCCCAGAAAGCCAGACACCTGGGGCCCCCCAGCCACGCTGCCCTGGATGTGCCCCCCATTTAACACGGTGAAGTCTTTGCTGCCTCGGGAAACTGACCCTCCATCTATTCACAATGACAGAAATATGAGGACGGCTAACATGTCCTCGGTTTTCCGGTCTAAAGGCTTTACACTATTAACTCAAGCGTAACTCACTGCATACGATGGCAGTATTTCTTTCCATGTTATATAGGCAACAAACAAACTCAGAGGAGCTAAATAACTCGCCCGCGGTCATACCGCCGGTAGATGGCAGGCCCGGGATTTAAAACCGGGCAACCTCGTTCCAGAGCCCACGCTTCAACCGTGATGTTTCCATGAAGGAAAGCACCTGCCGGGAACTGAACATGCCCTGAACACGGGTGTGACGCAGCCCTCCAGGGCACTGGTTGTCACAGACCGCACTGTTGTGTTGAGCACCGAGAAGTCCCCAGCTCTCAGTTACAGCCAAACAGCCTCTTCATTCAGGGTCACTGACTTCTCCAAGTCAACACGTCTCCCCCAACAAGTCGTAACAAGCCCAACGAATCCCTCTTCTCGGTTTGGCAACCAGGAACATGCAACGTAAGGTCCTCAAACGTGGTTGGAACCCTGTAATATCTCAGGAAAGGAGAAGGCTCATCTCCATCTGGACCTCTCTCCCCACTCTCTCAGCCCAAAGTCACGTGGTCCATTGCACCCGTCCCCTGGGGAGTCCCCCAGACCATGCAGACTCCCGTTGCATGCATCTAAACGCACGCCCCTCTCTATGAAGCGGCTCTTCTCTGGCCTGCGCCCTAACAGGAGTGGGGCGATCTCCTTTCTCTCTTGGTCAAGTGCTACCGGCTGTCCTCTGAGCCACCTCTGGAATGCGTCCACTGTTCTCCCTGTCTGCGGGCATCACCCTGCCCGGATCCAATGCCTGCTCCTCCGGTTTCTGTTAACCACGCGCTAACCCCTTTGCCACTGGCCTTACCGAATGGCTCTCCAAACCGCAGTCTACACAAGCTTTCTAAACTGGGAGGCCTGATCACATCCCTCTTCCCGTCATCATCCTCCAGTTCCTAATCGTATTTCGGGACCCCAGATTTCTTAAGATAAAGTCTCCAAGTCTCGTCATCCACGAGGCCCTTCCCTTGTCATTCACACCCTCAGTTCTTCTGCCGCCTCTCACCCACTCACACTCCAGGATCTAACCGCCCTCCCACTCTGCATAACACGATTTTCTGCTAACCCCTTGCGTTCCGCCCACTCTTCACCCCTTTTGTTTCTATTTACTTTATGACGACGGCTAACATGTATTCGGTTTTCTGGTCTAAAGGCTTTACACTATTAACTCAAGTGTAACCCACAGTTCACTTTCTGCTTCCTCTCCCCTGCCCTGGGAAGAGGCACTCTGGGTAATTGCCTACCTGTGTCCTCCCAGCATTTTAAGCCTAGTACAATGCCAGGTTTGTTTTATTTCTCAAGTATAGAACCAATATTTAAAGAGGCTCCCAGCACAGGGGTGTTTTGCAATATAAGTATTTGTTAAAGAATTATTTACTAAAGAATAAGTGATATGCCGGTATTACTCAAGAATCATTATGAAGTTTTTCTATATTCTGAACTGCGAAACTGCCCCTTATTAGTGACATAGGAAATGAATAGTTTTATCTAGAGAAATGGTATGGTTGGACTTAGCTCCTAAAAGGAACTCAACTCACTCAAGCTGCTGAGTGAAAACCAATCCTAATGATGCCAAGACAGGGGCTGAGAGAGCAGTTCCGGGGCGAGTACCATCATCCAGGTCAGAGGTGAGATCTGGGGGCATGTCCAGCTTCTACCTGACTGAGCCTGGTGCTTGGTACGAGAGAAAGAGCAGGAGCATGGATGACTCCAAGGCCATGCACGAAGTAGCCCGTTATATGTGCCACGTAATGAGGGGGAGGAGACAGGAAAGAGGAGGTTTGAGAAGCAGTAAAGCAGGGGCTTGGTTTCACGAGCTTATTTTGAGATGCACATTCAAGAAACGAGCCCCAGCTAAGGTCTCCTGCTACGTTTGAAACAGACCTAAACGGACACACACAGGGCTATGTTCTGGTCATGTTGGAGACTGCGGGCGAGACCCTTAACCTCTTTCATCCTAGAGAGGCCAGACCAACAGTACCGATTATCACTGTGACTTATGGTCGTTTCCAACTTTAAAATGACAGGGTTCTAAAAAATAAAAAGTGCAAGGGTACAATATTACCATGTTATTGAAATTGGCTGGGTCATAAGTGCTCTGTTTAAAAATTTTACAGAGTTCCATAAATTCTTCACTCATCTCATGGATTTGTCCATTCAGAATGGCTCCCTTGGTACCACCAAATTCAAGTCTCTCCAGCTTTTCAAATTCCAATACGGTGACAAATATATCCTTTAAAAAAAATACACACAGAACAATAAAGATCTTTCCACCATCCTGAGCAGGAAAAAAGAACATCTTAACGTTTCAAAGAAATAATATTGTCAAGCATTCAAAATCTGGGAGTTAATGGACACTGACATGACAGCAGATAAATATGAATGATTTAGTTGAACAAAGTCACTGCTCATTTTTAAAATCATAATCCCATTTTCATAGTTACTGTACAGGCAAACCTAGCTTGCCATGGCTAAACACATGACTCTCAACTTTACAGCCTTTTAATAATGACTCTGATCCCAGGTAATATCCAAAACTCATACTGGCAGCCACCCAGCCTTTGCAATGAATGAGCTGTCTCTTAATCAGCTTCAGGGGACATTATAAAAGGGAGACTCTTGCTGCCATAGTTAGGCATTTACGGAAATTCAGACTGATTATGTGATAATGAGAGTTATCAAAACATTAAACTTTAATTTTCAATGGAATTCAACCAATCCTACATCACAAAAAAAAGCCAAACTTGCCAGGAAAAGCTTTACAAAAAAATAAGGTACTGCCACTAGTTCCAACTTTAAAAAAAAATCTTAGCCAGTTGACTCCATACTACATGTGTGTGAATGTGTATACAAGTGTGTGTATTCATTTCATTTGGCTTTCAGTTATTTTCATGTTTTTTATTTAGTTTTTATGAATGGTTATTTGTATTTCAACAGCACAGTATACATAGTCATATACTAATAGTGCGATTATTTTAGACTATCAAATGGTTTTCAAGTATGGAATCCCTATATCAAACATTAAACATATTTTTTTAAAGGGAGATTAGTTTACAGCTTCCTGATTTACAACCGTCTTCCAGGAGCTTAGTAAGTAAAGGGGCTCTGGGTGGAGAAAAAGGTTCGCTTACTCCCAGTGTAATAAAAGAATCAAAAACGATTTTTTTAAAGAAGTTAAAGCTTTTAAATCTATCTTGATAGCCCTGATCTTGTGAGCTCCTCATGAGAGCACGAAGAAAGGAAACCTCCCACCTTCCACTGAAGAAACTGTTCCCAAATCATATAAAAAGCCACAGGATTTTTGAAGCCATCAACAACATGAATAAATTACAAGTCAAGAATGAATACCTCCATTTTCATGCAACGGTCAAGAAATTTGTCAAATCTACAAAACACCAGCTGAGATGGGAAATCCCATGCTTTCACCTCCTTGTTTCCCATGGAATAGTTTCCCAGTCCTTCTCTGTAGTGGAAAAAAGAACTTTTGAAAGTCTTTAAGATGTGAATGGCCACCTGCACCTTTTCCAGGGAATCTTCAAAGTCTCCTTTCAAAAGGTCTTCAGGTGAAAGGTAGGCTGTCGCCTAGGATTTAATGAAAGGAGACAATGATCAAAAATATGTCCAATAATTCTTTACTGAAAATGTCTATTTCAATAAACCATTTTATTTTATTTTGTATTGAAATATTTAACTTTTTTTTCCATTAGTTAGTTTTCAATGACAATGAGTTGGGCCAGCAATGCTGTGAAACAGAAAGCATAAATTCTTGAAGTTCAGGTATTTGGGCTGCAATAACATACATTAGAATAATCTACAGATGATTAACATTTCTTGATTTTATACATTCTAGCAATAACTACTAAGCTTCATGGATATGACGACTGTGTAATCAGAATTGGTGTAGGTATTCCTGCCAGCAAATACTCTACACAATTTTTTTTTTCATACAAAGAAATACACAAGCCAGGCAGGCCAGTGTGACTCAGTGGTTGAGCAATGACCTCTGAAACAGGAGATCATGGTCCAGTTTCCAAGTCAGGGCACATGCCCTGTGGGCCCACTCAATCCGTGGTTGGGAGCATGTAGGAGGCAGCCAATCAAGGATTCTCTTTCATCATTGATGTTTCTATCTTTCTTTCCCTCTCCCTTCCTCTCTAAAATCAATAAAAATCTATTCTAAAAAAAATCATTTTTGAAGAAGCTAGTAAAGGTAAAGTTATATGTATGACTTTATATGTAAATATAAAGTAAATACACACACACACTTAAGTTTTGGAGAAAATAAAAATAAAAAAATGCTAAGTTTTAGGCTGATAGAACAGCAGGACAATTTCTATTGTTACAAATTTTATGCAATGAGAATTTTACTATTATTAGTACACCACATAGTGTGTTGTAATTAAAAAATCAAAATTTGCCGAGACCAGTTTGGCTCAGTGGATAGAGCATCGGACTGCGGACTGAAGGGTCCCGGGTTCGATTCTGGCAAGGGCATGTACCTTGGCTGCGGGCACATCCCCAGTAGGGGGCGTGCAAGAGGCAGCTGATCGATGTCTCTCTCTCATCGATGTTTCTGACTTTCTATCCCTCTCCCTTCTGCTCTGTAAATCAATAAAATATATTTAAAAAAAAAAAATCAAAATTTATTTTAAAATATGGAGCAAAGCATAATGAATTAAGAACTCCACCACTTACAGTTGGGTGATCTAGAGGAAGCTATTTACCTTCTCTGGACAGCAGAGAAGGGGTTTTTAGGGGTTGCTGTTGTTATTGCTTAAATGTAAAATGGATCTACTAGTACCTTGTCAGTGAATTGCTGCAAAGGGTTTAAAAGAGTCCCTGGCAAGTAACAGGCATTATACAATATTTGTTAAATATTTAAAAAATAAAATCAGAAGACAGCAAACAACTTGTGAGCGAGCAGGAGAGTTCAGCTCTTCAGGGTACCAAGGTATGAACGTTGGCACATTGCTGATTTTTTTTATCCCCAACATGTTGGGGCAGATTTACTACCAAGTCCACTTGAGGAATCAAGAATCAGGTCAACAGAACCTTTGGACAGAAGTCAGAACCAGTAACTAAGGAACTAGAGAAGCTACATTATTTCTTTGGGAGCTTGGCAAACTCTGGCCATCCACACAGACTAGAGACCAGGGATAACAGGTTTACAGATCTATAGGTAACTAGGATTTCTTACAAGCCACAGACAACGAGTGACCACCTTTGGAATTCATACACAAACAGGACATAGTCTCCAAATGAGGTGAGGATGCAGGGTTTCAGAGAAGTGGTGGGAATGGTCATTGACGCTGCAATAGAGATCATGCTTAACAGAGCAACAACTAAACTCGCATAGCAGAGAAACAGAATACAGCCAGGGATAAAATATACGAGGAACTGCCCTGCTATCTCCTATCATTAGCTTCAACTACCTGTAAGTCAAAAGTTTGGAACCAACTTCTATGGGCTTCTATTAAATGCCACACTAGACATTTCACTTAGGTTATCCCATTTGATCCTCACAAGAGCCCATGGGATAGGCATTATCTGCACTTATTGATGTGGACACTGAGGCTCAGGGAATTAAAGTTCCCTCAAGGGGTTCAATTAGATTTGAATCTACATTGGTCTGCATCCAGCATACTTTCCATGTATCACTCCGCCTCTTCAGAAGCAGAGAGAAAATAATAAGGCTATTAGTAACTCCATGTGGTAGACCAGAAACTCTTAACTGCGTATCAGGACACCTGTTCTCTACTCTGGATTTCCCCCTACATTCTGGGAGAAATTGAGCAAATGATGTTCTCTTCCAGGTCTGAGTTAATTCATCTGGAAACACACACACACACACACACACACACACACACACACAGAGCCAGGGGCTGGATGGAAACATAGTTCCCCAACCAGTTTATCTTACAACACTGTTCTCTTCATTACTTAGGAAGGCAAACTTCCAGTGCCTGGGGCAGCAGACACTCCAAGCTATTTGTGTCTTGACTAGGAGCAGACATTTCAGGCTCTTAAATACCTTCCAATTTACCACCCCCCCGCCAAAGAAAAACTTCTAATTTTCTATATGAGCTAGAGGTGAAAACTACTGGGAAGCATGAGCCTAGATCAGTGACTCAGTCAGTCACAGGTACCCACTCTCCTCTAGCAAACCATCCAGGCCTTTGGAAAAGAGCCCACCTCCCGGGCCACAATGATTGCTCTGGTTCATGAACCAGAACTAGAAAGGAGGACAGCCTCTTTCCCAGGAAGTCCCTCTCCTGCCAGGACACACATCTGGGGCGACCACAAACCAGCCCACTTAGCCTGTGGTGAGAGTCTGAGAACAGAGTCAGACACAAACCAGCAACCTGGAGCCTGTCGGGAAGCTCTGAGACGGCCAGGCCGCCCCTGGGAACAGGCTACTCCTGATGTCACCGCACTCTTGGACGTCTCAGGGCCACATAAACTTACACACTTGTTTGTTTTTCTCTCTAGTTTGTCAGGTGTAGCCAAAGGAGATCCAATTTTGGTGGGAAGCCTTCTTAACAACTCAAAGCCTCAGCCTGATTCTCTGGCATTTTGGTTCAGACGCATGCCCTGCTGTGGACTAAATTGTGTCCCCCCAAAATTCACATGTTGAAGCCCCAACCACCAATATGACTGTATCTGGAGACAAGGTCTGTAAGAAGTAATCAAAGTAATTAAATGAGGTCAGAGGGGTGGGGCCGCAATCTGCTATAAGAAGAGGGAAAGGTCCCTCTCCACCATGTGAGGACACAGAGAGAAGGCAGCCGTCTGCACGCCAGGAAGAGAGCTCTCCGCGGAACGTGCTCATGTGGGCAGCCTCATCTGGCTCCCGGCCTCCGAAGTGTGAGTGAACCATTTCTGAAAATAAAACCCTCCGGTCTGTGGCGTTTTGTTCTGACAGCTCGAGCAGACTCAGACACACTCCCACTAAGAACCACCACAGCTCTTTCAGCTCTCACATGACATAACATCCTTTGATATCGGGACATGAGAAGAATGAATACTGACACAGAAAGGATGCAGAAGCAGTCCATTTTTTCTAACGTTTTCCAAGTTGACTGAAGAGAAGCAATTGTAAACAAGAGATTTTAAAAAATCCACAAGTAATCAGCATTCCATTAATACAATTTCATTATTTGTTTTAAATATATATTTCTTTAGTGATTTCAGAGAGGAAGGGAGAGCGATAGAAACATCAAAGATGAGAGAATCATTGATCAACTGCCTCCTGCACGCCCCCTATTGGGGATTGAGCCCACGACCCGGGCATGTGTCTTTGGCTGGAATCAAACTCAGGACCCTTCAATCCACAGGCTGACGCTCTATCCACTGAGTCAACTTGGCTAGGGCCAATTCCACTATTTTTTGAGGATAATTTTTTCCCCAGCCAGATTCTCTTGCCTTACTTTACTTTCTAAAAGTCTCCCGCCAGCCAGTGCTCCTGAGGAAACCCAAGAAAAAGCCACACAGCACTATGTAAAGCTGCCTTTTATTAGAAGTAGTCTTAAATCTGAAGAAACGGTGATATTAAACAAACAAAATTCATTAACAGCCTGCCCTCTGAATGTATTTGGCTTAGGTCCAGAGCTCCTTTGCTATTTAGGATGAAAAGTCACCAGGTCCTTCACCAGAAAAGTCCTTTCTACAAACAGAAAGAGGAAAATAGTATATTCTGACTGTAGACTGGATTCATTGATTCTTCATTGGCCTAAGAAAACCTACCACATGGCAAACCATTCCTCTCTTTCCTATTTTCAATGCTGCGTACCTGATCGATGAAGAGATTACAAAACTCTTGCAACAAAACTATGATCCGAGCAGGGGTGTTGTAAAACTCGGAATGACTCCAGATCAGGCAGATGGTATGAAATAACGGGGCGATCAGACCGCGGGCCTGTGGGAACTCCGTCTCCTGGAGACACTGAAGGTGTCTCCTCAGCGGTCTCAGGTAGAGCGCCACGTCTTGGGCTTCGAGGAGAGCTGGGGGAAGAAAGCCACTGTCAGTCTAACCTGCCTTCACACGCTCAAGAGGACAGTGCAGGATGACCGAGCTGGGCGTGAATGTGGTCCTCGTTCCTTCCAGATCCCTGATCCCACAACTGATGCACGACAGGTTTGGAGGCCTTTACACGCCGCCATCTGGGACCGCCACTCAGGAGAGCCCTGGGGTAGCTACTCACACAGCACAAGGAAACTCTGACGGCAGACTCAGCGGGCAGGAACCCTCAGAGTCAAGGAAATGGACTTAGCTCCATGGAAACGGGGCACAAAACATCTCTTGTGAGGTTGTCACTTTGTGGTCTGGATTACAAGCTTCATCACTAGAATGTTCATTCCTCCTAGGTACTTGGACTAACAATTTAATCATCTTTGGCCTCATTCCAGTGTCCTGTGAGCCTAACTCAGGCAGGGACTGGGAAGTTTTCTACTATATTGTTAATCATAATATAACTTGCTCTGATTCTCCCAACAATTCTGCAAGGAAGGTGTCAATGTGCCAGTTTGTCCAATGAAAACCAGAAGCTCAACAAACTTAATATGGGATGGGAATCCAGATCTGACAGACCTCCCCCACAAAAATCCCAAATACCCCCCCTCTTCTTTTGCCTCTTTTCAAATAGAATTCATGGAGAAAACATTAAAATTTTATCAAATCAGTTCCAAAGTAGATTTCAAGTATTCCTAACCTTCCCTATGTTACTTACAAAAAAGACAAAATTTTCTAATGTTAAAAAGAAATAAGTTACTTGTTTATATTATCTTATAATGTTATCGCTTAAAACCTCAGTATTATGTCTATTTATATTTGCTTAACCATGCCTAAGAAAACAAACCGAACTCCAGAAACTGGGGAGGGCGTTACCCCTGGGTGAGGCTAAAGCTGGATGGCGAGCCCTGGCTGGTGTGGCTCCTAAACACCAAAAGGTTGCAGGTTTGATTCCCATCGGAGCACATACCTAGGTTGCAGGTTTGATCTCTGGTTGGGCACATATGGAAGGCAACCAATCGATGTTCTCTCTCACATAAGTGTTTCTCTTGCTCTCTCTCACTCTCTCCCCTCTCTCTATAATCAATAAGCATATCCTTGGAGAGGATAAAATAACTGGATGGTGAGAGGACAAGGAGCCTTTTCACCGGATCACTTCTTATAATGACTGGGTTTTAACAACGTGCATGCATTACCTGTTCAAAATTCACCAACCAAACCCTCCTCTCTGTATGTTTAATCTTCATTAAAACTTTGATGACGGCTATGAGCTCCTACAAGCTCAGTAGGCCTACTTCCGACACTCAGAGAGTCTACTAGTGAATAATGGGAGTAATTGCAGCCCAACGGTTGATTAGAAAATCTCTATGCTGACTATCAAAGGCTTTTTGCCCTTCACATACACACATTCCCATTAAAACTTACACCTGGAGCCACTCTGGGATGTACCTACTATAGACCCTAAGTATTGAGTATCAAGAGGGGAGGAAGCACAGATGATTCAGATGAATTTATCATCCAGCTGGTGTGGCCCAGTGGTTGAGCACTGTCCCATCCACCAAGAAAGAGGTCACTGGTTCAATTCCCAGTCAGGGCACATGCGGAGGTTGTGGGCTCGATCCTGGTGGGGGGTGTTCGGGAGGCAGTTAATCAATGTTGCTATTTCTCTTACGATGTTTCTATCTCTCTCCCTCCCTTCCTCTCTCCCTAAGATCAATAAAACATTTTCTTTTTTAAAGTAATTATCATTAGAAGACCCAAGTACCATTGTCTGATGAACAGGCTACTGGTCCAAGGCTGGTGCGTGGGCAGGCAGCACCAGGTCATGAGGGGCTCGCAAGGCCAAGGAACAAGAGCCTTACCATTTTTTACAGCCGAGAAAATGTCCTTCAAAGCTGGGAGATAGCTGCTTCGTTTCGTTTTCAGGATCTTCACCATTTTGAGGACAGTAGGAGCCTGAAGCTAAATTGGAAAAATAAATTAACAAATATAAGCTAGGTTAATGAATAAATAAATGCATTGCATAATAAAATACTTAAATTATATTCCACTCATAAACAATACACACAACATTTAACCCTCAAAGACATACCTGGTTTCAAGTCAAAAGTAATTTTTAAAATAACATTTTTGTCTTGGCTTTCTTAATTTGAATTTTTAAAAGTAATTTACATATTAGTACACAGGTAAAATATTAAAATAAATAAATAAATAAATAAATAAACAAACAAACACATACACACACACACACACACTAGTAAAAGCCTTAGTAAGGGGCTGAAACAAGGAACAGACGGATGAATCTCAGAGGGACAGGGAGAGGGGGCAGGGCGGGAGAGAGATTAAACCAAAAATCTTATATGCATTCTAGATGCCTGGTGCATGGATTTGTGCACCAGTGGGGTCCCTCAGCCTTGCCTGTGGGGATTAGGCCAAAACCAGCTTTCTGACATCCCCTAAGGGTCCCAAATTACAAGAGGGCACAGGCCAGGCCAACAGACCCTACTGGTGCACGAATCCATGCACCAGGCCTCTAGTTTCCACATAAAATTTCTTGCTCTGTTTAAGGAAATCTCTAAGAGACCTGTAAACATAAGAATAAATGCCTTAGTTTTAGAGCATTAAATGGAGTAACTTGTCAGGAAATTATCCAACAGAGGAACCAAAGTTAGCTCTCTCAAAGCAAGGTCTCTCCACTAAGACTGCATTCCTTCCCAAATCAATTAAATTGACTAGATTAATTAAATCTCATCATCTTCTACATTTCCCTGGAAAATCTCTTCTTTTCTGTGCCACAAAGTGCTTCCAGTTATCTCCAACGCTGTCCAAATATTCTCAAACAGGGCAAAACTCACGTTAACCCCCATTCATTTTTTAAGTGCATACCAAAAAGCGCTTCGGAAAAAGAGACCAAATTATTAAGGCATTCAGAGACAACAGGTTAAATGTTTAGAATTATGGGAAAGCACTGCTCCAGAGGCCAAATGCTACAAATATTCAAATCAGAAGCACTTTCTAGGCTCTCTACTTACTTGATCATAAATGCATGACAGATTCTCTTTCCTCATCGTCCAGAAGTCCAGTTCTGTTTGAGGATTCGAGTGAAGGCCATTTAGCAGGGGCTGCCCTGAATCTTTCTCTATAATTTCTTGGATTTGATGTGACCATTTAATGACCACTGATTCAATGGCATGGAGCACTGTCCTTTCATCTGGCTCCAAACTACAAACATTGATAGGATTGATAAAACAAGTCAAATCATGTCATCCAAATAAAGATAGGGCTTGGGTTTTAACAGGTATTTTATGGACCCATAAAGAGGTTTTCTAAATAGAAATACTTCAAAATCAGACCCATTGTTTTTCTGACCTCACTGTGAGCTGTGACACAGTTGTCACGGGTATCTCTCTAACATTAAAAAACACTGTTGCCCGGCCCGAGTGGCCCAGTGGATGAGCACTGAACCACGATCCAAGAGGTCACTGGTTCAGTTCCCAGTCAGGTCACATGTCCATGTTGCAGACTCCATCTCTAGTAGACGGTGTGCAGGAAGCAGCCAATTGATGATGTTTCTCTCTCATCAAGGCTTCTATCACTCTCCCTCTAGCTCTAAAAATCAATAAAAAATATTTTTAAAACACAATGTTAAAAAAAATTATAGCCTCTAAACCATTTTACTGAAAGAATATCCTTGACATCATCGCAACTGTTACAGCTTGTTTTTTGTAGCTCAGTTTTTAAAAATTATACTTTGAAAGGAAATAATACATACAGTGCTTTGGCATGACGTTATTTTAAAAACATGATGTAGTTACAATTCTCAATTTTGCTAACAATTTGCCGGAGGTCTGATATCAAATGGGGATGTTGGCTCTCCATTTTAATACCCCGAAAATGCCATGTCATTACGTACTGGGTCCCTGGAGGTTTGGGATCCAAGTCAAATTTTCCTGCAATAGTTGGAATTGGCAGAAGAGTTCTTCTCAACATTTTACCCCTTAAAATATGCACTTTATGTTTCATGACTTCCACGTGACGTTCCATGTCTTGTGAAATAAAACAGGACCAGGATTTATGGTTGTTCCTATTCCAAAGAATTGGCACCAAAATCTAGAAAGGAAAACATGTTTAAAAGCAGTTAAATTAATTTACACACAGGGTGCTCCTTAAAGATTTTCTTGTCAAACAAAATCGGCAACAAAACCACTTCATTTCATAGATAAGCTCCTATGATATCAAATCTACAAAAAAGAGACAAAATCAGCGACCCATTTAGAATTCATAGAGGAGACAAATTATTTCAAAGAGGCAAGAACTTACTGCTTGTTCATTCATTTGCCCATTTATCAAACATTGGTGAGCGCTCTCAATAACTCAAACTCTGCATGAAATAAGCGAAGTCGTGTCAAGTAAGGAAAGTGCTTTCTTACTGCAAACTGAGCACACTGGCAGATAGATTAATGAAAATAATCTTTTCGAATCACATGGAGGCGAGAGTAAATTAACCTTCGCAAGCCCCAATGGCAGGGCTGCGCTGACTGAGAGCTGATTTACTAACTCCTAAGCCAGCAGTTCCCAATTCTGGGGCAGGAGAGCATCACCTGGCGATTCTGGGCGGAGGCCGGTGCTAATTTGTTTGAGGTGTGTGTGTGGGGGGGGGGGGGGGGGGTGATGGTGTCCAGTTCTCCAGGACTCAGTTCAGTGGTGGGGGCGCTCTGTTGACTAATGAGTTTGCCAACCACTGCCCCAAGTGGTTCTAATGTCCAGCAAAGCTTGAAAACCCCTGCCCTGATGCCAGGACCAGTCACTGAGTCCGTGCATCAGGTTAGAAATGCAGAATCCCAGCCCGCGAACCCCCAGGTGGTTCTGATACACATTAAAGAGCCAGTGACACTGGGCATTTCTCTGTTAAGGGGAGAGGAGGGAGACTTTGACGGCAACCATACCTAACACTTTTGTTTCCATTACTCTTATCCACTTGGAAACTGACAAGAATCAAAACCTGATTTCCAAAACCCTTTGCAAAGCGTCCGTTTGTCTCTCCTCTGGGTGTGAAGTTTAAAGCCTCTAGCTGAGCACAAGAGCCTATTCAATGCAAGCTGCTTTTTATTTACTTCCATTATTATTTAGAAAGAGGAAAAGGATGATCCTGCAAATACCACCTGTGGAATATGAGCATCAGTAAGTCTCCGTTGCTTTGAGGAACAGCCTAAAAGCTATCACACTCCATCCATTTGGCTCAAGAGACCACTAGCTTCTACTTTCTCTCTCTTACAAAACAAAACAAACAAACACACACACAAAAAAAACAGAGCTGACCCGAATAATCCCAAGTGTCCCTGAGGCCATGGAAAGATTAAAGACAGACCAGTACCTCATCTAGGAAAGCAGTTACATGCCCCACAGAAGAGGCCGGCATCTCTCCAAATAAAACCGTCTGAAAGAAATCGCGCACGCCAATGCCTTCAGACGTCTTCTTGGCAACATAAATGAGTTTATGTTTTGCGTCTCTAGGAATCTGAAACAAGAACAAGATAACTAGTGTAAGTCCAGAGGTAGTTTTCATGTTAACAAGCAGAATCTAACTTGTAGCTAGACCGCTGGCAGAAGAACGGAAACCGGATACCTACCAGAGTTGTGTTCTACCTCCGTCTATTGACTTTTTTTTTTAAGGAGCTACGATTAAAAAGTAGCACGGCAAAAAGTTTCAAAGTTCACAAAACCCGCAGGCAAGTTCCTGTTATTGTCTCTCTTCTCGGGGATCCTACTTCCCAAGTAATATTAGGGCCACATCGGGAGAAGACAGCCACCTTGTGCATTCCGCTGCGCCACTGTAAGACCTCAAGACTGTAAATCTTGCTGCAAACTTTTCACACTTGAGAAACACTAAATGCAGATGCTGCGCTTGCAGGTGACACGTTAACCTTCAAGGGGACGAGCCCCACAAGAAAAGGGGGCGGGGAGGGCGGAGGGAAGACAGAGGCAGCGGAGAGGGGAGAGAAGGACGGTTCCCTCCCCTCCCAATGGCTGGTGAACACACGTTTGCACAGACGACCCTGCTCTGCTTTTTTCGGGGCTGCGTATTCTTTCCTGGGGTGAGGTGGGGTTGGCGGTATTCAAGTTATCCGGGCTCTGCCAGGCACATTTTTAAAGAAACGCCTCCAGGGTGACCCAGGAGCGAGAAGAGGAGGCTACCTGGCCCCGGAGCCACCTTGCGCCTCCGCCGGGGCAGCGGGAAGAAGCTCTGCCGGTCCCGCTTCCTCCGGGCCCAGACTGAGCTGACCCTGGGAAGCCACCTGCAGCCGCTGATGGCGGAGGGGGCGCACCAGGGCTCCTGTGACTCCAGGGCAGACTTCGGACAACGTTTTTTAAAGGGCCTGCGAGTCCCCCACCACCACCACCCGCCCACAAGCCCGAGTCCCCGTTATGCTGGGCGGGCGGCGCGGTCGGGTCCCCGCCGCTCGCTCCTTACCTCCCGGGAGGCCGCGAGCCGCCCCGCGGCGGCGACGCCGAACACCAGGCAGGCGGGGCCGGGGCTCTCCAGGAACTCCGCCAGGACCCGCCGGCGGTCCTCGCTCTCCAGATGCTGGCGCCACTTCTCCGCCGGGAGCCCCAGCATCTGCTCCAGGCGGCCGCCGAGGAAGCGCACCCGCGCGTCTTGGGCGAAACTCCGAGCTCTCCTGGCCGCCGCCGCCTCCTCGTCTTCCTCCTCCTCCTCTTCTTCCTCCACCTGCACCTCCAGCACGCCCGCCGCCTCCAGGCCGGACCCCGGGGTTAGACCAAGGGTCGCGGCTTCTCGCTCGCCTCGCGGCTCCCGAGCTACCACCTGGGCTGCCATCGGGCACGTCCAGGAGACGCGGGGATCGCCGGTTGCGCGCGCCCCTGCCCAGCCCCAGGGGGACGAGGACACCCCTCCGCAGAGGCGCCCCTGTAGGCTCCCAACCCTTCCCGCGACCACCGAGCGCGCGCCCGCCTTTCCCCACCTGCGGCTCCTGGGCAGCAGGCGTCCGCGCGCAGTGAGCTCCGCGGGGGGGCGCGGGCGCGGGCCCAGGAGGAGCAGCGCGTCCCGTTTCCCGGGAGACGGAGTCCCCGCCCCGTCCCGCTGGGGGGCGGAGCGAGCGCAGAGGGGCGGGGCTTCGGGCTCTGGGCCTCAAACCCGACGGGGGAGAGGCGTGTCCTCGGCTTCTCCGCCCTCTGGGAGTCTCCGCGCCGCCGAGGAGGACCAATCACGGCCCCGCACGGATTGACAGTTGTGGGTTAAGCAGTTCCATCCTGGGCGGAGTGGACTGCGCTTCACAGGTGTTGAGTGTTTTACAAATGGCAGGCCAGACACCCCTCCAGCAAAGAGGGGACAACTGGCTTGATTGCGGTGGCCCAGGTTTACCTGCAAAAACTTCAACCCCAATGCCTCCCGTAAGAGCTACGAAGGAGTGTTGCCCTCACCAATCCATTTTATACCTGGTTATTGATAAACAAGTGTTTCCAGCAAAATTCAGAGCCTCGGACAAGGTTTCTTTTGGGGATGTGAATTGTCTCTTGCAGACACCTACACGCCTTCCTAGTTACGTGGTCAGCATCTTGAATGAGCACAGGCTCCTGGAAAGCCTCGGCGGTGCTGGGGCTCCCGTGGCTGGTTGCAAATCTGGAAATCCCTGCAAACACCTCACAGCGCTGCTTATTCCGGCTTGGCGACCCCGACCCCTGAGTAACAGGACTTCTGTAAGTAAGGGTTGTATCAAATTGAAAGTGAAAAATGAATTTCAGATTCAGCAGGAAAAATTAGGTAGTAGTGCAAATATTAAAGTACACATTTCAAAAAGCTACATAAGTAACTCCAAATATGGAATGGACATGTCCAAGTCCCACTACACTCAATATTGAGGAAACCAACTGGAGATGTTGGTTCCAACCGGAATTAGAGATTTATAGGCAGTGGAGAAAGTCTGTTGGAATAAGATTGCTAAACTAGAAAAATACTTTTTTTTAACATCCTCTAGGGTGATAAAATCTCAACTTTCTGGAGGGGTTCTTTTTTTTTGGAATAACTTATATTTCAGAAATAATCTACATTTCTAGTGAACAAAAATAAAAATATTACTTCACAGAGTTTGGCTCCATAATCAGTAGTAGATAATGAGTCAAGAAAGGTACATTTCCCCAGACCAGTGGTTGGCAAACTGCGGCTCTCGAGGCACATGCGGCTCTTTGGCCCCTGAAGTGTGGCACTTCCACAAAATACCACAGCCTGGGCGAGCCTATTTTGAAGAAGTGGTGTTAGAAGTTTAAGTTTAAAAAATGTGGCTCTCAAAAGAAATTTCAATCATTGTACTGCTGATATTTGGCTCGGTTGACTAATGAGTTTGCCGACCACTGTACTAGATGAATTAATCCTTCGGTGGACCAGTTACAAACGTTAAAATGTAACACAAGAAGACATGCTGCCTTTCTTTTTACCGACTCCCACATTTCCAGTACTTTTCCTTAGTAATAGCTAACATTTACCAAGGACCAGCCAACAAGGGCCATGTGCTGTGCTGAGTTCATTTATTTGCTCCACAAATATTTACAGAATGCCAACTAAGTGCCTAGCACTGCTGTTGATGCTGGAACTACACCAGGAAGAAGCAGACCAGGTTCCTGCTCTCCAATCCAGCCATAAGCTGGCTGTACGCTGGCCAGGCTGGTGCTAGACCAACCGGGTCCGCATTCCATCTCTACCAGGTACTAAGGGTGTGTGACCTCAGCCAGCGACTTGCCTTCTCAGTGCCTTGGTTTACTAATGTGGAACAGGAACAGTGTCTTCCCATCACATTGTACACTTTAAATTTACACAGTGTCTGAAACTGAGACTGAAACATTTTTTGTTCTTATACATTTATTTCTAGTATGCAGAGGCAAGATATTTTTGAAGATAAGAAACAGGGGAGAGTGATTGATATAGAGGCAGGATGGCCTTGAACAGGCTGTCAAGCTACAGGGGAAGGCTTGGGTGGATGGGAGGCAGATGCGAGGGGGAGATCAACTGAAGGACTTGTATGCATGCATATGAGCATAACCAATGAATGAAAGACACTGGGGCGGGGAGGGGGGGAAGCTGGGATATGTGCTGGGGGGGTGGGGGAGGCTGGGGGGAGGATAAGGGGGAGGGGGAAAGGAAAACATGTACTACTATTATACTGCAAAAAATCAATAAAAAAATTAAAAAATAAATAAATTTACACAATGTCATGTCCATTATAGTCCAACTAATGGCCCAGTGCATGGATTCCTGCACTGGTGGGGTCCCTTGGCCTGGCCTGCAGACAGGCATCCCCCAAGGAGTCCTGGATTGTGAGAGGGCACAGGCCAGGCCAATAGACCCCACCGGTGCATGATCAGAGCCTGGGAGGGACCATAGTAGAGCTCCAGGTCATGCCTGGCCTTCTCACTCAGTCTGGAATGGCTGGACCCCAGCAGCAAGCTGATCTACTGGTCGGAGCATTTGCCCCCTGGTGGTCAGTGCGTGTTATAGCGACTGGTCCAAAGGTCAAACAAATGGTCAGACATTTAGCATATTAGGCTTTTATTATATAGGAAAAAGCTGGAAAAATATTTTAATATAGTATCTCATCTGGGTAATGAGATGAGTATGTGAGGGGGTGAAGGGATGGCAAAAAGGATAGAATCAATGGGTTCTGACACTGAGAGAGATTAAATAACGTTATTCAGTCTCTCCTCCGGGAAAGTAGATTCCTGCAGAATACCTCCAAGGATGAATTCAGACTTAGCCCTCAAGGACCAGCCTCACAAGTAAGAGGAGCAGATGATCTCCAGTCTCCAGAAAAAGCTTCCTCAGCTGTTTGCTATGCCTAAGATCCCCTCAACCATGGCTCCACACAATTCCTCTGTGAGGGCAAATGATCCAATTGCACAACTCTTCAAATCTGATGAACAGAGTATTTAAAAGAAGAGGGAGGTCTCTGGTAATGAAGGAGAAAAGAGCACCCTGAGAAGAATAAAGGGCAGCGGCAGAGATGGACAATCACTTCACCATGTGTGCATGTGTGTGCATGTGTATGCCTGTGTGTGCCTGTGTGTGCGTGCGTGTGTGTGTGTGTGTGTGTGTGTGTGTGTGTGTGCGCGCGCGCGCGCGCCAGCACAGAGCATAGTCTGAGAGGAGGCTGTGCTCTCCAGGGTAGTGCACAGAAATCCCGTCTCACAGCAGCCTACACCGAAGACGGTTGTCATGTCACACGACAGGTCTGGTTGTAGTGAAGTCGGAGGTTGGTTAATTCAGTGACTCAGGGTTGGGCCTTGTTCACGTCTCTTTTCTGTGGTCTCAGTAGCTCAGTGAGTCTTCCATTCGTGGTTGCTGAGTGGTAATGATGCTTTCTGGCGCTCCGTATGGGTGACAATGTTCAGAGTCAAGAACAGGGAATGTCTTCACTTTTGAGTGGAGAAAACTTTCCAGTACTTCCCAGAAAGTACTTACACCTGACTGGCTACAATTACATCCTGTGCCCAGGCCTCAACCTTGCGTTTGTCAAGGGAGGTGAGACCTCCCCGGTGAGCTTCACTTCTCAAGATCCACTTACAGATGTGGCCGCTAGGAGGAGCCGGCGCAAACTCTGGGCTCTGTTCCAGAGGACAAGGGGGAAAGCATGTCCACTGACAGGTATTTTTCTCTCAGATGCCCCCAACACATATAACATCATGGAAAATATCATGTTAAACTAACATGATTTTCCATGAATTACAAGCCTCTATTACTTTTGTAATGTGGCTAAACATTAAAGGGACTTTATTCTTGGACAAGCCCTTGACTGAGGTCAACTTAAGATTTTGAAAAGAGCAAAAGAAAAACGGGAAAGTTGAGAAAATGTGACTTGAGGAATTTTATTATCTGGATTTTCAGAGATATCAAGACACAGGAATGAGGGGATGAAGGGCAAATGCGACAGGGAGCTGCTGTGTGTGTCCTCAGACATGTCACAGGGTTAGCAGAGAAGGGTGACATGCCACTGCAAACACATACACTCAAGTCACAGGAAGGAATGTCCGTGTGGAAAGTGAAGCCCGTTCAAAGCAAAAAGAAGGAATGCTTACCATTTGCAGCAGCATGGATGGACCTGGAGAGTATTATGCTAAGCGAAATAAGCCAGTCAGACAATGACAAATACCATGTGATTTCACTCACTTGTGGGCTCTAATGAATAAAATAAGCGATGACCAAATCCAGAGACACAGAGGCATGGAACAGACGGACAAATCTCAGAGGGAAGGCGGGGGGTGGGATTAACTGAGAAATTATGTACATATATGCATAGTCATGGGCACTGATGAGAGAGTGGTGAAGGCCTGGGATGGGGAGGGGGGGGTTGGAGGGGTTCATTGGGAAAAACCAACAAACAAAGGGGACATTTGTAATACTTTCAACAATATAGATAAAATGTTTAAAAAGACCCCTCAAAGCAGACATACAACAGTTATGTTTTCTTTCCACTGTTGCTTTTGATTTTTTTTTTTTTTTAAGGAGGGAGGGATAAAGCATCTTTGCAGAGGATGAGCATGAATTTAAGAATTAAGGGGGAAATGCTGCAGAAAAACCAATGGATTTGCAGAAAGGCATAGTTTTGCAATACAGGGTGGGGCAAAAGTAGGTTTTGTTCATGTAGAAAATACTACAATAATTAAGAACGATGCGAGAATCAACTGTTTTTCGCATGCTCACAACTGTAAGCCTACTTCTCCCCTGCCCTGTATTTAGAGAGAAAATGCCGAGGTGCCCTGGAAAGGACTGGCAGAGGCCAGGACCCAGCCGGCAACACCGCATTCGGTCTCCTCTCTTCCTGCACATGTAGGTGTGCTCTGCTTTGCACTGTGGTGATCTGCACAGCGCTCTGACATTTCCTTATTGGGAGCTCAGCCCTTTGCAGGCAGGCGCTGTAAGGGGCCATGCCATTTTTTAAAAATCCCCGGCAGCATCTAGCCTAGACCTCTAGCAATATTTTTGCTCAAATATTTGTTAAAAAAAAAAAAAGCCCTTCTGATGGAAGGAGATTTGATTTGGGATGGTGAACACACACACACAATATAAGATGATGTATTATAAAACTATGTACCTGAAACTAATGTAATTTTATTAACCCATGTCATCCCAATACATTTTTTAAAGGGCGGGGGAGCCCTTCTAAAAAATAAAAATAAAAAATAAAAAATAAAAATAAATAAAAAGCTAATGGCAGGAAGAAAAGGATGCACGCAATTTCAGTCAGGGAAAGAGTTAGAGCCCCTGAAGGGAGAAGGGAAAAAGAAATCTATAAAAAGAGACTAATTAAATTACAGGCAATCAGAAAAAGAAGGAAGCTTTATTTTAGAGGCACAATTTCCAGGGAAGGAGATTTAGAGATTAAATAAACTTATCAAAATAACATGAAAGGGAGTTAAGTTGTAGGGGGTACAAGTGCAATCATTTGTGAATCTTCCCTGAATTGTATTAAACACTAGAGGCCCGGTGCACAAAATTCGTGCAAGGGGCTTGGCTCCCACCACTGCCTCAGCGGCCACCCACCTTGGCTTTGTCCAGAAGGTCGTTGGGAAGGACGTTGGGTCTAATTAGCATACTACACTTTTATTATTATAGATTATTATTTCTATTCCTGCTTGTTAAACTTTTCCTTGACACCAGAAATGAGGAGCAGAGAAGGTGCTCAGAGTCGGAACTAAGTGAGGATTAGAGGTTCCTCTGAGAGTGAAGGCAACTCTCAGATATGTAATTAAGCATTGCATCTGCCTAGTGCCAATAGTGTACTAAGCCCTTTCACAGGTGATGGCTGATTTAGTGGAGATATTTGAGGAGAACATTACCTCCTTTTCCTTTTATATTTAATTATATGATGCATCCTTTATGTTTACATTATAAACCATCAGAACATCACAAATGTTTCTTCCTAAGCCAATAAGCACTATTTGCATTCTTGCTTTTCTAGCTAAATATATATTTATATTCCTAACATAACTGGTAGTGAATTGTTCCAGGATATAGGGAACCACATATAGCTGGAATATTCCCACATCTCCAAGGATTAGCATGTCCTCTTTCAGGCCCAAGTCCTGCCAGCACCAAGAAGCCCCCACCACTATCCCAGTATTCCCAGCCCCTTACAAAGAGAGAGTGCCTCTTTGTGACACAGGAAGGGTGGCCTGGCCTGGGGAAGGCTAGGATTGCCAAAGCATTCCTTCAAATTACACCAGGGGTCTTTCCCTACAGCTAGCTACTCCACCCTTCACTCCCCAGATAAACTGAGGGGGCAAATCCAGTAATTCCCTGGGAACCTCAGTAGTTTTGTCCTGAAATGGTCAATGAAACTGCAATTGGCAAGATCAAGGTCTTGGTGAAGAAAGGGGGTTGATGAAGAAGGGAAATAGTCAACATAGCTCTCCGTGTATTTCATCAATTCCGTGCTGCACATCTTTTCACACTTTAGAATCTCTGAAACTGGGGTGTGTCTGACATTTGTGGTCTGCAGAGAGGCATGTCCGTTGTGGTTATTACTGCTCCAACAGCTGCAGCAAAACTTGCAGAACAGACTGTCACTGGCGTGGAGGAAATCCCTGGACATAATTGTGGAGCACTTGATTAGGAAGTGCTGCATCATTCCTGCTCTTGATGGCATAGATGGCATTGGTTGAACATTAATGACTCCTGCTGCATTAGACATCTCTTGCTGCATAACAAATAACTCCCAAAACCTAGTAGCTAGAAACCACAAACAACTAACATTAGCTCACAGACTTCCTGTTGGTCAAAAATCTGCAGCGGCTTAGCTGGTCCTCTGGCTCCGAGTTTCTCCTCAGGTTGAAGTTAAGCTAGAGTCTGGGGCTGTAGTCAGGGCTAGAAGATCAAGCTCACTTAAGTGGCAGTTGTCCGAAGGTGAGCTAGTCTGTGCAGTCGCGCACTGTTGCAGCCACTCCACTTGATTCTTCTCATTAGACACAAGTCATGTGTCCACACCCACAAGGAGGGCAATCAGGCTTACTTACCCATCCAAGGGAGGAGGATCAAAGAATTTATGGATATAGTTTTGAAACTACCACTCTTGGGCGAAAACATGATTGAAAAGTTAGTCACTGAATAGGGCTTAATTTTACAAGGTTATCTTCCTGCCACATTATAGAAAGTTAGAGGAAGCAACTACAATACAAAACCAGGGTAAGTTCCACATTTAATTCTGACTTTTGGACTTGTAATTAGAAATATATGATGCTTCACCAAACACACCACACACATTTCACACATACATATGTGAATCTCACAAATAAGTTAAAATAAAACATAAAGCTTCAAAGACATCGTTCAGTTAAAGGTATAACCATTTACAGTATTTCTGAATTGAGTTAGAATCTTTTTTTCCAGTGAGCTTATTGTTTGGCTTGAAATTATTTCCCTCACAGCAGTTTTCAGCCTTGTCAGGTTGACCAAACACTTGGAGATCATGATGGCCTTTACAAAGCACCGTGAATTACTGATGTATTTAATTCCAACATAAAATTATACAAGCTAGGAATGATTTTACCAGCAGAAAACAGAACTTTATTATGGCTTCTACATCTCAAAAATAATACTACCAATAAAATATTTATT
This sequence comes from Antrozous pallidus, assembly GCA_027563665.1. Taxonomy (NCBI): domain Eukaryota; kingdom Metazoa; phylum Chordata; class Mammalia; order Chiroptera; family Vespertilionidae; genus Antrozous; species Antrozous pallidus. The sequence goes on along the minus strand of CM050521.1, from coordinate 72,623,004 downwards.
AAACCACATTTCATAGCAGGACAATAAATAACAATCTGAGCCAAGCCAACCTTCCAGAAAGGCATGATTCAAAGACTAATGAATGTTTGAGACAACTGCTCACATTTAATTTCCTCCTCTTCCCTGTAATTTGCTTTTGTGTGATCTTTGCTCCCAGCGTCTGACTTCCTGGCTCTCTGACTCTGACTTGAAACCTGTTCATCTTCATTTGATGATCTGAGCATTGGCTCCTCCTGGAACTGCATGCTTAATGCACTTCTGCCTCTTCGGGGCCAGCCCCAGGAGCAGGGTGAGGGGATCGCCAAGTGCCCCAGAAACCTAAAGATGCAAGGAGGCAGGGTTAGTGCAGAAAAGAGGAACAGCATCCTTTGTGCCTGAATCTGGCAAAATAGATGCTCAATAAATATATTGACTGACTGAGCAACAGGATCTCCAAAGGCAAGCGTGGAAACGAAAGGGGCAAATTGGATTAAGTACAGGATCTGAAGCCAAGGTAAGAAAGTGAAATGGACAAGAAGGCTGGAAGCGGAGAGCAGGATCTGGCCAGAGGTGCCTCTGAGTCTTGGCAGGACACTAAGCCAGTTTGGCTGATTTGTTTGTATTCTATCTTATTCCACAAAGAATCTGAAAAGCGAAGTAAAAGTAGTTTAGAGCTCATAAGCATAGAACATCCTATTATTCTTTTCTGAACCAAGGCTAAGAGGAAGTTGTCTAGAATAAGAAAATCTTTGTACACCAAATTGCACATTTTCTTTTTCTGTGACTGTAGTTTGGTAGGAAGCTGAACACGCAGAGATACTTTATCCCTGTAAACTTGAGTCCGTTTATGATTTCAACTATAGAAAATTATTCTCACATACATCCACAAAGTTACTGAACCACACATGAGCAACTGTTTTTTTCAGTAACCGGTTGGCTTGGCTCACTCATTTGGTTGTCTGGTATCACTTTGAGGTAGGCAAATAGTAGTTGGAATTAACATTTCAAAGTTAGGAAATAGCTAGGACTTGAAACCTCAGTTTTGCTTGGCATTAGGGGAAAATAACCACCATATAGTTTTGAGATAGAACACCCCAAACTAGCTCATTGACAGGCAGACAGTTTGAGAAAAATACACACAGTTGGATCAAGAAATCCCGACTGAAATGTCTCCCTTATTTCTCTTTTCAGACATTGAAAAGTATTCTTGCCTTTTTCCCCAAAGCATTTTCGCATTGGACCAGCTGGGAAATATCCCATGCCCTCCATCTTTTGGGTTAACTTAAAATTAACAATACTTCTACTGAACATTATTGTCAGGGGCATGATAAAGTTGTCTTATTTATCCTCTTAACGGACCTCTGACTTATTATCCCCATTGTTGAGTAGGCCTTGGCGGTCCAATGCAAGGATCCCAGGGCCTCCAGATGCTGCTCTACCTCCACCTCTTGCCTCTCTCCTGCTGACCTCCCTGTTGGTCCCTCTAGCCCAGTGGTCGGCAAACTCATTAGTCAACAGAGCCAAATATCAACAGTGTAACGATTGAAATTTGAGAGCCAATTTTTTAAAACTTAAACTTCTTCTAACGCCACTTCTTCAAAATAGACTCGCCCAGGCCGTGGTATTTTGTGGAAGAGCCACACTCTAAGGGGCCATAGAGCCGCATGTGGCTTGCGAGCTGCAGTTTGCCGACCACTGCTCTAGTCTAGACTGTTGTGCTGCAGCCATGGTCCAGCCTTGGGCTCCTCCCTTTTGTGGATTCCTTTCCCCAGCTTCCCCTTGGGTCCTGATTTGCAGTGCCTGCTCCTGGTTTCGGGGTTGGCTCAGACCCCACTGCGGGAGGCTTTCCTGAGCACGCCCACCACCTCTGATCCACCTGCTCCCTTTGAACTCTGAGGGCAGGGATAGGGACTTTTCTTATTCTTAGTCTATGTCTGACACCTGGTACAAAGTACACACTTAATATTTGCTCAACGAGTGGAAACTCAAACTACCAACCCACTCTTCATTGCTATCGATAAGTCCTGTAGCAAACCGATGTCCAGAAATAGGAGGGCTACATAAAATGTAGTTTTATGAAGACTATTGGCACAAGTCTTTATACAGAATTGGTCATAGACCATGTTGTGCACATTTAGGCCTGTTTGTTTTTTTGAGCTTTTTCAGCAGCTTTAAAAACAAGATAGTTTATTTTGAAGTTTGAACTTCTTAATCCAACTCAAATGTTATGTTGATTTATATCTAAAATGTGATACCTTGCATATATACTATCTATATGTGTGCCTAGTTCTATTAAAATATAGGGAACAAAAACCCCTGTTATGCTTCCAGTGAACAAAATTTTAAACAGTGCCACAGTTATGCACTGGGGGAAACACAGCAAGCTGTTTCCTTGAAACAAATTATTCTGGTAAAATATTTTGTTTCTATGGAACATTTCAAATATAGACTCATGTGAAAATTTGGTTTAACAGCCACCCAATTTTCCTGGTTGACTCCAGTGGAGAGGTACAATGTACCATGATTTTTTTTATACATAAAATTTGGAGTATACATTAATATTCTGAAATCTAGTAATCTCATTAATTGGGACATTTTTCACTCCCATGAAAAATCATCCTAGCATTTGACAAACTATTACCTCAGACAAAAATAAAGGTTTACAAGATTTATTTTCCTCCCTCCCTTCTTCTTTCTTAAGTTCCTTGGCACTTGAGATACTCTGAGGTATCCAAAAGTCAAACTATTTCATTGCCAACTGAAACCAAAAGGAACACAGCCTAAGGCCTATACCAATTAGCAAATATTAAACAAAAGGAAGTATATGCCTTAGAAATCCTGTTACAATTACAAGTTAGCTGTGGCATATCAAACAGGTATTACTCCTTGAGTAGTAAATACGTGATTCAGATGTTTTGAATAATGTATTTCATCTTTCTTGCATCTTAAGTTTCTCCATCCCTTTAAGCATCTGAACTTTTAAATACAGATAGCAAACAAGCTATACTTTTTTCGATTTCTTAAAGTTATCTTTGTTGAAGGTAATAGTTTGTCAAACGCTAGGATAATTATGAATGGCATTCTAAACCACACCATATATTAGTGTTGCTCTTAGCACAGCTTTGACATTCCTCTGCCAATAGTTTTATGTCAATAAACTTCTATATATATAAAAACCTAAGTGACTATTACAACAAAATGAGTGGTTGCTATGACGTGCACTAACCACCAGGGGCACTCAATGCAGGAGCTGCCCTTAACCTGCAGGCCCCAATTGCCAATGGGGCCTGCCAAGCAACCTGCTGGTTCTTCTCTCCCCCAGCCCCCCCCCCCCCCCCCCCCCCCCCCAAGCAGACCCTGATTGCTCAGTTGGGGCTGGATCCTGGGCTGGGACGGAGAAGCAGGTGTGGGTGGTAGCAGATGCAGGCAGTGAGGGAAGGAGTAGGTGGGGAGGCAGGGAACCTGATTGGCCCTGATTGCTGGCCAGGCCTAGGGACCCCAACCATGCACAGATTTCATGCTACAAGCCTCAAGTCTATGATAAAACAAAAAGCATTACTCTTTCAGTTTTGTTCATGGTTATATGTGGCTCCCAGAATCCCAAGAATCAAACTGGCTTTACTAAATAAAAAACAAAACAGCCTGGCCAGCAAGGCTTAGTGGTTGAGTGTTGACCTATGAACCAGAAGATCACGGTTTGATTCCGATTACGGGTCAGGGCACATGCCCGAGTTGTGGGCTCCATCCCAGTGTGGGGCATGCAGGAGGCAGCCAATCAATGATTCTCATCATTGATGTTTCTCTCTCCCCCTTACTCTCTAAAATCAAAATACATACTTAAAAAAAACCACACAAAATGTTAAAACTTTCTAATTGCGTTATCCCCCCTTTTATACAAGATCATCCTGATGCTTCCAAATGTACATTTTTTTCCAGGTATACAACTTTAGTTTTCACACGTTTAAAAAACTTAGTGCTTCTGGCTGAGTACCATACACTTAACTGTTTCTTAGTCCTCTCCTCTATGAACATATACTACACCAAGTTGTGACATAACCATGTCTTTACCTTAGGGCTTTGCTTGCAAAGCGATTTACCCATTCACCATACAGCCCCACTGATTACTAGAGATTTCATGACTTTGGTGTCTTCCATCAGTGTACTTCCCCTGCTGCCTGACATTTCCTACCCCTCACTTGGCTGTATCTAACCTGGCCTGGGCTTGGAAGCCCGATTTCACCAAAGTTATTACAGTAAGTTACGTCAGGAAAGTTCTTCATGAGATTTGCAGAACCCTCCCAGGAGGAAAAGACAACAGCTTTTGCAGATTTTTATAGCATATCTTGCTTCTTAGTGTGTGATCCTAAATTTATGTTTTAGTTTTCATTTTTAGCACTTCCTACAATTTTCTAGCATTCATTGCTCAAAAGTATTTAAGTTAAAAAGTGTCCCTAAATCACATTTTAATTTCCATAAATGTCTACAGCAATGGTTACAAATTAGCATGAAATCTGAACTGGTGCTCTCTGGGAGTCTGTTCAGAGAAATGGGGAACAGATCTTAGTATCAGGAATTATGAAGAGTTGCCAATGCATTCTCTAGCTTTTCTTTCCAGTGTTCATTGTGATAAGAAGGTTGATAGTTCAAAGAATTTATTGCTGCTTTACAGTATACACTACCAAATGAAGAAACATGTTAAACTCACGGGAATTTTTATAGGTTACTTGCAATTGTTATTGCAGGCAACAACTTGTACATGATTTTATTTCCAAATCCACAAAAAACAAAATTTATACAAATCAGCACTGTAAAAATGTCAATTACAGCCCCAGAGGCTTTGCTGGCAGAATAATTGTCTAAATCCTAGGATATGGGAAACAGGATTTTTTTCTGAAGTCATATTTTTTTTTTCCATTTTCTTCTTTTTTTTTTTTTACAAAAAAAATTTACAAGTGAAATGTTACTACAAAACTTTTTATAAGGAATTTTTGCAAAACATTTACATTTTACCATCAACTATTTCTGTTTTAAAATCATTATGTAGATTTAATACCCTATGCTGCACATCAATTTATGTGGGATGACAACTTAGTGACATGCATTAAAAAAAAAAAAAACACCACAAGGCATTAAAATGAAGACTTAAATACAAATATTGTTGCAATAAAACAGTTATAAAATTGAAAAATAGGACCTAAACATCATGCTTATCTAAGTTTGACAAATTAACTTTTTCTCCTAGATTACACACTTTTATTACTGCTCTCATGAGAGTGTGATAAATAATGACTTAACATCAAGTCCTAATGTAATCAGCAACACATACACAAACCTAACCAAATAAAGTATATCGTAAGAAAAAACTATCCTAACACTGGAGTTCTACCATGATAAATACATAGTTTTGCACTGATAATTACAATAAAGAAAAGTATTATAACAGTGGCAAAGGGAATGAACAGTGAAATGTCATTAAACAAGACTCTACTGCACATCTGTGCCCTATTACTTATAACAGCTATACCCCACTGAGTCAAATAAAGGACACTGAAATTTACGATTCTTGTAAGAGAAAAATGGATTCAGAATGGTATGCAGAAAAGTCTGTGAAAATATTTCTAATTTCAGTGGTGAAATGTGCACCTGCTAACACAAATTAATATATTTTATATGCTATAAAGCTATCCAGACTCAGTTTGTTAAATTTATAATAGGCCTCATTGTTGATTAAAAAATAACTTCCATTTTCTGAAGAGCATACATAGGTATGCATTAAAACTGGTTCATGGAATAATGGTGCAGAGAGCTCATACTTGGTATTATCAACAAAAAGTGTCACTCTGAGAAAACATGATTCAAACATTAAGAAAGTTTCTTTGCATAAAAAAATTATAGCACTGATTGTGTAGCATAATGATAAAATATATATCTGATGTTTCAGCTCCTATATAATAAAATTAAAATTAACACTACCAAATGCTCCTCTGTACCAAACGAAACAAACTGATTCTGATGTTTTAAAGCCAGATACATCAGCTGTTTAAGAGTACATTAAATAAAATATACAAAACAATTTACAAAATCCAACTAAAATTTAAAGACTTTGTTACAAGTCTACAAAAGCTTTAAGAAACTTGAAATTTATAACCACAGTGTAAAATTTTTTCCTTTAATCTCAAAGCTTTTTTATACAAACTGAAAGCACAAAAGACCTTCAGTTTTATATAACGCTACAAAGGGCTGGCCTAAAGTGTACATAGTGTAAACAGTGATCATTACAGTATTTCTCCTTCATCAAAAATACAAGAAATATCACAATTTTGGAAGGTAATTCGCATGAGTAGTACTTTTCCTAAAATAATAGGGAATGCACAAGAAAACATGTACCTATATTCAAACAGTCCCTAAACTGATGATGTTAATAAACCAAGCAGTTAAAAACTTTAGTTTTTAAATGGTCAATTCCAATTACATTATGATTCTGTGTAAATACATTTTTAAAATAGCAAATATCTTACTAATAATATTTAAGCTATTGATATAATCCAAATATTTTTCATATGAAACTTTTGGCCATCTTTCCTATAAAACCCTTGCATAAACAACAAAATACATTTTTTCCTTTAGTCACTTACATAACTAAAAATGGTTCCAATTTTTAAAAAATAATTTTTGCTTCATAATATCACACCTGTTATATATTTGTTAGGCTGCCTTTTTTTAGGGACAATTCAGTTACTGACATAACATAAAAACATTACTGTGTTATAAATTCTTAATCAGCCTTCTAACACAGTAGTATATAAAATAGGATTGGAAAATTTTTAGTAGAGAGGAAAACGGAAATTATAATGTAGTTACAAGATAATTTTCTGCTGGACTTAAAAAAAAATTTTTTTTGATAACTCTTTCTTTGGCTACCAAGTCAAAGCATAAAGAATTTTGCACACTGTCAACATAACTCATATTTACAGAATATGAAATTACAGACTGATACTCTATGCAAATATTTCCTATATAAACATTTAAAATGAATTTTGTAGTACAACCCAGGGTTAGGAATATAATCAATCCTAACTTCAAAACCTTATATATTGTTGTCTCATTTTTTCTGAAGCAATTATGAATTTTGTTTCAATCATTTCTCACCCCCAGTACTTTCCTAAGTTTCAATCTAAAGTTTAACGTATAGTTTAGCTCTAAGTTCTTCTTGTATCTCCAAATGGAGAAAGTAATTAAACTTCACTGATTGTCTGCATACACACTACTATAATGTAGTGGCAATAAAGATCTGAGATGCATCTCAGATTACTTTTTTGGAACTTTCCTAATTCAACTGTTGAAGAATTTCTAACATTTAGAAAAGACGGCCAAAACTATTTTCAGTTGATTTTCCAAAAATCAAACTAAGAAAATAAAGTATTGTCCCTACCGTCAGTTAACTATTTTGTTTTCTGTGCTATAGAAAGAAAAAAAAAGGAAAAAAAAAAAAAAAAAAAGGATCCATATAAATTATTAGTGACTGGAAAGAATTTCAAAGAAAACAAATCCAATTAAGGTCCAGCCTACAAACTACTAAGGTCTGTCTTTCTAAACAAGTTAACACATGATGTTAAAAGGGGAGATTCAGTTTAAACAATATGTGACACATTTCCAAATCATTACAACTTATAGTGTGGAGGAAATACTTCTCTGTTTCCAGTACATCCATTTGATTTTCGTATTTTTAAAACTCAACACTTCACATGTTGACCCCAAATCTTGGAATACTTAAGGAAACCAAGAATGAAAACATGATTTCCTACTCTGTAATCCACTTGACCAGCCCATTTCCAGATTTTCAAAGGTGTGTAAACTTAAGTGCAGCACTAGAGGTCTCTGTTATAAATAGCTTTTCAGAATTCTTCCATGTTGGCCGACACATTGGGAGTTGCTGGGTTTGAATCTTGAGAAATGGCTGCAACTGTGACAATTCTTGGGGAGCCAAGCACCTCTGTGACAGATGAGTCCAGTTCTCCTGAGGTAACAATGGCAAGAGCTGTCCCACCCCCTTTCTTATTCTGATGCGTTTTGACATGTTTGGAGAGGTGATCACTCCGCATAAACCTTTTAGAACATTCTGGACATTCAAATCTCTTTTCACCTAAACAGGAAAACAGCAAATAAATAGTAATTCATTTTATTCAAATAAAATTATAATATTAAATAATTTCTCTTCTGATCACACTACACTTGTCTTTAACTTTTGACTAGTTGCAAAATACTTTGTCTTTATTTTAAAATACGATCAAACAAGCAATGCAACATAATACAGGAGAAACAGCATGAGACTGGGAATAAAAGACACAAGATAAAAGTCTGAGTTTTGCTAATAGCTGGAAGAAAAAGCTGAACCAAATACAGTAACCCCTGTAGGCTTCAGTTGCCCCATCTATGAAGCAAGAGGGTTTCTAACAGATGATCTCAAAAATCTCTTCCAGGTATCATCATCATAATATATAATGTTCAAGGCATGTCTACTTTTCGTTAAAAACTACTGTCTGGGTTTTGGTTATAATGCTGAAAAGCATGAAAATACCTTAGTGCTATTTCAAATAAAATCACTTAATAATTTAACGGTGTATTGAATTTCCTTAAAAGGCAAAAATGAGTTAGGCAAATACTCAATTTAAACTAACAGAGTTTTTAGGTTTCCAAAGAATCAGACTGTCAGATTCTGGTACACAAAGTGATCCTTAAATAAGCTCTCTTTAACATAAAAGACAGTTCTACTAGAATTATCCACATCTATATTATGGAATAAAAACTAACTTGCCCTAGCCAGTGTTCTCAGTGGTTAGAGCCTCAGGTCACAGGTTTGATTCCCAGTCAAGGGCACCTACCTGCGTTGCAGGTTTAATCCCAAACCCCAGTCAGGGCACATGAGAGAAGCAACCAATCGACGTGTCTCTCTCACATCAATGTTTCTCTCTCCTTCCACTCTTATCTAAAACCAATGGAAAAATATCCTCAGGTGAGGATTAACAAAACCTCTCTCCCCCACACATAAGAAACACAACTAAATGTTACCAAAATAAAAAAACCTATTGCAATTTTGTGTATAATAGATGAGGCACATAAAAAATTGATTAATTGGTATACTGTACCGCTCATGATGGATCAACTCCTCTATCTTCTGTCCTTCTAAAATTGTTACTTAAGGCCCTAGCTGATTTGGCTCAGTGGACAGAGCATCGGACTACTAACTGAAGGGCCCAGGGATTTGATTCCGGTCAAGGGCACATGCCTGGGTTGCGGGCTTGATCCCCAGTAGGGGATGTGCAAGAAGCAGCCAATCAATGATTCTCTTTCATCATTGATGTTTCTATCTTTCCCTCTCCCTTCCTCTCTCTGAAATATATATGAGAAAGTTTTCTCAGTCTGACAGTGGAAGTTTGATAATAAAGTTCAGTTCAGCTGACTCCTTTTCTTGGCCCTAGTTTTGAATAACCAATAGAAAATCTACAGGTTCAAGTTTGTCCATGTCAGATATTTTCCCCTCTTCTTTCTGAGTGTTTTTTCTTTATTGCATTTGCAGTATCTCATTGAACTTGTCTTTCTCAGTCTTGACAAATTAAATATAAGGATAAATAAATGATTTATATAAAATTCTCAAAGAGACTAAAAACAGAAGTAGTTAAGCTTAGGGCAAAGTCATTGCACTGAAGAATGCTGACACCTAAGCGAGGATGAAAACAAGTAAATGAGCATTTAACTTTCAGGATCAATTCTGAACTCCTTTACCTTTCAAGTTTCTCCTTTGCTTTCAAAAGAAAAATCTTGTGTACAAATTTTAAAGCTGAAAATAAATCTCAAAGGTACTGTTTTACATTTTCATTTTATTAATTTGTAAGTTAAGGCTCCAGACATTAATTTTCATAGGCATCATACAACTTGTTAATATCAGACCAGGATTCAAGGCACCCAATTTTAGTTTGAGCTTTCTATGCTACACGACCAGAGTGCAACTAGAGACTGCTGTTCTTTTACAGCAACAATGGCCAAGCATACTCAGAAAAATCAGATGGCATGATGTCATTCAGTAAGTACTAAATCAACTGGGTAATCAATCAACACAGTGGCTGTTTAATAAATATTTGTTAGCTGTGATGCTTATGAACTCAGTCATTTTTCAAGGAGTATTTGTAGAACACGTGCAATGTGTCAGGCACTGATGATACAAAAATGAACAAGTGAAAATCTCTGACTTTAAGGAGCTTCGTGTGGAGGTATGCCTAACCTTCAATGAAGACAGAAATCCCCACCTACTCCATGGCAAACTGTAAGATAGACAAGAAATGATGGTGACATGGTTTGTGTGGGGGACTTTCAGGGCTGTCTATTCCTAAGTGATGTGGGTGTTCAATTAATTTCAAGTAATGAAATTTTACCAGAATCTCAAAATAAGTAAGTTATGTTGTACAATTAAACTATCATTAAAGAAATGACACTTTTATTCTCTTTTCCACAGAAGTGTCTTCTCTATGGTGTCAGACAATTTCTAAATTTCCTACCTTTAGCAAACATTATCTTAAGGAGGTACAGAGTTCCTGTACTAATTACTGCACTATCTTTTAAATTACTTAATAATTATTCTTCGTAGGTTAATATTTTTGGTAATTAATGTAATTACTATCGAAACTATTGATATTAGTTTACTTTGGCAGAATGGCCCCCCAAATATGTCCATGCCCTAATTCCTAGAACTTGTGAGTATATTTTATTATATGGCAACTAAAGTTACAGAGGTTAACAGGGGAAGATTATTCTCAAATACCTAAGTGGCTCAGTGGATAGAGCATCAGACTGCTGACGGAAGGGTCCCGGGGTTCACATGGCTCTTAAAAGCCGAGAGATCTTTCTGTAGCTGGAGTCAGAGAGATGTTGCAGGAGAAATCAGACAGATTAGGAGCTGAAGAGAACTGGACCTGCTGTTGGTGGAGGGGAGAGCCATATGAAAAGCATAAAGAAGGGCCCTAAACAGTTAGGCTCAGTGGATAGAGCGTTGGCCGGTGGACTGAAAGTCCCAGGTTCAATTCCGGTCAAGGGCATGTACCTTGGTTGGTACTCATCCCCAACTGGGAGAGTGCAGGAGGCAGCTGATCGATGCTTCTCTCTCATCTATGTTTCTAATTCTCTATCCCTCTCCCTTCCTCTCCGTAAAAAATCAATAAAATGTATGTGTGTGTGTAGGTGTGTGTGTGTGTGTATGAATAAGAAGGAATGTTACAAGCTTCCAGAGCAAACCCACCAGCCCCCCGCTGGCAGCCAGCAAGGAAACAGGGACCCCCATCCCACAACAACAAAAGCTGAACTTGCCTGACAGTGTGAATGATTTTGGAAACAAATTGAGCCTTCTTCAGGGAACACATCCCTAAAGCTGACACCTTGATTTTGACTTTGTGAGATGATAGCTAAGCAGACACAGGCAGAACTTACTCGAACTTCACACATTAAGAAACTGATTTAAAAAAAAAGTGTGTAGTTTTAGACTACTCAATTTGCAGTATTTTGTTATGGCAACAGAAAACTGATAGTTATGTAAAATATAACTAGTAAGTTATATAAAATATAAGTTGAAAAAATTAAATTTTTGTAAAATATAACTAGTAAGTTATATAAAATATAACTTGAAAAAATTAAATTTTAGCTGACATTTAGTTCAAGATCTGTGAAATATCTTCACTGCAAAAACACAAAGCATGTCAGGGACAAATTAAAAAAAAATTTTTCTAAGATAGCGGTTTGCAACTGGTGTTTCGTGGCATACACTATTTAGTCAGGGGCACCGATCTCTTTTTCCTTAGATTTTTTTTTTTTTTTTTAAAGACAACAGCCAACACAGTAGCCATCCAGCATGAAAAAATCCAAATTTTATATATATATAATTTTTTTTTTTTGGTCAGATTGGCAGAAAATAATTTTTTGGTGTGCTGTATAATTTTAGTTTATCTGTGCCGTGAAGTGAAGAGGGTTGAAAAAATGCTAATCTAAGAAAATCTCAAAAATATAATCCTAACAATTTTGGTTTCATAAACTGACTTCGGAAAACACATTTGTTTCTTTGCCTAGATTACTAAGAGAATGCCATGCTGTATTATAATATCATTAAAATATAGTAGAGTCTTTTAAGATAATTTAAGTAGAAAATTCATATTTAGAAACATTAGATGACTTCTTAACATGATATTCTTAACAGTAATTTTTCTCAGAAAACTTTTGCTTAATTTTCTAATGGAATTGTAGATTTGAGGAATGAATGAAATAAATCAGATCTTTTAAGCCTTATTCACTCACTAGAAGTTAACCATTAAGAGCCAATTATAGCTGTCACAGTTCTGCCTATAACCTGGTTTTTAAAATGTTACCCTCAAGCCTAAGCTAATACAATGTATAAAACATTTTATGATTTATTAATGTTATTTCTAAATTTGTCCTTAATAACATACTTCCATATTTATATATTAAAATTAATTTCAGGGGCAAAAGAGGAAACTGTATCAGTTTCCTGGGGCTTCTGTAAAAACGCACAAAATGGGCGGCTTAAAACAATAGCTATTTATTCTCTCACAGCTCTCTCTTGGAGGCAGATGTCCAAAGTCAACGAATCAGTGGGGCAGTGTTCCCACCAGAGGCTCTAGAGACACATCCTTTGCTCGCCTCATCCTAGCCTTCTGGCAACGTCTGGCAATCCCTGGCACTCATTGGCTTGAAGCTGCACCTCTCCATTCACTGTCTTGAAGCTGCACCTCTCCAACCTGCCTCGGTCTTCACACAGCCTTTCCCTGTATCTCTGGCTTCTCCCCTTTTTTTATGGTCATCAGTCATTGGCTTGAAGGCCCATTAGGTCCTAAACTCTAGGCATAGTATCTTAATCTTTCCAAATAAAGCCACATTCATATACCAGGGTTAGGAGTTTTACAGAAAACATTTTTTTAATTTGTTCTACGAAACCATATTCAGACTAAGAGACTTGAAGTCCCTGGATTCCTCCAACCCTCTCCCTCTCCCTCTCCCATATCCTCAACCTACCAGTCCCTACTGAATACTCTTACTCACCCAGCCTAGAATATCTAAACTAATCTTCTCATGAGTACACTCTACTCTATTATTGCCTGTGGGTAAAAGTAAATTAAAGGGGAAGGAAGGGATGATCATTTGAGTGAAAAACATGGCTTAAATTCTCGTGAAGTAAATGACTAAGAGTAAGGTTAGGCTGAGTGGAAGTTACAAAGGAAATAAGACTTAAGAAGTTTTAGGTAATTACTAAGGCTGACAAAAAAGAGTAAGATTAATAGACAGTTCGGAGAGACTGGTTGAAATATAAGTCCATGAATTTATAGGAACATTAATTTGTATAATGAGTAATTGTTTTATTTCCTTCAGCAATGATCTAGCCAAGTATAGAAGCCCTTTTGTTATTATAAATGTCTTTTTTTAAAGCTATCTTATGTATAAATGATAGTTAAAAGCTCATAGTTTTACCTATTCCATCATCTGTAAGTAAATGACCAAATCAAGATCCAGACTCAACTCACTTGTGAACCTGACGTCTCCTAAACGTGTCACAGGCAGCACCACTCAGTGTGCCACAAACAGAACGGATCAACTCTTTCTGACCAAATAATTCTTCAGAAGTAAAGAGGGGACACAAAACCCAAAGGCATAAAGGAGGTAATGCCAATAAAGATGGTGACCTCCAAAAATTCACTCCTCTATGAAAAGCATCAGAAAACTAAACAAAAATAACCCTTTCTGAGTATGGAAATTAAATAAGGCTTGCAATGACTCAGAGAGAGTTTTTTAAAGAAAAATGGCTGAATCTTGCTTGACTGTAACAGAAAGCTTTGTGGTTTTTCAATTTGCTCAACTCCACTTTCTACTCTCCGGCACCCTGGCAGCCACCAGACGGAACAGAACAAACGGAGCTCCTTCAAATTCTAATTCCCAAAGAATGATCATTACTTATCTGTCTGGTGGGTCTTTGGAAGACTCCAGGTAAAAGGCTTGCATTTAACTTTCTTGGAGGTGGCCCAATGTGAAAAGTCTTATTCAGGGTAGAGACAGGCATGTGTTTGTTTAAACCAGTTACAGGCAAATGTTTTAACTTCATGAAGTCAGAGCAATGAACAGTATTTAGGACATGCAATAAACAAAGTAAACAACAAGCTTAAAAACAAAAGCGGGGAGAGAAGGTATTCATAGGAGTAGTGAAAAGTTCTGACACACTCCCGGAGTCTAGAAGCCTACATACATGCTCAGGGCAGTAAGATCCCAAAAGGCCAAACTCTCACCTGTGCCTAACCTTTGAGGCTCTGCATAAGCCAGTGGATCTCAACCTTCCTAACGCCGCGACCCTTTAATACGCTCCTCATGTTGTGGTGACCCCAACCATAAAATTATTTTCATTACTACTTCATAACTGTCATTTTGCTACTATTATGCATCGTGTTTTCCGATGGTCTTAGACGACCCTGCTAGCGGTTCTCAACCTATTGGTTGCAACAGTAGCAAAATTACAGTTATGAAGTAGCAATGAAAATAATTTTTTTATGGTAGGGGGTCACCACAACATGAGGAACTGTATTAAAGGGTTGCAACATTAGGAAGGTTGAGAACCACTGGCTAAGCAGAAAGGGAACACTAAAGCAGAGTTGTCAACTGTCTGGTTGAGTACTGGATGGTGCCCCAACATTCACACAGAGCACCACAGCAACAAAAATATTTACTGGTCTCAGGTATTTAAAGAGAGTATTTGAAGAAATGATAGTTAAAAACTTCTGAAATTTGATGAAAAGCACTAACCTACACATCCAAGAAGTTCAATCACCTCCAAGTAGATTAAATGGAAAGAGACTAACAATGAGATATATAATAATAAAGATGTTTAAAGTAAAACACAAAGAGAGAATCTAGAGAGATTCTCTAGAGAAGTGACATCACCTACAAGGGATCACGGATAAGAATAACTGCTGATTTTTCATCATAGATAATGGAAGCCAGAAACCAGTGGGATAATATATTCAAAGAGATTGAAGAAAAAAAACCTGTCAACTAAAAATTCTATATACAGCAAAAACTGTCTTTCAGAAATAAGAAAGTAAGATATTCCCAGTTTAATAAAAACAAAAACATTTCCCACAGCAGACTGCATCTATAAGAAATACCAAAAACAGGCCGAACCGGTTTGGCTCAGTGGATAGAGCATCGGCCTGTGGACTGAAAGGTCCCAGGTTTGACTCCGGTCAAGGGCATGTACCTTGGCTGCGGGCACATCCCCAGTTGAAGGTGTGCAAGAGGCAGCTGATCAATGTTTCTCTCCCATCGATGTTTCTGACTTTCTATCCCTCTCCCTTCCTATCTGTGAAAAATCAATAATAAATAAATAAATACATACATTCATACCAAATACAGGCTAAAACAAAAAGGTGATGGTAACTTAAATCCATATGAAGAAATACAGAACATCAAGTAAGGTAATCTATAAACATGAAAGTCAGTATAAATGAATTTCTGATTTATAACTCATTTGGTCTCCTATCTGGTTTAAAACACAACTGTACAAAGCAATCATTATAAACCTGTGTTGATGGGTACACAATGTACAAAGATGTAACTGGTGAAAGTAACAGCAGATGGGAAAGGAAGAGCTATGTAAGAAAAAAGATTTGTGTATGCTATTGAAATAAAATTGGTATTAATCCAAACTAGATTGTTATAAACTGTAAATTATAATCCCCAAGGCAGGCAACCACTAAAAAAATAACTAAAGATGGAACTATTATTCTGAACAATTGAGTCAATTTTCTGAATGGTAAGAAAACAAAAACTAATAAAAATCATTAATAATCTTAATTCAACTCTGTCTTCATCTACTTAGATACCAAAAAAAAAAAAAACAAAAAAAGCCACAAAAAATTGAAATTCATCTTGCTAAAATAAAAGCAAATGAAATAAATTTCAGATCATGTAATTATGCTGATGAAGTTGACAAAAGGTAGAATAAAATGAGTTAAAAATTTTAAACATCTTCCATATAACTGCTGAAGTGAATTCTATTTAATGTCTATTATTTCTAATATGATAGCTAATTATCATTAAAATTCTCATGTAAGCACTGAAAAAATAAGTCCAAAAAGAAACCAACTAACCTGTATGGGTTCTTCTATGTCTCTGAAGCTCATCACTCCTTGTGAACCTTTTACCACAAAACATCCAGTTGCACACAAAAGGCCTTTCTCCAGTATGCCAGCGAAGATGTGCTCGTAAGTGAGATGTTTTGCCATAAACTTTTCCACATCCTTCAATATGACAGATGTGCTGTTTCTTTTTTCCCGGTTCATTACTGCCTCTAACAGAAACAAAAACCAAACATAATTACACTCCCAAACACCAAGCTTATAATTATGGAAAAGTAAAAGGGAATCAAAATAATTAAATGATGCTTTTCTGTTCTAGCCTGTTTGGCTCCGCAGATAGAGCATTAGTTTGTGGAGTGAAGGGTCCCAGGTTCAATTCTGATCAAGGGCATGTAAAACTCGGTTGCAGGCTCAACCCCAGGGAACTCCCTTCTTCTTCCACCCAATCCCAACTCCTGAGATTGACTTGGATAGGACAAAATGAAAACATTGGGGTTTAGATTGCCCTTGACCCAACTCACCTGGAGTGCATAAATCAGAGGTCCCAAGCCATGAGAGGCAAGCCAAGAAAACCTGATGTTACTGATGCCCCCTGCCAACAAGGACTCAGCTCCTAGAGCAAGGAAGCCATTGAGAGAAAGGTGCCACCCACCTTTCTCAACCCCTACTATGACACAAAAAGATTTTGGCCAGAGGGAAAGCATACCATAAAAAGAGAGCTCCAAATACCCGCAACCCTGCCCCAAATTGACTTCATTTGCAGCAGAGTGTGGAGAAGTTTGAGTCTTGAGTTCTTAAAAGCAATGGAGAGTATTGCAAAAGGCAACTGGGAACAGACTAATAGATTCATTGGAGAACTAGGATAAACTGTAGGCTGGCTTAGATTTTTAGACAGAAGCCAGAAAAAAGACAGCTAGGAGGAGCCCTCCAGAGTCAGAATAAGCCTCAAACAAAGACCTAGTGAGTGACCTAGCACTTAAAGCAATTTGATCGGATCAGACTGTGGAGAAATATATGCTCCAGAGCATTGCTGAATACAACAGAGCAATCAACTGGCAATTAGTTGAACTTAATTAGCTGGGTGGGGTCAGGGAAAAAAGACAATCAAAAGATCCCTGCCAAAACTACTGCATTCCAGAATGACTACTGTCACCATCAGAACACAATACTCAAGTCGGCATCCACTGAGGAGAGTCTCTAAAACAGCAGTCGCCAACCAGGGAGGTCCGAAAGGCTGGCGACCATTGCTCTAAAAGAATCCAGCCAGTCCCTACATAAATAAGCAAACAACAATAATAAGTTGGGGGAAGGCAGAGGGCGGGGACAGTAAAAGCAGCTACAATATATTACCTAAGCTATCTAGTTTCTAACAAAAAATTATGAGATATACCAAAAATAAAAAAACACAAAATAAGAAAGTATGACTCATATACCAGAAACAAACAAAAAAAATAGGGAAGAGAAACTTCCTGTGAAAAGCAATCAGATTTAATGAAACTTCAAAGTAGCATTATAAATATGCTGAAAGAACTAAAGGACACCATGATTAAAGAAGCATAATGAGAATGTCACATCAAATAGAGAACACTGATAAACATAAATGATTCAAGAAAAATCGATTAGAAATTCTAGAGATGAAAATTACAACTGAAATGAAAAATTTGCTAGAGGTACTTAAGGAAAAAAATTGAGAGGTAGAATATAGATCAACAGAAATTATGGAATCCAAAAACAGACAAGAAAAAGAATGAAGAAAAATTAACCATTTCACAGAAATGTGGGACACCAACATACAGTAGGGGTGGGCAGAACAGGGGGTGGACAGGGAGGACGGAAGGGGGCAGGTGTGGGGAGAGGAGAGAGTACAGTAGAAAAAACATTCTAAGAAATAATGGCTGAAAAGTTATTGAAAAACATTAATCTACTTATGCAGGAAGCTCAACAAACTTCAAGTACAATAAATGCAGAGATCCACATATAGATACTTTATACAGAAATCTTGAAACCTAACCAAAGGACAAAAATCTTGAAAGCAGCAACTGAAAAATGACTCACCATTTACAAGGAGACCCCAGTAAGATTAAAAGCTGATTTCTCAACAGAAACAAGTTTAGATAGCAATAAGAAAACATATTCAGAGTGCTCAAAGAAAGCTCAAATAAGAATCTTATATCCAGCAAAGCTATCTTTCAAAAATAAAGGTGAAATAAAGACATTCCCAGGTAAACAAAAACTGACAGAATTTGCAAGCTAGCAGACCCGCTGTACCCATAAAAAAAGCCCAGGACCAGACCTACTGAAGAAAGTTGTTCAAGCTGAAAGCAAATGAACCCAAAAAGTAATTCTCTTGCACACAAGAAAAGAGCACCAGCAATGGTAATTATAGAGAACAATATAACTGCATATTTCTTCTTAACTAATTTAAAAAGTAATTTTATAAATAATGTGTATAAAATGTATTATCAAACCTACATTACAGAAATGCAATATCTGTAATATATTTGCAAAAAAAAGAAAGAAAAGGAAGCACAAAGGAGGTGGATGAGAGCAAAGCTGTACTGGGCTAAGGAAATGACTCCAGATGGAAACTCAAGTCCATAGAAACAAATACAGAGAATGAGAAGTGATACAGTTAACATAGCAAAAGCTATACATACTTGCTTGCCTTCTCTCCATTTCTTTAAATGAAATAAAGTTATATAAAATAATAATTATAACAATGTATTGTTGAGTTTGTAGCATTTATACTATGTGTAAAAATAATACCACAAAAAGAAGCAAAGGATAGACTTATATAGGTGTAACTTTTGTATAACTCACTGGAATTAAGTTACTATAAATGTTAAACTGATTATGATATCTATGGTGAAGCCTAGAACAGCCATTAAAAAAGTAACTCAATAGAATGAAAAGAATCATTAGTGAAATTAAAGTACAAAATTACAAGTTAAAATGCTATATTATATTCACTTAATGAAAAAAGTAAAGGAGGAATAGAGGAACAAAACAAGGCAAGATATATGGAAAACAAAAAGTAAAATGGCAGTCAGTTCAACTATGTCAGTAACATCAAATGTGAATGTATTATACAATCCAATCAAAAGGCAGATTGTCAGATTGGATTAAAAAAAAAGGAAACAACTATATGCTTGCTGTCTACAGGTGACACACTTTACATTCAAAGATCCAAAGTAGAACAATGGAAATAGATATGCCAACAACAACCCAAGAAAGCTGGAATGACAGTACTAACGTCAGACAATATAAACTTTAAAATAAAAGAGGAAGACTTGTTAAAGATAAATGGGTCAATCTATCAAGAAGATATAACAATTATAAATATACATGCACTTAAACCAGAGAGTAACAAGAGTGTACCAAAAGAGATGAAGTAAAAACTAACAGAAATTGATAAATAAACAATTCAACAATGGTTGGAGATTTCAAGCTCTATTTTCAATGATATGTTCATAAAATGAGAACAATTATATGCTAATTGCTTAAATAACAGATGAGGTGGACAAATTCCAAGAAAGACACAAAGTACCAAAACTGACTCAAACAAATAATCAATGAGAAAACACATACATGCCAAATAAAAAGAACGAATTAGAAGTAAAAAAAAGGACCCATAAAAAAAGCCCAGGACCAGATAGCTTCACTAGTGAATTTCACAAAACACTTAGAGAATTACCAACAATTCTCTTCAAAAATAAAACTAGAGATGAAGGAACACTTAGCAACACATTCTATGAAAGCAAAAACATTCATTATAAGAAAACTACAAACCTACAGACCAATAACTCACGAACATAGATGCAAAAATCTTCAACAAAACACTAGCAAACCAAATCCAGTAACATATAATAAAAATAATTATAAAACATGAGTAAGTTGGATTTAACCCTATGAATGTAAAAATACTTTAACATTCAACAATCAATTACTGTGATATGTCATATTGATAGAATGAAAGATAAAAACTACATCATCAGCTCAACAGATACAGAAAAGCAATGGACAAAATACAACACCTTTTCAAGATTAAAAAAAAAATACATTACTCAATATAGTAGGAATAGAGCATTCTTTCTTAACTTAAAGACACATATGAAAAATTCAGAGCTAATATTATATTTAATGGCAAAAGACTGATGCTTTCCCCTTCAGATCAGAACAAAATAATGATGTCCACTTTCTCCATATCTATTCAACACTGTACTATACGTTCTAGACAGACAATTAGGTAAGAAAAAGAAACAAAAGTCATCAAGAATGGAAAGGACAAAATCAAACTATCTCCATTGCAGATGACATGATCTTCCATATGGAAAACTGAGGAATCCACTAAAAATATTAAAACTAATGAAAGAGTTTAGGTAGGTTGCAGAACTCAAAATCAATATAAAAAACAATTGGAAAGAAAGAAAAGAATGTTTATAGCAGTAGAATAGCTAACAGGTGGAAAATGCCAAATGTCCATCAACTGATGAATGGATGAGGAAAATATTGCATAAATAGTGCATTCAATGAAATATTATTTGTTCATTAAAAAGATTAAAGTGCTAATGCATGCTATAATACAAAAAAACTTTGAAAACATTAGGCTAAGTGAATGAAACCAGTCACAAAGACCACATATTATGTGACTCATTCTATGAATGTTCAGAATAGGTAAATCTATAAAGCTATACTGGTTACCTAGAGCTGGGAAGGGTGGGAATGAGGGGGGTAAAGGCTAAAGAATACAGAGTTTCTTTTGGGAGCGACAAAAATGTTCTAAAATTAATTGTGGTGATGTACTACATCCACCTGTAAGAACATTAAAAACTATTGAAATGTATACTTTAAATGACTGAATTATATGATATGTAAGTTTTATGGCAATAAAGTTATTTAAAGTTTTTACATGATAAGTGAAAAAATTAAACAATTGCAAAAAAAGTGTAAGGTACAAGATGCAGAACTATTCCTAGAACAGCTCAATTTAATCCCCTTCATAACAACACTGTATATCAACTCTAGACTACGAAGCTAGTAGTCTAATGATCCAAGTACCCAACCAATGGCATGGCTTCAGCTGTTGTATGCCTGCCAGAGAGGCAGAGTTGGTAACAGAGCACTTACCTTCCTTCTCCTTCCCTACAGTTTGGACAGGAACAGGCAACTCTTCGAAGCCTCTTGCCAGGCTGCACCTCTTGGTCAGAAGCTTGCTGGCCTTGCTGCAAATGCACTTGTGTGAGTTGGTCAGGACTGACAGCACCTATCGTGGCATTAGCAATTCCTCCCACTGCCACAGTTACAGGAGCTATCGTAGCCTGTTGGACTTTCACGCCATCTTGTCCTTGCTGCTGACCTAAAAATGGGGAGGAAAAAAAAGAGTATTATGTTTTCTACTCAAGAAAGGAAAGCAATAATTTGAATGTAAACATTATAAAGCTACCATATTTTTTTCAATAGGTATGTAAAGTACAAACAGCCAAGGGGTTAATGGCTTATACTATACCAATGCTCCTAAAATAGAATATTTTTACTTTAGGCTGCCTGTATAGCCTGTTGGTGGGACTATATACATAAGTCATCTAACCCTCTTGTGGCTTAATTTCTCCATCTATAAAATGAAGATAATAATACTTGCCACCTACCTACCTCACTGAAGTGCTGTGAGGATTCATGAGACATTATTTGAAATGCACTTTGAGATCCTCAGATGAAAGATGCTATATAAACACAAAGCATTATTATTACCATTTCCACAGTAAGCAACCTATCTCATTCACTCCAAGGAAATGAATGAAAAGTAACTAAAAAGATTAAGTTTTACAGACATTTTCTCATTCCTAAATACTTCTAATTAAGCAAATACTCTTTATTGAAGTATTTTAAAATTATGTACATTGAGCTAAATAGTTTTTTAAAATGCAAAAACACCTGTGTTTATTACATACTGTTACTACAATCATAGCACTGACTTTTAGGACACTGACTTCGTTCACTCATTTTCTATAGCTTAGACTTCACTTCTCAGGTTAACACATATACCAACTTGGCTTCTTCTCTTAGGGAAAAATATAAATAATATATATTTTGGAAAAAATAGCTATTTACATGGCTAAAGGGTCGTGGCATTAAAAAGGTGGAGAACCACTGGTCTAAACAAACGTCTAAGGATCTCTGAAGATATATATACAGGAAAGAATATATTTCTACATTGCCAATACATAGAGTATGCAGTAGACTTTGGCTTGCTTTATAATCTGACTTAAACAAGGAAGCTGTATATTCCGAAAAATCCTATCTAATAAAAGAGAAATATGCAAATTAACCACCACTCCACTACACCCACAAGCCACGTTCAACAGCTGATCAGGAGTGAGTATGCAAATTAACTACAACCAAGATGGCTGCAGCCAGGGAGCAAGCAGGAGGGAGGCTTGGGTTTCCACAAACCCTGGTGGGCCCAGGCCTCCACTCAAGGCTATAAAGTTTCAATTATAGAAGATAAATAAGTCCCAATAGAAATGGTGGCAGTCACAGAACTGAAGAGTGCAGGCTAGGGTTGCCTGCAGTGATGGAAGAAGCCAAGCTTTCCACACACCCTGGCCAGCCAAGGCCTCGACTCAAGGCTACAAAGTTTAAATTATAAAAGATAGATAAATCCCAACAGAAATGACTGCTACCATGGAGCGAGCAGGGGGTTTGGCTCTGCTCCAGGGTACAGTTTCAATTGTAGGAGATAAATAAGTCCCAGATACCAGGGCCTCTGCTTGGGTAGCCAGGGGGCATGGCTGGCCTGCAAACTACAACAGGCACCTTGCCCAGGCTGCCCAATGCCCCAAGGGAACCCCCACCCTGATCCGAGACACCCTTTAGGGCAAACCAGCTGGTCCCCACCAGGCTTCTATCCTATCTAATAAGAGAGTAATCTGCAGATGGACCATCACTCCAACACACAAGAGGGCTGCCCCCATGTGGTCAAAGATCCTGCCCCCATGTGGACACAAGATGGCCACCACAAGATGTACAGCAGGGGAGGACCATTGGGAGGTTCCAGGCCTGCAAGGGAAGGCAGTTGTGGGTCATCAGCCCAGCAGGGGAGGGCATTTGGGAGGGACCAGGCCTGCAAGGGAGGGCAGCTGGGGGTGATCAAGCCTGCAGGGGAGGGCCAGTTAGGGATGACCAGGACAGCAGAGAAGGGAAGTTGGGGGCAAACAGGCTGGCAGGGGAGCAGTTAGACATCAATTAGGCTGGCAGGATAGTGGTTAGGGGGTGATCAGGATGGCAGGCAGAAGTAGTTAGGGGCAATCAGGAAGGCAGGCAGGCAAGCAGTTGGGAGCTAGCAGTCCTGGATTGTGAGAGGGCAGTCAAACATTCCTTAAGGGGTCCTGGATTGGAGAGGGTGTAGGCTGGGCTGAGGGACACCCTTTCCCCCCGCGCACAAATTTCGTGCACTGGACCTCTGGTCCTATATAATAAAAGGCTAATATGTAAATCAACTGGCAGAATGGTCACTATGATCTGTACTAACCACCAGGGGGGCAAATGCTCAATGCAGGAGCTGCCCCCTGGTGGTCAGTGCGCTCCCACAGGGGGAGCGCCACTCAGCCAGAAGATGGGCTCATGGCTGGCGAGTGCAGTGGTAGTGGCGAGATCATATCCCGCCTTTGAGGCAGGCGGACATCCCCTGAGGGCTCCCGGACTATGAGAGGGTGAAGGCCAGGCTGAGGGACCCCTTGTGCACTGGGCCTCTAGTAAAAAGATAACTAGGTATATCTATGACTAGGGAGATGGGGAGAAAAAATGGGAAGAGGTGGTTAATGTGTCAAATAATGCTATGAAAATGTCCTAAAATTAGATCATAGTGATAGCTGTACAACTCTTGTCAATATACTAAAAACCACTGTAAACTCTAAATGGCTATATTGTATGATATATTAATAATACCTCAATAAAGCTTTTTTTTTAAAGGTAACTATAAAAAATTTCTACTTTTGTTGGTTCTAAATATCAACTAGTGGTTCTTAATAAGGTAATTTTGTCTTCTAGGGAATAGCTGGCAATGTCTGAAAATATTTTTGATGATCAAAACTTGGGGAACTACTACACATCTTACAATGTACATGACAGGCCCTCAAAATAAAGACTTATCTGGCCTAAAATGTCAACATTAAAAGCCCTGCTTAAGCTGAATTTCCAAACAACTAATAATCATGGCTCTCATTTATTCATATAATAATAAATAACCTTAACTAATTTTGAAGTATATGAAAACTTATATGGCACATTTATTTACCTATAAAAACTATAAACTACACAACTGTGAATTAAAACCTTTACAAACATAGTAAAATATTTCTTTACCATATTCAAGAGATGTAACTACGTGTTTTTCTACAGAACCATAAACTGAAAATATTAAGAAATAATTGAATGCTTATTGTACTTTAAAAAATATCTATATTTTTATTGATTTCAGAGAGGAAAAGAAAGATATAAACACCAATGGTGAGAATCACTAATTAACTGCTTCCTGCATGCACCCCCACGGGGATTAAGCCTGCAACCCCGGCATGTGCCCTGACTGGGAATTGAACCATAATCTCCTGGTTCATAGGCTGACACTCAACCACTGAGCAACACCGGCTGGGCTCACTGCACTTCTTAAATGAAGGTGACCATATTAGCCAGTGACTTCCAGAACTATTTACAAATACTGAGTTACTGGATAGGCACATCAGACAGTTTAGGAGTCTACAGATTAAACAGAGCTTTGGGGTCAGGCAGATCCGTCTTTGCATTCCAATTCAATCTGCAGTTTCTTTGAGGACCTCAAAGTGATGGAATTAGCTGAGATAACCTATGTATGTAACACAGCACAATATCTGGAATATGACAAATACTCAAGAGGAACATTAACTCCAACACAAAGAAGTTACATAACTTAAGTATAAGTACTTAATAAGGGCCATTCAGATTTCTACAAGTCTTAGCTCTCTAGATGAGAATCTAGTATACAAGTGAAATGCATTCATTCAACAAACATTTCCTGAGTACCTGCTATGTAAATTTGCTCAAAATCCACTTCATTGACATGGTTTGAAATGGCTGTAATTTAATTTGGAGATTTTTTTTCTATCCATCTATCTACCTATAATGCTTTTCAAAAAAGTAGTGCAGTCATCACAAGGATTAATTTTCCAAAAATGTTACACCAAGATTTGAGGACATCGCTAAAAAACATCAGCGTGCAAAACTGTTTCTGACAAGAAAGAACATTAAATAGATTAAAGTAGTCATTGCAAAAATAATGTTTCCCTAAAGAATTTTATATGTAGAATTATGTTTAATTTTAAGATGCTCTTCTTGAGAAAATCTAATGACATTTTTAATATTCAATATAGAATATAAGTGAGCAGTAAGAATAATCCTTATTTATCTAGAACTATCATTTTTAAGACACTAGTAGAAGGCAATAATATTACAGTTATTAAAATAAACTCTACCATAGTGGATACAGCTTCCATCCCAAGAAAACTCATAATGACCACCATTAGCCAGCATATTAGGCCCTTCACAGACTTCACACATATCCTGCTGACCTACCTTCTAATGCTCTGATTCCATGTTCACCAATTAATTTTGATTATTTGGTTTGTCAAATACTTTGATGCCAGGAATAGAAGACTAAGAGCATTTCAGTAATTGGAAAGATTTATATATTAACCTACATTAAAAATAAAAAAACAACCAAAAAAGTATTCAGTCTCTTGAGAATCATGATTTATAAGTCAATTTGTCTACAATTTGAACTTGAAAACCAGTTGTTAAATTTTCAAAGCTAGAAACTAAATCATAGATCTATTTTGATCCTATCAAAGGACACTTTGGAGAAGCCTACTTTAATACTAGAAAACTACCTAACCATGTTAAGTACAAATATTATATATACACACTTCAATAATGCAATAAAAATATTTAATTTTAAAACAGGCTAACAACTTTCAAAGTTTATTTAAATAGTTTGCAAATTATGCAAAAACATACATTGAGTCATTACAATGAAATGTGCCTGTATAAGGACTCTGAAAACACAGTGGTAGAAACTTCCAAATCAACGCCCCAGATATTGACTGGCAATACCCTAGTGCAGTGGTCGGCAAACCGTGGCTCGAGAGCCGCGGTGGGCTGCTCTGTTGACTGAGTTTGCCGACCACTGCCCTAGTGTCATGGGAAAGTTAACAGACCTCTATAAATGCTTAGTTTAAAAAATATGTATGACACTGGCTCTTCTAAGTATTGAAGTGTGTCTAAGTCATCATTTTCTAGAGCCCATGTTCCACAATCTTGTTAATGATAGAAATTTTTAGTGATAGAAATATCTGATGTTAGTTTGTAATAAAAGTTCATATTTTCCTCCAAAATTATTGAGTTATAGAATATTACTTGGCAATTCTCAGAATTACAAATTAACGGGCACACAAATAAAAGTACTCAATATGTATGTATTTTCCTCCCTCCTAATTTAGGAGCTTGACATATAAACAATCCAATGTATAAAGCAGCCCCAATTTATGTATTCAGTATAATTTACTACAATAAGCATTTATTGAGTGCTCACATGGGTTAAGAATACACAGATGAGTAAAGCAAGAATTGGGGAGAAAAGCTTAGTCAAAACAAAGACATACTTCTCTCTGACTTCTAGTCATTTCTATTTATTCTGGCTTTTATCCAGATTAAGGGTCACTCTTCTCAATTCTTTGTTCATATAGGGAAAAGTCTGTGTTGTAAAAACCCTCCCCAGTAGGCAAACAGACCCCAGATGAATTGGAATACTTCTTTGAAAGAGAATTGCAATAAAACAAACAAACATCTTTTAAGTTCTCTCCTGATGGCCCCTTTGCGACTGTGCCTGTCTTAGGTTGTTCCTTCCCTGAGGAATCTTACCTGTCTCTGGCTAACCAGTCATGCTCTGGGGCCAAAAAGCGTGATGTGAGGTTCAGTTCTGTCTCCTTGGTAATGTATGCCCCCGTGGCCTCCATGCCCAGCACCTGCCTTGGGATCCCCTTGTCTCCTGGTGGGGTCCAGGTATTGATCACGTATCTCCAAGGACTCGGGTTTTTTTCCCCAGGGAGTGCCCAGCTCACCCCATTGGGCGAGAGACAGATCCATGGTAACCTCAGCTTGAACTGAAAGCTCAGGCAACAGCTGTGTGCACTTGGATTGTGAGAAGAGGATCCCTCTTGGCAAAAAGGGCAAGAGGGGCCAATATAGAATGCTCAAGTGCCTTCCCAGTACCTTAATTCCTTATGAAAGGGATTAATTTCTTTCCTGTCCTTTTTAAAATTGCTGCCAAACAAAAAAACAACTTTTAATTTTCCCACATTCCATTCATTCTTTAATGAAGCATACTCATTTAAAAGGGTGGTAAAAAAAAAAATCAAAGGAAAACCTGATTACTTCTATTTGGACTTTTAAACTTAGTTTTTTTAAATCTAAAGCTTATTCCAGTAATTTAGAGGTAAATGGTCCCACCATAGATAGAGCTCAACAGATATGGCCTCTATCACAAACTTTATCCTATTTTAGGCTCTCTGGCTTCTTGAAAATAAAATTAAAATTTCAATAACTTGAAATGTCTACAACTTGAAATCTATGAAGGTTTTGAGGAAGGGTAAAGTATATAATCCAATCTGAGTTTTAGAAAAACTATAGAATGTCAAGTATGTGACAGAAAAGCTAGAGGCAGAAAAGCCAATTAAGAAGCTATTTGACCTTCTAGATGATGAGGCGCAGAAAAAGAATGCTGACAACAGAAAGAAAAAACTGGATATAAGAATAATAATTATAACAATAAGTAGCTGCTGGCACTTAGTGAAAACTTTCTGTGTTATATGCACTGTGGAAAGCATTTTACATGTAGTATGACGCTCAAGTAACACAATTATTTCCATTGTATAGATGAGAACACTCATATCTAGAGAAATGCTTGATCAAGATTTAAGTGACAAAACCAAGAATTAAATTGAGGTCTAATACCAAGATTCAAGTATAAAACTGTAACTGTTAAAATCCCAATTATAAAGATATAATCAGATAGAATGCTGGTCTGGGTCACAAGGAGGACGGTGAGCCATTGGCTGAGACAAAGGAACCCAGGAGGAGAAGCAACTTTGGAAACAAAAATCAGTTTTACACTCAAGGTGTTTTCTAATAAGCCCCAGCTCAATCTCTGTCATCAGTTAGAACTGCTCCACCTACTCCCAGTTTGGCACTGCCTCTTCTCTGACCACTGTCATTTCACCTTCTGTCATTTCTCCTCCAAACACTTCTGAATATCATCTTCATCATACCTTGTCTTCTAGCCTATTGACTGGAAACACATTCTCAATCCAACAATCCTCTTCTGGCTTCAACTTGTCATATTTAGCGGTAATTCACCTCAAAAAACAATCTGATTTCATCTCCTACTACTGCTTCAAAAATTATGTTGTTTTCTCCTTAATCTCCCTGCTGTCTCTCCAGTACTTCCCTCTCCACTATCTATGTTTCTATTGAGCCAAACTCCTTAGCCTCCTGCCCTCCATGTCCAACCTGTGCACTCTAAAATGTAAATCTGACCATGATATTCCACTTGTTAAGGTCCCTCAAAGGCTCTTCATAGCTTTCAGGATAGCATTTAAATTTCTTATTATGGCAAGGGGAGAACCTCCACAACCTTGCCATCATGACCATAGCACATGAACTCTTGGTCTGATCACATGGAACTATCTGTAGTTCCTTGATCACATCATGCTATTACACGACTGACCTTTTGCCTGGAATATCCTTTCTCTGCCAAGCTGGCTAATTTCTAGTCACTCTACCTGAGCTATCTGGTATCACCTCCTCGAGGAAACTTTTCTCACATATTCCCTCATATGAATATATAGTATATTTCTATGTCCTCACAAAAGGCATTGTCACAGTATATCATAATTAACATGACATCTAACCTCCAACATCCTAGTTCCAATTATATATTTCCATAAGCTTTAATGCCTTCTTTAGTATTGTGATGTAGATACTTAGCAGAATACTTGGCAAATAATAGGCCCTCAATTGTTATTTTCTAAATGAACATACATAATCACAGTTTGCCTTTATCAGCCCCCAAGATACTGTCCTTTTCCTATTTTCATCAACTCTTCCAAAATGTATTCTACAGGGCTGTTTAATGCTCAGCCTCTAGCCACATGTGGCTGTTAGTTATTAAATTGTGGTTAGTACAAACGAAGAAATAAATTTTTAATATTAATTCATTTTACCTTAAATAGTCACATGTGGCTGGTGGTCTTCATACTGAACAGCCAGTTCTAAAGTCTTATCAAATGATTCACATATTACATCCAAAGACCTTTTATTAACACTCACTTTCCAAGTCATCTTTTCAACATTCAATATTTTGAGATTTCTTTGTTGTTGAAATATCACCCTGTTCTCTTCCTATCTCTCTGACAGCTCTCTTTTCTTAACTATACTTTCTCCTTTTGTTCTCCAAAAGTCTGAATATAACCCTAAGGCTAGTTGCACTTCAAATTCAAAACTGTCTCCTCATCCATTTCACATACTGCCATAATTTCAACCATCAGCTCTATGCAAAAAACTTCACTAGAATGTCAACTCTGATCCATCTTCTCAGATCCAATCTGCAAAAATAAAATGGCTATTTCCAATGGAATACTATTAACTCAAATTTAACAAATATCAAATTCAGATTCAGCATCATCTTTTACTCAATGTCATGTCTTGTTTTTTGTGTTTGGTTGTTTTTTAATCCTCACCTGAGAGTATTT
Source organism: Antrozous pallidus (assembly GCA_027563665.1). Lineage (NCBI taxonomy): Eukaryota > Metazoa > Chordata > Mammalia > Chiroptera > Vespertilionidae > Antrozous > Antrozous pallidus. The sequence goes on along the minus strand of CM050521.1, from coordinate 72,593,012 downwards.
TTTCCATTTGATTTTTTAGACAGAGGAATGGGAGAGAAAGAGAAAGAGAGAAACCTTGATGTAAGACACATTGATTACTGCCTCCTCCTAAGTGCCCCCACAAGGGGGCAGGGGATTGAACCTGCAACTCAGGTACGTGCCCTTGACTGGGAATCAAATCAGAGATCATTCATCGCATGGGCCAATGCTGTAACCAATAAAGACACTGACCAGAGCTCAATGCCATGTCTTTCAATGGTACAATCACTTTCATGGTCAAACAGGCTCATAGTCTAAAAATTACCCTTAAATTATTTTTCCTCACCACATTCATGCATTGTATCCTGTCAACTGTTTTCTTAAAAGTTTCTTGAATCACATACTTCACATCCAAGTTCATATTTCCCATCACTGATATATGAACTAATTCTAATGGTTCTAAATTTACTTCCCTGTTTCTCCTGTGTCTGCTAGATAATAAAACTAAAATAGCACTTTATAAATGAAACTTTCCTTCCCCTAACCCTCCAAAAAGACATTCACACACCTTCAATGACCTGTCACCTGTCCTTGTTCAGACTACTACCAACCTTCCAACTTCATCTTCTACCATTTCCCTCAAAGTCTTCACTAACTTAAATGGTCTACCAATTATTTCTTAAACATGTAAAGCATATTCCAACTTCCTCTATTTCACATCTATTGTTTCTTCAGTCTATAATGCTTTCTTTCTCTGTTCATTTTTTGGGGGTTTTGTTTTCCTTCAACAACCAGTTTAAGTCCTCTCAGCTTCAATGAAGCCTTTTATTTCTACCCTGGTTCTCAGTGACTCCTTCTTATTTTTAATTTCAATTATCACTACCTTTTACCATTCAGTTTGCTTTTGGTATGTGCCACTGTGCTTCTAAGTAATATCTTTAAATTTTAATGAACATCTTGAATCAATTTAAATAGTAGCTTTTTAAGGACAGTTTCTTATAGCATCTTTATGTTCTAGAAACTTAGCTTTGTTCCTACACTTATTAAGAATTTAAGGAATAATCACACAAAAAAGATGTATTTGAGAGGTTACAAGTAATAAGAAAAAGAGAAAGTCAGGACCAAGGTTACTAACAACTAAATGGATAAAATAGGAAATAAGAGGGGGGAAAACAATTTGACATCAGAACAGAGAATATAGGCAAAGGCAATAACCGAATTAGGCACTAGTGTATTAACCATATAAAAATAGCAAAATCTTATACATCATCAAATGACTTTTTGGAGTTGTCTGTTTTATAGGCAGTTCATCCTAATAAGCAAAGCTCAAAATAAATAGGTAAATCGTAGGATTTGTGTTTTACCTTTTATTCACCTACAATGGTATTTTTAAAAATAAAATCTGATATATTAAGTCAAGTTATTAATTTGTGCAGGTGGGTATGAGAATTCCCAAAACATTAAAATGATAGCATTAACTGCACAGAAGTTTATATCTGATCTGTCCAGCCCTGGAAATACAGAACTGCTAGGAGGGATACAGTATGCCCTGTCAGTTCTTAGGGTCACAGCTTAAAATAGTTGCATAGTTCAGGGCCAACAGAGTTAGGCTGCCATGAATCAGTCTAACTTCATAGATGACTATTTTAAGCTATATTTCTAAACAGCAAATAGAGCAAACAGGAAATACTAGCTTTCTACTTTCAAGTATAGGTGAATTAGCCACAGATTTTCTCTAAAAAGGTAGAGGAGATCATTCTAACCATATTAGGAACCATTCTACATCCTTCTACCAAGCAATCCAGACCCATCTTCAGCTGTAGGAAATTCAGTTCTAATCATCGCTTTTTACTTCCAATTAAGATGAGGAGAGTATGAGCACACCTTGGGGAAAAGAGAACAATTTTTAAATTATATTGACTTTCTTGGACATAAGTAACATCTGGCATATTTGGGGGCAGGAGATGATTAGAACATAGGCAAAGAAAAGGTTTTTTCACTTACATGAATTTACAATCTGATTAACTTATATATATATATATAAGGAATTTACAACCTGATGCATTTGATTTCCTTATAGTCAATAATATAATAGCTATGTATGGCGCTAGTTGGATAATAGAAATACGAGGGGGAAAACTTTGTAAAGGATACAACTGTCTAACTACTATGCTGTACACCTGAAATTAATAAAAATATTGAATGTGAATTATAATTGAAAAAAATTTAAACAAAACCTCATTTATAAAAATCTTAAGAGACAGAACTGCTCATGCATTTGATAGAAGAGACTAACATAAACCACTGAAAGACGTCCAGACAACAAAAAGAATAAACTTCACTGTAAAAGTATAATAAAGCCAAATTCTTTTAACAAGTGATTTCTACATTTCTTATTCAAAATAGTTATAAGAATGCTTAAGTTTAACTATTCTGTCCTTTTATTTCTTCATCACAATAAAGCTGCAAAAGGCCATGAATTTGCAATACCTTTACTATTTTAGTGGTTTATTTAATCAATTGTTCAGAGTTAAGATATCTCAATATGTACATTTAATATGATACATGGTAACAGATGGGAAATAAAATATATAAAGTAAAATAACTAATAGGAAAAAACCAGTGATCACATATCTCTTTCCCCTTTGTCACATATAGAGAGGTTAATAATTATTTTCTATTTCTATCCCTGGGAAAAATACAATGTGCTTTATCAGCTTGGGCAGACAATGATCTATTTATTATCAAATACTTTTTGCCTGCTTATCCTTGATGATTCTAAAAGGGAAAGGGCCATACAAGTGTTCTTATTTCTAGACCTAGTAAACACTATGTAAACTTAAGAGAATGGCATGAAAAAATGCGACAAAACTACATTTAGTTACATTTTTTAAAAACTTAAAATATTACTAACAAGTTCTTTCAAAGACTGCCAGTAGACTGTATCACATAAAAATTTTAGTTTTTAATTAGTAAACTAGTAATTGTGAATAGTTTAAAATCCTAAACAAAAAAAGCATAGAATATGGCCAGATTTACAGTACCTGGAGTATGTCCGTCCAGGTGAATATCTAACGTTTCAGTATGAAAAGGGACTATACTGCTAAAAGACAAGAAAAAAACTTATATGCTTAATGTAACTTTCAGTAACAGTTACAAAACACAAAGTCAATGTAAAACTGAAACATGTCATTAAGTAAAATCAGGATATTTTATAGTATTACAAAATATTGAACTTTTCATACTTTCAGGGGACTAATAAAATGATCATACTTTACTCAATTACCAAAAAAAGCAAAAGCATTCCAACATGGTGAAACCCAAAGTGTCTGCTTACCACAGCTGCATAATAAATACTAGTCCTTAAAATAACTGACAAGTTTTTTTTTTTAATTCCCACATATCCATGGAAAATGGAATCAAATAATTAAATCAAAGCAAATTTTTTCAATAAAGCTACATCTACTTAGTCAAATATTTATCACTGTCAATGCACACTGCAGGAAGTACTATTAAAAGTAACATAGTGGATCATTACTTAGCTCCCATTTGTAGCTGTTTATTTTTCATGACAAAAGCTGAAAGTTTGTGGCAACAAGAACATCTCAAGGCCTCTGACAGACCAGGTATAAGAGTTGGGAAGAAAAGGATACATAGTAAATCTGACAGGGAATGGAAAAATAATTTTAAATCCAAGAGTTAGCACCTTGGCTGGATAGCTCAGTTGGTTAGAGTGTCGTCCCAATACTCCAAGGTTACAGGTTCAATTACCAGTCAGGGTATATGATAGAAGCAACCAATGAATGCATAAATAAGTAAAACAACAAATTGTTTCTTTCTCAAATCAATAAAAAAACAAATAAAATAATGAATAAATAAGTAAAACAACAAATTGTTGTTTTTCTCAAATCAAAAAACAAATAAAATAAATCCAAGAGTTCCCAAACAAATGAGATTAATCTACATTATTATTCCATGATTTAAGGTACTAGATAGAGAAGTTGCTAAGTGCTTTATTCTATGATCAAAAACTGTAATATCTCTTAGCATATCACAGGATCCCTGGGGAGCAGCTGACATGCAATTCTAGAACAAGCTAGGAGGTGGGAGGCATCTGAAAGGCTTTCATGGGTAGAGATTTAAGTTTAACACCCTTCCTCAATATTATATCGTGCATAATTACTTTCTTCAAATGTGGAAAAACCAAATATTTATAGAAAGACCCAACAATACAGAATAATTTCACCCCAAATCTCGTGTATTTACTTGGTATCTCTTAATAATATGTCTATTAAAAAAACTACCACTAAGAAAAAACTCACTAAAATTCCTATTTTTTGGTTAACTGTAATTTACTGATCTCTCAACAATTTACCCCCATATTATCTCAGTTCACAATGATTATTTGATCCAGTCAAATTTAAGATAAAGTACAGATACTGGAAAATGGTTCGAAACAAGCACCTAGCTTAAAAGTTGTTGACGTTTCTAAGTTTCTAACACCAAAAACAAAATTAAGAATAAAAGAAAGAGTTGAAATACAAAAACGAGTGAATTTTGAACATAAAATATCTGGATTTATTATTTAAAAGTTTATATTAAATTGTAGTTTTGCTAAATGAAAAAAGCTGTATCAATTAGAATAGTTACTTAGCAACCAAACCACAGCCACTTAGGACAGAAGAAAACAAAATTAACTTTATGACTGTATTCCCTTAGGAGAGGGAAGAAACAAGAAAAATGTGCCTATAATTTTCTTCCTAATAAAAAAGCTTATGACACTTGCATATCTATTTAAGCCTCAAGAAGTTAGACCTGGATTATCCTAGCTTTGTCAACAACTACAGGTGTGAACTACATATCCAGTTTGGGCCTCTGTTTTTTCACTTTTAAACAAAAAGAGCTAAACCAAAGATGATCTATAAAGATATCTTAGAGCTCAGAATTTCTGTCATTTTCTAATGAAGTTAAATAAAAATTTTTATGTGCATACATACATATGTGTATACACACATACATGTACATATGTATATATTTACAAACATATCTCAATACCATTCTGAGTCTCTATTCAAGTTACTTCTAAAGAAAACTTGAAACTTAATATTTAATACTATTTCTTAATAATAGGACTCTGCTATACTATCTAATAAAGAGGGAATATGCTAATTGATGATCACAACCTCACAAAGATGGTGGTGCCCACAGCCAATAGAGGGAAGATGCTAATTGACTGCCACGCCCTTACAAGATGGCAGTGCCCACAGCTACAATCCTAGAGTCATCAGTCCCCTCAGACCCACAGGGGAAGGCAGTTGGAGGTGATCAGGCCAGCAGGGGAGGGCAATTGGAAGTAATCAGGGCAGCAGGGGAGGGCAGTTGGGGACTATCATGCCAGCAAGGGAGCAATTGGGTGTCAATCAGGCTGGCAGGCAGGTGAATGGTTAGGAGCCAGCAGTCCAAGATTGTGAGAGAGATGTCCCAGATTGTGGAGAGGGTGCAGGCTGGGCTGAAGGACACGCCCCCCACACATGAATTTTGTGCACCAGGCCTCTAGTAGGATTATAAAATGAATCAGTAGCATACATTTTAAAACATAATTAACAGAAAATCTGAGGTATAGTAAAGTTAACAGATGAGCAGATTGCCACTGAAAAGATAGTTTGCTATTCACAGTTCCCAAGAGGAGGGGCCACACCATGCCACAGGTGCTACATAGGGAAACACCAGGTTTGGTCAGGAGCAGAGGGAGTGGAGGAATTGTGGGCAAGAGCCTTTATTTGGGGGGGAGGGGGGGGAAGGAGAGACAAGAGAAATAGGCTTAGGACTGGCTACTTCTAGTAATTTCAGGAGGCTCTGAGGCACAGGAGCTCTATCTCTAGTTGGTATCTGACTCCAGGATGATGATTAGAGTGGGGGAACTGTGGCCTGAAGTATGAGGGCTGACAAAGATGTAGGTGGGGATTGAGCTCTGGATTGTTTGGTTTGTATTTGAAAAGCACATTCAAGGAGTTGTTTACTACCTCTAGATTTGGTTAACCTTGTAAAGGACAGTCACCCCAGAATCAGAAAGGCCTCAAATGTCAAAACATCCAAATAAAGAAAATAAAACCTATAATTAGCACACTCAATTAAGCTAAGTAATAGAGAAGTCTCATTTCTACTGGATATCTATTGAACACTCCCTGCATACCAGCATTGCACTATATGCTACAGATACAAAATGGCCATGTAATTGAGACTGCAAAATGCTAAACCCACACACATACTAATTTAGGGGGAAAAAAGTAAATTTATAAAAATTAACAATAATTTATAAAAATTAACTTAGTTTTACAACTACCTAGTGCTTTGGCATTTACAAAAGATTCTCACAGATACTAAATTCAATCCTCACAAAACACCTATGCAGTAGGCAGACTGTTATATCTTCATTTTATAGGTAATTATGACTATGGCTCCAGAAAGTTAAAGGATATTCTCACATTACAGACCAGGGAATTGAAGCCTGGCTTTGATTCTTGTCCCTTGCTATTTTCACCAATACCAAAATCTCCTTCATTTTAAGTTATAGTATTAGCATTATTATGTAGAAACAAACAGCTATTCCTAATCACTGAGGATTGATTACTCAATGGCCTTTACAGTAACAACTGGGCTAACATGTAGGATTCTTCTTTCGTTAAGTTGTAGTTTTAAAATTGCTGTGTATGACGGCAAGATAGGTGTTTTATCTATGCCGCCATCATGGTTCTCTCAGATTCTTAATAACTTATGAAATAAACTAGAGGCCCGGTGCACGAAATCGTGCAGTAGAGGGGGGGGAGTCCCTCAGACCGGCCTGCACCCTCTCGTAATCCGGCAGTCGGACATCCCTTGCGCAAACCCGGACTGCTGGCTCCTAATCGTTCACCTGTCTGCCTGCCTGATCGCCCCTAACTGCCTCTGCCTGCCTGCCTGATCGCCCCTAACTGTCTCAGCCTCTGCCACTGTGGCTTTCTTTGTCCAGAAGACATCAGGTCTATGTGGTCTAATTAGCATATTACCCTTTTATTAGTTTGGATTAGTATAGATTCTTTACGGGGAGTACTTGTAAGTGGTATTTAAAAGCACAATTATCTTTGTGTTTTTTTTCCAACTTATGATAATACTAGAGTGCTAAAATCTCACAAAACCTTTCTAAGACATAATTTCCAAACAGCTCTTTTATTTCACAGCAATCATTGGTGATTAAATATGTAATTTTGAAGAGTTTCTAGCATTTAAAATAATCTGCCAAATGAAATCCAAGCAAATATTACATTGAAAATTCTTTTGAAACTCCTGTTTATAAAAATCCGTTTAATCATTACTTAATTTTAAAAAATTCTTCACAGAAGTCATTCTATAAGTGCATAGTAACCTTAGTGCAATCCAGCATTAAAATAAGTACCTTCACATGTACACTACTATAGCACCACTGTTAAGCTACTAAATCAACCTGTAAAGATAACCACTAATCCTTTATTACCATAGATTACTTTTGCCTGCATTTGAACTTCATAGAAATGGAAGCATATAAAATCAAATAAACAAATAAATAAAGGAAGTACTTTCTTGCCCAGCCAGAGTGGGTCAGTGGTTAATCGTTGATCTATGAACCAGGAGGTCACGATTCGATTCCAGGTCAGGACATATGTCAGGGGGTGTGCAGGACGCAAATGATCAATGATTCTGTCTCATCATTGATGTTTCTATTTCTCTCTCTCTCCTTCCTCTCTAAAATCAATTAAAAATATGTATTTGTTTACAAAGTTCTTTCTTCCCCAGGTAACAGATGGAATTGGATATGAAACTCCATTTGTGCCGACACCGATTTGGATAGAGCTTCGGCCTGCGAACCCAAAAGGTCCCAGGTTCGATTCCAGTCAAGGGCACGTACCTTGGTTGTGGGCACATCCCCAGTAGGGGGTGTGCAGGAGGCGGCTGATTGATGTTTCTGACTTTCTATCCCTTTCCCTTCCTCTCTGTAGAAAATCAATAAAATATATTTAAAAAAAAAAAAAGCTCCATTTGTTCCAATAGTTGTGAGGCTGAAAAGTGTTCTCTCTGCTTTAACACCACTAGCAGAAAATTTTATAATTCCAGCAGATGAAGATACTATACTCTTAAGAGACCTCTTTAAACTACACATCAGCTGTCATATTCTTTATGTTCTAGAATAAGGGGTAAAAAGTTTTCTCCTTTGAAACTGAAACACAAAGAGCCACCTAACTCTTCTACTTCTAAATTTCCAGATTTTTACACTATTATTCCTCAGGCAGGCTGATTAATGTGTCATGACATGCTAAGGTAATAAAATGGATTGGTTGGTTGGGATAGTTACTGTACAGTTTAAGGGCAAAGACAGCAAGGACTTTAGTAATAATCTTTGGTCTGAAGATCAGAAACTAGCTTCTGAAAAGATTAGGCGGCAATACTGGATAAGAGAGCTCTCTGCAAAGTTACTGTGGCAGTGTTTACTCTTACAGGCCTATCTGTGCTGCTAGTTAGCTAGAAAAGCTCTGGCCTAAGCAAGCATATTCCTCGGCTTAAAAGGCAGCTGGTCCCTGACCAGGCTTCCTCAGTGTCTCTATCCACTGGCAAGGGCGTTTTTAGCAGTCAGGGGAGGTCCCACATGGCAATCTGAATGCCCAAGGTTTAGGGCCCTGGCCCTCATCTTTGCTGATGCTGAAGGCTGGGCATGTGCCTAGTTAAAAGGATGGTGACACATCATTTTTTAAAACATTCTGTGAATTCTTAATAACGACTCAAACCTAGATGACTGAGCTTTTTTAAAGGACAACAGCAATAAATTCATTATTAGATTTGGCTTCAAAGATTTGTCAAAACCAAACCAAAACCTTGCATTTTTTAAAAAATATTGACAAATCTCATTCACAGTTATTCTCCAAAATATAATTTAACCAGTTAACTGCCAAGTGTTCAAAATGGAAACCACCCCCACACACCATGATATTTTGAATTTAATTGCATCTATAGACGCTTATGGTGTACAAAGGGTTAAAAACTAGAAATATTATTAAGTGATATTTTTACCTGAATTTTTCTCCTGGGTTACTGAAATAAAAAATTTAAGCTCAATTTGGTTTGCACACATTTGTGGTTAAAATTATAGAATTTTAATGTCATTTTATAAATATATACATACACAAATATTTTAATTAAGAGGAAAAATCCAAGACCTCCATTCCCAAAGGCAACACACTACTTAATGATAGAAATAACCTAAATAAAAAGCACAGAACTCTTTGCCTAAATATGTCATAGTTACTTCTGCTCTTCACAAACTACTTATGGAATAAAACATGTTTGCTTTTAAGTCTGAAAATTATATGTAGTTATCACTACCAGTTCAGATAGTTGCCAAAGTATACTTTTAAAAGCCCTGAAAATTGTCTGCAATTTTGATTTCAACAATCAAGTTGTCACTGTAACTTCAGGTAAAGATGGGAGTGTGAGGTATGCTAACTTTTTAGAATTATACCAAAGTGAGTTGATATCCTTCATTATAGGGTAGAGTGGGAGAACAAGAAGGTGATGAATAGGTCACAGATATAAAATATAATCCCTTTAAATTTTTACTCAGTATGTTAATATAATGAATAAAAACAAATATGTAAATGTGCCCCCACACACATAGGAACTTACGGAGAGACAAAATGAACTCAATCTTGTCTTTTGCAAATATGGACTAAACTAAATTTACTCTTTTCTCAAATACTACCAATTTACTCTGATGTATCAATATCTTGTAAAATATAAACTAGGCTTTAATTTCTTCAGGAGTTACAATAAAAATGAGGAGAAAAGATTTTTAAATCTTCATGAAAACCGATTTCCCTGACTCCAAGGATTGATGACGAAACATAAAAGAGTTGTGAAGCCAGATGGAAACTGGGTTCTTTTCTCAGCATCCCCATGTGTTAATTCTGTAACACTGTGCAGATTATTTAACCTTTCTCATCTATTAAAAACATCATTAATCTAAGAATGAGATAAAACAAAACTCACCTAGAACAAAATATAAGCCCCATGAGTAGAGAACATGTCTGTTTCCTTTCTCCAGCACCTAGAACAATGTCTGTTATACAGTGGCAGATATTTCTTATTATTTATTCATTAGACAACAAAAATAAAGTTATAATACCATCCCTGTCAACTAAGATAATGTTCTATAAAAATGACATGCAGGATTATCTAAAGAACATAAATTCTATATATATAATTCTTATGGTCTTTGGTTTTTCTTAAGATTTTATTGATTTGAGGAGGGAGAGTGGGAGGGAGTAGATGAGAAAGGGCGTGGGGAGAGAAAGAGAGAGTAAGAGCGAGAGAGAAACACTGACTTGTTGCTCCACTTATTTATGCACACACCGGTTGGTTTTTGCACATGCCCTCACTGGGGGTTGAACCTGCAACCCTGGGGTATCAGGTCAATGCTCTAACCAACTGAATTCCCTGGCTCTTTGGTTTTTCTTAAAATAATGTCTTAATGATATTTCCTTAAGAAAGTAAATTCCTATCTACTGACATGTCACATATTGATCAAGAAGTAAGTCATGAAATATAGCCATCATAAATTTGACAATTTTATTACTTATATTAATATAGTTAATGCTAATGTATACAAATGAATATTACCATATGCTGGTTATATTTACATTGCTTAATATACATAGTAATACATTAAATGTTATTATAGTTTACAAATGTTAATGAAAACAAAATACAAGATTCCTCTATGGCTTATATTCCTGAATGTTTTAAAAACTCATTCCAAATTGGTTATATATATATATATTTTTTTTACATACATACACTTAATAAAGGCAATGTTCTTATTAGCCTCATATTCGTAATCAACACAGGATGCCACAGAGTAATAAAACCTTTTTAAATTCTAACTCTCTGTGGCATATATGCCCCATGCCCTAGAGCAGTGATTTTCAACCAGTGCGCCACAAGCGTGTTTAAAACATGCAATACCTGACTATTTAGTCAGGGGCACGGACCTCTTTTCCCATTAGACTGTCAAAAAACCTCCACAAAAAGGCAATAGCTAAAACAACCATAGCTGTCCAATGTGAATGCTCTGTCTTGAATCTTAAATATATAGGCCATATAGTATAATTGCATCTTATAGGTCATGTTGCATAATAAAAGTGCATTTGATTGATACTAGAAATCCTTATATACAAGTTTAGGCACTGAATTTTTAAAAAGTTACTTTAGATAATTACTGTTATCCTTTTTCTTTTTGTAAATCAACCAATTATATTTTTTGGTGTGTCACATAATTTTTGTAACTTGTTTATGCATGCAATAAGATGAAAAAGGCTGAAAATCACTGCCATGGAGAGTAGTGTTCAGCTAAGATACAGGAATCAGTACCTACTGAATACACTATAGTTACAGTAAGATATTAAGATAGTATTGCTTAGCTGTAAAGGTAGGCAATCGTCCTGTCCACCTAGACCAGCAATATAAATAGTCTCTCGAACTATCTGCCTAACATACTGCATGACCTTGGCCAAGATATTAACCTTTGACAGCCCTAGTTTCCTATTCTATAAAATACAGTTACCATCATTACATTTTTTATACAATTGCAAACATTAAATCATAAGTACAATGCTTAAGTACAGTGTCTGACACCTAACAATTAATCATAGAAAACAAAGACATAGGAAGGATATATGGATAGTAAGTGGTAATGGTTAAAGTACAGGGTTCCAGAAACAGAATTTGTTTGGATTATGTAGTCTTGAGCAAGTTCTTTACCACTGGGCCTCAGGTTTTGTACCTGATAATGACAACTTTATAGGGTGTTCTGAAGAGTAGATGAGTTTATCATGTGCTGCATACAGTTATCTGGCATACTATAAATATGCAGTAAATATGAGCCAAATATAAAACCCTTATGTTTATAAGGGTTAAAGAAGAACTCTTTTACTTCTTGTTTCATTCATGAAAGAAAATTAAATTACTTCTTTCCCTATTAGGACATTATGGAAGTGGGAGTTCAAACCCATGTCATTAAACTTTTTAAAAAAACATACTTTTAATATGTTTTTATTGATTTCAGAGAGCGGGAAGGAGATGGAGAGAGAGAAAAAAAATCAGTAATGACTATCATTGATTGGCCACCTCTGCACAGCCCCTATCAGGATTGAGCCCACAACCCAGGCATGTGCCCTGTCCTGGAATCGAACTGTTATTTCCTGGTTCATGGGTTGATGTTCAACCATTGAGGCACAATGGCCAGGCCCCTTGTTATTCAACTTTATAAATGAATACAACAAGCCTCACACATAAAATACAGACGCTGAATACCTATTTGCTGACTAAGTTAAATGGATGCAGTCTGCCAGCAGGGAGTCCATGAAATGGATGAAAGTCTATCAAGAGGTTACTAAAATCATTTACCTGCCCCATCATTAAAATCAATATAGGTAATGACATCCTACTAATGAGGACAAAAGGTGATAGAAATTCTAGAAATAAAAATACAGTGTGCTTTAACTTTATGTAACTACATTAATAAAATCACATATCAAATTACTGCTTCAACAAGCATATTACAGTTTTTAGTATTTATGACAAAGATCTGTCCAATGCTAACATCACAAATGGGTTAATATGTACACTTAACTATATGGGAAAACACAAAGAATTTTACAAACCACTTTAAGTATAATTATTTCTCCTATATAAATCCAGGTAAAACTCATCACCATATGCATCTAGTCTTTTCCTTTTCCCTCTTCACCCTCAACTACAACCGAACAAGAATTTTCCACCTCCCTCAACCCCACACCAGGTAGAGATACGCACTTACCACAACACAGATCACTATCTGGTTCCTATACTCCTCTGCAAAAGCAGCTCCCCCTCTGTGAACAAAAAGCTATGGTAACTTACTCATTATTTACAGACCTGCACTAAACCCTCTCTGGCCACATTAAGAACAGAAACAACCTGGACACTTCACCTTCCATTTTTCTTACCAAAACTCCATCACTACGAAGATTCTCACGTGGAACTGTCTACCAAAACACATCAAACACAATCAGATTTAAGTTTCTTTTATTTCATTTTACTAATCACTTTTCCTTTTATGATCACAAACTCTTTCCTTTTCATATATGTATCTTGAATCTATTGCAAGGATCCATCCATCCTAGTATCCTATGAAATCAAAGTTCTCCACCTGTGTCCTGTCCCCTTAATATCAAGATATGCATTGAGCAATGCTCATCAATGTATGAATATATAACACAGCTTCTGCGTACAGAAAGTTCACAATTCAACTATAATGTATACTAACACTCCTTGATCTAAGTCTAAATTATTTTATCTAAGTCTTATATAAAATTCCTTAACTTAATTTCCAAAATCCAATATAACCTGAAATGACTCTTGTTATCCCAACCTGGTAAACTTACCATTTTCTTTATAGGCAAGTCCAGTTTATCACCCTCTTCATGAACCCTATAAGCACAACTAGTTTTTCTTTACTCTGGGTTTCTATAACGCTATTCATAGCCTCTGTAAACCAAACACCACACTGAAATTTCATTAACTATATTTTCATCAGATTCCATTGAGTAGAAGATACAAGTGATCATAAAGAAGAAAAAATTCTGCTAAACAGTGACATGCCTATGGTTTCAATAATGTTAAAATGGAAAAAAAAAGTATGTTTCAGAAGCAAAGAAATACCACCACAGATCACATATTCCATGAGAGCAGCAAATATCTCATTTATCGTTAAGTTTCTCAATGCCATATTATGCTTGATAACAGTAGAGGGGAAAATAAACAAGCAACCTGATATTTTTACCAAATCCTTTACCATTTCTTTCAGGTCAACATTCTGTGTACTAACGAGCAGATGTTTTTCCTTTTTACTAAGTTTATTGGGTGGCATTGGTTAATCTAAAGAGAAGTTTAACAACCTAATTTTTATATTAAACAACTTCACTGTCATATCCATTCTAGTCTAGAATTTTGAATTCATGACTAAATTTCCCCAACAACCTCTTTTTACTGGGTTCCCGGTTTATAACTTTTCCATACTTTTATCTATAGAGAAATACTCTATCATTTGCATCTCAGATCTTTCCATGCAATCGCTTCCATCAACTTATTTTTATTGTTTTGGCAGAATCTATTCTTCAAACAAAATGTTAGGAAACTATCCGATGAACACACATCTTCCCTGGCTGAGACAGGCTGTTCACTTAGCGTACCCTGAGATGCTCTGAGAAACCACTGTGTGTCCCTGAAATGCAAAGACAAAGACTACCACTCCTGTGAGCCACAAGTTTCTGTGTGAGGGCTTCATGCTTTTCATTCCATGTCCCACCACTTAGCTCAAGACATCCTCTTTCTTCACCTCTCTTTCCTCAAATCTCAAATGTCCTCTTTCCAATCTGATCTTGAAGGACTGTTTCAAGTCCCATATCCATCATAGAAAGCCTCTTTCCTTGTTTACTCCAATCCACTGATCTCACCTGTCTCTGAGCTTGTGTATTCATTGTCCATACTTCAAAACCCAGTACTTTACTATAAACTCTTATATGCAATTGCAACTGTCATATAATTGTTTCACATACGGAAGCCTTATCTCCCCAACATAAGCATTCTTTTAAGACAGACTGGTAGTCAGAACCTCACACAGACTGAACACACAGCAAACACTTCGAGTTCTTACTACACTGAAACACACTGCTTCTTTCCACCTGTAGATACACCTCTCCCCAGAGCCTTGGCTGCACTTCAGTGAACCCCTCAAGATATTCCTTATTTACAACTCTCTCTTGTTTAGTTCTGATATTTAATTCAAGCTAATATCCATATCTAAAAAAATTCATTCTTCCACTTTACTATTTCACATCTTCTAGTGGGCACTGCTACACAGAAATTTTACCAGGTTACCAACTTCCAAATGTAGTTTTCTTTTAATATTCAAAGCCTTTTTTATACATAATATTTCATCTGATCTTTGCAAATCTGAGGTAAAAAAAAAGGAATTAATACCACTAAATTACAAAGAAAAAAAGAGATAAAGCTCCAATTATACCATGTTTGTCCAGGATGGAAAAGCTAATTGGGAGCAGCACCCAAGCAAAAATATGAGAGTTCAAATTCTTAGTCCTGTTCAAATATAAATTTTAAAACGTCATTTTCCCCACCTGCCTCAGCATCCCCACAAGAAAGCTGCGAGGCACCCGGCCCAGGCGACCAGGTGCACCAGTGTGTAAGAGTGGCTCCTGTCAGGTGTGTTTCCTTTCCGAACTTCCCCTGACTGTGATCTAGTAACACTCACACATCAGTGAAATCCCCCCATCCCTTTTCTTGTGTACTCTGCCCTGGCTCCTCCTCTGCCACAATAAAGGCACTTGACCATGGGGGTCCTGGCTCTCTTCTCTGCTCCCATGTTTGGTTGAATAAACTTCCATGATGCTCCCTCACATGTGACCCTCTAGGCATACAGTAAAGTAACCCTGTCTCTCTAGACCAGTGTGTATGATTAATTTTTCTGTGTCTCCTCTTGTGGCCACATCTGACCAGCTAACACAAAATACAAAATACCTGTGCTATAGAAGGCCTCTATATACACATCTGTTGTAATAACAAACCCACTACTTAAACCACATCTCTGATCAAGCAGATAGTTTTAGCATCTAACTTTCTTATCATACATAAGGAAAGGAGAACCTTCATTTGCTTGAATTATTACTTTTTCTATTCGAGAATCTCAAGTTTCAAATAGTTTTAAAAACACTTGTATGTTAGATATTTGAGCCAAAAAAAGGCAGGGATACTGGATTTGCTTACTCCACAGGATAAGTTAACAAATCTGAAGCTGTGAGTGCTTCCCAGAGTTTAAAATCCATTAGAATCCTAGATTTTCCAACTGCTCTCCAATTTCACTCAAGAAAAAGTAATTACATTATTCTTACTAAAGTGACAGTTTCAGAGCCATGACTACAGTTAAAGGGCTACTGATACAAATATCCTCACTACAAATTCAATGTTGGACACTGAAGGATATATTTAAAATACTAAGGCTTTGGTAGACACCAAAATAAAAGTGCTAATGACTTAGAAAAATAGTATCTGAGAGTACAATCAAGAACCTAGAAATCTATTAACTTGTGAATTTAAATACTGCATTTAATATAATTCATCTTAATTATACTGCTTTTTAGTAACAAGAGAAACGGTAAATGTAACCCCCCCCCCCCAAATTTTCTAAATACTTAGTCAATTATGTAAATTTAAACCCATTGAGCACTCTCACCATATGCTGGATAGAAGTACTCAGAACAGGATCATGTACTCCAATATTCATAGAACCTTAAATTTTAGAATTAAATGAAGACTCATACTTTATTTAACCAAACTTTCTGTATCAGCGGTCGCCAACCGGTGGTCATGGACCATCGGTGGTCCATGAGATCCAAAAGATTGGCGACTGCTGTTCTATCTAGTATAAAAAATTCTACATCCCAGTGTTTCTGATAGCTCCAACCTCTGATGGTAAGATGATCACTACATCATGAACCAAACCATCTTATTATTGTACAGCTCTAGTCCACGTGTATACAGAAATACACACTCCACTGTTTTCCAAAACCAAACACAACAGGAGTATTTATTTCAGTTACAAAAAACCAGCCCTTCATCCATCTGAAGACAGTTGTGACACTTTCTCTTGTGTTCTGGAACATTGAAAATGACTACTCTTCAATTATTGCTAGTAAGAAATGTTTTCCACACTTTTCATCCTGGGAATCCTTCTTGATATGCTTAAAAGTTTGTCAATGTCCCATTTAAAAGGTGCCACCTAGTACTGTACACAATATTGCACAAATGGTCTGACTAGCACAAAGTTGAGAGCTTTAATCTTCTCTTAGTTCATGTTAAGTTCATAAGTCCTAAATCATCTTCATATGCTCTGCTGCCAAGCCAGGTTTTTTCATCTTGTAGGTATGGAATACCTCTTCCCCTTGAGGATCTTTCCTGTTATATTTATCTTGGGAATCCTGGCCCAGCATTCTAGCCTACTAGGATCACTCAGAATCTCAATTCTATTTCCTATCATAATTACTTACAACTTCTCCCAGCTTTGTCTCATTTTTGAATTCAGTAAATATGGTATCCTTTCAATCTGCACTTAGGGGTAAAATAGTTAAACAAGACTGTATCAAGAATAGAATCCTGCCCTAACCAGTTCGGCTCAGTGGATAGAGCGTCGGCCTGCGGACTCAAGGGCCCCAAGTTTGATTCTGGTCAAGGGCATGTACCTTGGTTGCGGTACCCTGTAGGGGATGTGCAGGAGGCAGCTAATTGATGTTTCTCTCTCATCTATGTTTCTCTCCCTCTTCCTTCCTCTCTGTAAAAAATCAATAAAATACATATTTTTAAAAAGAAGCGATTCCTATGCCACAAAACCCGCTATTGAGGTGGACAATCAACATTTTTCATATAATCGAGCAACGAAGTATAAGCCTTTACAGAAATCATGATTATCAACACTGAAATCAAACTACATTGTGTTGATGTTATTTTCCTCTGTATATTCACTCATCTGGAAACCCCAAAGAAGGAATAGATAGATATAAAAACTATTCTTAGTGAACCATACATACTGGCTCCCAATGAAATTTTTTAAAGGACAACCACTAGATAATTCATTCAAGAAACTTTGTTAAGGATGGTATATTAAACTCATTTGTCTGCAGTGTAGGATGTTTTTAAAAAGTGAGGTGCTTATTCATGCTCAATTTTTCTATGATGTATAATTTTTAAGTTATTGATACTGGCCTTAAACTAAATCTGAAAGTTCCTTCTGAACTCTAGGATAGCATTTGTCTTTATCATTGTGATCATCCTGGAAAGCAACTAAATGTCCTTTACCTCCTCACTTACCTTGAACAAGTATCTCTGAGAGAGTTACAGCTCTAGTCATTTCAGCTGGAACTGCATTTTCCTTACTGGTTAACAGAAACAGAATGGAGACGCTCTTTCTCTAGCTTCTCCATATTGCACAGTTTTGTGCAATGAGTGTATCTTGCTTTGGTATAAAGCCTTAACAAATTGTTTAAAATAATTTTAAAAGCCTGGCTTTATTATGGGTTTTTGCTTTCCTGGCATTATTCTTAAAATGTCAACCTGCTTTTCCTTTTCATCCTTAGTCCCTATGTGCCTCCTTCCATCTTCCACATAGAGTATTTTAAAATCTGAGTGTAACACAGAAGTCTCCATGCAGCCACCCTAGTTTCTATTCACAGTTGTTGTTTTTTTTTACCACGTTTGGTCATAATTGTGTGGCACACATGCTAGGATTAGAAGAAATCTTAACTGTACAGTCAGTACTCGATTTTCAAAACTGCTCACCCTGTAAAGATTTAAGTATGCACCAGACAAAAAGAGGTTAGAAAATAGCTTTTATTTGTAGACTTATCCGTTTAGCTTATGTCACATAAATAAAAGCCTCAGAATCAGAGATGATTTTAAATCACGGCTCTACCACTTACTGGAGGGGCAGATTTGCTTACAGAAATTGGAGCTCAGTGAGGCAACCTGTAAAATGGGCACAGTAATAATACCAATCTTACAAAGATTTTGTGGGTTTTAAAGAGTCATAAATAGCCCAAATTTAACACATAATAGGTAAACAATAAATGTTTGTTTTCTTCTTTTACAAATTTTCTTTTTTTTAATCCATTTCTAAATATAGTTTAGGGAAAGATACACTATCTCAACAGTGTGAAGATTTGCTTACCTACATATAAAATTTACTGATCTCTTTAGTTCTCAATTTGCTCTTTCAAGAAACAACAAAATAGTACCATTTTGGTTCCACCAATGAATTCAACAACAAGGAAACCTAGAGAATTGCACTTTTCACGAATATTGTATTTAACACAATAAGGTTGAAAACCCAGTGAAAATAAATAGGCAGTCTATCTGCAAGAAGACAAACTCAAGCTGGATACACTCCCTCTCAGGTCCCCAATCTAAGTCTCCTTACTAGAAAAGGACTTGTATAATGAAGTCAAAAATACCGCAGAAAGACAACTGGGGCAGAAGTCAAGTTCCTAGCCCTCACTTTGCCACAGAATACCAGGAAGTCATTCCACCTTTCTGGGCTTTAGTTTCTTTATTTCTAAAACACTACTAAGGAATGAGGTATCTTTGAGTTACCTTAGATAAAGACAAGGTCATTAAGCCTTTATCTCAACACATCCATACTAATAAAAGGATAATATGCTACTTAGACCAGACAGACCAGACGTCTGTCTTCTACATGTCCTTCCAGACAAAGGTCCAGACAAAGCCTCGAAGGCTGTGAGGGTCCAGGAGTACCAGTGGCCAGCAGTGGCAGCAGCAATGGGGTGATGGGGGCAGCACTTTCCCATGATCGCTCCTTCACCTCCCGTAGAGGGAGGCCAGACTGCAGCGAGCAGGCCTAAGCCATCAGTAGGCCATCCCCTAAGGGCTCCTGGACTGAGAGAGGGGGCAGGCCAGGCTGAGGAGACCCCCACAGTGCATGAATTTTCATGCACTGGGCCTCTAGTATTTCTATAAGCCAATTTGTGGTCTAACAGGTTACCTTTGCCACAATTTGCTCATTTACTAGGTAGCAAAATACAAGCATTACAAAACATCCAATCACATCTCATACCTAGATCAGAAGAGTACAGAAGAACCTATATGTACATATGGTCTGGTAGCAGGCCAGGTTCCCCTTTTACTGTCAATCCTTATTATGTCTTCCCTACAGTACTTCATGTAGCACTGCAGAACCTCTCACACATATTTCTGCTTTCACTCGTAACAGTAAAAACACAAAATTCCTTTTCAGACTTCAGCAATACCAAAATGCTACAGCTAGTGAGAAATAATCTCAAAGATCCTTTGAAAATAAATTTATCACTTTTGTATATGTTATTTCTACAAAATCTACATATAGCAACTTGTCCCTATCTTCCTTTTTTATCAAGCTTAAACTTCCTTTTCTTTTTTCCTCTTCAACTTGCTCTGTCTGCTCCAATATTCCTTAAGTATTACTTGTTATATATTATCTGATTTGGGTTTCAAAAGCAGATGATTAAAACTCTGTCTTCCATTGTTTCTTTAACCTGAAATCCTTCTCAAGGATTCCCTTTTAAAAAATTAATGTGGCTCCATACAGTACTTTTTTTTAAAATCTTTTATGAAAATCTTAAAATAGGCAAAGATACTGTAAGAAATAACCACCACACACAGGAGCATATATACATATACACACACACACACATATATATATATATGTCCAAAAAATGTATACACTTTAACAGCTGATACCTCAATTGATGTTTCTTTCATTTCAGTTTTAAACCACTGGAATTAATAATGGTATTCAAAATGTGTATACATTTTTTGGGGACAACCTGTGTAAGTGTATATATATATGTGTGTGTATATTTATATAACATATATGAGCATGTTATATTAAGATGCCTACTAGGAAAATCCAAATCAATTAATTTGGCAAAGGAAAACCATACGGTATTAAACTTCAAGTCAATTTTCTACTTTTAATACCTCTGGAAACTTGTTTCATGTAAGAGGTTGATTAAGTTAGGTTTTTAGTTTAATATAAATGTCAATTATTTTCTGTTCCCATTTTCAGCAATAAATGAAAAAATGGCCCTCCCATTCCTGATTCTGCCACATCCACAGATTTCATAATTTAAATCCCCCCAAAAGTAAAGGAAGGTAAGAGAGTCAAGTTCTTGAAAGGCTAACATATTTTCCTCAAGTATAAACTTTCTTTCTGTGAGAATTAGCATAAAAACCTTAACTGTCATTAAAATTGATAAATATTCACCCATTCAGCAAAATGTATGATCTGTTACTATATATGATGATTACAGTCCTCCCAAATCAAATCACTATACAAGGCACATTAATTACAGATTTAAATACCAATGGTCCCCGCATATTCTACATTCTTTAAGGAGATGTAACTGCTAAAGTTTGCTTTATCTAGGGCTCTTTGGCTACCACAGAACATTGTGAAAACAGGTAGTTTCTTTTTCAGCAAAACATCTTCCACTTTGCTCACTTAGCTAAAACAAAGGATGTTCTTAAACCAAGAGCAGTACGACTGGTTGTTACCTTTGCTCTTAACTTAAAAATAGCATTTCTGCTTTTCCTTTAGTCAAAGTCAAACTCATAATCTCAAGGAAACAAATAATAGTATGTAGGGGGTACATACATTTAGTTCCTACTACAAGCCTAACTAACTAACTAAATGCTAGATGCTCAGCCTGGAACTCAGGATTTCAAGGTGAGACCAAACCACAGAAACTTATTATGCTGAATACATTATTAAGGAAAGAGGTTTCATGTAGGTTGTCATTATCAGTCTCATTTCATAAAATCAAGTATTAAGCTCCCCGGCTTCAAGAATTGTTTCCTTCAATTTACCTTGTATAATTTTTTTCTTTTTCTGCCTGTATCATGCTGTCCCTTCCCTAACCTGAAGAGTAACATGAGGATGGACGGTAGAAAACTTTCAGGCCCTTGTTCTTGAGCTAGCCACTAAATTCAAAACTGACACTAATAATTTTTTCAAGCCCTTGTAATAGATGTCATGAATATTTGTTTAATTTCCCCCCATAAATTAAACAAAACTAAACAATACCACTCTCCTGGGGGGCAGGAGGGCATGAAATAACAAAAAAAGTACTAAAAGATGAATGGGGACACAAAGTAAAGGACCTAACTTAAGGGGCTCATTTATAAATGGAATATATAAGCACTTATTGCTCATACTCCCCCTTCTACAGACAGTAAAGTACCTCATGTGCCCTTTTAATGTCTTTAAAACTCAAAGCTAGAAGAGATGAATGAAATCAGAGCTATTTCATTAGCTCCATTAAAACTACACCAAGGCACTGCTCCCAATTCCAAATTGCAATCTTCTCCATCATCTTTTATACCTTATTTCAGCAAACATTTGTCAAGCCCTACTGTACTAGGAAGTAAGGTAAATCTGCAAATAACTAGGCCCAGATTAACTGCAATGACTTGTAGAAATCAGGGTACACCTCTGGTCTTAGTAACATGGCTATCATCTTAAAATGATGGAGCACATCTATTAGAACATATACTCTTCAACAACAACAAAATTTAAGATCTTTGATTTCAGGAGGAAAAGAAATCCAACTATGTAAAGTTAAAATTTCCTTATACATTTAAGTGCCCCACACATCATGTAAATTCTTTAAATAAAAAAAAAAGTATTCTGGAAAATGATAGTCTAACAACAACTAGTTAGTTGTTGTAAGTCCTCAGCACGCAGCCAGTCACTAAATACTTATGAAATGAAAATTGTAAGTTTTATTTGCCCTCAAAATCTATTTTCTGAGGCACATATGAACTCACTTGACAGCCACCTGCTTCCACATTTTGCTTTCTGGTTCATTGTTAATGACTACACCTTTGTTTCTCAAATTTCAATAAGATTTAGAATCACCTAGAAAGTCTGGAAAGGCAAATCCCTTGACCACTTACTCCCTCCCTCAAAACGGCAGTTCCAGAAGCTGGATCCTGCATTTATAATAGCACATCATTCAAGTGAATCTCAGGCTGTCGGATCATACTCAGCATTGGCTTACACTCAAAAAGGGCAAATTCTGGGTTGTAAATGATATTAGAGAACAAAACTTATTATATCTAAACTAAACTGTAAGTTACTCAATTATTTTAAAAATTCACTAATGCTTAATAGACAAGTCAAAATATAAGTAAAATAATTTTTGCTTTGACAATGGAAACTATCCTTCAACCCATCAAAACAGATACTTTTCTGAAATACTTAAGTGATTGTCAACATTTATAAAAAGATTCAGAATAAAGCAAGTTAAGGAATGTAATCCAGGGAAGCTCTTATATAACTGTGCTATAATAGTTTTAGGGGAAAAAAATACCACACTCGAAATACTCCATGTCAACACAGGAACCACTAGCCACACGTGACTATTTAAATTAAAAATAAGTAAAATTTAAAATTCAGTTCCTCAGTTGCAATAGCCAAATTTTAAGTGATCAATAGCCACACATGGCTTAGTGGCTAACATACTGGATAACAGATATAGACCATTTCATCAACACAGAAAATTCTACTGGATAGCTCTGGTTTGGAGGTAATGGTATCTAAATAAAATATGTAACCTCTGTTCTCCTTAATCAGAGACCTCTATCCAGCAATTTCCAATTTTAAATATATACATCCACTTTAGGTATTAACTATAAGAAAAAAACCAACAACAACACACACAAAAACCCAAAACCTTAGCATGATTTTTCTGAAAGTTGTTTTAAGAAAGGTCACTCAAAAGTGAATGCTTTTTCATGTCAGATTATCAAAACACAAATATTTAAAGAGGTCTGAAAGTATCCAAAGCACTAAAATGATAACTAGGCTCACACCAAATCAGAATCAATGAAGAGTGCTTAATTATTAGAAAACAAAAGGTAGTAGGAAAATAAGACTGGTCCAGAAAGATTAAAATACTTAAGACTAGTTTTCCAAATACTTCAGAAATATTATTTATATGCATAACAAATAATTGCTTTATAACTGGTTTTAAAATGATCTTGCTACAATTAATCCTAGTCAGTGACATTTTACTATCTTCAATTTCTTTCCACCAACTAAGCACTAAAAATACCTATAAATAACATAACTACCATAAGATTTACTTAAATATAATTTTATATATGAAGGACTATTAACTCAAAAGCCTGAGCAATTCCTGGTTTTAGCAAAAAAGTAGACAAAAGTTAAACAACTTGCAACTTAAAATTTTATCTCTCAACTGCATCAATACCTAGTTTAAAACAATACTGTATTAATAAAACTCAAAGGCATGGGCAACAAGATGAGAAGTAACTATCAATTTAAGAAAACGTAAGCCTTATTACAAAGTAGAATTAAAACTTCAACAGGCTCACAACTGTATACTAATTCAAATTTAGACCTACTTTCCCTGAAGATAAAAAACATCGCTTTGACTAGGGTTCTTTTAGAAGAGTTCAAGTGTACTCAAATATGATCTCTAAATTACGGAGGACTGATTCTAATCAGGAAGTTTTGCTCCATGGAAGAATTTGATAAAACTGTCTTAACAAAGTTAACACATAAAACCTAACCCTAAAAATGTACAAATGTGAAAAGGTGACACAAATGATTACAGTTAAGAGCGTATAGCATTCCCGCGTCTTTCAGATTCCTTAAAATTATCTGTTTACTTCAGAGGTCTACATCAAACCTAAGAATTAGCAAAGAAAAGCAATAACTGATGGCTATTAAAAATTGTACGAAAGGTTCTTAAGGAGCAAAGTTGTAGTAACTTACCCGCAACGCTAGTGATTGTAACTGGAACTCCTTGCACTTGAACGCCTGCCGCGCCCAGGTTGGCAACACTCACCGTCTGAAGGTTAGGCACTGAAGCAAGCTGGGCAGTATTCAAAGTTATTGGGGCGCCAGCCACAGCCACGGGCGCAATCTGAGCAAGGGTTGTGCCACCACTTGAAGACACTGGGGTGATGGTTAGCTGTTGGGATAACCCAGCATTCTGAACTTGCAGATTGGAAAGACTCTGGATATTCTGAACCTGCACAGTCTGCCACGTGATCTGCCCTGAAGGTGTTAGAGTCGGAGCCCTGATAAGCACCTGAGTCGGGTTTACGGCTTGAAGCTGGACATTCTGCAGAGGCTGCTGCGGGACGGTCTGAACCGTCTGCCCTGACTGGAGTTGAAATGACTGGGGGGGAATCGCCTGAATGATCTGTTGCTGAGGCTGTTGGATCTGGATCTGTTGTAAAATAGGCTGGCCTACAATCTGCACCTGCTGAAGAGAATTGGACTGATCCTGTGTATTCTGTATCCCATTAGACTGAAGCTGACTGGAGCTCTGGGCTTCAGACTCGGCGGCAGCAGGTGTTTGAGATTCTTCAATAGTGCGCTCTGAATTATTGGCTGATGTGCTTGCATACTGGCCCGTGTCTGCTGAGCTCACTAGCGTGTCGCTGCTGGTCAGAGACGTTGACGCAGTGGTTGTGCAGGTGGTGGAGGAGGAGGGGGACTCTGGCATAGTGCTGGAAGCAGCGGTGGTGGGTGTGGAAATCAACTGGCTCCCATTAGAAGTCCCGCTATCAGTAGTAGTAGCAGGCTGGCCAACCTGTCCGGCCCCTCCTCCTGCAGCCACGTTGTTTATCACTGGCAAAGCTAAAGTCACTCCTCCAATGTTAATTGGTAGGGTTGTTACAACTTGAGCCTGAGTACCAGGAAGGGTCTGTAATTGCAGTGGTATTGAAACACCAGGTCGAATTTGGACTGGAACTGTCTGATTTGCCAGGTTTTGAGCAAGAATGTTCCCAGAAGCTGTCCTATTAGCAGCCGTGAGGATAGCTTGATTATTACCTGCAGAAATGAGCTGAATTTGACCCTGCAAATCCTGTAGAGATGAACTACTAGTTGGATTGATCTGAATTTGCTGGCCTTCCACTGTCTGAAGTTGTGGAATCACTTGGTACTGTACACTACCACTGGGATTTTGGACTTGGATGACTTGAAATTGACCAGGGGTGGAAGAATTACCTGATTTAGTTTTTGTAGGAGATGCACTCCCGTTATTACTGCTGGAAGAGCTAGATGAACTAGAAGCTGGTTGAGAAATGTTATTTTCTTTTGAAGCAGGAGTGGAGGCAACAAGTTGCCAAGCGTTTCCAGCGAGTTGTGTTGTTACCAGTTCTAGCTGTTGTGGTTGATTTTGAAGTTGCACCAATCCTTGGCTTGGATCTATAATAATCTGTTGTTGTCCAGTTGCTTGATTTTCACCAGGAGTCCCTATTTTGCTGCAAGTAGCTGCCAGTAAAGCCAGAGGAGAGGGCTGAGAGTCCTACCCCAAACGGGATGGTAAAGGAGAGGGGGAAAAAAAGTGGGCGGATTTAGTGGAGGCCAGTAGTTGGGAGGGGCTTATTTATTTTGACAGCTCTACATTTTAGAACTTACTCAGGAAGTGGCAGAAATAAAAAAAGAAATATTAACGAAATCAGTAAGATGTAGGAATAAGGAAGCTGATCCTGTAATATAAAGTTTAAATAAAAGAAAATTTCTAACAAACTTTCTTAAGTGTTATTCTCAACTCAAAATGTCCTTGGGGAAAAATACACCCCGGTTTTTTTTATAGTCTGAGTTCCTAGTGTAGTTTTAACCGACTTCACCCTCAAAGGTAAAATCTTTATAAATTTACAAAATTTAACTTCCTCACTCTCAGAAAGATGCTTTGGGTGGATAAACATTTTTTTTTTATTACTGTTCTTAACTTGTGGGCATTTAAAGGGCATAACTCCCTCTTTCCCCTTACGTTTCGCGATGAAATTTTTAATATGTTTTCTTTTACCTGGGAGCCTGAGGTTTTGTTTTTTTTATTGTTATTCTCTGGCTCAGAGGGTTTCCCTCCTTCTGTAGCCATCGCCGCTGCCGCCGCCGCCTCCTCCTCCTCCTCCTTCTTCTGATCTGCAACGAACCCCCCCAACACACAGACACGACAACAGGTTACCGGGATTGTTGTTATTCGCCTCCCCCCTCCTCGCCTCCCTCCCTCCCCTCCGCACATTAATCTCCATAAACCCGCGGTCCCCGCACGCCGGCAGGGGGTGGGGGAGGAGGCGGGCGGGGAGGAGGGGGAGACCACAAAACGTGGTTTGAAACCCGACCCATCGGCTCCAGAGCGACACCCAAAAGGAGGTTGTTCCCTCTCAGACATTAAGACAAAACACAACCCTCCTTCCCTCCCCCAGATTTCTCTCCCGCCCTCTCCTCCTCCCCTTAAAGCATCTCGGCAGCCCCGGGGGAGGGGGGAGGACCGAGCAGGGTCTGGGGAAGGAGGGAGAGGGAGGCGGCGAAGGAGACCGAGGGGGGTGGAGAATACGTACCGCTCATCCCGCATTAACAGGACAAACCCTCAGACGGAGACGCTGGGATGGAGGTGGGTGGGGGTGGGGGTGGGGGCGAGGCGGGAGGAGAGGCCGGTCCCGCCCGCCCGCCCGCGGTGGCTCGGAGGAGGCTGTAGCTGGCACAGGCTCTGCCTCTTTTTCCGCGAATGGCCGCCGCTGGGCTGTGGCGTAGCAGCTCCTCTCTCCGCCCGAGCCCGGCTGACTCGCCCTTGATTGACAGCGGCGGCGCGCGGCGCGGGCGGCAGCGCGGGCTGGGGGCGGGGCCAGGGCGGCGCGAGCCGGGCCGACTCCCCACCCCCCTCGGCCTCTCTCCGCCGGAGCCGCCGACTCTCCACCCCTTCCCCCAGCGGATTGGCCGCCGACCTGCCGGGGGCCGGGGCGCCGGGGCCGCCTCCTCTCCACCCCCTTTCTCGGGGTTATCCTTTTTGCGGCTTTTCTGTTCCTGTCTTGGCTTCTCTGTGCTCTTTCTCTCGGCGTCCTAGCTCGGGCGCGCGGCCGGCAGGCCCTCCATGCAGCCAAACTTGTTGTCTCAGGATATCCCGCCCCCTACTCATTCCCCTGCGCCCTCCCCTCAAAACCCCGCTCTAGCGTCGCTCGGAATGGCCACGAAAGGAAAAAGTAGGGCTGTCGCTTAAGGGGAGCGGGAGGGGCGCACGCAAGGGCTCACCGGCCACGGACGGCTCGGCGCGCCGAGCGAACTGGCCGCTGCCCCGGCGCAGGGAGCATGCCTTTCCTGAGGCGCATCCGGACCCGGGCGCCCTTTTTCCCTGGCTTGGCCCCCATTGGCTGAGCCCCTGGTGACGCGCGCTGAGTGGTGGAAGAAAGAGGGCGGGGAGATGCCGCAAAGCCTGTCGGCCCTTGTAGTTTCCGGCTGCCGCGGCGGCCCCTCCCTGGCACCGCCTTCCCTCCCGCCCCCGACCGAGGCCGCGCTGCGGAGCGGAAAGCTGCCCGAGGGGGCGGTGGCGGCAGGGCGTGGCCCTGGCCGAGTGGGAGTTGAACTGAGAGAGGAGGGGGAATGGGTGTTGTTTGCCTGGGCCTATCCGCCGCGCGGGGCTGCCCAAACCACCTCTGCCACCGCCTCCTCGGCTCCAAGCCGCTCCCCGCGGGGCGAGCTCACACCCGGAGCGCTCGGCGATTGAGCTGGCGGCGGCATGGGGAGGCGGGGTTTGCTGTCCTCCGGGTTTGAATGAACCCGGCTTCTTGGGGAAATGCTTTCGCCTTTCCTTTCTTTGCTCACCTCCCTCCCGGAGGCCCCCTGCTTGGAATCCGGGGCCTGCTTTCCCACAGAGGAGGATCTTCCATTTTATTTGTTCTCTGGCTGACTGCTGGAGCAATGACCCTCCTAACGCTGCAGCGTGTTTTGCCGGGTAGCCCTTAAGGTTGGTGGGTGGACTTACCAGCCTCACAAGATTCTCCAAGTGAAACCCCCTCCCCCAGCTCTATTTGGGTCAGCACCGGTCACTGCTCAGCCTAAGCTTCTGGGCAGGCGGAATTTACATCTGACGCACAAAGCATTTTATTGTCAAATGCACTTGAGCGGTCTCCTGGGCCCAGCTTTCCTCCAAAGTCCTCAAGTCAGGATGATGCCATGGGGTATAATTAGCGCCTGGTTAAGTGTCTCAGAGGTGGAAGTGAATCGCCAACGTAGACATTGGCCTTGGGAGTCAGGGGCCCTTGCACAAGCAGGCTCGCTGCCACCTTCTCCCCTTTTACCTGGGCTCCACACACAGCCTTGAGTGTTCCTGTCTCCCGCCTAAGGCCTGCCAGCGAGCAAGGGTGATGAGATCCCAGGTGCCACTGCACTTGACTGGCATTTCCTTTGCTTGTTAAACTAATTGCAGCATCCGCTTATGACAAAGCCAGCAGTGCAGCAAGACAAAGCAATTCGAATAAAGAATAAGATACTATTGTCTACGCTTTCTTTAAACAATGAGCTGAAGATCCTTGGAAAACCTGCCTTCCTGCCAGTACAGTACAGAAAGCTCAAAAATACTTGCATTTACAGACATATATCTATCTATCCTCGGTTCTTCCCCCCCCCCCCCCCCCCCCTCAATTCACTATGATGAAGGAAGGAGGACATTTTGCAGTCTTATGAATTGGGGCAGTCCCTGTAGTTTTCTTACCTTACAAAACCTGGCTTGGAAAGGCAATGCCACTAGCTCTGAACCACAGGTTAGAAAAGGATGCTTATCCATTCAGTATGGATCTCAAAGTGTCCTAAATGTCCCGCATCCTATATTTAACCGGTAATACTGGTATTTGTGAAACATAGTGTAAAGGAAGAAAATAATTTCTCTACTCCTTTTAGCTGAGACTCCTGCAATAAAGATTAACGAGAAAAACAATTTTATTAACGTGTATACCTTATGTATACACGTGAGATAAATGAATAATTCCCCATGGTAGCTTAAAATTTGGGGTTAAATGTCATTTTAATAGGAAAAGTTAGAGATAGGGATGTATGCCTCTTGGAGGGAGAGAATAATTTTTAGGAAACATGAGTGGGCCTGTAGCAAAATAGATGGGAATAATGATAATTTGTGACAAAGTTATCTGGATTGGTATAGACTTCTGGTCTCTTCTCCTGTGGTAAGAGTCAGTCTCCCATGGTTGATGAAACTCCCAGAGACGGGGTTATGAAATGAGTTCCTTTTGGAGGGTCTGTCTTTATGCAGATAAGAGGAGTTGAGAGAAAGCCTACATTTGCTGTTTTTCAAGTGCCTACAGCTGAAAATAATCAATGTGCCAAAGTGACATATTCTGCTACCCTTCAATAGTTAATAAGCCCTAAAAAAAATAGTAAAAAAGCCCTGATTTTTAAGGTGGGCCAAAGCTGCTGATCCCTGGCTGAGCCATGAGACCTGGGACAGGTGACTAATTCCCTACAATTAATCATTTCTCAGGCACCATATCTATATAATAGAAGGGTTAGCTAGATGAAAAGAGCTCCAAAATTACAATCATTCTTATACTTCCTCATTTAAGCTATGTACCACCATCTACATTATGATCGACTTAATGTTATTCTTCAAACCCATTTACTTTTATTCCTGACCCAAATAATTTAAAAAGTTGATATCACCATGGTAAAGGAAAATCCAGTGTCTTAGCTATAAGAGTAAGTATAAATATAAAGCAACAAAATTCTCAGCCTCAGGCCAGTGAGGGTGTTTCTCCTCCCCGCCCCCCAGAGGAAGCAGTTTGTTGAAAAAGATTTCTTCCTACATTCATATTTCTCATAGAACAGTAGCTTTTAATTTTTTATGATGATCCACAAGAATAAATATATTTTATATTGTGATTTAGTGTATGTACATATGCAGAAGAAATGAGCCTTTTTATTCAAAATATTTAACAACATTGAGCACTGACCACTAAGATCAAACGCTGCCTCGCAGCTCTGAGAGGGTACCCTAGAGGCCCCTGCCTTGCAGTTGCTGGTGGAGAGCTCCAGCGGGCGGCAAACAAGGTCGGCCATGGGGAGAGGGGACCGGACAGGACTTAGACACTATTTATTTGTGCAGGGGGACCAGCTTTTAGAGCCATATCGATATGTATTAGTTGAGTATCAACCAAGATGTTAACTGAAACAAATCTTCAAGAAAAATTATTCATCTCCCTACTCCCCCTTTTATTATGATTTTAATAAATCCTCACCCAAGTATATTTTTCTATTGATTTTAAGAGAGAGGGAAAGACAGAAATTTGATGTGAGAGAAATGTATCGATTGGTTGCCTCTTGCAAGAGCCCTGACCAGGGGCCCAGGCCAGGGAGGAGCCTGCAACAGAGGTACATGCCCTTGACTGGAATCGAACCCAGGACCATTCAGGCCGAAGTTCTGTCCACTAAGCCAAACCCCCTAGGGCTCCCTCCATGCTTTAAAAAAAATTTGTAGGAGCAACCCAGAGTTTGAAAAAAAAAAAAAAGTGTCCTATGGTCTCTTATAATCTCCCTACCCCTACCTTTGTGGAATAGAAAGTTCATATTCTAGTTGTACGGCAGAATACATCTAAATTCCAGGTAGATTTTTTGCCCGTAGCTTTGAATACCCAATTGAACTCTGAGTCTGCATTTGGGAAAATGGTGCTGGAATTTTTCACAGGTCTCCATCAGGTGTGTATCTCCTGGCCACCACTTTCTAGGGCCTGCCACTTCTCAACTGACTATTCATTCAATCAATAAGCCATATAATCATCCTGAAAGCACTATTTCTCCACTCCCAGTGCAAGCCATTAGCTTTTATTTTTATTTTTTATTTTAGGCCCTTAGCTTTTTTAGGGCAAAGGTTAGGGCTTGTAATCCCCCACAATGCTAAGGATAAGTTTAGTAATACTCTAATAAGTATGCTTATGGATGAGTGTAATAGAAGCAGCTCCAGAGAATACTTAATATGACAGGAGAAGAAACTGAGGCCCAACTACGACAGACGACTTGAATTTTAAATATTAAAGGGACCAATTTTTAAGTGTCTACATCAGGAAGCTACTTGTTGAAAAATTATTAAGCTGCTTCATTTTTTCTTTGGGAAGCCAAAAGCAAAAGATTTGGAGAGAGCACAAACCAGAGAAAGATCAAACTTTAACATCTACCTCTGCTCCAAAGTGCATCGACTAAAATATAGCCAACTGGGAATTCAGCACAGGCTTAGTGTAGAGTGCCCAGTTCCCATAATAAAACCCTGGGAGTGTTCAAAATTCCATTAAAAAATAGATTCCTTGGATACTAAAATTGTTTGCAGGAAGCAGAAAACGTTTTTGAAATTTAATTGTAATATAACTGGGACCCAAATATAGAATATTTATGTGGAAATAGAGCCCCCCCCTAAAAAAAAAAGCCTGTATATATATAGGTCTTTTAAGAGTTACAAAGTATGTGTGCAACTGACACTGCACTAGTGAGTAAAGCTGACCCCCAGATTGCTTTATTTCTCCGGAACCAGTTGCTGACATTGCTATTCCTCATATGCACTCAGCTCTTTCAGGGGTTGTTCATGTGCAACTTCAGAAAATTTGATTAACAAGTTTTAAATATGATTTTAACCCAGTTACACTTATTGTTAATTAATATTTGAACATAATTAATAGCTATTGGCAGTTAATGGGGCATGATATAAATACCTATTGAGTATTTCATGTCAATTTATAGAAGTATAATGAGGCTCATTGTTCACACACACACACGAGATTTGATTCGTGTATAAGTTGAGACATAGATAAAAATTAAAAGTTACTTTTTTAAGACTGAATATAAGCTCTGGCTGGTTTGGCTCAGTGGACAGAGCATCAGCCTGCAGACTGAAAGGTTCTGGGTTTGATTCCAGTCAAGGGCACATGCCCGGGTTGTGGGCTTGATCCCCAGTGGCAGCATGCAGGAGGCAGCCAATCAATGATTCTGTCTCATCATGGATGTTTCTCTCTCTCCCTTCCTCTGTGAAGTCAATAATAAAAAGACTGTATATAAAATTAGTGATTAAACATCATGAAAATATAGAGTTCAAATTTATAAATGCTACTTGTATCTGAATTTGTCATGTCAGGCATTTAAAAATGCTTGGAAGAATTATATTAAATTTAAAAATGTGGTTTGAAATATATAATGAATTTAAATTAATTTATCATATGAGATTATTTAGGAAAAAATTATGTTATTTTTGAGATTAATATAGCACTAATCAAAGATCAGATACAAGTAATTTTCTTAGAAGTGAATTACTTCTAGACTTTTACAAAAAGATGTGCAAATTGGACTTGAAGGCTTGAAAAAAATTGTGACTTTAATAAGTTGAATGTTAATTTAAAACCCCAAAACCTATAAATTTATTGCTCTCTTGGACACTTAAAAAAAATTCACACTAACACCCATAGGATAACTAAAGGAATCAACCCAAAACTAGGTATCTAAGAATTTCTCTGAGTATCCAAGATTTTAGATGTTAAATTTTAGTTTCAGTTCTTTCTAATAACATCAGAAACAATGATCTTCTGAGGCCACTTTGTTTTGTGATACACCAAATCCTTAATCTAAGGATGTTAGCCCAACAGGGCTCGGGGGAACACACAGCCAGTTCATCTAAGGGGGAATTCAAAGTTTAAAGATACAGTATAAAGAAGAGAGGAATGGTAAACCCAGCATTTGTTTTAAGTTGTTCAGGATTGCTTCCGAGCCAGTACTCTTTCTGCCTACCCAGATTCTTGTGGGTAAGAAAATGCAAATTTATTAAGAACATCAATAACAGAGTCCAGCAGCTGGGCTAATAGCTGAGGAAGGTCAAGTACAATGAGCCTTGGCTGTTTTGGAAGCTGGAAGCATGTGCTTCCCATCTTAACTCCCAGGCTGGTTACTTAACCTCCCTGAGGTTCCTTATGCGTGTGTAAAATCAGCATCACAATTCCTACCACATAGGTTATTAGAAAGGCTCTGAGTAACCTCCATAGTGGGCACTTAATAATTAATTTAGATTTCCTTTCTTTCTGGTTCACAGTGTTTATATTATATTTCATGAAAATTAACTCTTCAATTTTGCTACTCTCCTAGTTTTAAAATATAGTGAATCATTTAGTCGAATGAAGGGTGCTTTCTATCAGTAAATAATAGCTTCTGGGGTCACCAGTGGCCTTTTTTGGGTCTCAGCATGTATATGTATTGAATTTTTTAAAGCAATCTGCTTTACAGCTTACAGAAAACAATGTAATGTATTGGAGGGGAAAAGTCTCCACTTACCACCAAAAGAATCTGAACTCTGAAGTTCACTAACTTTCTACCTAAAAGACTGAGTGAGGAGATTGTCCAACAAAAGGAAAAGGCATAAGAAAGGCATGAGGGGCTTAGGTGGAATGTGGAAGAAAAGTGGGGGGAAAGCGGCGTCAAGGACAAGGAGAGCTGCAGGGCTTGAAACCTGTGGGGAACCCCGTGTTTGCTTCCCTCCAAAGGGTCACGCCTAAGTGTGTGTGATGTGCTCTGGAGAAGATGCGTGGGCTTGGGTGCTTCTGTACCTCTACCTCACCAGAGAGGTTGTGGAGCTTCTGGACAGGAGAGAGGGGATCCTGGAAAAACTAAGGAATTACATGAGAGGAATTCACGTAAAGGGGAATATAAATGGCAAAGGTGACAAAAAGGAAAAACCGTAATTAGCCTGTTCAGTGAGCTCATCTTACAAAGATGTTTTGCAAATGTGATGAGTGGCTTGAGAAAAGCTAGATTAAGAGTGTGATCCTGTTTAAAAAACAGAAGAGTGTGATCATGGAGGGGTAGCACCCACCAGGGGGTAGAGATGAGGTCGTATTACATGCAAGGGCAGCTATGAGTGCTATCTTCCCATGGTTTACGTCTTAAATGTGTCAGGAAGCCTTCTTGCTAACTCCTGCCGGATTCAGCTCCTGACAGATCATGCAATGTGGGCATCTCCACGAGAAAGGTAGGAAGCGTCTTCCCGGACTATGAAGTCTGGACTAGGAAACAAATATGGACACAACATGATTGGGCAACAGTGAGTCAAATATAATAGGAATGAGAAATTTCCACAGTGATAAATGCAAAGTCTTCAATAAGTAAGTTTAGCAAGGGGGTTGCTTTATTCTCTGTCAATCCAGCCAAACCTGGAATGTCCTGGAGGAAGGACCCCAGCAACCAGAAGGAAGGTGGGCCAGGAATGGTTAAGAGCACGGAGGATGCTTTGGGAAACAATATTTACTAAAACAGCCTTCGAATGCTTTCAGACCTATTAGATGGGGAGGGATTAGGTTTGCTTTATGTAGTTTCAGAGGCCTGAACAAGGTCCATAAGCGGATGTTGCCAGGAGGTAGATTTTGGCACAGTATAAAAAGAAGTGAAGATTCAGAACTATCTGAAATGAAACAAAAGCCCTGTGGGGTGGTGAGCTCCTCTTAATTGGAGATAGTCAAGCACAGGCAGAACCACCAGTACTTACTTGGAATATTGTCAAAAAAGATTTATGTATCTGATAGCAACAGAAGCAGATC
Source organism: Antrozous pallidus (assembly GCA_027563665.1). Classification (NCBI taxonomy): domain Eukaryota; kingdom Metazoa; phylum Chordata; class Mammalia; order Chiroptera; family Vespertilionidae; genus Antrozous; species Antrozous pallidus. Next base: position 72,557,999 of record CM050521.1, on the reverse strand, counting down.
CAGATTTTGTGGAGCCCGAAGTTTCTAAATTTGGGGACCCCTTTTTTAAGGACAAAGGATACAACATTAGGAATAAAAATTAGAGGCTCTGGGAAGGAACTTTTGTAAGTGAGGAATCCTTGAAACTTAAGTTTCATTATCTTTGTCGTAAATTCACATCAAGGATGTCAGTTGATTCAAATTCGAATTTGTTTTAAATAATGAATAATTCTTCTTAATTTTAAAATAATTATTCTTTTCATCTACAAGACAGCATAGAGGCAGTAGAAAGAGAGAAGTAAAGTTAGATTCTCCAGGGTTCCTAGCTTGCCTCTGCTTTTTCACAGCTAGGTGACCTTGGGAAAATTATTTAACCTCTCTGAGCCTCAATTTCTTCATCTGTGAAATGCAGGTAATGATCTCTATTATGAAATATCGTTTGGGAAAAGTTAAAATTATGTATGTAAAGTACTCATATATAGAAATTGTATAATTAATGACAGCTAAATTGAAGGATGAATAAGATTTAGGTAGTCATAAAGAAAAGTTTACTTAAAATGCCATTTGGAATTATCATCTGTCACCTTGAAGATAATGAATGACTTGGTTCCACATCCCCCAATTTAAGGCAAAAGCCTTAAGGACTCATGAGATGTCACCAAGCCACAATATTCACATTAGGCTTATTTCAGACAACTAGCTTGTGAACAAACTAGGGAAATCACTTACAGAACTGATTGGCCAAGATAAAAACATTTGTCCTCCTTGTCCCCTCTTTACTCTTCAAAGTTTGGGGTCAGAATCAAGAACTAGGACATTATTTCTTATCACTCCATCCCCCAGAAGCAGGTTGACCAAGTTCAGGTATACACAGGAGGGCCACATTACCTAGAGCAGGGGTGGGGAACCCTTTTTTCTGCCAAGGGCCATTTGGATACTTATAACAACATTCTTGGGTTATACAAAATTATCAACTTAAAAATTAGCCTGCTCTGTTTGGTCAAATATTTAATTCACTCGCCACTAATGCCTTAGCAGGGCCAGACCGAATTATTTCGAGAGCTTTATATGGGCTGAGGGTCTGACGTTCCTTACCCTGATCTAGGGGATAGTAACATAGTGGGAGTTCCTGTGCATTACACAATTATAGGTCACCATTCATCCAGAAAACTTGTTACTCCTAGTGAGGTCTTCAGCCAGCAGTGATGGTTAAAGAGCGCCTGGAAGCTTGTTAGAAGTGCTGACTCCCAGGCCTACCCTTGTATTTCAACAAGATCACCAGGTCATCCGAGGCACAGCGAAGAAGTGCTAATGTAGGCTACAATGTAACTGGCGTTGCCCCTGTGCTGTGCAGGTGAAGTCCTCTTTGGCTCTCAGAACTCACTTTCTTTTAGGAGGTCAGAGAGGAGAGAAGGAGCATGGGATGGGCCCTGCTATTTCAGGGAGAAGGCCCAATCTACTTGAGTCTCTTTGACCTTTCATTCTTTGAATTATCTTCCTTGCATCTAACTCACGAGATAGGACAGTTCCAACGTGAGATGGCAAGATAAACTCGGTAGAAGGACCAGACATCTCTCTCTGGCTACCACATTTCTTTCTGAGAGGTGGAAGAGAAAAGATGGTACCAGGGGTTGTCTCCCACTCTAGAGATAAGTCCAGTCTCTCTAAAATAATTCTCTCTTTCCCTCTTCCCTCACCCTCCTGCCCCTCCTCTCTTCTGTCAGTTGAGCAAAATAAGCCAGGGGACAAATTATTTGGGAAAGACTCCTCCAGCACTGGAAAGGCCAAAGTGGCAGGCCCAACTAGCACTGGGATTCTATCTTTTTCTACATGATTATTGTGTTTGGATCCATTTTTCCTGGCCTTGGCTGGGGCCTTACAGAAAAGGGGAAAGAGGAAGGAAACCTATCAGGCCTGAATTACTTTTAAACTTCCAGTCCAGACAAAATCAGTCCTCCATTTGTCCCAGCACAACTTACCAGGGATGCTTTGGGAAGCTTATCCAATAACAAAAGACATACCTTTGCTGCCACTGACTCTGTGCATATATTAAGAGTGAATACTTATTTAGCACTCACTATGCTATATACACTGAGTGGCCAGATTATTATGATCTCTGAACACATAATAATCTGGCCACTCAGTGTATATCCTATATAATAAAAGGCTAATATGCAAATTGTCCCCTTGAACAGGAGTTAGACCAGCAGGCAGGTTGGCCAACTGCCCATGTGCCCTCCCCCTGGCCAGACCCCATCCATGCATGAATTCATGCACTGAGCCTCATACATACACACACACACACACACACACCACATATACACATACTGAATGGCCAGAGTATTATGCATTCAGAGATCATAATACTCTGGCCACTCAGTGTATAAGCATTTTACATATATCAACTCATTTGATTAGTCAGTAACCCTATAAGGTAGGTACTATAGCTGTTTCCATTTTACAGATGTGAAATCAGAGGCACTCAAAGTTTAAATAATTAGCAAGGGAGCTCAGAAAACAAATAGTAGAACTGGGATTCAAACCCAGGCAACTCAAGCCAAGACCTTGTTCTTAACCCGCCTCTGACACACGTGTCTCAGGATCCCTGTAGGGGGCGTTGCCTGGTTTGGGTATTCCCACTGCCCCAGCCAGTTACCATCCTAATCGCATTACCATCCCCTACAGAGCTCCTTTGTCAAAGGACAGGCACAGATTTTAAACCACAAAGATGTGAATGACTATGGTTGTTTAGTTGATGAACCAGATTTACTAAGGAGAAAAGGAAGTATACTGTGGGCTCTGGAAGCCTTCCCACAGCACCAGTAGTTTAAAAAAAAAAAAAGGAAAAGAAAAATGAAGGCCACATAGAATAATCAGGATAATCCAGTCAAAGTGAGACAAAGACTTACTCTTTTCCTGAATGGAATTTTCTAAGGGTAAGATTTGCAAAACAGAACCAATTAAATTTGCTTCCTGTCCTCAATCGCAGTTCTTGCTTTGGGTAAAACAAGCCTGCTGTTTACAAAGAGCTTTCACAGATGTCTGCTCCCTGATCTCTACAGCACCCCGAAGAGGCTGAGCGTCTTGCCTAAAATTACACATGAACTAAGTGGCAGAGTTTAGACTGCAGCCTGGTCTCTGGAGGTGGAGACGAGACACTCTAGCTTCACCATCTGCTCTCTGTTCCTTAGTGGAAAAAGTAGGGTGGAAGGAGGTATGAGAACCTCATGCTTTACATCTGGAAATTTCTAGTCACCCAGAAATAACATCTAGCAAGTCCTGTGGGCTTTATCATGCAGCAAATGCTGACTTAAGGGTGTCACAAGGTATAATCCATTTAATCCCCACAACAAATGAATGAGGAACATGATTTTATAACCCCCATTTTGCAGATGAAGAAAATGAGGTATGAAAAAGGTAAGTAACTTGTTCCAACTCACTCTTTCAGCAAGGGGCAGAGCTCATTGTCAAACCAGGACATCGGATTCTAGGAGCTGTTCTTTTATCCACCAAGCTCTCTGGCCTCTGCTGGAAAATTAAGATTGAATTGCTTGACAGAGAACCCAACAGTTCTTGGAAGCATTTCTGAGTGGAAAAGGGAAAGTATGCAACACCTTCATGATAAGAAAAAATATCACAGTCCTCTCCTTATGTTAATAATCATTCAAAGGTAAACAGAACTATCATCTGGGTATTGGCATGGAATATTGATTAATAAATTAGAGCATATCGATGTATATGATCTGAACACCTTCTCTGTGAAAGGGTCTATGTCAGGTAATATAGGAGCTTCAAGGAAGAAAAAACCTGCTCCAGCCAACAGGAAGCCTACAGGGAAGCTAGAGAGACAGCAAAACATTACATACACACACACACACACACCTACCTACACACACACACACACACACACACATATACACACACACATACCTACACACACACATACCTACCTACACACACACACACACACACATACACACCTACCTACACACACACATACCTACCTACACACACACACACACACACACACACATATACAACACACACATACCTACACACACACATACCTACCTACACACACACACACACACACACACACAGTTGTTGACAGAAGAACTGTCCAAACCTGTAGAGAATATTTTATTTGAGTCAAACCGAAGGCATATGCTGGGAAGCAAGACTTCAAATGCTCCGGAGAATAACAGTTTTGCAATTTCTTTCATGCATTTGAGATTAAGAATGGAACATAAAGATTACATGGAGGTGGGAAAAATCAAGGATTGGGTTCCAGGACAGTTAACAAGATTATGTGCTTTTTTGGGAGTGGTTAGGTTTATTTTAAAGGTGTGTTAACCTGGATGCATAGGAACAACGGATATAACTTGCTTAAGGCAAAGGTAGACCTTTTACTGAAAGTTGTATGCTTGGGGTGTGATTACCCACAATGATCTGCCCAGTTAGGAATTTATGATCAGATCACTTGTGAGGTTCCTTTCCATAGAGCCTCCCTTTGAGCCCCATCACAAAAGTATACAACCCAGCAGGTATAAATAAGAGTTCAGCACAATCCTTGAAGAGAGATGTCACAGAGCCACAGGTGACTAGACACTAAATGAATTCCACAGTTAATAATTGCTCTGGAAGTTCAAGGTATGGAGCAATCCTCCAGGTTGGGGTGGTGAAGGAAAACTTTGTTAGGGAGATAGCATCTGAGCAGGATCTGAAAAGATGCCAAAAAGTATGAATGGGTCTAGGGGATGGGAAGGGTGTTCCAGAAAGAAAGAACCCTCTGAGCACAGGAGGTGTGGAGGCCAAACAAAGAAATAAATAAAAATCTGGAAGTGCCTATTTGAAGTGGGGACAGTAAGCATAAAACCTGCCAGGACTTGACATTAGCTCAGGGCCAGCCCTGGACCCTTCAGGGCTGCTGCTGGGAGAACTCTTGGTAAAGAGCCCGGGTATTAACCAGTATCCAGTTCTCTACTTGTACTCTGCCTGTCAGGGAGCTTTGGTAACATATCTGTCCACAGGATAGGCAATCCCTTCCAACAAATTTTGTGATCCTCCCACACCCCAATGATTGCTGTCATCTCTAATATGGATTTCTTAAAAAAAAATCAATCAATCCAAGGGATGATGGTTCTAAGTCTTTTGGAAATCCTAAAGCCAGCAAATGTCCCCACACTTCCCTTCCTTGTCATTGTCTCCAGAGACTTCCTGAAAGGAAAGTTCCTCCATTCATCCAGTCATTCTGCTCCAGGCTTCCTAGCAAAGACCTATGCCCACTGCTTCACCAACCCCTCCCAGAGTTCCCACTGATGCTAACAACTTGCCAGCATGCTCCCACTCTTCCTTCCATACCCTTCCCTGATGTTCTCTCACATACTTCACACAGTTAGGGTCAAGGTTTTCCTCACAACCCACTGCCATTGCCTTCATTCAAATAATATTTATTAATGCCTCTGATGAGACACAGTAGTGAGCAGAATGGCAAAAAATCCTGCCTTCACACAGCTTCTATTCTTGGGAGAGGATTATTAAGGAATGAAAAAGTGAATGTATGTCAAGTTAGGTGATGATGAGTGCTATGTAGAAAAATGAAGACGTATGGAATGGAAACTTGCTGTAGGAATGGGCACAGGAGATGAGGCAGCCTTGCTGAGCTGGTGACAGCTAAGCCGAGATCTGAAGGAGATGGTGGGCAGGGGTGGCAGGCCACTGGGGAAGAGCTTTCCAGGTATAATGAAGAGCATGTGCAAAGGCCCTGAGGTGAGGACAAGTTTTATCATGTTTGGGGATAGCAAAGAAGCCCATGTTGCAAGAGTAGGATGAGCAAGTAGTAAAGTGGCAAGAGATAAAGCCAGAGAGGAAAGGTAGGCAGGCCAGAGAGTGGAGTTCATGTGAAGATAGTGGAGTTACTCAGAGAGAGGTGGGAAGCCATGGAAGGTTTAGAGTAGAATAATATGGCCAGAATTACACCTTTAAATATATACATATACATATATACATATATACATATATACATAACATATATATATGTTTTTATTGATTTGAGAGAGAGAAAGGGAGAAGAGGAAGAAGAGGAAGAGGAAGAGGAAGAAGAAGACGAAAGAGGAGGAGGAGGAGGAGGAGGAGTGTGTGGGGGGAGAAACATTAATGAGAGAGAAACATCAATCAGCTTCCTCTGGGATACCCCCAGTTGAGCCCACAACAAACAGAATCAAACTGGTAACTTCTTGGTGCATGACACCATACTCAACCAACTGAGCCACCCTGACCAGGGCTAGAAATACACGTTTAAAAAGTTAACCCGGCCCAGCCGGAGTGGCTCAGTGGTTGAGTGTTGGTCCATGAACCAGGAGGTCATGATTGGACTCCTGGTCAGGGCACATTCTCAGGTTGCAGGATGTATCCTCAGAGTATGTATGTGTGTGTACTAGCACCGGGTGGGACTGCAGTGCCTGGGAGCAAAGAATTTTCAGTAACCACCAGAGGCTCACCCCGATGATAGTGACTGGTGCCCCGCCTTGTTCTGTTGCCCCCACTCACCTGCTCTACCATTCCACCACAGCCGCTACTATGTTCATGCTCTGCCACCTGCTGCCCACACTCTCCATGTTCCACATGCGCCCACTGGTGGTTAGCACACACCATAGTGACCGGATGTTCAGTTGTTCAGCATTCGGTCTATACATATTAGAGTTTTTTATATATAGATAGACTTTGGTTGATTACCTCCCATCCACCTACCCACATTGGGACTAGGTAGGGATGTGAGAGGTTGGCCAGGCAGAGGGTTCACGGGACGGATCCAAGGCATGTCTAGCCCATCTCACTCATTCCTGACTGATCAGACCCAGAAGCAAGCTAACCTACCTGTTGGAGCATCTGCCCTTTGGTCAGTGCATGTCATAGCGACTGGCTGAGTGGCCTTAGAATATCATTAGCATATTATAATATGTGTGTTTGATTGACTGAATGGATGACTGGACACTTAGCATATTAGGCTTTTATTATATACTAGGGGCCCAGTGCACAAAATTTGTGCACTGGGGGTGGGTGATCCTTCAGCCCAACCTGCCCCCTCACACATACTGGGAGCCCTCAGGGGATGTCCTACTGACCACTCACCCCTAGCCTGCCCAACCTGCAATGAGGCCAATGGCTGGCTCCGCCCCAGCCCTGCCCTCCCCGAGCCAGGCCTTCACCCCAGCCAGCTCACACCTCGCTAGCCCGGGCCTCGGCCCCACCCCCCACCAAGAACACGGCCCTGGCAGCCTTGGCCCTACCCCCGGCCCTGGCCGCCTCAGCTCCACTCCCCAGGCCTGGGCCTTTATGTGCTCACTGGCTAGCTCTGCCCTAGCTCCTGATTGGCTGTTGGGTGTGGCTGGTGGGTGTTGCAAAGGTACAATTTGCATATTACTCTTTTATTAGATAGGACTAGAGGCCTGGTGCACGAAATTCATGCACGGGAGGCAGGGGATGTCTCTCAGCCCAGCCTGCAACCTCTCCAACCTGGGAATCCTCGAGGGATGTCTGACTGCCCGTTTAGAACCGATCCTAGTGGGATCGGTCCTAAACGGGCAGTCAGACATCCTTCTCACAATCAAGGACTGCTGGCTCCAAACTGCTCACCTGCCTGCTTCCCTGATTGCCCCTAACCGCTTCTGCCTGCCAGCCTGATCACCTCCTAACCACTACCATGCCAGTCTAATTGATGTCTAACTGCTCCCCTGCCAGCCTATTTGCCTCTAACTTCCCTCCTCTGCAGGCCTGGTCCCTCCCAACTGCCCTCCCCTGCTGGCCATCTTGTGTCCACATGGGGGCAGGATCTTTGATCACCTGGGGCAGCCCTCTTGTGTGTTGGAGTGATGGTCAATATGCAAATTAACTCTTATTAGATAGTATAAAGGCCTGGTGCATGAGTGGGGCCAGCTGGTTTGCCCTGAAGAGTGTCCCAGATCAGGGTTGGGGTTGCCTTGGGGCATGAGGCGGCCTGGATGAGGGGCCTGTGGTGGTTTGCAGGCTGGCCAGTGACTCAAATGGAGGCCCTGGGATCTGGGGTTAATTTATGTTCTACAATGGAAACTTTGTAGCCTGGAGCAGAGCCAAGCCTTCTGCTCGCTCTGTGGTGACAGCCATTTCTGTTTGGGTTTATTTTAATTCTATTATTGAAACTTTGTAGCCTAGAGTGGAGGCCTAGGCACTAGGGCTGCAGAAGCTTGGCTTCCTCCATTGCCCGGGCAACCCTAGCCTCTGCTTTCTCCAGCTCCACGGCTGCTGTCATTTCTTTGGGATATATCTTCTATAATTGAAACTTTGTACCATTGAGTGGAGGCCTAGGCTGGCAAGGGCAGGTGGAAAGCTTGGCTTCCTCTTTTGCCAGGGAAACCCAAGCCTCCCTCCTTCTCTCAGTGGCCACAGCCATCTTGGTTGGGGTTTATTTGCTCCTGATTGGCTGGTGGGTGTGGCTTGATAGGAGGTATGGTCAATTTGCATATTACTCTTTTATTAGATAGGATGGTATTTCAAATATTATTCATACTCTATCCTCCTTTTTGTTCCCTAACTGACCTTAAAAACAAAATCCATCACTTCCTACCACCCTATCCACCACACCCATCTTTGCTTCTTCCTTGGAATCCCAGACAATGAGGCCAAAAAAAGCTGTCTCCTTGTTCCACTTCTCAGCCTCTCTCACATTAGGGATCTTGCTCCATTGCTCTTCCACACCCCTGACTCTGGCTTGAGTCTTTGAACTTGAGTCTTATCTTAGAAACACACACACATAATAACCCAAACATTCCTCTAACACACACACACACACACCCATCTTGCCCTGCCTCTTGCCCTGTCTTTCTCTTCACAGCCAAATTGATTGGGAAAATGTTCTATCCCCTTGTGTCCACCTCTTCACTTTCTATCCAATCTGGCTCCTACATTATTCACTGTAACCTCTCTGTATACATTTACCAGATTCCCTCTCCAAGCCTCTTTTCTCTGCACCCAACCTATTGCCTGGAACACTCTTCCCTTCACTATATTCTATTCATCCTATTTGTTTCAGGAGCTCCACTGGCCTCAGTAAAGCCTCACTCTACCCTCTTATCCTCAAACCCTTAATTACTGGGTAAGATGCCCTATGTGTTGGCATAGCATCTTGTGCTTAATATTTATGTACATTTTTCACATACATGGAAATTTCCTGTTTACTTGTGAGACTCCCTTGCTAGACCATGAGCTAGCTAGTCAAGGTCTATACACCACAATTCCTCATACTGCTTGTCTGAATTATGAATTAATGAACATATCCATTACTCTCAAGTTTTCTTGTACTCTTTTGTAATCTCTCTCTCCCATCCTTCCCTGACTCCAATAGGATGTCACATTATATTGATTATTTGAGTATTACCATACAAGCTGTGTTTTTCATGAAATGCAATTATGGCAATCTTAGATTGCATTAAATAAATCAGAATGTATTACAACCATTAACTTTGATAATAGCAACAGTCCATTTATATAGAATAGAAAAACAAGAAAAAAAAAACACCAAAACCTTTTGTGCCCATATAATTATACAGTCTATTTATTTATGGAAAAAAATGACTACTTAACAGTATAATTTACATTAAAGTCATGCTAATTCTTCATGAACTTGGGTGTGAATTATCCAAAGCACCTCTGGTAGTTATTCTGAATAATAACTCCATTTTCTTCTTACAGATCAATAATATGAGCCTTCACAAAGGGTGCTTCAAGAGTCTGGCTTGTGAACTTCATTTCTAGTTGGCTCTGGATAAGTGCTTCTCAAACTACAGCTGCGTCGGAATCGCCTGGAGGGTTTGTTAAACACAGATGCTGAGCTCCATCACTAGAGTTTCTGCTTCAGTAATCTTGGGGGTGAGGATCTGAGTATCTACACTTGTGATAAATTCCCAAGTGTCGCTGATGCTCTTGGTTGGGGTACACACTTTGAGAACCACTGCTCTAGTACAGTTAATAAGCATTTAAGGACATCTAGATCACATTTCTAAGTTGGCCAGCATCCAAAGAATTCCAAGGGTGTTTTAGATGTCATTAAATCTACTGGACCTATTAGAGAATCCAGGGAACTCCACACATCTCACAAACCATTTGGACTTTTTTCTAGATAAAAATAGGGACATCTGAAAGAATAGGGGTATAGCACTTCTTAAATTTCTAGGAAAACTTTGGGCCCTTGGAGGCTCTGCTGACTAAATCACAAGAACAAAGGGCCCTCATCCGGGCTAAACAGACCGGGCAGGGAAAATGAGTGGAAATCCTGAAGTTTAAAATGTATGGATGTTGCGAGGGCCAAACTTTTCCAACCAACCAAATGGGAAGTTAGTGGGACACTTATTAACCCCTAGACAAAGGAACTGTCCCAGCAACCTGCTTGGGTCTCCTCCCTGCAGCAGGAAGCTTTTTTCCGTAATTAAACTTTCTTTTCTCTCATCTCTTTGTCGATGAACTCATTCTTTGATTTCTCTGGACAATGAACTCAGACTCAAACAGAAATTTTGGGTTTCACCTGGTCCAGTTGATTTTATTTTGATTTATTCTCCTTAGCAGAACAGACCCTGTAACTGCATCCCACTCCTCCCCAATCATTTCTTAGTAATGTTACAAGTCTATTATATACACTCCTACTATTCCAGCCATTTTGGTGAGTTTTATGATGATTCTCATGTGCTTCCTGGTCTCTCTCATACTAACAGTTTTGGTTGCCTCGCATGTTTTTCTTCCTTTCCTCTTCTTCAGTAGTTGGTTTTGTTTCTTCTGTCATCAGAAGCAGATATGTGATTCTTTACAATTTAATTTTAAATAATTTTTGTATAAAAATTTTCATAGTGGATTTTTTGCTAATGTCAAAAGAGCATATGGAGTATTTATACTTTTGAAGAAGAACCTCTTCATAAGCATTGTGCAATTTCTGAAGAAAGACACTTCCTACAGCAGGTCAGGAAATGCCTTCACCTGCCTAAAATAGCTTACACACTGGCCTGAGAGTTATTTAGGATACAAATAAAATTCAATCTTCTATACGAAAATTTAAGTTTTTTGACATACTTTACCATAAGATAGTATATTAGAGTATCTAATGTGGTGTTTTATTATTTTTTTGTTATTGTTATGTTTTTAAAGAATCAATAAGGTTTAATTGAACTTCTCAAGTAATCTAAAGGTGTGGATTGTAATTTCTATGTGGAATCATTACTGGTATTCCATAAGAATAGTCCCTCAACTTAATTTCTTCCTATATTAAATTTTCAATAGAGCTCACTGAGTGGATTCTTTTTCTCTCACAAGTACATATTTAAATGAATAATTTAAATAAAGAGAATCTATTTATTATGTGAAATATTACTTTAAAGAGGGTTTATCACAAATGCAATCATTTTTTAAATTGAAAGAGTCTCTCTGTAATGTTTTATAAAGATAACATTGGTTATATTTAATTACTTTAAGTAGATCTGCCAAGTATTTTAGAGCTGAATACCATTTGCTGTTTTATAATGTAGTTACTTCCACGATGATTTCTTTTGTACGTTTACTAAGATTGGGCTGCTAACTATGATTCTGGCCAACTATTATTATTGATTTTTTAAATCCATAATATATATTTAGGTGGGTACAGTTTCCTTTTTAATAACATCTGTGGTTTTTCCCATGTGTCTTAGTTCTAATTCCTATATTTTTGTCACAAAACAGAAATAATTATTAGAATTATCAGTCAAAATAGGAAAATGCAATAGTTTAGTCATGTGCATTTCTTTTAATAACTACTAGTATACTATTAATTTGATACTTATATGATTATATCTAGTTGTCAATAATAACATAATCTAACCTGTATATTTTAATTCTACGTGTTTCAGTTTGATGTTTTGCTTTAACCAAATTTATCCAAGCTAGTTTGTGCATTATGTATTTGTTTAACAAGTGAGTGAGTTAAAAGTCAAAGAAAGAAAATAATCCACTCAGTCAAAAGTACAATAAAATCATAAAATCCTTAAGATAAGTAAAGTAGGTTCAAGGCAAGCAACAACTGAGGTGGCCAAATAATTAGGTGCTAGGAAACCTAGTCTGAGAAACTATTTAAATTCAGTGATAAACTTGACCCTGCATTTGGGGACATCCGATAGATGAAATTGTGATGTGTTACAGATCATATCTGTGTATCAAAATGAACAAACTTCCCTGACTTTTACATTAAGAAGTGCATAGCCAACAGGGTTCTTGGTTGGCACAATAAAAGAAATTCAGAATATTTTTTAAAGGGAGAATAATTTTATCTCACTAAATTTTAATCCCACTAATAAAGAGCATAAAATATTAACTCATGGTTCTGTGAAATTTATATGGAAACTAGGGGCCTGGTGCACAAAATTCATGCACTGGGGGTGGGTGATCCCTCAGCCCAACCTGCCCCCTCACACATACTGGGAGCCCTCAGGGGATGTCCTACTAACCACTCACCCCAACCTGCCCTGCAATGGAGCTGATGGCTGGCTCTGTCCCAGACACATATCCCCCTCCCCCCCACCTGGGCATTCGCCCCAGCCAGCTTGAGTCTGGATAGCATGGGCCTCGGCCCCGCCACCCCGGCCCAGGCCTTCTCCCTGGTCAGTGCGTGCTGGCTGCCTCGGCCCCACCCCCCTATGGCCTGGGCTGCCTTGGCCCTGTCCCCACTCCTGATTGACTGGTGGGCGTGGCTTATGGTTGTAGCAAAGGTACAGTCAATTTGCATATTACTCTTTTATTAGATAGGACTAGTGTCATTCAGGTTGCCAGATTATTAATAAATTGTCGTGAAGGGGCAAAAAGCTTATAGAATCTAGGGCACTGGTTATAGGCAATTTTGTTGATATATAGTCTATAGTGCATTTGAAAAATCATATGTCCTCTCAAACATTTTTAAATTAACATCTAAAAATTTCCGTGAGAAATTTTAAAAGTAAAAGAATGTATTTTTAAAATATTTTAAGTATGGCATTTTAAAGTTAAACTTTTTAAAAACACTTTCAAAAGTAAAAAAGATAACCCAAATATCATTCTGGTTTGATATGATTGTTATCCACTTAAAATACAAGATTTTCTTAAATTGTCAGAAATTTTACATTGTTCCTATTTTCTTTGAACTCATGTTTCCCTTCTAGTTCCACTGTAGAATTATTTTGGGAATGAATTACCACCAAGATAACTATTGACATCTAATTGTTTAAAAATAATTAAATTGCATAAATTTCTAGAAATTATCCTATATAATCAAAGGGTAATATGCAAATTGACCCTAATGGGGAAACAACAGCTCACTATGATGTGCACTGACCACCAGCGGGCAGATGCTCAACATAGAAGCTGCCCCCTGGTGGTCAGTGAGCTCCCACAGCGGGAGAGCCACTTTAACCTGAAGCTGGGCAGACAGCCTCAAGGCAATGCTAAGGATGTCGGGGAGTGGGCCTAAGCTAGTAGATGGACATTCCCCGAGGGGTCTCAGATTGCAAGAGAAAACAGGCTAGGCTGAGGGTCTCCCCTGCCCCCCAAGTGCATGAATTTTCATACACAAGGCCTCTAGTTTTCATTATAATTGGTAAATATAGCTGTTTCTTTCCATTCAGACTTTCTTCCTTCACACTTCCTATTGTGTTGGGTATTTCTGAAGTCTTTGTGGGCATTTTGGAGGAACTAGCTAAAAGGAAGTGGAAGTGGGGACCCATTCAGTGTGTTTTAAATGAATTATATATCTACTAGAGGCCTGGTGCATGAAATTCATGCACAGGGGACAAGGGGTGTCCTTCCACCCAGCCTGAACCCTTTCCAATCTGCAACCCCTTGAGGGATGTCCAACTGTTGGACATCCCTCTCACAATCCAGGTTTGCTGGCTCTCAACTGCTCGCCTTCCTTCCTTCCTAATTATCCTTAATTGCTTCTGCCTGCCAGCCTGATCACCCCCTAACCACTCCCCTGCCAGCCTGATTGATGCCTAACTCCCCTGCCAGCCTGTTTGACCCTAACTGCCCTCCCCTGTAGGCCTGGTCAACCCTAACTGCCCTCCCCTGCAGGCTTGATTGCCCCCAACTGCCCTCCCGTGCAGGCCTGATCCCTCCCAACTGCCCTTCCCTACTGGCCATCTTGTGGTGGCCATCTTTGACCACATGGAGGCAGACATCTTGTGTGTTGGAGTGATAGTCAATCTGCATATTACTCTTTTTTAAATAGGATGAGGTTTACAGTCACTTTTGTGTATAATTAAGTTAACCATCTCAGAGCAAGAGCAACACCTGTAGAACTAAGTCAGCTCACCTGGGATCTTGACACAAAAATTCAGGGCTAGAGGTTGAATGATGATGTGAGTGTGACCTGGAGGTGGTAGGAAAGAAACAATGCTGAGAATCAATGGAGATGAAAGCTAGTCTGCGGAAAGCTGTCAGCAAAGAATTTGGTTTTCATAAACATCTGGTCAAAATGAAAGTTCTCACTTATCAGGAATATACTTCACAATTCAGCAAATATAATTTTTTTGTTCCTTTGATAGAAATCACACAAAATAGCATATCTTTGTCAGTCACAAATCTGTTGCACTACTACAAACCACAGTTATGTCTGTGACTAAAGTCATATGTTTTACACATGTAAATGTCAATAATTTTTAAACTGACCAGACATATTAGGGGAATACAAAACCATATTCCTCTTCTCCCTGTAGAATTGATATATTGAAATCATTGTTATACAAAGAGGTTATTAAAGAGTATGCAAGCAAAAAAGATACTTAAAAAAAAGTAAGACAGAGAGGTGTCAGGCACTGCCATGGTCTGAATATTTGTGTCCCCCCTCCAAATTCATATGTTGAAATCTTAAGGTCCAATGTGATGGTATTAAGAGATGGGGCCTTTGGGAGGTGACTAGGTCATGAGCGTGGAGTCCTCATGAAAGGCTTACTATTTAAAAAAAAATTTTTTTTATTGATTTCAGAGAGAAAGCAAGAGGGAGAGAGAGTTAACAACATCAATGGTGAGAAAGAATCGTTGATCAGCTGTCTCCTGCACACCCCCTACTGGGGATCAAGCCCACAACCAGAGCATGTGCCCTGGCCAGGAACTGAACTGTGACCTCCTGGGTCAGAGGTTGATGCTCATCCACTGAGCACTGGCCTAGCAAGGCTTAGTATTTTTATGAAAGGGACTTCACAGAGCTCCCTAATACTTTCTACTATATAAAGATGGCTGCTGGCTATGAACAAGGTAAAGGGCTCTCACCAACATTTGGCCATGCTGGCATTATGACCTTGAACTTCCCAGACTTCAGAATTGTGAGAAATAAATTTCTGTTGTTTATAAGCCACCCGATATATGGTATTTTATTACAGAGCAACATGAAAAATTAAGATCAGCACTTTATTAAAATGTTATAATATTATAGATTTAGAAATGTTTGTCACCCTATCTAATAAAAGAGTGATATGCAAATTAACCGTCACTCCACCACACACATCAGCCATTCAAGAGCAAGTATGCAAATTAACTCAACCATGATGGCTGCCACCACAGAGCGAGCAGGAGGCTTCGGTTTCCCTGGTAATGAAGGAAGTCAAGCTTTCTGCACAACCTTTGCTGGCCCAGGCCTCCACTCAAGGCTACAAAGTTTCAATTTTTTTAAAAAAATATATTTTATTGATTTTTTACAGAGCAGAAGGAAGAGGGATAGAAAGTCAGAAACATCGATGAGAGACATCGATCAGCTGCCTCTTGCACTGGAGATGTGCCTGCAGCCAAGGTACATGCCCTTGCTGGAATCGAACCCGGGACCCTTCAGTCCGCAGTCCGACGCTCTATCCACTGAGCCAAACCGGTCTCAGCCAAAGTTTCAATTCTAAAAAATAAATAAATTCCAACAAAAGTGGTGGTAGCCCCTGAGCTGGAGAGAACAGGAGGCTTGAATTGCCCCCGGCGATGGAGGAAGCCAAGGTTCTGCAGCCCTGGCCTGCCTTGGCCTCCGCTCAAGGGGCAGGCTCTATCCATTGAGCCAACCCAGCTAGGGCAGAATATGACATTTCTTAGCCCCTCCAGTAGCGGCCTTGGTTTTTTCCTCCAGGAGTGTGGTTGGAAAACCCTAGATCATCGTCTTGGATTCTTATTACTCAAGTTACCAAGAACACTGCAAGTGGTGGCATACAGGGAGATTAGCCAATGAGTGGTCAGAAAAGGTGTTTATGCTCGAATTGGCTTGGCTTAGTGGATAGAGCGTCAGCCTGCAGGCTGAAGGGTCCCAGGTTTGATTCCTATTAAGGGAATGTACCTTGGTTGGGGGCACATCCCCAGTGGGAAGTGTGCAGGAGACAGCTGATCGCTGTTTTCTCTCTCATCGATGTTTCTGACAAGTCTATCCTTCTTCCCTCTTCTCTGTAAAAAATAAATAAATAAAATATATTTACAAGAAAAAAGAAAAGAAAAGGTGTTTCCTCTGTAGCCCACGTGTAGAAGATCCCTTGTTGTGTCCACTGGGCTAGGGGCATGTCCCTGGCCCCCAAGCCTGGTGGCCTCCATGCTGTGTCCATGGGCTGGGGGACATGGGCCCGGTGGGCACAGGGTGTGGCAGCTGCCAGGAGCATGCCCCCAACCTGTTGACCGCGCATTCACTGTGTCCACTGGGCTGGGGGGCGTGGACCCAGGCCACTTGTTGCGGGCGCACATGCAAGCAGCTGCACTGTCCCATGGCTGCTTGTGCTTGGCGCCCCTGGCCGCTTATCCTGGTACACAGCCCACTTGGTGCCCCTGGCCACTCGTCCTGGGACCTAGCCTGCTTGATGTCAGTGCCTGTAGGCCACTCCTGGCCGGGGGCATTCTGAGACCCCGGCCGCTCAGGGCCTACAGGCTCATTTGGGCCTGGGTCCCAAGGATGTTCCTGGGACCCAGGCCACTGGATGCCTGCATCTGCAAATTAACCCACCATCTTTGTCAGGTTAATTTGCATACTCACTCCTGACTGGCTGGTGGGTGTCGCAGAGGTACGGTCAATTTGAATCTTTCTCTTTTATTAGTGTACATTGTATTATTTCCCATACAATTATAATCCTACTTTACCTACCCTGTATAGAGGTAATGAAATAAGTCTATTGAAAGTATTAATATCACAGTAGTTAATTTGTGTGGAATATATTTCAAGTTACAATGACAATTTATGTTTCTTATGTTTATGGTTTTTTTAATATTTATGTTTCTTATATGTCTAAGAGGTGTCATGTTAGAGAATGTCTGCCATGTTACAGGCTAATTATTTATTCTTTTTAGAAGAAATGTGTGAGTGATACTCTGACTAAAATTTGATATGCATTAGAGAATACTTAATAAAGCTTATAAATAGTATTTTGGTGCTTAATAAAGTGGTAAATTGAATTTGTTATATTTTTAAAGCAATTTTTATTATTTAAGAAACATAAAGATTGCTTTAGTTTATAAGCTGAGCTTATCAGGAATATGATATATCTGAGAAAAAATCTTAAATATGTAAGTTAAGGTATTTTAGGGAATTTAATGAAGTAAGTTTTTTGATTGGGTGTTAATGAGATCACTTAATTACTATACTTATTAGTTAAAATTAATAGAATAAGTAAAAGTGACTATACTTATTTTTAATAAAATTATTTAATTCATAAATCAACTAGTAAAAATTATAAATTGAATTTAGAGGTTTAAGAAAAGTTCAGTCATAATTAACTACAGTTACAAACTGCACAGACAGTTTAAGTGGTTCATTTTGCATATAAAAGCCCTCCCTTGGACATTGAAATAATCACTGACATGCTAAGTTCAATAATTGTCAACTGAACCTGACAACATGACAAATGTCTACATCACCCTGGAAAGCCCACTCCATTATACCTGTCCATTTAAAGAGTGACATTTGCATTTTAAATAAATATTAAATTTCAAGTGTTATTTTTATTATAGAAAATTTGTAAGACAAAGTATAACAAATAAACATTACCAGTAATCTGCCAAAAGAAAACTATTTTGTTGATAATATTTTGTTGTATTAGCTCTCAGTCTTTTTGTATACTTTTAAGCATTAATTAAACTAAATTAGTGACCTAATCAAAAACCATGTACATTGTGGGTTATTTTTTATTTTTTGTATGATACTTTTAACTTTTCACTATGACAATGTTGGCAGATTTTACATAGCAAGAAGAGAGATCCAGGGGGTTTGTGTGCCATTTGATGCCATGTAATGGAGGCTAAATGCTGATTTCAAGGTAGACTTTGGATATGCTTCTAACATCCCCTAGCCTCAGTTTTCATACCTGTGAATTAGAAATGACAATAACTATCTAATTTGCTTTTTGGAGAAATGAAGTATCTATTATTTAAAGTACATAGGGCAGCATTTCAAAGTAACAATTATTTTTGTGCTTCGAATCCTAGTGCATGGTTTGGGGACTGATTTTTTGCTAAATGTGTAATCTGAGGTGCTTCTAAGGCTAAGGGATGTCTGAGACATGGAATAATTTTGTTCTCTTAGTCCCACATGGTCTAACTAGCTAGAACTGGTCATGTGATCACAGCACAGGTGGGAATGCTCTGCAATAGCTACACAAAGAGAGTAAATGCTATCTCATGTCAAGAAATTCACAAGCAGAAGAAAAAAAAACAAAGAAAAAAGGTTAGCCACAGTAATACCTCTGGACTTCCAGAAAAGTACTTGTTCTTAACCACTTTTATGCATAGTCAGAGACAAATATTAAAAAGGACAAAAAAGTAACTTTGAAAAACTCAGCAAGCATCTAGGACTCTGGAGAGTAATAGTCATGAAGGGAAAATAGTAACAGGGTCACCCACACTTTTCAATAGAAAAACTGGAGGCTGTATTTGTGTGAGTCCAATTAGTGCTGCTAGTCAGATTTTGTCAAATTACAGAATTATGTCAGTGTTTAAAAAGAAAATTTTTATGTAATCCTAAGAATTGTCTATGTCCTGCTGTGATTGGGAACAAATCTTCCCAAGAATGGTTCTTCTCAGAAAAGCACTTTATGTACTGGACATTCTGTCTTTTTAAAAGAAAAATGAGCCTAAGAAAAACACCTTCTAGAAACAATCAGGAGAAGCCAATTTTTATCCACATATACGAGTATATTCTGATTTCCAGGTATTCACAATCGCCACTTGGCTTTGACACTCTCCTCCACTCTACCTGGGGCTGCACTCACTGTCAAACTTCTCTGACAATATTTTTGCTCTTACTTGTCATTATACTGATGTCAGAACATTGTGGATTGTGTTGGAAATACTATCTAATTACACGGGCTTTCTGTGCTCAAAGTTACCTCACCCATTTCATCACTATGCTTTTACAACTGGGGAAAGGAAACCCAAGGTATAAGACATCAGTGGGAAATTGGCACTGTTGGATATTGGAGAGCCAATGATACTGGATTAAAATGCAAAGTGAAAGAAGAATACTGATGGCAAAATTTATTTGCTTCAACTTTTAAAGGTCAATAGGTAACATCCTAAAAGTCAAGTGATTTTTCAATTGATCTGACCATACTTTATGTGCTTAGAAATATTGTAACCTAACCATACTGGTGACCATAAATTTTCAGACATTGCTCTCCAACTTCCCCTGTATCTGAGAACTTGCACAAGGTGCAGACTACATAGGTTTGTAACTAAAGTAGACTATTAAAGTGAGGTGTCTGCGTTTTTAACTTATAAACATTTGAATACAATCTATATACACTGAGTGGCCAGATTATTGTGACCACCCCATCAGTACTTCACTGGGCCACCTTTTGCCTTCAATACTGCAGTGATTCTTCTCGGCATTGACTCCACGAGATATTGAAAGGTGTGAGGAATCTGACACCGTGCCTGATGAATAGCACTGTCCAGTTCTGTGAGAGTTGATGATTGTGGAACCAGCTGCCTGATGGCTCTTATAACTTTTGGATTGAGATCTGGGGGTTGTGGGGACCACCTAAGCAAGGTAAAGTCTCCCTCATGTTCTTGAAACCACTCCTGCACAATACGAGCACCGTGGCATGGTGCATTGTGGATACGTAATCAACATGATAGGATGAACTTGATCAGCGACGATACTTAGGTATGTTGTGCTATTCAGACATTGTTCCACACAAATTAAAGGGCCTAAATCATGCCAGAAAAACATGCCCCAAACCACAACACTGCCCCCACCAGCTTGAAGGGTTGTACTCATGCATGTGGGGTGCATGCTTTCATGCTGTTTAAACGAAATTCTCACTCTGCCATCTGCATGATGCAACTGGAAACGTGATTCATCAGATCACATGACTTTTTCTCAATGCTCGACTGTCCAATCCTTGTGTTCCTGTGTGAATTTGGAAACATTTTATCTTGGTAACTGCAGACAGCAAAGGTGTTCGAACAGGCCTTCGGCTTCCATATCCCATACAATGCAGTGTATGGCTAGTTTGCCTACAAACATCCGGTGGTCATAATAATCTGGCCACTCAATGTATATAAAAAGCCAGCTATTTTAACACTGTAATGACTGGAACAACTGGTCGCTATGATGGCCACTGCAGCCAGCGAACTGGCTTGATTAGGGGATGGGGCCAGTTGACCAACCTCCTGCGGCCCCTCCCCACAGCCGGCCTGTCCCTAATGGGCCTCTCCCACCCAGATCAGGAAGCAGGGTCGGTGGCCAACCTCCCCTGGCACCACCTGCCCCTGGTCCTCATCCCACCCCAATAAGGCACAGGGCCAGACAGCCAACCTCCTGCAGCCCCTCCTCCCACCCCAAATTGGCCCCCCCACCCTGATCAGGGGCAGGGCCAGCTGGTCAACCACCCATGGCCTCTCCAAATGGCCAGTAGCACCCTCAATAGGCCTCCCACACCAATCAGGAGGGGGGCCTGCCAGCCCAGCCTTGATCGGGGCTCTGATTTTGGGCCCCAATCAGGGTGGGTTGACTGGCCAACCTCCCGCCATCTCCTCCTGGCAGGCCCAGCCCTGATCTGCCCCAATTGGGGCTGGGTCAGCCAGACCCCACCCGTGTACAAATTTGTGCACTAGGCCTCTAGTTTTTCATATGTGCAGATTAAAAGTATTTCAAGAAAATAGAGTTTTAAATACAAAGATATTCCACTTTCTTATTTGAAAATAATACTATTCTTACAAGTTGTTTTTAATCAATTTGTGGTTTTTTTAATAGCGGGAATAAGTGTTGAAAGAAAAATAAAGTGGGAATGGCATTAAAAATTTAAAACACTCTATTTTGGTATCAAATGATATTGTTGAGGTTATCTGATCTCTTCACTTTTGAAATTTCTAAAATCAATGCCTTTCTAAACTGACATGCAAAAACCTCATTATACAGTGTGGGGGGCAAATGTAGGTTTATGGTTGTGAGTATATGAATTAGAGTTTACTCTTATATATTTATTTATTAACTACTGTAATATTTTCTGTACCATCAACTGTAAATCTCCTTTTGCCTATCCTGTAGAAATTTAATAAAAAATAAAAACACTAAGAATTATTGAAGTGAACAAGTCATACAATTTTAGAGTCCTCTAAGTAGGTAAAGCAGGGTGCTTTAAAAATGTTGCATGATTAAAAACATCACAAAAGTAATAGATATTTTTCCTTAAGGAAAAATCCTTTGAAATCAAAAGCTTTGTCTTCTCTCAGTTCAGTAAAAATAATTTTTACTTTTCATTAGTTAAAGATAAAAAAAAAAGTATTGTATAGCTCAGTGGTTGAGTGTTGACCTATAAACCAAGGAGGTCATGGTTTGATTCCCAGTCATGACACATGCCTGGATTTCAGGCTTAATCTTCACTGAGGGGCATGCAGGAGGCAGCTGATCAATGATTCTCTCTCATCATTGATGTTTCTATCTCTCCTTTCCTCTCCCTTTCTCTCTGAAATCCATAAAAAATATTTTTAAAAAGATAAAAATTATTATTCTTACTACTGTGCCTCTGTCAAAGGTAGCTTATCATGGTCAGCTATCAGGTCATGACTTTTGGTGGTCAAGACTCTGAAGTAAATTAAACTGTAAGAGGTCTTGTTTGATATAAACCAATAAACAAAAATATATCCAGAGAACAGAGAAGTATTGAACTGACCGTCAAACTTCAGAGGGAAAGCAGGGGAGGGGGGAATAAGCGATCAACCAAAGGACTTGTATGCATGCAATGGACACAGACACGGGGGTGAGGGCATGTGCTGGGGGGGGGGGTGGAGGTGGCCTGGGAGAGGTAAATGGGGGAACAAGGAAGCATATGTAATACTATAAGTAATACTTTAAATAATGAAGAATTTTACAAAAAAAATAAGTCTTGTTTGACTGGGTTGGTCCACTTAATGGTATTTTCAAATAATATGTAAGTATATTAGCTTCTGTTTTAAAATCTAAACATTTGTTTTCCTGCGTTTCTTCTTTTTTTTTTAACCCTCACCTGAGGACATGTTCTTTGATTTTTAGAGAGGGGAAGGGAGAGGGAGATAGAGCGACAGTGAGAGCTAGAGAGAGACATTGATGTGAGAGCAAAACATTGATCTGTTGCCTCTCACACGTTCTCCTTTCAGTGTATGGGGTGATGATGCTTCAACCAACTGAGCCACACGAGCCAGGGCTGCCTGGGTTTCTATTCTGAGGAATCTGGTTTGTCTGCAGAGGTCAAGCACTTATCTCTGTCCTCGAAGATAATTAACTCAATCAAGTGCAATTGACCTATTTGGTTAGAACAGAGTGATGAATCAAGATGAGGGGAGGGTCCTGTGTGAGAACCAATAAACTTCATGAAGAGAAAAGCTTTATTGACAGCTGTAGCCTGCATGCCCTAACACTAGCACCCTAATCCATGCTATTGGCTACTGAGAAACTGGGGAAATAAAAGTGAAGGCTTTGTAGATCCCACCACAAAAAGTGGAAACCGGTAAGGGAATCCCCAAATGTTTTGGGGTCACTATGGTCATTTTTAAAAGCACAGAACAAGATACATATTTAATTGTTCTAGATCTGCTTCTGCTAAAGCTAGTCTTTCAGGATGGACTACTTCTAGAAAGAACTGTAGACCCCAAAGAATGCAAATGAGTTTCTTTCCTTTGCACACAGGCAACATTTTGGGTGCATAGCTTTATCAAGGAATGAGACAAAAGGCAGCAGAAGCAACTGCAATAGCAATAACAGTGAAGATGTATAAGGCAAAAAAGGTATAATCAGCAGGCCAAAGATGAGTTCAGATTAGGAGTCAGCAAACTATGGCCAATTGCCTGTTTTTGTAAATAAAGTTGTTTCTAAAAATTGTGGTAAAATATACACAACATATAATTTACCATGTTAAGTGTACAATTCAGTGGCATTAAATTCATTCACACTATTGTACAACTATTGCCACTATCCATTTCCAGAACTTTTTATCATCCAAAATAGAAGCTCTATATTCATTAACACTAACTCCCTCTTTGAAAACCACTTTTCTACATTTCGTCTATGAATTTGCCTATTCTAGATACCTCATATAAGTGAAATCATACAATATTTTTCGCTTCGTGTCTGGCTTATTTAACATGATGTCTGCAAGTATTCTGCATTGTGGAGCATGTATAAAGTGGTATTGGAACCAGCCAAGCCCATTCGTTTACATATTGTCTATGGCCACAATAATATGACAGAGGCAGAGTGGTTAGAGCAGAGTGATGGTTAAAGATGAGTTGAGAAGTTGCCACAGAGATGTTATGGCCTATAAAACCTAAAATATTTACTATCTGACCATTCACAGAAAAAGTGTAAACCCCTGATTTAGATTAACAACCATAAACACCTCATACTGTCACTTGCTTATGGCAATTTTGGCTTATTTCAATGTCTGATAAATAGTATTAATGAACTGTATTTATCACACTGTTATTATCAAACAGGCCCAAATGTCATAATTTGAAAAGTTCTTTCCTCAGGCCTGGTTATAGTGAACAGGACTCATTTTCACATTTTGCGGATATACATTTTACATGATGAGGACTGGGAGAGATAGTTGATGAGCAAATCTTGGTGCAGGAAGCTCTAAAGCACATACACAGTTGCAGAATGTCCAATGTTTACTATTTCCTTGCTTGTGTCTTTGGTTGTGAATTGGTATGAAAGACCACAATGTTTATGCACCATCCTATTCTATCTAATAAAAGAGCAATATGCAAATGACCACATCTCTGATATACCCACAAACCACGCCTACCAGCCAATCAAGAGCAAGTATGCAAATTAACCCAACCAATATGGCTGTGGCCATGGAGAGAGCAGGAGATTGAGTTTCCCTGGCAATGGAGGAAGCCAAGCTTTTCGCCTGCCCTGACCTGCTTTGGCCTCTGCTTACAGCTATAAAGTTTTAATTATAGAAGATAAAGAAATCCCAACAAAAATGGTGGCATCTATGGAGCTGGAGAGAGCTTGAGTTGCCCCTGGTAATGAGGAAGCCAAGTTTCTGCAGCCCTGGCCTGCCTTGGTCTCTGCTTAAGGCTACAAAGTTTCAATTATAGAACATAAATAAATTCCAGATACTAGGGCCTCTGCTTGGGCCGCTGGGGGGAGGAGGGGTGGCTACCCTGCAAACCACTACAGGCTCCTCAGCCAGACTGCTCCATACCCCAAGGGAACCACCACCCTGATCCAGGACATCATTCAGGGCAAACCAGCTGGCCCCCACCCATGCACCAGGCCTCTATCCTATCTAATCCCAGCTAATCAAAGAATAATATGCAAATTGACATTCACTCCAACACATTAGATGGCTGCCCCCATGTGGACACAAGATAGCCACCACAAGATGGCCAGCAGGCAAGGGCATTTTGGAGGGACCAGGTCTACAAGGGAGGGCAGTTGTGGGGGATCAGGCCAACAGGGGAGGGCAGTTAGGGGTGACCAGACCTACAGGGGAGGACTGTTGGGGGGGGGACCAGGCCTGCAGAAGAGGGCAGTTAGGGGCAAACAAGCTGGCAGTTAGGCATCCATCAGGCTGGCAAGAGAGTGGTTAGGGGATGATCAGGCTGGCAGGCAGAAGTGTTTAGGGGCAATCAAGAAGGCAGGCAGGCCAGCAACCCTGGATTGTGAGAGGGATGTCTGACTGCCTGTTTAAGCCTGATCCTACCGGGATTGGGCCTAAATAGGCAGTCAGACATCCCTTGAGGTTCCCAGATTGGTAGGGTGCATACTGGGCTGAGGGACACACAGCCCCCATGCACTATTTTTGTGCAAGGGCCTCTACTTTAATGATAAAAAGCATATGTTTTTACTTGAAAGTCTAAAACATAATCTATCTGAACTATCTGCTATAGTTCACTATTTTATTGTGTTATATTAAACAAACTTAGGATTCTTTCAATTAGTGCTTCTAAATTATATGTTGACAAGTACAGATTAACCTTACAAGAACATTTTCTTCTCTGTTCTCAAAACAACCAGGAAGAAAACTTACATTGCAGTTGTAAAATACAGATGAAATGGTAGATAATGCTAATTCTCATGAGGTCAGGCTTCGGTGGTCAGCCCCAGGTTAACAAAATGGAGTGTGGACAAACATTTCAGAGAAGACAGCTCACAGTTCTTTGATATATGATAGAAATGCAATGATCTGACAGACACTTCATGGAAATCATCAAAGTAATAATAACAAATCAATAATAGCAAACATTTATATGGCATTGACTGTGCCAGGTACTATTTCAAGGACTTTGCATATATTAATGCATATGATAGTTAGGCAAACCTATGAAATAGAAACTATTATTATTATTATCCCCATTTGAGGGATAACAGGTATTAGGTATTTGAGGTACAGAAATAAATATTTTTATTTTCACTGCTCAGTTTGAGGTGGAAGAAGGATGGAGACAACTGCTGTATTTATGGTTCCATAGTCACTTCCTCCATCCAGAAACCCAAAGGACACAGCTCATATAGGGAGGGGCATGTTAAAGGGGGGAAGATCCTGACTAAAGTACCTAAAGATGCTATAAATAGTTCAGGTCCACTGCAGAGCAAATTAAAATTAAATAACAGGTTCTGAGTATCTGTTGCTTATCATGCTAGGTATTATTGGGGGAATAAAGATTACAGGATAAGGTTCCTACTCTAAAGGAGTGTTCAAACCTATACATAAAAAGAGACATGTAACACAAGAGAGTGTATATCTTAGTTGTTTCATGAATCGTACAGATGGTGTATAAATTAAGAAAAGAGGAGAAGATGAAAAAATGGCAAGAGAGAGAAAGATCATTTAGATGTTTATCCTTTCCAGCAGCCCTTTATTGAAACATGCCTATCTGGTTAGCAGCAGTTGGAAGAGGATGCTTCAGCTAACAGGCACACAGAATACTGTCCAGCCAGGAAGCCAAAGTGGTTTGTGTGTCGGGGGCTCTGATATGTGATCAGTTTAAACATCAGGGATTCTTCTAGTAAAGGCCCTGGGTTAAAAAAAAATCTGTGAGTTAAAAAGAAAAATTTGTGGATTTTTATTGGGCTGCTTGTGAACTTCTTTGCAGTGATATTAATGAGGCAAAAATTGTTCTCTCCAAATTACATGCAGCTAGGAGGGTACTTCTTGTGTCAGAGGTAGGAGTATAGTACATGTGGGTAACCAGATAATGGGCTAACTCGATGGAAGGTCTATATAGAGACAAAGCCATCTTGGTGGAGTGAAGTATGCATACAATAAGAATTTTCAAGATCAGAGACCAAAATGCATTGTGATATGAGTGAGGGTTAACAGAGACAGCATGTGGCCAAAAATGAATTCATGTGTAAACAAAGGTCAAATCAGCTAGAACTAAGAACATAGTCTAAAAAGTTATTAGTCCAGGAAAACAGAAAGACTTTAAACTCAGGGCCTCTATATTTTAGAAGAAAATCACTTTAGCTTGGATGATAGAGTGGGTCCAGAGCCCCATGAGAAATTCCCAAGGACCCTGAAGTTTCAAAGTTGGCATAGTCACCAGTGGACCGGAGGAGGATATAAAGGAGTGCACTGTAAAAGAATAAGAGGTGTGCAAAGCTGCAAGGAAAGAGCAAGAAAATGAGATTGCACCTTTGTTAAGTTGAGCACAGATAGTTTTGCCCAAGTGGCTGGATACCAGCAATGAGAGGATCTGTGCTGTCTTGAGAACCAACAGATCGATGCTAACACAAAAGAAATGAAAGAACAGCCTAAAAAAGAAAAAGTTTGTATTTCCATGGGGGTGGTATAATGATAGGAAGTCTTCTCATTGGGGTGCTTCTGCAACTCTGAACCCCATATAAAACAGGGACCCATGTCTAGAAAGTTCCTACATATGCCACCTCGCTTTGTGCATTATAGCTAGATATATACAGGAGCAGCAGTTTTCAACAGGTGTGCTGCAAGAATTTTTATTTTATTATTATTTTTTAATTCTTACCTTTTTAAAAGAATATATATTTTTTATTGATTTCAGAGGGAAGAAAGAGACGGGAACATCAATGATGAGAGAGAATCATCAATTAGTTGTTGCCTGCTACATGCCCTACTGGGGATCAAGCCTGCAACCTGGATATGTGCCTTTGACTGGAATTGAATCAGGGACCTTCCAGTCCTCAGGCTGAGGTTCTATCCACTGAGTCAAACTGGCTAGGGTGCTGCAAAAATTTTTAAAAAGTACAATACCTGACTGTTTAGTCAGGGACACTGGCCTCTTTTCCCTGACATGAGAGAGAGAGAAAGAGAGAGAGAGAGAGAGAGAGAGAGAGAGAGAGAGAGAGAGAGAGAAAGAGCCAACATAACAATAGGAGTCTGTTGTGCATGCTCTGTCTTGACCATAAATATCCTAATAAAAGAGTAATATGTAAATCGACTGTCACTCCAACACACAAGATGGCTGCCCCATGTGGTCAAAAATGGCTGCCCCCATGTGGACATAAGATGGCCACCACAAGATGGCCAGCAGAGGAGGGCTGTTGGGAGAGACCAGGTCTGCCAGGGAGGGCAGTTGTGGGCAATCAGGCCAGCAGGGGAAGGCTGTTGAGAGGGACCAGACCTGCAAGGGAGAACATAGGAGGTAATCAAGCCTGCAGGGGAGGGTAGTTAGGGGTGACCAGGCTGGCAGAGGAGGGAAGTTGGGGGCGACCAGGCCTGCATGGAAGGGTACTTGTGGGGGACCCAGGCCTGCAGGCAAGAGCAGTTGGGGGCAATGAAGCCTACAGGGAAGGCAGTTAGGGGTGACCAGTCCTGTAGGGGAGGACAGTTAGGCATCAATCAGGCCGGCAGGGAGTGGTTAGGGGGTGATCAAGCTGGCAGGCAGAAGCAGTTAGGGGCAATCAGGAAGGCAGGCAGGTGAGCAATTGGGAGACAGCAGTCTTGGATTGTGAGTGGGATGTTTGACTACTAGTTTAGGCTCAATTTCTGTGGGCAGTTGAATATCCCTAGAGGGTTCTCAGATAGGAGAGGGTGCAGGCTGAGCTGAGGGATACCTCCCCACTCGTGCCCTGGGCCTCTAATATGTCATATTATAGAGTTGCATCTTATTGGTCATATTGCACTATAAAGTTGTGTCTGATTGGTTAATTCTTTGTACCAGAAATCCTTATATACAAGTACAGGCACCCGATTGATTAAAAAGTCACTTTGGAGCAAAAAAAGTTAGGTAATTGCTATTATTATTATTGTAAATCAATCAAAATTATATCTATTTTTTTGGGTCAGATCAGCACAAAGTGTATTTTTTAGTGTGACACAGAATTTTAGCAATTAGTTTATGTATACTATGAGATGAAAAGGTTGAAAATCCAGGCCCTCAATTGTTTCTCTGGTGCTGGGGCCAGTGTGCTGGGAATTACTGTAACATGATAGAGAGAAGACTGGTTTTAGTAGAGTTGTATATGAAGCCAGTACCATCAAGTACTAGTTGAAATGCTTTGGATACATTTTTGATTTTCACTAACTATTTCCTCTTTTGTAGAAATAGTGAAATAGTAATACTTATATAATAGTTGGTGGTTATGAGTAATAATTCATAAAAAGTGTTTAGGTGAGTGCCTGATACCTATATAATACTCAATAAGCAATGGTTTCTTTGGAATCTCATCAGTACTACAAAACTCATACTATCTTGTGGAAATCTGTCATTCTTTACATTTCTTTCTTTCATTGAGTACAGGTATTATTTCCAAGACAACTTATAATAAGTACACTTTACTGTTTTCCTGGTATTCTTTTTAATTTAAAAAAATGCTTTCATTGATTTCAGAGAAGGGAAAGAGAGATAGGAATATCAATGATGAGAATCATTTATTGGTTGCTTCCTGCACACCCCACATTGGGGATCAAGCCCACAACCTGGGCACGTGCCCTGACTAGTAATCAAACTATCATCTCCTAGTTCATAGGTTAAAGCTCAAACACTGAGCCACGCCAGTTGGGGCATTTTTATGGTATTTTTTTTTTAAAACTTCCCCTGGTATCAATGAAGTTGGCTGGATTTCCTAATTTTATTTATTTATTTATATGTTTTTATTGATTTTAGAGAGAAAGAGGATGGGAGAGGGAGAGAGAAACACTAATGTGAGAATCACTGATCAGAACCCTCCTGTATGCATCCTGACAGGAGATCGAACCCACGACCTGGGCATGTGCCCTGACCAGGAATCAAACCAGCAACCTTTTGTGGCATGGGACAATGCTAACCCAACTGAGCCACACGGGCCAGGGCTTTTCACTTTTATTTTGAGCTTCTTTTTACCAAGCAGATAGGAACATATTTTACTCCTTCTGCCTGCATAGAACAATAGATAACCAGTACTGTTCCACTAAGGACTATATCAAATTGTCCTTTAGGTTCATTTTTTATATAAAGTATAATGGCAGTGACAAAGGTATATAAGAATATGAATAGAAAAATCTCTCTTCCCTGCTCAAAGAGATCTCCTGACTATAAGAAATCTTAACCGTCACTCTGGCCAGTGGGGCTCCTTTGGTTGGAGAGTGTCCCATGCGCTGGAAGGTTCAATTCCTGGTCAGAGCACACACTGGGTTGCAGGCTTGATCTCTGGTTGGGGCACGTGTAGGAGGCAACCAATCAATGTGTCTCTCTTGTACTGATGTCTCTCTCCACTTTCTCTCTTTTTAAAATATGTTTTTAATAATTTCAGAGAGGAAGGGAGAGGGAGAAAGATTAAAAAAAAAGACCATGATGAGAAAGAATCATCAATTAGCTGCCTTCTGCATGCTCCATAGTAGGGACTGAGCCCGCAACCTGGGCATGTGCCCTGACTGGGCCACGCCACACTGGTCAGATGCGTGCTCTCTCTCTCTCTCTCTTCCTCTCCCTTTCCCTTTTCCTCTTTCTCTGAAAGAAAGAAAGAAAGAAAGAAAGAAAGAAAGAAAGAAAGAAAGAAAGAAAGAAAGAAAGAAAGAAAGAAAGGAAGGAAGGAAGGAAGGAAGGAAGGAAGGAAGGAAGGAAGAAAGGAAGGAAGGAAGGAAGGAAGGAAGGAAGGAAGGAAGGAAGGAAGAAAGAAAGGAAGGAAGAAAGGAAGGAAGAAAGAAAGAAAGAAGGAAAAAAAGGAAGGAAGGAAGGAAGGAAGGAAGGAATGAATCTTAACCATCTAACTGTATTAAAATTTGCCAATCCTACTTGTCAAAGTAATGTATGTCGACTGTTTCCATTTAACTGTGTCCTTTCTTTGATCAAGTGTTCCACTTTTAATACAGTGACTTGTGATACAACTTAATGATTTTAAAAATCACTTCTTGGCTTTAAGAAAAGGACTGCCATTTTATGCTGGTCATATTTCCCTGTACTCTTCTTCAATGATAGAATGATGGTTGCTGCTGAGAGTTGTTATTTTGAGTGTCTCATGCAGATTGCAATAATTCACTTGTGAAGTGTTTGAACAAGGCAGCTGATAAATCACAAAATTCTTTCCTTTCCCCCAGGGATTAACTCTTGAAACTCATGAGGAAATAGAAGGGATTACTTTCTGACATCTCTTGGAATTATGTGGCATCCTAAGGTGCTGCTCCTCATGGGAGAAAAACAAAGCTCTGCCTTTTTTGTGGGGAAAAGAGCAGAACCATAATCAGACTTCTATCTAGTTAAGAATACACCTTGATTTATCACTGTATATTCATACATATTTTAAATTTTTCATTGCACACATATCCAGATGCCTGTCACTGAAGGAGTTTTTCTAGTAGCCCATTTATTACACCTTTCAGGCCCCAATAACTTCACTTTGCTCCAAGCAGTCCACAGAAGTGAACCAAATTAATCTGACACTGAGCAACCAAGTTATTTCAGCCTTCTGCCAAAGAGCTGCTGAAGAGTTTCCATGTCAGGGCTGAGTCTCTAACGGTGGTTAACGACTCTGCCCTAACTAGATGTGGTCGTGGGTTACTGCTGCTCGGAGAGCGAGAAGGAAACCATAAGTCATCTGCTGTGGCTTTTATTTTTTGCTGAGCAGCATGTTAGCATTGACAAATGCAAACCATTGTGCAAAATCCCAAGTAAGTTGCATGTAACCAGAGAGCCATCACTTCCTCTGACACGCAGTCCTTTTGCACTGTTGAATACAGAGCATGACAGATGCTGAAAGTTAGGTGACTGACTTCTTTACAAATAGAAAATGTCACTGTACAAACCCCATGAACACACACACACACACACACACACACACACACACTACAGTTGAATCTGGCCGATATGATCACTTACATTAAAATTATAGCTACCATAACTCTATCCTGAATGCTTCCTAATTCATTTAGACATATGGGTACACACACAAATAATATGTATTAAATCCCAACTATGTGTAAATTATTGGACAAGGAACTTTGCAGGGTTTAAAATGGTTATGTGTCCCAAACTCTCTTTCCACAGACAATAGTGGAGACACAAGATAATAAGAGCCTGGGTCACTGAATCACCATGTGGAGACAGCCACCAACATATGTGGAAACCTGCAGTAGTCTATCACTACATAGTCTCAAACTTCTATTAATAAGCTACTGAAAATCTGAGGTTTATTTGTCATAGTATTAGCATTAACTTGGCCTTAAGATGTTATAGGAAAGATTATTATATTAGTTTTCTAAGAGTGCTGTGACAAAGTGTCAGAAACTGGATGGTTTAAGACAATAGAAATTTCTTTGTTCATAGTTGTGGAGTCCAGTCTGAAATAGAAGTGTCTGCAGGACCATTCTGCTTCCAAAGGCTATAGGGGAGAATCCTTCCTTGCCTCTGCCTAAAATCTAGTGGCTGCCAGCAATCCGTGGTGTTCACTGACTGGCAAACACATCACTCCCATCCGTGCCTCCATTGTCACATGACCTTCTTTTCTCCCATTTTCTCCTCTGTCTCTGTGTCTCAATCTTTCTCCTTTGTCCTATAAAAATACCAGTCATTCAAATGTTGGGCCTACATTAACACATTAAGCGCCCAGTCATTCACCGGTGACTGACACTATACTTTCCGTCCTGAAGATAAAACAAGCTGGGCGCTTAATGTGTTAATGTAGGCCCGACATTTGAATGACTGGTATTAGTTAAGTATGACCTCATCTTAAGTAATGACACCTGCAGAGAGTCTATCCTCAAGTAAGGTCATATTCTGAGGTTCCAGATGGGGACATTATTCAATTCAGTATAGTCATCTAGTACAAAATGTGGCTCTGTAGATACCATAGACATGTTAAGCATTATGATCTACATATTTAGAGAAGTAACCCCTAAGCCAGACACTAAGTGAGGCTTGCCCTGTGTGTTTGTGCAAGTTGAGCGCTATGCATTGTAATCTATTGAATCGTGCTCCTGGGTCTTTTGCAGAACACAGTCTACACATCTGAACATAGCACCCCTGCTTAATAAGGGGTAATAAGTAGATGGAGAATGTGAAGCAGATGTATGAGTGGCTGGGTGGTGGTGATGATAATGCTGAGCAAGAAGACAGACACTCGAGGTAGAGGGAACAAGACTCTGATGTGGGAAGCCACTTCACCTTTCTAGCTACCTGACATGGGAGAAGTTATCTAAACTCTCAAAACCTCAATTATTGTGTTGATAAAACTGGGGATACACTGGCAGAGTTATTGTGAGACATCAATGCTCTGTGAGGAAGTGCAGAGCCCAGTGTAGAGCAGTGTTCAATCTCTTGTGTTTCATTCTCTTTTATTTCCTAGAAACATGGTAAGTTTGGGTCACCAGTGTGACCTTAACAAATAGCAGTTATGTCATTCCCACCTCTACCACCAACACTCAGGCTTTAGGGCAACCAATGATGACTAAATAAGGCTTTCTCTCCAGGCAGCCTGTGTGATAAAGGAAGGAAATGTCTACTAGTAGACAAAATGAACAAGTTATTGTAGGCTCAAGATGGACAAAAAGGGAACTGAAATTATGACACTACACCTCCCAACAGTGCAGGCCACACCCTCCCCCTCGCCCACAAGCGTCTGATATCTCCAACCCAATCTGGAACTTTGATCTTTAAGGAGCAGATTATGCTGCTCTTTTTCTATGCCCTCACTCTATTTTTTTCAATATTTTAATTTCCTTTTACCGTGGCAAATACATATAACATGAAACTTGCAGTTTAAGCCATTTTTAAGTGTACATCAGTGCTACTAAGTACATTAACAAAGTTGTGCGACTATCACCACTATGTATTTCTAGAATGCTTTCATCATCCCACACAGGAACTCTGACCGATAAACACCAACTCCCACTACCCCCTCCTGCAGCCCCTGGCAACCTCTATTCTACCCTGTCTCTATGAATTTGCCTATTCTAAGTACCTCATATAAGTAGAATCACACAACATTTGTCTTTTTCTGTGTTTGGCTTATTTCCCTTACATAATGTATTTAAGGCTCATCTATATTGCAGCCTGACTGAATAACATTAAATTGTGTACATAGAACATTTTATTTACCCCACTCTCTTTGAATAGTTATCTTATTATGATGCTGTTGTTTGTCCCCACTAGGTTGCGAGCACCTAGCTGGTAGATGTAATAGATAGAATTTCTACAATGGACCATCTACAATGTCCTGGTCAAGTCCTGGTGATCTGTGAATATGATGAGCTATCACTCCTGAATTATGTTTTGCTTTATAGGAAAATTACACTGGATTAGCTTGGGCGGTCCAATATAACAAACTGCCACAAATTTAGTAGCTTAACCCAACATCCATTGACTAGCTCCCAACTCTGTGTCAGAAGTCCATCAGGGCATGGCAGGAGTCTCTGCTCAGGATCTCACAGTCAGACCCAGGGGTCAGCCCGCTGGGACTTCAGGGACAGCTTCTGGGGACAAGTCCAGTTGCAAGTATGTTTTCGATTTTGGCAGAATTCAGTTTCTGGTAATTACATAAACCAGCAATTTTCAACTTTTTTCATCTCATGGCACACAAAACTAATTACTAAAATTCTGTAATTCTGTGGCACACCAAAAAAAATCTTTTTTTTTTGCCAATCTGTCCCCCAAAATAGGTATAATTTTGATTCATTCACACTGCACAGCTATTGTTATGTTGGCTGTTGTCATGTTTTTATTTGACAATCTATGGGGAAAAAATTAATTTCTCCTGACTAAATAGTCAGATATTGCATGTTTTAAAAATTCTTATGGCATACCAGCTAAAATCACTGACATAAATCCTTAAAAGTAGAGAGTTTTCTGAAGAGGAAGCAGAGATATAAAAAGCATGAGTGCTATTCAACACACTGTTGCTAGCTGGGAGATGGAGTAGCCTTTTGAAAATGAATGTGGGTAGCTTTAAGAGCCAAGAGAGGTGCCAGATGACAGTAAAGAAACCAGAACGTCAGTCCTATAATTGCAAGAGACAGAATTCTGCCAAAATCATGAATGGGCTTGCAACTGGACTTGTCCCCAGAAGCTGTCCCTGAGGTCCCAGCGGGCTGACCTCTGGGTCTGACTGTGAGATCCTGAGCAGAGACTCCTGCCATGCCCTGATGGACTTCTGACACAGAGTTGGGAGCTAGTCAGTGAATGTTGGGTTAAACTACTAAATTTGCTGTAGTTTGTTACTGAGCGGTTGAAAAGTACTATAGCAAGCACTTTGCCTTTTCATCTTTAATCCCCAGTATTTAGCCCAGTGTCTGGAACCAATTAGCTTCCCAGTAAATATAAAGCAACCAATTGACTGAAGGAGGAGATGGGAAGATGGGACAATGGAAGGAAAAAGAAAAATTAATACAAAACTGAAAATAGAGAGCGATTTTAAAAAGAGAGAGAGATCAAGAAGAGGGGAGAGCATCTAAAAGGGGATTTTCCCTAAAAAGTACATCATGACAATATGTACATAATAAAAATATCTATATTATCTTTCAACTCCAGAAATTCAGATTTGTCAATGATCTTTTTATTTTCATTGGATGTTTTGATTACTTAATTGTGTAAATCAGTCATTTGCTTAGTTTCCTGTTGGCATGCCTCGTGACTTGAATGAACAGAAATCATATACATGATTTTACTTTAATTAAGCATAGTTCAGATTTAAGGCCCAAACATTCATTTTCAGATTTCTTACATGCCCAGATAGTAAAGAATGGCCTGCTGGTAAAAGTCTCTGAGGGCAGTAAGTCAAGGGGAATTGGGACATTAATGTGTCTGGATTTTGAAGGAACTTGGCAGAAGTAATTGTAAATTATTTTTGTAAAATTATGTACCTTGTTCTGCTTTAAGAAACAAAGAATGAGTTGATATCCTTCATGATCACATATCTGGATTTTTAGTAATATAACAAGAGCACAACCTTCTGGTACCTAAAATGACATGTTTACATCTCCCCATATGAACAGGAGAATAATTTTCTTGACACAAAATATCTTCCTCCTCTATACATATAGTTCTTATAATTTCACCATTAGATAAGCAATTTTTAGATTAAGTATTGGTGCTAACCCTTATAAAAATGGTTATCTTACTGGAAGAAATAAAATGCAAGTTAATTAACCTTTAAACATTAAAATGTATCAGATAATTTTTCTCTCCCTTGCACATACCAAGCAATGAGAACCTGTATAGGAACACACTGAAAAAAAACTACATCAGAGTCAACTTTACTTTTTTGAAATTCTCTGTAGCAAGAGCCATGGAGGAAAGATTGTAATTGAGTTCCAATTTAGATTTCACAACCTAATGTACTGCATGGTCAAGGGCATGTCCAAATGTCAAGGCAAGGAAGGTTGCTATAGAGCTTAGCTTCTTCCTTTATCGGATTAGAAACATAAGGTGAATATACTCATCAAATATTTACTTAAAAAAACACACTTTATCATAAATACCATTTCTTTATTGCCTCATTAAAAATTATAAATTTTAGCCCAGCCTGTGTGACTCAGTGGTTGAGCATTGACTCATAAACCAGGAGGTTGTGGCTTGATTCCCTGTCAGGGAATATGCCTGGATTGTGGGCTGGCAGCCAACTGATGATTCTCTCATTGATGTTTCTATCTCTCTAACCCTCTACCTTCCTCTTTCTCTAAGATCAATAAAAATATATCAAAAATTGTAAATTATATTTTCTCCCAGGTTCATTGAGATACCAGAGGCCTGGTGCATGAATTTGTGCACAGGTCAGGTCCCTCAGCCTGGCTGGTGATCGAGGCCTATCAGGGGGGCCGCCTGGCTGGGTGGAGGGGCCATGGGAGGTTGGCTGTGGGAGCACACTGACCACAAGGGGGAAGTTGAGCAGCTTGCCCCTGGTGGTCAGTATGCATCATAGCAAATGGTTGACTGGTCATTCTGGTTGTTCCGGTCAATTATATATATAATAGGGGCCTGGTGCACAAAATTCGTGCACTTGAAGTGGGTGATCCCTCAGCCCAACCTGCCCCCTCACACATAATGGGAGCCCTCAGGGGATGTCTTACTGACCACTCACCCCCAGCCTGCCCAAGGCCTAAAGCCTCTGGCTGAGGCTTTAGGCTTTGGGCACCCAGCTATCGCCCTATAATGGGGCTAATGGCTGGCTCTGCCCCATCCCTGCCCCCAGGCCTGGGCCTTCGCCCCAGCCAGTTTGCACCTGGCTAGCATGGGCCTCGGGCCCCCCACCACCGGCCCAGGCCTTCTCCCTCACCAGCCTTGGCCGCCTCAGCCCCGCCGCTGCCCATTCCTGGCTGCCTTGGCCCCGCCCCCCATGGCCCTGGCTGCTTTGGCCACGCCCTCCCCGGTCCTGTCCACCTCAGTCCCGACCCTCCTGGCCAGTACATGCTGGCCTCCTCGGCCCTGTCCCCCGGCCTGGGCTGCTTTCTCGCTGGCTGGCTCTGCCCCAGCTCCTGATTAGCTGGTGGGTGTGGCTGGTGGGTGTAGTGAAGGAATGGTCAATTTGCATATTACTCTTTTATTAGATAGGATAATTGACTAATAAAATGATTCTTTTTCACAGTGACAGGATGACAACCTCATCTAGCTAAAGAAAATAGAAACCTTTGGGCATGCAGCTGAAGAGTCCAGTAGAGCAAAGACTTTAGGGCGAAGACATTTGGAGGATCGGATGTCAAATGTTCATTCAAACCTTGGTCTCTTTGGCCATCTGTTCTTCTACACTGTCTCTAACTTTCTCTTTTCTAATTCTTTTTCCACTTTCTACCTACTCCAATCTCCTCTCTCTATGTCCCAAAATTGCTTTTTCCTGTGTTTGGTTTTATTCTCTGAAAATTTCTTCTCTCTGGTAAATTACATAGCATCATATGGTACCCAGGGACATATTCTGCTTTATAGCCTATATTTACAGAGAGAAAGAATGCAGCACAAGTCTTGAGAGTGACCCTGATGGGCAAAGGTTGGGTGTCTTTCCAATCCCCAAACATAGAGATAGGTTCTTCATATAGGAGAGAGGTTGTCTTATTAGAAGAAGTAGTGGAGGGGAGGGAGAGGAAAGTGGGAAGTATGTATACGAATCTGTAGCTTCCACAATTTAATTTCTGGGGTCTGATTACATTGATGGGATTAATCAACATTTGGCTTTACTTCTTTTAAAAAAATGTTTTTATTAATTTTAAAGAGAGAGGAAGGAAAAGGGATGGAGAGATAGAAACATCAATGAGAGAGAAACATTGATGACTGCCTTCTGCATCCCCTTACTGGGGATCAAGCCCACAAGCTGGGCATTGCCCTGACTGGAATTGAACTGTGACCTCTTGGTTCATGGGTTGATGTGCAACCACTGAGCATCGCCAGCTAGGCTATTTTTCTTTCTTTCTTTTTTTTGCAAAAAGCTTTATTGTTTCATTTGGTCTGATGCATGAGAGAGGGCTTCAGGGGTTAAAAGAATGACTAGTAATTTTGGGACAAGGCTCAGGTTAAAGGAGAGACACCAGGGGATACAGAGTGGCCTCTGAGAGGCCTCTGAGCTCCAATGGCTCCTAGTTATGCTTGAGAGTGAGCCTTTTAAATAGATACTCACCCAGCCTAGAGGCTGGCCAGCCTGCGGATGTTAGTCAGGTGGTCGCCCGTCGTCTTAATCAGTTTCACCTTCTCATCCAGGAAGTGGTCCTTCACAAAGTCACAGAGATGAGGGCCTGCATGAGTAGAGCCCAAGGCATGCAGCTCCAAAAGGGCCTGGTTCAGGTTTTTCTCCCAGGCCAGGGCAGCTTCCCGGCATCCTGAGTTTTGCCCTGCTCATCTTGGGAAGGCTTCGGCACATCCTGGAAGAGAAAATGGCCACCGTGCTTCTTTTGCAACATGAAGAGATGCTCAGCGCCCTCATGCTTCTTCCCCACCAGCTTGCAGAAGTGGCTTATGCCCTGGAGAGCCACATCATCACGGGTCAAAATAGTAGCCCAGAGAGAGGTGGGGGCGGGGCACAGATGCAGGTTGGCATGGCGGCTGACTGCAGCATCCACCTCAGTGCAATAATTCTAAGAAATTTGGGAGCTCATGGTTGTTGAGCAATAAGGAGTTAAGGTAGAAAAAAAAAACCAGTGGGTTGGCTGGTCCCAGAGGTGGTTCTGAAGGTGGGGACTGGATAAGACACAGGAGAGTTGTCAGAGGCTGGAAGAAGAGGTGTCCCTGGGTCTGTTTCATCCAAACACTGTTGAAGCAAGAAACAGATCCGGGACCACCAAGGGCACTAGGGCAAAGTTTTTATTTGATGTGGTATGCTTTCAACACTTATGCAGCAGAAGTGGAAGAGGAATAAGGGTAGGGGAATCCTTTACTGAAATTTTATTATCTCTTCTATGAATACAACTGCTAAAACACTTTGCTTCAAATTATGAAAAAATAATAATTCTTTGAGTTAAAAGCTAGTTATATCTGTCAAAAATTAAGTGCTGGAATAAGATTTTTAAAACAAAAGAAAGAATTCTAGGCTTGGGTCTGACTCCAATTCTTTAAGAAATCTTTGTTGCATAATTTTTAAATATATATATATTTGTTGATTTCAGAGAGGAAGGGAGAGGGAGAAAGAGACAGAAACATCAGTGATGAGAGAGAATCATTGATCAGCTACCTCCTGTACATTCCACACTGGGGATTGAGCTGTAACCTGAGCATGTGCCCTGACCGGGAATCGAACCCTGATTTCCTGGTTTGTAGATTGATGCGCAACCATGGAGCCATGCCGGCTGGGCTGCATAATCTTTTTTTAAGATAAAAAATACATAATACATAAACATTAGTGATTAGTTATAGGATTAATGAAGATAAAATAAAACTAGCAATATAACATTTCTAATGCAGAAGAAATATGGATTTGAATCTTACCTTTTTCAAGTTAGAAGTGTTTCTTGTAGCTGTCAAGGAACGTTTTCAGTGTGTTCCTGGTGTTAGGTACCAATAGGGAAGTGCAAGAAGGCTGAGCTGTTCCCAGAAAAGATGAAGTCAAGTCAAATCTTCCCAGAGAAGACACAGCAGAACTCTTCTCATACTTCTTCAATTATCTTTTTAAAAAAGAAGCCCCAATTAAAAAAATTTTAAACTCAACAAAGCTAAAATTACTGATAAAAGTTTTTAAATGCTTATTCTCATGTACTTTAAGTAGCAGTACAAAGAGCCTTGCCCTCTAATTTTCAAAAATGTTTATTTTGAAAGAATTTTAAGCTTCTCAAAATTACAAAAATAGTACTGATTTTCACATATCTTTCACCTAGCTTCTTCTAATATTAACATCTTTTATAATCATAGTACAAGGGTCAAAACTAAGAAATTGATGCTGGATATAAAGTACAAACTACATTTAGATTTTCCCAGTGTTTCATCTAATGTCCTTTTTCTGTCCAGGATCCAACTGAGGATCCACATTTTACTGTCATGTCTCCTTGAGCTCCTCCAATCTATGATGGCTCTTCACACTTCCTCTGTCTTTCATGATCTGGACTCATTTGAAGAGCACTGGTAAGTGATTTTGTATAATGCCCCTCAATTTGGATTTATCTGATGTTTCCTCATGATGAGATTAGGGTTGTGTAGTTTGGGGAAGAATATAACAGAAGGTTTCCTTCTCAGTGCATCATGTCAGGGGGCATGGGATGTCAGTATGTCTTAATTCTGGCAATGTTACTCTTAATTACCTGGTGAAGGTGGTGTCTACTGGGCCTCTTCACTATTTTTTTGTCCTTTACAATTAATAATAACTACCTTGGGGGAGATATTTGAAGACTATGGCTCCTCCAATTTTGCTCACTAATATGGCATTCATTGGAGGATCTTGTCTACAACAATTATTACACACTAGAGGCCCAGTGCACAAAATTTGTGCACAGGGGTCGGGGGGAGTATCCCTCAGCCTAGCCCGCACCCTCTCCAATCTGGGACCCCTAGAGGGATGTCTGACTGCCCAGGCAGTCGGACATCCCTCTCACAATCCAGGACTGCTGGCCCCAACTGCTCGCCTGCCTGCCTTATTGATCATCCCCTAACCACTCCCCTGACAGCCTGATTGATGTCTAATTGCTCCCCTGCAAGCTTTTTTGCCCCTAACTGCCCTCCCCTGCAGGCCTGGTCACCCCTAACTGCCCTTCCCTGCAGGCCTGGTCCCCCTCAACTGCTCTCCCCTGCAGGCCTGGGTCCCCCAAAACTGCCCTTCCCTGCAGGCCCGGTCACCCCCAACTTTCTTCCTCTGCTGGCCTGGTCACTCCTAACTGCCCTCCCCTGCAGGCTTGATTGCCCCCAACTGCCTTCCCTTGCAGGCCTCATCTCTTCCAACTTCCTTCCCCTGCTGGCCATTTTGTGGTGGTCATCTTGTGTCCACATGGGGGAAGGATCTTTGACCACAGAGGGGCAGCCATCTTGTGAGTTGGAGTGATGGTCAATTTGCACATTACTCTTTTATTAAATAGAATTAAACAGGATAGAGGCCTGGTACACAGGTGGGGGCTGGTTGGTTTGCCCTATAGGATGTCCCAGAATAGGGTGGGGGTTCCCTTGGGGCATGGGGCATCTGAGTGAGGGGCCTGTGGTGGGTTTCAGACTGACCATGTTCCCTGGTGACCCAAGAGGAAGCCCTGGCATCTGGGATTTATTTATCTTCTACAATTGAAACTTTGTAGCCTAGAGCGGAGGCAAGCCTTCTGCTGGCTCAGTGGTGGCAGTCATTTCTGTTGGGATTTATGTTATCTTCTATAATTGAAACTTTGTAGCCTTAAGCGGAGGCCTGGGCCTGCCAGGGATGGTGGAAAACTTGGTTTCCTCCATCTCTGGGTGCAATTCAAGGCTCATGCTCTTTCCAGCTCGATGGCTGTGATTTTTGTTGGAATTTATTTATCTTCTATCATTGAAACTTTGTAGCATTGAGTGGAGGCCTGAGCCACAGGTGGAAAGCTTGGCTTCCTCCATTGCCAGGGAAACCCAAGCCTCCCTCCTACTCTCTGCAGCCATCTTGGATTTATTTGCATATTCACTCCTGATTGGCTGGTGGGCATGGCTGATGGGTGTAGTGGATGATGGTTAATTTGCATATTACTCTTTTATTAGGATTATTGATTGGAATGCTTCTATAAAGAATAGCTGCCCTTTTTAACTTATTTATACATTCAATTATTTATTTGCACTTGCATGGACTAATGGGTATTTGTTTTATTATTTGGGTTATAATCTAACATTCTCCTTATCCATTTTGTTGCTCAACCTGTGCCAGCTTTGGCCCTTGATTCTCTTTCAGGTTATCCTGTTCTTCACTTCTTGTGACTCCAAGTGAAGGAAAGGAAGGAGCCACATGCATACTGAACACTAGAAAACTAACTGATAAGCATTTAATAAAGGTTTGCCTTTTCAGGCATCATTGAGTATAAGATTATAAGTGGGGGAGGGGGTTAAATTTTAAAACCAGTTTCTTTATTGTGAGATTGATTAAATGATCTGAGCCAGCCCAAGTAAGTAGTCAAGCAGTTGGAGTTCCAGGACCTAGGATATAATAGTCAATATGTTACATCTGAAATTTGCATTATGAGGCTTTTTTGTATTTTTTCATATATTATCATCTCAGTTTATTTTCACAAAACCCTATGAGAAAGATATGACTATTATTCCCATTTGACAGATGAGAATGTTGCAACTGAAAGAGGTCAGGTGCCTTGCCCATGGACATAGATCAGTGTTGTTTTCAATGCTAGCCCAGATGTGGCTCAATTGAGAGTAAAAGCAAATTTATTAGGAGCCCAGTCTGAGATTATAAATATGGGCCCAAATTTCCCTTAAGAGAGGGAAAGCCCTCTCTTAAGTCCACAAAGCTGGAATTTTAATTCAGGGCAGCCATAGGGGCCCAGAAATGAGTACTGAGACGGGAAGCTGTTAAATCCTCTTTGTCTTGTGTCAAGAATGCCCGAGGAAATGTGGCCTCGGACCCTTCAGGAAGGGAAGTCAGTGCTCCTGAGGGAAGTGTGAAAACAGACCTAAGAGAAATGAGGTGAAGATTGATAAGTCCATCAGTGCTAAAGACATTTTAAACCAGACAGACATTGTCAGGAATAAAACAACTCCAAATATCACAGCTCTAAACTCTCCTATTTTTGAGGATCCTTGACAACTGCCCAAATAAAATTGATACTTGATTGTACATAATCTTCATAATAAAAATCTGTTTAAATTAATTCTAGTACCTCAAGTAGCTAAAGGGAGTTTTCTTTTGTACTAGTACAGCTATATCACAATAATTGGTTGTAAACTGAATGAAACACACTCATTATCAATGGGAGTGATAAAAATGCAACACTTAGGTATTTGTTTTCAAGCTTTTTCTTTATTCCTGAGATTCCACATTTATTTCTATCAATCTAGTGATTAAAAAAACAAAGTTCTGGTAAATGAAGAAAATGTTATAAGAGCTAGGGGAGCGAAAACTGTACTGGGCCAAGTAATGATGCTCTGTACATTTCATTGCGTTTGTCGGCAAGCGCACACAGCAATTTTCATCAAGAGCTTTTACTAGAAATAAATACGAACCCAAATTTAGGGAAAAGCCATTGATGATTTCTTCCTCCAGGAACCCCATTTGCTGCATCTTCCAATGTAGGACTTACACATTCTGTTGACACTGTTGGAGCCAGCAACCTACAGAGTAATTAGTTGAGGTTTTGTCTACACAGCACCAACATAAGCAATTGGAAAGTGAAAAATTCAGCCAAATAAGTGGGTTTTGTGTGTGGAGGTTCCTACATGACTAAACAGCCAGTTAGCTCTTTTTTTTATTGTTCAATGAAAGGAAAATGCATTTGGACTAACTGGCTCTTTCTTCGCCATGTGGACCACATTATCAACAATTGGCCCAGGAGAGTTAAGTATGTTAGAGTGTTTCTTTGTGATGGAAAAGGGAAGAGAAGGAGGTTGCTGAAAAAAAATGTAAGGAACCAGGGGGTTAGCTGAGGAAGAACAAAGGGAGGGTAGGAATGAAGATTATAAAGGTGACAAGCAGACTCTACTAAAGATTTCGCGATGTGTTAGCAGAACTATTCTTAGTTCTCTATAGTGTTTTACATTTGTATGTTTTCCCCTCATTGCACCAATAGATCCATGGTTCTTGAACTGAGTGTGTATCACAGCCGGCCCACCTCCATAGATAGGGTCCCAGGCCATAGATCTGGGGGTAGGACTCAAGAAGTTGCATTTCTAAAAGGTCTCAAGGTATGTCAATTGAAATACATGTATCTCATTTACAAAAAAATAGAGAAAATATAGTAAATAAGACACCTACTTGATGAGATGACTACCAAGAAAAAAAAGGCTCTATTATGGTAGATAGAGAAATAACTCTTAGTAGAGTCACAGCTGTCTTAGTGAACATTTAAGAAACCCAAAGGACATCTGTCTTAGTGAACCTTCAAGAAACCCAAAGCACCCTGCTTCACCTCTCTGACATTGTTGTGTTGCCTGTTGTCATTTTTTTACTTGACAATTTAAGTGAAAAGAGGTCAGTACCCCTGACTAAATAGCCAGGTATTGCATGCTTTAAAAATTCTTGTGGCACATGGGTTCAAAATCACTGCTCTAGTCTCTTTCTAGAGCTCCTCCAGTGATGTTATAGGCTACCTATCTGCCACAATAAGCCCCCTGATTGACACTAAAGGGGAAGTGAATCTGTTACCTACAACTCAGAACACAGCTCACCGCACTTGCTGTTTCTCAGTATGTCATCTGGATCTACTATGTTATTCATGTAACCTTGACAAATATTATTGGAAATTATACAACTACGCTCACTCATCAAGGCAATATGCTTATTATATACTAGAGGCCCGGTACACAAATTTGTGCACCAGTAGGGTCCCTTGGCCTGGCCTGTGGGATTGGGCTGAAACCAGTTCTCCTC
This sequence comes from Antrozous pallidus, assembly GCA_027563665.1. Lineage (NCBI taxonomy): Eukaryota > Metazoa > Chordata > Mammalia > Chiroptera > Vespertilionidae > Antrozous > Antrozous pallidus. Next base: position 72,513,229 of record CM050521.1, on the reverse strand, counting down.
TCAGATTGCAAGAAGGTGCAGGTCAGACCAAGGGACCCCACTGATGAATGATCAGAGTGGGGAGGGATGCAGGAGGTCAGCCAGCAGGGGCAGGACCGTGGGAGGAGTCCAGGGCATGTCCGTCCCATCTCACCCAGTCCTCATCTGTTGGACCCCAGCAGCAAGCTAACCTACCGGTCAGAGCGTCTGCTCCCTGGTGATCAGTGCATGTCATAGTGAGCAGTTAAGTGGCCTTAGCATATCATTAGCATATTATGCTTTGACTGGTTGAATAAATGACTGGACACTTAGCATATTAGGCTTTTATTATATAGGATCTGGGCATCAAGTTTAGTGTTGTCAATTCTTCTCTACTTTAGAGTACAGTGCATAGTTTTTTGTTATTTTTTAACTTTACTCTAAAATAGATTATCAGAGGTATAGTTCAGGGAACTAATGGTTAGAGATGTCTGGAAAAGCAGAAATTAATATAACACTTAGTAGAGTCACATTGGAGATAGAATAGAGAAGTATACTCAGCAAAACCCTCTAACTCTAAAAGGTAATGAATTACTTATATGAAAAGAAAAATTCAAAATATACAAATATTTTCCAGGTTTTAAAATTTTTCACATGATTTTTTAATCTTTTTTAAAAAAGTATATTTTATTGATGTTTTACAGAGAAGAAGGGAGAGGGACAGAAAGTGAGAAACATTGATGAGAGAGAAACATCAATCAGCTGCCAACTGCACACCCCCCACTGGGGATGTGCCCGCAACCAAGGCACATGCCCTTGACCAGAATCGAACCTGGGACCTCTCAGTCCACAGGCCGATGCTCTATCCACTGAGCCAAACCGGCCTCGGCTGATTTTTTAATCTTTCCTCATTAAATATATTCTCTTATAATAGCATTATTTATTTTATCTTTATTGTTGAGTGTTACAGATTTCCTCCCTCCTTTTCCATTGCCCCCCTCCACCTGATTCCTATCCCACTATTGTCTGTGTCCATGTGCAATGCAAATCTACACTAATAAAAGAGGAACATGCAAATCGACCATCACTCTGCTACACCCACCAGCCAGCCAGGAGTGAGTATGCAAATTAAACCAACAAAGATGGTGGCAGCCACGGAGCTAGAGAGAGCAGGAGGCTTGGGTTGCTCCTGGTATTGGAGGAAGCTAAGCTTCTTGCCTGTCCTGGCTGGCCCTGGACTTCACTCAAGGCTACAAAGTTTCAGTTATAGAAGATAAATAAATCCAAATACCTGCTTCCAGCCATCCCTGTCCTCTGCTCAAGGAGGTGCTGAAAAAAAGAAAAGAAAGAAAAAAAGGAGAGGCTAGGTGCTTGGGTTGCCAGGGGATGTGGCCAGCCTTCAAACAGCCATCAGCCCCTTACCCAGGCTGGCCACACCCTCAAGGGATGATGTCCCCATTGGGGGTATGGCCAGCCTGTAAACAGCCATCAGCCACTCACCTAGACTGGCCAGGCACCCCAGTGGAGACCCCCACCCTGAAGGGGCCATGGCCAGCCTACAAACAGCCATCAGTCCCTCCCCTAGGCTATCCAGATACCCCAGCAGGGACCCCCACCCTAAAGGGGGTTTGGCCAGCTTGAAAACAGCCCTCAGCCCCTCCCCTAGGCTGGCCACCCCCCCAATGGCCCAATCCCTGTAAAAAGGCAGTTGAACGTCCCTCGAAGGGTCCCAGAATGGAGAGGGTGCAGGAACTCCCCCACCCCCTGTGCATGAATTTCATGCACTGGGCCTCTAGTATACATAAAAGTTCTTTGTTAAATCTCCTCCTGCCCTTCCCTCTGAGATTTATCAATTTTTTCCATGTTTCTGGTTTTATTTTATTCATAAGTTTATTTTTGTTCATTAGATTTCACATATACTAGTAACTGAGATCATGTGATATTTGTCTTTCTCTGACTGGCTTATTTCACTTAGCATAATACTCTCCAGAGTCTTCCATGTTGTCTCAAAGGGTAATTGATCCTTCTTTTATATAGCTGTATAGTATTCCATCATGTATGTGTAACACAGCTTTTATTTTTATAGTTTATTACAAATCTTATTCCATGCCACTGCCAACTAGTTATACATAAATTGGGGATGTACACTATAAGATTAATATTGAGAGTTAATAAATTTGAGAATTGTAAATCCTAAATATATTGATATCAGTATCTCCTAAGAGCTGTCCAAATTTCTAATTTCTTATTGAATTTTAAAACAAAGTGAACATGGAAAAAACAGTATGTGCTCAATATTTAATAACCAATTTATAAAGATGATAAAGATTAGGTATGAGTATTAGTATAAAAACAAAAAGGAAGAAATAGAAAACTTTATAGGATAAATAAAATAGAAAACTTTATTATATAATTCTAATTTATTTAAGAAATACAAGCTTAATAATGATAATATGGAAAGTACAGGGACAGCTATAATTAACTGTGATATATTTAAGTCAGTATTTATTCTATAGTGTTATACATGTACCCTATATAATCCTATATAATAAAACCCTAATATGCTAAGTGTCTGACTGATCAGTTGGCCGTTCAACCAATCAAAGTGTAATATGCTAATGATATGCTAAGGCTGCTCAACTGCTCACTATGATATGCACTGACCACCAGGGGCAGACACTCTGACTGATAGGTTAGCTTGCTGCTGGGGTCCAGCCAAGTGGGACTGGGTGAGATGGGCCGGACATGCCCTGAAGCTCTCCTACAGTCCCTCTCTGGTTGGCCAACCTCCTGCATCTCCACTTAGCCTCGACAGTGCACTGATGGGGTCCCTCAGCCTGGCCTGCAGCCTCTCGCAAACCAGAACCTTTCCGGGGATGTTGGACAGCTGATTTCAGCCCAATCCCTCAGGACAGGCTTAGGGACCCCACTGATGCACAAATTCGTGCACTGGGTCTCTAGTGTGTGTGTGTGTGTGTGTGTGTGTGTGTGTATACACATTTATGAGCATGGAAATACTATGAGCTATTTCTTTTACTTAGTTTTATAAGCATATTGTTTTTATTTTTACACAAGACATATCTTATATAATAAAAGAGAAACATGCAAATTTGGCCGTACCTTAGCTCCTGATTGGCTATGCTACCAGCCAATCAGGAGTGGGGCCGGGGCCAAGTGGCACGAGCAACAGCCCTGGGGGTGGAGATGAAACGGCGGTGGTGGCGAGTGGCGAGTGCCCAGCGCCCGGGCACTGTGAGGGGAAGCGGCAGCAGCAGCAGCAGCTACCCCTGCTCTGCCGCCTCCGAGCACAGCACCAGGGGAACGGAGCGGGGGTGGCTGAGGGGAGCACCAGGGGAACGGAGTGGGGGTGGCTGCGCGTGGAGGCTGTGGGGTGGGGGGAGGACCCCGTGGCCCCCGCACGCTGTGCTCAGAGGCAGCTGGGCAGGGGAGGCGGCTGGGAGCACCCTGCAGTCCCCACTCATGGAGGCAGCAGGGCGGGGCCTTGCCCCTGGGCTCTGCACATGGAAGTGGTGGTGAGTGCCCAGCCCCTGGGGCCAGGTGGTTGCAGGCAGCCGGGGCTGAGCTGAGCAGGGAGATGCCTTGGGCAGGTTGGGGGTGAGCCATCAGTTGGACATCACCTGAGGGCTCCCAGTATGTGAGAGGGGGCAGGTTGGGTTGAGGGACCACCCACCCCCAGTGCATGAATTTTCATGCACTGGGCATCTAGTAATGTTATGAGTGCATAATATCCCCAGTTATCATGCAATGGTTTAAGTTCTCTTATTAACTATTACCAAACTTTGGGTTGTTTCCAGTCTTAGGGTAATATAAATAATTTCATAACAAACATCTTTGTGCATGCAGCTGTGTTTCATATTTAGAATTCTTTCCTAAGGAGAGATTCACAGAACAGTAATTAGTGGATCTCTTGATTAAAATTAGCTAAGAGCTTTCTGAAATGAATATTCCAAATTATATTCCATTTGAGGTACCAGGTCTTTTGATTAAAAACCCCAAGGATCAAACCAAACCACTGGGAGCAAAACAGGGTGGTGGAGGGGCATTTAAATGGCTTGATTTAATTTGAATTTTGTAATTACTAGTGAAATTGAACATTTTCTCATATATTTATTACCTACTTGAAGCTTATCCTTACAAATTATACTCTTTATACATGTATTAATTGGGGTCTTGTTGATTTTTTAAAAAAATATTTTATGGAGATGAAATTACAATATGTGGCCTTAATTAAAGTCACAGGTAGTGGAAGGACAGGAAGATCCCAGAGTCCAAGGAACAAGCAGAGACACTCATGCCAAATAAATGGAAGTCAGAGCAGCCACAGAGAGCAAACAGAGACAAGGAACAAAGTCCGATGTCAAAAGCCAGCTTCCTGGTATTTGTGTGGCCTCATAAAATATGAGTTAGTTGAATTAATTCATATTTTGGGGTGCTTTATTTTGAAGTGGCAATGTAGTATGATGAAAAAAGTGTGAGTTGAAAGACTTAGTACCAGGTATATCTTTCAGTCAAGTGTCTATATGGGTTGGATGTCACCCATAGCCACACATTCTTTCTGTCTCTATAATATATCTCTTTGTAATGTGCTTTTGCAGCCCTTTTCATCAGAGATGGAACCTGTTTTTCTAAAACCTGCATTTGTACTTTGTCATGAGATTTGCTTTGGCCAGTGGGCCAACCATTAGCAAACAAATACGGGCAGAGGGAAACATTGTATGTTTTTTAATGGAAGAGGGACGTTTGAACTGTGATTTTTAAGGCAACTCTGATAGTGGTATAAATGAGGGATTACAGAGGGAGAGATTGGAGGCAGGGGGATGCATCCATCCATTGGAGGTATAGGTAAAAGATAAGGAGAGTCAGCAAATGGGAAGTGTGGGTGGCATTACCACTGAGGGAAGACAAGTTATTTTGGAGCTCGGATTGATTGGGACTTAGAAAGTGATTAGATATGTGGGGTTAAGGAGAGCACTGAGACAAAGACAATAGTGGTTTCTACATAATGGGACTGGGACGGGAGTGCTGCGGGATTGAAGGGCTGGTAGGTCATTCATCTATAATCATCTATAATTATAAAAGCATAATATGCTAATTAGACTGGACATCCTTCTGGACCAGTGGTCCGCAAACTCATTAGTCAACAGAGCTGCATGTGGTTTGTGAGCCGAGGTTTGCTGCTCTGTTGACTAATCACTGTTCCGGACTAAGCCAGGGCTGTGAGGGAAACCTGGGTCCCGGGTGCCAGAGGGAAGCCGGTGCTGGCAGCCAGGGGAGGAAGGCCTACTCTTGCATGGATTTCGTGTATCAAGCCTCTAGTCTATACATAATTAGAAGGCACTGAAGATGAAGCCATGGACATGTCTTAGCCCAAGTCAAGTTTCAGCTGCTATGCTTGATTTTGTTATGAATCTACTCCATGAGTCTATTCTAGGATTCAAAATGCTCAAAGGACACTTGTGGGGGGAAAAGCTATCATAATTTGAACTTATATTTCAAAAGTATAGAATTACTTTGTTCTATGGTTCTGATGTTATGGCTGATTTATTTTCTTCATTACTGCATAACACTAATCACCATATTTCCTGTTCTAATGATTATATGGTACAATAGAATAAATAAAATTGTAGTTATGCTTTAGAATTTCTCTTCTTGCATTTTATTATTCATTAAGTACCCACAGAAAGGAAAGACAGTAACTAGTAAAGACCAAGAGTAAGGTTATCAGAGTTAGCAAATCAGAATACAGGACACCAGTTAAATTTGAACTTCAGATTAAAAAATATAAATAATTGTTCTGTTTAAGTGTGCCCCATAAAATGTTTGGTATATACTTAAACTTTAAAAAGTTTTCTTTTTAAATCTGAAATTCAAATTTAAGTAGAAGACCTGCATTTTACTGGCAGTGCTACCTGAGATGTCTTTTATGCAACATGTTGATGCATATTAAACAGAAAAAAATTATTCTAAGGATTAAAATATTAGGGAAAAAGCAAGGTGAAACAGATTTCCTTCCCTTTAGGACTTCTCTGAATCTTGAATCAGCTACTACATAAAATAAGTCTCCCAAAGGAAGACAGTTATGAACAATTCCTATCTTTATTTAACCAGATATTTCCTTGATGCTTTGTAGAAATTGTGAGAAGAATGGTGTTAATCTATTTGTGTTTCCACCAGTATAAATAATAGGTCAACTTGGCATAAGATATAGATTCAAAAATCTAGGATCAAGTCCCTGGCCCATCAGTCGCTGAGTATTTGAAACTGATTGAGTCTCCAATGACTGAGCATCACTATTTCCTCTAGGGATAACACAAGGCCTAATTCACAGAATTCTTCTGGGTCTTAGAAGAGGGCACATGAAAAAAAGCACAATAATATTATAACTAGAGGAGAGAAACAAAACGAAGGATCAGACCGCAGGAGGAATATTCCAGCAGGGGCTGGAGCTGCACATTTGGGCAGCACACCTTCTCCTGGAGCCCCCAGCCCAAGATCCTAATTCACAGCTGCCTGATTCACTGCATTGTACTCACCCGAGGTCTCGCCAGTGGCAGACAGTGCTGGGTGTTTGTTGTCTGGGGGAAGCTGCCTTCTCGCCGTGGTGCCTGGATGTTGCTTCCTGGGAGAGGTTTCATCTAGTTCTGTCCCTGAACACGAAGCTGCATCCTAGGAGGATTGATAAGAGCACAAAGGCAGCAGTTGGTCTGAAATCCAATTTAGCTAATTTACTCGTTTTCCTTATTTATTTAGTTTCGGCTGACTGCTTCTCACTGTCATAACAATGGTAGTTATTTCTGTAAAAAACACATCATGAAATTTTGAGGGATGTTCAGTTTGTCCTGTCCCAGCTTCTTCCTACAGCTGGGAAGTGATGGGGAGCTGGGTAAAGAAAAAGGAGAAAGATGGAGAGGGGAGACAGAGAGGTTAGTTGATTATGAGGAATCTTTACGGAACTATATTTCACAAAATTATTATTTTTTTAAAATTAATTTTTCAATTACACTTTACTTTCAGTATTATTTTGTATTGGTTTCAGGTGTACAGCATACTGGTTACACAATCAAACACTTTACAAAATGTTCCCCTAGATATTCCCAGTACCCACTTGGCACCATACATATTTATCGCAATACAATATTATTGACTATGAAGAGTCTTCAGACCTAATACTGGTAAATCAGTCATCTGTTAATGGTTTTAGGAATATCATCTACAACCAAACAGAAACATTAACAAAGATTGTTGAGGGTTCGTGTTTTCTGTTTGGGGAAAGCCTTTGAGCCTTCCATTTTGGTTTTGTTGAAGATGAAATGAAGTCCAGGGAGTCACCAGAGGAAGCTTCTTGGCGCTGAGACAGAGAGAGCAATAGCAATTCATATGTATATACATTCTTAACCTTCTGTATCCTTAACCAACAAAATCAGGAAGGTGTCAAGGAAGCATTGGTTCCCAAGAACATTTGTAAAGAGAAAAGTGGGCCTTTCAGGTATCTGATAAGGTTGATACTGCTTATTTCTTGGAACTTTTCACATGGTGACTCTACTGCCATCTCATTCAGTTTTGGCTCCCAGATAATTTTGTTCTCGGGTTCACTCTCGGTGGAATGGGTTTTTTTTTTTTTGTTTTGCTTGTTTGATTGTTTTTAAACATATTTTTTTTTACTTATTTTATATACAGGAAAGGAGAGGGAGAGATATATAGAAACACCAATGATGAGAAACGTTGGTCGGCTGCCTCCTGCACACCCCACACTGGACTGAGCCCCAACCTGGGCGTGTGCCCAGGCAGGAAACTGAACTGGTGAGCTCTCCGTGCATGGGAGGAGGCTCCACCAACCGAGCCTCACCAGCAGGACTGTGGAGTGGTATTTAATGGTGACACTCAACGGGGCTTCCTTCCTCTGAATTCTACTAGGTGACCTAACGGCAAAGGGCATGGTTTAACTTGCCAGCTGAATGCATAACTATAACTGTGTGGGACAAATGAATAGAGCATACGCTACTAGCTGCTATGCATGTGACCTTTAACATTTCAGTGATAGATAGCTGCTGTGAACATAGCTGAAATAATCAAGAGAAAGTAATTTATCTTCTCTCTTCCAAGTATCATGCTCCTAAAAGCATTCTCTCGTCCAATTTTGTAACAGTAAGAGCTTACAACAGTAAGAACTTGAAAAAAGACAGGATGAAAGAATTTCAATGTATTTTGCCAAAGGGAAATTTACCATCTGCCTGTCTCCATGAATCACATATGCTGAGAATAATGTTTTAGAAGATACTGACAACAAGACACAGTAATTTGTAAATGAATATTACTGATGCTGCCCTTTTTAAAGCAATCTGCAGAATAAATCAGGACAGCAAGCTATAGGATTACAAGTCACAGACTTGAAATAAGAGAATAATAAACTATATTATTGGCTTTTTATAATTGTAATAAAGATCCAAAATCTTTAAAATGTAATTACTTTGATTCAAATTTTACTGTTCGCATCTTTTCATTCTGCCTGAGATAGGTAGGATAGGAAAATACATCATTAAGCCAAGACTACAATGAAGTCTTATTGGCAAACATTGCCAGACTTGCAATTAACAATCACAGAGATAAGTCACTGACTGATCTGGTTTTCAGAAAACATTCATTCTCTCTGCACAGATCTGAAGTGTTATCGGTGGAAAACTTCAATTTTCGATGTGTAGAGCTATCTCAAAAGAAGTGATTTTAACTTAAAAAAGGTAAAATATAATTTAAAATTATGGAAATTTAGTTAGGATTTTGGGAATAACCAAATATTTTCTAACAATTGTCTAATAATGTGTTTGCTTTATAAACCATAAATTTAGAATGGGAACTATTCACAGTTGATGAAAATTAGGAAATAGGTATCCCCTCTTAAAAACTGGCTTGGAAAGCCCTGACTGGGTGGCTCAGTTGGTTGGAGTGCCATCCTGCACACCAAAAAGTTGCAGGGTTGATTCCCAGGTAGGGCACATACCTAAGATGGTGGATTCTATCCCCAGTAGGGGTGCATTAGGGACACAATCAATGGATGCTTCTCTCTCACATTAATATTTCTCTCTCTCTCTCTCTCTCTCTCTCTCTCTCTCTCTCTCTCTCTCTCTCTCTCTCTCTTTCTCTTTAAAATATCAATTAAAAGCATATCCTCAGGTGAATATTTTGTAAAAATCTTGGTTTGAAAAGAGGGTTAAAGAAAAATGGAAGAAAAGAAGTGTTATATAGACTGATAATTCTTCTATCATAAATCAGGTGATTTAAGCCTGATTGTATGTGAGCTGAGAAAGCAAATTTTAAACAATTTGCTTTTCCCTCACCATGTCAGTGGTGGTACTGATACTGCCTTACTTTTTGTTGGCTAGTAAAGGGTCTTAAAGCAGCTTTTCTAATGATGGAGGGTGACAGGAAAAGCCAGTCTGTGGGCAGTTAGGAGGAGAACCTTGACAACTGCCATTTTCCAGAACAAGAAGTAAAGATTTTTCTTCTCTGAAAATTGAGTTAGGAGAAAACTTCTGCATTTTAGCAATTTTAATACATGCTTCTTCTTTTGTTTCATTCTTCCATCAGGCTAAGTTTTTGTTTTTGTTTTTTCCCCACAAAGAGTAATATATGTGTTACATATATATAATGGAATCTTTTAAAAAAATATATTTCATTAATTTTTTTTTTTTACAGAGAGGAAGGGAAAGGGTAGAGAGTTAGAGACATTGATCAGCCACCTCCTGGCCACCTCCCACTGAGGATGTGCCCATAACCAAGGTTCATGCCCTTGACCAGAATCGAAACTGGGACCTTTCAGTCTGCAGGCCGACACTCTATCCACTGAGCCAAACCAGTCAGGGATATATAATGGAATCTTACTCAACCATAAAAAAAATAAAATCTGGTCATTTGCAAAAACCTGGATAGACACCAAGAGGGTATTATGCTAAGTGAAATAAATCAGACAAAGACAAATACCATGTGATTTCACTTACATGTAGAATCTAAAAAACAAATGAACAAACAAAACAGAAACAAATTCAGATACAGAGAACAAACTTATTGTTATCAGTTGGAAGGATGTGTGAAAAGGTAAAGGGATTAAAAAGTACATATGGCCAATTACAAAATAGTCACGGTGATGTTAAAGTACAGCATAGGGAATATAGACAATAATCTACCTAATAAAAGAGTAACATGTTAATTGACTGTACCTTTGTGACACCCATCAGCCAATCAGGAGTATGTAAATTAAGCCAACAAAGATGGAGGGTTAATTTGCATACCAGGTGCCTAGCAGCCGGAGGTCAGGGTGGGACACTTGTGTTGTCACCATGGTGACAACGTAGGTGTTCTGCACCATCCCAGCTGCTCCTGGCCTCTGGGCAGCATGGGAATGCAGAAAGGCTGCTCCAGCCAGAGCAAAGGCGGTGCCAGCAGCCAGGGGAATGAAGGCCCATTCTTGTAAAGGGCCACTAGTGTTATAATAACTATGTATGCTGACAGACGGGTATTAGGCTTACCAGGGGATGACTTTACAAGTTATATAAATGTCTAACCACTATGATGCACATCTGAAACTTATATAATATTGTATGTCAAGTGTAACTGGAAAATAAATTAATTAAAATATATTAGATAATATTGATCTTGTGGAAAAGTTCTGCAGTTTCATAATTATCACTGTAACATATGGTAGTATATGTGTGTACAGTTATCATATATCACATATAATTATAGTTTCTTTCTGAAAATAACCACTTGTATCACAGTTAAGTTCATTTTGGGATATATATATTCTGTTTTCTTAGTCCCTTGAGTATGTATAATTGCCAATGTTTTAAAAAAGTACACTCTCATTTTAGCTCTATCTTCTTCAAAATCGTAACTTTAAGAAGAAAAGATATTTAATAGCAACTGGATGTGGAATTGAATGGATTAGAATTTCAAGCTGTTAGAAATTCCAAAAGGTGTCAAAGTGCTTTGGAAGATTTTTTCTTTTTTTCTGAGATATAAAAAGTACTATATAAATGTTTGGGAAGCTTCAAAAAAAAGATTGGGGGTTGGGGTGCACTGTTCCCACAGAATAGTGTAAATCTCAAATTAATGTCTAAGATTATACTTTTTAAAAAAAATTGTAGGAACAGATTTGTAGGTAGAGATAACTCAAATATGTTACTAATTATTTTCCATTCTGTTTATTATTAGTGAATATGGAAATATGGTCACAAAATGTATTTAAGAACAGGCTTTGCAAGCACACATGAGTTATAGACTAAATCCTCAGCCAATGAATTATTGATACTTATCTAAATAAGCACTGAACAAGGGTAAAGATTAAATACAGTAGAAATACTATTTGGGGATTAATCTGGCAAATGACAAGTGTAAGCAGAAAAGGTAAAGAAAGTACAATGTAAAACAATTATGACCAATATGTTGTGGTAAATTACAAGCTACTTAAGATTTTGACATTAGAAGGCATGACAAATTGTTCTATTTTAAGATTTAAAAAGATGCATAAATGTTTCAGAGTAATAAAATTGGATTCTTATTTGAGTCCATCTAATAATAAACTCTGCTTTATCCAGCAGCACCATAGGACACAATACTTAAATGATAAGTTAATAAATAAATAAACTGTAAATTCAGCATGAAGTAATATTTTGATGAAGCAATAATAAAACTATAAGAAAAATTAAGTGAATGTGTGATTGTTTTTATGACTTTGAAGGTGTCCAAGAGCACATAGAAGACAAAAATAGCATGACTAGGATATAGAGCCCAATCAGGCAGAAAAGAAATTTGAAGATTCTAAATAAGGGCTATAGGAAATTACCTGCAAACTGAATAAAAGTACAGAATGCTGTTAAGAGATATAAGGTGCTAAATTAAGAGAGATTATGAATGAATGATTGATGAATAAACACTCAGGAAGCAAAGTTTATCACAATCACTTCCAGCTACATGGTATCAACTTGGAGTCTCCTGTTGGCACAATGACCTTTAAAAACAGTTTGTTATAGCCCTGGACAGTGTGGTCTGTGGGTTGGGCATCGTCCTATGCACTGGAAAATTGCTGGTTTGATTCTTACGGGTTTGATTCCCTTATAGGGGGTGTGCCTGAGGCAGCTGATAGATGTGTCTTCTCTCCTCTTTCTTCCTCTCTAAAAAAATCTATAAAAATATTTCTGTAAAAAAACCCAGTTCGTTCTATTCATGTGACTCAGATAAAAGCTTCCTAAAATTAATCTTTGATCCTATGTGTCGGTCTTAAATTTTTCACGGAGGAGTAACTATAACTTTCTCCACGTTCTATGAGAAATATGTTTTCTTAATTAAATGACCTTCTATTCAGAGAAGATAAACAAATAAGAATAGAGATAAAACAGAAAATTGGGTGACATCTTTGTATTAAAGTCAAAAGAATCTGGGTGGTAATTCTCTGAAGACATTTTAAAAGTCTTATCTATTTGAAGCAAAGGGTGTAAGAGAATTTTATTAAGCATATAAATAGAATCAGAATCTCTGAGAGAACATGAAATTTTAATTTCTACATTAAATGTATTACATTTATAAGAGGAAGGTTTGTTTTTTTAAAAAATTATTTTAGAGAGAGAGAAAGGGAGAGAGAGAAACATTGACTTGTTGTTCCACTTATCTATGCATTCATTGGTTGCTTCTTGTATGTGCCCTGACTGGGGATTGAACCTGCAACCTTGGTGTACTGGGACAACCCCTTTAACCAACCAATTAACCTGGCCAGAGCAAGACCTAAATGTTAATTTTTAAGTTTATCAGATATCTGCAGTACTTAAAAAGAAAATGGTCTAGCTAAACACAGTTTAAAACATACAACTAATTTAATTAAGTTTAGAAATGGAGCTTATTATATAATGGGGTTTTGGTCTATTCAGTTTTAAGTAATTAAGCATTGATCAAAGAACCAGTGAAAGCAATTTTATGCAAAATTTCATATATAATTTTTTTGTATTTCATCACATATAAACTAGTGAGAATGGGCAGACTAAGACATTTAGAAGAGTAAGATTTGTCCAAGGTGGTTGAGGCCAAATTAGACTTTTTCTTTCAATGTCAGTGACCAAAAAGAAAGCATGTCTGTGCAGCATATTCCAAAACACAGAAGGCAAGATGAGAATGTATAAAATCAATGCATTCAGCAGAGTGAAGAAAATAAGAAAAATCACTAGGTGTATATAGATAAGCTCATCATTAACACAGAATGTCCATACATTTCATTAATCGAATTTGAGAAACTGCAGAAAGCCTAAAGATTTGTTGCAGTTAGTATTTTAGTAGTGATACAGGAGAAAATTACCAATTAGAGTATCTGAAAGAGGCCATCGTATTATATAGAGGAAGATGGCTCAGTTAAAAATGGGAGAGGACTATTAAGACCAGAATAAATGTTACTTGAACCATTCACTCATGGCTAAGAGCTACACTAATATGTAGAGAGGGACCTAAATGTAACCTCACTATCCTCCCATATTATATACTAGAGGCCCGGTGCATGACTTTGTGTACATGTGGGGTCCCTTGGGGTAGCCTGCAGGGATTGGGCCCCAGCTCACAGCCTCAGCCTCCAGTCTCCAGTTCATGCCCCCCAGCCTCGCAGCCCTGCCTGGCACCCTGTTTTGGTCTGGTGCAGCCCTCTCACATGCTCTACCATCCTGCCTGCAGGTGAGTGATTGGTGCCCAGTCCCTGCCTGGCTCCCCTAGCACCTGGGAGCCTGGTGGTGGCCCTGCCCCCCCGCCCCCCACTGCTGCTGCTGGTCATAGTCTGCAGGGTGATCGAGCCCCCCACTCACACCCATCTTGGCCTGGTGCCACCCAGTCCCCTGCTCCACCACCCTGCCACGGCCCTGTTCTCATTGGGGCCCATGGGTCTTGCAGCATCTCCACTGCCACCCGCTGCCAGTGCCACATCACTGACACCTGCCATGTTCTGCACTGCCCCCTGGTGGTCAGCACACTTCATAGCGAACAGTCGAACTCCCCATGGAACAATGTGCATATTAGGCTTTTATTACTTAGGATGACTGTAGCATAACTGTGTATAGTCTATTCAAAGTGTTTAGTTATTATTTTATTAGACCTTTATAAGACCTGTGTAAAAGAAAGTCTTTTATTAGACATGTGTAAAAGAAAGTCTTTAAACACCTCGAGTTCATCACTCTTTTGTGATTGGACAGAGCTTAGGTAAGATAGCATATAGTATTTCTTCTCTAATGGAATAATTTTGTTAGGATGACTCAAAGGAACATCTTTAAAATCTCGATGAAATGAGATTTCACTTCAACCCCAATAAAACATTGGGGTATTAGATTTCAGGGTCCTGCTTTTTTGTTGTTATTTTTTAACTGTTTAGGGCATGCTGATTAACACTATCATTGTTTTTAATCTTGGGAAGAGACGAGGATCAGGATGATTAAGAGATTGTCTGGAACCCAGTTTGATTACCTTGGGCAAGGCAACTGTTTCTCTGAACATAAGGATCTACATTTGTAGGGTGTTGACCTACAAAAAAAAAACCTGAAATTAAAGAAAGAATATACTTTTGAGTACCAATCTGATGCCCAAAGGCCTTAAGAGCTCTTAAAAGAATCTGTAATAATAAAAGCATAATGTGCTAATTAGACTGGACCTCCTTCCTGATGAAGTTGGACTGCAAGGGAAGTCTGGGTCCCAGGTGCCTGCCAGCGGCTACAGGGAAGCCCAGGTTCCGGGTACCAGAGGGAAGCTGGTGCCTGCAGCTGGGGGAAGGCAGGCCTACTCCTGCACGAATTTTGTGTATCGGGCCTCTAGTATTGATAATAAAATCCCATATTCTGCTAATTAGGATTTCATGCAATTGGTGATTGGCTTTCATTCTCTGCCTAGCTTGCATTCTCAAATTGGGATGGGTAAAGCAGGCAACTCAATCTTGGGAAATGGCAGGAAAAAGGACAGCCTTGTAACTCCAATATTTTTCTTGCCTAATGAATGAGGCACCAGGCAAGGCTGAGATTCTCAGAATGATGCTTGTGAACAGGAGTCCCAGAATTGTTCCCATTGACATTTAAACCGGATTAGACAATCACCACCAGGTTAGTGGCACAAAATTAGAGAGAACCAGAACAGTGTTGATTCATGTAGCTGGACCCATAGAACTCTGGGCCAGCTAAGTAGGCAGGCTTGTCTATTCATTCCCTTGAAATAATGCAACTCTGAATTTCATGCAATTTAAACTTTTGGATTCCTTTTGCAATTTAATGTTTAGCATATACATCAGTTTATTAAAATCTTTGAATAGATACTTGCAGTGTATTCATCATTTTATCAAATAAGTGTCTGCACCTTGTGTGAATACCTGGATGTGTGCAGCTCTTTTCTTTAAATATCAACAGATATGTACATTGCACTCAAAATTAGAAAGACTGACATTGAACTTGTTTCCCCAAGGAAAATGAAATGCAAATAAATGGTCCATTAGCAGGCAAATTAATGCTTCTTATTCAAGCAGTGTTTCCACCTGCTTAGATATTGTGCTCTCTGAGATGAGTCATCCAGAGAGTGGATACATTTCCTCCCTCTCCCCCAACTTACCCAAATGTTTGAACAGAACATGGACCTAGGCTTAAAAGAAGATGTTTGACTTGGAACTTAATTCTTGAGCAAATTAGCCAGATTATATGTTGCTAAAATAAGAGAAGTTAAGAGTGACTTGGATTTCCATTCAAGTGGCAGAATTAAAGGAGGAATAAATAAGTGACCAAACTATTTTAATTTCTATCTAATCAGTAGGGGGGTCTCTATCCTCCTTCCTAATGCTCCTGGATTCCTTTTATTTTCTAGTTATATGGATGAAAGACACTTAGCACATGTTTAGAAGTTCTCATTTTAGCCATTCACTTGGTATTAGAATCCTAAAAACTGGGAGTCTATTCTCAAATGGTCGACAAATGGAAAGGATCCACAAAGTAAATCACTTAACAACTGAGAACATCTGTGTGTGACTGCAGGTCTGGAATCTCGTTGAGAGCATTCTTCGTAGAAGGCTCAATTTGTTGAGCTTCACACTGTAGCATTCTACTACCATACAAAGTGGTGTGTAAATTACATTTCACAGTGATGCCAAGGGCTTGAGCCTTCCCTTTGATATGCTAAGAGTCACAGCAATTCTTCAGGATTCACTGAGACACAAGTAAGACAGGGCAAGACTGAGCTCTGGTAGGTCTGTTTCTTCTAGCTTGCCACACAGTGAGCCAAAACGTTTACAAAGGCATGTGAAAAGAAATGTGGAGGATCATATTGTATTTTGATATACCATGTGACTTTTCATTTATCCCTCATTACTGCATTGGTTGTTGTATTAACAGAACAAGTCAATGGTGAATTCTTTTAACAGGAAATATATATCCACATGCATATTTGCAAGAGCATGTATGGCTCTTCATCAAGTCCATAGCCTAAAATGTTTGGACAAAGGGGACACCTAGTCATATATATATATATATATATATATATATATATATATATATATATATATATATATAAAAGCAGTGACTGAAGGCTTAACTGAACACCAGAAGTCAGTCCTACAGTCAGTGCTGGGTTGCCATGGTGACCCAGCACTGACTGCTGCCACTGTGGGCGCGGTGACCCAGGACTGACTGCTGAGGGGGTTGTGGAGCAGGCCTGGAGAGAGAAGTAGGGTCTGACCTATAGCCCCCATGGCAGCTGTAGATTAGCACTTGCCTCTTTCTCTCCAGGCCTGGCCAGCAGCACACCTCTCTCCAGGCCTCTGAGTGGGCTGCTGATCAGCCCTGCCTCTCTGATCAGGCTGGGAGATAGGCCTGGAGATGCTAACTGGCATTGAAACCAACCAATCAGAACCAAATCTGGGTGAACTGTGAGAAATCAATGGCTGCCTAGGAGGCAGAGTTTTTGACCCCGACTGGCATAGAAACCAACCAATGAGAACCTAATATGGGTGAATTGTGAAGGCAGAACCTGAGGTGGGGGCTGAGGAGGGGTTTTAAGGCAGTGGGGGGTAAGATCAGGCAGCAGAAGAGGGCCATTGGGGGCAAGATCAGGCTGGCAGGGGAGGGCAGTTATGGGGGATCAGGCAGGCAGGCAGGCAGAGGCAGTTAGGGGTGATCCCATAGGCAGGCAGAGAGGTTAGGAGTGATCAGGCTGGCAGGGGAGGGCAGTTAGGGGTGATCAGGCAGGCAAGCAGAGGCAGTTAGGGGTGATCAAGGCAGGCAGGCAGAGAGGTTAGGGGCAATCAGGCAGGCAGGCAGAAAGGTTAGGGACAATCAGGCAGGCAGGCAGAAATGTTAGGGACAATCAGGCAGGTAGGCAGAGGCAGTTTAGGAGCTAGTGGTCCCAGACTGTAAGAGGAATGTACCCAGTTGGAAAGGGTGCAGAATTGGCTGTGGGAAACCCTCCTGGGTGCACGAATTTCATGCACTGGGCTACTGGTCTATATCTGATCACCCCTCAGATATTCTACAATTTCATGATTTGAAAAAGCAACGTGAAGCTTGAACCATATGAAATTGCTAGTGTCAACTGTGTTTTACCTAAAAAATGTTCTCTACCTCACACTGTTCAAAGGTTGGAGTAAAAAGAGAGGGAGGAGAGTGGGTAGTTTGTTTGCTGATTCTTTTTTTTCCCTTTTCACTTTGAGGATAAGCAACTTAAATTAAATGTTGTTTGTTTTGATTCAGAATTAAATTATTGATAATAAACATAAGGTGTTTATTCTCCCTCCCTTGGTTAAAGAGTTTGAGAAACTTTATCTTGTTTCAGATGCATTTCTAATTCCTAAGTAAACAAACCATAAACTTGACTTATAATGCGTGTCTTTTCAATCTTAGAATTGGTCATCTTTCCTTGTTTTAGAGGTTCCCAATCCACTAAACAAGGTATACAAATGATCCTCCACATTTCTTTTCACAAGGTATCAGATTAAAAAGAAATAAAAGATAACCTGTGTTCTTCTTTCCTCTCTATTACCCCTTTGACCCTACAAGATGTAAAACTTATATTTTTCTCAACTTTTTAAAAACTCAGCAAGTGCCCTGTGGGTCAGCGTGGACAAAGGCTGGCTTCCCTCAGCATCATCTTGCTAAAGGAATTACAGAGCTCTTCTCCGGTGGTGACATACTTTGGAGTTAATACCCACACTAATCATAAAAAAAAATGGTATCTGGTATTTAAAGGACTCCTGTTTTAAGAATACATTTCTGGATTAAAAATTAAATTCCATCTAATCTTTTAGTTATCTTCCTTCTCCCCAGAGACTGTCTTTGATAAAAAGTATTTGATTTGCTAAAGCTGTGCAGCATTTTCTTGCTGACAGTTAAAATTAGACCTTTCTGAAGTGAAGCAAATAGGAGAGAAAAGAAGATGAAATGTCAGACATCCTTTGGGAACTTACTGCAATATGTTGTAATCTACCATATTTTTTTCTTTCTTTTTAAATCAACTGAACTCAGGATCTGCCATTTTAATAATATTTTTATTTTAAACTAATTTTTGTTTCTTCTGGCCAAAGTAAAGACTCTGTTTTTGGGAATACTAACTTTGAGATTTTCATTTGGAGCATTAGAAAAACAAAACTGAAATTTTAACTGGTTTGATACCTTTATCTTCCCCATAATCTAAAAAAAATCTTATTATTCTCATGGATTTTTCTTTTCCAATTTGTACTCTGTTGAGAGTTTTTATAGCATGAGATGGTGTTAAAATGGTTAATAATTATTTTTTTCTACTTACACAATATTAGTTCAAGGAGCTTAATGCACATTCTAGCTCATTTTGTTTGCAAGTAATAGTGTATTTGGATGACAGAAAATCACAGAGAAGTTAGGCATTTCAAATAGAATCACTGGTAGTTACAGAAATGGAATTTAGAAGGCAAATTATTCTAAAAGACTATGTGCCATCAAATACATTCATAGAATAATAGGATTCCAAGGCTCTTAACTATTGCGTGGTAAAAAGCCCAGATCAAATCAGCATTTTAATTTCTTCTATAATATCCTAATCTGGTGTTTATTTTATATCTTGATACATTTGCTTCTGTGGCAGCCTATTCCATAAAGTGAATCACAAAACAAAAGATCAAATCATTGTAATCACGTATGTAAGTAATTGCACAAGTGATTATAAAAAAAAAAGGTTTGCTGATACAAAAATCTACATAGCGAGCTTAAGCAGAGGTCCTAAATTGGAGGTGAATTCCCTTTTCTTTTCTTTTTAAAAAAATATATTTTATTGATTTTTTTACAGAGAGGAAGAGAGAGGAATAGAAAGTCAGAAACATCGATGAGAGAGAAACATCGATCAGCTGCCTCTTGCACACCCCCTACTGGAGATGTGCCCACAGCCAAGGTACATGTCTTTGACCAGAATCGAACCCGGAACCTTTCAGTCAAAGGCCGATGCTCTACCACTGAGCCAAACTGGTTTTGGCTTCCCTTTTCTTTAAAAAAAAATGTTGTAAAATGCAGCATGCCATAAAATTTACTATTTTAACTATTTTTAAGTGTTTCGTTAGTGGTATTAATTTCATTTACATTATTGTACAACCATCACCACCAACCACCCCCCTAAAGATTTCATCTTCCAAAAATGAAACTCTGTACCAATTAAACACTAACTCCTCTCCCTCTTCTCACCAGCTCCTAGTAGAACCACCTCTACTTTCTGTCTCTACGAATTTCCCAATTCTGGTGGAGTCATAAAATATTTTCCCTTTTATATCTGGACTAGAGGCCTGGTGCATGAAATTTGTGCATGGGATGAGGGTCTCCTCAGCCCAGCCTGCACCCTCTCCAATCCAGGACCCCTCAGGGGATGTCTGACTGCAAGTTTAGGCTCTATCATCTGGATCTGGCCTAAAACGGCAGTTAGACATCCCTCTCACAATCCAGGACTGCTGGCTCCTAACCACTCACCTGCCTGCCTGTCTGATCACCCCTAATTTACCCCCCTGCCAAACTGATCACCCCTAAGCGCCTCCAGCTGCCGGCCTGATTGCCCCTAACTGGCCCACATGTTAGCTTATTTAATTGCCTAAGCTTACAGGTATTTGAGTTTGGAACCAATTTTTGAGCCTAAGAGTCCTATCTAATAAAGAGGGAATATGCTAATTGACCATAACACCTTCACAAAGATGGCAATGCCCACAGCCAATAAAGAGGGAATATGCTAATTGACTGTCTTGTCCCCACAATTTGGCAGTACTCACAGCCACAGGATGGCAGCGCCAAATCCCCTCAGTGCTGCCTCATCCAGCAGAGTACCCCTCAGCTCTGCCTCATCCAGCCTCAGTCCCCCAGTTCCCTCAGTCCCACAGGGGAAGGCAGCTGGGGACAATCATGCCAGCAGGGGAGCAGTTAGGCATCAATAAGGCCACCAGGGTAGTGGTTAGGGGGCTATTAGGCTGACAGGCAGAGTGGTTATGGGCAGTCAGGTAGGCAGACAGGCGAGTGGTTAGGAGCCAGCAGTCCCAGATTGTGAGAGGGATGTCTGACTGCTGGTTTAGGCCTGACCCCTAAACCAGCAATTGTACATCTTCCGAGGGGTCCAGGATTGGAGAGGGTACAGGCTGGGCTGAGGGACACCCCCTTCCCCATGTAAGAATTTTGTGTACCAGGCCTCTAGTTAATAATAAGATGGTAGGATGGTACCTTGAAGTGTGAAATATAAAACATTGAGTGGGAGGCTTTTATTTTTTTGCTTACTTTCCTTAAGAATAAAGAATAAAATCTATTTGAAGGGACAGTTAGAAGATGATAGCAATATAAAAAGATATATACATGATATATTTAACATTCAATCAACACTATATATTTACTGATCATCTATTATGTACCAGGTATTATTCTAAGCACTTGAAATATATTAGTGAACAAAGTAAGTATAACCCATGCCCTGTTGTTGTAATATATATTCTAGTAGGAGGGGGTAGGGGATAATAAATTATTAAGTATAATTAAATAAGTGAATAAGCAAGTTATATGTTACAATTTTAAAAAAAGCAGCCAAGTAGCTTATTTGGTTAGAGCAGTGGTTGGCAAACTGCGGCTAGCAAGCCACATGCAGCTCTTTGGCCCCTTGAGTGTGGCTCTTCCATAAAATACCACGGCCTGGGTGAGTCTATTTTGAAGAAGTGGTATTAGAAGAAGTTTAAGTTTAAAAAATTTGGCTCTCCAAAGAAATTTGAATCACTGTATTGTTGATATTTGGCTCTGATGACTAATGAGTTTGCCGACCACTGGGTTAGAGCATTGTCCTGATATGCCAAGATTGTGGGTTAGATCCCTATAAGGGCACATACAAGAACCAACCAATGAATGCAGAAATAAGTGGGACAATAATCAAGGTTTCTCTCTTTCTTCCTTCCTCTCTCTCTTTTTTCAATTAATAAATGTTTAAAAAGCAGGATACAATATCATATTTAATTGTATCAGCTAAAAGTATGCCTATTTTAACAAAAAAAGAAATAGGCAAAATCTTAATACTTACATTAGAATTTAAGATGTTTTACTTGTTAATGTGTTTCTAATTTTCATTAATATTATTTAGTTATTTAAAAATAAATTCAGATTTTTAAAATGAATAAAGAAAAGTAGTCAACTCGGTTGTAGGGCACCAATTTTTTGATGAAAGGCTGAAAATAAGAACTTGTTTGGCCACCTGGTGCCCCAAATTCAGAGGTAGAAATTTTGTTTAAGGGCCCAAATACATATATGTCTATGTCTATGTATTGTATATGTATATGTACATACCCATAACTTGATACATTTTCACAAACTGAATGCTCTGTTTTTGGCATTTACACTATTGTTCTTTCTCATCCCTTAGATCCTGAATTAAATGTCATATCCTCAGAGAGATGTCCTCTAACCACCCAATCACTATATATTTATCGATCGTCTATGATGTACCAGTATTATTTCCAACGGAGTGGCTCTCAAAGTATGGTCAGGGATTGCAAGGGTCCTCAAGATCTCTGTTAGGGGTTGATGAGGTCAAACTGTTTTTCTAAACATACAAAGTCATCATTTTCTTTACACTCTCATTCCTTTATGAGTATATGGTGGAGTTTTCCAGAAGTTACAACGTGAGTGATGACATCTCTCTGGTGGCTATTAATAAAATATGTGCTGGAGTGTTCTTGTGTTTTAAATTTTTTCAGTTTTTTTTTGTTTTTAATACAGTAAGTATTGATAGATATAACCCACATTTGGGGTCCTCAATAATTTTTAAGAATGTAAGGGCTCCTGAGACCAAAACTTTAAGAAAGCTGCTCTATTGCTTCATTATATTAGCCTTGTCAAAGAAGTAGTCTGCATAGCCCTTTACCATCAGATTAATTTTTTTAATGTTTTTTTTTTTATTTGAGAGAGAGATCAATTTGTTGTTCTACTCATTTATGCACTTATGCATTCATTGGTTGACTTTTTTTTTTAATCCTCACCTGAGGCTATTTTTTTCCATTGCTTTTCAGAGAATGTGAAAGATGGGGAGGGAGTGGGGAGGAAAGAGAGAGAGAAACAGTAATGTGAAAGAGACAAATCGATTGGTAGGCTCCTGTATTCACCCTTTCAGGGCTGGAGATCAAACCTGCTTGCTACTCAAGTATGTGTTCATGTCCGGGGATTGAACCCAGAATCCTTTGGTGTGTGGTCCAATATCTAATCACTGAGAAACATTGGCCAGGTCTACTGGATGGTTCTTATATATGCCCTGGCCAGGGATTGAACTCACAATCTTGGGGTATTGGGATGTTGCTCTAACCGACTGAACTACCTGGCCTGGACCAACCCATATACTAAATGCCTTTTCATTAGACCATCAGCATTATGAGAGTAGAGACCTGACTTACCTTGTCTATGGTGTATTTTAGAGTTGCAAATAGGACCTGGCACATAATACTTGCTCTATAAATATGTGTTTAAAAAATGAAATAGGTGAATGGAAATGAGACAGGAAAGGAAAAAACAATTTTTTGAGTTAAAAACAATCCTAAAGATGTATAACAATGCTAAATGTTATTTGTAGCAAAAGAAATAGGAATTTAAAATAATATTATTAAAAATACTTAAATTATTAATAAAGATCTAAAAGTGACAATAGAGTGTTATTGAAGGTCTGATGAAGCAGGGGCTATCATTTCCTGCTGATGGGAGTGTCTATTATTCCATTCTTTAAAAAGTAATTTAAAAAGCTTTCTGCTTCCTCAAACAATATACTTCTGGTGATATTTTTAAAGGAAATAACTTGGAATACCAAGTGTATTATTTATAGTAGTACAAAAATGAGAAAAAAAAACTGAATGTTCAAAAATGCTTGAATGGTTACATCAATTATAATATATCCATTTAATAAAATATTTTGCAGTCATTAAAAATAACACTTATAATTCATGTTTAATAGCATGGAAACAGGATTATACTTATAAATTAAATAAAAAGCATGATTAAAATGTATAAACTTATCTCAACTATACAAAATATGTACTTAAAAGTACAAAATATGTCATGAAATACATAAAATTATAATAATAGTCATCTCTAGGTGGTAGTACTGTGGATTATTTTTATATCCTTTATATGTTTCAAATTTCTCACAATAAGCCTCCATTATTATAATAACAAGAAAGTTACTGTAAATCATAGTATAAATTCTAACAATTTAATGGATAAATAAGATGTTTAAAGTTACCTCTCAATTGTTAAACCATCAGAGATAAAACTGGAGAGACAAAATGGCATAAAAATCAGGACTGGAGTGTCATGAGTTAATCTGAGTTTGACCTCTGTGCTAGCAACTCACTTAAACCCAAAATCCCAGTGTCTTTACCTGCAAGGTGAGATAATAATCGTAATATATCAACAAGGGTGGTTGTCAGAATTAAATTTGACATACATTATGTCTTCACTCAGTACTAGGTAAGCCAATAACATTAATCATCATTATTGTTATTACAGTACTTAATTACTTTTTAAAACTTTATTTTTATTTATTTTTTATTTCAGAGAGAAAGGGCGAGGGAGAGGGAGAGATCGAAACATCAATGAGGAGAGAGAATCACTGATCAGCTGCCTCCTGCATGTCCCACACTGGGCATGTACCCTGACCAGAAATCAAACCGTGACCTCCTGGTTCATAGGTAGATACTCAATCACTGAGCCACACCGGCCTGGATAACTACTTTATCTAGGTATATTTCAGAAAAAGAAATTTAAGATCTCTTTCTTTCAAGATTGCTCAGCCAATCAACATACACTGACAAGATCAAAGAGGTCTGCTTTTCATAGCTCTAGAGTCCCCATGTATTTTGAGAAAATAAGCCAAAGACAAAAGGAATATTCAGAACACAAGTCTATGTGGAAATTGGTAAAAACTAATAAGACCAATGAGGTGTTACTAGCCTATAAACTTTCAGGGTGGCTATAAAAGGCAGGGACAGTGACAAAAAGCTCTGGTTGTCAGAGATTCAGCTAAGATTGGGGGCAGTTAGCAACTAGGGGCAAGTTTTCTCAATGCCCTTGCTGTCTTTGTATTCTGTATATAGCTCCTGTCTCCTCCAGTGCCAAGTGCTGAAGACCAAGTCATCATCTTGGGTGCCATTTTTGACAACTCTCTCTTCTTCTCCAGTGTTCAATTATCTCTAAATCTTACTGCTTTGACCCTCTAATAATCTCTAATCTGTCCACTTCTCTGTCCTCATTGTCATACCCTAAAACTACAATCTCCTTGATTGTCTGTCTGCCTTCCGTCCTATTCTTCAATCTATTTTCCCTGTAATAAGATCTGCCAAGAATTCAGTTTTATCAGGACCCTTCTGTTGTGGAAATCTTTTAATAGTTTGTCATTGCTATTGCTCTTTGATAAAGTCTAAACTCCAGCTTACCTTGGTACCCTCCCTATCTCTAATTAAATCATGTTCAAATCCTTGAAAGAAATAGGGCTCTCCATTCTATATTGTCTTCCTGCAACACTCTATGCTCAAACCCTATTCTGCTCCCACTTGTAAGTTATGAACTAAATGTTTGTATCCCTTCAAAATTCTTATATTGAAGTCTCACCCCCCAATGTGACTGAAATTGGAGATAGGGCTTTTAAGAGGTAATTAAGGTTAAATGAGATTTTAAGAGAGGGACTGTTATCTAGTAGAATTAGTGTCCTTATGAGACACCAGAGCGCATATTCTCCTGTTCCTCTCCCCGCCCCCCTTCTCTTTCTCTTGCTACCTGCCAAACCCTCATGTGAGGATGTAACCAGACAATCAATGGGTTTGTACTGCCTGTCACTACTTGAGCCAATTAAACAGAGACAGGGTTGAATAATACAAGTGTCTATTCCAATACTGCTGGCAGTATGGGAGAGTAGCAGGTCATCCACAAAAATCTGCTCTACCCCCCACCATAAACCCGCTGCTTATATGGTGTAGAAGGACAAGGATTACATGGGGAAGTAGGCAAATGGCATGCCAAATGGACAGTTTACAGGTCTGGATATTTGCAATGTATGCAAAGACTGGGAGTCTTCAAAGTGCTTGTGACATGAAAAGGGCTGGGGTCTTCAAAGGGCTGATGGCTCTGGTTTCTGCAACCAGGTTGCGAATCTTTCCACGATAACAGGCAGCTTTCTGATGGGAAGGATGGGCTACATTTCCTGGTGAGCTCCCAGAACTCACACACAACTCCCAGCCAGGCCAGAATGCGCCCTCTTTAATCAGAACAAAACAATCATGGTTAACAGAGCATGATTAATATTTCTTACAATTATAGGTGATCCCCAAAATTCTTTTTCTGCCCTTATCAAGGACACAGCAAGAAAGCAGCCATCTACAAGCCAGAAAGAGAGCTCTCATCAGAAACCAAGTTGGCTGGCACCTTGATCTTGGACTTCTCAGCCTATAGAATTGTAAGAAATAAACGTCTGTTGTTTAAGCCATTCAGTCCATAGTGTTTTGTTATGGCAGCCGCAGCAGTCTGACACCATATCCTGACTACCACCACTCCTCTCCTCTCCTCTTTCAAAAGATCTCAACAGAGGCAATTCTTGTGTGTGTGTGTGTGTGTGCGCGTGTGTGTGTGTGTGTGTGTGTGTGTATGGTATGGTACCCATCCCCCAAGCTCTGAGTATCATATGTCCCCACCATCCTATCTTTCATCAAAATATTACCACCTCATGTTTCATGTTTGGATTTCTCATTGGTCTAGACACTGTGCAGCCGAACGACCCCCCTCTGTGCAGCTTCAGGGTCTGACACTGTGTGTGACACAGTGATGTCTCCATGAATATTTTGTTAAATTGACTTGACCATTTAAAAGGGCAGGTTATGTTCACTCAGTCTCCCTTTCTCCTAGCCACAACAAATCTGTATTGAACTTTTGAAAAAATATATTGAAGAAAAGACCAAGAAATAACAACTTTAATGGCAATGAACTTGTTTATAAGAGAATGAATGGTATTTTTATATGATTTATAACTATCTATGAGACTAAAACCAAAAGAAAGAAAGGAATTGCAAAAGGATTTCTAAGTCCTTTATAAATCCTCTATGAGTCATATTACATAGTGGCTAAGGGCAAAGGGTTTAGACTTGGGCTGCCTCCAGTGGAACCTGAGCTTGCCACTTACCAGGTGTGTGACTAACTTCTTTGTCATACATCTCCTCAATTGCATACTGGGGATAATAAATAGTACCTGATTCTTATATTTATTGGGAAAATTGAATGAATAAACAGGTAAAAGTTTTTAGACTAATATTCAGCAGATACTAAGTACTTGATAAGTGTTAGCTATTTTAATTTTTTAAATTAGTAAAACAGGTCCAAGGAAAGGCAAGCTGTTGGTTTTATTACACAACAAGCCCAGATTAAGGGCTGGGACTGTTAAGAATTATTGATTTCCTTAGCCTCTCTCTCTCTGAGGCTGCCATCTCAAACACACAATATTTTATTTTATTTATACCTCACTGTGTTCCAAAAAGAATTTCAGGGAGCTTACAGATGAACATAAAATACAACAAGTAACATGAGTTAAAGGCACAATGAAAGAAGAGAGAAAAACAAGAGTGAGGACAAAGTTGGGCTAGGAATAAATACGATATTACTAAAAATTATGAGTAAGGGAAGGCTTAAGATGAAATACTAAATCAAAAGCTAGGATAGGAATGATATTTTAATTTCTCCTTCATCCCACCCATTTCCCCCTCAAGATGATTTAAATGCTCTTTTAATATTTTAAAACCAAAATTATTTAAGTTACTTTCAGCCTCCAATAGTTCTACACTAGTAGATGAATACTGATTTTTCATCTTTTGGTTCATGAAGCTGTATTTAATTTTGCAAATAGATACACATACAAATTTATGGGATGAAGAAGCTTAATATTGATTAAGGACCTATGACCTGCTGGATACCACCCCAACCTTTTACCCAAATCATTTCACAACCCTGTGAAGTAATTAGATTTCCATTACACAGAGGAAGTACAAAGAGGTAGAGTGATTTTTCTCAGCTTATTAGTAGTTAAAACTCAAACCTATGTCTCTCTGATGTCTGAACTGCTATCCCCATATCAGGGGTAGATTTGTAAGAGATAATATACACATTTGCCCAAAGACATCAGAGCAGTTCTAAAAGGTCCTTTAATACTCAGCTTCTTGGTTTCATTTTCCTATTGAGAGATTTTCTTTGTAAGTGATGTGCATCATTACTTGGCTTTGTTTACATAATTATCCTTACAGGGAGTAGATGAGAAATTAGGGGTGGTAGGAAAAACAGTCTTAGCAGAGATATACAAGGCTACAGAAATCACTCCAAAAGTTCCAGATCATTTGTTCAAGTGTAAGAAAACCAGGTATCTGGGAAGCTAATGGATGTTAAGATCTAAGAGTAAATATGAAGTTAAAGCCTATGGCAGGATCAGAGATCCTCAGAAATGTGTTTGGACCTAAGGGGGAAATGAAGATAAAGTCATGATGTTCATTTTATTCAGTTCTGAACACTAGGAAATGACAATGCAAAGTATGAATACCATAGGTAATAAACTCAAAGAGTACAATGAAGGAAAAAGTTAAAATTGACATATCTGTCTAGTCATTCCTTCTCATGACTGCCCCCTCCTAGTAAAATAGAAGATTGTCATTAATTTATTAATGACACAGGAGCAATTACATTTAGCTTGTGAAACATCGGGTCTAACCATATTAACTAAGGTTAGTTCAATTCTCTGACTAGTCCATGAATTAAAACATTTTTTTTTCATGGATGTAACTTTGCATATGACTTTCAATATGTCTTCACTAGGGGCCTGGTGCAAGAAATTCATGCACTGGGCGGGGATCACCTCAGCCCAGCCTGCCCCCTCTCACATACTGGGAGCCCTCAGGGGATGTCCTAATGATGGCTTAAGCCCATTCCCCATGGGGAGCGGGCCTAAGCCACAGTCTGGCCTCCCTTTGTGGGAGGCGACTGGGCTGATCAGGGAAAGGCACCAGCCCCATCACCCCACTGCTGCAGCCACTGCCAGTTACTGTAGCCACCATGGTGTTTTCAGCAACCCAGACTCTGGTCCCTTCACCATGAAAAAATGACAACTTTCTTTAGGAATTTTCAAGATGTGTCTTTCGTAGGATATAACATTTCTTTATTTTTCTTTTTTTTATCCTCACCTGAGGATATGTTTCCATTGGTTTTTAGAGAGTGTGGAAGAGAAAGGGGAAAACAGAGAGAAACATCAAAGTGGGAGGAACACTTTGATTGGTTACCTCTGGCATGAGCCCTGACCTGGGCCCTAGCCAGGGAGGAGCCTGCAACCTAGGTACATGCCCTTGATCAGAATATAACCCGGACCCTGCAGTTGGCAAACCTAGGCATTATCCACTGAGCCAAACTGCCTCGGGAAAGGATATGATATTTCTTAGCCCTCCAGCAGCAGACCTTTGTTTTTATCTCCAGGAATATGGTGGAAAACCCCTAGATTACTTTTTTGGAAATCCAAAGAATATTACCAGTGGCGTAGAGGGAGCTTAGCCAATGAGCAGTCAGAAAAGGTGTTTCCTCTACAGTTCACATATATCTCCTCTGATCTCCGGCTCCACCCCTGCCAAGGCCTAAAGCCTCTGGCCCTGGGCGGGGGAGCCTCAGTTAACTGCAATTGCCCTGCTCCACCCTGGCCAAGGATCCAAGGCTCAGGTCTAGGGCAGAGGACCCCAGCGTGCTTGATCACCCTGCTCTGCCCCTGGCCAAGGCCCCAAGCCTCTGGCCAAGGATCCAAGGCTTGGGTCTAGGACAGGGGACTCCCAGAATGCTTGATTGCTCTGCTCCGAGGATGGGGCCCTGGGTGGGGAACCCCCAGCAGGCATGATCACCTGCTGCCTCTGTTTGAGGCTCGGGCCCTGGGTGGGTGACCTCCAGTGCCCGCCTCACCGACCTGCCCTCCCGCATGCTGTGCTACCCGGCCCCCAGCTCCTGATTGGCTGGTAGCGTAGTGGAGGTACGGTAATTTGCATGTTTCTCTTTCAGTAGATAGGATTGTATTGTTCCTCTCTTGATGCACTATCCTAAAAAATTCTTATGTATCCTTTTAGTCTTAAAATGCAAAAACTGGTCATGTGCTAAACCTGACCTGATATGCTCAGGGAAGGTCTGCATGGCGGGTCTTACAAAGAGACAAAGTAACTATATAGGATGATCTGAAATTAAAACTTCCAAACTAAAAATGAGTTATGGAAGTAGTCATGTCCTTGGTGGCTGTCTTCCTTGACAAAAGTCAATCTTTACTTAACTGAGCCCGTGTATGGTATTTTTGCATCTGTGTTACCACCTTTGGAATATCAGTGTAATATCTTTTTTCCCAATCCCCTCAGGGTATAATCTTCCACCAAAACAGACCACAAAATCCCTCATTGTTACTTTTATCATCTTAATTGTTAATTATTAACTATCCTACACCCACCACAGTAAAAGAAGCATGTATTTATTCATTTCACTTTCTATCAATCTCAGAGATTTCCCTGCTTTGCTTTCTCCTGCCTCCCTATTCCACCACCAGTAGATTTCATGTAATCTCCTTATGTTTTTCCCCTTTGACTCTGATGTATAAAATAAGAGGTACCATTTTCCAAGAGCTTTTTCTCAATCTGTTGCGTTGTGCTTCCCAGCAACTGTAGTCAGTTTGGCTCAAATAACTCATAAAAATTCATATAGTTTTGGACGTTTCTTACATCGACATATTTTTAATTTAAAAATATTTTTGAAGATTCAGCTCAAATGCTATTTCATCTGTGAAGCCTTCTGTTATGGCCTGCTTCCTATATGTTTTCATGGAAGTGTTAGACTTTTCTATATTAGTAGTTATCATACTGCATGGTAATTATTGTTTCCATGTCTATCTCTCAGACAAGCCCATGAACTTCATAATAACAGTCTTTTTTTTTTAGGTGCTAACCTAGAACACAATGGATTTACTTATTCTAGACATTTCATATGAATCGAATCATGTAATATCTAGCCTTCTATGTCTGATTTCTTTCATTTAGCATTCTTTCAAGGCTTACCCATGTTATAGCATGTATTAGTACTTTATTCATTTTTTTGGCTGGATATTATTCCATTGCATGGATATAACACATTTTATTTATCCATTCATCAGCTGATGGATATTTGGGTTGTTTCTACTTCTTGGCTATTATGAATAATGCTACTTTGAATATCTGTTTATAAATTTTGTGTAGACTCCTATTCTCAGTTCTTTTAGGTATTTACATGGGTATACAATTGCTGGGTCATATGGTAACTATGCTTAATTTTTTGAGAAACTGCCAAACTGTTTTTCAGTGACTATACCATATTACATTCTCAACTGCAATTTCTCTATATCCTAATCAACACTTGTTGTCGTCTTTTTTATTATAGCCATCCTGGTAGGTGTGAAGTAATCTCAGTGTGGTTTCATTAATTGTTTTTTAAGATGAATAGGGAGAAAGATAGAGGTAGAGAGATCAATTTACTTATGAATTCATTGGCTGATGGTTGTATGTGCCCTAACCAGGGATCAAACCTGTAAGTGTGGTGTACTGGGACAGTGTGCTAACCAACTGATCTACTAGGCAAGGAAGTCTCATTAATTTTTCAAATATTAGTTTCCAAGTCTGCAAAAAAAAAAAAAAAGAACATACAAGTAAACAAACAAAATAATAATAATTGATCATCATAACTGTGGCTTTTGAAAATCTGGCAAATTGTCCTTAAAGCCATATGTGTACACATTCACTTCTATTAAATTCCCAGGGCTCAATCTGATGGATTTTGACAACACTCCTGTGGAATAAGTTGGTAGGAAAATCATCATCTCCAAGAGCTGTAAGCTGAGAAAGGCTGCCAGCCAGAGAAATAAATCATCCTATTCAGTTCAGTGCTTTATCAGCAGGTCAATCTGCCCATGGATAAGGAATGGGAGAAATAAGAGACTCAGAAAAAGACTCGCTGAATTGTACACTCCATTAGAATATCTAAATTTAAGGCACCTACAATATGTCTTTTTACGATTTGCCCCATTTTCTTTTAAAGCCAGGAAGGTGACAATAAAAAGACTCTGTATCATGTGAAATGACACATTTTATTTTTCATATTTGTTCCCCAAAGAAGTAGCATTGCAAAGAAATAGCATCTCTCTGAAAGCCAGAGTACTTCCATCATTTATGAACTCCCCATGGCACTGGCGGAGAAGCAAATATTTCAGTTCTCAAAAATCAAGACACATTTAACTGCTAACACAGTCATGTTATAAATTGTGTATGTATATCTGTACATAGATCTGTTTTATATTTGGTACCTCAGCTATAAGAAGTCATTGTGTGCTATTGTGTCAATCAGAATAAGATTGTAATGTTTATATAAGAAGTTCTTCTTTTGAAAAAAAAACACACCTGTTTTTATTAATTTGAGAGAGAGAGAGAGAGAGGAAGAGAGATGGAAAGAAACATCCACTGGCTGTCTCCTGCATGTCCCCTACTGGGGATCAAACCTGCAAGCTAGATAGGGGCTCTGACCAGAAATCAAACCAGAGACCCTTTTGGTCCTTGGGACAACACTATCCAACAGAGCCACACTGACCAGGGCGAGAAGTTCCTTTTTGATAAAATAATGGACAGAAGCAAAAGAACAATAAAGAAAAGCACACCAGTTGAACCAAGTACCCACATTCTGATCTGTCATCTACTTGTTGCATAAATTACCTCCATGATACCCATTCCTGGAAATAAAGAAAGCAAAAAAAAAAAAAAGGAAAATCTTTTAAGTTGTTTAGATGCAACTCTTAAATGTGTACTTTATCAAGAAGGTATTGCTAAATATTTTTTTTCCAAATCAATCTGTTCTCATGTCTATATTCTGATTGACCTTCTAGAACTAGTTGATTACTTGATACTTCTTTGGATTGTGTTAATTGTGTTAATTAGTTCATTGAATATGTAGAGTGCCTACTATGTGTTTAGCACCAGGCAAGGCTAGTCTTCTCTTGTTGGTCTGAATAATTGTTGATTCCATCCAGAATGATCTGACAAGATTATTGCATAACCTATCCCTCACCTATTTAAAATCTTTTTCCAAAGGCTACTTCACAGGTGAGAAACAAACTAAGTTTGAAAACATCCCTCCTATACCTCCATCTTAAACCATTCTCCTTCTCTTACTTTTCTTCAAAATACTTGTTACTTTCTAATCTTATTTAATTTATTTATTTTACTTATTTGCTTTCCCCACTATAATGCAAGCTGCAGCAGGGCAAGGATTTTTGTCTGTTTTCTTTTCCCTCCATTATTTTATTTCCAGAACCTGTATTGCCCATGCCACTTAATACTCAATATTTTTTAATTTAAAATCTTTATTGTTGAAAGTATTACATATGTCTCCCCCCTTCCATTGACCTCTCAATAAATATTTCTTGAATGAATGAATTAAAAGAGCCACTATTTATTGGGTCTTTCCAATCTTTGACTTCCCACATACCTTTGACTTTTCTGCCATATATAATATATAATATATATATATATATATATATATATATATATATAAATTTATTTTTAGGAAGAGAGGAAGCCACATGTGGGCTGGACATGGGATGGGGGTGGGGGTCAATCATCTCTGAGGCTGGTGAAAGCAAGCCCTTGACTTGGGGTACTGGCCTGCCTCTAACAGCTGGGTCTCCATATGCTTAGCAGCTGACCTAGCATTTCTAGCTGGGCCCTGGTCTTCTCAGAATCTCCCAGAATTCTAATATCTAACAGGGTCACTCTTTGATTGTGATAACTTGACATCAAACACAACAGACTTTATCATCTTATCTAAACACAGACAAAAGCAAGGTCACTGTGTAAACCACAGAAAAACCAAATGTCCCCTCTCCCAGCTAATTCGAGTGCTGCTTCTGTAACAATTACAGTTTTAGCCTCATTCTAGTCTTACCTTATTCTAGATATGACTTAAGATAGCCAGTTACAGAATTACCCCTTCCCAAGACATTCAGTCCAGAGCAAGGCCCTGCTTCCTTGAGCCATCCCCCAAACCTAACAACAGCTCAAATCCCATAAAAAGTTCTTTCTCACACTCTCTTAATGAGTTGCATCCCACCCAGTTCACTAGACTCAGTGGATCCAGCTCTAGTTTTGTTCCCTGTAGTCTTTGGCTGGGTGGGCATAGACCCTGATATGGGAACTCTGTTTCATGTTTGATTGAACCAATCAAGCCACTTCTTCTTGGCAATATTAGATGCTGGGTAGGAGAAAGTAAGGTGAGTGACTCAAATTCAGGCTATAACTCAAATGCCTGAGGACATCTTATTTATGCAGCCTTGAGAATGCTAGTACCAGAGTGAATATTCGGTTAGAGAAAATATATTGCTTGTATGTCAGATTCCCATGGACTACTGAAATAACCCTTAAAGTTTCAGATAAACTTATACCTTTAGGGAATGTATTCTAAAGTTTAAAAGAGAAAGCAAAAAATGTATTTCCAGAGTGGTCACATTGCTCTAAACATATTTCTAGGCATTGCAGATATAGTAAACCAAATATACAAACTCTCCTTGTTCTCTTGGATATATATATATATTATATATATACACACACATACATACATATACATACACACATGTATACACATGTGTGTATATATACATACACACCTATATGTGTGTATATATGTATGTGTATGTATGCATATACATATACATAAACATATATATATACATATACATAAACATATATATATATGTATGTATAAAGCTAATATGCTAAGTGTCTGACCTTCCAGGTAATGATGTCACATAGCAACGCCTGGCTTCTTCTCCCTAGCAACTAGCCTCCTTGCAGTTTCTTCAGCTCCAAAACATGACTTTGTAGCCAGGTGGAAAGATTTTACACTTTAACCAAACGTCTGTGAAGCATTTTCCTGTGCCTCATCTCATTTGATCCTCAAAGAAGTCCTGGAGTAGGTAGATGGGAAACTTGGTGGAATCCTATTTTCTTTTCATTAGCCAGAAAATGGAGATTTAGAAAGCTTAGAAACTTGACCTGACTGAAAAGAAGCAAAAAATGGTGAACCTTGCATATAGCTTCAGTTTTCTCACTGTGCAGAACATAGTCAAACACTGCTGTAGTTAAATATTTTACCCTTTGTTCTCCCTGCATGATTTATAATAATAATCCACTTTGTGTTGATATTTACTAATGTGTTGCTGACAATCATCTGAAAGAGAAATTGGGATGCTTCACTAGGCTGGAAAAAGTTTAGCTACATCAGAAAGCAGGTCTAATTAAGAAAGTTTATTCTATATCTATGAAAGGTTAAATTGACTTGCGCATGGATACGTATAAAGTTCTCACTGGCACCAATCACATGCATGTGTTTCCATCTGTCATTGGTTGACACTTTTATTATAGGGAAAGGGTGAGTAGCAATATTAAAATATTTCTTCTAATTAATCTCCTTTCAATGTGCATGAATTTGTACACCAGGCCACTAGTTGGGTATAAAAGATAATAAAATTACATGTATAAGTCTGGAAAAAGGAAAACATCAGAAAGTAATAAGCAGTATGAAGATTGCTAAATTAGGGAAAGTTAGTGTGCATCATGACAGTTCCTCTAGATTGGGTGATATCAGTGGAAGCCTATCTCAGGAGGTGATATTTAAGTAGAGATCGGATATCAACAAAGAGCCAGCCATGTATATTGGTCGGAGAGAGAGAGAATATTCTAGGCAGAATGACCATCTAGAACAAAGGCTCTAAGGAACCATAAGGACTGTGGGCTGCTGTGATAAAATACCACAGACGGGATAATTTACATTTATTTCTCACAGTTCTGGAGACTAGAAAGTCCAAGATTAAGGTGCCAGCATGTCACAGGTATTTTCCCTGGTT
Source organism: Antrozous pallidus (assembly GCA_027563665.1). NCBI lineage: Eukaryota > Metazoa > Chordata > Mammalia > Chiroptera > Vespertilionidae > Antrozous > Antrozous pallidus. Next base: position 72,477,790 of record CM050521.1, on the reverse strand, counting down.
ATTAACTTTCAACATTAGAAACCTAAGTAATACAAGCATAGTACATAATAAAGGCCCCTTTTGCTGGGAGCATAAATATTAAGTTATGTGCTAGTACTAAAGCTCATTTTCACACAGTTTAAGGTATAAATACTTAATCTGTATAGGTTTAATTTTTTGGACTAACACATTTTGAATTGCAGACCAGGAAAATTCCACCTTTTCAGTCTTAAATTGTGTACTTTCCCCAGGAGATAGACAATGATATTTCGGGCTGCCACTTAGGAGGCCAACACTCTCATAGTGGTTTCTGAATCTGTCCCAGCCTTGCTAATGCTAATGCTCAAACAGGAAAATAGAATTTTAAGGCAATCAAGCTAATTCTGGAATCAATAGCCCTATGTTTGTTCTACTTAAATCCCCAAATCCACTTTATTAGAATATATTACCTTCAGACTCCCCCAGGACAAGCATACAAAAAGTACCACCAACTATTTGTGTGAAAATGTATGTGGTGCGTTACTGATCAATCAAAAGAGAAGTGAATTAATACTTAGATAATAGTAGTGGGCCAAACATGAAACTTATGTATCTTTATCAGAGACCTGTGTGTCTGGAGTGGGGGTGGGGGCGGGATCAATAGATATGGTCTCGTCTCTATAATGTCTCCCTCATGAGGTCATCAACCTCAATCAAGTCCAGTTATTGTAGAAAAAAAAGTAAAATGAGTCCCTTAGTGAGAAAAAACCCCCCACAAATACCACCTAAAATTTGATTTTGTCTAAGTTTGTGACTTCCTAGAGGTTCTTAGGGTAACATGCGGACATTTGGACAGATAATCTAAAGATTGTGAGATTTTCTGAGAAGACATTATAGTTGTGTAGGAGGAGATAAGAAACTTCCAGAAATGAACATGGCATGACTATGTCTCTGTGACTTCACTCCTAGTGATCTACTAGGAAAATGCAGCCACCTGGCAGGTTTGAATGGCAAAATTACCAAAGCTGAGAAAACTGTAGCTATAGTCAGAGAAATTCCTTAGGACAAGGGTTTCTTAACCTGGGTGAATATCAGATACCTCAGGATCTTAAAAACAAATGAATTAATTTCATAAATACATTATGGCAGGTTGAATTACGGCTCCCCTCAAAGATACCCTAATGTCCACATCCAAATCCGCAACCATGTGATTATGTTACCTTAGGGACTCTGCAGGTGTGATAAGGATCTTGGACTATCTGATGGACCCCATGTGACCACAGGGTCCTTATAAGAGGGAGGCAGGAAGGTCAGAGCGAGAAGAGATGAGACTGAAGCAGAGGTCCAGGTGATGTGGAGTCATGAGCAGAGGAAGGTAGACAGTTTCTAGAAGCTGGAAAAGGCAAATAAACATTCTCCCCTAGAACCTCCAGAAGGAACCCGGTCCTGCCTGCTCATTTAGACTTCTCTGACAACTGGAATGTAAGAGAATAAAATGTGTGCTGCTTTGTGTCACTCACTTTGTAATAATTTGTGACACAAGCACTAGCAAATAAATAGATATACTTCATTAGATTCCATTTCACAAATCACAAAGGTAACAAATTTACTGTCACAATGAACTAGAACAAAGATATAAAGAAAACAAGTAATCCTCACCTTCTCCATTCTGTACGCTAAACCTCATCTGACCACCTGAGTTTTTCTAAACACAATGATAGTTTAGTTAGCTGCTTTGAGTGTCTATCCGTTCACTTTAAGTATTAAGGCCTTTTAATTAGGTAAACTGCCCTCCTAACACACTCTCTCACTAAGAATGGCAGATTGAACAAATGGCCTTGGATCATTCCCCTCCCTCTAACCAGGCCTCTTTGAAAGCTGATTTGCAGCTGTGCCCCTCACCAAAAAGTAGATTCTACTTCCCAAACTAACTCTGGGCTTGGCTAGGTGATTTGGTTTACCAAAGAGAAAATAGCAAATATAACTAAAGTAGAGGCTGTTGGAAATTCTGCTATCATGTGAACTAAACCAGGGCGAAGACAACCCAAACTAGAAGAAATTCCCACCTGACTCACAGAATCATGCCAAATAATGACATGAGCCATTAAGTTTCCAGATGATTTGTTATAAAGTAAAAAGTAACTGACCCATTAATTAAAGCTTTTAACATCTTCTTAAGTGCCAAAGGAATTTGATTTTTCTTATTGATTCCTAATTTCTGAATAGGATGATGCACACATAACCCTTCTCAAACTGAGGTACTTACGGTCCAGTCTCAATTGGGAGTCACATTCAAAGATACAATGGTAAAACAAAGATCCAATAAATGGGTAGATTAAATTTAATAAAATAAAATCTTTCCTAAAATTTCTTGAGAAAATGTCAAAGGGAAATTTCATTAATAATGCACTGTGAAAACTTCTTAAAGTCTTCTGTTCCTGTTTTCTCTTTCTCAATATATGCCAGCTACCCCCAAATGCAAATTCTCTTTTCTATTCTAAAATCTTCAAAACTTTTTTCCTACCACATCCATGCCCATTTGTATACTTGGCTTCCTCCTTCTATCTAGAAGGAGGAAATATACACTACAGGCTCGGTGCAGAAAATCTGTGCATGGGGGCGGAGGGAAGGGTCCTCTCAGCCCTGCCTGCACCCTCTCCAATCTGGGACTCCTTGAGGTATGTCTAACTGCCTGTTTAGGCCCCATCCTGGGATCGGGTCTAAAGGGGCAGTTGGACATCCCTCTCACAATCCAGGACTGCTGGCTCCCAACTGCTCTCCTGTTGCCTTCCTGATTGCCCCTAACCGCTTCTGCCTGCCAGTCTGATCACCGCCTAACCATTCCCCTAGCTGCCCTCCCCTGAAGGCCTGGTCACCCCCACCTGTCCTCCCCTGTAGGCCTGGTCACCCCTAACTGCCCTCTCTTGAAGGCCTGGTCCCCCCAAAATGCTCTCCCCTGCGGACCTGGGACCCCTCCACCTGCCCTTCCCTGCAGGCCCAGTTGCTCCCAACTTTCCTCTTCTGTCAGCCTAGTCACTCCTAACTGCCCTCCACTGTAGGCTTGATCACCCCCAACTGCCCCCCCCCCTTGCAGGCTTGATTGCCCCCAACTGCCCTCCCTTGCAGGCCTGGTTTCTTCCAACTGCCATCCCCTGCTGGCCTGACTGCCCCCAACTGCCCTCCCTTGCAGACCTTGTCCCTCTCCTGCTGGCCATCTTATGGTTACTATCTTGTGTGTTGTAGTGACGGTCAATTTGCATATTACTGTTTTATTATATAGAATAGAGGCCTGGTGCATGGGTGGGGGCCAGCTGGTTTGCCCTGAAGGGTGTCCCAGATCAGGGTTGGGATTCCTTTGGAGTGTGGGGTGGTCTGGGCGAGAGACCTGTAGTGGTTTGCAGGCCCTGCCACAATCCCTGGCAACCCAAGTGGAGGCCCTGGTATCTGGGATTTATTTATCTTCTATAATTGTAACTTTATAGCCTTGAGCAAAGGCTAGGGCAGGCGAGAGCGTGCAGAAAGCTTGGCTTCCTTCATTGCCAGGGAAACCTATGTCTCCTGCTCACTCAGTGGCCACAGCCATTTTTCTTGGGATTTATTTATCTTCTATAATTGAAACTTTGTAGCCTTGAGTGGAGTCCACAGCTGGCCAGGGTGTGCGGGAAGCTTGGGTGAGGGATTAAAATGAGCCACTCTTGGTGGAGAGATTATAAGTAAGCTTTTATATTGATAGGCAAAAATGTTTACATTGTCTTAAAATTTTAGGATAAAATACAAGAAGAATAGAGTTACAGTCATAATTTTGAAGCTACTAGAGCAGGAAAAACCTAAGATAATTTAGTTATTCCACTTCAAGACAGAATTGATTTCAACTGGAATAACATTAATCTTATAAATCAATTTGGGATGAACTGATATCTTTATATGGTTCAGGATTTCATGAAGGCAAATCTTTCAAATCTTCCAAAAAAGGTTTGTTGTTTCCCTCCTATAACTGCTGCCAATTTCTTTTATGCTTATGCTAGGTGTTGTTACACATTGTCATAAATATGAACATAATCTTAGTTTTTATATACTTTAAGGAAAACTTAAAATTCACAATGTATTATTTTTTATGAAGGAATACATATCTCAATTCCTATAAAACTTGCTTTAAAATTATCTTTATTGCTGAAAGTATTACAGATGTCTGTTTTTTATTCCCCCATTGGCCCCCTCTACCCCACACCCACCCTTCCCAAGCCTTTGACACATTATTGTCTGTGTCCATGGGCTATGCATATATGCATATAAATTCCCTGAGTTATCTCTCCCCACACACTCACTTTCCCTCTGAAATTAATCAGTCTGTTCATGGTTCTATGTCACCGGATCTATTTTGTTCATCAGTTTATTTTGTTCATAAGATTGCACATATAAGTGAGATCATGTGATATTTACCTTTCTCTGACTGGCTTATTTCGCTTAGCATAATACTCTCCAGGTCCATCCATGCTGTTGCAAATGGTAAGATTTCCTTCTTTTTTACCACCACATAGTATTCCATTGTGTAAATGTACCACAGTTTTTTTAAGTTACACATCTGCTGATGAGCACTTGGGCTGTTTCCAAAACTTAGCTATTGTAAATTGCATTGCTATGAACATAGGGGTGCATAAATTCTTTCTGATTGTTGTGTCAAATTTCTTAGGATATATTCCTAGAAATGGGATCACTATGGACATACAGAAGGCCAAGAGACATAAGAAAAAATGCTCAAAGTCACAAATCATCTGAGAGATGCAAATTAAAATCACAATGAGGTTATCACCTTACACCTGTCAGAGTGCCTATCATCAATAAATCAACAAATGACAGTTGTTGGCCAGGATGTGGAGAAAAGGGAACCCTAGTACACTGCTGGTGGAAATGAAGACTGGTGCTGCCACTGTTGAAAACAGAATGGAGTTTCCTCAAAAAATTTAAAATGGAACTCTCATTTGACACAGTTTATATTTTAAACATTTATTGAAAATAGTAATCATATAAATAAATTGCTTATTTATCCATTATTATAAGTGAAATTCTTAATAATTCTAAGATTTTTCACTGGCTTCTAAATATGTAATTTTATTTATCAAAAATAATAATTAGCCCAGCCAGCATGGCTCAGTGATTGAGCACTGACTACTAGTATGAACAGGAGGTTGAGATTCGATTCCTGGTCAGGAATCAAATGCCTGGATTGTAGGCTTGATCCCCAGTAGGGGGCATGCAGGAGTCAGCCAATCAATGATTGTCTCTCATTGTTGATGTTTCTACCTCTCCCTTTCTCTCTGAAGTCAATAAATACAATTATAATAATTATTATTATTCCCCTTTTAATAGTTGTTTCTCTTATTTCTATTTTTTTATTTCATGTTTTATAAACTGGCCAGAATATTCAGAATATTGCTATATAATATTTGAGGTAGCATACTTTTCTTTAAAGAACAATTTTAGTGAAACTGTCTGTGGCATTCACCATCATACATGTTGTTGGCTTTTGACTAAAAAAAGAAATTCCTTATTCAAACAGAGGAATTATACTTTTTTTGGTCAAAATTTAAAGAATTAAAAATTTATTTTAGTATTAACTGTTGAATTTACAACTATTCTGTAAACCAACTAAAATACATTGAAACATATTTCCATATAATTTGAACAAGACCAATTATAGAAATGTTTGTGTGCTACTTATGAAAGAGTTTAAGTATAATTGGATACATTAGAATTATGTTTCAATCTATTTTATATATATATAAATTTATAATAAATGGAAATGTAAAAGTCTAACAAAAACCTTGTGTTCTTACTCTTTCTCTTTAAGCTTAATAACTCAAACCCATGCTTTTTAATATTATCCTTATTCAATTTTTTTTGAGTTTCTGTCACACATATTTCCCCCATGTAGGTTATAATACATCAGATTTGATTAATGCAGAAACCTCTGACAGATATTTTAGTGAGTTGATTTGTACCTCCTAATGCTTGAAATTTATGTAGTTGACAGCCTTGCTAAGGCAATAAAATATGGAGAAATAAAAATACAAGCTTGTTCTTAGTTAACATATGTTTTCTGTATCAGCACCATAAAATTCTGCATCTTATGAATTTTGTTCATATGCTGTTTTGTTCATATGCAGTTTTATTGAAAGTAACACATTGTCGTAATATGAGTTTCTCTGAGTTAAAAAGTAATACTCTAAAGATCTCATTTTGTGTGGTTTGCTTAGCTTTTCTGTCTTCACCTTTTAAAAGCAAAGATTCTTTTAAAATAAATCTATTTTCAGTATCACAATTTGAATATATAATGTGTAATTACCTTTATAGAAAACTAGAGGCCTGGTGCATGAAATTCGTGCATGGGTGGGGTGTGTACCTCAGCCCAACCTGCACCTTTTCCAATCTGGGACCCCTCGAGGGTCCAACTGCCTGGTAGGATCTGGCCTAAACAGGCAGTCGGACATCCCTCTCACAATCCAGGACTGCTGGCTCCCAACTGCTCACCTGCCTGCCTTCCTGATTGTCCCTAACCAATTCTGCATGCCAGCCTGATCACCCCCTAACCACTCTTCTGAAAGCCTTATAGATGCCTAACTGCTCCCCTGGCAGCCTGATTGCTCCTAATTGCCCTGCCCTGCAGGCCTGGTCACCACTAACTGTCCCTCCTGCAGGCTTGGTCCCCCTTAACTGCTCTCCTCTGCAGGCCTGGGTCCCCTCCCAACTGCCCTTCCCTGCATGTCCAGTCACCCCCGACTGCCCTTCCTTGCAGGCCTGGTCCCTCCCAACTGCCTTCCCCTGCTGGCCATCTTGTGGTGGCTATCTTGTGTCCAAATGAGGGAAGAATCTTTGACCACATAGGGGCAGCCATCTTGTGGGTTTGAGTGATGGTCAATTTGCATATTACTCTTTTATTAGATAGGATTAGATAGGATAGAGGCCTGGTGCATGGGTGGGGGCCAGCTGGTTTGCTCTGAAGGGTGTCCTGGATCAGGGTGGGGGTTCCCTTAGGGCAAAGGGTGGCCTGGATAAGGGGCCTGTGGTGGTTTGTAGGCCAGCCATGCACCTCAGCAACCCAAGGGAGGCCTTGGTATCTGGGATTTATTGATCTCCTATAATTGAAACTTTGTAGCCTTAAGTGGAGACCTGGGCTGGCCAGGAAGTTTGGCTTCCTTCATCACTGGGAAAACCCAAGCCTCCTGCCTGCTCCATGGATGGCCGCCATCTTGGTTGGGTTAATTTGCATACTCGCTCCTGACTGAATGGTCGGTGTGGCTTGTGGGTGTAGCAGAGTAGATTTCCTCTACTCTTTGATTCATTTTTCACAGCACTTATTGAACACCTACTATGTGCCCTACATGCTTGAGATAATTCATGAATAAAATTTCTCAGTGCTAGAGAAATTTATATTCTAGAAGACAATAACAAGAAACTAAACAAATGAGTTATGTAGTATGTGAGATTCTGTGTTAAGTGTTAAAGGGGTGTTGGGGCAGGGAAGATAGCAGAACGCATTATTTAAAAAATGCTCGAGCCCTAGCAGGTTTGGCCCAGTGGATAGAGCATTGGCCTGCGGACCAAAAGGTCCTGGGTTTGATTCTGGTCAAGGCTAGGTACTTTGGTTGCAGGTTCCTCCTAAGTCCATGCTCTGGTAGGGTCACATGCAGGAGCCAACCAATAGATATGTCTCTTTTGCACTGATGTTTCTATCTGTCTTTCCCTGTCTCTTCCACTCTCCCTAAAATTCAATGGAAAAATATCCTCTGGTGAGGATTAACAAAACAAAACAAAAAAAGTGCTTAGTATAATACCTGTAGGTCTCATAATAGTGAAAGTTGAGAAAAGACAAAGACCAGGGAATTAGGTAGGAAGATATTTAGGGTGGAAAGGATTCCTGAAAAAGAGAACAGCTATACCCTAAGGCAGATGCTGGCTAGGCTCAAGGAACAGCAGAAAGACCACTATGGCTGGAACAAGGTGAGTGAGGGACAGAGAAGAAGCCAAAAAGGTAAATGGAGGGTGACAAAGAATTACTGTAAAGACTATGGTTTTTATAGGGGGATTGGGGGACATCAGAGAGTTTTGAACAAACATCTGAGATAACGTAACATGGACTCTGCAAAGATCATTCTGGTTGCAGTGCTGAGAATAGTCAGTAAGGGGAGAAGCAGTGAGATCTGTTAGAAAATTATTTCAATATCTACTCCACTAGGGATGCGTGTTCTGACCTTGGGGAGAAGTATGGTATGAGTAGGGAAAAGTGGTCAGATTCTGGGTTTACTTTGAAGGTAGAGCCAACAAAATTTCCTAACCTATCGAATGAGGGTTTGAGAGAAAAGAGTCAAGGAGGATTCCAAAGGTTTTGGCCTGAGCAGATGAAAGAAGGGAGTTTGACACCACCTGAAATGGGGAAGGCTACATGGGGAGTGGGCTGGGAGGAGAAGAAATCAGGAGTCCAACTTTAGACTCATTGAGCTCAAAAATTCCCTTACAGGTTTAAGTAGGAATGTTGAAAGGAGGATTGCATAAAGATGAGTCTAGAACTAGATTTATAAATTTGTAGTCATCAGCTAATAAAAGGCATTTAAAATGTTAATAGATACAGATTTTAGGGCACAAAATTAAAAGAATAAAATGCTCAAGCTAAATAGATTCAGGAGTCTCCTTTGCAGGAACCCTGGAGACACACTTGAAGAACTGTGCTGTGTGTGTGTACAAGCATCCCCTTCACATTGTAACATTAACACAAACATTATAATCCCACTAAAAAAATCACAAAAATAAAAACTTTGATTACAATCCCATCCACAAGTCTCAATTGTCCTCATTTTTCATGTTGTTCCTCAGATCTTGTTCATTTATCTATTTTAATAAGATGCAATTTTTAACCTTTATTTTCATGTAACCTTGTATAACATTTTCTATATTATCTTTCAACTTTCCTAATTATCACTTTGGTGGCGGCATATTCCACTGAGTTGACATACCATGATTTCCTTATCTCAGAGCCATACAAATGTGACCACACAATATTGTTACAATAATAACATAATAATGCAAAAGTGACAACCAGGCTTAAGGGGAAAGACAGAAAGAAAATGTACCAAATGTATTCCGTCAGCCTTCCTTTTGCAGCCTGGATGTCACTCCCTCCAGGGAGTCTCCTTTGATACTCCAACTGGGTTGGGTGCCCCTACTATCCAAGTCTAGCACCTTCCTGTCATGCTGTGTAGTGGTGACCTATGGGGATGTCTCCCACATGCTACTGCCAACTCCGTGAATGAATGACAGCCATGTGTTCATTCATCATCTACTTTTGCTCGATTGGACGTGGAGATGAAAGAACTGATGTTAGATGTTTTGCCAGCTCAAATTCTGTGTTCCTCTTTCCCATTTGTCCTTTAACATACATATTGTACACTATTTAAAACTGTTCTAATGTGAACAAGAATATGCAAAAGAGCTTATCTCTTATAAAATGTAAATATTATCTGTGTAGCACTGGCAATGAGTAGGGTATACTGATTTCCTTCCAGCTTTCTGCTCAGTTGGAATCACATTTTCTGGCCCTCTTGTGGTGGGGTAGGAAAGGCCATGTTACTTGTTCTTACAAGAGGGAAGAAGTAACACATACAGTGGAATACTACTCAGCCATAAAAAAGAAATGAAATCTTACCATTTGTGGCAATATGGGTGGACCTAGAAGGTATTATATGGAGTGAAATAAATCAGAAAGATAAATACCACATTATTTCACTTAAATGTGTATCTAAAAAATGAAATAAATGAAAAAACAAAACAGAAACAGACTTATAGACACAGAGAACTGATGGTTGCCAGATGGGAGGGAGTTGGGGGGCAGAATGAAAAGATGAAGGGACTAAAATGTACAAATTGGTAGTTGCAAAATAGTCATGGGGAAAGTACAGCATAGGGAATATAATCAATAATATTGTAATTATTATGGATGGTGCCAAGTGAGTACTAGACTTATTGGGGGATCACTTCCTAAATTATATAAATGTCTAACCACTATGCTGTACACCTGAAATTAATCCTATATAATAAAGAGGTAATATGCAAATTGACTGTCAGCCCTCACAAGATGGCTGCCTATGACCAGGCAGGCAGGGGGGTTAGTGAGGGATGACCAAATGACTGAACAAGTAGGCTGCATGGGGCAACCAGGCCGGCAGCAGGAGGGGAGGAAGTAGGGGACGGAGGGTTAGGGGTGACCAGGCAGGCAGGCAGGTGAGCAACTGGGAGCCAAAGATCCAGAATTGTGAGACAGATGTCTGACAGCTGGTTGTCGGACTGAGGGATGTCCTGGGGATCGGGCCTAAAACAGCAGTCAGACATCCCCCAAGAGGTCCCGAATTGGAGAGGATGCAGGCTGGGCTGAGGGGATTCCCCCATGCACGAATTTCATGCACTAGGCCTCTTATAAAAAATAATATTGAATGTCAACTGTAACTAAAAAAAATTAACACATTGTCAGTTCCAACTTAGAGTATTGCTGGTATGAGTCTTTGAACAGCTCGATTCCCCTCAGACAGTGACCAGAATGTTCTAGATAGTAGCTGTTCTGTCAGCCAGGTCTCAGCGTGAGAACCACATAATACAGAATTCCCCGTTAATAGGGAATTACCTGTAATGTGAGTGAGCACTTAAGCTTTTCAGTGTGAAATCACTGAGAGTGGGGATTGTCTGTTATTGAATTACTAGTAGCTCTATGCACAGATTCATGCACACTGAAAGGAAATTAATTAGAAGAAATATTTCAATATTGCTCTTTGTCCTTTCTCTATAATAGAAGTGTCAACCAAATTCACAATCCACAATGACAGATCAAAACATATGCAAGCGATTGGTGCCAGTGAGAACTTTATGTGTATGTGAGTCAACATTATTTTAAATTTTTTAAAAATATATTTTATTGATTTCAGAGAGGAAGAAGAGGGAAAGAGAGAAAGATGATGAGAGAGAATCTTTGATTGGCTGCCCCCTGCACGCCCCCAGTGGAAACTAAACCCGCAACCTGGGCATGTGCCCTTGACTAGAATTGAACCCAGGACCCTTCAGTCCATAGGCCAACGCTCTATGGACTAAGCCAAACCAGCCAGGGCTCAATGTTTATTTTTAAACTAGAGGCCCGGTGTACGGAATTCGTGCATGGCAGGGGGCGGGTTGTCCCTCAGCCCAGGCTGCACCTCTCCAATCTGGGACCCCTCAAGGGATGGCTGACTGCCCATTTAGGGATGTCGGACATCCCTCTCACAACCCAGGACTGCTGGCTCCCAACTACTCACCTACCTGCTTTCCTGATTGCCCCTAACCACTTCTGCTTGTCAGCCTGATCACCCCCTAACCACTCCTTTGCCAGCCTGATTGATGCCTAATTGCTCCCCTGTCAGCCTGTTTGCCCCTAACTGCCCTGCCCTGCAGGCCTGGGTTCCCCACAATTGCCCTTCCCTGAAGGCCTGGTCATCCCCAACTTCCCTCCTCTGCTGGCCTGGTCACCTCCAACTGCCCTCCCTTGCAGGTATGGACCCTCCCAACAGCTCTCCCCTGCTAGCCATATTGTGGTGGCCACCTTGTGTCCACATGGGGGCAGGATCTTTGATTACATGGGGACAGGCATTTTGTGTGTTGGAGTGATGGTCAATCTGCATATTACTGCTTTATTAGATAGGATAGAGGCCTGGTGCATGGGTGGGAGCCAGCTGGTTTGCCCTGAAGGGTGTCCCGAACCAGGGTGGGGGTTCCCTTGGGACATGGGGTGACCTGGATGAGGGGCCTGTAGTGGTTTGCAAGCCGGCCATGCCCCCCAGCGACCCAAGTGGAGGTATCTGGGATTTATGTATCTTCTACCATTGAAACTTTGTAGCCTGGAGCAGAGCCAAGCCATCTGCTTGCTCTGTGGCTGCTGCCATTTCTTTTGGGATTCTCTAATAGAAACTTTGTAGCCTTAAGCAGAGGCTTGAGCTGGCAAGGGCACGTGGAAAGCTTGGCTTCCTCCATTGCCAGGGAAACCCAAGCTTCTATCCTACTCTCTGTGGCTGGCCACCATCTTATTTGGGTGTATTTGCATATTTGCTCCTGATTGGCTGGTGGGCATGGCTTGTGGGCATGGCTGGTGGGTGTAGCAGAGGTATGGTCAATTTGCATATTACTCTTTTATGAGATAGGATTGCCAATGCAGGTCATATGTACCAGCTGGTCAGACAGACACTCAATCACTTAGCTTTTTATATACACTGAGTGGCCAGATCATTATGATCTCTGAACACATAATAATCTGCCACTCATATTATATTCTATATAATAAAAGGGTAATATGCAAATTGTCCCCTCAACCAGGAGTTTGACCAGAAGGCAGACTGGCCAACCGCCCATGTCCTCTCCCCCTGGCCAGGATGGCTGGACCCCATCCAGGCATGAATTTATTCATCGGGCCTCTAATAAAAGGCACTGCGCGTGCGCATGCGCGCACACACACACACACACACACACACACACACTGAGTGGCCAGATTGTTATGCATTCAGAGATGATAATAATCTGGCCACTCAGTTGCTTCATATGCCCTGAAGACAGCCAGCCATAGATTCTAGAAACTTAAAGACAAGGCACAAGAAAATTAACCAATTCTCTCAAGACAGAGTAAATTTAAATGCTAAAAATTAGAAGAGGAAGCACTTCTAATTTGCAATAGTAATACCAAAGTGGAAAACCTTACAAGCATATCTCCCATGGCTTTTATTTTACTTAGAGCTAGTTAAACCAACAATTTTACTTAATAGGTTAGTAAATGTATGCCTGTAACATTGGGGTCATTTAGCCATTTCTTATTTAAGTCCGGGTGTTGCAGTATTGACAAAAAAAAAAAAAAAAAAAAAGACAAGAAGGTGGCCCATCAGATTACGTCAAGTATTTTTCAACCTTAAACATCAGTAGCAGGATTGATACTTACCACTTTCTGAAGTACAGGCAGTAAAAATATGAGTTATAAATGTCAGTTTTTATGTCTGTGTTATGCCTTTGATCATCCCCAGTGGAGGAAACAAGCAGGCTCTTAGTATGGAAGTTCCCTGCCTTATTCAAAGCCCCACAAGGATTTGCAATTAATGGGTAGGTAGCCTTTGAAAAATCTGTGGGAGGGAAGCATTGAAAAGGGTCATTGGAAAGTACTGAGCTTGGAGTCAGAAGGCCTGGGTCAGAGCATCAGCTCTGTCACTGTGAGTTATGACACCAGACGAGCCAACTTTGAGAGCCAGGGCAAATTTCTTAACCTGAATCTCAACCGCTTCTTTGATAAAATACCAAATTATGAAGATTCTTGTGAAAAGTGCACAAGATAAGGAAGGCATGTGAGAACGCAGAGCAATTGAAGCTCAGAGAGATAACTTTTTCACCCCTAGGGTTCATTCCACTGGTCATGTTCCTGACTGGGACTGGCAGCAGTTGGAGATGCATCCAAAGAGATCTCACTGCTAAATTAATTTTTAAAAATCCAAAGGATGCATATCAAACATTGGTGTTAGTTCATGGATCTCTCCTACAAAGAAATGGAAACTGTATATCACATAAGTGGCTTACCCATTGGTGTCACGGGATTCATGGCCAAGCCTCAGACCGTGGTCTGGTGATTTCTGCTATTCTGTGCAATGTGGGCAAATTCTCATCAGCCTCTTTGTCCTTCCTTGTCTCCCTGCTAAGCACCTGCAGACAATGAAGAGTCCTGTTTACAACAGAAGCACTGCCATAGTGTAAATGCTCAGAAGAATGATGCTAATGTTTTAGCTAAAACCTCTGGGTCTACCTGACAGCTCAAGTTCAGACATTCACTCAGGTGGGCCAACTAATGGTGGAGCCTTACTTTTGGAGCAGAAATCATTTTGAGGAGTGGACTTGGACTTAGCATCTTGGTACTGGCTGCAATTAGAACATGGTGATCAATTAAAGCACAGGTAATGGAGCCTGAGTCTTGAGTAGATATCACAATCTTTATAATTTAGTATTTATAGACACTCCAAGAGATTATCTAAGAAGAAACGGAATGACAGGAAAGGGATTTATGGTTGACTCTGCCCTCCTTCAGACCTCCTTCTCCCAAGGCTTTATTTATTGGGTGATTAAAAATCTCTCCACAAAATTTTTGTTGATTTTCTTTTAAATTTGCTTCAACTAAATATTCATATTCAAATATATTAAAGAAGGGGATTCATTTTAGGTTTTCTTCATATGCGTGGATCAAGACAAGTAGAATATAACTTGGAATTCTCAAAGTCCTTGGATAGAGAAGGCTAGCATTTAAATAGGAGTTTGCTTTTTAGAACAATGCTCATTATACTATTTTCTCTCCTTTTGAACTAGAGATCCACACTCATATAAGGGAGTATTTCCCTCCCATAATACTGAAAACTTACTTAGCGTATGCCCTCATATTTAAGACGCCGAAACAGCTCTGTGAGATAAGCACTTTGAGTACTTTATCCTCACCTTGCTGATAAAAAAATGTAGCCCAGAGAGGTTAAGTACTATAATTCTTCCTTATTTGTGGTTTTGCCTTCCATATTTTCAGTTAACCATGGTCAACCATGGCTAGACAATATAAAATAGAACATTAGAAATAAACAATTTGTAAGTTTTAAATTGCACGCCACCTGAGCAGCAGGATAAAATCTCAGGCTGTCCTGCTTAGTCCCACCCAAGAGGTGAGTCATCCCTTTGTCCAGTGTATCCCGGCTGTATATGCTACCTCCGCTCTCAGTCACACAGTAACAATCTAGGTTATCAGACTGGTTATCACAGAGAAAGAGAGAGACCACATTTCTATAACTTTTATTACAGTATGTTGTTATAATTGTTCTATTTTTATTTTTAGTTTTTCTTGTTAATCTCTTACTGTACTTAATTTATAAACTAAACTTTATCTCAGGTATGATTACATAGGAAAAAAACATCGTATGTGTGTGTATACATATATATATATATATATATATATATATATATATATATATATATGGTTCAGTACTATCCCAGGGCACATATCCACTAGGGGTCTTGGAATGTATTCCCACAGAACAGGGGTGGGACTACTGAACACCTAAAGCCGCTCAGTTATAAACAGCAGAATTGAGATTTAAACTCTGGCCCTTTCACTCCTGTGTCGGAGCTACTGTCTCTCAGTGGTAAGAGAAATCTGAGTAATTTTTCAGGAATGAGCAGAGAGAAAACTGAGGTTTTAAGAACGCTGTGAGATAAGAAAACTTGAGAATGATTTAAGGTATATCTGTATATATCAGAGGCTATAGAAATTTCCCTCTCTCCAGGAACATGGAATTGCCCACTGGTGGGAAATGGTTAAATGAAGAATGGTATATTCATAGAGTAGAATACTACATAGCCCTTTAAAAGCAAAATGACTAAGAAGATACAGAGTGCCTGGCCAGTGTGTCTCAGCAGTTGAGCATTGACCCATGAACCGAGGTCCCGAGTTTGGTTCCTGGTTGGGGCACAGCCTGGGTTGTGGGCTAGATCTTTGGTAGTGCAATCGACGTTTCTCTCCATCAATGTTTCTATCTCTCTATCCCTCTTCCTCTTTCTCTAAAATCAATAAAAACATTATTTTTTAAAAAAAGATATGGGATCTGTGTGTTACCCAGTAGTTAGACTCTTTTATCTCCTACAAAATGAGGGAAATCATAGTACCTACTTCAGAGGGATGATGTGAAAATTAATGCAGTAAGTCAAGAAAATGCTTTGAAGGGTGTCCAGCCCATGGTAAACACTCAGGATATGTTATCTTTTATTATCTACATGACATAAAAAGATGTCTATGTACTGACATGTGGATAGTACTGATTATGAAACAGGGTATACATTGTGATTCCATTTTTTGTAAATATATCCACATGTATAAGAAATATCTGGAAGCATTGACATCATAACATTAAGAGATTAATTTCTGTGATTGTGCAATCATTATTTACTTATAAATACTGGGATTTTGCAATCAGAAAAAATTGGTTTTCATTTTGACAAAAATAATAAAATGAAAACAAACAACCAACCCTTGGGAGAAAAACACCCCCAACTCTAGCTTCTTCCTTGGTTTCTGAGTTACAAGGCAAGTTGAGTTGGTGAAGAGGAAGATGACAAGATGTAAGTCTCAGTTCTTCTGTTACTTTGCCAAGTCATCTAACCTGGGTCTCAATATTGCGCAGGTTATTATGAAAACCAAATAAGCGAATATCTGAAAGCACCTAAACACTCACGAGGGATTGTTATTCATGGTCTCATTTGCAGGTTTTCAAAGGAGCATTTTGTTTCCAGGGCTTAGAATTGTGACACCAGAGTTTTGCAAATAATAGAAATAATAATGACAAAATATTGTCTAAACATCAATGGCTCTTGCTTATTTTAAACTAGAGGCCTGATGCATGAAATTCATGCATGGGGGAAAAGGGTGTGTCCCTCAGCCCAGCCTGCACCCTCTCTAATCTGGGACCCCTAGAGGGATGTCCAACTGCCCATTTAGGGATCAGGCCTAAATGGGCAGTCAGACGTACCTCTCACAATCCAGGACTGCTGGTTCCCAATTGCTCGCATGACTGCCTTCCTGATTGCCCCCAACCATCTCTGCCTGCCAGCGTGATCACCCCCTAACCACTCCCCTGCCAGCCTGTTTGCTTGTAACTGCCCTCTACTGCTGGCCTGGTGCCCCCCCCCCCCAACTGCCCTTCCCTGCAGGCCCGGTCACCACCTCCTTCCCTCTGCTGGCCTGGTCACCCCTAACTGCCCTTCCCTGCAGGGTTGATTGCCCCCAACTGTCCTCTCTTGCAGGCCTGGTCCTTCCCAACTACCCTTCCCTGCTGACCATCTTGTGTTGGAGTGATGGTCAATTTGCATATTACTCTTTTATTAGATAGGATTATTAGAGGCCTGGTTCACAGTTAGGGGCCAGCTGGTTTGCCCTGAAGGGTGTCCTGGATTAGGATGGGGGTTGCCTTGGGGCTTGGGGCGGCTTGGGGAGGGGTCTGTGGTGGTTTGCAGGCTGGCCATGCCCCCCGGCAACCCAAGCAGAAGGTCCTGGTATCTGGACTTTATTTATTTTCTATAATTGGAACTTTGTAGCCTTGAGTGGAGCCCTGGGTCTGCCAGGGTGTATAGAAAGCTTGGCTTCCTCCATTGCCTGGAAAATCCAAGCCTCCTGCTTGCTCTGGCTGCAGCCATCTTGGTTGGGGTAATTTGTATACTCACTCCTGATTGGCTGGTGGGTGTGGCTTGTGGGTGTAGCAGTGATGGCTAATTTGCATATTACTCTTTTATTAGATTAGATAGGATAAACTGTATGTGCATGGATCTCGGTTTTTAAAATTCTGTTCTGAAAGGATAATATTATCTCCAACTATTGAGATGAATAGAGGTTCCCTACTCATGGTATCTGCATGAGGAAATACACTACGGTTTCTCCAATCCCTAATCACGTGTCCTAGGATTTCCTCTGCATCATTTGCACAATATATATATTATTAAGCACACTAGTCAACATTAAAACAATACAGGAGATATTTGGAATTACAGGAGGCAGAGGTGAGTAAGAAAAGTAAATATCTCTCTCCTTGTAAGGGCTTGTCACAAAGTCTCTGTGATTCAAAAGTATTAATCTCCTGAGGCATCTCAAATAAAATAACTCTTACTTTATAACCAAGCATAAATATCACAATGGAAAAATTGATTGTGAGGGCATACAAAAGGGCAAAAGTATGAATTGTTATCTTTTGGTGCTTTTTACTGAAAATGGTTAAAACCTTAGGCTTCTCAGTCTCAAGTCATGACTTTTATTTTGTTCAATTCCTACATCCAAGTAATGTAACTTAAACAGATATTTTATTTAAAATTCAATTGTAGCAATAAATGTATCTATTTCAAAATCTGTTAGACTAAAAGCTGACTGCCCTCTGGTGGGCTGTTTCTAAAATATTTAGCACCTTTTAAATTGAACTACTCTATAAGATATTGTACATTGCCATGAAATTATTTTACAATTCAATTCATGTAAATAACAAAATGATTTGGAAAAAAAAGAGAAAACTTTTAAAAAGTTAAGTATTCTTTATTAATAAGTAAAAACAAATTATAACTTGAGTTTGGCTAATTTCTAATTTTTAAAACTTGTTTTTCCTTTATAAGTTTATTTTAGTTTCAGATTTCAATTAAAGTGATGGAAGCAAAGCAGACAATTTTTGGAACTTCATTTTCATTTTTGACATAGATATATTTGATAGTTGTGTTGTTTTCAGTTGTTAAGCAATGAGAAAAATAAAGTGGTTAGCATACTTTGGCTCTGTTCTTTGCCACTGTGTAAGTATAATTTTACTTTCTGGGGGAAAAAAATGAGATAGCTATACTCTTGACAAAAAAAAAAAAGGTAATACTGATTCTGAAAAAAAAAAAGGCTAAAAAATACCACATCAAAGTATAAATGCTAAGATGGGTATAAATAGGAAAACTTATGTATGTAGGGCATATTGGTAAAACACTTTGGAATCTTAAAAAACTCTAGTGCACCACCAATCCTGTGATACAACAGGATCTCCTTCTCCTCTGTTTGCTGTTTCCCCCAATACAGAGGTTCCAATGAACTGAATTCTCAG
Organism: Antrozous pallidus; assembly: GCA_027563665.1. Taxonomy (NCBI): domain Eukaryota; kingdom Metazoa; phylum Chordata; class Mammalia; order Chiroptera; family Vespertilionidae; genus Antrozous; species Antrozous pallidus. The sequence goes on along the minus strand of CM050521.1, from coordinate 72,459,149 downwards.
GCATGCCAACTAACTGAATTTTTTAGCTTCATCTAGCTATTTGGATTGTTTCTATTAACAACCTCTGAGGCATCATTATCTCATTTTGTCAGACCATAATCACTGATAATTCCGACTCATGTTTTAAATTATTCCTCAGCACACATCTCATACTTATGCAAACAAATCTTATGAATAGCATTCCAATTCACGCTAACAAAGCTATTGCAAAGAGATAAATATTGGATACCCAGAAATGAAGAAAAAAAAGTACTGAGCAATTTATCTGGTCAATTTAACTAATACCAATAAATGTACTTGGAAAATTCAATTCAACAGCCCCCCACCCCAACCTCCACCTTTTCTTGATAGCACTGTTTCTTGGCAATGCATAAAAATTAATTTATCAACACTCAATTTCATTTAGCATTTGCAAATGGAACCTTAAAAAGAAAACTCTCCCTTTATAACAATGGAACTGAAGACTGCAATCAAATTTCTACTTAGGTTAATTTTGTAATTGCAAATACTCAGGTTTAAGTACAAGAGCAGCTAGGTGAGCATCTAAAAATACACAGTTCCCCAAAATTCAACCTCTTAGGAAGAAAACATTTGAAACACACAACAGCAACTAGAGTGTATTTCTTCAAAACAGTCAGGAAAGGCACACAATTGAAAATATTACCTGAAATCATCTTGGTAAAAGTTAACCTTTTTTTTTCATGTTTGCTTTTATGCTAATTACCCATTTGAAATGGCTTTAAAATGTAAAGACATTACTTATGGGAGGTCTGATTCTCCCCACTTCCAATACAAAGTAAATGGAAATACAGAAGTGAAGAGGTGAGTACTCATCAGGGACTGGCTGCTTTGAAATTGTAATGAAATTTACTGTTTTATAAAGGTTAGATCAAGTAGGCTGTCTGTGTTTTTGTTGCCCTGCAGAGACAGCCTGGAGCTATTCGCTGCTCTCAGCTGTTATGCTTTCTGTCCACCCACCCCCACCTCCCTGAACCTGAGGGAATTAGAAATCTCCGTGTTAAGTTTTAGATTTTTTCATGTAACCAATTACTTAAATCCGTGGTCGGCAAACTGCGACTCACCAACCACACGCAGCTCTCTGGCCCTTCCTTGAGTGTGGCTCTTCCACAAAATAGCAGGGCCTGGACGAGTCTATTTTGAAGAAATGGCGTTAGAAGAAGTTTAAAAAATTTGGCTCTCAAAAGAAATGTCAATCGTTGTACTGTTGATATTTGGCTCCGTTGACTAATGAGTTTGCTGACCACTGACTTAAATGATAGATCCTAAGCATTTAGCATCATTATTCAGTATTCAATTTGGGTTCCAGAAATATTTGAATGAAAATAACATACGTGTATAAGTGAATCTGTAACCACAAAGAGTAAAAAGTTGTCTTACCTGACATTTCCAGGTATGTATAACTAGCAATTGTGTTAGTGTGTAAATATATATAATCCTACAATTGCCTTTGCACCAGCAACAATCTGAACTCCATCTATAACCATTCAATCAATATTTTTATGGTTTAAAACATAGTTTTTACATCACAAATGTGTACTGGCTAAATTGCCGCTTTGCCACTTCTGATCAGAAAGCTGTGTCCTGCGCTGTGCATTCCCTTTTCCATCAATAGAGGGCACTCTGTCGTTTGCCAAGGAGCTTGGCTATGCTGAGGGCTGTGGGCTGAGAGCAGAGCCTTGCAGTTTGCTCCTATAAAGGGCAGAAGCTCTTCCAAGTGGTCAGTGTATAATTTATTGGAAATGCTACTGATCATCGAAACAACACACCTGAATGAAAGAGAGGCCCGTGATTTACGAAAGTCGGAAGCAAGTGACTTTTAAGTCCGTGGTGTGTTATTTTGAGTGTCACCCTAACAGTTAGCATGGGCAATCATCATATGCATAAAACCCAGATGCATGCTCAAATACCAGTTCAGCGAGGAGTGATAGCTTTATTTATGGCACCTGCCCTCACACTGTGTGTGGGAATATCTTTAATGTACTTGCTTCAGTACAACATTAATATATTAGAACTGCTTTATATTTGATGCAAGAAAAATAAAATAATTTCTCATATGGTAATTTATGTGGGTCATAATTGACACATTAGAGAGGTTCTAGCCTTTTTCTCAGGAGCAGGTTATATAGAAATTTTCAGGTGCGGGTGCTATTAATTTTTCAGCAGTTAAAGGCAGTAAATTTAACTGAAAACTTGAAAGAATGAGAAAAAAAAGATGCACTTCAAGAAAATTAAGATTTTCTTGGGATATTTGTCCAAGATCTACATTTACTGTAACATATTAGACGCTTCAACACAATAAAGTAATCACAGCCAGGTAGTACAAGGATTGCATTTTATGCTCAGAGGCAGAAAGTTTTACAAATGCCTTAAGGCCATTGTAAAAGCAACAGTGAGGAATACTAATGGACACCAGAATCAACACATTTGACAGAAGCATGTGCATTATCGTGGCCCATTATTTTAAATGAGGGTATTCTATCTCAATAACTAGGATGATACCACAAATAACAGAGTACATGGGAATGGAAAAGTCAAACAGAAACTACTCAGATTTGAGAAAGGATCTTTTGTAGGATACAGATGTGTTCTAAAAATCCTCATGTGAGAAAATGTGTTCCATTATCACAGAAGGAAAGAAATGCAAAGTTTTCTTATGTTAAATGCATGTTTACAACATAGTAAGGATGATGAAACAAATATTTAACAGCTAGAATACTGCATCCTGTTAACAGTTCCTTTATCACTGACCCGACTAGAATTTAAGTGCCATTTTCCTCCTTCTGCAAATATATTTGCCAGCAGCTGTTTCAACATTTATAAAGACCATTTCCCCTGATTGCCAAATAACCATAAATTCATTTATGCATATTTTTTAGTTGAAGGCATAAAAATAATTACATGTCTGATTAAATTCACTCATGCCTTCTTGTCTTACTAAATCTATAATAGATATGAATTGTTACCATGTATTCCATCTAAGTGCATAAATAACACAATGCAGATGTAGAAACCAGCTTTCCAACAACAGAATGTACTAGAATAATTTATACAAATACAGTTGGGCTACATTATTAAAAACATTGTATTTTTGAAATTTCTATGGATTGTCTGACACATAAATATAGGACCAGCTAGAAAACTGAAGAAATGGTTCTTATTTGTCATTGCCTCACTATCCTGAAATATATATTACATAATTATTTGAATAAGCTTGTGATTAGAGAGGAATAATTAAACTGAAAACTCCATTTCTTAATATGAAGACTACAGAAAACCATATATATACTTCCAACTGGGCTGAATTTTTGAGGAATATTAGTTGCTCCTCCCACCAACCTATCTCCCACCTCCACCCCATCATTGCATCAACCCCCACCCACTTCCTCTGCCACTTAGAACGAAGGTAATTTAAATGATTATAGTATTTGGAGAAAGGCTTTAAGGGACTGTTCAAAGTTAAGACTCACAATGCTTAGAAACAACAGTTTGATTCCACTCTTATCTCCCTGCAATGGAGATTGAATTTTGCTCTCTTCTGATTGGAACTCAGTTTATAATAACTTTAATCACACAATATTTAACCATATTTGTTATACCACAACACTTGGTAACACTTCATTTTGAGTGTCCCAGCATTATTAATTCATTTGGTATTCACTGTAATAGCACAGATCATAATGAACTCATTTGGTATTCATGTGAATGCCATAAGTACTTCCATAGGAATTCTATTGCATTTCAGCATTAATTAATCAAGCTCACTCCCTAATTTTGCTAGGAAAATATATTATATTTTTTAAATACTATGTCTTTCAGTAGCACATACACTGGGACGATTATCAAGTCATACTTAAAATTAACTGTATATATCTTTATGAACATACCATTTTATATACAAAACAGCCAGCAAATGAAAATCAGTGTCAAGATTCTTACAGATTATGATATATTCTCTTACTACCAGCATTTATAAAGTGATATTTGCAATCACATTTCTTATGCAAAGAAGAAAACAACCCTATATTAATTCCTACAATCTCACAGATAAATACCGTCTTTCCTTAAAAACAAATACACAAACATTCAGAATAAAGGCACTGGAACCAGAGCAAGCTCTGTGTGCTCCCACTCCTCCCCCTGCATTCCCAGGTTCCCGAGGTGCCCACGCTCCCTGGACACTGCCCTTAGACCTGTTATGTGGTACACCACCTGAATGACATCATTTATTCAGCCCCCTTAGCATCCTGAGATGCCAAACTGAACTGGATTATCAAATAATAACATCAATTTTAAAGAGAGATCTCTTAAAATGTATAAACATTTTACACATTATAAAATGTGTAAAATCACATCAATGTTTCCAAATGTACACAAGCTTTCCATGTGTTCTTAGAGGAGCTGATTCCCTTCTCTTTTCTGCTGGCAGAGATCACATTTCCCAGCCTTATCTTACTTAACCCTTATATGCAAGGAAAATAATGATATCAGACTTGAGGTGTGTGAGATATTGTCATGAGTTTCAGCTTTAAGCATCAGTGGTTCCTATGTTAACATGAGGGAGAACTTTTTTATTTTTAGGGAGGACTTTTATTTGCTTTTTTGGGGATGGGGACAGCTTACCTCTTCTCTGGAAACTGAAATCAGGTGGCAATATTGGGAAGTGAATCTTACAGGATTTAAGTTTTAATTAGACATATAAGAAGTAAATATAATTTTTCCCTTACTTAATTCTGCAATTTCAGGTGGGGTGGGGGGATTATTTGACATTTAAGGGATCTGAAGTTGTCTTAAAAGGGATTGGAATCTCTGGATATAAAAAACCTCAGCATTATTTGTTCATTATTTCTCAGGTATGATGTGAATAGAAAAGCACAGCTTAAAGGACACCTTTACCAGTGAAAACACTCAGACTTGCAATAGTTTCAACACCTTCTGTAAAAATTATAATTTTAAAAATACTTTAAAATAAACCAGGGTCACCTGATAATGAAAAGGAAGAACATACAGTTAATGAAGATAACTACTTTTCCAGTACATTTATAGAAAATGCAGCTATTTTCAATGCAACCCCGTGCAGTGAGAATAGAAAATTCTGTTCAAATTCTAATGGAATAGAGGAGACAGATCTGTTTTTGCTTGTTAAGGTAAATCCTGTTACACTGAATAGGAACTGTATATCAAGGTGTTGGGAGAGAAAGCAGATTTTTGTTCTGGAGCTTGGAGAATTACCGACTATTCAGAATCTCCCTGACATCTGGATACAAGGGGACAGGTTAAAAATGTTGCTTCCTACGAATTCTAGGCTTTTGTTCCTCTCAACATGCAAGGCAGACCTCTCATACACAAAAAAAGGACTTCAAAGGTATGCACTTATTTTTGTTTAGGTTTTAATTCTTTCTCTGAGCATAGTTCTTATTAATCTTTGCACCGAAATATTCTTATATGCCAATGCCAGTTACCTTGATGTTGCCTGCAATAATGGCAGCTTCTGTTTTGCCACCGGTGGCAAACAATTTAATTAGGAGGACAAAATTGCTGCTTGCTTTATTTCCCCCCTGCAAGCTCTGCTCCTGTCTACGGAGAAGAAACTACCACTATAAAAACCTCTTTCTTTGAGCAGTCTCTAATGAAACTTCCCGATTCCACTTGTTTCCCTGGGCTTGCTCTGCAACAATTTATTCTTTCTTTCTAAACAGACCTTTAGGTATGCTAGACCGTTTGTAAATTACATGGTGCCAGCAATATCATGAAATATCATGACTGCAGTTTATGGGCAGATGAAGGGGGATGAGTTGTAACAAGAATAAATTACACAAAATACACTGGGGGAGAAATGGGACAGTGCTGGTACCAGCAAAATGATGGAACTTTATAGTGGCACTTAATGAGGACACTAAGTCTAGTGACCTTATGAATGGATGGGCATAGCAAATGGGATTCTCAGGGAATCATCTTCCATTTTCTTACAAAGAAATAGGGGCACACAGTATCACAGGCCAAGATCAGAGAAGTACAGATGATGTATTTAGTAAATAGAGCAGTTCACTAAAAACAACTATTCCTTTAAAATCCTCCTGAACATACTACATAAAATCAAAATGTAATTTATGGTTTGGGGCCATACATTTTATATCTAATTTTTCCTTTTTACAAATGTGTCTGGCCAACCATATAAAAGCTTACATTGTCTCTGTAATTAACATAAAATTATGAAGAATATTGGGAACTAGTGAGTCTGTCCTGTGCTATGGATTTCTCTACCTTACTTGATCTGCCTGTGAAATGGGGTGGTAATTCTGATTAACCTATAAAAACAAGTGAGAAATCACTAATATAAATTAGAAATACATACATATATGTATGTATCTAAAGATATAAAAGGCTAAGTGACTGACCATCCATCTGTCCGAGTGACCGAGGGGAACATATGATGCGCACTGGCAATTTAAAAATAAGCCCGTTGACTCGCGCATGCGCGATTCATGTAAAGCTCTCACATCAATCGCACATAATGCCAGAATGTATCTGAAGATCAACTATTGGCACAACGCACCTCCAAAGCTGAAAAATCTATTAAGATTTCTCTTCTACTGAGAAATCTTAATAGTAAATGGGGTCCTTGTAATGGTACTAGATTATCAAAATATTTCGACTTAACATAATTGAAGCTAAAGTATTAACAGGATCTGCAGAAGGAAAGGTTGTTCTGAATCCAAGAATTGATTTGTCCCATCTGACACTGGCCTCTCATTTAAATTAATTTGAAGACAGTTTCCTGTGATGCCAGCATTTGCAATGAATATTAAATCACAAGGACAAACTCCAGACAGAGTAGGAATATTCCTACCTGAACCCATTTATGGACATGGTCAGTTATATGTTGCTTTCTCTAGAGTTTGAAGAGCATGTGACGTTAAAGTCGTAAATACTTCATCACAAGGGAAATCAATCAAGCTCTCTGAAAGTGGTTTTACTCTTAATGTGGTGTACAGGGAGATATTAGAATAAGTTTAATCAACTTATCAGTCATTGTTTTTATCAATATTTTTATGTTTTTATATCATGTCTTTGTTTTTATATTGTCTTTGTTGTTGTTATATCATGTTTATTAATCAATTTATCAATCATTGTTTTTATCAATGTTGTTTTTATATGTTTTTGTTATTTATATATCATGTCTTTTTTATATCATATTGTTATTGTTTATTAATCAATTTATGTATTATTTTCATATACATTTTACTAATTTTTTTCATCTCTGACACTTCTATTATAGAAAAAGAGCAAATAGCAATATTAAAATATTTTGGATTTTAATTTTACAATACTATATTATATATACTATTCTGACATGCATTTTTTTGCAGTAATTACTGCATGAATCTTTCTTCTAATTATTTCCTTTCAATATGCACGAATCCACGTACCAGGTCACTAGTGTGTATATATTTTGCTCATAGTTACCTGTGAGGTAGAATTAATATGCAGTAAAATGCACATATCTTATATGGATTTTTGCATATAACACAGACACACACACACACACACACACACACACACACACACACCTGTAACCAATATCCAGATCCATATTTCTATTGCCCTAGAAAGTTCCCTTCTTCCCTATCTAGTCCATAATCCCCCAGGGCTAACCACTCTCCTGACCTGTTACTCAAGATTACTTTAGATTGAACTTCATATATATATATATATATATATATATATATATATATATATATATTCCTAGATATATACTCTTTTGTGTCTGTGAGCTTTCAAACTCAGTGGAATTTTGTACCCTGTCACCATCCTCCATTATTGAGATTGAAAGGGTTGGGGGAAACAGGATAAGTAGCCCTGAAAGCATCAAAGAGTTTCCTCTCCTTTTTCTTCTCTTCTGCTCTGTTCTATATCATTATCGCTCAGTGGTTAAGAGGTGGGTTCTGCTATCTCTCAGTCTTGGAATTAATTTTAGCCCCATCACTACCACTCGTATAAACTTGGGTAAGTTACCTAAAATTTCTAACTCTTGGTTTTTGAATTAGAAAATGAGATTAATAACTACCTCATGTGTAAGTTGTAAGGGCTAAATAAAATAAGCCACATCAAGTACTAGTATAGTTCCTGGCCCCTATATGATAATATTAAGACCAGTATGGAATATTCTAAGTCAGTGATTTTTAACCCGTGTGCTGCAAGACTTTGTAAAACTTGCAATATACCTAACTATTTAGTCAGAGGCATTAACCTATTTTCCTTTAGATGGTCAAATAAAAAAATAACAACAGCCAACAAAACAATAACTGTCTGGTGTGAATGAATTAAAATTATACCATTTTTTCCCAGATAAGCAAAAACTATATATTTTTGGTGTGCTGCAGAATTTTAGTAATTAGTTTATGTGTGCCATGGGACGAAAAAGGTTGAAAAAATCACTGTTCTAAGTGAAAAATGATGAGTTCTTGTTGGACTACTCATGAGGACAATAGGCAGAAGGATCAATACCTCCAGACTCTGAAAACAATTGTTCTAGCTTTGAAAAATCAGCCTTGCCCTGGCTGGTAGCTCAGTTGGTTGGAACACTGTCTCCTATACCAAAAGATTGTGGGTTCGATTCCCAGTCAGGATATGTACCTAGATTTTGAGTTCAATCCCTGGTTGGGGTGCGTAAGGGAGGCAACCAATCAATGTGTGTCTCTCTCCCTCCCCCCCCCCCCGCCAACCCGTCTCTAAAATCAATAAATACATCCTCAATGAGGATTTTTTTAAAAAAAATCAGTCTTAAACCAGTCTTACCACATTCCAGCAAGGGAAAACAGGTAGCTAGCTGATACATGTTCTTTGCTAGGTACACCTGCCTGAGTCATTGTTAAAGAAAACCCAATTGGTAAAAATGTATTTACACAGACTTCACGAGTACCATTCTAATGCATTCTTATTTTGAGACAACTATCAGTAGGAATGGGTAGATTTTAGAACTAGAAGCAAATTATAAATCATTCAGTTTATTCTAATTTTACAGACGAGGAAACCGAGGCAAGTCAGGTCATTTGCTTATGGTCAATGACAAAGCCAAAATTCCTGCCTCCTAGTCCAGGCAACGGTCCACAAGCAGCTGCAGCCTCCCCTGATGGTAGTGGAACTCAGAAATGCACATTTTTAGGCCACACCCAAAGCCTACTAAATCAGGAACTCTGGGAATAGGGCCCAGCAATCTGTGCTCTCAGCGGAGGAGTTTGAGTGAAATCTTGGCTTTTCTGGACCTTCTCCACGATACCATGAGAAACCAGCTCCCTACTCTCCTGAATAAACTCTATAGAATTATCTAAACCAGGATCTGCTTACACCAATTTGAATTTAATTTACAAAAATCATAAAGAGTCTAAGGATGTTCACGGGTATGATATCTTGAGCATCACCCTGATAATTTTGAAAGGAGAGATTAATGGCAGCACCAGGGCAAAAAGCCAGGCTTCTCAAACTACATGTAGTGAAGGACTATCTCCCCTCACCCAAGCTGTTATATACCAATACTTTAGTAACATACAATAAAATAAATTAATAGAAAAATGAATTTAAAAGACACAAAAATACAAACCAACTTTAGAAAAGACTCAACAGATGTAAAAAGACACTGTCGAATTACTACAAAAATTTTAAATGCTTACTCTTTATTTCTGTACTTATAGATGAGTAACAAACAGTAAGAAAGTAGGCAGTCTGGAAGTTAACAGTGAGGGATAGTCCAGACCCGTTTTTAGCTACTATAACATAGGTCAAGTGAACTCTATAGCTCCTATTTCCATCCCTAGAAAGGTATGAAAGGCCATTGACACTTTCTCTAGAGTCAGACCTGGGAAAATTAGTACCATTTCCTTTTTTGGTTCATTTTTCATTCATTCATCCAACCAAAATTTAATAATTGATCATGTGCCAGATTTTTAGGATACAAACATGATTAAGACATGGTCCCTGCTCACATGGTAGTGGATAATGGTTTTCTTTCTGCATATTATAGATCTCTCTCTCCATCCACACATCTATATCCTCCCTCTTAAAATAATTTGAAGTGGCTTATACTAAAGTATGAGACAGACGTAAAACTATTAAAAATTTTATATTTTACTGCATTTCATTGGCTTCTCATTCTAATCTTGACTTTCACACTACCCTGTGTTCTAATTAGGATAGGTGTTATTGTGTCCATTTTAAAGATGAGAAAATAGGCTTGGAGGAACTGCCTCACGTGCTCAAACTCATGCAAACAAAGCAGGGAATCACATTTAGGATGGTGCCTCCAAGTCCAGCGCTGTTCGAAGTACTCTCACCTTGGCTGTTTTTCTTGCATAATTCTTTCTCCACTGTCATCCTTGGCTTCCCTCTGGATACCTGGTTCACCCCCCAGGAGCATGACCTCATGAACCTCCTGGAGGGTCTACATACATTTCTCTAGAGCTAAGGGTCTTTTCTCTTCTCTCTTTCACATTCAGAATTAACTAATCTGTATTATATTCACTCTTAAACTTACTCTATGCTAGATGACAACACACCTAAAAAATCTGAATATATGTCTCCATTGAATGGTATCCACTGGCCAATTATTTCCTATCTGAGGGAAGTCCTAATTAAGGGTGTGAGATAAACCGGTTTGTCTCCATTACTTCTTCTCTCTTGGTACTGGTTCTTCATGCCCAAATCAGTGACCTATACATGGTTCTTCTTTTTTTCTTCATTTCTTTAGTAAAGCAGTCTCTCAGAGCATTCACTCATGTCAAGGGTAATGGCAGTTAGCAACACAGAGCATTGACTACCTAGAGGTATGTTTGCATTTTGTTCTCTCCACTATTGTGTTGCCATAGCCCAGCATCATGTTTCTCACATGCTAAGAGCTCAGTAAATATTTATTGAATGACTATTAAATGAGTTTGTAATTTGGTAGAAAGAAATCTTTTTCCTAAAGGGCTGACAGGAATCAAACAGGAATTTTATATAGGTAAAATTCCATCATTTGCCTGGCACCATATTCAATGATCACACTCATGCTTTTTATTTATTTTTTATTTTTTCCATTTTTAATTTTTTTAACATTTTTTTTTATTGATTTTTTTTTGCAGTGTAACTTATACTTAATAGTAGTACATGTTTTCCTTTCCCCCTCCCCATTCTCCTCCCCCCAGGCTCCCCTACCCCCCAGCACATGTTCCCACTCACTCCCTCCCTGACTGTGTCTTTCATTCATTGGTTATGCTCATATGCATGCATACAAGTCCTTTGGTTGATCTCCCCCGGCATTCACCTCCCATCCACCCAAGCCTTCCCCCTGTAGCTTGACAGCCTGTTCAATGCCTCCCTGCCTCTATATCAATCACTCTCCCCTGTTTCTTTTCTTCAAAAATATCTTGCCTCTGCATACTAGAAATAAATGTATAAGAACAAAAAAAATGTTTCAGTCTCAGTTTCAATGTCCAACTGTTCTGAGTCCGAGTTTCAGTGTCAAATAGTTCTTTATGTGTACATGTCAGCAATGGTATCCAGATGGTGGACACATCGTAGCAATGCAAGATCCATCCTCTCTGGTTTGGTCCTGGGCTGCCTGCAGCCTTGCACAGCTGCCGACTTCTAGCATGGCAAGGTGTTGTCAGTGTCCCCCATCTCTGGACCATCCTCGTGACTGGAACAGATCCGTCCGTTCCTCACAGTTGCAGGAACCAACATGGTCTTGGAGTTGTTCTCTGAAAACACACAAACACATTCTCGACCAAAGGTTAACAAAGGGATCCTCTCTGCAAAATAGGATTCTTTTTATTTTTGCCTTTGCCGAGACCGGTTTGGCTCAGTGGACAGAGCGTCGGACTGCAGACTGAAGGGTCTTGGGTTTGATTCCTGCAAGGGCATGTACCTTGGCTGTGGGCACATCCCCAGCAGGGGGCATGCAAGAGGCAGCTGATCGAAGTCTCTCTCCCATCGATGTTTCTGACTTTCTATCCCTCTCCCTTCTGCTCTGTAAAGAATCAATAAAATATATTTTTAAAAAAATATCACATTCATGCTTTTTATTTAATTTATGCCTACCTTATGTATCTACCTTCCTCTGGTCTCCCTTCCAATTTATCCTCTGAATATCTGTGTGAATAATGGCTCTGTAATTCATAGCTGATTATGTCACTTCCTTGCCTTACATACTTTCTGCATATTTCTTTCTGCACATTTCTTATTCAGTATATAATCCAAAAACTTCATCAGTGATACTTAAGGCAGTAGCAGTGGAAACAGAAGTAGATATTTGGGTACAGAATACACAATTGATAGGAACAGGGACCCAACTGAATGAGGGGTTGAGAGGAAGGAAGACATTGGTGGTAATGTTAAAGATGGGGCTAGCGAGGAAGGTACTGGAAAAAGGCACATTTTGAAAATGCCTGCTTATTTCTTTGATCCTGTTTTTCCCCCTTTTTCTGCCTTCTCTCAAAATGTACAAAGTCTAGAGAACCCAACCCCTTAGACTCATCTTGAAATATGGTAAGAAATTAATGGATGATAAAATATAATTATATATATACTAGAGGTTGGGTGCACAAAATTCATCCATGGGGAATGAGGGGTGTTCCTCAGCCCAGCCTGCACCCTCTCCAATATGGGACCCCTCGAGAGATGTTCGATGCCCATTTAGGTCCAATCCCGGTAGGATTGGGGATCAAGCCTAAATGGGCAGTTGGACATCCCTCTCACAATCCAGGACTGCTGGCTCCCAACTGCTTGTGTGCCTGCCTTTCTGTTTACCCCTAAACACTTCTGCCTGCCAGCCTGATCACTCCCTAACCATTTCCCTGCCAGCCTGGTTGATGTCTAACTGCACCCCTGCCAGCCTGTTTGCCCCTAACTGCTCTCCCTTGCAGGCCTGGTCCCCCCTAACTCGCCTTCCCTGCAGGCCCAGTTGCCCCCAACTTCCCTCCTCTACTGGCCTGGTCACCCCTTAACTGCCCTCCCCTGCAGGCTTGATTGTCCCCAACTGCCCTCCCTTGCAGGCCTGGTCCCTCCCAACTGCCCTCCCCTGCTGGCCATCTTGTGGCAGCTATCTTGTGTCCACATGGGGGCAGGATCTTTGACCACATGGGGGCAGCCATCTTTGTATTGGAGTGATGGTCAATCTGCATGTTATTCTTTTATTAGATTATATTTGATAGGATAGAGGCCAGCTGGTTTATCCTGGTGTCCCAGATCAGGGTGGGGGTTCCCTTAGGGCATAGGGCGGCCTGGGCAAGGGGCCTGTGGAGGTTTGCAGGCCAGCCATGCCTCCTGGCGACCCAAGCAGAGGTCCTGGTATCTGGGATTTATTTATCTTCTACAATTGTAACTTTGTAGTCTGGAGCAGAGCCAAGCTTCCTGCTCGCTCCATGGCTGCAGACATTTCTGTTGGGATTTATTTATCTTCTATAATTGAAACTTTGTAGCCTTAAGCAGAGGCCAAGGCAGGCCAGGGCTGTGGAAAGCTTGGGTTTCTCCATCACAGGGGCAACCCTAGCCTCCTGCTCTCTCCAGCTCTGTGGCTGCCACCATTTTTGTTGGGATTTATTTATCGTCTATAATTGAAACTTTGTAGCATTGAGTAGAGGCCTGGGCTGGCCAGGGTGTGCAGAAAGCTTGGCTTCCTCCATCTCCGGGAAATCCAAGCCTCCTTCCTGCTTTCTCCCTGGCCACAGCATATCTTGGTTGGGATTTATTTGCATATTCACTCCTGATTGGCTTGTGGATGTGGCTTGTGGTGTAGTGGAGGTATTGTCAATTTTATTAGATATCTAATAAAAGAATAATATGCAAATTGACAATACCTCCACTACACCGCAAGCCACATCCACAAGCCTATCAGGAGTGAATATGCAAATATTCACATATATATATGTGTGTGTGTGTGTGTGTGTGTGTGTGTGTGTGTGTATTTAAAGGATGCTACACCTTTCCTATGTTTGCTAGTTTTAGGTATCTGGTTTTCCCATTGTTGAGGGCAACAAAATCCTTAAAATGATATACTCTCCATACTTATTTCCTGGGTAAGAAGAGGAATGGGTAGTGAGAAAAAGTTATTTAAATCAGTGGTCACCAACCTTTTGGACCTCATGGACCACCAATGGTCTGTGGACCACCAGTTGGCAACTGCTGATTTAGATGATGTTTCACTTCTTTGCAGATGATAGCTGTGAAAAAAAATCCCAGAATAGAATGGTGTTTGAAGACACCAAAAAGAGAAGAAAGGTCCTTACAGATTATCTGGGGTGTAGTGAAGGCATAGGGAGGCAGAGGCTGTGAGAATTAATGGCATAAGATCTGGCATCAGAACTAGTTAAGTCTTCTCTACCACATATTTATTAACTGGATGATTTTGGACAAGATATTATTTAAGGTAATTCTACCATCTATAAAACTAGAATTATAATAGCACCTACCACATGGATTAAATAAGATTTTTCACAATACAATGCTCAGACTCCTTGAATGCCCAATAAATACTAATGATTATTGTAATAATTGCAGATTTAATAACAGAAAAACCATGGTGGTCCTATGGTGTGTGAACAGGGTACTTAAATTTCCAAAATGCTTTGACATCTATCTTCTAAAATTTCCATGTGGAATTTATGTTCATTGTGGTCTTTGCCTCAAAATGATATAATTAAGAGAAAATAGAAACAACTAATATTTTTTAAATGGCAGAAAAGTCTTTTCACCCCCACTAAAATAATGAGCACAGATTTCTGAAGCACTGAGAAACCAAAATTAATTTCTGAACTGTGCTTTTTCAAGATATCCCATAGAATAGGGAGTTTCCTTCTGCTCCAGATAGAAAGCCAATCTTATACCACTGGGTCATGGATACAGAGTTTATGGGAAACGAGAGGACTTAATCTGAAGCACTCTGATTCTGGTAGGCATTTTTCTGAGGCTGTGGTCCCACAGCTTCATTCTATAGAACAGTGAGGTCCAGACTTGAACCTGTATTAGAATCCCTGGAGAACTTATAAAATGCAGATTTCTGGACCTCACCCACAGTGCCTGATTCATAGGTCTGAGATGGGCCAATATTTTGCTTTTTTAACAAGTGATGCCAATGATGCTGGGACCATACTTCAAGAATCACTGCTTTAGGAGATGTGAAAAATGGCGGTGGAACAGAGGGATGCGATCTGAATCTGGTCCCAGGGCAGAGGAGGGAGCAGCTGAAGGTTGTGCAAGGTGTGTTTGTTGGCGAATAGGGGGAGAGCTATGCTCTGGGAGAAGATAGGGGACTGCTGGACTGGCCTCCCCTGCCTGAGCGGCCCCAGTACTGCTAGGTTTTCTCGCTGAGCCACTGGCGCGGTGGCGGACCACCCCATCTTGAAGGGGAAGGATCTGAAAATATACAGCTGCAGTACCCACTGTACGGCTGAGAACCCCAGAACACCGGCGCCCAGTTGGCGCGAATGCGAAGAGTCTAAGGAGCTCTGCGCTCCAGCACGGAAAGGTCAGATTTCCCCTGGGGTTACTTTGGGCGCGAGACCGAGGGAGCTGGTGGACCGGGAGATCTACGCCTTGGAACTCAAAGCTGGGAGATCTGTGCCTGAAATAAAATCTGTGGCTGTTGGAGCTGGTAAACGTGGGAGAGGGAACTTGGAGCTGGTGGCAGAGGGAATCCCTGGAGGGCAACCAATTTGGACCTGACAGAAGGGAAACCCGGAAGATTTTGGGAGGGTACTGGCTGCTAAACCAGCAGTCACGATTAGAGAGGCAGCTCTGGATAGCCCACCCCCACAAACCAGTATTGAATACCACAGGGACAGCAAGATTTTAGTTCAGGCTAGAGAGGATCAATAGACCCAGAGGTCAATCTAGAAACACTGCCACCCAGGGGCCAAATCACAAATTGACTCTTGTGTAACACAAGGAATTGATTTTATTTTCTCTTTATTCTACTTTGGGAATAGTGTTCTACAGTCTATTTTCATCTACCTTTTAGTATATTTTACTCTACCTCAACTTCACCTTTATACCACCACTCTCTTGCTAACCTTTCCCTATTTAGTGCCTTGTTTCCCTTACCCTTTTCCTGCTTTAGATTTACCTTAATTCTTTCTTTTTACCCCGTTAAAATTTCACCCCACTTATATATCTAATCTCCAACCACCTACTCCAAATCCATATATACCTCTAGCTTCTCTGACTTCACTATCCTAAATTGTTTTTATCCCTGTCCTGTTGTTGTTGTTTACTTGACTGTTGATTATATTGATTTTTTATGCAGGTTTGTGAGATTGATTTGCTTATTCTTTTATTTTGGTTTGATTTGTAGGGGTGGTGGTGGTGTTGTTTCTTGTTTTATTGTCCTCATTTGCATTGTTTTTTAGATAGATTTTTGCTTCTGTATTCCCACACCTCCCTTGATATTAGTAGTTGTATGTAATTTGTATCAATCTCCAGGTACTTCTTGCTGGTTTTTGTTTGGATTAGTGGCTGTCCTATAGGAGTTTTCACCCCACATTTAGAGTTTATTCCTCTTTTCTTTCTTTTTCTTTTTTTTTTACTTCTTCCCCTTTTCCCATTATCATTTTGGCATTCCTGTCTTTCTTTTTGTGAGTGTGTGTGTGTGTGTGGGGGGGGGTTCTCTTTCTTTTTGTGTGTGTGTGGGTGTGTCAGTGTCTGTGTGTGTGAGTGTGGGGGGTTTCTCTTTCTTTTTTCTCACCTATCCCAGAATTTGCCTTTCTCTGGCGATCACCTTTATTTGGAATTACCATTACTGTGACTACATTCCTGTTCAGTGCCTGGTGCGTTGCACCTGATTGTGTTGTATTTTGTGTCTTTAAATCAATGCAGGAGAGTGAGAACTACATAACCAGATACACAGAGAAGAGAGACCATGGGGAGACAAAGAAACAGCCCACATATGAAAGAAAAACAAGCCTTGCCAGAAAAGGAGATAAACGAAATGGAAGTTAACAACCTGTCAGAGAAAGAATTCAGAGAAATGGTCATAAGGTGGCTGAAAAGAATGGAAGACAAATTTGACAATATGAGTAAGAACCAAGACGAATTGAAGAACCAAGAGGAAATGAGGAAGACCCAGGAAGAAATGAAGAAGAGCCAAGAAGAAATGAAAAGTGACACTGCTGAAGTAAAGAACTCAATAGAAAGTATTAAGAGTAGACTAGAAGAAGCAGAGGACCACACCAGTGAGCTAGAAGACAAGGTAGGGAAAAATAACCAAGTAGAGCAGCTTCTAGAAAAAAAATTAAAAAGCAGGAGGAGAGCCTAAGGAAACTTTGGGACAACATGAAACAAAACAACATCCGTATAATTGGGCTTCCAGAAGGACAGGAAACAGCAAGGAATAGAAAACCTCTTGGAAGAAATAATGACAGAAAACTTCCCTGATATAGGAAAGAAAAACCCCACACAAATCCAAGAAGCTCACAGAGTCCCAAGCAAAATGAAGCCCAAAAGACCTACACCAAGGCACATTATAATTAAATTGGCAAACACCAATGACAAAGTAAGAATCTTAAAAGCTGCCAGAGAGAGACAGAAAGTCACCTACAAAGGAATTCCCATCAGATTAACAAGTGATTTCTCAACAGAAATGTATCAGGCCAGAAGGCAATGGAATGAAATTTACAAAGTCATGCAAAGGAAGGGTCTGAATCCTAGAATACTATACCCAGCAAGGCTATCAATCAAAATTGAAGGTCAAATCAAGAGCTTCACAGGCAAAAAAGCACTAAGAGAATTCATTACCACCAAACCAGCAATGCAAGAAATGCTAAAGGGTCTGCTGTAAAAAGAAATAGGAAGCGAAAAAGGAACACAGGGGTAAAGAACAAAAATGGCAACATATAAGTACCTATCAATAATAACTTTAAATGTAAATGGATTAAATGCTCCAAT
Organism: Antrozous pallidus; assembly: GCA_027563665.1. Classification (NCBI taxonomy): domain Eukaryota; kingdom Metazoa; phylum Chordata; class Mammalia; order Chiroptera; family Vespertilionidae; genus Antrozous; species Antrozous pallidus. Next base: position 72,441,218 of record CM050521.1, on the reverse strand, counting down.
CAAAAGACATAGGGTAATAGACTGGATAAGAAAACACGACCCATGTATCTGCTGTCTACAAGAAACCCACCTCCGAAAAATAGATGCACACAGACTGAGGATGAAAGGATGGAAAAAGGTTCTTCAGGCGAATGGAAATGAAAAAAAAATCTGAGGTAGCAATACTTATATCTGACAAATTAGATCTCAAAGTGAATGACATAACAAGAGATAAAGAAGGCCACTTCATAATACTAAAGGGAGCAATCCAACAAGAATAAATAACTCTGGTAAACATACGTACCCAATACAGGAGCACCAAATACCTAAAAAAAACTCCTAGAGGATATCAAGGGAGAGATAGACAGCAATACAATCATAGTAGGAGACTCTAATACCCCACTATCACCATTGGACAAATCCTCTAAACAAAAAATCAGTAAAGAAACATCAATCCTCAATGACCAGATGGAATTAATTGACATCTTCATATCATTTCACCCCAAAGCCACAGAATATATATTCTTTTCAAATACCCGTGGGTCATTCTCAAAGATAGACCATGTGTTGGGTCATAGGCAAAGTCTCTCCAAATTCAAGAAGATAGAAATCATATCAAGCATATTCTCAGATCACAGTGGCATAAAGCTGGAAATCAACTACAATAAAAACAATCCAAAGAAATCAAACACATGGAGACTAAACAGCATGTTATTAAACAATGACTGGGTTACTAGAGAGATCAAGGAAGAGATAGAAAACATCATGGAAACAAATGACAATGATAGAACAACAATCCAAAATCTATGGGACACAGTGAAAGCAGTTCTGAGAGGGAAATTCATAGCTCTACAATCCTACTGCAAAAAAAAACAAGAAACAGCGGCAATAAATTATCTAACCCAACAACTCAAAGAGTTAGAAAGCAACAAGAAAAGCCAAGTGTAAGCAGAAGGAAGAAAATAATAAAGATCAGAGCAGAAATAAATGACATAGAGACCAAAGAAACAATACAGAAGATCAATGAAACCAAGAGCTGGTTTTTTGAAAGAATAAACAAGATTGATGAACCTCTAGCCAGGCTCACCAAGAAGCAAAGAGAGAGGACCCTAATAAATAAAATCAGAAATGAAAGAGGTGAAATAAGAACAGACCCCATCGAAATACAAAGGATTGTTAAAAAATGCTATGAACAACTCTACTCCAACAAACTGGACAACCTGGAGGAAATGGATATATTTCTAGAAAAATATAACCTTCCAAAACTCAATCAGGAAGAATCTAAACAGCTCAACAGACCAATAACTGTGAAAGAAATTGAAGCAGTCATCAAAAGCTTCCAGCAAACAAAAGCCCAGGGCCAGAGGGATTCACAGGGGAGTTTTACCAAACATTCAAGGAAGAACTAAAACTTATCCTCCTCAGACTATTCCAGAAAATTCAATAGGATGGAACACTTCCAAACTCCTTCTATGAAGCTAGAATCACCCTAATACCAAAACCAGATAAAGATGACACAATGAAAGAGAATTACAGGCCAATATCCCTCATGAATATAGATGCCAAAATCCTCAATAAAATTCTAGCAAATCGGATCCAGCAATACATCAGAAAGATCATACACCATGACCAAGTAGGATTTATCCCAGGAATGCAAGGATGGTACAATATCAGCAAATCAATAAATGTGATACATCACATAAACAAATTGAGAGATAAAAATCACATAGTCATATCAATTGATACAGAAAAAGCATTTGACAAAATCCAACACCCTTTCTTGATAAAAACTCTCAACAAGGTAGGAATAGAAGGATCATACCTCAACATAATAAAAGCCATATATGATAAACCCACAGCAAACATCACACTCAATGGGCAAAAACTACAACCATTTCCCCTAAGAACAGGAACAAGACAAGGTTGCCCACTCTCACTACTCCTGTTCGACATAGTACTGGAAGTATTAGCCATTGCAATTAGACAAGAAGAAGAAATAAAAGGCATCCAAATTGGAAAAGAAGGAGTAAAGCTATCCTAATTTGCAGATGACATGATATTGTACATAAAAACCCCGAAAGACTCCATAAAAAAACTAATAGACTCAATAAGTTCAGCAATGTAGCAGGCTACAAAATTAACGCCAAGAAATCTATGACATTTCTATACACTAATAGTGAACTTACAGAAAGAGAGACTAAAAAAGCAATCCCATTTACCATCACACCAAAAAAATTAAGATACCTAGGAATAAACTTAACTAAGGAGGTAAAAGACCTATTCACGGAAAACTACAGAACACTAAAAAAAGAGATAGAGGAAAATATAAACAGGTGGAAGAACATACCATGTTCATGGATTGGGAGAATCAATATCATTAAAATGTCCATACTACCCAAAGCAATCTATAAATTTAATGCACTCCCCATTAAAATACCAATGGCATATTTCACAGACCTAGAAAGAACTCTCCAAAAATTCATCTGGAATAAAAAAAGGCCCTGAATAGCCACAGCAATCCTGAGAAAGAAGCACAAAGTCGGTGGGATTTCAATACCAGATTTCAAGCTGTATTATAAAGCTACTATTCTCAAAATAGCCTGGTACTGACACAAGTACAGATATATAGACCAATGGAATAGAATAGAGATTCCAGATATCAACCCAAACCACTATGCTCAATTAATATTTGACAAAGGATGCATGAACATAAAATGAAGTCAAGACAGTCTCTTCAACAAATGGTTGGGAAAATTGGACAAATACATGCAAAAAAATGAAACTAGAGCACCAACTTACACCATACACAAAAATAAACTCAAAATGGATACAGGACTTAAACATAAGACGGGAAACCATAAAAATTTTAGAGGAAGCCACAGGAAGAAAAATCTCAGACATATACCGAAAGAACTTCTTCGATGATACTGCTCCTAGGGCAATGGAAGCTAAAGACAAAATAAACAAATGGGACTACATCAAAATGAAAAGCTTTTCACAGCTGAAGAAACCATCAACAAAACAACAAGAAAACCCACTGTATGGGAGAACATATTTGCAAATGTTATCAGTGATAAAGGTTTAATCTCAAGCATCTACAGGCAACTCACACAACTCAATAAAAGGAGGACAACTGATCCAATAAAAAAATGGGCAACAGACCTAAATAGAATCTTTTCAAAAGAAGACAAAAGGAAGGCCCAGAGACATATGAAAACTTGCTCAAAGTCACTAATTATCTGAGAGATGCAAATCAAAATGACTATGCGGTACCATCTCACACCTGTCAGAATGGCTATCATTAACAAATCAACAAACGATAAGTGATGGCGAGGATGTGGAGAAAAAGGAACTCTCGTGCACTGCTGGTGGGATTGTAGACTGGTGCAGCCACTGTGGAGAACAGTATGGAGTTTCCTCAAAAAACGAAAAATGGAGCTCCCATTCGACTCAGAGATTCTACTTCTAGGAATATATCCCAAGAAACTAGAAGTGCGAATTAGAAAGGATATATGCACCCCTATGTTCATAGCAGCACAATTTACCATAGCTAAGATTTGGAAACAGCCTAAGTGCCCATCAGCAGATGAGTGGATTAAAAAACTATGGTACATTTACACAATGGAATACTACGCTGTGGTAAAAAAGGAGCTCCTACCATTTGCAACAACATGGATGGATTTGGAGAGCACTATGCTAAGTGAAATTAGCCAGGCAAAGAAAGATAAATATCACAAGATCTCACTCATTTGAGGAATATAATGAATGACATAAACTGATGAACAAGAATGGATCCAGAGACTGAGAGAAGTCCATAGGAATGTCAAACCTCAGGGGGAAAGTCAATATATTTGGACTCTTGAACTAAGGTAAGTAATTTGTGTTTTTACATCCCTGACAAAGTTTATATAAAGTTATAAAAAAAATTGGCAGCTAGTTTGAGATTGAATTGACATGGCCTAGAGCTTGTCATCTCCCATGGACACCAGGCTAGGCCCTCCTTAACCTCCTGTGACACCATAATACCCTTACATGATATTATTCTACAATGTCATTATAATTTTTGATATTTGACAACAGCATATTATACAATTATCCCAAATAAACTTACAAACTAATTCTTTGAATGTTGGGCAGCAATTTAAAAAAGGATAGGAAAGGAATTAATCCCTTTCAGAAGGAATTAAGGCACTGGGAAGGTACCCGAGCATTCTATATTGGCCCCTCTTGCCCTTTTTGCCAAGAGGGACCTTCTTCTTACTATCCAAATACACACAGCTATTGCCTGAGCTTTCAGTTCAAGCTGTGGCTGAAGCCTCTGGGCAGCTGGCACCATGGATCTGTCTCTCGACCAATGGTGTGAGCTGGGCCCTCTCTGGAGAAGAAACCTGGGTCCCCCGAGATATGTGATCAGTACCGGGACCCCGCCAGCAGGCAAGGGGATCCCAAGGCAGGTGCTGGACGTGGAGGCCACGGTGGCATAGACTACAAAGGAGACAGAACTGAACCTCACATCACCCTGTTTGGCCCCGGAGGATGGCTGGTTAGCCAGAGATGGGTAAGATTCCTTAAAAAAGGAACAACCTAAGACAGGCACAGTTGCAGAGGGGCCAACAGGAGAGAACTAAAAGGTCAACAAAGGTGGGGCACAGACCCTCACCCACAAACCTTGCAGGGGCTTGAACTCTCACCCCTCCTGAGGGAGGTCTCCTGCCCCCAAGGCTGCTTCGCCTCCCATGCACAACTCAGACCGGAACTCAGGTGGCAGACAGAGACTCGGCCAGCAATAGCTGCTCTATATCTAAATTCAATCTATTACCAGGAATGCTCAGGACCTACTCAAAAATGCAAATATTCATTTCCACTAATATTTACAGGGTAAACTAAGATTTCTGCTTGAGTATTAAAATTGACAGGAAAATAGTAATCAAGTTTTCAGATTAATTTAAATTGGCCAGGTGAAATAAGTGAATACTCAAGAAAATCTAAGTGTACGGGACAAAAAGCTTTTCCTAAAACATTAACTAAAATATCTATTAGTAGCTCATCTCACTGTAAAATTGCCTGACATCCAAAGAACCTAAAGCAGTCATACTTGTATGCAAAAATTAAAACTTAAAATTACCAATACTGCATTATAAAATTTCCAAAAGCCCCCATTAATCAAAAAAGGGGAGGGATAGTGGGGTAATATGTAAGGAAAAATATCCTGTAAGTAAAATACATCTAGAAAATTCTTACTCCAGAAAAGTAACTTCCATTTGTAAAGCCAACAGCAGGACACCCATGAAAAAACACACATGGTGTCAAAATAAGCTAAAGGAAAATCATTTAGGCAAAAATAAAAAGAATCCCAAGTCTAATTTGCTGAGAGGATCTGTTAACTTTTGGTCAAGAATGTGTTTGTGTGTTTTCAGAGAACAACTCCAAGACCATGTGGGTTCCTGCGACAGTGAGGAACTGACGGATCTGTTCCAGTCACGAGGATGGTCCAGAGATGGGGGACACCGACGACACCTTGCCATGCTAGCAGTCGGCAGCTGTGCATGTCTGCAGGCAGCCCAGGACCAAACCAGAGAGGATGGATCTTGCATTGCCACGATGTGTCCACCATCTGGATACCATTGCTGACATGTACACATAAAGAACTATTTGACATTAAAACTGGGACTCAGAACAGTTGGACATTGAAACTGAGACTCAAACATTTTTTGTTCTTATACATTTATTTCTAGTATGCAGAGGCAAGATATTTTTGAAGAAAAGAAACAGGGGAGAGTGAATGATATAGAGGCAGGGAGGCATTGAACAAGCTGTCAAGCTACAGGGGGAAGGCTGGGGTGGATGGGAGGCAGATGCTGGGGGAGATCAACCAAAGGACTTGTATGCATGCATATGAGCATAACCAATAATGAAAGACACTGGGGCAGGGAGGGGGACAGGTGGGGACATGTGCTGGGGGGTAAGGGAGGCTGGGGGAGGATAATGGGGGGAAAAGAAAAACATATGTACTACTATTAAATATGTTATACCGGAAAAAAAATTAATTAGGAAAAAAAAAAGAATCACTGCTTTACAGCGTCAGGCCATTCACCAACTAAAAAGACTTCCAAATTACATGTTCTTGTGAGTGAGTTAGTATTATTTATGAAATGATCTGCTCTTCTCACAACACCCTCTGTTCATGGGCCCTGACTTTTCAACCCACATTATCAACATGTCCCTTTGTCCTTTTTCCTTCTTAGCAATTTTGTTTTTTCAACTTCTCTTGAATCACAAGTCTCCTTCCAGAAATCTTGCCAACACATAGTTGGTTAGTGCTTTGTATGTTTTGTATAGCTTCCCTGTTATATTTCTATTGTAAATTTTGCTTATTTTATAACTGGAGTTTTTCTTTTGCTCTCACCTTTGACCCAAGAGTTCCCCGCAAAATCCTTGCCTCTTTTCTTGTACACAGAATATAAATAAAACTAATAGAGCTAACTGCAATAAAATATACTACATTAGAATATACTTACCACCCAGCACACATTATTTTTCTCCAAAAGCATAACTAAACCCAAAATACCAGCACTTGCCTTTGATGCTGTAGGTTAAGTATAATGAATTAATGATTTTATCAACTGCATTAAAGATTTCACTACTGAATTTGCTTAAAATAAGGGATACTGGTGCTGAAAACCTACTGAAACTTTTGTTGCCTTTTAAAACTTAAAAAAAAATTGTTTTGGTTTTAGTGTAAACCTTAATTTAGACTCTGTTATAACCAAATTGAAGAGTATCCAAAATGGAAGGGGAGTTTCACCACATTCTCTTTGGGCCTTTGTAGATACCCCAAAAATTACTCAGAGTATCTATTTCCCATTTTAAATGAATTTTAAAAAATTTAAACCCCATGGAACCTCAAACAACAAATAAACCTGAAAATGGGTAAATCTAACTTATTTCAGTAACCTACAACTTAGAACCTAAATCATTTTTTTCTTTTAGGTGTAGTTACACTTATTTTATCCTAGGTCATGCAAACCTAGGGCCAGAAAATTATTTCTTTTTAGCAATGCATTTGTAAAACTAAAATGCACCCATTCTTTGCCTTTCCTAACATGCTCAGCAAGTCTAAAGCCTGTCTCTGTAAGATAAAATAAAGGAAGCTTTGTAGCCATCTTTAAATGTCTTCACTGTAAGATTTATTGCCATAATTGTGATGGAGCAAATGATTTTTTCCCTAGCAGCAAAAATAGTCTTAAAAAGAAACTAGGTATTGTTTTTTCTTTTCCAAGCAAAGTGTAGATACCCCCAAAATTACATGGTGTCACAGAGCATGCCACAGTTTTAAAAAAAAATGATGCACTGCCTTTTCAGCCTTATTAAGAAAATTACACAGTTAACTCTTTGTACCTTTGAAGAATGTCTCTGACAAACTTTGTTAGTAGAACAACATTCAAGCTAGAAACTGTGTATCAAAACTACGTATTTTGGAGTTAAAGTAGTTTCTGAAGTAAAACAAATGTCATAGCAATAGATATAAATTCTGTAACTGTGGATGAACATTCCAACATTTTCAATGTAGCTATTGGTGGAGGGAACAATAAAAAATGTATAGGATCTAGACTGCCAGATGATGGACACGTGGTTTGTTAATGCACTAAAGGAAGAGACCATATCATTTTCGGCACAGACTAATGTCATGGGGTTCACACTCTTACTCCCTCTCATTTACTTTTCTCATTTGGCCAATCAGTCACCCAGTCACTGGTCTCATTGCAAAAGAGGTAGCCAAAAACAAAAAACAAAATACAAAGACACATAACATTGTTCTATCTTCATTCAGAGATTTACCTAGGAGTCAAAGCATTATTCATGAGCAGAGTAAAGCTTCTTTTAAAAATTAATCACATCTACTTAAATGCACAGACAAATGGGTACTAAAGCCCCCAAATTCCACTTCTATCTAGACCTTGGCTGCAACGATTTTAGCATGTCAGTCTTTAAGGCAGGTGTACTCAATTACTCAGCTGCTGCCCCAACACCAGCTCGATAAAATATTCAGAATTTCCTGTTGTGTTTTCTAAAAATCTGTTGCCTAAATAGGTACAAAACAACTAAATAAGTCAATTATTAAATGTAAATTAAAACTTGGAGAATCTTATAAAAATAACGTTTTAGCTTTAAACTAATTGAGATGCATCTGAAGACATGATCAGACTGGAGAGCTAGGCGTCTGTTATAATGCACTTTGATCATGACAATGACATTACATCATTTGTATATTTAAAGATTCTTCTTCTGTTTGTCTGGAGGAGATTCTTTCCAAAACATATTGGACAACAGCTGAAATAGCCTCTTCTAAATCTTTGAAGGGCTTTTAAGATTCTTTTCCTCCCTTTTAATTTATGGTTCTCCTAGGACTGGACTAGTGAACAAACAGCAAGTTTTTAAAAAAAAGTCAGAAATATTACAAAAACCTACTGGTTGTATTATTTATTAACCTCTAAGTATTTATAGAATTTCTGGTTTTGTGTTCCTGGGTACACTTTCCCCCAGAAAGTTTCTATGAGCATTTGTGAAAAAGTTTTGTTTCCTCCCAAAAATGCCTGGAAATGTCTGTCAACAGACAGAATTGATTCTGCTGGAGATGAGAGGCCGGGGTAATCCTGCCTGAACAGGCCAGGGGGAAAATCATCCTATGGGCTCTACTCCCCAGTGAAAAAACCCAAAACAAAAAGACAAATAGATAAGGATAAAATGAGTTTCACTGTGTGACTTAAAGGTAAAATGGAATCTCCAAGGACACAGCACAGCCCCCGGGGCAGCAGCTATGGGGTTAGGTTTGATGGAGTGAGTACCACCCTCCTCCACCAGCAGCTTCCCCTCTAGAGCTAACAGCAGAGGGGCAGTTTCCCTGAGATGGGAGCCTAAGCTATTTCCCTATCAAGGCTTTCAATATGCACCTTCAGGAAATCCTTGATTACATATTACCACAATGATTCCACTATTGCCATCCTCATAATCAACAAAAAAAAACTAATTGTTTCCCCCAGCAGAATAGGGTGTGTGTGTGTGTTAAAGAATATAATACTCAGCAAATTTTTATGCCTTTTCAAGTGTCAGTGCAAAATATAGTAAAAGGAATCCAAATACTAATTATACCTTTGTCTCACCAAAAGAAAGACTGTTCTGGTGTGGACCTGACCCCTACAACAAATCAGAATAAAATGGTGCACTTTAAGGAGACTCTCCTTGGCTGGGAACACGTAAGCCTGGCAGTGCTTGGAGGGGCTAAGGAGGGGCTACAGCCAAGGGAATACTCCCACATCCATAGACGCTGCTGCTTAAGGATGTATTTCAACAATGTGAATGTCATTCCTATTACGTGACAAGATGACAAATACTATCTGATGAACCACAGCACATAAAAGGGGAAAATAACATTTTCTCACCATGGGAGGGCTAGAGAGGTCGATGTAGCTGCAGAGCCTGCTTATATTATTTCGCCAAGAAGGTTTCAACCCAGAGATGGGTTCAAAGAGCAGGATTTTAACTAAGAAGGAGGTTGGGAAAAAATGTGGGTTTCACAGGAAAGCAGTCTGGGCAACACAAGATGGACTTTGATGAAACAAACATTCTGAACCTAACTTCCTAAAGAGGCCCATGATCTCCCTTTTTTATGTTTATATTTGAATAGGGGGACATGATTTCCACAAAGCAGAATTTTTAAAAATCTTAAAAGGTGAAGGAGTGCTCTAACAAGCCCTCAAATATCTGGTTCTCAGTCGTAACCCTACCTGGCTATCACTTATAATAAGCAGATAATTTTTTCGTTGTTTCCCCAGGCTGTGACTAGATGAAAATGTCTCATCTATATGATCAATAGTCGTTTCGTAAGTCAGCACTACTTATGGGTGCAGGCTAGCTCAGGAAATATGTGTCAGTCAATTGAACTGTCCCCCCTTTAAACATGCAGGTTTGACTGAGAGATTTCATTTCTCACAGGCTGATCAAACAAATACCATCCAGGATGGCTAATTTCTCCCATTCTGGGTTGTTTATTTAAGTTCAACAAGTGTCAGGGGAATTGGGAATTTAATGGACCATGTGATAGCAAAACTAACTCGGTGAATGACTCTTTCTTTGATGCCCCTATTCTTAAAAGGGAATAATATGGAGTATTTGTAGACTTCAAAATAAATTTGGGGTGACAAGGCTGGTCAAATTGTTTTCTGGTACAAAGTTGGTACTATTTAGGAGTTGTGATTTTTAAAACAAACTACCTCTACTTCTGAAAATAATTTATAGCAGAACAATATTCATATTTGTGGCATGATTATATTTTGTCTGTTTTGAGGGATGAGGGATTGAAATGAAGTTCTGGAGGACCCATTTTGAGATCCCATGAGTAAAAGGAAGTTTATAAAGGAGGTGAGAACAAAGGTTAACATTTCAGAATATCAGGTTTTGCCAACATAATTATAGAACACATACTGGGAGCTCTCAGGGAATGTCCAACTTATGGTTCACCCCCAGCCTGCCCAAGGCCTAAAGCCTCTGGCAAGGCTTTAGGCCTTGGGCACCCTGCCATCGTCCTGCTGAGCTCAGCCCCAGCTGCCTGCGACCACCTGGCCCCGGGGGCTGGGCACTTGCTACCACCGCTGTTTCATCTGCACCCCCTGGGCCCTATGCTTATGTCACTTGGCTCCGTCCTTGCTCCTGATTGGCTAGTAGCATAGCCAATCAGGAGTGAAGGTATGGTCAAATTTGCATGTTTCTCTTTTATTATATAGGATTCATTTGTCTTCAGAGCTTCCTGTACATATAGGTCTTATACTGTTTGTTCTGAATTACCTGCATGTGATAGGTGATTAAAACCTATAAAATAGTTTGGAACTCCAAAACTAGAAATAAAAGGCATGGAGAACTACTAATTAAGTGCTCAGGCTCTAAACCATACTGTTAAGTTTGTATCTTGAATCTGCTCATTACCTATTACCTATTTGACCTTGAATAAGCAACTTAACCCCTCTGAACTTCAGTGTTTGCAGCTGTGAAAAGGGGATAATAACAAAGATACCTTAGAGCAGTGGTCACCAATTGGTGGTCCGTGAACCCACTCGTGGTCCATGAGGTCTAAAAGGTTGGTGGCCACTGCCTTAGAGGGTTGGTGTGAGGATTAACTGAATTAATGCACATACAGCATTTAACAGTGCCTATCACACTGTGGCCACTCTGTAAATAACAACCATTTTGAGATGTGCTCAAAGTATCTTTGGAAATGTGTCACTTGCTGAAGAGGTGCTTCGTTCATGTGTATTAAGTAAACCCAACTTGATTAAGAGTCTAATTATCTGATTTCTCATGTTCTCTTCCTTGCTTTCTTTCCTTTAATATTTTACCAATTTATCCTTGCATAATTCTCAACACAACTCAGTGCAAGACAATTCTGTTAGAGGACAGGCAGAGAAGAGTGGGAAGGTGCAGAGCTCCTCATGAAGATCAGTACAGTGAAGAAGTAAATTTAAAAAAAATCTGTCATCCGCCTCAGTGTAAAATGCTCAGTAGGTGAATTGGCCTAAGTTGCTTGAAATGCCTGTGTATATTTTGTGAGATATCAATTAATCATTATTTTCTTGGCCATAATCACTATAGAGTATCAAGAAGTGAAGAGAGCCCTAGCCCGTCTGGCTCAGTGGATAGTGTCAGCCTGCAGACCAAAGGGTCCCAGATTCACTTCCAGTAGGACATGTACCTCGGTTGCAGACTCCTTCCCTGACTGGGGCCTGGGAAGACAAGCTCCCGATTACTCTAAACTCCAGTTTCTGGCAAGACTCTGGGGACCAAGACTCCTATGGGAAGAAGCTGGACTGTCTGCCATCAGGTCAGAAAGTGAAGGTGGCTTTCTTGCAGAGGTGCGTGCAGGAATCACTGTTTATTGCACTGGGGTGCGGAAACTTGGAGATGCAGAGATGGTTGACTGGCAGCCATCACTGTTTGCTACTTCCTGGCCTAGTGACTCCCTGAGACCTGACCCCGCACAATTTACAAACCCACCCAAGCTCTGTGCAGTGGCCTTTGCATATAAATAGCCTGCCCTATAGCAGCTTAACCTAACAAACTGCAGCTCTGGTCAGACAGCTCCAAAACCTCCAAACCCCAAGCAAGGAGGAGAAATCTGCAGTTCTTGCTGTAGCTTCCTCTGGGTGGCCTCAGACAGTAGCTGTCCTGCACCCCACTGGAAATCCAGAAGCCAGTGTACCTCATGGTCAATGTGAGACGACACCAGATTTCAACTCCTTACATCCAAAAGTGACACATTCTAGAGGCAGACTCAGTGAGCACCAAAGCCCCACTGAAACAAGTCCTGCCCCATAAGGGTGTCTCCAGCACAGCAGTTCTTCCATTATAGACACAGCAGGTCCTCACAGCCAATTGGCCTGGAGGTCAATTCCTCCCAGTGTACCAACAGCAATCAAGGCTTAACTATAACAAGACTTTTCACTCAGCCCACAAAGGGGTACACCAAGAGTGTCCACCTTAGGTGATAGGGGAGGCTGAACCACTGGATCCTATAGGTCACCTGCCACAGAAAACCACTCCATCAACTCAGGAAAGCAGCAAAATGTAGAGACAAAGAAACATGTCACAAATGAAAGAAATGGAGGAAAGCAAACTTCTGGACATAGAGTTCAAAACCACATTTATAAAGTTACTCAAGAATCTTCTGAAAACCTCTGAGGAACTTAGTAAACCTTTAAGGATATTAATGAGAATGCCAGAAAAAAATAAAAAAGGACCAGTCAGAAATTAAGCATACACTATCTGAAATAAAAAATATACAGAAAGTCAACAGTAGATCAAAGGATCCCAAGAATCAAACCAAAGATCTGAAATATGAGAAAACAAAAAACACCAAACCAGAAAAACAAAAAGAAAAAAGAATCCAAAAATATGAAAATAGCATAAGGAGCCTCTGGGACAACTTTAAGCGTACCAACAGCCAAATTATTGGGGTGCCAGAAGAGGAGAGAGAGTAAAATATTGAAAGCCTATTAGAAGAAATAATGACAGAAAACTTTCCCTACCTGGTGAAAGAAATAGACTTATAAGTCCAGGAAGCGCAGAGAACCCCAAACAAGAGGAATCCAAAGAGGACCACACCAAGACACATCATAATTATAATGCTAAGGGCAAAAGACAAAAAGAGAATCTTGAAAGCAGCAAGAGAATAACAGTTACCTACAAGGGAATACCCATATGACCATCAGCAGATTTCTCAACAGAAACTATGCAGGCCAGAAGAGAGTGGCAAGAAATATTCAAAGTGATGAACAGCAAGAACCTACAACCAAGATTACTCTACCCTGCAAAGCTATCATTCAGAATTGAAGGTCAGATGAAGTGCTTCACAGATAAGAAAAAGTTAAAGGAGTTCATCACCACCAAACCAGGATTATATGAAATGCTGAAGGGTATTCTTTATGAAGAGGAAGAAGGAGGAAAAGGTAAAGATAAAAATTATGAACAACAAAATGACAACAAATACATACCTACCAACAAATGAATCTAAAAATCAAGTGAATAAAAAATCTGATGAACAGAATTGACTGATGAATATAATAGAATCAGGGACATAGAAAGGGATTGGACTGACAATTCTCAGGGGGAAGAAGGTGTGAAGGGTTCAGGAAGAGACTGGAAAAAAATCTTCCACCTATGGATGAAGACAGTGGCGGGGATATGGGCATGAGATGGAGTGGGGTGGGGTGGGGAATCAGGTGGAGGGGAGCTATGGGGGAAAAAAGGAGAAACATCTGTAATAATCTGAACAACAAATATTTATTTTTTAAAAAAGAGTTATCACTACATTTTTAACATGACAACTTTGCAACAACTGGCTAACAATAGAAGTTCACCAATATCTCTAACCTTCCAAATAAGACAAAGACTTGAGAAAGCTTTTACTTTATCTGCCTCGTTCTCCTGGTACTTGTGATTTTTCCATCTTGTTCTTAAATTTAATTATCATTATTGCTAGTGATGTGTATAGTTATAGTCATTTTTTTAATTTCTCATTTTAATGTACCGATATTTTAGACAGGTTTGCTGTTGTTACTTATTGTTGTTGTTGTTATTGTTGTTGTGTGTGGTGTGTGTTTGTCATCTTTGCTACTTGTATCCCAATTTTTCTTTTTGAGTTCTTATGTGGTAATAAAAGAAAAGCAAATGATAAAAAAAAGTGGAATCCTCGGGTGAGGATTGAAAAAAAAAGCCTGCTTTAAAAAAAAAAGGTGACGAGAGGCACACGTGTGCATGTATTTTATTCTCTGTGCATGCACACGCACACACGTCTGTGTATTCAACAGACATTTCCTTCTGACATTAGTCTTCTTACATTTATAATAAATTCTGCATCATATTGCTGGCAGAAGCACACAGTTGCTAGATAAGTGTTTGGGGCACTAGCAACAGCCCCTGGACTCAAACATTGATTTGCTGGTGTTCTGCCATCTTCCATAAAGTACAGGTCATGTTTTCTGCATCAATGACAGAGAAATCTTCAAAGAAGGGCTTGCTTAAACATGGGCATTTTAGTACAAAAAAATACTTGCTATTCTTCTGTCACTGCCCAAGATATGAAGATGTGGAGTCAATTTAGTGAGCTTCAATTGCAGCTGACTTTGGAAGGAATAATGTACTCGTCTCTTTGGATGCTCTCGCGTGAGGGCTACGATTTTGCGGACTGCCACATGATCATACTTCCAAACACAGAATATCCTCTTTAAACAGAGAGAGATAAATCCTGAGATCTTGGAAGACCAGTGAGTTAAGTGCCTCCCATTTCATTTCTAAAACATATGTAGGAGATTCTCTATCATCATAATTTTCTTGTGAAGGCTATCACCAGGAAGAGGTATGAGAAGGATTAACCTTTATAGATAGGCCAAGTGGGGCACCTGCCATTGCAGGTTGATCTCAGAGGTGTAAGAAAGAAAGGCCTTTGGTCCTTTACACCCCATACACTCCTACTCAAATGCCAAAAATGCCACCATAAAACCTGCGCACTAGAGTTATTTTCTTTGAAGCCACAAGTTTGGTAGGAAAGAATTAACTAGCTGAGGTGGGGAGTAGCTGGAGAAGAAATATATTGACAAATGTCTTCCTCTTCACTGTTGTGTGCAGAGCTGGCTTTGGAGGGGGTAGCAGTGAGTGACTTCAGAGAATGAGACTATAATGACTCACAAAGTGGGCTGAATTAAAATGAGCACAAAATTGAAAAGCAGCAGCATGGCTGAAAGTGAAGTTAGTTGGCTCTATTATATGGAAGAACTTTGGAGAAACAGCCCAGCTGTGATATGGGACCCTGACACTACTCTATAGTGATTTTTCCTTCTCAAGGGAAGTACATAAAATAAACATACTGCAAATATATCAAGCAGGGTATCCCAAGGCCTCTTCCATGAGAGGATCTATTTGCAAGAAGAGAGAATATGTGACATCACTAAGTGCACTGGAAACGACTCCTCTTCTCCCTGAAATCACATATTTTGCCTTTTATCTTATACTAGAGGCCCGATGCACAAAATTTGTGCAAGAGTAAGCCTTTGCTACCTGGGCCCTTGCTGCCCTGGCTTCATCTGGAAGGTCATTCTGCTGTTCGGCCATTCATTTTATTAGCATATTATGCTTTTATTATCTATCTAATAAAAGAGTGATATGCAAATTGACCATACCTCCCTTACACTCACAAGCCATGCCTATTAGCCAATCAGGAGTAAATATGCAAATTAACTCAGCCAAGATGGCTGTGGCCACAGAGCAAGCAGGAGGGAGGCTTGGGTTTCCCCGGCAATGGAGAAAGCCAAGCTTTCCGTGTACCCTGGCTAGCCCAGGCTCCAGTCCAGGCTACAAAATTTCAATTGTAGAAAATAAATAAATCTCAGATACCAGGACTTCCCCTTGCATTGCCGGGAGGTGTGGCCAGCCTACAAACCATCACAGGCCCCTCGCCCAGGCCGCCCCATGCCCTAAGGGAACCCTCACCCTAATCCAGGACACCCTTCAGGGCAAACCAGCTGGCCCCCACCCATATACCAGGCCTCCATCCTATCTAATAAAAGAGTAATATGCAGACTGACCATCACTCCAACACAAAGATGGCTGCCCCCATGTGGTCAAAGATCCTGCCCTCATGTGGACACAAGATGGCTACCACAAGATAGCCAGCAGGGGAGGGAAGTTGGAAGAGACCAGGCCTGCAAGGGAGGGTAGTTGGAGGTGATCAAGGTAGCAGGAGAGAAAAGTTCGGGATGACTAAGCCGGCAGGGGAGGGTAGTTCAGGGCAACTAGACCTGCTGGGGAGGGCAGTTTGGGGCGACCAGGCCTGCAGGGGAGGGCAGTTGGGGCGACCAGGCCTGCAGGAGAGGGCAGTTGGGGGTGACTAGGCCTGCAGGGGAGGGCAGTTGGGGGCAACCAGGGTGGCAGGGGAGGGCAGTTGGGGGCAATCAGGCTGGCAGGGGAGCAGTTAGGCACTGATCAGGCTGGCAGGGGAGCAGTTAGGCATTTATCAGGCTGGCAGGGGAGTGGTTAGAGGGTGATCAGGCTGGCAGGCATAAGTGGTTAGGGGCAATCAGGCAGGAAGGCAGGCGAGCGGTTGGGAGCCAGCAGTCCTGAATTGTGAAAGGGATGTCCTGTGGTATAGGGCCTAAACCAGCAGTCGGATATCTCCCAAGGGGTCCCAGATTGGAGATGGTGCAAGCTGTACTGAGGGACCCTCCCTCCCAAGTGTACAAATTTCATGCACCAGGTCTCTAGTGTTTCTATAAGAGAATAGGCAGACACTGTCCATACACTCCGGGAAGCATAGAACACTGTGCTTGGCTGTCACCATGGTCTTTATTCCTGCCTTGAGTTAAGACAGAAAAAAGAGAAAATGTTTATTTTCTTTGGAATGATTATCCAGTAGTGACAACAGGGGCTTGGCTGTAGGCCTTGAACAAAATGCTCTGGGACTCAGCATGAAAGTCAAAGGTCCTGCATTGGCATTGATGCCTGCTACTGTCCACACGGTTGCAGAACCCCACTTCCAGGCATAGTAAAAGGTTTTGGGAACATGTGGCTTTGCAAATGATAAGGCACAACAAGGGCATGAAACCCTTGAACTAGTCTGTTTCTTGGCCTCATGATATTACTAAGTGGCATGGCTAATTGAATCTACCATGCACATATAAAGGAGAAATGGTGAACATTTCACGCTGGGAACATGATACATGAGAGAGAACAGCCAGCAGGATACTTTAAAAGGTAGGGTAACACTCACCAGGGTTAAGCACTGTATATGGATGCCACAGGACTCCATTCCCTTCAAAGTTCCCCTATCTGTGACCATATGAATGCAGTTTCATGTCTCCCAGACCTGGAGGGAAAGGTTCTCAAGAACAGAGAACTTGGAAGAATTTTTAAAGTTTGTATTTCCAAAAATGTATTCAATAAGTATTTATTTAAAGCCCAGCTATATGCTAGGCACTGTCCATGTGCAAGGAGTTCCATGGTGAGAAAGAAAAGCTTTTTTTCTGCTCTCAGAGAGCTGACATTCTAGGGGATGCAGTAGGCATTAATAAAATAATCATACAAATAAATGTGAAATTCCATCCTTGGTCAATGCTAGAACAGAGAAGAATATTGTGTTGTGAGAGTAGATGTAGGTGGTTGACATAGTCTGGGAGGTAAGGAAAGTTAACTTGGAAGAAACACAGATCCAGATGAAATCTGAACTATGAGTTGGATCAGTTGGGTAAAAAACTAGGAAGGAAGAGAATTCCTGGCAGGTGGAACAGTACATGCAAATGCCCTGTAACAGGAAGGATCATGGAACATTTGAGGAATTGAAAGAGGCTTGGGGTATGGGGAGTATGTGCTCATAGGGGAAATGTGGCTGGTGAGGTAGGGCTGGATCATGTTAGGGCCTTGTAGGCCATTTCATGTTAATTATTTTGTTTGTCCTAATATTAATAGAGAGCCTAGAAATATTGGCTTTAAAAGCTGGGAATGCCATAAAACAACAGCACATTCTTACATATTTTAATGGGCAGGACTCTGAGTGTCTAGAAAACGGGGTTTGTCTCAGGGCTGTCATATGGCCCCCTGGATTGGCTGCATATTCACATCTGACTCTGCTGGGACGCATAGGTTTCTGGAGCTGTGGGATGGGGCAACCTTGGGTAGACGTCCTCTGATCAGCAGACAGGATTCTTTTCTCTAAATGGAGAATCAAAGGACACACTTGAAATTGAAAGTTGTGTGAAAGGAATCTAAATTGGTTAAATGTCAGCTACATCCATGATTTATGTCTCCTTTACATCTTACTGCTGATAAAGCTAACACTCTTCTATTAGTTGGCTGTGTGTGTGTGTGTGTGTGTGTGTGTGTGTGTGTGTGTGTGTAAAAAAATTTTCCAAGGCAAGATGACTTGGGTCTTTTGTCTTATTTTCTTCTGGCACAATGATAAAAGTTAGGGCAATAGCTGACTTAGGTTAAATACAAATTTCATGTTTGCACTAAGCAAAGCCCCTATTAATTAATTTCTTTTATTTCATAGATGTTTATACTCATAGAAAAAGTAGAAAATTTGTACAACAAAAAGAAAGTTGAAAACTCCCAATTAGCATTTTGGAATATATATTGCCAGGTATTTTTTCCTATGAATGTGTGTATCTTTACAATTTCTTATTTATACTAATAAAAGCGTTGGGGGTGATCAGGCCAGCAGGGGAGGACAGTTGGGGATGATCAGGCTGGCAAGGGAGCAGTTAAGCATCAATCAGGCTAACGGGGGAGCAGTTAGAGGGTGATCAGGCTGGCAGGTAGGTAAGTGGTTAGGAGCCAGCGGTCCCGGATTGTGAGAGGGTACAGACCAGGCTGAAGGACATCCCCCCACTGTGCATGAATTGTGTGCACTGGGCTACCACTAGTACAACCATAATATTCAATAACTTACAAACTCATTTTTGATAGAAAAATGAGGTCCCATTCACAATGGAAATTAAACTGGGAGAAACTGGAGATGGAATTGTCACAGCCTCCATCCTAAGGGAATTTGAAAATTCAAATTCCACAACAAAAAAATTCTGGCTCCCAATTTTCGACATAATTATTTTCTTTCAAGCTGTAGTAATTTTAGGCAATGATGGGGATAAATAAAAACATTTTATGAGAAAAGGAAGTCAATGTCTTTAGAGCTTTGATAATCAAAAATAATTCTCCAGTTACCCATGTGGATTTTTTTTTACCTATGTTTCTGGAGGCATGGGAAGTCCTGGGTTATGTTCTTTTTTTTTTATGCCAGAAAATGATCTGAAGTATGTGCATTTTATAAATTTACACATACTATATACATTCATTTCCTGGGTAACTAAAAAAAAAAATTCATTCTCTTATACTTTGGGAGGTCAAAAGTCCATAATTAAGGTGTCAATAGGACTGGTTCCCTCTGGAAGCTCTAAAAAGGGACTCTTTCTCCTAGCTTCTGGTAGTTGCCAGCAATGCTTGGTGTTCCTTGCATAGTTTATAACTATTCTCCACTCTCTGTCTTCATTGTCCCCTGGCCTTCTTCCCAGTGTGTATCTTCTGTGTAACTGCATCCAAGTCTCCCTTGCCTTTCTCTTTTTCTTTTAATCTCCACCCAAGAATAGGGTCTTTGTTTATTTTATTTTAGAGAGGGAGAGAGAGAAAAAAAATAGATGTGAGAGAGAAACATGCCCTGACCAGCAATTGAACCTGTAACCTAGGTATGTGCCCTGATGGGAAATGGAACCTGCAAACCCTTTGGTGTATGGGAAGATGCTCCAAGCAATTGAGCCACATGGCCAAGACTCCCTCTCCTTTCTCTTATAAAGACACCAGTCATTGGATTGAGAACCTATCCCAATCCAGCATAGCTTCATCTTGACTGGAATGTATGTGTAAAGACCCTATTTATAATTAAGGTCATATTCACTGGTACCTGGGATTAAGACTTGAACATATCTTTTCAACCCACCATATGCAGTAATATAATCTAGTGTATAATAATTTATTTCATTCATTACCAGCAGCATTATGGACAAGTGAAGCAGTTTATTTTCATTAACAATAAAAGGATCCTACCTGAAATTCCCCACCCCATACCAAAAATATTAAATAATCAGAAAACAAGACAGAACAATTTTTTTTCCTTTAGCACAAAGTGGCAAGACCCAACATTAAATCAAATCTGGGAAATAGAATGGGCTTTAAGCATATTTGTGAATCTTTAGAATATTATTTCCTGAGTAACTCAAAAATAAAAAAGAAATTCATTCTCTTATACTTTGGGAGGTCAGAAGTCCATAATTAAGGATTTATGTATGAAGGATTTATTAATATTAATTTAAGGATAATATGCAAATAAGAGTACCTTAGAGTGAGATTTTATTCTTCGTATTGGAAATACTGTTGTACATATAAAAATAAAGCAAAACCAATGTGAATTACTTTATAATTTTAATAGAATTGGGACAGTCTATTTGAAAAAATAGGGCATGAATAGGCCAGGCTTCTTTCTAGGAAGGATGCTTTCATATAAAATCTGGGTGTGTGCTTTTCTGAGACTCTGGGATATAGTATACTGTTATGAGCACAAATCCAAGAAATTATAGTAAGATTTGTCTTAATCCACACTGAATTCCTGTATTACTATTTTCTATAATTTTTACATTAAGTATTTTTAGAAATGAACAACTTTCTATAAAAGAGCTCTGCAAATTCGACATCTGCCCCCAGATTTACACCGTTTGATGTGAAATACTCCATTATGACAACTGTCACTATGAAGGGGCGTCGAATAAAAGGTGGAAGGGCCTGTGCTCTCAGTGAAATCTCTTTAATGGCTTTGCTTCTCCAGCCTCCTTCCTGTGATCTGATCCATCTTTTCTACCCAGCCTAGACCCCATGTCCTTTGCAGCAGATATAATCCTGTCTGGTGAACCATTTCTGCAAAAACCTAATCAGCTCCTTGAACCTAAACTCCTGGTGTTGCAAAGTGCTGAAGTGGCGGGGGGAGGGGGAAATCACAAATATCGGCTACATGGCCCATGGGTTCATGGTTTCCGCCCTCAGCTGAGATTCCTGTGTGGGCCTGGGATGCCTCTGGATGGCCCGGGGCCAGGGTTCTCACTTATTCTAACCCTGTGTCTAGTGGAGGTAGCCATTTCCCACAATACAGAATTTCAGAAGGATACACTCCACGGTCTGTAGGACCCCTTCTCTAATTCAGGTGATATTAAAATGGTCAAAAGGCTTCAGAGCCTACATTCTGTGATTTTAATCATCAAAAATATTCCACTTAGGAAACACTACTAACAATAGCAGAGGAAAAGAGCTAGCCAATTCTGTCAGCAATATAATATAGTAAAACGACAATTATCTCCTTAATCTGCTGTCATGAATTGTATATTAAAAGGGACAGTATCTGTTTACTGACGTTTAAAGGTTATCTCTGATTCAGACTTGAAGATTGTTTTGAGGCCATACTGTTGTCTTTATAAACAGTGATGTGTAAAATAGAGTGAATGCAACGGATCTGCTTAAACAGACACTCTGGGGTCCTTTTTTTTTTTACTGATGGGCAACAAAGAAAATTACTTATATTGCTAGCAGTGGAGGTTTCATGGAAGTGTTCCCCCAGCCCCCCAACCATTAATAATTTTTGTTAGATTGCATAATTTATAGTATCAGTTTTGAATGCATAATGTAATACTGTATACTGAAGGGTAGTTAGTCTTTCTTCAAATAGGTTACCGAAAGTGAAATAAATACCTAGATTAAATTTCCATACTAGGGGGAGAGAATGAAATAATTTGCTGAGTTGCAAAAATATGTAATAGACATTGTGAAGATAATCTAAATTCTAAAAAAAAAAAATTACTTCCTTGTTCTATTCATTGCAGATGGCTTCACTTTAAAAGCAATTCCTAAGAAAAATGTTGCTGCTATAGTTGAATAAAAATAAGTATTTCTAAATAACATGAGTTTAAAAAAATCTCTATCTAAATATCAAGAAAATGAGGCAAAATTAGTTTAGAAACATATTGTAATATTAAAAAGAGATCATATTTCTTTTAGTGTCTCTGATTTTTGTGAATGAGTCACAGAACCTTTAAAATATGACATTGTAAGCAAGAGCTGGAAAATTTTTGCTTATCTTTATATTTGGCCCTAAATTTTATTCTAGGAAAAATATTACTAGAGCATTACTTATATTTCTAGAAACTTGTTTGGTGTTACTAGATGTAAATTTTCTGTGGTTGTAAGAAATACAATTCATGTTTCATATTAAGGGGCATCTACTAAAATGACTATATATATTTTTACCACCTGATCCTTTCTTGTGTCTTCTATAAATCAATAATATTCAGTCATATTTTTCATGAATCCAAATCTCTTAATTTACTAAGCTTTTGTCTTCCTGAGAAACTATCAAACCTCAACTGTGGGATTGGTAGTAGATCCCATGAAAATCCGAAATAGACTTTTAATTTTCTCTTCCCATTGGGCACCATTTGTTGTTTATTCCCCTGAAATGGTATTATTTTCATTAAGATAATAGGATTATGCTAATCAGGACATGTGTTATATTCCTTACGGCAAGCTCACTTTTTCCCTTTGGCAAGGAACACAGTAGTAAAAGGAAAATAGAGAAAGATTATGTATAGATGGACAGTGGGGAAAATTAAATGACTCAATGATTCTTAGGTGCTTTTAAAGTAAGTATATATCAAAATCACTGGGGAATCTGATTTGTAAAAATAGCAAGTTTTGGTAATATATATGAATGAACTACTCCATAAAATTCTTCTGTTTAGAGCCACTTACAATCTTTTGCGGTTGTTTCCCATACATATATAATTTTTACTTTTAAGCGCGAAAGAAATGCTTTGATACTTCCTTTTAGTTAGATGCTCTTAAACATACAGGGCAATTTTGTTTACTTAATGGGATTTGTAAAAACTGTAAACCATAAATTATTTGGAAGCTTAACATTTTTCCTTATTCTGAAGTTCTTCATAAATAACACTATCATCATCATAATAATTAATACCCTTTAAGATGGAACTCTAGGGGAAAATTTAAATTCTGACTTCATCTAACTTTCTACTCTTCCTAAATGTCAGGTTGATTTACAAAAGCTTTGCAATTTTGCTTATGTTTGTCCATGTCTATAAATTCAAATTTCTAAATTTAGAAATTCTTTGCTATCATGATTAAAATTATTTCATAATTTGTTCCCCTAATCTTGTTTGGGTTGTGCACAAAATAAAGGGACTCAAGCCAGAAAAATCATATATAACCTTGAGAAGTTCCATAATGCTAATGCTGTTTTGATAGAAAAAAAAAAACACAAGCAATGCAAATAGCAGCCTTTACTCTCCAGTACAGGTGTGCAATAAGCACATATAATTAAGCTGAAGATACATAATGGTTTGTTGTTGGATACGCATTTACAACAGCTGACTACACTCTTAATGTGTGGTTCAGGAGTTAGGTAATTTTCTTATGTCTCTACTCCTTGAACAGAATATTCCTCATAGACTCATATACAAAACTATTCTGGGCCTTTTACACAGCAGATTCCCACTGCTGCCTGTAATTTAGCATCTTTGCATATCAGTATTACCTAAGGATGATTAAAAAGAGCATGTAAATTCACAAACAAGTCATTTTATTCTTCAACTTAAATAATTTGGAAATGCCCCCCAAAAGGAATCTTATCAAAATGTAAGCCTTTTGACATGGTTTCCATCTTAGTGAAATACACCAACTGTGCATTTAATCTCTGTTATGCATAAAATATAGTTTATGGCTCTGCTCTATATATCACATAAACTTCTTTGTATATTATTAAATCTGAGTCCTTTCATAAAGCAAATATGAAAAACTAGTAAGGATTTTAAAAAAATCAGTATAGAAACAAGCAGCAGTTTATAAACTATTTTCAGTTATTTTTAATTATATACTCTCACTGGGACCTTTCCTATATATAATTCAATACACACGCACGCATACACACACACAGCCTTTGGATTGTGAATTTGGTAAGCTAAAGATAAGAATAAGTCTGTATAAAGAGTACATAAATTTATTTTACACACTTTTGATCCTTTTCCCCTTTCCATCATGACACTGTAAAATATCGTGACACTGTAAGAAAACCCATAAAAGCACAAGATGATACAAAGTGCCTCTTACCAGGACTGGTCAAAAGTATCTGTCTACTAAAGTTTATAATGTGGAGAAAAATAATGTAAACTTTTAAGGTGATATCTTACACAGGTATTGAACTATATTGTGTGATAAAAATGGTCATGATAATATCCAAGCTCAATAGGATTTTTCCATAAATTACTGAGTCGGTATCATTAATCACTATATTCAAGTGCTATGTATCACCTGCTTAATTCAGTTGGTTCTGATTTACACATCATTTCAACAAATGCAAAGAAAACAGAAATTAAAGTTTTACTTTTCACATTAGCTATACAGCTCATCCCAGTCTAGTCCTATCTCAGGACAGAAACTCAATAACCTGAATTCTTTGGTTGACTTTCAAAACTTTGTTTGCAACTAATTTTAGGCAAAACTTTTGAGTATTTAGCATGGATTTCAAGGAATGGAATTCAGTTCCGATGCAGTCATAGCCATTCTTATTGTCGTTGTCATTATTTGGTTCCTCATGTAATAGTTATTTCCCCTCTAGCTTCTTTTTTATGACCTTAAATGTGTGTGTGTGTGTGTGTGTGTGTGTGTGTGTGTGTGTGTGTGTATTGAAGGGGGAAGTACATCCTCAGCCTGTGTATTTGGTTAATATAAAAGACTCAGGTTATCAAGTTTCTCTTTGCAAAATTGTATGTCATCCAAAGGAACTCTCTTCACCTTCTCATCACCATATAAAACCTACTGGTTTTCAACCTGTTCCTCCTATTTTCAAAGACCAGTGAAGTTAGTCCACATGTGCTCTGATTCTACTCCCTTCCCTTTCTCAGAAACCTCACACCACTGGTGACTCTCCTATTCTCAATATCTCTGTCCTACACTGCTTCCTATCTTTTCTTTATTAAGGACTCTTCCCATCAACACTCACACATGTCCTCTTCTTGGTCAAATTATGAAAACCCACTGGACTCTAAAGCTCTCTCCAGGTCTCCGGTACTTTTCTTTTGCTACCAACATTTTCTACACAAAGAGATTCTACTTTGTCACATACCAATTACCTGTCAGGTTCTAATCTTGCTCCAGCCCCTAACCATGCCACCGCACTACTCTGCTGGAGTGTCTCTAGAAACATGAATCGGTTGTCTCCTATACATGCCCTGACTGGGGATTGAACCTGCAACTTTTTGGTGTATAGGATGATGTTCCACTGAGCCACCTGGCCAGGGCTGTGTTTTATAACTTTTATTGTAAAATGTTTCAAATGTATTCCCAGAGATTTCTGTATCTTCCTTGACTTGCCATGTCAAATACTGTAAAAGACAAACTGGCTGACTTGAATTTCTCTGATTTCAAATTTGGCTGAATCCTATTGCTGGAACTATATCCTGAGCTTGAGAATTTTAAGGTTTAAGGTTGTTAATAATTATTGTTTTGCCATTATCATCCAGCCCAGGGTGCAAAACATGAACCTCTTTCTTCTTCAGGCCAAGTAACCCTGCAAGTCTGTCTAGCAATCCTGTAAGGTGATTCAAATATTTATAAGCCAGCCGGTCTCGGAGGTTAGCCGTGCAGGCCCAGGAGCTGGTGAGGATAAGAATGGATGCATTAGTTCATATCTGTCTCTGGGATAGGAATCTGGTGCGGGCATCTTGCAGCCTTTTCCTCTCTGTGCCTCCACAGGAGGAGTCACTGGTCCTGAACAAAGCTCCCTCTACAAGTTGGGTGAACTATTAAGCTCTGCCTCAACCTCTGTGTCAATCACTGGACGTATGGCCTTCCCCTAGCAACTAGAGGTTCTTCTGACCCCAAAGCCATGCTTCCTCTGAGGTCATAGCAAGTCAGCTGCCATCCTCTTGCTTACTGGATTGAAGAGTTTGAAATGCTACACAGAGGGGTATTAAAGAAGATTGGGAGCACAGCTGGCGTGGTGAACTACTGTTTTCCTGCAAGGAATCAGTAAGTTAGTTGAAAAGTGTATCTGTACACACATTTTTAAAAAGAATACCCTAAAAAACTTTATGTGAAGGATTATGCAAAGTGTTTTTTTCTTTTTGTTTCTGCTATTTCTCCCTTGTCTCAAGTGCTCCATGAGAATACGGAATGTTACATAAGAGTACACACAAAAATATCTACACTACAAGAGACATATTTTAAAGCAATATGTAGCTAAAAGTTACTTTGTCAAACAGTGGTAGAGGTTGGCTGCATTGTGGTTGGCCCCATGTGAAGTTGAAGGCTTAAACAAAGCAAATAAATGGCTTTGGGAATATTTATTATTATTGGATATTATGTGTACACATAAATATCCTGAAATATGCAGTGGTACTCACACTTGCCAATGTATATTTTAAATTTTTATATGTCTGATATGTACTATTGGAAATAATTGTGGTCACAATGTTACAGTTAAGAAACCTGGGATTGAGGAGCGACAGTAAGAATGCCACAACACTGGTCATCTGGTCTACTGATCAGCCTTTGCATATGCAAATCCTTGAATCCTTCAAAGAGTTAATTTTCCTATTCTTACAGACCTCTATAAATGAATGATATCAAGGACACCTTTGGCAGACTAATAGGATACCTCTAACTCTTCCCATATGCTTGAGGGGTGTTGGGAAGAGAAGTCATGGAGACATGATAGTTTTCGTTCAGCACCATTTCTCTCCCCTTTTAAAGACATTTGAAACAGCTCTCCTTATTCTCTAAAGGCAACTCTTCATAATTAAAAATTGAGACTTGTGTAAGTTCAAAGCTAGAGGACTAGTGAATTGTACTTCCTTTACTGCCACACAGAAGTACCACTTTTAGCAAGTAAACAGCCTTTATCAGAATTAGTGTTAGTTTTGGTGAATTTTAAAAATGCAAAGTCCTCAGAAATATATTCCTTACCAAAAAAAAATGGCACTTTCCTTGGTCTGAAGTGCTGTCATTGAAGGAACATTAGGTCTAGTGGGCACTGCTCTACAGACCAGGCTGTGAACAGTGGAGACAGGTCATAAGAAGGCATATTTTGATATCTGGGGAAAGAGACTTACAATTAAAGCTGTTCAAAAATTAAATGGGCTGTCCAAAAATCTAGCGACTTTCTTAGTCTCTGGAACTGTCCAAGCAAAGGTATAATGATCATGCACTGAGGGTGTTGGGAGAGTGCTCACTGGTTAAAAGTTTGGGTGGATGCCACCTATGGTACCTTCCACTCTAAGATAATGACTCAATGGCTCAAGTACTTTTATCTTTTCTGATAAGAGCTGTCTATCTTATATTTCTTCAATATCTTGGTTGTCTTATAATTATATCTTACAATTTTTCAAAATTACTTACATATATTATAGATTTCTAAATATATAAATGGCATCATTTCTCTATCTACATCTGTGCATACTATATTTTAAATCGAAGTCTTAAAATATTTGACAAAGGTCCAAGAATACTCAATGGAGAAAAGACAGTCTGTTCAATAAAAAGTGCTCAGATAACTGGACATTCCCATGTTAAGTAATGAAACTAGACTATCTTAAGTCACTAATAAAAATTAATTCAAAATTGACTAAAATCTTGAATGTAAGACTAGAAATCATAAAACTCCTTGAAGAAAACAGAAAAAAAAAAGTGATTCTTGGCAATGAGTTTTTGGATATGATATCTAAACCACAAGCAACAAAATTAAAAAAAAAGTGGGACACTGTCAAACTAAAAAGCTTCTACAACAAAAGAAATTATCAACAAAGTGAAAAGAAGATATATATATAAAAAATCAGGTACATGAAAAGGTGCTCAACATCACTAATCATTAGGGAAATGAAAATCAAAACCATGATATCACCCCACACTTGTTAGAATAGCCATCATAAAAGAGACAAGATAACAAATACTGGCAAAAAAAAAAGAACCCTTGTGCACTGTTGGTGGAATTGTGAATTGGTACAGCCACAGTGGAAAACTATATGAAGGTTCCTGAAAAAAAATTAAAAATAGAATTACCATGTGGTCCAGGAATTCCACTTCTGAAAATACATCCAAAGAAATGAAAACAAAAACAATCTATAAAAGAGATATCTGAACCCCCACATTTAACGCAGCATTATTTATAACAAGACATGGAAACAAACTAAGTGTCCACAGGTGGGTAAATAGATAAGAAAAATATGTATGTAGATATCCATGAAAGATTATTTAGCCGTAATTAAAAATAGAAAAATCCTGCCAGTGCAATAACATGGATAAACCTGGAGGGCATTATGCTAAGTGAAATAAATCAGACAAAGAAAAGACAAATGCTGTATAATCTCACATGTGGAATCTAAAAAAATACACATGAATTCATAGAAAAAGAAATCATATTTCTCATTACCAATGGCAGGGGTATGGGTTGGGGAAATTGGATGAAGGTCAAAGGTACATACTTCTAGTTATAAGATAAATAAGTGCTAGGGATATAATGTACAACATAAGGATTATAGTTAACCCTGCTATATGTATGGTACATTTGAAAGCTGAGAGAGTAAATCCTAAGAATTTTCATCACAAAGAAAAAACTTATTCTCTTTTTAAATATTTATTTAATATTTAGTAGCCCTGTGCATGAATCCATGTACCAGAAGCTCTCTGTGGGGCCTGGCTGCTCTGCACCAGCTGCCCAGAGGCTCTCTGTGGCCCAGAGGCCCATCCACGGTGGGGCGCAGAATGCTTGCCTCATTGTTGTGCTGATGATGCAAGCATTTGGCCAGTCCGCTCAACGCTGCCCACTCTTAGCGGCAGCCCCCCCTGGGATTGGGAGATTCCGCTGGGGCTGAGAGGACTGAGCACCGCCATCTTGTGGCCATGGGTGCTGCCATCTTTGTGATGGAGTGACAGTTAATTTGCATATTACCCTTTTATTAGATAGGATAATAGAGATTAATTAAACTTATTATGGTAATCATTTCACAATACATCTAAGTTAAATCATTATGTTGCATGTTTTAAACACAGTGCTGTATGTCAACTTATATACAGCTCAATCAAACTGGAAAAAAAAATAACTACAGGCCAGTGGGAAAACACATAATATTAATAAATATAATTTGGGTCTGTCCATGAAACACCAAAAATCTGCCTAAAAAGTAAAATATTTAGCCAAACAATTACTGATTTTCTCTGCATAAGGCTAAATAATGAATTATTTTTCATTATTTTCTAGTTTCCCAGGGACCTACAATATAAATCTTGACATCACTTTTGATTTCTCTTTCTTTCCTATTCCTCTTCTGTTTGTAAAGCCCAATGCTGACAGTTCCGGAATACCTTTTCAGTACATCTCTTCTTGCCCATTTGCATTGTTGCCTCCCTAATTCCTCCCTTGATATTGCTCATCCAGACTATGATAATTGTTCCCTGTATGTTCTGCCCACATTCATTCTCTCAACAAATGTATAATAAATGCCCACTATGTTCTACTTGGAGCTATGGCAGTGAACAGCAGGAGACCCGTTCCTTAAGAGTCAGTCCATCATAGACTAAACAGCCCCTTTTCTCTCAATCCAGGCTGCACACCAGATACATTTTCCTAAAAATTATGCTGGTAATTGTCACCATTTAAAATTCTTTGGTGAGTTTATGCTCTGAAACAAGATTCTACACAGACTAATCTAAAATCCTTTTCTAGGCTAATATTCCTCAACTACCTCCATTTTATTCATTTGGATGAGAACTCTGACACGTTGCCAGTTCACAAATATCCCTAGTGTTTTCCGCCCACCCTTTTCCTCAAAAGCTATTCTTCCTACAGTGCAATGCCTTGTAGTCCCCAGGGTTCTCTAGTATATACTTTGTATCATCCCCTTCCTTGGAGCATGACTAAAACCTATGAATATTAAGGGATGTCACTCCTGGGCTTAGGTAACTAATCTGTTGACTTTGAGTTAATCAAAAGGGGGACTGTAAAATAAGACAGATTAATCCTGCTAGTGTCGAAGGCTCAGACAGTGAAGGAAGCCATATGACAGGGAACAGTAAGTGGCCTCTGGGAACTGAGAACGACCCCACTTGCAGCCAGTAAGAGTGGGAACTTAGTCTTACAGCTGCGAGGAACTGAATTCTGCCAACAACCTGCATGAGCTTAAATGAGGGAACTGACTTCCAGATGTGACCACAGCCCTGGTGACACTTTGATTTCAGCCTCGTAAGATCCTGAGCAAAGGACTCAGCTAACCCACTTCTTGACCCACAGAAACTGTGAGGTAATAAAGGCATCATTGTAAGCAGCTAAATTCATGGTAATTTGTTAGACAGTTATAGAAAATTAATAAAAGCAACTCATCAATATTACCCGGAACTATTCTACACTCACTAAGATCCAGTTTAAATGTCTATCTCTTTCATATTTGTCCCGATTTCCCTAACCAAAAGTGATCTCTAAATTTCTATAGGACACTGTTTCCATCTCCTGGCACACCCTACTATTGCCAGCTCCCGGAGAGCAGAAGTGGCCTTCCCTATGTACATATGCATATGTTTTATAGAATCACTGAACCAAGTAAATAGTTCTCGGGGATCTAGAAATTAAAGCTTCACACTCATTTTCTTGTGCTTGTGTCAGCTTCTCTCACTTAGCACAAATACAGAATTTTGTGAACTGACCCTCCCTAAAAGGCTACTTCCTTTATCAAAGAGTAAACAATATGCAAGCTCAACATATTTAAACCCTGAGGTTGAAGGTCATTAAAACAGATTTAAGAGTTAAGAAATTTGCAGATAAGCAAGGTAGCATTCGGAGCCACTGAGGACACAGCGATGGTTGGTGTACCCATGTGAGGTGTGCCGACAGCTGTTGCCCTCCACAAGGGTCCCGTCCTGTTCCCCAACACTGCAATTTCACTCACCTGTGTGTGTTCAGGTAAGTTTAAATAAGTAACGAGGAACCAGGCTTGGAAAAGAGCTTCCCCAGCAGTGGAAGCATTACGGCCAGAGTTGGTTAATTGAAATCATGCATCGAACTAAGTTGCCACTGATGCGATCTGACAAAAATGATCATAGGATAAAATTGCCTCTCGCTGATCCCCACCTATCTTACATTTCAACTTGCAGCAAGATTGAAGCAAACTGCTCCAATTTACTGCTCCCGACCTGCTGATAATGGACACTTTGCTGTGCACTCTCCCTTCATTACTGCTCAGGTCAGGGCTGTTAACAGGGAATCTTGCCACTTTTGACAGATAGTCACTACCAAGATGAATGGCGGTAGCCACATGACCACTTAGGACTAGGCCTTCCCTCTCTGGCACCTTCAAAATGCCTTTTTTTAAAAAAAATAAAAAATAAAAAAAAGACCACACTTCACTGTTTAACTCTTTATTAACTAGGAGAATCAATAGAAACCAGGCAACTGTAACCTTGTGATTCCTTTACTGTAGAGCTGCAATTATTTCAAAGAAACCACTTAACAGCATTTTCAAAAGAAACTTTCTCAGTGAAGCTGCCTTAAAATGTTCTGTTGTATTGGGGAGTGGAAACTGGGCTGTTAACGGAATTATTTGGGGCGGGGGGGGGGGGGGAGGGCAGTGATTAGCCCAACTCTCAGCTATGCTAAATCGTATGAAGAAGTGGCTTTCTGAGTTAAAATGCACTTACTTAAGAATGGTAAAATTTATTTGAGATAATTCATTAGACTATTTTTAATACCACAGGATGAATAGATCGTGAAAGCCTAGGGTTCAATCATTTCAATTATTCACAAGCCTTCATAAAGAAGTTTTTAACACCAACATTTCTAAGCCATTCTACTTATATTTAGAAAGAAAAACATAACAGAAGAGGAAAATGCATGTACCATTCTGTGCTATGTTTTTTAATAACAGACACATCATACTTTACATAGCAAGTTTAATGGGGAATAGTACCTGTTTTCTGTTCCACAAGGTTTCTAAGTTAATTCTTATATAAACAAAATATAGTTTGTATAGAATGCTTTTGTTTTTATCCAGTTTCTGATAAGCTCATTTATTTTTGCATTTCACAGTCAAATGAGCTCTCATAACTCTTATTAGATTTACATTGCATTGTCTGATTCACTTTGCCTCATGAAATCAGATGAACTATTAAATACCATAATCTGTTATCCACCATTAAAATTAATTGATTTTCATGTCACTCTAGAACTAAAGAATTATCTAGAGATAGTGTCATAAACTACAAAGAATAGGAGGAAGGCTCTTTTATTCCCCACCGTTTCTAGTAAGGTTGAACAGTCATTTGCTTTGCTAGTTTTTCCCTCAGCACAAATCACAAAAACCTAGCTATATTCAATAATTACACCTCATGGAGAGGAGCTACATTTATGAGGAAGGTTTTGAAGATGTGGATGATGTTTAACATAACTCCAGAAGAGGTTTGTTTGTTAAATGGTAGGATATTTCCAAATACAATATGGTGTTGGCACCAGGGTAATATAATTTGAATGAACATGCTACTAAAAATGACTACCAAATACTAACAGCCATAAAAGTAAATATAAGGGTAGCATTTTATTTTGTTGCCTTAAAATATCTTATTTCATGTTTTGGTGCAAAGATTGCATAGCTATATATAACAACTCCTGGTAATGGAAATTTTATTATGTGCCAGGTACTGCGTCAAACAATTATAACATGCAGTTTCATTTGATCCTCAAGTACTCCTGTGATGTGGGCTTTATTTTTATGCTAAAATCATAGGTGGGGAAACTGAGGCTTAGCAAGACAAAGAAACAAAGGAGCTGGAATGTGAACCAAAGCAGTCTTAATCCCCCTCCCCGCAAAGTCAAACTCCTAATTGTTATACCTTACTGCCTCTTACTTCTGTAACATCACTTGGTGTGGATAGTGTGAGCAGCTTTAATTGTTCACAATTTTTATCCATTCAATGTTTATTAAGAATTAATCCTTTCCCTTGTAAATTGGTTCACTCATGGAAAATGTATTCTTGCTTTTTAAAAGTATCTTCCAGTATTAATAAAATTGCTCTATTTAAACTTTAACAAGACTCTGTTAATGGCACCCCCCCCCCCCCCCCCCCCGCACTGTGACACTGAAAGTGGGCAGGAGTTACTCTGTGTATCCCATACATGTACTGAAGAAAGTGAGAGGGAAGGAGAAAGAAGACCCTAAACCATCTCTGGCTGAGTGAGGGGAACCACAAGCTCTGGCTTGCCTGGGGCTGCCCCGGTTTTTGCTAGTGGTCCTGACATAATTAACGGAGTCCCCTGTTATTCTCAATATTGTTTGGATAAGAAATTAGAGAGTTACCTTAATTTTAAGGGGGCAGTTATTCTGTCCATCAGTAAGCTCAGCTGAAAGGCAGCTCTAGCAACCTGATGGAAAGGTGCGAGCTGCTACTTGCGTGACCTTTCAGTATTTAAATGTGCAAGCGGGCCGAAACCAGTTTGGCTCAGTGGCTAGAGCATTGGCCTGCGGACTGAAAGGTCCCAGGTTCGATTCCGGTCAGGGGCAAGTACCTTGGTTGTGGGCACATCCCCAGCTGATTATGGACCTGAATCACACTTACAAATCACTTTCACAGCAGCACCGAGATCAGTGTTCCTTGGAGGAACGGAGGGCTATAGCCTAGCCCAGTTGGCACATCCAGAAGACAAACTGAAAGGGGTGAGTAGTGGCAGGTCCCGCTTGCTATGTTTATTTTTAATATATTTTATTGATTTTTTGCAGAGAGGAAGCGAGAGGGATAGCTAGTCAGAAACATCGATGAGAGAGAAAGATCAGCTGCCTCCTGCACACTCCCCACTGGGGATGTGCCTGCAACCAAGGTACATGCCCTTGACCAGAATCGAACCTGGGACCATTGAGTCCACAGGCCGACGCTCTATCCACTGAGCCACACCGGTTTCGGCAACACTGCCTGCTTAAGACAGAATGGGGTTCAGAGAATATGTTACTTACGTAATTGCTGGAAGGGCAGGGCACGTGGGCCCCTGGCCGTCCCTCAGGTCCGGCTCTGAGACTCGCATGGCTCCGCCACAGGCACGGGGGTTGCGGACTGAAACTTCGACCTCAGGGTCAGGCCGCTCTTACTGGCCGCCGCTACCACCTGCCTCTTAGTTCCCATGAAGCTAATGGCCGGTGGAGGAGAAACTGCTAGAGAAAAGCCAACATCTCCTGGACAAACGCCCGCAGAAGACGGGGCTGTCGCTTAGCTTTAGGGTCTGTCCGTTTAGTCAGCCTCCCAAGTCTCGCCGGCCTCCCAAGTCTCGCCGGCCTCCCAAGTCTCGCCGGCCTCCCAAGTCTCGCCGGCCTCCTAAGTCTCGGCCCCCCAAGTGTCGCATGAGCGCACCAGATTGGTATTAAGAACTCCCTCTCAAGAGATTTGGACAACAAGGCGTTAGCTTTCCAGCCGCTTGCAACACAGAGAGTTCAACAAAAGGTGGTTAAAAAGGTCGCTCAGGGTCATCCCCCATTTCCCATCCCAGCCGGTTTTTATCCAGCCTGGGACATGGTCATCCTTATTGTATTCAAATAAGGATGATTTACTTCATAATTGGCCCGAAGGCCCCTAGCACTTACTGAAATGTCTAGCACATGGAGGCGTTTGGAAGAGTAAAACTATAATTTATTCTATATTGACACAATCACAAATTATAATTCGTCATAAATACGAGTTTTCCAACAAATAATAGGAACTATATCTCATATAGGGTCCACTATAATATTTGCAAGTGAAATGCACTCAATAATATTTCCTGAGTGGATGGATGAATACAGTGCTATTAGGCAATAGGGTCTGATATGCATACCTCAAGTAGATTTGCATAACCAACATGAATGTTTCTCTGAGATACTAAGTCATTGGGCTAGAGGGCAGGGCACTCTAGTGATATTTAATTTTCCATATGAAATAAATGGAAAATATATAAATATTGCCTCCATGTTAATATGTTTTGTCTCCTAGGAATTATTTTTATTGGGTACCTCTTCCTAAAATTGCAGTCTAGTGAGAACAAATTAATTCCTTACCAATATTATATAACTTCATTTTAAAAGACTAATGATAAAGAAGATTTATGTAATATCACACTCCTGATCATTTATGTTTGCAGTGAGCACAAAGGCAGATATGACCAAAGTGAGAGAAGTTGGGGGGCAAAATTTGATGTTATTATGGTGTTATGGTCTAAATATCTGTGCTTCTCCCCCACATTCATATGTTGAAATCCTCGTGCCCTAAGTGATAGTTTTTGGAGGTGGGGATTTTGGGAGGTGCTTAGGTCATGAATAGGATTCGTGTTCTTATCAAAGAGGCCCCACAGAGCTCGCAGATTCCTCACAGATCATGCTGGCATCCTGACCTCAGACATCCAGCTTCCAGAACTGTGAGCAGTAAATGTCTGTTTTTTTATAAGCCACCTAGACTGAGTCGTTTTGTTATAGTAGCACAAACAAAGACCCATGGCAAATATTAAAAAAAAAAAAAACTTCCATGAAGAATAGAAAGGTGGCATTTGCACAGGTAGAATGAGATTCTACAAGATAGAATTATTGTTAGAATGCATTTTATCCCTCTGAAATCTGTCCCTACACAGGTGGAGTACTTGTTATGCATGCTGTGCCTCTCAAGCAACTTTCAGCAAACTGAAAGGAGAACGCTGCAGAGCTGGATAATTTGATGACTGTAGGCATTGGAATAGATCATATGATGAGCTGCCCATAGGAGAGCCAGCTGTTCTTCCTACACACTGTACTTTAAAATGCCTCAGGTGTCTCTATGGGCTGGTGAATTGTTCCTGGAGAGGTTAGTTTACTGAGTTATTCTTCATATTAAATTAGGGTATCATGATGCTTTCAAGAAAAGAAGTCTTCCAACCATTTCTTTATAAGCCATCATTAATTAAAATTAATTTTAAAATTATATACTTCTTTGTTATTAAAGTGTAAGGTGACTCAAAATACGGATCTTTTTTCCATTATTTTAGAAAGAGAAATCTGATATGCCTGGCACCTACCTCAAACCTCTGTTTTTCTGCACTAGATTGCTATCAACTATGGAGATCATATAATTATAAACTATTTGAAATTTATAGTTCAATACTTTTGGCCCCATCCCAATCACTTTATATTTTTGTTTTTTACTCACAGAGAAGACCTCACCTAGGGAAGGGGGGGCCTCTAGTTTAAAAACATTTCCTAAAGTTTTAAAAAAATCCATTCTCAACTATATGCCACATGAGTATAAGGAACCTCTATATTTTTAAATCCTTCCCAAGCTAAAGTGGGACTCAGCAGCGTAATCATTTCATAATTGTTTCATGAGAGCATAGTCACTGAGGTCAGGACAGAATCAACCAGGGGTTACTAATATTTCCTTTGCTTGTACCACTAGAAAAGCCAGCCATAACACACTGACCCCTGGGAGTAACGAACCATTTCCTTTGCAGCACCTACAAAAGCAAGAAGTTCATTCCTGTATGCGCCCTGAGCTAGACTGAAGCAACCCATGATTTTCTGGATTCCCTAGGGTTTGGGGGCAGTGGCTAATCTCCCAGTAAATCCTTGATCTCTGCAATAATGCCCACATTCTTCTGGATACAAGTGGCCTGTCGCATGACTCAGCATGCACTGCATCCAGCTCTGCTCAGCAAATATCCCAGGGAGTTCCTGAAAGCATCAGGTAACAGAGCAAGCCCTGAAGAAGGCTAAGTCAACACTGAAACACTTCCATCCCACTCCTTTCTGAGCAAAGCCACCTGTTATTCTGTCATGGACCCCCATGCTGTGGACTGTCTGCACAGAAGAATGCAAGGGGTTGTGCTTGTCTTTAAACTCATCTAGTTATCTAAGGAACCCTGAAGCTAAGCATGGATCCCTAGGAAAACGAAGCTGTCGATGCATAAAATTACACACACACCTGCCACTTGTTTTGTGCTTTTAGGGCACAAACGGATACAGAAAGAGCAAAATCCCACATTAATATTCTGCTACCTTTATACAATAAGATCAAGCTGATATAAAAATGTCTTTGCAAATTCCAGTGACAAAAAACAACACAGTTTTATGCTCAGATTAGCTACAGTGCATCAGTAACAAGGGAGCCTCCTACGCCAAAGGGCTTTCTAGTGGAGAGGAGTCATGAGAAATGACCCATGTGAGGCAGAAAACAGGTGGATTTTTGTGAGTTTGGGAATCACCTCTGTTGCTTTTTGCATGGGTTTGAGTGTTCCTGACCTAGAAGCAATATTGGGAAATGGAACTCCTTCAAATTCCTTTCAACTAAATCCTTCTCGGATGGGCTCCTAACAGGAGCCAGGTACCATGGTAACCCATGGCTTCTTTATACTTGACATCTGGGAGACTCCTCTCTCTGATTCCTTTATGGGAGCAAATTCTTAGGTAAACCTGATGAGGAATTCCTTCAACAAGTATTTATTGGCACCTATTAAGGTCTAAATATTAGAAAAATAGCACTGAACAAAACAGACACAATCTATCCTCATGGAGTTTACATACTACATAAGATCCAATGATTTGAGATCTTACTATGAGCCAGGTAAGTTTTAAGCATTTTACTTGTATTATCTCATTCCTTACCACAAATGTATAATGTAAATATTATAATTATCCTCATTTTGTAGGTGCAGAAACTGAGGCTCAGTGAATTGAATAACTTGCCCTTAGTTCTAGAGTCAGCCATCCCAACCATTCACTCTTATTATTCAGACTAGAGGCCTGGTGCACGAATTCATGCATGAGTGGGGTCCCTTGGCCTGGCCAGAGATTGGGCTGATCAGGGCCATCTCATGGAAGGTTGGCTGGTCCCGGGAAGGACTACAGGAGGTTGGCTGTGGGAGTGCACTGACCACCAGGGGGCAGCTCCTGCATTGAGTGTCTACCCTCTGGTGGTCAGTGTGCATCATAGCTACCAGCCAGTCATCCGGTCATAACCATCACTTAGGCTTGTATATATATATATATACATGAGAGGATAGACTTAAAGAGCAGGAGGAATTATGATGGCAAGGCAAGTTGTTGGATATGAGTTTGGAGACTTTGGTGCCAATGGTTACCATCATAGCTACCAGCCAGTCATCCGGTCATAACCATCACTTAGGCTTGTGTATATATATATATATATATATATATATATATATATATATATATATATGAGAGGATAGACTTAAAGAGCAGGAGGAATTATGATGGCAAGGCAAGTTGTTGGATATGAGTTTGGAGACTTTGGTGCCAATGGTTAATGCCTAAATGCATCCCCTTAATGCAGCAGTAAGATGGACATCGTCTCATGTGTGCTATGATGAGGCCAAGATAGAGAACAAGCTCCCTTGTTTTATCTTGATCCAGCCAGGCTGTGCTTGTTCTGCTTATGTTAGTTCCTGTGAAACTCTTTAGCAAGGAATCTGACCTGTTCATCCAGTGTTCAGGAAGCCAGGCTTTTGTTCCTGAAGCCCAGGCTCGCTCAAGACTCCCTCCACCAGAGAACCTGTTTATC
The DNA here is from genome assembly GCA_027563665.1 of Antrozous pallidus. Classification (NCBI taxonomy): domain Eukaryota; kingdom Metazoa; phylum Chordata; class Mammalia; order Chiroptera; family Vespertilionidae; genus Antrozous; species Antrozous pallidus. The sequence goes on along the minus strand of CM050521.1, from coordinate 72,402,551 downwards.
AGGAAGAAGGAGCATGAGGGCCCGTGAACTTTTAGGTCACTCAGCTCACAGTGGAAGAGTCCAGGAGTGAACATCCCTCAGTAAACAATGTGAGGAGTCGCAGTGACAGGATGATAAAAATAGAATCCCATAGGCAAAAACATAGCCAACCAAGTATATATACACACACACTTACCCAATAACAACAAAAATGGCCACACACAGCAAGAGGCATAAGTTCTCAGTGAGAACAAAGGCAGCTATAAATATTCCGAGGAGCCAATAAAAAGATGAAGAAGAAGGAAAAAACCAGGAGTGGTTAGCTCTCCACTGCAATGGGCTCTATAAAAGCTTTTATTGTTAGGAGAGTTACTTTACTAAGAGCTCTGTGAAGAAAGCTGAATGAATGTGAAAAATTGCACGCAATAACCTGAGCTGAAAGATGATTACCGTCCTCTGAGTCCTGTATTTTGGTGCAAGGCAGTGCTGCTATTAGAAGATTCCCATTGTAGTTAAAGAAAAGCTTGTTTTGTGCTTTTTCTCTCCGTTCTGGGTAAACAGAAAGTCAATATAGGTTTCTTCACGGTGCTAGTCCATTTACTTGAACAATTATTTTAAAGATGTAATCCAATCTCACTGTCCTTCCAAAAGTATAACTCTTGTGAACTTTCCCAGCTGAGTTCTGCACACACAACTTGCTAGCCCAAGAACTGAGATATTTTTAGCACGTATTCTTCCCTTCCCATCTGCCTTTCACCACCCCCCACCCCATTCTTTAGCCATCTGTTTGTTTTGTTGTTGGCTATTAACAAGAGAGTGGGTGATATTTAAGGGAATTGACCCATCTGCACTTCAACTATTCAAAGGCTAGCCAACTAGAATTATACAAAAATGGAAAACTGGAATTTGGGGAGGCGGGCATTATTCCCTTAGGCTATTAGTGCAGTTTTCCTGTATTCTCAGTTTGAAGGACCCTGCTCTGTCCTTTTTGTGTGTGGATTGAGATAGAACAACCTTCCAAAAGGTCAATGTCAGGGGGGAAAAGTGGTAATGCAGAAGATAGTATTGTTGAGCAGATGTTAATGGTTGATGCTTTTGAAATTCTATCTTATGCCAGTTAATATAATCAAGGGTAATACTTGACTTATTATTGCCCTGAGTTTTACACTGCTGGACAGTTTCCAAAGTTGCAGTTACATATGTAGGACATGTAATGATATGATATAAACTATTTGGAAGGTCCAAATAAAATTAGGACTAAACTCATTCGATCAAATATCAGGACTATGATTTGAGAGCCTTTTAAAAACTCTCCTAAGTATGTCAGAATTATTTAGGTAATACATATGACAACTTTCTTTTTACAGATTGTATAATTAGCAAATTAAATTTCCGTAAGTGACACCTTTACTTAACCTTGGAAGTGGCAACCTGGCCTCCTGTACTCCCCCATATGGAACACTCTAGGACTTCCCTGAGCCTGAGCAAATGAGGGGCTCTGCAGCTCCAGGGGAAGTCCACCTTTGATTCTTTGCCTTGTGTTGCATGAACTAGGAAAATGGTAAAAATGAAGAATTCATATACACCTTCCATGTGGTTGTAAGTCTGTGGGAGGGTGAGATACTGTTGAAGATTATCTAGGCTGTGGATTTCTTTTTCAGACAAGCACATAAGAGGACATGTGAGTGGAGTCTGCTATAGAGGGAAGCAGAAAACACTCCTGTTTACCCCAAGGGCTAAGGCCACTGGGTGAGGGACAGAGGACGGGAGGAGAGCTGCAAGCAATTCTGACTAGATTAGTGAGATCTATTGGGAAGCAAAACTCCATTTTCCTCCTTCGTGGATCTAATCCACACACCTTGTGCAAGGGCCCTATTTAAATATTGTGAGTATCCTGGATATGCTTGGAAGGTAAGAATCAACAGCATTTACTAACAGTTTGATTATATGGCATGAAGGAAATAGCAGAGTCAAAGATGACTCAGATGTTTTTTACCTGAGCATTTAGAAAGCTACAGCCTTCTTAGTTGCTATTTACTGAGAGGGGAAGCTGGGGGAGAATGAATGGGTTGGGAGAGAGAGTTTGGTTTTAGACATGTTTGAGCTCCAAAGGGAGACAGATATCCAGTAGGCAGTTGGACACACAAATCTAGAGTTTAGGGGGAGAGGAAAAATGGTGGGCTAATAAATTCGTAACAACTAGCTCTCTAGGGGGAGAGGAGGGGAAAGAGGCCCAATATCAAATATTTGCCAGTTTCTTTGATGTAAATACCTCACCATGGCTGATTTCTAATTACCAACGTGAAGTCACTGTCATTAAAGACAGAGTTGGGGGGAAATGGGACCTTGTGGGACCAAGTGAGCTGCCTCAGACACATCCCAGTGAACAGACATAAATGTGAGAGTTCTCTGCATGTTAAAAAGCCCTGAGACTAAATGATGGCACTTAGGGAATGAATATAGATAAAGAAAAGATATAAAAAAAAACTCAGCTGTAGTCAGATGTTAAGAGTTTAGAAGGTGATGAAGAATCAAAAGAGAGGAAACAAAGAAACTAAGAAAGGGTTTGAAAGAGGGAGTGGTCATCTGTCAGAAGCTACTGAAGGGCCAGATGAGGAGTTAAAATAGGATACTGGTTTGGCTCTGTAACAGTGATAGCAGCAGCTTCGGTGGAGCAAGGGAACAAAAGCCTAAGATGCCTTTTCCTCACCATCTTCTCAAAAATAGAAGGAGGCCGGCTGGCTTTGGAAGCTGAACCCTGTATTAAAATCTTTAAAATGTACTTTGGACCTTTGATTTAGAGTAGATTTCAAAACCACGTGATGTCAGGACTGGAAAAAAAAAAAAGTCTGGTAGATCTTTTGGCTCAACGTGGCTCAAAGCCCTAGGAAGAAAGAGAGGAGTGGGCCAGTCTATGTTGAAGAATTTGTACAGGTATTTTGAAATCTATGCAAACCTCTAATCACTGTAATCGCATATTGTCTTGTGTGAGTCTGTGAATAAACTCAGGGCAGTTCATCCAGGTTCACCGACCAGCAACTCATTTCTTTAACACCACAGAGGTAGATGTTCAGGAGGACATCTTTTTCTGAGTATCAGCGGGTGTTTCTAGCTCCTGCTTTACTCTTTCATGTTCGTGCTCTGTGTCCAGTGTTTAGTATAACCATGATGGGACATCTGGGATATGCAGTATTCACAGGTGAATAGCAGCATTTCTTTTATTTATTTATTTATTTATTTATTTACTTACTTACTTACTTACTTATTTAGAATAGCAGCATTGCTATAGAGTTACTATAGGAACAACTGCAGATGAAAAGGAAAAATCTTTGAGTTTAGCACATCAATCTTACTGTTTTGTAAAATAAAGCTAGTGGGATGTTGCAGTTCTATTTCTTCTTGTTCTTTTTAGTTAAGTCAGGAAGAACTCTATGTTTGGGAGATCTTGAGCATCCCCGAGGCTGAGCCCGGTGGCCCAGCCAGAACAGCAGGAAGGTGAAGGCCCGCCCTCGGCCATCACAATGAGCTGGTGCAGGGCAGTATCCATTGGGTCAGCTGGGCTTGCTGGGTATCTCCATCCTTTATCCCCTAGAGCACATATGTTGACCTCTGCCCTCAGGAACCATGAGCAGTGAAAGTAGGTGTGAAAAAAACACACACAAAACAACAGAGTAGAAACAAAGTCTCTCCTTTACCTTCTCTTTGTGCCAGACCCAGGAACATGGGTGATAATGCATCTATCTTTTGAGAGAGAATTTAAGCTTAAATATGCCATTATTTTAGGATACCGGTGCTCCTTTCTTTAGAGAATAGGATGCCCAGGGCAGTGGCTCACAAAGCACTTGAGGAGCCTGTCCTAAAGGCATATTCCTGGCAATGTCCCCAGAGGTTTTCTCACCAGTGGGTCGGTTTCCCCACCTCCCTGGAGGGACCCTGACATAAGGATACATCTCCAAGTAAATTATCAACACCCTGCCTTAGAGTGGAGAAGAGCTCTACAAGTCCCTGTCTCTTTAACTGGATGAGTATCAATCAACCCTCCCTCCCCCCTTTCCATAAGCAGGCTCCACCCTGGCTTGGTTTGTGTGAGTGTGTGTTTCTGGGGAGAGGTGTCAGAGAAGAAAAGGGAAAAGAGAATTTGAATCTAGACTCAGTCTCAAAGTGAGAAGGGGGAAAGGAGCACTGCTCACTTGGTCTGCGCTGGCAAGGAGACCAGGCATCCCAACAGTCGAGATGGGATTTTAGAGATAAGCAGCTTCCCCGAGGTTTATACTGATTGATAGGCTTTATTGTGCTCCAAAGATTAGAGAAATGAGATAAATACAGCTTGAGAATTAGCAAAAAGTCAGGAACCTTGAAAATCTATGACAGATAAGTAGATTTATTAAAGCAATCGAGACATGCCTATTTTTTAGAGTTCAGTGTTTCGTCAGCAGAACATAAAATAAAGAAAAAAATCCAAGATTTATTTTCACACTTCGTGTGTTTGGTTGTAATGAGAGTACTTCATAACCAAGCAGCTTCTGTGTCTCCTGGCTGTGGGAGTGTTTGCTGAAATAGCGATGGGGTACCAGAACACATTTCATCTCTCCCCCTCTAATATTCCAGGCTCCAAGCCAACACAAAAAGACATGGCAATGTACTGAAACAAGGGATTCAGGTGAGCAACCATCCCAGGTAAAACATAAGATTTATCTTCTAATCTTTAACTTAGTTTTTCAAAAAACTTTTTTCTCCAACCCTCATTAGATATCTAGAACCCTCTGCTTCCTCCTTTTCTTTATTGGGGGTGCGGGGGTGGGGGGAGGAGACAGGAAATGTACTCATTTATACTCAGGTGTGAATGACTGCTGATGTCTAATTTCTGACAAGAGTTCACTCTTGGACAGAGTTCAGGACAATTTAAATCACATGGAAAAAGAAGATAAACATGAAGTTAAAAATCATTGACCTGGTGGGGGGAATATTTTCTTAGGCCCCAACATCACCCCCTCTCGTCTTTCTTTAGTGAAGCAGTTTATTTCAGCTCTCTGCTCACTGACTCTCTCCTTCAACTCAGTCACAAAACACCACTCTGCCAAGAAGAGATACTCGGAACTCTTTCTGGCACACGGGTTTTCTTGGCCATGTCTTTAAGGAAAACGGGAGTTGCACAAAATGAAACAAAGAGACAGTCAGAAAACTTGAATGGAGTTGCTCAATGACACTGAGTGGGAAAACTTCATACAAACCCGGAGCCCTCATTAGGCAGGAGGGCAGAGGCTCCCTCACGTTGGATTACACAGGTCGCTGTGGAAGAGCCACGGAATGTTTGGTTTATAAAGAGACCTTACTGGGTTTGGTTGCTGTAAGCCTTTTGGCTTCTAATTACGGTGTTTAGAAGACAATGGAGACAGCTTAAAATAATAAGAATGCTGCTGAAACTATAAGATTGCTGCAAATCTTTGGTGTTGCGAGGAGAAGTGTTGGCTCTCTGTGTAGAGCACACATTTAACCTGTCGGCAAACACAGAGCGCTTTACAGGGAAAATGCAAAGGGATGCGTATAGGAGCCGACACACTAATGATGAGGTTTTACGTTTTTTGCTTTCCAAACGAGCTGCTTAAGTTATAATGCTGGCGTAATATAAATTAGAGCTCCTCCTTTTGAAACCACTTTGCAATTTGCTGCTGTTAGGCCTCAGGTCATTATGATGCAAAGTTAAAGGTTCCAGGGACAGAATGTGATTCAGGCCTGCATTCTTGTTGCCATGTCCAATTCAGCTGAAAATGAGAATTATTGTGAGAGCATTTCCTGGTCTTTGACCCTTCGTGTGAGCTTTTTAAAGCAGGGTTTATACAGAACACTAACCTCATTCTCAGACATTCAGTTCCTACTAATATTAGCTGTGTTAAAAGTCTTAAGTAAATTGAAAACTGTTTAAAAATACCTCACTCCAAGTTTAAACACAATGGGCACTTACCTTCCAATTTTCTTCCTTAATATACAAAAAGATTTGCCTCTGAAATGGATGATATGTCAGTGTTTAAAAGGGTCTCTTGCTTTTCTCTCTCTGCCACAAACGTAGTCAGTCAACACCTAACATAGTGGTTTTAAAATTTACGGTTGTAACTGACTGTGGACAGATAACAATAATAGGAAACGAATATATAACATGATATAATATGATTTCTAGGCCAAGCTTTGTTGCAAGGTCTTCAAAAGAAATAAATATACTTAATCTTGATAATAACCCTTCTACAAGGATCCCCATTTTGTAGATGAGGAAACTGAGGAACAGACAGGTTGAGTAACTTGCCCAAGGTCCCAAGGCCAGTGACTGGCAGAGGGAAGATGTGAACTCAAGAAATCTGGTTCCGCACTTTTAACCCCAGCCTTCCAGGAGGGTAGATGATCTGAGAGGGCCATACTTGGCCTCCTGGGGGATTTATATGGCACAGAAAAAAACATTTCTATATGTAGGTTTTTGGAAAGCCACCCTCCCAAAATATATACAAATGAAAAATTCAGGAAACAAACAAGAAGTCTAAGCCTTTTCTTTTTAAAAAATCCTCACTTGAGCCGAAACTGGTTTGGCTCAGTGGATAGAGTGCCGGCTTGCGGACTGAAAGGTCCCAGGTTCGATTCCGGTCAAGGGCATGTACCTTGGTTGCAGGCACATCCCCAGTAGGGGGTGTGCAGGAGGCAGCTGATCGATGTTTCTCTCTCACCGATGTTTCTGACTTTCTATCCCTCTCCCTTCCTCTCTGTAAAAAGTCAATAAAATATATTTTAAAATCCTCACTTAATAAGTTTATTGGTTTGAGAGAAAGAGGGAGGGTGGGGGGAGGGGGAGAGAGAGAGAGAGAGAGAGAGAGAGAGAGAGAGAGAGAGAGAGAGAGAGAGAGAGAGAAACATCAATTGGTTGCCTCCTGTGCGTTCCCAGATGAGGAATCAAACCTACAACCTAGGTATGTGCCCTGACTGGGAATCGAGCCCACAACCGTCCCGTGTACAGCACCACGCTCCAACCGACTGGGCCAGCTGCCAGGGCTCCTTTTCTTTTCCTTTTTTAAAAGGTCACTTAGAGTTCAACGAGATTTGATAAGATACCACACATATGCACACTGTACTCCAGGTAGTGTAGGATGTTTTCCCAGACCATAATACTGCCTTGGGGCCCAGGAGAGACCAGAGGACCAGCTGTGAGTGCCTTCGCTAGCTGGTCGACCTCCGTGACAAGGGGGACAACAATAAGGGGCCATATGGCCACAGACAACTGCCTCTGCCCTTTCCACACGTTTCCAACCAGCGTGCACTTTCTGGGGAAACACCTGTTTCGGGAAGACATGCGCAGGTTGAAACCATCAGGAGGCAGGTGGATCTGGAACTCTGTATTCCTGCATGTGGTCAGCAGCATATAAAGAATAGAAAAAAAGAAAACATGAAGGCTAAAAAACAAAACGCAGTGGCTACAAATCTTTGGCTCCCCAAACACCTGGCCTGAGGCTGCTCAGAAAAGCTAATTGGTATGAGCCATGCTTGCCAATCAGTCCAGAGGATTTGCAGGGCCAGTGGAAATCCCCGCAGCCTCAGAGCACGGAGGCAAAGAATAGATCCCCAGAGGCTTTGTATTTCCGTGTGTCACAAACATTTCCACCTCCAGCCACTGCTGGGCTAACCCCAATGACGGAGGGTCCCTGGGGATACTGAGGGGGGGAAGAGGGGGGGGCGCATTGTAAAGGTGGTGAAGAGACCCAAGAACATTGTAACAGTTGTACAGAATTATTGGGTGTCCCAACTGCCCCATGCTTTTACAGTTAATTATCTTGAGAAACTCTGGCCCTCTGTAAGCCAAGAAGATTGGGGAACTGGCTCTGGTGAACTTCTGCTGTAAGAGAAGAATGAGGGGTCTAGAACGGAGGGTCTGTCACACATCCCCAGAGCACCAAATACATTCCTGGTCACCACATCCTTCTGGGCTGCTCTGCAGAGAAACAAAAACGAGGGCAAGGAGGTCTCAAGGGCCAAAGTACTCATGTCCCAGGGAGCCTGTGTGTTTCCTGCCCCTTCTCTCATGGCTGTTGTAAAGAAAAGCATTGCAGACCAGACCGGATGCAGTGGGGCTAGGAAAAGCAAGTTTGGGGGAGGGAAAAAGACAAACAGCTAAGGAAATAGAAAGGAATGGGGGAAGGTGGGGCCATAAAGAGCAGCAGTCTCAGGGGAAACCGGGATGGTCATGAGGGAACACCTTTACATCTCTCACTAATGCGCCCGTTAAGAGGCTTGGGCCAGGAATCAGGAACTGGGATTCTGCCTCGGGTCCAGCCCTTCTCTGAAAGTCTTCACTTTTCTGAGCTCCTGTTTGTGGTGAACACAGCGATGACTGGTAGCAGCACCGGGAAATGATAACATGTTTTGGGAAAATATAAGTGTCTGAGATTGGGTTCTGGGAAACAGACGGTAGTTTACCACTAGGACGTTTGTCAATCTATCGGGATCAATACCTTTGGGGATGTGAAGAGCACAGGGTTGGGCAGAGGGAGGAGTGGAACTGCAGCCCAGGTGCAGGAAAGGCCTCAGTCAGCCCCACCTGAGCCAGGGACCTGGGGTGGCCCTCAGTTACCCCACACACTGAGGCAAGAGGCCCGGCCTGGGATGGGAGAGGATGGAGCAGGAGTCTGGGAAGATAAAGGCTGGTATGATTAAATTGATGAACTTAAACCTAATCCCAAACCCTTGACCTTTACGGGCACAGGCAACCCTAACCCATCCCTTCCCATGCTTGGAAGTCCCTTCCTTCTACCAAAATCCAATTCAAACCTGGTCCCCCTCTTCTGGTGCCAGGCCACCAGCACTCCCCATCTGCAGCCAGCCCTCTACTCCCGCACAGTGCAGACAATGAAATGAGAAACTCAAGATGAGAAACGAGGAAAATAGTAAAAACCTTCTGGAGACACGGTTGGAGAGCAGTTCCATGTTCTGGTGGCGGCAGTGTACTCTCCGGGACCCTACTGCCACTCAGCAGAGCGTCCTGAGAACCAGGACGAGGACGAGTCCTATGTGATGAGCCCGGTCCCCTCGCCGCCACAGCTGGCTCTTTCCATTGACAGCAAATGGACATTTGAAAACTGCCCGCTGCCGGCTTTCCAGCATCTTCATTTCTGATGGGGCCTGGTAATCGGTGACAAATGAACTTCAATTGCTTTTTCTGCGAGTGCTAAAAAGTTACCTTTACATCACTGAAGGGCCCTGGCAAAGCTCAAGTCAAGGACCGGGTAGGTCACCGGGGCTGAAATAGCGGCTGTGAAATGAACACTTGATACTGTATATAAATTGAATGATCAGCTGGGTGATTTTAGAACTACCTGGGTGGAATTTATGTGTCTTCTGGATGAGATGATGGCTCTAGGCCCCTGGGAGTGCCTGACACACAGTACAGTAATCAGTGCCAGGTAGGAGGAGAGCTGGGCGGGAAGAGGAGGGTGAGTGGCTTGACCTCGGCCTTGTTCTTTTCCACCCCTCTCTGCTGACTCCTCCTAAGTGTGAATGCTGACACTGGCAGAGCAGCTCAGGAGACGGTTCAGCGTTTGCTGTCTGTAATGACCATGTGCTTCTTGACACCCAAGGCTCCTGGTAGATTGGGAGAGTGAGGATGAGCTTATGAATTCACAGCTATTTCTTAGAAAATCAAATCATTACAGATTATGATGTTAAAATTTTCTAACATTCATATACTCCTCAACTTTTAATTTACGCCCTGGAGTTTCAGAGGGAGAGAGACAGAGAGTGAACAGACATGGAGAAACATGCACAGTGGGAGAGTCAGAGAATGTGAGATGAAGACACATCTTCAGAAGAGTGGAGAGAGATGGAGGGGAGGAGAGAGATGGAGGAAGAAGGGGAGAGATGGAGGGGAGGAGAGAGATGGAGGAAGAAGGGGAGAGATGGAGGGGAGGAGAGAGATGGAGGGGAGGGGAGAGATGGAGGGGAGGGGAGAGATGGAGAAAGAAGGAGAGAGATGGAGGGGAGGAGAGAGATGGAGGGGAGGAGAGAGATGGAGGAGAGAAGGAGAGAGATGGAGGGGAGGGGAGAGATGGAGGAAGAAGGAGAGAGATGGAAGAGAGAAGGAGAGAGATGGAAGAGAGAAGGAAAGAGATGGAGGAGAGAAGGAGAGACATGGAGGAAGAAAAAGATGGAGGAGAGAAGGAGAGAGATGGAGGAGAGAAGGAGAGAGATGGAGGAGAGAAGGAGAGAGATGGAGGAGAGAAGGAGAGAAATGGAGGAGAGAAGGAGAGAGATGGAGGAGAGAAGGAGAGAAATGGAGGAGAGAAGGAGAGAGATGGAGGAAGGAGAGAGATGGAGGAAGGGAAGAGATGGAGGAGAGGAGTAAGGGAGACAGAAGAAAGAGGAAACAGCAGGGAGATAAAGGACTTAGGGAATGTGTACTTTGTGCTGTTATTCAAATGGCAACTTTTGCGTTAAAACACTCAGGACTTCTTTTATTTCCTGGTTATCTTTTCTAATCAGCATTAGCTGTCTCTTGGTGAGTGTAGCATAATTCTTTTCTTGGTTTCCAAGTTTTATTCACCACTTAAGACAGTAATCACAACCGGAATCCCATTAAGACTGACAAGTTACTTTTAAGGTAGCATTAGGAAAAACGAAAAGAGAAAAGAAGAATAGAGCACCCAGGAAACTGGGGCGACTCCAGCATCAGTGTGCACAGCTTTGCGATGGCCTGGAGGTGACTACTCTGACCTCTCCTGGGATGTTTAGTGTTCTTAATCTCAGCATCCAAACATCCCCAGAGAAAACAGCTTCCCTGCTAACATCCGAGAGCAGTGGTTCTCAACCTTTCTAGCGCCGCGACCCTGTAATACAGTTCCTCACGTGGTGGTGACCCCCAACCACAAGTCGTCTAAAGACCATCGGAAACACAGATTTTTACATTACGATTCATTAACGGTAGCAAAATGACAGTTATGAAGTAGCAACGAAAATAATCTTATGGTTGGGGGTCACCACATCACGAGGAACTCTGTTAAAGGGTCGCAGAATTAGAAAGGTTGAGGACCACTGTCTTAGAGGATTATGAGTAGAAATGGGGAAAATGCAAATTAGGGAGGGGGTTGAAGACCCGACTTTAGTTCATGCAGCTTCAAAGTTGTTTCCAGAGCAAGGGTGGGAACAAACTTTCATTGAGCATCTTCCATTTTCTGCACTGGCCCTATATGCTCCCTGTCCATTGTGTTACCTCAAGTCCCCACGTCACCTCTGCGGGCCTGGTGCCTAGCTAAGTGAAGAAGGCGAGGGCTCATGGATACCCACCCTGATCTGCTGCCAGTCTCTGCCCTGCAATGCAGCATGAGCTCCATGCTCATGTATCAGGTAATTTGACAGGTAGGATGTAGGAACAAGATACACATGACCTTTAGTTCAGACTCGGAGAGTGCATTCCATGCATCAGAGAAGAAATTATTGAAGAATATTACTAAGTTGCTAATTTCCAAGTACAGGGAAGAGACAAAAAGATAATTGTGCTCCAAAGGGGTCTGCTCTATTCTGGCAGGTGGAACGTCCCCAGCATGTGTCAGTAGGCTAACCAGAAATGCTCAACTTCAAAACAGCTTCAGACTCGTGGGGAACACTTACGCTGCCCCAAATTGACACATGCAAACTGGCGTTTGCTGGCATAGAGCTGGTACTCATAAAGCTCATAATTACTTGATTTGCATGAACTAAAAATACTTCATTGCACCGTCTTACCAGGCACAGGCAAAAGCTGCGGATCTTGGGGAATCACACTCCCATGCTTTGAACGCAAAGTGGAGCTTTCCTACTTTATGTAAGTAACGAATTGAAATCTTTGGATGACATAGTTAGGTCCATTGCCTGGGTATGTTTTCCCAAAGGAAGATTGTGCATCAAGATTTTGGGTTGCATGGGCAGGCTGCTGCTATGCCTCACTTAGCTAGAATAATCTGCATTAGAGTGGAAATTAGTTCATTTGTTAATTATCCGTATTCTGATGCATCACACTTCCTTAGGTTTAGTATCAAGTACACAAACAGCAATAGCAATTCTGAAGTTGAATTGTCCCCCCCCCCTCAGGTTTCTATTTCGTAATTGGGCAAAATAAGGTGCTTTTCATGAGGGCTCTGGCAGCAAGCAAATTGTGAACAGCGGAATGAGCAAAACGATGAAGAAATTTAAACCGGAAGTGCTGTATCTTGCTGTAAAACGGACAGGACTCATCCCAAAGATAGCTTTCCCAATTACCATAGAAACCGAATGGATGTGGATGTAAGGAACCAGGAAGCAGGAGTTTGTCGATATGCCAAACTAGGGCCTGCATTTTAAAGTGTTCCTTTCTAGAGGACGATGCCGAATTTCGGCCTAGGCTGAGGACCTCAAACGGTCACCCCGCGTCTCCTTCGTGGCCCGTTTGCCAAATGGGGGGGGCACCAGACATGGCAAACTTGCACATTTTCATCTCAGAACCTGCACTCGGAGATGCCAGCCTGCTCCGGTGCGCCTTCCCAATACGGTGGCTCCATGCTTGCCAACAAGTACGAGTAAAAAAAATATAAGTAAAAAATAAAAAAGAAATTAAAAAGAAATCATTGGCTGCAAAAACAAAACCAGATCATTCTTCGCTACAAATGCCCAAATGCCCGCAAGAGGGAAGAGGCTCAGCGCAGCGCCCTGCTCCCCCAGGAGAGGCCGGCGTCTGAGGCTTTTCTCTGCAGAGCCCAGGCCCCCTCCCCCAAGACCCCCCCCCCCCATCATCCCCCCTGCACCCCCTCCGCCGCCCCGTCAATAATGAACACACAACGCGGACGGATCGCAGCGCTGCGCATACCAGCAATTTTAACTTTTCCCATGTCCATTAGGCCTTACAGCCTAATCTCGCCCTGCCGATTGTTCCCATGGTGAGATCATTAAGGAAATTATTTTAAGATCAAACACCCTGCAGTGACAATAGCGTCCCGTGTAAGGTAAATGCTTCAAAGGCCCCCCTTTCAAATTACAGCTCTCGGGAGTTATTCATCGCCCTCCGCGGGCCGGCTTTCCGCCGCGGGCCAAGGCAGCGCCGCTAATTGGCCTCTGTAACAAAACTGACCTGCGGACGGGATCGGGCTTGTTGGGGGCTTAGGGACAGAAATTATTCCAGGTTAAAAACGCATGAATGCCCCGGCGACGAGAGAGAGAGAGAGAGAGAGAGAGAGAGAGAGAGAGAGAGAGAGAGAGAGAGAGAGAGAGAGAGAGAGAGATGAATGAATGAATGAATGAATGTCTTCCCTGCGGTTCTGCCTGTGAAAGAATGCGTTCCTGGGTCGCACAAAAGCGCCTTCAGGTGCAGAGCGTGCGCCTCGGGTCCTGCTCCCCTCGGGTCTGCACCCCCTCTCCTCTCTCCGCTTCGTGGATCTCCTCTTTTTAAACTCCAAGACAAGGCGCTCCATCCTTTGCTTTGGTTCTGGGGTTGGTGGTGGGGGGCGGGGGGAGGGGGGAGGGCCTTTGATCTCCCGGGACAATTTTAGAGGGAACCATTTCACTGCTTCGTACAGGTGCAGCGTTTCCCTGACAGGCTGGAGGCTTTATTTCCAGCACATCAGCCAAGTGGCTGTTTGACAGACTCCAGCAGGTAAAGCAGCACGACCCTCCACCCCCACCACTCCCCCCCGCAAAGCGCGGTCACACTTGCCGGGCCGGCCCGAGGTGAGAAATGCTGAAGGGAGAGGCAGGTACACCCTCCAAGCTCCCTGCAAAGTGGCTTTTTTTTTTTTTTTTAAACAACTTGCGGACGTGGGGTAGGGGACTGCATCTCAAACGAGTAAACAACAAAAACGCCTTGAAGTCCTCCAGCTCAAAAGAAGCAGGGCTCAGGCTGGGTGATTTCCAATCAGCACTCCCGGCTTGAGGCCAGTAACACTTCATTGATATTCACCGACTACTAAAGAGAAATGGAAAATAAAGGCCGTTACAGTATTCCCCTTTTTGCTTCCTCCAAGGTTGACTCCCCCCGCCCCCCTCCCCACTTGCCTGGTCCCCTTTACTCCTCCCTCCTCAGGTGAAAGATTGTGATAAGCAAATTGTGCCTACCTGATGACAGAGTTTTTCCATTGAGGAAACTTCGGTATCACATTCTAAGAGAGTCAATATCCCTCGATATTGACTGCTTGCTGAGGATGCTTTAAGCATATATATATATATATATATATATATATAGAGAGAGAGAGAGAGAGAGAGAGAGAGAGAGAGAGAGAGAGAGAAATTGTTCAGTTAGCCCTGTTTCTCCAGAAAAGAGTTATGTAGAATTGTTTTTTCTACTCTTCCAACTTGAGTGCATCAATAATGTTCTCATTCCAAAAGTATTCCAGGGCGTTCCTTTTAGGAAGTGGCAACAGAGGAAATTTAAAAGTTGCATCAAATTATGTTATTTAGTGATACTTTCCCCTTATCTTCTTATTTAACGTATGTGTTTGTGATCATCTTCTCTTTGCTTTCCTTTCAGCATTTCTAGTTTTTGTGTGTTTAACAGTTTCAAGGGCTTTATAATGCTAACGTTTCAATCATCTGAGTAGGCATTGCAGTCAAGATTTTACAGTTTCTCGGGAGGGGCGAATAATCCTTCCTTCACAGTGCTTCCAGCCCAAGTAAGATTCAACCTTTCTTTTTCTTCCCCTTGCTTCCCACTAATGAAACGAAGTGCCCGTATGTAGAGACAGGGTTGGCAAAACGGGGCAGATCTTATCCAACCTAAGGAAGGTACTGCCTTGGAAAGTCAGCATTTACTTTGTCTCCCTGTACCTAGAATTTGCCCGTTCCTCTTCCATAGAAACCAGTGTTAAGCCGATGTTACCTAGAATCGTAAGATTTCAGCGAACACTTAAGACACTCCTCTGCCTTTACCGGGGAACTGTAAGTAAGGATGAGAAGCGGAGAAGCATTTTCTTCAGGGCAGTTTGCATTTGTTTGCCCAGTCAATAAATTCCTCCAACATTGCTGAGTGCCACGATGTAGAAGGCACTAGGGGGGATGCAAGGGTGAATAAGACAATCAAAACGAGACTCAAGAAGCCCTGTCTCTCCTAGAGGGTTTTGTTTTTTTGGAAGGGAGAGCAAAAAGGGAAGGATAAGTGGACACACACTCATGTATACATTAAGGATTATGGGTAAATGAATAATTAGCATATGATGTTTTAAGCACTGAAAGTTTGCTGTACAGAGTGCTACAGGAGCAGAGAAAGATGAGTAACTGGCTCTAATAGGGGAGGTAGGGACAACTTCCCATAGGAAGTGATTTTGAACAATTAAAGACAAAAGAGTTCAAACTGTTTAGAAAATAAGTACAAAAAATGTATGGGTATATTTATTATAGGATATGTTGGAGGAGGCCACAAGAATGAGCCTGGGTGAAGGTCCCTCTAGTATATTGCAGTTGTAGATGAGGCCAAGAGCTGTGTACTCATTCTCACAAACGGCCAGCTAATGCTGTTGTAAAAATTGGATAAGTATGATTATAAGGTAAAGGTCATTCACTGTTTGAGCAAGTACACGAGAGCTTTTAATACACACAAATGTCTTTGAACATCTTTGGTATTGCTTTTAAGCTACCTAACATAGCTTAAGAACCTCCTTGATAATGACCCATCTCTATTTTGAAAGTGATTTTGACTCTTGAAAATAGTGAAAACTAATTTGGAACGAAGTCTGGTGAATAAGAGAAGCATTATGTCTTTGTTGGGTGGCATTGTGTTTGGGGAAAAATTGAGCTGTAACTGTGAAACCATAAGTCAGATAGGCATTATTTTGTGATATATAAAAAGGCAGTGACAAAAGAGAAAATCCTGAAATATATGGAACAATAATTTCAAAGAGTAAGTACTTTCAAGGGTAACAAGTAAACACATTTGTATGTAAAAAAACCAGTCTATTTCTCTAAAATGTATTTGTCTTACTTTATAGTCATACTTTGGTATGTCCATGGTATAGATTGTACCCCACAATTATGGTTGGGGCTGTCAGTAGTCCATCATAAATTATGGTTGAGGCTGTCAGTAGTCCCCACATTCTTCTCTCCTTTCATATACTAAAATAGCAATTGCTGAGTGTTATGATTGTGTGACTAAGTTCTGGCCTATGAAATATGAGTGGAAGTGATGTATACAATTTCTAGCTTGAGCCCATGAAAAGGAAGGATCTGCTATCTGCTTGCTCTGTCTCCTCCCCACTAACTGGAATGCCCTAATGATGGTAACAAGTCATTTTGTACTGTGCAGATGGGGCCCGCTGTCCAAGAATGATACACAAAATAGAAGAATCCTAAGTCTGAAACTGTGGAACCACCCACCATACCAGTCCCTGGAATACTAATTCCAAGACAGTTTCACAAGGGAGAAATACATTTCTGTCCCTGCAGTCTGGGACTCTATTATAGCAACTTGAATCTATGTCTTAACTATTAAATGGCGGTGGGATGAATAAGCGCATGGGAAATGCTCAGGACAACTCTTACCAACACCAGAAATGTAATGAAAAGAATCTAGTGTAATAATGGTGGTTGCTGGAATCTTTGTAAACTACCGTAAGCACCGGTGACTCTCTTATTAACTCCAATGGGTCTTGATCTGGCATCTAGAAGGGTTCTAGAATCTGGAGAAGGGCTGTGCATAAATTAAATAAGCGTCCAGAGACAAAACATAATTTTGAATGGCATATTGGGGGGTTGGGGGGGGGGGCAGAGGAGCTTGGCTAAAGAAACCAAGTTCTCCTTGTCTCAGGACCCCTCGCTTTTTATTAACAGAATTTGTCCTAAGGCAAGGTGGAGATATACACATCAAAGGGTAGGTTTTGGTACAGAATCCATTGCCAGATTGGGGAATTGCCTTAGGCTGTTCAAGTGTTTGGCCAACAGGAGGCAATAACGTGTAGATTAAGATGCCCTGAGCTGTTTGGCAGCAAACAATTATCCTTTTCAGGTTTGTGGAAATGCCTTTAGCCATTTCCAGCAGGCAATAACATATATGACTCAGCCCTTGTTGAGTCCCCAAGTTCCATCAACCTTTCAATGAAACTCTTGCAATCACCCTTGAGGCCTTTCCAGGGTGATTTGGTCATGACATGCTGGAACTGGCTTCCGGCATCTTGTCATACAAGGGTTCTTGTATTGCAAAACATATCAGTAACACCCCAAATTTTTCACTAAAAGAAGTTGTCTTGTGCCTGGGATTGTGGTTTTAGAAGTTATGAAGGTGTGCTATGAGAGAGGCAGAGCATCAACTAGATCAAAACCCAGAATGTCAGGATAAGTTAAGCCTTTACCTGAGGAAGGAAAGGGAGGGAGATAGTTCCATAGACTAAGCTGGACACTGGGTGAGAGTTAATTGATCGTAGCAGATGCTCTAGCTCTGCTTTGCATAGGAAGATGCTAAAGAGCTTGAACAACTTGAACAAGACAAAGATTTTAAACAATTTAAGATCACATGTGCTGAAAGTGGTCAAGCTAGAATTCAAACCTATTCTGCTCTAGACTGAATGTTTGTGTCCCCTAAAAATTCATGTTAAAATCCTAACCCCCAATGTAATGGTAGAGATGAGGCCTTTAGAGGGTGATTTGGTCATGATTCCTGAATTGCATTAACATGAAGAGATAGCTATAAATATTAGCTTTAAAACTAAGGAACAAAATGGCATGTTCTTTAGGATTTCATTTTATTTTTACACATACGTATGTTTCATTGTGGTAAAATACATGTAAGATTTCAGTGGCATTAAGTACATTCACATACTGTTGTTCAACTATCATCACTAGCTAAAATGTGTTTTTAATTAAATTCAAACATATTTCATTACATTCAATATGTATCGGATAAAATCAATTTTTATGCATTAATATAAATCTCGAAAGATAGACACAGGAGTTTAAATGTGATTATATCTATATTTCATTCTTTTGTTTATATGAATGGTCTACTTTTGTGTAGGTAATGTTACTTTCATAGTAAAAACAGCTTTATTGTAAAATTCAGTAGGACAGAACATGCATTGTCCTCAATATACTGTATTTTCTGGCGTATAAGACGACTGGAACTGATGATGATAGGAGGAAGATAACAAACAACAGAGAGAGAGCAAGTGCCGGGCAAGTCCTTGGCGAGTTAGCAACGCCCATCATAACTATGGTATTTTTACATCCTGAATATAAGACGACCCCCGACTTTCGAGAAGATTTTCCTGGGTTAAAAAGTTGTCTTATATGCCGGAAAATACGATACTTCAATATCTATACTTCAGCCTTGATTACTCAGAATTTTAGCTTACCATGGCACATCTTTGGGCCCAACCCACCAGCTTCATTTCTGAGAAGAATAAGAACTTCAGCGTCTCACCTTTAATGTGTGTGGCCCCTTGAAGGGATCCTAGGACAGCTGTGCCAAAACTTGGTCCGAGTGGGCACTGCCATCTGGGAATCCACTGAGGGGAAACCAGATAAGAGACTGCTTTGCCAAAATCACCATATTTGGTGAAACATGGAGCTATACTTTTAAATGCAAATGGTTGGGCTAAAATCTGGGCAGAGAACTTCTTCCTAAGAACTGTACTGTGTCTCTCACACTGGTCCTGACCCTGTAAAACATAACCAGATACTAGGTTACCTCCTCCAAATAGGAAAGGTAGAGCATGTGCTGTCTGTTCGGATATTCCCTGAGTTTGAATGTGGGGACTGTTTAAGAATGCATCCAAGCGTCTATTCATTAGGCTTGCATGCTGAGGAATAAAATATGCCTCCTCTGGCCATATTTCTGTTAGTGCTCCTACAGGTTTATGGGAGTGCTAAAATGGTGCAGCAAACATGGAAATTATTGTCACCATCTTACAAGATTGTATAGATCGCTCTTATTTTTGGAAAACATATGATGGTTATTTGGCTCTTTCAGCTAAGTAGGTTTGTTTTTCAAAAATTTAAATTCCTGTCAAAGCCACAGCCAATCCGTCCACCTGCTTTTCCACCGCCCCTTTCGGAGACAAACACCGTGAAGCACTTTAGAAATATCAGATTAACATTAATACCCAGTGGATTAGAAACCAGACAAAAGTGGGCTTAGCAAAACCTTGCACGTGGAGGGAGAAGGACATCAGATCTCTTTCCTCCAGGGCTCGGCTTTCAGAAATGCGAAGGGCAGCAGGAGGCCCACTGAAAAATATTTGCTGGTTTGATGAGCCTTGGGGCATCCAAAGCATCTGAGCAGAAATCAAGTGGCTTGCCCAGGACAGCTGAGAAGCCTTGACTGAGAGAGAGAGGCTCAGAGGCAGCATTCCAAAGGGAAAATTTCCTCTTTTCTTTCCTGTGACCTTCTCAACCCCACTTCCCTTCGAGCTCCCCTCCCCCACATTTAATCTGATTATGGATAGGGCTGCTGCTCTATAAGGCGATGGAAAAATCCCTAGGCCAGCGCTCCAAAAATTGCTAAAATCGTTATGCACTGACAGGACAATGATTTTGGCTTATAGGAGTGAGGAAAAAAGAGCCCATCACATCAGCTATTTAACACAAATGGATGCAAGGTGAAAAGGCAGACAATTCTCACGCTTACTTCAGGTGTCATTCGGTGTGTGAGTTTATGACTTCCAACAGCCTGAGGCATATGTAGATAATAAAATTGCAACCACAAAGATGGCTGCATACTATTTACTGGTGTATAAAAATTCCCCCAAGGAGTGTTCATCTTGCTTTCTTTGAAAGTTTCTCTGTCCAGACTCCTCTGAGGCACAAGGGACTCAATTCTTAGCATGGATGATAGGTTCTTTGCTGCAGAATCTAAATTTGCTTGAAGCACATCTCATCGAACACCTTTTATATAATTTTTTTTCTTTTTTTTAAAGCACATGGCTCTTACTGGAATTTTGATAATTACAACTCTCAGATCATTATTCCTGTATTCTATAAGACTGTTCAAATCAATGGCACATTCTTTTCATTTCTAATAGTAAAAAGTCTATGGGCTTTTAGAAATAGAAAGTGTATTCATTCATGATTCTGAGGTAGAAATTAATAATGTAGTTGTTTATTGCCCTAAACACTGATATGTGAGCTGTGGTTATTCTCTAAGTCATCACTCTTCTGTAGCGATGAAAATGCTCATGAGAAAGGTTGTATAACTGGTCATCCTTTTTCCCCCTCGCCATAAAGAAGAAGAAGAAAAAAAAGACTGCTAATTTCTTGGTAATGTTATGTCATTAGTCCTTACATGGTTTTCTTTACCTTGTTTTCTTCCATTATTTTAGTGATCTTCCTCACTAGGGATTTATTATGAGAAGTCAACATGCTTTCATGACAAAATCAAGAGGGTAGAAGTCAGGGTGTTGAATTGCAACTTGATTTCACTGCAGAACGGAGAGAATTTGTTCAGCACTCTGGCCATCAATGCCCCATCAGCGATGCTAAGTCTGGTTGTGCCACATTCAGGCCCTGCTCAGTCAGTCAGTCAGCTGTTCTCACTGTGAATCCCAAATCCAGGCACTTGAGTGTGACTGTTTTACTAATAAATGATTCTTCACTTAAGTGTATCTCTCTGTTTTTAAACACTACTCTAACAAGCTGGGATGTCAGCTTTATAGGCCAATGGCAGATTCAAAGCCACATAACAGGTGCTCCATAAAAATTGTTGATTAAATAAACTGAATTGAGCAGAGAGGATGGGAGAAGGATGCTGGCAGTAGTAACAGTAATAGTAGTAGTACCAAGTAAAAGAAAAGAAAAAAAATCGCTAAAGAAGATATAAGGGAAAAAAGAGCTACCTATTTCAAACAATAAAGGATAAGATTCTAAACACTCTTCTAATCCTTGAAGGGTCCATGTTTTATAGAATATATAATGATTTGGACATGCAATAGACTCTCTACACCTTTTATCATAAAGACTAGACACCCAGTGCACAAAATTTGTGCACAGGGTGGGATGTGTCCCTCAGCACAGCCTGCACCTTCTCCAATCTGGGATCCCTCAAAGGATATCCGACTGCCTGTTTAGGATAGATCCTACTCGGACATCCCTCTCATAATCCAGGATTGCTGGCTACTAACTGCTCGCCTGTCTGCCTTCCTGATTGCTCCTAACTGCTTCTGCCTGCCAGCCTGATCACCCCTAACCACTCCTTGCCAGCCTGATTGTCCCTAACTGCCCTCCCCTGTAGGCTTGCTCCCCCACAACTGCTCTCCCCTGCAGGACTGGATCATCCTCAACTGCCCTTCTCTACAAGCCTGGTTGCCCCCAACTTCCCTCCTCTGCCAGACTGATCACCCACAACTGCCCTCCCTTGCAGACCTGGTCCCTCCCAACTGCCCTCCCCTGATGGCTATCTTGAGGCAGACATCTTGTGTGTTAGAGTGATGGCCAATTTGCATATCACTCTTTTATTAGATAGGATAGAGGCCTGATGCATTGGGGGGGGGGGGGGGGGCTGGCTGGTTTGTCCTGAAGGTGGTTCTAGATCAGGGTGGGGGTTCCCTTGGGGTATGGGATGGCCTGGGCAAGGGGCCTGTGGTAGTTTGCAGGCCAGCCATACCCCTTAGTGACCCAAGTGGAGGCCCTAGTATTTGGGATTTATTTATTTTCTATAATTGAAACTTTGTAGCCTTGAGCAGAGGCCAGGGCAGGCCAGGGTGGGTAGAAAACTTGGCTTCTTCCATCCAGGGAAACCCAAGCCTCCTGCTTGCTCTGTGGTCTCAGCCATTTTTGTTGGATTTATTTATCTTCTATAATTGAAACTTTGAGTGGAGTCCAGGGCCAGTGAGGGTATGCAGGAAGCTTGGCTTCCTTCATTGCTGGGGAAATCCAAGCCTCCTGCTCACTCCATGGCTGCCATCTTGGTTAGGTTAATTTACATGCTCACTCCTGATTGGCTGGTGGATGTGGATTGTGGGTGTAGCAGAGATACAATCAATTTGCATATTACTCTCTTATTAGGTAGGATTTTCCTCAATGAGCGTTTAACACAAAAGGCTTTGTGGTCCTTAGTTACTTGGAAAATTAAGTGAATGACAATCATTATTTTTAACAGGCACCTGTGAGACATGAAAACGCCCATGTTAAATATGCATCAGACTCTGAAATCTAAGCATAAGTGAAGAGAGCAATTGGTGAAATCAGCTATGCTTTGATCCTCCTCAGATCCTGCCCTCTTCATTTAATCAGTTCATGCATTTGTTCAAGCCCCTGAGTCAGTACCTATTTCAAACAATAAAGGATAAAAATCAAACACTGGGTAATGTCACATGCTATACTGTGCAGGATGGAAAGATTCAGAAGAAACTTCCTCTGGCCTCAGAAAAATTATAGTCTCGTAAAGACGAGAAACATACATACAGTGTTTACAGTACAAAGCCCTCCGTGAGATGGCCAGAACAGCAGTTGCAAACCAAGAGGCTGCAGAAGTTCTGAGCAAGAAGAGACCACGCCTGAGGCTGAGGCAACAAGGGCAGGCTGTCTGATAGAGGCAATACTTAATTGGGCCCCAAAGGATAAATAGGGTTCCCAGACAATCCAAGAGAGGGCTCTTAGCACATTTAAATCAACATTTATTAAATGTCCCAAGCACAAACACACTACAGGGCTACACAGATTAAGAAGATGTGACCCATGACCTTGCAGGTTGATGGTAGATGTAGAAATGAAACCAACTAATTAAACAGGAGGGCAGAACAACATAAGAAACAAGCCAATACCACTCCTGGAAGAAGAAGCAGCATGAGTAAAAGTGTGCAGCTGAGAAAGCCAAAACCATTGGAGCCGAAAGGGGAATCGGCGCTATTTGGGGCAAAGAGTGCCTAAATGTAGCTGCTAAATCCACTAGCCTGGTAGATCCCAGACTGCTCAGAGACCCCAGTCACCTGACAGAACAGAGGGAAGCAGGCCTTGAAGTAAGTAAAAACATATACGACAGGGGAAAGAAAGAAGGGAAAAGAAAGGGCAGGACATTGGTCTACAGGCTCCCCACTACTCACTCCCCTTGGAGAGTCTCAAGTGTTGGAGCTCTGAGGCAGTGTGATATAATAGCCTAATTACCCATCTATCTTCTTAGCTTATAACATGAACAGATTTGTCATGACCTTGAGGACAAAGTCCTTGCTTGTCCTATTTGCCTTTTACCCCTAGGATGCAATTCTGTGCTTAGCATATGGTGTAACCAAATCTTTCCTGAATGAATGAAGAGTGAATGCATAAGGTGGAGCCAGTTCTGCTCCTTAGCATGTATAGTAGATTCCCATGGAATTTAAGTTTTAAAAAAATTTAATATTCTTATTGATTTCAGAGAAGAAGGTAGAGGGGGAGAGAGAGAGATAGAAACATCAATGATGAGAGAGAATCATTACTTGGCTGCATTCTGCACCCAACCTACTGGAGCTCAAGCCCGCAACCTGGGCATGTGCCCTTGACCGGAATTGAACTCAGGACCCTTCAGTCCACAGGCTGACATTCTATCCACTGAGCCAAACCAGCTTGGGCAATCCATGGAATTTAGAAAATCTAGGGAGATTCCTAACTTCCACAAAATATCTCTTAGAAAGCTGTGCAGTACATTTTCTTTTACTCCCAGGTCCTTAAAAGTTCTATCTTTTTTTAAAAAAAAAAAACCCTGAGATATAGCCCTGGCTGGTTTGGTTCAGTGGATAGAGTGGTGGGTCCTGGCACTGAAGGGTCCTGAAATTGACTCTGGGTTGCCGGCTCAATTTGGATTGTGGGCTTGATCCCAAGTAGGGGTCATGCAGAAGGCAGCCAATCAATGATTCTCTCTCATCACTGATGTTTCTATCTCTCTCTCACTCTCTGAAATCATAAAAAATATTAAAAATTGACATATAATTGACATATAACATTATATTAAATGCCCTCTTTAAGATGCAAATGCTTCTAGAGAGCATTTTGATTCTGTAGCCCACTTTTTAGCTAGGTCACATCTCTGCCATCCTGTTGATGGAACCAGTTTGATGGATTGTAGACGAGAAAATGAAAGATGATTTTGGATGTCAGAGGCCCCAACAGGAGGACAGAGGCTCCAGATGGGAGGACAGGACTCCAGAGCAGGGGAGCCGCTGACCTGAAAGACTGGGCCTCAGATCAGCGATTGGGGATGAATGGAGTTCCTCTCTGGGTAATGAGATATCAGAGAGCTCCTGTGTTTAAAGGTTGTGAGCTGGAAGCCAGTTTGTAAAATAGTATGTCTCACTGACATGTTTTGTTTGGCTAACACGGTATTCAAAACATGATTAATTAGTTGCCAAGATTTAAAACTTTGAAGAGTCATATAAAAACCAGACTTTCTAGAATCTCTTGCACAGTGGTGAGATCTAGCTTCACTGGGGTTGCATTGCCATAGGGCTCAAGGTGAGTGGGTAGCTCCTCTCAGAAAATCAAAACTACAACTTTAATTGATACCAGTAAAATCAATTGATTCTCCTATTCTCTCTTTGTTTTCAGGTATAACATCAATCAAACATAGAACCTTCCTAGGGCTCCAGAGCAACTGTGGATTTGCCTACTGGGAGTCCTTATTCAGATAAGTGAATTCTACAGTTTTGGTACAGGGAATTCCCCAAGAGTTATACAGGATGGCAATCTGTCCCCTGTATTTTTATTTTTATTAATTGATGAGAGAGAGAGAGAGAGAGAGAGAGAGAGAGAGAGAGAGAGAGACAGATTTGTTGTTCCACTTATTTAAGCATTCATTGGTTGATTCTTGTATGTGCTCTGACCAAAGATCAAACCCACAACCTTGGCATATGGGGATGACACTCTAACCAACTGATTCACCTGGCAGGGCTGGCCCCTATATTTTTAGATTATTTTACAGCTGGTAAAAACTTGTGCCCTGATTTATTTTTGTACAGAAGTTGCAGTCCTGGATCATAATGTTTTGTAACTTTCTAAAAAGGACCACATGCAATATAAAAGACAACTGCAGTAACTGCCAAAGCTGGGTGAAATACTCAAAGAGCTAATCCTGCCCAGGGTGGTAAGAGAATTCATGGCTTAATCATGTGAGCACCCATACTTCATACTTAAGTCAAAGGACAAGGAAGCTGGGATGGTCCAGACTCCATGTAGGAAAAGTACACATCCACACCAATCCCAGGGACTAATGGGTTAGAAATGCTTGGAGGTGCGAATATCCTCCTATTTAATAAAAAAGTAATATGCAAATTGACTACCTTTCTGCTACACCCACCAGCCATGCCCACTAGACAATCAGGAGTGAATATGCAAATAAACCCAACCAAGATGGTTGTGGCCACAGAGAACAGGAAGGAGCCTTGGGTTTCCTGGGCAATGGAGGGGGCCAAGGATTTTGCCTGCCCTTGCTGGCTCAGGCCTCCATTCAATGCAACAAAGTTTCAATTATAGAAGATACATAAATCCAAACAGAAATGGTGGCAGCCATGGAACTGGAGAGAGAAGGAGGCTAGGGTTGCCTCCAGTGATGGAGGAAGCCAAGCTTCTGCAGCCCTGGACCCTCCGCTTAAGGCTACAAAGTTTCAATTATAGAAGATAAATAAAACTC
This sequence comes from Antrozous pallidus, assembly GCA_027563665.1. Lineage (NCBI taxonomy): Eukaryota > Metazoa > Chordata > Mammalia > Chiroptera > Vespertilionidae > Antrozous > Antrozous pallidus. Next base: position 72,377,029 of record CM050521.1, on the reverse strand, counting down.
CCAACAGAAATGGCTGCTGCCACAGAGTGAACAGGAGGCTTGGTTCTGCTCCAGGCTAGAAAATTTCAATTTTAGAAGATAAATAAATCCCAGATACCAGTACCTCCACTTGGGTCGCTGGGGGCATGGCCAGCATGCAAACCACCACAGGCCCCTAACCCAGGATACCTCATGCCCCAAGGGAAGCCCCACCCTGATCCGGGACACCCTTTAGGGCAAACCAGCTGGCCCCCACCCATGCACCAGGCTTCTATCCTATCTAAAAAGAGTAATATGCAGATTGACAATTATTCCAACACAAGATGGCTGCCCCCAGGTGGTCAAAGATCCTGTCCCCATGTGGACACAAGATGGCCACCATAAGATGGCTAGCAGGGGAGGGCAGTTGGGAGGAACCAGGCCTGTAAGGGAGGGCAGTTGGGGATGATCAAGCCTGCAGGAGAGGGCAGTTAGGGGTGACCAGGCTGACAGAGGAGAGAAGTTGGGGGTGACCAAGCCTGCAGGTTAGGGGAGTTGGGGGGGACCCAGGCTTGCAGGGGAGAGCAGTTGTGGGGGACCAGACCTGCAGGGGAGGGCAGTTAGAGGTAACCAGGCCTTCAGGGTAGGGCAGTTAGGGGTGACCAGGCCTGCAGGGGAAGGCAGTTAGGGGCAAACAGGCTGGCAGGGAAGCAATTAGGCATCAATCAGGCTGGCAGGGGAGTGGTTAGGGAGTGATCAGGAAGGCAGGCAGGTGAGCAGTTGGTAGCCAGCAGTCCTGAATTGTGAGAAGGATGTCCGACTGCTGGGATGGGGCCTAAACAGGCAGTTGGACATCCCTCGAGGGGTCCTAGATTGGAGAGGGTGCAGGCTGGGCTGAAGGACAGCCCCACCGCCCCCCCGCCCCGCTACATGCAGGAATTTTGTGCATTGGACTCTAGTATATATATATAAAAGGCTTAATTGACTCGCACATGCATGATTCATATAAAGCTCTTGCTGGCGAGAGAACACCAAGATGGCGGCATAAACAAACACCTATTGTTCTGCCCCGCACAACGATTTAAGAACTACAACATAACAGCGGAACAGACAAGCACCCAGAATCGCCAGAAAGCTGGCTGAATGTAAACTCCACTAATAGGAGCAAAGGTGGGACACAGACTCAGGACAGGCGGGAGTGCAACCTTTCAGACGGAAAGAGGTTAGGAGCCGCCCTGGTCGCGCGCGCGGGCTGGGGCTGGAGCAGGGACCGGCCGGATTTCTCCGACGAGGAAGGGCGGAGGCGTCTCACTGCCCAGATTTCCCGAGCCGGGTGAGGTCCAAGATCCAGGGTACGAGAGGTCCCCCTACACAGATTTCCCGGAACCGGGCGAGGTCCGAGGTCCGGGGGACGCACCCTGGAAGCGGGGCACGGCAGAGACTCCTAGTCCCAAGGGTCGCGCAAACCCGCAACTTGCCCCCTGGAAACTTGTCTCCTGGTTCCGGAAACCATCTATTTTACAGCCCTGGGCTGGACTTTTGGTGTGCAGGCACATTTGGAGAAAGGCAGAGTTGTCTGGCAAGGGGAAGAGACTAGCGGCTTTCTCTTGGAGGAGTCTGCAGCCATCCCCATCCAACAGAGACCCGCGCGCGAGAGCACCGCATAGGACCCAGCTGCCGCCGCCGCTGCCGCTGCCGCACAGCCCAGAGACTCCGCCCATCCAACCTGAACACAGTCTCCCTTCACAGCCAATTGGCCTGGAGGTCAAACCCTCCTAGGGCTAACAACAAAAAGCTGGGTTTAAATTCAAAAACACTGAATACAACCCATAAAGGATTGCAGTAAGAGTACCCACCTCAGGTAACCGGGGAGACTGAGCCACTGTCCCTTTGAGGATATCTACCACATAAAGCAGCCACCATGCAGAGACATGGAAAGAAATCAGGTGTGAAATGGAGGAGAAAAGACGACAAGACATAGAGTTCAAAACCACGGTTATAAGGCTTTTCAAGAGGCACCTACAAAAGGCCGATCAACTTAATGAGAATTACCAGGAAATAAACAAGACCAACCAGCAAATGAATGAGAATTACAAGGAGATGAATGATACTTACAAGGAAATGAATGAGACCCTCAGGGAAATGAACAAGATCTCTTAGGATACGAACCAGACCCTCACGGATAAAAAAAAAGGACCAACTAGAAATCAAGCATACACAGACTGAAATAAAAAATATTACACAAAGTCCTAAAAGTAGTCCAGAGGGCCACAAGAACCAAGTCAAAGATTTGAAATACAAAGAACCAAAATCCACTCAGCTGGAAAAGCAAGAAACAAAAAGAATTCAGATAATTGAAGATAGCGTAAGGGGCCTCTGGGACAACCTCAAGCAAGCCAACATCCGAATTATTGGGGTGCCAGAAAAAGAGAGAGAGCAAGGTAATGAAAACCTACTTGAAGAAATAGTGACTGAAAACTTTCCCCACCTGGTGAAAGAAACTGACTTAAAAGCCCAAGAAGTACACAGAACCCCAAAATATAGGAATCTAAAGAGGACCACACCAAGACATATCATAATTAAAATGCCAAGAGCAAAAGATAAAGAGAGAATATTAAAAGCAGCAAGAGAAAAACAGTTGGTTACCTACAGGGGAGCACCCATACGAATGTCAGCGGATTTTTCAACAGAAACGATGCAGGCCAGACGGGAGTGGCAAGAAATATTCAAAATAATGAAGAGCAAGAATCTACAACCAAGATTACTCTCTCCAGCAAAGCTATCATTCAGAATTGAGGATCAGATAAAGTGCTTCGCAGATAAGAAAAAGCTAAAGGAGTTCATCACCACCAAACCAGTATTATATGAAATGCTGAAAGATATTCTTTAAGAAGAGGAAGAAGAAAAAGGTAAAAATATAAATTAAATATAAATATAAATTATTAGTATATATATATATACTAAATACACATCTATCAACAAATGAACATAAAAATCAAGTGAACTGATAGGCTGATGAACAAGATAAACTGGTGGCTATAACAGAAACATGGACATAGAGAGGGAATGGACTGACAATTCTTGGGGAGAAAAGTGTTGTTGGAAGTACAGCAAGAGACTGGACAATAATCTTGCAACAATGGGAGAGGACATTGGGGAGGGGGAGGTGAGGGTGGAGGGTGGGATAGGTACAGGGTGGAGGGAAGATATAGGGGGATAAAAAAGGGGAAACAATGTAATTAATAAACTGAACAATAAAAAAAAAAAGCTCTTGCTGACGCCAATTGCATGCGTGTGTTTCACTCTGTCATTGTTGATCATGAATTCGGTTGACACCTCTATTATAGAGAAAGGGTGAATAGTGATATTAAAATATTTCTTCTAATTAATTTCATTTCAATGTGCGTGAATCCATGCACTGGGCCACTAGTCTATAATAAAGTCTATCTTAGAAAACACAGATGTTAAAACTAATTTTTTATTTTTTAGTGTTGTTTTGCACTTGAGCCTGGTGGAGATATGCTGGGCAGAAGAAATAAATATGCCTCTTTCTTTGAAGTTAACTATGGGGACGCCTGGTGACCCTAGGGTGGGCCATGTTCATAATTTGGACCTTGCAATGTGGATTCCATACTTGATCTCCCTTTCTTTTCCAGAACTTCCATCTTTCTCTTACCTGGAGCCTCTGATTGCCCTCTGTTATCAAAATTATAGGCTCCTCATACATAGGGTGTCCTCCCAAAATGTATATACACACTGTTAAAGTGTATATACATTTTGGGAACACCCTATATATATTTTTAAATATCAACTTTCCTTGAATCTATAGCTTTTCTCTCACCAGTATCTCACTTTTTCTTTCTACTTCCTGCCAGATTTCTATATTTTTGCCTTTACTTTACCCTCCCAATTGACTCTTAATCTCTTCTTAATCTTAGTTAGCTGCTATAATTCTGATGCTTTCTGCTCAGATCTAGGACACTAATGATGTCAGTCAAGCCTTTGTCTTTGCTTAGAACTCCTCCTCCTTATTGCATTGTGGGTGTGTGTGTACACTTCTGGACTATGCAGTTCTTGCTAATTGGATCTTTTTTTTTTTTTTTTTTGGCTTGCAGAACCCCATGCTATTCTGGTTTCTCTCACACTCATCATTCTAAATTTATTTCTTTTCTTGGTCTTTCCTGAATTTCCTGCTCCTTAACAATAGGTATTATACTCCAAAATTCAGTTCTGGGCTTTCTACTATTCCTGTGTTTTATTCTATCAACTTGTTCAACATTTCAATGTAGATGACCTCATGAATCTATAGTTTTGCATCATTCTTTTCAGTCTAAGTACATTCCTGTATTTTCATCCATCCCCAAAGCATTTTAATATCACTATCTTGCAATTAGCCCAAATTCAAGATTTTCAGAACCAAACTAGCTCTTTTCCCCCCCAATATATGTATCTTGTCAAAAGCTTTCCTTTTCTTATATATCACCAAGTTCAAAACCCCCTAGTCACTTTATGATTCTGTTCATTATTTAGTATTCATCTTTCTTGAGATGTCTTCATAACTCCTCATCCCAGTCAAGGCCTTAGCAGATCATTCTTGGAATACAACATTGGCCACCTATCTGGACTCCTTGACCTCATGCTTTCTGCTCTCCAGTCTTACCTTCCTGCCACTGCCAGACTAATCTTACTTAACTCCTCAGTCCATCATTCTTTCTCCTGCGTTATAATAAAGAATACACTTATTTCTTTTTTCACATTTTTATCTATAAACATTCCTCTTAAAGAATTTTTACTTTGCTTCTAAACCCCAATTAATCAGCGAACACCAGGAAAACAAACACGGTTTTTAAAGTAGTTTGAGACAAAACCTGCAGTTTCTCCATGTGTAAGGAGATTTCCTATGTGGACAGGTCTTCTCAGCAACTAAATTTACATGAGCAACAAATGAATTTTCGACAACCCCATTTGGTTACTTTAATAGAAATATAGGTCTAGTGTGTCATTACTGTCGCTATAGAATGTGAATGACCTATAACAATTAACAAGAGGACTGTGCACCAGAATTTATGGATTTTGTTCTTTTTAACCTAATGAGTACTATAGCGTACTATCACTTATATCACTCTAGATTGCCCAATCACCCTGCATAATATTACTTCAATCCATTTTGAAATAGGCCCAAATTGTCATTTTTTTCTTGTTGGAGTAATGATCAAGTATTGATGTTTCTTGAGTTCATACAAATGGCTACAACATCCTTGCATGCAGGCTGATCAATAGAGTCTGATGTTCACATTAGGGATTTGGAAATCAATGTAGTTTTCCTGTTATTCTTTTATGATTAAATCAATTGAAGTTATTTACTCATAGCAGAAAATATGGGTGATTGCCAACCCTATGGCTTAGTGAATTGCTTTCTCACCACCGCTGCCCTGTAATGAGAAGGTACATATTCACTTCAGGGGTTGACTAAAACCTGTTCATGTATAGCAGCAATTTGAGATGCAGAAAGTGTTGATTATTAAAGGCTAAGAGTGTTGAATGTCAAAGGGCATCTTTATCACTTGGCATTGCATTAACATTGACAAAGGAGGGAAACACGCTCACAAACCCCTCAGCATTGCAAAGCCAGGCAGCAGCCAATGGGTGTTCTTCCTGGTGTACACTGTTATGCAGAGACCCTAGTTAAAGACAATGGAAATGTCAATTAAGCTGAATGGACAGGGCCTATTTGTTGATGGGTTTTCTCTCTTTAGCATGTGGTGGGTGACCCACAGTGTTCTGGTGTGAGAATAAATAATGGCTTGTATAACATGGGTTGCATTTAATGGGCTTCAATGCAAAATAGTGTAAGGCTAAAAGCAACTGGAGATGGCAGTGGGGATGGCTGTGGGAGAAGGAAGAAGCTACACAGGGAAGAGGCATGCTGATAAAATCACTTAGAATCCGAGAAGGATGTCATTTGCCCTTGTATTCTCTATTTGAAGTGAGTCATAAGCAGACAATAGAAGAATCATTTCATTTTCAGACCAGTTCTGTGCAACCAGCTGCAATGGACCACGGTGATGACAAGTCCTTTCTAGTTACTTGATCTTTTTGTCGTGTTTGATGAGAACAGTGCAAAAGTGGGAAATATGGGCTGCCTTGGCCAACTTTGTCTAACTGTTCTGGATTTCTCTTCTTTAACTTGCTTTCTCAATAAAACCTGCTCTCAGGGGAAGAGACATAATCACTTTGACAAAGGCTTATCAGAAATTTGACTTTAAAGTGTGGCCATCTGCTCTTTAGTGAATAGTGATGAAATAACCCCTGTTTTTCTGAAGGAGGTCCTGGCTGGCTGGGGTGGAGATTCAGATACACCTGGAATGGCAGGGGTGGTGGGGAAGGGGGGAGAGCACAGACATTTTCCTCCCCTCACCTATGTGCATCCACAAATCTACTAAGAGAACAAGGGATTTCTCTTGAAAAGTCAACCATATTTATGTTTGAGGTTCCAGGATGTAGGCATGTTTTAGGGTGGAGGACTGGGAGGAGAAAAGGAGGGTTCTGAGGCATTTAAGAAAACAAAGAAGGCCCTGGCTGGTGTTGGTTGGGTCTTGTCCCTTGCACCAGATCAGACTGCTGATCAAGAGCACATGCCAGGCCGAAACCGGTTTGGCTCAGTGGATAGAGCGTCGGACTGCGGACTGAAAGGTCCCCGGTTCGATTCTGGTCAAGGGCATGTACCTTGGCTGCAGGCACATCCCCAGTAGGGGGTGTGCAAGAGGCAGCTGATCGATGTTTCTCTCTCATCGATGTTTCTGACTTTCTATCCCTCTCCCTTCCGCTCTGTAAAAAATCAATAAAATATATTCAAAAAAAAAAAAAAAGAGCACATGCCAGGTTGTGGGCTCCATCCTTGATAGGGGTCGGGCAGGAAGCAGCTGACTGGTGTTGCACGTTCACATCAGTGTTTCTCTTTTCCTCTCTCTAAAAATCAATAAATCATTCTTAAAAGCAAACAAACAAAGGAAAAGGGGGCAGTCATGATACCTGGGATCTTACCTCCCTTTGCATCCCTCAGATTCTGGAAAGGGAGCACAATGGTTTTTGCTGAAACTCTCTATGCTCTGACCAGCTGGCACACACACACCAGTGTGGCAGAATTGCATGGGGGTTAAGGACACGCATCCTTGCTAACCTCCGCCTACTCTCCACTGGCCTATGCCTCGGTTTTCTCATCTGTAATATGGGGAGGTAGTAACAGAATCTCTGTCATAGAGTCTTTGTGAACATGAAATGAGTGAATGCAAGAAAAGTGCTCAGAACAGAGCGTGGTAAGCTCTCAATAAACGTTAGTGACCATTATTGTTACTCCTGAGGTATTGCTATTATAGGTTCTAGGGAGTTGGGAAGAAGCCCACTCACACTCTAACATTTCAGGGCCCTGAGCACCATGGAGGCCAGGCTGCCTCCACGTGGGACTGAAATGTTAACAGCAGTGGCTGTGGTGGCAGAGCACTACCTTGAATTCACAAAGTAGAAGACTGCCTGGGTGGGCACTCATAGCAGCGACAGGAGGGTAGTGAGCTATGGCTCCTTTGGGGATGGATAGCACAGAGTCCCATGAGAGTGCTGGTGGTGATGAGAGATGGCAGTGGGATCTTAAATGCAAAATTCTCTTTGGAACCTCCAAAAATAAACTGGCAGGAAGGAGGAGGAAACTCAGAGGGCAGGTTAACGTAGATGTGGCTACAGATCTGGTGAAGTCTGTGCTTCAGTCCCAGTGAGACCACACTGATGGCACCCCCTGGGAAGCTGTGGTGGTCTGAGCTCCATGCTGCGGGTTCCTCTTGGGTTATTTGAATCCTGCATCGTGCATTCCGGCTTCAGGGATTAACTCCTGAAAGCGGAGGGACCCCTAGAAAGTGACACTTAATTCCTCCACATAGGATAGAGAGTTTACAAGAGTGAATTCTTTCCTGGACCAAGATGAAGTGGCTGGTGGCAGGTATGGCTGGGACCCTCTTCTATAATGACAGACAGCCCTCCTCCCCCCTACACTTGAACATGTCCCCGACCCCAAGTCTGCCCACTCCTGGGGCAAGACAGAGAGGAGGAACATTCGGCAAACCGAGGAAGAGGGAAGCCCTGGTAACAGGGGCTGGCACATGTTGCACAGAGGGGCCGGCACGGCTGGCTTCAGAGAGGGGAGAGAGGAGGTGGTGGGAGGTCTGGGGCCTGTGCCGGTGTGCCAGGCAGACAGGAATGAGCAAGGGCAGGTTAGCCAGATGTTCAGAAGTATGGCCAGCCTCGCAGGTGTTGTCCTAACTCATATTGGCAGGCAGGGTCACACGTCTCCCAGGGGTGGTGGATGGAAACCTTGTTTCAGAAGGGGCCCTTCAGCAGGGTGAGTGCAGACTGAGGCGGCCTTGAATCAGTCCCGTTGCAGTCTCCGAACACTGTTCACTGCAGGCTGCCAGGTTCCCAGAGGAGTGGGAGGCCACCTTCAGAGGCTTAAGGAAGAGCTACAGCCCAGCCGGTGTGGCTCAGTGGTTGACCTATGAACCAGGAGATCATGGCTCGATTCCCCGTCAGGGCACATGCCTGGGTTGCAGGCTAGATCCCCAGTGTGGGGCGCTCAGCAGGCAGCAGATCAATGCTTCTGTCTCATCATTGATGTTTCTCTCTCTCCCTCTCCCTTCCTCTTTGAAATCAATAAAAATATTTTTTTGAAAAAATAACTACACGTGGCCGCGGAGGTGGGTGAGGGCACCCGTGCTGGGTCCCGGCCGTCATGGCAGGTCCCGTGCGAGGCGGTGGAACCAAAGCTTTTGACTTGATCCGGGCCCTGCCCCGCGTGAGTCTGGCCAACCTAAGGCGGAATCCAGGCTCCAGGAGACCGGAAAGACGACCAAGAGGTCGGAGAAGAGGTAGAAAATGTGGCCGAGGTCATAAAGGAGAACGGCAGAGGGGAACCCGGCCCCGCCTGGGCTTCGAGGGAGGCCAGACCCCGTTTTACATCGTAATCCCCAAATATGGGTTTAATGAAGGACATAGCTTCAGACATCAATATCAGCCTTTGAGTCTCAAGAGACTGCAGTATCTTATTGATTTGGGTCAAGTTGATCCTACTCAACCTGTTGTCAATGGAAGAGGTGTGACCATTCAACCATTGAAAAGGGATTATGGTGTCCAGCTGGTAGAGGAGGGTGCTGACATCTTTAAGGCAAAAATTAATATTGAAGTACAGTTGGCTTCAGAACTAGCCATTGCTGCAACTGAAAAAAATGGCGGTGTTGTTACTACAGCCTTCTATGATCCAAGAAGTCTAGGTGTTCTATGCAAACCTGTTCCATTCTTTCTGCGGGGACAACCCATTCCAAAAAGAATGCTTCCACCCGAAGCCTTGGTCCCGTATGACACTGATGCAAAGAATCATGGTTACCTGGCGGATCTTGCCAAATTTCCTGAAGCAAGACTGGAACTTGCCAAGAAGTATGGTTACATTTTACCAGATATCACCAAAGATGAACTTTTCAAAATGCTTAGTACTCGTAAGGATCCAAGGCAGGTTTTCTTTGGTCTTGCTCCTGGCTGGGTGGTGAATATGGCAGATAAGAAAATTTTAAAACCCACAGATGAGAATCTGCTCAAGTATGATAGCTCATGAATTCCCTTCTAAGAAAGCAGAGTTGTAAGAGTACTGGAAAAGGGAATGAAACATACATATTTCTCCTTGCATTTTCTTAATTTGTGATTTTCCAGATACCCTTTTTTTTTAATGTTTTCAGCATGATCATATCTTTTTTTTTTATCTAAAATTAAAATGTTCTAAACTAGAACTGCAGAGAGGAACTGAAATGGCATGGGTTCTGTCTCCAAGATATAAATGCCCTGGTGGTCTGCCAAACGAAGATTATAATATTTAGAATATTTCTCCATTTTTTCATGATCTTTTCATCTAGGTCTTCTTATTGTTGTAAGTCAGAATGAACTTGCAAGTGTGATGGGATTGACTTGCAGGCCTCCTGCTCAGTCATGGTTAGAACTGGTGAGCTGATGCCACCTCTTAATCAGCAGCCCTGAAGAAGCCCCGCTACCCAGGGTTAAAATGGTCAGCCTCCAGCTCAAGGAGATTACAAGATGGGATGGAGTTTAAGGTTTAAGACTGGTGAATGGCTTCTAAGTAGTATGATATTTGCTATCAAAATTGAAACAAAAATTCCAAGTGAATTTTCGTAAGTGATGCAGACAATTCAGGAATAAGTTACTAATGTTTTTTTTTTCTTGAAGAAAGTAAGTGTTCTAATACTGATTAATATGCATTTACTTATTTCATTGATATTGGAGATCTTTGTCTTTCAGTCATTTTAAATGATGTTGAAAAATTGTTCAGTGAGAACATAAGCCATGAAAACAATTGGTAATGTGAAAATTAAGCACAGTTAATTAATGTGAAAGATTCAGCAATCAGTAAGCTTATTTAGGTTTTCAGAGGTATGTTATATCTACCACAGTAGAAGTAAAATGATTCCCAGCTCTGAATTTTCTTAAAATAAAAAATCTAAAAATCTAAAAAAAAAAAAAAAGGAAAAATAACTACAAGCCCACCTCAGAAGTTCCTGCCAGTTTTTCAGTGCGTACAGCAGCCGGCTACCCTGCCCTCAGAGCCCAGACAGTGCAATTAGAGGAAACGGAGTGGAGGAGGCACCTCCAGACCCCAAAGCCAAAAACCTGGGGCTCAGTGGGCCGGGCTTGTGCCACTTGGCTTCCGTTGTGTTGAGGACAGTCTCCTGGTGGACCACAGCAGTGCCCAGGGTTAGCCTCGGCTTTCTGGGGAGGTGAACCATACAAATGATTGTTTTCTCCCTCTTAAATGGCTCTGGTAAATCTGGAAAAAAATTCCTGAGGGAGTAATAGAAAAATCCAGGGTGTCATCAAACAAAAGGAGGGAAGAACTTGGGGACAGCTCCACCTAAGATGAAATGCTGGTTGATTTTGATATCAACACTCTGCCTCCCACAGTAAGTGGGCGGGGGAAGGGAGGGAGAATGCCTCCCACCTGGGGCGATGGGCAATCCAGAGACCCAGGAACGAAGCCCACTGGAAAATGAAGATGCAACTGCGGACAAGGGCTGTGGAGTCAGCTTGCTCCTCTTGCCAAACCTCAGTCTCTGACTTGCCTTGGCACATCAGCTGCCAGCCTCAGGATACCCAGAGGTATGAAGTAAGTAACCAAGTCTCTGGAATCATCCAAAACTTTGCCTAGAGCAATGGCCGCCACAGCGCACTCCTGGGGCCACTCTTTGTAACACAGGAAGCCAGAAACAGAAAAGCCAGGGGGAGCTGGGCCCTGCAGCCAAATGTCAAGTGTATTTCCTATTTTAGCTATTGTTCACAGTGGAAAAGTGAAGGCAAATGGAAGCGGCTAAACTACTCTCCTCCTTCCACTCCTTCCCTTCCCTCTCCCTCTTCCCATAAATACTGTGCAACTACCAGTCACCTAGCCGGATCTAGATTCTGGATGCTTGCACCCAGGAGTGGAGATTAGACACATGCAGAAGTAAGCCTATTATAAGGCCAAAGGGGATAAGAATAGCACATAATGTGCAACTGGTGCCAAGGGTTTTCAAATACAAGGCCCCATATGTATTCAGGTCAATTTTCAGCTACCTAGGGATCCATTTAGTATAAAACCAGGTAAAAATAATCTAATGGCCCAATTATGGTTTGAAAGAGTTGTTGAGTTCCATTTGGTCACGTATAGAATTTTAAAACACACAATGAAGCCATAGAAGTAGCAGGTCTCCTTTCTGAGCCTTTTGTGTTTCTGCCTTTTTGTTGTTCTTGTTTGCTTTTGGTACACAATTATTTGTTTGCCTGCACATCATCTGTTACCTGGGTCTCTATCACCGGTTATGGCTCAGGAGGAGGGTTTCGGATATGGATGTGCAGCGTAGTTATCCCAGGCCTCCAGAAACTCTGGTTCCCTTCAGGGGAGCATGTGTGCGGGTGTGAATGCCTTCCCTCTGCAGCTGGGGCACTAGGGTTCCAGCTGAATAGGGATATAATTTACTTTACCTATGGGGTATTGTTGCCAGTACAATATACAAAGTTGGGGAAACAATTTGGGGGCTTAAGACAAGTTAGGGTATATTATTATTAACAGTCATCACCTTTATAATCTGGTCATCTTTGTAACTGAACACCTAGCCTGTTATTTGTTAATACTATTTGATAAAGGAAGTGAAGGAGCACAATTTTACACCCAAGACAGCCTATGCATTGGCAGTTTTCTCTTGGCCAAAGGATGTAGTTATGGAGACTGGGCTTCTAGATCAGATATGCACCTGTTAGGGAGGTAGAAGTGAATAAAATTTGCTTAGCACTACATGCATTAACAGGAGCAGCTTACTTACAAGGTGGATGAGAACTAAAGATTACAGTTTCACTAAATGTAAAGCCCAAACTTCCTACTGATTATTTTAAAAATGCTTGCAATATCCTCCCAACCAATAAAGGAGTCTCCACTTAGCAATCAGTCACATGATCAGCTCAGCAACAGGATGAGCATACCAGCATCACTAGTTGGGGAGGAAGATCTCATTTATTTAATAGGACCATGTTACCCTATTTCTGAACCAGAGCAATTAAGTTAGGTTTACCAGTAATGATAAACTGCTTCTGCCTGCCAGCCTGATCACTCCCTAATCACTACCCTGCCAGCCTAATTGATGTCTAACTGCTCTCCTGCCAGCCTGTTTGCCCCCAACTTCCCTCCTCTGCTGGCCTGATCACCCCTAACTGCCCTCCCCTGCTGGATTGATTGCCCACAACTGCCCTCCCTTGTAGGCCTGGAACCTCCCAATGGTCCTCCCCTGCTGGCCATCTTGTGGTGGCCATCTTGTGTACACATGGGGGCAGGTTCTTTGACCACATGGGGGCAGCCCTCTTGTGTGTTAGAGTGATGGTCAATATGCAAATTACTCTTTTATTAGATAGGATAGAGGCCTGGTGCATGGGTGGGGGGCAGCTGGTTTGCCCTGAAGGGTGTCCTGGATCAGGGTGGGGGTTCCCTTAGGGTGTAGGGCAGCCTGGGCGAGGGGCGTGTTGTGGTTTGCAGGCCGGCCTCGCCCCCCAGCAACCCAAGCAGAAGCCCTGGGATCTGGGATTAATTTATGTTCTACAATTGAAACTTTGTAGTCTGGAGTCGAGGCCTAGGCACTAGGGCTGCAGAAGCTTGGCTTTCTCCATCGCCCGGGCAACCCTAGCTTCTGCTCTCTTCAGCTACACGGCTGCCACCATTTCTGTTAGGATATGTCTTCTATAATTGAAACTCTGTAGTATTGATTTGAGGCCTAGGCCAGCAAAGGCAGGCAGAAAGCTTGGCTTCCTCCATTGCCAGGAAAACACAAGCCTTTCTCCTGCTCTCAGTGGCCACAGCCATCTTGGTTGGGGTTTATTTGCATAATTTGTTCCTGATTGGCTGATGGGCGTGACTGTGGGCATGGCTTGATCAGAGGTACAGTCAATTTGCGTATTACTCTTTTATTAGATAGGGATCCAGTGCACAAAATTTGTGCACTGGGGGTGGGTGGTCCCTCAGCCCAACCTGTCTCCTCTCACATACTGGGAGCCCTCAGGAGATGTCTTACTAATGGCTCACCTCCAGCCTGCCCAAGGCCAAAGGCTCTGGCTGAGGCTTTTTCCACCCTTGGGCACCCAGTGATTGCCCTGCCATGGGGCCAATCATTGGCTGCCTCTGCCCCAGCCCCAGCCCCAGCCTTGGGCACCCAGCGATCACCGAGAGAGAGAGAGAGAGAGAGAGAGAGAGAGAGAGAGAGAGAGAGAGAGAGAGAGAGAGAGTTCTGAAGGTTAGAAGATCAGAGGCCTTAAAATCAAGGAGTCAGCAGGGCAGCCTTCCTTCTGGAGGCTCCAGAGAAGAATTATCTGCTTGACTTTCCCAGCTTCTAGAAGCTCAGGGCCCCACAATACTTGTACCCCTGCTTCAGTCTCATCTCCCACTTTGACTTCCTGCCTCCCTCTTTTAAATCTTAAATATAGATGTATATTAGATCTTCCTCAAATGTAGCTTGTTCATCTGGGAAGAATGGTGTATTTTTTTTAAAGAGAGAGAGAGACATCAATTTGTTGTTTGATTCACTTATATATATCCATTAGTTTATTCTTGTATGTGCACTGACTGGGGATTGAACCAGTGTATAGGGACAATGCTCTAACTAACTGAGCTACCCAGACAGAGCCTGCCTCTGTCTTATAAGGACCCTTGTGATTACACTGGTTCCATCAGATAGTCCAGGATAACCTCCCCCTCTCAAGATCCTTAACTTAATCACATCTGCAAAGTCCCATTAGCCATGCAAGGTAAGATATTCACAGATTACAGGGATTAGGACATATGGGGATCTTGATGGCTTTTCTTAAAAATTCAGGTTATGTTATATTTACCCATCTAGAAACCCAGCCACAAAAGTAGCATGGTCATTCTCTCTCTCTTTCTCTTTTTTTATCCCCTCCCCCACTCCTTTCCTCAACCAAAGCCAAACTGAGAAAAGGCCATATATATAGTAGATCCTTGGACATAATCGCCTCAAATATTTTTGTGTCATTTTTTAGATTATTTATATACAACTAGTGGCCTGGTGCATGAAATTCATGCATGGCGGGGGGTTGTCCCTCAGCCCGGCCTGCACTCTCTCCAATCTAGGACCCCTTGGGGGATGTCCTAAACCAGCAGTCAGACATCCCTCTCACAATCCAAGACCACTGGCTCCTAACTGCTCACTTGTCTGCCTGCCTGCCTGATTGCCCCTACCACTCTGTCTGCTGGTCTGCTCACCTCCAACTGTACCTCCCCCCCACTTGCCTTCTCACTCCCACTGTCCCCCCTTGCTGGCCTGATCGCCCCTAACTGCTTCTGTTCCCCCTTGCTGGCCTGATCGCCCCTAACTGCTTCTGCCTCAGCCCCACCATTATGGCTTTGTTTGGAAGGATATTCGGAAGGTCTCCAGGTCTAATTAGCATATTACCCTTTTATTAGTATGGATTACATGAGTACACGATTTATAGCATTTGCTATAATTGTTACTGCTAATTCTTGAAAATACAACATCAGGTTTATAAATCAATCACATTATAAAATTCTTAATCCCTATAGCATACTTTTATTCCCATTTATCATATGTATGCTTTAAAATAAAATACACACACAATTGAAGACCATTTTGAGATGGAGAAGTGGCATCTTTGTTCTTCTGAACATAAAAGTGTTATGAGTAAACTGGAATTTGGGATGCATAAAATAATTTTGTGCTTTTAATGAAGAGTGTGTGATCAGGCATTGGACCTAGGCATGCCAAGTTTCAGTCAAAAGTAAATTTTATGGCTGTGTGTTATGTCCCTTAAAACAGGGGTGTGTAATGGAAATTGTGACAGGCACTTAATTATAATGACGCTACTCAATGTTCATATAATAAATGCTCTGAGCTAGTTCATAAAACACCATAATGTAGCCTGGAAACCTGTGAATAACAAGAAGAGTCACCGAATGGCCATGTCTTTTGAATCCGTTTTCAAAACCAGCGAGAAGGGAGAATGTCTCACAGATTCCACTCAGTGCTGCTCCCTGACTCCTACCCTCCATGGCATGGGACTTACATTCTTACAGAAAAGCAGTAAGACATCATCTTTCAGTGGCGTGAGTCTTAATGTATCTTCCTTTGGTCCCAAATGGAAGTGGACACTTTTAACAGAGGCTGATGTGAGTGAGCATGTGAGCAGTCGTATTTGGGATACAGTAAAAACTGCTATAGAAGTCTGTGGAGGACCAGTCAGAGGGATTCAGCAGCAATTTTCTTAGCAGCAATAAAAGGATGAGAAAGTGTCAAGATATTTGAAGGCAAGTGATCCCCATACCCATTTGTCAGCACCTTAAGAAATGAAAAGGCCTTTTTCCCTTAGAGATCTGTGTGTCACATTATGGGTGAAAAAAGACAACATTTAGTCAAGTTCTGAACTGGAGGTCTGCAAAAATCAATAGAGGTCACATTATTTTTTATTGTTATTAATCCTCACCTGAGGGTATTTTTTTTCCATTGATTTTTAGAGAGAGTAGAAGGGAGGGGAGAGGGAGAGGGAGAGAGAGAGGGAGCGAGCAAGAGAGAGAGACAGAGAGAGAGAAAGATGAAAGAGACACATCAATTGGTTGCCTCCTGCATGCACCCAACTGGTGCTGGGGATTGAACCTGCAACCCAGGTACATGCCCTTGACCGGGAATCGAACCTGATAACTTTGGGTGTTCAGGTCAACCACAGGCAACAACAGCCAGGGCTCTGGTCTGAACCTTTTATTCTAGGTTTACCTTCAACTGATTTATTATATAAACTTACTAGAGGCCCACTGCATGAAGAGATTCGTGCAATAAGCCTTCCTTCCCTTGGCTTCCAGCACCGGTTTTCCTCTGGCATCTGGAACCCAGGCCTTTGCTCCAGCTGGAGTCTGCCATCTTTGTCTTTGCTGCAGACTCTGGCCAGAGTCTGCCATCTTCTTCGCTGTGACCAGAGTGCCGCTCCTGTAGATCCCTTCGCACCCTGCCCTTCCTCTCATAGCAGGCACCTGGCACTCTGTGCCTGGAGCAGCTAGGCGGCTGCCATCTTTCTCCTTCTAATTTGCATATTCACTCCTAATTGGCTGGTGGGCATAGCGAAGTGATGGTTAATTTGCATGCTTCTATTTTATTAGTGTAAACTAGAGGCCCAGTACATGAAATTTGTACACGGGGGGAGGGGCAGGGGATGTCCCTTAGCCCAGCCTGCACCCTCTCCAATCTGGGATCCCTCGAGGGATGTCTGACTGCCCGTTTAGGCTTGATCCCGGTAGGATCGGGCCTAAACGGGCAGTCAGACATCCTTCTCACAATCCAGGACTGTTGGCTCCAAACTGCTCACCTGCCTGCCTCCCTGAGTGCCCCTAACCGCTTCTGCCTGCCAGCCTGATCACCCCCTAATCAGTACCCTGCCAGCTTAATTGATGTCTAACTGCTCTCCTGCCAGCCTGTTTGCCCCCAACTTCCCTACTCTGCCAGCCTGGTCACCCTTAACTGCCCTCCCCTGCAGGCTTGATTGCCCCCAACTGCCCTCCCTTGCAGGCCTGGTCCCTCCAAACTGCCCTCCCCTGCTGGCCATCTTGTGGTGGCCATCTTGTGTCCACATGGGGGCAGGATCTTTGACCACATGGGGGCAGCCCTCTTGTGTGTTAGAGTGATGGTCAATCTGCAAATTACTTTTTTATTAGATAGGATGCTTCAGCCAAATCCATCTATTATTCATTTTTTTCTAAATCACTCTGAACTTTAAAAAAATTGTGGCGAAATACACATAACATAAAATGGACCACCTTTGCCATTTTTAAGTGTATAATTCAGTGATATTAAGTGCATTCACACTGTTGCAGAAACATTACCATCAACAACTTCCAGATCTCTTTTCACCTTGCAAAACTAAACTCCATATCCTCAAACATAAACTCCCTATTCCCTCCTGTCCCCATCCCCTGGCAGCCATTGTTCTACTTTCTATGACTATGAATTTAACTTCTCTAGGTACTTCACTAGGTACTTCATTTAAGTGGAATCATACAGTATTTGCCCTTTTGTGACTGGTTTATTTCACATAGCATGTTGTCCTCAAAGCTCATCCATATTGTAGTATATGCCAGAATTTCCTTCCTTTTTAAAGCAGAATAATATTGTGTTGTATGGATATGCCACATTTTGCTTAGTCATTCCTCTGTCGATGGATACTTGGGTCATTTTCACATGTTGGCAGTTGGGAATAATGCTGCTATGGCCATGGGTGCACAAACTCTCCCTCTGTGCTTTTGCACATGCCATCTCCTCCCCGTGGAAATGTTCTTTCTCCTCTCCATTGAGTGACTTCTATCAGAACTTTAAGGTCTTGGTTGAAATAACTTTGTGTGGAGCTATTCCAGACCACTCTGATACCAGATATTTTAAGGAATGCTCACTTGGCCTTTATCAGGTAGATCTTTGTATTTTGTTTATGTTTTCTTATATGAGTGTTTTATTAGCATTTTAAGGCAAGCTGTGATGAGAGCTTTTTCCACTATCTGATTGGTTGTTTAAGATTAGTTAACCTAAATAAATCTGTCTCATGATTTTCATGGAGAAGGCATGTCATTAATACATTTTATGAAGATGATCATGAGGACAAGATGTGGAGGAAAAGGTGGAGAATTTGCAGAGACCATTTTCCCATTGGTTGCAAATTAGTATGGTTGGTGAAGATTCAAGAGTAATAAAAACATTCCCACTTAGTCTTTTCTAACATTCAGATACTTTCCAATATGCATCAAGTCAGCATTAACAACTGCAGAAAAATACTGTATGTAGGGTAAGTATTAAATGGTAACTCAAACTACTGTATGTAGGGTAAGTATTAAATGGTAACTCAAAGTCACACAGCTAGCAAATGTTTACTCTAAGATCAGAACCTGGTGTCATTCTCTCTCCCCTGCTGCCCTGGCGGTTCTCAGAACATGTGCTGCCTCAGGCTGATGTCAGAACCTGAGAGTGTTCTACCTCTTTTGGATTTTGAACTTCTTTTTTTCACGTATGTTATCCTTGCCTTATCCTGTCATGAACAGAGCAAACATAGGACCTTCAAATCTAGCCTGAGAACTTAAAATGGTTTTGACAAGCCAGTAATATGGCTTTAGAATAAGCAGAATGAAAATTCAATATGGATGATCATAGCTCAGCAAATTGCGGAAATCAGCTCTAGAGAATGGCAGGACATTATGCCCAGCAGGGAGACCTTTAGCAGCTAGCTGACCAAGGCAAACATGGCTCAACAATGTAGGAACAGGATGCAATGGTAAAAAAAAAAAAAAAAAAAAAGGATTTTGATAGAATAGCCTAAAAGAAATATAACATGAACTACTTGTATTGTAATTATTTTCTTCTCCAAGAGAAAAATAAGCTATTATCAGAGAATTTGTTTCTGTTATTAGGAATGTATGATGTGTGGATGTACCGTGGGAACAATTTGCACTCATTTACTGAAGTATTTATTAAATAACTATTATGTACCAGGCATTGGGGCAAGGTTACAAAGCAAAATACAGTTCCCATCATAAAAGATCTCAAGTGTAGTGTTAGAGATAGATAAAAGGCAATCACAATTGGAAGGAGGTGTATATACAAGGCCCTCATGTAACAGAGAATGGAAATATCCAACCACGAGGAGGTGCAGGATTTGGTCTGTGAAAGCTTCCTGTCTGAGTTGGGAGACAGGAAGAGAAGGGGGTAGAGCAGTCATTTCCCATAAATAAAGCCACTTGAGCCATGACATAAAAGTTAAGAGAAAACATGGCCAGCTCTAGCTGGTAAGTTTGTGAGTCTGATATAGATCCAGAGACATAAAGCATGGAGCAGACTGGAGAATTTCAGAGGGAAGGCAGGGGTTGGGGCTGGATGGGGAGTGATTAACCAGGGAACTTATATGAATATATGGACACAGACAATCGAGTGGTGAAGGCCTGAGAAGGTGGGTACGGGTGGAGGGCTCAATGGTAAAACAAACAAACAAATAAATGGGACATCTGTAATACTTTCAACAATAAAGAAAAGAGAAAGTTTGTGAGCCTGGATGATGGTGGGAAACAGCTTATAGCATACCTTGGACCATAAATGGAGGGCTTGAATTTTAAGCCATAATTTATGTTTGTGTCTGTAGGACAGTACTTGACCCACTACAAACTAGTATGTTTCCTGTTTGGACAAATAAATGAGTGCTTCACAAAGCCATAGGAAAAATGATAGAGACCGAGATATTTGAACCCGAGAACAGCCAGTCTTTCTTATTTTATGAGGAATGCTTACAACATGCTTTCTAATTTTCCCTGGTGACAGCGCCAAGAAGAAGGGGAACTAACAGGTAAGTTCTACACAA
Source organism: Antrozous pallidus (assembly GCA_027563665.1). Classification (NCBI taxonomy): domain Eukaryota; kingdom Metazoa; phylum Chordata; class Mammalia; order Chiroptera; family Vespertilionidae; genus Antrozous; species Antrozous pallidus. The sequence continues at coordinate 72,357,097 of CM050521.1, read as the reverse complement.
GAAAACATCTACTGACAGTGAACAAACTAAGAGCTGGACTACTATTCTGGAAGAGTCCTTAAACTCAGAGGAGTCACGGTTTCTTTCTTAAAGAGCTCTCAGAATCTGACCCCCACCCACTCTGGGGGTAGACTGAGGGGGCGATCTCACCTAAAGAACTGAAGAAAGCCTGGCTCTGATCTGGGGAGCAACCTCATTCCACCAGCATCAGCTCAGCCTGCAAGGTCAGGGTTAACATAACTTATTTCTCCCTGCTGCAGCCTGACCGATGTGATTACAGTTTTATTTTGACCGCTTTCAAGGTAACCTTTTCTGCCCTTTACGTGTATTCACAAGAGCTGGCAAGTAGTGGTACCCATATTGCTTTATAGTCACCTGGGGGGGTGGGAGGGAGGGTTGGGGGGGAGGTCGGATAGAGGACATTGAAAGAAAGAGCAGTTTGCTGTGGTTCCTCCAGAGACCCTCCTGCCGACACCCCTCATTACCTTGACCAACAGTCTGCTTTTGCACTGTAGTAGCTAACCTGCAGTGTGGGAAACTCAGTGGTAGCAGCCCTCCCAGTCCACCCCTGGAAGCCCCTCAGAGCACCCAATGGGGGTTCCTGCCCACAAAAATCACACCCAGCTCCAGGAAATCTCCCCCTTCACAGAGGCTTTGCACTGTTGCAGCCAACACAGAAAAACACACAATCTGATGTTCATGAGAAAAGACCATTTTGCATTCGGGAAACACGCTGAAGCCCCTTGCTCGGGCTGATGGATCTCCAGGGCCATTTTTGCTGGCCTGGTGGCAGCTTCCTCTGGCTGAGTGGCAGCAGCGGCAGTCAGGAAGCGTCTGCGTGAGGGCTGAGGTGGCCAAGGTTTGCTAATAAAGACAATACCTTGCCCGGAAGGCAGTTCCCAGATGCAGCCCCAAGCACTCACGTTGAGAATGGATCACACAGAACTGTCATTCAGTTACCGGGAGCCAGAAAATTGTTGTTTCAAATGTTACAGTACAGGAAAATCGCCTCTCTGCACTTGCTGCCAAAAAAATGACAGCTTAATTTATGCCACACTGAAGCTACATTACAGAGCCATTCAGCTTGGCAGTTAAGTATGCTCCATGCCCACACTTTCCCCCTCTGCGAATGCGCTGGGGGGACACACACAGGGGCTAAAGGAAGGACAATTGGTCATGGGGTTCGCCAGGTTAGTGGAACTAAGTACAGGTGAAACAGTATCGGCAATAAAATGCATCGCCCCCACCTCATTTGCAAAACCCACTTCTGTCCAGTGTGGGCTCTGTGGCAACATTGTTATGCACAGGACAGATTAGGGAGAGATGTACTGGTATCAACCCCCAGAGTTTTATGTTGAGGGGAGGTGCTGTGGTATCACTCGTGACTTTGAAAATTATGTCAGTATCCTTGATGCAGACCTCCAAAACTTGGCAGTGTTTACCTTTCTGAAATAAAAAATCTGACATTATACTGTAGCTAAGTATTTGTATTTTTTGTCTAGATGTGCATGTACTTTTTAAAAAAAAATACATTTTTATTGATTTCAGAGAGGAAGGGAGAAAGATAGAGAGATAGACACGTCAATGAGAGAGAAGTATATGGATCAGCCACTTCCTGCATGTCCCCTGCTGGGAATGGAGCTCGAAACCCAGGCATGTGCCCTGACCTGGAATCCAACCATAACCTCTTGGTGACCCCACGTTCTCTGGCCAGGCCAGAGAGTATTAAAGATACACTTACTAGTCAAGTTTAAAAAACAACAAAACCCAAACAATCCACGTAATTATAATCAAAGTTGCATTTCACACCCATTTCTATAATTTCACACACTATGAACCATCGTGTATTCCAATGGCAAACAATATGCCTTCTTCGGGCAGCACTAGTGAGAGATTAGCTAGAGCTGCTCTTTCCCTCACACTCTCAGCCATGAAACTTCCCTACCGTCACCCAGATCCTACTGAGTAAATAGTCTAATTGGTACTGGCATTTCAGATGAGGAATTCAGGTCTCCTGGATATAACCATGTCAGGGCCCACTGCTACCATTCAATGTAACGGATGCCAAACTTCAGTCACTCTCATGCACATCCCAGTTCCCAGAACGGCCCCATGGAATTGCAACATTAATTGAGCTTCAGGATATTTTGCCAAGAAAAGATTGATAAGTAATTTACAAAACATTTATAAGGCAACCCTGGTAAAATATCACAGCCTGAGAAAGCAGGTTCTCGGCAACTGGCTTCCCTCTGCTCAGTAGGCCATTCATAATCAAACCGCCGTCCTCAAAAAGAGAGCAAATGCGTTTGCAATGGCTGTTGATGTGCCATAAATCATTCTCAATAAAATGACTTGCAGAGATAAATGATACATATCTATTTAATAATCCATTATCCAAAATAAATATTCTACCTTAAAATAAAGCAGCAGCACTAGCGCTGGCTGTTGATGCGTTAGGGGCCGCTCAGGCTAATGGCAGGATGATTTGTAAAGCGGGGCTCTGGTGCTGGGCATTGTGTTCTTGAGTGCTCAGGAGAGATTAATATCTCTTCCTAACTCATCAATGGAAATGCCTTAAGGTAGAAACATCAGCCCAAATGTTCCCACAGATCTGGAACCACCAGCTCACGTTAGCTTCTTCAGTGGGCGCCTTTGTTGCCGAAACATGGACCTTGCATGGGGATGATGCGCTCTTAGGCTACGACCAAGAAATCCAAAGAGACAAACTTCTGACTCCTAGGAGTGTGTCATGTAAAATGGACCATGGGGAGTTACACCAGAATCAACTCTAAACATGAGAAAAACACATTTTAAACAAGCCGGAGGCTTGGGGGTTATTCTATAAAGTTGAATTTTCCCACATTTAAACTCGTACTAACCTCAAGATGGTATGTACAATGTAAACAGCTATTTCCCATCCTAATACTTGACTTCCGCTCCTTCTTCCAGCATCCTGTAGTCTGTGGAGCCTGTGGCTCAGCCATAGGCTGGCACGGCAGGTCACCAGGTAGGGGGACCTGGGATAAGCCAGCTCTGAGTGTGCTTTCTGGTCACTCTTCAACAAGGGGACACAACTGCTACCAGCTTTAAACACCCGTGATGCTTAACATTACTTTCTTTTTCTGCTTGTATGAATAGTTACATTTTGGGGGGTCCTATCTTTTTTTGGTTCCTCTGTCCTGAATTTTTTAAATTCTAAAGAGTGAGGAGTCTTTGAAATGAAGCCTAATATTGTTATCCCACAGAGTTAAAGCCTTAAAAGGAAAACTAGTCATGCTTATGGGTACACACCATCCTCAGGTCATTGGATTCACCATTCAAACATTCCGTGGCTCCTGCCTCCCCTCATGATGCTGAGCTCAGCACAGGAGGACCTGCTTGTCCCGGGGCTCCTGGGCAAGGGGTGCTCTCTGTCCTTGTGCTTGTCTACCATTCACCGTCTCGTCTGTGCCATGGCCTTCCTGTCACAGAACTCTTGCCTAAAGTTGAATGACAGGGGAAGTCTGACTCTGATTAACTCCATAAACCCTTCACACACCCCCATGTCAAGGCAGATATCATCAGTTCAGGTGCCAGGTTATTAATGCTCCTTTTGGAATATTTCTGTTGCTGTTATACCTTAATGAGCCTGTTCTAATAATACACTGCAGGCAATCAGGGCCAATAGATGTACCTCTACTGAGTCACAGGCAATTCTTTTATAGTAATCGCCCCCCCCCCCCCACACACACACACACAGCCAGGGTTCTATCAATCTACTAAAAGGAGACCAAGTTGCAAAACTGTATTATTCAATAGGAATTTGCCGAATACCAACTATGGGCCATGTCTTATGCTGGACATTAGAATTGGTGAGAAGAAAATTCTGAGATGTTCTCAATTAAATCACAGTGGCCTGGAAAGTGAGAAAAAGGAGACTGATAGTCTGTTCATAGCTGTGGGTCAACTAACAAAAGACTGCTCACATCTTGGAACCTCGGATTCATTCCCAGGTGGCTGTTTCTGCAGGTTGTTTCATCTGAGCACCATGGGGCTCCAGGAGCTTTCACTTCCTGTTCACACATGGGCTTTCCAGACTCCAGCCCACAGCTAGCCAATGCACAGGAGTGGATGTTACTATTTTATGGACTCTGCATCTTCTCCCAATTTGGCCTCCCTTCATTTTCTCCCACCCCTTTGCCTGTAGTTAATGCAAGTTCTTTAAGATGGCTTATATAGTACCTCCCCTGCACCCTACTTGATGTATAAAAACTCTGCCAACTCTGAGATGATGGACATGTCTTTCCTACCCAGCCATGCCACTGGACTCCATGCCCCAAGACCAGTCTTCCTTTGTTGTTGTTTTTTTTTTTTTAATTTTTCAACTTAAAATATATATATATATATATATATATATATATATATATATATATCTTATTGATTTTTACAGAGAGGAAGGGAGAGGGATAGAGAGTTAGAAACTTCAAGGAGAGGGAAACATTGATCAGCTGCCTCCTGCACATCCCCTCCTGGGGGTGTGCCCGCAACCAAGGTACATGACCTTGACCTGAATCGAACCTTGGACCCTTCAGTCCACAGGCCGATGCTCTATCCACTGAGCCAAACCAGTTAGGGCCAGTCTACCTTTTTGCTAGCAGTGGCCTACATAACCCCTTCTTCTGAAAAAGACTTTCAGCCATGAAAGTTGCTTGTTTGTTTAACAGAACAGACATAATCTTTTGCTCCAGGAATATACAAATTACTGACTATCGTTAACTTAAAGAGAAAAGTCTCTCATTATCCTGCACTTTGATGCATTTTTTGGAAAATAGCATGTGAGTATTTTCTTTGTGAACAATAGAGCACGTATGTCTCCAAGTCTGCACCTTTAACATGTCTGTGGCTGTCTAGAGAAAGGCAGCAAAGTATGGTTATCGCCTGGCCAAAGTTCCAATTCCAGGCTTCTCAGTGAATTATCCTAATATGAATGCATGCTCCCACATCTTTAACATAAACTGTTTCTAAAATATGGAAACAACAGGTGTCATTCCCATCAATTAGCATGACAAGCCTGCTGCTCGCCTGCTTGACTGGGCCACCTGCCTGACTGCCTGAGGTTGCCCCTCCTGCTGTCCTCTGCATAGTTTCCCAATTTTACTTTGAAAAAGCACCTTCCTTCTTCCCTGCCTGAACCATTTTTCCTTCTTAACTTGGAAAATTAACTTTTCTTTTCAACTTCTGAAGAGAAAAATAATACCATGAGGATGTCCTATCTAAGGTAGATGGTGCCCTATGATGAATGAATCAATGGAGTTCACACAACATAATGAGAAACACAAGGAAAATGACTCTTGTCAAATCTAAGTAAGGATTTATCCAAAAGCAGCTGACTCATTAGAGATGTATATTTCGAAGTCACTAGAGGCCCTTAGTGCCTCACTGGAACTTGATTCATAGTTTATCAGTAGGAGGCTCGTAGGGCTCCTCCTAGAAGGTTTATATTGTATACTAGAGGCTCAGTGCACAAAAATTTGTGCACTGAGGGGGAGGTATTTGTCCCTCAGCACAGCCTGTGCCCTCTCGCAATTCAGGATCCCTCAGGAGATGTCCACCTGCCAGTTTAGGTAGCCTACTCCCTAAGCTGGCAGTGAGACATCCCATTCCTCTGGCAGCCTGGGAGCCCTCAGAGGATGTCTGACTGATGGCTCAGGCCTGCAGTCAGATATTCTTAGTGCTGCCAAGGAGGCGAGGTCTCCACCACTGCCGCCGCTGTGCCCACAGTTGTCAGCCCAGCTTGTGGCTGAGTGGAGTTCCCCTCGAGAGTGCAGTGACCACCTGAAGCAGCTACTGTGTTGACCGTCTGCCCCCTGGTGGTCAGTGCACATCATAGCAATCAGTCGTTCCACCATTAGGGTCAATTTGCATATTACCCTTTTATTATATAGGATGGTTCTGTCTTGTTTTTGATCCTCCACCCAGACCAACACTCCCACAACAGACACATACCCAGTCCTGACAGTTTATTGTTTTTTGTGTTTTTTTTTTCAATCAAGCAAAGCCAAAGTAGGAAAACTTAGAAGATTTTAGGACCTGAGCTGAGTGATTTCCTGGTGGGATTTCCAAGTGGGGCCTAATGGGAATAATTATGACACAGTAGCTATGGATCGATGGAAAGAGCTAGGAAAGAGTCTTAAAGCAAGTTTTTATTAGCAAATTGCTTTGGTTAGCTCAAAATCCTGTCTTCTAAGAACAGGTATTTCCTGGAGCAATGGCTAAGTTTTTAATGCCTGGCCCCAGCATTGCTTAATTCAGGGACAGGGAGTTGTGTTGGTCAAAAATTCTTAGCATCTGCATTTGCCTAAATGGTATCAGAGAAAAAAGCACCCCTGATGTTCTCAGGCATGCTTAGGTTAACAATGATATAACTGCCTCCCATACCAATCCCATCAAACAAACAAACACATGAAATGCCCTTCCTTTCTTAGCTTTCTTAACTCTGTCTGAGATTCTGAGTCAATAGGTCCTTCAGGACATCCTTACAATCAATGCCAGACACTTGACACCCTATGGATGCATTGATCGTCGTCCTTTCCATGGTCGTGGCATTAGCATATGCAGAAGGCTTGGTGTTCAGGGTTAACATTTGGTCCCTGAGCAGTCCTTCTTTCAGCTCAGACCTCATGTTGGCTGGCTTCGTGTACTGGAAATCATATGATGCTTATTTGATAAAAATGACAGAAGAATGATTTTTCTCTTCCAGTCTTCTCTCTTTTTCCTTTTTAAAGATCATCTTTGAGAAACTTTTATTATTATTTTTCTTTATTGATTAAGGGGGATGGGATAAAGGAGAAACACCATGTTGATACCTGCTAGGTGTTAAGCAGAGGTAAACTGAAGGGATGGCCAGTTTCATTGGTTCCAAACTCTTCTGTCAGAGGTAGCAGGCTTCACTCCCACCACATTTCATTGATCACAGTACATCACAGGCTGCAGCCAACAGAACCACAGGTTCAGCAGCAGAACCTGATATACTTGATGGGCCCCAGTAGGTCGATCACATGGTGCCTTCTCTTTCTGAGCACAGTTCAACCCTGACCTTTTAGAGTAAACCTTACTGTGTGCCTCCTGGTCAGTTTCTCCATTGCCTCAGCTCCTCATCTCTGACTGGCCATTGTCTGGTACTCAAACTGGAAATACATTTGTACTGAGCTCCACTTCTCTGCAGTGGTCGTAGTTTTTCATTCAGATTCTGACAGTATATTCTCCCAGTAGCTTTGAGCAATGTCTCTGTGACTCTTTGTTTCTCCACCCCAATTCTGACCTGTCTTTTAACCCATTGTCAGGACAGATCAAATATTTCTGAACAAACTGCCTGAAAATTACTACTTTAAAAAATGTACTTCATTCTCTAAAAATTAAAACATCTAAATATATATAAATCTAGCAACAACTATAAGTTTATTGTCAATACCTGCTTTAAAATAGGAAAGCTCCAGGATAAAATGTAGTTACCAAGAAGATGAGAAAAGTTGGTCTGCCTCGATTTCCCCATTGTAAATGGCGGTTGTAGTACTATCTACCTTGTAAGGCGTTACATAGATTGAGGAATTATATTTTATATATCTGATATAGGTCTTTAATATATAGTAATTAAAAATGAGTTCAAGATGTTGAACCCAAACAAAGGTGGCTGTGGAAATTACCTTAGAATAAATACATGAATGAATAGACTTAACATATTGCACTCTCCTACCTCTAGTTCCATTTCCACTTTTGGCTTGTGGTGACTGTTACAAATTGTTGTTCACACTGGACTAGACTTGCAGCAAGGTGCGTCCTTTTTCCCCAGGAGACATCCTCCTCTGGCCTGTGGTTTGGCTCAGGTGGCCTCCAAAGTTTGTGCCAACATTTTCAACATATGTCAGTGAGGAGGGTGGCATTTTTTACTTGTAAAAATGAGTTGAGATATGTAACTGCCTAAGTCACTAAGGTTTATTTGATTGTTTCAGTAACTGCAAAGAACAATGAACTACTATTATTTGAAGGAATAAAAGCAAGTATTGTATGAAGAGCTTCTTGGTGCTGCTACAGTAAGGCGAGCACAGGGTCTCACAATGCTGAATCCAGCATCTGCACTGTGTTGACTATAAATCAAGACCGAGATGCATATTCCTTCTGCTGAACTCTAAAGCCATTTATCTTAGGTAAACCCAAGCTATCAGGTTCATCAGTTATCTTAAGCACCTATTCTATCTAATGCAGAGGGAATATGCTAATTGACCATCATGTCCTCACAAAGATGGTGGCACCCACAGCCAATAAGAAGATAATATGCTAATTGATTGTCATGCCCTCAAAGATGGTGGTGCCCACAGCCATAAGATGGTAGCACCCAGTCACATCAGCCTCGCCAGGGTGGCAGGTATATGGCACGGCTCTGCATGCCTGCCTCCAGAGTTCCCCAGTCCTCTCAGCCCCCCCAGCTGCCCAGGGCTGGCCTGAGTCACAGGCATACCTCAGATGGCAACTGCCCAGCCACCCAGGGCTGTCTGAGGCTCAGGTAACCAGTGCTGGCCAAGGCTTGCACTGCTGGCCATGGCAGCAGCAGAGGTGTGATGAGGGCATCACCTTCCCGTGATTGCTGGGCCACCTCCCACCCCTGAGGGATCCCAGACTGTGAGAGGGGGCAAGCCAGGCTGAGGGACCCCCTGCTCCAGTGCATGACACTAGGCCTCTAGTATCTATATATTAAGCATCTATATGAGATATATAAAATATAATTCATCAGTCAGTGTAAAGCCCTATAAGATAGATAGTACTACAGCCCCCAATTTAAAAATTAGGAAATCGGGGCACCAGGAGGTTGAGTCTATTGCCCTGTCATGTAACTGACAGGAACTGAGTTAGAATTTAAACCCAGGCAATCCAGCTTCAGAGTTTCTATTTACCACAATACAATGATGCCTCAACAAGAAAAAAGAAACTGTTGTAAATTACTTATGTTATAACACATTTCAGCATGACTCAGAATTCAGTATAAGGGGAGACTTCGTTGAATGCCATCCAAGAAGTTAGGAGTTTCGAGAGGTGGCTCCCCAAAGGTCTATCTCACAGGCCTGGGACTATCAATGTCCAGGTGGTATGGACATTAAGGTGGTGAAAACAAGGACTGGACTGTGATTTCTGACAGGCTATGAGTCTCAGCAAAGCTCAGGGTTAAGTGCATGGGGTCTTGATCAGAATCTCTTAGACTTAAATTTTGATTGAAGATCATGATGCTACCAAATGAACATGTTGGTCAGCAGTGGTGGCTACAGCATTGAAAAGTCTACTAGCCACTGCCACCCTAAATTACCTCTACTCTTCATCAAACAGAATTGCCTGCAAATGCAGTTTGTGAGCGACTCTCCTGGCTCCCACTAATCCCCAATATCCCTCCCAACCAAATCATCTCACCAAGGCCTTCCATGTCAATACTCTGCAACCCCATTCATCACTGATGGGGCCAGGTTTTCTGCTCCATCTCACCCTCAGTTTCTACCGTTGAAACGTGGGAATTTTGGCAAGGATAAAATAATGTCATCATGGAAATCACCTGATATAGTGGTTAACTCATAGTAAGCACTATAGAAACATTACTGCAACCTGGTTTTCTCTCTAAGTGTCTTCTCCAGGTTTACAAATACTCATCAGTATTTCAAAAATTTATTCTTAGGAAGGTTGTATAGATTGAAACATTAACTTTCTTTGCTTTTGATGGTATTATAATATAGTGACATTTGTTACATACCCCTAATTAAAAATTGAAAAAACAATTAATTTAAAATGCAGTTTGGTATGTAAAAATTATCTAGGCATTCTAATATATACAGTCTTAAATATTAAATATTATTAATAGTTATACAATTATAGTTCTATAAATTTTTAATTTGTTAACCTTTCATTATTAGCTTTGAAGAGCATTTATTAGATATTAATTGAGACTTTCACAAGCCCAGGCACCATATAGAAAAATTTATTAATGTGGCCTGTGGAATATAAAACCTTCTTTTAATTATGTAGTTTTTTTCATCCTCATCAGACTTCAGAATCACTGGATTTAAAAGCCTACTTCACTAGCTCCTTAAGTCTTAAAGTCACATCTTCTACGAGGGAAGACTAAATTATTGAGATATTGAATTGTGTTTGTTCTGACTCTATTTTTATGCTCCTCCCCTTGAAGCATGTTTTGTATTCCTTTTTTTTTTTTTTTTTTTTTAGGATGGAAAAAGGACCTGTTTTGGGGAAGGTTATGTCATGGGTAGAGAAAATTGACTATTACCCGGAATCAGTCAACAGCACCTCTGTTCCTCCGTACAAGCCTAAATGCATGAGTGACAATTCTGTAAAACGAGAGAAGGGGAGAAGAGGGGTCCTCCAAGCTGGGAAGAGTTGGGAGGTCCACAGATTATTGTAGGAAGAGTATGGACCCTGCTCCTGTTGGAGTAAGCACCCTGGGGTAGATGGTAGTTCTCTAGGAAATGGCTGTGTGTACCCTTCAGGAAATCAACTCAGGCATTAAAAGGTGGTTTCCATCTTCTGTGAAAATCCCTGTGTCTCACAAAAATATGGCAATAAAGGTCCACTAGAATTCAAGGACTGCTTTGATTTTGATATGGGTGGTGGCGTAATGGCTCAAAGGTTCCTGATACTCTAAATGCCATGTAAGTCTTCTGGATTTTTGAGTGATCTAAAGAGAGATGGAGATAAAGCTCCAATGCTTCTATTCTTCCTTTAAAAAATAATTTTCAATTATAGCTGACATAGCATATTATTAATGCTGCATTTTAAAATGGGGAGTTGAGTCTGGATTAAGTTTATTTAGATAATCTACAGAAAGAGACTTGTCTTGCTTACTCTATAGTTTATAGACTAACAGACCTACTGACATACATGCCTCAGCACAGTGTCTGGCATAGGCTAGGTGTTTCATGAATTTTTTTGAATTGGTGTTAAATTGCATGTAGAAACTTATAGTAGCAATGTTAATTGAGGTTTATATACTAAAGTAGACACTTGCCCCAATAGAAGTTAGAAATTACCTAGAAAGCCATTGAGTCACTGATTAACAGTGATGTTGCCACAACGCAAGTATGTGTTATAGAATCTGCATAAAAAGGTAAACAAAATTGTGCCAGTTCAGTGTAGCAATCTTTGTGTCACCTGCTAGCTGAAAGGATGAGTTATGCCCTTGTTTAATTTGTCAGCATTTCAATTAGAACATCGCCGGTGACCCTTCCTCCTGACACAGGCTATTTTGTTCTTTCAACACACTTGGCCATTGGCCACATTTCTCGTTATTGATGATGCAAATTTATGTATTGCAGATATAAATGATTTAATTGTATATATAAATGATTTAATTGCAGATTAGATAAATATGATGTAGACATTCCCAATCACATAATTATTCAAAAGATGATAATAATTTTGTCCCATTTGTCAAATAGTGTTACTGCATTTTAATTTACATTTTCAGAAGATTTAATTAACTAAGTTCTAAGGATTTAGACAGGAACAAGCCATCTTAAATCCTTTCTGGGACAAGGCAGGATATAAATAAATAAATAGACAAGAGCAGATTGTTCCTTTTACTCTCTGATTTCTTTCCTGTAGGGATTTCTTTTTCTTTTTTTTTTCTACCAAAGAAGAATGTGTTATACTTGAGGTTGATAACATTTTAATTAGCTAGTTATTAATAACAGCAAAGGAGCAAAGGGAAAGCCACACATTACAGGCATGTCATTTGGGCAGCTTCACCAGGAAGCTGCAACTTTGCACTCCCCAGGAAATCACTGGCCAGGTCCCTGCAAAACACTGGGAAATGTGTCCAACAAAGGGGGGATAGATGCATGCCCAGTGAAGTTGGGGTGACACAGGGAAGGTAGTTCTCTGTCAGTCAAACCTGGTTGTCCAGGATTGGCCAGGGCCACTTCATGTCCACAAAAAATGGGGCATGTATAATCCCTCCCTCCCCCAAAGGATTCTTTCTTGTGAGTCTTGGCTGTTGGCCCACAGGGCCCTCTTGTTCCTGCTTCCTTGCATTTGCCTGTGTTTCCTCCATAGCCACACATGCAATGGTCTGATGGGCTGCAGTGGGGAATACAAGCTAAGCTAGCCTTTTGCTGGACTGAACACTGCTCCAAGGAACAGAAACTCTGGACACTGGAGTCTAGCCCTATTGCAATCAAAGCCACACTTCTTCTATGGTGGGACTGAGGGAAAGGGGACCTTGGAAACTCAGGCATAGAATTCCATGGAAATGAAATTCACTCGCTCTCCCATGCAAGTCTCAGGAAAATATTTTTCTCAGGATATCGCAAGAATCCCACTCCCACAAGCAACAGGGGGGAATGAGTTCTCTCACTCCACTGGTAATAAGGTGGTCCATTAAAATTAATAATTAGAAAAATACACAGCAAATGTATTCTGATTTAAGATGAGATTTTAAGATGTACTTCTTTTGAAGCTGTTCTTAGGTCAGTAATACTTAACTAAAATTAGGGTCCTAGGAGTCTTTAAATGTGAGTGGGAAGAGAATTACATCTTTATTTTCCCTGTAACAAAATTAAGCCTATCATTCAATTATAAGTGTAGACAACAGATCACAGTAGTATTTGTGATATCACTGATCAAAATCTCCTTAGATCTTGTTCGAAAATGTGTTAGTAAAGAGGCATGTATCTTCCGTATTGCAATTATGTGTTTTTCATACTGATTTGCAGTCCTATGTATTTGACTTTATGCACTTAAAAACATTCTGAGAAGGGCCCATAGGTGGCACCAAGCTGTTCAAAGGGTACATGGCAGAGAAAAACTTAAGAACCTTGGCTATATACAAGGTTTCAGGAAGGAAACCTAGGTTCAAGGTCTCATCAGTGAGTGGCAGAGACTATCTTTTATACCTCTGCATTTCCACATTTATAGTAAGTGCTTAGCAATACACACACACACACACACACACACACACACACACACACACATCTGAGTGGCCAGATTATTATGCATTCAGAGATCATAATAATCTGGCCACTCAGTATGTGTGTGTATGTGTGTGTGTGTGTGTGTGTGTGTGTGTGTGTGTGTGTGTGTATGTGTATATATATATATATATATATATATATATATATATGCAAATAAACTTAGGTCAGGGTCATCCTTTCTGGGTCTCAAGAGAGAAAATCAGACAGATAAATTAAAATGCACATAATTACAGTACAGAGTACAGAATTTTTTGTAACTGTCTCCAGTGCAGGGCCCTTTAAAAACTAAAAAAACTGAAAAGGACCTGCCCAGCAATATGTTTAAATAGAACACACTTTGTATTAACTGACTTGTATTGTCTGTGCCTTTGATCATCAGTTAAGAGAACATGGCTTCAGGCCAGCTGTAAGAACACCTAAAGACAAACATTTAAAGACTCAAGTGATGTTTTGTCAAGAAAATCAAACCCCTAGCCAAAGGGCATCATAAATAAATTTGATCTCTCTCTTCAGGGGGTGCCCCTGAACAGGCCATTAGAAAGCCCCTCTGTAATTCAACCCATTCTGAGAGGAAACTAATTAGAACAGCTCCCAGATAAAGTTGATTGGGCTGGAAGAAGAGCTTGGAGCTCTGAGACAAGGACTGAAACACTGAGCTCTACCAGCCGCCCAGTGGAGAGAAGCCTGTGGGAAAGTTCTCATGCTTGGACGGAAAACGATCCAGTAAGCTACATCAGAAGAGAAGAGGGTGTGGGCTAATGGTGGGGCCACTCCTTTCCTGTACTGAATCCAGTTTATTTGGGGAGCTAAAAAAAACGTAGGGACCGTTTGGTGCAGTGCAATGCCCCTCAAATGAGCTGTAGAGCAGGTTAGCTTCGGTCTCAGCTTTTGTTTCCCAATCTGCCACTTTCATAAAATACAACGTAAGTGCAGAGTGTTACTAAAATATGAAACAACAAAGCAGATGTATAATTTATAAGCCTCAATTTATTATTATATTAAACAGATACAAAATTACTCTGTCAAGTTAACTCTAAAATTGTCTAAATGCTGACTCCCAATGATCTCTTTGGACCGCACTGGGTTTTGTAACTAGTACAGTGGATAGACTTTTGTTTCGGGGAGACTAGTGCTTGGAACCTGTTGTCACTTATTATCTGTGTAACTTGAGAAAGTTGTTAAAGAATGGGGGTAGGATAAAATGCAGAATCAGCACACATTTCCTAATCTTACCAGTATCATGTTCAAGATCCATTGGTAACTGCCAAAATACCGGGATATCAGCAGATTCCTATACTTGCTGCCACCTGACACTGTTAGCAGAAGACAGACTCTCTCTCGTTTCCCCAATTTCTGTTCAGATATTATTTTAGTTTGTCACAGATGCTAATGAGGCAAGGCTTGCTAACAATGCATCCCAGGAAAGGTCAAAACGTAGCACTAATGGTTTCTGGTTGGGAGATTAGGAAAAACAGTCTAACCACCACAGCAACAGGAGCTTAAATGAGCAACTCAAATTCCCAGATGATGTCTCAGGCAAGAATGAGTAGTGGAGAACCGAAACCCTTGTATCTATTTCTTTTGGGAATAAACACACCATTAAGTTCTATTTCTGTAAGGTCCACAGAGTATACATTACCACTTTGGATTTAGTTGTGAGTAAAGGCAAGGTTTATAGGAACCTTATACATTTAGGAATTTGGCTGTATTTTCCTTTTTCTTTCTGAATTTATGACTTTTAGTATATTATCATAATAGTTCTTATAACACAATTACCTCACTGATTCAGTGTTAGTGAAGTCAAAACACAATAGGTGCATGAATATTCCAGAGACATACAGTGACAGCTTCATTGTGTGCCTTTAGGATGAAGCATGTCTTCAAATGAGCACACCATCAATGTACTAACCATGTTCTAAACTTTACAAGAAAGCAGGATCTGAGTCAACCTCATACTCACATTTCTAATTCAAAATGTTTAACTGTACCCATTTACAATAGCGTATTTAGAAGTATATCTCAAACAAGACTCATTTCCTTTCTTAAACAGTATCCTTAATAACTTTTGAACTTGCTGACCCATAAACAGTATTACTCATACTCACAAATACTAATTTTCTTATAGAGAATTTATTTACATCAGGCTGAATCTATAGAAATCAAATGAAATATTAGGCAAAAAAACACAACCAAAAAACAAAACCCCACAACTAAACCGATGTCTTGAAAATCTATTTCTTTTTCTTCTATTCAAAATTTGTGAAGACAATGAGGTTTTTTTTCTCTAGTATTTCTATATATTGAAACCCTTAATGTTTTCCATGGAATACTAATATGCTATATCAATTCTATAAATTCTATTTTGATAATTAACTAATTATTTTTTTTAATGTTCGGTTACAAATTTAAAATACGAACAAATACCAAACTGTGAAAGACTGGGATTTCTAGAACTGTTCTTCGAATAAGCCTACTAATAAATATGCATTCCTCACAGGAGATAAGAGAAACAATGTGACACTAAACCACAAAAGGACACCCTTATTGTTGAGTAAGGCCAAAGACTGTTGTGCAGCCTGTAAGTGCTGAATGGAAGAAGCTAATGAGAAAAAGAGTGATTGTGACAAGCAATTATGTCACCTATGCGAACAGCTTAATTTCCTAAATTAGCCACTTTGATAATTATGATATCTCATTTGTGTTTTAATTCCTTGAGCCCTGAAGTTTACCTTTAATTTTTCCCCTACCAGATAAGAGGCTTTGATAAGCCAAGGGTCTATTATATGTGTGAAAATTTCAGATTTCAGGCTGATTGACCTTACTGTTTGCTCAAGCTGGAGCGAATGGCTCTCTCCACAAGAGCTCTCCAAGCCTTGCTTCCCGCATTTGTTTGCAATAGTGATGGGGAAATAGACGTGTGTGCTGAGGATGCAGGGGGCGGGGAGTGGATTGCAAAACAAATTAATAGTGTCAATAGGACAGAAGAGAAAACTATTCAGCCTACTTCAGAGGAATGGCAAACTGTCTTCTGAGTACATTAAAAATCACTTTCAGCACCATCCGCTGTGCATGCATGCCACCAAACTACCCAGCTAATTACAAACTATTCTGATGGAAGCATTTGCAAGGTCTTCAGAAGACTACATGTTCTTGTTTTCATTGTATTGGCTTTGCAGTTCTACAAAAACATTGGGGCCTGTATAACTAAGTGCATTAGAAAGACAGATGACTTGAAAAGGAATCCCGATGACCACTCCCAGTTGGATTTCTGAAGCTGAGTTATATATGAAATGGAGTCTTGCTTTAATCAATTTGCAGAAACTTCAGTAATAAACTGGGCACTGTGGCTTTTCTCACTTGAATGTGTATGTATTTGGCCAAAGGATGCCAAGAAGTACCAACCCAGATGAAAGAGTAATTGTTTTACTCGAGGACAGGGATATATCTCCCTTCTGACTTAACGGCCTGAATGAGTGTTCCAATCAGGCTGTGATGCCTGCAACACTCAGAGAACTCAGGACATTGCTTTAACCCTTCACATTAAGGCAGGGCCATGGACAGTTTGTGTTAATAGGTAGGGCAGTGGCTTCAGGAGATGCCTTAACTATTGATGCACAAACACATACACCCACCCACACATACACACATATATCACTATACATGTGATAGCCTGACCAGACACCATCGATGAGTGGAAGACGCCTCTCTGACTTTCCACACATTCCGAAGGCTTTATGCAATCTGTCTCATTCTTTCCTATCCAGGGATGCCCTTCTGCTTTATTTTAACCTGATCTCACCCAGAAAAAGAAAGTTGTTATGCATATCCCCAGGGCTCCCATATTCTATTACATTAATTTATAAGTACTAGTGGTTCCCAAATCTGAGTAATCAAATTCACTGTCCACCTTCCCTCTTCCTCTCCTGAAAGACACCATGCATAATCAGCCTTAAATGGGGACTCTTGGGCATCTTGGCAGTCTGAATCAGGGTCTTTAATACATTTTTTCTCCTTTTAATATATTGAATGTATCTATAAAGCCTCTTTATCAATATACTTTCAAACTTATCAGCTTATTTATCATGTCATTTTTTTTACATGGAGTGAGTTCTTACTAGTTTTTATTAAGATATATTCTACATGTAGTAAAATTCCTTTTTTGGTGCATAGTTCTGCAAGATTTGACAAATGCATACAATTATATAATACCACTATAATCTAGATAAAAACCAGTCCCGTCACCACCAAGCATTCCCCTCTGGCCCTTGGTAGTCAACCGCTTCCCTCACCCACAACCATCCGCAGCCACTGATCTGTTTCCTGCCTTTGCAGTTTTGCTTTTTGCAGAATGCTGGATAAATGGAATCCTACAGATTATAGCCTTTTGACTTGGCAAACGCATTTGGAATTCACCCATACTGTTGTATGTATCAGTCCATTTCTTTCCACGGATGGGTATTCTTCTTGTATCGCTGAACCACATGGACCAAAGGACCTTTATGCACTAAAGGGTTGTTTGCAGTTTTTGGAGATTATAAATAAAGCCTCTATAAGCATTTACATATTTGAATCAGGATTCATCAGAGAGATTCAGTTTCCAGATTCCAGGGTTAGCGCTAAGCAACCTCACGGTGCTCTTCCAAAGAATGAATCATTCCCACCCCTGACCTTGACCTTCCTTGGACACTGGATCCTCCAAGTCTCCAGGAGAGAATTCCTTTATTTCTTGCAAAAAAAAATTAAAAATTCACAATGGAGAAAGTCTTGATAGCTTCTGTTTTCTAGGCACTTAGATACTCATTAAGAAGAAAATCCAAGCAAGTCTGTAATATTTACTCATTTTCTTACCTACATTTTTATTTATATTTAATATATTCTTATTGATTTTTAGAGAGAGGGGACAGGAGAGGGAGAGATAGAAACATTACTGAGAGAGAAACATCAATCGGCTGCCCCTACTAGGGATGGAGCCCTCAACACAGGGAATCAAACCGAGACCTCCTGGTTCATAGGTTGATGCTCAACCATTGAGCTACGCCAGCTGGGCTTAGCTACATTTTTAAAGAAACCTCTTCCTTAGTTGTGGAGGATCCCCACAGCTTGAGCACACCTTTCCTCCCTTTGACATTTGATATAGCGTGATATTTGCTCTTTACCTTTAAGCAGACAGCCAGAGAGAGAGAGAGAGAGAGAGAGAGAGAGAGAGATTAATTCTCTCTTTGGATTAGGATACTTCCATTTCCAGGTAGGATGAAAATTCTTCCGCTTCTGAAAATCACATAACTGACAGCTAAGTGAGAGAAAATGTCTACAGAGTGCTCATGGGAAAATTGAGAGATTTTGAAGTCACAGAATATAACAAGCCTTTGTAGAGGTGATCCCAGCATTAAGGGAAGGCAGGATGAAGAAATTCCAATGAATCAACCATGCATATCAGGTTCTGGGGAGTCACTGCCATAATCATTTCTTTCACAAAGCATTCACCATGCGTTTCCATTTGGAAAGCAAACTCCTCAGCTCCTCCAGTGAATTTAAAATGCCCCTCTTTCGGCAGCATCTCTTATTGCATCAAACAAGATAAGGCATGGTTTTATTTTTGATGCTAGTCTTATTTTATTGCAGGTTACCTCTGTGAATTGAGGTAGGGGGTTGGTAGGGGGCAGGGGGAAACAGTGAGGCCTGTTAATTTTTCCATGAGATCATTTTTCCCTTGACATGCAATTTGATGCTTAACAGTTTTTCTGAAAGTCAAAGGGAGTACTACGTTCCCTAATTTCACAGTGCTATAAATAGCCCCTCACAAAGCATAATTGTATAAGAGAGATGACACTTCTTTATGAAAGAATTTCCACTGGAAAGATAAAAGGAGGTCAGAACTCTTATGCGAGACATGTATTTTCAAGTATTCATAAAAATAGAAATCATCAGCAGTGGGAAAATTCTTCATGATAGACAGTCACACATAAGATATTGGAGCCAAAGCCATTTTCACAGGCGCCAACTGTAGTTTGAATGGAACCCAGCCAAGAAGTGGCTGCTGGGCATTTAGCTCAAGTGCCAATAAAAGGGAAGAGTACACACACACACACACACACACACACACACTCACACACACACTCCAGCTTGTAGAGGTATTTGCCAGAAACATATCCAGGCTGCTGCCATCTGGGTCCTGCAGCCATCAATCAGGGCCTGTGCCGAGTCCAGCTGCTGAGTCCTGCTCTTAGAGGTGAAATAATGTGGGAAAAAATGAGTGAGAAAAAAATTAGGAGAGCTCCGACAACAGCTGGAAGGAGCTGCTAGACCACATTTCGATAATATCAAGACCCCAATTCATCCGTAATGACTTAGATGCTATGTAAACTTCAAGATGTCTGCTTGGCTTGAAAGTCACACCCGCATTTTTATAGTTATTATTTATAAATCACCAGAGATGTGTGTAGGACAACTTACAAAACATTAAAAAAGACTGGGGTCCTGTCCCACTGGATTCTTAGGCTTACAAAAAATAAAATGTGGACACCAGATGATTAATTACTCCAAAAATCATTCGTGGTCAATGTATCGAGTCCTTGCCACGTGCCAGGCACCAAATGAGGTCTTTCTTTATATAAATTCCCTATTTTCAACCTTACAACACCCTGTGAGGAAGATGCTCTCGGGAGCCTCATTTTACAAATGAGTGAAGGGTTAAGTGACTTACTCAGCCCCCACATTTATCCAGGAGAGAGGTGGGATTTGCACCCAGGGTGTGTCCTGTTTTGTAACCTCCGCTCCTTGCCTCTGCTGCACTACCTTCCACGTGATCGTGTTGAGTCAGTCCTCCTTAGACTGCATGTCCCTGGAACCTGCCAATATTCAGAATTGACAACAAGGGGCTGATAGAACAGTGGAGCCTAGACAGTAATTCCTCTGGCGTTTCCCATGCAAACGAACCTCTCCCACCAATTCCACACACACTTGTTCTGTTCTACAGCCTTCCCTACAATGCACCAAAGTCAGGTGCTATGGCAGGGTCTCTCTTTTTGGTAAACGTGTATCCAAGACTCGGCTTTGCCTGTTGCCTTGGTTTCAGCTGACAATAATTAAAGAAATGCCCATGTGCCTTCCCAGGCGCTGTCTACAAGGTGCTCCTCTGGATAATGATGACTATATTGCCCCTGGGCCCCACATCCCCAGGGCCATGCATCTGGCCCCTGGGCAACTCGGTTCACATGGGGAGAGTGGAGCATGGCTGATCACCTCTCCATTCATCCTTAGGAGGATGCGTGTTAGGGCTGGAATGAAAGCTGAACATGAAGATTACTTCTTGGCAGCAAATGTTGTTCTCTCTTTGCTCCATGTACCTGCGCCCTCTCTCTTGATTACTTCCTGCTGCACTCCTGGTTATGACACATAACAAAATGGGGGGTGGGGAGGGAAAAAAAACTAGGTAGGGTCAGAGTCTCATTCACCTCATCACTTGGTTCATTTCTTCCATGCGCAGAACTCCCTTTGTCATCAGGCAGAAAGGGAACCTGGGGGAAGCGGGGGAAGAGAACTGGGCCTGAAGTAATTTATAACCACAAGCAACCAGATCATTTTATACCAAAATGGTACTTTCTCAAAATCTCATCATTCATACCAGAAGTATTTCTTATGGAGTGATATTCATGTGCTTAGAAAAACATTGTGTGCAGTTGAACTTGCTTAATCTGTGATCATTTTGTCTCGCTGAATATTTGAGGCGAGGGTATTATGCCATTACAGTGTTAAAACGCATCAGTGACTTGATCATCTGAAATGCTTTAATAGAAATGAATTCTGTTAGCTGATTCTGATTATCCAGCATCAGATTTTATAGGCTTTTAAGACATGTTCCAGTTGTCAGATATTTTTCTGTGAGATGTTTAAATATTTAGATTCCATTCTTTCTGAGTATTCCAAATATAGGAAACAGATATCTTAATAGCAGAAATATTAATAGGATTACTCAGTGGACTGTCTTCCCTAATGGCCTTTGAAAATCAAATCATGTCCCATGATTATGTATCAAACCTTTTTGGTTAAAGTGAGGTAGTGGGTAGAGACCCGAATTAGTTCTGTGAAGGTGAGGTGTTTCTTAAAGAAATACATTATTATGGCCAATTAGAGAGGGCAGAATGTAGCTCCCCGTGTTCACTCAAGGACTTCTCCAACAATAGCAACTACCAATAAAGGACACCCTGTGACACTGAAGTCTGCATTTAAATTTGTGTTTATCATGCATTCCTTGATCTGTCAGCAAAGCTCCTCATTTGCATACATGCACATGCATGCTATACATATATACACCCACAATGATTTTCATGGTAAAGTATTAAAAATCCTGAAAGTGGAAACATTTTTAAATATATTAAGCAACTTTCGCTTTCCATTAATAAGTATTGCCTTTTTACCCTGGATTTTTCTCCCATTTTACCTCAACTATGAAGAATCCATATCTTTGGAGCAGGGAGGGTCTTACCACAGTGAAGTGCTTCAAAAAGACTCAGGAAGCCTCTCCCCAAAGGCAAATGCATCCATGCACAGAGGAAGTACAGAGAAGGAAAATGAGGGTTTGGGGCAGGATCAGTACAGACAGTATCCCCTGTCTCCCCACCTTGTACTCACCTCAGGCCAGAGAGGCTGCACGGGCTTGGGACAGGGACAGTCCCCAGGACTCTGTGCTTGGGCACACCCTACATTTGGGATTTAACACTCTGCTGTTGCTCTGTTAGAATTCGTCTTGTCTTTGATGTAGCTTTTTGCCAGTAAAGGCTGATGGGACGATGGAGCATGTGCTGGTAACTTGGGAGCCTTGATGAAGGAGTGATCCCACTTTCTGCTGCCTCCCACCCTCTCTGGGATATCTGCTCAAACCCCAACTCCTTTAGTGCCTGGGGCCCAGGCCTCCCCTGCCTTTCCAGTTTCCCAGCAGCTGCTACTGCCATCTACCAGCAGTGGGGGGCTGGGTGTGGGTGTGGGTGTGGGCAGGGTCAGGACCAGGGCCAGGATGTGGATGCCCCATGGCGCCTCTAGATGGGGCATGGTGGTGACTGTCCCCGGCCCAGCTGAGTGCATTTGGAAGGTGCTTTGGCCTGGTAAGCCTCTTACCCCAACCAGTGCTGAGCCCATCTGGGCATGGAGGCTGCAGTCCCTGGGTATGTTGTCCACCATGGGCTGGAGCAGCAGACCCTTTGAAGGGGAGATTGAATTCCCCTCTCTGGAGGAACACAGCCTGTCAGTCTGGCTGGTGATGAGGGTCATGGAGGGGTGGGGGAAGGAACCAGCAGCAGGAGGGTTGCATGTGCATCTGTGCACCAAGTCTGGCAAGGGCCTGGGCGCCTTGGGGCCCAAGTTCTCCCAGGAGTACCCTGAGCCTGAGGAAACATGCCATTGACTAGCAAAGGAAAAGCTCCAGGACAGGTTTAGAGAGAGATCATGGGAGAAAGGAAAAAGTTATACAGTAGTATCTTTAGTGGTACTTTCTTTCTACTTTTGAACCCAATGGGCCCCACACATTGCTTACTGGGCCTTGCCTCTCAGTGCCCCTGACATCTGGGTGAAACTCCAGCTCAAGTGACATTTGTCAGTTCCCTGAGATGCTGTTTGCTCCTCATGGCCTGCCATCTACCAAGGCCCCATATTTTAGATTGGGGGGCGGGGTGATGATGTGGAAAGAAAAAAAACCTTCTCCTTATATTTATACCCCATCCCATTCTTTGGAGTCACTATACAGCATGACCCATTCACAGCCAGACATCCCTCCAAGCCGAAACACTGGCAGATAACTCTCATCACACCTGCATCTCAGTATAGCTCTTGATGTTTATTGCCAGAGCAGGAAGTATTGCTAAAAAGAATTTTATTGTCTAGTAACTTTTTTCCCTTGAAGGATAAGACAAGATATGACTTGTCCTCTACTTACCTAAAGCAATGTGGAAAAAATCAGTGAGATCTCAAAGGACCAAATCCAAAGAACAAAGTTTGAAGGTGATGGATGGATCAATCAAGCTATATTTAATTATCAAGCTTCTATGATGTACTCAGCATCCTGGGAGAGACTACAGGGGAACGGTAAGAGCACACGGTACTAGTTTCCTATTGCTGCATAACGAATTATCACAAGTCCACACCTTAACACAACACACATTCATCAGCTCCCAGTTTTGTGGGTCAGGGGTCTAGGCACAGCTTCCTTGGGTTCTCTGCTCAGGGTCTCCCAAGGCCACAGTCGACGTGATGGCTAAGCTGTGTTCTCATCTGGAGGTCTGACTAGAGGAAGGTCCATTTCCAAGACCCCTCCAGCAGTTGGCATAATTCATCCTCTTGTGATTGTAAGGCTGAGGCCTCTGTGTTTGCTGGCTGGCCGTCGCTGGGGACTGCTCTCAGCAACTGAAGGCAGCTGCAGTTCTCTGCTGATGGTCCCCTGCCTACCTGGTATACCACATGGTTGTGAGCTTGCTCCAGGCCCAAAGAAGAATCCTATCCCCTTTGCCACACTGCATTGGTTGGAAGCAAGTCACAAGAAGGAGTTAGGATTATACCGGCATGATGAGGCAGCAGAGATCACAGGCGTGTGATATGGTTCCTTCCTTTGGGGAGCTTGCATTTTAGGTAGGGAGATAAGACTGATGCCTCTGAACCATCCTATATAATAAGAGTAATATACCCACAGGCCATGCCCACCAATCAATCAGGAGGGAGTTAATGCAAATTAACCCAACCAAGATGGCTGCAGCCACAGAGTGAGCAGCAGGCTTGGGTTTCCCCAGCTATGAAGGAAGCCAAACTTCCTGGTCAGCCTGGCCTCCACTCAAGGCTACAAAGTTTCAATTATAGAAGATAAATAAATCCCAGATCCCAGGGCCTTCACTTGAGTTGCCGGGGGATGTGGCTAGCCTGCAAACCACAACAAGCACCTCACCCAGGCTGCCCCATTCTCCAAGGGAACCCCCACCCTGATCCAGGACACCCTTCAGGGAAAACCAGCTGGCCCCCACCCATGTACCAGGCCTCTATCCTATCTAATAAAAGAGTAATATGCAGATTGACCATCACTCCAACACACAAGATGGCTGCCCCCATGTGGTCAAAAATCCTGCCCCCTTCTGGACACAATGACCACCACAAGATGGCCAGTAGGGGAGGGCAGTTGGGAGGGACCAGGCCTGCAAGGGACGGCAGTTGGGGGTGATCAAGCCTGCAGGGGAGGGCAGTTAGGGGTGACCAGGCTCGCAGAAGAGGGAAGCTGGGGTGACCAAGTCTACAGGGAAGAGCAGTTAAGGGTGACCAGACCTGCAGGGGAGGGCAGTTAGGGGCAGTCAGGCTGGTAGGAGAGTTGTTAGGGGATGATCAGGCTGGCAGGTAGAAGCAGTTGGGGGCAATCAGGAAGGCAGGCAGGTGAGCAGTTGGGAGCCAGCAGTCCTGGATTGTGAGAGGGATATTCAACTGCCCGTTTAGGCCTGATCCCAATAGGGCCTAAACAGGCAGTTGGACATCCCTCGAGGGGTCCCAATTGAAGAGGGTGCAGGCTGGGCTGAGGGACACCCTCTCTCCTCCCCCCTCCCCCCCGCATGAATTTCATGCACTGGGCCTCTAGTGGAGACATAAAACTAAATGATTCTATTGCTTCCAGAAAGAATTCCACCCCCTTCCACACATACTCCATATGCTACCTCTGTTTTAACAGTTCTGATAAAGGATAAACCAAGGAGTGATTGTAAAGCCCTAGGCCAATTTGGAGGTCAAGTGTAAGTAATTTGTGCTATCAGATGATTTTTGACAAATGACCTCTGCTGCTGCAATAAATTATTCTATTTTTATCATTTCCTCTTTCTTATGCCCAGGCCCATGGAATACTCCAATGGAAGCTGGGTAGTGCTCGCTTACTGTGGTTGACAGCTGCTCCTCTCCAGAGCCACTGTGTGGGATGCAGGTAAAAAGAGTCTACCTGCTCCCTGCTCCCCAGTAGGAATGGGGAGTCAGCTGTAACTAGAGAGGTTTCATGTAGCACTTGGTAGAGGAGGGTTTGGGACAGAATCACTGTTCCCTGCCAACCCAGGAAATATGACAGCATTTCAAAGAGGTCAAGCGGAGTGCCTACAAAATTTCTGAGTGGTAAAGATGGGCGTGTCTTGCAAAGTGGACAAGAGAGAGTGGGGACATGCAAGGAAAGAGAAGTTCACAATCAAGTTCTCAGATTTCCCATCACAGTCTAAACCAGAGCCCTCTGAGACTAGACTGATTCCTACAGTGTTGATGTGCTTCTCACATGGAGTAGCTCAACTACTCTGAACTATAGCTCCCTATACAGAGAGGACTTTTATAAAGGTAAATTCCATGGTATATAAGCTACTCAATCCAACGATTGCACTTTAATAAAAAATGCATTATTGGTTAGGGAATATACACTGAGTGGCCAGATTATTATGATCTCTGAATGCATAATAATCTGGCCACTCAGTGTATATCCTATATAATAAAAGGCTAATATGCAAATTGTCCCCTCGACCGGGAATTCAACCAGCATGCAGGCCGGCCAACTGTCCATGTCCCCTCCCCCTGGCCAGGCTGGCCGGACCCCTCCCATGTACAAATTCAATCACTGGGCCTCTAATATATATATATATATATATATATGTGTGTGTGTGTTCAGAGATCATAATAATCTGGCCACTCAGTGTATAATAATTAATTCAACTGATGGTTTTGAAAGTCCTTCAAGTCAGAAACTTAGGGTTTAAAAAAAAATTGGAGCATCACTTAGTTTTCCAGAGCACCGTCTATTCTATTGATTAGTCAAGTGATTTGACTAAGCTTCACTCCATGGTCGGTAACTTGTACACAAAGTATTGGAAAATTTACAGGGAATTTATTTAACAATACACAACATAGCTATAATTTATTTCCTGCTGCAGGGGAAAGTGCTAGGCAGACTCTGAAATAATACCCAATGGAAAAGAGTGATATGCATTAGGTAGGCTATGTTGTAGCATAAAATGTGTTTCAGCACATTTCTCCATATTTTTTTTTTTTTACCCATAGGGCAGTGAAATGGCATTCACTTATACCAGCAGCCTCTGGAATTCTTAACCTCGTTCTCTGAATGTTTTAGGCGAAATCTTCATTCAATAGCCCCCTGGTAAACTTTTCTTCTAGCACAGATGAGAACTTGTTCTTTATTTTTACTCAATTATTGAGTGTTACCTAATATAAAAAGTAATAAATGATCAATATGAACACAACCCACCCTCTTGCAACTTATATTCTAGATAAGAGCAGCTTTCTCCTTGGTAGTCATATTTGTCGCAAGCCTGATATGATGGAACATTTCAGCCATAAATACACATCTTTTTATTCAGGAGTCTATGTTAATGATTTTTTCTGTTGGTCACTTACTAAATCTAAAAACTCACTGATCTTGTTTTATGCCACTGTGGTTTTCCTTATCAGCCCCATCCACTGTCTTTCACAGGGCTAAATCAAGCATGATATTGTTTTAATTTGTATTTTTGTTCCATTGTTATCCTCTTAATATAAACCTCTTTGATTGCCATAACTGTAAAAACTGTTCCTGGCTAGATACAATATATATATATATATATATATATATATATATATATATATATATATATATCTGAAGCATTGCAAATCGAATTTTTGTAAATTGAGTTACATTTACACTTAGAGTATAATTTCAGAACTACAGTACAAAAGAATGTACAGTGGTTCAAAAATGTTCAAATAATTTCTGATGCCTCCTTAGAATTATTAAATGAATAAGCCTGCAACTTTTTACTTTGTATAGATCATATAAGGTAGCCGGTAAACGGGACATAGAACAAATCCACTGTCTAACATTTTACCTGAATATTGAACACATTCCCCTCCGCCCCTTAGAAATCGTACCTGAATTTTAAATTTAGGATGCTGAATTCAACTGGGTACTTCATTTGAATGTGGTTGATCTATTATTTAATTCACAGGGATCAGGCTTGGAGCCCAGTTCCCTACAACTTGCCATTTTGTCATTAGATTATTTGGACAGTTTGGGATTATCATCTGAATGTTTAATCCACTGCTGATCTTGTCTGACACCTTGAAAGTGTTTCTATTTTTCAGCATGAGTCAATACAGTTCAGGATATAGCTCCCACTGAAAAATTCAAAGGGGTGAGGGACATAGGTGCAGAATGGAACTGACTTTTGATGTGTGCCTTCTGTGTCAAGTCCAAAGCCAGGTACTCTAGATTTGCTTTTTCTCATTTCACCCTATATCAGTGGTAGGAAGAGTATTAATGTATCCATTTGACAACTGAGGAAACTGGTTTTGAGATCTTAAGTAACTTGCCTTAAGACACACAATATTGCCTCTTGCATCTCGGCCACCGATATGCCATCCAGACTCAGGAAGACCCGAAAACTTCGGGACCACGTGAGCCATGGCCACGGCCACATCGGCAAGCACAGGAAGCACCCCGGGGGCTGCGGTAATGCTGGTGGCTTGCATCATCACAGGATCAACTTCGACAAATATCACCCAGGTTACTTTGGGAAAGTTGGCATGAGGCATTACCACTTAAAGAGGAACCAGAGCTTCTGCCCAGCTGTCAACCTTGATAAACTGTGGACCCTGGTCAGTGAGCAGACACGGGTAAATACTGCCAAAAGCAATACTGCAGTTGCTCCTATCATTGATGTGGTGTGATTGGGCTACTACAAAGTTCTGGGGAAGGGAAAGCTCCCAAAGCAGCCTGTCATTGTGAAGGCCAAGTTCTTCAGCAGAAGAGCTGAGGAGAAGATTAAGGGTGTTGGTGGGGCCTATGTCCTGGTAGCTTGAAGCTACATGGAGGGTAGTTCATTAAAATGTCCAAGTACTTTTGAAAAAAAAAAGATACACAATATTAAGAGCAGCATGGTATAAGGGAAGAATAGAGCTTTGGAAATCAATCAATCACACAGGATTTGAATATCCACATGACACTGGGAAAGATATTTAACTGCTCTAAGCCTCAGCTTCTCCTTCTGGACTCATTGTGAAGGCAAAAATAATATCTGCACAATATCTAGTATATGAAAGGTGCTCAATATATTATAGGGATGGTTATACACTGAACTCAAGTCCAAGTCCAAATCCACAGCCAGGACTCTTTCCAGAGCCCCACCATTGAAGATGGTGGCCTACCTAAGGAAACCTAGAAGATCACATGAATCTCCTACAAAATGGTATTTTTAGAAAAAGTCCACAAAAAAACTAGGAAATCTGTCTTCTTTTTTTTCTCTCTTAAATTGCCCTACAACAATTAGCAAAAAAAAGCCAGCAAAGTAAGCGCCCTGAACAAGCTCAATTCTAGCCCCAACTCTAACGTGAGCTACATGACCTTGGATGAGTCATTTAATCCTCTGAGCATCAGTTCCCTTACAGTAAAATGGTGAAGCTGGATGAGACCTCCCGGATGCTTTCTAGCTCTAAAAGTCCGTGGTTCTCATTGCACCGGGACCTGGGAGACAATCCCAAGTCTGCTTTGTGTGACTCTTTTCTTTAATAAGTCTGTCAGGCAGAAACGAAATGTAGAAAAGTGAATGATCAAGTGATCATTTGAAAGCCCATTTCCTCATTCTGTGTTCCAGTTTATCAGGAATCTTGTCATTGAACCACACATGTAAGCTAGAGCCAGGAAAAATACCTACAATAGAGCTGCTTTCAGCCAAGATGGGTTGAAACCAACCAAAGAGGTTGATGATGAGAGATAACTGCTGGTCTGCGTGTATCGTTGACCACATAACCCTCCATGTCAAATTAAAAATTGAAAAGGCTCTTTGAGTAACAAGAGCAGCTTTTCTGTAGCTTCAGTATCTGCCATCAGCAAACAAAATTAGCCATCTGAGGGCCATTCAATAGAGGGCTCACCCACTGTTGCATTTTGTCAGGTCCACAAGCCTGTGCTGTAATGGATGTAAGGATGCATTAGCCTCAGGCACCATTTAAAGCACTGTCCCAGTGCTCTCTTCCAAAAAACCTTTACAGTGGTTATTTACTAAACCAAAGAGCTGAAAGGTATCATGGATTAAAATGATCTGGACTCCAGATTAATCCTTCTGGTTTATACAATTTCAGCCTATATCTTTAAGAAAGTATGATTCAATAACACAAGTCAGTAAATATTAACCAAGTATTTCCTATTTGCCAGGGTTTGAGGCAGGCATTGTGGATACAGCAAAGACAAAGTGCTTTTAAATGAACTGAACATATTTGCCTTTAAAAGCTCATAGTTTAATAATTTCCCTAACTATATTTTTGAGCCCTAAAACTTAAACAGGGGAACATAGCTAAATTTTTTTAAATTTATTTAAACGTTTGGAATAAATTTTCCCTACAGTTGCTGGAAGCGTGATCCATTGGAAGTGATGTTGAGGAAGGACAGACAGTCCCTCAGTCTCTGTCCCTCCTGTTCCAGTTTGATGATTCTTCCCAAATTTCTTTGGGTTTTGTCAGGACCTGGAGCACAGCATGGAACATGTGGGATGGACAAAATTGGCATTTAATAATGTAGTCTTGTGAAATGCCTTTCCCCTCATTCTAATTTATGTGCATGAGGATAAATAAAAGATCAAGTCTCATTCAGCCACCATGTAACTAACAATATGGCTTTTGGCATAATCCAGAGATGGGAGAAGCAAGTTCGGAAGGTGGGAAATAATTTCTCTCTCCTTAGTTTCTCTCTCAGTCATGATAAGAGAATTAGGCTATAACGTTTTATGGTCTGATTTGGGGATGAAAATTTAACTTAAAGGCTGATATCAGCACATTGAGATTTGGGATGTGGAAGATTCTACTCCAAGTATGTTGTCTTAGTGATTCATAGAGTTTACAATCAGAAAACCTGATTAAGTTTTGGGTATGATTTCTTTATATATTATTATTGATATACACAAATCAGATGTAGGATGTATATTTACTTCATTCTAAATGCAATGAACAGAATGAATGCTGGTTTATACTGAATTTAACTCATAAGCTTTAATATTATTCTTCAAAAGGTTTTTAAAAAATCACACCCTTATCACGTTCTGCATTTTAAACTTGCTAAAGACAGTAATTTTTTCGCTATGAAATGCAATAAAGAAATATGAAACTTTCAATGAGGAAAAACACTTGATTGTCAGCATCTTGCTACTCCCCTTCCCCCGTCTTGTTCTCCCCACCACTATCCTGACTTAGGATCCTATGGCCTCTGCAGTCTTCCTGTGTTCCCCCTTCAATCCCTCCCTCCCACACCTGCCAGACCTATAGTCATTACATTCCAGATTCCTCATACTTTTCACCTGTGTAGTCTTCGTGTCTCCTCAGGGTTTGCAAGTCACAGCTTAAACACCTGAATTACACACTCAGCATACCAGTTCCCTTTGGTCCAGTGAAGCTGGGGATTCACCAGGGAAACTTTATCAACACTCTTCTCTGCCTAGAACATCCTTTCTCTCCTTTGTTATTCTTTATATCCTTCTCATTCTGTAAGGTCTTTTCACGACTCCCTCCTTGATCACTCCAGCCAACAGGGGTCTCAAGGTACATATACCTCACTCATGTAAAAAGCCATCCTCTTCTGCCTCCTCACATCCCTTATGTGTCTATTTCACTTTCTCCATCTGGTTTATGTTTTGCTTCTGATGGAATGAGACCATAAACTATACTCCTTTCTAAGCTTCATGCATCAGGAAAATAGGAGCTTTGTTGAGTCTGTTTTTTTTTTTTTTAATTATTTACCTTGATAATTTTTGAAAGGAACTAGTTGATCCATTGTTAGGAAAAGACTATAAGGATGTTTAGTCAAATAGAAGAGGAATAGTAACAATCCTCAGAGGGTCATAGTTGGCTGTTTTCAGTAGTGCTGGTCATTGGTGTGGATAATCTTGGTCAATTATTTAACTCATAGGGCAGGCATTGGCAAGATTTACATATTATTGCCCTTATTAGAGACACTGCAGAAGTGGTGCTAGCTTCTTAGGTTACCACTTTTCCTGAGGCTATCAAAGGAGAATTGTCCTGTTGGAGGGAAGTGAGGAAAATTCTGTGAGGTCATCCATGTGGGTTAAGTATAAACAGGACCTAAAGGGTCCCTTAACAATGTAACACTAAGAATTCCAGGGTTGGCAGTGGAGGGGGAAATGGCAAGTAGGGAGGGGCAAATAAACTCTGTGGTCCTAAAACTCAGAGATCTCTCATTCCTTTGGGAAATGTCTTTAATGATTATTGCTTCCACCAATGAATGGCCTCAGGGGTATTGCTCCTCCTTCAAAGCTCCAGCTCAAACAAAGATAAACAACTCTTTCCTCCATCAATCAAGCGTCTTCTGTAAAGCTGAAGGGTGAATCTCCATGTGGGCAGAAACCACTAACTCATGCCTGTGAATTCTTGCCTCAGAGGTTCTTCTCTTTGATGGTCATTTCTGGTCCCACCACATGTAAAGAAAGGCACCAACTTCCTTATAGTCGCTGTCCAGGAATGCTGAGAAGTGTCCAGAGACAGAAACATCTTCATGGATAGAAGGCATGGCTCCTGGCATAAAGGGAAATTGGCTCTTCACTTCTGAGATCAGACTTGACTTCAATATAATGAATCAGGATAAACATCTCAACTCACAATTTTAAAGGGAGAAGGGCATAGACTCTTCCTCAGCCTTCTCATGTGAAGCTATTGATATTCATTTTAAGCTTTAGAATATCTTTTCCCTAATAAGGTAGACTGATCAAGTTTGGACTGGAAGGAGACAACAATGTGATTTTTCTAAAAAGAAGTCCTGGCTTCCATACCTTTTAGAGGTAAACCATATTTGAGTAAGTTATAATAAGATTGGAAAAGGAAAAGTCTTAGTCTTTCAAAACAAAGATTTCAAAAATAGAGGTATGTATAAATCTGATCACAACACATACATGAATAGTTTCCTTATGAAAGATACTAAGGGGCTATAAAAGTGGTATCAAGCACGGTGCCAATGACCATACCTGTCGATGCAGTAGGTGCTCAATAATTATTTATTGACTACATGAGAATGTTGGACAATAGTGATGTCAGGCCAAGATCATCATAATGGTTACCATTTTTGGCTTTAGCCCATTCATTGACTCTATATTATCTGTAATCCTTACAAAATTAGAGATGATTTGATTATAATTACAATTTTTGCAGGTGAGGAAACAGAGGCTTAGTGAGGTTAAGTAACTTGCTTGAGGTCACACAGCAAATGACTGGTGGAGTCAATGTTTGATTTTAGTGTTCAGGCATTTCATTGGCAAAACTCTGATTGACAGGGATGTTGGTCAGATATTCACAAAGAAAAAAAAATAACTTTTGTATAAATTACTGCATATTCAGGTGGATGATGCTATTCACTTTGAACAGTCTAGGTAACTTGCACAAAATGATCACTTTGTTGCTGTTGTTCTACGTAAATCTTGGACAACATCCCATTGAACACCTCCATGCATTGTACTTAGCAGACAGCTCAACATGATGGACTATAGGTTTGACTTGGGAGGCAGGTGACCTGAGCTGAGCCCTCCTCCCTGACATTTGACAGCTAAATAGTCTTGGGTCAGTCATTTAACCTTCGGTGACGCAGCTTCCTCCTCTACATGTAAAATGGCAGTGATAAGAAGAGCAGTGCCAGCCTAAAGCAGTGAGAATTAAATGAGTTAATAAATATAAAGCGCTTAGACCAGTGACTGGCCCATAAATGCTGTATGTCTGATACATAAAATAAGCACCCCAGTGTTTACAAAGTGTCTACCCTGCCTTTACTCATGCACTGTGTGGTTATCACACATTTCCCTCCATGCCCTGGCCCTTGAGGGCTTATTTCGTTTAGTGTTCAGGGAGGCACGCCCTCTCCAGGCCCCGATTTTACCCTTTACTCTTGCTGATACCAGCCGGTCCAAAATCTGCTAGCATCTGACTTCATAGGTCAGTTTCTCTCATTGCAGAGAAAACCAAATGGAGGACTGGAATTTGCCAGCTGTCTGGTGTTTAATGGGGAGTTTCCCCCCTCCCTTCCCATAATTTTTTTTTTATTTAGTTCACCTATCATATTCCTGTGCAATTGAATGCCTCTCCTGTATACCACACTTGCCAACTCTATCTCTAGTAATTATTCTGTTTTAGTCCACTGCAATGTACCTGCCAACAATCTGAAATGTGCAGGTGGTGGCTGCTCAGCGCTGCTTGCCTCCCCGCTCTCCCATTTGCATGCACCCTGTGGTGGCAACCTAATGTGATGGCTCTGACACGGCTTACAATGGAGACAATGACAGGAGGCCAGGGCGGCACAAGTGCCTTTTCTATTTACCATCCATGATTATATTTTTTTCATTCCCTTTTCCTGCTTTTCCTCAAAGAGAGACAAGGTAAGAGCCTGCACACATTATGCTTTAGGCTGGCGCGAAACACTTGTAAAATACAGGAAAATAAAGGTCCTCAGTGCCTCCGGAGGAATGCAGCCCCACCTCCCCCCACCCCACCCTTGCTCTTCCCATCTCCTCTGAACAATTAATACAATTCATGGGTGACTCCTTCTGAGTCTTGAGAGTGCTTTTTTTTCCTTGACCTTTGTCAACAGACACCTTTTAAAAATGTATTCTGTATTCTTTTAGGGAATGGGACAGATAACAGCTAAAAAATGGTGTTTTTTGCTCTAACACGCCATTTTTGCTCATCGATTCCTTTCTCTTTATTTTCTCAAAAAAAAAAAAAATCCTTTGGGGCTCTAATTTTCTAAGATTGGACTGAGGTTAACCATTATCTAAAAAAAAATTCATTACTTCAAAATTGTTGAGCTACATTCTTTCAATTATGTTTTGAATTATGGAAGAAGTACAGTTTTCCCACTCTGACAATGGACTCCAACCACTTACAGGTCTGACTCAAAAACAGCGATCAGCTCCCATCTGACAAGACTGGTCTTTCTTGAAGAGCGAAAAGGAATCCAAATTTGAAGTAGCATGTTTGGAGCCTTTAACATCATGAATTTCTGAAATTACAAGCCTGCGTGTGCAATTATTACATTTTTGTCTCAATCTTTTTTAAAGTGCTTCTGTTCAAACTCTCATTTCGCAGCAGCTCCAACAAAGTAGTACTGGCAGAAAGGCCAGACACTTCAGACAATTTCTGAATTTGCTCTTGGGGTAAAAGGACGGACCCAGAGCCTCTCACAGCCTCCTTCCATTTTCAGAGCCGTGGCCTCAACCACAATCCTCCTCTCTTAGACAAAACTTAGGCCCACTCTTCTTTCCAGTGCTTCTGACCCTTTTTTACTTCATTTCAGCCCGTTTTTATTTCTAAATGCTAGTCTTCGTGTGCTCCTTTCTATCATTAATATGTTTTTCAAGGATATAGAGAACTACAAGGATATATAAGAAGTATTGATCTCTCCTGGGAGTCTAAATGGCTTTGTCCATTTTTTTTCCTTCCCGAGGGCTCACTCTCAGATTAAAGTCACTTAACTACTTAGATATCTCAATGCTCGAAGACCAAGAAGTTGCTGGTGTGGCTCAGTGGTTGAGAACCGACTTATGAACTGGGAGATCACGGTTCAATTCTCGGTCAGGGCACATGCCCGGGACATGGGTTTGATCCCTAGTAGAGGGTGTGTAGGAGGCAGCCAATCAATGATTCTCTCATCATTGATATTTCTATCTCCCTCTTTCTTCCTCTCTGAAACCAATAAAAATATACTGATTGTTGAAAGTATTACATATGTTCCCCTTTTCCCCCCATTGACCTAGCCCACTCCCACCCCCTATCCCAGGCCTTCACCACCCTATTGTCTATGTCCATGGGTTATGCATATATGCAGACAAGTTCATTGGTGAGTCTCTTCCCATCCATCTACCCTCCCCTGCCTTCCCCCTGAGAATCCAAAGTCTGTTCCATGCTTCTACATCTCTGGATCTAAATGTTTTAAGGACTGATTGTTGTAGGGCCTAAAAAGGCCTTTGGTGCCTTGAGTGCAAGAATCAAAGGAAAACATTGGGGATCAGCTGAGTTACTTCCTTTATACTGTAAATGAAAGTGAGGCCAAAAAGAGTAAATAATGGATTTTACTCGTGTTTTTATTCAAGTTGTTTTTATTGAGCACCAATTATGTGCCAGCCACTGCACGGGGAGCACGGAGCCGAGTAAAAAACATGCACACTCAGGAGAGACTGAATGGTAGGGAGAAGGCACAGAAACAAATCATTGTAACTCACGTGGTAAATGCAATGAGAGAGGAGCTGAAAGTGAAGAGAGCTAGAGATGAGGCATAGAAGCCAGCCTTCACCCTTGTGGGGTAGGGCCCTGCACAGGGAAGGAACTGGCAGGGGCTGTGTGAGCTGCTAAGGGGACCCAGGTTCAAACCTCCTGTCCTGGTGACTACCACTCCTCTTCTGAAACCAGTTTAAAATGTCAATAGCATACTTTCTTTCTGGACATATTTCCCCTCTGGCTACCACCTAAACTTGGGAATGAGATTCCAAACTGTCCTAGACCATACTGGACCAGCATAGGGCATGCCCATCAACTAAAAGTCCCTATGTTTCCTATGGCAACCCTAACAGGGCTATGCTCCATATTTTGGCTTCCAGATGATTGTTTTTAATACCAGTAATTCTGAAAGAAAGGAAATAAATAGGAATATAATTTTCTGTCTTGTCATCTTTTTGTTTCTAAGTATCATAACAATGTCTGAAATTATTTCCACTTTATTGGTTTATTTATTTGTAGACTGACTCATTTCGTAAAGGATTTCTGGTGACATACAGAAATCCACACAATGTAATAATATTAAATAAATAAAGCAATCATAAAAGCGGGTAAACAGAGAATAATAAGACCTAAGCACATGCATTTAAATGATAGAAGATGCTCTGAGAACATATTGTGCAAACAACAGTTATGCAAAGGAAAAGGAACTGCAGATGAAAAGCTGACTTCTCCAGGCTTAGCTCAGCAGATGCAGTGAAAGTAGCAATCACATGTTAGAGGCCAGGAGTTGTGGCCTTGCCTGTTTCAGCCCTGAATGCCCCTTCATGCACTGCCTCTGAGATGGCGGGTTGACTTCCTTATACTCTGGTTTTTTTGTTGCTTTCCATTGTCAAAAAAATTGTTTTCCCAGATTGAAAATTCCCCTGGATAACTATGGAATTGATTTTAATAAATGCAGATCTCATCTAGCCAGTCCCATGATTGAAACCCGTTAGTGGTTGTCCTTAAGATAAAGTCCATGTTCTGAACCACTTAGGCCTCCAGTCTTTTCTTTGGCATTCTCTCCTAACTTTTCTTTGGCATTCACTCTATAACTTCAGATCTCCTGGTAAACTGTGCAAGCTTCCACTTCCAGGATTTGGCACATGCTATTCTCTTTGCCTAGAGCATGTCTCCCAGTTCTCTTCACTAACTCGTCATCGTTCAAATCTTAGTGTAATATTCATCTCTTTAATGAGACTTTTCTTGAACCTTTGCTCTATACTTCTCTACATCTTGAGCTTAGTGCTTATCACCCATACTTGGATTAAATCTTACTCCAAATAGTGTATACAATTGTGGATAAGCCAATCTTAATGAGCTTATATTTTTACACATCTAAAAATTGATTGATGAAAAAAAATTTGCATTTAATAGACTTTTCACTACAAAATAAAAAAGAAAAGAGGAAAACAATAAATAGCCCATAGATTTCTGAAATAGTGGCTCAAAGCCACCATGATATTAATATTGATGTCCTCATTAAATTCTACAGAAATGGAAATAAAGATACCCACAGTATTTCTTAAAAGATTAAAAGTCTCATTTGTTTTTCTTATAACTGGGTAAATTAAAAAGCCCAATGTCTGTTCTATATATTATAATGCTTTCCAACTTAGTTTGTACTGAAAGGCTACTTTTTCTTTTTTAATAACAGCTTTTAAACTAAAGGATTTTGTAATAACAAGTTTAAAAAATCAACCCTGTATTTTCTTCAATTATAATTATGTGGTAAACTTAATGAAATTACTTTGAAAGTACCTACTATTAGTAAAGAAGTCAACTTTTTACTTAAAGTTTGTCTATCCCAGAGTTAGTAGAACTAGCCCTTGAAGGTTTTGGGGTAATTTAGTTTCTTCTGGGATGCTATAAGAAAATGTGAACGATCATTTTTTTCTTTCTTATCTCAAGGAGGATAGGTATCTACTAAATTCTGAGTGGTAAAAAAGAGAAGTTAATTCATCATATACATTAGATATCTAAGGGACTTTCACTAGACTATAAGGACACTTTTAATGTAAGTAATATGGTATTGTGGCAGTGTACTTCTTGTCTTATAGTTGTTTTTTTATGATAATGATTTAAAATATTTCCAATTAAAAAATTCATCTCAGAACAAGCACTGGCCCTCAAGCCAGTTCACCAGTATAGGTGCTACTTAAATGTTTTAAAACAAAGATTTGCTTTGCCATCGAATAGCTTCCCTTTAATTTAAACCCCATAAAGCAAAATCACAAGAAAACAATGGGGCTTTGTTAAAGAGTAAAGAAGGCTCTAGTTTCCTTTGTAGTAGGTGGGGTGAGTGTCCAAATTACTTTCTTCTCTGCATTTATGTTATAATTGTTTAGAAAAGGATAATGGTTTTGTTTTAAAAGTGTGATTTCTCATGAACTCCTGACATTTGGTTTATTTTAGAGATTGTGTTCCCTGTCTTGCAAAACTTCACACCTAACTTACCAGCACCCATTAGACTTGTTTTCTAGAGACCATTTTCCAGGCGACCAATCCATTTTCTTCCAGGGAAAGTTGGGACACTTTCCATGCTTTAGAAAATTCACATGCTCTACCAGGGAGTGGAACAGACAGGCAGGTTACCTGTCTCACAACAGAAGGCAATTCTAGAGTGCATGACTTGGTTTGTGCCAAAGCTATGCCTTCCATGTCTGCATTTACATGATCCTTGGTGCCAGTATTCTACTTAGTGCTTCTTATTATGCCAATGGCAGTGATGCCACAAAAGTCTACCTCATTGCCACTGACATTATTTTTTTATTTCTATCTCCATTTGATATGGTTTAGTGGAAGAGATATAATCCTATTAAAAGAAAGCCCTCATTACCCTTGTGCCTACTAGGAATACCATGGTTAGGAATCACTCATCACAACATCTATAAATAACCCTTTTCCCCAGCATTGTGTGTTTTAATTTTATGATAAAAAGTTTTTTTAATTGGCTATGATACATACCAGCTTTTGAGAATTTTAATTTTTTTTGCATAAAAAGTGAATCCAATGTAATAAATGAAAACTTCCCCTGTGCTATGTCTCCCACTTCACTGCTATCTTTGGTAACTTAAGTACCAAATGTTCAATGCCTCAGAACCCAATAATTAAAAGTAATTTACTTTTTACTACTCATGTTACAAAGTGGCCAACATCAAGTCACACAGAGGCACATTTGGGTCCATCTGGGAAAAAGAGTTCTAGTAAGTTCCATACTCTGCAGTCTCCAGAGGTAAGTCTGTGTCTTATGTTGGACACCATACCTTTAGTATTCAATGATTGTACTGGGAATTCTACTATTAATACAAAACTATGAATGGGAAGAATATTCTGGTCGAGTTCATCGGTGAGAAGGATCAACCTGCATGCATCACCAAAGTTCATTTTAAGCGTGGGAATAAATAAGGGCTCTGGAAGTTTCCATGTTTAGGCCTTCCAACCACAAGCTCACCACAGCAACCCATACAATTTCTGGTACATCTTAAAAGCACTTCTGATCTGCTCCTGGGACTGTGCCTAGACCTGGAAAGCTTCTTAGCACCCTAAGGACCTGCCAGGTTGTTTGAGATCTTGCTTCAAACTCACCAAGATTCCTAACTTTCAGCATGGCCGCTGCTTCAAACCT
This sequence comes from Antrozous pallidus, assembly GCA_027563665.1. Classification (NCBI taxonomy): domain Eukaryota; kingdom Metazoa; phylum Chordata; class Mammalia; order Chiroptera; family Vespertilionidae; genus Antrozous; species Antrozous pallidus. The sequence continues at coordinate 72,318,190 of CM050521.1, read as the reverse complement.
CCTGTAGCTGTCTCCTATCCACCAATCAGGCCCCAATGATGAAGAGACTGATTCAGAGCAAAATCTATGAGTGGGATTGTTGGGCACAGACCTAAACTGCCAAGACAACCACAAGTTACCAAGATACCACTGCAGAGGTCCAAGGGGACTTTTGGCCAAAATTTCCCAAGATACAACACAGAGAAAACACACAGGGATTTGAGACAAGTCAATCTGTGGTGTGACTGGCTCTGGTGGTATGCTCCTAAGAGGCCCTATACTATTTGGGGATGCAGACATCATCTATGGCCCATCTCAAAGGGCCCTGTCCTCTTTACGTTTTCTCCAGTCACTCTGGCTAGTCACACTCATTGCCCTTGACTTCTCAGAACTCTAAGGTTCTTATGGACAATAAACATCTTATATAATAAAACCCTAATATGCAAATTGACCAAACTGCAGAACAACTGGTCACTATGATGCTCACTGACCACCAGGGAGCAGATGCTCAGCGCATGAGCTGACCCCTGGTGGTTAATGTGCTCTCAAAGAGGAAGCGCTACTTAGGCAGAAGCCGGGCTCACGCTGGCAAGCCAAGCTGAGGACCCCCCCACCCCCAGTGCACAAACATCATGCACTGGGCCTCTAGTCCAATCATAATAGTAATTTATAATATACCCTGACCCCTCCAGTGAGTCCCAGATAGGCAGGGGCTGTTCTTGTTTACCATCACATATCCAGTGTCTGACATGAAGTAGAAACTAACTAGATGTTGGGTCAATGAATAAATGAATTCAGTGGTTACTTAGGAATTGGCTTAAATGAAACAGGATGCCTAAATACAAATTATTTTGTTCTAGACTAGGTTTAACAGTGTAAGAGAGGCAATTGTGTCACCTCATTGAAATAATGACTTATTCTGCAATACTGCCGATTGGTTAGGAATAAAGAAAATCAGGTAAACCTCATGACAAACCGTTAAACATTTGGCAAATTCCCAACTCTGAGTCCATTTCCTCACTTGTAAAATGTTTAACAATTTTTAAAAACAATTCTCCAGTGCACTTAAATGGACGTTTTCGATAGCGACCTTCGAAAATGAACCCAGCTATACACTCTTCCTCTCAACTTAGAAAGAGGAGAGAGGAGAGTACCATGGGCACAGGCATTGTTTCTAAGCGCCTTCCCAGCAAGGAGCTGGTCCCTTGCCCTCGTCACTCCATCAAGCGCATGAAGTATAGCTCAATGAATAACTAACAGATGATTACATTTATGAGGAAAGAGTACTCACAGCAGACAGCTACTTCCTACAGGTGACAAGCAATCTTCCGCGGGGGCTTCACCTGACGAGTCATTTTGGGACGTGATCACAAGGGTTGGAGACTGATGAAATTATCCTGTCCAACATCAAACACAAAGTGGTTGTAAATCAGCAGAGGCTGTGGCAGAAGGAGAGAAGCTCATTCTTTATGCTTTGCGGACAGTCTTCCACCTGGGGGCTGCCGCAAGCATCCTAACAACCATTAAGTGACCCTATAAAGAGATTTAATTAAAACACACACACATTAGAGTAGCCACTGACTCGAATCCTTCAGCTGCCTTGAGGAAGTTGATTTGAAAGCAAGTCGTATGATTTAAAAACTTGAATGTGTTGGGCCTAACTCAGCATAGCACAGCAACATGTATAAATAAAGAGACTCCTGTCTGTGATAACTCTCTGTTTGACCTTGCCAGATCGCTTCGGGAAAGGCAAACCAAAATAAAAATTAAAAAAAAAAAAGGCAGCCAGCTAGAGCTTAACCTGGTCAAGGGGGTTCCTTGGAATCAGAAATTGGTCTTGCAAATGCATTCTACAAGAAGAGAAGGAATAAAATCTGGGTGATTTATTCGTGGTGTCTGCTGAACAGCCCTTGATTTATACACGATCTAAAGAAATGTGGGGAAACCATTTTGAACTTGCCCTCTGGCCGGAATCATATTTTAAGAGTAAAAAATTGGCAGGTTTCATTGAATAGGGAAGGGGCTTTCTAAGGATCCCATTTCCCCATCACCGAGAAAGGGATTTATAAGCATTGTTCCCTTTCGTGGTTTTGGAAGTTCCGGTGTAAATCGTTAAGGTTTCACTGTAGGAACCAGCTGCTCCAGAGGTTCCCAATGCTTGATGGTTGTCACGAAATTGTGTGTTGTGTGTGTGTGGTGGATTTTGGTGTTGTTTTTTTTTTTAATGAATGGAAAAACTATTTTTTTAATGGTTCTTCTAGAAAGGTAAGCGAGCTTACCCAGGGTCCCTCGCAGCCCTATGCAATTTCAACTCCTTCCTGCTTTACTTGCAGAACCTGCTATGCGAGGGCATTTGAGCGGCCCTGCGTGAGAGGCCTGTGCATATTTAAATGGGCTGCTTGAATAGGGCTTGTGACTGATGTGAAAATACCCCCTGCACGTTATTTAGTTCTCAGCTCTCCATTTGTAATTGAAATGAAGCTTCTGAAATGCCTCTGCTTCCCTGACATTTTGTGAAATCACATGCATTTGATCTCCTAACAGTGCTCTTCAGGTAATTTGGCATAGTTGATGGAGAAGAAAGGGGGGGGGGGGGGGATATTAGTTTAATATTTTTAAAAAATAATTTAGAACTTCTCACAAAATAGGCAATAGGCGGGGACAAAGAAAAGACCTCTGATGAACTAGACTTGAGAAGAAAAGGGAAGTGAAAGTAGCAAGGAGCTCCTGAGGTTCCCAAGGAGCACGCTCTCCGCACTGTATGGACGGCTATTTTTGTGTGCGCTCTGCGGCGCTCTCCCCGTGGTTGCACTTTAATTATCCTGCACTTTGTTGGGGGAAGGCACGTATTGGCCCCCTGCCAGTGTGGGCTAGGACTCTTCTTGTCACTAGTGTCTAACAGCATGTACAGAACAATATCCCAATTAGATCTGTAAATGTTAGAAACATGATACACCGGGGCGTTTTTCTCGGGGGCTGATCAGTGGGAAGTTTCAAAAACACACAGAAGGTTATCAAGTAAGCTTCACTCTAATCCTTTCCACATTAGCCCAAGAAGGCAGGCGAAGAAGCTGGAAACAGAACGCGACAGGTCAATATCTCAGTCGGCTTATCATTTTTGTTCACCTTAGAAACAATTCGGAGGTCAGAATGATCGAACCATTATTTTCAAAGAACATTCCTCTGTCATTGTCACCTCCTAAGGCACAACTTCATTTCTTTGGTAACAAAGGGAACTCTGTGGAATTCTTGATGCACGACGTTTGATTGCCGACTGGAGGTTTCTGGATAAATTAACGTTAGGCGCCCTCCACTCAGAGCGTGAAAATCAGCACCTTGGCCGTGACCGCGTTACTGGGACACCCGAGCGAGGGCTGCTGGCTCACGCATCCGCCTGCTCCTGGAGTGCACAGGCTCCAACGACGAGAAGAAGTACACGATGAGGGACGCTCCCGACTATGACAGAAGCCAGTGGTTGAGTGAAAAATTCAAGCTGGGCCCGGACTTCCCAATCCGCCCTACTTGGTTGAGCAATGCCATCCTTCGCTGCAAGCACGGCCTCTGTGGGGAGACGGAAGAGGAGAAGATCCGAGTGGACGCGTTGGAGCATGAGATGATGGACCTCCGCATGTACAGCATCGGGACCCGCTACAGCTCTGACTTTGAGAAACAGAAGCCTGAGGTTTTGGAGGTGCTCCCTGAAAAGATGAAGCTCTTCTCATGTTGCATGTACAGAACATGGGATTGCAGGGGATTTCTCACCGTTTCTGGGGAAGAAGGCTTGGTTTGCAGGGGACAAGCTCACCTATGGGGACGTCCTGGCCTGTGATTTCCTGGATGTGCTGCGCATTTTTGAGCCCAGGGGCCTGGACACCTTTCCGAGCCTGAAAGACTTCTCTTCTCGGGCTGCTTTGAGGACCTGAACAAGATCTTTGCCTCCATGAAGACCAGCTGCTTCCTCCCCACACCTGGTTCTCCAAGGCTGCGGTGTGGGGCAGCAAGTAGTGCCTGTAAGTGCAGGACATGGGAGTGAGGAGCACTGGGGCCTTGAAAGCAGCTGGGCATTCTGCATTCTTTCTGCTTCTTTTCATCCCCCTCCCTCACATGCCCCTTGGCCCCTTGTCTGCTCTCTTTCACCAGGCTTCTAAGCGCAGCCCCGGCCTTCCTCAGCCATGTTCTTACCTTCCCTCATGAACCCTCTTGCTGCAATGCCAACCAGATAGACCTTCTCCTCACCAGTTGCTCTGTTTGGAGGGCCCACCTGGACCCCTGGCCTGTGGAACTCAGCTCTGAGCTCCCACCTCTGTTCTGCAGACCGGGATTGCCTGGTGTGCAGGCCCTGCTCCCCTGCATGGTCCTTGCCCTGTCTGCCTGAGCCCCAACAAAGCCTGGACACACCTTCTTGTCTTGTCATTCTCTCCTGGCCACTGGACTCCGGACTGAGTGTGCTGATGTTTGGGAGTATCCATTTCCCCTTTGTTGTCTGCAATGGCTGGGTTGTAGGGCTGTAAGTGTGAGGTGATGGCAGGAGAGGACAGTAGGATTGTGTAAGGTTTCTTGCTCATTTCTATCTTCATGTCACATGTGCCTCAAATGGGATCTCTAAGAAGAGGGAGACCCTGAGTCTGGGGCCTCCTTCATTTTTGCATTTGTAAAGGGCCTCCTATAAGCCTATAGGACTCTGTCATGGTTGGAGGGGGCCCTCAGGCAGGTTGAGCCATCCCCTGCTGGTGTAGGATCCTAGGGGCCTACCTTCTGTCACCTTTCCCAGAAAAGTTCCTTGCCCTACATATCCTTCTTCTGTGCTCTTACAACCTATCACAATAAAATGCACCCTGCTGCAGAAAATATTAACGTTAAGTAAGCAACCATATAACCTACATTTATAAGTTCATTTTCCAAACTAATAAAGTGAAATGTATCTCTCTCCCTCTTCTAATTTCTCTCTCTCTCCTTCTTCCTCTCTCTCTCTCTCCCTCCCTCACTCCCTCCACATATGTATCAGAGATGGTAAGAAAAAATATGTGCCAAAGGAAGCAAGCTTCTTTCATTCTTCTACCTTGTTGAGAAAATAATTGTGTAAAATGTCTGGACTAAGTTAAAACAGCCAAAGACAGCCTTTAATTTACACCCTGCAATGGGTTAAGAGTTCAGTCAGTCTTCTCCTCTGTTTCTATCAGTCACTCTCTTTACAACAATTGAACTAAATTATTTTAAATGGCAAAGTAGTTAAATTCTTCCCACTGGCCCTACAATCAAACACCACATGGATTATCAGCTTCATGGATTATTAACTCAGTTTTAAGAATGAGCATATAAAGGCTTCAGATACACCTTTACTGATAAGGCTTAGAGAAGAGTAGACGGGTCCAGAGGTCATATCCAAAGGACAACAGACGTAGTTCTAGGGTCACTGGAGAAGGGAAAAGTAGGTTCAGATTTTCACACACCCATGTATGGTCATGGTCTCTCTCTCTCTCTCTCTCTCTCTCTCTCTCTCACACACACACACACACACACACACACACACACACACACACACACACAATTGGACTTTCTTTCATGATGATATTGTTACAACAGATGCCTTAAGTGTGATTATTCGGGCCAATGTTTTACTTCTCAAAAAAGAATACAATATTTCTTCTTTCTATTGTTTGTCACTCATAATTAAGTACTCATTTCAAAAAATACCCAATTGATGAAAAAAAATGGGCATACTCCTTTATTTAAGATATTGGCTAACATTTGAAGAAAAATGAGTGGCAAGATTCTATAAGTGGCCTTGCCAGCGTAGCTGTGATTTAAGTGTCGACTTATAAACCAGGAGGTCATGGTTTGACTCCCAATCAGGGCGCATGCCTGGGTTGCAGGCTCAATCCCAGAGTGGGACACGCAGGAGGCAGATTCTCTCTCATCAATGATGTTTCTATCTCTCTTTCCCATCCTCTCTGAAATCAATAAAAAATATATTTAAAAGAGAAAAAAAGATTCTATAAGTGAGTTATCATAATATGCTGGGGGGAAACATGGGATAATTATGGGGGCAAGGGATTTAAATAAAATTTCAAGTTACCAATACCAGCATAAAACTTGATTAACAATGCCAATTAGAGAAGTCTGAGATGGATATCCTATCTAATAAAAGAGTAACATGCAACTGTACCTTGGCTCCTGATTGGCTATGCTTACCAGCCAGTCGGAGCAAGGGGTGGTGGGGTGGAGAGGCCTGAGTGCCAGGCCCCAGGAGCGGAGATAAAGTGGTGAAGTCATCAAGTGCCAGGCTGGGGCGGGGAGACCAAGCGGTGGCAGCGACAGTGGCCAGAACTCACCACAGCTGAGTCTGAGGCCCCGGGGCTCAGAGAATGAGGCTGCTAGAGCGGTGGCGGCGGGGGTGGCAGCGGGGGTGGCGGCGGCTGAGAGAACTCACCACGGCTGCATCTAACTGAGGCCCCTGCATTGCTAATACTACGTGTAGCTTCAGCTGTTTGCCAGCAAAAACGGAAGGCAACCGCCAGAGGGAAGGCCCCCCCCCCCCCCCCCCCCAGTCCCAGCTTCAGCATCCCAGCTGAAACTGACAACAGGGAGGAGGAAGTCCCACCCCCACAGAATCTGTCCAAATCAGCCGTTGGTCACACTGCTGAAAGGCCTGACTGTCATGACTGTCATTCTCCTCTATCTCAGAACGTGGCAATAGAGAGGTGGGACTATGTCCAAAGAAAACCTGTTGATACAATGGAGCTGAATAGCAGAAAGGTGCCGACGACGTTATCGACAGAAAATGTCTGAAGAGCGACGTGCGTCTGATCTTGAAAGAGGCGACGCCTGTGACAGAATGTACCTGAAGAGCAGCTATTGGAAAAACGTTGCTCTGAAGCCGAAAAACACCGGCATCTTCGACAGGAAATGTGTAAAGAACAACGTGCCTTTGAAGTTGAAAGAAGGCGGTGTCGAACACAGAATATGTCTAAAGAACAGTCATCAGCAAGTACTACCAATAGTGGCAGGACCTGCCTTCTCAGCGAAAATGGAGTACGTGAGGATGCAATTCTCGAACAGAGTTGTGGTGAAATGACTGTTAGATGTGAATTTTGCCTATCACTAAATTTCTGGGATAAAAAACCATCTGATGGGAAATTTACTAAATGTTGTAGCAAAGGGAAAGTCTGTCCAAATGATATACATTTTCCAGATTACCTGCCATATTTAAAAAGATTAATGACAAACGAAGATTCTGACAGTAAAAATTTCATGGAAAACATTCGATCTATAAATAGTTCTTTTGCTTTTGCTTCCATGGGTGCAAATGTTGCATCGCCATCAGGGCATGGGCCATACTGTTTTAGAATACATGGACAAGTTTATCATCGTACTGGAACTTTACATCCTTCTGATGGTATTTCTCGGAAATTTGCTCAACTCTATATTTTGGATACAGCTGAAGCTACACGTAAAAGATTAGCAATCCCAGCAAACCAGGCCTGCTCAGAAAGACTCATAATCAACATCAACAACCTCATGCATGAAATAAATGAATTAACAAAATTGTTCAAGTGCTACATGAGGTAGAAAAGGAAGCCCAATCTGAAGCAGCAGCTAAAGGTATAGCTCCCACGGAAGTAACTATGGCAATTAAATATGATCGTAATAGTGACCCAGATAGATATAACTCTCCCTGTGTAACCGAGGTTGCTGTCATATTCAGAAACAAAGATGGAGAACCTCCTTTTGAAAGGGACTTGCTCATTCATTGTAAACCAGATCCCAATAATCCAAATGGCACTAAAGTGAAACGAATCAGTATCCTGTTTCCTACATTAGATGCAATGACATATCCTATTCTTTTTCCACATGGTGAAAAAGGTGGGGGAACAGATATTGCATTAAGACTCAGAGACAACAGTGTACTCAACAATAATCCTAGACAAAATGTAAGAACATGAGTCACCCAAATGCAGTATTATGGATTTCATCTCTCTGTGAGGGACACGTTCAATCCTATTTTAAATGCAGGAAAGTTAACTCAACAGTTTATTATGGATTCGTATAAAAAAATGGAGGCCAATCGGATAAATTTTATTAAAGCAAACCAATCTAAGTTGAGAATTGAAAAATATAGCTGTTTGATGGATTATCTCAAATCTAGATCTGAAAATGACAATTTACCCATTGGTAAAATGGCCCTGGGGCTGCAGCATCTCCAGTTTCTCAGCTCATGCCCTCTCTCTAGGAGGCTGGGGAGAACATATATGGTAAAGTTCTTTACACCACGGCAGTCAGAGTAGTGGGAATCGGCCAGGCAGGCACATAGAAGGGCTGGGGCCCTTTCCGGCCCTGGCGTTAGGCAGCATGCCCTGTAGTCCTGGGTGCCTGTGGCTGCAGCCGGCCTGAGTGAAGTTGGCCCAGGTCCTGGGTGCCTATAGCTGGCCAGAGGGAGGGTACCCTGGGTCCCAGGTGTGGGGCAAGGGAGAGGCAGTTAGGAGCAATCAGGCCAGCAGGGGAGCACTTAGGGATGACCAGGCAGGTAGGCAGAGGTGGTTAAAGGTCACACATCCCCGAAGGGGTCCCTGATTGGAGCGGGTGCAGGCTGGGCTCAGGGAACCCCCCCTCCATGCACGAATTTCGTGCACCGGGCCACTAGTGTGATATAAAACTGCTGTCTTCATGAATCTTCTTTTTTCATGGTCTTTACTCCAAAACTGACTGGCAATGACTGGTGTCTTTTATCCCTTGCCTCAGTTTTAGTTCTACCAGGATCCCCACGGGAAGGAACTGTTTAGTTGGAACAGAATGAGTCCTCTAGTATCACATCATATTTTAAGAACCAAAACAAGCACAATGCTTATTAAAGGCAGAGAATCAATATATTTGGAAATCATTTTTGGATCTTCAAAACAGATAAAAATCATATGGGAGTGGAACAAAATTTACTGCTGGCCCTCAGTTGATTCTAGGACCTCTCAGTCAGGTGTCCAGATTAAAGGATTAGAAAGCTGATCTAATAAAATGTTTTCATTAGAATAATAAACAAAATAATAATTCAGATTAACCTTAAATAAATTCAGTTCAATAAACATGTCATCCATTTTAATATAGATGTCTTCCATTGATATGGTAGGTTCCAGATAAATCACAAAACCTTTATTTTTCTCCAACATCCTTTTAGATAGTTAACTGCCATCAGGAAAGTCAAGTGACTCACTTAAAATCGCCCAGGTGATGACTGGTACACCAGAACTAGAGCCTGTGAACCAACTTCTCCATAAACTTCTCTGTTATGCTCCCAGGCTCAACCTTCATAGCATTGACATGTGATAAATTCCTGCTTCCAGAACATGCCCAGCTTGTCAAAGTGAAACCATATAGTTACAAAGAGAATAATCGGCCAGTCACTAAGATGGTGACATAGGTTGTTCCTTCCTTCGCTGCTTGGCATAAAAACAGCAACTAACAATTATTCAAGAACAAGACACCATTGAGAACATCCTAGAACATGGATGTGAAGCTGACGTACTCCCTGCGCAACAGAGACCAAGGCAGAAGGGTAAGAGAAGTGCTGACACATTGGCTTCATTGCCCCTTCACCAGGCCAGGGCACCAACATGCAGAGAATAGAAAGAATTATAAAGAAAAAGAAAAAGAAGTCACATGTAAAGGAACCCCCATAAGACCACTGATAGACTTCTCAACAGAAACATTTCAGGCCAGGGGGAAAGGGGATGACATAGTCAAAATATTTTTTTAAAGCCTGTCAATCAAAAATACTACACACCCAATAAAGCTGCCCTTCAGAAATGAAGGAGAGTTAAAGACTTTCTCAAACAAACAGAAGCTGAGGGAGTTCATTACCTCTAGTCCTGCCTTACAAGAAATGCGAAATGGAATTCTTTGAACAGAAGTGAAAGGACTCTAACATCATAAAAACATAAAAAGATAGCATAAAACTCACTGGTAATGGTAAATACATGCAAAGTTAGATTTTATAAATTAGTAATAGTACTGCATAACTTATTAACAATTCTAGCATAAAAGTTAAAAAATGACCACATTGGAGTAAAAGAAAATCAATAATATTGAGCTTTTCTTTATTTAAAATATTGATATTTTACTCATCAGGAATTTTTCAATGACTTTAGTTCTTTTATATATATATATTGATTTTTATTTACTGATTTTAAAGAGGAAGAAGAAGAGGAAGAAGAGGAAGAAGAGGAAGAAGAAGAAGAAGAAGAAGAAGAAGAAGAAGAAGAAGAAGAAGGAGAAGGAGAAGGAGAAGGAGAAGGAGAAGGAGAAGGAGAAGGAGAAGGAGAAGGAGAAGGAGAAGGAGAAGGAGAAGGAGAAGGAGAAGGAGAAGGAGAAGGAGAAGGAGAAGGAGAAGGAGAAGGAGAAGGAGAAGGAGAAGGAGAAGGAGAAGGAGAAGGAGAAGGAGAAGGAGAAGGAGAAGGAGAAGGAGAAGGAGAAGGAGAAGGAGAAGGAGAAGGAGAAGGAGAAGGAGAAGGAGAAGGAGAAGGAGAAGAAGAAGAAGAAGAAGAAGAAGAAGAAGAAGAAGAAGAAGAAGAAGAAGAAGAAGAAGAAAAAGAAGAAGGAGGAGAAGAAGGAGGAGAAGAAGGAGGAGGAGGAGGGAAACATTGATTTGTTGTTCCACTTATTTATATATTGACTCTTATATGTGTCCTGAATGGGGATCAAACCCTCAACCTTGGCATATCACGACAATTCTCTAATCAAATGAACTAATGGCCAAGGCCCAGATGACTTTAATTCTTACAAATGTCCTTAAAATATTTATTTTGATGACTGAACTCACTCCCCACCCCTTAAATTTGCACGCCAGGCAATTACTTTACTTGCCTCATGTAATCTCTGGTACTTAACTGTGACTGAACAATTCTATCTAATTTCTCCCAATCAAGTACTGCAGACAGGCAGATTGTATTTGAGAAAGTAGAGGAAGGAAGCAGTCACCTCCGTTTTGCTATTGACTCCTTCCTGTGAGTTTTAGGGTTGTTGTGCCCCAGGGGAGGGCTTGTCCTCACCTTGCCCAGAAAGAAGGGGTTGGGATGGGAACCCTGGTTGCACTGAATTCCTAATAGAAGGAACCTAGTCTGGCCCACACACTGGAAAAGCTATTATGCACCTATATTTTCTCTATTAATCATCTATATTATGCATAAAGCTGGAGCCCATTTGGGAGGAATGCGAAGGGAGAGTGACTCTCTAGGGTGTCATGTAGTGTGACATCCCAGAGAAAGAGGATGTGGAGATGCAGCATTCATTCAGTGCACACTTACTAGTTTTTCATTTTAAGAGGCTAGAAATACATTTTGCAGTCTAGACAACCTGATGGGTCAAAGACAGTGCAAAAGTAAATATGTAAAAAAAAGAAACCTGAAATGATATATTTTATTGAGTCCTTGCAATCAAATGTAAATTCAATTGTAGTTGTGGCGATAACCTCATGATGATCATTTTCCTATTTAGCCTGGTGTTTAGCATGTATTTCTTCATGTACCTGGTCTCCTTCCAGATTAGAGTGTCCTGATGACAAATTCAATAAGATAAGGTTTGTAAAAAAAGACAGGACACTCACCCAGGGGGTGCTTGACACCTACTCAACAACTATTAGATAGCCCTCTGCTTTTCTGTTAAAAGAACAATCTGGGGCAAAATTCTAGTATGCAAAAGAATCTGCTTTTCCATTGAACTGCACTGCCATCTGAATGGAGCAGCCACTTTAAACATTAAAATATTTACATTTAAAAAAGACATTTCAAGAGAAAGTTGCAGCTACCTGGGAGGAGAGAAAACTGATATTCTTTGTGTCTCATGATCTTTAAGTTATGTCTGTCTTCATAGATTTTGATAGCTTACATTTTGCCAGGTTTTCATTTTATTTTAGCTAACACCCCCAACAGAAAACACAGCGAGTAGGTAAAAAAATCATCTGTGAACCATAATAAATAGATTTCTGCCAATGACAGGTCATGATACAGGAAAAAAAATCTGTGATGACCCTCTTTCCTCTGCACTCATTTATCTCTTCCTGGTGTCCACTGATAGATTCTTGCTCTATGATTTATTGCAGAAAAACACCACCTAGAAATGGGCTTTTGATAAAATTGTTCAAGGATTTCTGGACAATAAATCCTAATCTTAACATGCAATGCTGCAGAATGTTTCACCTTTCTTATGCTATAAATAAAATATGCCAAATGTGATAATAAATCCATACATTTAAGCACTATCTATGTAGTTTAGGAAATAAAGTCATAGTATGTACGCCAAATAGCAGCTCTAAGCCTGAGAATGTTGATGGCAGTTTTTGTGTATTTGCCATCCAAATTTTTAGCACTTTACAGTGCTTATGAAATTTCATGTCTTTCATCTGCCTGGGAAGTCCTGCTCTGCAAAGAGCATATGTGGGTTAGGCATAACCAGTTTCTGGTAGCTCAAATCAAAAGAGATGTTTCCTGAACACGGACAACTTGCTCTGTAGACAGCTGAAATGATGAGTTCATGTGGAGACCTTTCTTCATAATTAATCATCTCTTGGAAGAAATGATGAGAGGCTCACTAGTAGTACAGGATAGTAAGTGAACAGAGGCCTAGAAGTTAGGCTTCTTCTCATAAGTTCAAGGACATGTATCTGACTTCCATATATAGTAGAAGGTTGGGAGAACCAATCCTTACTCATCTGCTTTGAGCTTATTTGCTCATCACTGTATGGGAGCCTAAAATAAAGACTGGTATTAATAACTGAATGTTTCTAAAGCTTATAAACTCTTGCAAACACCCACATATTTAAAAAGATGGGAGCAAGACCTTAATGTAGCTCAGGGTTTCTTGAACTTGGCACTTTTTGGGGGAGATAATTCTTTGTTGTAGGTGACTGTCCTGTGCATTGTAGGGTGTTTTGAAGCATTCCTGGTCTCTACCCCTTAGATACCACTACCTCCCCCCCCCCCCACACTCCCCTAGGCACTGATAACAAAAATTGTCTGAAGACATTGCCAAGTGTCTTCTGCAGGGCAAAATCATCACTGGTTGAAAACTGATGATCAAACCTAAAGAAATATGTCAATAAACCATGGCATTAAAGAGGATGAAAGAGGTATTTTTAATTTCAGTAAAAGGAGTCAATTCAAAAGTCAGAGATGCTGAGTTTGGGAATGTGCATTGGCTTTTATCTTAGAGAGGGTTGAAAGTATTTGTGGGATCATCTCCCTGTGCCATGCACAGAGAAAAGGACAAGTCCCACGAAATGCTAAGAATTTGGCCAATTGCTAAGGAATCATGTGTTAAATACCACATTTACGCTGAACTTGACAGAATTAGGATAGAGATATAAAAATAGTGTGCACTTGAGAAGGGTAACCTCACTAAAAATAAACAAATGGAAATAAAAATTTAAAAAATCCTAAGGGAAGTTCTTTTTCTCCAACAAATTGGAAGTGGAGAAACCGTTATAACATGTGTAGCTTTCTTTGTGTCCTCAGATATTTTTTGAAGGTCAAAGACAGAGATTCCTAATGGGTTATGATTATGTGAAATGAAGTGAAAAACAATGTTTTGTAACAGCAAACACTTTTTATCGTGACAGTGTATTATGGTCACTAAAATGTCTTATACCTGCCTTTTCCTTGGTATCCACAGCTCAAAGCAGGAAAATAATATGTTGTTCAAGAAATACATACAAATTGGGGGTGCGACTTGTTCAGAACGAAAAATCCTGACTTAAGACCCAGGAAAATGTCCCATATGCTTCATCCAACTTGATAACTATTTACTGCAAAAAAAAAAAAAAAAAGTCATATTGCTTCCTTCACATCATTTTCCTATCTCAGTTCTGAAAAAAAAATGTTATATTTTAATGATAAGGGATTTACAATGCCAAAATAATTTCAAGGTCTTCCAAATGATAAGAGTTATGTCTCTCAAATTCTTAGCCACTAAAACACAAAAAGCTGCCCTGGCTGGCTTGGCTCCAATCCCACTCCACAGGCCCCGCGGACTTTTCTCCTTGGATGCAAAACCTCTTCTTCCAAATCTTTACCTGGCTGTCTCCTTATAGTTCAGTGTTCAGCTCCACTGTCACCTCTTCACTGAGGCCTCCTTGGTCTGTCTCTCATAGGCCTGTATTATTTTCTTGATAGTACTAAGCACTCACTTGATATTTTCTTGTTCTTGTTCCTAAAAGAATGTTGGCCCCATGCAGATAGAATATCATCAACTTTGTTTGTCAACTGAACCATTTCTAGAACGCACAGCTGGATCACAGTAGACACTCAAACATTGATGAAGTGCTGAAGAAGACAAGTACATATGTTAATTATAAGATGCAAGGATCTCTTAAAGAAATAGATAATTGCATGGGGACCTCTATAATGTACAGTTAGTGAAGAATCAGTTAGAAAGAGATATTTAGACCAAGAAAAATGCTATTAGGAATAGGATGTGTACAGGCCCCAAGGGAAAACCAAGTTTTTATTTGGGGCGGTGGGGGGGTGGGTTTTGAGAAGCAGCTGCATGATTAGAGCAGAGTAGGCAGGCAAGAGGGGAGAATGAAGTAACAGGAAGCATGTCATGTATGCCTGTGGGCTCAACTGGCCTGCCACATGTTTTGGTAAATAAAATTTGATTGAAACTGACATGACCATTTGTTTATATATCATCTATGGTTGTTTTCTCTCTACAACAGCAAAGTTGAGTAGCTGCAACAGAGACTGTCATTTCATCCACCTAAGCTAAGATATATACTAGCTGATTTTTACAGAAAGGTTACCGATCCCTTAAAACTTGGAAGCTGAGGGAAGGGCCTTGGGTTTCGTTTTAATGCAATGGTGTAGCAGTTTTCAAACATGTCTGCAAATTCCTTGACATTATTTCCTTCTAGAGGTAGAGTCCATCTTCCTTCCCCTTGAATCAAACTTTGTGACTCCTTAAAAACAGAATACAGGAGAAGTGACATTGTGAGTTTCTGAGCTCAGGCTTTATGAAACTGACTTCTAGATTGTGTCTCTTGAAACCCAGACACCATGTTGTGATGAAGAGCAAGCAGCCCTATGGAACTCTGTAGGGTGAGGCCCACATGCATGCCAATGGACAGCACAAACATGCCAGCCTTGTGAAGGGGCACTCTGGAAAGTTGATCCTCCAGCTCCTAGAAGAGCCACCTACTTTAAACCATGTGGAGCAGAGAGGAGCTCACCCAAATTTCAGAGTTATGAGCAAAATAAATGATGACTATTTTTTTTTAGCCACTATGCTTTAGGGTATTTTATTATGCAACAATGGGAAGGCATTATTATTATTTTTAAAAATATATGTATTTTATTGATTTCTTTTACATAGAGGAAGGGAGAGGAATAGAGAGTTAGAAACAATGATGAGAGAGAAACATCAATCAGCTACCTCCTATACACCTTTTACTGGGGGTGTGCTTGCAACCAAGGTACATGCCCTTGACCCGAATCGAACCTGGGATTTTTCAGTCCACAGGCCGATGCTCTATCTACTTAGCCAAACCGGTTAGGGCATTATTGTTATTTTTGATAAATAGTTTCATATTTCCCATAAAATAGATAATGTAAAACCACCCCCTTGATGTTTACCCAATTTCTCTGCATCGCTATCAAAGTATCTTCCAACTGATCACCCAATTTTATCACCTAATTTTATCCATTCAATAAATAATTGAGTGCCTACTGTGTACAGGAATCCATAGCATAAATACTCATTGCTTGGTAGTTTGATATTTGAACAGGATATTCAGTTAGAGTAAAGGCAAATTCCAGTACTTCTGTCAGTACAGAGGAATATGTATTTAAACAATTATTTATGCAAAGGCATTTTTCCACTCTTGAATTTTAATTTTGAAATTTAGTAACCCCACTTTTCTGCCATTGTCTGAAATTTCAAAGAACAGTTCAGCGATAATTGTAGAATTTTCATATTAATAGATAAAGCTGGCACTTATAAATATCAAATTATTATCCTATTTATAATTTAACCATTTTCCCTTAAACACATACATTTAGTACCAGTTTTCCTCTTCATGTATAAAAACACAATCATTACAAATAGAATTGGATGTTAACATTAAAAAAAATAAGTACCTGAACATGAGGGAAAGGATTCAGAATCTACACATGAAGGGAAAAGGTCCAAAAAAACTGAAAAACATAGTTGTTTCACATATTGTCCTTTTTGGAAATCTGAACATTGGTACAGAAAAATGATGACAGAAAAATTTCTTTAGCGTTATTGCAAATATTCAATTTATAAAGAAAGCTATATTGTCTGCCTGCCTATGAAGAATAAAAAGCACAGGACTTTAAAAAAAAAAAAAAAAAAAAAAACCTTTTCATTTTATAGGCCACAATAATAGGGCAAGTTGCAAAAAAAAAAAAAAAAAAAAAAAAGATGTTTTCTGCCGACTTTATAGTTCAAACTCTGAGTAAGACTAAGATAATTTGTGGTGGAGAAAACAACCTGCATCTGGAATCTCAGGTTGAACCTGCCACATGACTGAGCTAGTTTTTATAAAGAAGCTGGAAATCTGGCGCCACACAAATAAAGAAAAGGAGTTTTCATCACTTAACAAGCTTGCTGAGTTGGATCCTGATGGCTGAAATGGAATGAAACATCGTAAGGAGAGAGTAGCGGGTAGAGCCATTGCCCGTCTAGGGACCACTGATGGCTGGGCACGTCAAACAAGCCCAAACAAGCCGACTTCCCATGAGAGGCAGGAAAGTGAAGTACAGGATTATGGGATTCTGAGGGCAAGAGGGAAGTTCTGGTTATCTACATGGGAGTAGCTGATCAGGTAGCAACAGAGGGGCTATGACACTGGTCCTTTGGGGGCATGCCAAAGTGTCATGGAATCAATGCTGCAGCCCAATGGAGACTGTTTTCAGGGCTCAATCGCTGAGATTTCCGGCCAAATGGCCATCCTGGGTCAGGGAGGGAATGGAGTGTGGGGACCAAAATATGGAAACTCAGAGCAAAGGAGAGAGAAACAGAGCTTCAGGCCCAAGCAAACACTGACAGAAAAAGCTTCAACAAATTAATAAACATACGATGGCGGGCATTTTATAGAAGCAGTGGATGTAACAAAACTCTGGATACTGATTAAAAACTTTCCTTAAAGAGAAGCTGAACAAGTCCTAGACAAATGATTTAAGAACTACCGACTCTTTGATCAGCATCCTCAGTGTTTAGCACCTAGGTTGAATAATGATTTTACAATGTTCAATTATTAATAAGCTTATATATTATATTTATTCTTTTGTATATATTAAATACACATATAATATGTTATATTATATATTAAATACTTTTATATATTACATATTTTAAATATATATTTATACATTATATATTTAATACATATTTAATATATACAATATTGCATAACAGAATAGGGTTTGAATTGTAGCTCAGTTGCTATGTTGCTTTGAGAAAATTAGTTAAATGTTTGATACCTCAGCATTTATAAGATGTATAAAAGTATAACGTGTAACATTGAACCCATAGAAGAGGCTCAATATGATTTTGAAGATTCTGGGCTGAACTGGATCTAGAACCAAGGCTATTCATTCATATTGTTTAGGGGTTTCTATTAAATTTTTAGCACTGATATGGGAAAGCCCACCAGATAGCTTTTTCAGCTCATTGAAAAAAAATTACAGTTTTGTTAACAGTACAGAAAATGAATATAATCCTTATACCATATTGTGGGTTTGGCCATTCCCAACAATTCTGAGAAAATATCCCTCTACAAATTTACTCACCTTTATCTAAGGGTTAGAGGTAAGGATATTAGAGGGCACTGCCTCAAGGTCGCTGCAGCTCAAAACATCCCTGTCCTTTAAAATACAGTAACAGAGCAAACATGGGAAAGGAGACTCATGCAACCCCCTGCTGCACCCCACAGCAACATCCCTTTAAACTACAGATACCTCTGGATGGAGCCATGCATTCAACATGAGCAAAGATCATCTTGGGTTAAAACCTTACCAAGATTTAGTTGGCAGGCAGCTGAAAGCCCAAATGGCATAAATATTGGGCTTGTAAAAGCTTAAGAAGAAGGAACAGAAAACTCCCAAAGAAAGAGGAAGGAAGAGTAGGTGATAAAATATAATTGCTCAGGACAAGTCTCTGAGTCATCGCCGCACTTCCCATAACAGGTACTCTAGGTCATGACCTCTTTCCACTGGCGTGAGGTCATTATCCAAATAGCCATGTTCCAAGTCAAATAACCCATAGTTCCAACTCAAGAGTCCTTTACAATTTCTCAACTAACATTTAAAAGGATTCAAACCCTAACTGCTAGAGTAACCTGTAAAATTAATGTAGACTCAAATTAGAATTTTTTTTTCCACTGATGAGACATGCGCATTAGATCATAAAAATGCAGGTGTTGAATGACTGCAATGTAAATAAATGAATTACAAAGACTCACCTAGAAGTCCACAGCTTCCGGTGAAAGTGAGCAAAGAACCATAGGTAAGGGTGATAGGGCAAGTGTTCCTCGAGCAATAACTGCACGAAGTGGGTACACACCCAGTCTCACAAGAGCCACAAGTTTCCACCTGAGGAAACACATCGAAGTCCAAATCAAATCTTACACATGCGAATCTTGTTATTTCCAGGACATCTTGTTATTTCCTACCTACCAGGAGGACTTCAGCATCCTCTAGCCCAGGACTTTCCAAACTTAACTGCTCTTCAGTATCCACTCAAGACACTTTTTAGACTCAAGATTTAGAGTAAATAAATGAGGCATTAACAAAAAGACCTCTCATAGTGATTGACAGTTGTGGTCATTCTTGTAATCTTTGTTCTTTTGCTCCCACTCTAACCGAGTCCAAGCCATTATCCTCTCATCCTTGGACACCAGTGATGTCTCTTCCAGCTCAGTCTTAGAGGTTTTGAAAACAGATCTGATCCCATCACACACTTTTGGAGACATCGATGGCCCCAACATTCTCCTAAAACACCGGAACCGAGTACGAAGAGCCTCTGGCAGGACAGGGGGTGGGGTGAAGGGCTTCTGATAAACTTCATTTCAACAGGACCCATCATTCTTTGGTAAAGAAAATGGGTGTTGTTTTTTTTTCACCTTTACGAAAAATGTTATGTGACTGTTACTTCAAGCCCTCCACCCACCTTCCAGGCAGATTGCTGCCACAATCCCCTGTATATAGAAGTTTTGGGGGGCACTACTGTCGACAGAGAAGGTTTTACTGTCACCCCACTCTCCTACCCTGTAACTCAGTGCCCCTTCATCATCACAGAATTTCAGAAGCAGTTCTATAGAAAAAATTCTTGAGGACAGAAGAGGTCAAAACTAGTTCAGCACAAGCTGATCCCACTCGAAGCAGGATATAGCTCTGGTAGATTTTTTTCTTTCTATTCATACATATCTCTAATAACAGCTGCCTCCATGGTTGGTGTGACAGGCAGAAGCAGGGCAAATGTCAAACCACCAATGATAGTGACAATTCAGTGGGTCCTCCATTCACTAAGTACTTAAAATTCTTTTGCATAATTATGCACATCTCTCTTTAAAAATATGTACATATTAGTTTTAGCACAACTAATGATAGCTTTTCTGACACAGGATGTCTTTAGTTTTTCTCAATAAATTGCTATTTTTTATTTTTTTATTATGGGTTTTGGAATGAAGATTGATTTTTGAACCGTTTTGGGGGAGTAATAGCTGACTTTTGTGCTACTGTGCCATTGCTCAGTTCACATTTCAATAATTAAATATAAACACGCTCCCTCAGAGAACAGAGTCACTTAAAATATGGCAGTGCTTCATTAATAATCGATTTACAGCATCTCTCACGGTGGAAACGACAGCCTCTTGAAGCTGTCATGGCTGTCAGTTCTGCTAAGCAGGTGAGAATTACTGCCTGAGCTCCAGATAGAGCACAAATAGCAGTGGTTTCCTTGGAGACTCGCAGCAAAGCTAAAGCCCTGCACCTACAGGACTGGGGTTTCTAAATGGCAAGAGAGTTTCTCCCCAGAGATTAATCAGGCTTTCCAAACGGGGTAACTTTTGGCCCAGTCTTAGGGAAGGACCTGTAAGTGAACATAGTGAGGATCAGAGGGCAGGGATGGGAGAAGAGGTGTGCCCGCCTGGGGGTTGGTTCGCAGTCAGAGCCCACAGACACATGCAGCCCCGTCTTGCTCAGGAGGCTGAGAATTGCAGGACCAGCTCTCATTTGTAATGAGTCACCCCGTATGAAAAGCCCCCTGTCTGTACTTCTGGACAGATCATTGCCAAGTCACAAGGCAGAGGGATACCCCGGGCAAACGCAATGCAAGTCATGGTTTTTAAAGGCGGGGGGGAGGGGGGGTCACGGGGTGGGGGGGCGGGGGGCAGTTAGGGATTCCGGTCCTTCACTCTCCTTTCTATGTTATTTTATTTGTGAAAACAAGCAAGTCGGTGCTCTTTTGATTATTTTAGAATTCTGGATGCTCTTCTTAGGACGCCATCGATGGAATTGGACATTTTCTCTCCTCCTATATTCTTTTAGCGTTTGTTTTTTTTCCAGTGGAGGTACAGATTTATAGGAGTTTTTTTTAGATATATTTTATTTATTTTTCACAGAGAGGAAGGGAGAAGGATAGAAAGTCAGAAACATCGATGAGAGAGGAACATCAATCAGCTGCCTCTTGCACACACCCCACTGGGGATGTGCCCGCAGACACGGTATATGCCCTTGACCGGAATCGAACCTGGGAACTTTCAGTCCGCAGCCGATGCTCTATCCACTGAGCCAAACCGGTTTCAGCTATAGGAGATTTTTTTTTTCAATTACAGTTGGCATTCAATATTATATCGGTACAGGATAGTGGCTAGACATTCATATAACTTACAAAGTGACTCCCCCATAAACCTAGTACCCCCGTGACCCCATACATAGTTATTACAATATTATTGATATTTCCCCTATGCTGTACTTTACATTCTGTAGGGGAGTTTTGACAGAGACTTTGGTGCAAGAGTCTTATCTTCTTTCTCCCTGTTTCTCCCCCACCTCTTTGCCTGAAGGAGGGAGTCAGGGTCCCAGGGTTGGAAGGGGAGACAGAAAATTCAGATTTCATGCAGAGTCCGAGGGGGCAAGAAGCAAGATGACTTATATGCACAAAGTAACTGCATATAATAATGAGCCAATATGAGAAGATAGAACCACTTTAAAAACCTGCAGGTCCTTTAAAAAAAATGCATTTGCCTAAAAGGCATAGCAGCTACTGAACTGCTAGCCTGTATTTTTCACTAAATGCACCTTTTAATGTTACCTATTTATAACTGCAAGCACCGAGTAACAAAACATGAGAAATATGGACTTTTGATGCCCTGTATTTATATAAACTAGTTTATATAATATGCTGCATCTGGAAATTGTTACCACACAGAGCTCTTCACCAGAAGAATTCATCTTCATTCACTACTCGTGAAACCTTATTTTGTATAGTAAATGAGGCATACTATGTGCTTGACTTTCTCTAGCTTATGCTCATTCCTTTATGAAAGATGATTCAATTGTACTTCATCATATCAACTCCCTTGAACAAATAAAAGCAGCTCACTCTTAGGGGTCTCTGTCTCCATGGTTTCTATTTGCTGGTGTTTATTTCATGCTCTTTGAGGTCATGGGCCTTGGGAGCCAGGTAGATGAGGAGTTCAAACCACAGCTTCGTTGTATGGTTAGAGGCAGGTCTCTTAAGACTCAGTTTTCTTCCCTGAAAATGGGGATGTTGGTTCCTACATCAAAGGATTGTTGTAGGAATTGAATGAAACGTCACTGGTTGAAAATTCATACAGCATATTTGAGGAGAGGAATCAACTACCAAGATTCCAAAATCAAAGGTGATAAATACGGCTTTTCACAAGTGTTCTAATCTTGGTGAAAATCTACCATCCACATTCTCTGCCTGCCTATTCTGTCTCCTATTCTTCTAATAAAAGCTCTGAGCTACATCTCTGTCATTTACCTTCTTCTACATATCTCTAGCCTGAAGAACTCATAGTCTGACAATGATCAGCCAATGATCAGTTTTGTATAGGTGATTTGCAAACCTGTGTCATTACTTGGACCTTTCTAAATCCCAGTTTCATATTTTAGCAATGTCTGGCAATTTCCAGATATGCTTGACCCTTAAAATGTAATATATCTAACATCAAATATTATCTTTTCTCTCCAAATAAGCTTTTCCTCCCACTTTACCCATTTCTGATAATGACTCGTTCATGCATTTGTTCAACTAATATTTTTTTGAATGCCCATTATGTGGATCTAAATTGGAGGCTATGGATACAAGGCAAACAATTCCGTTCCAATCCTTGCTCTCAGGGCAGAGGGAGATAGATGCAAATAAGAACCAGTTACATCACATTGAATAGACACCAAACTAAGTAGCAGGTGATGAGAAAGCACCTATTCTCCCTGATAATTGGGCTTAAGATCTTTTAGTGATCTTAGTCCCTACCCTCTATATGTCTTCCCCCACACTTAATGAGCAAGTACTTCCAGGTATTGTCTGTTTCCCGTTTTCACACTTACTGTGGCAAATTAAATATGGCCCAAAATTCTTTAACAATCCTCCCACGGAGAAATGAGGTCTAATTTCCCTCCCCTTGAATATGGGCAAGTTTCCCCCACTTCCTGACTCTCAGTCACTCCTCTTTACAAACTGAGCTCCCGTCCAACTTCTAATCCTAATTGGACTAGTACCTGCTCCCCTGTTCCATGCTTTGTCTTCTATCATTCCCACCAAATAGAGCTGCCTTTATTCCTCTCTACCTCTTTGAATCCTATCCTTCTTCACAGTCCCATCTAAATGCTACTTCTTGGGCTGATCACACAGCCAAAGGTGCTTTGCTGTTCTCTCGAACGCTTAAGATGTATTTGGATTTGGCGATACCTGCCTTACAAGAGCATCTAATGTGAAATATAAACTGTACACTGTCAAATAATCTAGACAGATATTATTTACTGTTATTCATGTTGTTGTTGCTGCTGTTGTTTTCTTAGCTAAATCTCTTTCCTGGCAGGCTTCTCATGTGTCTTCTCAATAAGAATACAAACTCCTAAAGAACAGCATCCAGGCTATAAATACCCATATAGTTCCTTCCCCACCCTACTACCCTACAGTGCCATGTCTAGAATGAGATTTGTTGAATGAATCAAAGAATAATGAATGAGCAGTTAGCTTTGGTGTTTCATCTCAATTCAATGATTGGTTAAATGTATTAGAAAATACTACTACTAGGCTATAGACCATAAACACAGGTCTAAGGCAGTAGTCGGCAAACTGTGGCTCACAAGCCACAAGTGGCTCTTTGGTCCCTTGAGTGTGGCTCTTCCAGAAAATACCATGGCCTGGGCAAGTATATTTTGAAGAAGTGGTGTTAGAAGTTTAAGTTTAAAAAATTTTGGCTCTCAAAAGAAATTTAATTGTTGTACTGTTGATATTTGGCTCTGTTGACTAATAAGTTTGCCAACCACTGGTCTAGGGTGACCAGCTGCAGAGACAAAATTAAAGCTCTTGCCATTAAAGTACACTAATTAACACATGGAAGAAAACACCCAACATGCCCCAAGCCTGGCAGAAGGTTAGTGTTTAGTACTTCTAAAGAAAATCCCCCCAGTAAAGCAGTCTATTGGGAACATTACAGTAGGAAAGTTAAGACGGCAACAGATGCCATCAGGCCAATGCCCATATCCTGACACAGAGGACCTGCTAAACATGGTTAAAAATCAAGTTGGGATAGAGAAAAGTACTGAATCTGCTGAGAAAAAAGCTGGCTTGAGAATCTTTGCAAATCACTGAGTATTACTATTTGGGAATTGTGGTTTAATAGTCAAATCTAGTTGTATGATCATTTTAATAAATATCATTGAACATTATAGCAAAAATTTACTTATTTAATTTTCTATTATTGGATAATTAAGTTACTTCTAAATTTTATAGTAATATTAATTATTATACACCTACTATTGAGAACTCTCCTCAGTTAAATTCCAAGATGTGGAAGTATTGAGTCCAAGGAAATGTACATTTTTTAAGACTTTTAAAAGGTATGGCAAAACCAGGACTGGCATGACCGGGGATAGAATTCAGCTTGGGAAGAGAGAGGAGCAAAACCCAGAGTCTTCGTCAGTCTGCGCCTTGGTTCAGACCCTCAACATCTCCCGTTTGATGAGTACAAATGTCACCTACATGTTGTCTTTGCCACAAAACTTGATGCCAGAGGTACTTTCTAACTGTGATTTGATCTAACAAATCAGATCTATGTCTCATTGGTAGAGCACCAAGCACCTCCATTATCTGAGTCCTGATTACCTTCCTAGGTGCAGATTGCCTTCTTTCTTCAAGCTTCTCCCACCTGCACCTGATGCTGATGCTGAATCTGTCAACCTTGAGTTTCCTCCAGCATTCCAAACTCTTCTAGATCTCATGTCAGCACTCTACTGCTCTTTTACTCTCATATCCTTTCTCTGCATCTACAAATGGCCAACCTTCTTTGTCTTTTAAGATCCAAGCATGGCAAAGTCACTAATCATCTGAGAGATGCAGATCAAAACAAGAATGTGGTACCATCTCACACTTGTCAGAATAGCTAACATTAACAAATCAGTAAATGACAAGTGCTGGTCAGAATGCAGAGAAAAAGGAACCCTCGTGCACTGCTGATGGGAATGCAGACTGGTGCAGCCACTGTGAAGAACAGTATGGCGTTACATCAGAAAACTAAAAATGGAACTCCCATTTGACCCAGTGATCCCACTTCTAGGACTATATCCCAAGAAACCAGAAACACCAATCATAGAGGATATATGCACCCTTATGTTCATAGCAGCACAATTCACCATAGCTAAGATTTGGAAACAGCCTAAGTGCCCATCAGTAGATGAGTGGATTAAAAACATCTGCACAATGGAATACTACACTGTGGTAAAAAAAAGGAGTTCTTACCATTTGCAACAGCATGGATAGAACTAGAGAGCATTATGCTAAGCGAAATAAGCCAGTCAGAGAAAGGTAAATATCACATGATCTCACTCATTTATGGAATATAATGAACAACATAATCTGTTGAACAAAAACAGATCCAGAGACAGAGAAACATCAATCAGACTGTCAAACCCCAGAGGGAAGGTAGGGGAGGGTAAGGGTAAGGGGGAGAGATCAACTAAAGGACTTGTATGCATATATAGGCCTAACCAATGGACACAGACAACAGGGTGTTGAGGGCATGAGTGGGGGGGTTGGGAGGGCTAATAAGGGGATGAGGACATATATGTAATAACTTAATAAATAAAGAAATAATGAAAGAAATAACTAACATTCCATTTTTTAAAAAAGATCCAAGCATCACACTTTAAAGAAAACTATCTATTCATCTACATTTCTGCAGTAGCTGATACATGCCTGCAGCATGGCCCTGCCCACGTCATTTCATCTTTGCTGAGTTAATAAGCTATCTTTCTGTTCTATGTGGCACTCAATTAAAAAAGCATCGGATACACTAACCAATGGGAGGACCCTGGGACTCTAGCCTCAGGGAGGCAAATGCTTCTACTTGTCTTTCTTTTCTGATTAGTAACATCTGAGGGTAACTGGCATAGAGCAAGACCTGCTTACAAACATGGTTATGGGTAGTCAACAATGATTCCTCATGTTCATATAGCACTTTAAAGTTTACAAAGCCCTTACCCAACAATCATTTCTTTGACCCTCAGAAGCCTTCTGTGAAGTATAAGACAACCTCATTATCACTGGTTTATAAAAATGGATACAACTATGAAATGGAATCAATGGCTACATTCCTGGGTGGGTGTGAAAATTAAGCAAAATAATATTTTTTCCCTTATCCATTTTTTTAAGATCCTCTCTTCTATACTTTTATAATTTTATACAAATTTATATTACTAAAAATACACCTTGGTATTTCATGAATAAAAGGGAAATGAAATCTCTGTGGACATTACCTTGGCGAGGTAAGTATGAGAGACTGTGAAAATTGTCTCAAATCTTTAAATTCTATTATGGGTTAATTTTTCCCTGGGGATTGCCAAGAAATATCTATATGTTATTTATTCATTAAAATTCCTTTCAATGATACCTAAATGCCTAATTCTCCACCTAGCTATCAGGAAAACAGAATCTCCACATTTGATCAAAATTAATCAAAACAGAGGTGTGTGGCTCATTTAAAAGACAAAAAATGCATATTTTAAATGTTCCAAGAGAAGATACATGGATGAAGCTGCTGGAGGCCACTCTAACTTGTGTTATGATCATTTGAAAGGGATTTTAAATGACTATTTACATTAGTATTCAATCAAAGATAGCTTCCATGACAGCCTCTGAAATACATGGAATATTTATCTGGTGCCTCAAATGCAGAGCTCCTACATACTTCCCAGCCTGTACTGCACTTGACCTTTCATTTAATGGCAAGTCTATGATCATATTTTGTCACTTTTTTTTTCAAACTATATATAAAAATAAATAGGATGCAAGCCATAGATTAATAAATAAGAACTATTCCAAGGTAAGGACAACTAGGTTATATTTGGTTTGGGCTTCTTGATTGTGTCACATTTACTTGTTAATTTTCAATGAAGCAAAATTATGCCTAGTAACTTTGTAATCCTTAATTCCTACTTTAAATGTATGGCTTTTTTTATACTAATGAGGTCACACACTAAATATAGCTAATGTTTTAAAATTTAGTTTTTAAAAACTAAATTAGTTCAACTTAAAGTAATTCCTCATAAGTGACAATCACAAAACTATCAGAATATATAGGAAAGGGGCACTTTCTTTAAATGCCCTAAAGTGGTCTCAAAATACAAGCTTAATCAGTTTTGGCTGAAGTATTATGGGAAAAAGTAATAAATTCAACTTTTAACTGAGGCCTTTGAATATAGCAGTGTTAAGTGACAATTCTGTACAGCAAAGTAAATTTTTAAAGCTTCTCTATGCCCATGGAATTACAGTTTATAATTTTTTCTGTGGCCATTCTTTGTTTTTAATTTTTAAAATTTTTAAATTACAGTTGACATACAACATTATATTATTTAGGTATAAGTGATTAGACATTTAGGTATAAGTGATTAGACATTAAACCTACAAAATGATCACCCTGATAAGTCTAGCATCCATCTTGTCAATGATAATGATTCTTAATGTTTACTTTCAACTTGCTGTACAACATTCCTTGCTAGATAGATGTTTTGTTTATCAGCCATATCTGATTTGTTCTGGAAATGGTGAACTTATATAAGTTGGAAAAGATTTTTGAAGAGAAAGTAAAAAGGCCCAAACTAGTATATTCTGGGAGATACTTATAAAATAAAGCCTTTTATATTAAATCTAATTTCTCCTCCCCATGTTCTGTTTACATTTACTTTGTATTTTCAGGGCCAGAAATGCACAGCAAAGCTAACCTCGGTTATAGGGATTACAAGATTCCAGTTTCTAAAGTCACTGTGTAGCACTGATACTCCCATTATCATCTTATTTACAAGATTTAGTTTTCCACATGAACTGTGTTGAGGAAACTCTGCGTAACTTTTACCAGTTACTACCTTTTCCATTTTATAGTCAATTAGGCCAAAAACCTGAGAGGTTGGCCGTCCAGCATTTAGTATAGAAGGTGGGAAGCGAATAGAAGGCCCAAATTAAACTATGGTTTGCTGGGGGCCACTGGAGATCCCGCCTGGTTTGTCAAGCTGCCCATTAGTCAGTCAACACTGATCACCTGTGTAGAAGAGGCACTTCATCCAAGAGCACACACGTACACAATCCCACCCTGTGGAAAACACGTTAAAACAACTGGATGGTAGGACACAGCCTTCTGAGCACCTGTTTGGTGTGGTCCAAGAATAATAGCTATGAAAACATGAACACGCACTTTGAATATCTTCATGCGGGAAGACCTGAAGCCACGTTAATTTAATCTCCTTTCCTAAATGTTACCAGCAATGTAGAAATGGACGCTGTCATCCCTGTAATCAGTTGCACAGTGCACGGGGGCAGCGGTCTCCGGTGCCTCATCTGTGAGCTAATCTTTCATTTCATAGCAGATCTTTCCATATCAAACAACACAAATGACTTAATTTGCATGACAGGATTTGTAACGGGGCAAATCTAGTGTCAAAGTCGATTAAAGATTACACCAGAGAACTATCATAATCAGTTCTCTAATGAGCCTAAATAGTACATGTAAAGTCTCCCCTTTTTGCCATTCCAGTCATGTATAAAAGGGAGTGTGTTTCTTTTCTTCGATGAGCCAGTCTTTTGGTTTGCACATTACGCCCTACGTTGAGCTAAAGTCATGTCAGTCTGGTTTCAGAGGGAGAGAAAGGGAAATAATAAAGCAAACATCACTTCACAAATGACATTGCTTGGTATAAGCCAACGTTTGAAGCCCTTAATTCTTCTAATCTGCAAAATAGTCAATGCTAATGGGTTTTTGCCTTTGTGAAAGCTGATGCATAGAAAGAAAAACTTTAATGAGCTGCCTGGGCCGTGTGCTTACAGATACCTGTCAAATGTCTGTCATCTTAGCTATCGCTGAGGCATTATAAAGAAAGTAAGAAGGAAGGAACGACAGTATTTGTACAAGCATTTTCATGCTAAAATGGCACAATTTTCTTCCTGTCATAATTTCATTGTATCTGAAAGTCAGGAAAGCTTAACCCTTTCCCTAGCACGTCCTGTAGTTGTATCACACGATGCTGAAGCCAATGGCTTAAAAACAGCACTATGGTTTTTTTAAACAGCATCTTCTGTTAGATTTGTTTTTGGAAATGGAATTACCTACATTTAAAAAAAAATGTGACAACAAACTATTTGAATCCATTGCTTCACCCAGGGAGGTCAGGAGTTTATTAAAAGCAAAACCTCCTTAATGTGAGAGGCTGTCATTTGAACCAATTCCCTTTCCGAGTTCTTAATTTAATATTTCATTGTATCTTTGTATGCTTAATACACATACCAGGGCAATAAGGCCAACAAACTCCCCTGGTCTCACCTTCTCTTTTATTTAAAACCAAAAACAACAGAATGCAAATGTGTCTTATTACACCAGCTCCTACCAGTTCTGCTACAAACAGGCTGAGTTAGCCTTATTTTCTGGGATTTATAACAACACAGTCATAAAAATGCAACGTGAGTTGAAAGTTAGCAAGACAGAAAAGTCTCTGTCCGGATGTGAATTGTTTTCTTTCTTTCAAAGTTAAAAAGAACTGTAAGTGTAAACACACACACACACACACACACACACACATACACACACACACACACACGAACTTCCAAGTTTTGGGTCAAATCACATAGTTTTAAAGAAAAAGCATGGGCTTTATCTCAGGATTCCTTGGTGCTTAGATGAGAATAGAAGTGAGCCATCCTTTGACTGCTTTTGTTTGCCACACCCCTCCACCCCCGCCCCCCCCCCCCCCAAAAAAAAGATGGAAAGAGAAGAAAATGAAGTGCTTTCCAGAGAGGGAGGAGCTTTCTCTAGCGGAGCAAGCAGGGGTCATGGGTGCAGTTTCGGCCTTCCCTCTAACTTACCGGGCACACTAGAAAAGCTTCTGCATTTTCACTTCTGTATATTTGGGAAATCATATGCTAGGATAATCCTCAACACTTATAATGAAATAATGTGGGTAAATGAATATTTGTAAATCAAACAATACCTGGTGTTTTACCCCAGTGAATTTTGTAAATGACACCGACCTATCATATCGTCTCCTTACTGACACACCCTTTGGCATATTAAACTAGCTGTGTTACTTCAGGCTGTCCACTGAACACCAACGACCCCGAATTAGCATAAATTCTCTAGCAGGTTTCAGGTGTCAATGATGATGCCTGTAATAGGTGGTCACTTCCGGAGGTGGGGTGGGGGAGACTAGGAGTCCCTAGCGGGTTTGTGTAATCTGAATGCCAATCCCTTCTAAGAAGATACATCAAGGCTAGAAGGTCAGATAAAGAGCTTCACATACAAGAAAAAGCTAAAGGAGTTCATCACCATCAAACCAGGATTATATGAAATGCTGAAGGGTATTCTTTAAGAAGAGGAAGAAGAAAAAGGTAAAGATAAAAACTATGAACAACAAAATGACAACAAATACATACCTACCAACAAGTGAATCTAAAAATCAAGTGAATTAAAAATCTGATGAACAGAATGGACTGATGAGTAGAATAGAATCAGGGACACAGAAAGGGAATGAACTGACAATTCTCAGGGGGAAGAGGGTGTGAGGGGTTCGGGAAGAGATTGGAAAAAAATCTTACACCTATGGATGAAGACAGTAGTGGAGGGTAAAGGCATGGGGTGGGGTGAGGGATAGGGTGGAGGGGAGCTATGGGGGGGAAAAAAGAGGAACACCTGTAATAATCTGAACTATAAAGATTTATTTAAGAAAAAAAGACTCAGCAAAGCAGAACCTCTTCCATTTGCCTCAAAAAAGCTGTTGTAAGGCTCAGGGCTTTGACTCATTTGCTCTCCCTCCCCTGTTACAACTTAAAGAGACCCACTTGAATGAGCTCATTGGGCTGTATTGTTTCCCAAAATACTATTGTGACTTGAAGGAGGACGTATATGAAATGTTGATGCTGCAGGTAGAATCTGCGAGTCCTAATAGGGTCTCCAGCCCCCTTGATTCCTTTTCCCAGAGTACAATAAGTCAAAACAAACTCAAGCAGAGGGCAAATTTTAGTCAAGTGAAATTAAAATTTCAAATGAGATAAACCGAGCCAAACGCATTAGAATAAGGATGCCTCCAGCATTCAGTGCCTACATGGAGCCAAAATCCGGGTCTCCAATTAGACAGCTCTAAAGGCCAGGTTTATTGAAAAGAAATTAGGCCAACATTAATTTGGAAGTGCACTGTTTTAACATCCTTTGGTAGAGATGTTCAGCTCTTTTGAAAAGAAACCAATTCCCTCTCCCAACAGAAAAAGCACCCTCTTTGGGCCTTGTTCTGATTTACAAACAAGTAGACCTTCTCCAGCTAAAATGAGCAGCAGAGCCAATTTCCGGGGCCACGAGGTCCTGCCTTATTTAACAAATATTTATCACAGACACTCAGCCCACCAGGCCCCGAGCCATAGGATCATGCTTTGTGACCAGACCCACCTCTGTGGCACTCACAGATAAGTGTTCCTCAAAGTTGTAAGTTCTCTTTCTGCGATAAATCTGGCCTCTCGGTAAAGGACACATTTTGCCTGCAAGGCCTCATCTACCAAGTTAAATATAAAAATCTACTCAAGAGATCAGGCATCTAGAATTGTTTTGACATTGCCATGGCTGTTTCTGCTTTTTCTTGCTGTTCATTCCAAAGATACACTAGAAGCCTGGGTCTATTTCCATGCCACGCCCCAGTCCGTGGTACATGTTCAAGCCCACCTACTTTATCTGGACATGCACACGTATCAATCACTCTCTCCTGAATCCAAAGGCTATTTAACAAGGGGGCCCCCAGCTTTTGCTCCTGACCATTGTGTGAGCTCTCAGGCCTTTATGCCATGTGGAAAATAGGGTCTCCCAGACATGAACACACAAACTTTCCTAACAGACTGTTAGCCATACGTGCACGGTTTTGACTCAGATTTCCACCACTTTCCAATATGAATAATTCAACGTCCTTGCCCAATTGTTCCTGGAAGGATAGGATATGAATTAAAAGGCTATAAGGCGTGTTACTAAACAATGGTTTGCGTTTCCCTGCTGCAGCGGCTGTGTGCAGAGGGAGAGACACAGCCATTTGTATTTCCCAGTTCATTCCCCGCCCCCCCCCCCCCGCCCCCCCCCCCCACCGCAGTCCTACCCTCTCCTTCCCCTGGAACACTGCTTCTGTGACCCAGTGGCTATACCTCCCAGCCGCTGCACCCCGGAGGCTGTCACAAGTCTCCCTCCTTCCCAGGAGGTGAACACACAATAGAGAAAAGGCCCTGGCTGGGAGGTTCAGCCGCCATTAACCCTTACCAGCTGTGCCTGTGGGGAGCCTTCTGGCCTGAATGTCCTTTCTCTGCGGCTGCCTTCATGCCACTAATCTAACCATTGTTAAGGAGGAATGCTGACAGGAGAAAAGAAATTTTTCTTGTGTCCATGCAAGTGTGTGTATCCATGTGTAAGTGAAGGAAGAGTGAAGGCTAATTTCTATAGTTGGCATGAATGGAGGGCTTGAGGGAAAAAAACTAGTTAAAATGTGTTTACTTGCTTAAAAGGCTCCGTCAATTTAAATAATTTCAGTAGTGTGCTCTATTTTTTTTTTTAAGGGAAGGGGAGAAACTATTATAATTTTCTTTAAATCCTCTGAGATGTTTGGGCATGTTGAAGACTTTTAAAATTCACTGCCAGCTGGGAAAAAAAATGAATTGAATTTCTTCAAAATCCTGGCATAAAGTTACAGGCACACAAAATTGCTCACTTCTAATGGACCTTAAAAAAATTAGAGAAAGAGAACTGGTTATACGGGTCACATTTCCTTCAGAAAAACCATTCACATTTAATGCTCAGGAAAGTTTTAAAAAACCTTTTAGAATTGAAATGGGAAAGGATTTAAGTTTATTGACCACTTTTAGACTAATTAATCGACAAAGAGTCAGTATGATTTTTAAGAAACAAATTTTGCTTTCAATGAACCTTGAATTTCAATAAAGGAACATGATTTTCTCTTTAATTTTAAAGAATACATATTCAAACATAGCAAAAGTGACTACCTGAGATAGTCACTTTGCAAGCTTAGCCAAGCAGGTGACAATGATGACCACAGTTCTAAGAAGGTGGCCAAGCAAATATCCTGCCTGTTTGAAAAGTTTACATAACTTTGATCTTTGAGGATTTCATTTGCCTTTTCAAAAGCACGGGCATCAAAAAGAAATATTCTTAAATAGTTATCATTTGATAGAGTTCTGTAAAATACAACAGTTGGCCTATCTCAAATCAAATTAAGAATAATTCATGTAGAAATGTATTTTCTGGACAATTAGACTGGATCGTAGTAGGGCAAATGTCTGATATAATAAAGGCTCTCCTTTGCATCTGTTCCAATGTCTAGACTGCTACAATTACTGGTCCTTACTACAGCAGCAGCAAGATAATGCTCTGCTCACAGGTTGCAGCCATTAAAACTGAGCATTATCTTTCTTTGCTCCTTTATTACCTCCATCATTTGATTGTGATAAAATAGATTTAAGTTAATGAAGTTATACTTTTCTAAATTCGTATGTGCACATTTACATAAATGGTGAGAGCAGTGTCAGGTATACTGTTTTTCAAAACATTAGAAGTAAATACCCTGGTATTCTTCTCCTGAGGGGTAGTATGATTGGCAAACCAAAACAACAGCCACAGCAGCAACCACACAGAGAGGCCCATCTCTTCAAACCCCATACCTATGTCTTAGCCTCTTCTTAGACTCGTCCATTCCCCAAGACGGGAAGTATCCCAGAGAGGAAATGAATGTGACAGCATATGGAATAAAGACATAGATGAGAACAATAATGTAGTTTTGATCCCATTCATTGGCTTCATCAGTCAATCATCCATTCAACAAATATTTTGGGGGTTTCTCCTATATGCAAGACACAGTGCCAGGTTGTGTGCGAGGCACAAAATCGAATCCTACAATCAAGAAGTATATCTAATAGGAGAATTGCTATTATATATATACTAGAGGCCCAGTGCATGAAATTCATGCACAGGCATGGGGGGTGTCCCTCAGCCCAGTCTTCACCCTCTCCAATTTGGGACATCCCTCTCACAATCCAGGACTGCTGGCTCACAACCACTTGCCTGCCTGCCTGCCTGATCACCCCCTAACCATTCCCTTGCCAGCCTGATCGATACCTAACTGCTCCCCTGTTGCCCGATTTCCCCTAACTGCCCTCCCCTGATGGCCTGGTCACCCTTCACTGTCCTCCCCTGCAGGCCTGGTCACCCCCAACTGCCCTCCCCTGCTGGCCCAGTAACCCCTAACTGTCTTTCTCTGCAGGCCTGGTTGCCCCCAGCTGCCCTCCCCTGCAGGCCTGGTCTCCTCTAACTGTCCTCCCCTGCTGGCCTGGTCATGCCTAACTGCCCTTCACTGCAGGCCTGGTCCCTCTGAATTTCCCTCCCCTGCTAGCCTGATTGCTCACAACTGCTCTCACCTGCCAGCCATCTTGTGGTGGCCATCTTGTGTCCACATGGGGGCATATAACTCTATCATTAAATAGAAACATAATAGTGCTGTCTGTTAGGGTTCAGTTAGGTAATTGCAAAAAGTCAAATCCTATCTTTCCACTGACTCATGGTTATTTTTTTTAAATATATTTTATTGATTTTTTACAGAGCAGAAGGGAGAGGGATAGAAAGTCAGAAACATCGATGAGAGAGAGACATCGATCAGCTGCCTCTTGCACGCCCCCTACTGGGGATGTGCCCGCTGCCAAGGTACATGCCCTTGCCGGAATTGAACCTGGGACCCTTCAGTCCGCAATCCGACGCTCTATCCACTGAGCCAAACCAGTCTCGGCGACTCATGGTTATTAATATGATAATTTTCCATCTCTACCCCACCCCTGTTTGCATCAAAAGTTCACAGAGGCAAAAGAACATAACTGTAGTCAAGTGTGACTTAAATAAAGTATTCTTAGGATTTCTCCAATTTACCTCAGCTATCTGGATATATACTTTGTTCCCAGACTTGGTACTTAGAAGATTTGATAGCAGAGAAATCACTGAAGGATTTCAGTATGCCTACTGTCCAGCAAATGCCAAAGGACTTGCATAATGAGGATGCAAAGAACAAGCAAGTGATTTCAACATCTAGGGTATTTATTTCAATCCAGTTCACTTCACTATGTAAAAATACACTCAACATAATCATGAACATAGTAAGAATATTAAGGCATTATTTCAGAAATTCTCTTTGCCTCCATAAATAAATAAATAGGCACAGGTGAAATCCATATTCTTTAGGAACATGTAATATAACAAAACAAAGAAGTAAAGTTGTTTTAACTTTTGCTGAAACAAAAGAACACATCAGTACTATACTTTCTAGGTAATAAAAAGGAAAAAAAATCCCAAGTTTTGTTTTGGATGGCTAGCAGAAATTTAAAATGGAGCAAAAGAGCAACATTTCAAAAATAATATGATGGTTATAGTCAGCAGAAAAGTGATTAATGCCCTTAAATATTTTTGTGCTTCTCAAATAAAAGCATCTTTAATCCAATCATAAGACCAGCTACAACAGAAAAAGCCTTAATGTTTTCCCATACTCATCAGTCAAGCATGCTTTTCAGCTTCATCTCCCTCTACAGCTCCCTACACCCTACCTCCCAGTCAACTCTCCTAACCTCTTTGTAAGAGCAGCTATAGGCATTGCTGTTACTATTTCTTCCCTTCATGCTATTCTTAAATCCGCCCTTCTCTTTCCCAACTCTGACCATCAAAATCCCACTCATCCCTCATGGCCTATATCAAATCAAATTTCCTTAGATTCCTCCCAACCAGATGTACTCATTCTGTACATTTTCATGACCTTTTGTGGAGGGCAGTATGTCAGTCTCTACAAAAATTATCCAGCAATTTCACTTCAAAAATCTATTCCATGAAAATACACTTAGACATAAAGGAATGTCCATGGATGTTTATTGTGGTACTGCTAGTATTTACAAAAATAGAAACCACATAACTTCTCAATAAATTATATTGCCTATATATTAGAATATTTTACAACCGATATTTTATTTTAGAACATTATATACTACCAAGGGAAAAAATGTCAACATATAAATACTGCAAAAGTAAAAAGTAAATTGCAGAATATTGAGTATAGTATAATTTCATTTTTGTGAAAGGAAGAAAGGAAAGAAGGAAGGGACGATGGAATGAATGTAGATAAAGAAAGAAAGGCTGTTGAGCTGTACATGAACATGTTTAAAAATACATTTTTAAAAATTCTGGAAGAATAAATATTATACTGGATAATGATATTTCTCACTAAAGTTGATAATGGATAGGATAAATAGGGTATTTAATTTTCATTTTTAAAATTTATTTTAAAATACATTTTTATATATTTCAGAGAAAGGGAAAGGAGAGAGAGATAGAAACGTCAATGATGATTGAGGGTCATTATTCAGCTGCCTTCTGCATGACCCCTACCAGAGATGGAACCTGCAACCTGGGCATGTGCCCTGACAGGGAATTGAACCGTGACCTTCTGGTTCACAAACCGATGTTGAAACACTAAACCACACCAGCCAGGTGGTATTTAATTTTTAAACATTTTGGATTTTTGAATGTTTACAACAAAATTTCATTGCCTTTTTAATTAAACAAGTACAATTTCTTTTCCTTGAACTCTACCATCTTTCACACTCATATAGTGCAGATGTGAATATTTCTGCCCCTTCTACACTGTAAGGCTCTTGAAAGAAGGAACCATTTCTGCTCATCTTTACATGATCTGCTGTATCCATCACAGTTGTTCTTTGTAGAGGTCTGTCGAGTTATTGAGTTGAAACAAGGCCCATACTACCTTGTGGTTGGAAATTCCTCTAGGTGTCATCTACATCAAGGACAAGGCCAAGAGCAATTGGAGCAGTAGAAAAGGAGGAATGACAAGCACTAATTCAACTTCCCTCTCAGCCCATGCAGTTGACATTCCCACCCCACATTTCTCAAACCCGAATGAGTATATAAGAAATAAATATATGAGAGAATGAAAAATAAGTGGGAAAATTGTCTTTAAAGAGTGTACCCCAGAGGCTATTTTTAAGAAAAGACAAGTGATAACAAGTGTGGTGAGAGAGTGGAGAAAACAGAACATGCATATTCTGTTGTTGGGAATGGAAGTTGTTTTCCACTATAAAAAACAGTATGGAGTTTCCTCAAAAAATTAAAAATAAAACTGTCATATGATCCATTAATTCTACTCTGGGCATGTACTCAAAGGAAATGAAATCAGTATCTCACAGATACCTGCATCCCCATGTTCATTGCAGCATTATGCACAATAGTCAAGATATGGACACACATGAGCATCTGTCAGTGGATGAACAGACTTTTAAAATGTGATGCATATGTATACAATGGAATGTTGTCCAGCCATAAAAAAGGAGATCCTGCCATTAGAAACTACATGGATGAACCTATAGGACATTGTGCTAAGTGAAATAAGTCAGACACTGAAAGACAAATACTGTACGATCTCACTGATCTGTGGAATCTAAAAAGGAGAACTCACAGAAACAAAGAGTGCAGTGATAGTTACTGGGACTGAGAAGTGAGGGACTTGGGGAAATGCTGGTCTAAAGGTACAAACCTTCAGTTATAAGATGAATAACTCCTAGGGATGTTATGTATAGCATGATGACTATAGTTAAGAATATGACCTTGTATTTGCTGAGAGACAATAAACCCTACGCAAATTCATTCATTTATTTCAAATATTGAGTATGCGCTATATGCCAGATACATTGCAGAAACTGGGGATAGAGAAGGGAAGTCTGCCCTCATGAAGCTTCTAGTCTAGCTGGGCAACGAGACAAGTCATGCCTGGAAGAGCAGTTCGGAGAAGACAATGATTAGAACCTGGGAATGACGAGAAAGAGCTACTTTGGGGAAGTGTTCAGGGAAGGCATAATCAAGGAGTTGGCATTTGAAGTACGACCTGAATGGGAAAAGCCATAGGAAGATCGGGGAAATGTGTGCTCTAGGCAGAAGAGTTAGGCCCACAGAGAAGAACAAGCTAGATATGCCCAAGCCATATGATATCCAATTATTTTAAGAATCAAAACTTTTAGTTAATTACTTTCTTGCTAAAAGTGTTATCCTGTGTTTCCCCTTGTCAACAGATATTATTTCTATGACTGAGATCTCCAGAGAGAGAGCAAGGAAGAGACCAAACAAGGAGATGGTAGCAATCAATGTTTATGTTTTTTTCTCTGAAAAATTATGGTAACTTCCTAAACAGGTGACACACACACACACACACACACACACACACACACACACACACACATAAAACATGCTCAGTGGTTTATTGAGAAAATAACTAGAGCTAATAATATGGAACTTTTCTGATATTTGTATTCAGATTCAGAATGTCTAGCTAGAGCACTATGACTGATAAGAATTTGAGAATATTTAATGTTTTTATGCCTCTGTAGATAACAAAAAATGTAAGTTCATAATCTAGCTTTAACGTATACTTCTAGTTTTAATTTTAGCTTATACTGATTAATAATTCTAATCAACACTACCTCCACTCTGTCCACCAAAGAAGAGTATGGACTAAAAATGGCAAACCACAGACTCCAATATGAGACAACTATAGAGGTAGGTGGTGTGGCAATGCCTCTCCTTTATGCAGGTGTGGTGCTTATTTCACAGCTGTCTGAAAACCTTCCCAATCTCAACATACTCAAGAGTGAAAGATGAAAGTATGTAAAATCAAAGATGGGTTCTGGCCTTCCTTGGGCACTATTTGCCAGAACTTAGGTATGTCCTTGGCTTCTTAGCCCTTCCCTGGCCTCATGTGCCAAACAAGACAACGTATGTATTTAGTCTTTCATTCAACTTGGTAGTTGGTCTTGAGAAGTAGTTTTCAGGCCTCTTTTTTTTTAATATTGGAAGGTTTTTGTTCTGGTGAAATCTTACATGTAGGTAAAACTAGAGGTCCTCTATTGCATCTTCCCCTGAGAGCATCCAGGACACACAGCTACAGAGCCCAGACCAGTATTTGCAAAGCACAGTTTGTGACCTTTAATAGGC
The DNA here is from genome assembly GCA_027563665.1 of Antrozous pallidus. NCBI lineage: Eukaryota > Metazoa > Chordata > Mammalia > Chiroptera > Vespertilionidae > Antrozous > Antrozous pallidus. Next base: position 72,279,405 of record CM050521.1, on the reverse strand, counting down.
CACAACCAGTATTTTTTTTTAATGAAATAAAACAGGTTGGGAAATATCAGAGTACTCTACACATAGTAAGCATAAGTCCTTAAATGTCCTGTCCTCAGAAAGACCCTTCTGAGCCCAAATAAAATAGTAGCCCCATCATTAGCTATCAATTTACCCTGCTTTATGCTCCCCAATATCATTTATTACTACCTGGTCCATATTTAATAACATCTGCTTCTACTTTCACATCTCCTTCCAAATGTACTTCCTATGAGGAAAGGGACTTGTTGTATCCCTGTGCCTTGAATAGTGCCTGGAACATTGTAGGACATATCTATGGAATGAATAACCCTGTATGCCTCTGAATCACTGCAATTCTATTTTTTCTTGTTCCAACATTTGGCATTTGAAACAGTTAATAATCACTAAGTCATATCCCATTACACTTGCCTACATGAGTTTAGGTATATCTGAAGAGAAAAAGCATAATAACCCACTAAGTGGGTATTATCTCCTATCTCTGTATCACATGTGAATTGCTATTCTCTGAACATCTTTTTCTCAAATATTTTACATGATAGCTTGGGAAAGAAGACATCTGTGTGTCATTCAAATGTCCCCTTTGCAAGTATTAGTATAAGAATGGAAAAATCCTAACCTCTAAATACACCCCTTGATAGTACACCTCACCCTTCAGCTTGGAAAGGATGCTGACTCTTATCAGAACCTCATGCAAGGAAAGCCAGGTGGTGAAAAAGGATGCCAAGAGAATTTCAATTCTTTTTCTGAAATGCTTTACCGTATATTTATCTGTGTTGTGAACATATCCAATCCCTTTAAGGCAAAATATCAAGGACTCAATGACTAACTTCTCAGAAAAATGTTGACATGATGGCTACATTTTGAGAAATCAAGAGCCTATTTCTAAAGAGCATATCAAGGAGCAGATTTGAAAGCATGTTCAGTGAAATGACCAACTTCTTTACCCTCCCCTGGAGACCTTTCAGAGCAACTCAGCTTATCAATGAGTAAAGCTGCCGGGAACACAGATACAGAGAGCACAACAGACAACTCATTTTCATGCTAAAGTGGTGATAGTGCAGAAGTGACTCTCACACTCACTCAACTCTGTCATCCTTAACTTGAGAAAATAACGTATTTCTCCCTCCAAGATAATATTCTCGGTGTGACATGTTACAGTGAGGCAGGCTTCTGAAGTGCTTCAGAAAGATGGTATTCTGAGGATTCAATGTACAGAGTCCCTACACAGCTTAATATATGTATAGATTACAGAAGATTCAGCACGTTGCTATGATACACCATTCGTTTGGGACAAGACACATGGAGAAGTCTGTGTTTTGCCGCAATGACATATAAATTCCCAGATATGTTCTTCTAGACAAAGAATAGATAAATGTATAATCAAACAAAGTAAGTGTTTTTAGAAGTTCTTTTAGAAAGGAAAGAAGACATACGTCAACCAAGTAGCACGGGTTTGCATGACATGCGAACTGTCAGCAAGAACCCTGGGAAAAGGAATGCTCACCAATCACATTCCAGGTGAACCCTTTGACATGCCAGCACACAGACTGGATGTCCTCTGAAACCTACACTTTGATACTTTCAAGTCCATTCTGGATGGCACCATTAGATAGAAGACAGCCTCATGCCAGAGCATTGCCACGTTAGAATTTCCAAGAACACTTTGCTCCCCCCCCCCCCGCCCCCTTGTCTCTCCCATATCTTCTTTGGAAATGTCCTAATTATAAGAATGTTTCCAGAAACTAAACCATGAGAAATGTGAACATTTAGGAAATGGTTCTAGTTGTTTATGATGAACACGGAGTTATTGCCTCACTTATTGTTTCTCCAGGACGACAGCATGAACTCTGGGGACCCTAGGATAGACACGATGACATAAACGTTCACCTGATATCAAAATATTTCACATCTTCTTCCACCTGCTTCCAGTCCAGTCGCATGCACTTACGAGATGCCCACACATACCCACGCCTGGAACTGCGCACAGAGATACAACACCTTTTACAGGAAGCTGAGCTGCCAGGGTTCAAAGGGAAGATTTGAAAACCTCCTGCTTGAGCTAAGAGTGTAGGCCTGTGGAAGGTTGGTATCGTTTAGAAACCAGGAAGTCTAAGAAAGAGAGAGAAAAAAAATACGGCGATTAAAATGCACATAGGCTGCTGGCTGGCGCTGCTGTGACAGCCTGCAGCATCGGCGTCAGTCAATTATCTTCACAAATGCCCCTTGTGCTAATGAGCGCTCACGAACATCAGCAGACTTTTCTGGCAGGGAGAAAAGATCAGTTTCATTGCTTGCAGAACTAATTCAGGGTACAAAAGTGAAGGCTCCACCATCGCTGCCTCTTTTACTGCTCCTTTTGTAAGGGCTTTTGATGTGCGCTGAAGAGCTGGGCCTGTGTTGGGGCCTCTTCATCTCCAGTTCATTGCCTGCCATTAACATACATATCCATATGAAAAGTTCGCTAAGTCACTAACAGCTGTCCCGGAGGAGTTTGAGAAGGAAGGGGGGAAAGAACCAATTCCTTCTCAAAATACTGACAATACTATTTAGCTCCTTTTTGGCAATGATATACCTCACGTTTTAAAGCGGCCTTTTCACTCAAACAGGGACTAGGCATAATACAACATTGAAACACTTAGTGGTTTTTCATTTTGAGACACTCATTGACTGTGTTCAGGGGGAAGAAAAAAGTCTATAGGTACCAGATGCAAAGGAAATCCATCATTCGTGATACATATGTATATGGCAAGGACACACACACACATACACTCACACACACACTCACTCTGTATTGTTTTTGCAGGATACTAAATAACTGCACATCTTCCACTTAACCCAGAGGAAAACTCCCTGCAGCAGATGCTCATGGGAGGTTTTATGCTCACCGCCTTCTTCGATTTATGGCACTGACAGTTATCTCTGGTCGATTTGTTATCAATGGATACTGTGGTAGTGAAAGAAAATGCTATCAAAATTAAGCCATGAAATTTTAAAGAAAGGTTTAATAATTTAATAAACTTTTTATTAAATGAGCTGATGGAAACTTTCAGGAAAAGAAAAAGACGGAAAAGTAAAGATCACAGTTTTGAACCTGAGGGGTTCGTATTTCACGTGTTCAGGTTTGGTAAGACCAGTGAAGACAGCTCCACAAGTGGGTGATGTGATATTATCCGTGGTAAGCGGTTTCTAAGGGAAGTGATAAAGGTCAGCTAATACACATCTAAAAGGGGGACCTAGCTTTCCTTTAAGAAGGGGTTCTGAAGGCCAGAGTAGAAACACATAAATAGATTTTAAATTAATAAAATGGGGTACGTCCCAATCATTTGGCCTGTGGCTTAGTGTTGTCAAACTTAGAACGCATGTGATGATAAATGCTTCTCTCCACCCCCCTGGAGCTCATGACCCTGGGGCCATCTCAAAACACACGTTGCACCCAACGTTCGCTAGGCCTGCGCTGGAAAAGGCGGGTAGGCAAATGTGTCCATTATCAAGGGTTGGCATAGTTTATAAGAAGAATCTCCCTTCCTTCCTCTCTCCCTCTCTCCCTCCTCCCTTCCACAATCCCTTCTAAGCCACAATAAAAAATGCTAGGAAAAACTACTAGCTCCCAATTCTGCAAAGACTGTATTCCTGTAAGGATCCTCCCACCATATAGAAACAGCTTGTTTCTATATAAAAACCAAGACTTTAATCCCACTTGTTGCTCCCCCTCCTCCCCCTGCCCCCCCCCCGTTTTTATTCTCTTTTCAGCAGCATCTCTCCCAGATCAGTCTCTAAAAATCTTTAACTTTGCCTATTTTGATCTGGAAATTAAATCTTATTTATTATGCATCCTGTTTGTTGTCCTCGAAGAACCCCAGCATTCATTTAAAGGGCTCCAGAATGACTTCTTAAACACATTTCTCTCTTTGCTGCAATTAAACAAAGTGGAGCTGTGATTAGTCCTCCACAGGGGGGCAAGAAAAAGACACCCTTGAATCAAAATGGGGGGACCTGGCTGGGCATTATCGCCTCACAATGCAGGAGTTTATTGCTGAAACCTGCTTATCCCCCAGCTCCGTCCTCCATGGGAACTCCAGTCAGGTGGAAAAAGTGATTCTCTTCTCTGCTCGGCAGCTTCAAGTGTCCTAAGACCCGCTAAAGCCCCTACAGCTCTCCCTCGTAACTGAGACATTTAGGATAATCTTTACGGGGAGTTTTGCATGAGCTTCTGCTTTTCTGTTGCACTTAGAAGGAGAGTTAATGATGAGCTTTCACTGGCTTCTCCTTTTTTTTTTATTATTAAAAAAAAAAAAAAAATCTAAGCCCAAAGCGCCTGTTTAAGTTAAGTACCACCTCCCTCCAGCCCTTGGGAAACCACTCAAGAGGGCTTTGCTTGGCTCTGTGTTCATGACACATAATGAAAACAATTTTACGCTGTGGAGGGAAGTATTGGGCAATTACTGATGTAACAGCCACCTGCAGCAGCGGGCCTGGCTGCGGCACCGCGGCTCATGAATATTGGATGGTGTGATGTTATTCTGAATGGCTGGGGCAGGTGAAGGGGGCCGCGGGGGTAATAAGGAACTCTGCTGGAGGCTGTGTAGCTGCTCTGTGTCCCCACAGAGCCCACAGTGTAGCGTCCTGACCCCGCCTGGAGTGGGAGGGCAGCTGAGGCTGGGGCGAGGGGCTCTGACAAGTCACGGTGGGCACCCTTTACAAACCCTTGTCTGCTGATTTTACACCCGATGTCCAGCCTGAAAAGCCCCGGCATCAATCTTGTCCGATTTAATTTGATAAATTAAGTGTGGATAAGGATTAAATGAGAATTTTGTAACGGAGAAAACTTGTCTTCACTCTTTAATCCAGTGAAGAGGGTTTGCAAGAAACTCTATAAAATATCAAGCAATGGCGAGAGAAAGCAAAGTTAAAAACAAAACAAAAAAAATCGCCTTTTTTTTTTTTTTTTTTTTTACTGTAGTGATACTTTACATCCATATAGAAGTAAGATAAAAATGCTACTCATGATTTTGGGGTTTTGCATGTGAAATACAGACAACCTTTGTTCACAGAGATGTGTTCATATTTTCTAGAAGGCCCAGAAGGATAGGTGAGCAATAGGGATCACAACATGTTTTACACAACAAAATATGGTTCCTGAGAATTGTTCATGAATAGGTGGAACACTTTAAGTACTATATCCCTTTGCAAATGTTTTTTTTCCTAACAGGAAATGCCAAGATTTAAACTGAGTATCATAGCTTAAAGAATATATTTCTAGCATTTCCAACTTTATGATTCTTCCTACTGGCATATTTAAGATTTTAGGGACAAAAAGTCATACTGTATATGACCAAGAAACAAACAGTATAAAAATTATTTTATATGACATATTTCTAGAGAATGACATGACTACATATTTGTTATCTAGAGTGACAGTTGATGGAAATTCAAAACAATGCCATCTGAAACTCTTATAATTCTTTTTAAAAATGTGTGTTTTTAGAATGATAGAGCTGGCTTTGAGCAAGAGCCTGGGAAGCTTGTACATTAGACTTCAGCCTGAATAGCTTTGTCGAGGACAACATGCTTAGAAAAAGATACAAAAGATTTGCAGAATCCCTGGACACAAGTTGGCACAGAAAACAGGAATCCTGAACAGAGCACAGAAAGAAAAAGTAGCAGACTAGACATTCCCAGAATAATGTGGGGCAACAGAGGAATTGCCAGAGTGACAATTTGAAGAGTATAAAAGATACTCTTTAATTTTTGTAAGCAGTAGTTCCATAGGGATGCTCATAACATTTCATAACATTAATTTAGAGCTTGTACCAGAATGAAATAATGTGGTCCTCTGTGAAATTTTTCACTTTAATGTTCACCTTGCAGCAGAATATTGAAATGTCAACTGCTTCCAGTGGTTGACAATCCCATTTGCACTTTAAAAATTACAAAACCAGAATCACAGAAATAACGTGTTTATACAAACTGAGCTTGAGCCACTTTATCAAATGGCAGTACATTACCTAAATCCCAATATTATTTAGTATCGGCACCGCTCTTTCATGTGTCTATTGGAAGAATTGGCTCAGCTTGCTTGAATATGCCATCTATCATCTATACATAAAGTCTGATGGCAGTCCTTTTTAAAATATTGTTACTTTTCATTAACAAAGAGGAAATAATGACAGATGATCTTGATAAATCATGTCACTGTGAGCCACTTCTCTCCAGAAACAGGTTGAATGGAAGAGAAATACTATATAACACCCAATAGTGTTAATATAGTAATATTAATAGACATTAACATATATTCAAGAAATTTCAAAATATTTAATTTTGCCTCACTAAGTCTATTTTTCTGGCTTCATCAGGTATGTTAAAGGTGGCCTGACTTGGCAATTTTATAAAGATCAAATTATAAACATGCAGTACATTTCAGATTCTTATAATTAGGTTCGTAGCTTAAGAGATGTTAAACTCTGTATGTAAACGACATTATTTAAAAGCCTGTCTTCTGAAAGGAAATTGCTGTTTGACAATTCTATAGAATATCCAAGAAAGGCAATTACACTGCTCTGGTTGTTAAAGATGCAGGTGTTGAATCAAATCCCTGCTCCAGCTTTTGCAGAAAACTCCAATAAGGAAGAGAAGGCAGACGTGATGGCATGACTTCGTTGTGAAATCTTTACACTCAGAACCTCAGAGTATTGTCTCCGAGTATTCCCCTGTCTCCCTCTACTCTTATTGGGAAGACAATAATGATCAGAAGAAAAAACTCCCAGTTGACCCACCAATGCAGAGAAGCTGTGTTGAAAGAAAGCAGACTTCTCAGTAAAATTCCTATGGACACTGGTATTTTCAAATCAGCTATTGAAATAAAACACCAACCACAAATAAATCAATAAACAAATCAAAGACTATATAATAAAATAGGGGTCCCAAAAATAACCACAGGAAAAAAAATTTTCTTGACTTACCCAGTTTTACAAAAATGCTTAGGATCTTTTCACTCATTTATTTACTCAAATACAAGTCACATTCCTAGAAGCAAATTTAATTTTGAGAAGTACACATTTAATTAAAACCTTCACTAAGTTATTTAATTCTACTTTAATGTTGATGGTTTCATATTAAGAAAAGTTGGGCTTGGGGAAGCCCTAGATGTCTTTTATTAACAAATCAAACACTTTTCATGGACAGTAGAATGTAGGGTGCAATTGTTCATGCCACAAACGCTCACTAACACACACGCGCGCGGACACAGTCTGAGTGGTGAGTGCAATTGGTTCTGAGGGATATTGAACCCCTTAGTTCAACAACAACCACAGGTTTACTCTGCCTTTGAACACATATAAAGACTCCCAAAGACATTTTTGTCAGCCTTTCCTATTGGGTGAAGAATAGAAATTAACCGATTATGGGCCAATAAAAAGACAAGGAGAATACAGAGGTTAGGTGTTGGGCCCTTCATTCTCCCCTTGGCTTTTCTCAATGCTTTTATTTATTTTTTATTTTTTAAATATATTTTTATTGGTTTCAGAGAGGAAAGGAGAGAGATATATATATGGAAACATCAATGATGAGAGGGAATCATTGTTCGGCTGCTTCCTGCATGCCCCACACTGTGGGACTGAGCCTGCAATCTGAATATATGTTCCTTGACTGGGAATCGAACCGTGACCTCCTAGTTCATAGGTTGACGCTCAACCACTGAGCCACGCTGGCGGGGCCCGGTGCTTTTAGAGCAGATGCTGGGAGTTGTGTTTGAATTGAAAAGGAAAAGTTGGATGCCACAACACATCTTTTGAAGTCCCTAAGCTATTTCCATATTTTTAAAAGAAATTTAAGAATAAGAAAGTCACACTATTTTCTCTTACTCCTGCTAAAAGCATACCCAATAAATCATCCACATACCCTTACTTTTACTAAAGGATTTTTTTTTTTGCCTCTATTATTTTTCCCATCAAAATGCTTCCCTTTCTACTGAACAGCTGAAGTCTCATCCCTTCTACTCATCATTTTCAATGTCTCCAGACACTGAGCCCCTGTAGTACTTAGTGGTTATCCCTTAATTATTATGGCTTTATCATTATTTCACTTAATGCAGGCTTATTTTTTTAAAAATATATTTTATTGATTTTTTTACAGAGAGGAAGGGAGAGGGATAGAGAGTTAGAAACATCAATCAGCTGCCTCCTTCACACTCCCTACTGGGTATGTGCCCGCAACCCAAGGTACATGCCCTTGATTGGAATCGAACCTGGGACCCTTGACCGACGCTCTATACACTGAGCCAAACTGGTTAGGGCTTAATGCAGGCTTATTACTTAACTATATTATTTAACTTTTTCAACTATATGATTAGAATACAGTGCAGATGGCGCCCCCTAGAGTTGTGCAGTACAGTGATCCCTGATTGCATAGATCTCTGTTCCATAGTATAATTCCTAGCTCCTTAATAGCAGAGAGTATATTTTTTTCATCTTCCTAGCCCCTTTTCACATTCCTAACCCCTTTGTGCTTGTCCCATAGCTGAAGATCATTGAAAGAAAATCACTAATTTGAGTTTCCATTTTCATACAGCAGCCGAGGTTCACAAAGTCCTTTCCACAGATAGCAGCTACTGATTACCACCACAGCCTGGCCAAAGTAGCAAGAAAACAGTTTTCCCCCTGATCTCACACAGTGGAGCACTGAAGCTCTGACAGTGGCAGCATCTAAGCTCAAACTCAGTTCCTTTGGCTCCAAATCAGTGCTCTTGCTACTCTATCACACTGCCCCTCTCTAGGACACCTGTTTTCACATGGCTGAGACATCGGAGTTTGACTTCGAGCAGTGCAGAGTGCCCACATGCTGGCCAGGGCAGGATCTAGGGTGCTGCTTCTCCTAAGCTAGGGCAAGGAGTCAGAGGCGAAGGCAACGTCGAAAAGGCTGTTGAAAATTGGCTCAAATCTGGGCTGGGCGGGGCGGGAGAAAAGGAGGGAGCGGGATACCATTATGGTTGGTGGACTGGATGATTCCAAGGGCCTTTTGAAATCGGTCTTAAGAGTTCCCCCAACCACCTCTTAGTGACACCCATCACTGAAAAGGAAAAACTAACTGCCAGGGGAATGTACACATAATGGTGGTAACTTCACACCCTGGGTAGTTTACTTTCTCAGGAGTAGAAATGCTGTCTGAGAAACCTGGAGGGCAGAAAATCTGAAGCTGCTTCTATGGTTCTTCCACAAAGGAAACTGGCCTTTGGCCAATGATGAGACCATGCTGGTATGATTTCTCCTTTGAAGTCTAGCCTCCCCCAGGGGAGACTCCAGGAAATAGCAGGTAGGTGTCATGGAGTTTTTATTAACCTGGATAGTGCATTGGCCCCAGGACTTACTTTCAATCTTTTTAGGACAGAGCAGCTGCACCACTTTGTGTGAACAACAGTCTTCATCTACACTCCACCAAAATTCCAGAACCTTCTGTGAGACTCTGGAGAATGCAAGTCCTACTGATCAGAACTCATCTGAATCCCACCTTTGTTTGGCCCTTGCTAGGTATACGCCAGCCTCACAGATTATGTCTCCTCTCAGTGTGAAACTGGTCCCCGCCTTTAGGGTCTTGATGTTGCCATGGAGGGGAATGCTTTCCCTGGGTGATGGGGCTGGCATTGTCTTTTAACCAGGTCTCAGATGGAAAACCACTCCTCAGAGACAGGGCCTCTTACAGTTGTCCCTCAATTGTCACAGCATCTTATTTCCCACCTGTGGGAACCATCATGAGTACCTGAAATCTCCTGTTTACCTTTTCTTCCCACTGCTCCATGAGAGTCTTGCCTGCCTTTTTAAAAATAGGTTTTATTTTTAGAACAGTTTTAGATTTATAGAAAAATTAGAGAGACAGTGCAGACTCAGAGAGTTTCCATGTATCCTCTGCCTCCCCACTCTCTCCCTTCCTCTATAATTTCTCATATTATTGCCAATATACATTAGGCATAACACATTTGGTACAATTAATGAACCAATATTTTTATCTCACATTAAATGTATTACTACCTACTTCAAATGTAAACTCAACAATGCCCAGAAATCTTACAGTGTGATTTGATGCCATTTTAGGAAATAGGTCTGTACTCACCAAGTTATCCCAAACAGGATCCTAATAATCGTATTTGATTTCTACATTGAATATCTCTCATTTCTAATTTATCAGTACATCTACTTGATTATTCTTCCAAAATTTGTAATGAACCAAAAGTGATTCACTATTATCAACTCAAGTTTCTAATTTATACAGATTTCCTTAGTTTTTTTACAGAATGTCTTTTTTGTTCTGGCATCCCACCCAGGGTAGCATATTATTGTTAGTTCTTATGATAACACAGGCATTTCTCTGCTGTGATGGTTTATCAGACTTTACTTATTGCCTGCCTTTCTGATTGCCCATGCTGAGAACAGTGCCTGCCACACACCAGGTACTCAAATATTTGCTGAGTATGTGAGAATGAATTAGTAACAGCTTGAGCAAAGAAGTCAACAATTAGTAGTATAATACCTTGCATTCATTTTGCACTATATAATTTATAAAATGCACTCACTTATCTTATTCATTCTCCTGATAATCCTGTGAGGTGGGCCAGGGGATGACTATTATGCCTCATGAGACCTAAGGTTCTGGGAGGTTAGTGAATTGCCTTTGGAATAGAAAAGCTGAGATGGTACTCAGGGTACCCTGAGGATCCTATTCTTTCTACCACACCAGAGGAAAGGAAGGACCTAAAAAGAAAATAACAATTAAAGCCGGCTGGCAAGGCTCAGCGGTTGAATGTCAACCTATGGACCAAGTTACAATTTGATTCCCGGTCAGGGCACATGCCCTGATTGTGGGCTCTGTCCTCAGTGTGGGCCATGCAAGAGGCAGCTGATCAATGATTGTCTCTCATCATTGATATTTCTATCACTCTCCCCCCCTCCTTTCCTCTCTGAAATCAATAAAAATATTTAGAAAGAAAATAACATTTGAGCCCATTTTATTCCTGGTAGTGGGTAAATCTAGCCCAAAGCCTCTGTAATCTTTAGCAAAAATGATACCACAAAACTTGAATAAATAAGCACAAAAGACAATAGATTGATGGGTAGATAGATACATAGATGATAGACAGATAGACTCATGCTTGTCTCTGAAATTTAGGTCAATTGGCTTTATTGATGTACTTTCAAAATAAACATCTAAGGCCGAGACCTGTTTGGCTCAGTGGATAGAGCGTCGGACTGCGAACTGAAGGGTCCCCAGTTCGATTCCGGTCAAGGGCATGTACCTTGGCTGTGGGCACATCCCCAGTGGGGGGCGTGCAAGAGGCAGCTGATCGATGTTTCTCTCTCATGGATGTTTCTGACTTTCTATCCCTCCCCCTTCTGCTCTGTAAAAAATCAATAAAATGTGTTTTAAAAAAATAAAAATAAACACCTAAGTTTGTATTTATCAAGTGAATATTTAATGATTCTTAATTGTATGTACATTCTTAAGGTTTAATTGGAAGATATAACTTCTTAGCCTAAGGCAAAGGTGTAAGAAAAGGCACCGTAGTAGAATTGGTACAATATGTTATATTTGCTAATTCCAGTAAAGGCAAGTTAGTGGGATATCAGTTATAAAATTACTTATTTTTTGGCATTATAGAATAATCAAATTTTTAGAAGATGAAAATCTAAAATCTAATGTTTTTTAAAGGAATTACTTCTTTATTTTGAATAATGGTATGGAGTTTTACAGCTGGTAGGGCTTCTGTAATTTAACTCTCTCATTTTACAAGTGAGGATGAAGAAACTGAAAGAAGTTGAGTAACTTCTCCAAGTCCCATTTGATGGTAAAAGGTAAATCTTGGACTCAGGTGATTTGGCTTCCTTTCCAATATTCTTTCACTTTATCAAATTGTGTCTCTAATTCCTAAATCAAAAGAGTTTGGATTGAGTTGTTTTCTAATAATAAAGCTTGTGCAAATGTAACCATTCATTTCTTTCTAATTAGTGGTAAGTAGATTCTTAATTATGAGCTAATGTGTTTACTTCTACTTATCAAAGATGTGTTGGATGAAAAAGGGCATGATTCCCAATGTTTTATGGAAAACTATAAAGGAGGAGTAATATACCTGTGTCAATCAACCTTTCTATTGAAATTCCATTCTATTCTTGGTCAAGATTAAAATCAGCAACCTTTGTGGATGCTTCTGTAATAGAAATAATATTCCAGAATAAATGAAGTATTTTAGATACCAAATCAATACTTGCCATATGTGAGTGACACAATGATTAAAAACATCATTATAAAGCAAGAAACATGAAGGGTTCTCTAGGCGTTACCATCCTCCTATCCTATAGGAATTTATAATGCAGTAGCCAATCCCCTGTAGAACTAGTGAATGTTATTTTTCAGCTCCATGTGAGAGCTGACCTGATTAAAAAAGCTTATTTAGAGGCAAATACTATAGATCAAAATGTTATATGGGATTTGGTGAGGGTGAACAGGTTTATGTCATAAAAAATGGAAAACACTATTGGTTCAAAGGAAAAAGATAGAGGGAAGAATTTGTTGTTGTTAACAAATTAAGTTAATTCAGACTTCTGACTAAGCAGGTTATTGAAGACCAATATGTCCAACAGAGATAACCTGGAGAGAAAATAAAAAGCCCCATAAAGAAGAGCTGTGATAAGGCTCCTGTGGTGATAACCCAGCTTTCTTTTACCCAATCAGCCAAGGTGAACAAGAAGGATTATCAAGAGAGCCTAGGTCATGATTAGGGGAAAGCAAACCTTCAATTATGGAAGGAAGTGGCATCTATTGGGAGAGTTATGCTGTGACCTGCCTTACTATTTAATGAGTTGATTTATTATAGGTAATGTATGTTATTTTTCCTTCTAACTTACAAGCAGAGTCACAGATTTGTTCATTTTTGTTAAGAAACTAAAAGATAGGAGCAATGTTAGGGTATTTGGTTGAGAACAACATTTGAGCTGTGTATAGCCAGAATCATGCAGAACCCCTGTGGTCAGATAAATTAGTCAGTCAGTCAGGGAATCAGTATTTATTGGGGGTTTGTCTGTGTCTGTGGTTTGGGAAGTAGAAAGTCAGAGGCATATTTATTGCTGACTAGTTTACAATTAAGTCTTAGATTATAAACTAGGGAGCCATCTCTCGCGTGACTTCAGAGCATTTGACTTTCAATCTTTGCTTGTTGCAAAAAATAAAATGAGAAAAGAGATTTGCCTTTAAAAAAAATCATAGCATAGTGTTCAGACCAAAGAACACTTGATTCTTGGTCAACAATTACTAGTTATGTGATATTGCATATAATTATTATTACCATCTAATATTAGCATAACACATCTGTTTCAATTAATGAACCAATATTTTTGTTTCATATTAAATTCATTACCACACAAGTTATTTAACTAACCTTTCTATGGTCCCTGATATGTTTAAGTGCTTCACAAATGATAGCTATTGTTCATAAGGACAGATCAGTTTTATTGAACATAATCATAGTTATATATAAATACCAAGAAATTTATGAGGTTATTACTACAAAAAATTTTTTCTAGGGTGATTCATAAAAGAAATGCATTTTATAGAAGAAAGAAGGAAATTTGTCACTATCTATGAAAAATGTAAATATGCACATCTGAAAACAGCTGAGAAATACTGTGGAGATAACAGTATGATACATCCAATAGTACAGAGATGTTTGTGGCTTGCTATTTGAAATAGAAAAGATTAGAAAAAAAACTTAAATTTCTGTAATAAAAGCTATAATTACTAGTTTATTGAATATTAACTAAATTTCAAGTATTCATTCAAATAATCATTTATTTATCATAAAATCCCTGTGGGAGTAGATACCATTGTCATTCCCACTTAACATGTATTCATATCAAAGAATGGTGTACTGTCTTGAAATGTTAAGTAAAAATAAGCGATTCAAAACTCCATTAAACACACACACACACAAACACACATAAATATTATAAGATTGGATTTAAAAATAATCCAACAATAGTTTTCTTACAAGAGATTCAGTGTAAATAGGACACAGAAAAGCTAAAAGGGAATAGAAAAATATATAACATTCAGCCACAATATGCAAAAATCAATTGTATCTCTATATACCAACAATAAAGGCATAGAAAATGAAATATTCAAAATAATATCACCTCGCTCTAGTGGACAGTGCATCGCCCTTTGGATTGAAAGGTCCCAGGTTTGATTCCAATTAAGGGCACATGCTTGGGTTGCAGGCTCAATCCCCAGTAGAAGGTATGCAGGAGGCAGCCGATCAATGATTCGCTCTCATCATTGATGCTTCTATTGCTCTCTCCCTCTCCCTTCCTCTCTGAAATCAATAAAAAAATATTTTTAAAAATGATATCACTTATAATAATAAAGTATGTCAGGCACATGGAAGAAAATAAAATATATTTAAAAGTTCTACACCAAATACTACAAAACACTGTTAAGATTAACTTAAGAATACCTAAGTAAATGGAGGATATACCATGTTAGAAGACAGAATAATACTATACAGGTGTCAATCTACCAAATTGCTCTGTATGGTCAATGGAATTCTAATCACTATCCCAGCCAAGGTGTATGTATGTGAGAATGAGATTTGAAAAGTTTATTCTAAAATGTACATAGAGTTCAAAATAATCTATACAATCTTAAAGAAAAGAAGAATATAACTTGAAGAACTAAACTACCAGACATAATAATGACTAATAACTTAGAGTTTGTACAAGGATAGACAATAAACCAGTGGAACAAATCAGAATTTAGAAATAGATCCAAACACAAAGGGTCACTTGATGTTTGACAAAGCTGACACTACAGTATAGTGGGATAAAAATAACAATTATTATTTTTCAATAAATGATGCTGAGTCAACTGGATATCCATTTGGAAACAAATGAATGTTGAACCTTTTGGGTCACACCATCCACAAAATTCAATTTTAGTCGGATTGCAGATCCAAATGTGAAAGGTAAAAAAAAAAAATAAAGCTTTTAGGAGAAAACTTAGAAGTATGTGTCATAACCTTGGAACAGGCAACTATTTCATAAACAGGGACAAAAAACACTAATAATAAGAGAGAAAAAAGAATTAACTGGATTACATAAAAATTAAAGACTTCTGGTCATCAAAAGATACTATTAAGGGAGGGAAAAGACAAGCGGCAGTTGGAGAAATTATTAGCATTGCATGTATCATAAAAGAATTCATACCTAGAATATAAAGGAAAGGACTCCTACAAAGTAACAATTAAAAGCAAACAGCCCAACATAAAAAATGGTCATGCTGAAGAGGGCTAAACAAAAGATAACCAAGTGGCCACAGGAAAACAGAAGAATGCAAACAAAAACTGCAATGAGATCAACTAAATCCAAACATATACTGTACACTGATGTAGAAACGTAGCTAACACTTTGTCCTGCTACCATATGAATGAGCATATGTATCACACACAACAAAATCCTTGGCAAGAATAAGAGGCCACCTGTGTAGTTCTGAGACTCAAAAGAAATGAAACCTTGAACAATTTCTATAAGCTTTGTCTACTTGCAAAAACAACTTTACCTCTGACTTTTGCGATGAAAACAGGCCATGACCTTTGTGGATATGACAATCGTGTGAGAAAATTGCTCTTTACAACCATTAGTAGAGCAGTCAACTAATGCAAACTTGGAAATGTTGAGTGTTTTTCTTATTCAACTAACTTCTTCATTTTTTATTTGTTTTTGTGACCCTTCTGCAGACTGAATCTCTTGTACCACTTTGCATATCAACTTTTCTTCTTCAAAATCTGCAAGTCTTCTTTTGATAATCTCAAAACATACTATAATTCTGCTCCCACTTACATACCCAGCACGGTGAACTCATGTGTTAACAGACATGTATAAGACTGTTCACAGCAGAGTGTAAGTCAATAAACTGTGGTATGAAATGGATAGAATAGAATAAATGAATCATGATTTATACATTCAATGGAATGCTATACAACATGAGAATAAACCATCTATTATTGCATTCAACGACCTAGATCTGTCTCACAAACATAACTTTGAGAAAATGAGTCCAAACACACAAAAATACTTTATGATTCTACTTTCATAAATTTTTAAAACAGAATGTTTATCTGTAGTCAGATAAACCATAGCTCAGGAGGGTGAGCTATGGTTATCCACCGTTAGAGGTGGATAATTATCAGCTTGAGGAGTGTCCTGTGTGGTGGTAATAGTCTTTCTTGACCCATGTGCTAGTCACATTTTTACTTTATGAAAATTCACCAAAGTTTGCCCCTGAGATCTGTGCACTTTTTCGGAAGTATGTCATACTTAAAAATAAAGTTTATTTTAAAATGGAAAAGGACATAGGTTGATGACCCAAAGACAAAAGCATGTGACATGACATGATTGGTATGAAGAGCAGCTCAGTGTCCATAAGACTGACTGTGAGGGAGATGGGTCTGGCTTACGTGGAGAACAGAAGCTGTGTGTGCAGGGGGAGGAGAAGCAGGAGTGGGTGTGGGAGCGGGGGAAGAAAGCTAAACTCATCTCTTACAATCCTTCTTCAATTCCAGAAAGGGATTGGTACTGATTTAAAATAGTCAAAGGAACAGAGAATTAAATTTCAAGAAGAATGAGAAGAGGCTTTGGTCTGTAGTATGAGGAAGGCAAAAGAGAGTCAACGTATCCAGTCATGGTTCCCGCCTTGTCAAGGGCTGATGAATAAAAGTTCTGCTGTATTCTGGTCTCTTTAATGTTGCCCATGATTAAATTGACTAGCTCAATATATCTAAACATTTTATGTAATATCCTTAAATGCTGAGTGTGAATGTAGCTGAAGCAATTTATACAACTGCAGAATAATTTGCTACACCTTACTGACCATAATATGCAAATGCATGAATCATCAGATACAATCCAGTATTTAGTGATTAGCTCCTATATACTCAGGCCCTGGGAAAATAGAATAAAAAAAATAAGATGTTTAGATCCTCGAAGGAGCTAACAGCATACAGGGAAATAAAAGGCTCCCATATAAAACCACTGAGTATAAGAATACTGTGTGAAGGGCTAACATCCAAGCATCCATCAAAGGATCTCTGCTATGTGAAGGAACCATGGGGTACGTCAACAGGAAACATCTGATGGAATTTTCTTGACAACAGCATTGGAACTATATACATCATTATCTTATAGTCATATTTAGACTATTTGTGGTATGAAATGCAGGTTTTGCATTGGTATGGGGACTAATATTTTCCAACCTATGCAAATAGGATATGAGCATGATACCCTTAAAAAAAAAACAAAAAAAACTATGGATCACGTAACATGAATGTTTCTGTGTATTGGAATTCATCTAGATCCAATCATTCTGGCAATATTTTAGATATATTTTTATTGATTTCAGAGAGGAAGGGGAGCGAGAGAGAGAAAAACATCAATGATGAGACAGAATCATTGATTGGCTGCCTCTTGCACACCCTGACTGGGTATCGAGCCTGCAACCCAGGCATGTGCCCTAATATGGAATCGAACTTTGAGATCCTTGTTCATAGATTGATCCCAAACCACTTAGCTACACTAGCCAGGCATTTTTTAAATGAAAGGGGAGGTCAGTAATACTTTGGAGCTCCATGGGACACTCCTTACTGATCATGCAACATGAAGAAACACCCACTCTTTTACTTTAAAATGAACAATTAAGCCAGAGCCGGTGTGGGTAAGTGGATAGAGTGTTGGCCCACTGACCAAGGGGTCATGGATTTTATTTCCAGTGAAGGGCAAATATCTGGGTTGCAGGCTTGATCCCTGACTCTGGTCAGGAGGAGTGCAGGAGGCAACCAACATCTCACATTGATGTTCTCCTCCCCCTCTCTGTCTCCCCTCCCCCTTCCCTTCCCTTCCACTCTCTCTAAAAATAAATAGATAGATAGATAGATAGACAGACAGATAGATAGATAGACAGACAGACAGACAGACAGATAGATAGATAGATAGATAGATAGATAGATAGATAATTCAATGGAAAAAATATCCTCGGGTAAGGATTAACTAATTAACTAACTAACTAAATGAATGAATGAATAAATAAATAAATAAATGGAACAATTGAGCCGGTACTAGCTATAAGAATCAAGATGATTCCAGAAGTAGTAAGATTTCCATTCAAAGCCAGCAAAACAACTATTAGACACAGAGTTCAGCTTTGAGATGAGCATCTGGGGTTTAGTGCCCTGGCACACAGCAAACATCATGAAAATGGATTCATAAGTAGATAAAGAACCCTTAGAGCTTTACAGACATGTGGGAAGAGACACCATTAGAAAAGACTGGGCTGCCTTTTAGTGGAGGGGCTCAGAGTATTAAAATTGGAAGCATTCATGTCAATATCATCTCATTCATTCCCTCAACAGATACTTATTGAGGATCTGTTTGCATGCCAGGCACGATTCTAGTCCTTGAGATATGACAGTGAATAACATATAGAAGGGGCCTACTTTCAACTGGATTATATTCTAGTGCAGAGAGAACATAGACTTGAAAACAAATTTGTAAATTAAAGGGCTCTAAAGAAAAAATAAAATGGCAATGGCATGAGGAGTGCCTGGAATAGGATAGATCCTTCCACCAGGACTGCTGGCCAGGCCACTCTGTGGACCCCAATGATGAGAAGAAGGTGGCCGTGAGATGGGGCACAACAGCACAGCTTTGAGAAGCCTTGCACATGCTGGTTACAAGTAGCATGGGCGAGTTTACTTGACTGCTCCTGTCACCAGAGGTTCCTGGGGAAGACCTGTAGCCTCTGATGTATGCTAATGGATGCACTGGGGTCTAAGGGGGAAGACAATTAGAGAAGCTGTGCAAAGTCAGCATTGCCCTTGCACTCTAACATGTCTGAGGACAACCTATCAAAAGACATGCCCAGCTGCAACCTGACAGGCACAAGCAGAGCAAAATAACCACTGAATCTTCTATGACAGTGCAGCTCCAACAGTGCACTGAGACACCCTTACCATTGCAATGGCATGGGATGTCATCACAGAGCCTCGTGTTTCAGCGGAAAGAGTCCAGGGCCAGAGTTTGAAGACTTGAGTTCAGGTGTGGACTCTACCTGGGAAAACGGTGTAAACTCAGACAAGCTGCCCAGTCTCTTTGAGTCTCAGGTTCTTCACCTGCACCAGGAAGAATGCAACTGAGACCACAGAGTTACAGAGTTATTGCAATGATGACGTGAAATCAATATCTATAAAAATCCCAAAACAAAATGCAAATGTTTGCATCAGAATTTATTCATCCTGAACCTAATCCAGCCCCACTGTGGATGGACTAGCCTCTTCAATACCAGCCACAATAGATATGCCCGTTATATCCTCTCATTCCCTGTGAATTGCCAACCAAGAAGAGCTGACTGGCATCTTAAGATGAAGCATCTGCCTCTGGCTTCGCTCCATAAGGACAAATTAATTCTCAATTTTTTGGTCCAGGTGCTGTGTTTATCTAGTGCATCATGAACACATCCAGGTCATGATTCCATTCAGCCTGAAGCAATTCACATGAGAAATATTCGAGCCACATCTCCGTCCATTCACCTCTTTTTGTCTGGGGAGTCTGTAGCCATTCTTGACTCATTCAGTATCTTCAAGTGTAAGGCAGGAGAACTGTGGCCAGGATGTTCTTTGTGATGGTGACCAAAGACCATAGCAATTCAATGTGCTCACTGATAAATAGTCATACTTTGCTTCACTGGTTGCCTATCTTCCTCTAAGTTTTTTCTCCCCACTTCTCTCTTCCTTCCTCCCACCCTCCTTATCTCTCTCTCTCTCTCTCTCTCTCTCTCTCTCTCTCTCTCTCTCTCTCTCTCTCTTTCATAATATGTGCTACTTTCCAAAAAAAATGAATCAAAGGCTACCCATTTCTGAAAGCTAGACACACATGGGCAGTACACCTTTATGATGATTATTACAAAATGACTGGAATACAAAGAATGGAACCTCCATAGAAGCTTAAAACCGAGTATGAGCAAACAGTGATTTCCAGGCTTCATGTGGCCTACCCAGCTTTATAATAAGACTTGTGATCTAATGGCAAAGCAAAAGGAATCAGAGAGAAATGGATCTCATGGGCTCCAAATGTAGCTCCCAGCCAGGTGGTGGCAGGGTTATTCCATCATAAAACAAGTTGAGTCCTGAGATTTGGCTCTTATGAGAAGTTATGGCATTCAGCCTCACTGTTCACCTGTATTAGTTTCCTATTGCTTTAAGAATTTACCTCATACTTAGAGGCTTAAAACAATACAAATTTATTCTCTTATTGTTCTGAAGTTTAAAATGAGTCTTAAAGGGCTAAAATCAAGATGTTGGCAATGCTGTTTCCTTATAGAGGATCTAGGGAAAATGATATTTGTCTCTTCCAGTTTCTAAAGGCTGCCAGCATTCCTTGGCTTATGGCACACCACTACAATCTCTGCTTCTGTGGTCACATCGCCTTCCCCTTACTACCCACTCTAATCTCCTGCCTCTCTCTTATTAAGACCCTTGTGGTTACCTTGAGACCACCTAGATAATTCTGGATAATCTTCCCATATCAAGATCCTTAGTTTAGAGAACCAAGATGGCGGCATAGGAAAAACACCTATCTTGCCGTCATACTCAGCAATTTTAATACTACAACTTAACGAAAGAACAAACACCTTCCAGAATCACCAGAAAGCTGGCCAAGTGAAAATTCCACAAATAAAAGTGAAGATAAGACACTGTGACTAAGAGGAGCGGTGGCGGACAGCGTTGAAAGATTCGCACGGAGAGAGGTTTGGAGCGTTCGCGGAGAGGGTGGGCGGCTGGAAACCGGCCAGTTTTCTCGAACGGGGAGACAAAGATGTTCCACTGGACTGATTCTCCAGCTCTGGGCCAAGTCCAGGGAACCCACTATCATATGGGGTGAAAACTGGACAGTGGGAGGGCACGACGAAGCTCGGGTGCTGCCGGGTCTCCCGGCTTGTGGAGAAGGCAGCTTGCGCGCGAACAGCTCGGCTGCATGACCCCGCAGAGAGCGCTCTGCGACTTGTCTCTCATTTGGAAAACCGTCAGTCTGCTTTGTTTTACGACACTGGGTGAGACATTGAGTGTGCAGAGACATTTTGGGAGAGTCTGAATTCCCCGGCAGCTGGTGGAGCTCGGCAGCGGCTCTCTCTCAGAGGTGCTGGCAGCCATTGCCCCCGGTCAAGGGTCCCTGGGGCCATACAGGGCGGAGCTAACGCTGTCTGCTTGGCCCGGAGACTCTGCCCATCCAACCTGAGCACAGCTGAGCTTCACAGACAATTGGCCTTGAGGTCAACCCCTCCAAGTGCTAACAACGATTAACTGAGCTTAACTTCAGCAAGACTGTGCAACCCATATCCACCTCAGATAACTGGGGAGGCTGAGCCACTGTCCCTAGTAGGAAGTCTACCACACAAAGCTAATTGACCAACTCAGGGAAGCAGCCACGATGCAGAGACATGGAAAGAAATCAGATGTGAAAGAAATGGAGGGAAAAAAACGACTGGACATGGAATTCAAAACCACGGTTATAGGGTTTTTCAAGAGGCTCCAACAAAAGGTCGAGGCCTATAAGGAAATAAGCAAGACTGCAACGGAAATGAATGAGTCCTACAAGGATATGAATGAGACCTGCAAGGAAATGATCAAGACCAACGTGGAAATGAACGAGACCCTCAAGGATATGAACGAGACCTGCAAGGAAATTATCAAGACCAACGTGGAAATGAATGAGTCCTACAAGGAAATGAAAGAGACCCTCAAGGATATAAAGGAGACTCTCAAGGATATGAAAAAGGACCAACCAGAAATTAAGCATACACTGACTGAAATAAAAAATATTATACAAAGACCTAAAAGTGCTCTGGAGCACCCCAAGAACCAAGTTAAAGATGTGAAATACAAAGAGGTAAAATCCACTCAGCTGAGAAAGCAAGAATCCAAAAGAATCCAAAAAATTGAAGATAGTGTAAGGGGCCTCTGGGACAACCTCAAACATACCAACATCCGAATTATAGGGGTGCCAGAAAAAGAGAGAGAGCAAGACATTGAAAACCTATTTGAAGAAATAGTGACCGAAAACTTCCCACACCTGGTGCAAGAAATTGACTTAGGAGTCCAAGAAGCGCACTGAACCCCAATATATAGGAACCCTAAGAGGACCACACCAAGGCACATCATAATTAAAATGCCAAGAGCAAAAGACAAAGAGAGACTATTAAAAGCAGCAAGAGAAAAACAGATGGTTAACTATAAGGGAGCACCCATACGATTGTCAGCAGATTTTTCAACAGAAACGATGCAGGCCAGACGGGAGTGGCAAGAAATATTCAAGGTGATGAACAGCAAGAATCTACAACCAAGATTACTCTATCCAGCAAAGCTATCATTCAGAATTGAAGGTCACATGAAGTGCTTCGCAGATAAGAAAAAGCTAATGGAGTTCATCACCACCAAACCAATATTATATGAAATGCTGAAAGATATTCTTTAAGAAGAGGAAGAAGAAATAGATAAAAGTGTAAACTATGAACAACAAATACACATCTATCAACAAATGAATCGAAAAATCAAGTGAATTAATAAGCTGATGAACAGGATAAACTGGTGAATGTAACAGAATCACGGACATAGAGAGGGAATGGACTGACAACTCTTGGGGAGAAAGGGGGTGTGGGAAGTGCAGCAAGAGACTGGACAAAAATCATGCAACTATGGGAGAGGACAGTGGAGGGGGGTGAGGGCGGAGGGTGGGATGGGTACCAGGTGGAGGGGAACTATAGGGTGAAAAAAAAGGGAACAGTGTAATTAATAAACTGAACAATAAAGATAAATAAATAAATACATAAATGATCCTCAGTTTAATCACATCTATAGAGTCCTTTTTGCCACATAAGGTAATATTCACAGATTCCTGAGATTAGGATATATACATCTTTGGACATCATTATTTCCATGATTTTTTGTCTGGTTCAAGCTTCCCTGACTAGGTGAGGATGAGAGGAATTATCTAACCAGCGAAGAAAGCTTAAACTGGCTTAAATTGACAGAAGGCAACCACATTTCCTTATCGCTATTCCAATAGCTTAACTCAGTGGTCAACAGAGCCAAATATCAACAGTACAACTTAAATTTCTTTTGAGCGCTAAATTTTTTAAACTTAAACTTCTTCTAATGCCTCTTCTTCAAATAGACTCGCCCAGGCTGTGGTATTTTGTGGAAGAGCCACACTCAAGGGGCCAAAGAGCCACATGTGGCTCGTGAGCTGTGGTTTGCCAACCACTCTCTTAACTAGTTCTTGACATACAATAGGTACTCAAAGCGACAAGACTGCAGTTGTCCCCCAATATGCATTTCACACTTTGTCCTGGGTCAATAGAATGCCCTAGTTTAGTTGAGCACAAAGCTGCACGTCATTAGGTGTTTTTGAGTGCTGGCTCATGGGAGCAGAAGAAAGATGGACAGCTTCCAGACTGTGCTCCTGGAGTGAATCAGTGAGCCCTTCCTCCCTCTCTGCTTCCCTTCCTGCTAGCTGTAAATAAGATGTGATCATGGGAACAGCAACCACTGGATTATTCCATCAGAGGGGAGCCCTGAGCTGAGGACCAGCAAGGTAGGCAGAGCCCGGGTCCTCGACATGGTCGGACTGCCCTGTCTTCCTGGGACTGTGTGTGCTCGAACTATTTACCGACAATGAGAGAGCACCGAGCTTCTCTCTTCTTCGGCCTTTGTTACAGGAGCCAAGCTTGTGTCCTAATACAGTGTTCAATGAATGCACCGATCTCTCTCCACAGCTTTGCCACTAAATGGACATATGATCTTACATAGATCAGTTTGCCTCTCTGAACTTTCGTTCCTTTAGCTGAAAAATAGAAACGATAATAACGTGCACCTCATGTGTTGCAAATATTAAACGAGAGTGAACATGTGGCCATCATTTGTGAACTCTAAGGCACTTTATAAACATAAGGGTTGAAAGATTAAAATGTAAATTCTGATTCTTCCTCAAACGTGCTTGGCTTTTTAACATTTTATTGTCTAAAAGGCTCTGCCAATTTTCTCATTGACTTTCACTTATTTAATAAGGTCAGCAGTATAATTTGTACTATAAATATAAACTTCTTTCTTCTAGGATTTAATAAAAGTGTTTTTATTTTGAATAGAAAAAAATGAGACTCATTAATTATTTTTCTGAATTACCCTTTGTAAAAATGTTTTCAACACTAACCTTTCCTTCTATCCTTATAAGTTATTGGCTGGGGCTTCTGTAACAAAAGACAGATTAAAAGGAGAAAAGCATACAAAGTTATTTAATATAAGTTTTATATTAAAATAAATATAAGAAAGGAAGACCCAAAGATCCAATTTGAGGTGAGCAGTTATATACTGAATTGGAGAGAAGGTAGTAAATTCTGCAAGTATAACAAAACAAAGGGTTAGGGCAGAAAATGGTGAGAAAGTAATTAGAAAACAAGGGTTAGATTAACACGCTTGTTGGTACAGATTTTTCTATACTTTGACTTCTCATCTTTGGTGGCAAGAATGGACATCTTCCATGTTGTGCTTTACCTTCTTCTTTCAGAAAGAAAGGAGGGCTGAAACTGCTCGGTGGATAGAGCATCAGCCTGCGGACTGCAAGGTCCCAGGTTTGATTCCGGTCAAGGACATATACCTTGGTTGTGGGCACATCTCCAGTAGCGAGTGTGCAAGAGGCAGCTGATGGATGTTTCTCTCTCATTGATGTTTCTGACTTTCTATCCCTCTCCCTTCCTCTCTGTGAAAAATAAATAAAATATATTTTAGAAAGAAAAAAAAAAAAAAGAAAGGAGGGGGAGGGGTCAGAGCACCCATCTTGCATCAGCTGTTTTTTAAGTGCTTTTAGTTCAAAATAATCTTTATGCCAAAGCGGCATATTTTGGGGTGGCATATTTTGCCACCCTTCACTAGGCTTAAACTATGCCAATTCCTCTGTCAGTGAACGTGGGTAAGAGAACCTGGTTACCCAAATTCGGATTTAAATGGAAAACTGGAAAAGAGAATGTGAAAGACTGTGTGCTGGGTGGGATAAGAAGTCAAGTTCCAGGAACTAGGATTGGTTGTCCAGAGTGGAAAAGTGGTCAATAACCAAGCCTTCCCAGCATGAAGAGGGTGGAGCACACTCTGCCGAGGAGCCGGGAGACAGTAACTCTGATGTTCTCAGTGATGCCTCGTCTCCCAGCTCAGGCCCAGAGCTCACTTAAGTCACCATTTGAATTCCACATTCAGAACGTGCTGATAGAAGAGCTTGACGGGCGCAGGCGGCATAGGGTGCAGTCTGGTTGCTAGACATGTTCTCCCAGGTCCCAGTGCCTCTGGGTGTGCCCTCAGGTTGGCTTTTTGGTTACTATTTATTCATTTTCATTCTTTCCCATTCTACCCTCTGTGGGACCTCAGTTGTGGCAGAAAAATGAGCACTTTGAAAACAAAGAAAGTGGGTAATATTGAACTCTTACATTTTGGTATCAACAGTCCTTAAGAAAAGGCTTTATTAATGTTTAATAGAGTGAACATATGGTCCCTTTTGTTATCCTTTAGTCTCCACACGTTTGTGTGCAAATTCAAAAACAATCCTTGCCCTAGCTGGTTTGGCTCAGTAGATAGAGCACTGGTCTGCAGAACGGTCCCTGGTTCGATTCCAGTCAAGCGCACGTACCTAGGCTGCAGGCTTGATCCCTAGCCCTAATCAGGACATGTGTGGAAGCAACCAATTGATGTGTCTCTCTCACATCAATGTTTCTCTCTCTCTCTCCTTCTTTTCCATGCTTTCTAAAAATCAATGGAAAAATATCCTTGGGTGAGGATTAACAACAAAAAATAATAAATTTAAATTTTTAGCTTCTTGCAGAAATCACATGGTGCATATGTGTTCACGCAGCTCCAATTCCAGTAGCGATGGAAGCTCTGGATTGGGTTGTAAAGCCCAAAACGAAAAGGGGCCAAGAGACTCCTTGAGAAGAGAGAACAGAAACTCAGTGAAAGTATTAAAAACTAGGGGCCCAGGGCACGAATTTGTAAACCTTGAAAGGAACTGTGGGCCATGAGGCTGCAGTGGGCACAGGGGCAGGTCTCGGCCCATCCTCCGTGCCCCCCACTTGGCCCCTCCTTCTGCAGCCCCTGGTCCCCTGTCTGGCGGCAGTCCCACTTCCACTGCTGCCATTCCCATGTGCTAATGGCGTGAAGCAATTGGGGCCGGCACCAGCAGCGGGTGCGAGCACCGGTGGAACCGCAGCACGCAGGAGCAAATAATTTTCAGTAACCACCGGAGGCTCACCTCAATGACAGCGACCAGGGCCCAACTTTGGTCTGGCATCTGCGCCCATTTGCTCCACCATCCCACCGTGGCCAATGCCTGCCATGTTCCACACGCGCCTCCTGGTTGTCAGCAAATGTCATAGTAACCAGTTGTTCGGTTGTTCTGCCCTTTGGTCTATTTGCATTTTAGGATTATATATATATATATATATATATATATATATATATATATATGCCATGCTTATTAAAGGGGGGAATGCAAATTCAGTAGTCACACAAGTACTTAGAGATGTCTATGCATTGAAAAAAACCATATGATGTTCTGTATAAAAAGAAAAATATTACAAGACCATCTGAGAATCAGACATCAAAGAAGTCTGATTCAAAGAAGTCAGATTGTTCTTATGTTTGGCTCCCATAATAAGAAGCGGCCAAATAGTCTAGTAATAGGTCATATGTATGACTACCATGTGCTAGATATGATTGAATTAAGTTTTGAGAAGTTTGTCTCTCTAAAAGATAGTAAGAATAGTAAATGCCCTGAGGGAACAAAACCCATGTGAATATTTGCTGGTAATGATTTTGATGTAACAGAAGACTACAGAAGGCTAAAAAGTCTTCTTATTGATTTTTTCAGAAGCCCCACACTATCAGAAATCTGCCTGGTGAGTTGCGAGTATGTTCTACACTTCACCGCACCGAATGGGAAGATGTACTTTCAAAGCTTTAAGCTGCTGTTGAAGAAATCGAGTTGCAGAACACCATGGATTGGATTGTAAGAGATGGGACCCTCATTGGACTTGGTGCTGAGGAGGACACACCTGGCTTCAGATGACCTTTATAAGTTAGTTATTCACTAAAATCCCAAAAGCCCTCAAGCCAAAGAAAAAGAAAAATCTCTCCCATGATACTTTTGGTACAGCTATGGGACGATTCATATGTAGAAGCAAGACCTAAGAAAACTACAAACCAGGAAGTTGAAGAGGCTAAAGAAGCCACCTGTAGAAAGGATAACAGAAGTCCAGGAGAGAAAATCAAAGAGAATTTTAAAAAATTGATTGAACTTAGCCAATAACTCCTTTCATTGTAGTTTGTTGACATAAAGAGAATTATCAAGCATCAAAATATATAAATTCAGAAATTTAGAAAATAAAAGAAATCCTTAATAAGTAATTAAATTTCAAATTTGCAATTCAGACCTTTCTACTTTTGTGTTTGGCATATATGGGGCATCTTTTGGAAGCTGTGCCACATGCAAAGGATTGTTCTTCTGAGTGAATACCAAACCGGTGCATGCAAAGCCACCCACACACTGCAATTACACACTGGAAGCTCATTATAGGTGCATGATCCACTTCCTGTATGAGTTACTCAGCTTTATACACAACTTTTCTCATTGGAAGGGCTGTGTCTTCTGGCTCTTCCTTTAATAATGGTGATAATCATAATAACTGTTATAACACAACATTGCTTTCTAATTACAAAGAAAATTTCTCCTAAGGAGCTCAAAGCATTTCACAGACATGATCTCATTCATTCCCAGAACCTCTCTCGCTGCCTGTCGGTCACTAGCAAACTCATCACACAAGATGGTCACATTCCATTACTCAGTGCTCTCACAAGGCCAACATGGCAAGGAGAGCCTTCGCACGCCCCAAACTCTGGCAGCAACGTTCAGCAATTTCTCAGTAATCTTTATGATTTAACTTTAGCTAAAAGTATCTAAAGCATCACATGCTGGCTGCACATCTATAGAAGAGAGACTTTTCATGGTTTCAGAATATCCTAAGGAGTGCCCCGATATTTGGAACACCCTGAGCAGGTGCTCTATATTCTCTGTGAATGGAGAGTCCCAATGCATACATCTCCCAGCCGCTAATGACTGGCTGTTGCTGCCTTTTCACAGAGCGGAGCCCTCCAAAAGGGTGCTCAGCACACTGCCTCAAAGGCCAAATCTAGCTGAGTATGAGTTTTGTGTTTTTTATGGTTTCATGTATAAAATGGTTAATAGGTCCCTACAAAATATCCTTGATTTTGCCTCTTAAATCCCAGTGTCTAAAATACTCACTCTGTGGTTCTTTACTTTAAAAGCTTTCCAGGCCTCACTCCAGAGAATGGGACGAGGGAGGTGAGCAGAATGGGTGGTTCCTGAGCTATGTCAGGGCCCAGTTGGGAAAGATACTGATGCTAAGATTCAGAGGCAGTAATTAACCTGACAGAACAAGGTAAGGCCTGGCCACTGTTTACTGGTGCTCTATATGCCCATTTACTTTCTCGGAGGGACTGTTTCTTGGGTCCTAACTATGCTTTTTCCAGAAGTCATTCTGTATGTCTCCCAATGTGGCTACATTCAGTGATAGTTCTTTGTTTCCTCTTGAGATTCAGATCTTCAAGCCATTGTACTGGCACACAATTGCTGACATAATCACACGTGTGTATTTTTAACTGTCTGTATTGCTTGTGTCTCAGCTATTTTATTTTTACCAGAAAAAAAGGATGAAAAGCATAGCTACGACATACCTTGGAGATGTGTACTAGTCTTCACAGTCAGTGAATAAGCAATGGTGTGGTAGTCTTGACTTATTCATGGTGTTTTGCTTTTCTGATATCTCAGCTTTGGATTAAGCTACCACCTAAATTTTAAGGCATTCAATATTCAGAACCTGTTTAGAGGTAGTTTGATAAGAACCCACAGGAAAGGGCAGATTAGTTGATGGGCCTTGTCCTCCAGGTTCACAAAAGACTACTACTCTGCTCTGTTTCTGAGGATAGCACTGCCTTATCTGGTCTCCTAGGTCCCTATGTACCCCTCACCTTGGCATTTTGATTATTTTTTTCCTTCCTGTTCATTCTTCCCATTAGTCCTCCTGTTGGACCCAAAATTTGACTGGATAAAATGATAATGTTTGAACCAGGTAATACTGAGCCCTAGTGTTTTCTGTGGGCTGCACCATGCATAGCAAATGGAGTTATCTCTGACAATGAAGGAACAAAGGCAAGGTTAAGTACATGTTTCCTGGGCACAGTGTTCTTAGAATGTGAGTACATCACAGCAGCAAGCCATCCCTACATGTGAGCTGGGGTATTAAATATCATGGACAGACGTTCTCTAGTCTTGTCCTCTCCCGTGATATGGAGAAAAAAGGATTAGATGACATGAGCAATGGCTGGAGGAGTAGTCCACAGAACAAACCTATTTGATGTGACTTTGAAAGTCACGTGGGTTGTAAAAGAGATTAGTCACCAGTTATGGTACCCTGTAAACCAAGAAAACATTTGATGGCAACAGATAACAGAAAACAAGAAGCAAGTTGTAAAAATAATTATTGGAAGTCAATGTTAAGGTTCTATTTGAAACATTAAAAAGTAACCTGGAGTGACACCAAAAGCACAAAAGAAAAAACAGATTAGCTAGACTTCATAAAAATTAAAAGTTGTTAGGTATCCAAGAACATTATCAAGAAAGTAAAAAGACAATCTACAGAGTAAGACAATATTTGCAAATCATATCTGAAAAGTGATTAATATCCAGATTTTATAAAGAATCCCACAACTAAACACAATAACAAAGAAGTGAAATTAAAAATAGGCAAAGGACTAAGTATAGCAGATATTTCTCTAAGAAGATATACCAACGGCTCATAAGCACATAAAAAGATTCTCAACACCACTAACTGTTCAGGAAAAACAAATCAAAACCACAATGAAATACCACTTTATACCTACTAGGATGGCAATAATAATAATAATAACAAAACTAGAAAATAATAAGTACTGCTGAGGATGTGAAGAAATTGGAATCCCATCGCTGGTAAGAATGTAAAATGGAGTAGCCATTGTGAAAAAAATTTTGATTCAACATAGAACTACAATATTGCCCAGTAATTTCACACCTACGTATATATCTAAAAGAATTGAAAGCTGGTACTAAAACAGATATCTCACACCAATGGTTATAGCAGCATTATTTGTAATATCCAAAAGTTGGAAACAACCAAAGTGTCCATTAAAAGATAAAGGGATAGACAAAATGTAGTATATATATGCAATGGAATATTATCCAGCCATTAAAAGGAATGAAATTTTGATATATGTTACAACCTAGATGAACCTTAAAAACATTATGCTTAATGAAATAGGCCAGACAGAGAAGAACTAATATAATCCCACTTACATGGAGTACCTAAAATAAGCAAATTCATAGAGATAGACATAGAGGTTACCAGGAACAGAGAGTGAGGGAGAAGTTGTTGGTTAATAAGTAAAGAGTATATGTTGAGGATGATGAAAAACCTGGGATAAAAGCAGGGGTGATGGTTACACAACACTGTGAATGTATTTAGTGCCACTGAACTGCACACGTACAAATGGTTAAAATGAAAATATTATTATGTATATGTTATAATTTCTAAGAGTAATCCTTGATTTTTTGCTGAAGAGCTGACTTTTTTGTTTGTATTTTGGGCTTGTCTTCCCATCATTAAGAAGGTGGTTTGCTAACTAGAAATTGACAGCAGAGCCTCCTGCAGTAGCGGCTGTGTTTTTGCGTTCCTCTCCGGGAACTGGAACGTGCCTGTCATTGTAATTGCAGCACACGTGGACTGAGCTTGGAATATGTGTATTATAGAGCAGAGCTACAATTCATCTTAATGATGGTATGTGAAGGAACATCTCGGCAGGGCACCTTAATGAAATGACAATTGGTTGAAGACTTAGAAGATTAAAAATACCCAAGACTTTCAGAAGCCATATCTATTCTCGTTTGGATCCTTTAAGGGATAGTGTACAATGTTCTCAGCTAAACAACAAGAAAGCTTCTAACAAATAGAGTAAAAATCTTTTAAATATATTTTTCAAAGATGCCCTTAGAAATGTCTAATCAGAAAACCTAAAAGTATGAACCAAATTCTCAGGTTGGAATATATCATATAGACAACCTCTGGCAGAAACTTCCTATTGAATGGCCTAAACTACTGCAAGAAAATATTTATAGTTCCCTCTATGGAGAAGATATTCTTGGTCAGGTACAGTACATACATCCTATCATTTAGCTCAGAGAAGTCCTATGAGGAGGATAATAGTAAACCCCTGGCACTGATGAGAAAACTGAGGCTCAGAGGTGATAAGAAAATTAACTGAAGCTCATTAGACAGCCTTCATTGTTATTACGGTATGACTATAACTTAATAGGAAAAACATGGCCATATTATTTCATTTTATAATCACATTAACCAATACCATGAAGAATTACTATTCCTTAGGATGCACTTTAGGAAATGCTAGACATATCATTTAAACTTGCAATGTGATATCTTATGAGGAACTTTGTGACCTGGCTCACACAACTTCAGAGACATCATGGGAAAAGATGGGGCTCCAGAATCAGTTAAATTTGAGCTTGAATCCTTAACTTTTGTAAGCCTCATTTTCCTCATCTATGAAAGACATTAATAACACCACTTTGCATGTAGTTGTGAGCGTTACAAATAATATGAAGAAAGATTTATTATTTTAGCCTCTCAATAAGCAGTGGATATCTTCCTTGTCGTTGTCACTGACATTCTCACCACATTTACTCTATTTCCACACGACTCCTCTCCTCAAGACCTGCCATCAAGAGAAACTATTTTATCAGAGCCTAACCTCTGAAGAATTTATCAAAGCTTAACCGACCTGAGGAATGGGAAATACCCAACTCCATGTCCCCCTCACATCCTGTTTCACGTTAGGGGTGCAGGGCTGAAAAGGGCTTATGAGCCCAAATCATAGAATTGTAGAACATCCACTCTCCTCCACACCTCACCACCATCCCACTAAAGGCCTATTTAGTTCTTTTATCAACATGTCATGCCAGGTTTTCAATAAAAAATGAGAAGATATTCTAATAGGCAAAAAAATGCATTTTATAGAATAAGAGTAACCATGAAAAACTAGATTCAGATATGGCAAGGATGTTGGAATTTTTAGACTGGGAATTTAAAACAACTATGATTAATATGCTAAGAGCTCTAATAGATCAAATAGACAGCATGTAAGAATGGATAGGCAACGTGAGCAAAGAGATGAACATTTTTAGAAAGAATAAAAATAAATACTACAGATAAAAAAAAAAAAACACTGCAATAGAAACGAAGAATGCCTTTGAGATGCTCAATGGTAGATTGGATATGACGGAGAAAAAAAAATCTCTGAGCTTTAGGATACATCAGTGGAAACTTCCAAAACTAAGAAAGAGAAAGAAAAAAGACCAAAAGAAAAGAATATCTAAGAGCTTTGGGACAATCACAAAAACAGAAGAAATATTTTAAGCAATAATGACTGAGAATGTCCTAAATTAACGTCAGAGACAAATCCACAGATTCAGGAAGATCAAACAAACACCAAGCAGGATAAATGCAAAACAAACAAACAAATAACAAAACCATATACACAAACCCAAAACAAAACAAAATGCATATTATTAACTGAAAGAGACCAATTTGAAGAAGCTACATACTGTATGATTCCAATTTATGTTGTTTTTAGAAAATGCAAAATCATGGACATAGTAAAAAGACCATTGGTTGGGAAAAAAGACCATTGATTGCCAGGGGCTATTCTCTCCAGCTCCCCACCCCTTCATTATACAGATGAAACTAACCTCTTCCTCTATAAGAAAGAATCCCTCATTTTTCAGAAAGAATAACAATTGAACAATTGAACCAGAATTACAGGATTCCCTGTGTTTGGCAGTAAATATTGCTACATTCATAAGTTTTGTCCTGTTGTAGCACATTCCTAATGAATGATGACTCATCATATATTACAAGAAACTGCTGTTGGAGAAGGCCTTACCTCTCAGTCACGGCAAGAGAGAATGTTTCTATTCTCCTGGGGAAGGTAGGGCACCAGCTTGGAGAATGGTGTCAACCCCCCTGCTTCAAGGACCTGGGATCATGTCTTAGGAGTTCCTCTTTGCCTCTGTCCTTTTGGCTCTACCATTTAAAGAGCTCCTAACATCCTACTTCCAGAACCCGAAGTTTACTCAACCTCACGGGAAACCAAATAGGTAAATGTCTGTTGACCAAGTCAACCTTCCTTGCCCATTCCCCCTTTCCAGTTGCAGGCAATACTGGGATGCTAGCACACAGTCACTGGGGAAGACTCACTGGGTCACCCAGGAAGGGGGAGCAGCCAGCAGAGACATGTTCAGCGGATAATGTGTTGGTAGCCATTAGAAACTCTGGAATAACTAGAAACTCTGCACTTGAGATATTATTGCAGAGGTCTGCACCAGAGGCTTTCTGTTGTTGGCGGTGGTGAAACGAGTAGTGCTCAAGATATGTGGTAGGCTAGAACAACAAGCCCCAAAAGCCAAACACTGAGCTGCCCTCCAAGACTAGTGCTTCGTTCGGTCCATTGCTCTTCATGCCATCCCATCAGAGGAACCAATTATGAAGCTTACCCAGAGACTGCTGGCCAGGATGGCTCAGTTGGTTGAGCGTCATCCCATGTACCTACAGGTTTCCCATTCAATTCCCAGTTTCGGGGCACATGCCCAGGTTGCAAGATTAATTTCAGGATATGGCCAACTGTGCACATGACTGTAGTGGAATAGATGCAGACCTGAAACAAGAGGGCAGGAGAGGGGAGAAAGGATGCTTGAAAGCAAGGTAGAAGGAACCCAAAGGGAATTGTGAGCTCTTCATAATTTTTCTACTTCATAAAAGTAACATTGATATTTTCATATGAAATCCACACTGGGAGGAATCAATTATAGATAAATTCTTACTGCTGTGGTCACACTGTGAACAATCATTTGGCATGTATATTTCTATAAAAGTGTTATGTAGCCCTGACTGGTTTGGCCTGCGGACTGAGAGGTCCCGGTTCAATTCTGTTTGGGGGCAGGTGAATTGGTTGTGGGCATGTCCCCAGTAGGAGGTGTGCAAGGGGCTGCTGCTTCTGTGGTCATTCACAGAAACGTGCCATGTGCAGAGAAGCAAAAGAATTGATTCCCCAAGAGTGCACTCTGCCAGGTGGCCCAGACCAGACAACAATGCTGCTTTCTTGTTCCAGCTTTCTTACTCTTAAGAGATTTATTACCTCTTTAGTGACACTTTTTTACCCCCATTTTTGTTAATGATTTCACTGTTTAAAATGGTCCTCAAGCTTGGAGCTGAAGTGCTGGCTAGTGTTCCCAAGCGTAAGAAGGCTGTGATGGACCTTATAAAGAAAATATGTGTTAGATATGTTGCATTCAGACATGAATAGAGCTGTTGGCTGTGAGTTCAGTGTTAATGAATCAATAATATCTATTAAATAAAGTGTCTTTGAACAGAAACACACTTTAAACACAAAAGCAACTTTGTAAATTTGGAATGCATATAAGAACTAGAGGCCCAATGCACAAAATTCGTGCAAGAACAGGCCTTCCTTCCACCAGCTGCTGGCACCCGGGACCCAGGCTTCTCTTGCAGCCCCAGCTTCACCCAGAAGGTGGTCTGGAAGGAAGTCTGGTCTAATTAGCATAATACACTTTTGTTATTATAAATAATTCTATTATTTCACTGAAAATGTATAAATTTCTTCTCTTGCTCCCCTCCCCCCCTTTTTTAGTTAGCCTTTACCTGAAGATATTTTTCCATTCATTTTTAAAAAGAGTGGAAAGGAGGGAGAGAGAGAAACATCTATGTGAGAGAGACACACTGATCGATTGGTTGCCTCTCACACATGCTTCGACCGGGGAACCTGGGATAGAGCCTTGAGCAGAATCAAACCCAGGCCTCTTCATCGAATCCAGGACTCTTCAGTCCGCAGACCAACATTCTATCCACTGAGGCAAACCAGCTAAGCTCTTGCTTTTTTCTTGATCAGGACCTAAGTGGGGTCACCAGAACATAGTTAGAACTATGTTTCTAACATAGTTCTTTGTTAGGGCCTACATAAGGTCATGGCAAAAGTGTGAAGTGACATCCCCAATACATAAGGCAAGGAAGCCAGGCTAGGAAGAGTGGTAGATGAATAAGCAAAGAGCAGTCCAGGACATGGAGAGTGCTGGAGATTTCCAGTTTGTCCTTCAGTGAGAATGTTGTGATAGCTTAAAGCAACAGAGAAACAAGTGTAAATGCTGGGCTAAATTCGGAAAGAAAGGATTCTGGGGGTGTAATGTTCTTCTCTTTATCCCAAAGAAAATTCTTTTCACATTTCCACTGACCTAGGTTAAAATTATCCACTAAAGAGTTTTCTCAAGAAATTAAAAATGGAACTACCATTTGATCCAGTAATCTCACTTCTAGGAATATATCCCAAAAATTCAGAAACACCCATCATAAAGAATGTATACATCTCTATGTTCATAGCAGTGCAATTTACAATAGCTAAGATTCAGAAACAGCCCAAATGCCCATCAACAGAATGGATTAAAAACCTGTGGCACATCTATATAATGGAATACTACACAGCTGAAAATAAAAAACAACAACAACAAAAATCTTACCATTTGCAACAGCATGGATGGACCTAAAGAGCATTATGCTAAATGAAATAAGCCAGTCAGAGAAAGATAAGTATCTCATGATCTCACTCATATGAGGAATCTAATGAACAGTATAAACTAATGAACAAAAATAGACCCAGAGACATAGAAACATCAAACAGACTGTCAAACCTCAGAGGGAAGGCAGTGGAGGGTAGAGGTGGGAGAAGAGATCAACCAATGAACTTATATGCATATATGCATAACCGACAGACAGACAATAGTGTGGGGTTGGGGAGGGCAATGGGGTAGAAGGGGAGACTTGTAATACTTTCAACAATAAAAATTTATTTAAAAAAAATAAATAAATAAAATAAACTATCCACTAAACAAGATAGAGGTACAGTTTTCATTTCTAAAATAATAAAATTCTTTTTTTCCCATTATAAAAATGATATCTAATCATTCTGAAAATTCAAACAATATAGGAAATCACAGGTTATCACTCCAAATTTCATCCATAAGAGATGACTATTGTTTGCAGGTTCATGGTCACCCTACAAATGATCTCAACAATATGCCCTAGACATCAATAGTTATAGAGCAAGATAAACATTTTAAACATAGGACTAAGATTCAGCTGCATTTACAAATCATCATTTATTTTTTAATCACTATGGGAAAACAATTAGAGTTTTTTCATCTGGTGAGTCCAAAATCAAGGCACCATCAGATCCTATGTTCATCCTCACAGGACAGAGAAAGGACTTGTCTCCTCCTTTTCTTTGAAGGACACTAATCCCGTCACGTGCCACCACTCTCATTATCTCATCTAATTAATTCCCAAAGGCCTCACCTCCACCTCCCAATGTCACTGCATTAGGGCTTCAACATATGAATGGGTTGGGTGGGGGGGAGCATACACACACATTACAAATAGTTATTTTATGTAATTAAAGTTTTTAAGTGTGTGAATTTCTCTAATCTTTTATTTTCAATGTCTTACCAAACATCTCCACCTGGATATTCTCTAGCCTCTTTGGACCCAATAAAAAATAGGAATGATAATAAATAATAGTTTGAGATTTATCAGGTGCTGCCACAAAAATACAATATCACTCATCTTCTGCATGGTAGGAATTATTACCTCATTTTTATAGATGAGAGGACTGAGTTTCTTTAATAGGTGACTTGCTCAAGGCCACCATCCAACCACTAAATGAAGGAAGGAGGAGCCATCATGATCAAAACCTTACTATATTTTAACTGTTTTACATACTTTTTTTCATGTTATCCTCATAGTAATGCTGTGAAGTTAAGTATCATCTCGAATGTAGGTAAAGAAATAGGCTTAGAGAGTTCCCCACTCATTCCCTGTTTCCCATAACATAAGACAAGAGTGCGAGGCACACAGACGCAGGAGCTAATGAACACATGAGCACCAGTGCTCTTCGGCACACGATGGGCTTCCATATGGATACAGAATAGCTTTTTAATTGTCTCATTAAATTTTTTTATTTCCTTCAAGAAAAATCTCTAAGAAACAAAAGGGAAATAAAACACAAGTGATCACTTCCAGTTGTTTTCAGATGTCCATCAGCTCTCTGAAAGCAGTCTCCTTGGTAAAGAATTACAACAGCATTATGTAGTTGCAGGAAAGGGGTACACATGGCAAATATATTACCTTAGGAGAGATTTTTCTCTCAAATTTAGCCTCCAAATAATTACATACTATTTACAAATTTCAAATGTTATCTCACTGTATCATGGTCTCCATAATAAATAAAGACTAATGTTTAAGAGGAGAATAAGACAAATAATTTCAAAGCCAACTATGTGTCACTTGTAGATTAAATTTGCAAATCTATTCATTCAGTATGCTCAGTTGGGATACAGTTAGTCCCCTAAGTGACCTTTTCCTGAGAAATAATTAATTGGCATGTGCTGTGCTTTGTTAAAGAAAGCAAACACCCTTCATGAATATCAATGTAATGTCTCTTGAAGCAAATGAGTAAATTTTTTTTTTTACAAACTACTTCTCCCTTCTTTCTGGATTTTGCATTTTTGAGAAACATGAAATTCTATATAGTCTGTATAAGTTTTCACAAACAAATAAAAAGCTTCTGGAACCAGTCTTCTATTCATGGGTTTCCATGAGCCATAACTGGCAATGTAACCACAGTGTATAACTCATGAGGAAGAGTGCGTCAGAGATGAGCAATGTCTGAAGAACAGCTGATTCACCTCTTCCATTCACAGAAGCCAGACAGAGCTCCTGACAAAACTGGATGTGTAGTTTCTGCAGTGGAGGGGATGGAAGCATATAGTGTTACAATGCCGATACTGAATGTAGGATTCCAATGAGGGTGAAGGGACACTCCACCTGCCATGTCCCCTCTTCCTGAGAAGAAAAAGTCAAGGGTACATTGGAAGTTTACTAGTATGACGGCAAACCCAACCACAATGAAGCTTTTAACTCTTAAATTCTGTGTGTGCACAAGTTTTATTAGAATACTTAGAAGAGATGTTTCTCTAAACATTATGGGAAAACTCTTGGTGTACATGAAGTTTTAAAGCTGAGTCTACAAAAACAACTAAAATGCTCAAGGTTTAGGTGAGAGAGAGAAAGGTTTAGGGGAGAGCGAGTGAAGGGAATTAATCTTCAGAGTTTATTATATAAGGTAATATGCTTGATAGTTATTTGACCAAACTATTCAAGACAAATGAGTCTACTTACTGATAGGGGGGAGGGGGCAGGGACAGGGAGGGAAGTGGAGGATAGAAGAGGGGAGGGGAGGGGAGAGGAAGGAAGGAGAGGGGAGGAGGGAGGGAAGTGGGAGGAGGAGAAGAGGAGAGGAGAGAATAGAGGAGAGGAGAAGGGAGGGGAGAGGAGAGGAGGGGGAGAAGAAGAGGGAATAGAGGGGGAGAGGAGGGAGAGAGGAGAGGAGAGAATAGAAGGGAAGGGAGAGGAGGAGAGAGGAGGGGAGGGGAGGGGATAGAGGAGAGGAGAGAGGAAGAGGAAGAGGAGAGGAGAATGGCTCTAGCTATTTTAAAGTTAATCAATAATCATGGTGTTGTATTTCTATGAAATAATACAGTGGACTCTAAGCAGGGGCTATTGGAGAAAAGAGGGCAGCCTTTTTATACCCCCGCCCCCAACCCCAATTCAGCTGAAGTACACATAACATAAGGAAGGGCCGCTGGCAAGTAGCCACAGGAAGAGCACCTGGAAGATTAAAGCTGTGGCCATAACATTAACAAAGTACAGACCACACTGAATTAATGAGCACTGGAGATAGACATTCAGTGGAGTCTTAATTTATTTTCCTTTTCTAGCTCATCCTTTAAGAAAATGACAGTGTCTTCTTATCGATTTTACACTCAGAGATCAATCAGAATTGCCCTGACTCAGACAAAATTTACAGCAGTCTCTGACACCGCCCCAAGCATGTGGACCCAAACAGACATTACAAGGAAGCAATAGATCATGTTTGTATGTAGAGCTTGACGTGCTTAAAAATAAGCTAATCTGTAGTGGAATTTCCTTCTTTTTGACAAGTTGCTCTGCCCAGCTCTTCGGCCCCTTGTTATGAATTTCTCTGCAGGCTCCACTATTAATTATAACATTCGAAAAGGATTCATGTATTTAGGCCCCGAGGGAGGTCATCTGATCTCCAGTTTTAGAGAAAATATAAACCAACAGATCACTCCTACTTAAACAATGTGAGATGTCACTGAGGCACTCCATAAAAAAAAAAAAGAAGAAGAAGAAGAAGAAAAAGCTAGAGGTGTTCCGTCAAGAGCTATGATCAATTTTGACAGCCCAACAATATCAGGGCTAAATGATGGGCCTGTACATTCCTAAACAGTCCCCAGTGGAAATTGCTGTATCCGGAAGCTCTTTTGTGCAAGTAACTAGCTGCATTAAATGCAATAATTACAGAAAAGACACTGACTGGCGCTCCGGCGGCTGTTGGCTGAGCTGACTTGTCTCCACGCCACCATTTACCCTGTAACGGGGCCGCGCGTGCCCTGACCAGACGCGCTGGAGAGAAGTCTCAGGAACTCCCACTTCCAAGCCCAGAGAGGCTCTGGGTCAGCCGTGCCAGCGGAGAGAATTAGTCTGGGCCGCATTTGCTCAACCGGGACAGAGAGAAAACATGACAACAGCGGCTTGGGGGGAAATGCATTTTGTGTGTGAATTTGGCTGGGATGGGGTTGTGTCTGCCAACAGCTCAGCTACAGGGAAAGCCTTTGGATCAATGAAAGACCGCTTCCTTCCGAGGCACACGGTAGCTAAACCTCCAGCAGATGCGGGCACTGAAGAAAAGATGATGGAATAGATTGAGTGATACCTTTTCCTTACAGCTGCTTGACCAATAATAGCATACAGGAAGGCAGTTTTCCTCTATGTGGCTATCTAGAAGGAAATGGAACCATTTAGGTATCAAAATATCAGAATAACAAAGTGATCTGGAGCAGTTTGGGAGGCCTTTCTTAAATCACTGATTGATATATTTGAACACACATCACCAAAAAATTAAAGTTACCTTTAAAATACATATGTAAGTAAAATAAGCCAGTCAGAGAAACACAAGTACCATATTATCTCACTCATAAGTGAAGTCCAGTGAACAAAGTAAACTAATAAGCAAAATAGAAACAGATGCATAGATATAGACAGCAGGCTGACATTGGGGGGATATGAGGGAAGAAGAGGGATTGAGCAAAAAAGGAAAAAAAAGTAAGAACTCATGGACACAGACAAGTGTGGTGATTGCAGGGGTGGGCTGGGGGTAGAGGAAGGTAGAAGGAGGATAAATGGTGATGGACGGAGACTTGACTTGGGATGATGAATTCACAATACGACGTACTCATGATATTGTAGAGTTGTGCGCCTGAAACCTGTAGAATTTTGTTAGCCAGTATCACACCAATAAATTCAATAAAGAGGAACAAATGCATATGGAGAGCAACATAGTCTTCCTCTACAGAGAGGACTGTCACGATCCTCAGAGTTTGATTCTTAAAGTTATATATATATTTTAAAATATATATAATTTTACTTTCACAGAGAGGAAGGGAGAGGGATAGAGAGTTAGAAATATCCATGAGAGAGAAACATCAACCAGCTGTCTCTTGCACACCTCCCCACTGGGGATGTACCTGCAACCTGGGACCCTTCAGTCTACAGGCTGACACTCTACCCACTGAGCCAAAGCAGTTAGGGCTAAAGCTATCTTTCTAAAAAGAAATCTAAACACTAGAACATAGCAATATTTGAAATATTCAAGTTATTAAGAAAGGTAAATCCACAAAGGGCTTCTCTCACTTCTATAAAGGGAAACACCATTAGATCAAGGGTGTTGCACAGTTGTTGTTTTTTTTATTTTTTTCTGTTATTTTGTTTTTGCTATAAAATGCCCACACATGGGCCCTGACATTTTATTTGGCTAGGAGATAATAAATATCCATAAAAATCATATTCAATAGGAGTGAATGTAATTTAAAATTATTTACTGAGAAACCCCTCTTTTCCAAGTTCTGAGAGTTCCTGGGGATACAAAGAAGTTATGGCCACTTCCTAAGCTGAATCTAGTGAGAAAAAGAGATATGTCAACAATTACCTTAATGCAATGGGCTGTGTCTATAAAAGTGTGCAGTCCTATAGAAACACAGTTGAGAAGAAAGATGAACTCATAATGAAGAAAATAACATTTCATTTGGACTTTGAAGGGTGACCTGGGAAGAGTGGAGAAGAAAGACATCCTGTCAGTGGGAACAGCATGAGCAATGGGAGTATGGAGGGAGGCATGTGAGTGTGAGCTAAGGTCCTGCAATGGGAGGCAATTAGGAGACCAGCCCAGAGAGGGCTGGCAGAGGAGCAGCTAGAAGGGGGCATGGGTCAGCTCAGAGGTCCCCGAATGTCGGCCATGGAGAACCTCCATGTGTGCGCGTGTGTGTACGTGCACGTGAGCCTGTTTAGCAGGAACTTAGCATGACTGTCCCCTGTAATGATGACTGGCAAAGTGTTGAAGCTGGATGGGTACATTAGGCAAGTCGTGGCAAAGGCAGTGAGAAGATATCTGTGATGGTTCAGGCATAGGATTGAGCTTTCCATCTAAGTGTGTTTATTAGATTTATGTTTTCCTCCATCTGAGTAGATTAATTGCTCCTGCTCAAAAAAATACACATTTTCTCAATGTGGATAACTTGATGGTAGTTGCTCTAGAATATGAAGCTAACAGACCCCAGTCCTGGGAGAGGTGAGTGAGGGCAGTGGTTGAATACCTCGACTCTGGAACCAGAATGGTCAATCCTGTGCTTAGCTCCACCACTTATTTGTGGTTTGACTTTGGCAAGTCAAACCTTTGCCGGGCTAGGGTGGCTGGAGTCCATGGGGAAATGGTGATAATAATAGCACCTATCCTTGAGGCTTAACGTGAGGATCAAACCAGTTAATGCCTAAGTGCTTTATGATAGCATCTAAATTGTTAGGCCTTTTTTGTCAAATATGAAGAGGGATTTCAACACTAGAAAAATGGGAAAACTGCCTAGATCTAAACATTATAATGTGCTCAAATATATCGATCAATTATTTTAGGGGAGTCTCTCAAACAGTTCCAAATAACTTTTCAAGATGGGTATTCTGATACTGAGGGGGTATGCTTCCCAGTAGAGCTAAATATCTTGATCTTAAAGATTGCTCTACAAGATAATTCAGATCCATTTTAATATAGATGAGCCTTGAATAACACAGAAGTCGGGGGCGCCAACTGCTAGTGCAGTACACAATCCACATATAATTGATGTTGGCACTCTGCATACAAGGATTCTAAACTGCCAGCTGACCCTTGAACAAGTGGGTTTGAATTGAGCAGGTCAATTGAAAAAAAAATGTATGTGTACATGGGCCTGTGCAGCTCAAACCCATGTTACTCAATGGCCAAGTGTCCATATAGAAGGAGCTGTAAAACACCATAGATCTAAAATGTGAGGTGGCTGTGAGGATGGTCCAGAGATGGGGACACTGACGACACCTTGCTATGCTAGCAGTCGGCAGCTGTGCATTGCTGCAGGTGGCCCAGGACCAAACCAGAGAGGATGGAGCTTGCATTGCCACCATGTGTCCACCATCTGGATACCATTGCTGACATGTACACATAAAGAACTATTTGACATTGAAACTAGGACTCAGAACAGTTGGACATTGAAACTGAGACTCAAAGATTTTTTTGTTCTTATACATTTATTTCTAGTATGCAGATGCAAGATATTTTTGAAGAAAAGGAACAGGGGAGAGTGAGTGATATAGAGGCAGGGAGACATTGAACAGGCTGTCAAGCTATAGGGAGAAGGCTGGGGAGGGTGAGGGGTGGGTGCTGTGGGAGATCAACCAAAGGATTTGTATGCATGCATATGAGCATATCCAATGAATGCAAGACACTGGGGGGGGGGTAGGGGGGGACATGTGCTGGGGGCTAAGGGAGGCTGGGGGGGGGAAGGAAAACATATGTACTACTATTAAATATAAGTTATACTGCAAAGAAAATAAAAAAAAATTTTTAAGTTACAAAAAGAAATTGACAAAAAAAATGTGAGGTGGCTGAAACATGGCAGGGGAGACCCTAGGAAAAGAGTGGGGTTAGAAACCAGTGGGGCACACGCAGGCCGACAAGTGCCTCCTCCCACATCCAAGTCAGAGAAGTGGCTGCAGAGGATCAGACACTCTCCAGAGCTGAAATATCTGGAAGACCAAGACACGGACAGACAGAGTCAAAGTGGGTCACTTCTGAAGGGCAAGAAAGACAGCTGGCTGCACTGAGTCAGCAGGCAGACAACATGAATGTGGTAAACACCAACTCTGATGCATCCATGGACAGTGAGGCAAGATACTAAGGACCATGCAGTTCAAATCCTAACAGGTTTCTCCACAAGAGAGGGTTAAGGAGCAGCCCTGCCTACCCTTTGTCCCTTGGTGTTTTTATCTTTTTCTTTTCTAGATTGAGAATTGAGATGGAACCAGGTCTATTATTTTACACCTTTCACTTGACTAGGAGACCTGAAAAGTGTACCGGACTCAGTTTTTAGTCTGTACTCTGCACCCTGTCCAGTGCTGTTTCTCATGCTACACACAGACTGTCCTGACTTTACCCACTTCTGTCCGCAACCCCTTGTCTAGGCCAGAAAGACACAGTCACACAGCAGCAACCAGGTCTGTGCACACCCTGGTGTGTGCAAAGCCTGGAGGAAGTGTTCACGGTGCTGTGACCACAGCCATTACTCACGTCTCCTGTTTTCTAGATCACAGATCATCCCACCTGGACGTGGGTGAACTTGGATTTAGTTCCCAAGCATAAACTAAGATCATTTGAGGACCCCAAACTCTATCCTATACATCTCATGCGTATATCATACAATAAAAGTGATTTATTAACTCTCAAACTCTACATAAGCAGATGTAAGTCGCATGGCACGTTCATGGAAAGTTAAGTTGAAATCAAGAGACTTGCTTTCTAAGTTAATTCTTTTTTAAAAATATATTTTATTGATTTTTTACAGAGA
The DNA here is from genome assembly GCA_027563665.1 of Antrozous pallidus. Taxonomy (NCBI): domain Eukaryota; kingdom Metazoa; phylum Chordata; class Mammalia; order Chiroptera; family Vespertilionidae; genus Antrozous; species Antrozous pallidus. Next base: position 72,235,012 of record CM050521.1, on the reverse strand, counting down.
GGAAGGGAGAGGGATAGAGTTAGAAATATCGATGAGAGAGAAACATCGATCAGCTGCCTCCTGCACACTCCCTTACTGGGAATGTGTCTGCAACCAAGGTACATGCCCTTGACTGGAATCGAACCTGGGACCTTTCAGTCCACAGACCGATGCTCTATCCACTGAGCCAAACAGGTTTCACTCTAAGTTAATTCTTATAATGAAAACCAGTTGAACTAGTGGGTTCCACATTTTGAAGTGTGTTTTGAGAATTAAACTAAGAAATAATAGTTGTCTAGCTCTTAGCACATTGCCTGGCACACGGCATGGATTCAATAAACATGAATATATATTAGACACATAATATATAAACTAGCAATTTTGTCATGAATTCTTACCTATTATACTTTTTATTATTTGCATGAGGTCTCTAGTAGTATACTGGAACATATATCAAATGTATAATTTAATAATTCAATGTCTACTATCACTTGGAATAAAACGAATGGTTATAAAATGATGGCACAACAACATGGTTATTTAGAGCTGTGAGGCCCGAAGACTCCGTCTCCTTTGTGTAGTATTCAGTTGCAAATAATCAAACATTGTGGTTTTATATTATCATTCCAAAATGATGGCTAGTAACCATAACAACCATTTTTGTTATGATGTATCTCTCTGGCATGTAACTCACTGGTTTTGCTTCAGTTTCTTATATGCTTGGATTTTTTTTTTTTACATTGGTGGTTTTCTTACATTCATTCATTCGTTTATTACTGTGATGAAAAACACTTAACAAAATGTACTCTCTTAAGTATTTTTTAATGTTTGGTTCAGTAGTGTTAAGTATATTAACATTGTTTTAATACCAACACCACCATCCATCAATAGAACTCTTTTTCACTTTGTCTAAATGAATCTCTATACCCATTAAACACTAACTCCCCACTTCCCCCTCCTTTCAGGCCCTGGCAACCACCATTCTACTTTCTGTCTCTATGATTTTGACTGTTCTAAGTATCTCAGATAAGTGGACATACTCTTTTTGCACATACTTCTATTTTTATGATGGGATTATGTTCATTTAGCATAATAAGATACCATAATGAGATCCCACCTCACACCCATTAGAATGGAGGTGCTGGAGAGGATGTACACTGTTGGTGAGAATGTAAAATACAGCTGCAATAGAAAAACAGTATGGTGGTTCCAATAAAATTTAAAAAAAGAATTATATGACCCAGCAATTCCACTTCTGTATATATACCTAAAAGAACTGAAAGCAGAGATCTGAACAGGTATTTGTATAATTATGCTTATAGCAGCAGTATTTACAGTCGCTAAAACATGGAAGCAAACCACGGGTCCATCAATGGATGAATGGATACTAGTAAGCAAAATATGGTACACGCATACAATGGAATATATTCAGCCTTAAAAAGGAGTGAAATTTTGACACATGGAGAAATCTTGAGGACAAAGATTGACTTTTATAGATTCCTATCATTGCCCTCTCACCCATGGCTTACATTGTGTGGATACCAAAGGAATGGTACATGAAACAATGACATGAGATAACCAAAGATGTACAGGCAAATTAAGGCAAGTACGTATTTTACTTCTAAATATTTCACTTGCAAAAGGACTACACAGATATTTTCATTTGCCCAGCTAGATGGTGAAGAAGTTATTCTCTTTGCCTCATGAGAAAGATTAACTGCATTTCCTTTGTCACACTATACTAATGAGCACTACATAGTTGAATATTCTGAATAATAAATGATTGACTGTTTCTCTTTATTGTAACTTTATGAATTTTTTGTTTTATCTTATATATTTATGTACTCTATAGTGTACACATAAGTTTCATTTGTTAAATTCAAAATTAAATATTATTAAGTCACATAGGAAGAACTATCTATAATAATAAAAGCATAATATGCTAATTAGACTAGACATCCTTCCAGACGAAGCCAGGACTGTGAGAAGCCTGGGTTCCAGATGCCTGTTGGCAGCTGGAGGGAAGCCTGGGTCCCGGGTGCCAGAGGGAAGTCAGTGCTGGCAATGGGGAAAGGAAGGCCTACTCTTGCATGAATTTCATGCATCGGACCTCTAGTTGAACAGATAAACTAGCATACAAAAGTGAATATAGTGTTTGTTATGTAGCATGTAGTCATACCTAATTTAACTTAACACAGTGCTACTGTGTATAAGTTATAAAGATCCATAAAGTGATGAGATGAAGTTATATTAATTAATTAATTGTTTTTAAAAAATTTAACCCACAAATGTATATCGAGAACTTCATGTGTTATCAATTTGCGTCAGCCACTGAAGCCTATTTTTATTTTCATTTAAAGAGAAATATTTCCATATGTTCATGTTCTTTCCATAAAATCCTATTTCCATTCATTTGTCCTATTATGTTCATTCATCTTAAGAAATCATTATTTCATCAACTTGATTTATATATTCTTTCCAGAATGAAGTTCTAACATTTTACTCTGCCCCTTGGCCATTAAAGCATTCTTTCTGTGGTAAGATATAGCGAAGAAATAATGCCTCTGAAATCAAGTTCAACTAACCTTGTGTAATTTCCTCTCATGTAAAATGTTTCCTGTTTACCAATTAAGTTTGTTTACCTTCTTTAGCAACTTAATTGCTACTCACTGTACAAGGTAAATAACCCAATTGGGTAGATTTAAAAGGCACAGTGCATGAAGAAAAGTATTTAAATTCACCAATTTGCTCTAGGTTTTTTCCCAGAGGTTTGCTTTCCATCTCTCTGACCCTCTGGCAATTGTCCTGTGGTGATTCTGGCTCTTCTGGAATTTTTAGGGAAACTCCCCCATGGACAATATTCCGTTTGATCTGGTCTGTGTTGATGCAAATACTCAGGAATTGCCTTAACTTATGAATCAGATGTTTAAAAAAAATGAGTGTGATAATGAAGTCTAACGATTCTTGGTATTGTTTTATTTACCTTTTTTCTATCATACAATTAATACATATCTGTTGTAGAAAATACAAAAAAAAATACTCAAAATTCTTGCCTTTTCATACATTATGTTTACATATGTTTACATGTCTTTAACTTTGTAGAGATCTATATTCATTTTTTAATGAGATGATAACCTAAAGCTATTTTGATCCTCTTAAAAAAGGTAAATACTTGTCATGAATATCTTTTCTGTTTAATAAGCACTTTATTTTTTATTAAGGAAGGGCTACAATTTATTTAACCAAACTCCCACTATTGATCTTTTAGGTTATACTAAATCTTTGATGTTATAAACTAGTAATACTGTAGACTAAGTTTTGCACTTAATATTTATTAATTCCCAAGTGCACTTTTCTAGAAAATAAAAATATTTGATGAAATAAGCTGGTGATTTTTTTTTCAGGAGACCCCCTCCATCTTTTTTCAAGAATAACTAAAGGAGTGCTCCACTGATGCACTGAGCATCTTTTTGCGTATTTTGCCTTCCTGGGAAGGCGGAATGAAACCCTTTGAGAACCTTCTGACTCCCTGTTTTCTTCCCACTCAGGGCAGCCCCAACTTTCTTGGGAGATCAAAATAGCAGAGTGAGCAACATGTGCCTTGAAATATAGGCTGAACTACATAACATTGCTCTTTTTCAGGTTAAAAATGGTTGGGAATTGGCAATTTCATGCTGTTCAAAGCTAAGGCACTTTATGCAGTAGAGCAAGTGGCCTTTTCTCTGGTCACCTGGTGTAGAGTATTTTGCTATTCCGATGTGCTTTGGGGCCCTGAGCAACTTTTATTCAGAGGCTTGTGATAGAAAACATTGTCTGTCTTGTCAAAAATACTTAACTGGCTTTTGAACAGTGTGTGCATTAAGTCAACTAAAATACACCCAAATTAAATAGGTTCTGGCTACGTTCTGAAAGTTCCTAGTTGTGTCAAAGGAGAATAATAAGAAGTCTCAAACTTAGTTTTAAAATGTGCATGTTGTGCATATGAGCATAACCAATGAATGAAAGACACTGGGGCGAGGAGAGGGGAGGGTGGGGATATGTGTTGGGGGGTAGGGGAGGATGGGGGGAGGATAAGGGGGAGGGGGAAAGGAAAACATGTACTACTATTAATTATAAGTTATACTGAAAAAAAAATAAATAAAAATATATTTTTTAAAAATGTGCATGTTAGTTGAGAGGATGGTCTGATTTCATTTTAAGAAAGGAACTATTTTAAAACATGTGGGTATTCAGAGCCACCTAAATAGATAGATGTCAGTGGTTATACCCTTGATTCAGGATTTACAATTATGGAAATTCGACATTGGCATGCTCTGCAGGCCAACATACAGGTACAGTAAAATATGCCTATGAAGAAAAATACAGAACTTTCATGCATCAAACGAGCAAGGCTTGACAGGCAGTTCCATTTTGATATGGGTCATGCTGCTGATAACTTGACGCTTTTTAAAGGTTACATTTTAAAGGTTACATTAATGCTGAAGCTGTGCATGAAGATGAGTACCCTGTGTAACCATAAGCTTTATATTTCATTCATCTCTTGTCATCTTAAAAATACAGTTTGAGACACAAATGGTACATAACATTTTGAAGAGCTCACTTGGTATGATAAGGACTTACCCAACCAAAGCACCATTTTTTTTCTGACTAGTAATTCCATTAAGGGGGGAAAAATCCATATGACCTTATTTCTTCCCTATCTGCCTTCAATCAGACCACAATATTATGAAACAAATTGCTACTAACAGCGGGGCTGTCATATTCAGGAACAAAATGGGTGAGCCCACAGAGGCAAGTGATTGGCACAGTGCAAGTTTCTTTTTATCAATTATACCACTCATCAAAATACCCATGTTTTAAAGGGCTCCACAACATCATGAACTCATGCCCCTCATTCATTCACTGAGCACTAGGATGTCCTCATGGAGATTCTTTCTAGAGCTCTCTCTCACACACACCAGATCAGAAATTCAATAGCTATGGATCATAATTCCTCCCTGCAAGTAGCTAAGAAGACATTGGATTTCATAGAGCCCTAGTATTTTTATCTATAAAATAAAGATAAAATGTCCAATTTCACTAAAAATATGTAGCCCTAAAATCAACCTGAGGAGGCATGAACCTTGATCCTTAAAATCTGTATCAGCTAATGGCTTAGAATTTTCATAAATCTTCTCCTCCCACCCCTTTTTATGTTAATAACATTTTTAAAGTGACTCATTCATTCAACAAGTATGTTTGGCACATCTTTTTATACTAGGCTGTGCTCGATTTTGAAGATAAAGCAGGAAACTGGGCAGACGTAGCCTCATTCTGATGAGCTTTCATTCTGATGAAGATAACAGAGTAAAAGACTGAACTAAGAGAAAAACAGAAAGGCATTGAGTCTTTGGTTTCATTTCTGATGCCCATTGCTCACCAGGAGTCCCCAGATCAAAGCTTAAGATTCTATTACTGGGTTGAGTGGTTTCCATACTGTTCACTGGGGTCCTACTGCTCTTCAGGTGGGAGTTGAGGGGAGGACTAGAGAGTAATGAGCAATATATATTAGACCCCTGACCATCCATCTCAGATTCCACCACAGCAATTCAACGGTTTCATATACGGTAAATAGTGTAGTTGGGGGATGATAGAATTTTGTTATTTGTTAGGGGAAAAAGGAAAAAACTCCCTGGATTAAAAAATTATCTTTCTGGCAGGGCCATTGAGAAAAGAGTGATAGATAAACTTATTTTAGGTGTTGAGATAGTAGCCCAGCAAGGGTTCAAAGCCAGGTCTCCAAAGAATGAGTCTAGGGCTCTTTCTACGGAGCCATGCAATTGCTTAGGCATATACTCAGCTGCTTGTGGAGTAACTTGTAATTTTAAGCTTTTGAAAATTATAATGTGAGAGCTATAAAAATGTTACGACTTATCTAATGTAATTTCCACGCTATATAACAGAGTTTTTCAAACTGTGGACTACGAACCATTAGTTGGTCTAGAAATTGATTTAATGGGTAGCAACCAGCATTTTTTTCTTTTTTTCTTTATTGTTCAGTTTATTAATTACATTGCTTCCCATTTTTTATCCCCCTATATCTCCCCTCCACCCTGTACCTATCCCACCCTCCACACTCATCTCCCTCTCCCCAATGTCCTCTCCCATTGTTGTAAGATTTTTGTCCAATCTCTTGCTGTACTTCCCATAGCCCTTTTCTCCCCAAGAATTGTCAGTCCATTCCCTCTCTATGTCCATGTTTCTGTTATATTCACCAGTTTATCTTGTTCATCAGCCTATCAATTCACTTGTTTTTATGTTCATTTGTTGATAGATGTGTATAGTTGTTCATAATTTATATTTTTACCTTTTTCTTCTTCCTCTTCTTACAGAATATCTTTCAGCATTTCATATAATACTGGTTTGGTAGTGATGAACTCCTTTAGCTTTTTCTTATCTGTGAAGCACTTTATCTGATCCTGAATTCTGAATGATAGCTTTGCTGGATAGAGTAATCTTGGTTGTAGATTCTTGCTGTTCATCACTTTGAATATTTCTTGCCATTCCCCTCTGGCCTGCATCGTTTCCTTTGAGAAATCCGCTGACAATCGTATGGGTGCTCCCCTGTAGGTAACCAACTGTTTTTCTCTTGCTGCTTTTAATATTCTCTCTTTATCTTTTGCTCTTGGCATTTTAATTATGATATGTCTTGGTGTGGTCCTCTTTAGATTCCTATATTTTGAGGTTCTGTGTACTTCTTGGGCTTTTAAGTCAGTTTCTTTCACCAGGTGGGGGAAGTTTTCAGTCACTATTTCTTCAAGTAGGTTTTCATTAACTTGCTCTCTCTCTTTTTCTGGCACCCCAATAATTCGGATGTTGGCATGCTTGAGGTTGTCCCAGAGGCCCCTTATGCTATCTTCAATTATCTGAATTCTTTTTGTTTCTTGCTTTTCCAGCTGAGTGGATTTTGCTTCTTTGTATTTCAAATCTTTGACTTGTTTCTTGTGGCCCTCTGAACTGCTTTTAGGACTTTGTGTAATATTTTTTATTTCAGTCTGTGTATGCTTGATTTCTAGTTGGTCCTTTTTTTTATCCGTGAGGGTCTGGTTCATATCCTCAGAGGTCTTGTTCATTTCCTTGAGGGCCTCATTCATTTCCTTGAGGTTCTCATTCATTTCCTTGTAATTCTCATTCATTTCCTGGTTGGTCTTGTTTATTTCCTAGTAATTCTCATTAAGTTGATCAGCCTTTTGTAGGAGCCTCTTGAAAAGCCTTATAACCGTGGTTTTGAACTCTATGTCTTGTCGTCTTTTCTCCTCCATTTCTTTCACACCTGATTTCTTTCCATATCTCTGCATGGTGGCTGCTTTATGTGGTAGATATCCTCAAAGGGACAGTGGCTCAGCCTCCACAGTTACCCGAGGTGGATACTCTTACTGCAATCCTTTATGGGTTGTATTCAGTATTTTTGAATTTAAACCCAGCTTGTTGTTGTTAGCCCTAGGAGGGTTTGACCTCCAGGCCAATTGGCTGTGAAAGGAGACTGTGTTCAGGTTGGATGGGCAGAGTCTCTGAGCTGCGAAGGCAGCGTCAGCGTCAGCTGCGTCCTATGCGGTGCTCACACGCGTGGGTCTGTGTTGGATGGGGATGGCTGCAGACATCTCCAAGAGAAAGCCGCTAGTCTCTTCCCCTTGCCAGACAACTCTGCCTTTCCCCAAATGTGCCTGCACCCCCAAAGTCTAGCCCAGTGTTGTAAAATAGATGGTTTCCGGAACCAGGAGACAAGTTTCCAGGGGGCAAGTCGCGGGTTTGCGCAACCCTTGCGACTAGGAGCCTCTGCCGCGCCCTGCTTCCAGGGTGCGTCCCCTGGACCTCGGACCTCGCCTGGCACTGGGGAATCTGTGCAGTGGGACGTCTCCACGTACCCCGGATCTCGGACCTCGCCTGGCGCTGGGGAGTCCGTGTAGTGGGACGTCTCCGCCCTCCCCGTAGGAGAAATCCGGCCGGGGATGCTGCTCCAGCCCCAGCCCGCGCGACCAGGGCGGCTCCTAACCTGTTTCCGTCTAAAAGGCTGCGCTCCCACCGCTCCTGAGTCTCAGCGTCCCACCTTTACTCTTATTAGTGGAGTTTTCATTCAGCCAGCTTTCTGGCGATTCTGGGTGCTGTCTGTTCTGCTGTTATGTTGTAGTTCTTAAATCGTTGCGCGGGGCAGAACAATAGGTGTTTACCTATGCCGCCATCTTGGTGCTCCTCCCAGCATTTTGTTTTTTAATGAAAGATTAAAGAACAGAAAACATCAGCATGCATACCATGTGGGATAAGGGTAAGAGTTATTTCATGAAACTTGTGTATGATATGCAAAAAAGTTATATGTAAGATACACACATATATACACATACATACATGTGTATGTATATATGGACATATGTATGTGTGTATATGTGTGTATACAAAGTCATAAATAAATGTATTTCTTATTGTGAGTCATAATCAACAAAATTCAAACACCACTGATACACAGGAATGCCTTTACCACTATTCTAAAAAAAATACACCAGTAGCTGAGCCACAGAACTCCCATTTCATCCCCAGACAGCCATTGCTCGTCCTATACACGGAGACAGCCCTGAAGCATTATGCCTTGATCATGTCATATTTTTGCTCATTAACCATTTCTCATTTCTTCAACAGATGCCCCTGTGGTAACTTCCAGGCCAACCTCTATCCCAGATGTTGTCCAATGGCTTTCTTAGAATAACATGTCCTTTATTTAAAATAAACCTCCGGAGAGGATCAGCTACATAATGAAAATGAGGAGCCTCTTGCTAAAGTATTATTAAGAATTTTGGAACAGCGACTGCAGAACATTAAACTAAGCATGGAATCCTATTAAGCATAAGGTCCTGTGTCACTGCATAGGTTCAGGCCTATGAAGCCTTCCACACCTTGAGGTGTAGGCTGCCTTCTACAAGGTACCCTGGATCTTTTGCTGCTGGTATTTTAGGGACCACTCCTGTTACTGAAGCTCTGACTACAGGAGCTAGTTACTTCCAGGGTGAGTTGTGAATGCAAAGGTCCCTTGCCTACAGAAACTCTGTCTGGTCTTCTAATACACAGAGTAGAAGTCTGCATACTTTGTACATTCTCATTTGCTCGGGCCACACCATCCCCTTGCATCTCAGCTCCTCAGGCATTGAGGTCTTTGATGTGAAATTTCATGCTCAATCTCATGGTAGCCAGACCCATGAGTTATGCGGTGCTCAGGGTTCCAGGGGCAACAGTGCTCAGCACGCCTGGCTACTGAGTTAGCTTCAGAAACACTGTTCTGATAGCGGTGTTTCTCATTAAAATAGCTCTAAGTTGATAAGATATTCCTAAAATAGATATATATATATATTTTAATCTCAGTAAGACTGTGAAGACCCGACACTACATGAGAACTAAATATATTACTTAGAGTGTTGTGAAGAGTCTATTGCACATTTGTAAATAAACCAAAATAAGATAATTTCGCCCTAAAAAATAACATTCAGGTTTTCAGCTTCAAAGGGTATCATGAGTAAGAGTCTCAATCATTCATCTTAGACATATTAATCTAAATTGAAAATACTTTAAAATACAGGCCATTTGAAATTTTAGATTAAATATTCATTAAATGTCAAAATGCAATTTAGAGACCAAAGTCAAGTAACTATATATTAAAATCATTATTATAAACTCTCCCTTTTATCTATTAAGATGATAAGCAGAAAAATAGTGACACATGAAATTTAATGTGTAAAATACATTGGCACACTTTATATAATGGTCTACTCAAAGTAAAGCAAGCCTCCATTGAATGCAAAATTCTGTTCTTGAGTCTGCAACCTTTTGCTTTCCATTACCATTTAAACATAGATGGACTTATTCAATTAAAAGAAAATTCTTTCTTCTAAATATTGCTACATGCTAAAAGAAATCTCTGTTGTAGATGGCTCAACAAGATGCCAGCAGAGGATGAGCCTCAGAGAGAGGAGCTGTGACTCTCATTACACACTCCCAGTGATGGACTCGTAAAAAGTGCTCAGCAAATGTTTACTGACTAGATAGATCCTTCCACCAGGTCCCCAGCACTGAAGATTCTCCTTGCTGAAAAACCATTACTCTGATTCACACACATTTTTTGATGTGGGAAAAGTAATTGTCCATTTTGTTTTGGAATGGCTTCCCAAATTACAAAACATGAGTGGAGGGTATCTCAAAAAGTTCTCTCCTTTAAAATCCTCTCGTACAGTATGTGTTAAATAGAATGGCTGTCTGCATCATTCAGGACCTAAGCAGAAGCAGGAAGTTAAATTTGTCCAGCATCCATCTCCCTGGATTTCCATGGCATTTTCCCATCTGACTTATTACTTCTCTCTCTGCTGTTCAGCTGACTTAAGAGGAGCCCTGGAAAAATCCACCTGGAGAGAGAGAAAGGCTATGCTTCCACACAGGGTCTCCCTCAATAGCCTCTTGTTGGGTGGAAATTTGTCTACATTGAGATGCGATACTGTTCCCTATACCATTATTGACAATGCTTGCTACCCAGAAACCTAATCGTAAGGAATCCTTCATTGACCATCAAGAGTGACCTGAAAAGAAATTGCAAAGACAGCATTTATGCTGATTCCAAGGCCGGAATGTACAGTAAACAGTGACCTCACAAAAAACCTCTGGAGAATTCTAATTTCTATTGTACATGATCAGGCACTTGGAAATTTGTTAATGATAGCACAGCTCCTTGTTGGTTTTAATTTCTAAAACCCCCTCCCTTACCCTACTCTCCTCCCCTTCTCCCTCCCCCCTCCCCTCCCCCTCCCTCTCTTTCTTCCCTTCTTCTCCCTCCCCCTCTTCTTCCCCTTCCTCCTCTGCTCTCCTCTTCTTCCTCTCCTCTTCTTTCTCCTCCTCCTCTACTTCCTTCTTACTCATTTGGAAGCCAGTAATGACTTCCAGAGTATCCAAGTTAGAATCCCAGATCTACCTTTACAAACCATCTGATCTTAGAAATTTTGCTTAATCTCTTAGAACTTTAGATTCCTCATTTATTAAAAAGGGATAATAATAGTATCTACCTCATAGACTTATTGTGTCTATTAAATGGATTAATAAGTCAAGAACTTAGTGCAACGCCTGCTCATAATAAACCTTTAATAAATATTAAACATTACTAGTATATCAAATAGTTACATTCTCCCTATAATACATGAAACCAATGAACTAACTCTTTAACTCAGAATTGTTGACACTGTTCCACAAATGTTATTGTCTTCTCTATGGCATATGTTTTGAAGTGTTCTTAAATGATAAGAACAAGTGATTTTCTGAAGGTGTACCACAAAGAAAAATCACTCATTAATTGGAAATATGAGATAAAAGTTATTTTCTACAGACATGTTTTATAGTTTATCTTTTTGTAGAGAAGTAATGAAGGTCAAGTAAGCTCAGAGCATTTCTGTTTCCTTAGCAGTCATCATTACTACCAACAATGAAAGCACATTGCATCATACAGGCTTTTAAAAAGTTTAAAATTGATAAGAGATATGCATGACCAATCTAATGTATTCCTTATTCCTGTGCGGGATAAATGGGTACTGTTGGTTATGAGGAGAATGTAATAAGAGAGAATAGATGGACTTCATAGCTGAAGGAGTTGCCACATCACAAAGACATAGATAGGTTCACAAAATTGTAGCCAAGCCTGAAGACTTCAAATACATTATTTTTTGTTCATAAATGAAATAATGAATTAAATCTATTCAGGATATTTACTAAGTAAAGATGTCATAAATTCTTACATAAACTATCTTTTTCTAAGTGAATATCCCATATCCCCCTCTACCATCTCCCCAGCCCAGAGCGAGATTAGAGATATTAAGCAAGAAATCACTTAAGTTTCTGTTTAAGTCAGTGTGACAAATGTCTCATGTAGAATCTCAAAGAATATTTCACTCATGCTGTAATTTACCTGCAGATCCCTTGAAATGGAATCAATAACCCCATTTCCCCAATCTCATTCCAGTCCTCCCCTCCCTCACCCCTAGAAAAAATGACCTCCACTCATTACAGAAAGAAATCTGTTAATTCTTAGTGCAATGACTTTGAAAGACCTTTGGACGTCAACAATCAAACTCCAGAGTACATTACTTAACAGAAGTGATGAGAAGGACTGGACATTGACTATGCCTATGGTATTCAAGAGTCTCTCTTTCCGAAGGAAGAATAGTTGCAGGACTCTGTGAGAACTGGCATTCATAAGAATTCTCCCTTCTGCATGTAGGAATTGGATCTGAACATCTGAGTTTCATACAAGTTTGCCATGTAACACATGAATGTAAGTGCCAAACCAATACCACATACAAAGAGATGAAGAGAGTGAAAGATTAAATGACTACTGAGTACACGTTTTCCTCAATAACCACTTAAACTATTCTGAGAGATCTGGTGTTTAGATTCTGTGTAAGTGTTTGCTATCCAACCAGCTTTCCTTCCTTATTTCAGAAAAGAGATACTAGAAACTGGGAAACCAAACTCTTCGGGCAGAAGAATGCAGGCTCTGAAGGCAGACTGCCCAGGTTCAAATCCCACATGCGTCACTTAGCTGCATGACCTTGGTGTCAGCCTCCAAGCCTCCTCAGCCTTTATTGCTTCATCTACAAAATGGGAATAGTAATAGTACCTTCCTGATAGGATTGGTGAGAGGATTCAATGAGATGAGCCAGTTTAAAGTGCTTAGCACAGTGACTGGCACATCATAAGCCCAGGCTATGTTAGTAGCTATTGTTATTATCATCCATTTCACCATCATGGCACAGTACTGGTCTAGAAAGACAAATGATGAATTGATATAGAGGCAGGGAGGCGTTGAATAGATTGTCAAGCTACAGGGGGAAGGCTGGGGAGGGTGGAGGGTGGGTGCCATGGGAGATCAACCGAAGGACTTGTATGCATGCATATGAGCATAACCAATGGAGGCAAGACACTGGGGTGGGGGGTGGGCAGGTGGGGACATGTCCTGGGTGTATGGGGTGCTGGGGGGAGGACAATGGGAGGGAAAAAGGAAAACATATGTACTACTATTAAATCTAAGTTATATTGCAAAAAAAAAAAGTGGCAAGAGGCAGGAAAAAAAAAAAAAGACAAATGAAGAAAGTGGTAGCTCATGACCAACCTATAACATCAACAGCAATAATAGTAGTTTGTGCTCACCCCAGAGTTTCTCCCCTTTCATAAACCTCCTTTGTCCCCTTCAACCAAAATAAAATTGTCTTAAAAGTCTTTCCATAAAAGTCCCTTTACAAAGTGAGAGTTTTTCTGGCTCATGCTCCCAATTAACAGGATACTCACTAAAAACAAAACAAAACACACAAAAAAACACTCATCTTTTAACAAATTAAACACCCAAACAAATATCATCCTCTCATCTATAAATACATGACTACAGTTAAGTCAGGGCATTAGATCACGGGTCCAATGGTTCCAAAAGAACATATGTTGCTCATACAAAATAACAATTGTATTAGAGCTCAATATCATAGTGAAATTGATTGTTTTGAACAGTTTCATAAGCAGCATATAGTAAACACATTTCTTGGCTTACAAAGAGTAAGATGCTGTGCTGTAAATAAGTCATTACATTACATCAAAGCTACTAAAATCAACAATCACCTGATCAACATTGGCAAGCCTTGCCTGAACTCCATTTTTTCCCCCTAATTAAGTGAGAGAAGAGAGTAAAAGAAATCTTTGCAAAATGTCCCTCATACAATAGAGTGTCTAACTGTAGGGGGTAGAACGATGCATCCTTTTCCACTTACTATATTAGGGAATGACTAAATTACTTCTAGCTCCCTTCCTGCATGCACACTTATGAGTAATGATATAATTTTCTAAATCATGTAAAAACACATAAACAGGAGTCAGTACAGTTCTATGTCCTATCTTTATGAGCATTTATATAGAGTTAATTTTATAGGGTATTTCTTAAGAGAGTTTTTAAAAAGAAGGCTACCTTAGTCCCTTTACAATTTAGACTGCATATCTGTATTACTCATATTCTTTAGCTTTGAACATATAAAACAGTCATGGGTGTATAGAACAGTCGTGTTTTGCTTTGACTATACAGAACACTTGTGTTTTGGCATCTAGACTCAGAACCTGAGATCTTGCAAATTCACTATTTCTCAGCTTGCTCACAACTTCCTCTTATAAAAATTAAGCTGACATTCTAAGCCTTGACATTGGAGTCATTTAAGATTCCTTTTAAAAACGTTGACTAACCATAAAACTAGCAACGTGAATTTTATTTAAATTGACTGTGTACCTTCATCCCTACTCCTTAAAAAAGAGTCTGGTCTTATTAGCGGAGATAATGTATGTGTCAAAAAAGAAGCCTCAAATGCACTTCCTGTGCACTTGACAGGGTGACAAAATATTTCTCCTATCCTTTCCTAATTGAGCTCCTGTACAAAGGAGAACATTATAATAATATTAATAATAGTTACATGGATATTTGTAGGTGCTGTGTAACCCTTCAGTCCATTTTCCCAGACAATAGTGGCTACAAAGAGGCTTCAAAATAGAACATCGCACAATATGAATGCCACTTTTTTCTATCTTACATTTTAAAAACATCATTGAAATCAGAAAGTTCATTTACAAAGGACTGGCAGTTGCAATCACAGCAATAATGTAGTGCTGAGAAAAAAAAGGGTAATTGGTTTGGTAAAGATCGCTTTCCATTACACCATAAAGCACTACACAATAGGAAAGGTCGCCAATTAAGCAATCATGAATACCAAGTACTGAAGCTGATGAAAATAGGGCAGTGGTTTAAATAGATTTGCAAGCAATTTACCTTTTCACAATGTTGGCAATCTGATGCAATTTGCTTGCAATTTTGTCTGCTTTCAGTAGCACTCGAAGCTGACACTACACAGACCAAATGGCAAAGAGGCCCTGCATAGAAAATGTAAAACTATCTTGGCTGCATCAGGAAACAGAATGGTGGTTCATCAGGAAAATTACAACAATTAACATAAGTGCTGCAAAAATCAACATTTTAAATGTCACACTCACTAGTCTGTCCAAAGACTGTAAAAGTACCATCCCCATTGCCGGACTAACAGTAAATATGAAGCAATCACCACCAAACCTTGGGGCTGATGGCTTTACAATTGATGTGACATTCTCTGAGTGACAAAATAGCCTCTCATTTGACAAAAGTAAGTATTTTTCTTTTTTAGACTTAACCTGGATTATGTCAACACAAAATTTACGCTTTTTTTTTTTTCCAGCTTTTTCGACAAAGCCATTTCGTGCCAGTGTGGGTGTATAGTTGGTCTTGACATTAAAAAAAAAAAAAAAAGTTTATATTTCAGAGAATTAGAGTCAAGTTGATAAAAAAAAATAAGCCCTCCTCAAATATTGATCTGGTGCTTATAAATGTAAATCATGCTCCAGATTTACGTCGCAGGCTGTTACAGTGTGGTGAGGTTCAGTGTGCCTGCCCAAAGCCTGGTTTATTACCTGAGAGAGGGCTCCAAAAAGGCGTCCGTGGGTATTCCCTGGAGGACCGGCTAGAGTTACAGATGCCATCACATATCTGTACCAGCTAAAAGTGAGACACCTTGAACATAATTGATAACTTCTGCTTTGGCGTTCATGTTTTGAGAAGCTATAAATTTGTCAGGCTTCGGGGAGAATTGGCTTATAGTGTAAAACTAATGATTTCTCAGTGAACTGGGAGGATCTGGTGGTGAGAAAACAAGAGTGGAGTGTCAGAAAATCTAAGTTTAATGTTCATATCCACATTGGCTGACTGGGAGAGTTATTTTAGGGCTGTCTGGACAGAGGGCCCGTTTTCTAGTTTTGAGTAAGTTGACTGATGATAAGCTCAAGGACAAAGTTTAATTATTCCCCCGCCTGAATATCCCCATTCTGCTCAAGTTTAAACACCAGCAAAAAAAAAAAACAAAGAAGAAGAAGAGTATCAGACATGCATGCATGTGAGATGCCCATAGTTAAGAGTAAACAATTTCATGACAAGCTTTGTGAAAAGATCCATTGCAGTAACAGCCATCCCATCCCCTATCAGCTTTTCCTGCACAACAGGGCTCCTCTCTTACTCCTTCCAGATCTGCAGAAAACCGTTTCTGAAAAGAGAATTCAGTTTGCACCTGTGGAACCCAGATTTGTCCAAAACGGTGGGACCTAATGTATTATGGTGACACGCGACTCTGGGATTCTTCCCTAGATGACCCCTCATGTCATCACTGATGAGTCATTTTGTTCGGTCAAGAGTTACTTTCCAATGTACCTTACTCCCTAGTACTCTGTACTAAGCATCAGTGTTAACTCTGGGAGAAGTTTTATCAGCCCCCTCTTGCCACATCCTCATCATGAACAACAATAAGCAATTACTCTGCTGACAGGATCTCCAGGGCTGTCATCCAAAGACACAGAGGGTCCTGTCCAAAGGACTGGGCCCCAGTGTTGGCCATGCTCGCTCTTCAGGAAGCCATTCACTGCTCAGCTGAAAGTGAAGGGTTAGCCTCTGTGCACAGTCCTCTTAGGAGGGGGTTACCTTTTCTGCAAAGTTCAGCTTGCAGGAGGAGGTCCACATGACTCCCTCCCTGGTTTTAGGTGGCAGTTTTGAGAAGGAATGCATGCATTTGATATCTATTCTCTGACAGACTCGAAGAATAAGCCACCACCTTCTGTTGCCATCCACAACAAGGCAGGGATGATTCTCTGGAAGATGGCATCAGCAGTCTCGAGAGTAAATTACAGGCTGGGAATAGCAATAAGACATTAGCTATCTCACCGATACAAAATACTCAAAAGTTTGTAAGATTGCTTCCAGAAAAATGAACATTGAGACGAATTAGCTCCTTTGTGTGTGTGTGTGTGTGTGTGTGTGTGTGTGTGTGTGTGTGTGTGTGTGTGTAATGCAGCATGATCAAGGGAGAGGTATACAGGGGGCGAGGAGAAACTGTAATTTTGATAAATATAATGACCTGTGGGGTTTTTTCTCAGTTGTTGATTGGTACCACCGAAAACAATTATTACTGGTTAATTCAGTTGTTGGCATAGTGCATAGTAAATATTTTTGTTGTATCACTCTTTATTAACTGCAGAAAAAGCCTTTGGGCTTTATCAAGTTAGTCAAAATCACATGCAGCAACTATCGATATGATTATAAAGCAAAGTGTCAGAATCACCAAAACTATTTCAAAGTCACTATTTAGGCCTCGTGGTGCATCCTGCAGAAAGATTAGAACTCAGTGGAACCCAGTCCTCAGAGACTTGAATCTAAAAGATAAAATTTCCCAAAGAGGAGGTTTCAAAGTCTCCAATATTTTGGGTTTAACTACATATATATGATAGTTAGACTTGCCCAATGGAATGTAATAACATGAATAAAATATCACGTATATTCTTGTAAAACTACTCAGTTGGACTTGCCACTATAAACTAAAGAAAATGCATAAAAACCATAGCTCTCTGTGGGAAATAATGGCACTTATCCAAATAATTATTTTTATTCCTCAACATGTTTTAAGAAGAAAATGAAATAAAAATATTTATAAATAAGTGTTTTCAATATGAAGGATTTTCTGAAGTGGCTGCTATGCAATCACTTTGAGATGAGATACGGGCTAAATTTTGGCTCTACTATGTATAAGCTGTCTAGCCTTAGGAAAATCATGTAATTTCTCTGAATCCAAATTTTGTCATCTGTAAAATGGAAATAGTAAATCTCACAGTCTGTGAGCAGTAAGAATGTTGCATGGGAAATGGCACTTACTGGATGTTTAAATAAAGTTCTTCAACTATTATAATTGTTGTATTGTTGTGAATGACTAAGATGATGATGGTTGGGAATCTAACCTAGTAAATATTCAAGAGCTCCTATTTTAGTATATTTTTCTATGTGTTTCAAATGCAAACAGTGTGTCCATGAGTAAAAATTGAAAATAGCTGCTACATCCAAATGAGGTAACCTGGATTAAAATATTTTTAATGTGCAATAAAATTCAGGAAACTTTTACTAGTCCTTTTTCAAAAAGGAAAAAAATTCCTTCAAAACTGTTTTCTTTTTTTAAACATATATATATATATATATATATATATATATATATATATATATATTTCAGAAAGGAAGAAGGAGAGAGATAGAGATGGAAACATCAATGATGAAAGAGAAACATTGATTAAGCTATCTCTTGCACACTCCATACTGGGTATTGAGCCCGCAATACGGGCATGTACCCTCACCAGTAATTGAACTTTGACACTCAACCACTGAGCCACACAGGCCAGGCCAAATGTGTTTTTTAAGTCAAAATGAAATCACATTGCAATTCTTTGGTGTGGGGGGGGGGTGTGCGTGCACATGCAATACTGCATGATCAAGGGAAATCAAGTCTTACTACAAAGTAGTTTTCAAGATAGAATGGACAGAATTCCAAAAGTTTGGCATATGTTGAAATGTAAATTACTTAGTATATCTAAAATCTATAAAATTAAGCAGAAAATTTGCATTCTTGTCATATTTTCTAGTATGAAAGACTCTAGAGAATATCATTGGAAAACAAGGAGGGGAAGTGGGGAAAGTCAGACACAAAGCCCAGTAGGCTCCAAAGCATCTCTGCATCTCCAAGCAGGGCTTCAGCATGAAACCAAATCCAGAACAAGTGGGCACCAAGCCTCGGCCAGCAGGGCTCCCCATTTCCACCAGGGATCATTGGTCTAGAACAGACCATTCTAAATGTTTTGGAAATTGTGGTTGGCTCTATTAGAAGGAATTGGACCATGCTTTACTTTGGTGAGATGCTGGTAGATGTTTTCAAGATCTTCCCATTCCTACATGACACCATAAGTCTCTGAAACCAGTCTTTCTCAGCTCCCAACTGGCCTCTGGTAGCTGCCTTGAGGCAGCCAGAGACACACTGAGTTCTCATGGTCCATGGAGCTTAGTTCTAGTGCATAAATTCTCTGCATTTCAAGATCTCTGCATTGAACCAAATTATATTCACTCAACAAACATTTGTTGAGCACCTATTATGAACTATATAAGATACATAAGTAATTCATTGCCCCTGGGAGCTTACAGTTTAGTATGAAATAAGATTACTCTACCATACACAAATATTTAAATGAAAGATTAGAAATGGCAAGTACCATAAAAGAAATGCAAAATGATATTTGTTAAGAAGAGGTAGATAATACAAATAAAACTATAGTATAGAGTGTAATAATTTTACTAAATATCACCCTTTGTTTTAAACTAACTTGACTGTATTAAAGAAAAGTTGGTGTTGAAGACTATACTTAAATGCTTTATTAGGTAAATTTTAGATGAATAGGGAAAGTATTTCAAGGTGAAAGAAAGAGCATAAGAAAGAAGTAAGGAGAGAAGGGAAGGAAGGAGGGAGGAAGGGACAGAGAGAGGGAGGGAGGGAGGGAGGGAAAAGTGAAGAGAGAAAGGAAGGGACCCCACTTAGTCCTGAAAACTCAAGTCTGATTTGGCTAGAGTACTTTAATAAGAGCATTCAGAATGCTACAGCTGATACTATTAGAATTCACTTAAAAATCCTGACTCTGGGTTAACAAGTTTCCCATTTATAACTCCACACATCAAGCATTTCATAAAGCATGTCCTCAATTACTGAATTTTAGCATGCATCATAATTATACCTTATGTATGCTTGGGAATAATAATCCTGTATGTGAATTATCTTGAAAGGATGATACAAAAGTAAGAATAAGGCTGATTTTTCATTCTCCCTAGGTCAAACCACACTCAAGTATCATCCGATGTTATACTCTTCTATATTCTTAATCTGTCAGGATGAATCTGAACTTGTCCCCAGAAAATCCAACTCTTATATGAAAGGCTATTATGGAGCAAATGAGGATTTCACCAGCCCAGGAACACTTCAAACTGCACTTTCCAGTTCAACAGGAAGCGACTCGCGTTGCACCCATCCATAGGTCAATGAAAGTTTTTATTGACATTGGAAAATTCTGTGTACACTGGACTAGCAAGCCAGGTAAAGTCAGACCTTTTAGTTTCCATTGCCTCCTGGAGCTGTCTACAGCCACAGGATATTCAGATATGAAAATTCTACTTGTGGAACATTCAGTTCCTTTGTCTTTTTGTCCTTTTAAATACCTGATCATCCTGTTTGTGTTACTTCTACACTTCCCTGCCATGTTTCAAAATCAGTTGACAGCTACCCCTTATTTAAAACAAACCAAACAGCCCTTGCCGGTTTGGTTCTGTGGACAGAGCATTGGCCTGCGGGCTAAAGGATACTGGATTTGATCCCTGGTTGCAGTAGGGGGCGTGCAGGAGGCAGCCAATCACTGATTCTCATCATTGATGTTTCTATCTCTCCCTCTCTGAAATCAATAAAAATACATCTTTAAAAAAATAAAACAAACCAAAGACCTGTTCTTTGGAAGCCACAGATTACCCTTCAGTCACCACAGATGGCGATTTGAGGATTCAAAGTCTTTCCAATTGAAGATCTTGAGGCCTGGATTATCACATGTCATAGACCTAACAGTTCTAGCAGCCTCACGATGCTGTCCAACTACTTTCTCTCTCAGCTTTCCAGTTTGGTGAGAATAAAAATATTGCACAGATGGGACTATAACTGACCATAGCCTGCTCCATTGTATGCCCCACCATCTCTAATTACAGCAGCACACGAGAGGAAGAGATTTGAAAGGGCAGGTGACGGGAGAGGAGAGGAACCTGGTTTGACTTAAACAGCATAGGATCCCTCACCATCAGGCCTGATGTACATCAGCCTGACAGCTAATTAGGGTAGACATGAATTTTTCCAATGTAACAGATGTTCGCTAATCAGGCCAGATTTGGAGCCCTTGCGCCAGCAACATTTCATGCACAATTTAACTATCTAAAAGGAATAAACTACTTAATGCATTGTACTGAAGGCACAGCTGTTTCACAATCAGAAAATTTGCTGTCAAAGATGTACTCTTTAAAACTGACATGTTTTTATATAACTCTGATGGGGTGTTTATAATGTATTAATAGTTGTCAGCAAGAGCTGCTGTCATCATCAAGAAGTAAAATATTTCTGAAGGTATATTAAAATGAACAAACTCCTTTCTCTCCCTCCAAAATCCATTCAGATCATTTAACTGGGTTCAACGTGGTCTGCTGGGTTCCAAAATCTATTTGAAACAAAGAACAGCAATGTGTTATTTCAATTTATTCTAAATTTAAGACAAAAACCATGCCTGTGCCTTGCTTTTGGTTTAAAGATTTAAAATAATCATAGACTCACATTTGTTTACAAAGCTGGCTTTTTTAATCATCCTAGTTTTATGGAAATATACTAGGGAGAATATCATTACCACAACAAAATGTTTTATTGGGTAAAATGAAGCTTTGACATCTTTATAAGCACAAACTAATTTGGTTAAGAATGAAATGGGATTTCTCTCTCTCTTTCTCCCACTTTGGAGCTCATGTAACTAACTGACAAAGAAAAGGCTCCTAAATATGAACTTGAAACTTTATATTCTTTTGACAGTTTAGTTTTGCAATCCCTTTTTGTATTTTTAAAAATGACAAAGGAAAACCACATCTAATACTCTATGAATATTGAAAAGTTCACATCATTTAAAATATAAATTTGTAAGTCTTAAAAGTATGTATTTGAAGTAAATGTTAAATATAAATTCTACAATCAAGGCAGGTTTTGGGGCGTTACTAATCTGTACTGTCTACATAATTTAGCAAGTTGCTTATTTTAGTAATATGTTTAGCAGTTTTTTTTTCCCATCATTTTATGACACACAATTTGTGTATATTATTTTCAACCAATAATGTTAGCAGCATCCTAAATTGTGCTTCACCTGGCAAGAGGGCTCCAATAGGTAATGTAGTTTCTATGGCAACTCGGTTATAATTGACCCTCCTTTCCATGTGCTGGCCAAGTGGATGCGTGACTCCTGAAAGGCCCTCTATCGAATTCATAGCATCAGTAGCTCATATCTCCTGACAAATTCACGACTAATATCTTTACATCCGGTCTCAATTAAAGAACTATTTCCAGGACTGATAAGGGAGTGCAGCTTCTCTGCTGGGGCTTGAGAATCCTGTTTCTAAGATATGTTTTTGTGATGTGAGGACTTATTCACCGGATACTGGCTCTCGACCAGCTGCTTAGAGAGTCACATTCGCAGATGATGACACATCATGCCACACCTAGAAAAGAGAGTTTCCATCCTGGTGTGGCAAAGCAAATTAGCCCTGAGAGGTAGTACAAATTAACTTCACAAAGGAATGAAAATGGAATGCCTCGATTTTATCTCCCTCCCTTTGATGTTCTATGTAAGTAGGTTGCTTGCCATCATCAATTCCAGTATCTTGAGGACACGCATCTCTGAATCTTTAAGACAATTTTGTAGCCACCAGCAGTTTTTTAAAATGGTCATATTTTGAACTAATTTGTAGATAAAACTTTTAAAAATAGTAAAGCTCCATATCATCGCCCACTTCATCTTTAAGTAATTCCTCTTTGCATAGGAGTATTTTATAAGGTAATTTAATTTTTTCAACATTATCTATAGATTTAGATTTCACTTGGAAACCATAAAAATCTTAGAAAAAGCCAGCGACAGCAAAATAGCAGACATTTGTCATAGCAGTATCTTTATCAATACATTGCTCCTAGGGCAATGGAAACTAAGGAAAAAAATAAACAAATGGGACTACATCAAAATAAAAAGCTTCTGCACAGCAAAAGAAACCATCAACAAAACAATAAGAAAGCTCACTGCATGGGAAAAACATATTTGCCAATGGTATTTCTGATAAGGGTTAAATCTTCAAAATTTACAGGGAACTCATACAACTTAACAAAAGGAAGATAAACAATCCAATCAAAAACGGGCAAAGGACCCAAATGGACACTTTTTGAAAGAGGACAGAAGGAAGGCCAAGAGACTTATGAAAACATGCTCAAAGTCACTAATCATCTGAGAGATGCAAATAAAAACAACAATGAGGTACCATCTCACATCTGTCAGAATGGCCATCATCAACAAATCAACAAAGACAAGTGTTGGAGAGGATGCAGAGAAAAAGAAACCCTTATGCACTGCTGACGGGAATGCAGACTGGTGCAGCCCCTGTGGAAAACAGTATGGCATTTCATCAAAAAAATTAAAAATAAAACTGCCATTTGTCCCAGTGATCCCACTTCTAGGAATATATCCCAAGAAACTAGAAACACCAATCAGAAAGGATATATGCACCCCTATATTCATAGTAGCACAATTTACAATAGTTAAGATTTGGAAACAGCCTAAGTGCCCATCAGCAGATGAGTGGATTAAAAAACTGTGGTACATCTACACAATAAAATACTATGCTGCAGTAAAAAAGAAGGAATTCTTACCAGATGCAACAGCATGGATGGAACTGGAGATGCTACACGAAATAAGTCAGAGAAAGATAAATATCACATGATCTCACTCATTTGTGGGATATAAAGAACATCATAAACTGATAAACAAAAATAGATACAGAGACAAAGAAGCATCGAACAGACTGTCAAACTATAGAGGATGGCAGGGGAGGGCTGAGAGGTTAGAGATCAAAGGATTTGTATGCATGCCTATAAGCACAGGCTCTGGAGGGTGAGGAATGAGCTGGGGGGTAGGGAAGGCCAGGGGGAGGAGGTCAATGGGGGAAAAGGAGACATATGTACTACTATTTGTAATACTTTAAACAATTTAAAAAAAAAGAAAACCCACACCCCTTACCATGCCCTACAAAACACCACATTGTTTGGTCACTCCTACCTCCCAACATCATTGCATGCCACTTGCTCCTTAGATCACTACGATCTAACCAACATTGATCTGCTTTCTGAAACTAGAACACACCAAGTCTTTCTCTCCATGGGACTTTTTCATTTGCTTCTTTCAGTCTAGAATGTCCTCCAGAGTAGTGTACCAACTTCATAGGGATATTCTGAAATTAGATATCTAGTGAATGTTGGAGTGTAGTAGGCTCACACTAAATGGCAGCTATCACTAAAAATGTCATTGACTGAATAGCATGATGGCAATTAGATCTCAGGAAAGCCCAGTCTACCTGTATCATTCCTTCTCTGACATTGTTCTCGGACTCATACATTTTAGAACTGAAGCCCTATCTATAAACTGTCACGAACCCTAGGCTTGTCATGAGCATCACACTCAGGATGGTTGGGGGGTCAGGGGGTGGCTGGTGGTGGAAAGTGCTAGGGACATGGAGGAAGGTGTGGTCAAAGAGAACATGTTAAACATAGAATCAGCTGATTACCAGACAGCTCCTAGAACAGACTGTCTTGTAAAAATAAAATTGTTTCTAATCCTTGAAAATATGAAAGATTAATAAGGCTTAATAATATATAATTTATATACAGTATCTACTTCATCATTTAATTTAGAGAGTTGGGTTAACTAGTATTAAGCTCTTATTAAGAAGCAGAAAAGATGAATCCTAAGAGAACAACAGGGAGGAGGTCCTGGTTTTATGTTTTTCTGTTGATAAAAAAAGGTAGGGTAGTTTTAGAATGTCATCAGAGACAACGAAAGGCCAACACTCTTACTAAAGTTTCCCATGGGAAAGGGTGTAGAAGTCTGCAGTTATAAGAATCAATTGTCCTCTTTAGCCTGTTTTTAAAAAATTGATGCCTCGCAGGGAAGGTAGGGGAGGGTGGGGGTAAGGGAGAGAGATCAACCAAAGGACTTGCATGCATGCATATGGGCCTAACTAATGAACACAGACAATAGGGGGTGAGGGTGTAAGTCGGGGGGGGGGGGGGGGGGGGGGATGGGAGGGTAATGGGGGAATAAGGACACATATGTAACACATTAATCAATAAAGAAATTTTAAAAATTGGTGGATGGTACAAATTTGGAAAGGACTAAATTTTGTCAGAATATGAGAATAAAATTAAAAATTTAATTACTAGTATATGTACTTTATTTTCTACATCTCCAAAAGGCTTGTTTTTTCTCTTTCTTTCCTTTGTAAGTCCTATGTTACCTTAGAGCTTGATCTTCCAGGGACAGAGCGGGAGCGAATTCGGCAGAGAGAAAGGTTTTTTTTTTTTTATCAGGTCCACGTTATCAATTTTTCCTTTTTTGGATCATGCTTCTAGTGGTAAGTCTAAGAACACGTTCCCTAACCCTATTCTTGTTGTGGGTGTTTTTCTTTCTATAAGTTTTGTAGTTGTGTATTTTACAATTAAGTTTGTGATCCATTTCGAGTTAGTTTTTGTATGTAATAGTTGTGAGAATTAGATCAAGGTTTTTGTTTTGTTTTTTACCTACGGGTGTCCAACTGCTCCAGCAAGAAAATATTTTAAAAGGGACCATTTAATAGTTGCCTACACATAAAACAGAAAACAGTGGATAACAAGACCCAGAATGCTTTCACAAAAACTAATTTAGACCAAACCAACCTCTTTTTTCTTTTTTTAAGTTAACATCTCTATGCTTGGCCATCTGGAGAATGATAGCAAAACAAAACAAACTTTACCCACCTACTCCCAGATGGAAATACAGTGCTCAGGAACAGAGATTTAATAATGGTTCCACTGTGTTAGGTACTTGTCAGGACATTTCTGGAATAGAGCGTTTTCCAAGGGTTATGTATTTTGAGAGAGCATCAAGGCATGTATGAAGAAAGGTCAGCCTGCAGGCAGGAATTCTGAGGAATGCTGAAGGACCATGTATTGCTTATTTCACTTTCAGTGGATAGTGATGCAGTGGATAACGAGCCTGGAAAACAGTACGTATGAAGAAGACAGGAAGCAAATTTGAACCGAAAGAAGATTGGTTAGGTACAGCTTTGGGGTGGCCAACCTAAGATGGGAGGGTGGAAGTTACGGAAAGCTTGATTTCAGCTCAATGTGAGGAAAATCTGATAAAGTGTGCTAATCAATCACAAAGAATGATTTAGCTCAGAATATACACGTGGCATGATCTAGCTTAAGATACAGGGAATTCCCTGTTGCTGTAACTATATAAACTGTAATGAGGTTGATCTGATGGCCTCACAAGTCTTTAACCAGGACCTGAGACCTTGAATTTGAAAAAGGAGGGTTTTCTTATAGTCTGGAGAAGTCAGGCAAGATATCCCAGGGGGGAAAGTGCATTTTAAGCTTCTTAAATGGTGAGAGGCTTTGTGCTTTAAAGACATGCGGGCGGGCGGCGTGGGGGGGGGGGGGTAGATCTTGAAGAGACAGCAAACTGTTCACTTGGTTGAAGCAGGTTTTTGTTGTTGATAAAGCGGAGATGTTTGGTTGGAGCTAGGTGCCTCCTACCTCTTAGGCAATTATTAGGTCACACCTAAGGCTGTGATTTTTCTGAACGAATGCTATTTCTGGAGCTAAGACTCAACCTAATGGTTGAGATGGGAATGTATATAAGGTAGGCTGAAATCTCGCCTTTGTCCAAGGAATCAATATGCATGCACTTCTCTAACTACATTGTCAAAGAAATCACAAAATGTTAGAAATGAAAAGGGCCTCAGTTACCATCCCTTCTAATTTACCCACTTTCTAAGAAAAAAAAGGGAAAGAAAAAAAGCAGAAGTTTAAATTTTTTACTCAAGAATCTCCTTTTTATTTGATTCAAACAGTTGATATTTATGAGGTACTTCCTATGTGCAGAGCACTTCACATAAATGATACAATTTAATCCTCACAATAAATCTACAATTGGGGCATTATTATTAACGCCATATTGCAGATGAGAAAACTGAGGCTCAAAGAAGAAAAATTACTAGCTCCAACTTGTACAGCCTGAGTAGAAGAGCCAGGATTTAAAGCTGAGCTATCAGCATGTTTTGGAAAATGCTTCTATTTTATTATTAAATCTTTGTTACAAAAATAATTCGAGTCCAAAAATACAGAAGAGTATAAAGACAAAGTTCACCAGCCTCTCTATTCTCTCCAATCCTCTTCTTGGGGTAAATGAAGTTTCCAATTTGGTGCATACGATCTTAGACTTCTCCAAGCAATGCCCAAATGCTTGACCATTATGTCATGTGGCCCACCTAGCTCAGTCTTTTTTGTAGTAGAGCAAACTACCTTCAAGTAAAGGGGTGGGGGTGAATTTTAGAAATGGCATGGTAAATTGTAGCAATTGCTCGTTAGATTGAGATTTAACCAAGTTTACTAAACTCACCGGAATAGGAGGCTCACACCCTGTTGAATATGTGTAATTGAACGGAAAGGGGAGCTTTGGTTTCTGTCACAGTGGTTAGGAAAGTCATTTCTTTGTCCCAATAACAAATAATTGTTCCTGGTACAAGAGCCACATTTGGTTGCTCATTTTCATTCTGGAAAACAAGTGATGGTGGGCAAAAGTAGGAAACTCTGAAAACAAGTCTTTTCCGGTGAGGGGCTCAAGATCCCTTGTCTAATGCAGTGTCTATTGCATAGCTCTCTCTCTTCCTCTCAAAAAGAAGGTGCCTTGCTACTTGTGAGGGAAAACAAGTTTCCATTTGTCACGGAACAACCGTATTCAAATTCCTGTTTCTCTTCGGGGAAAAGCACCAGGCTGAACTGGAAGGAATTAGTTCATTGTGTATAATCTGATGTTTAGGAAATAGTGCATAACATCATCTCACAAATAACATTTATCTGGAGTCCTTTCTACTTTATCACCCCTATGTCGCTTTTAAAATCTGAAATAAAAATTGTCACAAAATTATTCTGACTATGTAGCACAATTCCTCCAAATTGTGCTGTTTTCAATCTTTTTAGCCAGAAAGTTTTTCTGTAAAACTTTCTGTAGACGAATGTCTCCCTTCACCATCTCAAACAGCTTAGCTGCCAACCAAAATACAGGCTCCACATGAGCATATTGGGATGCATCCAAAATAGGGATGTTTTCCTTGCATCTAAAAATAAACTGCGACTATTTCAATTTGTGGAACAAATAAAGTGGGTCTGGAAGGGAGAGCCTGCAGCACTACCTACAGTGTGACTATCCCTTGCATTTCTCCCACATAAATTTAACAACGCTAATTTAACCATGGTTTTGCCCAATGGTTGCCAATTTAGGCACCAACTTTCTAAAAAAACAAACAAACAACAACAACAAAAAAAAACCAGCCTGATTTGGGGGGGGGGGGCGGTAGGGGGGGGGGAGGAGTACTTTTTTTCTTGTTACTGTTACCACACCTGCACTTTTCACTTCCTATAAGGTACGGTGGCAAAACTGCATCTTTCAACTCTGCCTCTTTTATCTGATGTAGTGGATGACAGGTAATCTAGCTGAAAGTTCCGACAATTGCACCACCAGAAAAACAGTGGCTGATGAAATCTGAGCAGTTATCACACTAACCATCACCTGTCAAGCCTCTTGCTTCAATTTAAGGGCGCATCAATTTTCTGAAGAGGAAATCAAGGGCAAGGAATAAAAGCGCTTCAGATAAACACTGACAAAGGCCCTTTCTGCCTCCTTTTTTAAGAAATTTATGATGGGATGTACTAGCCCAGGTTGCTCCGTGAGGCTTTATCAGCTGTCCTGAAACAGCCCGGATAGCTCGGGCTTCTCCGGCCATTGATGAAGTGCTGCACTTGCACTGACTGAAAGGGCAGGAGATTTCCAAATGAAAATTACTTTCACTAAATACCACACAGATACAGAGGCAGAGAGAGCCAGGAGATGGGACAAATGACAGCTGCATATAACAATGAACCCCTCAGTGCTCCAGGCTGGCAGACAAGACTGATTAGAGTAAGAACATGAAATAATGTTTTCTTAAAACCGGGAGTGTATTGTGTAACGTGTCAGGCACAAAGAGTTCAGATGTTCTTTGTGGCGAGCTGGGAACACAGGGCTGCCCACTGGACTAACAGTTTGTCCCGTCATAGCTTCCAATTGAAGTTTTTTTCCCCCAAAATGTACCTGCTTACTGTGTTCAAAGTACCCATGCACATAATGGTATTGGGTGAGAGGAAAGATGAGGGCGAGGGAAGTCAAAGATACAGTGAAATAGATTTTGTGAGGCATTTGGAAGTAGATCCTTCCCAAAATAGGCCTTTGGGGTTGAAAATCATAGGATTAAGGCTCTGGATCTTGTGCATAGCTCTTGGTGGGATTTCAGGAGAGGGCCTTTTGGAGTGGGAAACATGTAGAAGAAATATAGTTTGGTTGGTCTTAGGGCATAGGATTGGACACGAGGCCAATTCTTGTCATTTTCTCACTACAGATATCTCTGGGAACGCTTCTGCCCAGTGGAAAATGTCTATCTACTTGGTGTGTCCTGGGTGAACCAATTAGAAGATAGACCAAGTACCATATTTTCTGAGGTATAAGACAACTGGAACTGATGATGATAGGAGGAAGATAACAAACAATAGAGAGAGAGCAAGTGCCGGGCAAGTCCCTGGCGAGTTAGCAACACCCATCATAACTGCAAGCTACAGTATTTTTACACCTGGTGTATAAGACGACCCCCCAACTTTTGAGATTTTCCTGGGTTAAAAAGTCATTTTATATGCCGGGAAATACGGTAGTCAGAAATGAAAACATTCATTAGCATTAAAGTGAGATTGAAGAACCTGCCCTGGACCTACCTCCCCAGCAGCTTACCAAGCTGAGGAGAGAACGGGCACAGCCTGCTGGCAGGCATGTTCTGAGTACAGGAGCCACAGGCGGCACAGGCCACCGTGTGCCAAGGAACCTCTTTCCAATGTTCCCAGTCAAGTCAGGGGCCACTCCTTCGGGATGAGGGTAGGGCATAAAAATGAGGAGATGGACATTTGACTTTTATGGGCTAACGCCCTATACTCCTCCCCACTGTGCTTACCTGTGTACTGATTTGTTGGTGGACCTATTTGGGGGGGGGAGGCTGATAAGAGGAGAGCATGGGGAAGCCTATTTTGCCTTTGAGTTCAAGCCACATTCTCCAGCCCAGTTTCATCAGGAGTAAAGATAATCCTTAGGTCTCTACTTGATGCCTGTATTTCTGCTGTCCAATCTCAGAGTAGGAAGTAATGCCATTAATTTGCCCAATGGTTCAGACTTCTGCAGATATCAACTGCACGTTTTCCCAGTGGCCTATGTGAGCTGGTCTGGACCGTGGAGGTTGAATCTGATAACGGGAAATTTTTACTTGGGAACATGGTCTTCAGGTCTGGCTCAGCTCTAGGCAGTCTTTTACAGCAGCCATTGTACTATTGACCAGTGATGTACTAATTGATTAATGATGGATGAGAAAATAGAAATCACCTCATTTATGAGTATGACCCATCAGAGGTAGTACTATTATTTTCTGTCATCCTAGAGAAATATTTCTGGGGGAAATGGAAGAAAGGAATCAGATGAAGCAAAGATATACAAAGGCCAGCCTTTCCCATTTGCTATTAAGTTACCCTGAGAATGAAAAAGAGCATAGTTTTAAGGGCAAAGGTTCCAGAATCAGGCAGATCTGGGGTTAAACGCTATCTCTAATTTGACTAGCTGTATGGCTTTGGTAAGTCAGTGAACTACCTACACCTCCATTTCTCCATTCCAAAATGAAGATAATAACAGTACATAACTTGTAGGGCTATTATGAAAATTAAATTTGATATTGTACTTAAAATGCTTAACAAAATACCCAGCATGACTCATACAACTTCACAAAAGAAAGATAAACAACCCAATCAAAAAATGGGCAAAGGAAGATTTTTTTAAAGAAAAGAAATGGGGGGAAAAGATAGATACAGAGACAAAGAAGCATTGAACAGACTGTCAAACTACAGTGGGAAGGCAGGGGAGGGTGGGGGGCAGGGGCTGTAAGAGACCAACCAAAGGACTTGTATGCATGCATATAAGCATAACCAAGGGATACAAGACACTGGAGCGGGGGTGGGGGGCGGGGTAGGTGAGGGCATGTGCTGGGGGTAGGGGAGGCTGGAGGGAGTTCAATGGGGGGAGAAGAAACATATGTACTACTATTTGTAATACTTTAAAGAATTAAATGAATGAATGAATGAATGGCAAAGGACCTAAATAGATACTTTTTGAAAGAAGATAGAATAATGGCCAAGAGACATATGAAAACATGCTCAAAGTCACTAATTATCCAAAGATGCAAATCAAAATGACAATGAGGTACCATCTCACACCTGTCAGAATGGCTATTATCAACAAATCAACACATGACAAGTGCTGACGAGGATGCAGAGAAAAAGGAACTTTCGTGCACTGCTGGTAGGAATGCAGACTGGTGCAGCCACTATGGAGAACAGTATGGAGTTTCCTCAAAAAAACTAAAAATGGAACTCCCATTTGACCCAGTGATCCCACTTCTAGGAATATATCACAACAAAATAGAAACACCATCGGAAAGGATATATGCACCCCTATATTCATAGCAGCACAATTTACAATAGCTAAGATTTGGAAACAGCTTAATTGCCCATCAGCAGGTGAGTGGATTAGAAAACTGGCACATCTACACAATAAAATACTACGCTGCAGTAAAAAAGAAGGAAGTCTTACCATTTGCAAGAGCATGGATGGAACTGGAGAGCATTCTGCTGAGTGAAATAAGCCAGTCAGGAAAAGATAAATATCACATGATCTCACTCATTTATGGAATATAATGAACAATATAAACTGATGAACAAAAACAGAGACAGAAACAGAGAAGCATCGATCAGACAGTCAAATCTCAGAGGGAAGGTAGGGGAGCGGGGGGAGGGGGTGAGATCAACCAAAGGACTTGTATGCATGCATATAAGCCCAACCAATGACACAGATTCCAGGGGGGTGAGGGCATGAGTGGGGGGGGGGCAATGAGGGAGATAAGGACAGATATGTAATACCTTAATCGATAAAGAAAAAAGAAAGAAAGAATTCTTCCTGCCATGCTAGTCATCCTCATCAGACTGACATTAAACACTTAAAAGGCAGGAACTCATTTTTCTTCTTATTTTCTCCAGCCCTCCCCCAGATTGGCTAGTAATGTTTGTTTTGTCTCTTCCTGCATAATAAAGAAAGCAAATTCACAAAAGTGCAAATTATTGGACTTCATTCTCTCTGTGAGGATTAAATCTTAAGATTATTGTCTATTTTTGTTCTTGTTTTCAAAAAGGTGGGAAGAAAGAATTTTTTTCATTTTTGCTGTCATTTTCTATAAATATCCTTTATTTGGCAATCTTGCATTTTCTGCTTATTTCAGCTTCTCCCTACCCCAGTGGTACTAGACAAGGATAAAGGGAGGAGGCAAAGACAGAACTGATCTCAACTGCCACCCCATTGGGTAGCATTCTTAATAGCACTAACGTCTGGCTTCTTGTCTGACACTTCTAAAGTCTGTTGGGATGATTAAATTAGATGATATGTTGCCAGTGCACCCCCAAAACCTCTCATGAACATTTCCTTCACCTGCTCATTTTCCTTCTCTAGTCAAATATCGGTATTACTTCCGCTTGCAGCGGAAGGCAACTTTTCTGGGTTGTTGTTTGTTTTGCAGGAGGATGTTTTCATTCAGTTGAAGTGAAATTGCTTTCCCACAAAAGTCACACAGAGGCCCAGTGACCCAGGGGTGGAAGCTATAAAAGGGAAATATTTATTTTGGAACAGTGGTGTTTCAAGTATGATTTGACCCAGGGCAGACTTTTATAACAGTCATTGTATTATTAATTTTGCCATAATTATTGACAAAAAATAGGCTTCATCTCATTTATGTGCAGAAGCCATCAGAGGCCGTGCTGTTCTTTTCCATCTTAGAGAAATGGTTTAATGGTGGTAACTAAGGACAGAGTAGCAGAAGGTCTTTTGTCCTGTTGAATTTTCAGATTAACAACAATTTGGAGTCATTGTTTTACAACAATAAAGATACACTCTTGCCCTGACCTGTTTGGCTCAGTGGATAAGGCGTCAGCCTGAGGACTGAAAGGTCCCAGGTTCGATTCTGGTCAAAGGCATGTACCTGGGTTGCGGGCACATCTCCAGTAGGAGGTGTACAGGAGGCAGCTGATCAATGTTTCTCCCTCATCGATGTTTCTAACTCTTTATCCCTCTCCTTTCCTCTCTGTAAAAAATCAATTAAAAATATATATATATTTTAAAAGACATACTCTTAGAGCCAGTGAAAATGAAGAATCAAGCAATTCAGTTTCTCTAATCTGATTTAATAAAACCCTAATATGCAAACCAACCAAATGGCAGAATGACCAGTCGCTATGATGCACACTGACCACCAGGGGGCAGACACTCAATGCAGGAGCTGACCCCTGGTAGTCAGTTCGCTCCCACAGGGGGAGCACCACTTAGCCAGAAGCTGGGCTCATGGCTGGTGAGCATAGCAGTGGTAGAGGGAATCTCTCTCACCTTCATGGCAGGTGGACATCCCCCAAGAGGTCCTGGACTGCCAGAGGGTGCAGGCTAGGCTGAGGGATACCCTCCCCTGCCCCCCAGTGCCCCAATGTTGTGCACCGGGCCTCTAGTTATGCAAGAAAGCAACTTGACTAACTTCTCTTCCATGGACAGTGTCCTCCTTTTGGAAGGAAGGTATTAGCAGCCCTAAAACAAGAGGGGAAATTTTTTTCTTTTTATAGTGAACATAACAAATAAGACAGCTTTTCTCTGTGGCTTTGCAGGATATTCTTCCCATCCAAAAGAAGTGGAAAGTAGACATATATTTTTTTGCATTCTTTTTCCAGCTATGTCAAGAGAACTGAAAATATAAGCCAAGAAACTTCTCCCATTACTTCAAATTTCTGAGCATGAATGCCAGAGAAAAAGAAAAAAGAATTAATCTGCATTTCCATTTTGAAAGTGCCTTTAGTTTAATGTAGTTAATGCCTCCATTTTTGGAACCGAAATATCCCCATTGTTATTCAGGCAATTCTAATTTCCCTTCTACATGTCAATAGGAACTAAAAATTTGGGTGCAGAGATGTCCTGGGTTTCCTTTACTCAGTAAGAGGGAGTGTTGTCTTATCAGTATGATATGCATGACTTCTTATTTCTTCCTTAATCACAGAAGCTTGTGTTATGTTTGCATAAGTGCCCATCTCCTCCTGAGCCTGTGTTACACCTGCTTGCTCGTTCGTTTTCTCCTCAGGTTGCATAATTTGTTCTTTTTTTATTATTTGGGAAAATTATTATATTTTTGTTTTCTAAAGACCCATTCCAAATAAGAGATGCTAATGGTGCTCAGAATTACCTAAGCTCAGTTCCCAAGCACTTGGATGCAAGCTATATAAAATGCATACACAAAAGAGGTTTCTTGGCTACAGGGGCTATTTGAATAAGCACTATCAAATCATTATACTGAGTTGTACTAAACTGCATTAACATCTTTCCATGTTTAATACCTATATATTAAACCAATATACTAATACAAGTTTAGAAACTTAAAGATTATGTTTTAAGGTTTCATACATTTTCATGACACTATTGATCAAAAGTTTCATTTGTGGCTCTCCATAAAACTAAAAGATTTTTTATGAAGAAAATCTGAAATGAAATTAGATACCTGCAAATACAGGATGCAATTGATCACTGGAAACTCATTTTCCTAAGCCCTCGATTAAAGACTCAGACAATTAGAGAAGACTTTCAACACTAGTTATTGGTTGAATTATATTTCATTTTGTATCACAGCCTTGCTGTTCAGCAGGCAGAAGATATCCACTGACTTCTATATGAACAACATTCTATGATGGAGACTAAATATTTGTGATTTAATTAAATCCCAAAGCTGCTGTGTTCCATTCAAAATAGATTCTTAATTTTACTTAAGAAAATGATTACTGCAGAACATAAACATTGTTTTGAAATCCTTTAAGGGTAGAGAGTTTGTCTTCTACTGTGTTATCATCTATATACCTCATGGCATACAGCAGACATTTAATAAATGTTTCTTGAAAAAATTAAAACAAAAACCATAACAGCTTTTATTCCATTGTGCAAAAATCTAAGGAATTCATATTTTAAAAAGAATAGCCTTAGCCCTGGCTGGGTAGCTCAGTTGATTGGAGCATTGTCTTGTACACTAAAAAGTTGTGGGTTTAATTCCAGGTCAGGGTACATACCCAGATTGCAGGCTGCATCCCTAGAGACAATCAATTGATATTCCTCTCCCAAACAATGTTCCTCTCTCTCTTGAATCAATAAAAACATATCCTTGTGTGAAGACAGATGAATCCTTCCTATATAAATAAAGGATGATATGCAAATTGACCATCACTCCAACACCCAATATGGCCACCACCATGTGGTCAAAGATGGCCAACCCCATGTGGATATAAGATGGCTGCCACAAGATGGCCAGCAGAGGAGGGCAGTTGTGGGTGATCAGGCCAGCAGAGGAGGGCAGTCGGAAGGGACAAGGTCTATAGGGGAGGACAGTTAGGGATGATGGGGTCGGCAGAGAAGGGCAGTTGAAGGTGACAAGGCCTGCAAGGGAGGACAGTTGGGGGGATCAGGCCTGCAGGTGAAGTCAGTTGGGGAGTTACAAGGCCTGCAGGGAAGGGCAATTGGGGGCAACTAAGCCTGCAGGAGAGGGAAGTTGGGGGTGACCAGGCTTGCAGGAAAGGACAGTTAGGGGCAACCAGTCTGGCACGGAAAGGCAGTTAGGGGTGACCAGGCTGGCAGGGGAGGGCAGTTAGGGGTGACTAGACTGGCAAGGGAGGGAAGTTAGGAGTGACCAGGACAGCAGGGAAGGGCAGTTGGGGGCAACCATCCTGCAGGGGAAGACAGTTAGGGGTGACCAGGCTGGCAGAGGAGAGCAGTTAGGGGCAATTGGGCCGGCAGGGGAGCAATTAGGTGTCCATCAAGCTGACAGGAGAGTGGTTAGGGGGTGATCAGACTGGCAGGTAGAAGCAGTTAAGGGCAATCAGGTAGGCAGGCAGGAGAGTGGTTGGGAGCCAGCAGTCATGAATTGTGAGAGGGATGTCCCACTGCCCGTTTAGGCCCTATCCCACTGGGACCCCTTGGGGGGTCCCAGATTGGAGAGGGGGCTGGCTGGGCTCAGGGACACACACTCTCTCCCATGCACAAATTTCGTGCACTGGGCCTCTGGTAAATAAATAAAAGAATAGCATTAAACTATCTGCTTATGACTTTTCATTCATCCGAAGAGGAAAAATGATACAACTTCCTTTTAAAATGCAGAGTTAGTGAATTGCCTTCTTCTGGTTAAACGGAATAATACATATAAATTTTGATACTCATTTTATCATGAAAATTACTTGCACTATCAAGACAGAAATATTTGCCTAACACTTAGAGGTTATTATTTTTAAGTTAATAATGATAATTTTGAATTCCAATATCCTACTTTCAACTTGTAAAATTCCTCTTCAAAGAACAACTAGACCTAAAGCAAGTGCTACTAATTGGGATTATGGCAGATAAGAAATTAAAGAATAAAGTAGACAAAGCATCTTATAGGAAAAAATGAAAGGTCTTGTGTTAATTTTTATTAGTTTATTTTTTTATGTCTGAACAAATTTCACGCTAGTCCCCCCCTTCCCCCCACACACACTCACCCCAAATCCATAGACTAAGATAAAGCAGTTGGTAGTTCAACAGGAATCACTACCCAGTTTGGTTTTTCTGTGACGCTAGTTGCACATATGGAGTTGAGCGATGCAAGTTACGAACAAGAAATTGCCTAGAAAGCACACGAACCTTGGCAAATACTCAGCGTCAAGCCCAGTGCTTTAAACGAAATGATTTAATGACAAGTAGAGAATCACTATAAAATACAATGCTGCCGAAGGGCGGCGTCCAGCGCCCGCTGGCCAGGCTGAGAACCCCAAGATGGACTCCGGGAAGGGAGCACCGCCAGCTGCTGCGTGGTCTCCGGTTCCTCCTCTCCTGTCATTACTGTGCAGTCCTGAAATCTGAATGACAGTGGCCTGAGCCCTTCCAGACAGCAGAAAGAAGGTCAATTTTAGTAATGAGGAAATGGAAGTGGTAGTGCCGCAGATCACTGACCCTTAGTTTCCTGTGCGATGGAGGAGCAATGAAGTGCACCAGGAAATTATGGTGTAGGAGAACAGTGACACCACCGTCATAAAACAGAGAGCCAAGCAACGAGTAACACATGCGCTACAATGCGCATAAATCAAACGCATGCTATCAACCCTGGGTGTATTCCTGATCTCAAACTGAAAAATTGGGCCCAACACTTCTAGGAAATAAGGGAAAAGCAAAGAGCCAAAAATTAAGTTCAAGAGTCTAAAAGGATATTTTTAACCTGGGAAAATATTGAAAATTTTTAGCAACTCTCTGGTCTAGGTACTGACCCATCAGAACAGATGCTGGTCAAGGTGTGGGAGTAGCGTCCATGCCGCCGGCTGCCTTGCTACGGGATACCTGGTTAATTCCCAGATCCCAGGTGAGTCCAAGGGTCCAGAGAGGGGTCAACTCAGCTCAGGCAGATGTGGGGGTGGGAGCTCTTGGGGCTGGGCCAGTGGTTGTTTACCAGATGGTGCAAAATTATTATAATATTTAATATCTAATTCAGACTATCAAGAATCAACACTACTCTTAACCCTTCTTCAGCTCACCTCCATGCCTACTCACCCAACACTTCGTGGTATAAAGCAAGGGAAGAGTAGCCTGTTAGCAGGGCTAACAGAAAACTATTTTTAGGTCTGATGGCCCTTTCATATCTTCTGTACTTTGGTGTTATGTTCCCAAATCATGCCCATATCCGTAATCCAGGAGTTGTTTGTTTGCTCGTTTAATAAGGCAGGAGGTGTGCTAAACTTACTAATGTAATCAATGAAGTTTATTCCAATGGGTAATAATGACGCTCGATTATCTGATGATTCAAGGAACTCAGAAAACTTTTATGATGGCATCCTAAACTTCACTTACGGCAATATAGCAGAACTGCAATTCTGGCCAGGTTAGATCAGGCCTCGTAACAACATTTAAGGATTTCACAACTTTCCATTTTTATCAATTTAGTAATTATAGTTATTTTAAAGGACAAAATGTGAAATATTAGCAAAGAGGATACAGAATGAAGATTTGAAACTATCAAGACACAAAAGACCAAATGTTAGTTGTCTTCAAATATGGAAGGGAAAATGATCACTAAAGATGAAGCTACTGCCAGTGGCTAAGAGCTGCAGAGACACCTGGAAGCACAAAGAAGCTGTAACAAAAACAATGACTTCTCTGGAGGTTCCCCCCACGTGTGACAATGGAGGTAAAGAAAAGGAGACACCCAGTTGCCAAGGGGAAGCCAGGATGCATGATGGCAGAAGAGCATGGCATACTCAGTTTGCACAGCACACAGGGCTGGGATATCATTCATAAACATCTAAAAAGCATTTAATGACACGGGCTGAGCGTACAATCAGGTAAGTTATCAGAGAAAAAAAGATTTTCAAGCCATAAAGAGATGTATAAATGAGCCAGATTTTTCAAAAACGCCTAATGTGTTGTCACTGTGCCGGACACCATCTCTGACCTCCAGTGCTGTAGGAAAGGCAATAAGAAAAGGCAGAGTGACAGGCGCTGGTGGTGAAAACAGCTGAAGAAATCATGTTTATCATTATTCTACCTTGCAATGTCCCAAACACTGAAATAGTTTTAATAGTCAAAAGAAGATAAACTGAAGTCTAAACTTCAAGGGGCATCTTCTTTGAGGCTATTCATGTAAGGAGGTGGGAGAAAATGCCCATAAATTTGAAAAACTACGTACCTCTCATACATAT
Source organism: Antrozous pallidus (assembly GCA_027563665.1). Taxonomy (NCBI): domain Eukaryota; kingdom Metazoa; phylum Chordata; class Mammalia; order Chiroptera; family Vespertilionidae; genus Antrozous; species Antrozous pallidus. Next base: position 72,196,298 of record CM050521.1, on the reverse strand, counting down.
CAAGTTGACGTTGACATCTTGAATCAATCACAAAAATAGTTATAAAGGAGGTACTATTGACATTTTAAAATACAACTTTACCCCACTCTTTCCAATGAATTCAATGGGACATAAATGCCATAGTGATTTTACACCCACCATCATCTATTGAAAAGTAGATTCAACTGAGTCTTCTTAAATACTTGCAAATAGTACATGATTCTTTTCTCCCATTGCAATTGTGTTTCCATTCCCCTTTTCCCACGTAATTTTATCTTAATAAGCATTTAGTATTTAACAGCATTTTATTGATTCTGTTATCATAATTCTCAGCAACAAAAATTTTTCCTATTATCATGAGGTCCTAAGCATTAAAAAACATTCTTCTGGATAGAGCTTTTTGAAGTATTTGTACACGATTAACAAATGAATATAAATATTTCCAAAATATCTGGTAAAGATTAAATATAAAAAGTAAAATGTGTTGGAAATGTATTTCTTAATGAAGTGAGAAGCTAATCTAGTGTCTTAATTAGAGGAGGCCTCTTCCACACACTAACAGATAAACTGTCCCTTTGGATTGCTCTCTGGGAGATTTTAAACCCTAATCTATTGGGAATACTGTGATGATGCCTCTAACTTTTGGGTGAAATGTCATCCCAGCACCCAGTGGGTGCTCAATAAATGTAGTTTCCTGGTCTTCTTTCTCATCTTTTTAATTCTCAACCTTGCTGGGTGACTACTACCCAACAAAGGAAGCCACCCCACCTCCAAGAGGTTCCTTTCAACAGGAGTCCTCTCAGGTACACAGGGACCTTTCTTGAACTCACAACATTCCATTCCTAAGAGGAAATGAAGATTTTGTAAAAACAGCCTCATAAGTATAGATGCACATTGTATTAAATGGCTTAATGCAATGTATACATATAATCTCTAAGCCCAATGCTATGTAGAAACAATGAAGTTCTGTGTAAGGGCATTTAAATTAGACCATTCATTGCAAAAACACACTAACTTTAAAAGCGATATTTATCTTCGCTTACAGTATGTCAAGCAAGTAGAAATTGCTTTGGGTATGCAATACCTGGGACACTTCGGTCATTTTAACAAACACAGATGGTGTTTTAGAAAGAGTCTACCTTGCTATTAGCATTAATAAATAGGCTGGGGATTTTTCACACAGAATGACTTCTGTCTCTACCCCCTGCCCGAGTCTGCCTGCCACCTATTACTGAACTGTTCCCCACCCTCAACTCACATTAGGGAAACACTCTCCCCAGTGGGTACTTTTTCTTTTAACAAATCTCTCTCTCTCTCTCTCTCTCTCTCTCTCTCTCTCTCTCTCTCTCTCTCTCTCTCTTCTCTTTTTCTCTCTGATATATATATATATATATATATATATATATATATATATATATATAAATAAAATGCTCATTATACTTTTTTAACCAGAGGTTATTTGTCACTGTGATGTGTTTTTTGTTTTTGTGGAGGGACTTTTTGGAGGGGGGAGTGGGGAGACTAGGATATTTCTGCTTCTCTTTCAAAGAAATGTGCAAAATATTTAAAACCTCTTTTAAAAATATAATCTTAGTATGCAGATGCAAGATTTTTTAAAGAAAAGAAATGGGAGGAAAAAAATAGATACAGAGGCAAAGAAGCATTGAACAGACTGTCAAACTATAGTGGGAAGGCAGGGGAGAGTGGTGGGCGGGGGCTATAAGAAATCAACTGAAGGACTTGTATGCATGCATATAAGCCTAACCAATAGATACAAGACAGGGGGTGGGTGAGGGGGGAGGTGAGGGCATATGCTGGAGGGTAGGGGAAGCCGGGGAGAGGTCAATGGGGGGAAAAAAAGGAAACATAGGTACTACTATTTATGATACTTTAAATAATAAATATATATATATATATTAAAAAAATAAAAAATACATATAACCTTATTTCAAAATAAAGATTTTAGAAGTTCTTAGTAAAGCAAACTATTTCATTTTAAATTTCTTTTTGTAGCAACCCAGAAGTAACGGCTTTTTATAATCTCCTGAATGCTGATCTATGTATTATGCAAATTAATACTAATTAGAATTTGTCCAACCCTTGCTATGGAGTCCGTTTTTTGCTTACATATTTTACTTTTGCAGCTTTCAGCAATCAGTGTGAAGAGGCATTCTGATATTTACTAATTTAGGCATAAACAGATTTCATCCAGACATGTGGTATCTACACTTCATGTCTCTGTTTTTAAATTAAAGAGAGACATATGGCAGATTTGCAAAACTAGAGGAAATTTTTTCAGTAATAGCTAGAATTTCTCTTCAGAAGAATTTTATTCTCATCATGATCTGGGATCATGCTAAGACTTCATAATCCACAGTAGAATATGGTGTCATATGGAGATGTATTAGGTTGAACCACATGGAATTGTCATTTTGTGAATCAAAAATGGCCAAATAGTGCAATTTCCTGTGGTTCAACCCAATAGTTGCTGCATATAGTTTATTTCCCCAAAGGAAGCTCTACTACATAGAAACTCCTTAAAAATGCTAATGAGATGTCCATTTCCCCCAAGGAACCATATCCTAAATATGATAAAATTTCACAATATAATATTTTATGCAGTTCCAATCTATTCTAGCACATTATTTCATGCAGCACAAACTTGATGAGCAGACATTCTGTAGTCAATCAATCCTCCATAGCCCTTTTTTCTCCTGGGAGGAATAGGCCCTTTTCACAGACCCAGAAGCCTCAGCAAAGGGTGAGGGATGCCCACACTGGCCAGAGTTTGAGGGAGTCAATAAAGGAGAACAGGTTGAACATTCAAAAATATGTTGGCTGTCTTCAAGATTGGGCCATGATCACTATATTGGTCCAAAATAATTCTGCCTTAAATGTATATGAATACACCCACAAGGTGAGTGGGTTGTATTATTAATCCCACTTTACAGATTAGGAAATTAAAGCTTCTATGAGATATTAATTTGTTATTAATCAACTAGAGGTCCTGTGCATGAATTCATGCATGGATGGGGTCCAGCCAGCCCACATCGATGGGGACCCATTTATCAGGGTGGGACGGTGCAGGGAGGAGCCACAGGTGGTTGGCCGGCTGGCCATGCCCCCAATAGTGGTGTTGAGGGCCAATCAGGGGCCAGGCCAGTAAGGGGGCAAGCTGACTGCGGCCCAGATCAGGCTAGTTGGCTGCCACAGTGCAAGTCATGGCTACTAGTCATTCTGGTCATTCCGCCATTCCAGTCCCTGGGCTTTCATGTAGATAGATTATTAAGATTAGAGATAGTGAGGCAATGAACTCAGGGTCACCAGTGAAGAAATGGCATATCTAGATTAGATTCCTGTTCTGTCTCATAATCTTATTTCCTTGGAAGATAGTATTTGAACATTCAGGATATTAAACAGAGTGTCCTTCCAATTTCTTTCCCTAGTGCCCATCTCCTTCCTCTTCTACTTGGTGCCCGGTCCACATGCTGATGAGGGAAGATGACCGGGGGTGACAGGATGGATGTGACTCCACCAAGAGTCGAGCTCTGCTCCACTTCTGTGATAAGGCAAGGGATACAAATGGTGAAAAACACATACTCCTCAGGAGAGAAGAGAGGGTAAACTGGAAACTGGGCAATTCAGAGATCTCATGAGAATGACCTAGAATCTCTGCATCAGTGTGAGGCAAGGTGAGGGAAAAGGAAAGATCCCCTCTTCTGAGGCAGAGAGAGCTGCAGGGTAGTTTAGGAGCTGTATTTTCATCACAGCAACATGAGTTGAGCATACACTGTGGGCAAAGTCCGAGGAAATGAAAGAAATCACACACACACACACACACACACACACACACAAATACACTCCCTGGCCTTAAGAAATTTACCATCTGAAGAACAAGCTTGGACAAACAAATGAAACAAATGCACATTTAAGAAATGTATGAGTGTTAATAGGAAGGTTCAAATCCTTGCAATGATAGATGTGATAAGAAAACAGCTTAAAACATTGAGTACAAATTGACCCTCAAGAAACTAAAAAGATGCTTACAACTTCATATGATTGCCAAACTCTGGAGTACAGTAAGATCGATAGAGTGCACTCCTCTTTGGAAAAAAAAGTGCTTACCTGTTCGAGGTGCCAAGTGGCGTGGAAGTACCTAGCAATGCTTGACTCTAAACCCATTCATCTGGCTCCACTGCAATATAACAGTCAATAAAAAATAACTTGAATTTGTGCAGCAACTTTCTTCTGTGGACTCAAAGAAAACGGTCTGCGAAAGTGGAAGAATGTGTTTAAAAGAAAAAAGTCCATTACCGCTTATCCAAAAAATGTGAGGATAAGCATCTCCACCTCAAGTGACTTTTTATTTTTGCAAAGTTGCATAAAATTTCATCATATGTCATCGTTAATCAAATTTACTTTTTAACCTAAATCCTTAAAGCAAAAAGCATGCATCTGGATGTGTAACTTTCTGTGTTTATAATAGTTTTTGTTAGAAACTCACTTATCCCTGAATCTTATGTCCCTGACAGCTTGCATTCAATATCTTCCTCTGGAGAATATATATATATATATATATATATATATATTCTGTTTCTGTAATACAGTCACCTAAGAAAAATGGTAGATTACATATTCCAGGAAAAGCAACAGGTACATTTGCCAGTGGGACATGAGGAATGTGTCGGGAGATATTGAACAGTCACGCTCCATGCGGCACAGAAAATGGGTTTAAATGCCGTGATTGGCAGAAGAAAGAGACCTAACAACAGGCTGATGAAGTACTGCAACCAGATGACCAGATTGGATGTAGGACCCAGATCTGACCAAACCTGGAGGACAGGCTAAATAGCCCCCTTTTCTATTGAAACCTGGAGAGAAGTTTGTGCCTGGAGGTCAAATTTGAACTAAACCAATCCAAGAATTTCCTACTACTACCAAGATGAGTTTATTTACATGCAGAGATTCAGAGAAACTTCTAGACAGATTTAAGTGAGATTTAATATAAGCAAACAAAGGAAGCACTCATATAAATAAAAATCTAGGACATGGACAAATTAAGAGCTCATTTCCTTGGAGCTGAAGTGCAATTGCAAAAGTGATTTTATCATATACCCGACTCTATTGTTTGTGTCTCGTGCTTCACTTTTAGGGCCATTTCATACAGGCAGAGTATTTATACTGAATTACTTTGTTCCTATGGAGGTACAGGGTTAGCATTCTCCTTGGGTCTTCTAGAATTTGCATAGGATGACAAGGCTGAGGATAAGACATACCCTTGGCACAGCAATTTCCAAGTTCTACTTACAGGACGGAAGGGTTGTATTTTAAATTTTTCTAATAGACTAGCTTTCCTAACCACCTTTGTCCATTATTCTATTCATGCAATCCATCATCAATGAATATATGAATATTTATGTGTAGCTCTAATATGTATAGCACTTTATCAGGCAATTTCTTTGAAGACCACTGCAGTGTTCTGTGAACAAATATCAGTGAGTTTTCATGACCTTCTCCTAGGCCAACTTTTAGCCTGGTCAATTGAAATTATTAATTAGTAGCGGGGAAACAAAATATAAGGCAGGCTACCAACACAGTGAGTGTGCCCCAGAATCCCAACGGCTGTGACTAAGAGAACGAGATTTGCAGACCCTGCTGTGGGAAGGGGAGTACAGAAAACTCATCCTTGACATTGGTCATTCTAGAACATTTTCAGGACTTCTTTGTTTACATTCCCATTTTTTAAAAGTATTTTTTATTGATTTCAGAGAGGAAGGCAGAGGGAACAATAGAAACATCAATGACGAGAATTACTGATTGGCTGCCTCCTGCACGCCCTCCCCTACTGGGGACCCATCCGAAACCCACACACGTGCCCTGCTGAGAATCAAACAGTGACCTCCTGGCTCATAGGTCGGTGCTCAAGCACAGAGCCACTGCAGCCAGGCACATTCCTGTTTTAATGACCATTTACAAGTTTAACACTGTCACAACCCAAAAGCCTGAGTTTTATGATTCCCAGCATTTTACTCACATCCTTTTATCAGGTTTCCAACAATTACATGTCTTATTAAGAGTTATATGGAGACATCAAGGAGGGATTATATGTGTACACTCCGATCCTACCTTCCCTCCCCAATGCCGAAGGACAAAACAGAAGTTCAAGGGAGTGAATCGGCGCACGCTTGGTAAGGGAAGAGGCCCGATGAATTATTCTCCTTCCACATCCCAGGTCAGGGTCAAATAAGGGATAGATAGACCTATCTGGCAGATAAAGAGCAAAGTGTCAGTTCATCACTAGTCAAACTCTGGAGAACGATGCTTACCTGTGTGAGTCCAACTGGCTCCTGCAGTGTAATCTGCAGTTTGGCTAGACTCAGCGCCGGGCCCGGACGTAGGGGCTGACTGCAGAGCACAGCGGGAGGCGCGCAGCCTGCAGGAGGGCAAAGCCAAGAAAGGGCTTACGGGGATGGAAGCACATGGATCTGCTCCTCCTCAACAGTTCACCAAGCCCACACGTCCTGCTCAGCCATGCTTCCTCCTCCGTCAGGAGGCAAACTGAAGGGGGAAGGGACTCTGTCTCTAAACTAGTGGTTCCCAAAGTGAGCACCATCAGCAGTATCTGAGGACTTGGGATTAATGCACAACCTCAGGCCCCACACCCCTAAGCTACTGAATCAGGAAAACTGGAGCCCAACAATCGGTGTCTCCAAGCCTTCCAGAGGATTCTGCTGCTAACGACTGAGGACTACTATCCCACAGAGCAACTGTCGACCTAGAGTCATTTTTTAACTGCTGAGCAGTCCAGGCCTTCCGCTGAGCAGTTCAAGCGGAATCTCTGCAGTGGGGCCGGTTTCAGGGTTTTCAATACCGAGGTAGTGACTGATGGGAGGGCTTTCTGAACATCGCGGGTATTTAAAAGTAACTCTCTCGTGGGCATATTTCTGAGTCTGGAGGCGACTTCCGCATTTGCCGCCCCCCCTCCTCCCCCATTAGCACGTTGCCAGGAATATCTCCCTTCTACAGCTACATAGGTCCTAGGACAGTAGTTCTCCACTCAGGGCAATTTTATCTCCTAGGGAACCTTTGGCAATGTCTGAAGACTGTCTTATTTGGCACAACTGGGAGAAGGCATGTAACTGGCAATGCAGTGGGAAGAAGCCAGGTTGCTGCTAAACATCCTACGACACACAGCACAGCTCCTCAGGACAAAGAATTACCCAGTGCAACATGACAATACTACCGAGGTTGTGACACCACCCTCAACAGCATGTATCTTTGAACTTACTATATACCTGCAGATACCAAAGTTTGGCTGTAATAGAACTGCATTTTAAAATGACTTACAAGCCCTCACCGGTCTGGCTCAGTGGATAGAGCATGGGCCTGCAGACTGAAAGGTCCCAGGTTTGATTCCGGTCAAGGGCATGTACCTTGGTTGCGGGCACATCCTAGTAGGCAGTGTGCAGGAGGCAGCTGATCCGATGTTTCTCTCTCATCGATGTTTCTAGCTCTCTATCCCTCTCCCTTCCTTTCTATAAAAAAATCAATAAAATATATTTAAAAAATAAATAAATAAATGAAATGACTTACAAAACTCTTTCCTAGAAATTAGACTAACTTTTCTCCTCCCTGTTTAGAGTAGATGAGGGAGGTTACAGATCCTGGATCAACGTTTCTTTAGCTCACTCCTTTCTGATTCCATTTCAGGGCAGATGTCTAGATTACCAGCTGACAAAGGCTGTCCATCATGTCTGATTTCTAAAACATCTCACACAAGTGTCCCATGTAGATAGGCAGCGGATGTGTGCTATTTGGTGATGATTGAATTAGCTTGTCCTGGTTGGGAAAGGCAACTCTCTTAAATGCAAGTGTCATCTTATCCCCTCTCAGTATACTTTCAAAAGCATTTTGTTACATGCAACCTTTGCATACCACAGTTCTACAACTCTGTGGTTAACACCTCTTGCCATAGCCTTGCAGTTTGTCAGGAGTGCTCAGATGATCGCAATGTGCTGGGCTTCCTGTCAGCAAACCTTTCTCCTCTCTTTCACTTAACATTTCCAATAGCATGCTGATACGCTTTCTGCTAAATGTATTCTAATTGGGGTTGCCAGAAAAAAGTACAGTTACACCTGAATATCACATAAATAATGATGTTTTAGTAGACGTTTGTCCCAAATATTTCTTGGGATATATACACTAGAATTTTTATTTGTGGTTTAGCTAACAATCCAATTCCATGGACATCTGAGACTTTATGGACAGTTCCTGGCTTTTCCTTTAATGTGGACCATCTCCTTGAGGAAACTGACATTCTTTTTGCAGTAAAATTACTAAATAATTTTCAATTAGCATGAGGGCTAATATTTAGATGGTATGCGCCAGACCAGCCATACTGTTTGGTGAAATATTAACATCTTCCATACATGTTAGAAAATAGGCACTGCTCTGAGCCTCCTAAGTGTCCTTCCAACCTCCCCTACTTCCGCTCGAGTCAGCAACGAAAGTGTTAACACTCGGGTGGGGTCATCAGGACTTGGCTCAGGAATCTCCCCCTGACATCTGTCTGACTGGTCAGTGTCCAGATACACTGCTGTCAAATATTTTTCATATCAACCCTTCATAGGACTCTCATTTTAATTTTATTATTTTTTTATATTTTTTTAAATCCTCACCCAAGGATATTTTCCCATTGATTTTTAGAGAGAATGGAAGAGAGAGAGAAAGACAGAGAGAAATATTGATGTGAGAGAAACACATCAATTGATTGCCCCCTGTATGCACCCCAACCAGGCCCAGGCTGGGGAGGAACCTGCAACCGAGGTACCTGCACCCTTTTAAAATTTTATTTTATTGTTTAAAGTATTACACATAGTAGTACGTATGCCTCCTTTTTTCCCCCATTGGCTTTCCCCCAGCCTCCCCTACCTCCAGCCGCATGCCCTCATGCCAACCGCACTGTGTCTTGTGTCCATTGGTTATGCTTATATGCATGCATACTAGTCCTTCAATTGATCTCTTACACACACACACACACACACACACACACACACACACTCTCCCCAGCCTTCCCGCTGTAATTTGACAGTCTGTTCGGTGGTTTACTGCCTCTGTGTCTCTCTTTTTGTTCATCAGGCTACAATGTTTTTATTTTCCATAAATGAGTGAGATCATGTGGTATTTTTCTTTCATTGCCTCGCTTATTTCACTTAGCATAATGCTCTCCACATGCCCTTGACCGGAATCGAACCCGGGACCTTTTCAGTCCGCAGGCTGACGCTCCATCCACTGACCCAAATGGGCTAAGGCAGGCCTCTCATTTTAAAACACACAAACGATTCCCCAAAGAATCAAAACACAGACCTAATTGCAGCCGTGTGTAATTGAATAAACATATTTTTTAAAGTCAAGTACATTTCATCCCACTTTACAATCATGTCTTCTCCTTCTCTCTCCTTCCTAAGGAAACAGGGATGGTGCCTCCTTTTCCAAGGTTGCTTTTGCTACCATAACATTCTGCAGCTTTCCCAAGGGATTAGCCATGGTGCGATTTACTTTTCAAGGAGGGCCCATTTATCTTCCCCCTGACAAATTTCAGCGCATGCACAGCGCTAGCATGAACATTTCTGCAGATTAATCCCTCACCCTTCTCAAAGAGAAGAGTTATTCTTAAACAATCTATTTCAATACGGACTTCCTGGTGTGAAGTTAATTTCCACAAACCCCCGTGAGCGTGCAACCCAAACACCATCTCCGTCATTCACTGCGAACAACAGAAGCCCTCTGGCTTGTAGTTTTTCATCCTTTTTGTTTAAATGTAAACAGGAAAGAAAGATGGGCCAACGCTTGCTTTTAAAAAATCTGTTTTTCCTGCAGGCTTTTTGGAATGGGTTCTGTGTACAACAGTCTGTGGTCATTAACCATCGATAAATATTTATTCAGCATCGACTATACAATCACTACATGTACAGAACGCTCTATTTTACATATACATGTAATCGCACATTATGTGGTGCTGAAAAAGAGCTGTGCAGAATCAGCTGTGTGTTCAGATCAGTATGCTAATGACCTGCAGCGACAATGGTGCTTTGTAAAACATGCCCATATTTTGTTGCAAGGATAAAGGAGCACTTAATTATCAGGAACAGCGAAAAACTATTTAACAGGGCAAGTACAGCACCGTATACCTTGGGAAATGATCAGGCACCGCAAATTCATGATGGGGGTGGGGGGGAAGCAAGTGTGAACACATAAAACAGAGAGAGCGAGGGGATGGCCACAAGCTGAATATGAATCAGCAACTCAGTGCTATTGTGATAAAAGTCAATATGATGCCAGCACAAATCAATAGGAGCAGAGTAGGCAAGGCTGAAACATAATTCTTCTTCTCTTCTCCCCATTAGTCAGAGGGAGGAAAGGATCCTGTTCTGGACAGCCCACTCAGAAAGCTACGCTGGACCCACCCGCATTCAGAGGAGAGAAAGCCGAGTAGGCTAAGGATGGAAAAAGCCTGACAAGAAAGGTGAAAACACTTTCAAAAAGTGGCTTCAGGCTGACTTGAAGGCTGTTTTTAAGTATCTACAGTTTTAGTTTTTTTAAAAATATATTTTATTGATTTTTTTTACAGAGAGGAAGGGAGAGAGATAGAGAATTAGAAACATCAAGGGTTGAGAAACGTTGATCAGCTGCCTCCTGCACACTTCCTACTGGGGATGTGCCCACACCAAGGTACCTGCCCTTGACCAGAATCAAACCTGGGACCCTTCAGTCGGCAGGCCGACGCTCTATCCACTGAGCCAAACCGGTTAGGGCAAGTATCTACAGTTTTTGAAGATAATTCTGGCCAGTGATTCTGATGATAGATATTCAAATAAGAAAAAATAATAGCCTAAAATAAACCTCATAGACATTTCTGCTGGACACAAGGACACATACCTGCAACAGAACAATAAAGCACTAGAGTAAGTGCTGCCCAAAGGCAAAGAGTGCCAAGGATCTACATCTTTATTTTTAAAATGTTAACATGTTTAAAGATAATCGTTGTAAGTTGATCATTCACATGCAGGTTATGTGAAATCTCACAGTTCAACTACATCATACTTACAAACAGACTACAAGACACACACATCTACATGTTAAATGAACATTTTTTAATAGACTGCACAAGGGCAAGCTGGGAACAGTTGTAATATATTACACTTCTCTGTAATACATTTCTCAATCAACATACATCGTTCATGTTGAAAGCAGGCCCCTTTCCCATGGACACCTTTATGCACACCAACTCCCCGCTTCTGTTTCAGACTCAGGCACACAGCCATGAATAACTGTGTGAGAGTGAGACACACTCGAACTATATTCTAGATCACTACATATCTGCTGATGATCAAGGAGACCATGCGGGACAAATATTGATAGGTGGCATGTACATTTTTGTTATTGGATAATAGAAACATTATCTTTATTAACTTGGCTAACTTTCTGGCTGCTTTTTTACAGTTCAATTTTAGTGTCATGGATATAATAACCACATTGAGTGGAGTAGCAAGGGGGTGGTCTGCTATGAGGTGGCTACAGCTTCAAAAGTCCTTTGTAAAAAATGTTTTTTCAATATTAAAAAGATAATAGCACTTTTATCTTTAATCTCATATTTCACTCTTACTTTTTTGCCTGACTTTTACACATTAACCGTATGCTCGTTTGAGTATTAAGACACCCATAGAAGGAAGGGTCCACTCTGTGATCTGGATTATATATTTGGAAGGGAAGGAGGGTTACTTTGGTACAGAAGATTACAGTGCTGACTGTACACATCACAGCTTTCTGGATACCCAAAAAGTTTTAACACACCTCACATTAAAAGTTCTTTTGTTGTCTCTTTCCCATCTTGCAAGATGGCGGGTGAAAAGAAAACTGAGAAGCCGGATACTAAAGAGAAGAAGCCTGACACTAAAGAGAAGAAGCCCGATACTAAGGAGAAGAAACCTGAAGCCAAGAAGAAGGCCAATGCCAGCGGCAAGGTTAAGACCCCTAAGAAGGGGAAGCCCCACTGCAGCCGAAACCCTGTCCTTGTCAGAGGAATCGGCAGATATTCCCAGTCGGCTATGTATTCTCGAAAAGCCATGGACAAGAGGAAGTATTCGGCCCCTAAATCCAGGATTGAGAAGAAAAAGAAGGAGAAAGTTCTTGCTACTGTCACAAAACCAGTTGGTGGTAACAAGAATGGTGGAACCCGAGTGGTTAAACTCCGCAAAATGCCTAGGTCTTATCCTACTGCAGATGTGCCTCAAAAGCTGTTGAGCCATGGCAAGAAACCCTGCAGTCAGCATGTGAGGAGACTGCGGGCCAGCATCACTCCTGGGACCGTTCTGCTCATCCTCACTGGGCGCCACAGAGGCAGGAGGGTGGTTTTCCTGAAGCAGCTGAGCAGTGGCTTGCTGCTTGTGACTGGACCTTTGTCCCTCAATCGAGTTCCTCTTTGTAGAACACACCAGAAATTTGTCATTGCCACCTCCACCAAATTGATATCAGTGGTGTGAAAATTCCCAAACATCTCACTGATGAGTACTTCAAGAAGAAGAAGCTGCGCAAGCCCAGACACCAGGAGGGTGAGATCTTCGACACGGAGAAAGAGAAATATGAGACTACAGAACAGCGCAAGGTTGACCAGAAAGCTGTGGACTCTCAAATTCTGCCAAAAACTCAAAGCTGTTCCTCAGCTCCAGGGCTACCTCCACTCTCTGTTCGCTCTCACCAATGGGCTTTATCCTCACAAACTGGTGTTTTGAATTTCTTATAAGAACCCGATTAAATAACTGATATGTTTAAAAAACAGTTCTTTTGTTAAAACTTTAGATGAGAATATATATATATTATATATATATATAATGTACATTTATATCTGATGTAATGCAAAAAATTATTACACACCAAAAGGTAATACACTCTGTGTGACCTGTACTTTATTTCATTTTTGCCTATCTGCATCTTCTTATTCTCCAATAAATGAATATATATGTGCAAAATAAAAGTTCTTTTGTGCTTCAGAATCTTTCCTAGTCTTAGATGAAATGGTTGTCCATATTTCTCAAAATTTTAGCTGTGCTAGTACTTTCAGCACATAACTGTTCTTGCACCAGTGTCATGCATACTTGTTAGATGACCCAAGTAGCAACCCCTCCCTGACCCGCCCCAGCATGACACAGAACAATTATGTGTGAACAGGCAGAGGAGAAATATCCTGCTCTTCTCCCATTTATATTCCCACGTTTGTCTTCCTGGGACTTCCTAAGGAAACATCATGGCAGCTCCCATAAGTCAGATATTTATGAGTATTAAAGAGGACTCAGAATTAAAACAAGTGGTTACGTGTATCATATACAGAGCCAATGCTGAATGCTTGTGTGGTTCAGACATTGTATTAGAAGCTCTGTGGAGATATAAAAACACATTAGAAACAAATTCTACATGGAAAACCCAAATTCTGGGATTTAAAAAAATTATTTTCAAAAATAGCCTTTTATTTGAAACCAAAATTCCTATAGGATTTTTGAGTCTTGAGATAGCTTCAATTCTTTTAACATACAGGTCTTCATATGTTCCAAATTCACACACATTGGACAGGTAATGCAGATAACATATGTGTTTTTGTTAATCCTCACCCAAGGATAATTTTCCCATTGATTTTTAGAGAGAGTGGAAGGGAGGGAGGGAGGAGAGAGGAAGAAACAGAGAAACATGGATGTGAGAGAGACACATCGTCTGGCTACCTCCCACATGTGCCTGACCATCCAGGGCCATGGATTAAACCTGCAACCCCAATACATGCCCTTGACTGGGAATCAAACCATGACCCTTCCATGCACAGGCCAACACTCTAACCACTGAGGGAGGAACACTGGCCAGGGCTGCATATAATATTAACAAATTATATAATGTTTAACTACTTACAGAAGAACCAGATCTTTAAGCTCACCATGTACATGCACATGAAAGTGTATACATGTACACATACACCCATGCCCTTTTTGAAGAGGAAATAAGATTAGGTCCAGATATTTGAAAAACATACTCCCTACCTCAGCTTCAGCTAATCTTCTGTAACTAAACCAAGACTGAGGAACATCTCAGCAATTCCTAAAACATGAAAAACAGCTGAAACCAGTTTGGCTCAGCGGATAGAGCATCGGCCTGTGGACTGAAAGGTCCCAGGTTCGATTCCAGTCAAGGGCATGTACTTTGGCTGCGGGCACATCCCCAGTAGGGGGTGTGCAAGAGTTAGCTAATCGATGTTTCTCTCATCGATGTTTCTGACTTTCTATCCCTCTCTCTTCCTCTCTGTAAAAAATCAATAAAATATAATAACTAAATAACTAACTAAATAAAGAGTTCTCATCAAAGAAAAAAATGTTTTAAAAATAAAACATGCAAAACACCCCACATTCCCTTTTCAAAAAGTGAATCCAAGATTCTTCTAGCAATCAATCGCCATTAAGAGCCTCCATGCCACAAAAATCTTGATGCGATAAAAGGTGAACAGGCTCCCTTTCCCAGGGAGCAGAATTTCTTACTTTTCCTAAGGCAGAAGGACCTGTCGCTGCTCCATGCTTCACCTCGCCGCCTTTTTATCTGGGGAGGGCAATGCAGGGATGGCCACAGCTACAGGTCTAGTGACAGATTTGAGATATGTTACTCCTTCCTCACAGAAGACCTCAGCATGGGAGATTTCAGAATTGTGTTATGAGAATCTACTTTGAAAATGAAAGAATGTTTATTGAACTTTCAAAATGATCATTACGTTTTTCCTACCAGCTCCTCCACAGTGAGGAAGTGAGTACCTCTTAAATTCAATGCTTGTGTCCAAATGACTCATGAGTCTGGAGACAAGAATATCAGCATCTTAAGAACCACTTTTTGAAAGTCTCCCTGAGGCTACCCAAGTGTATTAATAGCCGAGACATGTGCTGGGATACTGTCAAATGAGAATTTAAGGTGAAAGGGACCCTATTTATCTTACCTGAAAAACGATTTTAGAAGACTAGTATTTAGCTTCATTTATTGACTTTTTGAACTTTCTAACAGCTGGTAGACTTTTTAGGTCTAGTTTTGCAATCTTCTGCTCTTTCTTCCAACCTTCTAAGCACTATATTTTTATAAGATTATTATTTCTCTGAGCTGAGATTGGAAAATATTTTATCGAGAAACATTTTCAGTTGCCTACAACTTGGTAAAAAAATACTTATTCTTGTTGGAATTTTGCAATGTTATGGTATTTGGAGAAATATTGATTAATATGAGCATATTTTAAAACTGCCTAAGGTTCACTATTTGATTTCTACTCTTCCTTTAGTTTGCTGTCTCTTAACAAGATGCACTATGGAGTGATTTTTGCTACTACTTCCTCATGTTTTTCTCCATCTTTTAAACAAAAATAATTTCCTAGAATTTTTCACTTGGGAAAAAAAAAAAAAAACAACCTTACACATAAAGGTCCCAAGTAATCTGAAACAATTGCCAGAACCAAAACAACCACAGAAAAATGACAAGAAGTGTGGGTAAGTATGAATGTATTTCAATCATTTCAAGCATACTTTCCTGTGGTTAACAAATATACTTAGTGAACAATACATGTATAAGTAGGGAAATTGAGATGAATCATTCTTGGGTATAGAATCTCTAGAAATCCTAAGCGTTATTATTGGCATTCATCAACTGATTTAATTCTCAAATTCCCAAAGAAAATAATTTCAAAATACATTGTATACAATCATTTGCATGAACAAAATGGACAAGTTAACAATAATGTATAGACTTTAATCTGGTCATTTGTTTTTTTATATTTAAACTAGAGCCCCAGTGCATGAAATTCACTGCTCTTTAGTGCTGCTGTGGAGGTAGAAGAAGCTTCTGCCACAGCCATTGCGCTCCACCAGCCCTAGGCTCAGCTTCTGGCTAAGCAGCGCTCTCCCTGTGGGAGCACACTGACCACCAGGGGGCAGCTCCTTTGTTGAGCGCCTGCCCTCTGGTGGTCAGTGCGCATCATAGTGACTGGTTGTTTTACCATAAAGGTCACTTAGGCTTTTATTATATAGATACTGTACTGATTAAAATATCTCTCATTTACTACTAAGCTATTCATGTCACTCTCTATACCAGGATATACATAGGATCTGGAAATTCAGAACGCATCCCTGTTTTTTCTATTTCTATATCCTATCTCAATAATCTCACTTGAGAAGCTGTTTCCTCAGTGTCTCGGGTACCTTTTGAGGCACAACAAACTACTACTTCAAATCTTGGCGAATTAAAATAATTTCAGTTTTGCCAGATTTGTCAGGGTTTGCTCTGTGGGTTGTTGCATCAGCTGGAAGATTAGAGGGGCTGGAAAGCCCATGATGACCTTGCTTACATGTCGGGCACCCGGTTCTGGCTGCCACCTGAGAAGCTTCAGTTCACTAAATAACTTCCCATCCCCTTGTAAGGCCGTTCACTGAAGGTCTCAAGATCCCAGTAATGCAAAGGCAGGCACTACAAGCCTCTGAAGTCCTGGCCCCTAGAATTCACACAGTGTCACCTCTGGCACATTCTATTTGCCAAACAAATTACATGATCAGCCCAGATTTAAGGTGTACAGAAAAAGACTCTAATTATAGATGGAAGGAACAGCAAAGTCATATTGCAAAAGGACCTGCAACAGAGGTTGGAGGGATTTGTGACCATTAAACAATCGACCACACCTGGTTTCCAAGGCCAAGTTCTCAGTTCATAGGACAGGTGGAGAGGCATTTAAAATGCCAAATGTCCAGTGTTTCTATGTGTTCAGCATTTGCAAAACATCTTATAAAATAAATAGTAAATATTCCATATAATTTTCAAGAAAAAAGAATTGTCTAGAACTATAGTCAATAACTTTTTCCTGGTCAAATCCAGAACTTAGTGTCATCCAGTGTCATTCACGTTTCAATCCGCTATTTCCTGTTGTGTGGCAGCAACCGCGGTGTCTTGTGAGAAAGTTCATTGGCTCAGAATTTAGCAAGAACTCACCATGGGCCTCCTGGGCCACCATTTCCAAACAGGACATTCTTTTGAACAAGCACTATATGCCAAGAACTGTGAGACAGGCCTGGGATGGGAAAAGTAGGTAAGGGCATACTGAAATAATAGAGACTTGCCTTGAATGCTTTGAGAGAACAGAGGAAGAGAATCTTATCCAATATTCAAAAAAAATATTAACAGAGAAGCTCGGGTAAAGTTCAGATCTACCTTATGTTATTAAAATTCCAGTGACAACATCTACACTTTTAAAATATATTTTTATTGATTTTAGAGGAGAAGGAACAGGGAGAAAGGGATAGAAACATCAATGATGAGAGAGAATCTGCACGTCCCACACTGAGGATCGAGCCCACAACCCAGACTGGGAACCAAAGTGTGACCTCCTGGTTCATAGATCAATGCTCAACCACGGAGCCATGCCGGCCAGTACATTTACATTTTATAGCCCAGTGAGCTTTCAGTAGCTATGCCTTGATGTATGTAAGGATAGATTCTGAATAACAGAATTAATAGCATTTATTTTATCTAATTCAAAGATCTCCATTACTAGTGCCATAAATAACACTGGTCATTAATACTTGTCTACAAACTCTAAGTACCTTCTAATTATAACGCATGATGGCAAACACCTACAAAGCATAGCTCCGGTCCCTTCCTGTCTAGGCAGAGACTCTCTAGATTACAGAGAGGTTCATTTCCTTCACATATGCATAAGTCTTTGTGCACTGAAAGTGGAAGATTCCTTTCAATTTTAAATGTTTCCCTTGGATAATGATCAATTTTTTTGTGAGCAGTATTTTATCTTTTAATTTATTTTAACTGCTTGAAATGGACCAGCTGCAGAGTGGGAAGTGTGTTGACATTTATCTGAAGTCTTATCTTTATTAAATCACTTGTATTATTGCACTACATAAACAACTTAATAAACGCAGCAAGTACTTATCTAACTGGAGTCAGTAAGTCTATTGAGCCAGCCAATTTACTTGTAATTTTCTGAAAAAGATAAAACCTCCTGTATCAGTTGAGTCACTTGGGAAATTAAGTCTTCAGTTATCAAATCTGTTACCAAATCCAAAGTACCCCCCAGGAGTCCTAGGAAGGCTTTTAATTCTTTCTTTTCTATAGACACCCAATGGCACCGGACAGTGACCTTTCTACTCATTCCACTTTACAAATGAAAGATTTCTTTTTCCACCCGGCCCCACACCCCAATAACTTTCAGTTGCCCTTTGCCATACTTGATATTATCAAGAGATTGAGTTTTCTTCAATATTCATAATCACATTCATAAAGAAAGAACAATGAAATTGTGTCTTCCCCAAACAAAATCAAATGGAAAGTTTAGAATGTTCTTGGTGATCTAAATTTGTACTGTCAAATATGGTAGCCACTGACCACATTAAAATTAAAACTTTAATTTTATGTGACTTTCTGTAATATTAGAGTAACAAGTCATATAAAATTTAAAATTATGTTTCTCAGTCACACAGGCCACATCTCAAGTGCTCAGTAGCCATCTATGGCTAAGGGCTATCTGGTCAACCATTACAGAGATAAACCATTTCCATTATCACAGGAAGTTTTTAGGATCCCTTGACCTGGCCGGCAGTCAGGGCCAATCAGGGCTGGATGGCCAGGGGGAGGGACTGCAGGAGGTTGGCCGGCCATGGAAGGTTAGCTATGGTAGCGCACTCACCGACTACCAGGTGGCAGCACCTGCATTGAGCATCTGCCCCCTGGTGGTCAGTGTGCATCATAGCAACTGGTTGACCATTGTTCGGTTGTTCAGGCTTTTATATATACTAGTGGCTGGTCTAAATAACATAGAAAATGGCTAATAGTCTTGTCTAAACACTTCTTTAAAAAAATTTGAAGGCTATCACTTTTAATCCTATTTTCAAGTACTTAAAAAAAAAAAGTATTGAAGCCTCACTTGACCTTTTCCTCAATACAGTTCCCTTCATCCTCTGAAGGAGCCACTATCCTGAAGTTGATGAGCATCTCGCCCACCCATTTAAAAATACACATTTCCTAAAATAGAGTCTACTAACATTTAAACTTTATTAATAAAAACAATCTGGTTAAAATTTTTCACTTAACATTTTAATTTAGAAACATATGCATGTTAGTGGTTTAGTATTTTTATTGCAGGTCGGTCTCAGATCATTTTGTATTCCACTGCATGCATATACCTCATTTATTCAAACATATGTGACCTCATACATAATTTTTTAAATTTTTTTTTATTGATTTCAGAGTAGAAGGGAGAGGGAGAGAGAAACATCAATGATCAGAGAGAATCATTGATCGGTTACTTCCTGCATCCTCCACACTGGGGATTGAGCCCACAACCCAAGCATGTGACCAATCGGGGAATCAAACCCTGATTTTCTGGTCACCACTCAACCACTGAGCCATGCTGGCCAGGCCTCTCATAGATATTTTAAAAACATTTTCCTTCTCAAAAATAGCTATTGGTGTGGTTAAGTGATCAGTATAAAAAAATATGGAATAAAAATTGTTATTTTATTTGACAAGTATATTCTTCTCTCTTATTCCTCACAGTCTAATTTCCACTACCAGAGGCCTGGGTAATCAGGTGCTATTAACATAAAGGTTTTTATGCTTCTCTTCCTCTTATACTGTTTATATAAAAGGCAGCAAACAATTGCAGAGATTAAAGTTATAAGATAATGAAAACTTCCATTGAAAAGAAAGTAATGACAATGTTATCTTTCCATAGTTTTAAGTGCTTCTTATATTTACGTTTTCCTCTGCTAAAGGCCAAGAGTATGATCCCTGCCACGTGGTGAAAGGTACATGAATGAATCACAGATGCAGGCTTAAGGAGTAACCATTCTGTAACCAGTATGATTCAATTCACCCTCTTAAAAAACAAAAAACAACAAAAAAGACACATCTATTTTTAATACTCAAATTAGTCACCTGATTTCTTGTAGTATCCAGGTTAGACTCTGCCTCCCCTCTGTGACATACAAAAGTCAGATGAACTTTCTTAGTTTGAAGATGGCGTCTCCCTGAGAGCACTGAGAATATACTGAGCAGATCACCCACCTCACTCAAACAACCTAAATAGACCTTTCTCCCCACTTCAGAATACCCTTAAACATTTCAGACATCTATAATAATAAAAGTCCAATATGATAATTAGACCGGACATCCTTCCGGACGACCTTCCCAACTAATCGGGGGCTGCAAGGGAAGCCCAGGTCCCAGGTGCTGGCCAGTCGCCGGAGGGAAGCCTGGGTCCCGGGTGCCAGAGGGAAGCCGGTGCTGGCAGTCAGGGGAAGGAAGGCCTACTCTTGCACAAATTTCGTGCATCTGGCCTTTGGTTTTAAAATATAGGAAACCCTTCAGAATGAAGCAAATGAATATAGGCTTTTAGACTATTAGTTTCTCACTGCCTCTTAAGGGATTATTTGTTTCCAAAGGTCAGGTTCAATTGAATGCTCAGAAATTGGGTTTTCTTAAAGCAGGTGACATGTGTGCAACAGCAGGGAGGAGACATTAATATAATGTGCCTGTCTAGTTTTGTGTTTTTTTTTGGGGGGGGGGGTTGTTTGTTTGTTTGTTTGCTTTTTAACGAAGCATGCATGGATGTCATTGAAAGTATCTAAGAACACATTTGGGGGATTAAGCCACGTCTGAAAGCAATATTCCAAGGAGGCTCCATTCAGTTTTGTGGGCCAGTTAACATGGCTGAGCCTTTACCACGTGGTCCCAAGGGAAACTGTGTGCAAGGCATTCAATACTTTTCTTAACACATTCTGTAAAAAAAAAAAAAAAAAAAAAAAAAAAAAAAAAAAAATCTTTAGAAACTGCTAAATCACCTCTTGCTTGACATCTCTCCTGCTAAGGAAGTGAAAATCTGATTCCTGGCATCACTTCTTTTCCTGGAGGTAAGGGAGAAAAAGTTCTAGAAAAGTACTTTGGCAGGATGCTTTGGGGCAGAAGAACAGGAATACAGAAAGGATTGGAACAGTAATCTACATTCACCCCAAACCCTCCTTAGTCTACCACCTCCGCAATAAACTCACATTTATCTCCCCTGCAGAATTCCTTTTACTTTAACGGGAGTTCCACCGTTTCCAGGAATAAACAGGCCTCAGGCATGAGGCACCGTCAGGATGAAAAAACGGGCCTAGAAACAGGATGTGGGACCCAGAAGTAATGCAAACTTGATAGCATTGGCACATGCATTTCCATTTCAGGTCAGAACACCCAGACAGAGTTCTAATGGTGTTCCAATTCATTTCAACCTGAAACAGATTAGCAATTGGATTTTGAAAAATGTGTGCCACGCTCCATTGTTAAATCACTGTAAATCAAAGGATGATGAACTAACCTGATGTTAATTGTGAATATTGCTTCCAGACCTCATTTCTTTAACAATGTAGAACTATACTTTATTTTCAATAGCTTTTCCAATATGCTTAATTGCATATTATAACCGAAAGCTCTTTGTAAAATTCTAAAGCCTTGCCTATTAAACATTCTTTATTACCTACATTCCATTCTCAAACAGAAAATCTTCCCATTTACTACCCTCAAATAAAACTTCAGTAATTGTCAGTTTTCCTAATATAAAGATCTGCACAAAGCCCAAGAAACTCCTGTCTCTCTCCCCTCTCATTCATAGAGATTTAATCTGATAATACAGCTCAGCAGGTATCCACTTTAATAAACACTGAATGCAAATCATGAAAACATTCATTGTCAGAATATTCCTAAATCCTTAACTGAATAGATCCTAATACTAAAAGCATTTTCACTGGAAAAGGAGAAAGACACAATCCCATTATTACATTATTTTCCTGGCGTTGGAAAAAAAAAAAGTTCCATGACCCACTTTATTAGCAGTTTTCCAAGTCAAGCTTATAATGATTTCTGGCCTCTGCCCTTGGGTGCTTTCCAAGGTATTAAGAGGAATATATCACCTTGGCTGATATGCGATATAACTATTTAATACAGCTATGAAATTAACTGTTCACCCCTTAGCCTGGGGATTAATGGGATCTGGGTTTGCTATCACGGGCATTATTTAATAACTCAACACTCAACCCTTCTGCATTATGAGGTTCAGCACTTTAGCAAATGCTGACCACTGGGTGTTTTTGCTGAGAATTCCCTCTTTCAGTCTCACAAAGAATACATTTCCCATCCGTTCAGCTAGTTGTTGAGTACCTCTGGTGTGCCAGGTGTCAGGTGCTAGAATATGGTAGTGACCCAAATAAACCCACTCCTCATGGGGCTTATGGTGAGAGGCTTTCCAGAAAACGACATATCATTCATGTTCTTTTAAAGTTTCTATATAAACTCACTACTACATATAGCTAGTTCTCATTCATCTGAAATACTGGACTTCTTTTTTAGTCACTATGTTTATAATCTATATTAATAAAAGGGTAATATACTAATTAGACCATGAGACCTTCCAGATGTCCTTCTGGACAAAGCCATGGTGGTGGGGCCGAGGCAGAGGCAGTTAGGGATGATCAGGCCAGGAGGGGAGGGCATTTGGGGGGTGATCAGGCTGGCAGGGGGGTGCAGATGGGGGCAAGGAGGCCAGCAGACAGAGTGGTTAGGGAAGATCAAGCAGGCAGGCAGGTGAGTAGTTAGGAGCCAGCAGTCCCAGATTGCAAGGGGGTTGTCCAACTGCTGGTTTAGGCCTGATTCCACACGGGGTCCCAGATTGGAGAGGATGCAGGCCAGGCTGAGGGACCATCCTCCCCTTCCCCATGGATGAATTTCATGCACCGGGCCACTAGTGGTATTATAATCTCAAATCGTTGTGTTTGTAATGGTGTTACATTTCCATTGGGATAAAGTCTAAAGAAATCTAATTCAGTTGTTGTGAAGATGTTGTATTATATGTGAAACCGTATGTCTAGATCATGCTTTTCTCAGACAGTATACATTTATGAGACAGCACTGAATTCTGTGTTAATACTGTAGCATTCTTATTATATGACTTCAGCTCATTGTTTCTTATGAATTGGAGGTGGAAGGGAGGCGGGAGAAAATTAAGGAAGTTACCAACTTTGCTTTAAGGTATCACAAGCATTTTTTGCTATGTGTCCCCACAGTACTCAACACATAAACCTATACACTGCATATTATTTTCTATAACCTGCCTCTTCCTTTCCAAATTCCAATCCCTACCCTGTAATTTCTAAGTACATATAATTACTACTTCAGGTGTTAAATTCTACATTTGAAAATATCTACAACCTAGCCCTCCAAAACAAAAGACATCAGCTAGCTAAATACAATTACCATATTATAAAATGTGCAAATTTTAGCAATAATCATGGTCTAAGAATATTCAAACATAGACACTCCTACTCAAGGAACTGAATTAAAAGGCCTAATGGTAAAATCCAGCTTTTGCTTCAATAATTCTGAGTTCAGGATACATCTTTAATAAGGGACCAATTTCTAAATGTTAGGATACAAAAAAATAGGTATAACAAGAAAAATAAGTGTTACTATGTGAATATCCACAACCTTTTGCCATCCTTATGTGGAAGATTCTCTAGCTTTCTGAGCCTCAGCTCAATACTTACCTATTTAATCATTAGAGAAACCCAGTTTTCAAACTTCGCTTCCCACCAGGTTTTTTTCTGGCGTTGCAAATATTGTTGTAGAAAATAGAAATAGCTTCTGCCTCCATGTAGGTTACCTTGTAATGGAAGAGGCAGATAAGCCCTCTGCTCTAGCTACCTACTCAGTCACATGGACAGGGACTCTTGCATAGTGTTAATGTTGATAGGCAGTACTGAATTTGTCTTTTTATGAATAGCACTAGAGGCCTGGTGCATGGATTTGTGCACCAGTGGAGTCCCTCAGCCTGGCCTGCACCCTGTCACAATCTGGGATCCCTTGGGGGATGTCAGACTGCCAGTTTTGGCCCGATCCCCACAGGCCAGGCAGAGGGACCCTACGGGGGCATGATCCTCTGGTATGCATATAAGATCTTTGGTTAATCTCTTCCTGCACTCCCCCTTTCCTTCTGAGATTCATCAGTCTGTTCCATGTTTCCATGCCTGTGCATTGAACTTCTGCCCCCTCGTGGTCATTGCACGTTATAGCTACCGGTCGATTAGTTGGACAGTCACTTAGGCTTTTATATGGATAGGTAATACATTTAATAGATGTCTGATGTAGTACCTTTTTTTTTTTTTTTTTTTTGCCACTGCATTCTACTAGTTGTTTCCAGGTAACATTTTATTGGCAATAATGCTCATACAAAAACTATTGAGACAGTTAATTCTGTAAATGGAAATAATAATGAAAGAGCCTGATATCTAGACTCATAAAAATTATTTAAAGGAAACCATTACATCTTTGGAGGGTGATTTGACAGAGTTCTTATCTGACATCCAGCCTTTATCAGTTGTCCACAGCAGGCATCCATTCTGACTGATTGGCATCTGTGCTATAACAATTGTTCAATATTCAGATATCACCCTGTAAATGCTTGCCAAAATTTTAGTTAAACATGCCTTTTGACCCAACAATTCCACTTGTGAGTATAACCTACAGATATACTTGCACATGTAAGAAATAATATATGTAAAAGGATATTAATTATATTATTCAATGTAACAAGGATTAGAAATGGCCTAAATATCTATCAATGGAGATCAGGTAGAAATAAATTATAGTACATCCATAGGATGGATTATTGTGCAGTTTTTTAAAAGTATGGGACAACTGTGTGTGTGGTGATATGAGAAACTCTTTTAAAATCATTGATAAATGAAAAAAATCAAGGTGGAGAACAGTGGGCAATGTGCTACCATTCATATATACAGGTACACATACATATGCACACATATAGTTGCAAGTGCATTGACTATCTCTGGCTATACAAACAGGCACTTTGTTGCCAGCAGAAAGGGGACTAGGTTGCTAGCTACTTGATAGTAGAAGGGAGGCTTACTTTTTATTGCAAATCTTTTCACTATATTTTGAATTTTATACTACAGGCCCATGTATATATAAGCCTGCTTATACAACTTTTTAAAATAGATCATGTACTTTATTTTTTAAGCCTTTTTTTAAAAACTAAAAAAAAAAAAATTCAATTACAGTTTATATTACATATCAGTGTTTTAGTTTTTGGTGTATATTATAGTGGCTAGACAATCATATCCTTTACAAAGTGCTCCTGCCCTTATTAGCTTTATATCAGAGAAAATTTTAACTTTATTGTAGACATTAAAGTAAAGACATAAAAATCTAATATTCTCAAGTAACTTCTACTCTACTCAGAAAGTATACCATACATATATATGCTGTGGGTATTTTTTCCCTCTTTGTACTTACTCTGTATATTTTACATTTTCCCATTATATATAATTCAGAAGACTGATAAACAACTCCACATATAGTTGAGGGCCAGTTCCCAATTTTTTTTCCCTTTAGTCTAAAAATCAGTGGTTCCCAATGTGGGGGCGGTACATGTACCACAGGGGAGCAATTTGATTTCTTAGAGGGGTAATTCAAGAATGAGTTATTAACAGTGAATTTTTTTGCATTTTTGATGGTCCTAGGGGCCTCATATATAGCATATAAATATATATTGTGACATATTTATGCATTTTAGTTCTCTATTATGTGTTTTGAAGCTTTATTTGCTATTTTTCATAACACTTCATATTATTATTATTTAACAAGTTCTTAGTGATTTCTTCCTCAGTACTTCAGCTGTCCTTTCATTCTTATATTTTTCTTTTTCATGGGTGCCATGTTCTTTGGAACTTGTTTAGACAAAGTTAATGGCCTTTTAGGCTTCCTCCACAAGAATAGGAATTCACTTTTTTAAAAATATATATTTTATTGATTTTTCACAGAGAGGAAAGGAGAAGGATAGAAAGTCAGAAATATCGATGAGAGAGAAACATTGATCAGCTGCTTCTTGCACACCCCCTTCTGGGGATGTGCCCGCAGCCAAGGTACATGCCCTTGACCGGAATCGACCTGGGACCTTTCAGTCCACAAGCTAATGCCCTATCCACTGAGCCAAACTGGTTCCGGCAGGAATTCACTTTATAAATAAGAATTATATGTCACGAGGGGAGCATCGGGACTTTAGAGATGCTTAGGTGGGGCCTGGCAAAAAAAAAGGTTGAGACCCACTGGTCTAAATGTCAAAGAGGATGGAAAACTGCTTGCAAAGCCAGCATAGTCCATAATAAAAGCTGGTTCTTAGATGCTCTGATGGGGTCACGATCAGGCTCATTCATCCTTTAGCACATCACTTGCTAATTTCTGCTCACTCATTGGCAGATAGAAAATACTCAAACCTGTTGAACTTGTCCTGGTTTTAAAAATAATTCAGAATTTACTTAGAAGGCACCAAGGGAGATACTTGCACTGTGTTGTATGTGTGTGTGTGTGTGCGTGCGTGTGCATATGCATGTGTGTATGTGCATGTGTATGTGTGTTTTAAGAAACTTAATTCAATTATTTTAAGGGCAATGTCTTTAATTTTTCACTTATTGCCAGCTGCTGATGCATATTGACATAAGTACAAATAGATTATTTTCAAAGGTTGTCAGGGAAGATTTTTAATCTATAGCACACAAAGAAAAGTTTGCATATCCCGAAAAGTAATGAAACTTTGTGTCAAGATAAATTTAGCATTTAACATTTGCTGAAGATTTAAATCAATGCAGACAGTGCTAAATAAAACAAAACAAATACAAGGGAAGATTCAGAAACATTGATCATGGCCAAAATCCGCCCCAACACTGTTCAGAGGTTTACTTCAGTTATATCTGTGGTCATTGACTCGATCAATGAAACTCATTCTTTCAAGAGCATCCAATTATGGTTTACTGTGGATTGAGCATTCTAATAAATCAGCATACTTTACACAGAATTAGGCAAAGCCTGCATGCAAGTTAATAATAGCAAGATAAGTCTAGGATCAACTCCAAGTACCAGAAAAATAGCCTTGTGATAAATTATTTCATTTAAGTTTGATTCATAGGTGCAAACATTTCAAACCCATGCCTTTCTGGCCGATAGTTTATGGCAGCTGTATTAATAGAGTTTGATTAAGCATTTAAGAGAAGAGATCAATACACCTCTGTCATATTTACACAATAAAAAAATGGCCTATTCAGTGAGTGCAAATCAACATGAATTGAGGTACTATATTATTCAGAAAGTTAACAGTAATATTTTTCACAACTACTTTGGTTATTTGGAAAATAGGCCTTTGTAATAGAATTCAACAGCTTAGATGCCATGAGCTGAAACATGAAATTTATTAATTTCTCTTACTTTGTTCATGTTAATAAATAAATCAAGTCAGTTAATATTGGCTTGAGAATCCACCCCTCCCCTTCTGCCCCCAAGAAGTATACATTGATTATGGGTAAAGAATACTTGACAACTAAGCAAAATACTTACAACAAAAAATGGCTTAGAGATTTTGGGTCACTGGTGGTAAAAAAAAAAAAAAATTAATTCAGACCTTGAACCAGATTTGCCCTGGAATAAAAGGATCTTCCAAGATGCACTGACAAGACAGTTAAGTTCCTTACAAACAGTGTTTTATTGAAATTGAAATCAGATTTTATCTGGTCAGATTGCTGAATGTAGACTGTCAACATTGATTCCAGAGTGGACTGAAATTCAAAATGCTGATACATTTAAATCCTGATGATTTACGGCCAACATTTCCAGAAGTGAAAAGCTTCTAAAAATGCACAGCAAGAAGCTCATGGAAATCTCTGTTATTCCTCTAAGATTGGAGGCACTGGAATGCTCCTAGGAGCTGAAGGATTTGGGATTGATGGTTTGAACTGATAGACACATTTTTATCCCCAAACCCAAAAGTAGCGTAAGCGAGGTTGGGTCATGACCAGACTGAGTCTTAAATTTAGAAGCTGGAGCATTTGACTGGAGAGTCAGAAATGCCAATGTACTCTCTTGGCTTTGCCCCGTATAAGCGGTGAGGTGGAATCAGCTATGGGAAGTAGATGAAAAGAGAAGATTTTAAGAAGCCACACAGTAGAGTACAAAGATTAAAACCTTTGAAGCCCAAGAAATCTGGGTTTGACCCTACTAAGTACAGTCCTGACTAGCCTCAATATTCTCATTTATAACAGGGTAGTAGAGCCGTCCGGAGCCCCAGGCATGTATGGAGCAACATCCCGGCCGTGAGGAGCAGGCACCCGGCCCGGGTCCCCCAAGAGGGGTTATGCATGCTGGCTCAAGACAGGCAAAGAGCAAGGGCCGCCACCCCGGACTGGAAACACTGATGGAGAACTGTTTTCTCCCCAGAGAGAATACTTCCAAGTATTTTCAACTGAACTCACCTCCTCTTTATAAGTGAGTCATTATACCAAGAGGAAAAAAAACTTTCTTAGAACTAAGATAACTTTTCTGATGTTGTTTCCATCTTCCTCTTCAAATGATTATTGTATTAGCTTGACTTTGGGTTTTCCATGGTGGCCTCAGACCCCTATGGCTTTTGGGTCTGGAGATGTAGCCATTGCCCCCCATCACCACCATGTCCTCCACGGGAGGGGGTGAAGTGCCCAGTGTCTCACCAGAGACAACATCCTGATGTTCAAGTGCATGTGTGCTGCTGAAAGTGTTCTGTGTGCTGTTTGAGGAATTAAAAATACACTTATTACACGGGGGTGGGGGAGAAATAGTGATAATAATCATAGTTTTCTGTAGTATTATAAGAATATAATGAAAGTGTATGGAAAATACCTATGACTGCTCAAAAATATGTATTATTTAGAACTAGAGGCCCGGTGCATGAAATTCATGCACAAGAGTGTGTGTCCCTCAGCTCAGCCTACACCCTCTCCAATGTGGGACCCCTTGAGGGATGTCTGACTACCTGTTTAGGCCCAATCCTGGTAGGTAGTATCAGGCCTAAATGGGCAATTGGACATCCCTCTCACAATACAGGACTGCTGGCTCCAAATTGCTTGCCTGGCTGCCTTCCTGACTGGCCCTAACTGCTTCTGCCTGCCAGTGTGATCACCTCCTAACAACTCCCCTGCCAGTGTGATTGATGCCTAACTGCTCCCCTGCTGGCCTGATTGCCCTTAACTGCCCTCCCCTGCAGGCCTGGTCATCCCTAACTGCCCTCCGCTGCAGGCTTGATCACCCCCAACTACCCTTCCTTGCAGGCCTGGTCCCTCCCAACTGCCCTCCTGTACTGGCTATCTTGCGGCAGCCATCTTGTGTGTTGGAGTGATGGTCAATTTGCATATTACTCTTTTATTAGATAGGAGATATGTGTGTGTGTATACCTGGCCAGATTATTATGACCATCCCATCAGTACTTTTTGGGCCACCTTTTGCCTTCAATACTGTGGCGAATCTTCTTGGCATTGATTCCACAAGATGTTGAAAGGTGATGTAAGGAATCTGACACCATGCCTGATGAATAGCACTGTCCAGTTCTGTGAGATTTGATGGTTGTGGAACCAGCTTCCTGATGGCTCTTTTAACTTCATCCACAAATGCTCAATTGGATTGAGATCTTGTGATTGTGGGGGCCACCTAAGCAAGGCAAAGTCTCCCTTCATGTTCTTGAAACCACTCCTGCACAATACAAGTACCATGGCATGGCGCACTGTCTTGTTGGAAGAAGCTATATCCATTGAGATATGCCATCAACATTATAAAATGAACTTGATCAGCAATGATACTTAAGTATGTTGTGCTATTCAGATGTTGTTTCACACAAATTAAAGCGCCCAAATCATGCCAGGAAAACATGCCTTGGGAGGCTCCATGATTGTCCCAAAAAGGAAGGCCCAAACCACCAACTAGCAGGATATGGTGGGTGGGCAGGGCCTCCCTCTGTGGGGGGGCAGGAGGAAGATCCATCACAGAGCCCCCGCCAGGTGGGCAGGGCCTACCTCTTTGGGGCTATCAATCATGGTTCCCGAACTGTGAGAGAGCACAGGCCAGGCTGAGGGACCCCCTCTGCCCACTGAGTGCACGAATTTCATGCAGCAAGTCTTTAATATATATATATATATTTTTAAATCCTCACCCAAAAATATTTTTCTATTGATTTAGAGAGGATGGAAGAAAGAGGGAGAAACAAAGAGAAACATCGATGTAAGAGAGACACATTTATTGGTTGCCTCCTGCACACACCCCAACCAGGGCTAGGGAAAGCTTGCACCAGATTCGAACCTAGGACCCTTCAGTTGATAGGCCAATACTCTACCCACTGAGCCAAACCAACCAAGACTGGATTTTTAAAAAAATTTCCTTTGGAGAGAGAGAGAAAGGGACAGGAAAGAGAGAGAGTGAAAGAGGGAGAGAGAAAAACATCAATGTGAGGGGAAAAAATGGATCAGTTGCCCTGAACCAGAAACCCAGGCATGTGCTCTGACTGGGAATCAAACCCACAATCTTCTGGTGTGCAGAATGACATTACAACCAACTGAGCCACTTGGACAGGGCTAGGCTTCAGTATTTTTTTGCTCCTCTGTTGAATGTGATATGTCACCAAGATGGAGAACAATTGATTTATACAGTCTTCTGGAGCACTTTTTAGTCATTTTGAATTACTATGATTTACTTAAACACTCAAGATTTATCTTTTGAGGCTGGGCAGAGTCCCAAAGTCTAGATGATGCTAGCAAGATTAGAAGGTAAGCAACCAACACTTTCTGCCACACCTGCTAAATGTATTTCCAGTATCCTCTAGTCTCTAAACCTGGTTTTCAAAACTATTATTCATCCTGTTCTCTCCTGCTTTGGAACAGTTAACTTCATGACATAGTCTTGGAGGTTAAAGTTTGCAAGCATGAATTAAAAATGAAGTTAAAGTATCTCAACAACATTTGCAAAATGTATTCCCTATTCAGTATTTTAATATCAACTAAAGACATCTTGGCCAAAACCATGGCAGCTGGGAGCCCATGTGTTTATGTGCATGTGTGTAAGTAAACACATATGAGCACAATTTTGTCACATTTCTTCTTTATTCTGCTCTCATATTTCTCTGACAATAGGAGAAGTGTACTGTTTGTAGGTGCAATAGTTGCTATAGAGTAATATGCATTTAGAATGAGAGTTAAAATTGCAGGGCATCAGACTCTACTTGTTATTCTGTCAAGCATTAGGGAAGAATGCCAATTATTTAAAAAAAACCTGACCAATCAATTAAAATTGATCCTGGTTTGCTCTCCATTGATTCTCTGGCTGAAACTTGGACAAGAGGGAGTGCCTCTAGGAGACAATAACTATAAAGTAGAGGTCCCCCTGTCCATATTCCTGGGTGCTGCGGTATATTGAACTCCCTTTGTAAATGGCAGGTACTTCAAGATGCAGATCATTTAAATGTGAAAAAATCTTATGTGGGGAAAAACTATGTTTCCTGTGAGCCAATATTTTACAATGGTCCATTCTATGAGTCATCTGTCACTATTATTCACATTTTCAGAGAAAACTAGAAGTAGCATTACTAGTTGAGAAAGGTGTAAATTAATAGGGGCGAATATTTGACTAGATTAATGTGTAACTGACATACAGATGTTTTTTCCGTAGAGTCTATTGTTGCTGCCAGTTTAGCCCTTTACTCTGATGGCTTCCCTCAGACTCAGCCCTTTTATCCCTGATAGCCCACCACAAGGGCCACTTTCACATATTTGCTTGAACTTCCACATTCCCTGCTGCATTACTTTGACTCCCCCTGAGTTGGTCTCTGTAGAATATTTATCACAGGCCCTACCTATAGCCACCACCCTTCACTTCTCCTTATAAAAGCTTGTTGATAGCTCACTAACCATTCAAACAGAAGGCATCAGTGTGATTCCAGTGAAGAGTGCTTCAAACCTAGTTGGCCAGTGATTCTCAAAGTGAGGTCTTTGAATGAGAATTACCAACTTATCTGGGAATTTGATAGAAATGCAGATTTGGGGGGGCCCGTCCTCACCTACTGAATCAGAAACACTAAGGACAGGCCCAGCAATCTGTGTTTTAATATATGGTTCTGGTGCACACTAAGATTGGAGATTGGCTGTAGTACAACAAACTTTGCTCTGAGATCTGTCAGTGGCCATCCCTTCCCACTTTGGAGTGAGTGTGGATGGCCTGGTAACCACTGCTCTTGTTCTTAGGAGAGACGTTGGCAGTTCCCCGCATGGTAATTTAGCTGCAACTGCAACTCAGCAAACCTTTACCTTAGACTGAAGATCAATGGCAAATTAATACTATATTCCTCCACCTCATGCTCCAAGTAACATTTGGAACTTCTTGATGCAGGTCTGTCTTTGTCTATTAAGTTTCATTTATCATAGGATGGATGACAAGTGGTTAATGAGTTGGAGCTAGTGGAGAGCTTATATTTCATGAATTTGATTGGCATGTCTCTTATACAGGCACATGGAGAGTTTGGTTTATTAGTGAGAAGAAGCTTTCAGATAATTGTCCCTATAATTTTTCTTTTCTTTTTTTAAAATATATTTTATTGATTTTTTACAGAGAGGAAGGGAGAGGGATAGAAAGCCAGAAACATCGATGAGAGAGAAACATCCATCAGCTGCCTCCTCCACACCCCCTACTGGGGATGTGCCCGCAGCCAAGGTACATGCCCTTGACCGGAATCGAACCTGGGACCTTTCAGTCTGCAGTCCGACGCTCTATCCACTGAGCACTGAGCCAAACTGGTTTCAGCAATTTTTCTTATTTTAAAATATGTTTTTAATGGACATTTAGAGAGAGAGAGAGGAAGGGAGAGGGAGAGAGATAGAAATAATGATGAGATAGAAACATGAATCAATTGGCTGGCTGCCTCCTGCACACTCCGACCAGCTGGGATCTATAACTTATCTTGAAGAGTGCAATTACATGTAGAGCTGAAAGAGTTCACCGGAGGATAGGAGTGAGACTTATACAAGACTTTCAGGCAACTCTGTACTTCCTCAAATACAAGCAATATAAACTGGAATAACCAGGGCTGAGCCTGAAAACAAGTAAAGTTGTGCTCTCCTCATCTGCACATAAAGCTTGATGTTAATCAAATGCTGACAACAGAAATCCAACCAGCCACATCTTTAGACAGCAGTCTTTGGATCTGCACGGGCCACCTTAAGCTTCCAAACATAATAATCAGAGAATTTTGAAAGTAGAAGGAATCATAGTCGATACAATCCCCTTATATTATAGGAAATTAAAGCACAGAGATGGTAATGTTGCTGAGGGCTTACAAGCAGATGTGGAAAAGTTGAGACTAGAACCCAGGAACCGTCTTCCGCTCAGTGTCCTTGCACTGCCCCGCACCATCTGAGTCTTTCCAGGACTCAAAACTATTCTGCTGAGGGACTCTCCTATTGACTAATGACACTGTTCTTGCAGGCAGCCTGTGTATCATGATTGAAATTAGGACAAAAGTCCTGTCTTCTACACTTCCTGACTGACTTGACCTTCTTGAAGAGAGTGAGGGTGACAGACCAAACACCAAGCGATTGGGCCTTAGTCATTTCACTTTGGAGTTGAGTCTGAGGGAGTTATCAAAAATGTGAACAATGGTCTATACTTTTAAAAATTGGAAAGAGCACAATTGTTAGGCAACAGATAAATAATTAATAAATTTTTCATTTTTGCATGATAAAATGCTAGGAAAGTATTAAAATTGTAAAGACATAGCTTAAGTAAACTTAATGACAAGTGAAAAAAGGAGGATATAAAAGACTGAAATACTTTTTCTTTTTTCCTTTAAAATTTTTTTATTGTTGTTAAGCCTCACCGAGGATATTTTTCCACTAATTTTTAGGGAGAGTAGAAGAGAGAGGGAAAGACAGAACGAAACACTGATGTGAAAGAAACATTGATTGGTTGCCTCCTGCAGGAGCCCTGACCAGGGCCCCTGCTGGGGATGAGCCTACAACCAAGGTACATGACCTTGACCGGAATCAAACCCAGGACCCTTTGGTCCACAGGCTGAAGCTCTATCCATTGAGGCAAACTGGTTAGGGCCTGAAAGACATTTTCAACTATATTTTAAATTAGATAAATTTCTATTTTAGATTATATTTAGAGAAATCCTAGGGAAAAAATAAAAATATTAATAGAGTTTACCATGATTGTTTAGGAAGAGAAAGATTTTATTCTTTTCCTTTTACTACATGTATGTATGATCTATATTTTATAATCCGAGCATGTATTATATTTATATTTAGAATAAAAAACTCAGGAGAAAGAAAATATAAGTAATTATTCTTACATTGGAGTTTTCTTATATTACCTTAGAGGAAAATAAAGCAAATGTGTTTTCAACTTTCGTGTCTATATATCCACCATGATAGTAGCATCTTTTGAAAAATTAAATTTAAATTTCAAGGATGTCTTTTTTAAGTCAACTGAAGAATTTAGTTAAAGTTTAGCTTTGATATAACTCACGACTAGATGGATGAATAACTGTGATAAGATGAAGATAGCTCCGAGGAGCTTCTGATTAACTTTTAGAATTATACGCCTCTAAAGAGGCATGCAAAATTTTAGAAGCCACACACTGTGATTATCTATACTATTTATTCAAGATGACTTTTTAATTTAGTAATAACACCCACAGAATTTTAGTAGTCGTCTCAATATCAAAATGCTGCTGATAGGCTTATCTGGAGTACGTACAGGGTGTGGCAAAAGTAAGTTTATAGTTGCTAGTTCATGAAAGTTTATTCATGTATTATAATTTATTAATAAATGTAGTAGTTTCCATACAAACAATTGGAAACCCATTTTCGCCCAACCCTGTATATGAGTATTTTGTTTTTATAATTTAAAACTCTCCTCTAATAGTCTGACTGGTCACTAAATAACTATAATATAGTCAAGGCTAAGTGTCTAGAATCACCTTTAGAATCAAATAAAGTATAAATAAATAACAAAAAACTTTTTCTTCAGTGTGGCTCAGGGGTTGAGCATCAGTCTATGAAACAGGAGGTTATGTTCAATTCCCGGTCAGGGCATTTGCCGGGGTTGCAGGGTTGATTCCCAGTGTGGGGCCTGCAGGAGGCAGCCAGTCAATGATTCCCTCGCATCATTGATGTTTCTATCTTTTCCTCTCCTTTCCTGTCTGAAAGCAATAAAATACATTAAAAAAATAGATAGATAGATAAATAAACAAAACAAAAAACAACCACCTTTTTCTTCAGATAGCCTCATGTAATGAAAAGGGATTAATTAGTGCCTGATGTAACCAAATGTAATGCATAAACCTTATTTGGATTCTGATTCTAACACTCTAACTTTAAAAATACATTTTTATACATATTGATGCTCATGTTAATAAAGAATCTTTAAAATTATATTGGATGTGATCATGATTTGTGTTTTTTTAAAGAGTCCTGTAAAATTAATAAATCAAGTTATGAGGTTGTAATTAAATTTGCCTACCTAGAAAGCTCTAATTAGAAGATTTCTTCATACACTGGCAAAATACATTTGCATATTAAGTAGGTTGCACCAGAAAATGGTTGGGTCTGAAAGGGTGAAAGAAGGGCCCAGGGACCCCAGGGTCAATAGGTTGTGCATCCAGGGAGCCTGTGTCTGGATCTGTCCTGGGCCAACCATTAGCACAATTTTGTTCTATTCACACATATAGGCACCTGGGATGTATGGCGTTCCACTCTTTGACACTGAGAATCAGCCCCTGAGGAACTACTTCCTGGCTGAGGGCTGTTGACATTATTTTACAACCTTTAGAAATTGTGGGCAGAGGGCGAGGCAGGAGGCAGGCAGAGAGCAGGTCCCCACTTCAGCCCGGAGCAGGACTTTTCACCTTGGCTCCACAACAGAATCACAGAGGCTGCCTTTAAAAGTGCCCATGCCATCTGTCTCTCGTCCAATGGCGTGAGCTGGGCCCTCTCTGGAGAAGAAACCTGGGTCACCCGAGATATGTGATCAGTACCGGGACCCCGCCAGCAGGCGAGGGGACCCCAAGGCAGGTGCTGGATGTGGAGGCCATGGGGGCATAGACTACAAAGGAGACAGGAATGAACCTCACATCACCCTGTTTGGCCCCGGAGGGTGGCTGGTTAGCCAGAGACGGGTAAGATTCCTCAGGGAAGGAAAAACCTAAGACAGGCACAGTCGCAAAGGGGCCAACAGGAGAGAACTAAAAGGTCAACAGAGGTGGGGCACAGACCCTCATCCACAAACCTTGTAGGGGCTTGAATTCTCACCCCTCCTGAGGAAGGTCTCCTACCCCCACGGCTGCTTCGCCTCCCACGCACAACTCACACCGGGACCCAGGTGGCAGACAGAGACTTGGCCAGCAATAGCTGCTCTATATCTAAATTTAGTTTATTACCAGGAATGCTGAGGACCTACTCAAAAATGCAAATATTCCTTTCCACAAGTATTTACTGGGTAAACTAAGATTTCTGCTTGAGTATTAAAATTGACAGTAAAATAGTAATCAAGTTTTCAGATTAATTTAAATTGTACAAGTGAAATAAGTGAATACTCAAGAAAATCTAACTGTACTGGACAAAAAGCTTTTCCTAAAACATTAACTAAAATATCTATTAGTAGTTCATCTCACTGCAAAATTGCCTAACATCCAAAGAACCTAAAGCAGTAATATTTGTGTGCAAAAATTAAAATTTAAAATTACCAAGACTGCAAGATAAAATTTCCAAAAGCCCCTATTAACCAAAAAAAAGGGGGGGGGGGGACAGTGGGGTAATATCATGTAAGGAAAAATATCCTATAAATAAAATACATGTAGAAAATTCTTACTCCAGAAAAGAAAATTCCATTTGTAAAACCAACTGCAGGACACCCATGAAAAAACACACATGGTGTCAAAATAAGCCAAAGGAAAATCATTCAGGCAAAAATTCATAAGAATCCCAAGTCTATTTTGCAGAGAGGATCCCTTTGTTAACTTTTGGTCGAGAATGTGTTTGTGTGTTTTCAGAGAACAACTCCAAGACCATATGGGTTCCTGCGACAGTGAGGAACTGACGGGTCTGTTCCAGCCACAAGGACGGTCCAGAGATGGGGGACGCTGACAACACCTTGCCATGCTAGCAGTCGGCAGCTGTGCGTGGCTGCAGGTGGCCCAGGACCATACCAGAGAGGATGGATCTTGCATTGTCACGGTGTGTCCACCATCTGGATACCATTGCTGACATGTACACATGAAGAACTATTTGACATTGAAATTGGGGCTCAGAACAGTTGGACATTGAAACTGACACTCAAACTTTTTTTGCTCTTATACGTTTGTTTTCAGTATGCAGAGGCAAGATATTTTGAAGAAAAGAAACAGGGGGAAGTGATTGATATAGAGGCAGGGTGGCCTTGAGCAGGCTGTCAAGCTACAGGGGGAAGGCTGGAGTGGAGGGGAGGCAGATGCTGGGGGAGATCAACTGAAGGACTTGTATGCATACATATGAGCATAACCAATGAATGAAAGACACTGGGGCGGGGAGGGGGGCAGGTGGGGACATGTGCTGGGGGGTAAGGGAGGCTGGGGGGATATTGGGGGGGGAAGGAAAACATATGTACTACTATTAAATATAAGTTATATTGTAAATAAAATAAAATAAATAAATAAAAATAAAAAAATAAAAGTGCCCATGCCTGCATCCCAACCGTTCCCATAAAGACTATGGTTATTGTTTAAGATCCCAAGTGATTCTCACGAGAAGCCAGGATTGAGAAGCAACTGAACAATTACGTGGGAATAAACATGTTGGCCAGTCCCCTTCAGACACGGTTGAGAGTTAGTTCCGCCTTGCGGCCAGACAGCTTCAGCCTGAATCCCCAGCTCCACTGCTGAACAGTTATCTAAACCTTGGGCAAGTGACACAGTCTCAATGTCTCAGCTCCTCATCTGTAAATGGGGGCAAATAAATTTTTGTTGCTCATATGATTAATTATTTAGGGGAAGATTAAATGCTTTTAGAACAGTGCCTGGTATAAAATAAGGGCAATTATCGTATCTCACAGTATCTTCCGAAAGAGAACTGCCTTTGAGGTCACTGAGATATTTAGGTTCTAAACTCAGAGATGAATTTTAATCATGTTTATTGAATTCTTTGTTGCAAGCAGAGAAACACTACTTCTCAACTTCCTGGAGTGTTTTACTGATCCTCAGATTGGGAAAAAGTCCTCTCCGAATTCTGCAAACTGCCATTTGCATTTTGCACAATAGCCCCAAATATTTGTTTTCATGTCTAAATCCTCTCACTACTCTAAGTTCTTAGGGCACTCTACAGGGAACAAAATTATTGATAAAATGCAGAACTGGCAGTGATGTGGGAAAATGAGCGTTTTAAACCACAGATTCCTTAGCTACCTGTCACTCTGGAAAACAGAATGAGAGATTGGGGGATAAATTATAGAACATGGAACTTTTGATGGCAGAGAAAGAAAATTAAGTGGGAGGAGAGCATGATTTAGGAAAAAACACTAGTACAGACTAGATTAGGACATCACTAGAAAGGTGTGCATGGGGAAGAGGTGGGCACAGAATAGATAAAGTGGATGACAGGGATCCAAAAACTAACCCATGATTCTCCACAGCACTGCAAAGGGGGCATAGATTCTATTCCTTTTAATTCTTAGCCAGAATGTTACTTAACACCTGAATCTTTCCCAAAATACAGCAGCCTGAATATATTAAAGTGATGCAATAAAACACGCAACCAGTAAATAAGTAGCCATCTTTGATTATCTTGACTGTGAATACTGTCATTGCACAGTGATATGCAGAGGAAGGAGCAGTCCATAAGCAGAAACCACAGAGATACTTGATCCCATAAAATGCCATTCATACCGCATGCTTCTTAATTAGCTACGACATATTTCCAAAGCTTTTATTTGCTCATCAGCATAGATCCTGAATGAAAGTGGCATGTTTGCGTGTGCTAATTTCACTATATGCTCAAACAGAATATTTCTTTTTATTTAGGCAGCTGCATAAACTTTCTATTTTTCTTTTTAATCATACTTTAGTCCTTCCCTAATTTTATGCATGAAAATATTATATGAAAACTATGAGTCTATTGCATATAATACCTATTTTTATTTAAATACATTTACCTTAAATCTGAATGAAAGCTGGATTATTCTTATATGAGAAAAAGGTAATAGCCATTAATACAAGTGATCACCTGGGTGTGTGTCTGTGTGTGTGTATATATATATATATATATATATATATACATATATATATATATTATTGATTTTTTTACAGAGAGGACGGGAGAAGGATAGAGAGCTAGAAACATCAATGAGAAAGAAATATTGATCAGCTGCCTCCTGCACGCCCCCCCACCCGCCCTCATGAGGATGTGCTTGCAACCAACATACATGCTCTTGACCAGAATCAAACCTGGAACCTTTCAGTCCACAGGCCGATGCTCTATCCACTGAGCCAGACTGGTTAGGGCTCACCTGGTATATATTTTACCATTGATCATTGTTGATTTCCTCTGTGGTTTGATTTATATAACATGTAGCATGTTAGGAAATGCTCTAAGCAATATCAATTTCCTATGCGGAAAGCTGGCTACCCTGCATGAAGGCATATAGCACCTTGGTAGTTCCCTGTGCATCATTAGCAGGAAGCAGCACTCTGCAGAAGAATAACTAGGACGAAAAAATTCAGATTAAATAATTAGTGTCAATTAGCTCCAGCAAAATCATTCTATAAACAATTGGTCTCCAGCGCCCTGCTTAATTATGTGAGACTTCCATGTTTCTTACCAAGCCTGCTTTGATTCATGTTGACTCTTGAGCTTCCCAGAGGTATAATTAATTATTGTCTTGTAAATAAACCCTTGGCAATTAATGGAGGCAGAAAATAATCAGTACCTTTTTTAAAAAAGTGCTCTCTCACAGAGAGAACCTTGACTATGTAAATAACCTTTGCAATATTTTTCAGGGGAGAGCCATCATACATTGACAATATATGACTGAAAGCTGACAAATGAAAAGGAATCCTTTCTACTTTACATATCAAGGGGAAAAAAACACTTTCTATTATGTTGCTTTTGAAAATGTAAGACAAAATTAGACACCCTTCTAATTTGGTCTTGGACCTAATTAAAACACATTTTCAAACATCCAATTTAAATAATCAAACAGGTTTGTTGTTTTTTTGAGGGAATTGTAGTTAGTGTATTCACAACCCCCCCACACACATACCAAAAAAACAAACAAACAAAAAAAATGAAAATAGCATTTCATTATTCCTTCAAAAGGTGTGTCTTTAAAAGCTAGCACCTGGTTTTGCCAACTCTTAAATGGCATTATAATCTCCTCCAAAGAATGGTAGATGCCAACAAGATTATCACCCCCAACAAAAACAGCTCAATATTTTGCACATTGGTTTCTTTCATGCGTTTATTTAGGTCCTATATATTATTTATGTGGCATTTTTTTTTTGTCCTTAAAAGCAGTATAACATCATATGGGATTTCATTTTTTAAAAAACCCGTAAAGCTACCAATTTAGGAGGATAGTAAGCATACAAATCCAAATATTGGGAAGTTCCAGACCATGGTCATCAGTACACAACTGTCATACTGGAATATTTTAGGAAGTTTTAGGGTTCGGCCTATATTACTGACTGGCATATGCACTCAGAAGCACCATATAAAACTGACTCTAAATTCCTGCAACCAAAATATTTAATATTAAGATGCATTCAACATAATCATATTTCCCTTGCCATGTCCTTCCTTTGCAACAACCATTGAAGCTATGGCTGAGATTTTGGCCTCTAGTTCATTGCACCCCATAAATCTTCAGTGACTAGGAGAGTCTATTTCTAAATGAGAGTGATAAAGCATGATTACATTGAATTCCACATATTAGATAACAAATAAATAATGTGAAATGATAAATCATATTTTAGTCTTTTACACAAAACATTTTATTTTTAAATAAGCTATCAAATTCCATTAGTAGTAATAGTAACTTTAGCAAATTTATGACAAAATTAAATTAATGAAAAAATAAGTAAAACTAGAAGCCATAATAATAGCCTCTACACTTTTAGATAAAGGCTTAATCATGTCTAGAAAAATTAAGATCATTAAAAAATAAATGAAATATATATAAGTGATATTTTTACTACAACACATAAGTAAAAAAAAATAGTGGATTAAAAAGTAACCCCATTAATTTTTAAAATATATAAAGAATTCATGCAACTCAACAAAAGCAAGATAAACAATTCAATTTAAAAAATAAACAAAGAACCTGAATAGACACTTCTCCAAAGAGGCATACAGATGGCCAATAGACATGTGAAAAGATGCTCAAGGTTACTAATCATGAGGGAGATGCAAATTAAAAAAGTGCTGATGAGAATGTGGAGAAAAGGGAATCCTAGTACACTGCTAGTGGGAATGCACACTGGTGTTGCCACTGTGGAAAACAGAGCGTTTCTTCCAAAAATAAGATATGGAACTGCCATTTGACCCAATGATCCCACTTCTGGGAATATATTGTAAGACTCTCAAAACATCAATCAGAAAGAATATATGCACCCCTATGTTCATAACAGCCTTATTTATAATAGCTAAG
The DNA here is from genome assembly GCA_027563665.1 of Antrozous pallidus. Classification (NCBI taxonomy): domain Eukaryota; kingdom Metazoa; phylum Chordata; class Mammalia; order Chiroptera; family Vespertilionidae; genus Antrozous; species Antrozous pallidus. Next base: position 72,154,688 of record CM050521.1, on the reverse strand, counting down.
ATCTGGAAATAACCCAAGTTCCCATCAGTAGATGAGTAGGTAAAATAGATGTGGTACATTTACATAATGGAATACTATGCAGCTGTATTAAAAAAGGAGCTCTTATCTTTAGGCGCAGTGTGGATGGATATTATAATGCTAAGTTTAAAAAAAAACGAAACAGAGAAAAACAAATATCATACGATCTCACTTATATGTGGAATCTAATGAACAAAAATAGATGAACTGTGGGGAAGCATGAAACTTGGTTGGAAAGTTCGCAAGGAGGACATTCTGAGAAAAGGGAAGAGTGCTGAAGGCAGACCACCCTGTTTATTGGAATTCTAACTTAGGGGAGTGCCGAAGGTGGCACCCCTAATTATTCCTTGAACTTTCCAAGCAAGTCTGTTTGTAAGCAGACACCTAGGGTGTTAACTGGAATCCTAATGCTTAATCTTTGGGTGTCATTGCTTAAAGGAACTGTAAATAGATGTGCCCTCCCAATATTACTTATCCTACTGATTGTATCTAAATGATAGACTTTTTCTCAAACTGATGTTATAATAAAACCTAATGAGGCAGGTGATCAAAGCTGTCTGGTTCCTTTAGCCAGGCAGTCCCTTAGCCTTCTCTTTCACAGCAAATGTTGTGTCAGAATAATCATTGCTCAGGGTATGCTGATCAGCCCTTGTGACAAAATAGGTCCAGAGGTGTGGATGCATGAACAGATTGACAGCTCTCAAAGGGGAGGGAGAATAGGAGAAGAGATTAACCAAAGAACATCCTATCTAATAAAAGAGTAATATGTAAATTGACCATATCTCTGACATACCCACAAGCCACACCCACAAGCCAATCAGGAGCAAATAAACCCCAACCAAGATGGCTATGGCCACTGAGAGCAAGAGAGAAGCTTGGGTTTCCCCGGCAATGGAGGAAGCCAAGCTTTTTGCCTGCCCTTGCTGGCCTAGGCCTCCACTCAATGCTACAAAGTTTCAATTATAGAAGATGCATAATCCCAACAGAAATGGCAGCAGCCATGGAGCTGGAGAGAGCAGAGGCTATGGTTGCCCGGGCGATGGAGGAAGCCAAGCTTCTGCAACCCTAGTGCCTAAGCCTCCACTCTAGGCTACAAATTTTCTATTATGGAATTTCAATAAATCCAAATAGAAATGGCTGTTGCCACAGAGCGAGCAGAAGGCTTGGCTCTGCTCCAGGCTACAAAGTTTCAATCATAGAACATAAATTAATCCCAGATCCCAGGGCTTCCACTTGGGTTGCTGGGGGGGCATGGCTGAACTGCAAACCACAACAGGCCCCTCACCCATACCACCCACTCCCCAAGGGCACCCCTATCCTGAACTGGGACACCCTTCAGGGCAAACCAGCTGGCCTCTACCCATGTACCAGGCCTCTATCCTATCTAATAAAAGAGTAATACACAGATTGGCCATCACTCCAACACATAAGAGGGCTGCCCCCATGTGGTCAAAGATCCTGTCCCCACGTGGACACAAGATGGCCAACACAAGATGGCCAGCAGGGGAGGGCCGTTGGGAGGTTCCAGGCCTGCAAGGAAGGGCAATCAGGCCAGCAGGGGAGAGTTGTTGGGAGAGACCAGGCCTGTAAGGGAAGGCAGTTGGGGGCGATCAAGCCTGCAGGGGAGGGCAGTTACGGGTGACCAGGCCAGCAGAGGAGGGAAGTTGGGGGCAAACAGGCTGGCAGGGGAGCAGTTAGACATCAATTAGGCTGGCAGGGCAGTGGTTAGGGTGTGATCAGGCTGGCAGACAGAAGCAGTTAGAGGCAATCAGGGAGGCAGGTAGGTGAGCAGTTTCGAGCCAGCAGTCCCGGATTGTGAGGATTTCCAAATGCCCATTTAGGCCCGATCCTACCAGGATGGGGCCTATACGGGCAGTTGGACTTTCCTTGAGGGGTCCCAGATTGGAGAGGATGCAGGCTGGGCTGAGGGACACCTCCTGTGCCCCCCCCTCCCTGCTGCATAAATTTTGTGCACCAGGCCTCTAGTATATGCATATATGTATAACCCATGGACATAGACAACAGTGTGGGGTGTGGAGGGAATTTGGTGGAGGAGTCAAAGAGAGAGGAATGGGGGACATCTGTAATACTGTCAAAAATAAGTTAATTTCTTTAAATTAACATGGATTGAGTTAATGATTGCAATCATTTTTTTCATCTCATATCAGATTTAAAAACATATATATGATTAGGGGGAAATATTTCAAAAAAAAGAAGTTTCCTAATAAGTTTTATTATAGTATGAGGAGAACCCATTAAAAAGTCAAGATAGCCTTGGCCAGTGTGGGTCAGTGGTTAGATCATTGGCCCACACATGAAAGGGTCAAGGGTTCATGCCTGGTCAAGGGTAGGTACCTGGGTTGCAGGCTCATTCCCCAGCCCCAGTCAGTACATGCGTAGGAGGCAACCAATCAATGTTTCTCTCTCTCTCTCTCTCTCTCTCTCTCTCTCTCTCTCTCTCTCTTTCTCTCTCTCTCCCTCTATCTCTCTATCTCTATGTCTATCTCTATCTCTCTCTCGTTCTGTCTCTCCTCCTCCTTTACTCCCTTCCTCCTTTCCTTCCAACCTAAAGCAATGGAAACATATCCTTGGGTGGGGATTTAAAAAAAAAAAAAGTCAAGATATATTTATATTTTTTGTCCCAAAACACATAAAATAATTTATATGAAATGCTTAACATGTCTAAAAAGCAAGTATGCATAATGGTTAATGCACCCCAAAAGAAGTAAGAGGGAAGCTTCTGTGTAGAAACTCTGTGGCGTCAGAGGTAGGACTCTGAAACTCAGGGCTGTGCACAGCAGGCGCGATGACAAGTTAAATTACCCACATGATGCACAGCTTAATGAACCCCCTTGTGTTGATCACGCTCGGCATTAATCAAGAGCCATGAACAGATTCCCTTATTTTCTCAATGCTGCTCTGATAAACTGCAATTTCATTTAACCTTGGACAGCAACTTTAATAGCTTCCACGGGACAACTGTCGATACCTTCCTGGGTATACAGTGATTAAACTGCAACCCAAGATGCATGTCATGAATTTTCTTCATTTGAAATTAGAATTTTTATTCTTAACAACTATTTGCATAAAATATGCTGAAGACACTGAGATGCGTAAAGATTTGCATTTATCTGAAGTCTAGCTTTGTCCATACTATGTTATAAAATATAATTAATATTATATTCATAAGCATGTTTACTGGTATGTTTGTTTTACTTTTTTCTGCCCTGGACAGAAGCAACGGGAAGAAGAAATTCAGAGGCAAAGTTAACTGTGGAGCAAATCCCCCTCAAATGTCTACTGCATGTCCCAGGATACACTCTCCAGGTACCCAGGAACAAATGAACAAATCTTCCTACCAGGAAGTAAGTGATGCCTTCTCTTCATTAAAACTACATACAGCCCTAGCCAGATTGGCTCAATGGTTAGAGTGTCAGTCTGTGGACTGAAGGGTCCCAGGTTTGATTACGGTCAAGAGCACATGCCTGGGTTGTAGGCTCGATCTCCAGTAGGGGATGTGCAGGAGGCAGACAATCAATGATTCTCTCTCATCGTTGATGTTTCTAGCTCTTTTTCCCTCTGCCTTCTTCACCAAAATCAATAAAAATATATTTAAAAAAACAGCTGTACATATAATGGACACATAATATGACAAATCTGACTAAAGATGAATTTCTAGAAAAAGCAAAACCATCCAGTTTCAATGTCCTTCCTTGATCTTAAATGTATCTTTTCTAATAATATCTGATGGCTAGTCTATTTCCTAAATTTTAAAGACAACAGCAGGATGGAAAATATGATTAGGCCATTTTCTTTACACATAATGATCCATAATGCTGAGACACTTCTACGCAGCTAATTCTCTTGAAGTCAGATTATATGGAATTTTCAGATGTAGGTTTCATTTTAAAATGCAGAACTTTTCTAACATCAGTAGAGCATTGAATTAAAAGTAAGAGGTCAAGGTTTGTCACAGAATAAACAATGCCAGAATTTCTTTCCCTCTAAAAGAAGAAAATTAATAAGCCACTAGGTACATTGAGTGAACAGAATGAGGGGTGACTATGGAGAGAGGGTACATAGGAAAGGTACAGATCCAGTCACATGTAATCCTCTGTTTTATGAGGAAATACTCATGAGAATCACTGTTCTGTGACCATTATTTTCAAAATTTGAAAAAACCAGCATCAGTCTCTACAAACTGCATTGCAGATGTTTACAATGGTTACGTTTTTAATAAGCTATCCCAGATTACATATCATTTTATGAATTGTTTTGAGATTAAATGTTTTTGTTTTTTAATTTGACGTAAGAATTTGGTTATTTGGGGATCCATAAGACCTATTAGAAAAGGCACTGCATTAGAAATTAGGGCACTTGGTTCTAGACCTAGGATCTTCGATTGGAGAGGGTACAACCTGGGCTGAGAGACAAATTTCACGCACTGGGCCACTAGTATTAAGATAACAAAGTCATTCTGCTGCAAAGTGATGAGCACATAAGGCAGTTGTACTCCCAACAGAAGTTCTCTAAGAGCAGAAATTCCTGAGTCAAATGCTATGGAACAGGGCCTATGCAAATTGTCAGAGGGGTTGTGAGCTTGGAAGACAATCAGGACTGCACATAGGACAAATCATGGCTTTTCAGAGCACAGGCAAATAGTCTCTCATGAACCAGGCAGGTTCATGCATTGACCTGGTCAAGAACTCCAATGCTCCTGGTCTGCATGCATACTCTGAATATGCTAACCTATTCTAGCCTCGCGGTCACTGCACATGCTATTCTCTCTGCCTGAATTGGTCTTTTCTTCCTCCTAAATTAACTAATTCCTTCTCAACTTTCACATCTCAGCTTCAATGTCACGTCTCCAAAGAGGCCTCCTCAGACAGCCTCTCCTTTCCCCCCACCAATCAAATCTGAATTAAATTATCAAAAAAATAAGATGTATTTTAAAGAAACAAACCAGTGAATTGTCTTCCTAGATCTCATATAAATATTTGAACAGGGTAGTAAAGACTAGTATCTGTAAAATAAGGTCCATCAGTTACAAAGGAATGATACTAAACCAACTCAACAAATATTCACTGAGTTTGTAGTCAGTGGAACATGTGACTTAGTCATGCCTTTAGGATAATATATTAGAAGTAGACCATTAATATATTTTGGAGCGTGTTTTGTTCCCAACATAAAAAACAAAAACAAAAACACAAATGGGGGTTAAATTACACATCAATTTATGTTACTTAGACCAAGATGAAATCTCTTGAATCTGTGTTAATTAAAAATAAATTTAAAATTCTTTTTCTATCTTTTTAACTTCAAAAATAACAATAAAACACATATTTAAATTATTTAAGCTAAAGTTTAAATCCCTGTTGCTGGAGAAACCTACGTCTATAAGACAACAATAAAACTACCATCTAGTTTTAATAAGAATTGATCTTTACTGGGTATTTTCAATGTGTTAGACACTATACTCTACAGATATTTAATAGTTAATATTTGGGTTCATCTTCATAAAAACTCTATTAATTAGGGAGAACCAAGATGAAGGCATAGGTAAAACATCTATCTTACCATCATACACAGCAATTTTAAAACTACAACTTAACGAAAGAACAAACACCATCCAGAATCACTGGAAAGCTGGCTAAGTGAAAATTCCACAAATAAAAGTGAAGAAAAGACACTGTGACTCGGAGGAGCAGTGGCGGACAGCGTTGAAGATATGCGCGGAGAGAAGTTTGGAGGAGCACGCGCGCCAGCGGATAGGGCGGGCGGCTGAAAACCGGCCAGTTTTCTCAAGCGGGGGAGACAAAGACGTCCCACTGGACTGATTCTCCAGCTCTGGGCGAAGTCCAGGGAACCCACAATCATACAGGGTAAAAACTGGACAGTGGGAGGGCACACCGAAGCTTGGGTGCTGCAGGGTTCTGCCAGCTTGTGGAGAAGGCGAGCTTGTGCGGAGTGCACATGAGCTTGGGAACCGAGCAGCTGCCTGACCATGCAGAGAGCACCATGACTTGCTCTTTCATTGAGGAAACCATCAGACTGCATTGTTTTGTGACCTTGGGTAAGACATTGGGTGTGCAGACTCATTTGGGGAGAGTCTGAATTCTCCGGCAGCCGGTGGAGCTCGGCAGCGGCTCTCTCTCAGAGATCCTGGGGCCGCATAGGGCAGAGCTAATGCTGTCTGCTTGGCCCGGAGAATCCGCCCATCCAACCTGAGCACAGCTGAACTTCACAGACAATTGGCCTGGAGGTCAACCCCTCAAAGTGCTAACAACGATTAACCTGAGCTTAACTTCAGCAAGACTGTGCAACCCATATCCACCTCTGGTAACTGGGGAGGCTGAGCCATTGTCCCTTGTAGGACATCTACCACAAAAAGCTAATTGAGCAACTCAGGGAAGCAGCCACGATGCAGAGACATGGAAAGAAATCATATGTGAAAGAAATGGAGGGGAAAAAAACCACTGGACATGGAATTCAAAACCACAGTTATAGGGCTTTTCAAGAGGCTCCTAGAAAAGGTCGAGACCTATAAGAAAATAAGCAAGACCTACAAGGAAATGAATGAGACCCTCAAGGATGTGAACGAGACCTGCAAGGAAATGAACAAGACCAACGTGGAAATGAATGAGTCCTACAAGGAAATGAATGAGACCCTCAAGGATATGAAGGAGACTCTCAAGGATATGAAAAAGGACCAACCAGAAATTAAGCATACACTGACTGAAATAAAAAATATTATACAAAGACCTAGAAGTACTCTAGAGCACCCCAAGAACCAAGTTAAAGATTTGAAATACAAAGAGGTAAAATCCACTCAGCTGAAAAAGCAAGAACCAAAAGAATCCAAAAAATTGAAGCCAAGACTGGTTTGGCTCAGTGGATAGAGCGTTGGACTGTGGACTGAAGGGTCCCGGGTTTGATTCCAGTCAAGGGCATGTACCTTGGCTACAGGCACATCCCCAGTGGGGGGCATGCAAGAGGCAGCTGATTGATGTTTCTCTGTCATCGATGTTTCTGACTTTCTATCCCTTTCCCTTCTGCTCTGTAAAAAATCAATAAAATATATTTTTTTAAAAATTGAAGATAGTGTAAGGGGCCTCTGGGACAACCTCAAGCATACCAACATCCGAATTATAGGGGTGCCAGAAAAAGAGAGAGAGCAAGGCAATGAAAACCTATTTGAAGAAATAGTGACTGAAAACTTCCCACACCTGGTGAAAGAAATTGACTTAAGAGTTCAAGAAGCGCACCGAACCCCAATATATAGGAACCCTAAGAGGACCACACCAAGGCACATCATAATTAAAATGCCAAGAGCAAAAGACAAAGAGAGAATCTTAAAAGCAGCAAGAGAAAAACAGTTAATTACCTATAAGGGAGCACCCATACGATTGTCAGTGGATTTCTCAACAGAGACGATGCAGGCCAGACGGGAGTGGCAAGAAATATTCAAAGTGATGAACAGCAAGAATCTACAACCAAGATTACTCTATCCAGCAAAGCTATCATGCAGAATTGAAGGTCAGATGAAGTGCTTCGCAGAGAAGAAAAAGCTAAAGGAGTTCATCACCACCAAACCAATATTATTTGAAATGCTGAAAGATATTCTTTAAGAAGAGGAAGAAGAAAAAGATAAAAGTGTAAATTAGGAACAACAAATACACATCTATCAAAAAATGAATCTAAAAATCAAGTGAATTAGTAAGCTGATGAACAGGATAAACTGGTGTATGTAACAGAATCATGGACATAAGAGGGAATGGACTGACAATTCTTGGGGAGAAAAGGGTTGTGGGAAGTGCAGCAAAAGACTGGACAAAAATCATGCAACTATGGGAGAGGACAGTGGAGGAGGGTGAGGGCAGAGAGTGGGATGGGTATCAGGTGGAGGGGAGCTACAGGGGGGAAAATAGAACAATGTAATTAATAAACTGAACATAAAAATAAAAAAAACTCTATTAAGTAGATACTATATAATGTAGACAGCACTCTTTTTTTTCTTTTTTTTAAAATATGTTCTATTTAGTTGTTTTTTGTTTTTTTTACAGAGAGGAAAGGAGAGGGATAGAGAGTTAGAAACATCAATGAGAGGGAAACATGGTTCAGCTGCCTCCTGCAATACCCCGTAGTGGGGATGTGCCCACAACCAAGGTACATGCCCTTGACTGGAATTGAACCTGGGACCCTTGAGTCCACAGGCTGACGTTCTATCCACTGAGCCAAACCGGTTAGGGATATATATATATATATATATATATATATATATATATATATATTATTGATTTTTTTACAGAGAGGAAGGGAGAGGGATAGAGAGAGTCAGAAACATCGATGGGAGGGAAACATGGATCAGCTGCCTCTTGCACACCTCCTACTGGGGATGTGCCTGCAACCAAGGTACGTGCTCTTGACTGGAATCGAACCTGGGACCCTTCAGTCCGCAGGCCAATGCTCTGTCCACTGAGCCAAACCGCTCAGGACTCTTTTTTTTTTTCTTTTTACAGATTTAGACAATTAAGTAACTTTCTCAAGATCATAATCTTAATAAATTTCAGCATGTGTCTCCAAATCAGGTCTCTTAATAATAAGCAGTACTACCAAATCACCTCCATCCATCCATTGGGTGGGGGATAAGGAAATAAAATCAAATAGAATTTGAGGGCTACGTAAGTTGTCACACATTATGATTTAATGAAGTACAAATCATGCCAATTTGATAGATAACTAAAATCAACAAGGCAGAGTTTGGAAGACAACACAACAGATACTCAAAGTCAAAATAGCATCTCTGTTCTCACTTATCCCTACTGATTTATGAGTTAACCTCAAAGAGCTTGGCTCTCAGTCTATGCACATGTTCTTGCATTCATCTAATAGGAATTGTGAACAATATCTCCCACTTGCCTTACAATAAAGTTCTGGGAATTAGTAATGTTTGAAAAGCTTTCAATTCTCTTGAGAAATACGCTATAGAAAACCTTTACTTCTTCTAATCCCAAATGACCAAATTGAGTACCAATGGAATCTGCTTTATAGCAAGTTAAAATAACAATTAAATATTAGAGGATGGAGTTCATAACCTATTAGTAAGAGGTAGTCAGTGCAGGCTAGCAAAGTTTAAATATCAACCACACCAATAAAAAATCTGAAAGAAAATCTGCTTGAAAAGCTGGCTGCAGGTACAATGAAATATATTCAAGACACAACAACATTTTAAACATTTTTAAAAAATTATTTTGATTCCAACAGGGACCCTCTTCTCACAATCCAAGTGCACACAGCTGTTGCCTGAGCTTTCAGCTCAAGCTGAGGTTGAAGCCTCTGGGTGGCTGGCACCATGGATCTGTCTCTCACCCAATGGTGTGAGCTGGGCCCTCCCTGGAGAAGAAACCTGGGTCCCCCGAGATATGTGATCAGTAACGGGACCCCGCCAGCAGATGAGGGGATCTCAAGGCAGGTCCTGGGCGTGGAGGCCACGGGGGCATAGACTACAAAGGAGACAGAACTGAACCTCACACCACCCTGCTTGGCCCCAGAGGATGGCTGGTTAGCCAGAGACGAGTAGGATCCCTCAGGGAAGGAACAACCTAAGACAGGCACAGTAGCAGAGGGGCCATCAGGAGAGAACTTGAAGGTCAACAGACCCTCACCCCCCTAACCTTGCAGGGGCCTGAATGCTCACCCCTTCTGAGGGAGGTCTCCTGCCCCCATGGCTGCTTCGCCTCCCATGCACAGCTCAGATCGGGACCCAGGTTACAGACCAAGACTGGGCCAGCAACAGCAGTCCTATATCTATATTCAGTCTAGTACCAGGAATGACAGGGCCTACTCAAGAATGCATATAATACTTTCCACTAATATTTACAGGGTAAACTAAGATTATTGTTCGAGTATTAAATTTGACAATAAAATAGCAATCAAGTTTTCAGATTAATTTAAATTGTCCAATTGAAATAAGTGAATACTCAAGAAAATTTAGGTGTACAGGACAAAAAGCTGTTCCTAAAATATTAACTAAAATTTCTATTAGTAGTTCATCTCATTGTAAAATTGCCTAACATGCAAAGAACCTAAAGCAGTCATATTATTGTGAAAAAAATAAAATGTAAAGTTACCAAGACTGCAATATAGTTTCCAAAAGCCCCCATTAATCCAATAAAGGGGGGGGGGATAGTGAGGTAATATCATGTAAGGAAAAATATCCTGTTGGTAAATTACAGTTAGAAAATTCTTACTTCAGAAAATTAATCTTGTAATGCTAACAGCAGGACACCCATGAAAAACACACAAGGTGTCAAAATAAGCCAAAGGAAAATCATTTGGGCAAAAATTAAAAGAAGTCAGTCTAATTTACAGAAAAGATTCCTTTATTAACTTTTGGTCGAGAATATGTTTGTATATTTTCAGAAAACAACTCCAAGACCATATGGATCCCTGCAACAAAGAGGAACTGAAAGGTCTGCTCCAACAGCAAAGACAGTCCAGAGACGGAAGATGCTGACGACTCCTTGCCATGCTAGCAGTCAGCAGCAGTGTGTCACCGCAGGCTGCCCAGGACCAAATCAGAGAGGGTGGAACCTGCATTGCCACCATTTGTCCACCATCCAGACACCATTGCTGACATGTACACATAAGGAACTATTTGACATTGAAACTGAAACTCAGAACTGTTGAACACTGAAACTGAGACTCAAACTTTTTTTTGTTTTTAATATGTGTATTTCTAGTATGCAGATGCAATATTTTTTTTAAAGAAAAGAAACGGGGGGGGGGGAGAGATACAGAGGCAAAGAAGCATTGAACAGACTGTCAAATTACAGTGGCAAGGCATGGGAGGGTGGGGGACGTGGGCTGTGGGAGATCAACCGAAGGACTTGTATGCATGCATATAAGCATAACCAATGGATACAAGACATTGGGGGGGGGGCAGGTGAGGATATATATAGATATATATAGATATATATATATATATATATATATATATATATATATTTCAGAGAGAAAGGGAGAGGGAAGATAGAAACAACAATGATGAGAGAGAATCATTAATAGGTTGTCTCCTGCATGCTTCTCACTGGGGATTGAGCTGCAACCAGGGTATGTGTAATTACTGTGAATCCAACCATGATCTCCTGGTTCATATGTCGATGCTCAACCACTAAAACACACCAGCTGGGCAAGACACAACTTTTTTTCTACTATGATATTTATTCAAGACCTATGTTTACTTTATTAAATGTGTCCACTTTTATTCTGTCCTTTCTTACTGTTGACACTACTGAGATATTAGCATTGCTTTGGTTTTGTTAACATGTTAGCACTGCCTTGACTTTGTTAACAAAGGAAAAACACTCTTTGTAGAGTATTTATATTTATATTTATATTTATATTAGAGGCCCGATGCATGAAATTTGTGCACAGGAGGGGTTTTTCCCCTCAGCCAGCCTGCACCCTCTCCAATCTGTGGATCAGACCTAAAACGCAGTCAGACATTCCTCTCACAATCTTGGACCACTGGCTCCTAACTGCTCACCTGCCTGGCTGCCTGATAACCTCTAACTGCATGCCCTGCCAGCCTGGTCACCCCTAACTCCTCCCCCCCTCCCCCCCCCCCCCACTGACTTGGTTGCCCCATGTAGCCTGCTGTTTATTCATTTGATCATCCCTCACTGCCCCCCACTGCTGGCCTGGTTACCCCATGCAGCCTGCTGTTCAGTCGACTGATTGTTTCTGTAGTCATAATCACTGCCTTTATATAGATAGATAGATAGATAGATAGATAGATAGATAGATAGATATAGATTCTTGAATGCATAATTACAAGAATCCATCTATTCTTTCATGCTTTATTGTAAAAATAATTCAAAAATAATTTTAACTTATTTTTCCTTTTCTGGTTTTAAATTTTCTCATTTAAAATCTCTAATAAACAAAAAGTTCTAAAAAAGGAATCTTACACTCAGATAATAAAATATAATTCAGCACTAAAAAAAATAAAGTGATCTATCAAGACATAAAGAGAAAGAGAAATGGAGGAACCTTAAATGCATATTGCTAAGTGAAAGAAGCCAATCTGAAAAGGCTTCCTACTGTATGACTCCAACTATATGACATTCTAGAAAAGGTAAAATTATGGATACAGTGCCAGAGATTACAGGAGAGGAATGGATGAATAGGCGGAGGACAGAAAAGATTTTTAGGGCAGTGAAACAACTCTATATGCTATAATAGTAGACACATATCATTATACATTTGCCAAATCTATAGAATGCGCAATACCCACAGTGAACCCTAATGTAAACTCTGAACTGAGAGTGATAATGATGTGTCCATGTGGATTATAAATGGACCACAACGGTGGGCAGTCTGTGGGAAGGGAGCAAAGGGGTATATAGGAAATCTCTGTACTTTCCTTTGATTTTGCTGCAAACTTAAAACTGCTCAATAAAATCCCCCTTTTTTTTTTAATGTCAAGGGGTCAGGGGAGAGGGTAAAGGGGGAATAATGGTGATGAAAGGAAACTTGACTTGAGGTGATGAACACACAATACAACATATAGTATTCAGGTGTACAATTGTAGAATTGTACACCTGAAACCTATATAATTTTATTAACCAAAGTCACCCCCAATAAATTTGATTTAAAAATGTTAAGGAATCTAAAACAAGTCTTCTATTCCTTGTTTAAAGGATTTATCTTACTTTTCAACTCCATAGTGATCATATTCTATTATTTAAAGTGAATCAGCCCTAGCCAGTATGACTCAGTGGATATAATGTCAGCCTGTGGACCAAATGGTCTCAGGTTTGATTCAGGTCAAGGATACATACCTTGTTTGTAGGGTCCTCCCCAGGCCAGGCCCCAACTTTCTCTGTCTTTCCCTCTATCTTCTGTACCTAAAAAATCAATGAAAAAATATCCTCCAGTGAGGATTAACAACAACAACAACAAAAACACCAACCCTCCCCACCAAAAAAAGTGAATAAGAAATTATTCCAGTCCTACGCTATTTTCAGCAGGAGTGTAAAGAAACTGGATTTCTCCCATTCATTATATATTTGGTGGAAAATATAATAAATAAAATGAAAGGAAAGAAAAACTACTATCCATCAAAGTGAATGTGTCAGTCACCTTTTAAGGTACAATAATGTGGCCTGGTCAGTAGGAATCCACTTAGTGTCCTTCCTGTAAGAAGTAACTAAATAAATGGCTCTTGTGGCCCCAAAAGGCTAATAGAACTGCCTTTTCAATAATATACCTACTATTTTATCCTGACAAAATAACAGTTAATTTCTAATCTGAAAAATAGGAGCTGCCAGGCATGGCTGTGTTGCTCCCTTCAGATGTGCTGCTGATGCTCAGAATTATAGTTTTTCAGCCAACTTACATATATTCAATTTTAAACTCTTCACTGAGTGTAGATAAAATGGAAAATGTGAAGACACAAGAAATCTGTTTTTCTAAGCTTTCAACTCCATTCTCTTCATGTCCCACATGATAATTTTCTGCTTTTATGCATTTAATGGACTCTATTTTTAGGAGCAGCAGCCATCCCTGAGATTTGGTCATAACGAATGCAACTTTAAACAAATAACTTAAGCTTTGAGGACCGTGATGAAGTAGTTGGTTATTTTTTATTTTAAAATTATCAGAAAAGTCATATTAAAGCCTGAGGATTGTTTCTGGAACATTCCATGCCTTTTCACATGATTGATGTCTTATCATTCTTAAGATCTGTATCATGCCTTCCAGAGAGGACTTCCCTGTCTACCAATCAGTAGTATCACTTACATAAATACATACACACATACTGAAAATGTATATACATATATACTCAGGGGTACACATGGATACACACACACTTAATTGCCAACACCAATTACTCTTGGTACTTTTTCTTCATGACACTCATCAAAATATCTAATTATGTTGCTTGCCTGTTTACTTATTTCTTTTCTGTCCCTCCTTTAAACATAGAAGCTTCCTGAAGGCTGAGAATCCACCTATCTTATCCACAGATGTATTGCTGGTGCAATGCCTGGTTCATGAAAGGCCCTCAAATCTTTATTAAATACATGAAATAAACATGATATTGCATATATTATTTAAAAATTTTAAATCTTAATCTACGAGGAGTCTGTATCAGTAATATGAATATGTGGTTGTGTATGGAATAAGTATAAAATATTAAGCTAATTATAATCACTATTGAACAATTATTATGTGTCAGCACTAAATAATTGTTCTGGATGAATGAATGAATGAATGAATGATGCCTAGAATTTCAGTACACCATCTTAATCAGGTGAAGCAAAATAGAATTCCAAAGACTCAACTGTAATCAAATAATGTTGTCTTAATTTAAGTTTAAGTTTCTTAGCACAAACCCATCAATTATTATCTTTGTTTCTTTTCATGCACATTACTGTATAAATATGAACAAAAATTTATAGGATACCTAATTAGATATCTTATATTGACTCCAGTATTATAAATAGACCATTCTCTTTGGTTGCATATTTTTAAGTAGAAAAAATCTTTAAACAAGATTTTAAATTTAATAATTTTAAAAATATGCACCATGTACTCATAGATGAGCAAACCAAAAATCTCATAAGGCTAAAAATAATGTCATAAATTATGTGGAGACAAGTACTATAAAACCATAAACATTACATAACTTCATATTCTGGGTTTATTCTCCTGTAGTAGATGCAAACAAAAAGAAAAAATATAACAGTGAAATGATGAATACAGCAGAAGGCACTCATTAATTCACTGATTTTTCAGCCCATTGCTAAACTGATCAATAGCTGAACACACAGATTTGCCGGTTACTTTATGTGCACTTAAAAAAATCATTAAAAATATTTTTATCGCCTTATATATCAGCACCATTTTGGAGAGGAAAGAGAAGACACCTGGGTTCTCATACTTTTCATATCATCCTTCACAGAAACAAATTTCTTTCTATCCTATTTTTGCTTCCAATGAGAACGCAGCTGTCTTTTATTAGAGATGTTTAACTTACTGACTCTATCTATGTGGAGTTTTACATGCTTAACAGGAGATTTTAATACCGTTTTAGCTCCTGCTTGAGATAAATCAAACTCAAACTGACAAATAAGCAACTATGTCTGCAAGAAGTGGGGGCAGTCTGATTTAAAGACTGAGAAGCTTAGAAAGCCTTCAATCTTAGATTGCATGAAATACACGTTTTATTCAGCAAGACATGATAGATACTTTATTGTAGGGCTGTTCTTTTTTAAATTCACTAGATGCAACTGAGAATAATCTAAAGCTATAGTATATTAATAAAATTAGCCAGAAATAGCAAAAGAAAAACTAGTAACATAAGTAGTATAATTTATCAATTGCTTTAGAAATTTTACCTAAACATTTTCTAATCTTAAATGCTTTACCTGACTTCCTTGTTTTCATATTTCTCTTCTATTATACTTGGCGTCAAGCTCTTTTTTTAATACAGCTCAAACGTTTTCCTGATTATTACTGTACCTGATTGTGTATAAATGCAAAGCAGTTTAAGATTATGCAGGGGAAATGGCCAATGCATGAATTTCACTTCATAAACCTAACTTATTACCGTCCTGCTGCTTGATGAAAAATTCAGAGTATTGGTTCCAATAGCTTTGTTCTTCAATGGAGTTACTACTTTTGCCTTTCCAGGTTAATTACCTGAAACAATATTGTGTCTTTCTGGTCCAGAGATGCCTCTATGATAACTTGTTTTACCCTCTTAAAACAATCACTGGTAAAAATTTTCTGCTTGATCAAAATTTTTAAAACTATATTTGGTAGGTAACATAGTAGTAACTGATTTAGGCAAAAATTAACAGGTAATGTTATAACCTCCAAGTAAAAATTAGTTGGGGAACAGAATTTAAGTATCTCCTGTTAGTATACATATTAATTACCAATGGAATCTTTAATAGAGAAAGTAGCAGACAATTCCTTAAGAAAGTAGTCAACTTACCACCACTAATAATGAGGGAAACAGTCATGTGACACGGAGTGATCTACCTTAGAAGGAAGGACACAACACCACATAGACAGTGCCCTTGACAAAAATGTACAACTTTACCATTGCTGACATGTACACATGAAGAACTATTTGACATTGAAATTGGGGCTCAGAACAGTTGGACATTGAAACTGACACTCAAACTTTTTTTGCTCTTATACGTTTGTTTTCAGTATGCAGAGGCAAGATATTTTTGAAGAAAAGAAACAGGGGGAAGTGATTGATATAGAGGCAGGGTGGCCTTGAGCAGGCTGTCAAGCTACAGAGGGAAGGCTGGAGTGGAGGGGAGGCAGATGCTGGGGGAGATCAACTGAAGGACTTGTATGCATACATATGAGCATAACCAATGAATGAAAGACACTGGGGCGGGGAGGGGGGCAGGTGGGGACATGTGCTGGGGGGTAAGGGAGGCTGGGGGGAGGATATAGGGGGGGGAGGAAAACATATGTACTACTATTAAATATAAGTTATATTGTAAATAAAATTTAAAAAATAAAATGTAAAAGTGAAAAAAAAAGTACAACTTGAATCTAATCATGAGGAAACACACAAACTTAGGCATGTTACACAAAATAACTGGACTGTTCTTTTCAAAATATCTTTAAAAAACATAAAGATTGATGGGTTGGTCCAGATAAAAAGACCAATGTTGTGCTACACAATATTGTAGCAGAATATGTAACTCTGGACTGATGCCTAGATAAAGAAAAAGAGGTTTTATGTTTTGTTTTTCTCTAGAGGACATTACTAGGACAATTAAAAAAATCTGAATGACCTGTACATTAGGTAATTTGTGTTGTATTAATGTTACGTTTTCTGAATTTGATAATTCAACTGTATTAAACTAAGTTAATGCTTAAGACTGTAAGGACATATACACTGAGTGGCCATATTATTATGACCACCCCATCAGTACTTTGTTGGGTGAGCTTTTGCCTTCAACACTATGACGATTCTTCTTGGCATTGACTCCAGAGATGTTGAAAGGTGATGCGAGGCATCTGACACCATGCCTGATGAATAGCACCGTCCAGTTCTGTGAGATTTGATGGTTGTGGAACCAGCTGCCTGATGGCTCTTTTAACTTTGTCCCACAGATACACAATTGGACTGAGATCTGAGGTTTTGGGGGCCACCTAAGCAAGGTAAAATCTCCCTCATGTTCTTGAAACCACTCCTGCACAACACGAGCACTGTGGCATGGCACAATTTCTTGTTGGAAGAAGCCATCTCCATTGGAATACACCATCAACATGATAGGATGAACTTGATCAGCAAGGACACTTTGGTATGTTATGCCATTCAGACATTGTTCCACATGAATTAAAGGGCCCAAATCATGCCAGGAAAACATGTCCCAAACCATAACACTGCCCCCACCAGCTTGAAGGGCTGTACTCATGCATGTGGGGTGCATGCTTTCATACCGTTTCTGCGAAATTCTCACTCTGCCATCTGCATGATGCAACTGGAAACGTGATTCATTGGACCACATGACTTTTTTTCCAATGCCCAACTATCCAATCCTTGTGTTTCTGTTTGAATTGGAGACTTTTATCTTGGTAACTGCATACGATGCAATATACAGTTAATTTGCTTATAAATATCAGGTGGTCATAATAATCCAGCCACTCAGTATATACTATAAGTATTCAGGGGTGAAGAGTTATGACACCTGCAATTTATTGTCAAAGAACTCAGCATGAAAGATAAATAGATAGATGATAGGTAATAGGTAAATGATTATGTATAGTATCATGAAGAGATAAAACAAATACGAAAAAATGATTAATGAAGACTATAGGTGAAATATACATAGATGTTCTAAAATTCTGTAAAGTTTTCAATAAGTTTATGAAGGTTTAAAATTTTTCAAAGTTAAAAGTAAAACAGAAGAATTTCTGCAAATAACATCATAGTGACAAATGCATCAATACTCTTTAAAAAAGGAGAAAAATCAAGGTTAAAAATGTAAATATTCTACAATTGATTGGACTTGTTACCCTTTCTACAACATTGTACTATATATTGTCAATACTGAATTTTTTTTTATGTATTTACTTTTCCGTAAGGGATTCAGAATTTTCCATTTGTTCAGTATGGTGTATATGTCTACCGGCCTAAATTAAGATACCTTCTTAACTGATGTGTCTTACTTATTTTTTCCATAGTTATCCAGTTATAGATTGTACTTTAGAGTCACAGACCTGAACATGAGACACTGCTCAAATTTTCTTTTTTCACTTATAACTCAGTTTAAACATTAAAAAAACCTTCTTCACCCTAGCCAAACCAGTCAAGGGCATGTACATTGGTTGCAGGCTCTGGTCAGAGCACTTCCAGGAGGCAGCCAATCAATGTGTTTCACATTGATGTTTCTCTCCCTGTGTGTATCTCTCTCTTCCCTCTACTCTCTCTAAAAATAAAAATAAAAAATCGAAAAAAATATCCTTGGGTGAGGATTAACAACAACAACAACAAAAAAGCACCTTTTTCTTTAATTAATTTTGGAAATTAATTATTTCCAAAATAATTAATTTAAAGATAAAAATACAGTTTGACTATCAATTTTATAGAATCTTCTTTCACCAACACCTAGCCACCTCTCAATCTCAATTGTGTGTGTTTCAGAGTTTTAATGTGATTATATTCTATCCATTTAGAGGGAAATCAGTGACTATTCCTGGTCTGTTTCATTCTTCCATCCTTAATCTTGACCTTGACATAAGATTTGATGAAAACACCTTTAACAATTCTACTTCTTCACTCTTTTCTTCAAGTCTAACCACAGTATTTCTTTGCTAACTTTCCTGTAAATTTCTATAATTTACTTTAATTTTGAATAGCAAATATTTTAATCTTTGTTATTTCTTCTTTTGCATTTTAGGGTCAATAAAGAACAGATGAGAAATATGTGAAGGGAATTATAATATGTTCCCTCTTGCCAAGAGCCAATTATTATACTAGGATGTTTTGCTTGGTAAAGGCAAAGAAAAATGATTTTAGTTTGAGCTGGAAGTACTGAATTTATGGTACTATCTATATAATAAAAGCCCAGCAACCGAACAGCAGAACAACCAGTTGACCAGTCGTTATGACACACCCTAACCACCAGGGGGCAGATGCTCAATGCAGGAGCTGCCCCCTGGTGATCAGTGCACTACCACAGTGGGATCATCGCTCAGCTGACCAGGATGAGTGGCTGCTCCCACTGCGAACCCCAGGCCAACGGGCAGGAACCCAGACTGCAATCATAGCCTCCTTGCCTCAGGCTCCGCCTGCTCCTCCTCGCTCCCTGCTGCCTCCTCTGGATGCCTGCAGGAGGCTGAGAAGCAGGTTCATGGCTGCCATGGTACTGAGGCCTACTCTGCCATCTCTCAGTGCTATTGTCCCTGGGCTGGCCCCGACCGGGTCCCCTGGAGAGGTGAGTGCTCTGGCTCCATGGAAGATGCCAAACTAGGGAGATCACAGTTGCTCAGCTGACCAGGATGATGGCACTCCCATAGCAGGTCGATCCTCAGAGGCCACGTCCCCCACCAGTGCACAAATCCCATGCACCGGGCCTCTAAATGAACAATAAGGAGACTCAGAAATGACCAGTAGACCCCAAAGTAACCTATACTTTTCCATAAACTTCAACTTCCAATAGCCAGCGTTTGAAGAGATCTCCTCATCATCAGCCAACACTACAGTTACAGTAAGAAATCCGTGCTCCATAGATCTTAAAACAAAACAAAAAAAATAACACAATGTTTTGAGTTAGCTTAATGCTGATTTTTCTAATTATAAAAGAAATAATGGTAATTCTAAGAAAAGCTATTAGCCTAGAGTCTGGCACATGATCCTTATTGATGTTGGATATTAATTTTTATTATTTTTCTATATATATTTGCCCACCCTCAGAAGCATTTTTCTTTCCATCCCCTTCAGTTTTGATAGTTCAAGCTCCAAATGCACACTGCAGAAATCTAGGTAACTCTGATATTCTGCAAGTTCCATTTACCAAATTTAGTATAAGTTAGCTGGATAACCAACCACTCAAAACTTGCAATTTCAGCAAACAGTTACCTTTTGGGCAAGCTGGCAGCTCTTTTGCTAGTATAACTCATCTAGAAACCTGCCAGGGCTTTCTATGTGTCAGATGAGTCTATTCTATTTAGCATAGGACTAATAGATTGTTGTGATAATAGCCCCAATATGTTCACACCTTTCTAGATTCATCACCTCCCTCAATATAAGCCCTTAGGATAATTCCCTCCCACTCACTCTGGTCTGGACTTGGCCATGTGATTTGCTTTAACCACTATAACAACCATAAATGTGACATAGCAGAGACTTGAAAAGTGCTTGCACATTAAGGCTTACTCTCTGGCTGATCTCGGAACCCTGCCATCATTGCTGTGTGAGCAAGCTCAGGCTAGCCAGCTTGATAATGAAAGACATGTGCCCAGAACCCTTGTGGCCCCTCTCTGCAGTGAGCCAACATCTGAGGTTGAGTCTCTAATTGTCAAAGACCACAGATGCATGAATGAGCCCAGCCAAGACCAGCAGAGTTCTGTCCTACTGAGCCCAACTCACATTTTCCAATACCATGTGTCACGATTGTTTTAAGCCACTGAATTTTGGGATGTTTTGTGTTGCAGCAACAACCACTAATAAAGAAATTGGTACCTAGAAGTGGGGGTCTTCTATAACAAAACTAAAAGCATGTGGCAGTGGCCTTGGCCTAGGTGGCTAATGAGAGGCTTCAAGAGCGGGGAAAAAAAAAATTTCATGGAAATGGAGAAATGGTGTGCATACTGTTAGCAGAGGCTATGAAAGGGATAAGGAAACTCCTATAGCAGGGTAAAAAAAATTAGAGACCCAAGTTAGGTCATTGTGGAATAAACAGTAAAAAGGTTGCCTGTAGTAACTGGTAAACTTCTGGATTGGGCCAGGGAGATTGCCTCACAGAAACCTAAACTTGTCAACTGACTTCTTTTAGCTGCCTATGGTAAGGTACTGGGAAGAAGAGATGAACCCAAGGAAATTCTGTTTGTAAGCAAAACTTGGGGGGAATTTAGAGGGGCCGGGACATACTGGGAAGAAAGCAAAGCTGTCCTTCACTCCAGTCTTCCCAATCAGGGAAATCTGACAAATTGATCAATAGCTTCAGGGTAAAGATCATATCAAGGTGTAACTATAAGTCCCTTTGTTAAGAATTCTAAAAATGAAACATCAATCAAAACATCAAACCTCAGGGAAGGTAGGGGACAGTAGGGATAAGGGGGAGAGATCAACCAAAGGACTTATATCCATGCGTATAAGCCTAATCAATGGACACAGACAACAGGGAGGTGGGGGCATGAATGGGAGGTGGGGGGTAATGTGGGAATAAGGACACATATGTAACACCTTAATAAAAAAAAGAAAAAGAAAAAATATTTTCACTTAAAAATAAGGAATTCTAAAAATGTTAAGGACATGCATAGGAGACACCCTGTTAGACCAAAAAAATGGGGGGGGGGGGGGACTTTTGAAATTCTTAAGGGTGTTTTTCCTTAGCAGCTGAACATGCAAATTAAAAAGAAAGCCTTTCTCAATAAGAGCTGTGGACATAGCTTCTGGACCTGAATCAGATTCATAGGAAGCTCTCAGAATGTTGAAGCTCTCAGAATGTTGGTGGTCCTGTGAAAAGCACCACCATCTCAGACAGAAAGAGAGTAGGTCAGCTCAAAACACAGAGCCTTCTGGGCCCCAACCCTCTACAGGAATGAATTAATGGAGAAAGAAACTCATCTGCATATACAAGCCATTTCTTATAAATAAGGAATGACATCTCAGAGCACAGAGCCAGGAACTATGAAGAACAATGGACCAGGGTACCACTCCCAGAGAGCAGTAGAAAACAACAGACTGAAGTAACACTCCAGGAAGCTGAGTCGCAGCCTAATCAAGGGAGATTTCCTGACCCTGGGGTATGGGGATCAGGCAACATGGCAGGATTTCAGAATTCTGTGGACTGCTATGTGTCCCCCAATAATCCCCCTTCAAATGGTTCTCTCTACTGCAGTTCTCATGGTCTTGTCTTATCACTGTATAACTTATCTTTACAGTGCAACTCGATCGAGAGGAGCTGCATCCAAAAAAATCACTTCCAGATATGGTTATATGTCAAAAAATCCTGGACTTTGAGGCCGACATTGTGACTGGATGAAATTCAAGATATCTTAGAAAAGAGGGGAAAAAATAAGGAAAAGAGAAAAGAAAAAAAACAGGAGGAAATGTATTTTGCGTGGGAGGGATATAATAATAAGGGCAAAGACCTTCTGTGGTAAGTGGTGTCAGTAACAGTCTTTAACTGTTCACACTTGCCAGTATTCAAGCCTTACTTAATCCTCCCACACTCTAGACTTGGCTGTGTGACTTATTTCAGCCAACGAGATATTGGCAACTTGGAACCAGCAGAACCTTGAAAGTACTCACACATGGGAATTCACCTATTCTGGCTGCTCCTAGAACCATCCGAACAGGCACAGGCTAGTCTGCTGCATGATGACAGGCACATGACCCAATCACCCCAATTGTCCCAGCCAATACCCAGAAACCCCAAGAAGCAGAGCCAATTAGATGACCAACAGCTGACCATAGATATATGAGTGAAACTAGTCAAGAATCAATCAGTTGAGCTCATCCCAGTTGCCAACCAACAAATGACAAGTGAAATAAATAGCTGTTGTTCTAAACCACTAAATGTGCTGTGTATAATAAAGTAGAAAAGAACAATGTTCTGGGTCACATCAAGCAAATTATAGCCTGTAGGCCAAATTCAGGTTACCCCAGGGTATTGGACAGCCTACAAACTAAGAATGATTTTTACATTTGTAAATGGTTAAAAAAAAATAAAACAATATTTTATGACATAAGAAAGTTATATGACATTCAAATTACAGTGTCCCTAAATAAATTTTATTGAAACACAACCACACCCATTTGTTTACATATTTTGCACTTCAATGGCAAAGTGGAATAGTGAGGACAGAGACTACATTGCCTGCAAAGCCTAAATTATTTAATATCTGGCCCTTTACAGAAAAAGTTTGATGACCTCTGTTGTAACTCTAGTTCACAGTTGTTTAGATGTGATCAAAAATATCACAGCCAAGCCCTAGCCGATTTGGCTCAGTGGATAGAGCATCAGCCTGTGGACTGAAGGGTCCTGGGTTTGATTCTGGTCAAGGGCTCATGCCTGGGTTGCAGGCTAGATCCCCCAGTGGGGTGTGTGTAGGAGGCAGCCGATCAATGATCCTCTTTCATCATAGATATTTCTCTCTCTCCTCTCTCCCTTCTTCTCTGAAATCAATAAAAACATATTAAAAATATACATATATCGCAGCCAAGCCATAGCTGGGTGGCTCAGTTGGTTGGCATATCCTCTCATACACCAAAAGGTTACAGGTTCAATTCCCTGTTGGATGCATGCAGGAAGCAACTGACTGATGTCAATTTCTCTCTCATGTCAATGTCTCTCTCTATCCCTTTCTCTCTCTAAAAAAAACAATAAACATATCCTTGGGTGAGGATTTTTTAAAAATAGCTCAGCCACAGTTTGGCATTAAGAAAGAAAGTGGGTGTTCCATGTCTTGGCAGGCCAGGCATAAGTTTTGGACTACCGTCCACACCCATGTGCAGCCACCCCATACATGGATATGGAGTTCAGTGAAATCCTATCAGAAGAGCAAGGGTGACCACTATGCTGCATATCTGAAACCCATACAGAATAATACTGAATAAAACTGTAATTGGGAAAAAAAACTGGATTAAAAAAAGAAGAGCAAGGATACACTATAAATGACAGAACCTTGCAACAGTGAGTAAAAGAGTGGCGGGAAGAAAACAAGGCACAGGTGATCTAGATGTCCATGAGAAAATCTGTTTGCTGTCACTTGCTCTTTTCCCCACTTTACAATATTGTAGCTGAAGCAACTCAAGTATCAGCAGAACTCCACCTTCAGCAATTCAACAGTTACCTACTGCAAGAGGAAATCTAAGCTGACATCAAAATAAGCAAGCAACTCATAAACATGCTGCAAGCGTAGGCATGGTGAAAGAGAAGACAGTGAATCAGAAACAAGTGACTAATGTAATTTTTATGGCCTTCCTCTCATTATTTCCACAGTGGTGTCTTTGCTTACTCATTTACCCTTATGTTCTCTTTTCCCCTGACTCGCCCTTTTGATTGTCCCAAGAAAATAAGACATATGATTGAAACTCATTAAATTTGAGTTTGACCAGAGATGAAGAGAAGGAAACCAGAATGTTTACTTGCAGGTGTCCTATATCCCTTCATACTTTCACTGGTCTCTACAATCCACAATTATAAAAACGAGAAACAGCAAGAAAGGACAGGTAGACATAAAATGAGAGAAAGAAAAAGAGGAGATAGGGGAAAAAAGAACAAAAACTATAAAAACAACAACAAAAAATCATCTATCTTATCTCTTTACATATAATCAGAAATTGTATAAAGAAATTTCAGCACTGAGAGGGAGGACAGGAATGTCATTCTCACATTCCGCATTTTGGGAACTACCGCCAATCTGTGATAGTGGGGTGACATTGGTTAATATGATCATATAGATTTCAGGTATGGATTTCTGTTATAAAACCTGTATATTGCACTGTGTGCCCCCCACTCAAACTCAGATATTCTCCCATCACCATATATTAGGTCTCCTTTACCTCCCACCCCCTTCCCTCTAGCTACCACCACCACACTACTGTTTGTGTCCACAAATTTCAGTTTTATATCCAACATGTGGGTAGAATGATATGGTCCTTAGCTTTTTCTGACTGACTTATCTCACTTAGCATAATATTCTCAGGGTCCATCCATGTTGTTGCAAATGGCAGTATTTTGTTCCTTGTTATGGCTGAGTGATATCCCACTGTGTGTGTGCACCACACCTTCTCTATCCAGCCTTCTAGTGCAGGACACTTTGGATGTCTCCATGTCTCGGCTCCTGTGAATAATGCTGCCGTGAACAGAGTGGTACATATAATCTTTGCGAATATATGTTTTTGAGTATATACCCAGGAGAGGGGTTGCTGGGTTGTATCGTAGCTATTCAAATTTCTTTGAGGAATCACCAAACTGTTTCTTATAGTCCACTCTTTTCATAGTCACTGGTACTTTAAAGCCAACCTCACAGCCTGGCTGGGTAGCTCAGTTGGTTAGAGCATTGTCCCTGTACACCAAGGTTGCAAGTTTGATCCACAATCAGGACACATAAAAGAATCAACCAATAAATGCATAAATAACTGGAACAATCAATCAATGTTTCTTTCTTCCTTCCTCTCCATCTAAAGTTAATCAATAAATTAACATTTTAAAGTAAAAATAAAGCCAACCTCACACATATAGCCGGAATCATATACAAATATGAATACTTCAAAAGTATGGACCAACAACTGAATTTTATTTGTGATTTTGTGGGGTGGCTGAGGGAAGAGATACATAATAGATGACACAACAAATCTTTAAAACTCTTTCCCTCTGACCCTTGATCCCTTTTCTTTTTCCTTGAAACCCCCCACATTCTCTTCCCTCTCCCTGTCACCTAAGTCTTCCTTCGAATCCCTTTTATTTTGTGTCTCTGTCCCTTTCTTATTTGAAGAAATTTCTCCAATTTGTATTCTCACCTATGAGTCCCACCACAAAACAGATACTACACATCTCCTTAAAAAGGCATGAGGTAGGAGGAGGGTGTAAATAATGAATACTAGTTTAAAACACGTGGTTGATAAAATGCTAATAATGTGGGAGGGCCTACATTGTAAAATACAAATAGAGTGAACCATAACACCTGTTTAAATATATTATAAAAGACATAAAAGCAATAAAGTGTGAGTGGGAAGTATTTTCTAAGGGTATTTCTTTTTTATTGACATTATATCTTCTACTATAAAGATAACATTTCACCTCTGTTAGTTTGGCATTTGTGGTTTTCAATTTTATAATATCTATTATATCAAGGGGAAATTCCTGATAAATTTTAAAAGGCTTGCACTTGAGACTACATAAGCCATCTAAAGTGCTTACCGCAGAGTGTGTTTTTCAATGGCAACCCTCTTTGTAAAGTTGCTTATAGTGAACTTCTCCGATGGTGAAGTGGAATAAAAGGCCTAAATTGCTTCAGCACAATTCAGCGAGGTTTCATTCCACTTAGTGAAGTATACTTTTACCTCCGAGCCTGGGCCACCGCTAAGTGAAGCACTTATCACACACCGCGAGGCGAACGGTGCTTAGACTGAAATGCTCCCTCTCCGCTTTCTGGAGACCAAGAATAAGAAACAAAAATAGGTTCCCTTCCTCTGCTGGAGGAAGTTTAGCTTCTCCCTGATAATGCTTTCCCCAACATCAGGCAAAAAAAAAAAAAGGTGGGTGGGGGGAGGAGATAGTAAAATAAGAAGTCAATTTTGTCAGGTTTTTATTGTCCCTTCATTCTGTTTTCAAGTTAGAGAACGAAACATCAATTCTAGAAACATCGATAGCTGACCTACTCAGAAATGTGTCATTATATGTTAAAGAGAGTTCTCATGCAGTACCATATGCATATCTGTGCTATTTTTGAATAGACTCTAGAAGTGGCAAGTGCAAGTGATCTGCCAGAAGATAAGTCTAAGCCAGGCCCCCACTCTCTTACCTATGAAAGGCCTGAAATTATGTTCCAATTCTCCAGACTTTTCATCAATCAGAAACACACTACTTCCCACACAACAGAATGCATGGAAGATATTATAGAATGTCCTTGATATTCCAGAACTTTGGGTTCCAACATTTTTGGATTGTACATTCCATCAATAAAAAATGTTCAAGTGTGAACTGCCAATAGTCATATATTTACTTTTAAATTACATGCACGTACTATCATAGTATATACATTTAAAACAAAATCAGGAAATTTTATAGACTAAGATAATAAAGAATAAAATATTTTATTGGTCAGTAGAATTATTTTAATATATTTTTATTGATTTCAGAGGGAAGAAAGAGGGGGAGAGAGATAGAAACATCAATGACGATAGAGAATCATTGATCGGCAGCCCCCTGCATGCCCCACACTGGGGACCAAGCGCGCAACCCCGGCATGTGCCCTTGACTGGAACTGAACCCAGGACCAGTCAGTCTGAAGACCGACACTCTATTCACTGAGCCAAACCGGCTAAGGCAGTCAATAGTATTTTTTATAACATGATTCTTACTGAAGGCATAATAATTAAATTATTAATGTAATAATATGCTTCAACTTTTCAAATCCTTGTGACAGAATTTGAAAGTCTGCTTCAAAATTGTTTCTTTTGCTGCACCTTTTTTATAATGAAAGACTTCTCAGAAACATATATAGGTCCCAAAGGAGAGAAGTGCATCAGTTGGCAGCGCTTACTAACTCATGATGCTCACTTTCAATCCCACTCAAAAATTATACGAAGATTTTGGCAAAATCCAGCCAGTAAATCCCCATCTTCTCTAATTTCCAACAGTTGCTGCAAACTAATCACAAATGTGTTCAAAGACATGGAAACTCTTAAGTTGGTTTTAAAACAGATTTTCAGATTTGGTCTCCAAATTTTTTAAGTATGCCAAAATAAGCATTTTCTTATGTAACACATCATTTTATGCAATGCCATATAACAATAAAAACATGCCCCAATATCTGCTTTAAAAATACTCCAAAAAAAAAAAAAAGAAATTGTTCACTACCTGTAAAAATTGCTGGGTTTTTTTGTTGGCACAGAGTAAGTAACTGTGTAGTGTATGTGGTTTGTTTGTGTGTGTGTGTGTGTGTGTGCGCGCGCGCGCGTGTGTGTGTGTGTGTTCATTTTCTACAGGTAGCATTTTAGTTATGGTTACCTATCACAGAAAGATCAGCAAACTTGGAACCTTGTATTTGTGAAAGAAAAATGGACTGTTTATCTTTAGTTTGACAACTCCTCCAAGTGTTTTGTCTCAAAATAACTAGTGAACTTCTGTAAGGCGCGAGATAGCCACGGTCAGTCCCCATCTTAGCACTAAACATTGTAAAGACCCTACTATTTAGGACAGTACACTCTTACGTTTGCTTAGGGGCACACATATAAACTGCAGTGCTCCGAAAAAAATGAAAGAAAATAATGGTAACTCCTTGTGTTAGAAGGTCCCCTTTATTAGAAATTATTTATAATTTTTAGACTAAGAAAATCTGTAAACAAAAATTCTAAGTTGTCTTAATACTTGACAACAAATGTAAACGCCACCTGGCTGTGCTTTAAAGTAAGGGTCCTGTGCAGTGGTCCCAAAAATACTACCTGGCGTGTGACCCACTCCAGTGTCTCGTTAAAAATAGCAGAGCCTTGTGCCTCATCTAGACCCACTGAGTCAGAAAGTCTCTGAAAGATGACAAGATATTAGCCTTAGTAACAAGCAGGTTGTTGCGTTATTTATCTCTATAACCTGCCATTCCAAAACATTGTGACTTAAGGAAAAATGATTGATTTTTTTCTTACAATTCTGTGGATTGGCTGGACTTGTGCTCCACATGCTGTCAGCAGATTTGACTAACATAACTGCATTCAACTGGGAGCCTTTCGAGGCTGAATTATCCATGGAGGTCTGCATCCCAGTCTTCCTCCATGGGCATCTCGCTCTTGGGTGGTCCCTCCTCCTTCAGTAAGCTAGCCTGAGATACTCAACATGGCAGCTGGTTTCCATGACCAGGGAAACAGATCTCTAATGAGCTACTCCCCAAACTGGCTCAGACTTTTCTGCTGTATTCCGTTGGTCAATGCAAATCACATGGACTGCCCAGATCCAAGAGGATGGAAAGAACAGCATGCATGTACAGTGATAGAACTGTTGGCAGCCACCATTGGAGACAAGCTTTTACACAAATGATCTCACAGTTAAAATTAGACAATTACACTGTTGGATTAACCTAAGAACAGTTTTCAGCATTCATGATAGATTATTACATAGTTTTTGCGTCAAACTAGCTATTACAGGTAAGCGTAACAACCCTAGATAGAAATACATGTACTCACACACACACACACACACACACACACACACACACCATGAGAGAATGTTCTAGAAGCAGAATTTCCCATGATGCTAAATTATATTGTAATAGTTTTTTTACCATCCTTTCCTAAGACATTGGTTTTATCCTTGCAAAAAATAAATTGTAAATAGAGTATTTTGGTAAAACAACAACAACAACAACAACAACAAAAATATCTGTTTATTAATGTAATACAAACTATTTCAAGGCCATGCTTTTACCTTAACTAAATCAGCCATATGTATTGCTGCAGTTGGCAATGGCTGCTTGTCCTCTCAGGCACATGCTTTCTTTTCCAGTTTGCCATAGTCCCCACTGCTCTCTGTTACTCACTCCAAAATGCTGACATCATTTACATTATCTACTTAGCCTTTGGAGGGTTTTTTTTGTTTTTTTGTTTTTTTACTTCAGAGGGGTTTATTCAAACTCAGGGATTTGAAAGTGACTGGGAAATACCATTTAAAAATTATAAATAGAAAACATCTACTCTATGTAAGGTCAGGTGTCTTTGCTCTACAGCCTCACACATGTTTGATACAGAGTGTGTGCACTACAAATTGAAACTTTTTATTTGCTCTTGTCACCGAAAAGTAGCTAATATCACTTACTAAACATAATAGAATTTTATAATAATCTGAAATTGTGCAAAGAGCAAAAGATAGGAATGCAAAATATGTGGAGGTCATTATCATCATTATGAAATCTAAAACAATAACTCAGGAATTTTCCCACTTCTGTGGTGGTTACTTTAAATACATCTGGGTGCCCAAATAGTTAATTAAACATTGTTCTGGGTGTCTGATTTTAGCATTTGAATCGGTAGAATGAATAAAGCAGATTGCCCTTCCCGATTGGCCTTAGCGTACCCACTGAAGGCCTTAATAGACCAAAAGGAGGAGTAAGAGAATTTGCTCTTTCTGCCTGACTGTCTTCAAACTGGGACTTCGGGGTCTTTTCCTGCCTTCAGACTCAGACTTGGGCTGGTTCACCTGGTTGTCAGACCCTTGGACTTGGACTGAAACTACACCTTCAGCTTTTCTGGTTCTTCAGCTTGTTGACTGCAGACCCTGTGCCTTCTCAGCCTCCATGACTCTGTGAACCAATTCCTTATAACCTCTCTCTCTCATCTATATAGTGTCTGTCTCCTATTGGTTCTTACTATCACAATTTCTTAATATTTAATATCACTCCTATGGACATTAATATAATCTCTGTGATTACCAAAACTGTCTTACTAACAGACAATTAACATTTTTCTCTAAGGGATAGTAATAGCAGAAAGAACACTCAAACTGGGTTCATCAGAAGACCTGGATTTAAATTCTAGCTCTACCCATTAGTCTGCAAGGCTGTAGGCAAATCAATTTATTAGTGACAGGGCACAACTGGAGATTCAATATTTAACATCCAACTAATTTTTATCTTTTAAGAGTTTATATTTTTATTATTATTAATAAAAACTTTTTCCCAGTCTAATTTGTATATGACTCTCCAAAAAAAAAAAAAAAAAAACACTTTTCCCCACACCTCTAACAAACTCAATGCAATTATTGATCTCTTCTGACTTCCTGTTACATTGGGAAGACATGTGCTATTTTAAAGATACAGCATTGGAGCCTAAACCGGTTTGGCTCAATGGATAGAGCGTCAGCATGCCAACTGAAGGGTCCTGGATTTGATTCTGGTCAAGGGCATGTACCTTGGTTGTGGGTACATCCCCAGTAGGGGGTGGGCAAGAGGCAGCTGATTGATGTTTCTGACTTTCTATCCTTCTCCCTTCCTCTCTGTGAAAAATCAATAAAATATATATTTTTTTAAAAAGATACAGCATTGGGGAGCAAAGCATTGGCATTAGCATAAAATAACATTAATCTCTAGTATGAGATTTGAAAACCATAGTCTGGGTGGAGGTCCCAGTGAATCTTAGCTGGAATAACCAGTCTTCAGTATTGTCAACTTTGTACTGACTATACAGTCATTTGGCTACATGAGGCTTTTACACATCTGTCCACTAAATCAGAGCTCCAAATGAAAAATCTGGCACCTGGAGACATTATGGGGATTTGTGAGTCCCCCTGGAGAATTTTGGGTCCATAAACCAATGAAAGATTACTCTAACACATAAATAGAGTATTTTCATCTGTGACAGATATAATCTTGCTCTGGTACTCTTTATGTCACATTGTAGAAAACTATACTCCCTGTCCTCAAACCAGCTTTAGAAAATGTTAAAAGATGAGCAACAAAATTAAATATGGAACAAATCTACAGGATAAATCGATGAACCACATTTGGGAAGACCTAAATGCAGTCTTTGTGAGAGTACCACTAACTTCGATCTTTAAGTTAGGCCTAATTTAAGTCTTTTACACTGCAAATCACTTCAACAGTTAAGATTTCACTCATCCTTCCAGAAACCTATAACCTGGTAGATTTTACTAGCAAGAAAACCAAGACTTACTGAGCCACACAGGTGACAAAGATGCCTCTATCCAAATCCAGGTGTCCTTCCACTATGTCATCTCTTTAATCTGTAAAATGAGAAGATAGCAACTCTTATTAAGTTTTGGATTGTTTGTTCACTTATAAACTATGTTACTTATAACTTGGATATTATTTATAACTTGGATGTTATTTAAAACATGGGTATATAAAAAAGAGGAATTCATATGTCTCCAGAAGACAAGATGAAGATTGCAAAAGAAATATTTAACGTATTTTGGAAAGCACATTAGCAGCAAACACTGCAGAGCATTCTTCAACATGACAGTACAGGCAAAACATGCACACGTCTCTGGGAACACTATTTAGGTCTTTCTAAAAATTATCAAGGAATTGTTTAGAGGACAGTAGCATATATAAGTGCCTGAAATGCTATTCATGTTTTCTTATGAGTTTTTGATAAGTCATATTGAAATATTACATTAGTTTTTTGAGAAAGTATTGCATATAATTCTAAGGTTTAATGAAATCAGACTGGTATCTCCCCTTTTAAGTTGAATTAATGAGATATCTGAAACGTTTCCCATCTTCTACCTTGTCCAAACATCGAGTCAATGATCTGACTTGAAAGTCATGTTCCTGGGGGAGGAAAACATATGTACTACTATTAAATATAAGTTATATTGTAAATAAAATTTAAAAAATAAAATAAAATAAATTTTTTTTTAAAAAGTCATGTTCCTTGGATCAGTAACCAATACGAGAAGCTTTTCACCTTGAATGAGAACAAATTCTCACCAGCTATAGCCTCTCTCATACCCCACACTGCTCAGCTGGTGTACCTACCACTCCTGTGTACCATTCTTCATAGCATATTTGTAAGAGCTGTGGTTTTGACCATCACAGAAGAGAAGTATCAGAGCTGGCAACCACAACAGCTATGACCCAAGAGAAGAGTACAGCTGGGTGGAGAGTTAGTTTCTAGGCATAGAGAACCCTGATTTAACCGTGCAGAGGGGTGTTAAACGGAACGGTGACGCCTCCTTAGTAACTCTCTGAAAGTGTGCCCAGGGCTCCTGGACGATGGGGGAAGTCTCTGTACTAGCTTGAATATTCTGAAGGAACAAGTAACTAGCATTTTAAAGTAGATATTTTACATTTGTAGAGAAGGAAATTTTTCTATAGATTTCATATTCTTGCTTAGAAATGCTTCCACAAAGAGATAATATATGAAAAACTCATTTTGTAAAAGTTTAAGCTTTTAAGTTAAACAACAATTAAAAATAAAATATCCCCTTAGAGAATATTGGGGTCTTGATTTTAGCTATTTTGCCAATTTAACAATTATTGACACAGCTTAGCAATGACATACGGCTAATAGTAGAGTGCTTGTGGCATTGCCCTTGGCTATGGCTAACAAATAGTCTACAAATGTTTTTGTTGCACTTGAAGCTTGGCTGTTCATCTTCTCAACAGGGTATTTCACTGAGCAAATAATTTTTGCGGAAGCCCAATTATTATTATTTTTTTCTTATATGCATTGTGCTTTTGGTGTCATGTCTAAGAACACTTCATCTAGTTCTAGGTCCTGAAGATCTTCTCCTATTGTCTTCTAAATGTTTATACATATATAATGCCCAACGCACTAATACTTTTATCCTAATTCATATCCCATGTAATCAGCAGAACAAATGACTCATTTGTAAAGGTCACTGGAAAAGGCTTAGTAAAGTGACCATTCACAAAGGTGCAGGAAAAGAGGAACCAATGGAGGAGGCAGGGTAGTAACAGTGGAGTACTATGCCCTCCTTTAGACCTAATGGGGAAAGGGAGAGCAGGTACTAGGGCCCAGCAGGAGCAACTGGAGCTGTGGCCTGGCTGGAAACTCAGCAGGAAGGGAGATAGAATATATACCTTAACTTTACCTGCTTCCCTCCCACCTGCTGGCATCAGATGCCAAAGAACATATAGTCCACAAAGGTATAAGACAAGTTGGATTTTAGGGAAGGTATCAGAATTCCTGTATTTAGATTCTTAAGGTACAAGCATAAATAAAAAGGAAGCAAGAGTGAGAGAGACATCAGAAAGCCCAATGTCCATTGGTTGGACTTTTCTGATCATATTTGTTGGAAGCTGCCCGTTGCCTTCACTAGCGGAGAGGGGTGGACAAGGAGTCAGAAAAGCTGGTCAACCTTGAGGCTCTGGCAAGGGTCAGAGCCAGACACCCACTGTCTAGTTGAGACAAAGGGAGCTGAAGCAACTTCCACCTTTAAATCTTATGTAAATCCTTGCTGATAGGCTATCAGGGAGCTTTTACTGGAATTGCCTGCCTAAGGGCCATGGGTGTATCCCAAACCTGAATAAAAGGGATGGCAAGGCCACAGCAAAGCGGAGCCCTTCCTTGGGCTTCCACCTGGCCCCCAATTTCCAATTAATTATTTCTTGTCTTTTGTCTTTCATTTGCACACGGCCTACTCCAGAGCCCAAACCTGAACCCTGAACCCAAACCTTGAACCACGCGGGACGTGAAACACTCGCAATATCAATGTTGCATGTATTCACTGCATTTAAAATAAAATATATGCAACACAAGAAATGCTTACTCTGAAAGTAAAGCAAGAACTTCAAGCTTTGCTGTTTTTCTTCTCTCCAAAGGGCAAGCAATCCTGAGCAGCCTTGAGTGATGGCATTGCTTTCCCCAGCCTATGGGCACTTTTTGGACTGCTAAGCATAATTAACCTGGGTAGGGGTGGGGAGGAGGGGCAGAGAGCCAGTGGATGGCAGATGGTTGTCATCTAGGCATTTTGTTCATGTGGAACTGGACATTCTTGCAAAGGCAAAGCTTCAGGGAGATTGGGACAGAGAGAAGTAGTTAGAAAACAAGCAGCAAAAAGTCCTGAAAACGAGGACCAATAGAGGAGGGCATAACTGTGACCTGGGACCACAGAAGAGTCTCAAGGTCAATTAGGAATACAAATCTCAGAAGAGCCTCCTCTATCCTGATCAGGAGACGGGTCTACAGAACCCAGGGCTTGGCTTGTGACTCCCCATCTGAAGAAGAATCTGAGTCTGTTTATTACATTATTTACATTTAGATTTGTGTCTAAAAAATGAGTGGCTTGGGCATGGAAGATCCAATGTGATAGCTGAGAAAAGCAAGAAAGTGAAACAGGAGCTGTGGCCTGGCTGGAAAGGGGTGGACAAGGAGTCCGGAAGACTGGTCAACCTTGAGGGTTGACCAGAATTAAAAAGGTTTGCTCTGGATGGGAAATCTTTTTATTCATTCATTAAACAGATGTTTATCAGATTCCTGCTAAGTGCCAGCTCTTATGGCACTTACATTCTAGTAGGGAATCCCATCAAAGGAAAAAAAGGATAAAATAGAGATAATTTCTAGAGAGTGACTAATATTATGAAAAAAAAAAAGAGTGATTTGATCATAATGGGATGACAGATGGAACTGCCACGCTAGTTGCAGAAGACCTTTCTAAGAAGGTGACATTAGAGGTGGGGTGTTTTTTTTTTTTTTTTTTTTTTTGTGCCAATTTTAAATAGTTTTATTTAAAACATTGTGTGAACCCCACCGCTCTAGAGACTGGAAGGTCCCTGAATGTAGGGAGTGGAAGATTTTGAGACAAACAGGCCCGGCCATAAACGGCCAGGTGTAAGCAGATGGTAGATACGGATAAACTTTAGCAGAGACCGGCTTCCAGGAATGTAGACCAGACCTGACCACGGAGTGTTATTTTGAAATATACTTTGCAAATGTGACCTTTAGCTGCGTCAAGACAGAACAAAGAAGTAGTTAAGGTTTTTAGCTTTGTATTAGCCAATCAGGAGCTGCCAAGCCAACCTTCACCCCCTGCGCGGGGTATAAAATATCGGCTTGACTGAAGATCGGGGCTCTCCACCACGATTTGTGTTTGGACGGTGGAGGCCCTGGTTCGAATCAGCAAATAAATATTCCAAAACTTCAAATTTGTGTGGTGGTCTGTCTCGTGGTGGGCTGCGCTCTGTAACACATTGCATTTTCCACTTTACAATACAGTTATAAAGTGCATTATATTTCCTTTCCCTGTGCACAGTCCATATTCAAGTATCAGGAATACCCAGTTATTTACTACACAGCAGCTCAACTTTTAAAACTGCCATGAAATTTGCTACAAATTTGGGTCCTTCAATATTTTGTGTGGAACAATGCTAGATCTATGCTCAAAGCTGAGTTAGTCAACCTCTTCAATGGTGGGCCCAGAGGAGGCATCACCAGATGGAGGAGCTCTGCCACCAGGGAAGCCCCCAGGCATTCCTCCTGGCATGCCTCCTGCACTCTGGTACAGCTTGGTAATGATGGGGTTGCAGACCTTTTCCAACTCTTTCTGCTGGTGTTCAAATTCTTCCTTTCCTGCAGTCTGGTTCTTATCAAGCCAGTTGATTTCACTGCACTTGTCAAGAATCTTCTGTTTGTCCTCATCATTGATCTTGCCTTGAAGTTTTTCATCTTCAACAGTTGCTTTCATATTGAATGCAAAGAATTCAAGTGAATCCGTGGAAGACACTTTGTCCCGCTGCTTCTCATCTTCAGCTTTGTACTTCTCAACTTCTTGGACCATGCATTCAATGTCTTCCTTGCTCAGACGACCCTTGCTGTTAGCGATGGTAATCGTGTTCTCTTTTCCTGTACTCTTATCCACAGCAGAGACATTGAGGATGCCATTGGCATCAATATCAAAAGTGACTTCAATCTGAGGAACACCACGAGGTGAAGGAGGTATGCCTGTGAGTTCAAACTTGCCAAGCAGGTTGTTGTCCTTGGTCATGGCACGCTCACCTTCATAAACTTGGATGAGCATGCCTGGCTGATTGTCAGAGTAGGTGGTGAAAGTCTGCATCTGCTTGGTGGGAATGGTGATGTTGCACTTGATCAGGACCTTCATGACACCACCAGCGTCTCAATGCCAAGGGAAAGAGGTGTGACATCCAGCAGCAGCAGATCTTGGACATTTTCAGATTTGTCTCCAGAGAGAATGGCTGCCTGGACAGCTACACCATAAGTGACAGCCTCATCAGGGTTGATGCTCTTATTCAACTCTTTCCCATTGAGGCAGTCCTGGAGGAGTTTCTGAATCTTGGGGATACAAGTAGAGCCACCCAGCAGGACAATATCATGGATCTGGGACTTGTCAAGCTTGGCATCCTGCAGGGCTTTCTCTACAGGATCCAGGGTGCCACGGAAAAGGTCAGCATTCAGTTCTTCAAATCAGGCACGTGTGATAGAAGTATAGAAGTCAATTCCTTCATAGAGCGAGTCAGTCTCAATACTGGCCTGGTTACTAGAAGAGAGAGTACACTTAGCAAGTTCACAAGCTGTATGAAGGTGACAGACAGCTCTCTTGTTCTCACTGATATCCTTCCTATGCTTGTGTTTGAATTCTGCAATGAATTGGTTGACCATTCGGTTGTCAAAGTCTTCTCCACCTAAGTGGGTGTCCCCAGCTACAGATTTGACCCCAAATACTCCATCATCAATTGTGAGGATTGACACATCAAAAGTGCCACCTCCCAAATCAAAGAACAGCACATTTTTTCCAGCTCCAACCTTTTTGTCTAAACTGTAAGCAATAGCAGCAGCATTTGGCTCATTGATGATTCTAAGTACATTGATTCTAAGTTTATCTTCAACAGTTGCTTTCATGTTGAATGCATAGGATTCAAGTGAATTCGTGGAAGACACCTTGTCCCGCTGCTTCTCATCTCAGCAATAGTTCCAGCATCTTTGGTGGCCTGATGCTGAGAGTCATTGAAGTATGCAGGTACTGTGACAACAGCATTGGTAACAGTCTTTCCAAGGTAGGCTTTTGCGATTTCCTTCATCTCTGTCAAACCATGGATGACACCTCCTTTGGATAAAAGCTTTTTGTCTCTCCCTTGTATTCTACTTGGACCTTAGGCCTGTCAGTATCATTCACCACCATGAAAAGCCAATGCTACTTGTCAGACTGGACAACAGCATCATCAAATCTACGTTCAATCAAGCGCTTACCATCATGACTGTGTTGGTAAGATTCATTGCTACTTGATTCTTTGCAGCATCACCGATCAATCACTCAGTGTCAGTAAAGGCAACATAACTTGGGGTGGTTCGATTTCCCTGATTGTTGGCAATTATTTCCACTTTTCCATTCTGGAATACACCCACACAAGAGTAGATGATGCCAAGATCAATGCTAACTGCAGGTCCCTTAGACATGGTTGCTGGCATGTTCGTTCAGCTGGCACAGACCGACCAGAGCTGGTTTCCCGGTGTTCAATGACAGAGATGAGATTTCTTGATTGGCTGAAGTGAGTTATGTATTGGAAAATCTGGGAGAACTGTAAACAGCTAGTGCAAAGTAGCTTGCCCATTTAAGGAGCAGAAGTAAAGTGGTGAGGCTAGCACAGAGTGAGCCAGGACGAAATTATATAAGATAAAACGAGAAAAGTGAGAAGCCAGTGCCAGATCTTACCATGGGAAGGGCTAGAAGTGCTCCTTGTTCCAACCTCAACTGGAACACTCAGCCTCAGTGCTGATCAAGTACAACTCACTGATGACAATGTCCTGTGGCTACTGGCAACTACTGCAACCAAGCTGAAGAATTTGTAGTCAAGGCCAACCTGAACCAGCACTGTCGTGCTTATTACCTTTATGCTAATAGGTATACAAGTGTAGTGCAGACCATTAAGTAGGAGTCAACAGAGATTTGATAGATGACCCCTCAACAAAATGGCAACAAATACATACCTATCAACAACTGAATCTAAAAGTCAAAATAAATGAATATGAAATCTAATGAACAGAATAAACTGGTGAATAAAATAGAATCAGAGGCATGGAAATGGAACAGGCAGACAATCCTCAGAGGGAAGGGAGTGGAGGGTTGGGAAGAGATTAAACAAAGATCTTATATGCATATATGCATTACCTATGGACACAGATAATAGGGTGGCCAAGGCCTGGGCCAGGGCGGGGACAAGGTTGAGCGAGGTAATGGGGGGGAGGGGTTCATCTGTAATAATCTCAACAATAAAGATTAAAAAAAAAAAAGAAACTGGGAGGGGAGTGGGGGAGGAAAGGAAATTCTAGCACTTGGGACAACATGGATAGACCTTGAGGACATATGCTAAGTGAAATAAATAGAGAAAGACAAACCAAAAAAATGAACTGCAGACCTAAAATTATAAATTCCAATACTATAACCAATAGACAGAGACAAAACTATAAAACTCCTAGAAGACAGCAGAGGAGGAAACTTAGATGACGTTGGACATGGTGATGACTTTTTATATACACTACCAAAGGAACAATCCATGAAAGAAATAATCGATAAACAAATGTCATTAAAATTAATAACTTCTCTGCAGAAGACAATGCCAAGAAAACATAATCACAGGCTAGAAGAAATATTTGCAAAAGACACAACTGATAAAGGACTGTTATCCAAAAACTATACAGAACTCTTAAAACACCACAATAAGAAAACAAACAACCCAACTAAAAAATGGGCCAAGGACCTTAACAGACACCTAACCAAAGAAGATATACACATGGCAAAGAAGCATATGAAAAATGCTCCATGCTATGAGGGAAATGCAAATTAAAACATCAATAAGATACCACTACATACCTATTAAAATGGCCAAAATTCAGAAAACTGACCACATCAAATGCTAACGAGATGTAAAGCAACAAGAACTCTCATTGTTGGTAGGAATATGAAACGGTAGAGCTACTCTGGAAGACAGTTTGGTGGTTGCTTACAAAACTAACTATACAATCCAGCCATCATGCTCCTTGGATTTACCCAAAGGAGTTAAAAACTTATGTCCAATAACCACCTGCACATGAATGCTTATAGCTGCTTTATTCATAATTGCCAAAACTTGGAAGCATTCAAGATGTCCTTCAGTGGGTGAATGGATAAATACTAGTACACTGCGGTACATCCAGACAATGGAACATTATTCAACATTAAAAAGAAATGCACTATCAAGCCATGGAAAGACATGGAGAAATCTTAAATGCATATCACTAAGTGAAAGAAGCCAGCCTGAAAGGGCTACATATTGTATAATCCCAACAACAGGGCATTACTAAAAAGCCAAAACTATGGAGACAGAAGTTCAGTGGTTTCCAGGGGGAGGGGGTGGGGAAGGGAAAGGAAGGATGAATGGTTAGAGCACAGAGGATTTTACACAACAAAAATATTCTGTATGATACCACAGTGATGGCTATATGTGCATATATTGGTCAAAACTCATAGATTACACAACTCAAAGAGTGAATTGTAATGTAAACTATGGACTTTGGGTGATTATGATATGTTAATGCAGGTTCCTCAGTTGTAACAAAGGTGCCACACTAGTGAGAGATGCTGATAATGGAGGAAATATACACGTGTAGGGGCACAGGGTATATGAGAAATCTCTGTACCTTTGTCTCAATTTTTCTAAAAAAAATAAAGTATTAATTAAACAAACAAAAAACACCCTAGAAAAGATGGTCATGTCATACAGACACATGTCTGTTGGTGTGATGGTCACAAATAAGGATTTTTCCCCTGTGGATTCCTTTAGTTGTTGGCTACTTGTGGCATTCTCTGTACCCCAAAGCTCCACTGTTATCGAAGGATGTGTTAAAC
This sequence comes from Antrozous pallidus, assembly GCA_027563665.1. Lineage (NCBI taxonomy): Eukaryota > Metazoa > Chordata > Mammalia > Chiroptera > Vespertilionidae > Antrozous > Antrozous pallidus. The sequence goes on along the minus strand of CM050521.1, from coordinate 72,114,417 downwards.
AGTTATCTCTTTGCTGCTGCCTCAGGCCTTCAAAATAATTTTGTAGGACATAAAGTATCATGAGTATTTATGAACTGGCTTCCATTAAAGCATTTGGCACTATTCTTAAATAAATTCTTATCAAATTTCTTCTGTTATTTAAGAAAAGAATAGAGTTCTCACCTCTACAAAGAGCATCTATACATATTTAGAATTTGAATATTTTTGCCAATTTGTTTAAATTGCAGGCATTGGAAATAGACTCATGAGAGAAAATCGTGTGATCAGCAACAAGCCTAGTAATTTTTAAAAATTCAAAATTATCTAGCACTGAATATTTGCCACATGTTCATGGGGGTGGGATGGCGGGAGAGACGTATACAATCTAATATGATCAAAACACACTTCAAGATTAAAATCTTCATTTAAATGATCCATGTTGCCTGACCTTCCTTCAGAGAGTTCAAGGCTTTTTGTGGAAAAGCCCTTCTTAAAAGGCCCTAAATTGAATAGCCACAGTTCAATAGCAATTTTCTACATTCCACTCCCGAGTCATGTTGCTCTGCCTTTTCAGATGTCATCAGCTTGTAAGGCTGAAACTCACGCGTATCCTGATTGTCTTTTCCTACCCCAGGAAAATGTAGTCCACGCCACCTTTCCCGGGAAGCTTCCTTCTTAGGAGAGGCTGGCCCGGTCCCTTCCCTCCTGAGGAGCAGGGCCATCACTTCGCTGGGAGGGAGGTGGAAAGGGGTCTGAGAAGGAAGCAAATTCCATGCCCAAACCCTACATGTGGATGGGGAAATTTTCTCTTTTCTTAGCAACTCAAGAGATCCTGACTGGCATCACCTCCCAGGACTCCAAATGCTTCCTTTCTTGTCATAATCCTCTTAAGTTCTTTCTTCCCCATTCCCCTGTGATTCTGTCAGTGTTTCTCACTCATTCTCGAGGGGCTTGGTGCCCCTCCTCCACCCTGCAAGCTTCACCCAGGCACAAGGAAAGAGGCCTAGAAGGCTTTCAAGTTTATGGCCCATTATAGGTGAGTGCCGGGAGGTGTTCGCCATGACTGCGGAACTAATCAGTTATCTTAACACCAAGGACAGTAGGGCCAGTGTTTGTAGATAGCTAAATGTCACTGCTTATTTTAATTGCAAGGAAAAAAGAAAATCAGTTTTATGAATCACTGGTCAGTACTTTGAACCTCCCAATCTCCCCTTCCCCCGCCAAAAAAATCCACAAAATCAACCACCAGAGCACACCAATTAAGAAAGAAAGGGGAGAAAAAAAAACTCAAAAGAAAATTCTTTGCTCAATGAACAAAACTAAAGGCGAGATCATCACTGCTACTGCAGAAATTTTAAATGAAACAGAGACACGCCTTATGTTCAGATGAGGCTCGTGAAACTGACACTCAGATTCCATATTCAGAGCTCATCACAAACCCATGGAATGTGTGTGGATTAAGCTACTGGGAAAGGTAAAATACAAAGCAACAAGGACAGAGAATTTTAATCATGAACAAAGATTACCATAATCCCCCGGTGGGCTTCCTTTTGAAAGAAGAGACTCTCCTCCAGGACCGACATTCCTAAAACAATAGGAGTGGTGTATAAAATTACTTCAGTCTGATCTAGGCCAGTGGTCAGCAAACTCATTAGTCAACAGAGCCAAATATCAACAGTACAACGATTGAAATTTTAGGGGGAGTCAAGTTTTTTAAACTTAAACTTCTTCTAATGCCACTTTTTCAAATAGACCCACCCAGGCCATGGTATTTTGTGGAAGAGCCACACTCAAGGGGCCAAAGAGCCGTATGTGGCTCACGAGCCGCAGTTTGCCGACCACGGATCTAGGCTAATGTTTGTTGAATCAGGATAGGTAGTTTGTAAAGGGCTTAGCCCAAATCAGTGAGTACTTCACTCCCAACCACAAGTTTTGCTCAGCACCATAGCGTGATAAAATAGCAATCCAACAGAATAGGAAAGCAGGTCTAAGTTGCTGTGAATCCATGTAAAAAACAAAAACAAACTTTATTGAAATAATTATCTTGGTGATATAGTTCTGCAAGTCAACAAAATAATATATTTAGTGGAAACTGCAAAATCCATTTTCTTTCTTTTTCTGGACACAGCTAGACCAACTTTCCCAGCGTCCCTGGTGTTAGGTGCAGCCATAGAATGTGAGAAGTGATAAACACCACTACTTGGCCTGAACCTTAGGACACTGGGCATGTTTCATGTCTTCTCTTCTCACTCCAGTGGAAGGAAACCAGAGAGGGGGCAACTTTGACCGATGGCAATAATGCTCTCAGGGTGCCTGTGCAAACTGAAGGAAAATAGTGACGGGTCTTTGAATGATCTCATGGAGCCAAGCTGCTCTTGTTGTAAGAGAAAGGAAAAAAAAAAATCTATGTTCTTCAAGCCATCGCATTTAGCAACTGTTTATTATGTCACTTTATCTTTACTGTAAATAATACATTTTCCTCGAAGATGTAGCTTTTTCTCAGGATAATGAATGTCATATATTTGTGAGGACATAGATAATGGATAGGGGATATAGGTCATAACTGTTAAATGGGGCAAAGTTCACCCATCCATAATGGCATCCAATCATGATTAATGTGAACCAATTAAGTTAACCATCCATGACTGCTAATAAATTTTAGTAATATTAATAAATGAATTTCAGTCATCATGAGCAATTAAATACACAGTTTATTAGAGGAAACTAAGAAACAAAGGGAATAAAATGTCATCAGTGTTTCACGTAGTGAAGAGATTTGGACCTTGTCTGGAAATTATTAATACTTGGTAAGTGTTGTCAGAGTTAAATACTCATTCTTAGGATTTTTATAAATTTGTTTATCCAGAAAGTAGCTTTGAAAGATGCAAAAACGTATTTTATATTTCACATCTGACAGTTTGCACCTATTGAGGTCATTTTCAGCCTTATTCATTTATTGACAGGTTTGCAACAAATAACAACCCTGATTTTTGTGACAATGCAAGTCTCGTCTACTAGACATGTTTATAATCAGTTGTGAAATCTGCTTCTGGTTCCTGGGGAGAGGGTAAACTCTGAACTGGTTAAGCAGAAAGGGGTTTGTGTAAAAATGTCATAGAAATTTAAAAGAGAAAGATTCTACTATATAAGTCTCCTTCATAAATAATAATGACTAATATTTATTGAGCGCTAATTATGTGCAAGACACTATTCTAAATATTTTACATATATTAACTAATTTTATCCTCACAACAGCTTTGTGAGTGACAGAGTAAAGACCCAGCTGAGAAAGTCCTGCCCTTTTCTTAAAAAAAAATTTTTTATAGAAATATGTTTGTCCTGATTTCAGAGAAAGGGAGAGGGCGAGAGGAATAGAAACATCAATAATGTGTCTCTTGCACACCTCCTACCGGGGATTGATCCCACAACCTGGGCATGTGCCCTGCGTGGTCATCAAACCATGACCTCCTGGTTCATGGATCAACATTCAACACTGAGCAACCCCGGCCAGGCAGCCCTGCCCTCTTAACCACAATCCTGCTCTGTCTCACAGAGACCAGCATTATTAAAAGAACAATAATTAGTAACTGGTTATATAATATGGAACATTTTCATGTGAGTTATTAAACTGAATCCTCACAGCCTTATGAGGTACAAAATATTATGTCTGTTTCACAGATTCAAACCATTTGAAGAATTCCATCACTTACTCAATGTTACATAACAAGAGATTGTAGACTAAGGGCATAGAACTTGAATCTGAATTTTCTAACCCTGGTGCATTGTCTTTCATTTCAACAAGTAATCAGAATTTTATTTGTCAAAAATAAAGGCCAGATCTGATAACAACGAGTTGTTTTTGCTGTAATTTTCTGTTGCATTTCCCACACATAGCACAGTGCCTGGCACATAGTAGGGATTGAATAAAAATTTATTGACTGAATGCAGCTCTAAGCTCAGGCTGGAGTTAGTGGGATAGGGCCACTACCTTTGCTTACACCCCAATGTACTATATAGTGATGATATATGTGGCCTCAATTCTACAGTGACCATGCTCTCCACAAACATCCCTCAACATTCTCAGGGGAATGAGACTGGATTATCCAAGGCCCTGCGGCCTCCACCTGTGGTTCTTTGGTGAACTTGCTGACACTGATTCCACTTACATTCCCCCGAAGATCTTCATCCTCGCTTAAGGAAATCCACATTCCTGATCTCTTTGGTGATGCTAGGGATGCCTAGTTTCAACCTTGTATTTGAGCACCTTCTTATCAGCTACACTAATGGATCATATGGTAGATCCTTAACCACTAATTAACCTCAGGTGTTTTAGATTCTTAAAATGTTAACACTGGTTGAATATCATACAAAACCAATAATTACAAGCATTATTATTTTCTGTTATACTCTGTAAAAACTAACTTCATTCAAACATGAAAAATAATTCTTTCTCCAATCAAATTATTACCATTCCTTCTATAGCATCACGTATAGAAATCAAAGATTTATGGAGTCTTCAAAAAATAATTACTTGTATGCATTAACTGAAGTATTGTAAACTTCATGAAAATCAGATGTACCAATACTTCCTCTTGCTTATATGATTTGAGATGCTTTTTGTCCTTTAAGTTTTATGGAATCATGCTTCTTCATCAATGGGGCATAAAGAGTAAAAAATGGAGGATACAAAAATGCATGTGAGGCCCTAGCCGGTTTTGCTCAGTGGATAGAGCATTGGCCTACGGACTGAAAGGTCCCAGGTTCTAATCCAGCCAAGGGCACATGCCCAGGTTGCATGCAGGTGGCAGCAGATCAATGATTCTCTCTCATCACTGATGTTTCTATGTCTCTTCCTCTTCCTTCCTCTCTGACATCAATAAAAATATTTTTAAATGAATGTGAGGAGGAAAATGACATCATATTGTACTAAACTTGTAGTGAGAATGATTTTTAAATGATGTTTGTCAAAAGATAAATTAATAAGTTACTTTAAAATTTTTTTAATTTATTTTATTTTATTTTTTTATCTTTATTGTTCAGTTTGTTAATTACATTGTTCCCTTTTTTTTCACCCTATAGTTCCCCTCCACCTGGTACCCATCCCACCCTCCGCCCTCACCCCCCTCCACTGTCCTCTCCCATAGTTGCATGATTTTTGTCCAATCTCTTGCTGCACTTCCCACACCCCCTTTCTCCCCAAGAGTTGTCAGTCCGGAATTCCCTCTCTATGTCCGTGATTCTGTTACATTCACCAGTTTATCCTGTTCATCAGCTTATTTATTCACTTGATTTTTAGATTCATTTGTTGATAGATGTGTATTTGTTGTTCCTAATTTACACTTTTATCTTTTCCTTCTTCCTCTTCTTAAAGAATATCTTTCAGCATTTCATATAATAATGGCTTGGTGGTGATGAACTCCATTAGCTTTTTCTTATCTGCGAAGCACTTTATCTGACCTTCAATTCTGAATGATAGCTTTGCTGGATAGAGTAATCTTGGTTGTAGATTCTTGCTGTTCATCACCTTGAATATTTCTTGCCACTCCCATCTGGCCTGCATCGTTTCTGTTGAGAAATCCGCTGACAATCATATGGGTGCTCCCTTATAGGTAACCATCTGTTTTCTCTTGCTGCTTTTAATATTCTCTCTTTGTCTTTTGCTCTTGGCATTTTAATTATGATGTGCCTTGGTGTGGTCCTCCTAGGGTTCCTATATATTGGGGTTCGGTGCGCTTCTTGGACTCCTAAGTCAATTTCTTGCACCAGGTGTGGGAAGTTTTCGGTCACTATTTCTTCAAATAGGTTTTCATTGTCTTGCTCTCTCTCTTTTTCTGGCACCCCTATAATTCGGATGTTGGTATGTTTGAGGTTGTCCCAGAGGCCCCTTACACTATCTTCAATTTTTTGGATTCTTGCTTTTTCAGCTCAGTGGATTTTACCTCTTTGTATTTCACATCTTTAACTTGGTTCTTGGGGTGCTCCAGAGCACTTTTAGGTCTTTGTATAATATTTTTTATTTCAGTCAGTGTATGCTAAATTTCTGGTTGGTCCTTTTTCATATCCTTGAGTCTCCTTTATATCCTTGAGGGTCTCCTTCATTTCCTTGTAGGACTCATTCATTTCCACGTTGGTCTTGATAATTTCCTTGCAGGTCTCGTTCATATCCTTGAGGGTCTCATTCATTTCCATGTTGGTCTTGATCAATTCCCTGCAGGTCTCGTTCATATCCTTGTAGGACTCATTCATTTCCTTTGCAGTCTTGCTTATTTCCTTATAGGCCTTGACCTTTTGTTGGAGCCTCTTGAAAAACCCTATAACTGTGGTTTTGAATTCCATGTCCAGTAGTTTTTTTTCCTCCATTTCTTTCACATCTGATTTCTTTCCATGTCTCTGCATGGTGGCTGCTTCCCTGAGTTAGCTTTGTGTGGTAGACTTCCTACTAGGGACAGTGGCTCAGCCTCCCCAGTTACCTGAGGTGGATATGGGTTGCACAGTCTTGCTGAAGTTAAGCTCAGTTAATTGTTGTTAGCACTTGGAGGGTTGACTTCCAGGCCAATTGTCTGTGAAGCTCAGCTGTGCTCAGGTTGGATGGGCGGAGTCTCCAGGCCAAGCAGACAGCGTTAGCTCTGCCCTATGCAGCCCCAGGGACCCTGCACCGGGGGCAATGGCCGCCAGCACCTCTGAGAGAGAGCCGCTGCCGAGCTCCACCAGCTGCCGGGGAATTCAGACTCTCCCAAAATCAGACTGCATGCGCAATGTCTCACCCAGGGTCATAAAACAAAGCAGACTGACGGTTTTCCGAATGAGAGAGCAAGTCGCAGAGCACTCTCTGCACGGTCACGCAGCCGAGCTGTTCGCGGGCAAGCTGCCTTCTCCACAAGCCAGCAGACCCGGCAGCACCCGAGCTTCGGCGTGCCCTCCCACTGTCCAGTTTTCACCCCGTATGATAGTGGGTGGTTCTCTGGACTTCGCCCAGAGCTGGAGAATCAGTCAGTGGGACGTCTTTGTCTCCCCGTTCGAGAAAACTGGCTGGTTTTCAGCCGCCTGCCCTCTCCGCAGCGCGCGCTCCAAACCTCTCTCCGCGCGAATCTTTCAACACTGTCCACCGCCACTCCTCCGGGTCACAGTGTCTTCTTTTCACTTTTATTTGTGGAATTTTCACTCGGCCAGCTTTCTGGTGATTCTGGAAGGTGTTTGTTCTTTCGTTAAGTTGTAGTATTAAAATTGTTGAGTATGACAGAAAGATAGGTGTTTTGCCTATGCCGCCATCTACTTTAAATTTTAAAATAAACATCTGCAGAATAAATTATGCTCAGTTTTTAAATGCTCTAATTTGTCTTTTCAACATATTTCAGGTTCAATGAGAAGAGCATGACACAATGTACAAAAGTCAAAGTCAACAGCCATTTACCTGACCACATTAAGCTGGCTTCCTGCTGCTTTGAGAATATAAAAAGGGTTAAAATGGATTGTGATGAAATTGTACATTCCATTTGAATGACAAGATTGTGGTTAATGTGAAGTCACGATATTCATTGACTTCCATGGGTCACTTTATAAGTTCAAACTATTGGTCTCTCAGCAAAAGATAGGTGGTGTAGTGAAAATGATCAACACTCCCTCAGAGTCATTGGATGAGGTAGAAAACTCCAATATTCTCCTCCAAAGATCTTCTGAATTATTTGGCTGGGATTGCAAAATCATAGCCAGAGACCTGGCAGTAATTCAAAATACCTTTAAGAAGGATTATACATTGGGAGCAGGCTGAATTTTTTGAAAGATTTTTTCTTGATTCTGAGATAGGCCCAGTCACTTTAATCTAGTATTGATGTCTTAGAATTTGATTGTTGTAGTTGTTGCCATTTCATTATAAATGAGGAAGGCATTCAGTCATTCTGAATGAGGATATTTAAATGTAAATAAGTGATATTTAGCTTTGGCAATACCACTATTCCTGGGATTGAAGTGTATATGATTTCCAAGCGCTATAGGAGCCACTAAAAAAAAGGAAATCATGATTTTAAAAGAACCAAAGACACTATGTATTTTGAATATTAATTTCTTGCTATTTCATGTCCAATATTTAGTACTCTAAAAGAAACACAGTAATTACAGTCTGCCTTACAAAAACTATTCCATATGTTCCTCCAAACCATTATTTTACAATGATCATTTTAAAAGCTATATCATCATAGTTCACCCAGCATATCTTATTCACAATTCCATTGTTTTATTAAGTTGTTTTCTAAAGAACATAATAAACCCTATCTAATGTTGCAAATTAATTCAACGTCTGATCTTCTAACAACCTGACTGGAAGAAATAGTTAAAAGTGGCATGGAATCCTAGCAGCTGTAGCTCTACTGGTTGGATTGCCATCCTTCACAGCAAGAGGTATCAGGTTTGATTCCTGGTCAGGGCACATACTCAGATTTCTGGTGCAATCCCTAGCCAGGGTATGTGCAGGAGGCAGCCTATCTTTCTCTCTCTCTCTCTCTTCTCTCTCTCTCTCTCTCCCCCCTCCCTCCCTCTCCCCTCCCTTCTCCCCTCCCTCCCTCTCTACAAAAATCAATAAAGAAAGTATATTCTTTTGTGGATAAGAATTATTATACTCCAATAATGAAAATTTAAATTAGAGAAACCAAGATGGCAAAATAGGTAAACACCTAAACTGCTGCCTTGCACAACAATTTCAAAACTACAACTAAAAGACAAATCAGACACCATCCAGAACCACAGGAAAGCTGGCTGAGTGGAAATTCTACAACTAGAAGGAAAGAGAAAAGCACATTGAGACTCAGAGGAACTGCAAAAGGCTGAAGTACAGAGACGCGTGCATGTGGAGAGGACTTGGTAGCTGGCTTTCTCAGTGGGAGGGAGATGGAAGTTCCCAACTGCACTGAACTCCAGTTCTGCATGAGACTCTGGGAACCCAGACTCATTTGGGGGTAATCTGGACTGTCAGGAAAAGAGAAAAGCACACTGAGATTCAGGGGAGCTGCAGGAGGCAGAGGTCCAGAGGCACGTGGATGCGGAGAGGATCAACTGCTGAGTGCACAGCTGGCTTTCTCAAGCAGGAGGGAGACAGAAGCTCCTGACTGCACTGAACTCCAGTTATGGGTGAGACTCTGGGGAACCAGACTCATTCAGAGAGAAACTGGACTGTCTGGCACCGAGTGAAACTCTAGGGCAGCTTTCTCTCAGAGGTGCTTGCAGTGATCACTGAGGGACACTGAGACCCAGGGGCCTCATACGGCAGGGCTGACAGGAAGCCAACGCTGTTGACTCTGCCCCATCCAAGTTGAGCACAGAAGTTTTTGTAAGTCTTGTCTCATAAGGGTGTCTCCAGAACAGAAGTTCTCCCAGCATAGACACAGCTGATGCCCATAGTCAATTGCCCTGGAGGTCAATTCCTCCCAGTGATACCAACAATAATCAAGACTTAACTACAACAAGGCTGTGCACACAGCCTACATAGGGAGCACCAAGAATGTCCATCTCAGATAACTGGGGAGGCTGAGCCACTGGTACCTATAGGACACCTAGCACACAAAGCTACTCTACCAACTCAGGGAAGCAATGAAAATGTGAAGATAAAGAAACAGATCACAAATGAAAGAAATGGAGGAAAGCAAATGACTGGATATAGAGTTCAAAACCACAGTTATAAGGTTTTTCAAGAATTTCCTCTAGTAAAGGCCAATAAATTTAGTGAGACCCTCGAGGACATGAAAAAGGACCAACTAGAAATTAAACATACACTGGCTGAAATAAAAAATATTATACAGTGATCTAACGGCAGACTAGAGGACCACAAGAATCAAGTCAAAGATTTGAAATGCAAAAATCACTCAACAGGAAAAGCAAAAAGAAAAAAGAATTCAAAAATTTGAAGATAGTGTAAGGAGCCTCTGGGACAACTTCAAGTGTACCAATGTCAGAATCATGGGGGTGTCAGAAAAAGAGAGAGAGCAAGATACTGAAAACCTATTTGAAAAAATAATGACAGAAAACTCCCCCACCTGGTGAAAGAAATTAACTTATAAGTCCAGGAAGTGCACAGAACCCCAAACAAAGGAATCCAAAGAGGACCACAACAATGCACATCATAATTAAAATGCCAAGAGCAAAAGACAAAGAGAGAATATTAAAAGCAGCAAGAGAAAAACACTTAATTACCTACAAGGGAGCATCCATACAATTGTCAGCTGATTTCTCAACAGCAACTATGCAGGCCAGAGGGGAGTGGCAAGAAATATTAAAAGTGATAAACAGCAAGAACCTACAACCAAGATTACTCTACCCAGCAAAGCTAACATTCAGAATTGAAGGTCAGATAAAGAGCTTCACATATAAGTAAAAGCTAAAGGAGTTCATCAGCACCTAACCAGTATTATATGAAATGCTGAAAGGTATTCTTTAAGAAGAGGAAGATGAAGAAAAAGGTAAAGATAAAAATTATGAACAACAAATACATATCTATCAGCAAGTCAATCTAAAAATCAAGTGAATAAAAAACCTGATGAACAGAATAAACAGGTGAATATAATAGAATCAGCGACATAGAAAGGGAATTTACTGACAACTCTCAGGGAGAAAGGGGTGTGGGGGCGTGGAAAGAAACTGGACAAAAATCGTACACCTATGGATGAGGAAAGTGGGGGGAGGGGAGGTAAGGGCAGAGGGTGTGGGAACCAGGTGGAGGGGAACTATTGGGGGGGGGGGAGGAACAACTGTAATAATCTGAATAATAAAGATTTAATTAAAAAATAAAAAATATATATTAGAGCTCATTCTAAGAATTTCAGACCTCAAGTTCATCATGTCTGGTGTTCATTTAATTCATTTGAGTATTCATTTAGTGTTTTTTATGGAAGGAAAATAAAGAGGCCTAAGATTACTCTCAAAAAAGTTTCAAACCAATGGGGTAGACAGATAAAGTTCCAAGAGGTGATTAACTTTAGCTTCCTAAGTAATCCTGCAAACTCCATCTTTGTCTCCTACTTGTATGTCATTTAGACCTCAAGTTGATTTCAGATCTACTTTCAAGGGAAGCAAATTTCCATAAAGTATCCTTAAGAATTGTCCCATGACAAATTCTGTTTTAAAAATTCTTAAAGCTTAAAACCACCATGCTATCACCTCATGCCTATTAGAATTTCCATCATCAACAAGCCAAGAGATAACAGATGGGAGCATGGATGTGGAGAAAGGAAACCCTTTTGCGCTGTTGGTGGGATTGTAACCTGGTATAGTCACTATGGAAAACAGTGTGGAGGTTGCTCAAAATTAAAAACAGAACTACCACATGGTCCAACAATTCAACTTCTGGGAATATATCCAAAGGGAATGAATATGTGAAATGTGATACACATATGAAGATATATATCATAACTTTTGTCTAATATATATGTGTGTATATGTGTACGGATAGATCTCCCCACTAAATTGCTGGCGGATAGAGACCATACTTTTCCATCTATGGGTCTCCAGCACTAAGCTGTGTGCCTGACACACAGAGGGCACTTTCTGTAGTTACTGAATTAGTAAATATATAAATAAACCAATCAGAGCAATTGATAGGGAAAAGCTTTACTAAGCTTGAAGCAATCAAAGATAGCCCTGCTGTTATTTAGGATTTAAAAATGCCATCCAATCTGTGGCATAAAGTTATTACTGACTATATATTCAAGTTTTGAAACTTTGTTTCACTACCTATTCATCAGTACCTATGACAATGCTAAAATAAAGTTAAAATGAACGGAGGCATATAATGTATTATACTTAGAACAGAATGAAATGCCTCTTAAAGACATAAACTACATAGCCTGTAACAAATTATATAGTGTCTTCAAACCTCAGTTTGCTCATCTGCCAAATGGGGATAATAAATTAGCCGTACTTCATCAAAGGTTTAATCAGATTTTATATATATATATATATGACCATTTAAACTTGACAAATGAAAGTCCTACATGATTATAATTACTACTAAATTTACTCCCTCAGAATATTAGAAACCAGTTACCAGTTATTGCATAATGTATAATAAAGACACATTAAATAATTAGTTCAGTTGTGGAGCACATAATGGCCCATAATTGATGTAGCTAGAGATAACAAGATAATTATTTAATAGAACAAGTTTAAAAAATAGCCTAGTTACCCAGTGGTAGATCTTGTCAGTAGATTACAAAAACAACAACAAAAAGACAACCCTAACCGGTGTGGCTCAGTGGATAGAGTGTCGGCCTGCGAACTGAAAGGTCCCAGGTTCAATTCTGGTCAAGGGCATGGACCTTGGTTGCGGGCACATCCCCAGTAGGGGGTGTTCAAGAGGCAGCTGAATCGATGTTTCTCTTATCGATGTTTATCCCTCTCCTTTCCTCTCTGTAATAAAACAATAAAATATATTTTTTAAAGAAGTCAACCTTTTGCATTACTTAACAGAGCAAAATACCCCTCTCCCCCCCCTTTCCCCCCCCTAGGGAAAATGTAAAGTAAGGGGAAATAAAGAGTAATACTAGAGGATAAATTTAATAAATGCTTGTGACATTGCAAACATTTTGCTATGTAATGTATTTCATTTAATTTCATCCTCCCAACTACTCCATGAGATGGGGACTCTTATCTGATTTTAGAGAAGAGACCAGTGGTTAGAGAAGTTAAGCCACTAGCCCAAGATATCACATATCAGTAAGTGATGGAGCTTATTCAAACCCAGGAGTATTGCCTCTACTGCACTTTGCCACTAAGAAATCAAAGAGGTGGAATAAAAGCCAAAATATGTAAATTATTTCCTCCATTGTTATAACCTGTTTTTTTGTTTGTTTTCTGTCAAGAAAAGTTTTGTGGTTTTACTGTATCATGAGGCTCTGAAACATCTGAACAAATCAATACCTGGACGGTGAGGCGGCTGCTTTTTCCTTCGTTTCTTTGAGTTACTAGAGCAACTTTTCAGTAGACTAAAAAGAGGGGGGAAAGACAACCTTTTGCATTATTTAGGTCTTTCCAAGGCATGCGCCGGTACAACACAAACTTCTGTCAGATGTAACTAGCATCGAAACACCATGCACAATACCCAGGGAGCAGCAGGGCACTGCGCCTGCTCCCACCCGGGCCTGCTCATTGATGCGCTGTGCGGAGCACCTGCAGGAGCGGGGATAGTGCCCGGAGAGCGGGAGGGCGCGGGGGGGGGTGGGGGGGGGACAGCGGGCGTGCCTGGCTGGGAGGAGGTCAGCCTAAGTCGTGTAGGACAAGCACGTGCCATGGGTGCGAACCCGAGCATCGTTGCTGTTCTTCAATAGGAACATCGGGTGAAACCCCGCGATGGGGTCTTCGTCGGCCTTAAGCTGCCCACAGCCATGCTGAGGATGCAGCTACCCAGCGTGGGCGGATGCTCCTGTGCCGAGATGCTGTGCTGGATTTTCTGGAAGGCAGGCTAGGCATCTTCTCCGCAACGGCAGCTTTCCCCTGGAATTGCTGTCCTCCCCGCGTAAGGCATGATGCGTCCATGTGAATGCGCCTCGTTGGGCTCTGTCGTCGTCAAATAACTGGCAGTGACGTTGGATGGAGCTGGACCCAGCCTGCTCCCAAATGGCCTTGTCTCCCATTCTGGCGCCTCACGCAGCCTCCCTGAAGCCCGAGGGGCTGGCAGGATGGCGGCAGCGGTGGTGGCAACCCGTTTTGTTTTGTTTTTCATAGTTTGATTGGAACTGAGCCCCTAGAACTGAGTTTTTGAGAGCTTTAGCTTTGGCATTCCCAAAAGTAACAACTTGAAAAGAACATTTAGATCTGAGAAGCCTTTAAAAAAATCACACATGTACCTGTTAACTGTTTTGCATGTGAAATAACAATTTGAGGGTGTTTCTTCAAACCACATGTTGTTTTCTTTTAAGGTATATATTCAAATTAATTTTAATGTTTATCTATGTAATACCTGCAAATGATATAAAAATTAAATACTATTAATAGGCTCCCCGTCCCATTCCCATGTATCTCCACCCCCTCCACCAAATCCTGCAGCTCAAAATAACCACTTTTCAGTAATTAAGTACATATTTTCAAATTATAAATACATATTTTTTTTAAATATATTTTATTGATTTTTTACAGAGCAGAAGGGAGAGGGATAGAAAGTCAGAAACATCGATGGGAGAGAGACAACCGGTCTCGGCTATAAATACATATTTTTATGTTACCTATTGATTTCCTATTATGGATGATATGAATAATGATTGAGCTATCTTATACCATCTCATCTCTTTTTGAAAAAAAAATATACCTATGTCTTCCTCATTTACCTAATATAGTATATCAAAATTTTTACTTAGAGCAATAATTGGTAAATATTGTTTACTAATAAGACAACAGCTATGTTATTTTTTTTCTTGATTTCAGAGGGGAAGGAAGAGGGAGAGTCAGACACATCACTGATGAGAGAATCACCGATCGGCTGCCTCCTGCATGCCCTGAATGGGGATGGAGCCCACCACCCAGGCAGGTGCCCTAACCAGGACTCAACATGTCATCTCCAGGTTCACCGGTCAACACGCAATGCCTGGACCGTGCCAACCGGGCAGCAGTTCTAGTCTCATCATGTTTGCCCCTCACTAACCCTTCTGTTTTGCCTAAAGTTGTTAACTTCATTGATTTAACACTGGTTTATGTGCAGTCTGGCTATGTTTTCTCCAAACGCTATAACAGATTTGCCAAAAACTCATCAATTTTTCTAAAGTTTTACGGATATCAAATAATCCATTACTTTTGAGTGTTGTTTTTTTTTTTCTTGAAGTCCTCCCTCCAAAGTTTCTTTCAGTCATTATTTCTTGAAATATGTTCTCAATTCCTTCCCTTTCTCTTCTCCTTCAGGTACCTCTTATGATTTGGATATTGCTATGCTTGATGTTGTCCATGAGGTCCTTTAGGCTCTCCTCATTTTAAAAATTATTTTTTCATTTTGCTTCTTTGATTAGATGCTTTCTGCTACCTTCTCTTCCAAATCTCTGATTCAGTCTTCTGCTTCATCTAGCCTAATGTTGATTACTTCTGGTGTATTCTTCATTTCAGATATTCTTCATTTCTGACTAGTAGTAAAAGATTTTGTTATAAAAAGGAAGGGAGAAGGATAGAGAGTTAGAAACATCGATGAGAGAGAAACATCAATCAGCTGCCTCCTGCACACCCCCTACTGGGGATGTGCCCGCAACCAAGGTACATGCCCTTGACCAGAATCGAACCTGTGTCCCTTATGTCCGCAGGCTGACGCTCTATCCACTGAGTCAAACTGGTTTTGGCTCTCTGTCTTTTTTATGTTGCTTTCTCTTGGTTGAAGTTCTCACCAATTTCCTTGATCATCCTTATAACTACTGTTTTGAACTCTGTATCTGGTAGTTTGCTTACCTCCATTTCATTTAGTTCTTTTCCTCCTTCCTCCCATAGCTTCTTGTTTCAATCTGGAATGGTTGCTCTCTCTAAACCAAGTATCTTCATCTCTTCTCTTTGATTGGATTGTTTCCTGGACTCTATGACTACTTGTTTCTTAGTTTACTTTCTGGTTCTACTTTGCTCTCTCACATTCTTTCATTATGATTTTCATAAGTTTTTGGCAAGAAGACAGAAAAGTATGAATGTTCAATCTGCTATATTTAACTAGAAATTTCCAAATCATATTTTCTTCAGAGATTATTTACATTGATGTAACTTTGACAGAGTTGTCTTTGTTTATTTAAAAAACACACAAAAAATCATAGTGAGTACAATTGCAACTTAAAATAATCACCACCAGCAGTTAATATGTAACTGAATAGATTATGTATATAATTTGATCATTATGTTACCCAATAGTCAGCTATATAACTTCCAGTGGCCTGCAGTTAGCTGAAACGAAGACAAAGTATTCCATGCTATTTTTCAGAATCTGTGTAAGCATTTTAAATATGGTTGATTAAAAGCAAGCTCTAGTCAACTTCACTCAAATACAATTTTTTCCTTCAACACATAAAGCTTTTGTTGCAATCAATGGCTGTTTCTTTTGCTCAAGAAATATGGCAGAATCAACCTCATCATTACTAAAAGTAACAAAATCAAGTTCATCGTTACTAAAAAAAGAACTTAATGACATATGCGCTCACAAAATAGTGATAATTTTACATTATATTTTTGATCAAAAAAATAAATAGGGAGTTAGACATTAAGTATGACTAGCTACAGAGGTCAAAATTGAACATTGAACATATCAAGATAAAGCATTCCACATTCCTCTGGGACTAGATGTATTACAGAATTTAGAAGTTTTCATATTTTAGAAAAGTTAATTTACTATATATCACGTAATAACAGAAACTGATTCAGCATTCTATACTCCATAATATTTCTATATTAAAATGTATGAACATTGACACAAAATGGAAGCATAAAGACTGCAAATAGCCTCACATTTATTCAAGTCAGGTTTTAGTGCCAATCTTACAAACTTTCCATTTTCAAACTGGATTGCAGAAAAGAGATTGTGGACTATAATTACAGAAAAGATCAAATTATGATTACCTGTAGAATGTCTGCCTAGAAAACCTCAGAGAATTAACTAGGAAGTTATAGTAAGAAGTCACTTTAAAAGAAAAATAAAGCAAAACGTAAGAATCACCAAAACACGAGGAGGCTTTTAGTTTCTGCAGGTAAAAGTTTGAGAGAAGATTCCCTATTAACTACTTGTGGAAAAATGTGAACTTATGCCTTTTCCCTTAATAATAACATTAGGTTGAGTCTACTGTACAGGAGGGTGCTAAAAGAGCTATTATTTAAATAAATCTACTAAATGCTTCTAGGTACATGGTATTACATTGGGAAATAATAATGCCCTTTAAGAGTTTAAAAATCTCTGACAGAATGGCGGCCTTTAGTACGGGATATTGAAGTAATTCAATGAGAAAAGATATTCCTCACTTCGGGGCTCTGAGTCCTGTTTACTTTGGTCCCATTGGGGATTTCTGTAACCTACCCTAGCTGCTTCTCTCTGTGGATATTTGAGACCATCACCCCTTACTGAAGACATGCAGGAAAGACCCGGAGAGGAGCTGCTGAACTGTAAGATCTTGAGCACACTCAAAATAGCGCCCCCTCAAGTCAATGGTTCTTTAACCACAGCTGCAGGTTAGGCTCACTTCTCCAAAGTCTCCTGGGGAACTTTCGAAATCCAAATGCCCAGGCCACATCCCAGACCCATGAAATCAATCTCTGACTGTTGGGCCCAGATAACAGGAATTCTGAGACGACCTCCAGAGAATGTGAAAAGTACAGCCAGGGGTAAAAACGACTGAGAATCAAGGGAGAAGCCAAAGGATGGAATGACCATGTGTCAAGATTATGCATTTAACTTCATGGCAGCTGAGCAAGGACTACCAGACGGCACCCTCAGGGACGCCTCATTACAATGCTCCCTGGGTATTTGGGTAGAACATAATGGAGTTAGGCAGGCATTTTTCTCATTTTTTTTCCTGCTGTTGAACATTTAACAGTTTAAAATGGGAACAAAGCTGAAGAAAAAGAATGGGCAAACCTAAGAATTACATGAAGCTCAAGTTCTGATGTAGACATAGCCAGATTTAAATTTAATGACTCCCACCTTGCTAAAATCTACAGTACTCGCTGAAACTGGTTTGGCTCAGTGGACAGAGCGTGGGCCTGCAAACTGAAAGGTCCCAGGTTCAATTCTGGTCAAGGGCATGTACCTTGACTGCGGTCAAATCCCCAACAGGATGTGTGCAAGAGGCAGCTGATCAATGTTTCTCTCTCATCGATGTTTCTGACTTTGTAACCCTCTCCCTTCCTCTTTGTAAAAAAATCAATAAAATATATTTAAAAAATAAAATAAAATCTTCAGTACTCATAGTTGACAGACTAATCTTCCAAAGGACTTCTAACCCCTCTCCCCCATAATTAAAAAGAAAAATTTTTCAATTTATTTTTCTTATTTAGCTTTAATACCAGCCTCTCTGATCAATTTCTGTGTATTAATGTATTAGTAGGTGTAGAAAGCTTATATTCTTGATTATTTATGTCATTAAGTTTCTGATGGTAAGTTTAGTTTGGCATGAAATTCTTTGGCAAAATACTCTTAGATACAGAAAATAAACTTGAATGTCCAAATGGAAACTACCATCAGAATTAATCTGTCTGTCCCATGGTTTGTGTTTGGAGTATCTTCCTTGAAACCTGGTTTGCTGTTTGTTGGCTCTAAAGTTTGTTCCTATGGGACTGCTCCAACCCACCTGTGCAGTGACCTTGGAATGAGCACTTTTCCATCAGGATTATTGGGATGATTAAAGATTAATGCCAACAAACCCACACTCAAAAGCCAGTGAAAAGAAAGCCCAAATGAACATTAATCTTGCCTCCACCAACTCCATCCAACTGAAAGCTGCACTGGTTAGCTAGAATCAACCCAGTCACCAACCAACAGGTAAATCATTCCAGTTCCTGGGACAGAACCAAGCCATGAATACCAAGTTAATAGAATTTACTACTTCTGAACACAAAAGTCTCTTTGCTACATGTCTTTTTCGGAAAGTCAAAAGCTTAGACCTCATTTGGAAAGAAACCTAACCAGAACCTTCCAACTGAATTCTCCTTCCCTCTTCCATTCACTCACTACTGTCTGTGCGAATGCTGACATGAGCATGGCAGAACATAAATTATGGCTAACAGTTTGACACCATTGTTTTATTAACAAATGCAATTCATAGCAAAATAATTAAATAGGGACACACAGTAAAATAAACATTCCAGTGACCTTTTAAATGGAAAAGCTCCGTTCCACAAATAAAGGGAAGAACAATGCAATTACACGATAGCGCTGTACAGGCTGGCTGAATATGTGATGCGGCCTTGACCAGCCAGCCAGTTGTCTCATCTCTTCCAGCCCAGAAAAGGTTGAAAAGAACAGGACAGCTGTAGCGTCCCGACTTTGAGACTCATTGGTGAATGGGATGACAGATGCAGAGCCAGAGCCCCAAAGTGGGCAGGACCTCATCCCCGACAAACAAAAGAGGATGACAGACTTGGAGCCCCATTTACTTCAATTAAAAAAAAAATGAAGCCAGCTGTCTTTATATATAAGATACGGGTACAAGGCAGTATTTACTGATTAGGTTTCAGAACATCATTTTACCTGATAATCTAAGCAAAACACCAACAATTCACTTTTCCTTAACTCATTATTATTACCTTTTACTTCCATCTGTATTTTACTAAAATGTATTGTATGCTACTGCTCCGTTTTTAGCTTTATCAAATGTGTCCAATAATAAGGGCTGCTCTGTGTGTGTCGTAGCTTTACCCATGAAAACTCTGAAAAGTAAAAATTGTAATCCTCAAAACGTTCCCCCTCTGTTACGTGTATCTTCTTATAATCCACCGAAGACCCCTAGTTGTGTGTTCATGCAACTCCCAACTGATCCAAAGTAATGACTTGTACAACTCATTAAACACATATTCAATTCCCAACCATATGTTGTGTTGGTGACTCCCTGCACTTTTGCTCTCCTACTCAGGGACTGCAAATATCTTGAAATAGACATCTATTGCTTATGTTTGTCTGGAGTAGGTACTTGATAAATAGGATAATTCACAAATCTTATCTCACTGGATCCTCAGAGCTATCTTATAGAGATGACAGGGCAAGTAACATCCCTATTTTATAAGTGAACAAACTGAGGCTCCAGCAGCATAAGTGACATGTTATCTAACTTCATATAGATAACCAGTCGAATTGAAAACAGAAATCAGTTTTCCTGGTTTGTAATTCAGTCATTATATTTACACCTTCTCCAAATGTATGGAAAGGCATATCAATTACACTAGAAGTATTTTTACTCTCTATTTCTTTCAGAGACCAGTAAAAACAAATGTCCCAGGGACAGAGACAATGTCTGTAAGTAGTTGTCAAAAACTTGGTATTATATCTAACTGTACATTTCTGAAGGTTAAGTTCCGATGACTATTCCTATTGCAGTTCTTTAATAGAATGGACACAACCACCAACATATTTGCTGTGCCTTGACAAATAGCTTCAAAAGATGAAGACTTTATTGAAAAAAACATGCTTAAAAATGTGAGCTATATAAGAGTAAAATAAAACATAGAATTATTTAAATAGTCAAAGTAACAGTGATGCTGACCCAAGGAGGTAATTGTATGCATAAAATTTAATATTCCCATTCATTACTACATAAAGCTGTATGAATATCACACCTAAAACCCTACCCACATTTATTTGAAAGATGGCTTTCAGTCCAGGAATTTCATGCAGTTAGAAGTTGGCTTTCTATAGAAGAGAGAATTATGCTAATGAGTAAATGTTAAGTATAAGGCACTACTAACACTGCAGAGGTAAATATGTAAGTACATACATTTCTAAAAGTGGATAAACCACACATTAAATTATGTCACAATTCAGGGACTTAAAGAAGCAATAAGATATACTTGGTAGTCTTTGGATAATTACTTTTAATTAACATTCCTATATTATTAAAATATGAGACTATTTTAAATTAGGAATGTAAAAATATTCAATAAAGGAAAAATATGATCTTTAAAACTGGAGGAGAGGGCAACCACTGGAAAAAGGAGAGGTTGAGTTCTTCTGCCTACCCATAAAAGCTAAGTCTAGACATTCATAATGATACCCATTAATTGGCCATTTTAGCTCAATTATGTAAATTGTCTACATACATTTCTCAAAGTACATAACTGCCAATGTTATTTTCACTTTGGTCAAGTCTACACTGGCTACCAAAATGAAGTGGATAATTAAGACAATTATTCTTATAATTTAGATCAAACATTAATTAAGGTAAAAGCAAATTAATGGGGGGAGGGAACCTGAATTGTAATATAAATGTTTGTGTTTCATAAGCATGTCAAAAAGGTTTTCCGTTTCTTGTATTGTTTTTTTTTTCTGTGCTTTTTTTTTTCTTGTATTGTGAAATCTGATTTCAAAATACTCAGTTTATGTTATTTCTATAGCAATTCCTTAATCAGAATCTCCGCTTCTTCAAATTCCCTAGATGCCTAGGTAATAGCATAGCATTTTAGAATTGTTTATACTAGCATTGGCTTAGATCACATTTCCTAAATTCACAGACAATACTCATAAGATTTGTGGAAATTCTAAACTAAAAAAAAAAATTGAAAAAATTTTCTAAATGAACAATGAGAATATATTCTTTTTATTGGCATTATAGTTGGGTAGAAGAATGCCCTTCAACCAGGAGAAGTGAGCTGAAGCAAGTTAGGAGTGAAGTGTAATGATGTTCATAACTTACTAAATGAGTGGGGAGAGAGGTATATGTATGTGATGACCAAACAAACAAGCAAAGAAACAAATAATTATATCCTATATCTACTGATGTATTTAAATGTACTATGTCAATATCTATCTATCTATCTATCTATCTATCTATCTATCATAAGAGAACCTAACCACAAAATGGTAACAATGTTAACATAGATCATGGGTGTTCACTGAAATTTAAATGTTTCGTTGTGGTATTATTTCAACTTTTCTGTAGGCTGAACATTTTCAAAATAAAGAGTTGGGGGAAATACACATTTTCAGCTTTACATAAAATAACTAATAAATATTCAGTACCCATCAAACACCCATAAATTTGATACCCCTGAGACTGAAAATTCTGTGGTACCTCATTTCTTAAAACCATACTGTGAAATCTATACTAAAGATTCTTTCCAGTAGGCCTTAAGTGAACACTTTAAAATATTCCCAAGGTTTCCCATGCAGGGTATAGTTAAAGAGCATTCCACTTGAGATCCTTGCCTGAAAGGCCCTATAGAATTGCAAAGTATCATTATTAAGCAAATGTTCCCGGGCCCTTGGGTGGTTCACTTAAAACACATTTCAGTGTATTGAATATTCAGTGCCAGAGGCACACTGTTCAGTGTTAAGATTTGCAATTTAAACCCAATTGGGAAAAGTAAAAGGTTCGTGTAATTTGCCTATACGGAATTGCATTGATGCAGTAGCTTTCATTGATAATTAAGTTCCAAAAATATGAGTTAGATTGTGTGAACAATGGAGGAAAGCTAACCTTTCTATTATAGCCTTAGCTCTTGACTTCTTGTATTTAAGATTACAGATGCTCCATTAAATCGATTTTGTGTTTAATCTCCTCTTGAAAAACAGTGAATGCAAGTCCCCAACTTTCTTTCCTTTGAGAGAACCCAAGAATTTGACAATGCAAACTACAAGGTTTGAACCACATGATTAACACCGCCCAGTGGGAATAAGAAAAGTTTAGTGGGTCTCTTTTTGGGTAGTTCTCCTCAACTGATTCTAAACTTTCCTCAACTAACTGGATTGGAATGTGAAAATATATTTCACACTAGATTTAAAAAAAAAAATTGTTTGTTTTGAGGAAGGAGATTTGAGAGGCGGGAGAGCTGTTTAAAGTGATAAGATTAATTATGTTCCCTTTAAATACATAGATATACTTTTTTAAAAACACAGGAACTTTTCAACAGTAATGTGACTTTTAAAAATAGTTTCATTTAACTATCTTCCCTGATACCTAGGTGGTGTGTGTGTGTGTGTATGTGTGTTTGCACTGCTTTAAAATGATTTACAACCCTCAGTAAAATATAAAACATGCAAAAATATTCAGAGAATTGAACTGACCACAAAGTACTTAAAACCTGTAAGACAGGACACTGTCATTGTATCAAATTCCTCGATTCCCTTTTTAATGTGTGCGGGAGCAGAGACCCCCTGTCCGGCTCAGGCCGGCTCTGCAGGAGAGGCCAGAGCTTTCTCGGGCCCACATCTCTGCGGCTGCCCTGCCTCACGCACCACTGGCCCTGGATCACACTCCAGCCTCTGGTCCCAAACGGTGAGCTTCCGGCCAGAAACTCCGGTCTGCATTCAACACACAGGTGACCGTCCACATGCATTCAACACACAGGTGATCATCCACCTGCATTCAACACACAGGTGACCGTCCGTCCGCATTCAACACAGGTGACCGTCCGTCTGCATTCAACACACAGGTGACCGTCCACATGCATTCAACACACAGGTGACTGTCCACCTGCATTCAACACACAGGTGACCGTCCACCTGCATCCAACACACAGGTGACTGTCCACCTGCAGTCAACACACCACACAGGTGACCATCCATCTGCATCCAACACACAGGTGACCGTCCACCTGCAGTCAACACACAGGTGACCGTCCATCTGCATCCAACACACAAGTGACCGTCCGTCTGCATCCAACACACAGGTGACCGTCCGTCTGCATTCAACACACAGGTGACCATCCACATGCATTCAACACACAGGTGATCATCCACCTGCATTTAACACACAGGTGACCGTCCATCTGCATTCAACACACAGGTGACCGTCCATCCGCATCCAACACACAGATGACCGTCCGTCTGCATTCAACACACAGGTGACCGTCCATCCGCATCCAACACACGGGTGACCGTCCGTCTGCAGTCAACACACAGGTGACCGTCCACATGCATTCAACACACAGGTGATCATCCACCTGCATTCAACACACAGGTGACCGTCCGTCCGCATTCAACACAGGTGACCGTCCGTCTGCATTCAACACACAGGTGACCGTCCACCTGCAGTCAACACACAGGTGACCGTCCACATGCATTCAACACACAGGTGATCATCCACCTGCAGTCAACACACAGGTGACCATCCACCTGCATTCAACACACAGGTGACCATCCACCTGCATTCAACACACAGGTGACCGTCCGTCTGCAGTCAACACACAGGTGACCGTCCACCTGCAGTCAACACACAGGTGACCGTCCAAAGAGGTAGCACTACCTCGGCAGTGGGAACACGAGCGGTGCACCCAAGATCCTGGGGTGTCTCTCCCCACCCAGTAACGGGGCACAGAGAAGGAAGGACCCCAAAATGTGGTCCACGCACCAGCAGCTTCGGCATCACGCGGGAGCCAGATAGGGATGCAAAGGACGGTTCCCACCCTAGACCTCCTGGAGCAGAAACTCTGGGACGGGGCCCAGCGATCTGCATTCTGACCAGGCTTTGGGGAGATTCTGGTGTGTTATCGCCCACGGAGAAACGAGAATGTACATTTTCTAAAGAGGCTCTAACGGTGCAGCCCCGTCCTAGCCTGGAGGGGAAGCCAGCAGGAGAGGAGGTTCCACTGCTGCCAGGGGAGAGGGGGGGGAGGTGGTCCGGGGCCGCCTGACCCGCCCGCGACCCCCGCCGGCACCCACGCCCCCGGCGCTGGCGGTCACCGCCTCTCCCCCGGCCCGCCCCGCCCCGCCCCGCGCCCCGCAGGCCGCCGGGCGGGAGTGGGGTCAGCGGCCCGGGCGCGCGGGCCCCTCCGGCAGCCGCAGCCTCTCCCGACGGCCGGCCCTTCCGCCCGCCCCGAGGGCGGCCCCTTCCCGCCCGCCGGTTGTGTGAGCCCTCGGGGGTGGGCGAGTGGGAGGGCCGGGGAGGGACAGGGAGGGACGGGGCGGGGCGGGCGGCGGAGCGCAGGGGTGGGACCCGCCGCACCCCGACCGCCGTGCCGCCCGGGCGGTGGCGCCTCCCCCTTGGCGGGAGCGCACGCAGCTCCCAGGCCCTGCGAGGTCCGAGCCGGCGGGAGCTGAGCGGGCGGCGCTCGGCAGGGGGAGCGCGGCTAAGCGGAGGGGAGGGCCGGGGGTGGGGCGGGGCGGGGCCGGGCCGGCCGGCGGTGGAGCCCGGCGCCTCCGCCTCCGCCTCCCGCCTCCCGCCTCCCGCCGCCTCCGGGGGCGGACGGGCGGGGACCCATGGGCCCCCCGCGGGCGGGCGGCGCGGGCAGCGCCCGGGACCGGGGTCGGCGGCCGTGGCGGGTGGCGAGGGGAGGCCGGAGGGAGGGCGTGGCGAGCGGGAAGGAAGGGGCGGGCAGACACGGTGACTGCGGGGCGCGGGGCGTGCGCGCGGGGCTGGGAGCAGCCGCGCTCCGGCTCCGGGGAGGCGCCCTGCGCGCCCGCCGCTCAGTTCCTCCCGGCCCGGGACGCCTTCCCGGCTGCGACCCACTCACCTCCGTCCGGTTCCTCCCGGCCCTGCGCTGCGGGGGGCGCTGGCCAGGACTCACCGCTCATCCCGGAGCCCCTGGCCCGGGAGTCCGCACGCCGAGGTCCGGGAGCCGCGGTCCCGGAGGGCACGGGCCTCTGCCCCGGGGGAGGCGGGCTGAGGGCGCCCGTTCCGCCTCTTCCTTCTCTGCCCCCACCCAGCCCGCGGCTCTGGCCTCCGTCTCCCGAACGGACCCCTTAGACGGCCACGGTCCAGGAAAGGGCCTCGAGGTCCTGGGTGAACTCTGGCGCAAAACACCGCGGGGCGACGTGGGGCCCCCGAAGGGGCCTGGACACCCCGTGGCGGGAGCGCGCCCGGCGCCCCGGCTCCCGGTGCGGACGGCGGCCTCGGCCCACCCGCTTCTGCGCGGAGCTTGGCGGGTGCCAATGCTTTGATTCGGGGACACTCGGCCCCCCAGGTGTCCCCTCCAGCCGGGGCACAAACCGGGGCTTTTCCACTTTAACACCGGGTGGCTACCCTCCCGCTGACCTCCACCTGCAATTGTCCCACCTACGTCCCACCATGTGGACATTTCTGTTCTTAAATGTTAGGTAGCTAAAGGGGAGAGAAATCCCAATCGCTGAATCTTGAATTGAAGGAATAGTTTTGATTTGTTGGTAGGTCAACAGCAAATCACCTGATAAGGATAGAAGGCTTATCTTGAAACTTTAAATACTACATGTTAACTGGCTTGTTTTCAGTTAAATCTGTTAAAACCTATTACAAGACTGAAATTGGAACCAGATGCTCTTTGATGACCTAACATCAGTAGACCAATAACATCCACAGCGCAGGTGTCTTTTGGCAACAGCAGAATGCTGCTTTGGGTTGGGCTGTGGCTCTTCCTAGCTCGCTGCACTCTTTCTTCTTAGAGATGGGTCCGTATGCCAGGACTGTGCAAACCACTCTTGTCTTCCTTTGGTCTCTGAGCTTAAAGGAGTTCTTGAACCAAAGGAGACAAGATTTTGGAGTGGATCCATAATAAGCTCTTCCAACATTTTTCTCTGAAAAGCTTCACGTAAACTGACTTTGGTTCATACTATGAAATCGTTCCATTTTTGGCAACCACTGCATTTTCCAGCTTTGTGGGGGTGGGAGTTGGAGGGCTCACCGAAGTTAAAGTAGACATCATCTAGGAAACTATCTGAAGCGCCATCTATGGAAAAAGGAGAACTTTCTACCCTTTCTCGCTGCCCTTTGGACGGCAGCGAGCGCCCCATTTGGGGGCTGTAAAGGCTTGCTCAGTGTGGACTCCAAAGCAGTGGGCTTTGCTGCTTCTGATGTTTGCTTTCTTCCGCGTGGATCAAAGACCCAGGTGTTTGCTTTACCAGGACCCCTTGGGAAATGTTCTTAGAGCAATGACAGGCGTGGTAGTAATCGGTTCATCTTATTTCCTTCACCTGAAGGAGCATCGCAAAAACAAAAAAAAAAGAGTAAAAGGAATCCTTTAAATGAAGACAAAGGAGAGGGAAGGGGGCACCACAGGGACGATTGGGGATTAAGTGCAGACACTTCAAGAGGAAAAGGTGGGAGCCTTATTCCCCCTTCCCTCCCCTCCCAGAAGTCCTGCCTCCCTGGGTCTTGTTTTGAATGAAAATGGGGCAGCCTTCTTTGATGGCCGACAGGGTCCTGGTTGTTTAAGATGGGGAATCCTCAAGGCAGCGCTGGGGGAGGGGAGGCGCTAAGGGTTGGGGAGGAACGGAGCTGTGGGTAAGGGTTATAGGAAATTTGTCTCCTCAGTACCTGAGCAACATTTATGACTTTTTCCAGAGTACATAAGCAAAACCAAGATGGTATTTCCTTTTAAATAACCTCTGCTGAGTATTGGAGTCGATACTTGTCAATGCTTCAATAAAAACGTGTCGCCTGTACCGCCTAGATGGGCGTTTCTGTATGGACTTGGAGGAGGGACTTCGCAAAGGGTAGGGTAGATGCCCTTGAACCTGGTGATTAGGGCATCAGGTCTGGAATTTCCTGGAGCTGATGTCGATATTTTGAACACCGCCTACTGTGGGGGCGGCGTCTGCTCACTGTGTGCCACTCTGCAGGCTTCTCTCCCGCCCCTTAACCCAGTGCCCGTCTACCTAAAGTGGGGAAGGAGCCTAAGGTGGTGCCTAGACGTGAGGCCATACGTAGCAATAATCCCATTTGTAGCCCGAGTGGTCGAAAGCAATGTCTGTGGTGCCTTCTGTTTCCATCTAGAACTCCCCAGTCCCCAGCAAAAGCCTGTCTTTTCTGGAGAAGGAAACGGGGTGTGGGCAGCCAGTCGGGCTGGGACCACTGCGAAGACTCGCAAACCCCCCTGAAGCCAGGCGTGGAGGATGTTTGGAAATGACCCGGCTGATGCTTTGGTGTGTAGGGATGAGTCGGGGGTAGGGACGCTAAGCTGCTGGGGCAGGACTCGCCCCACAGGCCGTGCCGGACCAAGCCAATGCGGGACCCACACCGCACCTTTTGCGGTGGCCAACACCCAGGTCCAGCCCAGTTTGACTCCCAGGGAAACTCTGTGGCCTGATTCCACTTGACCTGAATGTGTGATTCATCCCATTTACCGAGGAGAATGGGGCCGGGACTCCCTTCATTGTGGAGACACTAGCAAGTGTGGGGGCTTGTGGCCAACAGCCTGTGTGTGTAGGTGTTGGACACACGTTCCATTTCCAAACATCTTCTGAAGCTGTCTTCTCGTTTGTCATTTACAAACCCCCTAAATGACAAGGACCGTGGTCGTGTTATCAGACACCTCAATGTCCTGGCGGTTTCTCTCCCAAATTAGCTGCTTTATCTCGCAGCCCTGTGCCAGCCTGGGCGAACTCACCGTGCCAAGCCCTCCTCTGAGACACCAAGTCAAGAGATCCGAGTTACACGTAGAACATGCGTGACGTCGTTTTTGAAATAAAAAATTCAAAGCGAAGCACACAGGAACATTCCAGTGTACTTTGTCACCTCTTTCAAGGAAGCAGGTACCTTTCCCGTCCCCACGGGAATGACTCGCCCTGGCTTCCTCGCAGGGGCCTCTGACACCCCTACCTCTTAAGAAAAAGCAACTTCGCAAGAGCCCTGCGCCCAGGTTTTGGTCGGGCTTCAACATTCTAAGCGAACTACGCTCAACAGATGATAGCAGGGACGCAGCCAGCAAACACTGCAGCTATTTAAACTGCCAAACGAGACATAAAGCTGCATTGTAAACATCATCTGGAAAACAGGTTTCCCCATTGAAGTGGCTCCGTGTTAATGACTGGGAGCTGGAAGGCTGGAGACCCGAGGCCTGGAAGCCGACTTCACCCCCCCGCCTCCTTCCCCCCGCATAGTGAGCGAGCGGGGAAGCGCTGAACCGCAGCCAGAGGGCCCTGCTCGGACCCATCGCCACGCATGCCTAGACACTAATCTGTGTGCATGGAGGGCTCGTACGGTGCGAGGTGTTATTTCCTTATAAAGAAACACCAGGTCTCGCTTTCCATTCTTCTTACGAAATTATTCACATTATTTATGCTACATTGAGCGATCTAATTTCTTCGTGATAGTCAGCTAATTGCTCTGGCAGGTAATTAGAAGCGGTTTACAACGCAAAGGGCTTTTGCATGGCCCCTCGGATTATTAAATTGCGCTGTAAATTATACCATCTTTGCCGGGGGAAAATTCTTTTGAGCAAGTTCTCTTCCTGCGATCCGAGGTGAAATCGGCTCCCCTACCCCCCCTCCCCCCGCCCAGGCGTACCCCTCCCTCGCCGCCACCACCCCTCCACTGCCACCACACCCCCCGCTTTTTTTTTTTCCTGGACTCAGAGTCGAATGATTCTAAAGCACGCGATTTTGTTCGTGTTCACTGGGCCGAAATAACGTGGCCATTATGGCCTGAAATGGGCCAGGTTTGCAGCGAGCTTCCTGTGCGCCTGCAGTGTCCAGCGGGCATGTGGGAAAGAACGGCCTAAATGGGGACATCTGCTCCGGCTGCTCATCTCACTCCGGCAGCCGGGCCAGGTTAGGAGGACAACCTGCTCGCCACCTTTTCTCTTGTTAATCAGACCAGGAGAGGGGGGAAAGCGAGCACACACAAACAACACTGACTGAGCTGCCACATCAGCAAAGCAGGAGACACACAAAGGTAGCCGCTGAGCGACAAGAGGAACTGTAAAATCACCCGTTGGGCTACTTCAGGGGAAATCTACATAACTGTCAGAAACAAAACAAGGAATATGCGCACTCAGAAATGGGTTCATAGAAGAGGTTTTAAGAATTCAACAGAAGTGGTTTGTTTTCGGGGTTTTATTTTAATAAAATTGACCCAGAGGTAAATGCCAGTGGTATTTTTTTCTTTCTTTCTTAGGCTTTCAAGTATTCATAGGCCCAACACTTTTCGTTGTTGGTGTTATTCTGATCTGTGCTACCTCTCAGGGTCCCTTGAAAAACCCCAAGTGGGTGCATCCTAGTTTGTTCCCTGATTTTAGAAAAGCGAATTGTATCCCCTTTCAAAAATATTACCGCCCCCATTCCCCCACCCCCCCAAAAAAATAGATCACTCGTTTGTAAGCCTTGTACAATGATGTGAACACATGTGTGGTTAAAGCCAGAGGCCCGGTGCAGCGCCTAGATTATTTGTAATTAAACACAATTCCCAAAGTAACATTTATCTTCCCGAAACTGCGATTGCAATTGTCAACCGTCTGGAGGAGACGGCGGGGTAATCTGGGAGCATTACCTCCTCTGGTAACAGAACGGAATGAAAAGAAATCAATACGGCTGAGGATAAGAATTTAGTAGTTTTTAACTCTGCATGTTAGCTGTGAGAAAGTGATATATAACAACAAAAGAGAAAACAGCCTAAACAAATCCATTCTAGGGAAAAAAAAGAGAGGAACTCCTCCGAATGCCTCAGCCTCTGATTTTCTCTTGCTTTGCAAAACAAGAGTACACACACACACACTCACACACACACCATTCACCCCAAAGGGGCAAACTCTCTTTTCCTTACATATTTTTCCTCCTTTGCATGATGAAGAAGGACTATGAAGTGCTGTGGAATTAATTATTATCAATTTCATCTGTGGGCTGGCAGAGAGGAATATGAAACATACCATAAAGGACACGCCTGCCTGTAGAACTACCACTCGGTCATACCAACATACTCTGAGGACACGAACATTATGCAGGTAGTAAGAAAATACAAATTTTTTCTTTCCCTGAGAGAGAAATACCAGTTTAGGTAAGTGCCTTCACATTTCCCCTACTGATGCCCATGAATTTACCTACATAGTCACATGGTTGATACGTGCAGAAAGTCCTCCTTGTCTTCTGGGTTCGGATGCCCCTCGCTAAAGTGAATCAAAGCACGGATATAGCCTAAGTGAGGTGAGAAAGTCACTTAGTTAAAGCCATCTCTAACTTTGGAAATGTTTGAAGTGGCAGAGAATGAAAAAATATTAAGCAGTGGGATATGGAAGAAAAATATGGAAGAAAACAAGGAGGGGATGCTTTTTCGAGTGGTCCCAGGTACTCAAACAGAGTAATCAAGGCAATGCTTTGCACCCACTGGGAGAGCCCGTGGGACGGACCAAGTCCCCCTGGCTTTGCTGTGGTCAGCAAATGCATCCAATGAAGCAGGACCAGGGGAGTGAGGACCCGGCTGTAAAACTGGCCGGGCAGTTTGAAACCAAATAACCTCACTAATAGGGCCTATTGTTCAGCGAGGAAGTTCCCATTTTCCAATCAGGAAAACACAGCCGGCTCTGGGCGCCCGCCGCCTTCCCTTCCCTTCCCTCCTGCCGCTCCGCAAGCTCCCACCAGCGAGAGCTTCTATTCGCTCCCTCCCCGCAAACCTCGGGCAACTTCCCATCCAGCCGCCCGAACGCGGGAGTGGACAGCAAAGGGGCACCCCCTCCGGACCCCGCAGGCTCACGACTGGCCAGGTTTTCTTTTCAGCAGGAAAGAAACTTTGGCCGGTGGGCTCGGGACCAGGAGACACCCCTAACCTGGCCCGGCCCGCTCCTCCCCGCAGAGCCGCTGGCGCTGGGTTCGCTCCCTCCCCTCTTCCCGCTTTATTTGTAACCAACGCATCCCCGCGCGAGGTCCCCGCACAGTGGTCAGGGCTTGGGGGTCGTTTCCTTATTTCGGGGGCGGGGAGGGGGGAGGCGCCCGGCAGGGATGCGGGGCAGCACCGCACCCACTCGGTCGCCTCGCCCGTCTGCTTCCAGGGCTCGTGCGTCCGTGCCAACTCCCGGGAAACCGGCTGCGAGGAGCCCGGTTCAAGCGTACCCCGCAGAGGTACGCGCCCATGTAGTTCACGTGCATTCCCCTGCCCCTCCCCCCCCCCCCCACACACACCCTCCGATTTTTTTTCTTTTTCTGGTCACTCTGTATATACCGGACCGGACTGATGTTGAAAACCGTATTTGATGTAGATGCGATGCCGGACACTTGAAAGCCTGGAGAACTTTGATGTTTTCCACTATAAATCCCTAATTGTACTAGTACTTAAATGGTTACAAATGGCTTTGTTTACTTGTCGCTGTACCTACACATTTTAATCTATTTAACCAAACAGCAGAGGCATATTTCACCCCCCACTTCCCTGAAAAGGAAAAGCAGGGATCGAGGCCTCTAATTTGCTTTTAGGACCTTCTATTTCTTTGGCTTCGAAAGCATAAGGCGCTCCAAATCGCAACATTGACTCGTCTTCAAAAGCGCCTGAAACACACACACACAGACACACACACACAGACACACACACACACACCCCTCTCTCCTTTTCTGCTCCAGCTAAGGAGATGTTGATGTATATTGTAGCTGCAAGGTGTTAGATATACTTGAGCAAGTTGTTCCCAGGATGTAAATTAGGTCCCAAAAGCTGTTGTCCAAATCGAAGAAACAGAGAAATTAATCTGGGAGACTATCCATCATCACCGGTAATAAAGAGAAGGACATGGATGAGACAGATGATATGATTAAGGGGCTGTGGTCGTTTTAATTAACTTTTTGCTGTCCTGTAATGATCAAACTGGTCACCAGACCCGGTCAATAAGCATGTTAATATCAAACAAATAAAACCAGGGATGATTAAAAACCTCCTGGTTTATTAAATTTGAAATTCAAATGAAATTTATGCTGCAGATGCATACAGAATGCTAATAGATTTTAGCTTTATTGAAAGTGGATCCCACAGGTTTGTAAGAAACAGCAGAATAGCCATCTACCACTCCCTGCCAGCACATTAAACTTCATATGGAGTGGGGGAAACTTTTAATTTGATAGAAAGCCTGCACTTATCTTCCTCCCCCTTTCTCATCCAGACCTCTATAGTATGATGGTATAATACTCAGGAGTAAGCATCAATACCACAAAAGGTAAACTGAGCTCTGCGCCATGTGAAATGTTATGCTAGACAGGCTGTATTCACAATGAATTTCAGACATCCCCTTATGTTGGATGGGGAGAGAGGTTAAATGATGGAGTCACTTGTGGAAAGTAGAGAAAAGAGGTACCCTTAGACTAGTTTCATTGGGACCCAAAGCGACAGTATTGCTGTTTTAATGCTCGGTCAACGATACAATTTTCTGTCTTTCCTCTTTCACTCTGGCTGTCTTACCTTGTAGGACAAGCGCTATCACTTATTGGGAGGGCAGACTAAGAAAAAATGCCCTTTGACCAATACTAGTACTAAGAAAAAAAAAAAAACACAACACCTAACTTTTTAAATGGGAGTAAGTGGGATAAATGTATATTTATATAATCTTCTAATGAAGAAAGATCCACATACAACCCCCTGTGAAAACCCCCAAAATGCAAGCCAATCTTATGGAAATGGAAGGATCCACGCACTTTGTGGCCCATTGTCATAGGAAGAATTCATGATTCTAAAGTGGCTTCATAGAGATGAAAGATTTAGAAGTAGATACCTCAAAAACAGTAATTTTTCAAGAAACAGAGGTTAATGCCTCTGTTTGCTCTCAGAATCAGCATTTAACTTTTGACAGTCCTGCCTCACTTCCTTCCAGAAGATAGGAGGATAAAAAGATTAAATAACTATTCATAAACGGAGTGTTCCCTCAAAGCTCCCCCTCCCCTCCACCTTTGAGGGTGACGGTATTGATTAGAATTAAGCCCTAAATTCGAACAACTGTGTATTAGGTCCTTAAAATGAATATCATTATAGAAGAAGACCAAAGCAATGAAGTTAATTCTCTTTTATTTGTTAAACGGAGTTCCCTCCTTCCCCCACCCCTTCCTCCTTCTGGGCTGGCCTGTCACGCCTTCTCAACACGCTAAAATCATTCAGAGTGGCTTGCAGGGAGAAACACGACATTTATGGTAAGCATCCAGCCTTCAGAGAAAGAAAGCAGTTCATTAATTTACTTCACACTTACTTCAAAGCGGGAGAGTGTACCTTACCCCCTTAATCAATAGATATGATGATGTACAGTCAATATCCCAACAATGTTGAAAAGGGGTCAGAATCACACACTCTTACACCACAGCACCAGCCTCAACTCTGCTCAAGGAAACTTACACACATTACTACCTGACTTTGGATTTTGGTAAACCCCAGGAGGGTGTGGGTTTTTTTTTTTTTTTTAATGTCTCTTGAAGCTCTGCGGAGTGTTAAAAAATTAGAAACGTTTATCCAGTAAAAAAAAAAAAAAATTCTCCCAGCTAGTAACATTTTAATCAATTCTGCTTTAAAATTAGACTTCTGAGGGCATCTATAACTGCTTAGAAATATGAATTACTTAAAAAAAACAAATGAATATTCAATAGGGCTGTAGACTTTTTGCTACACTGGTGTGGTGCTCTCTGTGGTTTAAGATGTTTCCTTGTGGTGGCAGTGAAATTGTAATGACATTTCTGAAGGCGACTAATAACACAAATGGGAAGCAAGTGCCTAAAACCCACTGAATTTGAACTGAGTGCATCTATTAACATGCATTCGTATCCACAGATATCTGGCCCAGACGCTATTAGACACACACCTCCGTATATGTGGTCCAAGATCTGTCAAAACCTTGTCTCTATTCTCAGATAAATAAAACCCACACATATCAATCAAAATCTCAGGTTTTCTCCCAGAAAGAGGCAGTGGTGATTTCCCGTGAAGACTCCTAAATTCCACAAAACGATCCTCAATTTCTCACCCCAAGGGGAAAAAAATACTCTCTCCCCCCTTTCTCTATCTAAGCCTTTCGTACTGACATTTCCTCATCGCCACGGGACAGACACACGCCCTGCCCCGGAGTGAGGCTGGCACTTCCAAAGCTGAACCCCACCTCAGCGGGGGGAAGGCAAAGAAAACCACCGCATCCAAGTTACAACTCCTGGACGCGGGCGCACACACGCCCCCGCGCACCCCTACAAACGTCCCCCAGCCGCCCCACCTCTGCACCCTTCCGCGGCAGAGTCGGGAAAGGAAAGGTGGGTGTCGGGGGGACTTTCTCCAGAAGATACAGTGACGCTAAGAAGTTAAGACAAAGATCACCCGAGGTTTCAGGTACAAGAAACCAGAGGCGGTTGGCGACGGGGATGGCGTTTGTGCGCATTTATGGGCTCAGCCTCCCTCGTTCCACTTCGAAGATTCCTCCTTCAAATCGTCCATCTCCACTCTCTCTCTTACTCCTGAGCACCTTCCTGTCCTCCACCCCCGGCTTCTCTGCCTCTCCCTCCATCTCTCTCTCTCTCTCTCTCTCTCTCTCTCTCTCTCTCTCTCTCTCTCTCACACACACACACACACACACACACACACACACACACACACACACGTGCCCACAGTCTTCCTCTCCCCACACCCGGCGGCACACACCATCCCCCCCCCCCCGTTCACACGCACAATTCCCACTCCTCCCTCTCCCCCCACCGCACACACTCACACCACCTCCTCCTCCCTCCCTCCCTCCCCGGGGTTGTCACTCAGTTACACTCTAGTTCACTCACACCTCTCCCCTCCCCCCACCCTGGTCACCCGCAGTGTCACCCACAACCCTTCCCCCCCCCCCCTTTCTCGGCACGGTCCCTCCCCTCCCAACCCCCTCCTGCGCCCCCGTTTCCACCGCTGCCACACTCACATTCCCTATCCTCTCCCGGGGCTCCCTGTCTCCCGGCTCGGGGGCACACACGCACACGGTTCCACGGTTGCACGCTCACACCCCGCTTTGCAACACCCGCCGCCCCCGCGCCCCTCCCGCCGGGCCCCGCACCTCCCCGGGCGGCCGGCGGCGGCGGCGGCGGCGGCGCCGATGACCTCACGGCGCGCGCGCCGCGCGGCCCGGCGAGGCCGCAGATTGGCTGGCGGCGCCTCCGCGGCACTTCAAAGCCGGAGAGGCAGCTACAACTGCGGCGGCATGGGCGGACCTGATCATTGTATTGCACACCTCGAAAAAAAAAACGCGGCCTCTGATTTATCAATATAAAACCGATCCTCCGGGAGGCGGAGGGCCCGGTGGTGGGATGGCAACTTCACTGCTGGGGGTGAGTCTCCGGGGTTCCTCTCCGCCGCTTTTCTGGAGTTTCCGGGCATTGCCGATCTCAGGGGGTTCCAGCCGCCCCGGCTTGGCCACGGGCTATCAGTCTCTATTGAGAGTTTTTCTCTCCCCCCCCCACCCCCCTTCTTCTTTAAATACAAGTGAGTTTGGAGAAAAGAAAGAGGGGGGAGGGGGGCAGAGCCACTTTTGTCAGCGCAGGAGAAGGTCCGAGGGGCATTGAGAGCAGCCACCTCGCCGCGCCCGGTCGCTCCCCGCCCGGGGGACCTGCACCCCTGCCCATTTCCCCGGCGACGATTTCGCGGGGGGAGAGAGAGCATATTTTCCCTCGTTCCCTTAGAAAATCCCGCAGCCCGCCTTGTCTTCCAGGTACGTTGAACCCGATTCGTTTAATTAATTTATTTTTAAACTATTTTTAGATAATTTTTTTAAGATAAAGAAAAGGAAAAGAACAGCGGGAAGAGCAAGCGAGCCAGCCTTGTAGTTTGACCCCTTGTTGGCCTGGGAGACACCCCCCGGGAGGGCTTTTCTGGGGCCGGAGCAGGATTTTCCAAACTCTTTCTGGATCCCACGGGGAAGCGCTTTTTTTAAAAAAAAGCAAATCCACGATCCCCCTACCCCACCCCACCCCCCGGCTTTCCGGCCAAGGGAGCTCCCTCTCCCCCGAATCTGGACTTTTGCTTGTTTGTTCCGAGGTGCCCGGGGCCCGGGGGGCACGGGAGCGGAGTGTAGGTGAGGATGTCTGTCCGCCGCTCCCGTAGCGTGGCGCTCTGCTCCCGACCCGGACGCCGGCCGCCCAGCCGGTCCCCGCCCGTAGGGTAGGAAGCAGCCGGGCGCCGGGGCTGTTGGGGGAGCCAGGTGAGTTGGTGGCGGCGCGCCACAGCCAGAGACGGGGTGCAACGGGGGGCGTTTTGGAAGGGGCTACCGGAGATCTGATGCTGCTTTCTCTTCCCCCCTCCCTCCCTCCTTCCCTTCCTCCCCCACCGGCCTTTGCCCACCCCACCCCTCCCCCTCCCCCCGCTGCCTCTCCCCCACTTCCCCGCAGGAAGAACCGAGGTTGGGATCCACTCCTCTGGCCATGCTGGCGGCTACCTGTAACAAGATCGGCAGCCCCAGCCCGTCCCCCTCCTCGCTCTCGGACGGCTCCTCTTCCTTCGCCAAGGGCTTCCACCCCTGGAAACGCTCCTCCTCCTCCTCCTCGTCCTCCTCCTCGGGCGGCTGCCATGTAGTGGGCGCCGGCCTCTCCGGCTTCGGCGTGGCGGGGGCCTCCCGGGGCGGCGGCTCGTCCTCGGCGGCCGCGGCGGCGGCGGCAGCGGCGGCGGCGGCCGCGGCCCTGGTGTCCGACTCGTTCGGCTGCGGCGGCTCCCCGGGCTCCAGCGCCTTCTCGCTGACCTCCAGCAGCGCCGCCGCCGCCGCCGCGGCCGCCGCGGCCGCCGCCTCCTCCAGCTCGCCCTTCGCCAACGACTACTCGGTCTTCCAGGCGCCCGGCGTCCCCGGGGGCGGCGGCGGCGGCGGCGGGGGCGGCGGCGGCGGCGGCTCCTCGGCGCACTCGCAGGACGGCGCGCACCAGCCCGTGTTCATCTCCAAGGTGCACGCGTCGGTGGACGGGCTGCAGGGCATCTACCCGCGCGTGGGCATGGCGCACCCTTACGAGTCGTGGTTCAAGCCCGCGGCGCACCCGGGCCTGGGCGCCGCCGCCGCCGCCGCCGCCGCCGCCGGGGACGTGGGCTCGGCCGGCGCCTCCAGCTGGTGGGACGTGGGCGCGGCGGGCTGGATCGACGTGCAGAACCCCAACGGCGCGGCCGCCTTGCCGGGCTCGCTGCACCCGGCCGCCGGGGGGCTCCAGACCTCGCTGCATTCGCCCCTCGGAGGCTACAACTCGGATTACTCGGGCCTCGGCCACTCGGCCTTCAGCAGCGGCGCCTCCTCGCACCTGCTCAGCCCCGCGGGCCAGCACCTCATGGACGGCTTCAAGCCCGTGCTGCCCGGCTCCTACCCGGACTCGGCCCCGTCGCCGCTGGCCGGCGCGGGCGGCTCCATGCTGGGCGCGGGGCCGTCGGCGCCGCTCGGGGGCTCCCCCCGCTCCTCCGCGCGCCGCTACTCGGGCCGCGCCACCTGCGACTGCCCCAACTGCCAGGAGGCCGAGCGGCTGGGCCCGGCGGGGGCGAGCCTGCGGCGCAAGGGCCTGCACAGCTGCCACATCCCCGGCTGCGGCAAGGTGTACGGCAAGACGTCGCACCTCAAGGCGCACCTGCGCTGGCACACGGGCGAGCGGCCCTTCGTGTGCAACTGGCTCTTCTGCGGCAAGCGCTTCACGCGCTCCGACGAGCTGCAGCGGCACCTGCGGACCCACACGGGCGAGAAGCGCTTCGCCTGCCCCGTCTGCAACAAGCGCTTCATGCGCAGCGACCACCTGAGCAAGCACGTGAAGACGCACAGCGGCGGCGGCCCCGCGGGCCCGGGTGGCGGCGGCAAGAAGGGCAGCGACACCGACAGCGAGCACAGCGCCGCGTGCAGCCCGCCCTGCCACTCCCCGGAGCTGCTGCAGCCCCCCGAGCCCGGGCACCGCAACGGCCTGGAGTGACTGACGCGTGCACCCCTGCGCCTGGCCCTCCCCTTGACCTCCCCCTCCTCCTCCTCCTCCTCCCACCCGGGCCCCGTCTGTCCTGGCCTCCGCTCCAGCCTCCGCTCCGTCCCTCCATTCTCACCCCCCCGGGACTGAACTCTGTACAGGGCATGTGGACATGTAAGTAGCACGCATGGCCGTCCGGGGCCCTGGCTGTGCCTCTCCAGCCGTGACGCCGTCGGAGCCCCGCACTGCCGGCTCCCGCGCCTCGTCGGGCCTTCCTCCTCGCCCTGCCTTTGTCCCCCGCCCTCCCGCCCTCCCATTGTGTGAAGGGCCTGCTGGAGGGAAGCGGCCCCGGAGGTGGAGCTGAGCGATCCCAGGGCCCGGGGGCCAGGCCCGCGCCGGGGCAGCAGCCATCCGGTGGAACCAGGTGGAGCTTCGGCTGCGGAGGGCGAGGCAGGGGCAGCCGCGGACCCGCCCTGCGCCGCGCCGGGGGCGCTCTGGGGGTGCCCCTCTGCACGGAGATGCGGGGTCTGCTGCCCCAACTTCAGCTCTGCCCCCTTTTCTTTGTTCCTCGAGGTGGGACCGATGCAAGTTTCAACTAAGGGCCGTCTTGGCTGCAGCAGCCTTCTGCCATCTCTGCAACATTTTTTAAACCAAAAACCCAAAGGGGAGGGGAAAAAAGGCATCCCTTCATTCGGTTTCCCATCTAGGTAGCTCTTCCTCTAGCAGTGAGCAAGTCTTTCTTTCCCTCCACACTGCTAATATTGATCCCAAAGTTATTTTTGTCGACTTAATTTAACTTATGGGGTGGGGGTGGGGTGAGGGTAGCTGTCTTTCTTATGCAAAAATACCCCTTTCCGGTGAGAACATTCGCTATCTCCGTATTTGTCCTTTTTTCTACCTCGTTTTTCTTCACCTCCCCGAGCCTAATCTCCCCCCCCCCTTTTTTTTTTGCTAGTCCAGACATCAATTCGTATAGTGCCCATATCTGTAAATTCTTGCAATCCATGGAAGATGATTAGGGTGAAACTTTGTGTGTGATTTAAACTTACAAACAAGTGAAGAAGCTGCCATTTCTATCAGAGGAGGCTGTGGTTTAAATTTAAATGCCCAAAGAGGGAAAGCAGGGGGAGGGGAAAACACCTTTGTAAAATATGTTTGAACCTGATGGTTTGTTCCACTGGAGAATCGTTCTAGATTAGTTACCAATTAACTCTAATTCCACCAGGGTTCGGGTGCGAGGGGCAGCGGTCCAGGAGGCGATTTTGTATAGTATTTTTCTTGTACATTACTCCCAGTAAATATTTGAAAATATATCGAAGTAAACTTGATTTTTTTTTTTTTTTTTTTTTGGTTACAAGAAAATATTAAGAGTTATTGCTGCAGTTGTGAGGACTGCAGGCTTTTTGAACTCACTTCTGGAGGTGCAGAGCCACAAACGCACTTTCAGGGCTTAGTGTTGCTCGAATATTAATGTAGATAGCTATCGAACTGTAATTAAGACAATATTTGATAAATGTGGGGTGACATTTAATTTAATGGAGCATGTACTTATTTGCATTTGCTGGCAGTTCAGGTATAGTTAAAGTGAGAGTTCTCCTATATTTCATCATTGGGTTTGCCAAAACCCATGTATTAAATAAATTGTCCAAGTGAAACTCAACTAACTTTGGCCTTTGTGTATTTCCTGAAGGTAATATTGTTAACTGTTTAACAAACACTCCTGACACTACATTTAAATGTTTGCAAATTCTGCAAACTAATTGCTCATTGTAATGTTGAAATAATTTGGATATTTCACATTGAAATGAAAAGCCTTTCTCTAGAACATTTTAGACTTGCATTTTAAATGCATGAGATGTAATTGATTTATTTGTAATATTTTAAATGGTATTAATAAACTCAGATAAAAGACTAGGCCAGTTAATTTGTATTTTTTTTTCTGTTTAAACTATGGACATTTGAATTGTTCTCAGTTAAATGTCTATTTAATCAAAATATCCTGTTTTGTGGTAATATTTAAATAATTGCCTTTAATATTACTTAGAATGATTTATTTGGCAAAACTGCTTTTTCTCTATTTACCAAGATAAAGATTATAGTGTCTAAGAAATGTAATTAATTATTTACCAGTAGATTTAGCTCAAAGCATCAGGATTTACTGACCTCTTAAAATTTGGACTAAGTCACCAAAACAATTCAAAGGAATTTCCCGTTTTGCTTCCTTCTCATTCTCCAGAAGGACTCAGGTTGATTGCATTTGGTATTTAAAAGGGCAAGACTTACACTGGAAGATCAATACATCTAAAATAAAAACATGGGTTCGGGGATAACTTTTGTTGTTAGGGGGTGGAGGAGGTCAAGCTAACAAAAGCTTGTTTTTGGCATTCCATGTCTTAGCTAAAGATTATGTAGAGGTAAATATCAGTAGTAGATTCCTGTTGAAATGAGTTATCTGTTCTTTTAAAGTCTCTAAACAGCCACCAAAGAAAAGGAAGGTTAAACCTTAATCTATTTACTAGGCTATTGTTCACAGGTGTCAATGATGCCAATAAAATATTGTCTTGTTATGTCTAAGTGCATTTAAGTAATGGGTTCCTTGAGCCATACTTTGAAACATAAAAAAAATTACTTTAAATGTTGATTGTTATTATATCAAACTATTTCACTATTAGAGTAATATTATTTTGAATCAAATTAAATAAAAAGTTAGTGTGTTGAGATTCTTTTCAGTTTAGCTTCTTTCTTTCCGTTTGCATTCTCCTCACCCCTAGTTCAGTCTTGGTGTATATCTCAAACTGAAAATCTTACATTGAAAGCTATATTAAGTCCATATTAGCCATATAAACAAGTGAAAATACAGAGTGCCGTGGATATTGTAAATTTAGAAGAAAAATCAATTAGGGGTAAAATGTTTTAGGACTGCAGTTTGGGCTTCTTCAGTAGCAGACTGTCTTAATCCTGCTGTCTTGCAAATATTTGTGATCTTCAATTCCTATGGTTTTAGGGAAGCAAGTTGCTCTG
Organism: Antrozous pallidus; assembly: GCA_027563665.1. Classification (NCBI taxonomy): domain Eukaryota; kingdom Metazoa; phylum Chordata; class Mammalia; order Chiroptera; family Vespertilionidae; genus Antrozous; species Antrozous pallidus. The sequence continues at coordinate 72,073,274 of CM050521.1, read as the reverse complement.
ATTCTTTGATTTTAAGTAAAATAGTCTCTTTTTCTGTCACTTTCTTCCTAGGAATAACACACAGAACACAGTTTAAGTGTTGTTTCTTTTTTATTGAAAGTTGCAGTGCTGAGGAGGAACCGGTTCTGAAGGAGTTAAAGGTAGTGGCAGGTAAGGAAAGCTTGGTGCATTTATAATATCAGTTGCATTACATACAGATCACATTTGATTTAAGAGGTGGATGATGACTGTCTGGAAGATGATTTCTTGGGGGTGGTTGAAGGCAGGCGGGTTTTTCTGTAGTGTAGATGGAAAACTTTCGCTTTCTGCCGCTCCTCCTCTCCCTTCTAGTGTCGGTGTATTTTGTGGCGATGACTACTGAACAGTGTTTCCAGATGGGGCTGGGTGGGGATGGGGATGGATGGTGGGTGAAATGCAGAACTGATTTCTCCCTGCCTTGCCTGTGATAAAGCTCTAACAGTGCCTTAGAGGCTCAATCAAATGAAACCAAATACTGGGTTTCACTTTGAACCAAGGGACAAGCTTCCAGTCTTGCAGATCAAGGTAGAGTTAAACTACTTGTTGACCCAGAGGTCAGGCTGGCGTGTATCAGTCCTGTCTCCATCCAGCCTTTCTGTCGACCTGTCTCATTTCTTCCTCAACCTTAAGTGTTCCTTCCTCATTCTGCTTTCTCCTGTTCTGGCTCAACTTCTTTGAGGATGTTCTCTTTCCCTTAGGGATGTACACCACTGTGATTTGTTGAGGTTGGTCTAACAAGGAAAATATTTTATGATAGGAAATTAATTTAAGCAAATGTGATGCATTACATACTCTCCTGTTATCAACTGCTCTTTGAAAAGTTCCAGAAGGGGTTTGCTTCTCTTCCACTGTCCTCTTACTCCAGTCTTGGTATAACTTCTCAGCTGAGTGTCCCTGGGGGAGAGAATGCTGAAATTAAGAATTAAAGACAGACTGGGCTCCTGAGTGGGCAGGTCGATAATTCTGCCATCAAAATGTTCATCCCCCCTCAGATCTTTTGGTGAGATTCCCCAATGCAATGTTACAGCAGGCCTGTGGAGGAATTTCTTTCAAGTAAATATTTTATTTTAGAGGACTAGCTAAAAGGTCAGGTGATCCTTTACGTTGGTAAACTAAGGTAGGAGCTTTAGAAGAAAAAAGTATGGTCTTGATTTTTCTGTTTTCACCTAAAATGGTAGAGGTAAATATTATAATGAAAGAAGTTCTGCATTTTGCTCAATTTATTTTTTTTTCATACAAATAGCCTCAAAGGGAGGTTGATTTGGTGCACGTAATTTGAAGCAAAAAAAAAAAAAAGTTTTATTTTCCTGATCTTTGTGTTGCTTCTGTCCAAACGGGCATTATTATTTCTCCCTCTATATACTCTTTAAGAGAAATTTAGGTATGATCGAGTCTCTTTCTTTTTAAAAATGATTTCTACAGTTGTCTGCTCTTCTAACATATATATTATATATTTTTATAATATAGTATATTATAAATTCTATAATAGTTAATTCTATCACTGCATTGAAAGAAAATCATGTTAAGAACCAAAAGGCGTGAAGGGTAGACTAAAGCTTTACTCGTTTTTAAGTTAGGACTTGTTCTGGGTGGCATCTTTTGAAGACTCCGCTCCATACACAATTGATGCTGTTGTTGAAAAACCAAGATTCGGAGTTTGCTTGTGTCCGATTTACCCCGTTTCCGGATTAGAGGGGAGCCAGTAATTCCTCGCTCTCCTGGGCTCCGGCCGCTGCTTCAGGGGATGCGCGCCAGTGGGCACCGCCTGAGGCTCGCTGCGCTCCCTGCGCGCACGGAGCCAATTGGCTCTAGGGGGGTGGGGTGGGGATCTCTTTCCTTTGGTCCCTGGGCGCGTGTTTAATTTAATTTAATTTTCTGCCGAGTGTCCCGGCGGCGGGGAAGCAGCCATCCACATTTTGCTTTGGCTCCTAACGACGGCCGGGCTTTCAGAGCTCCAGGGACGGCGGAGAGCTTGGGGGTGACCGGGAAAGAAAGCGGGACCTAAGCTGCCGCTTTTCCCTGCTGTTCGAGGGCCATTCTTTTAAGCCCGTTTCCTGGGGGCTCCTTTAAGCCCACTGCCCAACTCTGCGTCTCGGGCAAGCCCTTCTCCCTGCGCGGAGGGGACGGGCCGCGCCCGCTGCTGCTCCGGCGGCGCTCTCTGCGAAGGGCCGTCTGGCCGGCCCAAAGTTTCCGCATCTTCCTTCCCAGTGACTTCGGGGGGCTGGTGAGCCCGGGAGAACTCCCAGCCTTTCCCAAAGCTGCCTCTTCTTTCCCCCTTTTCCCATCCCAGCTCCTCCATGTGCCAAGCAGGCTGTCCCCGAAGGACACCCCCCCCCCCCCCCCCGCCAGGCCTCCAAGGGCTCCGAGCAGGCGGTGCGCACCGTCCCCTGGTTTGCGGAAAGTGCGGGGTAGCGGGCTGGGGGTTTCAGGTCCACCTTGTGTCCACCTTGTGCTGCCGGGGCGGCTTCCTGCGCGCACACGGGCGCCGCGGACAGCGAGCGCCACCCTGTGCCCCGCGCCCGCTCTGCAGCTTGGCCTGGGCGGGCAAATGCTGGCCCACCTGCGCTTCGCCCAGCCGCTGGCCCCGCGATCCCACCCTGGGAATCACTGCAGGGAGCCTCCCGGGGCGGGACTGGGGTGAAGGATTCCTTCTCTTCCCTTCCCAGGTTCTCCCGACCCCCAGCCTCTCCCGCTGCCCTCGGCCAGGCTGTGAGCGCCGGCTCACCCTGTGGAGTGGCACGCCCCACTTTGCATCTTGCTGGTGCCATCGGGCGTAGACTGGCCAAGGTTGCTCTTCCCAAACTTGTCTGGGGTTCTCTCTTGGCCTAAGGGACCACTGCCTGCCCTCCTCCGTAACTTCCTGTCCAAACTGCGGAGCTCACTTGCGTCTGCCTCCCCTCCCGCCAGGCCTTCACCCAAGCGCTGCGTCCTCCATCGGTGGGAAGTTTTATTGCCATTTTATTATGGGTTTGCCCGACTCGAAGGAAGGAACTTGCACACCTTATTATAAAGGAAGCAAAGTTAACGATGATTGGCTGTGGAACATCGTTGCCCTTTTTGATCTCGGGAAGGAAAGAACCCTTCAGCCACCTGGGAGCGTTTTATAACTAGATGTATAATCACCCAACCTGTGGAACTCAACTTTTCTTTACCACGTTGTCCCCAAGCCCCAGGACCCTCTCTCAGGAAGCCTTCCTCTCCCCCCCTCCTTGCCGCAGGACCCTCTGGGAGGCTGCGCACAGGGGGAATGCCAGCAGGTCCTCTGTTTCGGTGACCATCTGAGGAGAGGAGGGTCACCTCCGTCTGAAATAAGTGCCATGTTCCCTTGAAAGATTCCCCTTAAAGCTCCGGAAGGAAGGTGAGGAAGGAGCTACTCCTGTGACGCCCTTTCCCGCGCCTGTCTTAGGCGCCTCTAGGACTTGGGGCCGTTGTAGAAGCTCGCGGCGCAGGGTGGTCCCTGGTTCCTCTTGTACTTCGAGGTATGCCAAGGGTTAGGCTCGGCACTGCCTGACAGCGGTGCCTGCACCAGCCGCATGCATTTAAGGCACCCTGTGCTGAGCAGGGGCATACACATCGCCCGCACCTGTATCCGGGGGCGTTCTGAGTTGCCCACCTGCACCTGGCATGGCTCCAGGTATGGCTGGCCTGTGGCTAAGACCACAGACTCCTCTGCCCGGTATCCCTGTAGCGGGGAGGCGGGAGGGGGGGGGGGGAGGACCTGTCTGGTCTGCAGTGAGGATCTCGACGCCAAGCCTCTGCAGCTGCTCATAGACACTAGAAGGCCCCCAGGAGCTCCTGAGCCACCAGGACCCTCCTCCCTCAATCCTGCTGGTGACCGGAGCCCTGCCCCCACCCCGCTCCCCAGGCCCGGAAGGCCGGGGGGCGCTGGAATGCCTGTTTTCTCACCCTATTGGGCCTAGGTGTTGCAAACCACTGGAGGACAAAGTTTCCCCGCTTTGATCTCCTGTCCCAGTCATTCTTTAGCACAGAAGGGTGAGTTTAAATTAAATTTCTTGCTCTGCTGATAAGTTCTAATGGGCCCCCGAAGGTGAATAATTATGCAGTAACATTTCATGGGCTGTTGGAGTGGGAATTCCCACCGCGCCATCAGTGGGAACAGGATTTCCCGGTCAAGGCTAAATGAAGCTGCCCCTGCAAGCTACAAGTGTCTCTCGGGTAGAGCTCCGTGCAGATGAGCCAGTCCTTCCCTGCTCGCCTGCTTCTTGACCCTGCACAGCAGTTTAGCGTCCCTTTTTTCATTGAACTTTTATTTGTGTTTTGAAATACTTTAAAAATCTCTACTAAAGAACCTTGGTTGAGGGCAAAATAACATTTGCTCTGGCGCTTAAGTATGCATTCCTATCAGGACAAAGTACACGTTGATAAAAGCTGGGGCTCTGTTTCCCGGAAAAAACAAAACAAAACACATTTCCTGGGATTTGCCTCCAAATACCTGGACTTAGCCTTGCCACCTTTCTTCACTTATTTTGGTGAATTACTCCTCTTGCTGGATTTCTGAGTAAAAGGGTCAAGACCTGAAGCTGCAGGGATCGGTGTTCGGAACCTAGCGAGTGTGCAGTTCAGAATATACTTTCCATGGGGATGAGGTTAAAAGGAAAAGGAAAGAAAAATGCACTTGCTGCTTCATTCAAAATAGTCACCTATCTATTAAAGAAACGTGGATTTAACTCTTTAAGGTTTTTATTTATATTTCATTTTCCCCCAGGACAGATAAGAAACAGCATCAACAGTTTGAATACTTCAATGGGTCATGCCATCTTGAAACTCAAGAGAAAGTCAGACTCAACTTAAATCAAAGAAATCGAAATTTTTAATTTGAAAGCACAGTGGAACTCCATTGTTTTGCTTTTTAAAGAAAACCCTTTATACTCCACTTACATCAGTGTTTCATTGCATAGCATTTTCCTTGTTTACTTTTCTCCCCTTTAAATTTCTTCCATTAAATAAATTGAGCTCCCACAAGCTTTAAGATTTCTAAATCAACACATAGAAACTGGAGCCTGCTTATCAAGTTTTCACTCCTCTCTTGGCAACTAATTTGAAAGGGCCCAAACAATGAGTTGATTTACAACATTATGTTCATCTCACCTTGCCACTCTAAGAGAATGTTGGAAAAAACCTCCCTAATTCACCCTGGTTACCTTTGTGTTCTCGAGGGAACCAAGCCTTCCAGCTTTAATTGTTTAGCCACTCCATTTTAAGCACAGAAATAGAAGAAAGTAGATGTCCACCCCCCACCCCCCTCAAAAGTTCAGGTGATTGTCTAGTTCAACTGAAATTAAAGGATTTGTACTACTCAATTTTGCACCTAATTTAATGTCCCTAATTATGCAGGTAACCTATCATCAGGTTTCCCATCACCTCAGGAAGTTTTGTGCTCATTCTTCTACACTGATCAATGCTTCATTTCTCTGACACACTTAGCCCTTATTTTGGCTTCCTTCCTTTCTTTTTTGCATAAGCAGTTTCTCTCCCCTTTCAATTTAAGGAACAATGGTCTCTGTAAGGAGGGGGCAAGGTGGGAATCTAGTGGCAGGTGGGAATGCATAGATAAGACATTCACATCAATTTAGTGATGTTTAAAAAACATATTTGAACAGAATTTATACATCTATGAACTCTATTGAAGAACAAAACAATCATTTTCATAATATTAAATTATATTTCCAAACTTTAAGAAAATAAGCTTCTTGTAAATATTTGGCTTAAAACTGCAATGGTGCCCTAGTTGGCTTGGCTCAGTGGATAGAGCATCAGCCTGCGGACTGAAGGGTCCCAGGTTTGATTCTGGCCAGCGGCACACACCTGGGTTGTGGTTTCAATCCCCAGTAGGGGGCGTGCAGGAGGCAGCCGATCAATGATTATCTCTCATCATGGATATTTCTCTCTCTCCTCCCTTCCTCTCTGAAATCAGTAAAGAAAATATTAAAAAAAAAACCCTGCAATGGTAACTTCTAGTAAGGTAGATATATATTTCCCATGCCCTACAATAGCGACATAATTTAGTTTATTATTCCAATCAAATGTGGTAATATGAGTAGAGAGCGGTAAAACAGCCTTGGACATTATATATTCTTTAGTTGAATATACTTTGTAGGAAGCATATGATTTAACTTAAATGGTATAATTATTAAATGTGAACATATTCTGCTTAGTGACATGTTTTGTTTTCATGGAATGTTTTCATATGTACTAGTACACCCAGGAAAATTAGAGTCAGTGAAGTGTTCCATTCTCAAAATTTCACCTGTTGTTTTCCAGAGAAAATTTTTGTTTCAAAGGAAGGATGTAATAGTAAGCCCTGTTCCAGAAATGGTATATATGTCTGTGAAGTAGTTTTGGAACTACTCTTATTATTTAATACTCTAAGAGCAGTGATATGTTTATTTTCTTTTACTTTTTTTTTTTTAAACTAAACGATGTTGGAATAATTTTACAGTTACTGAAAAGTTGTAAAAATAATACAGTGGGTTCTAGTAGTTTCCTCTGTTGTCAACATCCTATATTACAATGGTGTGTTTGTCAACCCTAAGATATCAATATTGGTTTATAATTTTAAAAAGAGTTAAAGGCAATAAATGTTGCACCTCTTTTTAGCAAAATGTTGATCTCTTTTTGGTCAACTTCTTATGGTCCGCTTGTCTATGCAGAGATTATGTACTAAATTAGTAAGTTACTAGAAAGCTAATACTCAGGGATATGTCTTTAAAATATAATTTCTTAGATTAAAAAGTTTTTGGATTAGGATGAAGGTAATATGATTTGACAAATATGATCCGATTGGACTAATTAGATCATGTCACACTAGATCATATCTTTAATATAGCCTCAGCTAAAGTGTAGTAGAGATAAAAGTTTAACTTATAGTGCTATTTTAAATTAAATATGTGATTTTGTTCAAAAATTTTAAAAATATCAAAACAAATACTGAATTATCTACTTTGTGTTAAAAATAAGCCTTGAGCATGATCATGAATCACAGTCAGAATTTGAGAACTTACTCATAATTGTAAAATAGTTATTTCTGGCATTCTTTCTTTAAGGAAAAAATATTGTTAGAAAAAAAATAAAGATCACCCCAACATCCTGCCTTTATGACTCTAAAATTAACTAAATATTTAACAATATGCAGGCATTATAGTATTATAATTGTAAAATGTTCAAAGTGTTTTAAAATAACTTAAAGCTTGGTCTGCAAGTGTAAATATAGTTACTGGAAATTAAGACTAATCTATTTTTATCTAAAATTGTTACAAGGGGCCAGGGGTTAATTTAGTTTGTCCTCCAAATAAAGTTACTCGATTATTAAGTGTTGAGAATTTCTAGTATATGATTTGAAAAAGAAAGAACTAAAAAGAAATTTCCCCTCCCCCCAAAAAGGAGACAAGAACCTATCCCTTTTAAAAACTATACTGTGAAAGAGAAAATAAGTTATCACTTACCACTTACTAGTCTTGATTAATATTCCTATCCATGCTCATGTTTACAACTTTTATTCATGGATTCTATATAAAGTAACTCAGTTTAGAGAGTTTTTTTTTAAACTTTGTCTATAACAATGCTTCTCAACCTTTTCATTGTTTACAAGTCCCTCTGAGACTCTGATACAGACTATCATTCTTAAAAATACATTCATCTCAATCAGCACCTGCCGCCTGTAAATGGACCCTAGATTTAGAGCTAGAGGTCCTCTAAGTCCTTCCTTTGTATTTCTACTAAAATGTCAGACATTTTAGAAAAATCTTACTGGAATAAATAAAAGGAAGTATTTTATCTCTGGCTCTGTAATCTACCTTGGTAAAAATTAACATGGAGAAAGAAGAAGAGGTAACTGTTGTCTGGCGGATTGGAGTTTCTGTGGAGATTCCATTCTTACTGAAGGAGCAACTTGAAATATGTAATATAAGAGAAAAACATGAGACTGTTGCCCCTCACATTTCAGAAGTGTATAATCAAAATTTTATGTTTGTGCTTCTATTGCTTATTTTGTATATGCTGGGTCTGATATAGTTTACTAGTGGCCATGCCAAATGTTTTAATTTTGTCTAGATTAATGGCTTTCTGACATTACATAGAATGTTATAGTCAATCATTAAACACCCCACTTTCATTACTCGAAGCATTATTTTACAGTATTTCCAAAGTACTTTGTATGAATAGGAGCCTCAGAAAAGTTAAACCTGAACCAGTTTTGATGACTCTATCTTAGTCAACACTTGCCCAGTGCATATGTCACTACTTTTTTTTCCAGCTACATTTGTGAATCTGTCTTTGTTTCAGCATGATACAGCTATCAAGATCTTTTTTTTTTTATCTTAACCAGAAAAAGGAATGATGCACCAGCAAGTGGGATGCAAATAGAACAAAAGAGTTATGATAAACAGCCTGAAAATAAAGATAACAGGGATGATTCAACACTGAGAGACAACCTGTGTACCGGGGCCTCATCTTCTCCTACTCTTGTGTGTCTGAAGGTAGGGCAGACTGAAGAATAGTGGGGAAAATTGCTAACTGCCAAAGCACCTGCATTTCTAACCCTTCCAAGTTGTACTTGGGTTTTGTACGAGAATTTTTTCAGTGTGTAGAAAAAAAGTGCAGCTTCACACCACAATGTTACTCAAAGAGGAACTATCCACTTTTGTATTTTTTTCAGTGTAAGGAGGAGGCAAACAGCAAGTTGCTATCTAAGTGAACAACTCCAAGGCACCTTAGCATTTTCAATTCCATCATAGAGGGAGAATGGATCAGCTGAGTGTGGGCAATGGAGTCAGATTTTCTGGTTGTGGCCTCCTTTTGTCATTTCCTTGGTGTTTGACCTTGGGATAGTTTCTTCATTATTCTGTGCTTCAGTTTTTCCATTTAGTAAAATATGAAACATAATGGGATGTGTCCTGTTGTCAGTAAGCTAATTTCTATAAGTCTCAATCACAGTGTCTGATAGATGAGTACTCAGTAAGAATTATTTTAGCAGTTCTAGCTTATTTAATGTTATTAATCTTATTATTGCTACAACTAATACCAGGAAAATTCCATTTTATAATGGAAGGCATTTATCTTTGTTACTTTGGAGGTTTTCTCCTCTCCATTTTTGAGGGCCCTATTGACCTTGTTCTAATTCTCGATGACCTTCTCTTCCTTTTTGGCTAATATATCACTCATTAACCCCTTTCTTCTCAGGGGACTTAGCTCTAAGAAATTGGGGACTAAAGAACTTATGAAACTAATGTAGGCAAAGGTGTAATGCTCCCTGAATTGGGGCCATGGGACTAGGAATTAAAATTTATACCTCTTTTCTTAGGTTTTCTGAGGATTTGATGGTGGAATATTTTTGTTCTTTAAGTACTTAAGCTGACTGATTGCTGTAGTGTATTATATTTTGCTGTTTTCAAATATTTTCTTCTTTCTCTAATTATCAACAATGCTTTGGTAATCAACCTTAATTTTTTTTATACAATCTCTTCTTAACTCTCGATTGGGCAGAAAATATTCTTGCCATTTATTGTGTATACTAGAGGCCCGGTACACGAAATTTGTGCATGGGTGGGGAAGGGGTCCCCCCCAGCCCAGCCTTGACCTTCTCCAATACAGGACCCCTTGGCAGATATCCCTCGCACAATCCGGGACTGCTGGCTCCTAACTGCTCACCTGCCTGCCTACTTGCTTGATTGCCCCTAACTGCCCCCCTGCCAGCCTGATTACTGCCAACCACTTCTGCCTGTCGGCCTGATTGCCCCCAACAACTCCCTCTCCCCACCCTGACAGCCTGGTCACCCCTAACTGCCCCCCTCTGCTGGCCTGGTTGCCCTTAACTGCCCCCTCTGCTGGCCTGATTGCCCACAACTTCCCCCTTCCTGCCAGCCTGGTCACCCCACCAGCCTGCCGTTTAGTTGTTTGGTTGTCCCTCACTAACTCCCCTGCCGGCCTTGAAGCTCCATGCAGCCTGCTGCTTGGTTGTGTCTGCTAGTTGTTTTGGTCGTGATGACCCTGACTTTTTATATATTAGGACTAGAGAGGCCCAGTGTACCAATCCCTAGGCCTGGCCTGTGGGGATTGGGCTGAAATCGACTCTCCAACATCCCCTGAGGGGTCCTGGATTTTGCAAGAGGACACAGGCCAGGCTGAGGGACCTCACCTGTGCATGAATCCATGTACCAGGCCTCTAATATACATATAATATCTTTGGTTAATCTCTTCCTACCCTCTTCCCTCCTCCCTTCCCTCTGAGATTCATCAGTCTGTTCCATGTTTTCAAGCCTGTGGTTTCCGCTCCTGCCCCCTGGTGGTCAGTGTGCATCATAGCTACTGGTTAAACAGTTGGCCGGTAGCTTAGGCATATAGATAGATAGATAGATAGATAGATAGATAGATAGATAGATAGACAGACAGATAGATAGATAGATTACTGTGATGTAACATGTTGATGATGGTCAAACCAAATGCCTCCATTCAATAGCAAAATTTTCTTGACTTACAAAGAATGCTTTTAAATCATTACATCATTTTCAAAAACACAGATCCCTCTACTAGACCATTCTTTCCCTCAGTCTAATAATCCAGTAATTATTCATTTATAGTTATTCACTCACCAAATTGCCTAACTTTTGTTTTTCTGAAGTTTCAATAAACTAAAGCAGTTTAAAAAGAAAAAAAAACATTAGAATTAAATTTGACCTCGATAATTAAGCATAAATCATTAAGATAACATACCCAATAAATTCAAATATCTCAATGTATTTCCATAGACACTATAATTACAGATACTAAGTTTTTTGTCTAAAAAGTAAGCCTCTTTAAAAAAACTTTTTAGCTTGAAATTCTCATATTTCTGCAATTTTGTCAATGTAAAAATGTTCAAATCCACAACATTTATATAGATAAATAAACTCTAAAGAAAAAACAGATCTCATACCTTGGGCTGAATGCCATCATGTACTAATGGTATGAATGTAGAGAGTATTTTTAGAGTGTGGCTGATTAATTTTATTAGACTACTAGAGGCCCAGTGCATGAAATTCGTGCATGAGGGGGGTGTCCCTCAGCCCAGCCTGCACCCTTTCCAATCTGGGACCCCTTGAGGGATGTCCAACTGCTCATTTAGGCTCAATCCTGATGGTGGGATCGGGCCTAAATGGGCAGTCAGACATCCCTGTCACAATCCAGGACTGCTGGCTTCCAACTGCTCACCTGCCTGCCTTCCTGATTGCCCTTAACCACTTCTGCCTGCCAGCCTGATCACCCCCTTACCACTCCCCTGCCAGCCTGATTGATGTCTACCTGCTCCCCAGCCAGCCTGTTTGCCCCCAACTTCTCTCCTCTGCTTGCCTAACTGCCCTCCCGTGTAGGCTTGTTTGCCCCCAATCCCTCCCTTGCAGGCCTGGTCCCTCCCAACTGCCCTCCCCTGCTGGCCATCTTGTGGTGGCCATCTTGTACCCACATGGGGGCAGCCATATTATGTGTTGGAGTGATGGTCAATCTGCATATTACTCTTTTATTAGATAGGATAGAAGCCTGGTGCATGGGTGGAGGCCAGCTGGTTTGAGTGAGAGGCCTGTGGTGGTTTGCAGGCTGGCCATGCCTCCTGGTGGCCCAAGCAGAGGCCCTGGTATCTGGGATTTATTTATCTTTTATAATTAAAATTTTATAGCCTTAAGCAGAGGCCTGGGCTGACCAAGGCAGGTGGAAAGCTTAGCTTCCTCCATCGCCGGGGAAACCTTAGCCTCCCTCCTGTTCTTTACATGGCCGCAGCCATCTTGATTGGGGTTAATTTGCATACCCACTCCTGAGTGGCTTGTGGGCGTGGCTTGTGGGTGTAACAGAGTGATGTTTAATTTACATATCACTCTTTTATTAGGTAGGATGTAACTGCTGTCAAAGTTTGCTTTTATCTTCATATTGACCTGTTGTACTCCTTTGAGCAGTGACTGTGCTCTCAATTCAGCCAGCCATCTTCCTGAATAAATTTTAGAAAGAAGTCCTTTATACTATGATTGAGAGTGAAGGCTTCGGAGTTAGACAAGAATATGCATCCCAGAGTCCAAGTCTCAACAAGTTACTTAATTTCCTTAAGCTTCAGTTTTCTTCTTTTTAAAGAGAGATAATATTAACATGTGCCATTATAAAGTTGATGTGAGAACCGAAGAAATAATGTACATAGAATGCTTATCTCAAGCCTGTGTGGAAAATTTTACAAAAAATAAAGTTAGCTCTCATTAAAAGCAGCAGTTTAAAATAGTTTTAGAAAAATTAAAAAGTGTATGAAATTCAGAAGGCAGAAGTGTGTAAAACACATATAATATTAAGGATGCTGTTTTTACTTGCTTGCACATAGAGTTATTTAGTGGAAAGAAACTAAGGTTAGGAAAGTAGAACTTAGTATAAACTTCTACTTAATAAATCTAGTCTCAGAATAAAAAGAAATAGCACATTCAATAGCAAAAGTAAAAGAGAAAGAATTGCATTCTAAATCCTGGCCTAGCAATGAGAGTGGAAGGTTTCAATGGAAATGTATAGGACTTGGGAGGCAGGAAATGTGGGGTTTTGCTCTCTTATCAAGGCATAATGATGACATTGGACTGGGTGTTTTCAGGGTTCTCTCTGAGCTTTTATTCAATGCAAACATGTGAAAAATTGTCTTGTCCTCTCTATGGAATAAGAGTTTCAATGGATAGCCTTTGCAGTAGGCTGAGGCATGGCCAGAGAGAGATGGAGATGTGATGAAGGCAGCAGAGATCAGAGGGATACATGCTAAGAAGAAGGGCAGCTTCTAGAAGTTTGGAAAGAACAAAGAATAGATTTGGTCCCAGAGCCTACAGAGACTGACTTTAAACTTTTGAACTTCCAGAACTGTAAAATAAATTTGTGTTGCTTTAATCCACCAAGTCTGTGGTAATATGTTACAGCAAAAATAGGGAAGTAATACATGTATCATCAGTGTGGTTGTGCTAGAAAGAGATAAAGTTGTGCTACTTGAGGTACTATGCAGAGATGTTTGGTGATTTGTGCTTTATTTTTAAGAAATGGCTTTTAAATGAACTTTTAAATTTCTGGTAACTATTGATAATAGTAAGGAAATAAGGTTTGAAAGCTATGTCTCCCAATCACTCTATCCTCATTCTTCTACTTCAATTTTCCCAGTTTCCTCCCTTGACTAGTTCTTATAATTCCACTTCACAAACCTATACTTGGAATAAGACCTCAAACTAAAACAATGAATACATAGCTCAACACTAACAGGAAATATTTTTATACAACAGGTCATGTGCAAAGCACCTGTGCATGCTCTATGCATACGGTGATGATATAATAGGTCATATGTAAAGCCACTCTATACATAATAGTGCCTAAAAACCAGGTTATTAACTACAACCTAAGTTGACTTAACATGAAAACACAGCACAGCTTATTTTAAGGAGTGGCAAGATATAAAGTAGGCTTGCTGGATTAGTTATAAAACAGGTGTGACATGGTAGGGTTTGTTTTTTATTCTTTTCACTAATACCTGTGCCATGCCTTATCCTTACCTAATTTTTTCTATTCTACTGGTACTTTCCTTGGAGTAGCAATTATTTTAAGAACCACTGAACGGCCTCCCCTGCCCCATCCCCCTTGGAAGGAAGGTAGTGCAAAGGATAAGGTGTAATGTGATGGTTGAAGGCTACGGTACCCCGTTAACATTTAGAGGATGACTGTGTGATAGAGCCTGACCTCTCTGGTGAACTACATTCTGTTGAATTTAGGTTCTCTAGGCCAGGTATTTACAGGTCCCCTCACTCCCCCCACTTTCTTTTTAAACTGGTGCTTCATCAGTGTCTGTTGTTACTACTGTATATCCAGACCCAAAGGCAAAGGAGAAGCAGGAGGCAAGAATATTTAGATGAATTTAAACTGAGGTCATTCTGGATAAGTATTAGGCTGTGAATCATAACTGGCAGAAATCAGTGTTTTCCCGAGACCAGGAAGTATTCAAGATTAGGGGATTATAATTTAGATAAGCTCTGTGGGAAATCTGTGAAATTCAGCAATGCATGTTCTAGTACCAAATTATTTCAAAATTAAATAAAACCGACTTGAACTATGATAAGACTAAATATTAAATAAAAAATAAGTTAATTAAAATTACATTTACTATGTGAATGGAAAGAAAAAGTTTTCATGGACTTAAGCTAGCCAAGAATAGAAGTATATTATCCAGTGGTCGACAATGACCGATGGTACTATGCTCAGGGATATGGTGATACAGGTAACCCTGCTTTCTGAAATCTCCTGTCAAGCCAATTTTTTATTTTTTTTTTAAGGAAAAACTTACATTAGTATTTGTTTTCTCTCTCCAAAAGAGACTTGAAGAGGATTTTCAATTTTACTAAAAAAGGTTTAAAGTAAAATTAATGTTCAGCATTTATTGAGCGGCGAGAGTGCTATTGCCATACTCTGGAACTACATTCAGCATTTCAGCACCAAGTGGCCAAGGCTTTGAACTGCCCGTGATCTGGGCGTTATTTCGATTTATTTTGTTCATCTGTTAGCAAGATATGTCCTAAGGTACTAGAAAAGCCTAAGAGAGCTCATAAGGGTGTTATGCTTAGGGTAAAACTGAATTTAATTGAGCGCATTTGGTATGATTTGATACGTTATTGTTGGGTCTGGTTTTTCCATATAAATGAATGTTACTTCTTTGCTTTATGTCATTTTTGTCTTACTAGGATAGTGGAGAAATCTACATGTGATTGTTGAAGCAAAACAATTTGCAGCTCACCAGGTTTGCTTTTCAGTAAATGTGTGTGCCTCATTTTAATATCAGTAATTTCACTTGCTTGTCTTTTTGAATTGTCTTTTTGAACTGAATCTCATCGTATTTAGTATTGAACATCTGTTGTATCCAAGGCACTTTAAGAAGACAGCATATCTTTAATTTACTGACTTGGTGCCCTGAATAATCTGGCCGTCATTGCTTAATGCCCTTAAGAAAATACCAAGTTGTAAACTACAAACTTAATGTATTATTATCTAATAATTAACTTATAAGTGTTTTAATGAGTGATTTAAAATTTAAAGTCTAGATTGAAATATGCTATTTTCTTTGCTTTTAATGGTAAAAATCTCAATTCTTTATTTAGATTCTTTTTCAGTTATAGAATACCCTCTTATACGAAAAAGTATACAGATTAAAAAGTCAGACTTATATAACCAATAAAGTGTGTGTAAATGATTGTTCATTTTGAAAATATTATTACAAGTTTTCCTCAAACTCTGAGCTCATCAAAGTAATTCCATAGCTGGTTGAAATAACTTTAGGGATGGGTGCTTTGATTCCATTAAGACCAATGTTTTAATTAGAATATATTTTAAAACCAATAAGAACAGTATGGCATTTTAAACTGGTAAATATGGCAGTCCCTAAAAAGCAGCTGGCCTCCACTTACTTTCTGCCCCACAGCTGATAGCCCCATACATCCTGGTAAACTGTTGGGACACCAGTTCTCAACATATTTGTTTATTCCAGTGAAGGCAGTGACTTCATTTAAGAGAATGCTGCTTGTAGAGCATCCTGTAGAATCTTTTTAAATAAAATGCTAATCAAAATTAAGTAGGGCTATGAATTAGATGGAGAGTGTAGGGATTACAGGACCAGGGCCCAGTTCCCCTGCAGAGGCTTTCTGCGCATCAGTTATACCACACTGTCCTTTCCCCCAGCTGCCCTCTAGGGAAGAGAAACCACCGTGCACAGCACAGTGGCCACAAGGCTTTCAGTGCTAATGCCTCTGAACACTACATCTGGTTTTCAAACTCCCAACCCTATCTTTGTTTTGCATTTTAAAAAGTGACATAATACACACATCATTTAAATTTTCTCCATAAGACTGTGGATGACTGACAGAGTGCACTCGGAGAGGCTGGCTGTAGTGTTACTGTAAATGAAAAGAAATAGAATTAAGAACAGAAATAAAGTCACTAGATGAAATTATATATTTAGATAAATGAAAAACATGACTCAGATGGCCAATATCGTTATTTATAGAGAACTTTTAAATCATATATACATAAAATAAGGTATCTATAACATTTAAACAAGTTTACTTGATTCAGTAATAATAAAGGCATTTTTAATCATTCACCCATAATAAAAGTTTTAAGTAAATAAGTGTTCATACACAGGTAGGCCTGTGACTTATTCTGCCAAACCCAAAGCTCAGGATAATTGAATATTCAGGGTGGATCATGTGAGGCATTTCACTTACTGATGAAGTGGAAATATCTATCTATTTTTTCAGACATTTTACATTGTAATCCTCCTCTCCCCCAACAAAGGGAAATACTTTTTGGAAACAGTGGACATTCATCAAGAGAGAAACACTGAGAGAGATATTATGAGAGAAGTTACTAAGATTTGAAGAGAAGGACTACTTCAAAGTACTCTAATATGTGATCCAAAATGCTGAAAATTCCAAATTAAAGTCATTTTTTTCCCTGTGTTGCCACAGGCCCAACTACATCTTACTTTTTCTTTGCTAAAATCGTACAGCTTAGTTAACTGGAAAAATTTTCCCTCTTGGAACATATGCCCGGTTTCACACAGAAGTTAATGGAAAATAGATCCACTTTATAAAAACTGCTTTATAAGCAAGAATACTAGAGCATTTTTATCAAGCGGAACATAAGGCATTGTCTCACTCAGATGAGCTTAGAACATTCTTGTTTGCTTTTACAAACCCAAAGGGAAGATGGTATGTAAACAGAACATGTCTTTACTTGAAAAGCATGATTCTAGATATGATATATACAGTCTAGGAAATCAAAGCATGCCACATGATTACTAAATACTTTCTCTTTGTATTACACAAAGATCAAAACATGTGCTAACTCCAACAGCGTCACTGCACCGACTGTGCGTTTACTAATTTAAAATATATGTCTTGGTTTCTCAGGAGCTCTTGGTGAGTTCCCCACTCCTTCACTTTTCCATTGTGCAGAACCACTGTCAGATCTGCGTTCTGTATCGTGGAGAGTCTGTGAGCCACCACAAGGCACGTCCTCCCCTTCCTGGCCTGATCAAGGGCCTGCTGAACCACCTGCAAGAGAGAAGGACTTGTGATCACTCAGGTTAGATGCCAATAAACTCGCCCAAATAAAACCAATTAACAACAGTCTTGGTTTATCTGCTTATTCCCAGGGAAGTTGCCCTACTTTGAGAAATAGTCATCCTATTCAATAGAAATCTAGAAAAAGCAATTATGGACATTTTGAGTAAGATTTAATTAGATAAGCTTTTGTGACAATGAATAAAAATGGAATGGTTATCTATATGTAAAAGTAAGTGGTTCCAAACTCAAAGTCAGAAAGTACATTTCTAATGGAAGTAGAATTATTTAATTTACTTTCTTCATTTCTTCTCATAGTGTGTGTGTGTGTATGTATGTGTATGTGTGTGTGTGTGTGTGTGTATATATGTGTGTGTGTGTGTGTGTGTGTGTGTGTGTATATATATATATATATATATATATATATGTCAAATTTATCTGTAAAACTTTCCTGATTAAAACAGCATCTTAACTGCAAAGAGGTCATAAGGCTGTGTAAAGGAAATGACATTGGAGGGTAAAAAGTAATATTTATTGAATATATAAAATGTCCCAATGATAGATAGCTTATTTAAATCTTTGCAGTAAGCCTGTAAGGTATTTTTACTTTTCTGAAGAGGAAACTGAGATTTGAAAAGCCCTGGTGACTTGACCAAGGTCACACTGCCAGTAACTGATGATCCCAAGATAACAGCCTAGATATCTGATTTAAAAAAAAGTTTTTTCATCACACATGGTCTCCTTGGAAATCAAGAATGATAATAATCTACAAACAGCATTTGAGTAGGGTTAACCACATGAGTTCTTAGATCAGACACCCTCTATTAGAATTTAGGGAAGTCACTTAATTTTTCTAAGCCTCAGTGTTCTAATTTGTAAAATGAGCATGATGATAAAATAATCTAATTCACTGAATTGCTATGAGGTTGAGATAACAGCATATAATAATGAGTACTCAATAAATACAGGGTAGGACAAACATAGGTTTACAGTTATGAGTATGGGAAAAACAGTTTATTCGTGTATTATTTCCCATATGAACAACATAAGCCTATTTTTGCCTTACTCTGTATTAATGATTATCTCTTATTTGACCAATGTTCATTTAACAAATAAGTGCCTAATAGGTGAAAAACTACTAGGAGACAAAAATGTAGCAAAATTAAACTTCTGAAGGAGTTTGCAGTATGGGTCTATCACACGTGTTTGTTTTCTGGTTTCCTTCCCGAACTGAGCTAATTATAGAAGGTGGAGTCACTAGCAGGCTCCCGCACTAAAGTATAGAGCCCTCTCTGTTACACAGGTAGAGTGCCTTATTAATTTGTTTGGCCTTATGGGACTAAAAACAAAATAGAAAAGTTATTTTTCTTGTGCTTTTTATTTGAATGGAGAAACATTTCGAGTATCAGATCCTTTTCTTGATAATGAGACAAATTCAAGAGAGTATACCTTTCTAGAACATGAGATGCCCTGTGTCCTAATTCCCTCCCACTTCCCCCATCTCTTCATCAGCCTCTAGCTTTAATTAGAACTGGTGACCCTATGACTACAGTTCTCTCCAGGCCTTTCTTTCTCTAAACTGACTTTTACTTTTTTCCATGATTCCCCACTCTCATATGTAATATTCTATTCTGAGATGAAAACAGAGGGTGTTACCTTTTCATTCTCATTGTCCAGGGATGAAGTGGCCTCATCCAACAATAAAATTTTTGGTTTTCGGAGAAGAGCCCTTGCAATAGCTAGTCTTTGTTTTTGGCCGCCAGAAAGCTGTGTTCCTTTCAGTCCAACTTGTGTGTTGTATTTCTATTACAGGAACATGCAATTAAGAGAGTAAGGCTTGGTTATTTAAATTAGCATGGCAACTATGGATGAGAACCATCTAAATATTTCAAATTTTGCTACTCTGGAAAATTTGTGTCCCAACAAGTACTGAAATATATTCTTGTGCTTTGTTGCAAATGAATGCTAAACCAGCAGTAAAAACTACCATCTCATTTACATATCAAATCTAGTCACAGGCAACAGACCTTTGCCATTATGCTCCTACAAAGGAATTGTTTGAATTAAAGCATAAGAGAAAAACAATTGGCAAAAAAAAAAAAAAAAAAAAAAGTTCCAAGTAAACACAAATTTTTTTCCATTAAGTTATATTACCTTCTATTTTCAGGTCAACATGATTTAAAGTATCTAAACACAAGGACACAAAGAAATTATTGGATCCCTTCATGTTAGCTCTTGTTAAATCTCTACAGGCATATCCCTTCAGATGCTGTCCTCAGTGACAGGGTGCTGCCTGGCAGTACGTTAGGTTGGCATCACATTTAGAACTTCACAGTGTTCCCACAGCTCTCCTCCTTACTAATGAATTACCCCTGCTCCAGTGTTTCCCTCTATAGATGGGAAAAGGGATGTCTCATATCCTGCAGCCTTTGGAGTCTGCTAAGTCATGAGTGGTCAGTTCAGCTGGTGAAAGCAGCCTCTGCTTGCCTTCTAGATTGTCCTATTGAATCTTTTTCCCTCCATGGTTTCACACTGCTTTCTAGTAGTGGTTGCCGTTTATCTAACAAATGCATGTCTATGATACCCCTGACAAGAATGGGAGGATGGATCTGTTCTACTGGAAAGCAAGTCCAAGTGTAAGCCTTCTAAAGGTGGATGCTGTAGCCGCACCAGAGAGAAGATGCAGCATGTGATTATCTGCTGTTCATTTTGTCTTGGCACCATGGAGATGCTTGAAGCAATTACCTTTCCCTTCACGTCTGACTGTCGCTGGGACAAAGCTGGGATTGAGAGAGAGCCTATGACACAGCCTTATGACAAATGTGTCTACTTCATTCAAAACTCATTTTTTAATTTAAAATGTGCAGTTGCTTTCTTTATATCAAACAATGGATATCTGAATTACTAAAGTTCAGTGGAAGTGTTTTTTTCTGAAGTGAAATGCTATACAAAGAAAAGAGACTTCAACTATCTCCTCTGAGATTCTATCTGGGAATGTCAGCAGGCTGGACCCCTTCCTCCTAAAATGTATTTTGTAAAATTTGGGATTATAGGGTAGGATAATCTGAAAAAACTGTGTCATCATTGCCACACACTGCAAAATTCCCATCTAAAGTAGAGATCTAACCTCAAACCAAAAACAGAGAATGAGGAATGATAATGGGTTTGTAGCTCTTTTAACTAGTCTCACTTAAATTGTACATGGATTTTTCCAGGTAGCTGAAAAAGGTACAAGACTAGCTTAGAAATCACTTTGCATTTTTGGCCTTCTCTGGATTACAGGAAAATGTAAGTCTCAAGAATGAATTGGCCGAAACCGGTTTGGCTCAGTGGACCGAGCATCAGCCTGTGGACTGAGGGGTCCTGGGTTCGATCCTGGTCAAGGGCATGTACCTTGGTTGGGGGCACATCCCCAGTGGGGGATATGCAGGAGGCAGCTGACTGATGTTTCTGACTCTCCCTCTCCCTTCCTCTCTGTAAAAAATCAAATATATTTTTTAAAAAAGAATGAATTGGATGAAAATCAAATTCAGATGTTTTTGCCTGTCATAGACAGAGCAGATTATAAATATAGATATAAAGGTAGACATACAAACATTTTCGGATACTTAAACTGATGGTTTTTCAATGAATCATAGAGTTCCATTCTTTCCTGTTTAAACTGAAAACATCAATCAATTTTCTGGCAAACACTGAGATGGTGAATGCCCTGAAATCACCTGTTTTATGAGATGAAGGGGCAATGGCTTCTTACTATGGACCTACGGCTAAAAGCCACTTGGGTCCTGGAGGGAACATAAAAAAGATCTAATCCAAAATCAATTGCATTCTGGAAAATCCCGGGGGGCCCTGGGGTGGAGTTGCAGAGTGGTTCCAGTGGTCAAAGTCCTGTTCAAGAAGCCATGGTGTGGCTTCACTGAGCTTCCACTGTGTGATATTGTGGGGACTGTGGTGCATCTACACCTGGTCTGTTTCTCAGAGGAGCCTTAAGACCAACATGGTGTTGCAACTCATCTCCCATTCTCCAGGTTGATATTTCCAAGTGCCTGAAGGTCATCTGCATGGCATATACCACAGATGTATTACCCTTAGCATGCTTCAAATGAACTCCCTCATATTCACCCTCCGGAATCCCCAAAGGTTATATAAAATGTCCAGGAAGACCTCTACAAAGGTGACATTTGAAAGAGCTTGAAAGTTAAGCAGCTGGTTCTGCAAAGAGCCATAGGAAGTGAGGTCCCAGCTGAAGAAAAAAACAAGTGCAAATATCCTGAGGTAGGAAGAACTTGACATGTTCATGAGATAGAAGAGAGGCCAGTGTGGTTAGAGCAGAGCCAGCACATGGTGAGGAAGGAGTTGGAGACGTCTACAGGGCCAGATCACAGAAAGCCTTGCCAGCCACATGAGGAATTTGGACTTTATTGTAAGCGCAAAGGGATACCATTGAGAAGTTTTCAACCCAGGAGTTTTTCAACATAAAAACTAATGTTTTTAAATGTTTTAAAGGATCCCTCTAGTTGCTGCGATGAAGAATAATAATAAAGAATAAATATATTAAATAAAAATTCCGTGAATAATAAAATAGTTTGGGCTTGGAAAAATAGTCAGATAATAATTTCAAACTTTGCTTTTACATATAATTTTACAGTAGGTGCTGGTAATAAACACATTGTATAACACAAGGAGCATGTAAAACAACCATTTAACCCACTGAGTTACTTAGGCTAAGTTGGCAGCTTTGAAGTGCAAGATTTCAGATATTTTCTTACCTCAGGGAGACCCTCAATAAAGGAATGGATATTTGCTGCACGTGCTACCTCTTTTATCTCATCTAATGGCACAACACGGCTGGTATCACCATAGGCGATGTTCTCAGCAATGCTAGAGTTGAAGAGCACAGGCTCTTGAGAAACGATTGCTATTTGGGAACGAAGCCATTGTAGGTTCAATTCCTTTGCATCCACACCATCAAATAGCTGCCAAAACCAGAATGGAGAATGGTATGTGAAGATCCAACACTGTATCATGTTACAGTTCACTGTATTCAAACACACAAATCATAACAAGAAGGTTAGGCATTCAAGCTATTTAGTAGTATAATGTTACTCAAGGAAGGCTCATAAATCATATGTCTCATACAGCGGACAGAGAGTACATGACTAAAATGCCAACTCCTAAACTTACTTGACATTTCTAGGAATGGCCATATATTCTAGACACCTTCCCAGAGACTAGAATAGAGCCTGCTCCTCTGTACTAAAGTCACGTGGAAAATGACCAACCTCCATCTTAACAAGACCCCACTTTGGAAAAGTAAATCAGACAAAGCTCTTGCCCTCCTGTACCTTATATTCTGGTGGAGAGAGGCAGGCAATAATCACACTAACAAAGAACTCAAACTAGAAAAAGAAAGTGTCACAAAGACAGGATAATGGGAGAGAGAATGACTGAGGATGTGGGGATTTGGGGATGTGGGGTGAATGTGGGTGGATGAATTATTTTCTATGGGGCTATGTAAGAAGCCCTACCTAAAAGTAGCATTTAAACTGAGACGTGAATAATGAGTAGAGCCAGCAAAGAAGAGTAAAAACATTCTAGCATACTAGGAAGATCGAAAGACCCATAAGTAAATGTAAGGAACATAGACACACAGTGTACAATGAGCTGGTGGGTGGGAAGGAATTTGGGGAGAGAGGCAGGTGCAGATCATGAGGGCCCTTGATTGATGCTATGGACTATGGGTTACTCTAATGTGATGGGAAACTTTTAAAGTTGCTTAAAAGCCCAGGTTTCCTTCAGCTTCACTACCCAGATACAGTCCAGTCTAGAGTTAGCTTAATATGGGGGTTTTAAAGGAGGGAGTGTCATATGCTATGTGCACACAGATGAGTGGGACCTAATACTAGTACTCATTGTGGACTTACTATTGGTAAAAAGGAAGCTATTTTATACCGTTCCATTCTGCAGTCATTGAGAATCTGTATGGGGAAAGGACTGTAAATTGCAAGGAAATAAGGACTAATAAGGACTGGTAGAAGTCTGACTTTTAGAGGCTTATGCTTTTTTGTGAGAAGAAAGAGGCAGAACAGGAGGTTGTGTTTGTGTATGTGTATAATGTGGTGGTGGTTGTGGGGAGAGGATTAGTGAGAACCTGAATATACTGTAGAGTAAGGAAAGTCCCAGGTGAGAAAAAAAGGATTTGGAGTTCAGAGAAGGAAGAGGTTCCTTTTTTTTTTTTTGAGATCAGGTTGCAGGACTTAATAGAACTGATTCTGATTAGCCCTAATCATGCACAAAGTTTTGGGAATTGGAGGTGGAAGGTTTGAAGATGGTCAGTGGGAACAGCAAAAAGCCTGAGCCAGAGAAGCAAAGGAAACTATTATCTCTGTCTTAAACCAGAACAGAATAAAGAGTCCAGGTATGGATATTAGGCTGGTCCTTCAACGCCTGTATTTTAAAAGAATTCCATGGCTTATACGATGAAAATTTCTACCACCATAATGGCCGAAGAACCTTTGGGTCTTTACACTAAGCATCCAAGTCCACCCATCATTCCTATTATTGGTTTGTTTGTCCTCTTAGTTAAGGGGTAGTTTTCTTCTTTCTTTTAACTACTGTACGTTAGCCCTACCCAAACCAGTGAGGATACTTCAACCCAAGAGAATGTTTAAGAATAGCACCACTAATCGCCAGATAAGTTGTATTCAAATTAAGTCTTACTATTTGTCCTCTCATAGGATCATAAAATCTCTGCAGAAGTTGGATAGAAGTGCTTTTCCCACAGCCACTGCTCCCAACAAATGCTACTGTCTTCCCTTTCTCAATACTGAGAGATAAGCCACGGAGGATGAGAACATCTGGGCGACATGGATAGAAGAAAGAGACTTCCCGAAACTCTATGTTTCCTTCACATACGTCCTGTGAAAGAAAGGTTGTAACACATTGTAGCAAATTGCCTTAGCACTTTCCGACAATTGAACATGTTTCCACACTAGTTTAATTTAATTGAAAATATTATTTTATTATTTTATTGACTTTTTGCAGAGAGGAAGAGAGAGGGATAAAGAGTCAGAAACATAGATGAGAGAGAAACATTGATCAGCTGCTCTCTTACACACTCCCCACTGGGGATGTGCCCACAACCAAGGCACATGTCCTTGATCAGAATCGAACGTGGGACCCCTGAGTCTGCAGGCAGACGCTCTATCCACTGAGCCAAACCAGTTAGGGCCACACTACTTTAATTTTAAACATCAGATTCCTCTCTGTGGATATGCTGCCTGCACATTGGTTTCTGTTCTTTTTTAAAAATATATATATATTTTATTTTTTACAGAGAGGAAGGGAGAGTGAAAGAGAGTTAGAAACATCAATGAGAAAGAAACATCAATCAATTGCCTCTTGCACACCTCCCACTGGAGCTGTGCCTGCAACCAAGGCACATGCCCTTGATCAGAATCGAATGTGGGACCCCTGAGTCTGCAGGCAGACACTCTATCCACTGAGTCAAACTGGTCAGGGCTGGTTTCTGTTACTTTTATTTAGATTTTTATATCTGCACTTCTTGTTGTCTTCACTACTGGACTTCACAAAGTTGCTTAAAAGCCCAGGTTTCCTTCAGCTTCACTACCCAGATACAGTCCAGTCTAGAGTTAGCTTAATATGGACAATTAACAATAGTGGACATTGAAAACCACAGTTGTGCTTACTGGTTTTTTTCCTTCTTGACTATAGCTTTCTATAGTTGGTTTCTTTTCCAATAAAGCAAACAGATGTGCAGCCCCGGATTTGGCTCTCGAATATTCAGGTGCCAAAGCAAGTGTTTCTCCAATGGCCATAGCTCCGTATGCAATTGCAGTAAAAACTCTATCAAAAGATAAAGCATTTGAATCTAGTTAGGTTCATTTCAAACAATGGAGCTTTAAAAGTAAAAGAAAAAGCAGGCACAGGAATATAACCTTTTGATCCAGACAACATCACTAATGCTAAAGACCCAATAATGATCTTTCTTGTGATTTTCTACCATGTAGTTACTGTCCCTTGCTTTATACAACCACAATAACCTTTGAAGTTCAGGTAATTTTAAAAGTTTCTCTTTCAGATAAGAAACAGATCAAAGGTCCTAACTAGTGAATATTTTCATATACAGGATGCCATCTGATCATCTAGCATAATGGTTGGCAAACTCATTAGTTTACAGAGCCAAATATCAACAGTACAAAGATTGAAATTTCTTTTGAGAGCCAAAGTTTTTAAACTTAAACTTCTTATAATGCCACTTCTTCAAAATAGACTCACCCAGGCTGTGGTGTTTTGTGGAAGAGCCACACTCAAGGGGCCAAAGAGCCACATGTGGCTCGCAAGCCACAGTTTGCTGACCATGAACCTAGGAGCTAAGGAGGGCAGGAACTCTTACAACTTCTTAACAAATGAAGAAACTCTAGCCTAAAGAAATCAAGCCATTTGCCTAGGGTTACATAACTGAGAAACCATAGGACTGGACCTTGAACTTCCTTGTTCATTGTTTTCCCTTATATGGTGCTGTTTGGAATGGAAAGCTGGCCCGAACTCTAGACATCTGCTTGTTGGAGTTTGTTATCACTTGTTTCCGTATTAGCATCTTCAGACGGTTCTAAATATCAAATCTCGCTTGATTTGTCTCCTTTACATCCTTTCAGTCATTGATCCCTCTATTTAGACTTCTTATCTTGTCCTCCTCTCCTTTGGCTAATCTCTGGAGAGGGGTGGGGCAGGAGTTGGGTGGCTGCCATTGCTAGGAACAGTAAAAGAAGACTTTCCTGTCCTACTTGTTTTAGCTAACTAAGGTTGCTTTCCTGATTATAATGATGACTCACAGTTCTTCCAGGGCTTCCCAGCCTAGCAGAGCAAAGCTGGTGGTGGAGGCCTAGCTTGCATCTTTATCCCTTATTATTTCAAGCTATCAACCAACTAGCAATATTTATTGAAAACCTGCCTGTTTTGGTCAATAAAGACTTTGGCTCTGTCTCTCAGGCAGTTTTCAAAGCTGTGGCTTTTATTATTACTGTAGTGAAGGCTGTTAGGCCTTGATTGTTTCTTAGCCATGTGTTCTACTTAGCTTCCTGCTAATACGTATAGCAAAGAAGTAGAAACAGAGAGGAAAGCTCAGTAGTGGGGGTATGAAGAGTTACAGAAACCTCTGCTAGCCAATAATGGTTTCTGAACCAATATGCAAAGGGCAAGTCAGCTAGAAACTCACTTGGAGGCACTAAAAATCGGAGGGGAGAAAATTATTTTGTATTTTTCAAAGTGTGCACAATTATAGGGAAGTGAGTCAAAAGTGTTACCTGGGCTAACAGAGGCAGAGGGGAGAGTTTTACTAAACATATATGTGTATGAGAACCTAAACAAGAGATTGTCTAAATGCCTGTGCATTTGTTGCAAGGCAGAAGAGTGAAAATGGAATCACCTTTTAAAAAATGCTCATCTCAGAGAAACTTATATAACAGAGATAAAGATAGCTTCTACCATAGAAAATGTATGTTGCCCCACTTTTTCTTTTTATTTTGGAGGAAAAAGTTAAGGCTTATATTAGCCATGCTGATAAACTGATATTATGAGCACATCAAGGCATTCTGCTGTTAAAATTCCCTTTGTGCATCTCCTTTTAAGACTATAACACTATTATTTCTGAAATAACAATCCTTTTAAGACTATAACACTATTATTCTGAAATAACATTATTATTTCTGAAAGAGAAACAATTTATCCATCCCTATAGCTATAAATCATGAAACTATATCCTCATTTTATAGGGTGAGTAAAACATCTTTATATTTAACAATAAACTAAAATATGATTTCCCCAATTTTTATATAATTCTAGGTTTCTGGTAGTGGCCAAAAGAAAACCTTAATGTTTTAAGCAACTATGGAGAGCAGACTGGGATTCAGCCCCCATACCCCTATTTCTTTCATTTAAAGTTTTTTTTTAAAATATATATTTTTATTGATTTCAGAGAGGATGTGATAGGGAGAGAGAAATAGAAACATCAATGATGAGAGAGAATCATTGATCAACTGCCTCCTGCATGCCCAACATTAGGGATCAGGGCTGCAACTCAGGCATTTGCCCTTGACTAGAGTTGAACCAGGGACCCTTCAGTCCACAGGCCAACACTATGCACTGAGCAAAACCAGCTAGGGCCCCATACCCATATTTCTTTTTTTTTCTTTAAATTTAATAAATCTTTATTGTTCAGATTATTACAATGTTGCTCTTTTTTCCCTCCCATAGCTCCCTTCCCCCTGGTACCCAATCCCATTTTCTGCCCTCATCAATGCCCCCACTGTCCTCATCCATAGGTGTATGCTTTTTGTCCAGTCTCTTCCCACACCCCTTTCCCCTGAGAATTGTCAGTCCATTCCCTTTCTATGCCCCTGATTCTATTATATTCACCAGTTTATTCTGTTCATCAGATTGTTAATTCACTTGATTTTTAGATTCACCTGTTGATAGGTGTGTATTTGTTGTTCATAATTTTTATCTTTACCTTTTTCTTCTTCTTCCTCTTCTTAAAGAACACCTTCTTCCTCTTCTTAAAGAAT
This sequence comes from Antrozous pallidus, assembly GCA_027563665.1. Classification (NCBI taxonomy): domain Eukaryota; kingdom Metazoa; phylum Chordata; class Mammalia; order Chiroptera; family Vespertilionidae; genus Antrozous; species Antrozous pallidus. The sequence continues at coordinate 72,045,574 of CM050521.1, read as the reverse complement.
ACCTTTCAGCATTTCATATAATACTGGTTTGGTGTTGATGAACTCTTTTAGCTTTTTCTTATCTGCAAAGCACTTTATCTGACCTTTAAATCTGAATGATAGCTTTGCTGGATAGAGTAATCTTGGTCGTAGGTTCTTGTTATTCATCACTTTGAATATTTCTTGCCACTCCCCTCTGGCCTGCATAGTTTCTGTTGAGAAATCAGCTGACAATCTTATGGGTGCTCCCTTATAGGTAACTGTTTTTCTCTTGCTGCTTTAAATATTCTCTCTTTATCTTTTGCTCTTGGCATTTTAATTATGATGTGTCTTGGTGTGGTCCTCTTTGGATTCCTATAGTTTGGGGTTTGGTACGCTTTCTGGACTTGTAAGTCTATTTCTTTCACCAGGTGGGGGAAGTTTTCAGTCATTATTTCTTCAAATAGTTTTTCAATATCTTGCTCTCTCTCTTTTTCTGGCACCCCCATAATTCAGATGTTGGTATGCTTGAGGTTGTCCCAGAGGCTCTTTACACTATCTTCAATTTTTTGGATTCTTTTGGTTTCTTGCTTTTCAGGCTGAATTATTTTTGCTTCTTTGTTTTTCAAATCTTTAACTTGATTCTTGCGGTCCTCTAGTCTGCTTTTGGGTCTCTGTATATTTTTTATTTCAGTCAGTGTATGCTTGATTTCTAGTTGGTCCTTTTTCATATCCTCCATAGTCTTGCTCATAGCCTTAAGGGACTTGCTCATATCCTCGAGGGTCTCGCTCATATCCTCAAGGGTCTCATTAAATTTATTGGCCTTTTCTAGGAGCCTCTTGAAACTGTGGTTTTGAACTCTATGTCCAGTTGTTTTTTTCCCCCTCCATTTCTTTCGCATGTAATTTGTTACCTTGTCTTTGCATTTTGGCTGCTTTCCTGAGTTGGTCAAGTAGGTTTGTGTGGTAGGTGTCCTCTAGGGGACAGTAGCTCAGCCTTCCCAGTTACCTGAGGTGGATATTCTTGGTGCACCCCTTTATGGGCTGCAAAATCTTGTTGTAGTCAAGCCTAGATTGTTGCTGGTATCACTGTGAGGGGTTGACCTCCAGGCCAATTGGCTGTGAGGATCAGCTGTGTTTACACTGTGAGTGCCTCTGTGCTCATCCTGGATGGGGCGGAGTCTCTGGGCTGAGCCAGCAGCCTTGGTTTCCCGTCAGCCCTGCCATAAATGGCTCCTGGGTCTCCCGTCAGCTCTGCCATAAATGGCTTCTGGGTCTTGTGCCCCATTACAATGGCTGCATGCACCTCTGAGAGAAAGCTACCTGGAGCTCTGCCTGCTGCCAGACAGTCTAATTTCTCCCCAAATGAGTCTGGACACCCAAAGACTTACCCGGAATGGGAAAACAAAGCAGTCCAGCATTTTTTTTTGGTGTGTGTTTTATTCCCTCCCTAATGATAAGAGCCAGCCACGAGTCCTCTCTGATAGCTTGCACACTTTTGCAGTGCCCAAGTTTCAGCGTGCTTCCTCCTTACAGTCCAGTTTCACCTCGTATTAGTCTGTGTTCCCTGAGACTTGCCCGGAACTGGGGCTCAGTGCAATGGGACACCTTTGTCTCCCCTTCAGTTCAAGAAAACCAGCCAGGTTTGCAGCCACCAGCCCTTTCTGTTCACACGCAGCTCCGAACCTCTGACTCCGTGCATATCCACAACTGTCCTCCGCAGCTCTCTTGAGTGTCAGTGTTCTTTTATTTTTCCTTCTATTTGTGGAATGTCCACTCAGCCAGCCCTCTACTGGTTCTGAATGATGTCCGTTTTGTCCTTTAGTTATACTTTTGAATTTGTTGTATGGGGCAGCAGTATGGGTGTTTACCTATGCCACCATCTTGGTTCCTCTCCAATGTCTCTCCATACCCCTATTTCTTTAAGAAAGTGTGATCCTCAGATTCTGTGCCTCCGAATAATCTGGAATATTTGGTAAAATGTAGATTCCTGGCCCTATACCAGGTCTACAAATATCTGGGTTAGATTTGTGGGGGGAGCTTAGGTGGGTGCAATGATTAGTGAGTTAGGACACTGCTGATTTAGAGAATGACACAAAGTTCTTTTTACTTAAGGATGATTCTAATAAGAGGGAGTTTCTTTGTAATCTATTCCACTCAGTTAGTTGATTAGATAGAAAGCTGTTGATCACCCTAGATTCTGGAAGGAACAGTCTTCTAGGCTAGGTATCCAAAGAGATACTTGTGACATAGTCATGGTAGTTGGGGGCTACATTGGGTTTCTAAGAAGATTGGAGACTTTGCTGTTGAAGACAAACCTCATCTGGTCACATTTTTTACACAGCCATGTACCTATATTTCCCAGAGACTCTCTCCTTTGCCCATACTATAAAAGTATGGGCATCCTTATTTTGTCTGTAGACTGGTATCTGAAACGCAAAATGTGATATTAGTTGCCTTAGCTCAGATAGCTCCCTGTTTCTTTCCTCAGGACACTGGGCAATACCAATGTGATAGTGTTGATTAATCATTACTCTTATGTTAATATTCTATATATGTTCTGAAAGCTAAAATGCTTGTCTCCAGAAATTAACCTTTTTATGAATTTAATGTAAGTAATTCATGAAATGTGGTACACCAGAAGGAGAAGAAATTTTTGTACTGGGGCCTTTTGATTCTCTTATATTTTAGGGTCATAAAATAACATTAAACAAGTTACTTGTTCCATTTATGTTAAGAATCAGTCCAGTCCTAAATATTCAAATGTTCAAAAAGCTAAGCAAGAAGTTTTTAAAAAATATAATTTTAGAGAAAGATTCTATGCAAAATTGTCTACAGAATCAGTAACAATAGTAATCATAATGATGATAATAATAAAAAATGTCTACCAAGCAAAGCCTTTGCCATGCTGAATCATGAACTAAAATCTGTGCTGTGCCACTTGCTGATTAAGTGATTTTGGACAAGTTAGGTAATTTCCTTCTTGAATCTTAATTTTCCCCATCTGTAAAATGGGCATTGTAATATTTCACAAGGTAGTTGAGAAGACTAGTCAGATAATGCATGAAAAATCCTTAATATTTGAGTAATGTTTGTTGTTATTGTGATTATCATATGAACAGAATGGTTGGCATCTTCAAAGGCCCTTTTCAAGAAACATCTGCCTAATTTCACTTGCAGGCATGATGGTGATCAGCATGATGTTGAGGTTGTATGATTTTTGTTTGTTTGTTAATCCTCACTGTTTTTTATTTTTTAAATTTTTTTAGGGAGTGGCAGGAGGGGGGAAAGGAAGGCCTTAGGGAGGGAGGGAGGGAGGGAGGGAGGGAGGGAGGGAGGGAGAGACAAAAACAGAGACAGTGACTGGGGCACTCAGCCAATGCTGTAACCACTGAAGTATCAGGGCAAGGTTGTATCATCCTTTAACTAAGAAATTTCTTTACTTAGTTTTAATCTAAACGAATCTCAATATGTAGAAGTAGACTCCAAATTACAAACATTTTATTTTTATATAAATAGTTGTCTTCGACTTAGTCCCAGTCCTGCTATTAAAGTACCTGTTATTAGATGGGTGGATATAGAAGGGAAGAAAAACAGAAGACCTTGTGAAAAACAGGAGTAATGTGAAAATATTGACTCTGGAAGCACATTTCCAGGACTGACTAGACTGATTAATTATCAGCCCAAATTTCCCCTTTTATTTTTGATTTAGTCATTCATTCAATAAATATTTATTATGTGGCTAATATGTGCCAAGCTTTTGTTTTTGGTTCTAGGGCAACATTAGTGACCAAACAGGTTAAGCTCTACTCTAAGCTTACAGTCAATAAATAAGAAAACAAAAAAGATAATTTTATATAATGGTAAGTGTTTATTACATAAAACATTGTAATAGAATAGAGAGTGATGACGAAGAGGGATAAGGGGACTACTTAGGGCCATCAGCATAAGTCTCTCTGAAGAATGCACTTAGGAGCAGAGGCCTGGATGGTGAGAAAGAGGCAACTCGACAAAGACCTGGGGAATTATTATATGAGACAGAAGGAAGACTGATTTACAGTTATCTATATATATATAAAAGGTTATATACAAAGTGTCCCCTCAGGAGTTTAACTGGGAGTTTGGTCACTTGCTATGATGTGTGCTGATCACCAGGGGGCAGTAAGGAATATGTTGGGCGACCAATGGTGGTGATGGGGCACTGAGGGAGCGAGGAGAGGAGGAGGCAGGGAGGCAAGGAAACTGATTGGCACTGATCAAACTGCCAGGCCTAGGGACCCTACCTGTGCATGAATTTAATGCACTGGGCCTCTAGTATTTGATAAAACCATCTCCACTTTGAGAGTTCCATGAAGCCTCACAGATTCTGGAGGCATAGTTTACCCCTACACACATTCCCAAATTCTAATAAACTGAAACAGGAGCAATTGAGTTAGGATCTGAATTTAGATTACCTGTATTATATCACTATCAATATTTTACCAGCTAGACTACACTTACATATATATAAAAAAAGAAAAAAAAAACATTAAAAAGTTTCCCCAGCATGTCTTTCCCACATATATGATTAAAATGATAATGCTATAAACTACACATTTTAAGTACATGACTCATTTACAAGGTTTATATTTTTGTATAACTTACATGAACATGCCCTCTGGGGTCATTCGTCCAGCTTGAATTAAATAGACTCCAAATCGAAACCCTACTGCATAGGCAAAATATACAAAAGCATGGCTGAACGCATAACAGATTCCAATGATCTGTGCTTTCTTCAGGGTATTTCTGAAATGCAAAAAATTTACTAAATAATGGGTCATAAAGTATACCACGCACATTTTAATAAATGTAGATTAATGAATATAAGATATTAGACATATTATTTAGGGGACATACATTTTTCTAAGAACTAGTTATTTTTTAACTACTAAAAGTTATTATTTGAGAGAGAAACATCTATTATTCCACTTATTTATGCAATCATTGGTTGCTTCCTGTATGTCCCCTTTCCGGGGATCAGACCCACAACCTTGGTGTATTGGGATGATGCTCTAGCCAATTAAGCTACTCGGCCAGGGCTTATAGCTATACACTTAATTCAGTATAACAATTTGCCTCTATTTACTTTCAACTGAATGGATAAGTCTGTCAGAGGATAGGCAATGAAAGAGTTAAGGAGATCTGGTTTAGAAGTTAAAATATTTTCTATCCTAATCTTTCTGTAGGAGATTAAAAAGTGAAATTAAAAGTCGTACCAACCACAAGCATGTGCATAACAGAGTATAAAACTATCTCTCTGATAAAGTAATACAAAGAGTATCAGTGAGTAAATGTGATTAGGATGACTAGTTTAAAATTAAAAGGGGTGATCACATTTATTATGTATATATTTGTTTTAAAAATGTGAACCATTTTAGAGATTCAATTTAAAAGGCTGAGCACTCTTTTTTTTTTTTAAATATATTTCCCCAGTCATACTTAAGGAAAATAAGAAAAAGGTACCCATTTAGTAAAAGCACATGGCAATGTGGGAGAACCTAAAACATATTCTAACCGTGCTTGTTTTTTATTCCTCTTTTAGTCTTCTTTTGGTGAAGCCAAATGAGAAATTATGATATGGCATTGTTAGGAAAGATTCCAGAGAAAATGGATTGGCAGGTAAATTATCGGGGTCATCAGGAGTACAGCTTTTACAGGAGCAAACTATAGTTAATGGAGTCAGTATGGATCCACAGTCACCTGTGCTGAGTCTGAAGCGTCTCCTCATACTTTTGCTCAAAAGCTTTTTCTCTTGTCAGTGATACTAGTGTACGTATATTCTCCACAGCTTCAGTTGCTATCTTATAAAATAGGACAATAAAAGAGAGAAATAAAATTAATAATGGTTAAAATTCTCCTGGTTGTGAATTTTAGTCATTTATACAGGGGATATATTGAGTACATCAACTCAGTAAGTTTTCCTAATGAGTTTTTTTAGCTTCCATTTTTCTTTCCCCAAATAAGATAAGAAAATAACATTTCAGGATAACAACCTCAAGGAAAACTTTTAAAAAGCTTTAGTCCACTGACCTAAATTTAACTCCTGTCATGTCTTCACTCAACTTCTATTTAAACTGGATCCATAGGCAAAAGGATAGGATCAAACAGTAGTGAGCACTATGTTCATATGTCATTATGCAAAGGAACTGCCCGAAGAATTACAAGATAATTCAAGGAGAAGACAGTAGAGAAAATAAAATAAATAACTATTTTATTCTAGCATAGAAAGGCAAATAGCAACCAAAAAGGCTCAGGAACATTGCAGTAAAGAATATGGGGTATGGCTGCAGTCATTTCTCATTTTGATATCTGTGAACTTAAAAAACACTTAATTAAAATATAATGATTGCTTTCCTATATTTATATAGTTTTAAAAAGGAGTAATCATGTGGGATCCAAAATGGAGGAGACTTTTCACTTAGACCAACATCTGGAACATGAGAACACATGTTGGCTGGGAAGAGGACCTTCCTGCTTTTACATTCTGTTTCCAGATTGGCAGTACGGGCTGTGAGACTGAGCAAGATTTAGGTGGACACCAATTGGTCTTTGAAGAAGAATTTGAGTTACAGGAAAGGACTAGGTTTCTGGACTGTAGTCAGGAAATCTCAATTCTACTCTCAGTTTTGATGTTTTGTTTGAATTCTCATTAATTTCGAAATGAACAAGTCTTAAAAAAAAACCTAATGTGGCCATTTTAAGTCTGAAAATAAAACATTTGGTGTTTTGTCAAAATCAATACATGCAACCAAAGAAGGAGCAATATGTTTTATTGTCCATATTTGAAGTTTTAATGTTTGGTAAATTGACTGATTTAAAGGTACTGGGAAAGCTATTGCCTATTTGATTGAAGTTACTGATTGTATATTCTGTGCTTACTCTAATAATATAAAATGAAAAAGTCAAAAGGCACAGATATATCTAAAGTTCATGACATAAAAGTTAAGATGAGCAAAATATAATTAATTGGGGTGCCATTAATTTGGAAGTTGTGATCATTTGCATACAGGCAGAGTTAAACAAACAATTTTTCACTATGTCTGAGGCAAATATATAGTATACATCCCAAAGGTCCTTATCTAGTACAAGAAAGGTGGAAAAGCCCCAAGGTCATACAAACCAGATTTAGATGAGTCATATGCTTGGCAACCCTCTTCATGAATATTCATGCTATTTATAATGTGCCAACTGCAACACAGTCAGTTTTACAGACCATAAGTGAGTATGTATTTTTTATAAATACATTTTTATTGATTTCAGAGAGGACGGGAAAGGGAGAGAGAGAGAAACATCAATGATGAGAATCAGTGATCAGCTGCTTCCTGCATGCCCCCTACTGGGGATTGAGCATACAACCTGGGCATGTACCCTGACCAGGAATTGAACCGTGCCTCCTGGTTCATAGGTCAATGCTCAACCACTGAACAACACTGGTTGGGCAACCATAAGTGATATTGAAATCATTTTCATATCTCTGCAACCATATCTTGAGAACAGCTTAAAGTCTTGGGGATGGATAGCCAAGATAAGATTCCTTGTTTACATAGTGCATCCTCCAAAAGGCTGTCATAAGAAACAGGCTTTGGACCTGTACCAAAATGAAAGCCACGAAGAGTAGGATAGAAGGCCCACAAAAAAAAAAAAAAAAAAAAAAAAGGAAAGGAAAACAGAATTGGGAAAGTAATGTGCTGCATTGCCTGCCCTTAGAGAAAATATGTGGGTAGAGATGGATGGACACTTGACAGATTGACAGGGATGTTGTAAAAGGGAATCCTACTTTGGGTGCCCGATTAAATCAAATGACACCCCTTTCAATTGTTAGAGGTTATGATTATAGTACTAATGTTTCCCTAAATCCCCAATATAATTACTATTTTTATGGATATAATTGATCCCGAGAAACTTAAATATATCAAAGCATTTTTCAAGAAATTAAATTGCTCATTTTGATCAGCATTAAAATGGTTCTTGTCTAAAACCTTGTCTTAGTCACTATCAATTTTAAAAAAGTGCACCACTATGTATGCAGTTAACTATTTCTTCTTTTTTTTGAAAAATAAAATGCCCAGAATTGTTCAAGAAAATGTAATTATTCAGTAATCAGAGAATAAGGAACCACATGTTAGCAAGTTCCCCCATGAGACTGTAACAGTAACAATGGCTGACATTATTGAGTACTTACTTAATATGGACCAAATAAACAAGATTTAAATTTATGTGGGCCACAAAAAAACAAAAGCTTCAATTTTCATAGAAACGTAGGTTTATTTTGATAGAGCCGTGCTGAATACAAAGGGCTGAAATAAACGAGTAATCGTTAACATAAAATAATAGAACATTTTAATAAAAATTAATATTTTTTTTTGAACATTAACTTACCAGACACTGAATAACTGCACAAATTAGTAAGTGTAATGCAAATAAACCTCTTTTTCTTGTTCTTGGAAAGCAAAATATTTCCTGTTGTGTATACCAAACAAATCAGGAAAACAAGATGTCAAACTCACGGATTATGGGCCACATGTGGCCCACAACAAATATTTTTGCGGGACAGCCAATGCAACAGATGCAAGAAATGCTTTAATAAAACTTTCATAAATTTAATTTTTATAATATTCTGTTATACATAATCCTATCTAATAAAAGAGAAACATGCAAATTGACCATACCTCTGCTACACCCACAAACCACACCCACCAACCAATCAGGAGTGAGTATGCAAATTAACCCAACCAAGATGGCTGTGGCCATGGAGTTGGAGAAGCATGAGGCTTGGGTTGCCCCCTGCGATGGAGGAAGCCAAGCTTCCCCTGCCCTGGCCTTCTCTGTCCTCCACTAAAGGCTACAAAGTTTCAATTATAGAAGATAAATTAATCCCAGATATCTGCTTCCAGCCTAAGCTTGGGTGGCCGGGGGGCGTGGCCATCCTGTAAACCACCACAGGCCCCTCGCCCCAGCCGCCCCACGCCCAACGGGAATCCCCACCCTGATCCAGGACACCCTTCAGGGCAAACCAGCCAGCCCCCACCCATGCACTAGGCCTCTATCTTTTCTAATAAAAATGTAATATGCAAACTGACTGTCATTCCAACACACAAGATAGCTGCCCCTATGTGGTCAAAGATGCCTGCCCCCATGTGGACATAAGATGGCTGCAGGGGAGGGCAGTTGGGGGTGATCAAGCCTACAGGGAAGGGCAGTAAGGGGGGACTCAGACCTGCAGGGGAGGGCAGGTGGGGGGAGACCAGGACTGCAGGGGAAGGCAGTTGGAGGATGGAACAGATCAGTAGGGGAAAGCAGTTAGGAGTAATGAGGCTGGCAGGGGAGGGCAGTTAGAGGTGACTGGCTCAGCAAAGGAGGATAGTTAGGGGGAACCAGGCCTGCAGGGAAGGGGGTTGGGGGCAACCAGGCCAGCAGGGGAGGGCAGTTAGGGGTAACCAGGCTGGCAGGGGAGGGCAGTTAGGGATAATAGGGTTGGCAGGGGAGTGGTTAGGGGAGATCAGGCTGGCAGGCAGAAGTGATCAGGGCAATCAGAAAGGCAGGCAGGTGAGCAGTTGGGATCCAGCAGTCCTGGATTGTGAGAGGGTACAGGCTAGGTTGAGAGACAACCCCCTCCTGTGCACGAATTTCATGCACTGGGCCTCTAATTATTAATAACGAATACAACGTTTGCTAATGACTAATCAGTATAATCATATTGCATTTATTTCCCTTAGGTGCCTTACATGCAGGTCCACCATTTCTCTCCACTAACAATAGCACTGAATATTTTAGCAGCTGATTGCCATGTCATTAGTCTTGTATTGACTTGTCTGGTGTGTGCAACAGGAAATATTTTGCTTTCAGAGAATAAGAAAAAGAGGTTTATTTGCATTACACATATTAATTTGTGCAGTTATTCAGTGTCTGCCAAATTAATGTTCAAGAAAAAATAATTTTTATTAAAATGTTCTATTATTTTATATCAATGATTACTCATTTGTTTCAGCCCTTTGTATTCAGCATGTCTCTATTGAAATAAACCTATGTTTCTATGAAAATTGAAGATTTTTTTTTTTGTGGCTCATGTAAACTTAAACCTTGTTTATTTGGACTGTGTTAGCGTTTGAGTTTGACATACTTGCAGTGCAAGACTAATGATGTGGCAGTCAGCTGCTAAAATATTCGTTGCTATTATTAGTGGAGAGAAATGGTGAGCCAGTGCATAAGGGAAATGAATGCAACATGATTATACTAATCAGTCATTAGCGAACGTTGTAGTTTGTTATTAATAATTATGTATAACAGGATGTTGTAAAAATTAAGTTATGAAATTTTTATTAAAACATTTCTTACATATCATTATATTAGCTAGGCTACAAAAAATATTCATTGTGGGCCACATGCCCACAGGTCACAAGTTTGACATGCTTGGTCCAGATACTATTCTAAGTGTTCTGCATAATACAATGCTAAGTGTTTTGTGTAATTCAAAAATGTATACGTGGATACTAACATTCCCACTTTACAGATGAAGAAATTGAAGTCCAGAAATGTTGGCATACTTGCTTGTATCACACATTTGTGAGTGATAGAATATGGATCCTAATTCAGACAATTTGACTCCGGAGTCCATGGTCTAAATCATGTACCCTATTGCTATAAAAGGTCTATACCCCATCTTTGACTTGTATATGTGTATTTCAATACAGATATAACACTTTACAGATTTCTAAGGAAAGAGGTTACAATATTGTAAAGATGGGAGCTCTGATTGGTTTGTCTTAAAATGTTATGATGATAACAGTCTTTATTTTACCTTTCCAGCATGCTTAAATTCTTGTTTATCCTTGTTGGCAAATCCAACCATTGCTGAGGTTTCAATCATTCCTGTCAGAGCAAGTACTGGAGCAATACTCAGAATCAAGAGTGTCATCTCCCATCCATATATGAGGGACACAACAATGGACAGTCCCATGTTAGTTGCATTTTGTGTTAAGGCACCAATCCTCGAACCTGTTGCCTACAATCAGACATATTTTGGAAAAAAAGTCAGTTAATCTAAAATTTATAAGAATTGCTATTATAGTTTCTTGAAAAACAAGGTAGGCTTTCTTTCTAGAAGTTATACTTAGGTTTTAACTTTGAATTTATACTTGGGGATTAAATAATAGCCATATTTTAAAAATGTCCTGTGCTATGGACTCTATGCTTTATTCATCTACCTTATGTCCGATATTGTTGTGCTTTGACATATTCCTATTATGCTTTAAATACTTCATGACACAAAAAGACTTTCCAATCCCTACTCCTGGAATCTCTTTTCTTTAAGGAATCTTGGTTCCTTTTAGTGGAGAATGTGATTTAGAAGTCAATATATGGTGCCCATTTTGCTCATTATTGATTATTAGTGAAATGTCAGTGGCTAGAACTGGGGAGTGTGTGTGTGTGTGTGTGTGTGTGTGTGTGTGTGTGTGTGTGTGTGTGTGTATAGATGCATGCACACATTAAAATCTACATTTATTTCTCTAGTTACATTTCTTGAAATGCATGAGTTCATATCAACATCTACAGTTCCAATCCAACACCACAAGGTTATTGCCAGCATTCCCCCTTCCAACATTTGTTGTCCCCCTTTCAACAGTGAGAAACCTAGCTCTCATTTTCTTTAATAGACCCATGTGATTAATCCCTCAGGATGTAACCACTCTGCTATCATGGCTCCTGCCTCTGCCCCGCATGGGCATCTTCCTCACTCTGCTCTGGCTCGGCATTCCCACACCAGCCTGCTGCCACACATGGATGCCCACTCATGGTATTTGGGCTGTAACCCCAGTCCTGTCCTCCCCACTGCACTGATGGAAGGCAGATACTCTTAGCCACTATGCCATGGTAGAGTTGAATGGAATAACTGAGGATATTTATTAAAATATACACTTTGGATATGATGTCTGCATTCCCTTTCTGCACTTTATAACTTGGTTTCACTATGCAAAGTCTAAAGAAATAATATCAAAGTAGAAAAGGAGTTGGAAACATCAACCCATATTTATCCAGAAACACAACTATAATCAACCAAGATATCAATTCACTTTTCTTTCTTTTTTTGGTGCCTGACAGGAATCAAACCTGAAATCTTGACCTATTGGGACTATGCTTTAAGCAACTGCACTACCTGGCCAGGGTTCAATCCACATTTTAAAACATATTTTTCTCTGAACATGGAAGTATTACAATTGGAAAAGCTTTAGATAATGCTAAAACTTACATGCTTCTAGACATAAATAGATACATATTCAAGATAGATTTTATGTATGTAGCTTTTTCTATCCTGCTTTTATCAATTTACATTATACTACAAACTTTTTCCTGAGTCATTATAATTAGTTTTCAAAAATATTTAGGTTGTCCTAGTTTTCACTATTAATAATAAAAATATAATGAGAACCTTGTGTGAAGTCTTTGTGCTTATATTTTCTTTTCTACTGTTAAATTCTTAGTCTGAAGTCATGTAAAATGGTATGTGCTCTTACATTCTTGGTAGCTAGAGTCAAATTGCTTATCTAAAAGATCATATCAGCCCTCATTGGTCTGACTCAGTGGATAGAGCGTGGGCCTGCAGACGGAAAGGTTCCAGGTTCAATTCCGGTCAAGGGCACACACCAGAGTTGCAGATCCCCAGTTGGAGGCTTGCAGGAGGTAGCCGATCAACAATTCTCTCTCATCATTGATGTTTTTCTCTCTCCCTCTCTCTTCCTCTCTAAAATCAATAAAAAATATATTTAAAAAATCATATAAATGTTCACTCAAGTACCACCAAATTAGTATTGTCATTAAAAAAACCCCACAATAATAAAAAGCCCTTTCTACAAAGTGACTTGCACTTGCAAATCTCTGCAGTTTGGTTATCCATTTGTGTACTAATCTGCTGCTTAAAAATAAGATTATATACCTTTTTACATGGTATTTTAGTTTAAGCTACCAGAAACTTCTTGAAATGTTTAGCCATTTTAGCTAAGAACAGGTTACAAACCTTGCCTTTTGGTGATGGAGGTAGGACAAAAAAAGTCTGAATATATTTGTCCTGTTCCATGAAGAATTACTAGAAAATAACAGACATTTGGCTTTGAAAAATGCTGTAAGAACTAAAAGAAAATGGTCTTAGAGAAATAATGTACTTCTTGAATGAATTTAGAACTGGAATCAGAATAAGTGTAATGAAATTTCCTTAGATCTTTTAGAAACATGCACAAAGATAGTTGTTTTTTTTCTTGGAAATTAAGAGAAAAAAATCATGATTAAATACTTCTTTAGATAATTATTTATAGAGTATATTTCAATTCTTAGGTACTATGCTAAATGTGAGGAATACAACTTTTCTAAGAGAATTATAGTATACAAAGAGGAATGACTAGCGTAAGAAAATAAAGGGAAGGAAACTCAGTATACAATTGTAGAAATAAAGTTCTATATATTGGGTTTATGCTTCTGGCTAACATGGAGTAATGGAATGGTTTTATGCTCCCATCTAAAACAAACAAAAAATAGACAAAACTATGAGCCAATGGTTTTCAAGGTACTAAACTTAAGGCAACCAAGGGTAGAGATGGGGAACAAAGTAGATGAGCTCTATGATTTTCCTAGCTTACTCCTTGAAAGAGCAGCCAGGCTTCAGAGTAGAGCCCTAACTTGAGTAAATGTGGCTGGGCTCTGGAGAGGTCACAGAAGCTAGAGTTTGTGGCACAGAACCCCAGACAGAGAAATCTGGATATCTGCAGAAGGTCTTCCTTCAATACTCAGCTGAGTAATGTATGTGTGAGGGCTGAGAATAGTGCCTGGTCACATCAGCTAGATCAGAAAACCTCATGATTCACAATGTTGAATATGATATGTAGAAGGATTTTGCCTGAATAGTAGGCAGCAATCCTGCCTAATAAACCTTAAAATCAAGACCCCAGTGGATCAAACTATTTCTAAGGTAACTTAATTGCATCTCAGAACAAAACCAGATATATAAAAATACAAAAATATACAGCACTCAAAAATGTTAAATTTACAGTGTGTCAAAGTTGCAGGTATGCAAAAAGCAGTAAAATAAAACCCACAATGAACATAATAATAAATCAATTAAAACTGGCCCAAAATGTACACAAATGTTAGACCTAGCAGACAATGATGTCAAAATTTATTATTATTGTGCTAGGGGCCCAGTGCATGAATTCATGCACAGGTCGGGTTTATCGGCTTGGCCTGCACCCTCTCGCAATCTGGATCCCCTCAGGAGATGTCAGATAGCTGGATTCAGCTTGATCCCCACAGACCTGATTGATCCATATAGGAGGGAGCCCCATCCTGTGTGTTGAGCATCTGTCCCCTGGTGGTCAGTGCATGTCATAGTGACTGGTCAACTGGTCATCCAGTAGCTTAGGCTTTTATATATCTAGATAATATATATTTCAAAGTTAAGAGATAATGCAGATATCCGAAAGATCCACATCAAATTCTACAAATGAAAATTTCAGTGTCTAGGAATAAACTTTCACTGGAACCTATTTGCCTAGAATCTATTGTCTTAGTGCTATAATGATGAAGTTGAGTAGTTGCTAGAGAAATCTTATGTATCACTTTCCTTATTTTGTACTGCTGCTCAGTGTGTGACAAATCTGTGAGGTGATTACAATTTGACAGCATGTTGAGTGCCACATATATTGCTATATGACATTTTATCCTAATTTAAAAAAATGACTAATTCATGTTCAACATCTAAAAACAAGAAAGGAAAAGACTTTGAATGTCCTGCTTTTAAGGAACAATGGACTGTGAGTTACTTTGTGTTATAATTAGATGCCATAGCATTGTGTTTATGATGCCATGACATTATATAGTACTAAAAATGTAAAAAGTTCATCAATATTACCAGACAAAGCACTCATCACAATATTTCTAATTCATAGAAAAGCAACATTCAGAAAAATTAGAAAATTTATGTGAAGTATCTCATCTTAGCATAATTTCTTCATTAAACTAAAAAGTGAAAATGAGGCTGAAATTAAGTTTCTGAGTGGCTCATTTGTTAGCTAAGCAAATAAAGTCATTTATGGATAGTGAGTTAGTTAAATCATTTTTACTGCAGTGGAAAAAATGTTTAGAAAGCATAAACTTACATCAGACAATTAGTGTTTTGGTGAGAAAAGTTGCTAAAAAAGCTGAGACCTTTGTCAGCAATAACAATAGTCAATTAAAAACCAAGGTGGACTATTTTGATTAGCTTTACCTGACCTTTGAAGGGTTGACATGTTAGTGATATTGCTCAATTGTGGGTTTTTGAGGAGCCAATGCTGAGTTTGAAGTGACTGAAAAGTTAATTTCAATGAGTAATCTGCATGGGACAACTACAGGTGAGAATATTTTCAAAGAAGTTGAGAAAAAACTAAGTCAGTACACCTGAAGTGGAATCTACTAACATGTATTATAACTGATGGTGATGTCATGGCATCATAAACACAAAAAAGACTTAGTTGGACAAATATATGTGACAATACAAGGTGTTTAATATTGTTATTCAGTATATTATTCATCAGCAACTATTTAGTGGAAAATTATTGAATTTATCACACATTATTGGACCAATTTGATGATGTTCATTTGGTCTTATAAACTTAACCATATTTATTTCCATTTTGACAGAAGCTAACTATCCTGACTTGCCTTACCACACAGCAGTTCAAGAGATTAGCAGTGATAGTTTCATTGCAATATTTTGAGTTCAGAGCTGAGATTAAAAATTTTCTTTACAAGAAGAATCACCTGTAACCATATGTCATTGGATATTAGCTTCTGCTGCTGTAGACTTGCTAATACCTCTAAATGAAGGCAAAGCAAAAATTATATGTCTAATTTATGCATGATAAAGTCATTTTGATTATATGCCACACTCATACTATAGTAAAGTTATTTTGATGATTACTGACATTTTTAATAAATATTTATTGTTGTAGCCCTAGCTGGTTTTGCTCAGTGGATAGAGCATCAGCCTGCGGACTGAAGGGTCCCAGTTCGATTCTGGTCAAGAGCATAAACCTTGGCTGCGGGCTTGATCCCCAGTGGGGGATGTGCAGGAGGCAGCCAATCAATTATTGATGTTTTTATCTCTCTTTCCCTCTCCCTTCCTCTCTGAAATCAATAAAGATACATTAAAAAATAAATCTTTATTGTTGGAAATATTATGTATGTCCCGTTTTCCCCTCCATTGCCCTCTCTCACCCCTCCCTCCCACTAACATTCTTTGAGTCACAAATAATGACAAGCTGTTTTATATATTTCCCATGTCAAAAAGTTAAATCAAGAAATGAGGTCACTATTGTTCATGCAATGATAACCTAGTTATACCTAATCAATTCGTTGGGCTTTTGGAATTGAGTTTATTTTATTTTATTTATTTGGGCAGTATAATCATATTTATGATGAAAAGAATTCTTGTAACTAATATTTGTGTCTGTCAGTATTACATCAAATATACACTGTAGTGTCAATAATACACTTTTTTTGTGGACAAAAACGAAATAAGACTTTTGGTTGATGCAAAGGGTTGCTAAAAGATACAGAAATGATTTTTTGGCAATTTTGTGGAATCTAGTCTTCCAAAGGATCTAAAATGGCCTTATACTTTTAGTAAAGCTACATTTTACATAGAAAATAGACTGTTGACATATACAATGGCAATATACCATGACCTCAGGCTGAAATAATACCAGCTAAATTAGTTGTATTTATTGAACTATTTCAGGAATCATGGTATCCAATGACTTTATTTTACTAACATGTGTTTTTCATGGCTCTCTAAGTATCAGAGTTTCTAAAAATGGCCAGGGACATATATTTTTTGGTCATTAGTAAAGATTTCAAAATAATATTTATTATTATTAAGGAACTATTTTATCAACATTCACCCTAACACATTTGATAAAATAAAATATAACTGAAATTACATGATAAGAAACTGAGATGAATATGTCTTAAATTGCTATGATAGGAATTAGTCCATAGGGTAGTATGTCTTTGTGACAAAGAAATAGTGGAAAATAGGAATGATAAATAATTTTTCCTTAGATAAAAAGAGTATCCATTCAAGTTAGATATGAATTTATCTTTATATGGCAAAGCAAAGACTTATGTGAATTACATGCTAGTAGACACAGTTTCACTCTTGAAATCCTTCATTGGCTATTTTGCTTTTTAAATTCAACAATTATAAAATCTACCATCAGTATTCCAACCATTTTTTCTTTAGCTACTTCTTCTCATTCAATGAAAATGACCTGTCTGAAAATTGTTATGAAACCAACATTTACAATTGAAACAATGTTTCAAGTGATCAAATTGTATTAGTTAGATGCTTATAAGGAACTAGGGGCCCAGTGCACGAAATTCACACACTGGGGATGGGTGATCCCTCAACCCAACCTGCCCCCTCTCACATACTGGGAGCCCTCAGGGGATGTCCAACTGATGGCTCATCCCCATCACCCTGCTCAGCTCAGCCCCAGCTGCCTGTGACCACCCGGCCCCAGGGGCTGGGTGCTGACCGCCACTTCCACTCACAGTGCTTGGGGGCTGGGTGCTCCCTGCCACAGCCACCAACACCACCACTGCTGCTGTCGCCGCTTCCCCTCACAACGCCCAGGGACTGGGTGCTTGCCACCACCACTGCTTCATCTCCAACCCTGGGGCCCAGTGCTCGCGCCACTTGGCCCCGCTCCCACTCCTGATTGGCTGGTTGCATAGTCAATCAGGAGCAAAGGTATGGTCAAATTTGCATGTTTCTCTTTTATTATATAGGATTAGGCTCACAGATAATCTCATTAATTTCTCTTGATGACAGACAACACTATTTATTAGAAACAACTAATGAATTTAAGAAAAATAATATCGCTCTTTCAATCCTAATCTGTCCTTTTGTTAAAGTAAATATTTGCTAAAAGAGAAGATGGCTCACACATTAAATACAGCTGCCAGTAAGAATGCCTTTTCCCTGAATTCTTAAAAGATCTAAATGATGGATAAGAAAAACATATTCTCACAGTAAAGAAGAAAACAGCAAATTGTGTAGAATGGGGATTCAAATGGAATTATAGAAAATGATATTTCTGTCTAAAGAGTTAAACCCTGGAATTTCTAAAATAAACATTGTCATTTACATAATTCTATTTATGCTATTAATACTATGCTCATTATTTTAGTAAGTGAAATTCCATCTACCATTTTCCCCACTATGCCAGTACAACTTAACTACTCAACCCTATCTTAATATTTAAATACTATCTAATGAAATTTAGAGCCTTGCCTTCAAAATTATCTAAAAGTATTTCAGAAAAAGATAAAGGTGATGTCCCTTTCCTCTTGAGCTCTTTCTATATGATGAAAATACTTTTCCAAACCAATATGGATGTATTGGAATATTCACAGCTGTAACCAACTTGTTCTATTCTCTGATAATAGAAATCTGCCCTTCTATGAATGAGGTCTTGTAGAAGTTACATAAGTTAGAATAATGGGCATATCCTGTGGAAATATCCTCCATAAAATACAATTTTGATGGACTGTTTCAGCTGATAATTTGTTGCTCAGGTAGCAATGCTATAATTGACATTTTAATATCCTATCTAATATCCTATCTAATATCCTATCACTCCAAGACACAAGATGGCTCCCATGTGGACACAAGATGGCTGCCACAAGATGGCCTTGCAGGGGAGGGCAGTTGGGGGAGACCAGGCCTGCCAGGGAGGACAATTGTGGGGGAGGAACCAGGCCTACAGTGGAGGACAGTTGGAGGGGGACCCAGGCCTATAGTGGAGGGCAGTTGGGGGGGCGGGGGGACCAGGCCTGCAGGGCAGGGCAGTTGTGGGTGAGCAGGCCAGCAGGGAGGGCAGTTAGGGGTGACCGGGCTATCAGAGAAGGGCAGTTGGGAGTGACCAGATCAGCAGAGGAGGGCAGTTGGGGGAGACCAGGCCAGCAAGGGAGAGCAGTTGGGGGGGGGGGGGCTCAGGCCTGCTAGAGGACGGGAGTTGGGGGTACCAGGCCTGCAGGGGAGGGCAGTTGGAGGTGACTAGACTGGCAGGGGAGGGAAGTTAGGGGTTCTCAACCCATCAGGGGAGGGCAGTTAGGGGCAATCGGATGAACCAGGGAGCAGCTGGGCATCAAACAGGCTGGCAGGATAGTGGTTAGTAGGTGATCAGGCTGGCAGGCAGAAGCAGTTAGGGACAATCAGGCAGGCAGGCAGGTGAGCAGTTGGAAGCCAGCAGTCCTGGATTGTGAGAGGGATTTCCGACTGTCCTGAATGAGCAGTCAGACATCCCTCAAATGATCCCAGATTGGAGAGGGTGTAGGCTGGGCTGAGGGACACCCTGCCAAGAATGAGTTTTGTGCACGAAACCTCTTGTTTGTAAATAAAAACACTTTTAAGATTTTCTGACATTCAGAGAGAAATACAACATTAACTTTCCTTTTCTCCCACATTGATGATAAGGAAAAATGAGACTATAACTGCTAGAGTTCTCGTTTTAACAAAGAGATTAGAAGCTTTACCTCATTTAAGTTAAAAATGTGAAAACTTGTTTTGCACTCATTTTCTCAATCATAGTTGAAATCCCACTTGTGATCAAAGGTTAATTTTCTTAAAATAACTGGAAGAAAATTAATAAATTATTACTTATCTCTTCCATATTACTGTACTCCCCATATTTATTTAAGCATCACTTTGACATACATTATACTGGTCATTCTGTCATCAGTTTTGAATATGGTGCATGAATATTTTGTTTATGCATAACATGACCAGTCATTATTACACGTATCTCTAACTTGATCTGTATAATAACTAGTACAGAATCATTTCCAGATGTACACATGAATCTAACTTGTTAGATATTATGGTAAATAAGATCTTATATATTGGGGGGAAGAAAAAACTAAATGTTCTTTTTAAATTAAAAAAATGCTTTTATTGATTTCAGAGAGAGAAAGGGAGAGGGAGAGAGAGGTAGAAACATCAATGATGAGAAAGAATCATCAACCAGTTGCCTCCTGCATGCCTTATACTGGGGAACGAGCTTACAACCCAGGCATGTGCCCTGACTGGGAATCAAACTGTGACCTCTTCGTTCATGAGTAGGCACTCAACCACTGAGCCACACTGGCTGGGCTAAACTTTCTTCTTTTATTAAACTTCCTTACATCTTTTACTGAGATCTATTTTTAGCCCTGAGACTTACCTGGTCTCCTTAAAGATGTGGGTCATATCCGTATAGCTCACATATATGCACACATACGTACATACATGCATACCACATAAATATGCTATTTAAACAAAGAAAAGCAATATACATACTCCTTGAATTTGTGCTATATCTGTGGCTAATATTGCTGTCAAGGCTCCTGTGTTGTTTTCCTTATCATCAAACCAGGAAATATCCTAGAGAAAAAAAGGGAATTAACATACAAGTATCAAAAAGATTCTCTGAGTTATTCTTTTGCTGTAGTATGTTGCAAGGCATTAGCTGCCTCCTCACTCAGCAGGTCCTTAATTTTTATAAATATCATAGATCAAATGATTTTTGTTTCTTATTTCACAAAGATTTATACTTAGATATAAACTGAAAAGTTAAGTTCAACAGCTTGGACTTACTGCCATGCTACAATCCTATATGATAAAAGCCTAATATGCTAAGTGTCCAGTCACCCGTTCAACCAATCAAAGTGTAATATGCTAATGATATGCTAAGGCTGCTCAACTACTTGCTATAACGTGCACTGACCACCAGGGTGCAGACGTTCCACCTGGTAGGTTAACTTGCTGCTGGGGTCTGGCTGATCAGGACTGAGCTAGATGGGCCGGACATGCCCTGGAGCCTTCCCGCAGTCCCTCCCACTGGCTGGCCAAACTCCTGTGTCCCTTCCTGGCCCCGATTGTGCACTGGTGGCATACCTCAACCTAGCCTGCACCCTCTTGCAATCTGGGACCTCTTGGGGGATGTTGGAGATCCAGTTTCAGCCTGGTCCTATAGGCCAGGCTGAGGGATCCCACTGATGCATGAATTTGTGCAGTGGGTCTCTAGTATTGTTAGAATAATCAATGTTAAAAATGATCAGTTTGAACCACCAAGTAATTTGTAATTTTATTCCACAAGAATTTGTGGAGAGCAGACCCTATTTAAAAAACAAGGTAATGCACCACAGAATTTAGAAATATTTCCAGACCTTTCTGTTTAAACCAATTAATAATAAAAAGTCTATCTTTTTCTTTTTAGGACCCACATAAGCAAGGCTTTCTCTGACACGTCATATTACCCCCTACATTTTACAAGCGCTGGCCATTGTGAGAAGCTAAGGAGGCAGAAAGGCTGCTATGAAACCCCTGCAGCCAAGAAGCATGCAATCTGAAGGAGACAGGTAAAAAAAATATGTTATAAAAGCAACATGTTGTAGCCAATTTCATTTTCAACAGCAAATAGAGACAGCACTTAGAACTTCTCAACCTGATCTGTACTACACAGACACTTAGAAAACAACCCCAGTCTAGGGCCTAACATATTGGGAACTCACATCAGCAACAGTAATACTACAGTACTCTTGAACTGGAAGACATTGCCTGTTTTTTATTGTAGACACAAACAAGTTAAGATATAGTGTACATTTTCTAATTATTTTTATATTTGCAATATGACATGAGTTGCATAGAGAATTTTTATATACAATAGAATGTTAAATGTAGAAAGAATTCATTACTGAATATTCCATTCTTGCTTCTGTAGTAACACAAAGTGTAGGATCTATATGTGACTAGTCTTAGTCATTATCTGGTGTTCAATCAACAAGATGTACAGAATTGCTTTTCAAGCCAGCAGCTGTACACTTTGGAGATTGTTTTCTATCATAGGCAATATATGCTCAAACGCTTAGAGTTTCTAGAACCTAGATGCTGTTGAGTAAAAATTAGCTTGCTTCTTCTATTTCTGATGGTAAAATAAGTAAGGCTATGAGTTTTTTTTATACTAGCAAATCCACTTTCTTCCTGCCAAAATTTTTACTAGAAATAAATAACACTATGTATGTATTTGGTAAGTATTTTTTCATTTAATTATCACACCTCTGTGAGGTAGATATTATTATCCATATTTTATAAATGAGGAAAGTGAGGTACAGAGAGATTAAATATGACTTCTCCCAGGCCACACAGCTGGCCAGTGCTGAGGCTAGGATTTGAACTTAGGCAACTAGGTGCCAGAGATTTTACACAAGTACCTCCCATCTAACTGAAGTATTATGGTTGAGTTTCATTATTTATTTCTCCTGCTTCAGTACTTGTTACCTCAAATCCTTTTGGAATTAGCCCTTTGAGATCCCTTAGGGATCACCATTGAATGCCATCATCTTGTGATTTAGAGACACTCCCACAGAAGACTTAGCCAATGTAATTTAGAGAGTAATGGGCAAAAATAAAGTTCAAATCTGTTAAAAAAAACCAATAGATCTATAGGTCAATATTTATTATTAGGAAATATAGGGTGTCCCAAAAATATGTATACAAACTTTGAATAATTATAAAGGCAGTATTTATTAAAATACATTTCATGCCCTGACCAGTTTGGCTCAGTGGATAGAGTGTCAGCCTTCGGACTGAAGGATCCTGGATTCGATTCCAGTCAAGAGCATATACATTGGTTGTGGGCACATCCCCAGTAGGGGGTGTGCAGGAGCTAGCTGATCCATGTTTCTCTCTCATTGATGTTTCTAGCTCTCTCTCTCTCTCCCTTCCTCTTTGTAAAAAATCAATAAAATATCTATTTAAAAAAATACATTACATTTTCAAAATTGAGCTCTCAGCTGTGAAAGTGTATACACATTTTTTTGGGACACTCTATATAAATTTAGCTTTGGAACACAATTAGCAATGAATTATTTACAACCACTAAAGTCAGCAACAATTAGAACATTCTTTTTAACTGGAAGAGCACAAGTAATCAAATAAAATATGGATTTTATACCTATAAAAAGACACACCTGATTCCACAAATACCTCTATCTCAAATGAGGTTTCAAAATGGTTATAAAAAGCACTTCAAGTCTCAGCATGCTTTCTAAGCCTTAAAAAGTCTTAACTTGGGACAAAAACCAGGTAATAAGAGTTAGACAAAACTGAACATTAGGAGCTTCCCTCACTATAGACAAAAGTGAAATTGGGAAAGAACCCAAATTACTATTATTACACACACACACACACACACACACACACACACACACACACACACACAACAAAGATAAGAAGCAAAAAAAAAATGCTGAAGGATGAAAAGGGAAAACAAACACTAAGCTGAAAAGGCTGAGTCAAATTTACAAGGGAATTTTAAAAACATGAATAACGTAGAGATTCTCTGTACATGCATTTTTTTTTTTGAAGGAGCAGAGTTTATGGCTTAGAGATTGGTGCATCTTTATGGGTAGAAGCTACTTTATCCATGAATGTTACTGTCCTTATGTTCACAAGGCTAGTGCTAGGCAAAGCATCAGTGTCCATTATTAACAATCAGGATATTGGATTAATAATATCTACAAGTTGACACTCTTCTACTAAAAGCATACTGAAAACTTCTATAGAGGAATTTCAAAGTAATGCTTTAAAGGTTAAAATGTATACTCTTTTGTTTAAAACATCCAATCAGGGAACATTTTCAAAAATTTCCAGAAACTGAAAATCCTTGAGTATGAAAAACATAAATCATAAAAAAACCAAAAATGAGCAAATGTTGTCAACTTGTGTGACACATACTACCAGTTAATTAAAAATCCACCTTATATCATCAGAAATTTGCAGTAAAGACATTGCGCTCATAAATAAAAAAACAAAAGCTAAACCAAAATACCAAGTTTGACATGGCCAGATGTGCAGGCACTATATGGTTTTATGATCCCTTAGATTTTCCTTTTTCTGGATTAAGGAGAGTCTCCAGTCTCTGGACCTTTTTGAGCAGAGGGTGTCAGGCACCACCTGTGTAGGAGCATCAGGTTGCTCTGGGAAACCTCCCATTTGCTTTGCTGCATTTTGTATCTCCTAGTTCCTTAAGTGCACAAAAGTGAAGGAATCTTGTTATACAGTAGCCCTTCAAACGCCACTGCTAAAAGTCACAAGATGTAAAATCTGTTTTTGATGACTTGGCTGGAGTGACAGAAACGCTATTTCTGAAAAGAAATGAGCCGGCAGGAAACTATTTGTTCCTGCACAGTGAGTCCTGGTGACAGAAAGTGTGGCGACGGGCTCCCAGTGATTACTGCTTTCAGGGTAACCCAATACAACTCAGCCTCCTGAAGGAATGTTTGAGGTGCCAAACAGAGGCATTCTTATCATTTTCCCCAAGATTATTACTTAATCCACCTAGTTTTATTTATTTCACAAGTGTGATTGATCACCAGTGTTCAGCAGGCCGATCTGCCAGCTAGACTGATGTTATCTGAATTCAGAACTCTTCTGAGGAAGGAGAGATTGGCTGCTTTAAGAAATATGGAGTGACTGTTTCCATGCCTCTGGTTCTGTTTATTCATCAGTTTATTTTGTTCATTAGATTCCTCGTTTGTTTAGTTTATGCATATATGCATTACCAGTGGACAGAGATAAAAGGTTGTGAAGGCTTGGAGCAAGGTAGAAACTGGGTGGAGGGGGCCAATGGGAGAGAAAAGGGGTACATCTATAATACTTTCAACAATAAAGATTTAAAAATAAAAAAAGTATGAAGTGAAATAACTTAAGCTGTGCACATAGGTGAGAACAAGGGAAATTAACTCCTTTTTACATATGTTATTCAAGATATTGTAGCTCTTACCTTTCCTTTTCAGTTTTAATTTGAGCTTCCATTCTGGTCCTAGAACACTACATTATACATTAAATAAAGATTTGTCAAGAAATATGCAAGGAATGAGGAGCAGACTCTAAACCCTGCTTTCTATAAGTTGTATTTTTGAATACAATTTTGAACTTGCTTCTCTTATAGAAATATGCTATAAGAATTCTGATATCAGATGCCACTTGAAACACAAAAATCATGTTTTTAAATGAGCAAAAGAAAGGTTATGTCAAGAAATTGATTTGAAGAAATACCCAAAGCTAGAATATTTAAAAACACATTTTCAATAATTAAGAAAAAAATCATCTAAACACTGACCTGATATAACATGGTTTTAAATGCCAAGTGCCTTAATCTCATGGTCAAAATTTCCCCTGCTCTGCCATAAAAGAATCCCTGGAAAAAAAAAAGAAAATCTATATTTATTCTTAACACTTTTCTATTTCTTTGTAACAGTTACTATATTTACTTGTTTATATTTTATTTAATTATTACACTTAGTTATTATTTTTATCTCAAGTAGAGAAGTTAACATAAATAAGTAAGCACATTAAAGCTTATTTAATTAATTGAAATCTTACCTGAATGAAATAACTGACAAAGCAAATAACACCCAAAATGATAAATACCAGGGAGTAAATTTCTGCGTCATGCTTTAATGTGATTTTATCATCTTTTTCAAACATCTGAAAAAGAATAGATTTTAAAAAATCAGGTGATTGGAAGAAAATACGAAATAGAATAAAAACTAAAATGTCTATTCATCAGGATTTAAAAAATGAATTTCAACATAATAAGGTGTACCATTGTTTTATCCTCTATGTTTATTAAATGGGATAAAAGCATAAGTTGCTCTAATTCTCTCACTTAAGCTCTGTATTTATAAAATCAGACAAATGAGTCCTCTACCTGTTATTATTTTCACAGAATATTGTCAAAGAAACTATCAGTTTGAATTATTTCCAATAATTTTCAATAAGTCAGAGTTCTTAGTATTCCTATTTAGAGCACTACCTGCAATATGAGAACTTTGCACATGTACCTAGAAATTGTTCCTAAAATTGGTAATTATACATGTCTGTATTGGCATCTTTGTTGATAAGACATAACTGTGCAAATCTGGGAGACTGAAAACAACATAGCTCTAGTAAAATCCTTGAATCCATCAACTTTCCTAGGTTCCTCAGCACAATCTAAAACTTTTTTTCCCCTCTCCTTGATCTAGCTGTTAATAAAAAATGGCCATTGTTCTGACAGTTGAAAGAAGAGCAGTCGTATTTGTCTATTTTATTGCTTTAATGCTTTGGAATGCTGATACAGCACTGGAGTCAAAATTAGAACACAAAGTATTTATTTGCTGATTGCCTGGTCAACAAGTCCCAGCCAAAAACTTCACAATAGTGGCTGGTTTGTTCCCTGAGAACATTAGTTAATCTTTCTGTCATGGATCCCACAGTAGAGGGGACCCCAATTTTCTTCTTGATGGATCAGAGTACAACAGGTCTGTTCTCTCAGGCCACACTTTGTTTATAATAGTTGAAACTATTAACAAATTAGTTTTACTTACAGTTATGATTTTTGCAAAGATGATGGAAAATATTGGATGAACAGTTCCATTTAGAACAGAAGCCAATGTCCCCAGAACCACAGAAAGCCATTCAGACTTGTTTAATTTTAAAATTTTTAATAGTGAAACTTCAGGGAGACCTGTCTATAAATAAAATACCTTGGTTAAAACCCCAGTTTGAGAGCATAGTGGAACCTAGAGAAGTTAGGCTTCTTAAACAGACCAATAATGTAAACTATCAAATACAATAGGTGAATCAGTAAAAATAATTTTTCTTAGATTTCCCTGCCCATATTACAGGTGATGACCTCAAAACAAAAGAATCTTGCTTAAAAGTGACTATTTGTGCAACTTCTCCTTTTGGCATTTTACTCAGTTGCTACCATTAAAAAGTACAAATTAACCTACATGTTTTGATAGCTAAGACTCACAGAGGAAATAACATGTATATTTTTCTTTACTCCTATTAAACTGTATGAAATGTTATTTTCAGAGAATAGGAATTCCTTTCTCTTCAATTTTCTGTTTGGTATAATTCACTAGTAAAGCCAGTGAGTTTTCTTTATAAAAACGGTTTTAACTATAAATTTAATTTTGTTTTAATAAATATAATATTATTGATGCTATTCCATTTTTTTTAGTAGGCTTTGGTACTCAAAGAGTTTGTCCATTCCATCAAAGTTGAAGTATTTGTTTGCAGAAATGTTTCCATATGATTGTATTATTATTATTTTAATATCTGTAATTTCTGGGTAATGTCATCACTCTAATTCTTAATATTGGTAATTTGTTTCTTCTTCCTAAGTTTTACTTGCTCAGTCAGTCCAGAGATTTTTCAGTTTATTGATGTTGTCAAAGAACCAGCTTTGGAATTCATTGATTTTTCTTCTTTGTAGTTATTGTTTTTCTTTTAGATTTTTAAGGGGGAAGTTTATTAGTTTATTAATTTGAGATCTTTTTTATATATAATATAAGTGTCTAATAATATATATTTCTTAGCCTCCTTTTGTGCTTCATTTGAAATTTTCATTTTGTCCAGTTAAAAATACTTTTGAATTTCTCTTTTGATTTCTTCTTTGATCCATGCATTATTTAAAACTGAGTTATTTAACTTCCAAGATTCCTATCTACTTTCTGTTCTTGATTTTTTATTTCATTCTATTTTGGTCAGATAATATACTTTGAATTACCTGAATTTTTAAAAGTTTATTGAGACTTGTGTTATGGTCCAGAATATGGCTTATCTTGGTGAATGTT
The DNA here is from genome assembly GCA_027563665.1 of Antrozous pallidus. Taxonomy (NCBI): domain Eukaryota; kingdom Metazoa; phylum Chordata; class Mammalia; order Chiroptera; family Vespertilionidae; genus Antrozous; species Antrozous pallidus. The sequence continues at coordinate 72,017,878 of CM050521.1, read as the reverse complement.
TCAAGTGCATTTGAAAAGAATGTGTATTCTTCTATTGATAAGTCTAGACTTTTATAAATGTCTATTAGGTCGAGTCGGTTGACAGTACTATTAACGCCATTTCTATCTCTATTGAACTACTGTTTATTCCATCAATACTTGAGAGGGTGTTGAAATTTCTGAATATAATTGCAAATTTATCTATTTCTTCAGTTCTTGACAAACTGATCTTTTTGCTCTGAAATTTACTTTGACTGCCATTAACATCACAGTCTATCTTCAACTGATATATATCATTTCAGAACCTGAAAATAGAATACTTCCATTTTTTCTTCCTGTTCTTTCTGGCAGCTCACCGAGAACCCTCCTGTAGGGTGAACTATTTCATTTGTTGTTCTGCCAACAGTTTTCTGAGAGCTCGATGCCTGTTTTCTCATGTGTTTGAATACCAAGTGCTTTCTCCTGCTCTTCGCTTGGCCAGTGAAGGTGTAACCATGAGGACCAGACAGCTCACCCTATGTTTCAGGCAGATCACTGATACCTGCCCCCTTCTGCACATAGCTTTGTTCACTTGAGCAAGGAATACTTGTTCTCATGCTTGCTTCCCCTCTCCTACCCTCAGGCTCTCCCCTAGTCCAGATCACCCTGCTGTAACCCACTTTACATCTCATACCACTTAGTACTACTCTCTTCAATTTCCAATTTACCTCACTCATTTCAGCCTCCCTTCTCTTAACATGCCCGGGACGCACTTTGGCCTCAGCACATGCTCTGAACATTTTCCTCACTCTCTGGTGTGTCCTGGAATTAGAGGACTAGATCCTGTACATGCTGGTGCTTATCTGTGTCCTGGTAGTGGGGCGGATCTGGGTCTTTATAGGACCCAAATTAATTTTGAACATCACTGGTAGTATCTGTACCACAATTCCTGAGCCATCGTTTTAACCAGTTCGCCTCATAGGAAAGAAAGAATTATGTAACATTCTCATGAGATGTCTTGTCTGCACAACGGCTTCTGACAAAAGTGCCAGCTTATTGGAGGGCCTCTTTCTTACAGTGTCCCGGTGTTGCTAGAGTAAAGTTTGGGAAAGAGTTATGTTTCATAAGTTTAGTGCTATAGTAACATTTTATAGTAAATGCATTCTAAGTATTGTAAGGATTAAATAAAAATTCATTGGAGAACATGTGGGTAAACTTGTTGGTAGTTGAACCATTACCTCTTTATGTTGAGTAGATTCTTCAGACTTGTCAGTAAAGTGTGACTTGATGGTATTCATGGAGCACAGAGGAGCTAAACTGGTGTTTTTTTCAGAATATGCCACTGATTCCATCTGTTCATCAGCTTTTTTAATATCCTTAAATGACGAACATACATGTTACCATTATACTATTGCCTTAAAAATTCAAAGAAACTTTATTAAACATCCCTCTAAAACAATATTGGCTGTCATTGAAAGTGGTATATTCTTATGTAGGTCTTGCTGAAGTTTTCAGGCTTCATAAAGAGCAAGTCCAACTTATACTAAAATGATAGTGAGTGACAATGACTTACTGTGCCTTCTTTGCCCCCCCCCCCCCCCCCCCCCCCCCGTCTCTCCTAAAGATCTGTATAATTAACTGGAGAAAACAATGCCTTAATTCAAAACAATTATTCCACCAGAGGGCAGATCTCAGTTAAAGGAGCTTTGTGAGGGAGATGACTCAAAGATAATTTTCTAACATGTAGCTAGGCACTTAAATGTGAGGCTGGTCCTGAGCCTGAGGAAGATCTCAGGAGAATAATACTTTCCAGGCCTGCCACTGCTGCCCATTCCAAACTGATTAAAAAAAGCAAAAGTGGTGGGGCGAGTTCATAAACCATAAGGAGTTCCCAAAATATCAAGTTAAACTTAATGGAACTGTTTAAATCATGGGACAGGATGAAGTTCTAAACCAGAATGCTCTAAGTCTAGCTTTGTTTTTCTTGCTACTCAGAGAAATGAGACCAGCTTTGATGAAATAAAGGAGCTAGATATTGTCTGCTCATCTGAGTGGTGTGAGTAAATAAATTTGCCTTCCCTGAGAAGAGAGGAGAGGAAGGGGTTGAGACAGAAATGAGGAGCCTAGTCAGGGTGATTGTGGCCCAGATCAGGGTGGGGAGTAGAGATGAAAGACATAGGTGGATTTAGGTACAAAGGAGAATATACACATGAAAGGCTTCCCAGGGACACTGATTCTTTGACGAGCTTAACAACTGTTAATCAGTCATTTCAAAGTACAATGAACTTTAACCAGTCCTATACTATCCTAACATCTTTAATCAGACATTCCTTTGTGCTATCACTTTCTTTTCCCTCCTATAAATTTCTGTACTAAGAAAGAAATCTTTTATTTGGCTTTTTTTCAGGAGATATTTACTTTGCGACAAGTTTAAAGTAACATTTTGACCTCTTCTAATAATAAATTTGTCTAAGAAGGTGCTCCAACAGGACAAAGACAACTTCTTTTCCTGAGAAGGCTGCTAGACAAAATAAGTTTTGGTATCTCTGTTTTTATCCCATTTTCATGTGGAAACTCACTAAACGAATATGTCTGCAAATAATCATGCATGTTCAAGTCAAATAACTACAGCATTAATCTCCATGGTTTGAACTTTTCTGAAAAGTTTCACTGGATAATGCTAATGCTAGTAATCATAATATAATAAAATTTATGTCAATAATAATTAAAAGCACTGCATATGAATGAATCAATTTAGTACTCACAGAAATTCATGAATATGTTACTATTTTCCTCATTAGAGATTAGAAAACGAAGGCAAAAAAAAATTTAAATAACTTAGTCAAGGTCCTAAAATTATTAAATTGCAGAGTGGGGATTCTGGTTTTAAAAAACCCCCAGCTAACATAACATTAAGTTACATAAACATTACCTGTGACATTGCAAGTGAATAATATAAACTTCGTTTTGCCATTAGTTCCGCATGTGTTCCTTTTTCCGCCACCACCCCATCTTTTATGGTCACAATCAGATCTGCAGTTCGAATAGTGGAAAGTCGGTGTGCTACCACAATTGTAGTCCGACCTTTGCTTGCCTACAAAACAATAAATACAGAAACAATATAAAATTAATAGAATAACAAACTCTTCCATATTCAAGAAAACTACTTGTCATGTATTTTAAATGTCAGAGAATGTTACTTTGGAGATAGAAATTTGGAAACCCTGATACATTAGGAAGGCCAATGAAATTAAAATAAGAAGGAAGTCATAAAGTTAATTAGATTCCAAATTGGTGGATTTATAAAACCATGGTATCTTAGAACTAGAAAGGAACTAAAAAGCATTTAATTTGAGTCGCCTAACAGCTCTCTGGTTATTAGTAACTAAAAGTAACCAAGTAGCCTGACCAGTGTGGCTCGGGGGAGTGAACATCATCCCATGCACCAGGAGTTGACTGGTTCAATGCCAGGTCAGGGCACATGCTGCCAGGCTGTGGGCTTGATCCCCTGTACGGGGTGTGCAGGAAGTAGCTGATCAATGATTCTCTCTCATCATTGATGTTTCTCTCTCTCTCCCCCTCTCCCTTCCTCTCTGAAATCGATAAAAATATATTTTAACAAAATTTAAAAAGTAACTAAGCAACTTAAACTCACTATTTCTCATTTTCTTGATCGCTAGAATGGGAATATTTCTTAATGATGTGGGTACAGAGTTAAGGCAATATGTTTTCAACTTTTTTACAAGTATCATATACATATGGAAAAGTACCCGTCACTTTCACAAACTGCATAGATCCATATGTATGGTACCCAGATTACAAAACTGATCAGCTGAGTCTCTCTCAGCCTGTCTTCCAATCACTGTTGCCCAGCTCACATACACCAATGGTAGCCACGATCCTGACTTTTAACAGCATAGATTAGTTTTGATTTCTTTTGTTATTTAAAAAAATATATTTTATTGATATTTTACAGAGAGGAAGAGAGAGGGAATAGAGAGTTAGAAACATCGATGAGGGAGAAACCGATCAGCTGCCTCCTGCACACTCCCTACTGAGGATGTACCTGCAGCCAAGGTACATGCTCTTGACCAAAATTGAACCTGGGACCCTTCAGTCCGCATGCTCTATCCACTGAGCCAAATCGGTCAGGGCATTTAAAAAAAAAAAAAAATATATATATATATATATATATATTTATTTTATTGATTTTTTTTGCAGTATAACTATATTTAATAGTAGTACATATGTTTTCCTCCCCCCCCATTATCCTCCCCCCAGCCTCCCTTACCCCCCCAGCACATGTCTCCACCCATCTCCCTCCCCGCCCCAGTGTCTTTCATTCATTGGTTATGCTCATATGCATGCAATGCATACAAGTCCTTCAGTTGATCTCCCCCAGCATCCACCTCCCATCCACCCAAGCCTTCCCCCTGCAGCTTGACAGCCTGTTCAATGCCTCCCTGCCTCTATATCAGTCACTCTCCCCTGTTTCTTTTCTTCAAAAATATCTTGCCTCTCCTTACAATGGGCATTTCTTTTGTTATTTGAAATAAATGGAAACATAATGTTAAACAAAAACACCCAGTCAATGAAGGGTATATGACTGGGTGTTTTTGTTAAACATATATATAACCTTCTATGACTGGTGTTATTGAGATTCATCTATTTTGTTGTATATAATTGTGAATCATTCATTCTTATTGCCGAATTCTATTGTGCAAATATACCACAGTTTATTTACCCATCCTATGCTGATTGACATTTGGGTGGTTTCAGATTTTTCCCCATAATAAATAGATTCTTATACATGTTTATTTGGTGAACATATGTATACAATTCTACTAGAAGAATTAATGAGTCATATGCTTAGCTTTTTAAGGTTCTGCCAAACAGCTTTTCAAAGTGGCTGTCCCAATTTATAAACCTCCAAAAGTGCAGGAGATTTTTGGTTACTCCATATTCTCACTTAGTAATTTGTCTTTGTCTGGTAAACAAGTGCTATCATATTGTGGCCTTTATTTGCATTTCCCCTTTGACTGATAAAGTTGAACAACCTTTTAGTTGGATAGTGACAATTTGGATATTCTCTCCTATAAATTGTAGATTTTTGCTCATTTTTTCTTGAACTGTCTTTTTCTCATCAGTTTTCAGGATTGTTTATATATTCTATATATGAGTACTTGTCAGATTCTATGTTTTACACTTACGTTTTCCCTCTAAAGGGTCGTCTTTTCACTTTAATATTTTTGATGAATATAATTAAAAAAATTAGTGATCAGTTTATGATTTTTTGTGTCTTATTTAAGAAATCTTTACTCCAATGTCATGTGGGTGTTTTTCTATCTTTTGCCTTACCATCTTTATCATTTGTGTTTCATATTTAGATCTACACTTCAGTGGAAATGAATTGTATGTGATGTCAAGTAGGAATCAATGTACATTTTCCCTATATAGTGGTACCCCTTATTGAAGGTTTCACTTTTTATGGTTTCAGTTACCCTGAGTCAACTCTGCTCTAAATATATTAAGTGAAAAATTCTAGAAATAAACAATTCAAAAGACATTTTAAGAGAGACTGCATTCATATGACTTTTATTATGGTACATTGTTGTAACTGTTCTATTTTATTATTAGTCATTGTTATTAATCTCTCTTACTGTGCCTAATATAAATTAAACTTTATCGCTAAGTATGTATATATCAGAAAAAGCATGGTATATATAGGGCCCAGTACTATCTGCAGTTTCAGGCATACACTGGGGGTCTTGGAACATATCTCCTATGGATAAGGGACTAATGTATGTTAACCAGTTGTCCCAGCAGCATTTTTTAAAAAGACCATCCTATCTCTGTTGCACAGCAGAGCTGTCTTTGTCATTAAATTAGGTGACTGTTATTTATGTCTGTTTTTGTATTCTGAATACTGTTCTATGTAGTTTGTCTATTATTCCACTAACTAGAGGCCCGATGCATGAAATTCATGCATGGATAGCGTCCCTAGGCCTGGCCAGCAATCAGGGCTGATCTGAATTTGCAATCAGGGCAACCAGCAGGATGATTGGTGGGGGGTGGCTGGCACCCCCACTAGCCAGCTGGTTCTGTCTCTCTGAGGGGTGCCTGGCAGGGCAATTGAGGGATCCCCACTGGCACCTGCCTCGGCTGGCCTGGGGCCTGTGGGCAGCTCCTGTGTTGAGCATCTGCCCCCTGGTGGTCAGTGCACATCATAGCGACTGGTCATTCCACAAGTCTTCTACTGTTCTGCCGATTTGCATATTAGGCTTTTATTATATGGGATACTACACTGTTTTGGCTACCATAAATTTAAAATAGCCCTTCATATCTATTAATCTAGGTCTTTCAGCTTTATTGCTCCTCTACAAGATTGTCTTGTTATTCTTGAGGTACTATAGCTTTGTAAATGCTTAGCACAATATCTGATACTTTTGGTATATTATAGGCACACTAAAAATTTTCTGGGTATTTAAGAACTGATAGCTAATTCTATCTAATAAAAGAGTAATATGAAAATTGACTGTGCCTCCAATCATGCCCACAGCCACACACATCAGCCAATCAGGAGCACATTATGCAAATAAACCCCAACCAAGATGGCTGCAGCCACTGAGAGCAGGAGGGAGGCTTGGGTTTCCCTGGCAATGGAGGAAGCCAAGCTTTCCGCCTGCCCTTGCCAGCCTCGGCCTCCACTCAATGCTACAAAGTTTCAATTATACAAGATATGTAATCCCAACAGAAATGGCAGCAGCCACGGAGCTGGAGAGAACAGAGGCTATGGTTGCCCAGGCGATGGAGGAAGCCAAGTTTCTGCAACCCTAGTGCCTAAGCCTCCACTCTAGGCTACAAAGTTTCAATTATAGTATTTAAAATGAAGCCAAACAGAAATGGCTGTCACCACAGAGCAAGCAGAAGGCTTAGTTAGCTCTGCTTCAGGCTACAAAGTTTCAATTGTAGAACATAAATTAATCTCTGATCCCAGGGCCTCCACTTGGGTCGCTGGAGTGTGTGGCCAGCCTGCAAACCACCATTGGGCCAGGCTGCCCAATGCCCCAAGGGAACCCTCACCCTGATCCGGGATACTCTTCAGGGCAAACCAGCCAGTCCCCACCCATGCACCAGGCATCTATCCTACCTAATAAAAGAGTAATATGCAGATTGACCATCACTCCAACATACAAGAGGGCTGCCCCCATGTAGTCAAAGATCCTGCCCCCATGTGGACACAAGATGGCCACCACAAGATGGCCAGCAAGGGAGGATTGTTGGGAGGTTCAGGCCTGTAAGGGAGGGCAGTTGTGGGCAATTAGGCCAGCAGGGGAAGGCAGTTGGGAGGGACCAGGCCTGCAAGGGAGGGCAGTGGGAGGCGATCAAGCCTGTAAGGGAGGGCAGTTAGGGGTGACCAGGCTGGCAGAGGAGGGAAGTTGGGGACAAACAGGCTGGCAGGGGAGCAGTTAGACATCAATTATGTTGGCAGGGTAGTGGTTAGTAGGTGGTCAGGCTGGCAGGCAGAAGCGGTTAGGGGCAATCAGGGAGGCAGACAGGTGAGCAGTTTAGAGCCAGCAGTCCTGGATTGTGAGAAGGATGTCCGACTGCCCATTTGGGCCCAATCATACTGGGATTGGGCCTAAATGGGCAGTTGGACATCCTTTGAGAGGTTCCAGATTGGAGAGGATGCAGGCTGGGGGGAGGGGACATGTCCCTCCACCCATGTCCCGCCTCCCATGCAGGAATTTCATGCACCAGGCCTCTAGTATTATTAACACTACCGTACTTATACACTGAGTGGCCAGATTATTATGATCTCTGAACACATAATAATCTGGTCACTCAGTGTATATCCTATATAATAAAAGGCTAATATGCAAATTGTCCCCTCGACTAGGAGTTAGACCAGCAGGCAGGCCAGCCAACTGCCCATATCTCCTCCTCCTGGCCAGGCTGGTTGGATCCCACCCATGCACGAATTCATGCACCGGGTCTCTAATATGTGTGTGTGTGTGTGTGTGTGTGTGTGTGTGTGTGTGTGTATACACACTGAGTGGCCAGGTTATTATGTGTTCAGAGATCATAATAATCTGGCCACTCAGTGTATATTACTCTTTACTTTTATTGTTCTTATTTGTATTCTTACCTACAACAGAGAAAGAAATTAGAGCTCAGAAAAATTAAGAAGCTTGCTCATTAAGCCTTCATCTAGTCACTGGAAGGACTGGTACTAGAATCAGATATAGTGTTCTCTAAAAAAGTCCTCTCCATTGCAGTATATATTCTTGATGAGGCAGATGAGTATTTATTTCAAACACGTCTATTCTAAATCTATAAGGAAATAAAACTTTTTTTGAAACTATTAAAAACAATAGGATAGAATTTATTGGAGGTTTCTGAATAGGGGAATAGTGTATATAAATTAAATTTGTTCTTTAAAAATTACCCATCACTCTGTCTATTTCCATTAGATTCTTTTTTTTTTTCATACAGGCAGATCTTATCATGTTTTTGAGATTTAAGAGGTTGTAAAATGATCAAGTTAAAAATGATTGATGTTGTAATAAATAACCTTAGACATGCTAGTTTGAACTGTTTTTATTGCGGGTTTTCTCTCAATTAAATATATATATGAAGTTTAATTTCAGGTAATACACACTAGTCAGTTCTGCTATTTTTAAAAAATAATTAGAAAGGCCCTACAAATAGTCATCCATCAATAAGCCAAACAATATTACAGGTTAATTATTAAGCACGGTGGCAAAAAAATTCATACTTTTGAGAATATCTTGTATTTTCAAGAATGTTAGGTTTTGCAAGGTTCTTTAACACTTCTCTATTTGCATATACAGTCCCATGAACTGATTAGGAAAGTGCTGTTTTCCTCTGAGAGAGAGGGAACCTGCAGCTCAGACAAGTTAAGGAGTGGTTTCCAGTCCACATAGCAGGTAGGTGGCAACACTGAAACACAAACCTAGGTCCTTTGAATATTCAGAGTCCACCAACCCAGCCACTTCTCTCTGAGATGTCTTCCTGTTAATGTGACTAAAGCACTTTGCATTGACTAGTTATACCTTGTAAGTTTTCTCTTCCTGTGCCTTATACTGGCACTAAGGATAGGCTTTCATGCAAGAGTACAATTTTGTAAAAGTTTTACATATGAACAAAGAAGACCTATTTAAATTCTCTCTGTTGAAATGGAGGTTATGATGAGAATGACTGGTCCCTAGCAGTGATCTTATAATACTAAGGAGCTGTTTTTACCTCTATAATACATACTTCCTTTAAACAATATTTATAAACTGTATCCTCTGATAGTATGATTCCAAAAATGGGTGATTTCTGAATTTTATAAAATATGAAAATATTGAAAAAGGAAAATACCACAGCAGTGCCTCAAAAACTGAAGAGTCGGTTGTAGAAAATAAAAGACAGGCCCTACTGTCAACTATGATGGAGTACCAAGAATAAGATTAACTCTCTCACCTGAAACCAAGAAAACAGCTGGAAAATATGTGGAAAAATAGTTTTCAATACACTGAACATTATTAGACAATGAAGCCTGGTGACCCCTGAGATACACAGAAGACGAGCACTACAGTTGTTTAGAGCTCCACTGCATCAGAATTGTGACCTAAAACTGATGCCACAGGGAACAAAAAATTCAACACCAACTGTTTCAAACTTAACACAAAAGAGATTTTGAAAGCCAGTGTCTCCTAGAAAACCAATCAAAGAAATCTAAGCTGATTCTTCATCTTTAAGCAAGAATTACTGTAATGATAAGAGAAATAGTACAGTTCGTTCCACTATAGTTTTTTTTTCTTTTTCTCAAATTCCTCACAGTCGGTGTGAAGATTTTCAATATGTTTTTGTTGTCATTATTTCTTCTAGTAAATACTAATTTGAAATAATACCCTAGCATCTCCTTTTCTCCTTCACAGTTCATAATGCTGAAGCCAAATAATTAGGTATTTGACCAAAGAAACATCAGCAGGAAGCTAGGTCTCTACTTGACCCTTTGCTGGTATTTTTTAGGTTACTTTATCACTCCATGCACAGCCATAAGTCACCAGATAATTGGTGGGACTTTGAAATAGAGGGTGCTTTAAAACAGCCCTCCAAGAATTGCTAGGGCAGAAATAAGGGTCTGAGGAGACCAGTCAGCTTCTCACCAGTTGTGGTAATGGGCCTTGAATAAAGGTGGGCAATAGGAAAAAAAGGCACAATGCAAAGCAGTGAGCACTTGAGAGCACCTGCATTTGACTGCTTGTTCAATTAACAAGGACAATATACTCTCTGGAGACCTCTGTAAGCACAGAGTTCTGGTGTCCCACAGCACGTGTGGGGGTGAGAAACCTAGGAGAACTCAAGTTCCCAATGATTCCACTTAAAAGTTGCCTCCGGTGAATTGGAGCCCATTGACAATATATGCCTGTGGTCTAAAACTCTCTTTTAAGCTTTTAAAAAGATTTTAAGCAAAATCCTTTCACCAAGTGAAAGCACATGTGGAAACTTGATATATTTAAATAAACCATATCAATTAATGGTGGCTGTTCTGTTTGAACTGACTATGGGGGAACTCACTCCATCTCCCCACCTTCTACTCAAGAGGCTTCTAGAAAACCCCACTACTCTAAGAATACAGTCTGAAAAACCGCTCACTACTTTTTTTTTAAATTTCCACCTCTTTTAGCTACTAAATTTTAATTAACCATCTGCTATGAGAAGGTCTCTATGATAGTTATATGGGAAACATGGACTTTCTGGTGTTTTAACTCCCTCACTATGATGTCAAAAGCCCATTGGCTTGGTCAACACTAGTTCCAATGTCAAATTACTGTCAGGTCACTACATCTTTCCAAGAATATTTTCTCTTTTGTAAAATCATATGACAAAAAGCAAAATATCAGGCATTTAAAGCCACCATACTTAAGTGACTCACCTACTCCTTGAACCCTTCCTTTCAACTTCTAGGAATCTACTCATGTATGCCTTTAGAAAGGAAAACCCATTCAATATCTAAACTCTTTGCTGAGATGAGACCATATGTACAAATACTAATACTCTGTAGTTCTTCTTATAGCCTGAAATCTCACTTCTTACTTCTAAATAACTTAGTTAGCAATAAGTTAGTTAATAAGTTAGCTATTGGCAATAATAAAATAATTTATAGTTATTTAAAATATTTTTCCTTCATTTAACTTTATTAACAAACTAATATTTTTGGATAAGTTTCCAAGAAAAAGTAAATGATGAAGTGGTGGAAAAGAAGAGAAAAATGCTAAAACAACTCATCTTTCTTTTAGTAATATTGCACTTATGCCAGAATGATGACCAAGAAATAATATATTATAAATAATCTTATTTGGTAGCAATTAGGTACCAATAATATAAAATCAATATTTATATATAGGAGTTTTTCTAATTTGTGAGGGAGGACAAAACTTAGGAATAATTTAAATTTACAGAAATCACTAAGATACTTATCCATATCATGGAAAATATTTTGCTATATTTTTAAAGCTTTTTATTTTTAAGATTTTGAAATATCCTGCTAATTAATAATTTAAATTTATTTATAAAAGAAAAATCCAGTAAGTATCATATACTAATGTAAGGGTAATATGCAAATCAGTCACAATGCCCTCACAGTAACAACTAAACAGCAGGCTGTGTGGGGCGACCAGGCTAGCAGGGGGGTTAGCGAGGATGACCCAACAACTGACCAACAGGCTGCATGGAGCAACTAGACCAGCAGGGGGGGCAGTGAGGGGTGACCAGGCGGGCGGGGGGGGGGGGGGGGAGGTAGTTGGGGGTAACCAGGCTGGCAGAGGGGCAGTTGGGAGTGGTCAGGCTGGCAGGGGGAGGACAGTTAGAAGCGATTGGGCAGGCAGGCAGGTAAGTATTTAGGAGCCAGTGGTGCCGAACTGTGAGAGGGATGTCCAACTGCCAGTTTCGGACATTCCCTGAGGGGTCCTGGATTGGAGAGGATCCAGGCTGGGCTGAGGAGAACCCCTCCCCCCATACAAGAATTTTGTCCACTGGGCCTCTAGTGTGTGTGTGTGTGTGTGTGTGTGTGTGTGTGTGTGTGTGTGTGTGTATAATACGATCAAAATAAGCAGCTTAAGGGAATAAAAGTGAGTCTACTATAAGCCTATATAAGAGCCTCATTTGGGGTATGGCTTGAGTTTCTCTCCCAAAAGGGCAGAGTGTTTTGGAAGGAGACTAGGTTGTTGTTGTTTTTAAAAGCTGGTGTATGTATAGCATGAAATTTCTGCTTCTAACCATTTTTAATGGTAGGGTCCTCCCAGATCTGAGAGGCTAATTTCTTTTGTATCACTTTTCTTTTATATTCAGGCTTAGATAGCTATTTTTCTTTCTGTAGTAAAATATACATATCATAAAATTTGAACCATTTTTAAGTGTATAATTAAGTGGCATTAAGTACATTCACCAGTACAGTTCATCTTAACTTTTTATTCATCCCTTACTGAAACCCTGTACCCTTCATACCATAACTCTCTATTCCCCCTTTCTCTTAGGTAACCTATATTTTATTTCTGACTATAAATTTGACTATTCTACCCCATTAAATAATAATCATATAAACTTATTTTTCTTAATCCCCCTTATTTCAATTAGTATAATGTCAAGATCCATCCATGTTGTAGCATGTGTCAGAATTTCATTCTATTATATGTGTACACCAAATTTTGTTTACCCATTCATCTGTTGGTGGACATTTGGGTTGTTTATTCCTTTTGGCCATTGTAAATGCTGCTGCTGTGAAACAGTGAATATTGTTATAAAAAGACCTGTTTGACTCCCTACTTTCAAATTTTTTTGTGTGGTATATGTCCAGAAATGAAATTGTTGTTCATATAGTAATTCTATCTATATACATAAAAGGCTAAGTGACTGATCACCCGTCCAACCATCTGATCAACTGATCAGCCAGTACATATGACAGGCACTGGCAATTTAAAAATAAACATTGACTCGCACTTGTGTAATACATATAAAGCTCTTGCTGGCGCCAATCGCACAAGTGTGTGTTGATCTGTCATTGTCCATCGTGAATTTGGTTGTTTTTATTGAAATTCTGAGAAATTTTGGATATACTTGATAGAGATTTTCATAACTATTTGAGTGATGATTCCATCGATTCAATAGGTGATACTAAAAAAGAAAATTTTCCCATCAAATTTCTTAATAGTGTTACTCCTTTGGGAATGCTGTGTCATAAATTAAAATTGAAAGTGGGTGCCATCATCATGCTACTGAGAAATCTTAATAGCAAATGGGATCTTTGTAATGGTATTAGATTTATTATCAAAAGGCTGTGACCTCACATAATCGAAGCTGAAGTATTAACAGGATTTGCAGAAGGAAAGATTTTTCTGATTACAAGAATCAATTTGCAGCAAGGCTATCATTCAGAATTGAAGGTCAGATAAAGTGCTTCACAGACAAGAAAAAGCTAAAGGAGTTCATCACCACCAAACTAGTATTATATGAAATGCTGAAGGGTATTCTTTAAGAAGAGGAAGAAGAAGAAGGTAAAGATAAAAACTATGAACAACAAAATAACTACAAATACATACCTATCAACAAGTGAATCTAAAAATCAAGTGAATGAAAAATCTGATGAACAGAATGGACTGATGAATATAATAGAATCAGGGACATAGAAAGGGAGTGGACTGACAATTCTCAGGGTATGAGGGGTACGGGAAGAGATTGGACAAAATCTTACACCTATGGATGAAGACAGGGTTAGGGCATGGGGTGGGGTGGGGGATCGGGTGGAGGGGAGCTCTTGGGGGGGGGGGAAGAGGAACACCTGTAACAATCTGAACAATAAAGATTTATTTAAAAAATAAAGGAAATTTAAAAATAAAAGAACAGGAAAAAAATCAATTTGTCCCCATCTGACACTGGTCTCCCATTTGAATTAATTTGAACACAGTTTCTTGTGATGCCAGCATTTGTGTGACTATTAATAAATCACAAGGACAAACTCTAGACAGAATAGGAATATTCCTACCTGAACCTGTTTTCAGACATGATCAATTATATGTTGCTTTCTCTCGAGTTCAAAGAGCGTGTGATGTTAAAGTTGTAAATACTTCATCACAAGGGAAATTAGTTGAACACTCCGAAAGTGTTTTTTACTCTTAATGTGGTATACAGGGAGTTTAATCAATTTATCAGTCACTGTTTTTATCAATGCTGTTTTTATATCATGTTTTTATTTTTATATCATATTTTTATTGTTTTTATATCATGTCTTTGTTATATCATGTTGTTATTGTTTATTTACTAATCAATTTATATATTATTTTCATATACATTTTACTAATTTTCTTTCATTTCTGACACTTCTATTATAGAGAAAGGGCAAACAGCTCTATTAAAATATTTCTTCTAATTAATTTCCTTTCAATGTGCATAAATCTGTATACCAGGCCACTAATATTTAATAAGAGGCTAGTTTTGAACAGTGATCTATATTCAGATTTTGCTTCAGATGTATAATTTTGATGCGATACTGCATGGTGATTATGTGAATGAAGACTGACAGTCTGGGTCCAGGTTCTGACTTCACTATTGCCCAAATGTACTAGAGTGTGTACTTCAGTAAAGTAGGAGAATACGTGTATTTATCTCATTGGGTTATTTTTATAAAATATATTTTTATTAATCTCAGAGAGGAAGGGAGAGGAAAGTAGAAACATCAATGATGAAAGAAAGAGAATTATTGACCGGTTACCTTATGCATTCCCCCTACGGGGGATGGAGCCCACAACCTGGGCATGTACCCTGACTGGGAATCAAACTGTCACCTCCTGGTTCCTAGGCAACGCTCAACCACTGAGCCATACCAACTGGGATCATTGGATTCTTAGCTATTATTATCCATTTATTTCTTTATTACACCTAAAATAATAATATATCAATGGCTCCAGGGAATCCATGAACCCTTCAATATTATTTGTAAATCTGCGTAATAGTGCATTTGTAGATTTTTCTGAAGAGTCTCAATGGGGCATGATTTATTAAAAGGGAAGAAGCATTACCCTAAAAGAAGTTAGTGCTCTATAATTTAACACCAGTCCTTACAAATGTGAGCTTAATTAAGCAGCCTTATAAAATATGCCCTGATGCTTTGGGAATGAGGTAGTTTCTTTGTTACTTTTGTTTTCCTGGCTAAATTCCAGCCAAGGAAATTCCCTTGCAGAAATCCCCTTTCTGTTCCCAATTAATATAGTATTGTTACAAATGGTTAAAAGGGGGAAAAAAAGAAAGAAAAATATCTTAAAAATCCTCAATATCATAGATAGCAAGATATGTAACTGAAATATGGTAGACATACTAAAATGTGTGTGTGTGCAATAATTAAGGTAACTTAAACTTTGGATAACCATTTCTTGGGGCTTAACTTAATGAAGTAACACACCACTTATTGTAATATACCAATTTCCTTATTGTTCAAGTAGTATAAATGTAAAGGCTCTTGGAGGACCACCAATCAAATGCATCATAGTGGGAAAAAACAGTGATGATAAAGAAAAGCCCAAAAAGGTTGCAATAGAAACAGTTCTATCTCTTCTAAGAATGAAACAGTGATGGAAACACTTCCCTCATAATTAGTACAGGGCCCTTTTAAAGGTTCTACATTGATGTGGTATAGTTGATCTTCTCTTAATAATAATTATTCCTTAGATTTGCATTCCACTTCTAATATTTCAGAGCACTTTTACAGGTCTTATTCCAAAACCAGTGTGGGTTTCCTCTGCTTCCCTAGTAAGCTGGAGATGTACACACTGTGCCTCCTCCCACTGGGACAGCCTGGAAGCTTGCTGCATTGGCATGCCAGGTCCACACCACTAGCAGAGTGGAACCCCACAGCCTGTGGCATTAACCTTTATCCATGGGCCCGAGATTCTCTTCTTGAACAAGATTAATGAATCAAAACTAGTTTTGGGCAATTAAGAAATCCAGAAAAGGGCACTTCATGTATTGGAACTATTCTGTATCATACTCATCCAAAATCCTTCCAACAAGCATTTATTACCTGTCTACTAAGGGCCAGTCATGGTTCTAGTGCTGGGGATACTACAGTTAATCTATCAAAGCCTTTGCCACCAGAAAATTGACATTCCAGTGGGGAGAGACAACAAAATAAATAGATACATACACAGCATGTTAGCTGATGAAAAGTGCTATGACCTGTTTAAGGAGCAGCCAATGTGGGGGATAGTGGAGGGATGTGAGTTTCCAGGAGTTTGGTACCTAATTCCAAAGAACTTACAGTAGCTTACTGTAAGGAGTTAGGTTTTTATTTAGAGTGAAGAGAGAGATAAGAAGTCAATGGAGGATTTGAAGCAGAATCATGTCACAATCAAATTTACACATTAATACCATTAGGTGGATCTGTGTTGAGAAAAGATTAAAGTGGGCATCAGTTGAAGCAGGGAGTTAGATATTGCAATAATCCTAGTGAGATCAAGAGTGATAATTCCCATATGTCCCTTTTAAATCAAAACCCATCTTCTGCTCCAGGAAAGTAATGATATGATTTTTAAAAGCCACTACAGATTAGTTTTACTGGTTCTAGAACTTTATATAAAAGGAAGACAATGGGGTAATGGAAAGCAAAGGCTGGGAGGAATATGTGAAGGCTTTGGCATGGAGAGATGTATCAGTAAGAAGGGATATTTTAACTTACCTACATTTTAACTCTCCTCTTCACCAGGAGTCATTTTCCAATAAATTGAGGCATATATAATACATCACCCCATTTGTTTCCATTTACCCTTACCCCACAAAAGAACAAACACTCCTTAAAGAAGTTTCACATGTATACATCTCTACAATGCTGATTCAATACCATGCTTTATAAACTGAAAAACAGTATCAATGAATTTTTAAAAAACCTTAAAAAAACCATAATTCTGCCACACTGTTATTACTTTCATTTTTGTTTACGTATACTATTATTTTATGTAAATTTGAATCATAGTTTACAAATATTTTGCATTGTTCTCTTTTTTTACTTACGATGTACATTTCATTTTAACCAGTAAGGAAAAAAAATTTGTGTATTAGTTTATCATGTTACCAAGCAACTATTTATTTTTATTTTTTTCAAATTTCTTTATTGATTAAGGTATTACATATTTGTCCTCATCCCTCCAACTATTTATTTTTAAAGTTTAAACAAGTTTTTGTTTTTTCAAATCCTCACCAGAAGATATTTTTTCCATTGATTTTTAGAGAGAGTGGAAGGGAGAGAGGGAAAGAGAAACACTGATGTGAGACACATCATTGGGTGCCTCCCACACACCGTGACCAGGCCTAGGATGGAATCTGCAACCCAGGTATGTGCCCTTGAACCGAATTGAACCCATGGCCCTTTGATTCAAGCGCCAATGCTCTAACTACTTAGAACACTGGCCAGGGCTGAAGTTTGAACGAGTTTTGATGGCCTGAAGTTATTAAAATACTGGATGAAAAGACAATGGAGATATTTAATCTTTAAACAATTCCAGAGCCTATTATGTTTTCAAAAATCTTATATATGTATGTTAACTATACCTCAATACACCTGGAAAAAACTCTTATGTGACTTAGATAGTTATGTTAAGTGTAATCATTTTTTAGTACACTCAAGCCCTGAGGAATGAAACATCAATAACTCTGAACATAATTTGAGTGCATTTTATAGATAAAAGCCCTGTCTTAGATAATAAGTATAAAAAATGAATAAGCATTAGTCATGGCCTTGAGGGAATCACTGTTTCTTCTTTACCCAAATGAACCAAGTTAGCAAAGTGTCCACAATAAACATGAATTTCCTTATCACTTGTTTATTTTATGAAAATAAAAAATATCACATGCAACATGTGACATATACATCATGTGATGGAAACAAGGGTTAAAAACATATACAATCTGATTTGCAAGTTGATAATATTAAATAATAAGCTCTTCAATAAGCAGTGAGCACTCTGGCTGCCAACAACCATTTCTGCTCCCACAAAGTCAATTTTTAAAATGAAAAATTTATCTTTTTCTTGAGAAAAAACACACAGCATATTTACAAACAAGGTCAAAATAAAATGTGACACTAAGCCTTCTAAAGGGTTTGGAGACCATGATTAAAAAGAAGGTTTGCCATTGAAAAATTATCTGATCCCCTACCAACCACCCTTCCACATGCAGCACAATTTGGTCAAGAGTCGTGACTGCACTGTGGCCATGAAGCATGTGCAGCAGCTTGCAGGAAACAGGGCAGTATGAGGTTTGAGGGCCCAGGCCTGTAGGGGTAGGATGGTTCAAGTGCAGGTCAAACCACACTCTACTTGAGGTGAAATTAAGTTAAAATGATACTCTAGGGCTGCCCTACGAAGAAAAGCTGTCAGAGAAGAGAATCCCATAGGTGTTTATGGAAAAGGCAAAGATGAACATAGTTATAACCATGAGAGTAGTAGTGGTGTGGGGTTACTATGGGGAGGTGGAAATGCAGACGCAATGGAATGAAGATTTATATAGGATGACTGTTTGGATATCAGTCTCAAATATATTTTTAGCACCAATTATAGCATCTTCTTCTCTTCTCCATATCATTTCCTGTGACCATCACATAAATATTTAAAAGGGTGAACAAACTGCATGCGTATGTTAAGGAGCATACTAAACTTAATGCATAATGTACTATGGTACTATACTTTCTTGTGCTTAAAAGCAGTGCTGAATCAGGAATATAAAAATCAGAAATATGTCTGCTCACTTACCTTTTCCAGTGCAGTTTGAACAATGGATTCGCTTTCTGTATCTAGGGCAGAGGTAGCCTCATCTAAGATCAGTATCTTTGGGTTTCGAACTAAAGCTCGAGCAATCGCGATTCTCTGTTTCTGTCCTCCACTCATTTGAGTTCCTTTTTCCCCTACTAAGGTATTAAATTTCTAGTGGAAAACAGGAAAGAGCATAGAAATAGAGGATAACGTGATCAAATGATTAGAAAAGAAAATGACAAATAATCAGTTATGTTTTAATACCAGCTTAATCACCTGTCTGGCTGGTTTTGACCTTTGATTTATTCTTTATAAAAATAAACAACTATTAAATTAAAAAGTTGAGTAAGGAGAGGACCTAAGAAAAATTTGGCTATGGATAAAAAAAATGAGAATAAATATCAAGGATTTTTAATAATTTGAATTTTTGAAGTTTTTAGGTAATTTTTAGAATATATTGCTATCTTTAAAAGAATACTGTAATACAAAAACATACTTAGCTACTATTAAAAATGTTTATTAGCAATTTCATGCATTACGCACAATCTCTGTCGTGGATATTCTGAAAGAGTATGAAAAAGTTTACTGCAAAAATAAAGTTGCTCTCAAAACTTTTTCAATTTATGTCTTCTTTTACTTTTTTTGGGTGTATACATATTTAAACTGGCAAGATTGGTAGTTACTCTTTTTTGTTGTTGTTGTTGTTTCTTCATCAGCCCTTACATAGTTTTACTGATTTTATTGATCTTATCAAAGTACCAGCTTTTGGTTTTAATGATTCCTTCTAATGTTTCTCCATTTTTTATTTTACTAATTGCTGCTTTAATCTTTATTATTTCCCTCCTTCTGCTTGCTTGTTTTTGTTTTTTTTTTGACTTACTCTTTTTACTCTAGCTTCTAAAGGTGAAAACTTAGCTTGTAGATTTTAGATCTTTTTTCTTTTCTAAAGTAATTAATGCTAGGTTTCTCCAAAGGCAGTGCTTTAACTGTATCCCACAACTATTGATACACTGCATTTTCATTTTTATTTATATAAAAAGATTTTTTAAATTTTCCTCGAAATTTCCTCTTTGAGCTACAGCTTATTTAGAGGTGGATTATTTAAATTCAAATATTTGTGAATTTTTATTATTAATTCTATTATGGGCATATTTTATATATTTCCTTTGAAATTGCAAAGCTATTAATTTTTATTTTAATGGCCCAGAATATTGTTTATCTCAGTGAACATTTCATGTGCATTTGAGAAGAATGCATTCTGTAATTATTAGATAGAGTTTTCTATAAATGTCAGTCTGTAAATGTCAGTTAGATCTACTTGGTTGACAGTATTACTCCAGTCATTCTATATCCTTACTTTTTGGCTATTCTATCAAGTACTGGAGACTTATGCTAAAATTATAGATTTGTCTATTTCTCCTTTAAGATATATATATATATATATATATATATATATATATATATATATATATATATACTAGAGGCCCGGTGCATGAAATTTGTGCATGGGGGGGTAGGGGGTGGGAGGTGTCCCTGAGCCCAGCCTGCACTCTCTCCAATCTGGGAACCATTGAGGTATGTCTGACTGCTTGTTTAGGCCTGATCCCGGTAGGATGAAGCCTAAATAGGCAGCTGGACACCCTTCTCACAATCCAAGACTGCTGGCTCCAAACTGCTCGCCTGCCTGCCTCCCTGAATGCCTCTAGCCACTTCTGCCTGCCAGCCTGATCACCTGCTAACCACTACCCTGCCAGCCTAATTGATGTCTAACTGCTCCTCTGCCAGCCTGTTTGCCCTCAACTTCCCTCCTCTGCTGGCCTGGTCACCCCTAACTGCCCTTCCCTGCAAGCTTGATTGCCCCCAACTGCCCTCCCTTGCAGGCCTGGAACCTCCCACTGTCCTCCCCTGCTGACCATCTTGTGTCCACATGGGGGCAGGATCTTTGACCACATGGGGGCAGCCCTCTTGTGTGTTGGAGTGATGGTCAATCTGGGTATTACTCTTTTATTAGATAGGATAGAGGGCTGGTGCCTGGGTGGGGTACTGGCTGGTTTGCCCTGAAGGGTGTCTTTAATCAGGGTTTGGGGTGGCCTGGGTGAGGGGCCTATGGTGGTTTGCAGGCCAGCCACGCCCCCCAGTGACCCAAGGGGAGGCCCTGGTATCTGGGATTTACCTATCTTCTACAATAGAAACTTGGTAGCCTGGAGTGGAGCCAAGCCTTTTGCTCCATGGTGACAGCCATTTCTGTTTGAAACTTTGTAGCCTAGAGTGTGGGATTATGTATCTTCTATAACTGAAACTTTGTAGCATTGAGTGGAGGCCTAGGCCAGCAATGGCAGGCCGAAATCTTGGCTTCCTCCTTTGCCAGGGAAACCCAAGCCTCCTTCCTGCTCTCAGTGTCCACAGCCATCTTGGTTGGAGTTTATTTGCATAATTCACTCCTGATTGGCTGGTGGGTGTGGCTGTGGGCGTGGTTTAATTGGAGGTATGGTCAATTTGCACATTACTCTTTTATTAGATAGGATATGTATATTATATATGTATGTGTATATATATGTGTATATATATATATGCATTTATATTTGCCTCATTCATTTTGAAGCTTTTCTGAGGTGCATAAACATTTAAATTATGTTTTCTTGCCTGTTGGTCATAGTTTTCTATTTCTTTGCATGTCTAGTTATTTTAGACATGTATTCAATTCTGTGCAATGTTGGAGAGATTCTGAATTTATTTTCTTGTGAAAAAAATGTTGATTGTTATTCTAGTAGGTAATTCAAATATTGATTTAGCACCTTGAACTTGTATAATCTTGGTTTTATGATTTGTTCGGAGTAAATCTGTTATAAGTCTTGAAACTTGGCAGGACTCAACCTCCAAGTTATGTCTACTCTGGGGATCTTGTTATGGCGTGGTTTTAGAATTTGTTAGGGCAGGTCTTGAGTCAGCCTTACTCTAAGGTGTGGTCTTTACTCCTAAGGGGTAGCTTTTATTGGTATCTCAGCTACATGCCTGAGGTATTTAAAAGGTGTTAATGTGATCTCTCCATTCTGGCTATGCTGTGCTTTCAACTTCCCCACCATCCTGCTCCACTTCTAGCATCTCCATTCTCCTCTCAGCTTTGTATCAGCTGCTCTCCTGTGAGCCTTGGATAGTCTTATACTCAGATAAAGATTCCCCGGCGATATCTACATGGACCTCTGACCCCACCTCAACTGCACAGAGCTCTCAGCTCTGTCTGGATTCCACTTCTCAGAGGTGGGGTCAGAAATTTGTTCTCGGACAGAGTGCTGCAAAATCATGGACTTTCTTCATGAGCTTCTTTTCTCTCAGGAATCACAGTTTTATGCTACCTTTCATCCATTGCTTGGAAACAATTGTCCTATTTTAGCCAGACTTATGGTTGTTTATTCGAAAAGGCTAGCAAGTACTAGTTAATACTAATATAATAATTAAAAATATATGTATATCACAGAAGTATCACAAAAGTAATGTGGCTTTATTTTTTTCAAATATCTCACCTATAAAAATTAACCACTTTTGGAATTTTTGTTTATTGTATTTATCCTTATTTCTCTGGATTAACATGGCTGTGAAATTTAGTTTTCATCGTCATAAACCAGTATCTTTAATTTGTTCTTTGGATTATATCTTTAGGATTTACTATTCTATTTATAGCAAGGGAATTTTTGTATAACTGTGAGACTTTTAGTAAAAGATAGTAGTAACTTACAGGGTGTAATTTCAGAGGCACCAGAAAACTCCCTAATTCCAAGTAGGAAACTGAAGATGACTGGTATTTGAGAAAAGGAAGTCATTCTAAGTCTCAAAAGGTAAAAGAAAGGAAATCTGTGTTTTCCTGAACCATAAGGCAAAGAATGACCTCCCTCAAGCCTTTAATAAGTTTTCTGTCTTAATTATGATACTAAGTAATGGGGAAAGGAGGTACTTACTAGCATAACAAAATTTTGTATTAAAAAATGAACAAAATTATGATGATTCATGGAGGGCAGTTCGTAAAACATACTCATTAAAATGCACTTTTTTGCTATTGTTCCCTTCAGGGATGGTGGAATTTTGTCTGTATTTTAATTTCAAATCTTATCTTTCATATTTCACAGGATATTCCCCACAACAATTTTAGTGATACTGAGAACAAATACTTTGAAAATGCAAATAAGTAGTTTTATATCAATCAATTCTAAATACCCATTAAGAAATGTCCTAATACCAAGATATTAGTTTATTATGTCTATTTCCAAGTATGATTTCACATTTCATGTCCAATATTAGCTCTATGTGCTTCTAAAAAACAATCTTAGTTATTCTTTTGCCTACTCACAGAACTAATCTGAACATTTTGTGTGACATTCCTACTCTTAGCCACAAGATGGCCTTGCAAATCAACATTTTTGAGACATTTCTCTGCTTTGTCTCATATAATCTTTATTTTATATTTTCATTTACAGTGAGAACCAATTAGAACAAAATATGATTTTTAAAATTTCAATGATGCATTTTTTTTTGTTGCTACCATGCTCTCTCATTTATAGATGTTTCATCTAGGACCGTGGTCGGCAAAGTGCAGCTCGCGAGCCACATTTGGCTCTTTGGCCCCTTGAGTGTGGCTCTTCCACAAAATACTAATACCTGGGCGAATCTATTTTGAAGAAGTGGCATTAGAAGAAGTTAAAGTTAAAAAATTTGGCTCTCAAAAGAAATTTCAATCATTGTACTGTTAATATTTGGCTCTGTTGACTAATGGGTTTACCTACCACGGATCTAGGACAATTAAAAAATTAATCATATTTTCCTGCTCTATAGAAGTTATTGCTTTTTTATTTCATTTTGCTTTAGCTCTAAGCTAAGGATACAGGCTACATAATGTACTTACATTGGGAAATTCCATTATAAAATCATAAGCATTTGCTTCCTTTGCTGCTTTTTCAATCTCTTCATCGGTCACACCTTCTCGGCCATATTTAATATTGTTGTTAATGGTAGTCCCAAACAAAACAGGCTCTTGGCTGACCACTCCAATATGTTCTCGATAATGCTGCACATTTAAAGTTCTGATGTCATTCCCATCCACTGTGATCTGCCAATCCAAAGGAATGAATCATGTGGTGATACCTTTTACTTCTATGTTTTTAGTATTTTTTACTATTCTAAAACATAAGCTGAGAAGCAGTTTTTCAGGAGTCAAAGACTGACTAAATTTTGATAAAATATTTATAGCATTTATATTATTAAGAGACTTTTTCTGATAAATAGGAACAGAATATATATAAAAAAAACTGGCTTCAAATCTTGCCATTATCATCTAAATATCTTTACTCTAAGATCCACAAACTAGATATAGCCCCTGCCATTGCATAGATATATGTAACAAATTTCAGTTTTGTTATTTTAAGACTGATGTGATCTTTCATTTTTTTCTAGGAAATATCCTTCCTTACTTCTCTTCAATACCCCATTCATTGCAAAATAATAAATGGTCTTATCCAGAGATAGTACCATTACCTATTACCCCAAAATATTCCAATGACAGAAGCCAATGTTTGATAAATATAACTTATAGAGTCTCTCTTTCTCACCATCTCTGGTATTTTGTGCAACTGCTCTATATACAGAATTATCCAATAATTTATTCAACGTTAGCATGGATACATGAATGGGGTGTTGAAGATTCTAAATGAAGACTTACCTAGCAGTCAAATTTAAATGAAATCAGGCTATTGGAGAGTAGATTTTCTTTTAAAAAGAACAGTTGAAAACTTGAATAGAAGCATTAAAAATTATGGTCTTGTGACTATCATAGTCTCATTCTATATGCTTTGTACAAAAGTGAAAAAATTAAGTGCAACATTATGGGTGACAGAAAAAAATGAAAGAGCATATTCTCTACAGATGTCATTCTTCTGGGATGTTATGAGAAACTGAAATTCTTGGTAAGTTCTGGGTACTACAACTTACTATGCTATTTTTCTCTACAGCACTTAATACCTACTACATAAATTATTTTATTTATTGTCTGTCTCTACTTATTAGAATGTAAACTTGATGAGGACAGAGTGTTTTGTGCTTTGTTCACCAATGTATTCCCAGGACTTACAACAGTGATTGGCACATAGTAAGTGCTCAGAAATATTTATTGAATGAATGCATATGTATGAAAGAAAACAATATCGCTTCTCTTGGAGCTCCACTGTTAAAAATTAAAAGTTAACACAGTTGTAAGATCTTTGTAATAGGCTGTATTTCCAAATTTCACTGTGCAGATTGTCCATTATATTGGTAGGTGCACTTACAAAGCCATCTTGGGGATCATATAACCTCTGTAGAAGTTGGATTGCTGTACTCTTTCCACTGCCATTGGGGCCAACCAAGGCTACTGTCTCTCCAGAATTAATCTTGAGATTCAGACCTTTCAGAATCTATTCAAATGTATGGGAAGAAATTCCATAAAATTAAGTTAAATGAAAATATGATTTACATATTTTCAGAAATTTAATATAAAACAAATTCTTCAGTAGCTTTTAAAAACAAATTTAGATCTTGTTTGTTTCACATACATATATAATAATAACCTACATAATTTTGGAAAATAATAGTAAAAGAATCTCTCATCATCTCTCTATATAAAGAAGGAATATAAGAGTACTTATTGGGGGATAAAAAAGGGGAAACAATGTAATTAATAAACTGAACAATAAAGATAAAAAAGAGTACTTATTAAATATTAACTAGCCATAGCAAACTATATTTTGAGCTGAAATACTTTATATGAATTTCATGACTACCAAGTTAGTGAAAATTTTACTTTTAATTTGCAACAACTGAATGAAATCTTGCCAGATATCTCGGTGAGCTATTTAAGTAATTTCTTTTTTAGAATATATTTAACATTATTGCAAAATATATTCCAAAGTAAAACAACTGTTGAAACTTCTTAGGGACTCCCCTGAATGAGATTCCACCAATAGAAACCCTCCTTATCCTAGTGGTGGATCCCACGGAGACATTTCAACTTAGGGGAAGCACTTTAAAATTTTCTCAATAACTGGGGGTTGAAACCAGTATCTACTGGTAGTGTTCCAAGAACCTGCAAATTGAGAGAAACCTCCCAAATGACAATAGCAATCCTGTTGAGAAATTCTCACCTATCTTTGCTTGCATCTGTATGTATTTAGCCCAAGTATGGGAATCTTTCTTTGGATTCCCTCACTTTGATCTCCCCATTTGTAAAGAAACAGGCCCTTTAAATAGCCAAACATAAAACCTTCAAAGGGCCAAGCAGAGAAAAATTCTTTAAAGGAGGTGAGAAATCAGGACCCCCCAGTGGGAGGACCTTCTGTCCCACCTGCACTTTTACTCTAGAGGAAGTTTCTGTTCTTTCCCTAGAAGAATTTGTGTTTTATTTAAAATGAGTGAACTTTTGCTTTTTAAAAATTCATCAGCTTAATGAACAGAGCTATGTTTCAAAAGTTCATTTCAAAACCAGTCGCTCAAAACCCAGAGAGCACTTGACTCTGCAATATAACAGCACAATCGGTGCTTGTTTCCAGGAAGACAACCCAAGCGTAGTTGCAAAATGGAGTTAACCCTCTGTTTATGTTAGGAAAAATGGAAGAAGACAGTACTACTGTAATAATGGTAATTAAGTAACATGAAATTTTAAAAAAAGCTTTGAAAAGAGAATTTCAATCAAAGACTTAGAGAAAAATAAGTAAACAGGATTAGGTAGATCTTTTTTGATGCAAATTACACAGTGGACATTTGTATACATACTTTAAAAGCCATTACTAGTATAGTTTGATAAAGATTAATTTTATTAATTTCACTTAAAATCATGTTCTTTTTCTATGAAACAGATATTGGTTAGTAGTTACTCTTTGCATTCTTTACTCTTTTGGGGGAAATACACAATGAAGTGAAAGGAGGAAGACAATAGAAGACACTTTCTCAAGAACTTGTCAAAGGCTGAATGATATAAGAAGGATGAACTGTGCTACATGTGCATACATGAGTGTGTTTGTGTGTGTGTAAAGTGAGAGGGGAAGTAACTGAGGCACAAATGCTGGTGCAGTAAAAGCCCTAGGAAAGGGAGAAGTGAAACACACAACCCGTGCATAATTCTCCCAGGTTAGAAACTAGATTAAAATGAGTTATGCTGGGTGGATAACATCCAGGGACCACCAATAGGTGGCACCATCAATCCAAGATATTTTGGTGTGCTCCCAAATCCAGAGTGAAGAAATCCCAGGGAGTTGCAAATGCTTTAGATAGGTGAGTATAGAAAAGAGGCTGCAAAATGTAACAAGCTCATCCAGGGTTACCGTCCATTACTGATCTTTCTTTCCTTCCTCCCCACCACCACCTCTTTCCTCTTTCTTTTTTGTCTCTCTTTTCAAGGCTTTGAACAAAGTGGCTAATTTTAGCCAAACTGATCCCAGATTATTTTATAGAGGAGATCTTAGCCAGTTGGTGATAATATAAAAAACTACAATTCTATAATTCATTTTAACCCACCTTGACAGATGGTCTTGATGGATAACTGAAAGAAACATTTTTAAATTCCACAGTTCCTTCTATGCATGTGGGTTTATAACCTGTTGTTGAAAAATTATCTATAGCAGGTTCCTTGGAAAAACAAAGAGAATTCTATAAATCTTCAAGGGAGTAAGTTGACAAATCACTACTTTCTATAGTATAAAGATGATTGTCTTTTATAATGTTTTCCTTTTTGCTTGAAGGGCACTGATTAGCATGAAGGTTTTAATAAAACAATCTCCTTGTAGAAGAATTAAAACAATCTTTTCATAGTCAATTGCCCAACATGAATTTTGCACATCTTTTTGTTTTGTTTCCTTATTGCAGCAATATTAATTATATTTCAAAGCAATCAGAAGTCTTACCTTGTCAATAACCTGAAAAATATTAAAGGCAGCTCCTCGGGCTATAGTGAAGGTTTCAAAGTGAGGGGCTGCTGTTCCAATGCAATAACTACTATGAATTACACTAAAGAAAACCTAAAAGAAAAAAAATAATATTTATCTTTCCTCAGTTATATAAGAGAGACAACAGAATAAAGTATACAGTTGGTTAAGACTCAGACAGATATCAGAAAAATTATGTAGGAGAGGATAGAAGATGCTGTCAAATATAAAGGAAACAAGTTAATCCAAGTATATTTGGCCTTTTCCTAATGTGGAACAACTTTTAATTGTCCCATAGTCCTATCATTATCACCTGGGAAGTCTAAGCAGAAAAATTGGCTTACAGAGGAGTGCCTGCCATACCTGAACCTGGTTGAATGAGGAGGTGAGTTGCACTTCCTTCCTTGTTGGTCAACTCTTGATCTTTAAAGAGAATGTTGTGTTTGTTTTTACTAACTTAGAGACATTATACTATTTCTGTCCAAACTCTTATGAACTCTTGTCTCGCTGAACATTTTCAGACAGTACATCTCTGCAAAAATTCAAATAAGGAAAGCACCCCACAAGCTAGGTGCTATTTTCCCTACCTATAGATGAGAAAACTGAGGTATAGCAAGTTGTTTGCCCAAATCACACATAAATTCTTCATGCTGAAGTTTCATTTATATGAGATAAATGAATAGTTTAAAGTCCTTACTAAGGAAGTCTCAAATTCAGAAGATGATTTTAGCTGAGGAAAATAGAAATCTATATAGAATAGGAGAACCATACATAAATTGAAATATATAGACCAGATCAGTTCAGTTCAGCAAGGCAAGTAGTTCTTAATCCTGAAATGATCTGTTGATTATTGAAACTTGGGAGGTGCCAGAAGCCAATTCCAGTATGACAGCAAGGGCTGAATCATCTGGGAATGGCTAAAAGCATTTTCCCAAGCCTGAAAAGGATGCATTAAATTGATTATTTGCTGCCAGACAGCAAATTATTGGCCAATGGCAGAATGACCAGTAGTCATGATGCACACTGACCACTGGGGGTACATGTTATTGCCTCCTGTTGGTCAAACACCTTTACAGGCAAAGGCAATTCCCCAATCTGACAATGCTTCTGGAAGGCAACTCTACCCTTTGAAGTGTACAGCTCCACCTTGCCTTAGGACAAAATGTGTTAATAAAAAGTAAGGGGTCTTGAGACAAGGAGAATTTGGTTTCTTCAGCCAGGTTCCTCTACCCCCCCCCCCCCCAGGCCTTTCAAAGTGTATGTTTTGTTTCTGTACTCTTGTTAATTTACACACAGCCCCTTCTCCAGAACGCTTCTAGATGCCGGATCAAGACTACCGGCATTAAATGACACCCAACATCCAGCAGAGAGGATAACTGAGTAAATTCAAATTTAATGCATAACCCCTAAGAGTTTAAATAATTCTAAATTGTGATATGGACAATTTAGATTTATTTATATAGTCTGATTTTATTTGTTTGTTTGTTTAAATGCTCACAGGATATGTTCATTGATTTTGGAGAGAGAGAAACATCAATGTGAGAGACAAACATCTATCAGTTGCCTCCCATATGTGCACCAACTAGGGATCAAACCCACAACCTAGGAATGTGCTCTGACTGAGAATTGAACCTGCAACCTTCTTCATGTATGGAACAATGCTCTAACCAACTGAGCCACTGGCTGGGGCTGGTCTGTTTTAAACATACTTATATATGAAAAGAACAGAGAAGGACAGGAGAGTCTATCTACAGAATAATTTCAGAGGGAAGACATTTAGCAAGGTGAATGTAGAGTGCCATTTTATCTCAGCAAGATTGAAAGAAAGAAGTCTCACTAGACACTGGCCTTTTTGACTACAAGATTAAGAAAATTCTATCTCCCAGTGGAAAATTAAATTACGATTCTTCTAAAAGTATGATGCTTTTAAAAGATATGCTGGATGAATATATCCTGCCATTCTTAACTAAAATTTAAAGCTATATACCAGTGATCGGGAAACCACTGCTTGAGAGCCACATGCGGCTCTTTGGCCCCTTGAGTGTGGCTCTTCCACAAAATACCATGGCCTGGGTGAGTCTATTTTGAAGAAGTGGCATTAGAAGAAGTTTAAATTTAAAATATTTGGCTCTCAAAAGAAATTTCAATTATTGTACTGTTGATATTTGGCTCTGTTGACTAATGAGTTTGCCGACCACTACTACATACAAATCTTTTGAAGGAAACAAGTATTCCTATGTTTACTAAAAATATTCACATTTAATAATAAAATACTATTCAAAAAGAATTTTTTACTATATTCTTAAGTAATAAAATATGTATCTAGGCCAGTTACTTTTGTTCTCACATATAACTTACAGCAAGGACAGTTCCGATGGTATAACCAGGTTCTCCACTCAGAATCAAGGAAGTTCCATACCAGAAAGTGAGTCCATAGGTTCCATTCATAAAAAAGTACACAGCACCAAGAGAGAGTTTTGAAGCTATAGTCTTTTTAATGCCAACATCCTTTGCATCTTTTAGGTTGTATGCATATCTTTAAAAGACAAACATAATATAATAGACTTTTGGGGAAAAAATAAAACGAAGCATATATTATCATAATTAAAGGAACAGACCTTTGAATTTCTTTCTCTTGGGCTCCAAAGGCTACGACTGTTCGGATTGATGACAAAACTTCTTCTGCCACAGCTCCAGCTTTGGAATAGGCATTTAATTCCTTATTGGTCAATGAGATGACTATCTGTAATAAACCATAATCACAGTTAACCAAAGAATGACCCAAGGGTAGTAACAATGCACAGAGTATTTAATTCAGGTAGAATCTAGAATAGCATAATTTTACTAAAGGCCTGGTGCACAAAATTTGTGCATTGGGGAAGGGGATCCCTCAGCCTGGCCTATGTTCTCTCACAGTCGGGGACCCGCAGGGGATGTCCACCTGCCAGTTTGATGTTCCTTACACACGGATCCCTGTTCCTTAGTACTGCTACAGAGGTGAGAGAGGCTTCTGCCACCACCCCTATACTTGTCAGCCATGAGCCCGGCTTCTGGATAAGCAGTGCTCCTCCTGTGGGAACACATTGACCACCAGGGGGCAGCTCCTGAATTAAGCATCTACCCTGAGTGGTCAGTGTGCATCATGACTACTGGTCATTCTGCCATTGGTCAATTTGCATATTAGCCTTTTATTATATAGGATTATTGCAAAAGTATTTAATATCACTTAATTTAAGCTCATTGACTTACAAATGAGGAAACCAATGGCCAGATATATTAACTGACTTTTTAAAATTCATTTTAGAGAGGAAGGGAGAAGGAGAGAGATAAAAACATCAATGATGAGAATCATTGATTGGTTGCCTCCTGCATGCTCCCCTACTGAGGATTGAGCCCACAACCCAGGCATGTCCCTGACTGGAATTGAACAGTGACCTTCTGGTTCATTGGTCAATACTCAACCGCTGAATCACACTGTCTAGGCTTAATTGACTTTTAAAGTCTCATGGCAGTGAAAGATCTTCACCTAACATAACCTAGAATCTAAATCTCTATTTTTGCTTTCTACTATTTTTTTTCTCTCTGTATTTTTAAAAACTGGGGTGTTTATATAATACAATTGATAAAGACTTGATTTGGAGAAGGATATTAGGAATACAGTTATTTTGGGTATACTCTAGAAATTAGTAAGCTTAATTTAACTTGATTTGATTTGTTATTATGTAACAAGCAAGGCTTATAGAGGATATTGGCCACAGGGTTGTGGCAGGAAAAGATGATCCTGCATATGCCTGGGGTATGACCCCAGAAGCTATTATTGTGAAATACCATAGACAAAGAGAGGAGAATGTCACTCTTTTTCATATTAGGAAGGTTTATGTGATTTCCCCAAATTTTAAAATCAGAATGGGCCCTTTTCTCTATTATGTGCACTTATTATTCCTTTAATTAATAAAGGAATAATGAAAGGGAATGAAGTTTTCCCTCTGTGATGTGAGTCTGAGTCTAACTACTGCCTACTCACATAGCAGATCTATCCACTTTCAGATTACATTTCACATCATTGGAGCTGATTTTATGTAAGATATGCTTGGACAGTTGTTAACTCAGAAGGTAGCATAAACTGAGTAATACCCATTATTTTATGAATTACTGTAAAAGATTATAATTTCTATGATATATCACTAGAAGGGAAGCAGCAAAAAGTCTTGGGCATAGTGCATATTTATTTAATAAATGTTTGCTAAATAAATTAAATTGAAGGAAGCTAGAAACTATCCACCTGACTTCTTTAGTCAATTGGATAACTTTTACTTGTTTCCTCTTCATAATCAGTGAATACAACAATAGCAGAACTTAGATTCCCCACTGCTATTCCTTTTAAACAACTTGTCTTCATCACTTCCCTGGGCAGTTAAGTTAAAGATTTGATCTTAGCAACATACTGTGGGTAACCTTTCTCCTAAGAGGTTCTAATTTCAAATAAGGGTTACCAGGTCAACACTCAAAGTCACACTAAATAAAGATTTGCTATGTAAACATTTGGGTCTATTGTTAAGGAATTATTAAACACAAAATATTATCATTGCTAAAAATTCTTATTTGGTTGACTTTGTATATTGCTAGAAAATACACTCAGTGAATTTTATGGGGTTGATTTTCATAATGAATAATTAGCTTTGAAAAATTAAAAACTCTATTCATTCCTTAAGAGTACACTATGCCTCAAATCTAGGAGATGAGTTTGTACATTGGTAGACTTGTCAAAAACATGATTTGGAGAGAGCTATTAGAGATATATTGGTTGTTTTTAGATTTCACAAAGAACATTGGTCTCAAGATTTGGCTGTAAATAGGTTAATATCTTGTGGTATACTCACAGTATAACAGTGCTAAGACTATAATTTAAAATGCACACACATTTTAAATATAATTCAGAGTCTTATTAACATTTTAAACTTTAACTGGATGACATAAAAAGTATTTGAGTATTTACTGTTTTAGGATTATCTCATTCTGTTCTAGTGAAATAAACTGCAACACATTTATCTGGGAATTTATAACACTAAGGCACTTCCAGCATCTGATGTATCCAGGTACAATACTATATCCAAGCTATCATCTGAAGTTGCATTAGGCTGCTAAATGAAGATGAATATTTTTTAATGTTAGTAAGATACTAAAACCATCCTCACCATAGCCAAATAACTTGAGGATAGAGTGGTCATTAACAGTAAACAAAATCAAAAGTAATTTTCATGTATAATGTCCCTTTCTATTTGAGACATAAAAAATGAACAAAAATGCCTTTCTTACACACTCAGTAAAATACTTCATTCACATTCCCACTTCTAGTGAACACATTAGCCATCTTACCTACCCTAGAACACATGGCTGCTGAAGCAATTATAAGAGGAGACGTAGACAGAGTCACTAGGGTGAGTTTCCACCCCTTCACCAAGCCAATCACCAGGCCAATGGAAAATGTAGACAGGTTTTGAAACAACAGAGCAATCTTGTCTCCAATACCTTCATTGATTTTGTTGATGTCACTGAAACAAATAAATGCAGATTTGTTTATATATCAGATATGAAAACAAAGTTGATAGGCTATATATGCATACTCTTACTCAGTTATTCGAGTGTTTAGTTCACTGATGTCACAGCTGTCAAACCAGCTGATGTCTTGTGCCAAAATGGAATGAAAAAACTCTTTTCGAATTCTCTTGGTCTGTCGTGCTGCAGTCATAACCCAAAAGGAAATTTGTATGTAGCCAAAAACCAAAGCAGTCACTCCTATTCCAACATAATATACGGTCAACCTGAAAAAAAAACGACCAGAAATGTTAGTTAGATACAGGAACAACTTTTTCCTTATTACCAAAGAAACCCCAACACCACCCAAAAGAGCCTATCACATTTGTGCTGAAAGACAGGGGAGGAAAACAGAGAGGTCTTCAGCCCATGTTTTCTCTCAGTAGCACTTACTTCTACATTGAGCATTTAACACAGACATACTAAAAGTGGAGCATTTTTAATGCTAGTAAGTGGTTAGCACTTAAAATCAGATTTAAGAGAACATAGGTCCCTGATAAATTTCACTGATTGCAAATTGAGTGATGCTGCGACACATACTACATGGCGTTTGTAAAATATATCTAGTTGTGGGTAACTCTTTAACCAGTTACTTAGTTCTCAGAGACACTCAGAAGGCCTGCACGGCTTCCTAGGCCCAATGGGATGGTGTCTAGGCATATTGAAAGAAGGGGGAAAGATAGCTTTCAAGAGCTTTGTGCTCAAACCACTAAAGTGGATGTTATATGTGTGTTAAGAAGTGTAGTAAAGAGCAGAGTGTGGTACTATATTAATTTAATTCAACCCAAAATGATTGGTGAGAACTGATGGGCCTGGCATCTTCCCTCAGGCTTGCAATTGACAGAGGCTGTTGTGTTCTGACTAGATCTTGCAGAGCAGTGGACATCTTGAAGTTACAGATTCTTATTAAGTAAGTCTGTTAGGAGGCAGAGCCTGTGGAGAGAGGAGTCACTGGTTTAAGACTCCCGGCTCCTAGAAGACTCTGTTTCATTGAGGTAGATACAGATTGAGAGGGAAAAAGACCAAGAGATTTTCAGTATTGCAATGATAGTTATAGTTACTTGATTATCAAGGAAGGGTTGTACAAGACAGAAAGGACTAGGAATAACCATATATCTGTTGTCAGAGATGTCACGAAAAGGCAGGAGAATAGTGGCAAGAGTGAGGAAGAGAGGAGAACACAATAACTTTCTTGGGCATAAAGGTGCTAGACAACTATGACCCCAGTCGACATTATTGTAGGCAGGAGCCGAAGTGTGACTGGTGTGGCCTCACTGATACTTATAGAGGAGGACCTGTCCTACTTAGGGGAGACAACCTATGGAGGACGAAGACTTGTATGGATTTAGGCACTGGGGGAAGAGAGGTTATTCATAAATAGAAGTTGTTGGTCTAAGTCAGAAGGAACTATCTTGCTAAGCTTTGTGAAAGGAAAAATGTGTCTGGTCTGTGTGATATAACTTGGGTGTGAAAACACTGTCTTAGGAGAAGGAGCTGAAGGAGTGTGAGTAACAGTGGGAATGCTTTCATTTTAACAACAGTAATCTCACTGAGGGAATAAAAGTAACCATTACTATTGCTTTGGATTTGTAATCAAAACAGTTTTATGATTTCTTTGACTATTCAGAGATAATTGCAAATTCTGGTTTTATAATCCCAAGTTATTTTACATTTGCTTTCCCAAAATTTATTAAATTGGAATTTTTTAATTATTTATTTTATTTTTCTTTATTGATTAAGGTATTACATATGTGTTCCCCCACCACCCCCTACCTTCCCTCTGAGGTTTGATGGTCTAATTGATGCTTCTTGACTGAGAGAATTTTTGCTAAAACCTATAAAATAACCAACATTAAACCTCCATGAGAAAAAATGAAGTGCACTAAAGTAAAAATTTAGGTTTCCCTAATAAGACATCTAGAATATGTCTCTCTTATATTATTAGCAGTAATTAGTATTTTTAAAATCCTTATCCAAGGATATGTTTTCTTGATTTTAGAGAGAGGGAAAGGGAGGAGAGAAGGGAGAGAGGGAAAAAAAAGACAGAGAGAGAAAGAGAGAGAGAGAGAGAGAGAGAGAGAGAGAGAGAGAGAGAGACATCGACCCAGGATCAAACCCACAAGCTAGGTATGTACCCTGACTGGGGATCAAACCCAGAGATTTTTGGTGCACAAGATGATGCTACAATCAACTGAGCCACCTTCACCAGGACAGAAATTAGTATTTAAACATACAGTAGGTCCTTGGGTTACATCGGAGATCTGTCCCTACGGTGCAACATAACGCGATTTTCACCATAAGTTGGAACCCACCTACATAAGCACCTATGCCACTCACATGGAGCACATACACAGCAGAAATAAAGTGAAACAGTGAAAAAAAAATTTTAAAGAAAGATAACAATTTCTGACCTTTACTTGTGGTAAATAAATAATAAAAAACAAAGCACATATGTACATATGGCGAAATGACAGAACTTTTTTTTTTATATAAATAAATCAGATGGTGAGGTAAACACTAAACAATGTATGTCTAGTCTGCCATAACCCGGGGACTGCCTGCATCTCCTTTCAGTTCTAGGAGGCAAAATTTGTAAAAATGAAAATCCTAGAACAACTTTTCTATTGATGGAAATTTTGTCAAATAAAACTTAAAGCATATGAACCTACATAACTTTCAAATAGAAAAAATATGCAATGTCCATGATATTAACATTTCATTTTGACTTACACAATCATATCTTTATTCAGCTTGTCTTGAGACTGAGTACAGTTCCGATAATTTGCTGTAAAAAAGTTTTGGAAATTATAAAAGCAATTAATTGATAATTGGCCATACTCTCCAAACCAAATATAGTGCATTCTTAAGAAAAGAAACTTAATGACTTTAAGATAAAATGTGAAGTAATTACTTCTGGTCACAAGAAATGCTCATGCAATGTGAAAAATTATGAGTTAATATTAACCATGAAATTCATACTTGGAAAGAATTCTTTAGGACATCTTTGATTTTAGAGAACAATTGTGTAACTAATAGTAACAAAGCTCTCCTTTATTGCTGAGATAACACATTTAGAATTCAGTTTGAGATACCCCAAGAAATGATTTAGAAAGTCCAAGAAAAGCAAGAACACATAAAAGTTCTAGAAGCAGTAGTCTTGGGAAAAATGTAAATAAAGCTCATTGAAATATGTGAGTATAACAAGGATAGCAACATAATAAATGAGTATTTAAAATGCTTCTTGAGTTACAAGTTTGCTATATAAACTTTTATTTATATCATCTGGTAAAAAATATATCAAACATTAATTAGTATATCAAGATCATGATTTCACCAACAGCATAAAACAGTGGTCAGTATTTACTATTAAACCTCTATAATAAAAATTTAAAGTGAATTATAAACATCATAACTCTTCATCTCTTTTATAACCAAAATATCTCACATATAATAATAATGCTTGTCTATGATCATTATTTATATGCAAACAACCATTTTCCTCTCATTCTATTTATAAAATTATGGCAGGAAACAATTTTAAAGCAGCTATTCCAAATTTCAGAATTGACATAGAAATATCAAAAACTATAAAGTTTTAATGCGATTAACTCAATTAATAAAAATAATAAACACTTCTATGAGTGGTACCCAGAAACACATAAAAATGGCATCATCTCATTTTGGAGATTATATTAATAGAGGTAGCATGTACAAAAGCTCAGTGTTGGAACAAAAATGGGCCCCTGATCAATAATAGCTACATTTATATTTTCATTTGTAGGAGCAAATAATCCTCCTCTATTATCCCTGGGAAAATCAATATTAGGTTTACTGTATACTCCGCAGTGAAACTCAGAAAAAGTGAAGAAGCCTTAAACAAAAACAAAAATTAAAATTCAAGTAATATCAATCAGTTATGTTTGGCCTAGCCTATCTAAAGTTGGTAAAGCGATCAATTATTGAGTCGATCTAACAGAAGAAATGCTCTCAAGGATACTGCCTTAAGTTGCTTGGTTTTTCCTTCATTCACTCATTTTGAGAGAGAGACACACACACACACACATATACACACATATAGTTGGCAATCAATAAATATTTGCTCAGTGAATTGGCTGTTTCTTTTGTTTAACAAGCAGAATGACAGCCTTAATTTAGCTTCTATCATTAAGATATCAAAAAATTATTAACTGTGTAGACAGGAGATCATCACATGCAAAGACAGAGGCAGAAACAATGGCTTTACTCCATTCAAGATTGGGACACTAGAAAGATTAGCCTTCGGGTAGAAAACAAGAGGCTATAAATTAGTATTTAAAGTCAAATATGACGCAGAGGGAAGTATACTGTATAAAACTAGGCTTATGTCTAAAAGAGAGTCAGATTTTAATGAGACATTTATCCTAGTTATAATAAACTAGAGGCCCAATGCACAAAGATTTGTGCAAGAATAGGCCTTCCTTCCCCTGGCTGCCAGCACCAGCTTCATTATGGCACCCAGGACCCAGGCTGCTTCACTCCGACTGTCACTGCCACCCACACCTGGTGTGAGTTCACTGAGGCTGTGGGCGGCACGCAGTCCCCTCCCACCCATCTCGCAGCAGCTCCTCCTGAGTTGGTCATGATGCAGCTTCCTTCTGAGCCGTGATGCCTTACACCGTCTGGCTAATTTGCATATTACCTCTTCATATATATATAGATAGCTATTAGGATATTACCTACTGTATAATTTGGGGAAAACATATCAGGGAATTATTAATATTTATAATATCCACCAGATTAAAAAATGGATATTCACTATATTGGTGCATAGGAAAATTGATGGAAATTATATCTAAAGAATGTCACCTTGAAGGACACAACCCTAAAATAGGATGCTACAAAGGTAATAATACATGAAAGATATTTATAATTGTGGAAGCATAAAAACAGTTTTTCCACACCTGACTGCTAGATTTCCCCTCCTGTCTTTATTCAGGCTTTTTGTTTCTGGTACTATAATTTTTCTGCTTGTTCTTTTTGGCTTCTTTGCTATAGTATGTTCTATAGTGCCATATATGTCTATATACTATTAATGAAACTCTAAATAGATCTCTGAAAGATTTAACCATTCTTGATTTTTTTCTTCTTAAAGGTTGAATTACAGATAAATAGCCTGGAATGAATGCCCCAAGCCTTTGATTAAATCCTGACATAATCATCACTGTTTTTTCCCTTTTAAATAATTTTTTATTTTTCAATTACAGTTCACATACAATATTATATTTGTTTCGGGTGTATAACCCAATGATTGGATATTACATAACTTCTTAAATGATCACCTTGATAAATGAGTACCCATCTGACACTATACAGTTATTGCAATGTGATTGACTATATTCTGAATGTCATACTTTAGATAGAAACTTATTTGAAATTCTAGAAAGACAAGCTGAGCTATACTGAGTCTCAGATTATTTTTATATACCATGAGCAGATAGATGGCCATTGGAGTTGAACTGCAACACTGGTTCTCTCATGAGTCTCCAGCCTGCAGGCCCATCCTGAAGATTTTGCACCTGCCAGTTTCTATTATTGAATGAACCAATTCCTTGAAATTTCATCTCATCTCCCTCTCCATATATGGTTTCCCCCAAAATGTATGCACACTTTAGCAGCTGATAACTCACTTAATTTTCACTCCTTTTCAGGTTTAACTGATTTGAAATAATGTTGAAGCTAGAGTAAGCTTTGAACAAAGAAAATTTATCCTAAAGTGCCACTAGACTTTTTTTTAATGGGGATTCATAAAAGATAAAGTTTATGGCACAAAGCCAGCAACAATTAAGGGTGCACAAATATTAAATAAAATGATTCCATTGCTTCATGTTATTAGGAGTGCCTGGACCAGAATGGTCATCAATTTGAAAATAGGCATTGACAGAAAAATTATTCATTTCTGTAGATTCTTTTAAATTTTGAAAATGTACTATATGCTAATAAATATTGATTTTATAATAATTAAAAGTGTGTATACATTTTTGGGGGACATTGTGTGTGTGTGTGTGTGTGCATATGTGTGTTTCTGTCTCTATACACACACACATATAATGTGTGTATGTATGTATTCAATCACACACTCATCCTATTGATTCTGTTTCTTTGAAAAAATATTGATAAATACAGATTTTGGTTATTTAGTCCCAGGCAATATAGAAAAATAAATAACTTTAATACATATCATGTAGATATTATATGATAATATAATAATCTATATTATGAGCTCACTATTTTAACCTCTGAATCTCCAGCAACATAAAAAAATAAATATTGTACTTACTTGTGTTGCTTTTGAGTAGACATCCACTAAGAAGGTTATCACTCATTTCTCCTAAAATCAGTGACATTACAGGAAGACATGCTCCATTTACCACTGATGCCAGTAACCCCAGGATCATGAGTGTGATGTCCAGCCCATCAGCAAAGCGAAACTGAGGAAAATAAACAAAACAGAGTAGCATTTTGCTGTAAAAAATTAAAACCCAAAACCAACCTACAGTTTTTTCCACCAAGTAAATGTCATTTTATAAATTAATTGACTAAATAAATGAATAAAACAATGGAAAAGTATTTACAAAGTAAACAAAGTCACCAAGTTAAAGGAATGACAATGTATATTGAAAAATATAAAGTAGCAAAATCAGTGAAAATTGTAGACCTGTAACACAAGTTAGTTCAGATGTGGATATGAATCAGAAACTTCCTTCATTTGGTTAATTCTAGAATAAATTAAGATTTTCAAAAGACTGCAATGACAATATCTTGATTGATGGACAATGATCTTCAGTTCCCTAGGCTTATCGACATCAGAGCAATGAAGACTAAGTGCCATGAACCTAGTAAATATCAGTTCACCAAATGTAATACATTATATTTTTCATTCTTATTTTAAATTCCTCAGGCTTATTTCTACTTGGGACAACATCTATTCTGTAAATTAAGGTCTACAATAATTCGGAAAGCTGTTTAGAAGAAAGAAATAACTGAGAGTCAAATATTGATAGATTCACATTTTATTCTATAGCAAGTCCCCATAACACTATTCCAAAGCCAAAATATGAACTTGAAAATGTGGATTATTTATTTTACTGAGAGAGGCCAAGATAAAATGTATAATGTTATTGAAATGAAATTAGATTTGAATAACAGGAACTTAGTACATATTTTATAAGTGGAAACTGAAAAAGCTTAATGCTTTCCCTTCATCCATCCACTAGTTAATAAATATTTATAGATACCATTGTACTCATTACTACAGATGATAAGAGGGTATCTGTTCCTCCACCATCCCCAGAATAGTGTGTTAACTCCTTGATAAAGTTTCTCATGTTCTGCTACTTCCCAGATTTCTTAAAAAATGAACTTCTGAAAAAATAGATAGTTTCAAGTGTATTTTTAGTGATATTGATCTGATAGGTTGATTTAGAGATTAAGTAGAGGAGCTGTTTTGAGAACGCATTTCTGAAAATTTTCCTTTAACATAATGCTAAAGAATTGTGCTGAAACATACTCTGATTGCATATATAACTTTTACAAAATATTTAGATAATTATTTTTTTATTTAAAAATGATTTATACAACTTTAAAAATAAAAGCAACTTTTGTCAATATCACTGGAAAATATTGAAATGTAAACAAAATAGTAAAAGTCATTTATAATTTCACTAGAGGCTCGATGCATGAAATTTGTGCAAGGGGCTCAGCTCTTGCAGCCTCGCCCGCCTTGGCTGGCCTTCGCAGCCCCGGCTTCGTCCTGAAGGTTACCTGGATGTTTGTTCTGCTGTTTGGTTTAATTAGCATATTAGCTCTTTATTATATAGGAAATCACCCAGAAATAACTTCTGATAACATTTATGTATCACACATACACAGACACACACACTCCCTCCCCTTAAAATTAGAATCATTGTCTAGTTCTTGTGTTGGCATATTTCCCATGCCTTATTGTGGATCTATTGGGTTTATTATATATTTTTACTTTTAAAAATAATACTTTGAGGCCGAGACCAGTTTGGCTCAGTGGATAGAGCCGAAATCGGCCTGCGGACTGAAGGGTCCCAAGTTCGATTCTGGTCAAGGGCATGTACCTGGCCTGTGGGCACATCTCCAGTAGGGGTCGTGCAAGAGGCAGCTGATCGATGTGTCTCTCTCTTCGATGTTTCTGACTTTCTATCCCTCTCCCTTCCTCTCTATTAAAAAATATCAATAAAATCTATTAAAAAAAGAAAAATAATACTTTGATAATTTTTAAAAATTCTTCTTTCCCCAAAATAAATGTAAACTATCAAACAAACATTCTATGTACTACTGACAATTCCCTGAAATTTTTTGATATGCATATTTTCTAACAGATATCACTTACTATCTCAAAAGGTCCAACAACTTGGTTTCTTACTTTGGGCAGTTGTTCTTGCAGTTTTCTGGAAAGTAAATGTTTAAAAGATAACGTTACAATGTGAATTTAATTTGTAACATATTCTAGTTATAATTGTGCTGAAGAGTCAAATTTCACATAGGGTAGCAAATTATACCAACACTGTAATTTTAAAAACAAATTAAAAAAAAACAGACAATTAAAAAAAAAAACAGACAATACAAAGATTTTCAGTATAATCCCTGGAAAAGTAAGTTGTCACTGGTTTTTCAGATTAAAGTAACAACTGAAGATATACATCGGGAGTGAATTTTTTTATTGTGGTAAAATACATTTAATTTACCATCTCAACTCTTTTTAAGTGTACTTTTCAGTGGTATCAAGTATATTCATATTGTTGTGCTACCATCACGACTAACTATCCATAGAATACAATGAATCTTGAAAAATGGAAAATCTGCCAGTTTCTGGCCATTACCATTCTACTTTTTTTTTTAAATGTCTTTATTGATTTGAGAGAGAGGGGAAGGGAGAGGGAGACAGAAACATCCATGAGAGAAACATTAACATCGATCAACCCAGGCATGTGCCCTGACCAGGAATTGAATGAGGATCTTCTGATGCATAGGCCAATGCTCAAACACTGAGCCACACCGGTGGACCCATTCTACTTTTGTCTCTTGAATTTGACTCATCTAGGAGCCTCATATAAGTGGAATCCTATAGTATTTTGTCATTTTTTTCATGGGTTTATTTCTTTGCATATCATTAGGGTTTATTCAAGTTGTAGCAAATGTTGGAATTTTCCTTCTTTTTAAGTCTGAATATTACTCCATTGTATGTATATACCACATTTTTTAAACCAATTCATTCCTTCCTTCATCAATGGACACTTGGGTTAATTCTACTTTTTGGCTACTGTGAATACTGCTATGAATATGAATGTAAAAATATATCTTCAATTTGTTTTCAATTCTATTTTTAACTATTTAAGGAACCATCATACTGTTTTCCATAGCAGCTGCCTCATTTTACATTCCTACTACTCATACACAAGGAGGTTTCTTCACATACTTACCAATACTTAGTATTTTCTGTTTTATTTTTTAATAAAATAAATGAGAAGTCACTTAATTTTATTCCACCTGGGGTTAATAATTTACTTATGTACAAGGCCGGTTTTCTCTGACATGACTCATAGATGACAAAAAATGCTCTAAGATCATAAAGACCTTCTCCTACTCCAAACACAGAGTTTAAAGTCTAAGACGAAGTAAGCTTTCTTTTGATAAATTTTGTTTCAGGAAAACATTTCTGTCTCTATTGACCTTCATGGAAAGCTAAAGACCTCCATCTCAAATTCCACCACAGCAATTCAACGGTTTCATATATGGTAAATATTGTAGTTGGGGGATGATAGCATTTTGTTATTTGTTAGGAAAAAAAAGGAAAAAACTCCTTCATGGGAAGCCTTGGAAGGAGTGGTTGGGTAGTCTTTTAAGAACCTGTTTTAGCAACTGAGCTAGATGG
The DNA here is from genome assembly GCA_027563665.1 of Antrozous pallidus. NCBI lineage: Eukaryota > Metazoa > Chordata > Mammalia > Chiroptera > Vespertilionidae > Antrozous > Antrozous pallidus. The sequence continues at coordinate 71,974,640 of CM050521.1, read as the reverse complement.
GTGTCTCTTGTGTATTCTTTTAAAAGACCAGAGTTGAAAGTGAAGACTCATAGATACAGAATAGACTGACAACTTTCAGAGGGATTTACAGGGTTATTGCGAGTCTGGGTGGAAACGATGAAGGGATGAAGCAACAACAACAACAACAATAACAACAAAACCAACCAACAAACAAACACAAAATACTCCTGGACACAGACAGCAGTATGGTAATTTCTAAAGGGGAAAGTAGGTATGGGGAGGGAGAAGAGGGTATAGGAGGGGTAAATGGTCATAGAAGGAGATTTGACTTAGGGTGGTGAGCACATAATACAATATACAGATGATATATTATAGACTTGTACACCTATATGATTTATTAACCAATGTCACCCCAATAAATTCAATAAAAATAAAGATTGTACAATGATAATAATTTTTAAAAAAGAAAGTGAAGAAGTGCACAGGTATGGTGGGAGCTTCCTTTCTGGCTACTGTAGCCCTGCATTAATGAACCATAGAATCTAGAGGGGTCCACCTAATGCTCACAGTTTATACCTTGAAATTTAATCAAATTATTATGGTAAAGTTGGAAATAAAATAAATTTTAAACCACTTCAACTTTAAATCTCTAAATAAATTATAGGTAAGAAAAAATGTATAACTTATACACAGACATTCATTCAGTGAAAAAATAATCAACACTTAATATTTTATTTTATTAAATGTATTAAGTGGAATGAAGTACCCATAGATAACTAAAATGGAATCCTCTGTATCTGGTAAGCTACAAGAAATTCAGAAGATGTGATATCTGAAGTGCTAACTCAATAAATTCTGTAGCTATTCATTTCCTAAAACTACTATTAAACTAGTTGTAACACTAATTATGTAGAAGTACAGCAAAATGCAAATAGCATTGCTACTTTTGGGAAAAAATTATCTTCTTATGCTGCAGCTGTGAAAAGGATGAGGTATATATGAAGTTGGAGAACACTTTTTTTGTAGAATTTAGGCAAAACTTACCTATTTTTCTGGCAATTTTCTTGCATCTCTTCAGCTTTTTCATAATCTGCCATCTTCTTTATAACTTAATTATTCTGAAATAAATATCAACAAATATATCATGACTATGTGAAATTTTATCACTTAGCTGATATAAAGCATTCTTTATATCCCTAACAGCTTCTGAAAAATCATGCTGTCCTTTTCACCTCTCTACCCCAACTGAAGTTTCTGGTTATGTGTCTTTAGATTTTATCACTGAATTTATGACTTCTTTGTCTCATTTGGGCTTAGATATAAAGCTAATGAAAATTATAGAAATGGAAAAAAAGAAGGAATATCAAGTTCTATAACAAGACATAGTTTTTCAGGACATGGACTTTATTTTTATTCTGCCACTAATTTGATTGTAATTGGTGAAAATTTTAAACTATCTCATGCTTGGTTTTCTCTGTAAAAAATTAATTCAATAGTGTCTGTGAGTAGTTTGAGGGAGAGGCCTCTCTAGTTCACCAAATGTAAGCAAATTTAGAGTTTCTGCCATATATAAATTAATAGATATTAAAAGTAGAATAGTTTGAAAACCCACTCATCATTATAATTACATTAAGCATAATGTATCTTCCTTTGGATGATACTTCAGAATCTTAGTTTTTCTTAATATCAAAATTATTTATATAAATTATCATTTCAATGCAAATGTAATAGAGATGTTTTGACAACTTTATTTGTTTTGAGTTAACTTCATGTATTAAGATGATTATATAGAATATGGAGAATCTGAATTTTAACTCTAGAAGTACTAATTTAATCTCACCCGAACATCTGAAAAAACCCAACACTTTGAAATAGTAAGTTTCTTCATGAAGAAATGAGACCTAATGGGTCAGTTGTTAGTGCCTGAGAAAGAAGGCATGCTTTTCCTTTTTTAGAAGTCAATTGTCATAATTCCAAATAGGCAATCTTTATAATTACCACACTGAATTTATACCATTTCATTATTTTGACATGTGTGTAGGAAAAGTAATGAAGTATACTCTATCAATCATTTTCATTTTATGGAAATTAATAATTATATAATAAGATTCATATTCACAAAAAGAAATAAAAAAAACTGAGGCTCACCGTGTTAAATGCATGATCTGTTCTTTTACATCAAAGTCATGTGCGGTTTCTCTTCTCAAAAATAACTAACTATATTTTCATAACTATGCTTTAAAAAGCTTATTTTCTGATCATGCTGTAACATCTGATTACAGTGGTTAATTTCCAGCTGAAGCACATTGTGTTCTTCATGTCATACTGCACTCAGGAAACAAGGTAAGCAAAGAAAATTCACTGAGCCAAACACTCTTTAAAAAAAATCTGTAGTGTTTATATATACCCAGTTTTCTATTGTTTAGTCCCATAATACTTTTAGTTAGCTGAATTAGTAATTATAATAACTAAAATAAATTTCTTTAATATGTCAGTGGCACAGTAAATAACCATTTAAATAATAGTAAATGACATAGTAAATAATCATTGAGTACATGACATTCATTCAGTTACCTCATTGTTACTACCTGAAAATAATCACCTCCTTTTGTGCTTTGGTCATATCAATATTATGTGCATTGATACATTCTGCCTTCTACAACTAGAGACCCATTGCACAAAATTAGTGCAAGAGTAGGCCTTCCTTCCCCCAGATGCTGGTCCCACCCTGGCACTGAGACACGGGCTTCTCTTGCAGCCCTGGCTTTGTCTGGTAGGTCGTCTGGAAGGAAATCTGATCTAATTAGCATATTATGCTTTTATTTTTATAGATTTCTGGTTACTGTATTATATTTCTTTAATCTATTCTTTCAGGAATTCATTGAAAAAATATTGAGCTTATATTGTAAGCCATTAGTTTATAAAAATAAAAAGATAGATTTCCTTCTCCTTTTCAGTCTGGGAAAATCTCTTCTGGAAGATAGTGTTTAAGGTGAAAGTGGAACTACAAGAAGGAGAATGACATATAAAGATCAAGAAGAGTATCCCAGGCAGGTGGAGATAAAAATGCATGAGATGAAGTAACACAAGATGAAAGAACATGGGACAATGAAGAGGTCATTATTACAGAGGAAGATATAGGTTGGAAATGATGGCTACTTCGTGTCTCTAAATCAGTGGTCGCAAACTGCAGTTCGCGAGTCTGAGTAATGACTTTGCCGACCACTGCTCTAGATCAGCCAATGTTTTAGAAGAAAAGTAAGTTTGGTTTGAAACTTGTAATGTGAAATACTGGTGAGATAATCAGGTAGTAATATCTAATAGTGGGTAATGTGAGAATAGAACTCTTTGTTGGCCTAAATAATCTGTCACTCTGCCAATCCTTACTGATTGATAACTATGTAGATTATCATAGCAAATATTATAGAGGATACAAAGAAATACAAATTTAGAAGGAGATATTTTGTTTACAAGGGCTTTTGCTTAAAAAAGAAAAAGTTCTGTGTTTATATACCAAGATGGGAAATCAGATGAGAAACTGGGAAGAAATTTTTTGAATGGCAATTAATTCTGAAACATGGTTAGTAAGAATAATATGATGCCTAGCTAAGATAGGTTAGATGGAAAACATGTGACTTTTAATTAGATGAAGAAAGATATAAATTTTATAGAAGCTCAAGGAGAACAAACTAATAGTAGGAAGATCATTGCTGAGTATAGACAAATTTCATAAACAATTTTTATTTTTGTCTTTTCCATAAAGCTATTCGATTGCAGAGCACACGCACACACACACATACACACGCTCTCAAAATATATACACCCAATGTGATAGTGGATTTTATGTATCAATTTGGATAGGCAATAACACCCAAAAACTTGATTAAACACTAGTCTACATATTGTTGTGAAGGTATTTTTTAGATATGATTAACATTTAAATCAGTAGATTTTTAGTAAGGCAGATTATTCTTCATAATGTGAGTAGGCCTCATCCAATTAGTTAAAGCCTTAAGAGAAAAGACTGACGTCCTGTGATGAGGAAAAATTCTGTCTCCAGACTCAAGATATCAACTTCTTGCATAATTTTCAGCCTTCTAGCCTGCCCTGAGGATTTTGGTCTTGCCAGCCATCACACTCATGGAAGCAAATTCTTTAAGAACAATCAATCAATCAAAATTTATCAATCTACCCATTCTCTCATATCTATCTAAGTATATAAAGATTAAACAAACACAATAGGATATATGGATATATAAATACATTGTTTCTCTTTCTCTGGAGAACCTTGTCCAATAAACCTAGCAAGACAAGAAGTTATGTGATCAATAGCACACAGAGTGACTGACTAGTCGAGCATTTGAAAAGAACATTATGACCTAAAATGGTTTCACCCTACAGATAAGGGTGGCCCTGAGGTTAGTCCTTGGAGCATAGTTAATATTTCAGTCAGTGGAGATGAGTGGAAGAAGAACGAGAACATAATCTCAGGAATGCAAAAGTATCTCACATAGAAGAGTAAGACCAGTCTGGTTAGAACAAACAGTTCATGCAGAAATGGAGAAAGAGATAAGGTAGATAAGATTGTAGAAGGCATTAACTTTTTTTTAAACTACTGTAATTTTCTGAGAATGAGGGACACAATTAATGATGTCATGGATAGACTGGAAGGATTTGGGAAAGACAAGATCCAGGTAGACCATCATAGTCTAGTTTGATAGCAGTAAGAAAGTCATATTTCAGAGATATTTCTAAAGAAAAGTTGATAGGATATAGATTCAGAGGACAAAAAGAGAAAATAAAAAGCAAAAAGTTCAATGACTAATCTTCAGAAATTGGAAATAAAAGAGTAGCAAAGATGAAGATGGAGAAGTTAAGAGAGAAAGTTGATTTTGAGGATAGGGTGAAATTCAGTTTAAAAATATATGTTTGCATTGCTATTAGAATGTACAAATGAACATATCTGGCATACAGATGAGAATGTGGTACTGATAATTAAGAAAATTGCTTGTTTTGGTCACCTGTACAAAAGGAATAATTAAAACTTTGAGAATAAACTTGCTTTAATAATCTATAATGTTATATAAAAATATAGGGGAAGTGATGTAGTTTAGAGACTAAGAGTTTTGCTTCTGTAGAACTTTCTGCAAAAATGCAGATATTTCTGTACTGTCTGATAATGGTAGCCATTAGGCATGTGTATCTATTGAATATGTGCAATGTGGCTATTGAGGAAACTAAATTTCTAGTTTTAGAGAATTTATTTAATTTAAATCTAGAAAGCCACATGTGGCTAATGGCTATCTTATTGGAAAGCACTGTTCTTGGAGTCAACTTGTTTAAACTTAAATTCTGAATTCCCCACTTATACATATAATTTTGGGAGAGCCATTTAATCCTTACTGTATAACATACTAAGCACAGTGACTACAACTCAATAAGGCCTATTTTCCTCTTTTGAATTATGTAACTACTTGCTTCATTTTTGTCATTTTAGTCAAATGAGCATATCAAGTAATACCAGATGTAAGTAAAACATCACTATTTTAAAAAAAGAAGCAAAGTCAGAGTTAGACAGGGCTCATAATGGTGAAATAGTTGCTTTCTACCATTTCTCTCACAAAGAACACTGATTTATACAATCACTCACAGCCTTTGTGGAAGTCTAAGAGTTCAGCAAAGAAGTTCAAACACACTGTTGAAGCAAAAATTCCAATTTGAATGAATTGAAAAGAGTAAATTGGATGGGAAGCTACTAAAGATACCTATTTCTTTCACAACCTACCTATAACAATGAGGTGTGCTGTGACTGGGGGTAGGGAGTAACTGGGAGAAGACCAGCCAGGGCTCAGAATGGAACATATGAAAGGAATGTAGATCCTATTAACCCCATGGGGTGGACTCCATCAGAAAGCCTACTCATGAGCTGCTGAGGATGCCTTGCCTGAAGAGCTCCCTCAACTGGTCAATGGACAAAGTTTTAAAAAAATTTGGGTTTTTTTTGTGAGAAAGTTTCTTTCAGTGACACCATGGATTTGCTTCTGTTTTATGGCCCAAAGTATCAACCAAATTCTCAATAGGCTTGGTTACCACATTTCCCCTGAATTCTAACCCTTGTTCCTCTGACATCCATGGGAATAGAGTGGTCAGTTTACTTTGGTTTGAGCCTAAATGAATGCTTTAATGTGACTCTTTAAAGAAACCCATTAAATCCTCCCACTCTGAAAGTGTTCTGCCAAGACTAACTCAAAGCCACAAAAGATTTCCGATTGGTTCCAAGTTGGAACCTGTAAGAACTGTGTGGGCCTTCAACTCAGCAAAAATTCCATCTTTAACAAAACTCAGAATATTAAACATAAGAACAAAAAGTAATTTTCCAGACCCAAGAGCATTTGGAACTCTACAAGGAAATTCCCCAAGTGGAAGTCCTTTTGAATGCTATGAAGGGATCACAGTGATCTCTGGAGACAAGACAAGGTCTTGGACAGAAGAGAACTTTGACCCTGCCATCGAGTCATTTTGTGACCTGGGCCTACATACACAGACTGTTCATGTTTACTCTGTTTCCTAATAATGTAAGTGATTATAATGATGGCAAACAATTTGTCCACTAGCTATCTCTTCACGTTAGGAAAAATTATTACTTTACTCTTTAAGCAAACCATCGTAATGACAGCTTTTATACTTTAGCAGCAATTATAGCATGTATAGGTGAAGCATGTATAGGTGAAGCATGTTATATATTACCTCCATTCTGAGCAGTACTCTTCTACTCTGAAAAATATTATATAGAAGAGTCAATAAATATTAGATATTACTATTATACAAAGAGGCAATCCAGGCTTAAAAAACTTAAATGTCATTGTCAAATTGACAACATTATAGTGGCAAAGCCAGATTTATTTACTTCAAAACTTGCTTTTAGCCATTGTACTACTCTGCCATTCTACAAATTTGAAACTCACTATGAGCTCTAAAGTTTACAGGAGAATTCTTCCACCTTTGAATTCCTCGGTTTCAAAGATGAAAGAAACGCCTACCTTCTCAGTTGCTTTGAGGCCCCTCCTTAGTCTGAGCCAATGCTCACAGCGAATGACAAATTTGAACCTCATTTGTAAACTGGACAATATCCTGTACCCACTATCTCATATGCACATTGTGAGAATATAATGAAATGAGGTGTGTGAAAGAGCTCTGGAAACAATATAGCAATTTCCTTACAAATGTAAGGCATCAACGGGTGTAGTGATCCTACCCTATCTTTTAATAACAAGACCTACTATTTACTTAACCGTTACTCTTTGCTAAGTATTGGCTAAATGCACTATATATCATTGCCCCTTCAGTGCTCACTATAATTCTGTGAAGGTGCATTGTAATCCCATTTTCAAGATGAAGAAACTGAGATTCAAAGTGTTTAAATTGCCCTAGCTAAGATAGGGCAAGTTAAACTTAATGACTGACCTGAAATTTTTATGCACTTATTTCTGGACCTGAAAAGAGTGAAATCATAATAAAAAAATAAGTATATCTATCTCTAGATATCTGTCTATCTAGATATATTGATATACACATATAAAATTTATATAAAATTAATATTATCAGCTCAATTTTTAGACAGAAGCTGCTACCAGAATATACTTTAGGATCCAGGCTGACAGCTGATCGCACACAGGGCTCACCAATGAGTTTCAGGAGAAGGGAAGGTAGGCCACTGGTTTCTCTGTGTTTATTAAATTGTGATTCTTGGGACACCTGTGTCAAGATGCAAACTGCCTAATAAAAATGCAGATTCTTGAGCCTCTCTTCAGACTACTGAGTCAGAATCACTGGAGAACAGGACTCAAAAATATGCATTTTTAACAAGTACTACACATGATTTTATTCAAATTAGAATTTGAGATCATTGCTTAAAGTAGTGGACACTGGCTCTACTCCTAGTTGCTTTTATATACAGAATAGTTTTAAAATTCCTCTTCTAAATGGAGGATAAATAACTTCTTAGGAACAATGATGTTTTTATTTCATAATATGAATTATAAAAGATTACATTATTATAGCTCTGATATGTAAAATCTCCCAGTCATACAGCCAGCATTCATCATCTATTTTGTTCACCAACAGGCCATGAATTCTATTCGAATTTCAATATCAATGAAAAGAAAAGGTATAACTTGTTACCAGATTAATTTCCTCCAGGTAAGGAAATATCAGCCAGTCACATGCGGGGGCCATTTGCTTGTTAATAGCTCTTTCTGTAAATAAATGACAAGATTAAATCACCAGATCTAAATGAATTAGGCAAGTTGTTCAAAGCAATCAATATTTTGAGTTTTATAAAGGTTCCTAAAATTAATTCTAATCCACAGAGGGAAAATTACTTTTCCTTTGATGACTCACAGTATTATATCCATATAAAAAACAGATTATGGAGACTTCTGTAAACCACAAGTCCAACTTTATAGACTTCATTACTGAAGTTTTCCTAAAAAAATATGGAAGTGATTTATTCCTGAACAGTCTCAATGGAATTGAATTTTCCTCTTTCCTGAAGTTTTGCTTAAAAAAAGTATCTCAAGGAAACTTCTGAATATTATAAAAACATTAGATTAATAATACATTTACTAAAAAAAGTTATTTTGCCAAATCTATATATATAAAAGTCTAAGTGACTGCTTGACCATTGGTAGTTGGATTGGTTGCTATGATGCATACTGACCACCAGGGAGCATATGCTCAATGCAGGAGCTTCCCCCTGCTGGTCAGTGAGCTCCCACAGCTGAAGCGTTGCTCAGCTGATTGACTGGCAGGAGACACCAGGCTTATGCCTGGCAAGTGCAGCTGTGGTGCGAACCTCTCCTTTGGTCACTCCCTGTGTGTCCCTCCCCGATCTGGACCAGGACTGGAATCAAGACTGACTGGGTGCAAGCCCACAGCCGCTTCTCCATCATGGGCACACTGGTATCACTTTAGGATGGGCGCGGACACTGCAGCGGAGCTGCAGCAAGCCTATTGAGTGGCAGGCGCAGTGGGGCTGGGATGAGTGGGAGTGGAGTGGTGCCTGGCCTGGGCTCCTCCTGGGCCACCTGCCTCTTCACCCACCACTACATCTCTTGGGGGATGTTGGACTGCCAGTTTCTGCCCGATCTCCACAGGCCATGCAGAGGGACCCTAGTAGTTAATAAAATATTAGATTAATAATATATTGAATAATAGAAGCTATTTTGATGAATAGTTAATAAAATTGCCAAGGTTTTAAATTGTACTCAGGACTTGTTTTAATCAGGTATGGTAAGACATATAGATGCAGAAATGACTGTCATGAAGGAAGAAGTTTATACACTCAGATCCCTAGAAACATGAAATAAGGTACTCTACACAGGGCCACACCAGGGTTGGCCAGAAAGTAAGAGCCTTTACTGTGGTTTCCATAGGAAAAGCATAGCAACACAGGATAAGCAGGCTTAGAATTAGTGAGTTTGAATAATTTCAGTGAACTTGGGTGTAGTGGATGTCTCTAGTTGTCTGGCAACTCATCTTGGACTGATTTGGGCAGGGGATAATGGCTTGCTCAGCATGTGGCAGTCCATTGAAGAAGATAGAGGAAACTATAGGCTCTGAATTGCTTCGTTTTGAAAAGCACCCCAGGATGAATTGTTTGCTGTTTCTAAGAATTAGCTAACCCTGAGAAGGGCAATCTCTCTATAATCAGCAAGGCCCCAAGATGTTATAGCATCATAAAATACAGAAAATAAAAATCCATGATCAATACAGGGGAAGTTCTTGTGCTGTTACCATAAAACAGGACAAATTATTGAATTCATACATTAAATATACTTGTAGCATATGTGAGTTCTTACAACTAATTCTATTTTGTGATCATGTGTTAATGTTCTATCCTGAAAAAGTGAAAATGTATTTTTAAAAAACAATAGCTTTAAATCCTAAGTAAACTAAATATTATAATGACATTTTAAAATTTAGAGCAAGAAAATATATTAAGCCAAAACCGGTTTGGCTCAGTGGTAGAGCATCAGCCTTTGGACTGAAAGGTCCCGGGTTCGATTACGGTCAAGGGCATGTACCTTGGCTGTGGGCACATCTCCAGTAGGCGGTGTGCAAGAGGCAGCTGATCGATGTTTCTCCCTCATCGATGTTTCTGACTTTCTATCCCTCTCCCTTCCTCTCTGTAAAAAATCAATAAAATATATATTTTTTAAAAAAAAGAAAATATATTAAACTCTACAGCAACATTTGGCACCCAGGTCCATCTGTTCTGAAATTCTGGGTGTGGCCAAAGAGAAGTAGTAATTGGTTTTCTTCTTGGAAAATCTAACACTTATTAGGAGTTAGAGATGGAAGACAACTGAGAAAACTTGTAAATATCAACTGCTACATTTCAACAGCTGCCAGTATAGGCATGGAAGCAGAGGTTAGCTAATATTCCATTAAAAATTTTTTTTAATGATAGGCATATTTACCCATATAAAGCTAAAACTGTCTAAAGAACCTGAGAAAAGTGGAGCTCGATAAAGTGCCCAGCTATGGGATCTACTAGTAAGAGATTAGAATATAGACAAAAGGGATAGAAGGAGTTTTCCTTTATCTTTTTAGAACATCTATGAGAGATTTTATGTTTCTTAGAAGTCTGTACCACAAAAACTGTAAAACCTCAACATGAAGGGCTGCAGGGTTATGGCATGAATTGTTTTAGTACTAGTACTCTGAACAAGGTTAACAACCTGGTTCTTCTTCAAATTTTATGTATTAAACAACAGTGACAAAACTGACTATGCCTGAGGGGAGTGTATTATTAATTAGAACTCCTTAGATTACAAGTGACAGGAACCCAGTGGGAAATAGCTAAATGAAAAACAAAAGTCTTGGGGCTTTGCTAGCTTCAGGCACAGCCAGACTAGAGGCCTAGAATTATCCCTCCCCAAATGTCTCTCAATCCTGGAGCATTAAAAAAAATATATAGACCTATTGGACAGAATCTCTGGTAATAGATATCAAGCATTAATAGAATTTAAATATGATATGACATGTTATAATTTAACATACTATAACTTAGTCTTACTTGATCTTTATTGTAACCTTGAGTTTAGACTTTGAGTTATCTAACTTGTCAATTAAGTTTTTCCCCCTCTGCCCAGAGCCTGTCCCTGTTAGCGGCTGCTACTACAGGCTGGCCTGAACATGAAGGTTTGGAACAGAGCAACAGCCAACCTGCAAAGGTCATTAATGTGAGCACAAAACAGACCTTTGTTTAACCCTCTTTGATTTTGGGATGACCATGCCCCAGCCCCCATTCCCTCTTCTATAACAGATTGAAGTGAAAATTAGAACCCAGGCCATCCCATGTCTTGCTATTTCTATAATACTGATTGGAGAAGATATCTACATCTGTCTTAGGTGGGAAGGGGATTATTGGCTCCTATTGTTATGGTCAAAACTAGGGCAAGGCGTGTTTTTAGTAAACGTCACTGGAATTTAGAATAGAGATCTCAAATTTCTTCCCATCCCAAAATTCTATTGTTTTTTGATATTTTCAAAGTAATCACTGTCAATTGATGCTAACTGAGCTAGTCCTGTTTGTGGGGTTATATATTTGAGGTCTAAATGTGGTATTAATCTGTGGAACTAACTGGGAAATATACCACAGTACAGGTATATAGCATTCCTTATATGGAAAAAAAAATTGTTAACTTCCAGATTATAAGCAAAAAAGGTCAGCTTTTAAAACAAGGGTGCAGATAAGGTAAAACTTAGACTACTCAGATGATACTAACACTGTATATATATATCTTAAAGGGGCACTGTGATTCACATTCTGCCCATAAGAGGGCCATAAAAATCAGTACTTCACAATATTTTCTTGTGATAAATTTTTTACATAGTTATTCCTAGAGTGATTTTTCCCCTCTATATATCCAGATTATCTTCACAATTTATAGAGTTAGAAATCATTTTTCAAGTTCTCTACATAAAGGTACTATCAGTCTGTTCCAATTCTTCTAAAAACTTGATTACTATTCAAATTTCGACATCTACACTAGAATTCCTATCTCATTTTCAGACATTTAAAGCAGTTTTCAAATTTCCAAAAGTCCCCATTAATCAAAAAAGGGGAGGGGACAGCGGGGTAATATCATGTAAGGGAAAAAAAAATATATCGAGTAAGTAAAATACATCTAGAAAATTCTTACTCCAGTAAAGTAAATTCCATTTGTAAAAACAATTGCAGGACACCCATGAAAAAACACACATGGTGTCAAAATAAGCCAAAGGAAAATCATTTAGGCAAAAATTAAAAAGAATCCCAAGTCTATTTTGCATAGAGGATCCCTTTGTTAACTTTTGGTCGAGAATGTGTTTGTGTGTTTTCAGAGAACAACTCCAAGACCACGTGGGTTCCTGCGACTGTGAGGAACTGATGGATCTGTTCCAGTCACGAGGATGGTCCAGAGATGGGGGACACTGACGACACCTTGCCATGCTAGCAGTCGGCAGCTGTGCATGTCTGCAGGCAGCCCAGGACCAAACCAGAGAGGATGGATCTTGCATTGACACGATGTGTCCACCATCTGGATACCATTGCTGACTTATACACATAAAGAATTATTTGACACTGAAACTGGGACTCAGAACAGTTGGACATTGAAACTGAGACTGAAACATTTTTTGTTCTTATACATTTATTTCTAGTATGCAGAGGCAAGATATTTTTGAAGAAAAGAAACAGGGGAGAGTGATTGATATAGAGGCAGGATGGCCTTGAACAGGCTGTCAAGCTACAGGGGAAGGCTTGGGTAGATGGGAGGCAGATGCGGGGGGAGATCAACTGAAGGACGTGTATGCATGCATATGAACATAACCAATGAATGAAAGACACTGGGGCGGGGAGGGGGGAAGGTGGGGATATGTGCTGGGGGGTATGGGAGGCTGAGGGGAGGATAAGGGGGAGGGGGAAAGAAAAACATGTACTACTATTATACTGCAAAAAAAATCAATAAAAAAAATATCTTAGAAAAAAAAAAAGCAGTTTTCCCAAATTCATTATTTTGTAGTTTAAGACCTGAACCAAAGAGAGATGAGGTCATTTTAATTAGGATCACAAATAGTTGAAAATTTAAAAACCAGCATTTTGGTTTTTTACAATATGAAACTGTAAACATGAGGGTAATTATTCTTAATAAAATGTAAATAATAATAATAATAATAATACCTACTCTGGGCCAGAATTTTATTGTACATAATTCTATTCAATCCTGAAAACATCCTGACAAGGTATATGCCATCCTAATTGTTTGAGATAAGGAAATTGAGTTCCAGAGACATTACTGTCATAACTACCATGTGACTTTAATGGGAAGAACTGGCTTCTGATCCCAAGTTCTTGGAAGCTGAAGTCCACAGCTTTCCTCTATACCACACTGCCTTTCTCCCATTTGGCTCTGAAATGAGTTTCTACTCTGGCTACCAAATTTATCATCTCAAGTTTCTTTCTAAATTACATATTTTATTTCCAAAATAAATATTTATGCATGTAAACTTCATTTTAACAGGAAGTGGAGCATAGTTGCCATGAAAGCTTCTGGTGATCTTCCTACGGGAAAGGGAAGTTGTGGTTTATAAGGAGCACATGTGGGGACCCCTAATAAGCAGTTTGTGGGCCGTTGGACCACAGGAGGGGGTGGGGAGGCATTGAGAGGAAGGCAGAGCACATAAATTAAAATTTGAAATCCCTTCAAAGGCAAGCATAATTGATGGGAATAATTTGGATTCATTGAATATTCTACAACATTCTCTTTGGGAATGCCTTTTTCCAAGTATTAAAAAGTCGGAAGGCATACAACTTTCCAACCACTAGATGTCATTGCTGCTCAGGAAATAGAATTGCCCAGGCTGGGGGGGAAAAACACTTTTAAGTGTAGTCTGTTGCTTCCTGTCCTCTTGCCTGAAGTTTACCTTTCGACCAAGAGCCATGAGAGATGTAAAAGAGACCAAACACATGGGTCCTAACAAGGAACCTGTATTTTTCTGTCAAGAGACAAGACAAACCTATAGAAATAGTTACAGAATATGGCAGAGTGTGCATTCATTTGTGATTAGTTGCAAATATGAAGGGTAGAGGTAACATGAGCTATAAAACTTGAGAGAGAGAAATAATTGTAAACTGGAGTGGCTGTGGAAGGTTCCATTGATGTGGGAATTGAGTGATGATCTAATGGATGAGTAAGAAATGGCTAAGGTAGGAAGAGAGCCTTTGGAGGAATGACATGAGCACAAGCATGGACTTGGACATATACACAGTCCAGATGCGATGGAAGATGGCTTTAGCGAAGAGTGGAGGTCGGTTTGGAGGAGACTAGATTTTACTGGATCAGAAATAACACAGAGGAGCATTGGAATGTACCCTACCGCCTGAATTAGCTTGTAAAATTTTGAACAGGAGAGTACTGTGACAAACATTTCACTGTAGGAAGATGAACTGGGCATTGGGGTCAGGCACCAATGATGAATCACGACTTATATTGCTCCCTTGTAAACATTCTTTGAGTTTTCTTCCCTATGCAAATGGTGTATCCTTCTGTTTTTGAGAAACTGGTCTATTTGTCATCTGCCATGTTCCTCTCCTGCCAACTCTTATTCTGGAAATAGCAGCGATACCCACCTCTTTTCCAACATAAAACTGGCACCTGCTTGTCTTCATGTAGAGCAGGGACATCGGCTCCTGCTCTGCTCTTGTCTCCAGAGACTCACCTTCCTCGGGCTGACCCATTTCACTAGTAAAGTAATCTGAATTTGTGCTCTCAGTGGTTTAGCCTGTCAGCTCCCCTTAGAAACGCTTTCATCCCAGTGAGGGCACATCTCCAAGCGACGGCTCCTTTATTCCAGTTGTGGTGACCCAGGTGGACGACTGTTTCGGGGGTTTTCCGTTTTGCCCAAACTCCACCTCATCAAATTCTGACAGAATAAAAAAACCACCACCACCCAAACCTTCAATCTCTTAGGACCCTTTTAGGTGCTCTGAGGTGAGGGCAGATCAGCTGGCTGGCGGGGTGGAGAAGGGGGCGCTTCTTGAGCCCCATTGTGGAACTATCCTCAGAATGGCTTGGCCACTTTCAGCTTTATCTCACTTACTGGGTGCAACAATCATAGCCCCATGCCATTTAATGGTAACATTCAGATTGAAAGATGTTCATGTCTTTATGTCCTTGTCTGGGGGGTGGATGCCGCTGGGTCGAAGCAGGTTGGACTTCACGGCCTCTCAGCTTCCGGGCGGCCCACTCCCGCATCCGGCAGCCGGACAGCGCACGAAGGTGCTGCCAAGGACCCAGAGCATGGAGAAACCAACAAGGCGACGACCCGGATGTCCAAGAGGGCCACATGGTGCCTTGTGGCAACTTAGGAGGCTGGCTTCCT
This sequence comes from Antrozous pallidus, assembly GCA_027563665.1. Taxonomy (NCBI): domain Eukaryota; kingdom Metazoa; phylum Chordata; class Mammalia; order Chiroptera; family Vespertilionidae; genus Antrozous; species Antrozous pallidus. The sequence goes on along the minus strand of CM050521.1, from coordinate 71,959,250 downwards.
CACACAGAGGTTTCAGGGCTCGAGATCCGGGTCTTCTGAGGCCTTTAGGCACTTCCGCTTACGGCGGTGTGGGTGTTTCCGGTGGCTCCCCGGAAGACCTGGATTCCAACCCAGCTAAGTGGAGGATGAAAACGCCCCGGAGAGGGGCTCACGGTAAGGAGACTGTGCGCATGTGTTTTCCACCACGATTGGCAGTCGGTGGAGGTGGAGGCTGATGGGAACTAGGCGGGTTTCTCAGTGGGCGGCTCTTCCCCTCCCCCATGTCCACGAAGGTCAACCTGTTGATAAAGGGGACGTGAGCCACAGCGCCCCAGGACCTCTTCTCTCACTTGGTTGTCTCCAGTTGTATATCACGTGGTTATGAGTGGAACGAACTTTAAAACCTAGAGGCTTAAAACTTGTGAATGGGCCCTGCCCGAGTGGCTCAGAGATTGAGCCTCAGCCTGTGAACCAGGAGGTCGAGGTTCGGTTAGAGTCCAGTCAGATCACATGCCTGGTTTGTGGGCTGGACTGGCCCGTGCAGCCGATTAATGATTCTCGTCATTGATGTTTCTATCTGCCTTTCTCTCTCCCTTCTGAAATCAATAAAAATATATTTAAAAGTAAGTAAGCAAACTTGTGAATGGCCTCTCATTGTTTTCTGGACAAGGGCCTTCCATCCTCACCTAGTCCCTGCGATGCCTTTGTGCGGTGCCATCTGCCCTTCTTTTACTTCCTTGAGTTCACCATGCTCTGTCCTATAGGTGCCCTGTTCATTTTCTGTATGGAACTCCTCTCCATCCCTTTCCCCCTCTCACCCCTGTCTCCAGATGAACTCATACTCATTCTTCAGCTTCAGTTCAACTCCAACTTCCTCAGGGAAGCCTTCCCCAGTTATGTCAGTTTCTTTAGGATATACTTTCATAGAATCAGGTGTTTTTCTTGTCATACCATTTACCCCCTCTAACCCCTTTTACTTGCATCCCACATTTGTGCATCTATTTGATTAAGCTCTGTCTCCCTTACTGCAATGTGAATTTATTGGTAACAGGGTCTCTGTCTGTATTTGAGGGACAGTAAAAACCTTGCTTCTCTACTCTGTTTCTGTTGATTCCACAGGGAGTGGTTGTGAGGTGGTGAAGAAGGTGGAACTTCAAGGTTAAATTCCTTTAGATAAGAGGATTCCAGTCCTTTTAGCATTCTACCTTGCCTGAGAAAAACAACTTTGCATTTCATTAACATGACATGCAATACTGAGTCACTGCAGTCTGGGTCCTATAGGACATAAAGACCTTAACAGTTTACAATCTGACTGTTACCATTAAATGGCATGGGGCTATGATTGTTGTACCTGATAAGTGAGATAAAGCTGAAAGTGGCCAAGCCATTCTGAGGATATTTCCACAAACCATAAGACCTTTCTTGAAATTACTAAATTCATTTTTTGAGATTTTTGGTCAAGACTTATAGATTACTGCCTAGAAAAATAGAGGCATCTATGGCAGTCTGGGACAATTTTCCTACGCCCATTTATTGTGTGGGTGAATGACACATTCTTTTTTGGCTTTATTTTGGTAACCCCCTCCTAGCAAGAAATGAATCAATCAAATGATCTCATGCAACTATTAATGTGATTATATCAGGAAAGAGCATTATTATGGAAGATGATTAGAAGCATTTTATATTGTTACTCATGTCCTAGTGCACAGATTCATGCACATTGGAAGGAAATTTTAATTAGAAGAAATATTTTAATATCGCTATTTGCCCTTTTTCTATAATAGAAATGTCAACCAAATTCACAAATAGACAATTACAGATCAAAACACACATGTGCGATTGGGCTCAGCAGGAGCTTCATATGTATCGTGCATGTGCTAGTCAACTTAGCCTTTTATGTATATAAACTTGCTTAATTAGATCTGCTTTCTGATTTAGCTAAACTTTTTCCAGCCCAGTGAAGCACCCCAACTTCTCTCTCAGGTGATTGTCAGCAACATAGCAGTAAATGTCAATACAAAAGCAGATCATTATTGTAGATCATGCAGGGAGAACAAAGGATAAAATGCTTAACTGCAGCAGTGTTTGACTATATTCTGTGCAGTGAGAAAAACAAGTCATTTTCAAGTTCCACCATGTCTGTCTTCTTTTCAGTTGGGTCAAGTTTCTAAACTTTCTAAATCTCTGTTTTTGGGCTAATGAAAAGAAAATAGGATTTTACTAAGTCTGCTATATCCCCACTCCAGGACTTCTGTGAGGAGCAAATGAGATGAGGCATAGGAAATGCTTCATAAACATTTGGTTAAACTGTAAAATATTTGCACCTGGCTATAAAGCAAGCTATATTCCTAGGCTAAAGAAACTGCAAGGAGGCTAGTTGCTAGGGAGAGGAAGCTGGGTGTTGCTATGCGATTACCTGGCACTCACAGCTACTGTTTGTGGGCTGAGCTGGGCTGTGGGCCACATTTTACACCATGGGGTCTTGACAGTATTGGCTACGATTTGGTTGGATGTAGCTCCGGGGTGGTGGCAGGGCCTGTGTCCCTCTTGGGGGAAGCCACATGCTGGTTTTTTGACACCAGGTCCATGGTTCCATTTATTTTTAAACTAGAGGCCCAGTGCATGAAATTCATGCATGGGTACAGTCCCTAGGCCTGGCTGGCAATTGAAGTGCAAGCATCTGGTGTGGAAGAGCAGGTCCCAGCTAACCTCTGGGCTCTGGATAGCACCTGGGCCCCTGCGTCCTCACACAGGCCACTCTGCCTGGGTTATCAGCCCCCACCTGGCTCCCTCAGCGCCTGGGAGCTTGGTGGCAGCACTGCCCTCCACTGCTGCCACTGATCACCATTGGCAGGGTGATCGGGCCCCACTCGCATGTGCCTTGGCCTGGTGCCTCCTGCTAATCTGCTCCACCATTCTGCTATGGTCCCATTCTTGTTGGGGCCCATTGGGACCAACAGCACCTCCACTGCCGTCCACTGCCAGTGCCATATCACCAACATCTGCATGTTCCACACCACCCCCTGGTGGTCAGCGCATGTCATAGCTAGTGGTTGAACTCCCAGTCAAGGGGACAGTTTGCATGATAGGCTTTTATTATATAGGATGGCCAGTGTGTGTCATGGTAGCTCCTGTGTTGGATGTCTGCCCCTGGTGGTCAGTGTGCATCACATCTACCAGTTGGACACAGCCTTTTATATGTATAGATATATTTTATATTTAGCATTGTGTCTGGTTGAATATTTAAAAAATGATCACAACCATATTTTCAATTCCTATGCTGTTCTAAAACATTGCCATACTCCCTCAAGGGTTGAGATCTTTTTTCTCCTCTTTTGAGTTGGGTGGCATTTTGTTGTTGTTTTGGCAAAGAGAATGTGATGGAAGTAACACTGCATGACTTACAAGGATGGTTAAAAAATGTGATAATAGCTTTCACCTAGTTTACTCTTTCTCAGGATGCTCACCCTCACAACCCAGCCACCATGTTGTGAGGAAGTTCAACCCACAGGGACAGGCTAGGGGTAGATTTATAAGCCCATGGAATCAGCTAAGGTCTCAGCCTACTACAGTTATCAATTCACTTATGAGTAAGCCTTTGGCTGATTCTAGCCTCAGCCTTTGAGCTCTCCCAGATGATGGTAGGCAGAGCAGAGACAAAGTTCTGTCCAAACTGCAGTTTCATAAGCAAAATAACTGCTGATATAAGTTTTTGTGTGACTTGTTATACAATAGTAAATAATTGGAAAATCAGTCCTAAACAGGAAGCAAAGCATTCTATTTCAGCTTGCCTCTGTGCTTTTGTTGATTCTATTTCTTGAGTCTGAAGTACCTTTCTTTTCTCTCCTCTCCCATTCCTTTTACTTGTCTAACTCTCCTGTTTATTCCCCTTGAATCAACTCAGGTATTAATCTCTTTAGGAAGACTTTTATACTCATTAGTCAAATGCCCCTCCTATTTGTATAAATCCTAATACCATTCTTAGTCACTCGGGTTTTCAGGATCCATTTAAGTGTATGATGTTTACACCAGTTGGTGCATTCATCTTGATATATTATTCATCTTTGTATTATTCATGTTTGTACACTTGGAAACTAACATAGTGCCTGGCTCCACCATCTACTTACTACCTGTGTGGAGTTAGCCAAGTTAATAAATGTATCCAAGACTCCCTTTCCTTATCTGTGAAGGGAGATAAAAGGTCCAACTCATAGTGTCTTGTGAGGATTAGAAGATAAAGTCATTTGAGGTTCTGGCACATAATAAATACTACATAAATGCTATCACAGTTATCAGAGTAACCTCAAAATAGGTGGAAACACCCAGAATTCCAGAAAGCATATCCAACAGAAATCCTGACCCCACTTTCCTTCTCATCCACTGGGCAACTCAGAATCAATTACTTTTTCCCCCACAAAATGATTTTCTCTATACACTACCGATAGAGGGAGGTAAGGTATAGTTTAGAAAGGGAGTTGATGAATGGGTTTTGACACTCACAGCAGAAGCAAATTTTAAGAATTTTTAAATTCCTAAAAGCCAAGTTCTTGAGACAGATAGGTGCTTTAAAGTTCAAAGCTTGGCTTTGCATATCAGAATCCAAAGTTCTAAAGGTAATAAGGCATAGAAATTTTGTCCAAATAATCTCCATGTCTGATTATGTAAGAATTAATGAAAGAGACTCAGATCCTGCCCTGAATTCTCTCCCACCTCCTAAGCAGAGGGAATTGGTACTTGATATCTTAGAGTACATAAATGTAGCCGGAGGAGACTGGAAACCTTTTAGAAACCACATAGTCATCATGGGGCCAAAACAGCGGACCAGCCATGGGATAGTAAAGAGGCTAAGCTAATAGCTCAGAGTTCCTTGTATCTCAGAGTTGAGAGAAAGGATCCAATGGGGTACAAATTCCTGAGAGAGATCCAGTGGACTTGAAGGAACTGAAGGCAAGAAAGGAAGGCATAGTGTGTGTGTGTAATTGCTAGAGGCCATTATCATCAGTACCTGCCAGCTCATGACAATAAGCACCTGTTGAGATTTATAGCTCAGTAGTCACCAGATATTGTCATAGTTACATTTTTTGGGGGGTAGTGGGAGTGGATATGATTGAAGTTAATTCCTAGGTCTGAGGGACTAATTTGAATACAAATTATTTAGTCAGAGACTTTTTTTTTTCCTTTCGTTACTCTGCCTTTAGAATGGAAGGGGTCTTTTTTTCAAGTTAATGGATAGCATGGTGATGTCTAGACTATTGCAGTAGCACCCCTCTGCAAGCTCAATTAGTAGATTTAGGGCAATCTCTTTCATGAGGTTTACCAGTAGTATCACCCAGCTTCTCCCCAAGAAACCAATGCACAAGCTTTTTTGGAGGCCAGCAGAAATATCCCTCTTTTGGAGACACACTGCTTTCTTAGGATTTACTTGTGGGCCTCAGCATGGTCGACCTTCTTATCACTATAATTTGAAAAAGCACATACTGTTCTCAATAATCTTGGCAACAGACTGTATGAGAAAATTTTGTGGAAGTTGTCTTTTCCAGTTATAGCTAAACCACCAGGGTCAAGTTCTATTTAGCACTGGGTGAATATACTTGCAAAGTTTGCAATATCTAGAGATAAAGCACAATAGGGGGAACAGCATAGAGGAGTAGTTCTAATGGGGGAATTTAATAGATTGTCTAGGTCAGTGGTCAGCATACTGCGCTTGTGAGCCACATGCAGCTCATGAGCTGCGGTTTGCCACTCTGTTGTCTAATGAAATATGTGCACATTAAAAGGGAATATGCTAATTGATCATCACTTCATCACAAAGATGGCTGCACCCACAGCTGAAGCCAAGTTCCCTTAAGGAGCCTTAATGAGCAATCAGCAGGAACCTGAGGCTACGCCCTCCCCCACCCCCATGGGGCTTGATGGGAAACCTCAAGTTGTGCTTCCTGTCCTGGTGCTGGGCTAAGGGATCTCAGGCCGCATCCCCACCCCAACACTGGGCCAGGGGACCTTATATTATGCTCCCTGCATTGCAGGGTTAACAGGGGACCTCAGGCCATGCTTCCCACCCAGCAGGGTTTGACAGGGGACCTTAAGGTGCACCCCCAGTGCTGGGTGAGAGAAACTCAGGCCACACCCCCCTGCTCAGCAGTGCTTGATGGGGACCTGAGGCTGTGCTCCCCCACCTGGCAGGGTTTGAAGGAGGACCTTAGGAATGCCCCCTACCCAGCTAGGCTTGACAGGGGATCTCAGGCCGTGTCCCCCACCTGGTGCAGCTTGACAGGAAACCTCAAGGCATGCCCCCTGAACCATATGGGGATATCAGGCCTGCCCCTGTGTTGGTGCCGGGCCAGAGGACCTGAGGTTATGCCCCCTGCCCAATGGGGCTTGACAAGGGTGGACTGGCTGTGTTTGGATCTAGCCCAATGAGGGGGGGGTGAGCGGCTGGGTCTGGGTCTCACACGATTTTGAGGCACATGTGGGTGGGTGGGGACTTTGGGTCCCCCTTTTTAAAAATTTTTAATCTTTATTGTTCAGTTTAATTACATTGTTTCCAGCCCCTTTCCCCCCTATAGTTCCCCTCCACCCTGTACCTATCTCACACCCCTTTTCTCCCCAAGAATTTTCAGTCCATTCCCTCTCTATGCCCATGATTCTATTATGTTCACCAGTTTATCCTGTTGATCAGATTTTTAATTCACTTGATTTTTATATTTATTTGTTGATAGATGTGTATTTTTATTTTTACCTTCTTCTTCCTCTGCTTAAAGAATATCTTTCAGCATTTCATATAGTATGGGTTTGGCGGTGATGAACTCCTTTAGCTTTTTCTTAGCTGCGAAGCACTTTATCTGACCTTCAATTCTGAATGATAGCTTTGCTGGATAGAGTAATCTTGGTTGTAGATTCTTGCTATTCATCACTTTGAATATTTCTTGCCATTCCTGTCTGGCCTGCATCATTTCTGTTGAGAAATCCACTGACAATCGAATGGGTGCTCCTTTATAGGTAACTAACTGTTTTTCTCTTGCTGCTTTTAATATTCTCTCTTTGGACAATTCTTGGGGAGATAAGAGGTGTGGGAAGTGCAGCAAGAGACTGGACAAAATCATGCAACAATGGGAGAGGACAGTGGGGGGGGGAGGTGATGGCAGAGGATGGGATGGATACTGGGTGGAGGGAAGCTATAGGGAGATAAAAAAGGGGGAACAATGTAATTAATAAACTGAACAATAAAGATAAAAAAATAAAATATCAAAAAAAAATTCTCTCTTTATCTTTTGCTTTTGGAATTTTAACTATGATCTTGGTGTGGTCCTCTTTGGATTCCTATCGTTTTGGGTTCGGTGTGCTTCTTGGACTTTTAAGTCAATTTATTTCACCAGGTGTGGTAAGTTTTCGGTCACTATTTCCTCAAATAGGTTTTCATTATCTTGCTCTCTCTCTTTTTCTGGCACCCCTATAATTCGGATGTTGGTATGCTTGAGGTTGTCCCAGAGGCCTCTTACACTATCTTCAATTTTTTGGATTCTTTTGGCTTCTTGCTTTTCTGGCTGCGTGGCTTTTGCTTCTTTATATTTCAAATCTTTGACTTGATTCTTGTGGTCCTCTAGTCTGCTTTTAGGTCTTTGTATAATATTTTTTATTTCAGTCAGTGTATGCTTAATTTCTAGGTGGTCCTTTTTCATATCCTCATAGGTCTTGTTCATTTCCTCGTAGATCTTGTTTATTTCCTTGTAGGTCTCGGCCTTTTCTAGGAGCCTCTTGAAAAACCTTATAACCGTGATTGTGAACTCTATGTCGTCGTTTTTTCCCCCCTCCATTTCTTTCACATCTGATTTCTTTCCATGTCTCTGCATGGTGGCTGCTTCCCTGAGTTGGTCAATTAGCTTTGTGTGGTAGATGTCCTCTAAGGGACAGTGGCTCAGCCTCCCCAGTTATCTGAGGTGTATACTCTTGCTGCCACCCTTTATGGGTTGCACAGTCTTGTTGAAGTTAAGCCTAGATTATTGTTGTTAGCACTAGAAGGGTTTGACCTCCAGGCCAATTGGCTGTGAGGTTCAGCTGTGCTCAGGTTGGATGGGCAAAGTCTCCAGGCTGAGCATACAGCGTCAGCTCCACCCTATGTGGCACCTGGATCTCTGTCCAGGGTGGTAATGGCTGCATGCACCTCTGAGAGAAAGCTGCCCCTGAGCTCCACCCGCTGCTGGACAATTCAGCCTCTCCTGAAATGAGACTGCACACCCAACGTCTCTCCCAGGGTCATAAAACAATGCAGTCTGGTGGTTTCCCAAACGAGAGAGTAAGTCACTAGTCCTCTCTGCGAGGTCACGCAGCTCTGCTGTTCCCAAGTTTACACGCACTCTCCACAAGCTCGCCCCCTCCACAAGCTCGCAGACCCTTGCAGCACCTGAGTTTCAGCGTGCTTCCCTACTGTCTAGTTTTAGCCATATGATTGTGGGTTCCCTGGACTTTGCCCGGAGCTGGGGAATCAGGGCAGTGGGATGCCTTTGTCTCCTCCATCCGAGAAAACCAGCCAGGTTTGCAGCTGCCTGCCCTATCCGCTGGCGCTTGCACACAGCTCCAAACCTCTGACTCCGATTGTATCTTCAACCCTGCCCTCCACCGCTCCTCTGAGTCACAGTGTCCTATCTTTACTTTTATTTGTGGAATTTTCACTCAGCCAGCTTTCCTGGTGATTCTGGATGATGTTTGTTCTTTCGTTAAGTTTTAGTTTTGGAATTCTTGTGTTGGGCAGCAAGATAGCTGTTTACCTATGCCACCATCTTGGTTCCTCCCTGATCTGGATCCCCCTTTTAATGTGCACAAAGTTCATGCACTGAACCACTAATATTTTAATATTGTTATTTGCCCTTTCTCTATAATAGAAGTGTCAGAGATGAAACAAAATTAGTGCCGAGACCAGTTTGGCTCAATGGAGAGAGCGTCAGACTGCGGACTGAAGGGTCCCGGGTTCGATTCCAGTCAAGGGCATGTACCATGGCTTGCGGGCACATCCCCAGTAGGGGGCGTGCAAGAGGCAGCTAATCGATGTTTCTCTCTCATCGATGTTTCTGACTTTCTATCTCTCTCCCTTCCACTCTGTAAAAATTCAATAAAAATATATATTAAAAAAAAAAAGAAACAAAATTAGTAAAATGTATATGAAAATATTCCTCCTGTCAGAATCTGGGGCATGCCACAGGAACCAGAGTCAAGTCCCTGCCCACTCACATGTGCCTCAAAATCACACGAGACCCAGACCTGGTCAGCCCCACTCCTGTCAAGCCCCACTGGTGTGGGGCACAGCTTCAGGTCACCTAGCCTGGCGCTGGGATGGTAGTCATGGCCTGAGGTCCCCTGGCCTGGTGCCAGGGTGGGAGGCGCATCCTCAGGTCCCTTGTCTGGGCCTAGTGCCATGCAGTCTCAGGTCCCTGCTGACTGCTCATTAAGGCTTATTATGGGAACTCGGCCTCTGCTGAGAGCATAGCCATCTTGTGTTACAGATTCTCTACCTCAGCTATGGGCTCAGCCATCTTGACCTTTACAGTGTGATGGTCAATTTGCATATTACCTCTTCATTAGGTAAGATTTCTGTGCTCCTCTTTCCCCATAAAAACATCACCAAGTCATCAATGATTCTGCCTTTGGTCAGAAAGCCTCTCCTGCCAACACTCCTATCTAATCCTATAATTTTAAAAAATGACATATTTATGTATAAAAGATGGTGTTCTGCCTGCATTTAATCATTGGCAGGAACTAAAAAGGAAACACACTATCCAACAACCACATTACCAAGAAAGCAGGATCCTTTCACAAAATTTATTCCTAATTCTTTTGGTGTTAGAAAGTAAAATATGATTAAGAGGATTGCTTCTGACACAAGTTATATACTACTAATCTCTCTGTAAGCTCTCTCCTGTTATCTCAAGAATCACTTTTATGTCAATGACTCTAGTCCAATTCCTGCCCTACCTACAGACCTACATCTTAGTCTAATGGTTGACATTTCCACCTGCATGTTCAGATAATACATCTCTTCCAAAATGTGTTCTAAATGAAGCCTCTCCTGTCTTTTGTCCATTTACCTCACTTACTCATATCTCAATAAATTTCCTTTTTCACTTTTCTATTCTCTATTTGCCACCACTATCTGTCACCCAACTTTGAAGTCATATGTGAGTTCTTCTTTCATTGCCTCCAACCTAGATTTTACATCAGCTTGTCTTTTCCAAGCTAAACTACTATTTTTGTGTTATTATTATCAAAGACTCTAGTCTCTCTTTAAATCTTCTGATTTAAGATAGGTCTATCAATAGCACAATTGTCCCAAGCTATCACTGGCCCATACCAAGCTTTTGTAAAAATCAGGAAAGATAACCCATCCTTAAGAAACTTGCCTTCCATCTATCAGGAAACCTGTCATAGTGTAATATACTTACGATGACTGAAATATGCTCACAATAAATATAGAAATAATTTATTACCATGTGAATAACACTCTCTAAGATCTGCAGTACAGAATCTGCACACAGCACTAAGTAACCCTGTGACCTTGCTATTCCTCAACTCCACACATTTTAGTGACCCCTCATCACCTGTGAAAATAAATGCACACCCATTAGCCTACTACAGGAGACTTACTATGCTTGGTTTCAGTCTGGATTCCAGTATTATTTCTTATTTCTTACCTTCTCAAAGGCCTATACTCCATTCTAGCTACACAGTTTCTCAGAATTGACTTACACTTGCTTATAGTCTTGCCTTCAATCATTTGTCTGCTTACTATACCTTCTCTCTTTTTTTTCACCTGTAAATCTCCAATTTATTTTTCAAAACTAATTTCTTCCACAAAGTCCTCTTTTTCCCACCCCAAATAAGAAATGAACATTCTCTTCTTGGAGCCCCACTATACTTTGTTTATTATACCTGGGTTACAAAATACTGCCTTCTATTAGAATAATTGTCTCATTTGATTGATCCTGTACCAGCCAGTACACTTGTTGAAGTGACTGTTTTGTCTCATTTTATGTCTTCTTCAGAGCCAAATCCAGACTGTTATGCAGAATCACTTTTTTAAAAATTTGCTTAGTTGAACAATGTGAGTAGGTCTCATTCACAATAAAGTTGCATTACACTTTTGTAGTTAAAGACTTTGCTTATTCCTAAAACAGACACATAGACCAATGGATAAGAACTGAGAGCCCAGAAGTAAACCCACACATAAGGGCAACCAGTGTTACAAAGGAGCCAGTAATTTACAATGGAGAAAGGAAGGTCTCATAAAAAATGATGTTGTGAAAACTGGACAGCCATATAAAAAAATGAAACTAGACTACTATCTTACATCATATACAAAACTAACTGAAAATAGGTTAAATACTTAAATGTAAGACCCTATACATTCTACTCTAGCTGACACAGTTTCTCAGAACTCACACTTGCCTATGGACCTTAGTATAAGAGTAGTTTTTGTGAACTTGACTGCCAGAAGCCAGTTCCAGCATGTCCCTCTTCTATTTTTTTTGGAAAAATTTAAGAGGGATTGGTATTCTTTAAATGTCTGGTTGAATTCACCAATGAAACTATCTGATTCTGGAATTTTCCTTATTGAGTGGTTTTTGATTACTGATTCATTCTTCTTACTAGTTATAGATCTATTAATATTTTCTGTTACTTTATAATTTAGTCTTGTTAGGCTGATGTTTCTGGGGATTTTTCCATTTTGTCTAAGTTGTCCAATTTGTTGGAGTATAATTGTTCATAATAGTCCTTTATTATCTTTTTACATTTCTGGCATTAGTTATAATGTCTCCTCTTTCATTTCTGATTTTCGTTGAGTCTTCTGTCTTCCATAGGTAATCTGGCCAAGTATTTATTAATTCAATTTATCTTAGAAAAAATCTACTTTATAATAGTTGTGAGAACATGTTACTACTCTTGGAGTTTTTACCTGTTTATTGGTCAAATAAGCATATAATGTACCATGTCCAGTTGCTGTCCCCTACTTCATTATTTTATTCAACTATTTAATATCACATCGTTGGTGCTTCATAAATAGTAGTTGGCATTATTTTTAATTATTAAAAGAGAAGTTCCTCTCCCTTAGTAGATCACAAATCTCTCATTACTTTTCAAAAGAATCATGAACTTAAGCCTCACACATATTAGCATTTACTTCTTAGGAATTTTGAATCTTGGTTGCTAATACAATTTTCCTTTTGATTATGTGGCCCTTCTGTGCACAAGTTTATCTCAATAGGTCAGATTACTTCCATAAATCTTTCATCATTCATTGTATGAAACCACTTATAGGCATGTTTGAATATTTTTTATTAAATTCCAAATCCTTTGTGAACAAAGGGAAGATTCTTTGATTCCCCTAGTGGAAAACTGTATACTGTGAGTTTTATTGGCATTATTGTTAACCATTGATTGTCTTAAAAATCATGGAAGGCAATGCATTTACCCTTGGAGGATGAAGATTGGGATTGGGATATATATATATCCTATATAATAAAAGGTTAATATGTAAATTAACCAAAAAGAATGACCAGTTGTTATGATGTGCACTGACCACCAGGGGGCAGATGCTCAACACAGGAGCTGCCTCCTGGTGGTCAGTGTGCTCCCACAGGGGGAGCGCTGCTCATCCAGAAGCCGGGCTCATGGCTGGCAAGCACAGCAGTGGTGGTGGGAGCCTCTTCTGCCTCTGTGGCAGTGCTAAGGATGTCCACCTTCTGGCTTAGGCCCATCTCCGCAGGTAGCAGGCCTAAGCCATCAGTTGGACACCCCGCAAGGGCTCCTGGACTGCGAGAGGGCTCAGGTCAGCCTGAGGGACTCTCTGAGTGCATGAATTTCATGCACCAGGCCTCTAGTGTGTGTGTGTGTGTGTGTGTTTGTATGTGTGTGTGTGTATACCATTATTCCACTTTATTTTTTTAAATAAATCTTTGTTGTTCAGATTATTACAGTTGTTCTTCTTTTTTCCTCTCCTCCACCCAGTTCCAATCCTACCCTCTGCCCTTATCCCCCTCACTGTCCTCATCCATAGGTGTATGATTTTTGTCCAGTCTCTTCCTGCACCCCCTTACCCCCCAAAATCGTCAATGTATTCCCTTTCTGTGTCCATGATTTTATTATATTCACCAGTTTATTCTGTTCATCAATTTTTTTATTCACTTGATTTTTAGATTCACTTGTTGATAGGTATGTATTTGTTGTTCATAATTTTTATCTTTACCTTTTTCTTCTTCTTCCTCTTCTTAAAGAATACCCTTCAGCATTTCATATATCACTGGTTTTCACAGTGAACAATTCCTTTAGCTTTTTCTTATCTGTGAAGTTCTTTATCTGACCTTCAATTCTAAATGATAGCTTTGCTGTGTAGAGTAATATTGGTTGTAGGTTCTTGCTATTTATCACTTTGAATATTTCTTGCCATTCTCTCCTGGTCTGCATAGTTTCTGTTGAGAAATCAGCTGACAATCATTTGGGTACTCCCTTATAGGTAACTAACTGCTTTTCTCTTGCTGCTTTTAATATTCTCTCTCTGTCTTTTGCTCTTGGCATTTTAATTATGATGTGTCTTGGTGTAGTCCTCTTTGGATTCATTTTGCTTGGGGTTCTGTGCACTTCCTGGACTTGTAAGTCTATTTCTTTCATCAGGTAGGGGAAGTTTTCTGTTATTATTTTTTAAATAGGTTTTCAATATCTTGTTCTCTCTCTTCTTATGGCACCCTCATAATTCGGATGTTGGTACATTTGAAGTTGTCCCAGAGGCTCTTACACTGTCTTCATATTTTTGCATTATTTTTTCTTTTTGCTTTTCTGGTTGGGTGTTTTTTGCCTCTTTGTATTTCAAATCTTTGACTTGATTCTTGCGATCCTTTAGTGTCTAGAGTCTAGTCTGCTGTTGGATCTCTATATATTATTCTTTATTTCAGTCATTGTATGCTTAATTTCAAGGACATTTTTTCATATCCTTGAGGGTATCACTAAATTTTTTGGAGGTTTCTAGAAGATTCTTGAGTAACCTGATAAATGTGGTTTTGAACTCTATATCCAGTAGTTTGCTTTTCTCCATTTCTTTCATTTGAGACCTGTTTCTATGTCTCTGCATTTTGGCTGCTTCCCCATGTTGATAGAGTTGCTTTGTGTGCTAGGTGTCCTATAGGGCCCAGTGGTTCAGCCTCCCTTGTTACCTGAGGTGGACACTCTTGGTTCACCCCTTTGTGGGCTGTGTGCACAGTCTGTTGTAGTTAAGTCTTGATTACTGTTGATCACTGGGAGGAATTGTCCTCCAGGCCAATTGACTGTAAGGATAAGTTGTGTCTATGCTAGGAGAACCTCCATGCTGGAGACACCCTTATGGAGCAAGACTTGCTTCAGTGTGGCTTTGGTGCTCACAGAGTCTTCTCCCTGAATGTGTCTCTTATGAATGTGAAGAGTTTTAATCTGGATGGCTCACTCTGACCACTGGGTACACTGGCTCTTGGATCTCCAAGGAGGTGCAAAGTCAGCCACTGCCTGAGGCCACCCTTGGCCATGGCAGTGAAGGGCAAGCAGTCCACTCGGGTCCTCATAGAGAGCAGACACCAGGGCCCTGCTTGTGCCTGCAACAGCAAGTCAGAGAGAAGACAGCAGGGCCCTGCTTGCCCCTGCCCCTGGCAGCTAAGGATAAGCAGGCCCCCATAGAGAGAAGACATCAGGGCGTGCAGTGGTGTCAAGCAGGCAGGTCCTCAGAGAGCAGAGAACCATGGGGAACAGGCCTAAGCCGTCAATAGGACATCCCCTGAGGGCTCCCAGATTGTAGAGGGTGCAGGTTGGGCAGAGGGACCCCCCACCCCTGTGCACAAATTTCCTGCACTGGGCCCCTAGTATAACAATAACATTAATTTCTTGTTCATATTATATGAGGGCTGTGGGGTGGTAATAGCTGGGCTTCATGTGTTTTCTAATTCCTGGGCTTTGGGTGATAAGCATCTATTATCTGGGGCATGCTCTTCTCATGGTGAAGAGAGGTCAAGAGGAATACAAAAAATTTACTTAAGTGCATTAGACCCTCACATTCCAGTTCACATGGCCCAGCCACAAATCAGTGGGGCAGAGAAGAGAACTCTGCCTCTAAGGAAGCATGTGAGGTGGGGAGGGAATGATAGGTGAGGAGAGAGTGATAATGAAGGGTAAATTCAATCTACCACAAGCACCTATCTTGGAAATACTGTGGATCCCTTACAGGGCAATCACATAATAAGCTCAACATGTCAGTTCAGACTAGAAATAAATTATTTCTAAGTCAGAAACTTTTAGAACCCAAAGTGGATTTTTTTTGTCTTTAAAGTCATAGATTCCTTTATTTAAAGTGATACTGTGTTTGGAGGCCCCAAAATAAAAATATTGAAGTGGGGTAGGACCTACTTGTCCTACCTGTGAACTGCTTCCCCTTTCCCTCCTTACTTCCCCTCACTACAGTTTCTTGGTAAACACTAAGAGGATTTAGCAGAATTTGAAAATTATCAGTGCATCATTTCTCAGTGCAGGCTGCCAAGATGTTTAGGGGTATTAGGTGCCAAAAATAAAACTAAAATGTTTTTTGTTGGTTGAACAAAATTAAGTGGAACTGCAGGAATTGTCAGAGCCTTTACTGTGTTAATGTTCCTTGTGAATCTCTAAGAAGGGTGTAAAGGTCTCAGGATTGCCCATACTTTTTCTGGAAGCAATTTTGTGCTTTAGCACACATCTTAGGAATGGCTGCATTAAATAGCTGCTGTTTTATTTAAAATATGTCTGGGAGAGAAACTCAAAATGGAATAATTAGCTGAGTTTTTCTCATCTAGTTAGTTGTAGAGATCACATTAAAATTCAGGTTTCCCCACTTTCTCCCCAGGAGTCTTTGGTTGTGTTGCTGACTTTGTTCCTATGACCAGAGCATACTTTTGCAGTGATGTAGTGGTTCATGGAAGTATTTTAACCTTTGAGAACAATAGGCCTGGAGAATGCCTCTGTTAGGGTTCAATAAGAAAGAAATTGAGTAACCATGAATAACTGGTTTCACAAAGTGAATGAAGGATTGTATGATCTGATCTAAAGCAACTGTTGGGGATAAACCACATTAGCAAATGCTTGAGGATTTCTCCCCCAATGAATTTAAGGCTTTATTCATGAAGAAAATAATGGGTATTGAAAACTGTAATTTTCCATAGTATACAAAATCTGCTCTTTTTTTCTCTTTCTCTTTTGTTTACAAGTGAATGACTGTTGTGATTATGTATAATTTATGTATGAGGTTATTGTGAAAAGTTCTCTAAGAGTCATGATATACTACTTAGGAGATAAGTTTGGTCTTATCGGCCCTGTTCTTAGGGCCAAAGAGCTTCATAGCTATTATATATTCAGATGGAGTAATCATCATCAATCTTATGTATCTAAGGAAGATTCATAATACCAAGTGGTGGTGGAGATAGAATGGAAAGGAGCCTTAATTCTTATATCTGTGCCTTGAAAATCCAAAATTTCAAGTGAGTTAAAATCTAAAAATTGCATTAGTAAATGGGAAATATCTCAAAAAATTAGGATGGCCTGGCTGGTATGGTTCAGTGTTGAGCACCAACCTATGAATCAGGAGGCCATGGTTTGATTCCCAGTTAGGACACATACCTGGTTGCAGGCTCACTCCCCAGTGTGGGATGTGCAAGAGGCAGTTGATCAATGATTCTCTCATCACTGATGTTTCTATCTGTCTCTTCCTCTCGCAAATCAATATGTATTTTTAAAAATTAAAGGAAAGAAAAGAATTAAGATGAACATTTGGTAGAAGCTGTTTCATGTCTCAAAATACCTGTAAAATATAAAAAGTAGATAAAAGAAAAGTGAAATGAGTCACAAGAAAGGCATACTTTTTAATTAACATTGTTTCATAAATATTGAGTAAGTGCAACTTCAGATTTCCTTTTATTGTTCTTATACAGTAAGCATTTTATTACTTTTTTTTATTGTTTAAAGTATTACGTAGGTCTCCTTTTTCCCTGACTGACCCCTCCCCAGCCACTCCTATTTCCCAGGACAAGCCCCCACCACCCCAGTGTCAGTATCCATTGGTTATGCTAATATGCATGCATACAAGTCCTTTGATTGATCTCTCCTCTCTACCCCCACCCTCCACATTGTATTACTTTTATTTCTTATTTGGTAGCTGAAAGAGGCAAGAGCAGTGTTTATAGCTTTATGAGGCTTTGCCTTTAGGCATTAGTGATTTAAATTGCAAAAGAGCAAATATAAAACTTCTCAGGTGTGTGTAAATGAAGAATATATGTGAAGATAAAACTATGATTAGAATACAGATTAAAGGATGACACTGATTTTTAAAATCTACAATTACAGTAAATATTTGTTTTAGGTAAATACAATAATCTCTGATTTCATTACCTTTTGTTCACCTCTTGATTAGTTCCTCTATTATTTAAAAATAAAGGCCTGGTGCATGGATTCATGCACAGAGAGGGGGATGGTGGGGAGTGGGGCAAGGAAGTATCCCTCAGCCTGGCCCTCGCCTCTCGCACAATCCGGGACCCCCTTGGGGGATGTAGCAGTGCACCAAACAGACGGCTAGGGAGGAGCCAGAGCCAGAGAGGGGAGCCATTGCTGAGATGATTAGTGACTTTGAGTGTGTTTCCATATGTCTCTTGGCCTTCTGTATGCCCTCTCTCAAAAAATCTCCATTTAGGTACTTTGCCATTTTTTGATTGGATTGTTTATCTTCATTTTGTTAAGTTGTATGAGTTCCCTGTAAATCTTACCATTTGCAACAGCATGGATGGACCTGGAGAGCATTTTGCTAAGTGAAGTAAGCCAGTTGAAGAAAGATAAGTATCATATGATCTTACTTATTTGTGGAATATAATGAACAACATAAACTAATGAACAAAAATAGAGCCAGACAAAAAAAATATTTTAGAATATAATAGAAGTAATCCTGTTGCTTGCAGATTCTTAGTATTTCCTTGAACTTTTGTGATATTATACTATGTTAGTACAATTTTGGTAAAATCATATTTAAAATCTTATTTTTTGAAATATTAATCTTTTTTTTAACCTTTTTAAAGTTTTTAAAAAATATTTTAATCTTTATTGTTCAGTTTATTAATTACATTGTTCCCTCCCTTTTTCCCCCTATAGTTCCCCACCAACTGGTACCCATCCCACCCTCTGCCCTCATGTCCCACCCCACTGTCCTCTCCCATAGGTGCATGATTTTTGTCCAATCTCTTGCTGCACCTCCCACACCTCTTTTATCCCCAAGAATTGTCAGTCCATTCCCTTTCTATGCCCATGATTCTGTTATATTCACCAGTTATCCTATTCATCAGATTTTAAATTTACTTGATTTTTATTTTCATTTGTTGATAGATGTGTATTTGTTGTTCATAACTTTTATTTTTACCTTTTTCTTCCTCTTCTTAAAGAATATCTTTCAGCATTTCATATAATATTGGTTTGGTGGTGATGAATTCCTTTAGCTTTTTCTTAGCTGCGAAGCACTTTATCTGACCTTCAATTCTGAATGATAGCTTTGCTGGGTAGAGTAATCTTGGTTGTAGATTCTTGCTATTCATCACTTTGAATATTTCTTGCCATTCCTGTCTGGCCTGCATAGTTTCTGTTGAGAAATCCGCTGACAATCATATGGGTGCTCCCTTATAGGTAACTAACTGTTTTTTTATCTTGCTGCTTTTAATAGTCTCTCTTTGTCTTTTGCTCTTGGCATTTTAATTATGATATGCCTTGGTGTGGTCCTCTTAGGGTTCCTATATATTGGGGTTCAATGTGCTTCTTGGACTCCTAAGTCAATTTCTTTCACCAGGTATGAGAAGTTTTTGGTTGCTATTTCTTCAAATAGGTTTTCATTGCTCTCTCTCTTTTTCTGGCACCCCAATAATTCGGATGTTGGTATGCTTGAGGTTGTCCCAGAGGCCCCTTACACTATCTTCAATTTTTTGGATTCTTTTGGTTTCTTGCTTTTCCAGCTGAGTGGATTTTACCTCTTTGTATTTCAAATCTTTAACTTGGTTCTTGCGGTCCTCTAGAGTACTTTTAGGTGTTTGTATAATATTTTTTATTTCAGTCAGTGTATGCTTAATTTCTAGTTGGTCCTTTTTCATATCCTTTAGGGTCTCGTTCATATCCTCGTAGATCTCATTCATTTCCTTGTAGGTCTCATTCATTTCCTCGTAGGTCTTGTTAATTTCCTCATAGGTCTTGTTCATTTCCTTGTAGGTCTCAGTCTTTTCTAGGAGCCTCTTGAAAAGCCTCATAACCATGGTTTTGAACTCTATGTCCAGTTATTTTTTTTCCCTCCATTCCTTTCACATCTGATTTCTTTCCATGTCTCTGCATGGTGGCTGCTTTCCTGAGTTGGTCGATTAGCTTTGTGTGGTAGATGTCCTCTAAGGGACAGTGGCTCAGCCTCCCCAGTTATCTGAGGTGGATATGGGTTTCACAGTCCTTTTGAAATTAAGCCTAGATTATTGTTGTTAGCACTAGAAGGGTTTGACCTCCAGGCCAATTGGCTATGAGGTTCAGTCAGGCTCAGGTTGGATGGGCGGAGTCTCTGTGCCAAGCAGGCAGCGTCAGCTCCACCCAATGAAGCCCCAGGGACTCTGTGCCAGGTGGCAATGGCTGCCAGCACCTCAGAGAGAGAGCTGCTGCTGAGCTCCACCGACTTCTGGACAATTCAGCCTCTCCCCAAATGAGTCTTCACACTCAACGTCTCACCCAGGGTCATAAAACACTGTAGTCTGGTGGTTTCCCGAACGAGAGAGTAAGTCATGAGTCCTCTCTGTGCGGTCACGCAGCTGTGCTGTTCCCAATTCACAAGCACTGTGCACAAGCTCGCCCTCTCCACAAGCTTGCAGATCCTTGCAGTGCCCGACTTTCGGCATGCCTCCCCACTGTTCAATTTTTACCCCGAATGATTGTGGGTTCCCTGGACTTCACCTGGAGCTGGGGAATCAGTGCAGTGGGATGTCTTGTCTCCCCCATTCAAGAAAACTGGCTGGGTTTTCAGCCGCCCACCCTATCTGCTGTCGCGTGCATGGCTCCAAACCTCTCTCTGTGCGTATCTTCACTGCTGTCCTCCACCGCTCCTTTGAGTTACAGTGTCCTATCTTCACTTTTATTTGTGGAATTTTCACTCAGCCAGCTTTCAGTGATTCTGGATGATGTTTGTTCTTTTGTTAAGTTGTAGTTTTAAAATTGCTGTGTATGGCAGCAAGATAGGTGTTTACTTATGCCGCCATCTTGATTCCTCCCGAAATATTAATCTTTATTACATGTAATATTATATATAAAATCATTTTTCTTGAAAAAAATTTGTTGAATGAATTAGTCATTACTATATTTTCTTCCTGTATTTCTTTTTAAGAAAAAAATCACACTAAAATAAATAAAAATTGGTATCTGTTAAACAAAACAAAACAAAACAAACACAAAATATATAAGGATCTCACACAACTTGTCAGACACACATAAAGATGAAAAATCCATTTAAAAATGGGCAGAATCCATGAATACAGAATAGGGTGGTGAAGGCCTGAGGTGGGTGGGAATCAAGTAGTGTGAAGCAAGGGGAAGAAAAAAAGGGGAACATCTAAGTACTCTCTAATTTTCTAAAAAATAAAAATATTTTAAAAAAATTGTCAGAGTACCAGAATATATATTTCTCCAAAGGGGATTGACTTACAGATGATACATAGGCATATGAAAATATGCTTATCATCACTAATCATCAGTGAAATGCAAATTAAAATCACAAGGAGATATGACCTCACACCTGTCAGAATGGTTAACATCAGTAAATCAACAAAGCAGTGTTGATGAGGATCTGAAGAAAAGGAATTGTAAACTAGTACAGCCACAATGGAAAACATTATTTAGGTTCCTCAAAACATTAAAAAGAGAAGTAGGATATAACACAGCAATTCTACTTCTGCATATTTGACCTGTATTTTTAAAAAATATTTTTTATTGATTTTTTACAGAAAGAAAGGGAGAGGGATAGAGTTAGAAACATTGATGAGAGAGAAACATTAATCAGCTGCCTTCTGCATACCTCCTACTGGGGATGTGCCCACAACCAAGGTACATGCCCTTGACCGGATTCAAACTGGGGACCCTTCAGTCTGAAGGCAGACTCTCTATCTACTGAGCTAACCAACCAGGCCTGACCTGTATTTTTTGGTCTAAGACACCAAAAGGGTCTGTGGTTCTAGATCCCTTTAAGGGAGGAGCTTTATCAGCCTTATATTACCTATCCTATGCAATAAAAGAGCAATATGCAAATTGACTGTACCTCTGATCAAGCCACGCCCACAGCCATGCCAACCGGCCAATCAGGAAGAAATTATGGAAAAAACCCCAATGAAGATGGCTGCCACCAGTGAGAGAAGGAGGGAGGCTTGGGTTTCCCTGGCAACAGAGGAAGCCAAGCTTTCCGCCTGCCCTTGCCAGCCTAGGCCTCCAATCAATGCTACAAAGTTTCAGTTATAGAAGATACATAATCCCAACAGAAATGGTGGCAGCCATGAAGCTGGAGAGAGAAGAGGCTAGGATTGCCAGGGTAATGAAGGAAGCCAAACTTCTGCAGCCCTAGCCTAGGCCTCTACTCTAGGCTACAAAGTTTCAAACAGAAATGGTTGTTGCCACGGAGTGAGCAGAAGGCTTGGCTCTGCTACAGGCTACAAGTTTCAATTGTAGAACATAAATTAATCCCAGATCCCAGGGCTTCTGCTTGAGTTGCTGGGGGGTGTGTCCAGCCTGAAAACCACCACAGGCCCCTTGCCCAGGCCACCCCACACCCCAAGGGGACCCCCACCCTGATCCAGGACATCTTCAGGTCTAACCTGCTGGTCCCTACCCATGCTCCAGGCCTCTATCCTATTTAATAAAAGAGTAATACACAGATTGGCCATCACTCCAACATACAAGAGGGCTGCCCTCATGTGGTCAAAGATCCTGCCCCCATGTGGACACAAGATGGCCACCACAAGATGGTCAGCAGGGGAGGACAGTGGGAGGTTCCAGGACTGCAAGGGAGGGCAGTTGTGGGTGATCAGGCCAGCAAAGTAGGGCAGTTGTGAGGGACCAGGCCTGAGAGGGAGGGCAGTTGGGGTTAATCAAGCCTGCAGGGGAGGGCAGTTAGGGGTGACCAGGCTGGCAGAGGAGGAACTTAGGGGCAAACAGGCTGACAGGGGAGTAGTTAGAGATAAATTAGGCTGGCAGGGTAGTGTGATTAGGGTAGGGTGATTAGGCTGGTAGTCAGAAGCAGTTAGGTGCAATCAGGGAGGCAGGCAGGTGAGCAGTTTGGAGCCAGCAGTCCTGGATTGTGAGAAGGATGTCCAATTGCCCGTTTAGGCCTGATCTTACTGGGATCGGGCCTAAACGGGCTATTGGAAATCCCTTGAGGGGTCCCAGATTGGAGAGGGTGCAGATCCCTTTAAGGGAGGAGCTTTATCGGCCTTATATTACCTATCCTATGCAATAAAAGAGCAATATGCAAATTGACTGTACCTCTGATCAAGCCACGCCCACAGCCATGCCAACCAGCCAATCAGGAACAAATTATGCAAAAAACCCCAATGAAGGCAGGCAGGTGAGCAGTTTGGAGCCAGCAGTCCTGAATTGTGAGCTGAGGGACACCCTCCTGACCCCCGTGCATGAATTTTGTGGACCGGGCCTCGAGTTTGCATTTAAAGCAAACCCCCCAGAAGACGGCAATAAAGATTAAGCACGTGTGGGCAAGCTGAAGCAATGTGCAAGACATAGAGTCAGATTTTATAGCCTCAGGCAGGACAGTTTACCTCACTCAATCACTTATAGAGTAGTTATTTAAAGGAAATACTGTATGCAAATTACTCGATAAATTATTATAAAATTAAAATTTTAAGAAATCGCTTTAAATAAAATAATTGGATATATTTGCTTGCTTTTCTTCCTTAGGATAATCCTGGGATGTGCCCCTTCTCTTGTTTTGATGACTGTGACAGGTTTTACAGAAGGCAGATTAATCAGCTTTTATGGAAAACAAAACAAAACGAAAAACACATGCCATCACTTGCTGCTGAGATTAGAGTGTGGAAGGCTTCTGGAAACTGATAAAATAATAACCTCAACAGAAATAAATGTACATTATTAGAGTAAAAACAAAATATTTTGTTACAGGATTTAATAACATTACTAACATATAAAGTTCTTCAAATAAAATAATGGTAGATACTTTTGGTTATTTTTTCCAACACCCATTCCCACACCTCTTTCCCTTGGGCACTTTTGTCATAGAATATGCAAAAGCCAAATAGTAATTTTTCTAGTTTCTCTTGAAGCTAAGCATGTGGCATTTTCAGTTAATGAAACCTGGTGGTGGGGTGTGGGCTGACTAGAGGAAAATAATGTGATGTAAGCCATCTTGTAACCGTGCGTTTACATACATGGGAAACACGCCAAGAGACTAATAAAGATTTGATCCTAATAGTATTGAGTTACTGAGCTCATGAGTGCAACTGCCATCTTCAAATTGACGTATGAGTTCAAGATGTTGTTACTTAGGAATTCTGGTACATGTAGCTAACAGCAAGTTTGAGTACTAATATATGTAAAAAAATGGTACACACATTATATTACATTTCATCTTTACAACATTCTGAGCTAAATATTATATGTGAATGAGGTAGAAGAGACAGGGGAGATGTTAAGTCAAGTTTTTTTTCTGGGATCTTTCCCTCATTAGATTGAAATTCAAAATCAAGTTGTCAGATTTCAGCACGTGACCCTGGTAAGTCCTGTGATGAAATCATACAAACTTATGTCTTGTTTTGGAGTCTAAATGCAGTAGAGCTGTCTTTGTTGGGTTTTCCCTCACTAAAGGACTCCATGATAAAGATAATCAATCTCCAGACAAGTCCACAGCAGAGCAGTGATTATCTAGATTAGAAATTTATTTTATAAGCCAGAAAACAAATAATTGGCCTGAGTTTATTTAAAATGGCAGGTATATTTGGAGAAGAGAATCGATCAGAGGAGCTTAAGGAGCTTGGTAAGCAGAGAACTCATTTTGGTTTATTTAGGTTGTTTGATCCTAAGCCACTCTAGCTTGTGGTGAAGACTCCTACTCTAGGTGCTTCTTATGTTCATACATGTTTGAAATGCAAAAGGAGGTAGTGAGGATTCAAAATGAAGAGATGAAACTCAAAGAATATAGCACCTTTAGTTCATTCTGCTTAGTAGGCTCCTATAATTTCTGCTCCAAGCAAGTATCCCCCAAATAAATGTTAAAGGCAGCTACTTCTTTCCTGGGAGATGCAGTAAAACTTAAATTGCACAGAAAATCAAGGTTGTGTGACTCTTCTTGGAGACTTTAATGGTAAACCTTCATCTGTGCCTAGTATGTTTTCACATACTCTATTCCAAGGAGTTTTGAAAAATTTTTCCTGTTTTTTTTTTTTAATTTTGAGTTGGGATTAAGTATTACAATTTAAAGATGTGAATTTATTTGATGAGTTAGGCAGGGAGCATTTAGGTTAGGCTGTTGGGACATGGGATGGCTCCAGGAATATTTTAATAGAGTGTTGGTAATATCATCAACAGACAATATATATATATATATATATATATATTTATTTATTTATTTATTATTTATTTATTTATTTTTAATCTTTATTGTTCAGTTTATTAATTACATTGTTTCCCCTTTTTATCCCCCTATAGCTCCCCTCCACCCTGTACCTATCCCACCCTCTACCCTCCCCTCCCCTCCCCACTGTCCTCTCCCATTGTTGTAAGATTTTTGTCCAGTCTCTTGCTGCATTTCCCACAACCCTTTTCTCCCCAAGAATTGTCAGTCCATTCCCTCTCTATGTCCATGTCTCTGTTATATTCACAGGTTTATCCTGTTCATCAGCCTATCAATTCACTTGATTTTTATGTTCATTTGTTGATAGATGTGTATTTGTTGTTCATAATTTATATTTTTACCTTTTTCTTCTTCCTCTTCTTAAAGAATATCCTTCAACATTTCATATAATGTTGGTTTGGTGGTGATGAACTCCATTAGCTTTTTCTTATCTGCGAAGCACTTCATCTGACCTTCAATTCTGAATGATAGCTTTGCTGGATAGAGTAATCTTGGTCGTAGATTCTTGCTGTTCATCACTTTGAATATTTCTTGCCACTCCCGTCTGGCCTGCATCGTTTCTGTTGAGAAATCCGCTGACAATCGTATGGGTGCTCCCTTATAGGTAACCAACTGTTTCTCTCTTGCTGCTTTTATTATTCTCTCTTTGTCTTTTGCTCTTGGCATTTTAATTATGATGTGCCTTGGTGTGGTCCTCTTAGGGTTCCTAGATATTGGGGTTCGGTGCACTTCTTGGACTCCTAAGTCAATTTCTTTCACCAGGTGTGGGAAGTTTTCAGTCACTATTTCTTCAAATAGGTTTTCATTGTCTTGCTCTCTCTCTTTTTCTGGCACCCCTATAATTCGGATGTTGGTATGCTTGAGGTTGTCCCAGAGGCCCCTTACACTATCTTCAATTTTTTGGATTCTTTTGGTTTTTTCAGCTGAGTGGATTTTCCCTCTTTGTATTTCAAATCTTTAACTTGGTTCTTGGGGTGCTCCAGAGCACTTTTAGGTGTTTGTATAATATTTTTTTATTTCAGTCAGTGTATGCTTAATTTCTGGTTGGTCCTTTTTCATATCCTTGAGAGTCTCCTTTATATCCTTGAGGGTCTCCTTCATTTTCTTGTAGGACTCATTCATTTCCACGTTGGTCTTGATCATTTCCTTGCAGGTCTCGTTTATATCCTTGAGGGTCTTATTCATTTCCTTGTAGGACTCATTCATTTCCACGTTGGTCTTGATCATTTCCTTTGTGGTCTTGCTTATTTCCTTATAGTCCTTGACCTTTTGTTGGAGCCTCTTGAAAAACCCTATAACTGTGGTTTTGAATTCCATGTCCAGTCGTTTTTTTTCCTCCATTTCTTTCACATCTGATTTCTTTCCATGTCGCTGCATGGTGGCTGCTTCCCTGAGTTGGTCAATTAGCTTTGTGTGGTAGACTTCCTACTAAGGACAGTGGCTCAGCCTCCCCAGTTACCTGAGGTGGATATGGGTTGCACAGTCTTGCTGAAGTTAAGCTCAGGTTAATCGCTGTTAGCACTTGGAGGGGTTGACCTCCAGGCCAATTGTCTGTGAAGTTCAGCTGTGCTCAGGTTGGATGGGCGGAGTCTCCGGGCCAAGCAGACAGTGTTAGCTCTGCCCTATGCAGCCCCGGGGACTCTGTGCCGGGGCAATGGCCGCCAGTACCTCTGAGAGAGAGCCGCTGCCGAGCTCCACCAGCTGCCGGGGAATTCAGACTCTCCCAAAATGAGTCTGCGTGCGCAATGTCTCCCCCAGGGTTGTAAAACAAAGCAGTGTGATGGTTTTCCGAATGAGAGACAAGTCGCAGAGCGCTCTCTGCGCTGTCACGCAGCCGAGCTGTTCGCGCAAGCTGCCTTCTCCACAAGCCGGCAGACCCTGCCGCACCCGAGCTTCGGCGTGCCCTCCCACCATCCAGTCTTCACCCCGTATGATTGTGGGTTCTCTGGACTTCGCCCAGAGCTGGAGAATCAGTCCAGTGGGTCGTCTCTGTCTCCCCATTCTAGAAAACTGGCCGGTCTTCAGCCGCCCGCCCTCTCCGCGGCGCGTGCTCCAAACCTCTCTCCGCGCGAATCTTTCAACGCTGTTCGCCGCAGCTCCTCCAAGTCACAGTGTCCTCTCTTCACTTTTATTTGTGGAATCCTCACTGGGCGAGCTTTCTGGTGATTCTGGAAGGTGTTTGTTCCTTCGTTAAGCTGTAGTATTAAAATTTCTGAGTATGACGGCAAGATATGTGTTCCACCTATGCCGCCATCTTGGTTCTCCTCCAGACAATATATTTTAAAAGAAGAATTTTTTGAAATAAAACCTGGCCTAATTATTCTTTAAAATTAAGCTAAGAATGAACTAAGCATTAAAGTATATGTGATGTGTTTAAATTTTTTTCCTCATACGGTATTCATGTGAATATGATGCACAAATGAGGCATCAACATTTGATTTGGTTTGTATATTTTGCTGTCTTGCCTTACTTAAAATTTCTTTTAAAAAATATTTTTATTGATATCAGAGAGGAAGGGAGAGGGAGAGAAAGAGATAGAAACATCAATGATGACGGGGAATCATTGATTGGCTGCCTCTTGCACGTTCCCCACTGGGGATCGAGCCTGTAGCCCGGGCATGTGCCATTGACTGGGATCAAACCCAGGACCCTTCTTTCAGCAGGCTGACACTCTATCCATTGAGCAAAACCAGCTAGGGCTAAAATTTCTTTTGTAGGATGAACATTATAATTTCAGTATCTGCCAAAACTCTTTATATATTTTTTAACTTAGCTAAATGTACTTTTGTTAAAAATAAAATATTTTCAGTAAAATTTATATAATGTAATTATACAAAGTAATTTAGGCTTCTTTACATATCTCCACATATGGAATTTAAATGATAATAAATATTGTTTGCATCATTTCCAAATAGTAGTTTTTAAAAGTGATTTCTACCAGTAAATGAAAAAACAAACTAAAAATCTAAGTAATCATTTCAAATAGAACTAGAAATATACAAGAAAGACTTTTTTTATTAAATAAAAAAAAGAAAGTAGCTGAAATACAAACATAATCTCTCTTTTAGGGGAGGACATAGCATATATACCTTTAAAAATTAAGTGTTTAAATGTTGAATTTGTATAAAAGTTTAAAAATACAGTATATGTATACTATTTTAAAGTATAGTAGCAGTTACAATGAAAACTCTTTAGACAGAGGTAAATTATCACTAGGTATATATTGTTTAATCATTTTTGGGGGCGAAATATTTGGAAGTTCATTGTACAAAGAGGATATTAAGCTATAGCACAAATTGTATAGTTGTAATGCAGTCAGTAGATATAGATTCAATTATTTTTTTAATATTATACTAGAAGCCCAGTGCACGAAATTAGTGCACGGGGCCCAGGGGTTGTCCCTCAGCCAAGCCTACACCCTCTCTAATCTGGCCAGCGGGGAGGGCCATTGGGAGGTTCCAGGCCGCGAGGGAAGTTGGGAGCAAACAGGTTGGCAGGGGAGCAGTTAGACATCAATTAGGCTGGCAGGGTAGTGGTTAAGGGGTGATTAGGCTGGTAGGCAGAAGTGGTTAGGGGCAATCAGGGAGGAAGGCAGGCAAACAGTTTGGAGCCAGCAGTACTAGATTGTGAGAAGGATGCCTGACTGCCTGCTTAGGCCCGATCCTACCTGGAGTGGAACCAAGCCTTCTGCTCCATGGTGACAGCCATTTCTGTTTTAAACTTTGTAGCCTAGAGTAGAGGCCTAGGCTAGGGCTGCAGAAGTTTGGCTTCCTCCATTGCCCTGGCAATCCTAGCCTCTTCTATCTCCAGCTACGTGATTGCCACTATTTCTGTCCGGATTATGTATCTTTTATAATTGAAACTTTGTAGCATTGAGTGGAGGCCTAGGCTGGCAAGGGTAGGTGGAAAACTTGGCTTCCTCTGTTGCCAGGGAAACCCAAGCCTCCCTCCTGCTCTCAGTGGCGGCAGTCATCTTGTTTGGGGTTTATTTGCATAATTTGCTCCTGATTGGCTGATGGGCGGTGGCTGTGGGCATGGCTTGATCAGAGGTACAGTCAATTTATATATTAATCTTTTATTAGATAGGACTAGAGACTCAACCCTGCTGTTCCTGCTTGCAGCTCCTGCTCATCCTGGTCCCACTGCATCTGCTGTGGGGCTTGTGCCCAGTCAGTCCCAATTGGGAGAGGCTCGCACCGCCACAGCGGCGCTCACCAGTTGTGAGCCCTGCATCTGGTGCCCATCCCAAGGGGGTTCAGAGAGGGGTCAGGATATGATTGGCCCCTCCAGGCAGGTGGTAGGATGCCCTTGTGGTCCTGGGATCTGGATCTGCCCCACTGATGTTCAGCTGGTTGTCCAGAGCCACCTGGCCGCCTCTTTTATATAATTTCTTACTTGCTGAGTATCTAGGGAGGGGAAGTGGCCACGGTGCCTCAGCCAGACTTCCAGGAAGCCAGCAGCGCTGCCGGGATCTTGCCAGTAGTACCTATCTGTCAGTGTCTGGCCTGTTCTCCAGAGATTGGACCTGCAGGACTACTGATGGAGTGATTGGGTGGTGGGCATGGCTTGTGGGTGCAGCGGAGGCAAGTAAATTTGCATATTACCCTTTTATTAGATAGGATAGATGAGATTCTGTGGCAGATACGAAGAAATTTGATATGTTGATGGTTGAAATTTTGAAAGTTTAAGTAGAAATGGAAGATTTTAACAAGATAAAGAAGAGAATTGAGATTTTCACTCGTATTTGCTTCTTACAGACATATGCACCTCTCACTATTATTGTGCAGTAGGTTAAACTTTAGTAATATTTTTGTTTGATTAGAATGCTCTAACTTTATTAAGGTTATTTAGCAAATGTAGTGTTTACGCATTTTACAAAGTCAAATATTGACTGTCTTTTACTGGAAGCTACTGGAATTTCCTGTTCTACCAGTCTTCTATTCAGAGAAGTGGCCCTTTTGTACAGCTGTCACGGAATCAGCCTTAACATTAGTACTTTCATCTCTTGGGACATCTTCCAAGGTTTCCTGAACAATCTGTACAACCATGCAAAGGATATTGTGGTTTTTCAAATAGATTCTTTCTAGCAGGTCTCTTATTGGCTGAATTGTTAATCACATTTCTTTTATATTGGGGATTTCTTTATAAACTGTCATGATATGAAGGTTAGATCTTAGGTTAAACCCAAAAAAAGTGTGATGAAAAAGAAATCTTTTTCCCCAAGTACTGTCCTCAAACTTTGAGAAAACACTTGTTCTTTAGTGTTTGCTCTGCTACTAGTAGATAATCACACTATTAAATTTTGAAAAATGACAATAGATGAAATAACTTTATGAATTATTAGACTAGGATCCTGCAGACTCAAAATATATTTAATTCATTCAATGAGGTATCTAGATAAAATAAAGGATCTTTTCATGTTTTCCCATATTATATAAGAAAAAAGTGCATTAAATATTAATTCAATGTTATTTGTATCATTCTCCTGATTTCTAGTTACCCATTTCTAGTAGATAGCTAATATGTGTTACATTTAACAAATCAGTTACACACACACACACACACACACACACACACACATATATGTATATATATATTGTATTGATTTTTTACAGAGAAGAAGGGAGAAGGAGAGAGAGTTAGAAACATCAATGAGAGAGAAACATCTATCAGCTGCCTCCTGCACACCTCCTACTGGGGATGTGCCTGCAACCAAGGTACATGCCTTGACCGGAATCAAACCTGGGACCTTTCAGTCCACAGGCTGACACTCTATCCACTGAGCCAAACCGGTTAGGGCTACATATATATGTTTGCAATTAGTGTATTTGGGAAATTAATTGGCTTTTTGTAACTTCTGATTGTCCATTGTTCCTTAAAGAAAAGAAAATGTCTAGTTTATTAGTTAAAATTGCTTACTAAGAATTAATGTGCCTGAATAATTGGTGAAATTTGAATATGGACAATAGATTACCATTAACAGCATCAATGTTAAATTTCTTAGTATTATGCATAGTATTAGAGCTATGTAAGAGAGTGTCCTTTTCTCAAGAGATACACACTGAAGTATTAGAGGAGTAATGAGGTACAATGTCTATGATTTACTCTCAAACAGTCCTAGAAAGTGTTTTTACGTGTACATACACATGCATATAAATAGAGAATGAGAGAGAAATGAAGCAAGTATGGCAAAAAATTAACAATTGATGAATCTGGGTGAAGAATATAAGAATATTTTGTATACTTTAAGATTAAGAAAAAAATGTATGTTTCTAGTCACCAAAGAGCCATGCTCCCTTCTGTAATTTATGTGTTTTATTTTTCTATTATAAAATAATGACCAAGCATATCTCTGACTTTTTAGGACAGCTGAAAGCTAGGAGGGGTGAGAGACTTCCATTATGGCTGTGGAAACTGCTGATAATAGCTACAGGAAATGGATTCCCTGAGTGCTTCCTTCCTGTCAGGACTGAAAACAAGCATCCCCTGAGACCTGTCTCTTCAACTTTGCACTGGGGAAAGGTAGGAGTTTTGTTTATTTCTAGTTTCTTCCTTCATACACAATTTTAATTTTAAGGAGGAAATAAGGAAACACCATGAACATCCTATACTCTTATGAGAACTCAATAATCTTGATTTTTTTCCCTAATTAAATATAAAAACTTTGCATTTAAATTAGGGTCTTGTGCCTAATGATATCAAACATTTTTAGTCAGTTGTTGTGGGACTAAAAGGGTCTGTTTGCCTGCATGCATTAAAGTCCAGTAAGATGAAAAGGAGTTTGCTGCATTGAAAGTAAGGGTTTAGAACCTCACCATCTTGAAGGGGAAGGGCCTGAAAATCTACAACTGTGGCACCCACTGAAAGGCTGAGAGCCCCAGAACACCAGTTCCCAATTAGCACAAACACACGGATTCAGAGGAGCTCTGCACTCTGCCATGGAAAGGAGAGAGAGAACTAAATAATCAGACACCCAGAGAAGAGAGACCACTGGGAGACAAAGAGCCCACATATGAAAAAACACACAAGCCTCACCAGAAAAGGAAGTAAATGAAATAGAGGCAAGTAACCTATCAGAGAAAGAGTTCAGAGAAATGGTCATAAGGTGACTGAAAAGAATGGAAGACAAATTTGACAATATGAGTAAGAACCAAGAGGAAATGAAGAAGAACCAAGAGGAAATGAAGAAGAGCCAAGAAGGAATGAAAAGTGACATTGCTGCAGTAAAGAACTCAATAGAAAGCATCAAGAGTAGATTAGAAGAAGCAGAGGACCGCATCAGTAAGCTTGAAGACAAGTTTATATAAAGTTAAAAAAAAAATGGCAGCCAGTTTGAAATTGAATTGCCATGGCCTAGAGCAAAGAAATCCTTACATGATATTATTCTACAATGTCATTATAATTTTTGATGTTTTACAACAGCATATTGTACAATTAGCCCAAAGAAACTTATAAACTAATACTTTGAATGTTTGGCAGCAATTTAAAAAAGGACATGAAAGGATTTAATCCCTTTCAGAAGGAATTAAGGAAATGGGAAGGCACTTGAGAATTCTATATTGACCCCCTTTACCCTTTTTGCCAAGAGCGACCCTCTTCTCACAATCCAATTGCACACAGCTGTTGCCTGAACTTTCAGTTCAAGTTGAGGTTGAAGCCTCTGGGAAGCTGGCACCATGGATCTGTCTCTCACCCAATGGTGTGAGCTGGGCCCTCCCTGGAGAAGAAACCTGTGTCTCCTGAGATAGTTTATCAGTACTGGGACCCTGCCAGCAGGCAAGGGGATCCCAAGGCAGGTGTTGGGCACGAAGGCCACAGGGACATACACTACCAAGGAAACAGAACTGAACCTCACATAACCCTGCTTGGCCCTGGAGGATGGCTGGTTAGCCAGAGGCGGGTAAGATTCCTCAGGGAAGGAACAACCTAAGACAGGCACAGTCGCAGAGGGGCCATCAGAAGAGAACCTGAAGTTCAACAGAGGTAGGGCACAGACCCTCACCCCCCTAACCTTGCAGGGGCCTGAACTCTCACCCCTTCTGAGTGAGGTCTCCTGCCCCCATGGCTGCTTAGCCTCCCATGCCCAGCTCAGATTGAGACCCAGGTTACAGCAAGCAACAGCTGCCCTATATAGAAACCTTGTGTAGCACCAGGAATGCTCAGGGCCTATGCAAGAATGCAAATAATCTTTTCCACTAATATTTACAGGGTAAACTAGAATTATTGTTTGAGTATTAAATTTGACAGTAAAATAGTAATCAAGTTTTCAGATTAATTTAAATTGGCTAATTGAAATATATGAATACTCAAGAAAATTTAATTGCACTGGTTAAAAAGCTGTTCCTAAAATAGTAACTAAAATTTCGATCAGTAGTTCATCTCATCATAAAACGTCTTAACATGCAATGAACCTACAGCAGTAATATTTTTGTGCAAAAATTAAAATTTAAAGTTACCAAGACTGCACTATAAAATTTCCAAAAACCTCCATTAATCAAAAATATCCTGTAAGTAAATTACATCTAGAAAATTTTTATTTCAGAAAATTCATTTCCATTTGTAATGCTAACAGCAAGACACCCATGAAAAACACACATGGTATAAAAATAAGCCAAAGGAAAACCATCTGGGCAAAAATAAAAATAATCCCAAGTCATATTTACAGAAAAGATTCCTTTATTTACTTTTGGTCGAGAACATGTTTGTGTATTTTCAGAAAACAGCTCCAAGATAGTATGGATTCCTGCAACAAAGAGGAACTGACAGGTCTGTTCCAACCACGAAGACAAGAAGAGAAACAGTCCAGAGATGGAAGACACTGACTACACCTTGCCATGCTAGCAGTCAGCAGCTGTACATCGTTGAAGGTTGCCCAGGACCAAACCAGAGAGTGTGAGACCTGAATTGCCACCATTTGCCCACCATACAGATATTATTGCTGACATGTACACATAAGGAACTATTTGACATTGAAACTGGGACTCAGAACTGTTGGACATTGAAATTGAGACACAACCATTTTTTCTTTTATGTTTATTTTTAGTATGCAGATACAAGATTTTTTAAAGAAAAGAAATGGGGGAAAAGGAAACAGAGACAAAGAAGCATTGAACAGGCTGTCAAACTACAGTGGGAAGGCAGGGGAGTTGGGAGGCGGGGGCTGTGGGAGATCAACTGAAGGACTTTTATGCATGCATATAGATATAACCAATGGATGAAAGACATGGTGGGGGGGGCGCAGGTGAGGGCATGTGCTGGGGTGGGGGTAGTGGAGGCCTGGGGGAGGTCAATTGGGGAAAAAAAGGAAACATATTTACTACTATTTGTAATACTTTAATCAATAAAAAAAAAACCACAAAAGAAATTAAGAGTTTATTTCAGAAAGTGGTCCATGCCTGGAGACACAGTCAATGACTTGTTTATTCCCCTCACATTTTTCACCAAGCCATGCAACCCCTTCCTCTCTGACAGCTTTCAGTCTCCTCTATGAGTCTGTTTTTATTTTGTTAGTTTATTTTGTTCATTAGATTCCACATACAACTGAAATCCTATGGTACTTGTCTTTCTCTGACTGGCTGATTTCACTTAGCACAATGCTCTCTAAGTCCATCCATGCTTCCAGGGATGGGTTATAGGGAAAAATTATTAATAATGGTTACTAAGGGACTTAGGTTGGTGGTCAGGATGGTGGTCTCTCCTGATTGGTCAGCACTAGGGTAGAGGGTAGCTGCTCAGTGCAGCTGGTCCTGCTGTCAGCCGTAGTATCCTTTCATATGGTTCTATGCTTTTCTGGGTCTGGAGATGAAATACAACTGAGGGTTAGATGACTGTAGTTTGAGTGAAACTCTGTTTCTGGGATCAACAGACCCAAGGCTTTGTTCCTAAGATTATTTGACGTTGATCAGAACTTCCTTGTTCTGAGGGCTTACTGATTAAGGAAGTGAGTGATCCTTCAAGGGAGCAGGAGGCACGTAAGTCAGGATGCCTGATGACTCATGTTTGAATAAAAAGGAAAGAAAGGAGAAAAGGTCATATTAAAGAATTAGTTTCTGTGCAGTTGCAGTTATGCATGAATTGTTTGACTTTGAAGATAAGGTTAACTGTGATTAACTATCACAGTTTTTCCTAGTCTTTTGTGCATTTCAATAAAAATAACCTCTTACATGAGTTGATGAATATATTTACTTTTTTATACCTTTTCAAGACTAAAAATTAGGGAAAAAATCATGTGAGACTGTAGATTGGAAAATAGGACCATTGTGTTGTTAGCTCCTATAAATTAAGCCCAGTAAAGTGAGGGCTAGTAATGAGCATTAGATAAATGAAAAAATTAGGTACAGAGGACTGAAATAACTTCTTCAAAGCAAAATAATCTGTACTTGTCTAATTCCTTTATAAGGCTAATGAGTTCTCTTAATTATACTGAGTTTATAATTAGATATTATCTGTCCATTTGTTTATATTAACTGCAATTTAAAGGAACCAATTTGTTTTTCAGTTGAAAGCTCCAGAATCCAAGCTGCTTTGTAACTGCTAAAGGCAAAATATATTGAAGTCAAATTTAGAGTTGTAATAATATTGTAATATTTTGGTTGTTTTGATATCTTATAGGTTATAGGTTTAGCAGTATGGTTCTGAGTGCTTTCCCACTCATCACTTGAATAAGGATTCCTTTATAAAATAAACCACAATACCTATTTCTGGTACTCTCATCTTATATTGTAAGAAAGTCCTGCTTTATGTGCCAAGAGTTCCTTTCTTATATCTTTCTGGATGCAGGTCTTCAGGGTTCAGTCTTGCCCATATCTCTGTGATTGCTTTATTACCCTTGTCCACCCTAACCCTTTTTTGAGTGTTGAAATCTATAGTTCCTATTCTGTGCCCTTTTGTGAGTAGCCACTGTTATATTGTATGGAACCCCATTCTACCCACTCTCCTTATTTCTCCCTTCTTCTTTTAAAATGGGGGTTCCATCTTTACCTCTGTAAGCAAAGTTTTAATACACTCTGGATATATTTTCTATTATTCCCCTCACCTTTTTCACCAAGCAATGCAATCCCTTCCCCTCTGACAGCTTTCAGTCTCCTCTATGAGTCTGTTTTTATTTTGTTCATTAGATTCCATATACAACTGAAATCCTATGGTATTTGTCTTTCTCTGACTGGCTTATTTCTCTTAGCACAATGCTCTCCAAGTCCATCCATGCTGGACCGTAGTTAAATTTAAGTAATGGCCTTCTATTAGCACAAGGGTTTGTCCTCTAGAAACTTAAAGGTTGGTCCCTGAAGAAACTGTACTTCTAGTCTTTCTTATAATACTGATATCTTTTTTTTCTTTTTTAAAAAATATATTTTTATTGATTTCAGAGAGGAAGGGAGAAGGAAAGAGAGACAGGAACATCAACGATGAGAGATTGCACACCCCTTACTGGAGATTAAGCCTGCAACCCAGGCATGTGCCCTTGACTGGAATAGAACCTGTGACCCTTCAATCCACAGGCTGATGCTCTATCCACTAAGCCAAACTGGCCAGGGCAATACTAATATTCTTTTATTTTTTTTTTTTATATTTTATTGATTTTTTTTTTTTTTTTTTTTTTTTTTTTTTTTTTTTTTTACAGAGAGGAAGGGAGAAGGATAGAGAGTCAGAAATATTGGTGAGAGAGAAACATCGATCAGCTGCCTCCTGCACACCCTCCACTGGGATGTGCCCACAACCAAGGTACAGGCCCTTGACTAGAATCGAACCTGGGACCCTTCAGTCCACAGGCCAAACGCTCTATCCACTGAGCCAAACTGGTCAGGGCTATACTGTTATTCTTGAGTCTCATGTTTCTTTCTTGGAGAAATTTAGAGGTAAATTAAAAAAAAACATTGCCAGCCTATGAAGAAAATTTAACTGAATTTAGATTATTTTAATATGGTGATAATTATTTAAAATTAATTAAGTGATTATTTCTTACCATAGCTATAGTAATATCGGAAGAGGATTTCCTTTAAAATTTCCTATTAAACTCATTATATTTTGTGGGGAACATTAGCAGGGGAATTCCCAAGCTGTGTACAACCTTATCTTTTCCTCATAACATGCACAGCAAACTACACTGGAATCAGAGACTGAAATTTCATGTTGGGGTTTAGAATTTAAATTTAGGCCATTGGTTTCCACTGAATTTAAAGTATTTATTTTTATAGTTGCCTTTCCTAATACAATTTAAGGAAAATTGCACCTCACCTAGAGCTCTGTCAAAGTCTGATTGAGAGACCTTTAACATGGAAGATGGAGCTGGGCACAGAAAAAATTGCTTTTCATCCCTTGGGTTTCAGTTTCTGGCCCTTTGATCACTGGATAACCTGGTAATGTACTCTGGGTTCCCTGGGTTCTGACTTTGTTCTGGTTCCCTAGTTCCTAACTTACATTTGGCCTTTGTTCAGTTGTCTTCCTTGATTCATGAGTTGGCTCTTTTGGTGATTTGTCTTAGTTTGATCCAACTCACTACTCTGATAGGAAGTTGGAAGCAAAAATGTCAATAGAGAAGTAGTCTGCTTGTTTGTAAAAAGATAGTTGTCACTACTTATATACATTTTTCTTCTTCATTTTTATAATAAATACTTTCTTATCACAAAGATAAATATATATTCATTGCTATAATTTTGTAATATACATTTAATTTCTAAGCAAATAAACTACTATAAGTCTGTATCACATAGAGGAAACCACCGGTGAATACTAAAACCAGTTTTCCAGTGCATAAGCACAATTTTTAAACAAAAATAGGATCACTTTATTTTTTCACTTGAATTCAAATGCCCATTTCCTCATGTCATTATATTTTCCTACCTCATTTTTCAATAGCTACAGAGTAATCCACTCTGAATGTATCTCATTAATCAGTTGCTTACTTTGGACAATTTTAGATTTTTAACTTTTTTATTTTAATAGTATTGCACGAACAACTTTATATATAGATATTTCCATAAGACATATTGTTAAAATTTAATATTTTTGAAGTATGCATTCAGAGGTGGACACATGACATTAATAATATTTCTGAAGTGGAGCTATTTTAATACTTAGGAGTAAATAGGAATTTTGAATCTTTTGGGGAAAAGACTACTCTGTTTTGACAAACTTTGAGCAGAATGAGCAGAAAACTCATTATATGACTCCCTTTTCTTTTTAACATGCATGTCATGATTCTGATTTTTATTGTCTTATGCCTTCTTCTTTGGTTTGATCATTGTTTACTTTTGGATTTTTGTTTTTTTATGGTCCAAAATATAAAATTCTTGAGGCATATCTTTTCCTTTATCAAAATCTGGTGCAAAATTGATGATATAGGAAACAATAGAGAATGTGAAATACCATGATGCCCTTATGTGGAAAATCTTCCATAGTTTGTTTCATTTGATCATTTTTCTGTAGGAAGTTTATTAAATCTTCTCAAGCATATCTGGAGTTGAAACTAAAACAGCAACCTAAGCATGTAGGATGAATGTAGAGACTTGTTCAATCCTTCCATAAAAGCAACAGATAAAATTCAGCTTGTAAAACAAGGTAACAGTTAAAATTATCCCATAGAAAATGTACTGTGCCAGCTCTCTGTGCCAACTCATAAATATTTCCATCCACATACACTTTCCAAAGGATAGTTTCCCAGTTGCAATTAAACTCCAAGCTGTTGCAATTTCAAGACTTATGTAATTTTTTCTATATACAATTAAATTTTTGAAAATGATATCTTTAATTTATTATAATTGTGACAAATCCTATCTAATAAAGAGAGAATATGCTAACTGACCATCACTCTGTCACAAAGATGGCTGCACTAACAGCTGAGGCCAAGTTCCCTTAAGAAGCCTTAACGAGTAATCAGCAGGGACCTGAGGCTATGCCCTCCCCCACCCCTGTGGGGCTTGACAGGGGACCTCAGGCTGTGTCCCCTACTTGGCAGGGCTTGGCAGGGGACCTTGGGCTGCACACCCCACCCGGTGGGCCTTGACGAGGGACCTCAAGGTGTGCTTCTCATTCTGGTGCTGGGCTAGGGTACCTCAGGCTGCTCCCCCAACCTAGCGCCAGGCCCAGGGGACCTCAGGCCACTCCTCCCACCAGGTGAAGCTTTACAGGGGATCTCAGGCTGCAACCCCACCCCAGCCCCAGGCCAGGGGACCTGAAGCTGTGCCCCCCTGCCTGGATGGGCTTGACAGGGGACCTGAGGCTGTGCTTGACGGGGGACCTCAAAGTGTACCCCCAGTGCTGGGTTGGGGAAACTCAGGCCATGCCCCCGCCCACCAGGACTTGACGGGAGACTTGAGGCTGCGCCCTCCTGCCAGTGGGGCTTGACAGAGGATTTCAGGCTGTGTCCCCTACCTGGCAGGGCTTGACAGAGGACCTCAAGGCATGCCCCTTTCCTCGAGTCTGGGCTGGGGGACCTCAGGCCATGCCCCCTATCCTGGCCCTGGGCAGGGGACCTGAGGCTATGCCTTCTGCCTGGCAGGGCTTGACAAGGGTAGGATTGGCTGGGTCTGAATCTAGCCCAATGGCGGGGGGTGGGTGGGGGGCTGGGGCTGGTTCTCACCCGATTTTGCAATGCATGTAGGAGGGCAGGGACTTGACTCTGGGTCCCATGGTGAGCCTAGACTCTGACAGGAAGAAGGTTTTCATATACATTTTACTAATTTTCTTTCATCTCTGACACTTGTATTATAGAGAAAGGGTAAATAGCAATATTAAATTATTTCCTCTAATTAATCCCCTTTTAATGTGCACAAATTTTGTGTACCAGGTCACTAGTTCTTATATAAATGTACTTCCAAATATTAGGTATCACTGTACAGTATGCTATATTCCAGATAAATCTGAAGACCTTCACATCAGTGAAGTGATAGGTACTCTGCATTCTTCTATAGATAAATCCAAGGGGGAAAGCCTCAGATAATGATTATAATAAGAAACACTAATAAATTCATTAAAACTAAAGATTAATGTGATGATCTTAACTCTAAAACAGCAAAAGCTCAAACATTTGGTTCTAAGGAAATCCAATCACTTAAAATTTCCTGTGGCAGCTAAGCTTTTATGATTCTGTACCTCAATCAGCTAGACATCCTGTGAAAATGCCCTGCTTGTCTTCCTTTGAAGTTCTGTTTGATTTTTATTGTTATTTATGTAAAAATATTTAGTTATTTTTTTGAGTGCCCACTATGGTCCAGCATTAGTCCTAGATACTTTATTTAATTCTCATAATAACTCTATGAGGAAATTAGTGTTATTCCTGTATTACACATAAGAAAATGGAGGGCCAGGGAAGTTGAGTAACATCACCAATGTCACAAGACATAGGAGCAGCAGAGCTAGATTCAGACTTAGTTCTGGATAAAATAAGTATACAATTTAGATTCCTGAGAGTAGATTGTACTGATAAATACATTTTATCTCAATTTTATTTCCAAGTATTTATTTTTGCCTATAAGAGCATTAAAAGTGAAAGATGGCAAAATAAATCCTAAATATATAACAAACCTGCTTCGAAGCTGATATTTTCTGTTGGTGCTGATGAAATCTAAATTTTGAAATGAATCAGAGCTAGAAAATTATTAAGACGTTAAAGATCCTTTTTGGCTAGGCCAGTAGTCCTTTCAAATAAGTGTTTCATATTCCTTCAATAATGCTTTAATGACTATACCATTCTGTCCTTTCTTAAAGTTTACTACCATTTGCTTTCCATTAGAAATCATTTTATAAATTAAGGACCCCTTTCAGATGAAAAGACCATAGGCTCTAAGAAGTTAATCAGTGAGAGAATATCCTTCTGTAATTTACCAACCTAACCTGTATTAAGGAAATAATGAAAATTAAAATATAAGTTGCCCAGCTTTTTACATTTCTTTCCTGTCTTCTTCCATAGCACTGCTCTTACCCAGGTTGGAGATTATATTCTTTTAGCTCTCTCAAAGCATTTAAGTCTCCTGTAATGTGTCCAGTAATAGAAAGTAATTTACTTCTATTTGAAGCCAGAGTAAAAACTGGTCAGCGCTCCCTACATAGGCCAAGAAAATTCAAGCTACTGGACAGACATTTCAGAAGGCACCAGAAAAGCCTCCATAACAAAGCTCAGGTGAATTCCTGCTCTCAGAACACAGTGCATTATAAATTATTTTGTTAAATGTTAAATTTCTATCCTTTATTTTCTACAAACAACTGGGGTTATTACCCAAAGAAGGCTTAAAATGCCAAAAAGTACTGGTGCCAATGGAAAATTCAACTAGTGACGAGTAGATTAATCATCAAGGAAATGAATAGCTTTGGTTCAATGCATAAGAGTTTGAGAAGACAGGCATTTTTGAGCTGCAGCATTTTGCTGTTTCTTAGTAATGTTGTGGAAGAGAAAGAAAACCGAATGTGGAATACAAATATCTGAGTTTTAAAAGGGGAAAGTGAAAGGAGGC
Organism: Antrozous pallidus; assembly: GCA_027563665.1. Classification (NCBI taxonomy): domain Eukaryota; kingdom Metazoa; phylum Chordata; class Mammalia; order Chiroptera; family Vespertilionidae; genus Antrozous; species Antrozous pallidus. The sequence continues at coordinate 71,918,147 of CM050521.1, read as the reverse complement.
AAATGTTTTTGAGAATTTTGGTAAATAATAAGTACTCTGTTAAGGGCTTTCACATTTTATCTCACTAAGTCCTCACAACACTGGGATTCAGAGAGGTTAAGAGATTTGTCCCAGGTCAGAGCTAGAAAGCAGCAGCAGGAGGACATAATGTGTTAATCTAAACCTCCAGTTTACCTTGCCTCTTTTATTACTTAAACATGATTATCATCACATTCAGTTTATCACGAAGAAGGATAAAATCCTGTTATTTTTCTCAAACTGTCTTTGGAACATCACCTATATCAGAATCATTTGGAAATACCAGTCCTGTTTCAGACCTATGCAAACAGAATCTTTGAGAAGGGCCTTGGCTATAGCAATGAAAACAAGTCCCATGGCACTCTTTATCATGTAAGTTGAAATCTGAGAACTGCTGCTCTATGAGGGGGTATAGAAGACTGCAAAAACATGTATTGAAAAATGATGCTTGCACCATTTCACTTTTAAAGTTATTCAAAACCAAATGTAACCAACTGGTTCCTGAGAATGAGAAGCTATTTGAAAATAAACCAGCAGTCCCAATTCCATAAGGGAAGCCTGAGGAATGAGTGGACAGTCCCTGATAGGTAGGTATAGTCAGCCAAAAGCAGGACAGGGAACCTCTTGTTCAAGGTCAATACTATTTTTGCATTTTATTCTGGAGTGTGAAAGACTGTCAGGTATATATTATATTTTTCACACTCTGAAGTGTAGACATACCTATTTGGATTTTGTTTTAAAACTAATGGATAAACAAGGAGAGACAAATGAGGGGAGGACTTTTGAAAACTACAGACTTGGGGTTGAATGTTTACTGGATGCATGACCTCATTGAACTTTTGTGGGTTCAGATTTTATGTCTTTTTAAAATGAAATAAAAATAACAACTAGTATATGACAGAGAGCCTGGGACAAACAAAATAATTATTGGTAATTTATGTCACCATGATCATTAGTGATGTTCATTATACAGCTTAAATAGAAGTAAAGGGTGCTCATTGCATGTATGACATTAAAAGAATCAGCTCTTGTGTATATATATATATGATGGTAAACCACTGAGTAGGGAGATATACCTGTCATAGAGAATTGTCTAGAAGACAATATAGTTTATAAATAATTATGTCCTTCATCCTATGTCTTAAAACATTACTGAGAATTTTGAAATAATAACTTAATAATGTTGAAACTTTTTTTAGATTTTTGTTCTATATATTTCATATTTCTGATACATACATATCCCATCCCATAGCTACAGTTTTATCATCTAGATTTTTAAGTTTTGTTCTAAATGTCAATAGGCAGTTTTGAGTCCAGAAATTTTAGTTTGGTAGCTAAATTTTAGCCAGTCACTCTTATTCTAAAAAAACTTGGAAGTTTACCTATAAAATTTTAAAAAAGAGTATTTTAATTTGGTGCTATTCTTTTTTAAAAATTATATTTCTTTATTTCTTTCTTTATTTGTTTGTTTGTTTTTATTTGTTTATTTGTTTATTTTATTGTTTAAAGTATTACAAATAGCAGTACATATGTCTCCTTTTTTTCCCCCCATTGACCTTCCAACTTCCCATACCTCCCAGCACATGCCCTCACCTGCCCTCCCCCACCCAGTGTCTTACATCTATTGGTTATGCTTTTATGTTTTTATTGATTTCAGAGGGGAAGGAAGCAGGAGAGACATAGAAACATCAATGATGAGAATCATTGATTAGCTGCCCCCTGCAACGCCCCCTTCTGGGGATTGAGCTCATAATCCCGGTATGTGCCCTTGATCAAAATGGAACCCAGGACCCTTCAGTCTATAGGCCGATGCTCTCTCCACTGAGCCAAACAGACTAGGGTTTTAGTAGTATTCTTAACTACCTGTTCTTAAATTATTCATTTGTATGTAACACACCATTTTTACCACAGAATGTCTATTTTAAGTTGGGTTAGCAAAATATCTACAGTATTGATTTAAGTATCTTATCAACTAGTGCTCCAGAAAATAAAAAATATGGTTATGATGTTGTTTCTGGGAGGTCTATTAAAATAGATGTGCTAAACTTAGACTGATTTAGGTGGGGAAAGGAAAATTTTAGGAAAAATCCTTGTTTATAAAACCTTGTTTACTCGGGCTCTCCATATCTGAATATCTTTTTGATTGGAATAGTGTTGCTGGGAGAGGAATCACAAAAATCAGGAACTCTTCAACAATTCTTCAATGGAAATAGATACTCATAATTATCTATTTACAGGAGAAAGGCTTAGAAAAATCTGACTTTGTTAAGTTTTTACCCATAGAGCCATTCTTAGATGAGGCTTCCAGCAATATCTATTTTTTTTTATTTATAGCTGCATAATCTTTCCTGTCTACTAAGTAGAAATTTCTTCTTCCCCTGTTTTTCTATTGATATTTATAAGCCTAATAATTCTTGAGAAAGTACAAATCTCCAATGTCCTTATTTGTGAAATATTTGATTATGTTAAGGTAGCATTTATACTCTTACAACATTTTAGATTTCTTAAAAAATAAGTGGACATATTTATAAAATTTCTATTACGAGTCCATCTTTGACCAATGAATTAGTTTAAAAATGCATGGGATTAAAATTTATTTTTGTTATTAATTTCTAACTTAATTGCATACCAGTTACAAAATGGGGATTTGTGTGGCACATTTTTTGCAACTTTGAGGAGTTGTTTTATGGCCTTATACATGTTGATTTTGTAAATGTTCCATGTGTACTTGAGAAAATCATATATCCTAATACTCTGGGTCTTCTCATTCAATATTATTTAGTTATACTGTTGACATTTTCTGTAGTAAGCTGATTTTCTGTCTGCTTGAACTATCAATAGTTGAAAGAGATGTTAAAAATCTGTCATTATACTGATAAAATGATCTAATTCTTTCATTAGTACCAATTTTTGATGTGTTAACAATTTGCTGTATTATCAATCTTTTTCCTGTTTTATCAACTTACAAAATAGCTTTGTTGAAATATAATTCACATAGCATAAAAGTTACCCATTTAAATTGTTCAAGTGAATGGTTTTTATTATATTCAGAGGTAGATGCATCATCACCACTGTTGATTTTTTAGAGCATTTTCATCATCTCAAAAAAGAAATCTCAAACTCTTTAATTATCATCTGCCTATCCCCCATATCCTCCCTCTTGTTCTAAGCAGCCACTAATTTCCTTTCTATTTATGTGGGATCCCTATTATGGACTTTCATATGAATGGATTTATATAATATGTGGACTTCTGTGACTGACTCTTTTCTCTTAGCTATAAAGAGATATCAGTAATATCTTTTCCGTCATTCTAGTAATTTGAATAGTATGTTTTCAAGGTTTATCCATGGTGTATGTATCAGTATTCATTTCTGTTAATGAATGCATAATAAAATTCCAGTGTATGGATGTACCAGATTTTGTTTATGTATTTGCCCACTGGTAAACATTGGGGTTGTTTCTATCTTTTAGCTATTATGAATAGTGCTGATATAAACACTCATGTAAATTTTTTTTGTGTGGATATATGTTTTCATTTTTCTATAGAAGTGGACCCTGGGCCACATGTGACTATATGTTTAACCATTTGAGGAAATATCAGAGACTATTTACCAGAATGGTTTTAACATTTTACATTATCATCAGTGTATGAGGATTTCAACTTCTCGATATCTTTGCCAACACGTGCTATGATACATTTTTTTTATTTTAGTCATTTTAGTGGGTATGAAGTGGCATCTCATTGTGTTTCTTTAATTTACATTTTCTGATGACTTATGATGTTGAGCATCATTTATGTATTTATTGACCATCCCTATATTTTTCTTTGAGACATGTCTATTCAGATTCTTTGCTCATTGTTTTAATTGAGTTATTTGTTTTTATTTATTGAGTTATAAGAGATTTAAAAATATATTATAGATACAAGTTTCTTACATATGAATTGCACATATATAGCAATATATATAGTTATTATTCTGAGGTTAGTTATCTTCTTACTTTCTTAATGGTGTTCTTTGAAGCACAAATGTTTTTACTTTTGGTCAAATCCTATTATTTATATTTAAACTCATACTTTTGATGTCAAATCTAAGAATTCAGTGCCAAATTCAAGGTCAGGAAGATTTACTCTATGTTTTCTTATAAGAATTTTATAGTGTTAGCTTTTATATTTAAGTCTTTGATCCATTTGAGTTAATTCTTGTGAATGTTGTGAGGGAAGGGTCTAATTTAATTCTTTTACATGTAAGCTATCCAGTTGTTCCAGCACCATTTGATGAAAAGACCATACTTTCTCCATAGAATGGTTTTGGAATTTTTGTCAAAAATTAATTGACTAAAAATTATGGGTTTATTTTGGTACTCTTAATTATATTCCATTGATTTATATATCTTTGTGCCAATGTTTTGTAGTTAAATTTTGAAATCAGGAAGTATGAGTCCTGTTTTGTTTTTCTCTTTCAGATTTGTTTTGGCTATTATGGCTTCCTTGCAATTTCATAGGAATTTCAAAATTAGGTTGTCAAGTTGTATAAGAAGTCAGTGAGTTCTGATTTCACTGAATCTATAGATTAGTAGGAGAGTGTTGCCATCTTAATAATGTTAAGTCTTCTGATCAATGAACATGGATGTTATTTCATTTATTTTTATCCTCTTTCATTTCTTTCAACAATACTTTGCACTTCTCAGAGTACTCTTCTTGAATCAGTTTTGTTAGTTTTTGTCTTCCTAGGAATTTTCTAGGAAGGGTTGTTTATACTATTCCTTTATAATCTTTTTGTTTCTGTAATGTTATCAGTATTATCTCATTTGTCATCTAGTAATTTGAATATTTAAAAAAAATTTTTAAGATCGGTAGTACTACCCATTTGCCAATTTTGTTGAATTTTTCAAAAAAACCCAGCTTTTGGTTTACTTGATACCAATTGATTTGCTTTTTTAAATTTTCGATTACAATTGTTTTTGCTTTAATATATTTTAAAAATATTTTTAATTAATTTCTGAGAAGAGGGGAGAGGGAGAGAGAGAAACATCAACGATGAGAGGAAATCATTGATTGGATGCCTTCTGCATGCCCCACACTGGGGATTGAGCTTGCAACCTGACCTTCTGGTTCATAGGTCTATGCTCAACCACTGAGCCATGCTAGCCAGGGGGCTGTTTCTGATCTAATCTTTATTATTCTCTTCTTTCTGCCAGCTTTAAGTTTATTTGATTTTGTTTTTCAGTGTCTTAAGGAGGAAAGCTAGGTTATTGATTTGCAATCTTTATTTCTTAATATAGGCATTTACAGTTAAAAATTTTCCTCAAAGTGGCGATTTAGTTGTATCTCTCAAGTTTTGATATGCTATGTTTTCATTTTAAAAAAAAATCTCAGTATATTTTTCTGATTTCCCTTTTGATTTATTCTTTGACTCATTGTTTGTTTAGTAATGTGTTGTTTGATTTTCACATATTTGTGATTTCCCAAATAATTTCCTGCTATTGAGTTCTAATTTAATTTGATTATGGTCAGAGAACATACTTTGTATTGTTTCTATCTCTTCATGTTTATTGAGGTTTGCTTTCTTGCCTAGCATATGGTTTATCTTGGAGAATGTTCCAGATATACTAGTTGTTGATGTGTTAACTTCTATAGATGTCTGTTAGGTTTAGTTAATCTATCATTTAATTCCAGTCTCCTCTTTCCTTATTAATTTTTTGTCTTATCCAGTATTTATGGAGCATTATTGAAGTCTTTGTCTATTATTATTGAATCATCATTTTATCCCTTTATTGCTATCAATTTTGCTTCATGTATTTTGGTGATGAATCCCTTCTGAATACATTTTTCACCTTTAACAATACCTATTTTTTTCCAGACTAATATGACTAAATCTCTGAAGGCCAGATTCTTTAAAAAAATGCAGGCTGAACATTTTTTTTTTAATTAAACAAAATCAACCCAATGTTAACTTCACATCTGAAATATATCTTACTAGTTCTCCTACCCTTCAATGTCAAGACTGATAGGAAACTATTCTATATAAAACTGTAAAAGTATCTATTTTTGTTTTTTAAATATATTTTTATTGATTTCAGAGAGGAAGGGAGAGGGAGAGATAGAAACATCAATGATGAGAGAGAATCATTGATTGGCTGCCTCCTGCAGCCCCCTACTGGGGACTGAGCCTGCAACCCAGGCATGTGTCCTTGATCAGAATCAAACCCAGCACCTTTTGGTCCTCAGGCTGACGCTATGTCCACTGAGCCAAACCAGCAAGGGCAAAGCACCAATTTGTTTGAAAAGGTTAGCTCTTCACTTGATTTTATACCATTTTGGATGTATATATATATTTTTCTCTCTGAAATGTGTATGGCTTGGCTGACTATATTTGACATAAACTAAATGACAAAACTGAAATGGTTGACAAGGAATAAGGGCCAAACCTCTTTGCGCCAGTCATATTTTTGACAGATAACTATAAAGAATTACTCAGCTTCCTCAGTTGATAGTAATTGGAGTCAAGTCATGCTTACAGAATGTTCCTTCTTTGTTCTTTAGACTGCCTCTTAACAAAATTCAGAAGAGCCATTACTCCACTACAAATAAATGCCAAACATCCTTTGAAAATAAGTAATAAGGCTAAATTATGAGTTTTTGCATGTGCTTTAGCATTTAGAATGCATGCAGTTAAAGAAATATATAATCAAATAAGTACTTTAAGAAGTCAGAAATGATACATTTGAGTGACCAAAATATATTGCTTTCCTCAAAACAACTAATGTTATTATTAAGGGGAGAGGATTTTAATTCTCTGATATATCCTATCTAATAAAAGAGTAATATGCAAATTGACCGTATCTCTGATCAAGCCATCCCTATCAGCCAATCAGGAGTAAATTATGCAAATAAACCCCAACCAAGATGACTGCAGCCATTGAGAGCAGGAGGGAGGCTTGGGTTTCCCCGGCAAAGGAGGAAACCAAGCTTTCCACCTGCCCTTGCTGGCCTAGGCCTCCACTCAATGCTATAAAGTTTCAATTATAGAAGATATATCCCAACAGAAATGGTGGCAACCATGGAGCTGAAGAGAGCAGAGGCTAGGGTTGCTCGGGCAATGGAGTAAACCAAGCTTCTGCAGCCCTAGCGCCTACACTTCCACTTTAGGCTACAGAGTTTCAATCATAGAATTTAAATAAACCTAAACAGAAATGGCTGTCACCCTGGAGCGAACAGAAGGCTTAGCTCTGCTCCAGGCTACAAAGTTTCAATTGTAGAACATAAATTAATCCCAGATCCTAGGGCCTCCACTTGGGCCGCTGGGGGGCATGGCCAGCCTGCAAACCACCACAGGCCCCTCACCCAGGCCGTACCACACCACAAGGGAACCCCCACCTTATTCAAGACACTCTTCAGGGCAAACCAGCTGGCCCCCACCATGCACCAGGCCTCTATCCTATCTAATAAAAGACTAATATGCAGATTGACCATCACTCCAACACACAAGAGGGCTGCCCCCATGTGGTCAAACATCCTGCCCCTATGTGGACACAAGATGGCCAGCAGGGGAGGACCATTGAGAGAGACCAGGCCTGCAAGGGAGGGCAGTTGGGAGGGACCAGGCCTGCAAGGGAGGGCAGTTAGGGGTGACCAGGCTGGAAGAGAAGGGAAGTAGGGGGCAAACAGGCTGGCAGGGGACAGTTAGACATCAATTAGGCTGGCAGGGTAGTGGTTAGGGGGTGATCAGTCTGGCAGGCAGAAGTGGTTAGGGGCAATCAAGGAGGGAGTCAGGTGAGCAGTTTGGAGCCAGCAGTCCTGGATTGTGAGAAGGATGTCTGACTGCCCATTTAGCCCCGATCCTACTGGGATGGGGCCTAAATGGGCAATCAGACATTCCTCGAGGAGTCCCAGATTGGAGAGGGTGCAGGCTGGGCTGAGGGACACCTCCTCCCCAGCCCTCCATCCATGAATTTTGTGCACTGGGCCTCTAGTGTGTGTGTGTGTGTATGTGTGTGTGTGTGTGTGTGTATATAGTCTCCTATATAATAAAAGCCTAGGTAGAGTCACATCCATGTGTGATGTCCTCACATCATCACAAGATGGCTGGCAGGGGAGGGCAGTTGTGGGCAACCAGGCCAGCAGGGGAGGGTTGTTGGGGGCAATTGGGCTGGCAGGGGAGGGCAATTGAGTACAATCAGGCTGGCAGCAGAAGCAGTTAGGGGCAATCAGGCAGCAGGCAGATTGGCAGGCCAGTGGTTATGAGGCAGCAGTCCCAGATTGTTAGAGGGATCCCAGGTTGGAGAGGGTGCAGGATGGGCTGAGGAACACCCCACAGTGCATAAATTTCATGCCTCGGGCCTCTAGTATATCCTATCTAAAAAGAGTAATATGCAAATTGACCTTCACCCCAAGACACAAGATGGCTGCCCCCATGTGGACATAAGATGGCCACCACAAGATGGCCATCAAGGGAGGGATGGCAGTTGTGGGCAGTTAGGTGTGACCAGGCCAGCAGAGGAGGGCAATTGGAGGTGACCAGGCAAGGAGAGGAGGGCACTTGGGGAGACCAGGCCAGCAAGGGTGGGCAGTTGGGAGGGACTCAGGCCTGCAGGGGAGGGCATTTGGGGGGACCAGACCTGTAGGGGAAGGCAGTTGCAGGAAGACCAGGCAAGCAGGGGAGGGCAGTTGCGGGGGGACTAGGACTGCAGTTGGAGGAGACCAGGCCTACAGTGGAGGACAGTTGGGATGGGACCAGGCCTGAAGTGGAGGGCAGTTGGGGGGAACCCAGGCCTGCAGGGAAGGACATTTGGGGGAACCAGGCCTGCAGGGGAAGGCAGTTGTGGGGAGACCAGGTAAGCATGGGAGGGCAATTGGGGGTTACCAGGACTGCAGTTGGGGAAGAGCAGGCCTGCAGTGGAAGACAGTTGGGATGGGACCAGGCCTGAAGTGGAGGACAGTTTGGGGGGACCCAGGCCTGCAGGGAAGGGCAGTTTGGGGAGACCAGGCCTGCAGGATAGGGCAATTGGGGGAGATCAGGCCTGCAGAGGAGGGCGGTTGTGGGCAATCAGGCCATCAGGGAGGGCAGTTAGGGGTGATCGGGCCAGTAGAGGAGGGCAGTTGAAGGAGATCAGGTCTGCAAGGGAGGGCAGTTGTGGGTGACCAGGCCAGCAGGAAGGCAAGTTAGGGGTGACTGGGCCAGCAGAGGAGGGCAGTTAAAGGTGACCAGGCTTGCAGGGGAGGGCAGTTAGGGGTAATCAAGCTGGCCAGGGAGCAGTTAGGCATCAACCAGACTGGCAAGGGAGTGGTTAGGGGGTGATCAAGCTGGCAGGCAGAAGCGGTTAGGGGCAATCAGGCAGAGGCAGGTGAGCGGTTGGGAGCCAGCAGTCCTGGATTGTGAGAGGGATGTTCGACCACCTGTTTAGATCCGATCCCACCAGGCAGTCCCATATTGGAGAGGGTGCAGGCTAGGCTGAGGGACACCCCCTCGCCCCTGTGCACGAATTTCATGCATTGGGCCTCTAGTATATAAATAAATATACATAAAATCTGTTTCATCACTGTCTAGCAGGGTTTCTAAATGACTCCCCTGTTCAAAACTGTAGTCCCAAAGTGCATATCACAGATGCTTGCTAATAATTCTGAGTTTCATTGTCAGATTGATTTGAGAAATGCTAGGTTTGATAAAATTAAACAATTGTTTTATTATCTTTTTACCTGTAGTATTTCTCAGGGCCTTTATAATTTATGTAAATTGTAAATCCCTAACTGTGTGATAGAGAGTATGGTGTTTTTTAAATAAATGTGATCATGAGTCCTTATAATGAGGAGCATCTGCTGAAACTACTGAGGATCACTCTCAGAAACATGGCTGTGTTCTGCAAGAACATATGTTCCATTCAAGACTTACTTTTTAAAAAAAATGCTTTTTGGATAGTGATAAGATGAATTGTTCCTTTTTAAGGGACATACTAGTAGATTTTAACTTTCCCAACTCTACCGCTTTCTCTGCTCATAGTGAACAGTGTTCATAGTAACGTTCACAGTGAACAGTGTGGTTTACCAAATTGTGTTTTGGAGCTTTCTGCCCAAAAGATAAGGGGACTCCCTGAGAAGGACCCTAAAGTAAGGAAAGTTTGAAAATTGGTGAGGTCCCTAAAACAAGTCCATAGTATATATTTTATAATTTCAAAAATACAGTACTATCACACACTTAGGGATTCACAAATTACAAAATATATAAAAGGCCCTAAGAAATCCTGCAGGTAAAAACAAACACTTTAAATAAGTCCACGATACCCAAGTGTTGCTCTGGAATAAAATTCCTCAGAGGGGTCCTACTTAAGTAAAGTAGCTGTTGGTTCAGAGGCTTTCCACGGAGGAATTTTGTCTTATATTTTAGAGCCTGCCCTAGGAGACTGTTTCTGCATTGATGCCTAAAAAATTATCATCTTAGCTGGGAAACTATGGGCCACTATTTCAAATCATTTATAATCCTGAGTGATCTCTGAATCAAAACAACAAAAAATGTCCCTTGGATAGGCTGGTTGTCTTGGTTCATAATAAATTACCTTACTCTATTCTAGAGAAAACCAGAACTATCCCAGGAGTTGGAAGGGAATGTGTTTGAAAACCCTGAGGTATAGGATTTTAATAAACCTGGATATATATTAGTTTACCAGGGCTGCCACAATGAAGTACCACCAACTGGATGGCTTAAGCAACAGAGGTTTATTTTCTCACAGTTCTGGATATTTGACATCTGATAACAATGTGTTGCCAGGATTTTTGTTTTTGTTTTTGTTTTTTTTGCCTTTCTCATCAGTTTGTAGATGGCTGTGTTCTCCATATATGTCCACGTGGTCTATCCTGTTTTTTATTGCTGTTTATATCTTCTGTATTTTGTTTAATAAACATGTAACCTTGAGTTAAGAAAAAACAGTTTAAAAAATTAAATAGAGGAAGTGAAATCATGCAATCTAAATTTCCTAATCTCCTCTTCTTATAAGGACACCAGTCATATTAGATTAGGGCCCACCCTAATTGCGTCATTTAACCTTAATTAAACCTCTTTAATGATCCTGTGTTCAAATATAATCATATTCTGATGTACTAGCACAAGGAGTTCAACCTATGATTTTTTGGGAGACATAATTTGGCCCATAATTAATTAGCCCTTGAGGAGCAGACTTCTGAATGTATCCCATTAGGCCAAACATATTAGGAATATTTTCAAAGACAAGCAAAAAGAACATTTAAATATATACATCCCTATCTATATAATATAGAGGACTGATTAACTTTAAAAACAAGTTACCTCCTATTCTCCTTTAGCAGTATTTTATTTTTAATCCTCACTGGAGGATATTTTTTCCATTGATTTTTTTTCTTTATATATTTTTATTGATTTCAGAGAGGAAGGTAGAGGGAGAGAGAGAAAGAAACAGTGATGAGAGAGAATCATTGATTGGCTGCCTCCTGTACACCCTCCACTGAGGACCAAACCCGCAACCTGGGCACGTGCCCTTAACTGGGATCAAACCCAGGACCCTTCAGTCCGCAGGCCAATGCTCTGTCCACTGAGCCAAACCAGGTAGGGCTTTTCCCATCGATTTTTAGAGAGAGAGAGAGAGAGAGAGAGAGAGAGGAAGAAAGAAAGAAAGAAAGAAAGAAAGAAAGAAAGAAAGGAGGGAGGGAGGGAGGGAGGGAGGGAGGGAGGGAGGGAGGGAGGGAGGGAGGGAGGAAGGAAGGAAGGAAAGAAGGAAAGAAAGAAGGAAAGAAAGAAGGAAAGAAGGAAAGACAGAGAAAAATATCAATCTGAGAGAAACACATCCATTAGTTGCCTCCTGTACATGCCCTGACCAGGACCTGGGCAGGGAGAAACCTCCAACCAAGTCATGTACCCTTGACTGGTAATGGAACCTGAGATCCTTCGGTCAGCAGGCTGATATTTTTTTCCAGCAGTATTTTATATTTAGTTTTATTTGCTTTTCTTGGGCTTGGAGAGAGAGAGAGAGAGAGAGAGAGAGAGAGAGAGAGAGAGAGAGAGAGAGAGAGAGAGAGACAGGGTGGTTGTATTTGTTTTCAGGTATCACTTGCAGATGAATGCTAGATATAACCATTCAGGGGTGGTGATGCAATAATAAATATGAACTAATATAAACAATCTACGTTTTAAAACAAATACAGTGGCAGAATGTTAAAGATGAAGTGGAATGAATTTGCTCCATAATGTTGTGTGCCAGTAGGATAATGGCCACCTCAGTAGAATAATATACTGTGAATCGAGGGTGTGGACCAAGAAAGCATTACAGCCCCTCTTTTCATGGTGCTCCTAGGCCTGTGATCAGCAAACCGGCTCAAGAGCCACATGCGGCTCTTTGGCCCCTTGAATGTGGCTCTTCCACAAAATTACACGGCCTGGGCAAGTCTATTTTGAAGAAGTGGCATTAGAAGAAGTTTAAGTTTAAAAAATTTGGCTCTCAAAAGAAATTTCAACCATTGTACTTGTTGATATTTGGCTCTGTTGACTAATGAGTTTGCTGACCACTGTCCTAGATTATTTATTGAAGTACAAATGACACAAAGGCAATGGACAACTCACTCAACATTTGCTTGTGTCTTCTGTGTGTCACAGTCTAGTATGTTCCTTCAACACTGTACTAAAGCCTCCTCTTAATACTCAGAGAGAAGTTTTTCTCCTGCTAGTATCCCTGCCTCTCTTTGTCCCTTACCACTTCAAGATGACCTTACCTTTAGGGCTTGCTCCTGTTCCAGAGCTATATTTCACTCCTCCACTGGGCTTTAAGACCCCAAACTTGGTTAAGACTTGAAAATCATTTTACCAGCCTGGTTATCAAGAGTGTTCATTCATAAAGATTATTAGATTTGCATTAAATAACCCCCAAGTGTTACATGTATAAAGCATTTATTTTATTTTTTAAAGTATATTTTTATTGATTTCAAGAAGGGAGGGAGACAGAGAGAGAGAGAAACATCAATGATGAGAAAGAATCATTTGATTGTCTGCCTCCTGCACACCCCACACTGGGGATCGAGCCCACAACCTGGTGACCTTCTGGTTCATCTGTTGACACTCAACCACTGAACCACCCTGGCTGGGCTTACCACTATTTATTAATGTATTATCGTAAGATGGTGCAAGAGCTTGTTAACATAATAAAATAGATATACAAGTCTGGGAAATGCAGAGAGTCCCAAACAAAATGAATCCAAAGAGGCCCATATTAATACATCATAATTAAAATAAAAAGTTTAAAGATAAAATATATCTTTTTTAAAAAATATATTTTATTTTATTTTTTATATTTTTTATTGATTTTTTAAATATATTTTATTGATTTTTTACAGAGAGGAAAGGAGAGGGATAGAAAGTCAGAAACATCGATGAGAGAGAAATATCGATCAGCTGCCTCTTGCACACCCCCCACTGGGGATGTGCCTGCAGCCAAGGTACATGCCCTTGACCGGAATCGAACCCAGGACCCTTCAGTCCGTAGTCCGACGCTCTATTCACTGAACCAAACCAGTCTTGGCAACAAAATATATCTTAAAAGCAGCAAGAGAACAGCTGTTAGTTACCTATAGGGAAGCTCCCATAATACTCTCAGCTGATTTATGAAACTTTGTTTGCCACGGGAATGGCAAGAAATATTCAAAGTGATGAAAAGCAAGGACATTCAAACAAGATCTCTTTATCCAGCAAAGCTATCATTTAGAATCGAAGATCAGATGAAGAGCTTCATAGACAAGAAAAAACTAAAGGAGTTTATCAGCACCAAGTCAGTATTACATGAAATGTTAAAGAGTCTTCTTTAAGAACAAGAAAAATGATAAAAATATGAACACTAGAATAACAATATGTGCATATCTTTCAACAATTGAATATAAAAATCAAAATAAATGAACAAGCATAACAGAAACAGACTCAAAGATACAGAGAACATTTTGATTGTTGCCAGATGGGGTGGGAGTTGGGGACATAGGTGAAAAAGGTGAAGGGAATTAGAAGTACAAATTAGTAGTTCTAGTATAATCGTGGGGTGTAAGGTATAGCATAAGGAATATTCTACATAATAAAAGCCTAATATGGAAATTAACTGATCAGTGGAAGGACCTGTGGAATGACCAGTGACTCAGATGCACACTGACCCCCAGAGGGAAGACACTAATGCAGGAGCTGCCCCCAACCTGCAGGCCCCAGGCCAGCCAAGGCAGGTGCCCATGGGGGTCCCCTGATCACCCCCAACTGGTTGCCCTGCAGATTGGACCAGATTACCAGCCAGGCCTATGGACTCTACCTATACATGAGTTTCGTGCACCAGGCCTCTAGTAGTCAATAAGCCTGTCTAATAAAAAAGTTATATGCAAATTGACTGTACCTCTGATCAGGCCATGCCCACAGCCATGCCCACCAGCCAGTCAGGAGCAAATTATGCAAATAAACCCCAATGAAGATGGCTGCCGCCACTGAGTGCAGGAGGGAGGCTTGAGTTTCCCAGGCAATGGAGGAAGACAAGCTTTCCTCCTGCCATTGCCAGCCTAGGCCTCCACTCAATGCTACAAAGTTTCAATTATAGAAGCTACATAATACCAACAGAAATGGCGGCAGGTACTGAGCTGAAGAGAGCAGAGGCTAGGGTTGCCTGGGCGATGGAGGAAGCCAAGCTTTTGTAGCCCTAGCGCCTAGGCCTCCACTCTAGGCTACAAAGTTTCAATTATAGAATTTAAACAGAAATGGCTGTCCCCACGGAGTGAGCAGAAGGCTTGGCTCCACTCCAGCTACAAAATTTCAGTTGTAGAACATAAATTAATCCCAGATCCCAGGGCCTCCGCTTGGGTCGCTGGGGGGTGTGGCTGGCCGGCAAACCACCACAGGCCTCTCGCCCAGGCCGCCCCACGCCCGAAGGGAACTCCCATCATGATCCAGGACACCCTTCAGGGCAAATCAGCTGGCCCCCACTCCTGCACCAGGCCTCTATCCTATCTAATAAAAGACTAATACACAGATTGGCCATCATTCCAACACACAAGAGGGCTGCTCCCATGTGGTCAAAGATCCTGCCCCCATGTGGACACAAGATAACCATCATAAGATGGCCATCAGGGGAGGGCCATTGGGAGGTTCCAGGCCAGCAAGGGAGGCAGTTGTGGGCGATCAGGCTAGCAGTGGAGGGCATTTGGGAGGGAGCAGGTCTGCAAGGAAGGGCAGTTGGGGACTATCAAGCCTGCAGGGGAAGGCAGTTAGGAGTGACCAGGCTGGCAAAGGAGGGAAGTTGGGGGCAAACAGGCTGGTAGAGGAGCAGTTGGACATCAGATAGACTGGAAGGGTAGTGGTTAGGGGTGATCAGGCTGGAAGGCAGAAGCAGTTAGGGGCAATCAGGGAGGCAGGCAGGTGAGCAGTTTGGAGCCAGCAGTCCTGGATTGTGAGAAGGATGTCTGACTGCCCTTGAGGGGTCCCAGATTGGAGAGGGTCAGGCTGGGCTGAGGGACATCCCCCTACCCCCTGTGCACGAATTTCATGCACCGGGCCTCTAGTATTCTACTAACTATGGATGGTGTCAGATGGGTATGAGATTTTTCAAGGTGAACATTTGGTAAATTTTAGAATGTCTAATCACTGGGATGTACATCTGAAACTAATAAAATATTGTATGTCAAAATATTGTATTGTAATTGAAAAATTAAAAAAATGATTTAAAAAATTACTGAATTTTAAAACTTGCTCCTTTGAAGGGGGCTGTAAATAACTTTTTTCTCTATAGATTACTCTTTATAGAAGAAATATTCATTGTGGAAAATAGAGATAAGAAAAAAAATTATTAAAAAGTACTCATAGCCCCACTATTCAGAAATAGTAATTACCCATGATTACATATAAGATGGTATTTTGGGTTGAAGTATAGGAAACTGATATTTTCTATGGTGCTGGCATGTAAATGTGGTGGAGGATTTCTTGAGTTATTATGTGACTTTTCAGAGATCTCTTTTAAAGAGAGTAGAAAATATCTACAAAAATTTTAAGGTAGACATTCCCAGTCCGATGATTTTGGTTCTTGTATTTCATATTATTAGTCCTTGTGGGAATGAGCCTTAGCTGCCTATATTTTATAAGGAGAAAAATCAATTTGTCACTATAACTGCATCCAGCTATCCAGCTGGTTTATTGCCAACTCTTACAACTAAAATGAGACTGAATTAGACTAATAGTTTTGTTCACTGAACAGTGAAACTATCAGCTCCTTATTATGATTCATGTGTTACAGCTGCAGTCCACACACATTAATAACATCTGACTTTTCATTGAACCACAGGGTTTCCTTTTCTCTCAGCTAATCTTTTGACAGAATTTCAACTTTTCATTTTTCTGGATGAAAATTTGAAAGTTAACAAAATTCACAAGCCTGAAGAATCATTATTCAGAATAGATTAGATTGTGAGGATATTAACTATTTTTAATATTTTTACTAAGATTCACATTTAAGAAGTATTATACATTTTCCTTGGGAAAATGCTTTTCATCTTATTTTCAGAGAAATTATTCATATCTACAATAATATTTTAATGCAAAATAAAAACTTTCCCAATATGTCCTATTGCAGAATTTTTGCTCTAAATAAACCTAAGTAGATTTTTATGATTTTAGGTGTATTTGTGGGTATTATTCATCATACATTTACCAAATTTGCTCTGTGTTATGTAAATAGATTATGAGAGAAAATGACAGTTGGTTCAAACCAATAAGTAAGGAACTTAAAATATATTAATATCTCTGAAATATTTTATTTTCAGGTATTCAGAATCAAAACAATGGGCTTATACATTATGTGTTGCAAATAAGAATTTGAAATTTCTCTGACAAACACATATCAGAATGGACTCAAATCCTATCTAATAAAGACAGAATATTCTAATTGACTGTCATGCCCTCACAAAGATGGCAACACACACAGTCAATAGGGAGGGAATATGCTAATTGACTGCCATGCCTTCAATGATGGTGGTGCCCATAGCCACAAGATGGCGGCACCCAGTCCCTTCAGCCCTGCCGGGGCGGCAGGCATGTGGCATGGCCGGGCCCACCCGAGGTGGGTCCAGCTGCTCCACATGCCTGCCTCCTGAGTCCTCCAGTCCTCTCAGCCCCCCAGCCCCCCAGGGCTAGCTCAAGGCACAGACAAGCCTTGGATGGTGGTTGCCTAGCCCTCTAGGGCCACTTGAGGCTCAGGTAACCAGGGCCAGCTGAGACTTGTACTGCCAGTAGTAGCAGCAGCCGAGGTGTGATGAGGGCATTACTTTCCCCTAATCGCTGGGTCGCCTTCCGCCCCTGAGAGTTCCCAGACTGTGAGAGAGGGCAGGCCTGGCTGAGGGACCCCACCTCCAGGGCATGAATTTTCCTGCACCAGACCTCTAGTTTTATAATAAAAAGAAATTTGGTTAAATATAGATAAGGAAATGATTAAAACTTTGTATTAGCTTTAAAGCAGTATAAACTGTGTTTGTTTTCAAGATTGATGTTCATAATTCTTTAAAAAATTATATTGACTTAAATAAATTAAAAGTGTATTTCCCTTGTCTTCTGGTGGTTTTAGATGTGGTTTCTACACATTACCATCTCTAACACAGCAGATAAATCAGTCTGACCTTTTTAGTGGTCACAGTTGAGTACTCTGACTTCTTTATTTTGTAAAATCACAGAAAGCCTTTTTGATTGATCATGTGGATTGTTTCCTTAAAAATACATTCCAACTTTTTACTCCTGTTGAAATATGATAGCAATCATCTCAGGTAGAAACTGCTATTTGGGTTCTGTACTTATTTGTTTGCTAAAACAATAGAAAGTTATTTTGATTTTCTGAACTTATGCATGATTGAATACTATGGTTTGAGTATCCCATTGATTGTGACCTCACTAGATACTGAAGGACATTCTTCTGGGAATCAGGGCAGATCAATTGTTCCAAATTATCTCAGTAGCTACAGATAACTGAGTTTTCAGTTGACTCAGTGGTCCTGGAATTAGGAGAACACAATTATCCTAAATTGCCTCAAGCAGCTATTGACAGTGCATTTCTGTTGACTCAGTAATCCCAAAATCTGGGTAACAATCTTTCTAAATTGCCCAGGTGGTCCCAGATAATGTGTTTTTGTTTAGTGATTTCTAACTTGCTTTATCTTTACTTCTGTAAAAATGCCTTTTTGCAAAGAGGTTCCTCATTCCAGACCCAAAGATGTAATCAATACCTTTGTGATATTCTGTCAGTATAAACCAGACCTTTTGAGCCATTCAGGGCTGTTAAGTCTGGAGCACTTTTGCTCTAGACCTCCTATGCTGCCAGCTTTTAATAAAATGACTCCATAATTCAACTTTTGAGGCATCCTTTATAAGATGGGGGTACATCACAACACTGTGACTTCCAGAGGTTAACTAATAATCAAAACAAAACATTTTCCACATGTACTTGTTACTAAGGTTCCAGGTGTGATTTGGATTTCACCAATCTTATACAATCATATGAGACTTGAATTTGGAGCTAAGTTAGTTGGGATAGAGACCATAATTTTGCTTTCCAGATGATGCCAGTGACAACATGGGTTTGAGTTAACAGCTTCCTCTATTTTCAACTTTCTCCAGTGCCATGTGCAGCATTCCAAACATAGCAGTATTGGGACAATTCTTGGGGCTGGGAACTTCCTTAAACATTATTACTAGAACTTACTTATCCAGATAATCTAACAATTTTTAAACTGAAGAATACAAGTAATATGTCCCTTTTTGTATAAAAGGTTTCTGTGGCCTGTAATGCAGCCTTAACTATTAAGAAACTTTCTAGATTATAAGCTACTCAAGGGAATTTTGATTACCTATTTCTGGTGATGGAGTAAATAGATGTTCCATAATGTTTTCATTTGTCATTTGACTCATGATTTAAATAAGTATTGCTAGCAAATAAGGCTCTACTTTCTAAATAGCTTTTTGGATATGGAAATATTGAGGATCTGAGTGGAAAATGTAATTCTTTTTTTTCTAGTGTTCTTTATGTAGAAAATAACTATATGCAATGATGCAATCAAGGTAAAATACACATTCATATAATCACACATAATAGTGGGAGAGTTAATGCTACAAGTAATTTAAAAGTAATACTTTTGAATAAAGTATGAGAGTCAATTTATATCATGTCATAATTACCTTTATCTGTCTAGTATATAATTAATGTATGATTGGGTGCCAAGTCTTTTGTAAAGCTTTCTTTACTCCTTCCATGCTTGCCTTTCTAACGACTGTACACATACAGCAACAACACCCCCCCCTACACACACACACCATTCCTATTTATCCATTCTCTACATAATTATATTAGTACTTTTGAAAGGAGTATTTAGGGGTGAAATAGCAGGTGTAGGAAATTTTAGAAATTATGGGGTCCATCGAAAAAGCACAGGGCCACAGAGCTGCAATAATGTTTTTGTTTGAAAATGGAATGAGATTTTGTCACATCTTTATTTCAGCTGGAATCTTATCCAACTTTTTTCCAAGTCTTCTGTGTACTTCAAGTTGCTTGGTAGACTAGTGATACTCAAAAGATTGTCTTTAGTCCACCATCATCAATATATTCTGGGTACTTTTATTAGAAATACATATTAATAGACTTTACCCCAGAATTACTGAGTTAGAATCTATGGAGTCGGAGTCCAGGTTTTAAAAGCCCGCCAGGAAATTTTGATGCATGCTAACAGTTGAGAACCACTGGTAAAGAATATATCAGAAAAACTAAAAAAGTCAGCAGTGATATAAAGCAAAGCAATACTGACCACTGGCCATACATTTAGTCAAAAGTAGTAGGTGGTAATATGATAAAATAACCCCAATTCTCATCGCAGCCAACCACACTGGAATTCCACCAGTACAGATTGAGTCTTTGGCTTCAAATCTCAGAGTTGAATCTTAAAGGGTGACAACCCCTTTAAAGAGAAGAAAAACATAAGCAGCCATTATAGCTACAGGAGTGATAATGATAATAAACAACTATTCTACTGGTTTATATATTATTCTTTTTATCATTATTTTAGAGTGTACTCTTATGAAAAAAATGTTTGCTGTTAGGCTGGCAGCAGCCTCATACATCTTGTATTTACCTTCTCTTTTGATTGCATATTTTCTCTTGTGCTTGATTTTATCTCATGTTATTTCCTACAGTAGCATGCTGTGCTTATAGCCTAGAAACATTAGGCTGTACCATCTAGCCTAGGTGTGTAGAAGGCTGTTTTACCTAGGTTTGTGGAAGTTCACTCCATGATGCTCACATGTATCCTTATCATTAAGTGGTATGCCACTATTTGTATGTGTGTATAAATATATAAGTGTTAATCCCATTCCCAAGTCTCCTCTTTGGCTCCATATCCACATTTACAAGTGCCTTTTTTCTATCTCTCCCAACACCATACCTATTAACTTCTTATATTTTCAGTCTCAGTTAGTGAAGCACCATCTAAATAGTTTTGCAAATCTTGTTTCTTGGACTTATCCTTATATTCTCTCTCTCCATATCTAACCAGCCACAAGTCTTTTCAATTATAATTCTATAATGTTCCATTAACCTGGCTTCAGTATTTTTATCTCATGGCTATTTCATTGGGTCAGTTTCTCAATATCTTAATACAGTAATTTTCTGTGGTCTTCTTGTTTCTTTCTTTATTCTTTATCATGGTCTACCTTCTAGACAGAGGTAGCCACCTAAAACAACAAAATTTATATCACTTTATTGTGCAAAAAACAAACGTTCTTTGAAGTGTGAACTATGTGAATTCTCTCTACAATTCTATCTATCCTAACTTATTAAGTACTATCTCTTATCTCATCCAACAACTCTATATGGACACCTTAATTACATTAGTTACCTCTTGCATTCCATGACCTTGTACAATGATGGAAGAGCAAAGTCTTAAAAACTTGCACTTCTGTGCTTACCTGTAAGGCATCTGAATGACCAATTCTTAGCATATTACAGACTCTATTTATCTCATCCATTTGGTCTTTCAAGAAATAGTGTTAATTATGCTGACAATTATTTTCTGGTTCCCTTCATTTGTAAAACAATTTGTTTAATCATTCAATTATTCTGTAAACCTTTGTTGAATACTTATTATATATGCCAAACACTAAATGTAGAGATAAAGACATTTTCATCAAGGAATATAGTCTAGTAGAAAAGATGAATATGTAAATAATTATAGAATTTGATGATACCTTACCTTGAAATCTAAGCTATAGATGTGTTTTTAAATCTCTGGCAAATGATTAGGATTGAATTATTATAAGGAAAACAAATATCTAAACTGCTAATTTTGCAGACTTTAAAAAACTGTTATTTAAAGAAAACACTATCAAAAGTTTGTTTTGAGTCTAAGTCATTATATCTTTAAAATACTCCTTTTAAATTTCAAATGTTATATTAATAAATCTAGAAGTTTTAAAAATATTTTTATTTATTTCAGAGAAGAAAGGAGAGAGATGGAAACATCCATGATGACAGAGAATCATTGATCGGCTGCCTCTTGCACATCCTCCCCTCCCACTGGGGATTGAGCCCACAACCCAGGCATGTGCCCTTGTCCAGAATTGAATATGGGACACTCTCATTCACACTGTGATTCACTACCTTGCCTGGGCAATGTATTTAATCACTGACAGAGTGGAGATGATGTTCATTAAGAGTGTGAACACTACTGGGCCCCTTTGCTGAAAAGTAAGCCCAATTTCTTTTCAGTTTTGGCAGGTGCTCAACTGGTCAGTTTGAGAATATTTACATTACCTTTAGTCTTTTGTTTACAATATTAGAAAAGGAGTAAAAAATCCAAATCCAAAGACTTCCTTATATTTTTTTTATAGAAACTGTTTTCCTCTTGGGTCTCCTAGTTTCTCCATAATTTAAAATGCTAAAACAAAGGATGGTTCTCCTAAACCAGGTCAAGAAGAGCAGTTTGCCTCCCAGTGTTTTGAGCAATGATCTATGAACCAGGAGGTCACTGTTGGATTCCGTGTCAGGGCACATGCCTGGGTTTCAGATTCAATCTCCAGTGTGGGGCATGCAGGAGGCAGCCAATCAATGATTCTCTCTCATCATTGATGTATCTATGTCTCTCTCCCTCTCCCTTTCTCTCTGAAATCAATTAAAATATTTTAGGGGGAAAAGAAAAGAGGATGCTTCTTCCTTTCAGTATACTTGGGAAAAATGTATTAAGTACGCCTTTTATTCTGAGCCAGTATTCTGGATCTTAACAGGGCAATGATGAACAAAGTGAGAGCCTCTGACCTCTGGGAGTTAACTGTCCTGTCAGGGTGGCAGAGAAGGAAGTGGGCAAGGTGGCAGAGGGTCAGAAATGCTAAGTAGGTTAGTGGGAGCTTGGAGAGAGAGGAAGCCAACAAGGCTTTAGGCTACTAAAGCAGGGAAGCACTTCTGGTGACTTGATGCCATATTTAAGAATTTTGTACTTTATTCACATAGTTTAGAAATGGCTCAAAACAGGTGAGAACTGCAACTTTAGTTGCATCTGTACTTAAATAAACAAGCAAGCAAAGAAGCAAAACCTTGGTTTGTGCTGTGGCATTCTCCAAAAACAGTTTTTTGATCTAGAGAAATATTTTTCAGTTTTCTAATTCTTTCCCCAAATCCTTGTTAACCTTTGGGAGACAAGAAAAATATATCGGTATTATTCTAGTACAAATGCAAATATAATTCCTAAAATAATTTTTAAAGATAGAAAGTATGATCATAAATTTCAAAAAATGATATATTTTTCCAATATTTACTCTTTTAAAAAATTTTATTTACACTATAACTTATATTTAATAGTAGTACATATGTTTTCCTCCCCCCCAATAGCCTCCCCCCAGCCTCCCTTACCCCCCAGCACATGTCCCCACCTGCCCACCTCCCCGCCCCAGTGTCTTTCATTCATTGGTTATGCTCATATGTTTGCATACAAGTCCTTCGGTTGATCTCCCCCAGCATCTGCCTCCCCTCCACTCCAGCCTTCCCCCCTGTAGCTTGACAGCCTGTTCGAGGCCACCCTGCCTCTATATCAATCACTTCCCCCTGTTTCTTTTCTTCAAAAATATCTTGCCTCTGCATACTGAAAACAAACGTATAAGAGCAAAAAAAGTTTGAGTGTCAGTTTCAATGTCCAACACATGAAGAACTATTTGACATCCAATATTTATTCTTGAGGAAAGAAAATAAATGCTTTTCTCCCCATGACACATTTACCTATAGATGAATACATATATATATATATATATATATATATATATATATATATGAATTTCATGCACGGGGGTGGGGGAGGGGAACGGGAGTGTCCCTTAGCCCAGCCTGCATCCTCTCCTATCTGGGACTCCTTGAGGGATGTCCCACTGCCTGTTTAAACACGCAGTCGGAATCCCTCTTATAATCCAGAACTGCTAGCTCCCAACCACTCGCCTGCCTGCCTGCCTGATCACCCCGTAACCACTCCCCTGCCAGCCTGATTGATGCCTAACTGCTCTCCTGCCAGTATGATTGCCCCTAACTGCTTCTCCTGCCAGCCTGGTCACCCCTACCTGCCCTCCCCTGCAGGCCTGGTCGCCCCTAACTGCCCTCCCCTACAGGCCTGGTTATCCCCAACTGTCCTCCCCTGCTGGCCCAGTCACCCCTAACTTCCCTCCCTTGCCAGCTGGGTCACCCCCAACTGCCCTCCACTGCTGACCTGATTGCCCACAACTGCCCTCCCCTGCTGGAAATCTTGTGACAGCTATCTTGTCTCCACGTGGGGACCGGATCTTTGACCACATGGGGACAGCCATCTTGTGTGTTGGAGTGATGGTCAATTTGCATATTATCTCTTTATTATATAGGATTTTTTTGATGGTGTTGACATTTGGAATTACATCTGGATTTTGAATTCATAATTGCATTTTTCATTCTCATGATTAGTGTGTTTCAATATTTCTGGAAAATTCTTGGTTTTTATTTCTTTTATTTTTATTTGTTTTTAAATATACATTTTTATTGATTTCAGAGAGGAAGGGAGAGGGAGAAAGAGATAGAAATACCAATGATGAGAGAGAATCATTCATTGGCTGCCTCCCACATGCACCCCCCCCCCCCCCATGGGGATCAAAGCTTCAACCCAGGCATGTGTGCCCTGACTGGGAATCGAACTGTGACCTCCAGGTTCATAGGTTGATGTTCAACCATTGAACCACATCAGCCGGGTGGCTTTTATCTCTTTTAATATTATTTCATCTGACTTTCTTTTATTATTTCCTTTGGAGGTCTTATTTTATTTAGTTTTCTTTTTTTGACTACATTCTGTATAATTTTATTGAATTTATCCTTCAGTTTACCAATTCTCTCCTTAGATTTTCATTTGTTTCTTTCATCACCTTGGCAGTTAATTAAATTTTATTCTCTACCTAGGGTTTTCAGACAACAAAGATATTATAAATTCAACTGTAAATCGACCAGGGTGATTTTATAGTTATGAATTATTAGGAGAGATTCCCCCCCTCCTTCTTAGCCCCCATATAATTCTTATCTTGTCCTGGCTTGAGACAGGCAAGCTTTGTTTTTCTATGCCCTTTTGGATATCAGTTTTGATTTCTTCTTCACCTTTATATTACTGATTGGAAATCTTATTAATTTACTACTTTGAGCTAGTGCTAATCATTCTCATAGGTCTCCTGCATGTTGTGCAATCTTTAGAGAAAACTCAGGTATCTGGGGGTTGGGCAGTAACTCAGAGGGAAAATATGCCTTTGTCACTCACTTGTCTCCCAAGTTTCCTGTGCATCAATGTGGGGGCTCCACCAAACCTTTTGTTTGTTTCTTGGTTTTTAACTCAGCAGCACATGTAAAATTAAACTATACATATATATTTGTTCACCATTTTAGTTAAGTTTAGGGAGTAGTTCATAGCATCTGATGCTGCTAGATACGAAAGTTAAGACTTACTCTCATAACTAATTTCACTTCCTCTCCATTATTCCTTACTAATTTCTCTGTTGGTGAGTGGCTCTGTTACAAATTGACTTCATTATACCCTTCTGGAAATTAGTCAGCTAGTTGGGATTGAAAGGAAAATTATACTTCCATTTGCTTGTCACCCAGGTTTTAAAGTAGTTAATTTCATTGCCTGACTTTAAAAAAGATCTGTTTGTGTATTTTGCAAGCAGCATGTTAGCTGCGGTAGCATTCTAGTTCTATCTTTTTTCTTCTTCTTATGGCTTTTAATCATTGCCAATATTTGGGCTGGGGAGGTAATGAGAAATCCCTTGATATTAACTTTGCTTGTTATGTCCCATTGCTATTTTCACTGTCACTGAATATCAAGAATCTGCTTTGGGTTCAAGGCAGACACAACACAAAATTTAGCAAATATATGGTCACCAGCCTATAATGTTTCTCCAAGTTCTAGATTCTGCCTCTAACAGGAAATTGTCTGTTTCTTATTTAGATTAATGCCACCCTCCTTTGTGGTGTTGAATATTGTCAATTTTGGGATTGACTCAAATCTTCTGAAACAAAAATCAGCAACTCAGGTTTCTGGAAGGTGTTAGTCACACTTAAGAAAGTTAACATTGGAAAATGACCAAAACAAAGCCACTGCCTCTTGGTGTTTCCAAGAATCAACTGGAAAACAAGAGGAAACTTGAATTTCTCTAGTCCTATGACTAGCTGGGCCTAAGCATGCAGGACCCTGAGAAACCCTATACATTGTGAAAGGATGAGAAGAGACCCTAATCCACTAATCATGTTGGCCTGTTGGGGTAATAGGATGAGGTATTAGTACCTGCTTCTTCCTGAAAATCACACTTTTGTATCAGTTTATTTGCATAATTATGTTTTGATTTGTGTCTCTATCATACCTACTGAATGAAGGATTTCTCTTAAATTTTAGAGAACATTTTAAGGGAGATCAAAGAGCACCAGTTCGGACTATGATATAGAAGAGAAAAAGTCTGTGAGAAAAAAATTCCCATCCACATAGAGTCACAGACCAGTTTCCTTTGGATCAGTTGAAGATTATACTGCTCTATAATCTCAGCTTTTACTTAAGCATCTGTGTTTATGGCCATGGTTATTGTTTTTGTTTGTTTCTTAACCTGAGGATATTTTTTTGTTTTTCTTTTTTCTTTTTTTTTCTTTTTATTTTTTAGAGAGAGAGTGGAAGGAGAGGGAGAGACAGTCAGAAATATCCATGTGAGAGAGACACATCGATTGATTGCCTCCTACACGCAACCCCACCAGAGCCGGGGAACCTGCAACCGAGGTACAGTCAATTGACTGGAATTGAAATGGGACCCTTCAGCCTGCAGGCCAATGCTCTGTTCACTGAGCCAAACCGGGTAGGATGCCATGGTTACTTTTTAAATTAAAAATGGTAGGAAGGCCTTGGATAGCATTCTCAATGGTTAGAGCATCAGCCTGAGCACTAAAGGTTTGCAGGTTTGATCCAAGGCCCCGGTCAGAGTGCGTGTGGGAGGCAACCAATCATTGTGTCTCTCTCACATGGGTGTTTCTCTCTCTCCCCACTCCCCCACTTCCCTTCCTCATTTCTACACTCAGAAAGTGGAAAAAATAACCTCTGGTGAGGATTAACAATAACAGCAACAAAAAGGTAGAAAGGAAAGAAGGAAAGGCAAATAAAGTTATCCTGAAATTTTTAGTTATTCTTGTTTAATCTCTCAATTTATATTGATTACTAACAAAGAAGCCACATCAAGGCCTCTGTAGAAGTAGTTGTTCTTAGCTTGAAATATTTTTCCATTTGTACCCACTCTTCCCAACTACCCAAACAAAACTGCATCTGGTTATCATTCATGAATAGATGGTGAAATCATAGAGGGCAAGATCCATGCTTCTCTTTTCTCCTTTCCCCCCCTTTCATCGCCCTCTTCTTTTTTCCTTATTTATCTTAAAGATTGTAGATGTAGCAGTTAGGTTTTCTGTTAAGTTTGGATTTAGTCTTTGCTCCAGTGCTACCTCCTTTGGTTATACTGTCTGTGGGATAATTTACCCTTGAGGAGGAGCAGACTACATGACCCCCAAATATGCCACTTTGGCATATAGTTGATTTTAAGCTTAAGACAAAGACTCAGCAGAAAAAAATTTACCTCTCCTTTAACTACCTAAAGAATTTAGGAGGGAGCCTGGGCCGGAAATAACTTTTATTTAAATGACCTATCTGTATGGCAGGACAGACATCTAGTTATCAAATACCTGCTCTTCTTATCATGCTATGAGTTACCTTCTTCCCCTTAGAAGCCCCAGACCCTACCCATTCTTAGCTCAAGATAGTATATAAACATCATTACCTGACTGGTCCTTAAGTCCCCTATCTATGGAGCCCTGTACAAATGTAATTAAATTGTTTTTTCTACTGTTAATCTGGCTTATGTCAATTTATTTACTAGACTAGTCAAAAGAACCTAGAAAGACAGATGATTTTTCCTCCCCTATACACTAAATATAGTTCCTTAAAGAGAGTTAATTAGGTGAGTTTCTTATTCTAAATACATGCCTTACCATTAGTTAGTTAATAAAATATTGTTGTTGATGAAACTGAAATGAATGATATTTAGGTTATGGGGCTGGTTAGAATGGTGACACAGGACCTACCACTGTAGTCTGAACAAATTTATTAAAGACACTCACTTGGCCAGCAGTATGTGTCAATGGAGCAGAACCTCAGGTTTTCATTCTGCTGAACCTGAAGGCCCCATTGCCCCAGCAGATGGGTATCAGACTACAGGATCCAACTTTCCTATGACCCTCTTTTGAGTCCCCTTTGCAGAGGACATTTCATGCAAGGGACTCCTGGCTATTTTTTTAAGTCAGACAGAGGAACTCGGTAGTTTAAAAGAAGTCACACCTGCTTGCTAATAAATGTTTTGTCACTTGGGAGAAGGTGGCCTGAGATTTCTTTTATTGGAAGCAAGGCACAGAGGTTGGGTGTGCTTGCTTCCCTTTTCACCTTTAAATATTAGAGTTTTCCAATATCCACCAAAAAACAAACAAGTAAACAAACAAAAAATCCCACATAACTTGACATTTGTTAGAGCCAGGCTGACTGGTTTGCAACACTTTAGTTTTACAGTTATCCACATTCCTGTTTGTTTCCCTAGATATCAGAAGCTCTCTGAGACCCAAATTCTGGAGTACACTGTGAAGAGACAGAATGTTAGAGTTATGCTTGTCCTAGCACATGGTAAGCTTTCAGAAAATCTAATAGAGTCCTCCTTTTGAAGTCTATAAATGATAGTAATACTACTTTTCTACAAAGAAACAGTTGAAAAACAAAAGAATTATAGACTTGATTTTTTAAGGAAGTCATTTTTTATGTTATTGAATTTATTCTAACATTTTTGTATTATTGTCATGCATATTATCCATAATTTTTAATAGTATTTTAAGAAGAAATTGTAAGTTATCTCTAAGGCTCCTGGTGGTCTCTTTTTATTTATGTCTTTTTTCTTTCTTTTGTTTGTATCTTGGAAAAATGCCTTTTGATTTTTAAGCAGAATATGACTCTTCATTTGTAATATAAAAACATTTTAAAAACAAACAAACAAACAAAAAACCCCCCACAAAAACAAAGAACAGAATGTATTACTCTCCCTCCTTTTCAAGGTTATATCTGGTTGTTTGTATCTTACTATATTTTCAAACCTTTACCTCAGCCTACCAGAACTATCTTTAGACTAAGAGATAATTATTATGCAGTATTTACAGCTTCCCATGCAAAATGGTGACACAGTTTTTTGGTGCTTTATGAAACAAAAGCCCAGTATTTGCAAATCCTATGCGATACATTGCTCTTTGGAAATTAGCTATACTTGATTTATATCAGTTAGTGCAGCCAGTGTGTGTGTTTCATCTGCAAGTTACCATATTAAAAATTTTTCTGCATAGGTATTCTCTTCAATTATCACATATTCTTTCCCTGAAATCTTGCTGTGCTTCGTAACAAATATGTAAAAAAGCCTTTGTTCTAAAAAAGCCCATCGTTGAGTAGGAGTTTGAATTCAAATGTTAAGGTCTATAAATATTTCTCTCTTTTCAGCGTCCAGCGTGACTAGAAAGTGGTCTGGTTCCTGAGTAGTGGTAGCTGGAGATTGAGAAAATGAAAGGAAGAGGCAGACAAAGAGATAGAAGGAAAAAGATGGGGCCAGGTGGGACAGCTGTCCTCTGATGGAGAGACAGTGACCCTGAGCTGATACAGGGTGTTTATTTTATATAGCAAGATACCAGGAAGTTTTACTAAAGCCCAAGACAAAGGAGATTATGTGCATTCTTGTGACTTCTTTGTAATCATCACTTCTGGGTGGGCCTAGATAATCGTGTTTGTTCCTGGTACTTGGTGGATTTAGATAATGAAACCCACCCTCTGGTGCCTGAGCTGAAGATCAGGCTGACAACACACCTGCCTCTAGCAAGGTATGTTTCCAGGGCATGGCTCTGCTGGGCACTGCTGGATTCAGATGACAATCAGCTCAGGGGCCTTTCCCAGGTGCTCTCTACAGAGGTAACCATGGGATCCCATAGTTATTCAGCTTAGTAAAATTTGTGTGACATCACACTTTTGTTAACTATTTAAGGGGGGGAAAAAGAAAGAAAGAGAAAAAGGCCGACACTTGTTGCCTCTGAGTATTGAATAAACCTTTGTTTCCTTTGTCTAATTCTCTTTTCACTCTCCCCACTTCTGACCAAGGCCAAAGGAGTGTTTCCCAGCATATTAAAGTTATGTTATATAGATATGAGTCTGATTAATCCATCTCTAGAGTATAAATCACTGATCACTGTACCGTGGAGTGGCTTCTTTTATATTTTTCTCTGTTTTAGTGTACTTTTTCTGGAAGACTAGTGAGACAGGTATGAACTTTGTTCATAAAAAAGAGTCTTATAAAAGTGCATAACCAACTTTATTAACCACTTCTAAGTGGTATAGCTCAGTAATGTTAACTATATTCACATTGTTATATAATCCATCCCCAGAACTTTTTCAACTTGTAAAACTGAAACTCTAGGCCCATTAAACTCTTCATGTTCTACTCCCCCAACTCATGGTAATCATTCTACTCTCTATCTCTATGAGTTTGATTACTCTTGATCCTTTATTTAAATGCAATTATACAGTATTTTTTGTGACTGGCTTATTTCACTCAGAATAATATCCTAAAGAGTCTCCATGTTGTAACAGGTCAGAATTTACTTTCTTTTAAGGTTGTATTATATTCTATGTGTGTATGTGTGTGTGTGTGTGTCTATCTCATATCTTATTTATCCATTCATTTGTCAATAGATACTTGATTTACTTTTACCTCTTAGATATTATAGTGATGCTATAAACTTAAATGTGCAAATATCTCTTTGGGATTCTGCTTTTAATAATTGTGGATATATACCCAGAAATGAAATTGCTTGAATAGATGGTAATTTTTTTTAAACATTTGAGGAACTGACATAATATTTTCCATAGCAGCTGT
Source organism: Antrozous pallidus (assembly GCA_027563665.1). Classification (NCBI taxonomy): domain Eukaryota; kingdom Metazoa; phylum Chordata; class Mammalia; order Chiroptera; family Vespertilionidae; genus Antrozous; species Antrozous pallidus. The sequence continues at coordinate 71,887,601 of CM050521.1, read as the reverse complement.
ACCATTTTATATTCCAACAGCTCACAAGGGTTCCAATTTCTGAACAGCCTTACCAGCATTTATTATTTTCTGTTTGTTTTTTTCATAAAACAAAATAATCATTTCCCCAGTGATTAGCATATTAAACACCTTTTCATATGTTTGTTGACCATTTGTATGACCCAGTGCATGAATTTGTGCATGGATGGGGTCCAGCCAGCCTGGCCAGGGGGAGGGGACATGGGCGGTTGGGCGGCCTGCCTGCTGGTTGAACTCCTAGTCAAGGGGACAATTTGCATATTAGCCTTTTATTACATAGGATATATACTGAGTGGCCAGATTATTATGTGTTCAGAGATCATAATAATCTTGCCACTTAGTGTATATTAGTCTGCTTACTCTGCTATAATAATCTACCATAGAGTGAGTGGCTTAAATAACAGATATTTATTTTCTCATGGTTCTGGAGGGTGGAAGTCTGAGTTTTCCATTCAATATCTTTGGTCAATACTCCTACACACATTCCTTTTTTGGTAATCTTCATCCAAAAATAAAAATTATATTTCTTCTTTCAAATACTACTTTTTGATCCAACCAAGGGATGAGGAGTTATAGCAGCTTTTAAGGTCTATTACTTTGCTCAGACTATTGTTGCAACTGAAGAAGACACCAATGCAATTCTGGAAGGATTACATTATGACTGCATCAAGAGTCTTGTGTGGGCTTGGGGTGATGCCACCAAGGAGTGTATGCAGGACATCTAGAAGAAGACACTGAAGAGATTTTTTCATGACTTCAGAGGATTAGCTATGAGTGAGGAGGCTGCAAAAATCAACAAAGCTATGATTGAAAAGGCAAATGACTTTAACCTGGGTGTCAATGAGGATGACATTTGGAGCTCCTATAAGTGGTTCATGAAAATTGACAAATGAGGAGTTGTTTGAACTAGAATAGGAATGCATAGCTGAAGAAGAGGTAAGAGAAAAGGAAACAGCAGGAAAAGAAAAGAACCCCCAAGAAAATTCACAGTGAAGGGATTAACTTTTGCAGACCTTAACAAGTTCCTTAAAAAGTTTGGAAACCTGGATCCCCAACACTGGAAGGTGTTTATTACTAGAGAAAAATGTTCATGGTAAGTTATGTACTTATAAGAAACCTATGATTTTTAAAATTCTCACCCAAGGATATGTTGTTTTTTAAAAAATTTATTTCCGAGAGAGAGAGAGAGAGAGAGAGAGAGAGAGAGAGAGAGAGAGAGAGAGAGAGAGAGAGAGATTGCTGTAAGAGAAACATCAATCAATTGCCTCTCATATGTAACCCTTCACTGCGAATCAAATCTGCAAACTTTTAGCACAAGGACAATGCTTTAACCAATTGAGCCATCTGGCCAGGGCAAATCTATGATTTTTAAAAAATGAAACAAATCAAGCAAACCACCATGGACATATTTCTCAAAAAGAGTATCCCCTTTCAAGAAAAGCTTCTGGCAGTTCATTCAGAAGGTATTCCAAAAGAAGGCCTTCGTTATCACACGAGATGATTGATGTATTCATGTATTGCTCCTGAAGACCTTTCAGTGGGAAAGATGTGGAGGTGGAAGACAGAGATATTGATGATCTCTATGTTGTGAAGGCCTAGGCTAGTGTGTATATTTGTGTCTTGGTTTTTAACAAAAAATAAATAAAAAAACAATTTTAAAAAGAAAAAAGGCTAAAGAATAAGCTAATTGTTAGTACAAGACAGTCAAAAAGTTGAAAAAATTAAATGTTTATAAATTGAAAAGGTTACAATAAGCTAAGGATAATTCATTATTGAAGAAAGAAAAATAATTCTTTAGAATAAATTCAGTTTATCCTAAGCGTACAGTGTTTATAAAAAGTCTACAGTAATGTACAGTAATGCCTGAGGCCTTCACATTCACTCACCACTCACTTTCTCAGAGCAACTTCTAGTGCTGTAAGCTTCATTCTTAGAAAGTGCTTTACATAGGTGCACCATTTTTTCTTTTACATTGTATTCTTACTGTACTTTTTCTATATTTAGATATGTTTAATACCACTTCATTACAATTTCTTAGAGTACCCAATACAGTAACGTGCTGTACAGGTTTGTAGATATCAATGATTGCAAATTATAGTAATTTGAGAATTTTGAATGTAGGCTATTGAAAACATATAAGTCTACTATGTCTATTTTGTAGCAATCATTTTCAAATTGGAGCTGGATTCTTAACAGAATTCAGAGTGTTGGGGATCCAGGTTTTCAATACTTTAGTAAATAAAGTATCTGTATACATATCTGAAAATATAATTGAGCCTTTCTTCCCTTAGTCCCCTCAAGGCATATTGTTTAAGTAACTTTCAAGGAAATTATAAAAAGAATGAGAAGTAAATAAGTGATTTGCCATTAATTGTTTCTATAGATGCCACTAATTTCATTTTACTAGCTTAAGCACTTTTAAAAGGGAAAATCAAAGTAAATCTCATTTTCTTTTCATTGCTTTCTTGGGGAACAATGGTCATTTCTTAAGCATTTCTGCATTTCACTCTAAGAAAGATCAGATAAGAAATCACTTATTCATTTAAATGAAGGGCATGCTCCCTGGGTTGTTTTTTCTGGTTATGCCAATAATTTCTGCTGATCCAGACACACTCTGCTTGTTCCCATTATGAAATAATGACTTTTACAATGTGACTGACCAGGGTTGGGGTATATTTTGCAACTGAAGAACTGAATGAAGTTTAAATATGGAATGAACTTTTGACAGACTCTAATAGTGTTCTAAAACCACTATGAAAACTACCAGAAGCTAACACGTTGAATTCTGAACCACATGATATGGCAGATACTATTTAAACATACTTATAATTAAAATACCCCTATTTGTGAAATAAAATATATGAAAACATATATAAAACTATGATAATAATAGTAATGATAATAACAGTGACAGCAACAATAATAGGTAACATATATTGAGTGTATCTTATAGACCAGTTTTATGGCTAAATTTTGTTTTCTATCCCCTCCCCACCTACAATTCATGTTGAAGTTCTAACCTCCAGTACCTTAGCATGTCACTGTATTTGAAACAGAGTCTTTAAAGAAGTAAAGTTAAATGAAGTAGTTGGGGTGAACCCTAATCTAGTATGACTGGTATCCTAAGAGATTAGAATACAGAGAGGAAGACCACATGAAGACACAGGGAGAAAGTAGCTGTCTATAAGCCAAATCGAGAGAACTCTGAAGGAACCAGCTTTGCCAACACCTTGACTTCTTGCCTCTAGAACTATGAGAAAATAAATTTTTGTTGTTCAAGGATCAGACTACTGTATGGTAGAATATGATAGAACAATTATCCCTGAGCTATTTGGTTAGTTTATCTCCCCGTCTATTAGGCTTCTATATTTTATGTCCAATAAAAGGCAATAACTAGGTAGTCTGGAATTTTATTATGGCAGCCCTAGCAAATTAATACAGGCAATCACTGTGCTGAGTGTTTTACATTCATTTTCGTTACTTCATAGTAACCCATGGAATACATACTATTATTGTCTCTAATTTGCAACTGAAGGGTTTTAGGATCAGATAATTTTTTAAGGGCTAGTGTGTGGGAAATCCAGGGTGAGAACCATTGCAATCAGATTCTAGCATTCACAGACTTACTTATACAGACATATTGCCCCTCTCCTGCCATATTGCAGGTGATGCAGGCGATAACACTCCTCCATCAGGGAGGTACTGTTACTGTTCTAACTTTGTTGTTTTCACTTTAAATATGTGGCATTTGAGACTTGGAATGTCTTGTCTGAAATCACTCTGCCATTAACTGTTTGAGTCAGAATCCCATTTTAGATGTGTCTGACCCCACAGGCATAAATCATAACTATCAAACTATTCTGTCTTAATTTTCTTCTGTCAGAAGAAATAATTGTCTCTTAATTTATTTTTGGATCTTTAGAGTCTGGTATAGTGCTTGAGCAAAATTGAAATTGTTAAAAGTAACCTACTTTATTCTGCTTACTTTAATGCAACATTTGAAACTTAAATAATTGTTATTACTCTGAACTAAGAGGAAGAAAAAGATCTAAAAGGAAATAACAAACAGCATAGTCACTTCCTTTAGATAAAAATAATAGTTTATGGCACAGAGCAGGTATTTTATGTTTTAATAATATTTTCAAAAGAATCAGATTACTGTATGGTAGAATATGATAGGATGATTGCTCTTGAGCTATTTGGTTAGTTTATCTCCAGTCTATTAGACTTCTATATTTTATGTCCAATAAAAGGCAATAACATGTTCTTTTAGCTTGCTCAGTAGAGATTTTATGAAAATTACTGAATAAACAGGAGTAAAAAAGCAATGAGAAGATAATTTTAATTTAACTGAAGAAACATATAATGAGATAAAAACTGAAATAACATAAAAGAAATTAGGTCACTGACTGACCCACAACATGTCTTTAAAAGTATCTTTTTAAAACCATTGTGTCATATTTTTAAATCTATTGTCATAAATAGTAGCAACAAATATTAATAAACTAGAGGCCTGGTGCATGAAATTTGTGCATGGAGGTTGGTGGGGGAGTGTCCCTCAGCCCAGCCTGCACCCTCTCCAATCTGGGAGGGCAGTCAGATATCTTTCTCACAATCCAGGACTGGTAGCTCCAAACTGCTTGCCTGCCTGCCTTCCCAATTGCCCCTAACTGCTTCTGCCTGCCAGCCTGATCACCCCCTAACCACTACCCTGCCAGCCTAATTGATGTCTAACTGCTCCCCTGCCAGTCTGTTTGCCTCCAACTTTCCTCCTCTGCCAGCCTGGTCACCCCAACTGCCCTCCCTTGCAGGTTTGGCCCCTCCCAACTGCTCTCCCGTGCTGACCTGATGGCCCACAACTGCCCTCCCTTGCAGTCCTGGAACCTCCCACTGTCCTCTTCTAATGGCCATCTTTGTGTCCACATGGGGAAAGGATCTTTCACCACATGCGGCAGCCCTCTTGTGTGTTGGAGTGATGGTCAATCTGTGTTTTACTCTTTTATTAGATAGGATAGAAGCCTGGTGCATGGGTGGGGACCGGCTGGTTTGCCATGAAGGGTGTCCTGGATCAGGGTGCAGATTCCCTTGGGGTGTGGGGTAGCCTGAGCAAAGGGTTTTTAGCGGTTTGCGACCCTGGCATCTGGGATTGATTTATGTCCTACAATTGAAACTTTGTAGCCTGGAAAAGAGCCAACCCTTCTGCTCGCTCAGTGGCAACAGCCATTTCTGTTTGAAACTTTTTAGCCTAGAGTAGAGGCCTAGGCTAGGGCTGCAGAAGTTTGGCTTCCTCCATTGCCCCAGCAACCCTAGCCTCTTCTCTCTCCAGCTCCGTGGCTGCCGCCATTTCTTTTGGGACTAGGTGTCTTCTATAATTGAAATTTTGTAGCATTGAATGGAGTCCTAGGCTGGTAATGGCTGGTGGGAAGCTTGACTTCTTCTGTTGCTGGGGAAACCCAAGCCTCCCTCCTGCTCTCAGTGGCGGTAGCCATCTTGTTTGGGGTCTATTTGCATAATTTGCACCTGATTGGCTGGTGGGTGTGGCTGTGGGCATGGCTTGATCGGAGGTATGGTCAATTTGCATATTACTCTTTTATTAGATAGGATATTTCAGGCAGATGCAGAGAAAGAGATAAAAATAGAAGGAAATACTTTAATTATCTGAATTTGATTTACTAGTAAACTCCACTCTTTAGAACCTGTCTGAAAACCATGAACTTTTCAAATGCAGGTCTTACTCTTAAAAAGAGACTTCACAGACTCCATGTGTTACACTTCCTTGTGCTCGTACAGCAGGTACACCTTGTTCTTGGCCAGAGCATATTTCCTTTTTAACGTATTAAGTAGAATTGTTTATTGCTTTCTTTAGCTGAGTGCTTGTTAGAAGCAGTAAATTAAAAAAGGAAGGGTAGAGGTATTACTAAACACATATATATTGTTAGCAACAAACAGTATTTCAAGGTGGGAAAAGATTTTAAAAAGTAAAATTTAAAACATCATTCAATGTCAAACAGCAGGGAGATAGCATCGTAGAATGAATGTGGCTTTTGGAGACAAACAGTCCTGTGTACAAAATTTCTGTCTACCTCCTGTTGATTAGCTCTATAACCAACCCTAGGCAAGCTATTTAAAATCTCACTGTCCATTTTATCATGTCTAAGATGAAAATAATATAGTCTAATTTATAGAGTGGTTATAGAGATTAAGTGAAATAACTGCAAAATGCCTGGTCAACTTTGTTTCATTCTCAGGCCTAAGTGTATCTTTGTGCACACTTAAATAGCTTTCACAACTCAATGGCTCCTAAAGTAGTTCATGCTCATCATGATGACTGATGCTGGATTGTTATGAAAATATTAAAGCTATAGCCAGTATATTTTACTTAAGAATTTATGCCAATATGTAATTCTTGTTAGAAAAACACATGAAAATCATTATATGTCATGTATTTCTGGAATGGGCTACCCTGTCCATTTTTCTCTTTGGCTCTCAGAACCACCCTCTAGGGGCTTGTACATGACACTGTCCTCCTTTCAGGACCTAAGGTGGCAAGGCAGCTTATACCTCAAATGTTGCCAACCACCAACACTAGGGAGAGTCTTACAGTGGCAATTAGATGCTTAGTCCAAAAGTCACATATTGCTTCCACTCATGAATGCATCATTGTCATATGGTCTTAGCCAACCACAAGGGGTTAGGATGTGCAGTCTTGCCCTCTGCCCAGAAGGAGGAGAACTAGAAACATTTGGAGAACAGCTGTATGATTAAATTCAAAAGAGATTGATATGTAAACCAAATTGCCATTCTATTTATTTATAAGGAGGAAATTCAGGATGGAACAGATTGGATATGAACATTCCTCTGTGAAAAAATTAGTCCCTTTATATTTTGAAAATGGGGAAGATCTATTTTCAGCCTTGTCATTCTTAATGTTGGCTTTCCAAGGAACACTTACTGGTATCAGAGCTGAGAAGCAATAATTAGGAAGTTGCTTCTTGGGTATAGAATCAGACTACAGGGGTTGGGTAATTTAGAGGAATGATTCAACCATTTTTTTTTTTTGTAAAGTATAATGAACTCATTGCCTCTCAACAGAGAGTTGTGTTCCTGGATTCAGTGTCTCTTCTTGATAGATCATGCTGACTAATCATTGCCAAATTTTACAATTCTCCATTTTTAATCTCTTTGATCTGCCTCATTTTTTTGGACAGTTTACCTTCAAGTTTATTAATAATTTGGTGAGGCTCCATTCCAGCCCTGTTATTTCTGCTTTAGTTATTTCTGCTATACCAGTTTTATTTCAATTTATTGAGGAATAATTGACAAATAAAATTAAAATATATTTAAAGAGTACATTGTGATAATTTGATACATGCGTACATCGTGAAAAGATTCCCACTATAGAGTTAATTGACACATCTGTCACCTAATATTTATTTACCTTTTTTTTTTTTTTTAGTGAGAACACTAAAGTTTTACTCTTCCGCAAATTTCAATTATGCAATACAGTATTATCGGCTATAGTAACTATTCTATACATTAAACCCTCAGACTTTATTCTTCTTATAACTGAAAATTTATACCCCTTACTTATCTGTTTCTCTTCTCCCCACCCTCTGTTAGACCCTGGCAACCACCACAATTACACTCTCTGTTTTTATTGAGTTTGACTTTTTTTTTTTTTTGGTAGATTTCACATATACTTGTAAGTGATAGCATGAAGCATTAGTCTTTCTTTGATGTATTTCACTTAGCACAATGCCCTCCAGCTTCATTCATATTATTGCAAATGCTAAGATTTCTTTATTTTTAAAGACTACTTAATATATTCTCTTTCTCACTCTGTCTGTGTGTGTATCTACATTTTTAAAAATTATTTATTGTCTAAAGTTTTACATGTCTCCTTTTTCCTTGCTTGACTCTCTTCCCCCAAGCCATTCCCACCCTGGGCAAGCCCCTATAGATTTTCCTTTTTTTAGAATATATTTTTATTGATTTCAGAGAGGAGGGAGAGGGAGAGAGATAGGAACATCAATGATTAGGATCATTGACTGACTGCCTCCTGCACGCACCTTACTGGAGATTGAGCCCGCAGCCTGAGCAGATGCCCTTGACTGGAATCGAACCTGGGACCCTTCAGTCGGCAGGCGGACACTTTAATCCACCTTGCCAAACCAGCCAGGGCTCTCACATTTTCCTCATTCATTCCTCTGCTGCCAGAGATTTAGGTTGTTTCCATGCCTGGGCTATTGTGCCTAGTACTGTAATTGTTATGAGCGCATGACTATCTCTTTGAGATAATTAATTTTATTTGGATACATACCCAGAAGTGAGATTGCTGGATCCCATGGTACTTTTATTTTTAATTTCTTAAGGAAATTCTGTACTTTTTTTGCATAGTTTAAATTCTCACCAACAGTGTGTAAGCATTCCCTTTTCCCCCACATCTTTGCCAGCATTTGTTTTCACTGTTTTCTTGGTAATTGACATCCTAGAAGTTGTGAGATAGTATCTTATCATGGTTTTAATTTGCATTTCCCTGACAACTAGAAATGTTGAGCATCTTTTTGTGTACCTGTTGGCCACTTATATATCTCTTTTGGAAAAAAATGTCTATTAAGATCCTTTGTTTATTTTTAAATTATGTTATTTGTCTTTTTTGCCATTGAGTTGTATGATTTATTTTTATATTTTGGATATTAACTCATTGCAAGAAATGTAGTTTGCAAATATTTTCTCCCATTCTGTAGGTTGCCTTTTTATTTCATTGATGGCTTCTTTTACTGTGCAGAAGATTTTTTTTTCGATGTAATCCCACTTGTTTATTTTAGCTTTTGTTTTCTTTACTTTTGGTGTCAAATTAAAAAAAAAAATCATTGCTAAGACCAGTGTCAAGGGGATTATGCCCACCTGCTTTTGTATTTTAATTGTTGGTTGTTTTGTTTTGACCAAGGTATATTTCGCTTCAAAGTTGGCTTCTGAATGTGTCTGATGCTATTCTTCATGTTTAACTTATCTAGTCTTAATTTAGGTTTGGGAGCTTCCTCTATTTGAGAGTAATGAAAAAATTAAATTGATTTTTAATAATCTCACATGCTGGATCTGTTTACTAGGTAGTGGATACTGAAATTATTTGGTTGAAAAGGATTCTTTGGTCTGATCTAAGGTCAGTGGGGAAGAATAGTGAGATGGATTATTATGAGGCCATGAATTCGGAGGGGGTGATGACTATGTAAAGGCCTCATATTTGCCAAGAGAGGCAAATAATGGAGACAGATTAACAGTGTCCCCACATCATGTCTCCAGATAATGATGGTATTGTTAGTCACCAGAACTGTCAGCAGGAGGAGGAGAGATAGTATAATTTTAGAGCAGAAAGGACATTATTGTCACCACTCAGAATTATTATGAACATTTTTATATTCACGACAAAAATTAGTAAAGGGCAAAAGACATGCTGATTAAGTACATTTTATTTTGTAAAACAGATCATATTTAACTTACTACATTTAATTATATGATTGTTAAAGAAATTTAGAATGTTTCTTCTTAACTCCAGAGACGAAATAAGATCCAAAAAGGAGCTCACTACTTACAAGGTCAGTACTCATTGGTGTATTTCCAAAAAAGTTCTCAATATTTGTGCACAAGAAAAAAGTTTTAACATTTCATTGAGCAAAAATAAACAAACTTCTCTCTTGGGAGCTGTTTTCCTTGACTAAGGAACACATTCAAGGGTAGAATGATCTGCACTCAGCTTTCTTGCTGACACAAGGTCTTGAGGTACAGGATATGATAGAATATTGCCAGTAAGAGGGCCTTTCTTGAGGTCCACCAGCTAAAACACCTTATATAAGGCAAGCTTCTACCTCTGTGCTGGAAATGTTGGGGAGTAGGTGGTCAGGATATTTGACTCACTCTACTAAAATTGTAGATGGAGGTTATATGCAAAGTTATTGTGTAGTGAAACTGAAACAGTGTCAGTACTAGTTCTTAAGTTTTTAAAAACATTCTCACTGTCAATGCATAAGAATAAAGCTTTTGTATATTATTGAACAAAAATATATATACTGCTTCTTCAGGGATTTGATTGTCCTTGAATAAGGGGAGATTTTCTGGGGAAGAACTGTTTATTTTCCCTATAGGAGTTTGTTGTTTCCAACAGTTGTAGAGACAACTTAATGTGAGGTTGAACAGATACTGGATCAATTAATCATTGGCTGAAGTTTCCACCCTGCCATGTCCTGTGAAATAAGTAAGAACAACAGCCTCTCAGATTTCCCTGCAATTGATTAGTCATATGGGTTTATAAAAAATCATATTCTAGTAATTAGCATGTGAACAGGCCTTCTGATGAGGCTGCTGGAAGAGCAGAAGCCTAAAATTTTGAACCAAATGATAAAAACCTCAGGGTATGTTCTCTGTCCAGCTTTCTTTGTTCAGAATGCCTGAGTCCAGTGTGATGTTGGACAGCACTGTGGGCTTCATTGTTATTAATCCTACCCTAAAACGGAGATGTCCCAAATCTATCTTGGGACTAGTCATTCAATCAAAATTTATTTAACATGTACTTTGTGGAAAGCCCTACTTAGAATGTATTGTAGAGATTTTTAAAAAGAAAAGAAAAAGATACAAGAGTATAATGATTATTGAGGGAGAAGGACAGACATAAGGAAACAACTATAATAAACTATTTAGTTAGTTTCACAATTTGGCGGAAACCCAGAGTAATTGGGATGTTGGGCAGGTTTTCATGGGAGAGATGATGAAGATGAGTAGGTGTTTATCAGCAAGAAAAGGTGGGAGACAAATTATATCAAAGAGCCTGGGGCACTAAAGAAGAGGAAAATAGGAGAGAGGTCAATGAACATTGGAAGCACTAATGGGAGTAATTGATGAGAAATGGGTGAGAAAGAAGGTTCTGATCACGGGTCATAAAAGCTCAGAATTCCATGGTAAGAGTTTGGACTCTATTCTATTATTGTTCTGTTGTCAGTGATGAGGGAGCCAGTGTAGTTCTGAAGCAGGAAAAAGGCAACAACAGACTTTATCCACAAACAATCCTCAGATTTACATGGAAGGTAGACTGAAGATGGGGTGGAGCATGAGCAAGGAAGATGGGTTAGAGGCCATTGCAGTATTTCTGTGAAAGTTGACAGAAATTTGGTAATTGGCTGCTTGGAATACTGAATTGGCAGGACCTGGTGACTAAGGAATAAGATACAGCCTTATATTCATCCAGTAATTATTCAAAGAACTCTTATTCTTTGCCAGTAAAAAGACAAAGTCCTTGCTCTTGCAAAGTTGCATTCTAGTGAGAGAGACAGAAATAAGCCCACTAATGTATATCATCACATCACATCAAGAGATGTTAAATACTATGAAGAGAAATAAAGCCCTTGGCAGAAATGACCGTATGCATCTTCTGAATTAGAAGCACCTGCTTTTGGCCTGTGGGAAACTGTCTGAGATGGCCATGTAAGGAAGCTAGTCTGGTGGATGGGAGGATCTAAGGGTGTAAGGTAGGGTTGCCTGATAAAATACAGGCTATTTAGTGAAATTTGAACTTCAGAAAAATAATGAATAAGTCCACTTTGAAGTATAAACTATATTTCATTTAAAGAAAAAAATATTGTCTGTCTGAAGTTCAGATTTTACTGGGCATTCTATATTCTTATTTGTTAAAGCTGGCAACCCCAATGTCAAAGCTATATACTGGCCCAGCCGGCATGGCTCAGTGGTAGAGTGTCAACCTCTGAACTAGGAGTTGGTGGCTTGATTCCCAGTCAGGGCACCTGCCTACGTTGGGGGCTTGATCCCTAGTGTGGGGTGTGCTGAGGCAGCCGATCAGTGATTCTCTCGCATCATTGATGTTTCTCTCTCTCTTTCCCTCTCCCTTCCTCTCTGAAATTGATAAAATATATTAAAAAAAAACACACACAACTATGAACTGTATAGGACAAGGTAGTTTCTTCTGTTTTGGAAGGTTTTCTTTGAGTTCAGGGCCCTGTTCCTGCTTAGGAGTTCTCTTTCCCTCCACACAGGGCGAGTGCAATGCAGAAGTCAGGGAGTAGTAGTTGACCCTCAGAGCCTAGAAGTTACCTTCCTACCGGGCTTGCTTTCTTTAGGAGCCATACAGACACCTTACTTGCGTGGCTCTTCTTCTTGTACCTATTTCGTCTCATAAAATATTACCTTATAAAGTCATTTCTACTGAGAGACGAATGACTGAGAAGGTTCAAGTGTTATTTCCATCAGGGACATTTATCCTATAAATGAATACCATCAAATAATTAATAAAAAATAATTTTGAATTGTAGAATTTCTTTGAGTTCTTACTGGAGGTAGTCTTAGAAGTAAAAATTAGGTTCTCTTTAAATTAAGCATTCAGTGTTTAACTACTATAACCTCTCAGTCATGTAACATGTAAATCTGGAGTTCAGGCTCCAGAATCCTGAAGTATTTTTGGGGAAAAGCAGTTACTCTAAATTACTCAAGCTTCTTTATCCCATGACCAGAGAGGAAAAACAGACTGTGTCTAACTAAAAATAAACACTTATGGAGTGCCTACCCTTTGTTGGTGTTCCCTCTGCTAAGTGCTCTCACATGTCATTCTTGGAAAAAGTTCTGTGAGGTGGATTATATTATGTCCAGGTTTTAGATGAAGCAATTGATGGTAAATGGCAGAGCTATGATTCAAATTCAGGCTTTTTTGACTAGGAGGACAGTGATCTTTCTGTGATACAATGGTGGCAACCCACTTCCGTAGCCCCCTCTTGGGCAGTTCCAGGATTCCCCTGAAGCTGTTTAGGGTGTGGGCCTAGGGTGTGGTTGTTGGTAGTAAATGCCCTGTGGTTAAATGACTTTAGATTGCAAAGTTTTAAGAAAAAGCAATAATGCCAGATTACTTCCATGTCAGAGATGGGAAAATGATTCAGAATCACATGCTATTGGGAAACCAAACTTGGTTGCAAGTTTTTCTTTTTAGAAGCTGATTAGATCTTTATCTGAATAAAGCAATGGTAAAGGGTAAACATGACATCAATACTGAGAACCATTTCCATGGCTATTGGGTAGTTAAAGGGGAAGTGAACCAAAATTGTGATGTATGGGAACTTCGTCTTTGGTGCCCTCTCACTAATCCTTAAGGCAGTGGTTCTCAACCTTTCTAATGCCGAGACCCTTTAATACAGTTCCTCATGTTGTGGTGACCCCCAACCATAAATATTTTTTCGTTGCTACTTCATAACTGTAACTGTGCTACTGTTATGAATTTTAATGTAAATATCTGTGTTTTCCGATGGCCTTAGGCTCTACAGCAGCAGTTCTCAACCTGTGGGTCGCAACACACAGGTTGAGAACCACTAGCAAGGTCACCTAAGACTGTCGGAAAACACAGATATTTATATTATGATTCATAACAGTAGCAAAATTACAGTTATGAAGTAGCAACGAAAGAATATTTATGGTTGGGGGTCACCACAACATGAGGAACTGTATTAAAGGGTCGTGGCATTAGAAAGGTTGAGAACCACTGCTTTAAGGCAACTTTTAAATTATTTTTTTTAGCCCAGAAGAGCCTGATTAATATTTTAGAAAGAATCTGAAAGATTGTTCTGTTGTGTTAGCTAGTGGAATTTCTTGGGATATGAGAACTTTAATAGGGGTTACATGAAAAAAAGAATCAAGATTTGAATTTCTAAATGGTGGCATCCTAGTAGGTCAATGAGGAGGGTCTTTTAGGATGGGAAACCATGCTTCCTAGGCAGTAAGAAAGAAGAGTAGAAATTAGAATTAGATATATTAAGTGTTTAATTAGTAAGTCAAAGGCAAGGCCCCCTAATTGAAAAGTTGTGGAAATATGGTGAAAATAAACAGCACAATAAAATATGAGCTTAAATTATATAAAATATCAATAGATACTAGGATCAACATTTGGTCTGTGGGAAAGAAAAGAAAAAATAAAGTAGTAGGAATTTGGTTGGTATTTTTCATCTTTACGACATAAGCAACTGAGAAAAGAAAAAAAAAGGAGTGAGATTTTGTGTCGAAAAAATTAATAGGGCATTTTAATGTTGGATTTTTTTAATAGAAAATTCTCTGGAGACCCTGGAATTTGCTACTATGCACTTATCACTTAGACTAGGAGGTGTGTGATATAGTAGAAGCAGCCTGGTTTTGGAGTCAGACAAACTAGGCTTTGGTTCTGACCTTACATCAATTATTTAATCTCTTTGAACCTCAATTTCCTTTTTGGTAAGATGAGAACAGAAATACATAACTGAGTTATTCTAAGACTAGTCCAAGAACTAAATGAGATGCTATTCATAAGATACCTACTAAATCCTATCTAATAAAAGAGTAACATGTAAATTGACCATCACTCCAAGACACGAGATGGCTGCCTCCATGTAGTCAAAGGTGGCTGCCCCCATGTGGACACAAGGCTGCTACCACAAGGTGGCCTGCAGGAGAGGGCAGTTGTGGGAAGTTAGGGGTGAACAGGCCAGCAGAGGAGGACAGTTGGGGGAGACCAGGCCTGCAGGGGAGGACAGTTGTGAGCGATCAGGCAACCAGAGAGGACAGTTAGGGGTGACTGGGCCAGCAGAGGAGGGCAGTTGGAGGGGATCAGGACTGCAGGGGAGGGGAGTTGGGGGGTGCGCCAGGCCTGTGGGGAAGAGAAGTTGGTGGGCACTAAACTGCAGGGAAGGGCAGTTGGGGGGAGGACCCAGGCCTGCAGGGGAGGGCAATTGGTCGGGTATGAGGCCTGAATGGGAGGACAGTTGGGGGACCCAGGTTTGTAGGGGAAGGCATTTGGGGGGGGGGGGGCGGGGAGAATCAGGTCTGCAGTGGAGGGCAGTTGGGAGCCAGCAGTCCTGGTTTGTGAGAGGAATATCCAATCATGGGTGGTTGGACATCCCTGAAGGGGTTCCATATTGGAGAGGGTATATGCTGGGCACCCCCCACATCCCATGCATGAACTTAGTGCACTGGGCCTCTAGTGTATAAATATGACTTTAGTGTTATACTTCTGTTTCCCTTTATTTTAATAAAGCATTTTTAAATAACTCTGCCTTAAATAATAAATTGATTAGTTGTAGTTTCTAGATCAAAGCTATGCCTTCTAACAGTCAGATAACATTAAAAAGGCTTGGGAATTAAGAACAATGTGCACACAGAATTAAAAAGACAGAATTTTACTTCTATTCGCAGAAGAGTTTCTACCTTAGTTTGGTCACACTATGTTTTTACATTGAGTTAGGAAATAGGCATATCAATAGGCATGTTTCTCCTAAATATTTAGGAGAAATAAAATCCATGGATCTTAAGTCAATAACCAGTAGTGCCAAATATGAACTATCTATATAAGTTTTATGATTTTAAATCCCCAAGGTCAGCAAATATTTATGCAGTATTATATACATATATTGTAATATATTTTATGTTATATACTAGAGGCCCAGTACACAAAATTTGTGTCATGGGGGAGGGAGGGTTGTCCCTCAGCCTGGCCTGCACCCTCTCCAATCTCATACCCTTTGGGGGATATCTGACTGACAATTTAGGCCCGATTCCTAAACGGCCGTTGGATATCCTTCTTACAATCCAGGACTGCTGGCTCCTAACCCCTCACCTACCTGCCTGATAACACCCTACCCACTCCCCTGCCAGCCTGATTGATGCCTAACTGCTCCCCTGCCAGCCTGATTGCCCCCCAATTGCCCTCCCTTGCCAGCCTGATTGCCCCCAACTGCCCTCTCCTGCTGGCCTGATTGCCTCCAACTACCCTGCCCTGCAGGCTTTGTTGCCCCCAACTGCCCTCCCCTGCTGGAATGGTTGCCCCCAACTGCCCTCCTCTGATGGCCTGATCTTGCCCCAAATTGCCATCCTCTGCCAACCTGATCATCCCCAACTGCCTTTTTATGCTGATCTAGTCACCCTCTACTGCCCTCTCCTGCAGGCTTGGTTATCCCCAACTGCCCTCCCCTGCTGTCCTGGTCGCACCCAACTGCCCTCCCCTGCAGGCCCAGTTGTTCCCAACTGCCCCCCCCTGCTGGCCTGTTCACCCCCAACTGCCCGCCTTTACCAGCCTGATCATGCACAACTGACCTTCCCTACCGGCCATCTTGTGGCAGCCATCTTGTGGTGACATAGGGGTGGCCATCTTGTGGTGGCCATGTTGTGATAATGTGGGGGCAGCCATCTTGTGATGATGTGGGGAAGCCATCTTGTGACAACGTTGCATGATGCCAACTAGGCTTTTATTATATAGGATTGAATATTGTTATTATATTTACATGTATACTATTACATAATAGTCTTTTTAGCTATATGTCTATATAGTTAGCTGATACATAAAGCAAATATACTTCAATAAATATGCTCTCATTAGATTCATATAGTATTAATAGCAATAATGATAACCTATTTCCTGAATGAAAACCCTTTTGGAATTGTAAACTTTGCAAACCCAACAAAGGCTGTTGTACTGAGATGGAGAAGTTTGTGGAAGAGCAGAACTTTGAAGGAATAGTGTGAGTGAAAATGTAGAATTTGGTTTTAGTCAGAATAAATCTGAGAGGGTTATTAAAGTACTAGAAGCCCAGTGCATGAAATTTTGCATGGGTAAGGTCTATAGTGGCTACTGGCTGCCGGCTGGGGGGGGGGGGCCTCCTTCCCCCTGCTGCCTGCTGCCACCACCGGCTCTGCCTCCTGGCCAAACTCCTGGTTGAACTCTGGGTCGAGGGACAATTTGTATATTAGACTTTTATAACATAGGAATAACTGGGAAGTCAAGAGGCAGATCGATCAATAAACCTGGGGTTTAAGAACTGGAGGGAGAAATTTAACACTGTCAGAGAAACAATCCATGAAACTAAGATCACCCAAAAAATGAAAAAAACTCTTAGGACTGGTTTTTGGGTCCTCCAGAATTTAGAATCTGGGAAGTTTGAGAGAGGCCCCTAAATGATAATGGGAAGAAGTGGCCAGTGAGGAAGGAGAAGGCTTAAGAGTTTTATCCTAAAATCAATCGAAAAAGTATCTCAGAAAGCAGTGAGAGAGGTCAACTGTGTCAAATGCTGCTGGTCAGAGGAAATGAAGACTCTAGCTTTTTTGATTTAGCAATGTGGGAATGATTTGCTGCTTTGATTAGTGGTTCCAGTGGAGGGATAGAGGCAAACAGGCTCACGCCTCAACTTTGCAGGCTCCACAACAAGAATGCAATGCGAGTCCATGAAACATATACTAGTAGCTACATTTTAAAAATTACTGGTCAAGATAGCAAATGGTAGGTATCTTCTGATCGCAAGGCAGTTTTAAAAAAAGGCCAAGAAAATAGCAGAAACTTTGGCCCTGATATAGTCTAGCCACTAAACCAATGCTAGTAGCCACTCCCACATACCCAGTCTTGGCAAGATATGAGAAGGACCAGTTCTCATCTTCCCATCATCACACTTGGAAACGTGCAGGAGCCTGGCAATGTCCAGAATATGCACTATGGCTCTGCACTCTTCCTTTCCTGAGGGTGCAAACATTGAGTGTAAACTTCTTAGTAGGATAATAATCGGGCTACTTAGCGTTAAGGGTCCCAGGTGTCACACAGGAGCCTTCTGGGAGCAGAGCTGCCTTGAGGTCCATGAGATTAAGGAAACCATCTCAGGGAGAAAGCCATGAGTCCTGTGCGGGGCCAACCGGGGTGCAACCCCTCCTGCTGAGAAATAGGGAAGCCCCAGCCTCAGATGTTTTGTTGTCTAAAGTGAGCTCCCAGTCACTTTTGAGCTATCCTGATCTTGCAGTGTGAGATTTTCTGTTCCTCACCGCTGAATGAAATCTACTTGATTTAAAGGCATTCAATAATTATTCATTAAATGGCTGAATGAGTAAGAAAACAAAGAGCCATTAATGATGGCAAATAAGAGCTCCAAAATGATGTGTTATTTCATTTATGTATATATGTTTTATATATGTATTTATGCATGTAATATGTGTTTAGAATATGTACATATGTACATATGTCTTTATCTCTTTTCACCTACTACAGTATTTTGCTGCTAGAATACTAAAATACTAATTCAGAGTCCCAGTCTGAGAAGCAGAGTAGGTTTGGGTCCTCTTATCAACTACTAAGTTCACTCCAAACATCAACTTTTCCAGCCTGTGCAGAACACCTTTACCTTTAAGGCCCCAAATATTTATTCTAAGGTCTCTTTCCAAAGTCCTGATCAAAACTCTTCTTTTGCATCCTCTCTGCCAGTGTTCATTACGTGCTTTAGGAAGTACTTACTTGTTTTCCAAATCCACTGAGATTTGTGCTTGCCAGGGCCGTTTCTGATGATGGCTCTGGACCCTTTTGCTTTTTGCATCCAACTGCCTCCTAGGAGCCCTTCCACACTGCTGTGCCTCCCCATTCTCAGATTTTAATTCCCCAGCTGACACCGAATTGTGGTTTAAACACAGTTTTCATTAAGGCTTTAAGGCCATCTGGGGAGTGCAGTGCAGAAGAGAAGTTAACATTGCCGCAGTAGCCACTGGACTATGCAGGCTTCCTCAGAGAGCGCCCTCTACTGGCTGTACTTCTGAGGCCCTACAGATAGTGAGGGGGCGGGCAGCTTCTCTTTCCCAATAGGGAAGAGTCCTCTTTAGATTTTCCCTTCTTTTCCTTCTTCTCTGGGCCACAACAGAGCCCCCAAGTTTTATGCCTTTAGTCTAATCCAAAGGAGGAAAGTATCACTACAAATAGCCAAACAAGTAAACTAGAACAAACAACCTCGTAATTGTCCTTAGCCCTGAGGCCTCAAAAGAAGGCTGCCTTTTTATATTAAGGCACAGATGGATTAAGGATTTAGTTTGAAACATTTGTAGCTAGATACTTCTTTCCTACGGATTTTCCTCTATGGTTCTTTCTTTTGTTGTTGTTGTTGGACAAATATTTATTGTTTTTCTATGTGCCAGACACTCAACCACGTATTTGGGCTAGAGTGATAAGTAACAGATACATCCCCTGTACTCACAGAACTTACATTCTTACAGTTAAAAGGCTCAACACAGTAATTCCTTCTAGACAACTTAAAGAGGCAGTCCAAGAACCAGGACCAATTTTTACTCTAAAATGCAGAAACTACTTCCATCTTCCTAACAGCAATTTCTCAGCTCGCTTGCTCAGGTGCAGACACATCTCTAGCAATAGAAAATGGTTTCTTGCTACATTAGTAATGAAGAATGCTTGTGTAGGCAAATCTCTGAAATGTGCCCGTAATAAATAATTTTTAGTCTAAATGAAGTATTTTTCCAGTCCAAGGTCCAAGGACAGAATGTAACAAAACCACTTGGGAGCCTACACACACACACACACACATCACATATATACGACACACATACAACGTGCATAAACCATCCCCCTTCCGCCCCCACAAATGACAGAGCCATATTGCTGAAGTTTCAAAAGAGAGTATTAGGCATGAGGGGGTGGTGTGGAGGCAGAGAACCTATTATACTAAAAAAAGCGATTGGAAATAATAATCACCTACCAGATTGGGACACCAATCTAGCAGAGAGATTAGTTGACAGGGAATTTGGATAACTTGATTAGAAAGATGGTGACCATGTTCTCTGTGGTAGTTGATAGGGCTTGGTGAGCTAATACCCGTCTTGAGATCCTCTATCTGCATAATTGTAAGGCTGTCCCCACCCTGAACCATAATTCAGATATAATCACCATTACTTTCCCAGAAGGAAGCCTTGCTTGCCTTCTCCAGACCATATGCACACAGTAAGTGTCCTTCTTTCACTAAAGGCCAGGAAAATCTTATGTCTAATACAGCATAGGAATTTCAGAAATTGTGATGTTACGTAAATTACATATTCCTATATTTGCTAAAATGTAATCTTGTATGAACTCAGAATGCAAATTGGGAAAAATCTGCATTCTTTATGATCTTATAGAGCTCTCCTTCAAATCTCCAGTTGGTATCTTTTCCCCATCTTTGGGAAAAACCAACTGTGGACACAGGAAGAAAAGTTTCCACCCATTGATGCTTTCTCTTTGCCAAGCAAATTCCAGGGACTAGAGATTTGTCTGGATTCTAATAAGGCTCCTTCTACCCAGGCTCTAGTCCCAAAAGGATAGAATTTGATTTTCCACCAAGAATTTAAAAAGTAAGCACACATTGCCAAAATTGGGGCCTTACTTTTTGCCACGCAGACAACATATTAAGAAAGTGCAGTCCTGTTGTATACAAGTCTTAGATCAAATTCTTGGCCTAAAAATAACTCTGGCATGACTATGTGGTGGAGTATCTAATTCTTTTTTGGACCTGGCTTATTTTGGGAGTCACCCCATTAGCTATGCTGTCTTAGCAATCCTGATGATGGCACCAGCTGTAGTGAAATTACTTTTTATGTTTCTGATTAAAAATGTTTTAATTACAGTGTACTTCAACATATAGAATATAACAGATGGTTATTTTTCTGACACCCAGATCTTACAGTTCTCTTAGTTTACCCTCTTTTTCTTATGAAAATATTACAGACTAGAGGTGCCATGCACAAAATTTGTGCACTGGAGGAGGGGGGGGCATCCCTCAGCCTGGTCTGTGCCCTCTCGCAGTGCAGGAGCCCTCAGGGATTTCTGACTGACGGCTTAAGCCTGCTTCTCACTGGCAGGGAGTGGGCCTAAGCCCTCAGTCAGACATTCTTAGCGCTGTCACAGAGGTGGGAGAGGCTCCCGCCACCACTGCTGCACTCACCAGCTGTGAGCCCAACTCAGGGCTTCTGGCTGAGCTGTGCTCCCCCTGTGGGAGTGCTCTGACTACCAGGAGGCAGTACTGCATTGAGCGTCTGCCCCCTCGTGGGCAGTGCATGACACAGTGATCAGTAGTTCTGCCGTTCAGTCAATTTGCCTATTAGCCTTTTATTATATAGGAATACAGCTAAGGAAACCTCCATCTCCATAACATACGCAGTAAAAATAATAAATTCTGGTTTATTATTTTCACTATGTATGTGATGTATTAATAAACAATATCTAAATTTGTTTTGTATTTTTTAAAATCTTTATTGATGAAAGTATTATATAGGTCCCCCCGCCCCCATTAACCTCTCCCAGCCGGCTGCCATTTCCCACCCCCCCATTGTATGTTTTGTGTCTTAAAGTTTAAATAAATAATAAACAAGGTTAAATCTAATTAGATTTTTCTTGAACTTGATTAATATATAAAACATAATGTCTAATTTTTAAAAATCTCTATTAAAAGTAGCAGACTGGTTTTGATTTTTCCATCATATAGAGTACTGTACATTCAGTTTAATGTGACCAGACTGTATTAAGGATGCCCATTTTCTAAAATAAATGAATCATGCATAGCATCATATTTGTGTATTTACAATGCCAGGGGGAAATTCTATCCTCAAAAACCAGTAAAGAAAGGAATTGCACTTTGTCTAGCTGTCCAAGACCTAATCACATGATGGCTAAGACATGATGACAGCTGCACACAAGTGGGAAAGTGCTTCATCAGAAGGTACCTCAGAAGTTAGCAAATAGGGATTTGAGTTTGGGAAACCCAAAATGCAAATTCGGAAAAACCCGTCATCATGGAGCAGTTACAGTTGCTTCATGATCTTATTAGATTGCAAAACATGAAGCATAATAAATTCGTACATCAATTTTTCACTTAGCCACTGGGAAATTTTACTGTTAGACATATGAGCATTTTGGTAACATAAAAAGTAGATAAAATAACCTTAGAATAATTTGGACATACTTGCATAAAGAATAATAAATGTTTGACCAGTGGTTTGACTTTGTTTCCTCTTTATTTTTTTTCTAATTTTAAAATTTGTGTGTATTCCTCATACAAAACGTAGAAGATATAGAAAATTATGAAGAGGAAATAAATTCTTCACAATGTTTTCATCCAGAAATTAACACCGTTAATATTTGTTTAAATTGACATAGTATGAATGTTCACTTATGTAATTATTCTTTTACATCTTCATTTCCTTTAATAATTTAAAAATTATTAAATGTTATGATTATGATAAAAATTTCAAGCAACACACACACATATTTTTTTAAATGTCTGTTTTTCACTACTACATTTCATGGAAATTTCACTTCAGTGTTTCAAACACTTTTTGTTTTATATGTATATATTTTTAATATATTTTATTGATTTTTTTACAGAGAGGAAGGGAGAGAGATAGAGCCTTAGAAACATCAATGAGAAACATCATCGATCAGCTGCATCTTGCACACCCCCTACTGGGGACGTGCCCGCAACCAAGGTACATGCCCTGAACGAGAATGGAACTTGGGACCCTTCAGTCCATAGGCTGACATTCTAGCCCCTGAGCCAAACAGGTCAGGGCTGTTTGCTTTATATTGATTGTTACAGATATAGTTTATACAAACACTTTTAAGTCAGTGGCTATCCTAACATACAATTCTGCTTTTTCACTTAATAATTGTGGTAAATTGTTACATTAATAACTCCTGTGCTTCCTGTAATTCATACTCTGTTCAAACTAGTCTTTCATATTGTGTCTGCGCTTGACCCTGTGTCTTGCTTTGGCCAATGGGACATTAGTAAGCTTGATACCAGCACTGACAGTGGGGTTTGTCCTTTTGGCTCACTCCTTAGAACCCAGCTATCATGTTCTAAGGAAGCTGATCTATATTTCTAGGTGGAGAGAAGCTTCATTGAAGGGAGCTAAAGTGTTTCAGGTGTCAGTAAATACCAAATGACAGATGTGTAAGTGAGGTCTTTGTGGATGTGCCCATCCCAGTTCACCTGGCAGCTGAATGCAGCACTGTGAGTGGCCCCAGCCAAAACCTGGACTAAAAGACTACTTCCGGTCAATGTACAGTATCCAGAGAAATAATGAATAATATCTTTATATGTAAAAGGTTTGTTCTGTAGAAATTACTAACAATAATATATCAGTTTATTTTTATCCACCCCATTCTTTTAAATTTCCACTTAGTATTAAATTATGTGAATATACAACCATTTATTTAATCCCCACCTGATATTTTGTTTGTTTACACCAGTGGTCGGTAAACCGCGGCTCGTGAGCTACATGTGGCTCTTTGGTCCCTTGAGTGTGGCTCTTCCACAAAATACCACAGCCTGGGCAAGTCTATTTTGAAGAAGTGGCATTAGAAGAAGTTTAAGTTTAAAAAATAAGTTTAAGTTTAAAAAATTTGGCTTTCAAAAGAAATTTCAATAGTCGTACTGTTGATATTTGGTTCTGTTGACTGATGAGTTTGCCGACCACTGGTTTATACCAACAGTATTGCAGTGGACATCATATTTAACTTACTAAGGCAAATTTCTTAATATATAAATTTTTATGTATTTACACCTTTGAATATGTTCTTAGAGTAAATTTCTAGATATCTCTGAAGGCTTTTGATTAAGGCTTTTGATTTTACCAAATTTGCTCTAGAGAAGAGTTGAGAACTCTTTCTTTTTCAGGATGGACACACTGAAGATAAGAAAAGCTACATTTAATAATCTTTCACTCTGGTCTAATTACCTTAGCTAATTACTTGGGTTGAAGGAGTGAAACATAATTGTGGAAAAAACAAACTTCTTTTAATGTCTTCTAGAATGAGGGTCCACCTAGAATCAAGCATTATTGGAGTTGATATTTATGTTTGGTAATATCTGTTATAAAAGTTGAGAAGGACCTGGCCAGTGTAGTTAAGTGGTTTGGCAGCAACCTAGAGGTCATGGTTCCAATCCCAGTCAGGCTGTATCCCCAATATGGGGGCATGCAGGAGGCAGCCGATCAATGTTTCTCTCTCATCATTGGTATTTGCGTCTCTCTCTCCCACTCTGTTCCTCTCTGAAATCAATAAGACTGTATTAAAAAAAAGTTGAGAAGGATATGTTTGACCTTTTTTAAACAAATTTTCAGTATCTAATGTAGTTGAAGATGTACATACCTTTTGAACCAGAAATTTCACTTCTAAGTGTAGCCTAGGGAATCTCTCATGTGAACACAGGTATAAAAACATTAGAATAATATTATTTGTGATGGCACAGCAATCCTTTTGTCAATAGGAAAATGGGTTATATATTGGTACAATGGAATCATGCAATGGAAATGTTATTATAGGTAGTTCTAAATTAAGATGGGTGAATCTCACAAACAGTGATCATAAAAAAAAAAAAGAAAAAAGTTGCAAAAGTGTCAAGATTTTTCGGAACAGTTTTAGCAACATGAAAAGACTATTGTATGTGTTGTTTAGGAATGCATACAGATGGAGTAAAAGTATCTATACTAATAAAAGGGTAATACGCAAATTGGTCAGGTTGCCCTCACAGTAATGACTGAACAGCAGGCTGCTTGGGGCGACAAGATTGGAAGGGAGGTTAGTGAGTGACGACCAAACGACTGAACAGCAGGCTGCATGGGGCGACCAGGCCAGCTGGGGGGTTAGTGAGGGACAACCAAAGGACTGAACAGGAGGCTGCTTGGGTGACCAGAAAGGCAGTGGGGGCAGTGAGGAGCAAGCAGGTTGGTGGGGAGGGGCAGTGGGAGTGACCAGGCTGGCAGGGGAGGCAGTTAGAGGCAACCAGGCCGGTGAGAGGCGCAGTTGGGGGCAACTGGCTGGTGGGGGGCGGGGGCAGTTGAGGGCAACAAGGCCAGCAGGCAGAGGCGGTTAGGGGTGATCAGGCTGGCAGAATGGGCAGTTAAGAGTGATCAGGCAGGCAGGCAGGCAGGCAGGTGAGCAGTTAGGAGCCAGCTGTCCCGGACTGTGAGAGGGATACCTGGCTGCCGGTTTAGGCTTGATCCAGAGACATCCGGTAGTCAGACATTCCGTGAGGGGTCCCTGATTGGAGAGGGTGCAGGCTGTGCTGAGGGGACCTCCCCAACCCCCCAAACACAAATTTTGGGCACTGGGCCTCTAGTCCTATATAATAAAAAGATAATATGCAATTTGTCCCCATGAGCAGGACATGCGCTGACCACCAGGTGGCGGCATGGAATATGGCAGGCGTCAGTGATGCAGTGTTGGCAGTGGGTGGCAGTGAAGGCACTGCTGGCCCTGATGGGCCCTGATGAGAGCAGGACCACGGTGGGATGGTGGAGCAGGTGAGCGGGCAGTGCCAGGCCAAGGCTGGTGTGAAGGGAGGCCCTGGATGGCAGCTGGCAGCTGCTAGGGACCCTGCTCATGCATGAATTTTGTGTACTGGGCCTCTAGTAAAATATAGGTGGAAATAGCTCTGGTAGGGTTGCTCATTTGGTTGGATCATCTTCCTGTACATAAAAAGGTTGCTATTTTGATTCCTAGTCAGGGTACATACCTAGGTTGCAGATTTGATCCCCAGTAGTGGTGGGTATGGGAGGCAACCAATCTATGTTTCTCTCTTACATTGATGTTTTTCTTTCTCTCTTCCTCTTTCAAAAATCCATAGAAACATATCCTGAGGTGAGGGGGAAAAAATAAAAATACACACACACACACACACACAAACACACACACACACTAGAGGCCCGGTGCATGGATTTGTTCCCCACTGGAGTCCCTTGGCCTGGCTGTGGGGTTCAGGCTGAAACTGGCTCTCTGACATCCCCCGAGGGGTTCCCGGTTGCAAGAGGGTGCAGGCTGGGAAGGGACCGAGGAGGGCTTCAGGGTGTGTCTGGCCCATTTTGCGCAGTCCTGATTGGGCCGATTAGAGCCATCTTTCCCAGTCCTGATTGGGGCTAATTGGAGCTGGTTGGCCCAGGAGGGACTGTGGGAGGTTGCCTGGCCAGGGAGGGACTGTGGGAGGGCTCCAGGGCATGTCCAGGTCGTCTTGCCCAGTCCTGATTGGTCGGACCCCAGTAACAAGCTAACCAACTGGTTGGAGAATCTGCCTCCTGGTGGTCAGTGCACATCATAGCTACTGGTAGAACAGTCAGTCAGACACTTAGAATATTAGGCTTTTATTATAAAGCAGTGGTCAGCAAACTCATTAGTTAACAGAGCCAGATATCAACAGTACAACAATTTAAATTTCTTTTGAGAGCCAAATTTTTTAAACTTAAACTTCTTCTAACACCACTTCTTCAAAGTAGACTCACCCAGGCCGTGGTATTTTGTGGAAGAGCCACACTCAAGGGGCCAAAGAGCCACATGTGGCTCGCAAGCCGCAGTTTGCTGACCACTGTTATATCGGATTGTATAGGATATATAAAATCAAATTCAGAATAACATTTATGCTCTAAGGTGTGAGGGGCATGTGATTAGGGATTAGTTCTCAGAGACTTCCAAAGTTTTGGTAATGCGCTATTTCTTTTCCTTTCATGAATATGATATTTATTAATATTTTATAACATAGCATGGCAAATCTTGACTTTGGATAAAGGCAAATTTTTACACATCTCAGTGTCTTCAGCATATTTTATGGAAATAGTTGTTAAGAATAAAAATTCTAATTTCAAATGAAGAAAATTCATGACATGCATCTTGGGTTGCAGTTTAATCACTGTATTCCCAGGAAGGTATCGACAGTGTCCTGTGGAAGCTATTAAAGTTGCTGTCCAAGGTGAAATGAAATTGCAGTTTATCAGAGCAGCATTGAGACAATAAGGGAATCTGTTCATGCTCTTGACTAATGCCGAGCATGGTCAACACCAGGGGGTTCATTAAGCTGTGCATCATGTGGGTAATTTCACTTGTCATCGCGCCTGCAGTGCACAGCCCTGAGTTTCAGAGTCCTACCTCTGACACTATAGAGTTTCTACACAGAAGCTTCCCTCATCTTTTGCTGTGCATTTTCTATTAGGCATGCTAATTTTTTACACATGTTAAGCAATTCATATAAATTTTTAAATGTAATTTGGAACAAAAATGTATATTGGCTTTTTAATGAGTTAAAATATATATAATAAAAGTTATAAGGAAACTTTTCTCTCTTTGAAATTTTCTTTTTCCTAATCATATTTATCTCCTAAAATAGTATGTGATCAATATGTTATTTCCTAAATTTGGAAATGAGTACCTGGTTCTATCTTGCATTATTTTACACATATTTCATATGCCTTAAATATTCTACATATACATTGTTTAAAGATGGTGTTTGGGTGGTGGATAATTTGAGAGGTGGTAGGTGTTTCTTCTGTGGTGTAATAATTCTTTGTTCTGAAATGGGGAAAATAAAGGTGATGGCTGGGGAATCCCCTGTCATACATACAATCAGTTTTTTGGTGTCTAGTCCCTGCTGACTGGTACAGGAATCCCCAGTATTTTGGAAATATTTAGAATATCAAGAAAGTTTTCTGTGGACAGGGCCTCTTCTCACTTCCTTTAAACTACTTCCTAATATCTTTGTATCACGATAATGCATTTTTGGCTCAACTGGGAAAGTAATCTATGGCTTATATCTTTACCCATTGAAGGGCCATTTCTTCACCTTCCTTTACAAGGATATGAGGGAAGGTGTATGGTGTAATGGACATAGCATGTACTATGAAACCAAGCCTACGTATGGTTTCTCCTCCTGCAAGCTCTATAAACTTGGACAAACGATAAGGCTCAACTTTTCTGGTTTATTGTGAGAATCAAATGAGATACCCTTTAAAAAGTGCCTCCTGACACATTGGGCTCAGTCACCCTGTTTTCTGCTTAAGGATTCTATAATCTCTGAATAATTTTAGTGATATTTGCAATAATGCAATTGAGTGATTTTATTAAAATAACAGATTGAATGTCATGCATTGGAACTAAACCAGAAGTTCTCAGGGTACTTGTTTTTTTCTGGCTAAATATTAAAATGGTATGCTGAAACAATTAATTAGGCTACTTTCATGTTACTGTTGAGTGATTTTCCCCCCTTTTGGAATGGCACAGTATAGGATTCTTTATATTAGAACAGATAAGAATATATGTCTTGTTATTTATACCTTCTGTATGAAACTGGTATTTATGATGAATATTTTCTTTTAATAGGAAAAATTGTCACATTTAAATCCATCAGAATTTAGATGTTAAGGGGTCTTTGGAGGCCATTCTGAGCCTGTCATTGCTAATGTTCCTTGCTCTTCTCCATTGTCTTTCAGGATCTACCAAAGGGAGGGTGATCTCTGGGGCCTGCTCACCAGAAGAATTGATTGATTAACCCTCCAAAACATCTTTATCCTTTCTTCCCTCTCTTAAATGTGAGGTAGAGACTTAATTTTCTACTCATCATACTCACCGTCTGTACTCTTTCTCATCTGGCTATGGTTTTAAGACCTTAGGAAAGAAAAGTTACTCTTTTTTGAGAGGAATATTGACTCTGCTGGCCTCATTTAAGCCCCTTTAGCTTCTCCATCACATTTTGTTCAATGCCTCTCTTCACAGCTGCCATTCTGCTTTGACCTCCATTATAAAATTGTTTGATTTTAACTGCCTCTTGTAGGAAGAATAGATAAACAGAAGTTTAATAGAACCTAAATAAGTTAAGCTTCTTTTGTCATAACAAATTCGAATGGCAGTAAAGTTAACTGGCTTTTTACATCAGCAGGGAACTACAGAACTGTCACAGCACCAAAGCACCAAAACAAATTGAGATAAGATTGAAGAGGAAGCACCACAAAGCAAGATACCAATCAGACAAACAAAATTCCATTATTTTGATTTACTTTCCAAAAATTCTGGAGGGCTAGCTCAATTCTAGTTGGCTTATAAACAAAGGAAATATATGTCCACATCTCATAGCACACATTTTTTCCCCATATTTGTATCCTTTAGTTACAATATCATTGTGATCTATGTTTTCATTTTTCCTTGTTATTCTTTACATTTTATTTGATTAGATAATGTTATGTCTTCCAGTATGGTAAAAATTCCAGAAAAGGAAAAATCATCAGATGAAATGAAAGCAAAATGGAAAGAAAGAATGACCATATGTGGCCTATTCAATAAAGTAATGACTAAAAGTTCCACATATTTGAGGTAAAAAAATAATTGGTTACAGATAAATTTTTAAAAATTTGAAGAAAATATTAGAGAACACATTAGAGAAAATATTTGTTAAATATATTTTTAATAAATGTATCTTTCACATTATAAACATCAATGATTTTTTTTTATAATTTGAGGGAATAATTATGAATCTAAGTTTTTCTATAGATGTTTCTTCAGAGTGGCCACTGCATTAAATGGGCCAAGTTTTAGAACTGAGGTGTATTTTTCATAGATTTTTTTTCTCCTTAGATTTCTCTCCATTGTTTATAAATGTTTCCCGATTTGCAGGGACTAAATCGAGACAATGTAACATGTCTAACAAATATGTCTGGTACATTGAGTGAATCAATAAATCTTAATTTCTGAGAAGTTGTTTATAATTAGATATAGAATAAAATTAGATTGACCTTGAGGTTTCTTATATGGGTAAAATATACCAGTTTATACATATTTTTTAAAATCTATGTACAAGTATCAAAACTTTTTCAGTTACTAGATGTGGAAAGACAGGAGGTAGATTTCTGTAGGGGATAATACAAATTTTTTAAAATAATGTAAACTTTTATGATAACAGTTGATTAGTACTCTGCCCTTGCCAAACCTCACTGTCACAGTGAATCTCTGTTAATACAAAAAGTATGTAGTTAAGATGAGGTAAATTAGATGTTGCTTCATGTGGTTCAAGGAAAAAGGACAAACTCATTGCCAATTAAGGAATGAGAGCTGAAAGTCCAGGAATTAGATTTATATAATTGTATGTTTTGTGTGTTTTTTTAAATTGGAATTCCATTTATAAATATGTAATCATTTGTAGTTGAAGTTCAGCATCTAGCCGAAAAAGAGAAACAGCCAAAATGTCTAACAATAAGGGAATGAGTAATTAATTTATAATACATACTAGTATATATCTGTATATATGTGCCATATATTAAAATTAATTAGTTTTAGACTAATATTTACTAAGAGGAAAATACTTCTGATGGAATAAAAAGTGGAAAAGAATGGTATATAGGTTTGGATATCAATTTAAAAATATAAAAATATACATATGCATGGGAAACCAAAGAAATAAAAGAGTGGATGATAGTTGATGGTGATTTTAATAATTCTAATTTCACAGTTTTTCTAATATATATTATATATGTCATATATATAATGTATGTGCCAAATATTTAATATATATGTACCAAATACTTAATATGAGTGTATATTATGTATATATACACATGTATTATTGAGGGGCTACTTTAAGTTAATAGGTAGCTAACATCCACATACTGCTATTGATATTGCTGCTGCTTTGACTACTACTAATAACTAGTATTTATACAGAGTTATTACTGTTCCTATCCCTTGAATATGTGAACTCATTCAACCCTTCCAACAACCTGTTGGAGACAGTCCTCCATGGTCTCTTGCATTGCTACCCATCTTGCTGGGAATGCTAAGAATGCAAGGCACTTATGGAGTGACAACCTTGGGAGGTGAAGTAATACCTTGCTCTGGAACAAAGAATAAGAGTTCTAACAGACTGCCATAAAGCAGCAATTTCCCCAGGCCCAGTGTTCCTCTTCTGTAATACAATGCAGTGTGTGTAGACATTTGTCTACTCTAGACAAACCTTCGGTGCCACAAGAAACTTGGATTCAGGGAATTGACACAGCAATGCTGTTGCTGTGACTATTGCTTTTGCTGTGAGTTATAAAATTTTTGTTTTTGATCGAGGGATCTTGTGTCTTCTATCTGTATACATAATACTCAGCAAGTTTATTTGTGAGCTTGCAAGTAAGGTAAGATCTATAACTCTATAGTCTTTACAAAATCCCTTACTATCCTCCATTATATAGATGATAGAGAGACACAGAGAGGATAAGTAACTGGCTTAAATTTGTATAGCTGGTTAGTGGTAGAGTCAGATGTGAACCTGGTAGATGGGCTCCAGTATCCAGGCTCTTAATAAACAAAGACTTTATAGGAGCTGAAATTAGGTATCTTGAGAGGTCAAATGTGTACCAGCTGCCCCCATGCAGTTGAGTCCTGCAAAATAAGGCTGAAGGGTTTCTAAGAGTTGCCATATGATGATACTTTCTTCATCTGAAAATGTATAAATATGGCAAACTAGAGGCCTGGTGCATGAATTCTGCACAGGTGGGGTCTGCCAGCCCGTCCTGATTAGGGCTGATAGGCCCAGTCTGGCTGAGGGGAGGGGCCTCGGGCAGTTGGCTGGCTGCCCCCACCCCTTGATCCAACTCCACCCCTCTGGTCGAACTCCTAGTTGAACTCCTGGTCGAACCCTAGGTCAAGGGGACAATTTGCATATTAGCCTTTTATTATATAGGATTGTCACTATGAGAGCTTGGGAAAGCAAGTTCTAGGTCCATAAGATAAACTAAATGTAAAAACAAGTGATTGGGTTAAAAGCAGAAACTATCCTATCTTCATATTTTGTATTATATTGTTGAATATTTGCCACTTTGCAATATCTCTGTTAATGACTAGAAGAAATTTTCCTCAAAAAAAAGACATCCTTATGTTTACACAGCATCACTTTTAATGATCTCGTTATCAAAAATGGAAGTGGGTCTCCTTATCACTTCAAAGCAGGTTTACTTCTGGAGCATGACTCTGAATGAATCTCTAAGTTGCACTGAATCTGGGGCTGCTGCTTGACAGTTTCTGAGGGCACCATTCATATAGACACTTCATGAACGGTCCCTTCTAGAGTTGTGTGATGCAGTTCACAAGGAGTGACATTACTAGTAATGAACAAAAACAGTTCCGGTAATACCTAATTTTTACTTGATGCCACCTTGACGACGTGAAGTAAAAGAATTTTGTTGGAAAGTGCATCTGAGTAAGCTTTCAGATTTCTTTCCCCTTGCTTCTGATTTTCACATAAAAAGTTTCCATGTAATGGAAGCTATTCTTATTAAAATATTATAGGAAAATCTTGACTCACTGGGTCTGGGGAGGGTTGAGATGCTATGTTTTTTTTTTTTAATTTTTTTAATTTTATTTTTTATTTTATTTTTTGTTTTGTTTTGTTTTGTTTTGTTTTTTTCTGTTTCTTTTTTAATCTTTATTGTTCAGTTTATTAATTACATTGTTTCCCCTTTTTATCCCCCTATAGCTCCCCTCCACCCTGTACCTATTCCACCCTCCATCCTCACCTCCCCCTCCCCACTGTCCTCTCCCATTGTTGCTAGATTTTTGTCCATTCTCTTGCTGCACTTCCCACAACCCTTTTCTCCCCAAGAATTGTCAGTCCATTCCCTCTCTATGTCCATGTATCTGTTATATTCACCAGTCTATGCTGTTCAACAGCCTATCAATTCACTTGATTTTTATGTTCATTTGTTGATAGATGTGTATTTGTTGTTCATAATTTTCACCTTTACCTTTTTCTTCTTCCTCTTCTTAAAGAATATCCTTCAACATTTCATATAATGTTGGTTTGGTGGTGATGAACTCCGTTAGCTTTTTCTTATCTGCGAAGCACTTCATCTGACCTTCAATTCTGAATGATATCTTTGCTGGATAGAGTAATCTTGGTTGTAGATTCTTGCTGTTCATCACTTTGAATATTTCTTGCCACTCCCGTCTGGCCTGCATCGTTTCTGTTGAGAAATCCGCTGACAGTCGTATGGGTGCTCCCTTATAGGTAACCAACTGTTTCTCTCTTGCTGCTTTTAATATTCTCTCTTTGTCTTTGCTCTTGGCATTTTAATTATGATGTGCCTTGGTGTGGTCCTCTTGGGGTTCCTATATATTGGGGTTCGGTGCACTTCTTGGACTCCTAAGTCAATTTCTTTCACCAGGTGTGGGAAGTTTTCAGTCACTATTTCTTCAAATAGGTTTTCATCGCCTTGGCCTCTCGCTTTTTCTGGCAACCCTATAATTCGGATGTTGGTGTGCTTGAGGTTGTCCCAGAGGCCCCTTACACTATCTTCAATTTTTTGGATTCTTTTGGTTTCTTGCTTTTTCAGCTGAGTGGATTTTACCTCTTTGTATTTCAAATCTTTAACTTGGTTCTTGGGGTGCTCCAGGGCACTTTCAGGTCTTTGTATAATATTTTTTGTTTCAGTCAGTGTATGCTTAATTTCTGGTTGGTCCTTTTTCATATCCTTGAGAGTCTGCTTTATATCCTTGAGGGTTTCTTTCATTTCCTTGTAGGACTCATTCATTTCCACGTTGGTCTTGATCATTTCTTTGCAGCTCTCGTTTATATCCTGGAGGGTGTTGTTCATTTTCTTGTAGGACTCATTCATTTCCTTTGTGGTCCTGCTTATTTCCTTATAGGCCTCGATCTTTTGTTGGAGCCTCTTAAAAAAACCCTATAACCGTGGTTCTGAATTCCATGTCCAGTCGTTTTTTTTCCTCCATTTCTTTCACATCTGATTTCTTTCCATGTTGCTGCATGGTGGCTGCTTCCCTGAGTTGGTCAATTAGCTTTGTGTGGTAGACTTCCTACTAGGGATAGTGGCTCAGCCTCCCCGGTTACCTGAGGTGGATATGGGCTGCACAGTCTTGCTGAAGTTAAGCTCAGTTAATCGTTGTTAGCACTTGGAGGGTTGACCTCCAGGCCAATTGTCTGTGAAGCTCAGCTGTGCTCAGGTTGGGTGGGTGGAGTCTCCGGGCCAAGCAGACAGTGTTAGCTCCGCCCTATGCGGCCCCAGGGACTCTGTGCCGAGGGCAATGGCTGCCAGCACCTCTGAGAGAGAGCCGCTGCGGAGCTCCACCGGCTGCCGGTTGCCGGGGAATTCAGACTTTCCCAAAATGACTCTGCATGCGCAATGTCTCACCCAGGGTTGTAAAACAAAGCAGTCTGACGGTTTTCCGAATGAGAGGCAAGTCGCGGTGCGCTCTCTGCGCAGTCACGCAGCCGAGCTGTTCGAGTAAGCTGCCTTCTCCACAAGCCGGGAGACCCGGCAGCACCCGAGCTTCGGCGTGCCCTCCCACTGTCCAGTTTTCACCCCCGTGTGATAGTGGGTTCTCTGGACTTCGCCCAGAGCTGGAGAATCAGTCCAGTGGGACGCCTTTGTCTCCCCGTTCGAGAAAACTGGCCGGTTTTCAGCCGCCTGCCCTCTCCGCGGCACGCACTCCAAACCTCTCTCTGTGCGAATCTTTCAACGCTGTTCGCCGCCGCTCCTCCGAGTCACAGTGTCT
Organism: Antrozous pallidus; assembly: GCA_027563665.1. Taxonomy (NCBI): domain Eukaryota; kingdom Metazoa; phylum Chordata; class Mammalia; order Chiroptera; family Vespertilionidae; genus Antrozous; species Antrozous pallidus. The sequence goes on along the minus strand of CM050521.1, from coordinate 71,853,475 downwards.
TATCTTCACTTTTATTTGTGGAATTTTCACTCGGCGAGCTTTCTGGTGATTCTGGAAGGTGTTTGTTCTTTCGTTAAGTTGTAGTAATAAAATTGCTGATTATGACGGCAAGATAGGTGTTTTACCTTTGCCGCCATCTTAGTTCTCTCGAGATGCTATGTTTTTAACAAGTTCCCAGGTGATGTCATTGATAGTGATCCAAGGAACTCACATTAAATAGCAAGATCAGCATTTCCCAAACTGCTCTGTGGTAAGAATCAGCTTGGACAGCTAAAGTTTAAAAATATTACTCAGCCATAAGAAAGGATGAAATAGCATCATTTTTAATATATAATTTTTATTGATATTTTTTCAGAGAGGAAGGGAGAGCGATAGAGAATTAGAAACATCGATCAGCTGCCTCCTGCAGATCTCCTGTTGGGGATGTACCCGCAACCAAGATACATGCCCTTGACTAGAATTGAACCCGGGACCCTTCAGTCCACAGGGCAACTCTCTATCTACTGAGTCAAACCGGTCAGGGCGAAATAACATCTTTTTTTTTTTTTTTTTAATTAATTTGAATAATTTTTATTTTTTATTTTTTAAATATTTTAATCTTTATTGTTCAGTTTATTAATTACATTGTTCTCCCCCTTTTTTCCCCTTATAGTTCCCCACCACCCGGTACCCATCCCACCCTCGGCCCTCCCCCTTCCCCCTACTGTCCTCTCCCATAGGTGCATGATTTTTGTTCAGTCTCTTGCTGCACCTCCCACACCCCTTTTATTCCCAAGAATTGGCAGTCCATTTCCTTTCTATGCCCATGAGTCTATTATATTCACCAGTTTATCCTGTTCATTAGATTTTTAATTTACTTGATTTTTATTTATTAAAAAAAATTTTTTTAAATCTTTATTGTTCAGTTTAATTACATTGTTCCCCCTTTTTTATCCCCCTATAGCTTCCCTCCACCCTGTACCCATCCCACCCTCCACCCTCCCCCCTCATCTCCCCCTCCCTACTGTCCTCTCCCATTATTGCAAGATTTTTGTCCAGTCTTTTGCTGTACTTCCCACACCCCTTTTCTCTCCAAGAATTGTCAGTCCATTCCCTCTCTATGTCCATGATTCTGTTATATTTACCAGTTTATCCTGTTCATCAGATTATTAATTCACTTGATTTTTAGATTCATTTGTTGATAGATGTGTATTTGTTGTTCATAACTTTTATTTTTACCTTTTTCTTCTTTCTCTTCTTAAAGAATATCTTTCAGCATTTATATAATATTGGTTTGGTGGTGATGAATTCCTTTAGCTTTTTCTTAGCTGCAAAGCACTTTATCTGACCTTCAATTCTGAATGATAGCTTTGCTGGATAGAGTAATCTTGGTTGTAGATTCTTCCTGTTCATCACTTTGAATATTTCTTGCCACTCCCGTCTGGCCTGCATAATTTCTGTTGAGAAATCCGCTGACAATCGTATGGGTGCTCCCTTATAGGTAATTGTTTTTCTCTTGCTGCTTTTAATATTCTCTCTTTGTCTTTTGCTCTTGGCATTTTAATTATGATATGCCTTGGTTTGGTCCTCTTAGGGTTCCTATATATTGGGGTTCAGTGTGCTTCTTGGACTCCTAAGTCAATTTCTTTCACCAGGTGTGGGAAATTTTTGTTCACTATTTCTTCAAATAGGTTTTCATTGTCTTGCTCTCTCTTTTTCTGGCAACCCAATAATTCGGATGTTGGTATGCTTGAGGTTGTCCCAGAGGCCCCTTACACTATCTTCAATTTTTTGGATTCTTTTGGTTTCTTGCTTTTCCAGCTGAGTGGATTTTACCTCTTTGTATTTCAAATCTTTAACTTGGTTCCTGCGGTCCTCTAGAGTACTTTTAGGTCTTTGTATAATATTTTTTATTTCAGTCAGTGTATGCTTAATTTCTAGTTGGTCCTTTTTCATATCCTCATAGGTCTTGTTCATTTCCTTGTAGGTCTCAGCCTTTCCTAGGAGCCTCTTGAAAAGCCTTTTAACCGTGGTTTTTGAACTCTATGTCTAGTCGTTTTTTTCCCTCCATTTCTTTCACATTTGATTTCTTTCCATGTCTCTGCATGGTGACTGCTTTCCTGAGTTGGTCGATTAGCTTTGTGTGGTAGACGTCCTCTAAGGGACAGTGGCTCAGCCTCCCCAGTTATCTGAGGTGGATATGGATTGTGCAGTCTTGTTGAAGTTAAGCCTAGCTTATTGTTGCCAGCACTAGGAGGGTTTGACCTCCAGGCCAATTGGCTGTGAGGTTCAGCCGTGCTTAGGTTGGATGGGCAGAGTCTCTGGCCCTATGCGGCACCTGGGACTCTGTGCTGGGTGGCAATGGCTGCCAACACCTCTGACAGAGAGCTGCTGCCGAGCTCCACCCACTACCGGACAATTCAGCCTCTCCCCAAATGAGTCTGCACACCCAACGTCTCACCCAGGGTCATAAAACAGTGCAGTCTGGTGGTTTCCCGAACAAGAGAGTAAGTCATGAGTCCTCTCTGCATGGTCACACAGCTCTGCTGTTCCCAAGTTCACGAGCACTCTGCACAAGCTCGCCCTCTCCACAAGCTTGCAGACCCTTGCAGCGCCTGAGTTTCAGCATGCCTCCCCACTGTCCAGTTTTTATCCCGTATGATTGTCTGTTCCCCGGACTTCGCCTGGAGCTGGGGAATCAGTTAAGTGGGACGTCTTTGTCTCCTCCATTCGAGAAAACCGGCTGGGTTTTCAGCCACCTGCCCTATCCGCTCGTGCGCTTGCGGCTCCGAACCTCTCTCCATGCGTATCTTCAACGCTGTCCTCCGCCACTCCTCTGAGTCACAGTGTCCTATCTTCACTTTTATTTGTGGAATTTTCACTCAGCCAGCTTTCCAGTGATTCTGGATGATGTTTGTTCTTTCATTAAGTTGTAGTTTTGAAATTGCTGAGTGTGGCAGCAAGATAGGTGTTTACCTATGCCGCCATCTTGGTTCCTCTGAAATAATGTCATTTTTAACAACATGGATGGATCTTGAGAACGTTATGCTAAGTGAAATAAGTAAGTCAGAAAAAGCTAAGAGCCATATAATTTCACTCATATGGGAATATAAATCTGAAATTCATGGTCACAAACAGCAGTGTGGTGGTTGCCAGATGGAAGCGGGTGGGGGAAAAAGGGGATACTAATATATGGTGACTGGAGAAGATTTGACTTTGGGTGGCAGGCACACAGCAATATTCAGATCTTGTAACACAGAAACCCACACCTGAAACCTATATGTTCATGTTGACAAATGTCAACCCAATAAATTTAATCTAAAAATAAAAATAAAAATACTTTCAGGCTATAGCTTTAGGGATGCTAATTAGGTAGTTTTGAGGGATGCTTAAGCTCTTTTATTCCCTTCTTTTTTTAAAAAAATACGCAACCCAAGTTATCATTAGGAAAATGTGGATGTGCCCTTCTACTAGTACATCAGTGATTACCAAATATGGCTGTGCTTGTTTCACACACACACACACACACACACACACACACACACACATACACACACACGTGATGAGACCTAGTTAGGTCTCTTTTAGGAGTCGAAAAAATTATTACCTCCGCGAATTCAGAGACTAAAGTTGTTTTTTCATTGCATTATATAAAGGTCTCAGCAAAGTTTCTGACAAAGTGAAGATACTTTGATTGTTGAAACCTGTGATTAATTATATACAAAACATGTGAATTGAAGAAAATTAAATGGAAAAGCCATTTAAAGCTGAGAAGTGATATTGTGCAGGCAAATATATGTCCATCATAGGTTCAGATCTATATTTTTAGCCTCATTGTTTGAATCAATAGAGTATGATCCACTCTGAACTGTCAATAGCTTCACTTAGTGCTTTTGTCTTAAATACTTGAATTATTTTCCTGTTCTTTTAAAGATGCAGAGCACTGTGTTTTCCTAATTCTATGGTCTTATCTTCTTCTAAGTTTGCTCTCAGCATCTGCCTACTCCAACCACACCTGCCTTCTTGGCTTCCTATGGGTCTTTTTAACACCAGGTGTGTTGCCCCTTTATGGTGAGCTCCTACTTTTCCTTTAATCTTTGGAAAAATAATCACTCAACAAAGCACCTTGTACCTCCATAACCAGGTCAATTTCTATTATTGGAAACTTTTATAACATTGGAGAGTGAGTCTCTCTATGTGCAATTATCAAAGATGTGATTTCACATTTGTTCATGTGATTCTTTTAACATCTATAATATCTATGGGGTCTTTCCCATATCATAATATTTCTTATGCAGAGCATAATGCCTGGCACTCAGTAAATATTTGTTGAATAAAGGGACAAATTAATTAATGAAGCTGGATCACCATAAGATTAGGTCCTAGGGTTATTTATGGTTAGCTCCTTATAGAATCACTTTCCTACAGAGGCATTTTAATGATATTCTATTAACAAGAGTTCCATGAAATCTATTAACTGTGTTTCCTATAGGGCTGTTGATGAGAATTTTTTCCATCATATTACTCAGTTTTCTATATATACCATGTAATGAAAACTAATATATTTTTCATCCTGTTTTGGCATCACTTTGTTTTCCCAGAGAGAGTAATCTGTTTTCTTTCTTTTGTAAGGGGTATAGTCCAAATTCATTATCTTTAGGATTGAAGAACTTAGCAAAGCTCTGGGAGAATTGACAGCTAAGATCCTCCTTCCCCCCCCAGCCCCCCCCACAATTTTCTTCTGCTGAAGAGAGTGACCTGGCCCAACATTATTCCATTTTTCAGAAATAGTCTGAATCAATGATGGCCCATTTGGGGGGGATTTGGGTAGAGATACAAAGACTTGTGTTATCCAAGTGAAACAATGCTGCACAGCCATCACAGCCTCAGTGCTTCCCACCGGAGAGCCCTTGTTTGATGGCTTTTCTCTGCCCATTAGACTTCCCTCACTAATCCATGGGCATTAGTTCCAAGAGCCCTCCTTAGTAATCTTCCTGAATACAAATCTCTGCCTAGAAGTCTCCTTCCTAGAGAACCTGACTTATGAGATCCTAGAATTTTTCCCACCATTGAAAAGGAAGTACATGTATTTGATTTTTTAGATGAAATTTCAAATAAAGCAATAGAATCAGAAAATGCCAATGACTCTTATATAGGCTCAAAAAGAATTCTGACAGAAAAGCTATGCTTCCTACTTGCGAAAAATGATGAACCTGTAAGATTCACGTGCAATTCCAAAATGAGAATTGAGTGATTATATTCCCCTCTTACTTTACCTAGAAACTTAGCAACCCAGCTAAAGAAGTTAAGGTGGCTTATATGATCTACATGCTAATAGATTTGGTCTAGGTGGCCTATTTGCGTGCCTGTATGTCCAGATCGTCTCTTTTTATTAATATTATATAATAATAATTACTGGACATATTATGACTTTAACGTGTCTCAACTCCTTTGGTGAACAAGGAAGGATGTCAAAGAACAAATAGACCAAAAAAAAAAAAAAAAAAAAGGAAGATAGCCTGGGAGATACAGGAAACACTAAGCACAGAGATTTAGGTTTACCTAGGGTTTGTTGAAATTTCTTGCATGAAAGGGCAACAAGCCTAGATGTTGGGCATCTTGATTGTTTTCCCTACAGTGTTCTGCCATGAGGGTACAGTTATGACTGTGTGAAGTAGAAGTTAGCTGTGCGGAAAAAGGAGGAGTAAGTTCACTTGTCTTTTCCTTAAAATTTATTGCCAAGAAGCAGGCTGGGAGAAAAGAAAAGCTAGCACAAAATGAGAAAAGTAAGACGGCAGATGGTCTATGATTCAGTCAACCTTCTGCATTTTCCTTCTCTTAGATAGTTGACCTTAAATAACCTTTGGCCAAGTATCTCCTGAGAAATGAAGCAATGTGCAGTGTTCAATTACTTTTACAAAGTGGGTATGATTCTGCTTCTCAGTTCCTCGTTTTTTGTAACCTTGCTGTAACCAGTTACTAGAGGCAAAAATAGCATGAGAATTAAATAGCAGAAACACTAATACTGTCATTGAGTTCATGTGCACAAATCTCACAGGTTCATCATTTTTTAGCAGTAGAAAGCGTAGCTTTTCTGTTAGACTGCTTTTTGAGCCTATATAAAAGACATTTTTATTTTCTGACCCTACTTCCTTATTTGAAATTTCATCTAAAAAATCAGATACACGTGCTTCCTTTTCAATGGCAGGGGAAATGCCAGGATCTCTCTTTTTTTCTCACAATTAAGGTCTTCCTTGAGAGCACTCCATCCCTTGAAAAGGGAAGCCATTATATAACTAAGGAACATTAAATGTAATGCGTTTCTTATCAATAGCAAATTTCTTCATACAGCCAAAAGTTTGCATATGCTTTTTAAAAACACATACCACATTTTATTGATTTTTAGAGAGAAAGGAAGGGATAGGACAGAGAGAAAGAAACATCGATGTGAGAGTGGAACATCAATGGGCTGCCTCCTGTACACCCCGCACTGGGGATCAAACCCACAACCCAGACATGTGCCTTGACCAGGAATCAACCAGCAACCCCTTGGTGGACTCATTAAGCATAAATGGCATTTGTGCCCCAGAATAACTTACCATATATATTTATAATTACACAAATAATCTAAAAATTGGGGACCTGAACAACAACAACAAAAGGATGTGGACAATAGGGTGGTAATTACTGGGAAATGGGAGGTGTGTGTGGGTGGAGGGTATAAAGGAGGGTGTAGCAGGGATAAATGGTGATGGAAGAAGACTTGATTAGGGGTGGTGAACACACAATACAATGTACAGATGATGTGTTGTGAAATTATGCACCTGGAACCTGTATAATTTTATTAATCAATGTTATCCCAATAACTTTAATTTAAAAAATCATGTACTATCTGATTAATTATTCAGGGGCATTGACTTCTTTTCCCTTAAATTGTAAAAAAAAAAAAAAGAAAAGAAAAGAAAAGTCAACAGCCAACACAACCATAGCAATCCAGTGTGAATGAATAAAAATTATATCTATTTTTTGTTAGATCAATAAAATTGCTGGGTTGCAGAATTTTAGTAATTAGTTTATGTGTGCTATGAGATGAAAGAGTTTGAAAATCACTGTAGAAGAATGTCACCTGAAAGTGACAAGATTTCAATTAAAGAAGGTCTGCAATGGATTATGATACTCATTTGGCCTAACTTCACAGATTAGGAACACAATCCTCCATAAGACTGTCTTCATTTCAGATACCACTTCTAAAGGGATTTCAGGCCACTGAAACAAACTGACAAGCCAGCAACAAATTCAGGGGTTCCATTACCCCCTGAGGTTTGACAATTAGCTAGAATGACTCACAGAACTCAGGAAAGAGATACGAATCGAGTTTTATTATAACAAAGAATAAAAAAGTCACTTCCAGCCAAAGGGGAAGATACATAGAACTGGGACTGAGAGGGTTTTAAACATAAAGTGTTGGTGTCCCCTCTCTGTGGAGTCAGGACATGTTCCCTTCTCAGTACATTGGTGTATGACAACATATGTATTGCCAACCAGGGAAGTTCACCCCAGCTTTGGTATCCAGAGTATTCATTGGGGTTTCATTTTGTAGGCAGGATTGATGAAATCATTGGCCATATGATTAAACTCAATTTCCAGTCTCTCCTCCTTAGCAGATATCATGTGGCTCAAAGCCCTAACCCTCTAATTATATGATTGATCTTTCTGGCAAGGTCAGCCCCCATCCTGAGCCGCTCTTTAGCATAAAATATCAAAGGGATTACCTACCATTTGTCACTTTATTAACATAAACTCAAGTGTGGTTCCAAAGGCCCATCGTAAATGGCAACTTCCAGTAACCAGGGACAAAGGCCAGACAAATTCATTATTAAATAAAGGGAACCAAAATATTATAGGAGAGTGGCCTTGTAAAGAGAAGATGAAAATGTGATAATTGTACTTCAATGTTTAGATTATTTGTGTAATTATAATTACATAAGTTATTCTAGGACACAATGTTGTTTGTGCCTAATGAGTCCGGCTACAGGGTGAAGGTATGCTGTGCATTTATCACACCGACTGGTAACAAGATTAATTTTTAAGAGCTCTTTTATTTTTGCGAGTTTCAAGTATCCACTATCCATTTTCATTTTACAAAGAATGTCAGGAATTACCAGGATAGCACAATATATTAAGGTATTAGCTAACTATGTGAAAGAATAAGGCAATTTTTTAATAAAATGTGAAAAAAAACCACCTTTCATTTTGATTCAATATCAGCTTCCTTGTATAGGTAATTTGATTTTTAGAAAGGAAGTCAAGATTAAAATTCTGACTTATTTTGAGTTAATCAACATTTTGCATGTTACTCAAAAACTAATATGTTCTAATTTATGATTAACATTTAAGGATGCTTATTCACTGAGTTTTGTATTTAACTGTTTATAATTAAACTAGTAGCCCTGCATGTGAATCTGTATGCCAGTACGTCACTGCTGCCCTTCTGTAGCTCTCCCCACCCCACCTCATAACTTGCTGTCCTGGCCCCTCCTGTAGCTCTCCACTTCCTGCTTGCTTGCTGCCCTACTCTGACCTGTAGCTCTCTGCCACACATTGTAGTTCTCTGCCCTACTCTCCTGTAGATCCATGATCCAGTCCTTACAAGGTTGGTCATTATGCCTCAGGACATAATGTATAATTAGCATATTTCTCTCATTATAATTAAACTAGTGGCCTGGTGCATGAAATTCATGCACAGAGGGTTCCATCAGCCCAGCTTGCACCCTCTCCAATCACCGACTCTCAGAATCTGGGACTGCTGGCTCCTAACAGCTCATCTGCCTGCCTGCCTGATAACACCTAACTGCCTTCCTCTGCTGGCCTGATCTTGCCCCTAACCGCTCTCCCCTGTCATCCTGATTACCCCTAACTGCCTCTGCCTGCCGGATAATCCTAATTGCCTCTGCCTCAGCCCCTATCACCATGGCTTTGTCTGGAAGGAAGTCAGACATCCAGAAGATGGCCAGTCGACCCAGTCTAATGCTAATTAGATAATAGATAGATAGATTATATATGATATTAGTATAGATAGATTATATAGGATAGGGTTGCTTAAACAGGTTGGGTGAAGCCTTTTTCAGCAGGAGGAGATGCTCTTGGCAGACAATAACACATAATCCCTATATCTGGACTGATAGTCAGCTTTTGCACTATACTGCCAAACTGGTCATTAAAAAATTGAACTGCTTTATTACACCTTACACCAAATAGCTGTTGTTCTTAAAACCCCTCCTCAGTCCCCAACTTAGGTTCTGCCTTCACAGTTCACCCAGATTTGGTTCTGATTGGTTGGTTTCTATGCCAGCCAATATCTCTGGGCCTGATGAGAGAAGCGAGGCTGATCGCTTCTGTGAGGCCCAGAGAGAAAGAGAGGCAAGGGCTGATCAACAGCTGCCATCGAGGCTGTGGATCAGAACTTGCTTCTCTCTCCACACCTCTATCTGGGCCTGATTTGCAGCTCCCTCAGTAGTCAGTGCTGGGTCGCCATGGCAACTGCAGGACTGCTGGGTTCAGTCATCTGTTCAGTCATTTAGGATGTTATGGTCCCTGGCTCTTTATAAATATATAGATAGATAGATATTTGTGTAATACTAATTTATTTATTTATTTTTCTAATAACCCACTGGACAATAAATGAGATTTTAAGGGTTTGACATTGCTGGATAAGAAAGTAACATATGATGTTTATTTGGTTCCAATTAAGAAATATGTGCTTCTAGCTTTAAATTTTAGAATTTTTCTTTTTCTACCTAATGATTTCCAGAACATTAGGCTGGTTTTTTACACCCTTAGTGTAAATAATCTTAGTTAATCTATAAAAAGACTAATGGCCTGGTGCATGAAATTTGAGCATATTAAAAGGGGATTAATTAGAGGAAATAATTTAATATTGCTATTTGCCCGTTTTCTATAATAGAAGTGTCAGAGATGAAAGAAAATTAGTAAAATGTATATGAAAACCTTCCTCCTTTCAGAGTCTGGGGTGCACCACGGGACCCAGAGTCAAGTCCCCGCCCACCCACATGTGCCTCAAAATCACCTGAGAACCAGACCTGGCCACTCCCTCCTCCCCATTGGGATACATCCATATCCAGCCAGTCCCACCCTTGTCAAGCCCCACCAAGCAGGGGACGTAGCCTCTGGTCCTTTGGCCTGGTGCCAGGATGGGGGAGGCATGGCCTGAGGTCCCACAGCTCAGACCAAGATGAAGGGCATGCCTTGAGCTCCCCAACCAAGCCCTACCAGGTTGGGGAAACGGGCTCAGATTCCCATCAAGCCCTGCCAGGTAGGGAGTGTGGCCTGAGGTCCCATGGCCTGATGCCAAGGTGGGAGGCATGGCCTGAGGTCCCCTGTCAAGCCCCACCTGGGCAGGGGTTGTGGTCTGAGGTCCCCCAGCCTGGCGATAGGGCAGGGGGAGCAGCCTGAGGTCCCTTAGCCCAACACCAGGATGGGAAGCCCACCTTGAGGTCCCCCATCAAGCCCTGCTGGGTTAGGGGCACAGCCTGAGATCTCCTGTCAAGCTCATGGGGGCGGGGAATGGCATAGCCGCAGGTCCCTGCTGATTGCTTGTTAAGGCTCCTTATGGGAACTTGACCTTCGGTATGGATGCAGCCATCTTTGTGATGGAGTGATGGTCAATTAGCATATTTCCTCTTTATTAGATAGAATGGATAAGAATGAAAGCTATTCTTGAATAATTTTGTAAAATCTTAGTTTGTTGGGTCTGAAAACAAATTTTGGACTTTAGTCTTTTTACACCCAAAGTCTTTGTTATTATTATTTCTTAAAGTAATATATTTTTTTAGGTTTTTCTGTTTTTTAGAAAGGTATTTTCATCTGGTGGACCTTAAAAATAACTTTCTCAAAGATATTCTAGAAGATAGCTTGCAGAAAGGCATACTTATTAAATAAAAATAAAGTATAATATAGAATTGGACCTGATTCTTTCATTGGAAAAATCATGTGAATTACTAGCTGTGTAAGAATTTCTCCCATGAGCTTTTCTTCCCTCTCTTCCTCCTTTCTTTTCTTACTGTCAACCATATATGCTTGGTGAGAGAGAAGTTTTGAATTTATAGATAAAGACTTTCATTCTGCTAGTCTATTTACAATTATTTTAAATGCTAATATTCTACCTAAAGTTGTTTCCTTGTAATGTTAAGTTTCAAGACTTTTTGAAAAAAAAAATCTTAGGATCCTAGAATAAAATGTAATGAAGCTCTTTATTTTTGTGTGCTAACATAATTCCATAAATTTAACAAATGCTTCAAAATCCAGCTGTGTAATAATCAAATCCAGCATATTCTACTATTCATTTCCTAAACATGCAACCCTAGGCAATTCTGAAAGGGTGTGGGTATTCAGCCAAACTCCTTGTCAAAGTATTTCTCACTCTGTTCTTTCTTGTCATTTAATAAAGTGGAAATAGTAGCTAGATGGAGACCTAGAAATAACCAGTTTGATAAGTGGCAAGGCTACTGGAGATCAGAGCCTTCCCTAATCATCCCTGCACAATAGAGGACAGTCTTCTTTGGTGTTTTCCCAGCCAAGAGTAATAGCTTTGTTCATATCTTACCCCCACAATCCTAGAAACAACCCCCAGTCTTTTCTTTCTACCAATACATTCTCTCCTTTCCCTGTTAAATATGTTATCTCAATGAAATATCCTTCTATAAAGGATCTGGTTAGTGAACTCACCCTGATAAGATAATAATGATTGATAAGCGCCAGATACATTCTTAAACTCTTAGATGATATTGAAATGATGCTATGATTCAATGGAACAATATTTTTAGAGAAAAATGTTTTTATTGATTTTAGAGAGGAAGGGAGAGAGAGAGAGAACAACAATAATGAGAGAGAATCATTGATTGGTTGCCTCCTGCATGTCCCACACTGGGGATCCAGCCCGAAACCTGAGCAGGTTCCCCGACTGGGAATCAAACTATGACCTCTTGGTTCATAGGTCGATGATCAACCACTGAGCCATACGAGCCAGGTGAAAGGAACAAATGTTTAATGGAGCATTTTATGAAGACAGAAGAGATTATGATAAATTTTACAGATGACTTGGTTATAACCTAGCCAGCAGAAGAAAATAATAAAAATGCTTAGAATTTATAAAGCAGATTAAATATAATAGAAATGAAAAGAGGACTTGTGTGCATGCATATGAGCCTAATCAATGGACACAGACAACGGAGGTGGGGGGGTGTAAGTGGAGGGTCGGGAATTATGAGTGAATAAGGACACATATGTAAAAAATAAAAATTAAAAAATTATAAGGAAAATAAAATAAAAATATTAAATTAAAAAAGAAATCAGTAATCTTATATATAATTTATTACTAGTTAGAACTTATAATGAAGAAAGGATGTGGCTATTCCTCATTGCATCAATTTTTTACCCTTTTCATCTTATGGCACATATAAACTAATTACTAAAATTATGTGGCACACCCAAAAAATTATTTTTTGCTACTCTGACAAAAATATGTGTAATTTTGCTTCATTCACACCAGTTGGTTATTGCTGTTTTGTCTGTTGTCATTTTTTTATTTGACAATCTAAGGGTAAAGAGTTCAGTGCCCCTGACTATATTCAGATATTACATGTTTAAAAATTCTTGCAGCACACTAATGTGCCTCTTGCAGTATACCAGTTGAAAATCACTGCCTTGTTGAATAACAAAAAAGAAAGTCATCTGACATATATAGGAATAATCCTCCAAAACATTTCTGTGGCCTGTGAATTAAGCTACACCATTGTATTGAGAGGTATAAAAGAAGAGTTGAATTTGCATAGGAAGGTTGAATTTGTTTCTGAAGAGGTCAGTTCTTTCTTACTAAATTAATTTTGAAATGTCAATGTATTTACTAATAGGATTTCTCTCTTGGGTGGATGTGGAAATGATTCAAAAATTCTGAATTTCATTTGGAAGAATGAAATTAGCTAAAAGCATTCTGAAGAAAAAATATAAAATGGAGAGATTTTCCCCTAAAATGCTTACCTATTATGATTAAAATATTGTAAGAGCAGATTGACAGAGTCAGAATAGATAATCACCCTAGAATAAATAGAATAGATAGATAGATCATCTTAGTATTTACACTTTATTCACAGCAGTCACAAGGAATTCATTTCTGAAGACTTCCTGCAATTCAACAATTCATTCAACATGAATCCTGACTAATGGCTTTTCTACTTGCCAACTGGAGCAGAAGCTGTCTGTTCCCTTTCTAATACCCTGGTTCTCACTGTTGTAGTATACTCCCCCGAAGTCCTCCTCCCTTGTTATCGGGCTGCTGATGAAGGTCTACTTCTAGAGATGGCTGGAAGTGCTGGAGAATTACCAGCCAGGCCAGCAGTTTTCAATGATAGACTCATGGAGTTTCTACATAAACTGATTCAAGAATGTACTTCAGCATGCTAAAAGCCACATATGACAAGCCACAGTTACCATCATACTCAGTACTGAAAAGATGAAAGCCTTTTATCTAAGATCAGGACCAAGACAAGGATGCCTACTATTGCCACTTCTATTCAACATAGTATTATTGGAAGTACTAGCCAGAGCAATTAGATAAGAAAAAGAAATAAAAGGCATCCAAATTAAAAATAAGATATAAAACTGTCACTATATGTAAATGGCATGATATTATAAAAAAGCCTAAAAGCTCCATAAAAAAATTGTTGGAATAAACAAATTTAATCAAGTTATAGGATGCAAAATCAATAGATAAAATCTGTTCTGTTTCTCTACATTAATATTGAACTACCACAAAGAGAAAAAAACAGACACACACATCTCATTTACAGTTGCATCAGAAAGGATAAAATACCTAGGAATAAATATTACCAAGGAGGTGAAAGACATGTGTGTGTGTGTGTGTGTGTGTGTGTGTGTGTGTCCTATCTAATAAAAGAGAAACATGCAAATTGACTGTACCTTCGCTATGCTACCAGCCAATAGGAACAATATGCAAATTAACCCCAAGCAAGATGGCAACAGGATCCAAACCGCTGCCGCCGCTGAAGCCCGGCCCTGGTAAGCCTGGGGTGGTGGCGGCAGCCCTCATCAGCGTAGCCCGGGCCCAGCAGGGGGTCTGGACCCCCACCGAAGCCCGGCCCTGGCAAGCCTGGGGCAGCGGTGGTCCAGATCGCTGCAGCCCCAGGCCCAGTAGAGGGTCAGGACCCCCGCAGCCGACCCGAAGCCTGGCCCTGGCAAGCCTGGATTGGCGGCTGTGATCCTGATCACCACAGCCCCAGCTCCAGAAGGGGGTCCGGACCTCTGCCGAAGTCCGTCCCTGGCAAGCCTGGGGCTGCAGCTATGCTCCCAATTGCCACAGCCCCGGGCACAGCAGAGAGTCCGGACCCCCGCCACAGGCCTGAAGTCCGGCCCTGGCAAGCCTGGGGTGGTGGCTGTGGTCCTGATCACCACAGCCCCAGCCCAGCAGGGAGTCTGGACTTCTGCTGAAGCCCAGCCTTGGCAAGCCTAGGGTGGCAGGGGTCCAGATCGCTGCTGCCCCAGGCCCAGTAGGGGGTCCGGATCCCCACCGCCAACCGGAAGCCCAGCCCTGGCAAGCCCCATCTCTGGCAGCGGGTCTGGACCCCCGCCCAAGCCCAACCCTGGCAAGCCTGGGGTGGTGGCGGTGGTCCCAATTGCTTTAGCCCTGGCCCCAGCAGGGGGTCCAGACCCCGCTGAAGCCTGGCAAGTCTGGGGCAGTGGCTGTGGTCCTGATCACTGTAGCCCTGGGCCCAGCAGGGGGTCCAGACTCCTGCCAAAGTCCTGCCCTGGCAAGCCTGGGTGGCAGCCCCAATAGCCATAGCCCTAAGCCCACCAGGGGGTCCCCACCTCCACCCATGCTGCTGAAGCCCAGCCCTCGCAAGCCTGGGGTGACAGCTGTGGTCCAGATCACCGCAGCCCCAGGCCCAGCAGGAGGTCCGGACCTTAATTTTCACATTTGTAAAAAAACAAACAAGAAAAATAATGAAACAACTATTTGGTTATTCACCAGTTCTAGTCAATATTGACGTTCATGTGGTTTTTTGAATCAGAATTTCATTACACGACCTCAATGCTATACAGTGTTCATCCCTTTCTATTAAAGAGATGCACATTACTGGGAAAGCACAAGGGAATAGTTATTGAGCTAAACAATTAAGGCAATAAAAAGCACCTGGAGGCCCCAATGCTCCAAGTCATATGCCCAAGAGGAGAGATGAAACCAGGTGAAGAGATGACTCAGCACAGCTACTTTTTCTCTTTTTTCTTTTTTTCTATGAGCAGGCTGGCTTCCTGGCTTCTTGATCTTTGTTATTGTTTATTTGCTTTAAATAACAGTAGTGATGACATATAAACAAACAATTAAAAACACACACAGTCTTAAATTATTTACCTGGCAATGTTACAAAACAGAAAATAGGTCATAACATCTAGGAGAGTAAACTGCTTATTCCAAGATAAATTGATTTCTGAAGTAGGCCAAGTTACAGGGGAAGCGATTGTTGCACAGGAGCAAAAACAATGGTTTGGAGTTAGCCAAAAACTGAGTTTCAATCCTGGGTAGACTACTTTCCTTGCAGAGTTACTGAAGCCCCTCTAAACCTCTGATTCCAAATCGGTAAACAGGCAATATGCCACCGCTACTGGAGAGATACTGTGAAGATGAAATGAGGTGATGAGTGTAACATCACCAGGACAGTCCTGGTGCTTACAAATCAGTGCTTAATAACTGGATCTTACATGTCCAGGGCTCACCTGTATCTCAAATTAGCTACATTAAATGAAGATCTGGCATCAAGTTGTGTTTATTTGGATGCCAGAAGGAATAGAGGAGTGACGTGGCAGGCAGGTATTAATAGAAATCTATACTAATAAAAAGTTAATATGCTAATTAGACCCAGAGACCTTCCGGATAAAGCCATGGTAGCAGGGCTGAGGCAGAGGCTGTTAGGGGAAATCAGGCTGGCAGGGGAGGGCAGTTGGGAGCAAGCAGGCCAGCAGGGGGTGCAGTTGGGGACCATCAGGTCAGCAAGGGGGTAGGTAGTTAGGGATGATCAGGCCGGGGGGGGGGTGGTTAGAAGTGATCAGACTTGAAGTGGGGGCAGTTGAGGGTGATCAGGCTGGCAGGCAGAGTGGTTAGGGGCAATCAGGCCTGCAGGCAAGTGGTTAGGAGCCAGCAGTCCTGGATTGTGAGAAGGATGTCCAACTGCTGGTTTATGCCTGATTTCTGTGGGCCTAAACCAGCAGTCAGACATCCCCCAAAGGGTTGCAGATTGAAGAGGGTGCAGGTCAGGCTGAGGGACACCCTCCAACCCCATGCATGAATTTAGTGCACTGGGCCACTAATATATATATATATATATATGCCATCAAGAAATTGAAGAAGATAAAAATAAGTGGAAAAATATTTCTTGCTCATGGATTGAATCAGTATTGTTAAAGTGCCCAATATTCTCAATGCAATCTACAGAGTCAACACAATTCTTATCAAAAGTCTAATGGAGTTTTTCAAAGAAATAT
Source organism: Antrozous pallidus (assembly GCA_027563665.1). NCBI lineage: Eukaryota > Metazoa > Chordata > Mammalia > Chiroptera > Vespertilionidae > Antrozous > Antrozous pallidus. The sequence continues at coordinate 71,836,924 of CM050521.1, read as the reverse complement.
AACAAATAATCCTCAAATTCATATGGAGCCACTGAAAATTCCAAATAGCCAAAACAATCTTGAGAAAGATAGACAAAGTTGAAGACCTCATGTTCCCTGATTTTAAAATATATTACAAAGTTATAATAAGAAGTTTTGATAAAGGCACTAAACACAATATTGATATAATGGACTTTAGAGACAAAAATGGATACATTAATTCATTTAAGATTTAACTATGTTTTCTAGCTGTGTAACCTTGGGGAAACTAATAATGATAAGTATAAATTTTCTAATCTTTTTAAAGGAGATAATAAATCTACTTACTAGTGTAAGGTTGTTTTGACTATTAAATGAGATTATCTAGATAAAGTACTTGTAGAATGCCTGGAACATGGCAAGAGTTCAGTGAAGTCTAATTGTAAGTATTCTTTTTTTTTAAATATATATTTTGTAGATTTTTTTTTTTTTTTTTTTTTACAGAGGAAGGGAGAGGGAGATAAAGTTAGAAACATCAATGAGAGAGAAACATCAGTCAGCTGCCTCCTGTACACCTCCTACTGGGGATGTGCCCACAACCAAGGTACATGCCCTTGACTGGAATCGAAACTGGGACCCTTGAGCCCACAGGCTGACACTCTATCCACTGAGCCAAACCAGTTATCTTATCTTTACAACAGGTTTACATCTTTTATAAATAACAAATCCTAAACCAGTTATCTTATCTTTACAACAGGTTTACATCTTTTATAAATAACAAATCCTTACAACATTTTTTAAATGAAGATGAGCATGTCATAGAGAAATAAAAAACAAACATGTTAAATTTAGAAGAGAAATTCAAATTATTAAGTGCTAGGAATCTTATCTAATAAAAAAGTAATATGGAAATTAACCATCACTCCACTGCACCCACAAGCCACACCCACCAGCCAATCAGGAGTATGCAAATTAACCCTACCAAGTAGGCTGAAGCCATGGTGAGAGCAGGAGGCTTGGATTCCTGGGCAATGGAGGAAGCCAAGCTTTCCACACACCCTGGCCAGCCCAGGTTGCCACTCAAGGCTACAAAGTTTCAATTATAGAAGATAAATAAATCCCAACAAAAATGGCGGCAGACACGGAGCTGAAGAGAGCAGGAGGCTTGAGTTGCTCCTGGAAATGGAGGAAGCCAAGCTCCTGCAGCCCTCACCTGCTTTGGCCTCCTCTGCTCAAGGCTATAAAGTTTCAATTATAGAAGATAAATAAATCCCAACAAAAATGGCTGTGGCCATGGAGCAAGCAGGAGGCTTGGATTTGCTCAAGGCTACAAAGTTTCAGTTATAGAAGATAAATAAATCTCAGATACCAGGGCCTCTGCTTGGGTCACCAGGGAGCATGGCTCACCTGCAAACCACCACAGGCCCCTCTCCTAGGCCACCCCATGCCCCAAGGGAACCCCCACCCTGATCCGGGACACTCTTTGGGCAAACCAGCTGGCCCCCACCCATGCACCAGGGCTCTATCCTATCTAATAAAAAAGTAATATGCAAATTGACCATCCCTCCAACACACAAGATGGCTGCCCCCATGTGGTCAAAGATGGCCACCACAAGATGGCCAGCAGAGGAGGGCAGTTGGTAGGGACCAGGCCTGCAAGGGAGGGCAGTTGTGGGCAATCAGGACAGCAGGGGAGGGCAGTTGAGAGGGACCAGGCCTGCAAGGGAGGGAAATTGGGGGCAATCCAGCCTGCAGGGAAGGGGAGTCAGGGGTGACCAGGCTGGCATAGAAGGGACGTTGGGGGCAACCGGGCTTGCAGGGAAGGGCAGTTGGGTGGGGGGACCTAGGCCTGTAGGAGAGGGTAGTTAGGGGTGACCAGTTCTTCAGGAGAGGCCTGTTAGGGGTGACCAGGCCTGCAGAGGAGGCAGTTAGGGACAAACAGACTGTCAGGGGAGCAGTTAGGTATCAATCAGGCTGGTAGTGGAGGGGTTAAGGGATGATCAGGCTGGCAGGCAGAAGTGGTTAGGGGCAATCAGGAAGGGAGGCAAGTGAGCAGTTGGGAGCCAGCAGTCCTGGTAGGATCAGGCCTAAATGGGCAGTCAGACATCTCTCAAGGGGTCCCAGATTGGAGAGGTTGCAGGCTGGGTTGAGGGACACCCTTTCCCCTATGCATGAATTTCATGCACTGGGCCTCTACTTTATTATAAGCACTGAACATTCATTCATTATTTTAATACAACAGCCTTATAAGTTAGGTACTATTGTTATTTTCATTTTAACAGGATGAGAAAACTGAAGCACAGAGATGTTAATAAACTTGCCTGTGATTACATATCTAATATCATTATATTTGTTTCCAAAGAGTTTCAGTGATTACTTAAAAAATATGATTTGAAAATTTGTTTTATTTAATGGAAAGTATAAAAAAACCTTTTTAATAATTACTTTCTTATTAATAATAAAATACTGTAATGTTTTCTGGATGGAAATTGATTAAATTATTCCCTCTCATCTTTACCAAACTTGGTAATAGTGTAAAAATTAAGTTTGAGTGACTCAAATTATTCTATTTTATCTAATTTCTCCTACTCAAAAACTGAAAATATTTGATGTTAATGGAGAAGATAACAGGTTGATGGGAGACAAGAGTGGGGGAAATTAATAAATAAATTCAATAACAATACAAATTTTCCAATAATGGTCTAAATAGTGAAAATTATTTATGATATAGCTACTGCAGTGGAATACTGGCAACCTAAAGGTCAGGAAAAAATTAGAGAATATATACAAAGAAAATCAATTTGCTCATAGTCTAAGGAGGTGCTTCATTATTTAGGCATAAATGACAACCAGAGGTTCTAAGTCTGGGAAGCTCAACAGCATCTCTGGACTAGAGCTTATGAAATCCTTAAGTACCTATTATTCCTCTATCCCATTCTTGGCAGTAAGGCTCTTCAACATCCAATGGTGTTTCATATGGAAATTACCTTGTAATGGAATTGAATGGAAGCTTACAAGTATCCAATAAGAGAAGCTTTCCCAGAGCTCACAGAACAGAAAGACTCAGAAACTAAACTTAAATCACCAAAGTGGCTAGTTTATTGAATCAACGTAAAATAGTGAGAAAAGCAAAAGAAAAGAGATGGGGTAGTTTAACACACTTAGAAAAGGATAGAGGGCTACCATCGTGTAGAAGGACCATACTATGGGAATTTTGTTACACAATGTTGTTCCTGGGCCCTGTTTTTCTGCCTCATGAGCCATCTCGTCATGAGTATCATCAGTGGAAGGGGGACATTTAAAATCTCATAAATATTGATGATCTCATGAATATCTGGTATTTCTTTGACTCATAAATATTTAAATAGAAAGTAAATTTTTGGTTTCTTATGTGCCATATAAATATTTGGTACCTTTGGTCTTTCCATCTTTACCTATTTTCATCATTTATGCTCTTTTTACTCTATTGATGTCTAAGAAACCCACTTCATGTACTATCTTACTTCTTATGCATAACACAAATTAAGGGTTTCTTTTGTGCCTCATAAGCTACTTTTATATTTGTTATCTATATTTAATGTTTGTTATGAGTTTCATTGATTCTATTTGGTCCTCTTATCTTCTGTAGGAAAACAAAATATTCCCAAGTAATGTGGTCAATACACCTTACAAAGGGGAGGATGCGAAGAGAGAGAGAGAACAGGGGATATACTGAGGGAAGATTTCTGTGTGTTTGTGGAGATTAGTTTCTCAGTGTGGTATGGCTCTGCAGGAGCTGGCAAAGGGTGAACAAGGTACAGTACTCCTCTTCTAGGTACTTCATACATTCCCTTTCAGTTCAAATACTCCAGATTTTCTATACTGGCTCTCATAAATGATTTATAGAAGTCTTCTTCAAGAAGACTTTTTACATAGTTGTAGACTTGTAAAACATTCCTTTTATAAGTTATTTTATGCTGTTTATTCTTTATCCATCACATCTTTACTAGGACTAATACATTATTTACTTTAGGATCACAAAGCTTAACTGGAAAAACATACCAAAAAGCAGAGTATCAGAGGATAGATGAAAGGGGAGTACATAGACTTTTTTAGGCGGATGGCTCCTAAATTATTCAAGATAGAATTAAAACTTGCATGTAGAATTTGGTTGTGGATAACACATGAAACTGGAATTCATAATTCTAATCTGTAATTCCTACTGCAATTAATGTTTGTTTGTAGTTCAAGGTATATATTTGACTTTGAGCATTGAGTGCTATAAATTCCAGCTGAACTTAGTTAGCTGGGTCCTAATACAAGGGAAAAAATCCCCACTATCATTTACAGTATAATACTTTCTTCTTTGTTTTTCGTCTTGGATCATGGAAATCACCAAATTTTTACTGCTGTGTTTTAAGATTCTGATCTGGGGGTTAGGGCAGAAGGTAGTGCTAATCTAGTATGTGGCAATTTCTGTTTACTCAGGCAGTTACTATGCACTATGTCTGCCACACTAAGGCAAATGATTTTAAAAAGGATCATTTAAAATTTTTCAGTTCCTTACCCAGGTAATTTAATAATCATCTAGAGATAGTTATGAAAACAAAAACTGAAAATGTCTGAGAGCTTAGGCGGCAAAATACTTCCATGGAAACAGGTGCCAGTTTTATCACAGGAAATCCTGACAGCACTAGAAGCTGCAGTGTTCCAAGCTCCCATGCAGTTTTAATTAGAAAAGCTGGCTTTCACCTATTCACTTTTAATTTTTAATGAAAACAAGTTTTCTATATTTTAACTGGTTTTATAGTCAAAGATGAGAAAATATTCAACATGATTTCTACAGATTATTCAGTAACTGATAATGAAACTGGTTGTGTAAAACTATATAAAATAGTGTTAAATTAATTATGTTTTTATGTAATCATGTATTTTAATTTTTGTATATTGAATATCATCTTTTTCATGGCTGGAAGGCAGCTAAGTGTGTGTGTCTGGGGCAGCAGACTACAAAGGAATGGGGATTTCAAAACAAAAAAGAATAAGTATTTACATGATGTTATGTGTAATTTAAATTTAGAGATGGCAAATAGGTTTATTTTTGTATCTCCACAAAACTCAACAGTGTTTCAGACAATGTAGTTCTGAGCATTTATTGAGTACATAAATGTAATATTTTATTTTATTCTGTTAGCCATATTTTTACAAAAGATTATTAGAGACCAAGATGGCTAACAGAATAAGATAAAATGTTACATTTATGTACTCAATAAAACAGTATCTTCCAGAATTGTTCCAAGAGCAGTAAGGGTGGGAGGAGGATTGTCTATGAGCATAACATTACTGGAATCTCCCCAGAACTAGTACAAGAAATTCCCTGTGTAATTGTACCAGGAAAAAAAAATCAGTTGCAATCAAATATTCTTCCCTACCTTCCCAATACTTTCTCACATTGACTCTTATCTCCATCCACTGATCGCTAGCAGTTTCTTCCTCTTCTTGACATGGTTTCCTGCTAATAAAAATGGTTTGGAAGAGTGCTCAAGTCCAAATGATTGGTGATGAAGAGGGAATTTAGAATGGAGAGAGGTTCGTAGAGTAGGTGAAATTAAATTAAACCTTGGAGAGAGATAAGGATCCAGATAGTGAAGGGAAAAGAGCATTGTGGGGCAAAGGACATTGTACATCTGAAGCCTATATAATTTTATTAACCAACTAGCGGCCCGGTGCATGAAATTTGTGCAAGGGGGTTGGCTCTCGCAGTTACGGGGGCTTGTCTTGACCCTTGTAGCCCTGGCTTCGTTCGGAAGGATGTTTGGAAGGTTGTTTGGCTGTTTGGTCTAATTAGCATATTATGCTTTTATTATAGATATCACCTAATAAATTAAGCAAATAAATAAATAGGAAACAAATAATTGCACAAAAAAAAGTAGCTGGGTTAATTCAGATTTAAAAAATCAATGAATGTTGCTGAAACAGGTTTGGCTCATTAAATAGAGTGTCGGCCTGTGCACTGAAAGGTCCCAGGTTCAATTCCGGTCAAGGGCATGTACGTTGGCTGCTGACACATCCCCAGTAGGGGGTGTGCAAGAGGCGGCTGATCGATGTTTCTCTCTCATCGATGTTTCTAACTTTCTATCCCTCTACCTTCCTCTCTGTAAAAAAATCAATAAAATATATTTTTTAAAAATCAATGAATGTAAATCATATCAATAAGCTTAAAAATGACATGTCAATAGATGAAGTAAATACATTTGAAAAAATTCAATGTCCATCATGAAATAACTCAGCATATGAGGAACAGAAGGTAATTTTCTCAAATTCATAAAGGGCACACATATAAAAGCCAATAGCTAATACCTTAATGGTGAAAGACTGAATGCCTTTATCTGAGAGTTGCAAGCAGTGCAAAGTGCCTGCCTTATCATTCCTGTTCAACATTGCACTGGAAGTCCTAGTAGGGTAAAGAAATAAAAGCTATACCATTTGGAAAGGAAGAAATAATATTATTTTATTTCTAGGTGAAATAATTGTCTAAATACAAAATCCCCAAACTCTATGAAAAAGCTACTAAAAGTAGTAAATGAGTGTAGCAAGGTGACAAGATAAAAGGTTAATACACAAAATTAATTGCGTTTCTCTATACCGGCAATGGAAAATTTAAATAGATAAGCAGCACTACTAAAGTTGCATTAAATATAAGATACATGGGGATATTAACAAAATATGTGTATTATTTATAGATGAAAGCTATAAATCATTAATGAGAGAAATCAAAGAAAATTTGAATAAATGGAGATATATATTATTATAGACTGGGAAATTTAGATTATTAAGATTTTGATTCTCCCTAACTTGATTTATATTCAATAGAGTCTTAACCAAAACCTCAGCAAGATTTTTTATAGAAACTGACAAACATATTTTAAAATGTATATAGAAAAGCAAAATATCTAGAATAATTAAAGAAATTTTGGCAATGAAAAACAAAGCTGGAGAATTTATACCAACTGATTTCAAGATTTATACTCTATAACTAGTGTAATAAGGCCAATACAATAGTAGCGTAAGGATAGACAGACAGATGGAATCTAGAAATAGAACCATACACATGTAGTCAACTTTTTTTTTTTTTTTTAACAAAGGTGCCATTTTATGTAATGGGGAAATCATGCTTGAAACAATTAGACTTTCAAAAATTGAACTCAAATGGATTATGTACCTAAAAATAAAACCTTAATTTATAAAACTTCTAGAAGGAAGCAGGGGAAAAATCCAATGACCTTTCATTAGGTCAAGAATTTTAAGCTATGACACCAAAAGCATGAATCATAAAAGAAAAAAATACTAGTAGACAAATTGGATTGCATAAAAATACACTTTTTTTCTATTTTGAACAGTTCTATTAAGAAAATGAAAAAACAAGCCAGCAGCTGGGAGAAATATACTTGAAGAACACCTATCTTATACAGGACTATACACAAAGTATATAAAGAACTCCTTAATAATAAGAAGACAAATAATTGATTTTAAAAATAGACTGAAGAGTTGAGCAGACATTCTACAAAAGAAAAATATGAATAATGTATTACATGTTATTGTGTAATAATTTACTAAATGTTGGCTTAAGATAATAAACATTTATTTCATAAGTTTTGCAGGTCAGAAAATCAGAAACATCTTAACTGGTTCTGGTTTTATAGCAGTCTTCTAAAATCTTTACTGTGGACTTGAGAATCTGCCTTTAAAGTGGCTTACCAGTTTATATTGTTCATTATAATCCACAAATGAGTGAGATCATGTGATATTTATTTTTCTCTGACTGACTTATTTCACTTACCATGTTCGGCAAACTGCGGCTCACAAGCCACGTGCGGCTCTTTGGCCCCTTGAGTGTGGCTCTTTTACAAAATTCCACGGCCTGGGTGAGTCTATTTTGAAGAAGTGGCGTTAGAAGAAGTTTAAGTTTAAAAAATTTGGCTCTCAAAAGAAATTTCAATCATTGTACTGTTGATATTTGGCTTTGTTGACTAATGAGTTTGCCGACCACTAGCTTAGCATAATGCTCTCCAACTCCATCCATGCTGTTGCAAATGGTGCTCAAACCTCAGAGGGAAGGAAGATAGGGGAGGGTGGAGGTAAGGGGGAGAGATCAACCAAAGGACTTGTATGCAAGCATATAACCATAACCAATAGATACAGGAAATAGGGGTGATGGTGAGGGCATGCTTGGAGGGTGGGGAGGTAATGGAGGGATAAGGACACATATGTAATACCTTAATAAAGAAAAAAAATGTCTTACATTGCTGGCAAGTTGGTGCTGGCTACCGTCAGGAGACCTGAATTCTTCATCATGTGGCTCTCTCCATGGTGTTTTTTGAATGTCCTTATTACATGGTGCTGGTTTACCTCAAAGTGAGTGAGCCAAGAGAGATCAAGGAAAAAGCAGCAATGGCTTTTAAGACCTTGCATTAGATGTCACACACTATTGTTTCCACAGTCCGGTTGTTACAAAGCCCTATTAAATTCAGGAGCAAGTCACAGAGAGGTGGGAATACCAGTATTTAGGGATCATTGAGTGGCATCTTTAATGCTGACCACCACAGCAAAGAAGCACTAAGTTTCACATTAAATTAAAACCATGAAGATAGAGCAGTAAACACCTACTAGAATGGCTTTTAAAATCCTGACACTACAAAGTCTTAACAAAGATGTAGTGCAACGGGAACACTCATATATTGCAGCTGGGATTGTGAAATGGTAGAGCCAGTTCACAAAACAATTTGGTAAAGTTAACCAAACACTTAACCATTTAACCTAGCAGTTTACTCCTAGGCATTTAAATGAGAAAGAAACATGTCTGTGCAATATTCTATGAGAATTCCTGTAGCAGCTTTACTCATAATAACCAAAATCTGGAAATAGTTCAAATGCTGTTCAATCAATGAATGGGTCATGAAATTGGACTCTTGCAATTCAGCAATAAAAAGGAATTACTTATACATGGCAACATAGCTGAATCTCAAAAGCATTATTCTAAGGGAAAGAAGCCATATACAAAAGGTATATATTGCATAATTCCATTTTTATTACATTCTAGTAAAAGGAGGCTATTGGGGCAGAAATCAGATTAGTGGTTGCCAGGGGTTGAGGATAGGGAGATTGAATTGACTATAAAGGGACATTGCAAAGTTCTGGATATGGTGGAAACATTATGTATCTTGATTGTGGTAGTGGTTATACAACTTATGTGTATGTTTGGCAAGATATTTCTGAAAAGAGTATAATTTTCTATTTTACTACAGTAAACCTAACTTTTAAAAAAGCAAACGTATTTTATTTAAATATTATCCTAGCTTTCTTTAGTATTGCCCTGAGAAGATTAGGTTTGAGTAAATGTCAGGTGAGTGCTATTATTTCTGAGGGAAATGACAAGAAAGTTGTTTAAATAGAAAGAGACGACAGATAGGGAGGAACCAAGATGACAGCAGAGGTGAACACCTATCTTGCTGCCCCACACGGCAATTTCAAAACTACAACTTAACGACAGAACAAACATCATCCAGAATTACTGGAAAGCTGGCTGAGTGAAAATTCCACAAATAAAAGTAAAGATAGGACACTGTGACTCAGAGGAGTGGCGGAGGGCAGCGGTGAAGATACGCGCAGAGTCAGAGGTTTGGAGCCCTGCGGGCGTGCAAGCCAGTGGAGAGGGCAGGTGGCTGCAAAGGCAAAGGCGTCCCACTGCACTGCTTCCCCAGTTCCGAGGTCCGGGGAACCCACACTCATATGGGGTGAAACTAGACAGTAGGGAAGCACGCTGAAACTCGGGCACTGCAAAGGTCTGTGAGCTAGTGGAGAGGGCGAGCTTGTGAAGAGTACACATAAACTTGGAAACAGCAGAAGGTGTGCAAGCACGCAGAGAGGACTCGTGACTTGCTCTCTCATTTGTGAAACCACTGTACTGCATTGTTTTACAACCTTGGGTGAGATTTTAGGTGTGCAGACTTATCTGGGGAGAGGCTAAATTGTCTGGCAGCAGGTAGAGCTCAGTGGCAGCTTTCTTTCAGAGGTGCTTGCAGCCATTACCACCCAGCACAGAGACCCAGGTGTGGCATAGGGCAGAGCTGACACTGCCTGCTAGGCCAGAGACTCCGCCCATCCAATCTGAGCACAGCTGACCTCACAGCCAATTGGCCTGGAGGTCAAACCCTCCTAGTGCTAACAACAATAAGCTAGGTTTAACTTCAACAAGACTGTGCAACTGATAAAGGGCTGCAGCAAAAGTATCTACCTCAGGTAACTGGGCAGGCTGAGCCACTTTCCCTTAGAGGACATCTACCACACAAAGCTAATGGAATAGCTCAGGAAAGCAGCCACCATGCAGAGACATGGAAAGAAATTAGATGGGAAAGAAATTGAGGGGGAAAAAACGACTGGACATAGAGTTCAAAACAATGATTTTAAGATGTTTCAAGAGGCTCCTAGAAAAGGCCAATGAACTCAATGAGACTTACAAGGAAATGAACAAGACCTATGAGGAAATGAACAAGACCTACAAGGATATGAAAAAGGATTAACTAGAAATTAAGCATATACTGACTGAAATTTAAAAAATATTATACAAAGACCTAAAAGCAATCTATATGACTGCAAGAACCAAGCCAAAAATTTGAAATACAAAGAGGCAAAAATCCACTCAGCCAGAAAAGCAAGAAGCCAAAAGAATCAAAAAATTGAAGACAGTGTAAGAGGCCTCTCGGACAACCTCAAGCATACCAACATCCGAATTATAGAGGTGCCAGAAAAAGAGAGAGAGCAAGACAATGAAAACCTACTTAAGAAATAGTGACCTAAAACTTCCCACACCTGGTGAAAGAAATTGACTTAAAAGTCCAAGAAGTGCACCGAACCCCAAACTATAAGAATCCAAAGAGGACCACACCAAGACACATCATAATTAAAATGCCAAGAGCAAAAGACAAAGAGAGAATATTAAAAGCAGCAAGAGAGAAACAGTTGGTTACCTATAAGGGAGCACCCATACGACTGTCAGCGGATTTCTCAACAGAAACGATGCAGGCCAGACGGGAGTGGCAAGAAATATTCAAAGTAATGAATAGCAAGAATCTACAACCAGGATTACTCTCCCCAGCAAAGCTATCATTCAGAATTGAAGGTCAGATAAAGTGCTTCTCAGATAAGAAAAAGGTAAAGGAGTTCATCACCACCAAACCAATATTATATGAAATGCTGAAAGGTATTTTTTAAGAAGAGGAAGAAGAAAAGGTAAAAATAAAAATTATGAACAACAAATACACATCTATCAACAAATGAATCTAAGAATCAAGTGAATTAAAAATCTGACAAACAGGAGAAACTGGTGAATATAACAGAATCATGGACATAGAGAGGGAATGGATTGACAATTCGTGTGGAGAAAAGGGGTGTATGAGGTGCAGCAAGAGACTGGACAAAAATCATGCACCTATGGGAGAGGAAGGGGGAGGGGAGGTGAGGGAAGAAGGTGGGATGGGTACCCGGTGGAGGGAAGCTAGAGGGGGGAAAAAGGGGGAAACAATGTAATTAACAAACTGAACAATAAAGATTAAATTTTAAAAATAGAGACAACAGACTGACAGTTGTCAGAGGGGAGAGGAGTTAGGAAGCTGGGTAAAAACGATAAAGGGATTAAGCTTTACAAATTAGTATTTACAGAATGTCACACAGGTGTAGATTAGAACATAGGGAATATATATTTCATGAAAACTATATATGGGGCCAGGAGAATTCTTTAGGCCGTGGAAGGGAGGTGCACTCTGTAAAGTATAGGATTGTTTAACTACTTCACTGTATATATGAAGCTAATCCCAAATAATATTGAATGTGAACTGTAATTGAAAAAAAAAAGCTGTTTGGTTATGGTAAGAGTGATTGTATTGAAGAGGAGGTATACCAGTTTTTCCAGATGAACAGAACTAAAAAGGGGTGTGTATTTGTATGCATGTAAAAGGATTTATTTCAAGGAACTGGCTCATGTACTTGATAAGTTCAGTATTTAACTGGGGAGGCTAGAGACTCTGGAAAAAGTTGAAGTTTGAGTTCAAAGGCAGTCTGCTGGAGAAGCAGAAAGAGCTGATGTTGCAGATGAAGTCCAAAGAACTGATGTCGCCCCAAAGGCAGTCTCATGGAAAACGTTTTCTTGCGAGAGAGGTCAGTCTGCTGTTCTATTCAGCAGTAGAACAAACTGATTCAACTGAAAGTGATTGGATTAAGCCCATTGTGGAGGGCAATCTGCTTTACTCAAAGTCCACAGACTTAAATGTAAATCTCACCCTAAAATGCCTCACAGAAATATCCAGAATGGTGTTGGACCAAATTTCTAGGCACTGTGTCTCAGTCAAGTTGACACATAAAAATTAACCATCACAGGATGGGATGGGAAGGGACATAAGGAACCTTCTGAAGTGACAGAAATATTCGATATCTTAATTGGGGCGGTGATTACGTATGTGTGAAGATTTATCAAAACTCAGGTTGTAATCTTAAAATCTGTACACTATATTGTATGTAAATTATACATAAGAAAAAAACCCTAAAGAAGTGCTGGGAAGCTGTGTCATGAGGTGTTATCGCATAGAGTATATGTGTGTGAGTGTGTGTTTCTTTGTGTGTGTGTGTGTGTGTGTGTGTGTGTGTGTGTGTGTGTGTAAGGGCTGATAGATAAGTGATGAAGATTTTCCCTGCTATGACATTGTCTTCCCCATTTGTCTCTTTTTTATTGAACTACCCACACCCACTATAAAGACTCACTGACACCTTCACTCACTATCATTTTAAAGAATGCATTACTTCCTCCCTAATTCTTTGGAAGTGTAGGGTTTCTTCATCTATTCTCTTATTTTCAAATGATTACTGAGTAGGCAATTATCTACCCATTATTAGAAAAGAGAGTTAAGATATATGTTGTTCTGACTAAATGACTAAGGAACTCGGAAGAAACTTAAATTGAAAACTTACCTTTTATTAATAAAGGCAATTTGAAAGATAACATATATTGTTACCATTCTAGTCATCTGATTTTGACATATTTTTTACTCAGACTCAGTGTCATCAGGTTGAAATGAAACCTTGAAGCTTAATAATTGGTCTTTCACAATTCTTCCCAAGGGCAAAAGAGAGCATCTTTTATATGTTAATGTGGTCATATTATTATTTTAATTTAAAAATTTGTTGTTGTTAATTCTCACTTGAGGATATTTTTACACTGACTTTTAGATAGAGTGGAAGGGAGGGAGAGAGAGAGAGAGAAACATTGATGGGAGAGAGGCACATTAATTGTTTGCCTTCTGCCTGGACCCCTACTGAGCCTGCAATTTAGATATGTGCCCTTGACTGGAATTGAACCTGGGGCCCTCAGTCTTCAGGCTGATGCTCTCTCCACTGAGCTAAACTGGCTAGGGCTATTGTCATTTTTATTATTATTATTATTATTATTTATTATTATTATTTTTTAGCCCTCATCCGAGGATCCCCTTCCATCAATATCCAGAGAGAGTGGAAGAGAGAGGAAAAGAAAGAGAGAAACACAGATGTGAGAGAAACATGTCAACTGCTTGCCTCCTGCACGAGCCCCAACCAGGACCTGACAGGGGAGGAGCCTGCAACTAAGGCATAGAATCGAACCTGGTACCCCTTGGTTCCAGGCTGATACTCCATCCACTGAGCCAAACCAGTTAGGGCTCAACACTGATGTTTCTATCTCTCTCTTCCTCCCTTTTCCTCTTTGAAATAAATAAAATCAATAAAAAATATAAAACATAAATATTGAAAAACTTCCTTCCTTCCTTCTTTAAAATAAAAGCTCTTAATCAAACAAAAGGAAGCTAGAAAATTGCCAAGTGAAAAGTAACCTATATTTGCCAAATCAGTCTGTAGATTAAGGTGAGTGAATATTTTGTGAAAGTAATCTCATAAAATTTAAATACACTGCAATATAACAATTAATTATAGAATATAATAAACAGTCTTATTGAACATTTATTCAATATATACTTTTTTTTTTTAAGATTCTCTGGTCAGGTGAGAGGGAGTTGTTAGATCTAAAATCATTCTTGAGAATGACTATCTACACTAATAAAAGAATAAGATGCAAATTGACCATACCTTTGCAATGCCCACCAACCAGTCAGGAGTGAGTATGCAAATTAACCCAACAAAGATGGTGGGTTAATTTGCATATGCAGGTACTGAATGGCCAGGGTGGGATGGGACACTTGTATCGCCATGGTGATGACTCAGGCATTCCACACTGCCGCAGCCACGCTGGGCCTCTGGGGAACGTGGAAAGGTGGAAAGGTGGCTCTGGACTGGAGCAAAAAGGTGGCTCTGGCCAGAGTGAAGGTGGTGCTGGCAGCCAGGGGAAGAAAGGCCCATTCTTGCATGAATCTTTGTGCATCGGGCCTCAAGTTTTGATATAATCTGATATATAGTCTGATATTGTTTTGATATTTGAAAGGAAAAATGACATTTATTTATTTTATTTCAAATTATAGTCTAACCTACAGAATAATAATAGACAGAATTAGTATAGACACACCTAGTCCTGGCCATTCATCCCCTTTAGTTTTTCCTAGGAGATAGGACAAAGGCCATAGCCTTATGTGTTATAAGCACTAATCTGTGACAGAGCTTCTTTTTCTGGCATGAGCCAGACATCAGACCTCTCTCTCCCAGATATCAGGAATACACTCCAAAGCTCCTAGTGGTTCCCATGAAACTCCATTAGGCTAGAGGTTAAGGAATATCCCTTACCTAATCCTTAAAGAAAGGTGCGGTAAAGCAGAGATCTCTCAAAGAAAAAAATGTCCTTTTCTTCCCCTCCCTGCTGTCTCTTTATACTCAGAGTCCCAGAATAAGTCCTCAGGATCATTTCTTATTCTTTGGATCTACCTTACCCTTGCATACATACATATTTTCTTTCTCTTTTACTATTTATTGGCACCCTTTTCCAAGCCCAGAAATACTACCAAAATAAGTATAAAATTTAGTGGACTAGAGATAGATTTGGATGCATGCCCATAGAACTACTTTTTTTTTTTCAAATGAGAGAAAACTGGATCTAGGGCAAATGATTTAGATATGAGAGAAAAAGAGTAAACAAACGTGATTCCTCAAAATGTGACAGAGCAGAAGAATTTTCTACTACAGTGACCAAGAAGTGGAAGGAAGGATGCCGTGTCCAGCTCTCCTTGGTGTGACTGTCCAGTTGTGTTCCCTGAAGACGACCAACAGACCCAGACAGATTTTTGTTATTAATTTTAGAGAGAGAGAGGAAAGGAGAGAGTGTGAGAAAAAGAAACATTATAAAAACCAAAGTGTACACGGGGATGGAACCTGCACCCTAGGTATGTGACCTGACCAGGAATCAAACCCATAGTCTTTTGGTGTATGGGATTGCGCTTCAACCAACTGAGCCACCTAACCCGGGCCAGACCTAGACAGTTTTAAGTGTCTTTGAGGGAGGAAGGAGAGAAGTTGTATACTTTGGTAAAGATGAGAAGTTGAAAGATTTAGTCGTCTAAGATGGAATTCCACAAACCATGGTAGGAATTTCTCTATTATTTAGGACAGTAATGGATATCCTCCAGCTGGTCTCTCTCTCTCTCTCTCTCTCACACACACACACACACACACACACACACACACACACACACACACACAATTAGTATGCATTTAGCCTTTGCTAAGAATAGAGAGGGTTTCTGTGACAGAAAAATGAGACCTGGCTGTGGATGATAGGGTATTTAATGTAAGACTCTACATATGAGATGTATCTTGTTATAAAAAGTAATTGAAGTCCACCTTATTTTTTAAAATTACATGCAGATAATGATTTTATTACTTTGATTTTAACTATAAAAATACAAACATTTTGAGCATAGTATTTTCAGATATATGTCTGAGGGGCTCATGGAAAAGAAAACATCTTTGACTGACTCCACACTTACTTAATTGAGTACAGTGTATTGAGTATCATCTATTGCCCTAACTGCACAGGTAAGTATAATCTATAACTATAGTCTTCTGATGCTAGGTTTCACTCTTCATGGAAATGGCTCTCAAACTTTGGCAGGCATTACAATTACTTACAGAGTTTGTTAAAACATAGATCACTGGGCCCCATTCCCAGAGTTTCAAATTCAGAAGATTTGGGGCAGAAACCAAAAGCCTGCATTTCTACCAAATTTTCATGTGACACTGATGCCTCTGGTCTGGGGACTACTCTTTGAAAACCATAACATCTCAAATTCAATAGGGAAAAATGTATAAAAATTGTTGGTAATGGTAAATTAAGATTTTCTTAAGTGGATAATTATCTCCCATGACTTTAGTGATGATTAGAATATATTTTGTAGTCATAACAATGTTAAAACAGCATGGAGAATGACAAAGCCCAATAAAGGAAGAATTCTTCTTTCATCACTGTAGTCTGAAAATGTTTTCAGACCTAAAGGTAATTCATTGGAAGAAGTCTGAACAGCATTAGGTTCTAAGGACTAAATCACATACCAGTCCAAAGTAATACTAAAAGATTACCGAGTTGAAAGCCGAGGTGGCACTTGCTTTTTGCAAACAGCCCACCACTGCTGCTAATTATGATAAAAATATTTATGGATAAAAAGAAGTCACTGTCTGTTTTTTAGATGGATTTGTTTTATAATATTGAAAGCATGATAATTGACATAGTTTAAAAATTTACAGCTTTAGTTTTGTCTGGCCAAATGTTTTGATGAAGTTAGAATTTAGTCTAATAGTCATGGATTGGCAAGAACAATGTGGTGTTTGAGACCAGATTGGGAATTTTATCCACTTTGGATAGAAGTCTACAGTGATTTTCAGAGTTGGCATTAGAATTTTCTTTGACTAACTTCTTTCTTTATCACCTCTATCTATCTAGCAAGTCCCTAAATTCTCTCACATCTTCTTGCAGCTGTAGCTCATATTCCCTCCCTTTGTTCTTTTGTCTATTTACTTCATGAAAATTCTCCAAGCTCATTTGACTGACTCCTCTTTGTCACAATTTGAAATGTTTCCCTATTGTACTTTAGACCAATCCACATTTTCCTCACATAAACATTTCTCTCTACATTTGTTCATTTTCTATTATAAATATGTGACTCTCTCCCATTCCAAAATGTTTATTTAACCATCTCTTGTTAAATGCTGAAATTCTTAACCAATATTTTATACTTGGTATCATATCCTACTCATTCTTTTTCTCAGTGAATTTAAGAGCTATGATTATGGCACATTCATGGTTGGATTTATCCACCTAGCAAAATGATTGTTTAAATTCTTGACATCGAATTTTAGCATGTCCCTATTCACCTTTCTTCCAAGGCCTCTAAGCCAAATTATCTTCCATGGACCCTGCTGCAGTCTAACTCAAGCATCTGAGTGCTTAGCATTTTATTTTTCATATTCTAAAGGTCTGCTTACTTTTTCCTGTGTAGTATTTGTATACATATATTAGCTCAACTTTATTTATTTATTTTTTGGTGGGGGCAGAATAGAGACATAGTTAAACTACTAAAATTAGTTAAACTAGTAAAATCTATTCTCTCATAACATAGGATCACTCCTTTATGGAGAGTAAGACATTTGGGTATGAATTTTCCCTTGGCCACTTGATGGCTGTGTGCATGTATACAAGATCACAAATTTCTCTATGCCTTGTTTTTCTTATTTGAAAATTTGTGGAAAACAGGATTTAGTATTGCTAAGGATTCAGTGAGACAATTATTTGAATAACACAGGTTATCTGATATAACATCAAGTGCAGTGGTTTAGGGAAAAATAATTTTCCTACCAGGGATGTCTTGAGGTGAGTATTTGATGACTGAGGGGGAAGCTCTGACAATTTCAGCACATGGCTTCTTTTGCTAAGGCAGCTGCTTTAGTTGATCCAGACAGCAAAAAGTTGTGATCTGGGGTTGAACATATCATTTCTTCTCCCATCCTACTGACTAATATTTAGTCCTGTAATCATATTTAGCTGCAAAGGAGTCTGAGTAGGAAGTCAGCTATGTGCTCCACTGAAACTCAGGCAGGTGGGTCTCATTACTAAACAGGGAAGGGAAGATTGGGGCCAAAAAATATTCATAATGAAATCAGGATTCTGATCCCAAAAGACTGTAACTCATACTTCTGAGTTGTGAGGTCTCCTGATAGTTTCCCTTTGATCTCTCTGGCCCCATCCTATATATAGATTTGCTACACATACGTTTTCCTTCATACTGTTAAAATTCCTAAAGGACAAGACTCTGTCTTCATGTCTTTTTTTTTAAATCTTTATTGTTCAGTATATTAATTACATTGTTCCCTCCCCCCCATAGTTCCCCTCCACCTGGTACCCATCCCACCCTCCGCCCTCACCCCTCTCCACTGTCCTCTCCCATAGTTGCATGATTTTTGTCCAGTCTCTTGCTGCACTTCCCACACCCCCTTTCTCCCCAAGAGTTGTCAGTCCATTCCCTCTCTATGTCCGTGATTCTGTTGCATTCACCAGTTTATCCTGTTCATCAGCTTATTAATTCACTTGATTTTTAGATTCATTTGTTGATAGATGTGTATTTGTTGTTCCTAATTTACACTTTGATCTTTTTCTTCTTCCTCTTCTTAAAGAATATCTTTCAGCATTTCATATAGTATTGGGTTGGTGGTGATGAACTCCTTTAGCTTTTTCTTATCTGCCAAGCACTTCATCTGACCTTCAATTCTGAATGATAGCTTTGCTGGATAGAGTAATCTTGGTTGTATATTCTTGCTGTTCATCACTTTGAATATTTCTTGCCACTCCCATCTGGCCTGCATTGTTTCTGTTGAGAAATCCGCTGACAATCATATGGGTGCTCCCTTATAGGTAACCAACTGTTTCTCTCTTGCTGCTTTTAATATTCTCTCTTTGTCTTTTGCTCTTGGCATTTTAATTATGATGTGCCTTGGTGTGGTCCTCTTAGGGTTCCTATATATTGGGGTTTGGTGCGCTTCTTGGACCAGGTGTGGGAAGTTTTTCGGTCATTATTTCTTCAAATAGGTTTTCATTGTCTTGCTCTCTCTCTTTTTCTGGCACCCCTATAATTCGGATGTTGGTATGCTTGAGGTTGTCCCAGAGGCCCCTTACACTATCTTCAATTTTTTGGATTTTTTTGGTTTCTTGCTTTTTCAGCTGAGTGGATTTTCCCTCTTTGTATTTCAAATCTTTAACTTGGTTCTTTGGGTGCTCCAGAGCACTTTTAGGTCTTTGTATAATATTTTTTATTTCAGTCAGTGTATGCTTAATTTCTGGTTGGTCCTTTTTCATATCCTTGAGAGTCTCCTTTATATCCTTGAGAGTTTCCTTCATTTCCACATTGGTCTTGATCATTTCCTTGCAGGTCTCGTTCATTTCCTTGTAGGACTCATTCATTTCCTTTGTGGTCTCGCTTATTTCCTTATAGGCCTTGGCCTTTTGTTGGAGCCTCTTGAGAAGCCCTATAACCGTGGCTTTGAATTCCATGTCAAGTCGTTTTTTTTCCTCCATTTCTTTCATATCTGATTTCTTTCCATGTCTCTGCATGGTGGCTGCTTCCCTGAGTTGGTCAATTAGCTTTGTGTGGTAGACTTCCTACTAGGGACAGTGGCTCAGCCTCCCCAGTTACCTGAGGTGGATATGGGTTGCACAGTCTTGCTGAAGTTAAGCTCAGGTTAATCATTGTTAGCACTTGGAGGGGTTGACCTCCAGGCCAATTGTCTGTGAAGCTCAGCTGTGCTCAGGTTGGATGGGTGGAGTCTCCGGACCAAGCAGACAGCGTTAGCTCAGCCCTATGTGGCCCCAGGGACTCTGTGCCAGGAGCAATGGCTGCCAGCACCTCTGAGAGAGAGCCGCTGCCGAGCTCCACCGGCTGCCGGGGAATTCAGACTCTCCCCAAATGACTCTGCACACCCAATGTCTCACCCAGAGTCGTAAAACAAAGCAGTCTGACAGTTTTCCGAATGAGAAAGCAAGTCGCCGAGCGTTCTCTGCGCGGTCACGCAGCTGAGCTGTTCACACAAGCTGCCTTCTCCACAAGCCGGGAGAGCCCTGCAGCGCCCGAGCTTCGGCGTGCCCTCCCACTGTCCAGTTTCACCCCGTGTGATAGTGGGTTCCCTGGACTTCGCCCAAAGCTGTAGAATCAGTCCAGTGGGACGTCTTTGTCTCCCCGTTCGAGAAAACTGGCAGCCGCCCGCCCTATCCGCTGGCTCGCGCTCCAAACCTCTCTCTGTGTGAATCTTTCAGCGTTGTCTGCTGCTGCTCCTTTGAGTCACAGTGTCTTATCTTCACTTTTATTTGTGCAATTTTCACTTGGCCAGCTTTCTGGTGATTCTGGAAGGTGTTTGTTCTTTCGTTAAGTTGTAGTATTAAAATTGTTGAGTATGATGGCAAGATAGGTGTTTTACCTATGCCGCCATCTTGGTTCTCCAGCCTGTCTGCATGTCTTATTTAGCTTTTAATGTGTCCCCTCATATGCTTTACTACATTCTCTACATTAAATTAAAAAAAAATCACAATGCAGGGGCATTTTATAAATTTCAGTAATTTAAACATGACTCTAGAGAATGTGCGCTTGAAATTTGTGAACATTCATATTTATATCAAGGTGCTACTTTTTCAGTTCTTTGTAATTAGGATAGTCATTCTGCTTCCATAATTGGGCAGCAATCAAAAGATAAGTAGAGCAGTTAGGATGACCTCCACCCTATGTCTTTGGCCCTACAGTTTTCTAGAAGTAGTAGTTTTTGGAATTATATAATGTCCTCTACCAATGACAACATATGAATGCTGTTACATTTCCTTTTGTGACAGTGTGCTGTGGTCTGGTAGTTGTGAGGGTTATGCAGGGCACAATGGCAAATAAAGGCAAATTCTTAGATTTTTAGATTTTTATTTTAAAACATAAATTTCATAGTAATTAACACCTACGTTTAAACAGAATGATGCATTAATTAAATGCCTTGTCATAACTATTATAAGCTCTGTTAGAAAAATAGACATCTTACAACTACAGTGTCAGCTCTTTAATAAATACATAAAACAGCAGTTAGTAGTCAATCAGAATTATATGAACAGCTTCATAGTATATTATATGAAATTGTCATATTCCCCAATCTTCTGTGTCCTTTAAGGAGATTTAATTTTATGTATAATTCAAAGCCAGAAATAATAAGAAACTTGCTTAATGAAAATGATTCTTAGAGCTATTTTATATTTAAATATTTTAATTAAAAAATACACTCTATGTTAAACATATTTTACAAAAGCAACATTAATTAAATGAAACAAATAAGGTTATATCATTGATAATTTAAAAACATTTCTAAATTTTCTTTGCAGAGGTTTAAAAATGAAGTAGCTATTAAATGTAAAATAGTTCTAAAGTTATGTTAAATATGCAAAAATGAATTTCTATATTAATATGTGCAAATTTGTATTTTCCTATAATTTAGAATGAATGAAAGTATTTGATATTCAATATCCTTAATAAAATTTATGTACCCTATTTGTCATTGTATGGATTCTTATCAAAATCATATTTATCTATGGTAGAATATAAAGTTAATAAAAGTTCTTTAGACAAATCACAGTTTCCATCCTTGATAACTAACTGCAGTGTGTGTGTGTATGTGTGTATGTGTGTGTGTGTGTTTAATTGTTGGATTAAATAATTTTAAACTGAAATCAGATTGTAGAGGTTCAAACCTGATTAAAATAGTTAGCTTAAAAGATACATTTTATGTAGGAAAGTATTTCAGGTAGATAAAAGAGTAGTGTTGTTTCTCTCAGGTGTTTTGTTAACATCTGCCCAGATAGCTGAACAACTATTTCATATAATTAAAATAATTTAAATATGCATTTTTATGACAGTCATTACATAGGCTTGAAGGTAAATTTATCAAAGGGAAAAAAATCACTCAAAAGAAGAGAAACGTTAAAGAAGAATAAAAATGTACAAAGACTCAAAGAGAAAGTTATTTTTTTCCCCAACAGTACTGATTGGTTGTATCATATTTTTCTCCTGACACTGATGTAAAATATGCAAGATGGTGCAAAATGTAATTATAATGTTTACATGTAATATTCTCCCACTTAATTTTGTTTAACAGAGAGATGATAATATAGAAGTATTCATTACAAAGGGATAGAAAGAATAAAAATTATTAACAAGACTGGGAGAAACCCACTTATTCTTATCAGTTAAACCAGACTTTGCAGAAATCATAGCCACTGGCATAAAGAAGAGGTTAAAAGAGCTTTAATAACCTAAAGGTCTGCAGGATGTGAGCTCATAATCAGACAGGATCCATGCTGAGTTGTATGTGATTAAGTTGTACTGAAAACTGGCTCATATGCTATCATAAATGAATATTCAAATTTTTGTAAGAAAGCAGTGTCCTTATACTCATGAACATGTAGTTAAAAATTAGTGTACCACTTATTCAAGCACAACTTTCAACACTGCATCTAACATGCCAACAACTGCAAGATGCATCACAATTTCAGAGATGTTATACTGAAAAAGCGGATGTGTCAGAATCAATGAAATATGAATGTGTATAATCAGTTACTCACAGCAAATTTTTCCATAGAGGAATTATAAAAGATAAGGGAAATGATCTGAAAACTAATTCTGTATTTCTTTCTTTGAAAGGTGATATATTTCAACTTGCATTGCATGAAATGGAGTTCTTAAGGTCAGTATATATTGGTAAGGACAGTCATAAATTAAATGTTTAGAGCAAACAAAACAGAATACATTATGCATATGCTTGAACTCCCAAGTAGTGATGTTTCTCTTGAAACTTTTATTAAAATATATAGGTCTCAAATCCTTTAAAACTGAATCTCTAACAGTTGTGAGAACTTAAAATCCTTAATTTTCAATGGATCTGTCTTTGATCAGGTACATAGACTCAAATGAGTTTTAAAATTATTAAGAAGTGTTTGGAAACAAACATTATTCCATTACTTTTAGTTATTTTTCATAACAGGACTTATTGAGTTTGAGGGCAATCCCTTAGCAAACTGAGTGGGAAAAAAATAGGAGTAAGGAAAGGAAGTAAAAGGCACTGAATCTAATTTGCTATATCAGATACCTGGAGTAAATAATTCTATAGAGAAAAATTTTCATAGTCCCTCATAAAAATATATCAATGTCTTATGGATGCTATAAGAATATCTTCAATGAAGATTAGGAAGTATTAAGAAATATTTGGAATTTATTCTTTTTTAAATTTAAGTTCTTTATTGTTTAATGTATTACATTGGAATTTATTCCTTAGTGAAGGATTACATCTGATGCAGTAATTTTCATAATGATTTAAAAAATTTGCCTGAAGACAAAAAATCTATTTTGTTTATTTTAATTTCTAAAATCTTTACTAACTGAAGCTGCTTTGAACATTTAGGACATAATCAGATTTTTAGTGAATTTCTGAGTCTTTCAGAAAATATGTATGACTTCACAAATGTTAATAAATTTTGAAAAAGATATCAAATGCTTAAAAACCCATGTACAGAGAAATCAAATGCATCCAGTTATATTGTAGTGTTATGTCTGGCACATTGCTAAGTCATTACATGGCACATGTAATTTAAATGTAAGTTGTTTAGGGCAGAGAAATGCTGTCGTACCAAAAGTGTTCAAGTTCCTAACTTTGTTAATCATTAAAAATGTCATTACCTGTATTTGATATCAGTGAATCTTAAAAGGCTCCTGTGGTCATAAATGAAAATAGGCTCTATTTACAAATATTATTTAATCTAAGAATACCCTGTTTTCCCTTACCTTTTAATTCTAATTAGTCAAATATTAATTCTCTTCTCACAAACCATTGTACAGAAACATACCAATTATTCAAGTAAAATATAAGTTCTAAAACCTTTAAGAATTAGATCATTAAGTAGAAAAAAAGAAAGAAAGCAGATAAGTCATCATCTAGTCTTGAACAGCATATCAGGAAGTTTGTCTCTCCCTACAATAACAGCGTCAGTTCATCAAAATTAGTGCAAACTAGTAAGAGTGTAAAAATATAACCTCTGGACTTTCAGGATTTCAATTTATTTTTCTCTTTTGCATAATTATTCCACATGGAAATTAGTTTATGAACACCGTAATTCATTTTTAAATTGTCAGCATCGTAATAAATGGAAATTTTCCACTTTTTCTTTTTGGGACTGTCAGGTATCAATTTATTTTCCTTTTAAAAAGGATGCTACTTGTGAGAGACAAATAGAAAAATGTGATTTTTACATTATCCTTGGTGGTCAAGGGTATCTTAAACAAGTGAATCACAGTACTGAAATACATCAGTGTCCCCAATCTCTCATTTGGGGAAGGAAATACAGTTCAACTTAGAGTAGTAATTGCTTGGCTATGGGGACAGCTAATGGAGTTGCCCTATTTGTTGGCTTCAGAGCAACTTATGTATTAAAATGCACTTTTGGGTAGAATGTGGGGTGTGGACTTTAGTATTTATTGAAATGAAAATATCTAGCACTTTAACTTAAGTGCTGAAAGATAGTGAATCTGGGGTGTTAATTATAAAAGGACTAGGGGCCTGGTGCACGAAATTCATGCACTGGGGATGGGTGGTCCCTCAACCCAACCTGCCCCCTCTCACATACTGGGAGCCCTCAGGGGATGTCTAACTGATGGCTCACCCCCAGCCTGCCCAAGGCCTAAAGCGTCTGGTGAGGCACCCAGCCATCGCCCTGCTCAGCTCAGCCCTGGGTGCCTGCGACCACCCAGCCCCAGGGGCTGGGCACTCGCTGCCACTTCCGCTCACAGCGCCCCGGGGCCGGGTGCTTCCTGCTGCTGCCACCACTGCTGCTGCTGCTGCTTCCCCTCACAGCACCCAGGGGCTGGGCGCTCGCCGCCACCACCACCATTTCATCTCCACCCCCAGGGCCCAGCACTCATGCCACTTGGCCCTGCCCCCCCCTCCTGATTGGCTGGTAGCATAGCCAATCAGGAGCGAAGGTACAGTCAAATTTGCATGTTTCTCTTTTATTATATAGGATATTGTTGTCATAGGCAAAGCTCTGACTACTGGACTTCTGGCCAATGAAATGAGAATAAACCTGTAGGGCAGTGGTAATTGTGAAGAAGTTTCCATTGGGGAAGATAAAAGCTCATGGCCTCTGTATCAATCTCAGGGTGAGCACTGCACAGTTCTAGGGAGTGCTGTCCACACAAGCTAAGGCATGAATGGATTTCAACCTGTAGTTAACTCTTAGAATTTGATTGGCAGTAAATATTGGAACTAGTCTTGGCCAATTCAGTTTGAATGACTCTTTCTGCTTTGCTTTGTAATTTTCTCATGCTCATATACTTAAGACTTCAGTAAATCACATTTAAAAACACTTGCCAATTGGATATTTTAAAGACTCAAGAGGTAGCATGATATTGTGCAATGAACACAGCCTGGCAATAAGATAGAAATTGTCTTCAAATGCTGCCACTTAATCACTGGGATGGTTTTTGAGACATCATTTAAACTTGATTCCCTGGCTCTCTAAAATGATTAATTAGCTTATTTCTTAGATATTGTTTATCTTCCTCCAATTGCATACTTCTAGAATTCTAGTCAGTGGGGTTGAGGTGATATTATACTATATAGCCTAATATAAATTTTAATTTTAAAATGCTAATATCTACTTAGAGTAAATATCTGAGAAAGCTCAGTCAAAAGTCTGGCACTTTGCCTGAGGCAGAGTTTCTAAATATCTTCTGAATTTTAACCTGATGATTAGACAAATAAAATGGTGAAACAGTCTGTCCAGTTAACCAAGTAAGAAGATATCAGACTCCACATCTTCAAACAATGAAACTGTTCAAATTTTGATGTTACTTTACAGTGTCCCTTATTAAACATTCAGCTTTTAAAACCAGTATTCTAGTAAAGTGACATTGTATTATTAAGTTTTTATGGCAGTAGTAACTTAGCACTTATTTAATCCAGTCATCTGTGACATATATAAACTTAACCTGCAAGAAAGAAAACCAAACCATAAAGACAAAGTGGAGAGAATGTTGGGATTAGTACCCATCTTGTAAAAAGAAGAAAACAAACACACATGCATAAAACTACAGTTTCAAAAGCAACAACCCACAAGATTAATGTTTTATCTGTTCACCTCTTGAGTGAAACACTAATCATTTACTTATCTAGTTATTCTTGTAGATTCACTGCCAAAGGTTGAAGTGCTTGGCAACATTAGAATAAATGCCTTATTATTGTTTTTCATTTACATGTTCCATGCAGGGATTACTGTACCCTTGCAGTGACAAAATCCAAAACTATCTCAAAATCATTGCTTCTCTCTGGGAAGCTTAGGAATGGCCAGGTACCTGTAAAGTGTAATCAGTGCTCTTCAGATGATCTACATTCTATGCTGATCTAAATAAGTTATATATTACAGTAAAGTGCTACAATGACACTAGTCTCAAACAGTAGTAAGACACATTTTTTTTCTCTGAAAACATCAGCAGCAATGTGAGTCACATGATGATGAGGATGCTTGTCAGTCTCCATTCCAGTGAAAACCAGCAACTAGCATGATCTAGAACAATTTGTCTCCTCCTGTGACTTCTAAAACTATAATTTTAGGAGCAATTATTAAAAATCCAGTTTCCCATAAAGTACTTTTTAAAAAATCTTTTTAGAAGTTACACCTGAAAGTTTCATGAGCATTTAATTTGCTGATATCCATTTTTATTTCTTCAGGCTTCTCGCGTCGATAGGTTACTGCTCTTGTGCAAACACTTTGCAGAATTGACTTGTCCTAAATGAAGAAGAAATATTAGCATTAATTAAGGACCTACACATTGGAAGTAGACTATGACATATTGATAGTAATGCTTTTTTAGAATTCACTGACCTTTTTTGAGGCTGACATCCTGTAATCTGCTGAGGACTTCATTTTATTATTATTCCATTGTAATATCACCTGTCTAATGATAAGGACTTTAAGCAACCCAATCAAGAATGTAACTATGAAAATGATGAAAAATATCCTCACGTAGCTTGGACTAGAGAAGCATTCTGTAATGAAGCAAACAAATAAATTGATTGAAAATGGGAATGAATAGGTCAAAGGATTCCAACAAGTAAAGAATTTACCATCTCAATTAATAGGAGCAGAGATATTTGCAAATTTACACATTGAAAACAGAGAACTGCCATTACTGTAAATTCAAAGAAGCCTCTTAAATTTTTATTACACAATTATTAAAATACTAGAGGCCAGGTGCATGAAATTCGTGCAGAGGTAGGGTCCCTAGGTTTGGCCAATCATCAGGACAAATATGTGGGGCAATCAGCAGGGCAATTGGGCCCTACTTGCACCCACCTTGGCCTGGAACCGCCTGCTTAGTGGTCCTGTCCCCTGATGGTCAGCACATATCTAACTCCTGATTGATCAAACTCCTGCCTCGGGACAATTTGCATATTAGCCTTTTATTATATAGGATTTTTAACATAAAACTCTCCTTTGTAGAATACCCACAATTAAGTATTTAATAAGAATATTTATTTGCAACTTGCTTGATTCTTAGTAGTAATTGTAATATATCCAAATCCTTTAACCAAATATAATTGTATCCATGATAGAGAGAGGGGCAGTTTTTGTGATGTGTTCTTCTTGATCACAAATGGAAACTGGGATTTAAAAAATTATTTAACAGCACCCCTCATTAGTTTATGTTCCCCTTGTTTTGCTCCTCTTCATTTGATGCAAACCAGTAATGGAAAATAAAGTAAACATCTGCAGAAGCTAAAATCAGTACTACTCTACCAGATGAAAAAAATATTTCCTTTGAAATTGCAGTGTCACTCTTCATAATTATTATACATAAATTCTCCAGGAAATAAGAGCGTCCAGTTCAGGATAATACACACAATCTCTTTCCTCAATTTTTCTTCCTTTCTTTCTTTCTTTCTTTCTTTCTTTCTTTCTTTCTTTCTTTCTTTCTTTCTTTCTTTCTTTCT
This sequence comes from Antrozous pallidus, assembly GCA_027563665.1. NCBI lineage: Eukaryota > Metazoa > Chordata > Mammalia > Chiroptera > Vespertilionidae > Antrozous > Antrozous pallidus. The sequence goes on along the minus strand of CM050521.1, from coordinate 71,808,916 downwards.
TCCTTCCTTCCTTCCTTCCTTCCTTCCTTCCTTCCTTCCTTCCTTCCTTCCTTCCTTCCTTCCTTTACTTGTCTGTTAACTAAGTTTTGCATCTAAATATTCCACTGGTAGTTTTTTAAGAGTAAATAATTACTAGCTGGAAAAGGATATGCTGCATGCTAGGTCTCTGTTTTAGCCCTAGACTTTTGGCAAACTCTAGTTGGAGAGTCTACAGACTCTGTGGCTGCCAGAAGTATTATCCAAATCTAAGAGGAACATGGTTGCACAATATGTCAGTATTCCACAGAACTTACCAGCTGTCCCAGACTAAAAAAAATAGCTCCTGGCCTAAAGAGGCATGTGTTTCTTGCCCATTCTTTACACTTTGGGGACTTCACCTAAACATCTGAAGGTCTCCCTGAGAGGGCGTTTTAGAAGGGGACCTGCCAACACTTGGAAAAGCAATCACCCACTAACGGGTGATCTGTGTCTGAATTCCCAGGGATGACCAAGCGTGCTCTTGAATAAGCCAAGAGTTCAGTAACAAGAGCAAGGGCTCCTCTCCAAATGGGATGACAAAGCACAGTTTTCTTTCGGTCAACGATAAGATTTCCTTGAAAGAAAGGTTAAAGAAAGGCTGGAGGACTACTAATTGGAATAGAAGCACCAAACACAAAATGCAAGTTTTCCTTTGTTTCACACACAGAGAACCCAGGACACTCAGTTCAAAGGTGATGCCCTTGGAATCTTTCACAGCGACCTTAAAGTTTGTGACGTGCATCCATCCTGACAGACTGTCATTTCCCTTAGTGACTCAGAGCTGCTCAATCAGCTAATATCCTTATAGGGGGCATGTGGCTTGATCCCACTTACTGGTTTCTCGCCTAGTAGAAGCTTAGCCAGAGAGACCAAAGAACACTCTCTAAGTGTGATTGAATGAATAGATCATAGAGGTGGCTAACACATGCCCTTTCTCTCTCCTTGCACAAGAGTTGTGAAGGGGAGGGGACTCCCCTAGCTACTCATACATTTTACAAATGTTTATAACGGATTAGGATAGATGACATTTTCGGAGCCCAAATCTACATGCATTTTTTAAATGTCATTTTGGATCGGCAAACATTAAGCCATGGCCATGACTGTCATCTTGGTTTAGGTCAAGTAAGGGCTTTTTCTAAGGAGCTTTAATGGAATATTTTTTGTAACCACACTTAGGTCACAGTTGGTCTATTTACTTAACATAATGAATGACATGCTGACAGTAAGGGCTCCACTTATTAGAAAAGGCACTTAGCTTTGGGGAGTGACTGCTGCAGCCCCAGCTGGCAGCACATGGGCTTTCTTCAGAGCCAAATCCAGTATGGGCTAAAATCAGTATGGATGGGAGGGAGGAAGGAAGCAAAACTCGAGAAAGTTTATTATTTTGTGCTTTCTGCAAGAGCTGGGATTATTGTTACAGGTTGGAGAGATTAGCAATAATTGTTAATCTAACCTGTAAGAGAGATTATAGTAGCAGTTAAGAATGTTTTCAGTGAAATCGTAATTTCATCATATGTCACCTTTTAATTTACACAATTCTTTCATGTTCACTGGCTCATTTAATCTTACACTACTCTGAGATTGGTATTGCTATCTCCATTTTACAAATGAAAAAATTGAGGCACAGGGAAATATTGTGAGACTGATATTTCTTAACTACTATGTCAAGTGACATGGCTTAAGCTAAGGTCTTCAGACTAAAAGTTTCCATTGTGTCACCTTTATAATAATTCACACTAACTTTTATTTATATAATGAAAAGTACTAGGAAGGAATAGCCCTTTTGAACTTATGCACTTTACAAAAGCATATCTTGCTACTTAGAATTTTCTGGCTTCACCCGAAACATGAAAACGTTGATTTGACATGAGAAAGGTTATAACTGGAAGCAAGTTTGGCTTATGAAAAATAACTATGGCTCCATAGATATTTTCTTTAAGAGTGAAATGAACTCCACATAGGCAACTCCTTGGTTTACTGAGGCCTCTCTAGAAAATATGTTTGGTGTATTTCCAAGGAGGTACATGAGAAGGGGGATATGACACTTCAGCCAACCGTGGCAGACACACTCAGCTAATTTTATTGAGTACCATCTCTGAGATACTGAAAACATTGAAGCAACTAGTCCATCCTTTAGGATGGCTGATTATGGACCCTTTTGGGGAACATGATTCGATACTTTCTTAGTGCTTTGATTACTAAGCTTTGGCTTACCTGATATTTGGTCCACGTAATGCTGATCCATGAAAGCACATGAGGATTTACACCGATCAAGTAGAGCTTGAGACAGATTGTGGGGGTGAAGGCATTGCACACAATTCCTGTAAGGGGAAACAGAAATGAAAATGTGTAATTTTGAAAAGATTGTAGCTTGTAGTATTTTCTACAAGAAATAGAATAGAATACTGCTTTAGGATAGCAGCCTTGTAAAATTCGGAAAGAAAGCTATTACACTTATTTGTAATTTTGGCTGAATTTAATACCATGGCAAAGTTCCTTTCTAACCACTTAAAATAGTTTAATAATGTATAAAATCAAAATAATGATTCTTCTGCCTATTTTTTCTTCTAGGATTTTTAGGGTTTTGAATCCTACAATTAAGCCTTTAATCCATTTTGTGGTTATTCTTGTATGTGGTGTGAGAAGGTGGCCTAGTTTCATTTTTTTGCATGTATCTGTCCAATTTTCCCAGCACCATTTATTGAGTAGACTTTATTTACCTCATTGTATGTGTTTGCCTTTTTTGTCAGATATTAATTGACCATATAAGTGTGGGTTTATGTTTGGGATCTTTTCTGTTCCATTGTTCTATGTGTCTGTTTTTATGTCAATACCATGTTGTTTTGATTACTATATCCTTGTAGTATAGTTTGATATCAGGTAGCATGATACCTACAAACTTGTTCTTTCTCAAGGTTGCTGTGGCAACTTGGGAACTTTTGTGGTTTCATATAAACTTTTAGATTATTTGTTCTTATTCTTTGAAAAACCAACTTTGGTATTTTGATAGGAATCACATTGAATCTGTAGATTGCTTTGGGTAATATAGACATTTTAATGATGTTAATTCTTTCTATCCATGATCAGGGTATATGCTTCCATTTATTTATATCTTCTTCAGTTTCTTTCTGGAGTGTCTTACAATTTTCTGAATGCAGGTCTTTTATCTTCTTGATTAAATTTATCCTTAGGTATTTTTTTTTTAATTTTTTGATGCAATTGTAAATGAGGCTGTTTTTTAAGTTTCCCTTTCTGACAGTTCATTATTGGTATAAAAATACAACAGATTTCTGACCTAGAGGGTATTATGCTAAGTGAAATAAATTGTGCAGAGAAAGACAAATACCATATGATTTAATTTATATGTGGGATCTAAAGAACAAAACAAATGAACAAACAAAATAGAAGCAAACCCATAGATATAGATAGTAGTCAGAGGGGAGACGAGTTGCAGGATTAAGTGAAAAAATGAAGGGGTTAAGAAGTACAAATTGGTTATGACAAAATAGTTATGGGGATATAAAATACAGCCTAGGGTTATAGTTAATCCTATCTAATAAAAAAGTAATATGCAAATTTGAAAGTACCTTCATTACACTACAAGCCATGCCCATAGGCACGCCCACCAACCAATCAGGAAGAGATTATGCAAATAAACTCCAACCAAGATGGCTGCCACCACTGAGAGGAGGAGGAAGGCTTGGGTTTTCCCAGCAACAGAGGAAGCCAAGTTTTCTACCTGCCATTGCCAGCCTAGGCCTCCACTCTAGGCTACAAAGTTTCAATTATAAAAGACACAGAAATGGTGGCAGCCACTGAGCTGGAGAGAACAGAGGCTTGGGTTTCCCTGGCAACAGAGGAAGCCAAGCTTTCTACCTGCCGTTGCCAGCCTAGGCCTCCACTCTAGGCTACAAAGTTTCAAGCAGAAATGGCTGCCACCATGGAGTGAGCATAAGGCTTGGCTCTGTTCCAGGCTGCAAAGTTTCAATTGTAGAACATAAATTAATCCCAGATCCCAGGGCCCCCACTTGGGTTTCTGGGGGGCGTGGCCTGCCTGCAAACCTCCACAGGCAGGCTGCCCCTCACCCCAAGGGAACCCCCACCCTGATCTGGGACACTCTTCAGGGCAAACCAGCTGGCCCCCACCCATGCACCAGGCCTCTATCCTACCTAATAAAATAGTAATTTGCAGATTGGCCATCACTCCAACCACAAGAGGGCTACCCCAATGTGGTCAAAGATACTGCCCCCATGTGTACACAAGATGGCCACCACAAGATGGCCAGCAGGGGAGAGCCATTTGGAGGTTCCAGGCCCTGCAAGGGAGGGCAGTTGTGGGCAATCAGGCCAGCAGGGAGGGCAGTTGGGAGGGACCAGGCCTGCAAGGCAGTTGGGGGCCATCAAGTCTGCAGGGGAGGGCAATTAGGGGTGGCCAGGCCAGCAGAGAAGGGAAGTTGGGGGCAAACAGGCTGGCAGGGGAGCAGTTAGACACCAATTAGGCTGGCAGGATAGTGGTTAGGGGGTGATCAGGCTGGCAGGCAGAAGCGGTTAGGGGCAATCAGGGAGGCAGGCAAATGAGCAGCTGGAGCCAGCAGTCCTGGATTGTGAGAAGGATGTCCAACTGCCTCAATGGGCAGTCGGACTTCACTCGAGGGGTCCCAGATTGGAGAAGGTGCAGGCTGAGCTAAGGGACATCCCCTGCCCCCCTGTGCACGAATTTCATGCACCGGGCCTCTAGTAATATTATAATATCTGTATGGTGCCAGGTAGGTGCTCTAAATATCAGGGGAGAACATTTTGTAAATTATATGATTGTCTAACCACTATGTTGTAGACCTGAAACATTACAAAAACAATATTAAATGTAAACTGTAATTGAAAAATATTTATAAAATGACTTTTCCATCTTGAGAAGAAAATCTATAGGAAATGAATACTCTCAACACACACACACACACACACACACACACACACACACACACACACAAACTAGCATAGATGTTTTAGAAGATGAATATTAAGAATAGAAAATTTTAGAATTAAATACACAGTTCAAATTTTTGTTTAGTTCATTAGAATTAATTCCATAATCATGTTTAGGAAATGCATTTCTGAGAGAGACATAATTTGCTATGCATTCTTTAAAAATTTTTACTTGTGCTATTAATCCAAGAAAGTAAAGGTTATAAAATTTGAATAAAACAAATTGGAAGGCACAGTGATGTTTAGAGTAGTGGCTTTGTTTGAGAAGGGCTCAAACTGTTATTGAAAAATTAATTATTGGCACAAAACAATAATGCTATCTTCATTTAACATATCACCTTTCATTTATCCATCATTTATTTCTTTAGTGCTTCATAACCATCATCATTCAGTGATACTATCTAACATTTTTCTATGATTATTGTGTATAAGTACAAAGTTTTTAAATATGTATTATCTAATTTAATTCTTTCACTGAACTATAGCAAGGTATTCTTATTATCCTCACTTCTGGTATCAGGAATATTGACAGAGAATATTCTCAGAAAATTCACAGAGAATTTCAACAACTTGCCCTAAATCAAACAGCTAATTAATAGTAAGCTGGGAAGCAAGCAACCCCCTAAATCATCACATTATAAACCTTAAACTTGCATAATGTTAGATGCCAATTATTTATCTAAAAAGCTTGGGGGGCAGTGGGAAACAATGAACCATTATGAATGCTGAATATTATTATTTAAAAAAAGCAAGAGTTTTTCTCAAAATAGAAGGCAGTGAATACCTTGTTAAGTTCTGACACACCATAGCTAGCTAGTGGCCAAAAATTGGAATCTAAGTCTTAAAATTCCCAAACCCCCCACTTATTTCTCTTTCAGAATGATGATAATTGATTTGAGAGAAGCACTTCTAAGGTTCTGAAAGGCAGAATTAAAAAGGACAAGCACAGCTGTAGTGGAGTACTGCTTTATGCATGTTCGGAGTCAGAACACATACCAGTTCTCATTGCAGCCTGTGTGACACGTGGGGCAGTGTTCACAGAAGCGGCCGATGCTCCTGGGGTCAGTGCACTCGCACCTGCCACATACACACGTGCCTCTTCCGCTGCACACTTGGCCCTTTGGATTGACGCAGTGCTGGGCTGATGTTGATGGGCACTGGCACCGATCTCCTTCCCAGCCGCTGAAGCACTGGCATCTGCCTGCCTCACATTCTCCGTGCCCTGCAGCAGACACCAACGGATCTAAGTTATTGGGGCCATCGACTTTGTGAAGCAGTTCCAAATGTGAATTCCCCTCCCATTTCCATGGAAACACACTGACAGTGAGGTGAGTGCAAACAACATCATTTTCTACTTGTCTGACATAAACAATCCAGGGTGTAGTGTCTATTTCCAAAGCTGTCCTAGTGTAATCTCCTGGTGCTGTTATATTGTGCGGACAGTTGTGAAATCTGTCCAACTACTTGAAAGTCACTGTATATTCAGTTTTAAATTGAAAACACAAATATAACTAAGTCACAAAGACTGAAGTAATGTTAATTGCCTGATTTGAAAACAGGGGTATTTGATTAATAGCTTCCATAATTTATTCTCTTTGTCTCTCCTTATTGCCAAGGGCCTGGGATCACTTTGAAGGTTCCTGAGGCAAACCTTCCAGTGCTTCAACTCTGCAAGTTTAAAGATAAGATTTCTAGAGAAGACAAATTAATCGTTTCACGTCTTCAGGACGTCAGTTGGCAGGGAACATCAAAAGTATGCTGTGCACTATTATTACGGGGCATCGAGAGAAAGCAAGGTGGTAGATGTGTATGTTTGTTGGGGTTGGGACATTTATGCCAACAAATAAGTTGAGGAAAAACACTAGTTATATGTAGTTAATGCATTTTAGACTGCAGAAGTAGCCAAGATTTAATATTCTGATGTGAACTAGAAGTCTGCAAGAGGGGGTACATTCTACAGGATTATTTTAGTGTTTCTCAGGCTAATTTAGCCACAGGTTCCTCCCTCCCTCTCTCCCACTCTCTCCATCTCTCCCTCCTTCCCTCCCTCCTTGCTTTCCTTCCTGACTCCCTCCCTGTATTGCAGAACACCTCACGAAGTAACTGTTACATAGGGTGTACTGTTGGATTGGCTCAATTTGCTAAGCATAAAACTAATGAGGTTCAGCCCAAACAAACGCCTGCCAGACCCTGTTCCCTGTAAGCAGGCTGCACCACTAATCCTAGGCAACTGACCTGTGAACATGTGTTTTTATTCTCAAAGGAGACTAGGGAAGAAAATGCTTGTCAGTCTACAGTTTGCACTTACAATTTATATACAAATAATTCAAAGCAGATTCTCAGCTGTCTGTGTGTCAGTAGTATCATAGTCATATAGAAGAGTGCCAGTGCATTAATTTTTGATATCTATATATATATAAAGTCCATATATATAAAGAGGTAATATGCAAATTAGCTGGGACACCTTAAGGCATCACGATCGGCTCAGGAGAAGGCTGCACCATGACTGCTCAGGAGGAGCTGTGTGTGCAGATGGGTGGGAGGGGACTGTGTGCTGCCCCCAGCCCCAGTGGCCGCAGGGAGGCTGGGGGAAGGGGCGGTCCGAGTGGGGACAAAACACCAGGGGTGAGGACGTGCTCCGCGTGGGTGCAGCTTGGAGCACGCCCCCACCCCAGCAGACAAAACACCAGGGCTGGCCATGGCTCAGAGCACGCCCCTCCCCCAGCAGTCACAACACCAGGGCTGGGGCATGCTCTGAGTGGCCGTGGCTCAGAGCATGCCCCCACCCCAGCGGACACACACACCAGGGGGGCCTCTGCATGTGAGCTGCAGAGGAAACACCTTTCTGACCACTCATTGGCTAAGTTCATGTACACCTCCACTCACAGCGTTCTTGGTAACTTGGGTAATAAAAATCCAAGAAGGTGACCTAGGGTTTTTCCACCACACTCCTGGAGGGGAAAAACGAAGGTCCACTGCTGAAGGGACTAAGAAATATCATATCCTGCCCTAGCCGGTTTTGCTCAGTGGATAGGGCCTCGGTCTGCTGACTGCAGAGTCCGGGTTTGTTTCTGTTCCAGGGCATGCACCTAGGCTGCCGGCTCCTCCCTGGCCGGGGCCCACGTCGGGGCTAATACAGGAGGTAATGAAATGCCCCTCTCACATTAATGTTTCTATCTGTCTTTCCCTCTCTCTTCCCTGCTCTCTAAAAATCAATGGAAACATATTCTCAGGTGAGGATAAAAAAAGAAAGAAATGTTTATCCTATGAAAGACACATCTTGAAAATGCCTAAAGAAAGTTGTCATTTTTTCATGGTGAAGAGACTGGAGTCCGTGTTGGTGAAAACACCTTGGTGGCTGTGGCAGCCGGCAGTGGCAGTGGCAGTAGCAGTGGCAGCAGCAGCGGGGTGGTGGAGATGGTGCCTTCCCCTGATCAGCCTGGTCACTTCCCACAGAGGGAGGCCACACTATGGCTTAGGCCCACTCCCCAGGGGGCCTAAGCCATTAGTAGGATATCCCCTGAGAGCTCCTGTATTGGGAGAGGAGGCAGGCTGGGCTAAGAGACCCCCCTCCCCCCAACAGTGCATAAATTTCATGCACCGAGTCTCTAGTCTATATTTATAAAAGGCTAATATGTTAAGTGTCTGTCCAGGTAATGACATCACTTAGCAATGCCTGGCTTCCTCTCCCTAGCAATGACTAGCCTCCTTGCAGTTTCTTCACCCAGGCTTTACAGCCAGGTGGAAACATTTCACACTTTAACTAAATGTCTGTGAAACATTTTCTGATGTCTCATATCATTTGATCCTCACAGAAGTCCTAGAGTGGGTAGATAGGAGATTTAGAAAGCTTAGAAACTCTACCTGACTGAAAAGAAGTAAGAACTGCTGGACTTTGAAAATGACTTCAGGTTTTCTCACTGTGCAGAATATAGTCAAACACTGCTGCAGTTAAATATTTTACCCTTTGTTCTCCCTGTGTAATCTACAATAATCTACTTCTGTTGATACTATTGTTGCTGACCATCACCTCAAAGTGGGGTGCTTCACTGGCTTGGAAAAAGTTTAGCTACATCAGAAAGCAGGTCTAATTAAGCAAGTTTATTGTCTCTATATAAAAGCCTAAGTTGACTCACACATGTGCGATACATGTAAAGCTCTCACTGGCGCCGATCGCACGCGTGTGTTTTGATCTGTCATTGTTGATCATAAATTTGGTTGACACTTCTATTGTAGAGAAAGGGTGAACAGTGATATTAAAATATTTCTTCTATTTCCTTCCAATATACATGAATTCATGCACTGGGATACTTATTTTTATTATAAACAGAGACTGGGATTTTCAATGCATTTCAAACTTTTTCAAATAAATATCCATAGCTGTGGGAAAGGATCTCAGATTCTTTCTCTTCCCTCTCTGAAACAGAATTAGCTCTAAAAAATTAGCAGATAATTACTGTTTTGTTTAAAGTCATTTATAATCCATTTTTAAAAAGCTATGACAGCAGGTTGAGCTGAATACATGTTTAAAATATAAAATATTTTTGTATATAATAGAATAAAAAGGTAATATGCCATTGCATATTTATGTGATATAGGGAAAAATTTTAGCTTATACACAAAAAATTTATTTTATATAGCTTTTTTACTTTCATTATGACAATGAAATATTTATCAATAATTTAATTAATATTTGTTTATCAAAAGGCAAATACTAAAAAGGCGTTTTAACAATAAGTGGATTTAGTTTGTCACAGAAAAATTAATTCATTGAAAAACAAATGATTTGTATTAATTTTTAAATGCTGCAGATTTGCTGTACTCTGGCCTCCAGATGGCAGTAAACTGAGTTAGCCAGAAAGTGCTTAGGTTTCTGTTTTAAAATTTGGTCTGTGGGGGCCTCTGGGACTACTCTTCTAGATTACTAATGAAACCACTCTTTTCTTGAAGAATGCTGTCTTTTGACAATTTTGTGTCTGGTATTGTTACAAAAATAAAATGGAGAGTTTTAAATAACTGCAACTTTCTAATATCACCTATAATAATGCATTAAGCATTTTCCAATGAATAAAAAGTGTATTTTTAAAGCTCACTATCCTCTGAGCAAGCTGGAGGGAGTGACCACTAATGAGAATGAATCAGATCCTTCTAGAAGAATACCCTGATTATAGCAAGCCTGTCATACATCATCTGTAATTTCCTTTCTGGCATATATCTTCACAAGGGCAAGGCATACTTGAGAATAATAACTCATTTTTGTTTTTTATTTTTAACTACTTACGGCATACAATTATTTAAAATATAAATATCAGAATCATGTGATATAAATTTGTTGCCATGCCTTAATTTCATGGACTCTAAAACTTTAATTATAAAGTTAGTAATTATAAAGCTGTGATTTAAAGACAGTTTAACATATATGCTAATTTAATAGTGACTAGTGAAATCTGCATGTATATTTATATATTTATACTCACCAGCACACAGATTTCCTTGGTGATATGGACAAGAGAAATCATCCTTTTCACAGTATTTTCCATATACTTTTCCAAGCTTAGTTTTATGACACAAACATTTCCCACAAATACAAACTCCTCGACCGCTGCAAAAAGGTTGATCCTTGTGTGACTTGCAATTCTCAGAAGGGACTTGATTGTCATCAAAATGACATTTATTCTCATCACACTGGAAACACTTGGAGTCTAGTAAAGTTTCATCTACACACTTTCTTTTAGGTCCTCTGATTTCATCACACTGACAGCTGCAGTTTCTGTGTATTTGAATTTTAGTGGTTTCATTGAAACCAATAGGTTTGATTATTGCATAGCTTTTTCCTCCTGTGACATCACATTTTTTCATTATAATTGTTACATTGAAAAGAACCTAAATTTGGGGCAGGGGAAGAGAAAAATATATGTCTTGATTATTTTTATTACCAATATTATATCTGTTAATGATATTTTGAATCAATATTCCAATTTACAGAAATTAAAATTTATAAATTGCACATGCATTCTTTCATACATAGATGTAACATTCCTCTTTAATTTTACTTGTTCCCTAATTAATGAACTAGAGTTAAAGGATGCATTGACTACTACTTTCTCTGATTTAGTCAAGGAAAAAATATCCAGGACTCTTACTCTCAGGTCTTCAGATCTCAGTGCAAGGTCATACATTTGTCTGAGTGGAGTGGTCAGTCTAGAAAGAATCTGGGCTGGGAAATATTGGTTCCCTTATGAAACTACAGAATTTTTTTCTCTTGCAAAATTTTTTCCTTTTCTCTATTTTTATTTTTTGCACACAGTTGGTTTTATGTGTCTATTTATATTTGTTAACCCACATTATGATCTTAAGGTACTTTGACAAGTAAGATTATATGGTTTTCTCCATGTTAGGCTGAAATTTATTATAATTTAAAAATTATCTGTACTAGACTTTTTGTTTAGAATGGAGATAGATAGATATAAAGATAAATATAGGTAGATGGGTTTCTATCTATATGTATCTACCTATCTATTTATCAATCTCTATATAGATAGATATTTCTATATATCCCAAATAAAAAGCCTAGCACAAATATATATGACTAGAGTCCCGGTGCATGAAATTCATGCTGCGGGAGGGGGGGGCGGGTGTCACTCAGCCCAGCCAATCTGGGACTGTCCAATCTGGGACCCCATGAGGAATGTCCGACTGCCTGTTTAGGCCCGATCCTACTGAGATAGAGCCTAAATGGGCAGTTGGACATCCATCTCACAATCCAGGACTGCTGGCTCCCAAATGCTTGCCTGCCTGCTTTCCTGATTGCCCCTAACCACTTCTGCCTGCCAGCCTGATCACCCCCTAACCACTCCCCTGCCAGCCTAATTGATGTCTAACTGCTTCCCTGCCAGCCTGTTTGCCCCTAACTATCCTCCCTTGCAGGCCTGGTCCCTCCCAACTGCCCTCCCCTGCTGGCCATCTTGTAGCGAACATCTTGTGTCTGTCCACATGGGGGCAGTCATCCTTGACCACATGGGGGCAGCCATCTTGTGTGTTGGAGTGACAGTCAATTTGCATATTATTCTTTTATTAGATAGGATTAGATATGCTAGAGGCCTGGTGTACGGGTGGGGGTTGGCTGGTTTGCTCTGAAGGGTGTCCCAGATCAGGGTGGGGGTTCCCTTGGGGCATAGGTCAGCCTGATTGAGGGGCCTGTGGTGGATTGCAGGCCAGCCATGCACCCTGACGACTCAAGGGGAGGCCCTGGTATCTGGGATTTATTTATCTTCTATAATTGAAACTTTGTTGCCTTGAACCCTGGCCAAGGCAGTCCAGAGCAGGCAGGAAGCTTGGATTCCTCCATTGCCAGGGGCAACTCAAGCTTCCTGCTCTCTCCATGGCTGCAGCCATCTTGGTTGGGTTAATTTGCACACTCACTTCTAATTGGCTGGCTGGTGGGCATGGCTTGTGGGTGTAGCAGAGGTGTGATCAATTTGCATTTTCTTCTATTATTAAATGAAATAGCTAAATTTAGGCATATATATTATATATGTGTTAGAAATGTATTTGATAAATTTTTTGCCTTTAAGAATGTTAAGGATTAATAGATATATATAATAATATAATCACTGCTGGTATTAATAGTAGAGCAAAATGTAGGATTTATGTAATTAAGAGATCATATAACTCTTCCTAAGAGTCAAACTGTTTATATTGCTTATTGAAAGTGAATGAAGGTATGTAGTGTGGACAAAAAAAAAGAAAAAAAGAAAAATGTAAGAAATAAGGAAAAACATTTTGCTAAAACCGATTTTGAAAGAACTACTTCTAAGATAGCCCTTTCTCAGAAAGTAACAGTGCTATCTTTTGTTAGCATAAAGTTTTCTCTATATTTAATGGAAATCAAATATGTATTTTATAAATTGGCATATAATCCTATCTAATAAGAGTAATATACAAATTGACCGTACCTCTGATCAAGCCACACCCACAAGCCATGCCCACCAGCCAATCAGGACCAAATAAACCCCAACCAAGATGGCTGCAGCCACTGAGAATAGGAGGGAAGCTTGGTTTTCCCGGCAACAAAGGAACCCAAGCTTTCTTCCTGCCGTTGCAGGACTAGGCCTCCACTCAATGCTTCAAAGTTTCAATTATAGAGATATATTCCAACAGAAACGGCGGCAGCCACAGAGCAGGAGAGAGCAGAGGCTAGAATTGCCTGGGTGATGGAGGAAGCCAACCTTCTTTAGCCCTAGCGCCTAGGCCTCCACTCTAGGCTACAAAGTTTTAATTATAGAATTTAAACAGATACGGCTGTCGCCAGGAGCGAGTAGAAGGCTTGGTTCCACTCCAGGCTACAAAGTTTCAATTGTAGAACAATTACCCCAGATCCCAGGGCCTCCACTTGGGTCGCTGGGGGGCATGGCTCACCTGAAAACCACCACAGGCCCCACTCCCAAGCCACCCTACACCCCAAGGTAACCCCTACCCTGATCCAGGACACTCTTCAGGGTAAATCAGCTGAGTCCCACCCATGCAACAGGCATCTATCCTATCTTATCTAATAAAAGAGTAATATGCAGATTGACCATCACTCCAACAACACACAAGAGGGCTGCTCCTATGTGGTCAAAGATCTTGCCCCTATGTGGACACAAGATGGCCACCACAAGATGGCCAGCAGGGGAGGGCCATTAGGAGGTTCTAGGCCTGCAAGGGAGGGCAGTTGTGGGCCATCAGGCCAGCAGGGGAGGGCCATTGGGAGGTTCCAGGCCTGCAAGGGAGGGCAGTTGTGGGCCATCAGGCCAGCAGGGGAGGGCCATTGGGAGGTTCCAGGCCTGCAAGGGAGGGCAGTTGGGGACTATCAAGCCTGTAGGGGAAGGCAGTTAGGGGTCACCAGGCTGGCAGAGGAGGGAAGTTGTGGACAAACAGACTGGTAGGGGAGTAGTTAGACATCAATTAGGCTGGCAGGGTAGTGGTTAGGGGGTGATCAGATTGGCAGGAAGAAGTGGTTAGGGACAATCAATCAGGGAGACAGACAAATGAGCAGTTTGGAGCCAGCAGTCCTGGATTATGAGAAGGATGTCCAACTGCCTGTTTAGGCCCAATCCTACTGGGACATCCTTCAAGGGGTCCTAGATTGGAGAGGGTGCAGGCTGGGCTGAGGGACATCCCCCGCCCCCCATGCACAGATTTTATGCACTGAGCCTCTAGTTTTTTAATGAAAATCCAAGGAATGATTATGGGGAAAACTACAGAACTCAAAACTAGCAATCACTAATTTCAAATATACAACTTGTTGGAACAACTATACTACCTTCAGATTCTAAATTTAGCAAAGGAAAAAATATATTCACACTAAAAAGAAAGGAAGTTTCTCTTTTATTCAATCTTAGGATCTTAGGACGTTTTATCTCTTTGAATATCTTATTCTTTTTCTCTATATAATGGCATTAACATAATTAAAAACATCATACAGCATTGGAAATGGAAGCAGAGAGAATTATAAATCTCCTAGTCCAAGCTATTCATTTGAATATGAGGCAACTGATGCCTCAAGAGGTAAAGGACTCACTGGAAATCACTTCATCCAAGAATAATTCCCTTTAAAAGCATGTTTTGGTGTGTTTACTCCATGTTGTGGTGGTCATTGGAGAGTCTCTATCTCCTCTGGTCCTGTTTCCTGATGCTACCTTAATATGTGCCTCTCCTTTCCACATTTCATCCTTTTTAATTAAATGATGACACTTCTTTTTTATTGTCCTAACAAATTTCCCTCCCTCCTCCTAGATCATTACGAGGGTATTAGAGGTCCGATGCATGAAAATTCGTGCGTGAGTAGGCTTTCCTTCCCCTGGCTGACGGCACTGGCTTCCCTCCAGCACCCGGGACCCTGGCTGGCTTCCCTTTGGCCCTGGGTTTTCAGGAAGGACATCCAGAATGATGTCTGGAAGACGTCCAGTCTAATTAGCACATTACCCTTTTATTATTATAGTTTGGGACAATCACTAAGTGAAAGATTTTGGAATTCTTAGTCTTTATCAACTGCTCCATAACTCCTATTCTTTTCTGTGGCTTATTCACCTTCAGTTTCACATTTGTTCTGAGAATTTTCAGATTTAAAACAAAAAAAAATTAATGTCATCATCATACATGCAGACACTATTTATTTGAGGAGATGTGATTTCCTAATATTTAACAGCTGGGACACCTAGATTTAAAGATATTATCATTGAATAAGTATTTAATATAATATATACTTATATTTAACTTGAGAGTTTGAGAGAACAGTCAATGAAGTTAAAACAAGTAGGAACTTTGCAAAGAGACAATAAAAGTTACTTGGAAGTCTAAATAAGATCTTTGGGATCAGAGGTAAGTAAAGGTTTTCAGGATGTTTTGATATTCTGTGAGGAAGCATACCAAACAGCTTAGTTTACTTGAAATAGGAAAAACGCGCACCCACATACTTCGTCATTGCTCGTTACGTTTCTGCATCCTTCTGTGCCTGGCCTTCTGGTCCCATCTGGACAGATCGCAGTAATGTTTAAATAGATGCCTTTTACCTGGTTTTCCACCTGAACTTTCACTTCCGAAATAAGTTTCTGCAGAGACATTATTTTTTAAATTTTACACTGTAGCTTTATCAGATGTAAGCAACTAACAGTTTTATTGTCATTCTAGATTTAACTTAAAGATTCTGTCTCTATTAAAGGATGAATAAAAACATCATTTCTATATAATAACCCAATTATATTTGAAATATGTAAGAAGTACTGAAAATTAAACTATCTTCATTTGTTTTATTTTAAATATATTTTCATGCATTTTGATAACTTCAAAGGTAAATCTTAGCCTGTTACAAAAATAATCATTTAATCTAATAATATTTAATTATGTAATAAAATTTAAATAAAACATTGAGAACACATACCATCAAAGAGGGTAAATCTTGACAGTTTAAAATCTGAAACATACTTCGGACCTTTACAGCTGTCAAGAAACATTTCAGTTTCAAATACTTGAGATTATCATGAAGGATAAAATGCCCTATTAGTACAAAATTGAAAGAAAAATTTTGGGAGGCAATTTCTATACAATAGGCAAAAGAATTACCTGCCCGATATGGTCCTATACTAGTTAATTCTCCATGAATGGCCTAGGATTTTTGCCAAGTTCCTGAGGCTTGCTTGTGTCAATCAAACTATGTTCCAATTCTTAATACTGAACTAGATCCCCTTACTGAGCAGAAAACCATCCACTCATTTATGCAAACTTTCAAAAATCATTTATGTAATGCCATTTATGTAAATCATGTAAAAAACACACATTAATTTCTTCCATTACAATCTTTGAGTTCCAAAAATTCTGGCTACATAAATATATACTGTAGATCTGTGTTTGTTTTCATTTTATAAAACTAAGAGTCTACACATGCAAAAATCCTTAACATATACTTATAAACAAAAGGAAGGAAAAAGATGACATATAGACCTAAGGAAAGAGAGTAGATGGATGTGAAGAAAATAAAATAATTTCCACTGTCTTCTAATTCTTTACTTGAGTAATTTTTCTTCTTCAATTGTATAATCAATAAAAACATGTATACTAATTATAATTAATCATGGAATTATGGTGGTAACTCTTTAAAACAAGATACTTCCTCAAATTAGTAAATTTTATTTGGGGTTAGGCAAGACTGTATGAGCCACTTTTTTTTTATCTCCCAAAGAGCTCATCTTATCTAATAAAAGAGTAATATGTAAATTGACCATACCTTTGCTACATCCACAAGCCATGCCCACCAATCAATCAGGAGTGGGGGGGCAGGGACGAGGTGGCTGGGGCTAGGGGGCGGGGCCAAGGCAGCCGTGGGGGGGGGTGTGGGGGCGGGGCCGAGGTGGCCTAGGGAGGGGGGGGTGGGACTGATGTGCGAGGGCTGTGGGGGGGGCGGGTTGAGGTGGTTTGGGCAGGGGGTGGGGACAAGGCAGCTAGGGCCATGGGGGGAGCAGGGTTGAGGCAGCCAGCATGTGCTGGCCAGGGTGAAGGCCTGGGCCAGGGTGGGATGGGCAGGGGGGCTTGGCTGGCACAGAGCCAGCCATCTGTCCCATTTCAGGGCGATGGCTGGATGCCCAAGGCCTAAAGCCTTAGCCAGAGGCTTTAGGCATTGGGCAGGCTGGGGGTGAGTGGTCAGTAGGACATCCCCTGAGGGCCCCCAGTATGTGTGAGGGAGCAGGTTGGGCTGAGGTATCACCCACCCCCAGTGCATGAATTTTGTGTCCCGGGCCCCTAGTACATTATAATCACTTAATTTAACAATTCTGGCAAACCAATAGAAACTTCTAATGGGATTGATATGGTGATGGTTGGATGGGTCAGAAGGAAATTGCTCATGTTCTGAGTGCCCTTCTGAAATTCTGCTTCTCTTAAAACCTTGAGCTATTATAGCAATGTTTTCAAGCAGGGTGTTGAAGATAAATGTCTAAAATGTTGACCAGTTTTGGAACTTAGAAGTTAAGCTGAAGACACAGTCTTAAGTTTCACTTTTAATGACTGAAAGGTACAGAGGTAAAATCTATTTTTTTGTAATGTGTAATTGTTTTATTCAATATATTTTCCCTTAATTTCAGCTAAATTACTATTGTTTTTAGAGTTATGATTTTTATTTCATTTTAATTCTACTGGTGGTGGTGATGTAAAAGATAAAAAGTAAAATGTAATTACATTCACCATGTACTAAATTTGTATGTACTTTTATAAAATTCTTAAAAATGAAGTGCAAAAAGTGAAAAGTTAGAATGATAATATTTTTATTTTTTAAATCAATGAATTGTGAGTTGTTTCTGTTGGACTGTGAACACAAAATGAAATTTCAGAAGAATTTTGAAAATATAGATATATCCTATATAATAAAAGAGAAACATGCTAATTTGACTGTACCTTCACTCCTGATTGGCTATGCTACCAGCCAATCAGGAGCAGGGGTGGGGCCAAGTGGCGTGAGTGCTGGGCCCCGGGGTTGGAGATGAAATGGTGGTGGCGGCGAGCACCCAGCCCCTGGGTGCTGTGAGCAGAAGTGGCGGCAAGCACCCAGCCCCCAGGGCCCGGTGGTTGCAGGCAGCCAGGGCTGGGCTGAGCAGAGTGATGGCTGGGTGCCCAAGGTCTAAAGCCTCTAGTGAGGCTTTAGACCTTGGGCAGGCTGGGGGTGAGACATCAGTTGGACATCCCCTGAGGGCTCCCAGTATGTGAGAGGGGGCAGGTTGGGTTGAGGGACCACCTATCCCCAGTGCACGAATTTTGTGCACCAGGCCCCTAGTAAAATAATAATAGAATTTCAACTTAAGGAGATTACTTAGCCAGAGTAAGTTTTAGTTAGATTTACCAGTATTTTTACATTGTTTAAGGTTAATCAGAACTGCAATTAGCTTAAGGCTTCACATACCTACCCTATGCAAATAAGAAACCTAAAACCAAATTCTGCTGTTTCCTTTTCATTGGTGCAGCCTGATACCCAGGCAAGTCTGTCAATTTATATTAGTTGTTTGGGATAATAAGTGGGTTCATATTATAAAAACTAAGGTGGCTTTTAATACTGTGAACTCTTATTTTGATTATTCTTGAGAACAAACTATGGATGGGAATGAATTGAACACACAGATGATTTTCTTTGATAAGAAACTACGCCAGTCCTAATGTTCATTGATAACAGTGAGAAAGAAATAGAATTAAAAATACACTTCCTCACTTCATTTAATGTATCTTCAGATATACAAGCAACTTTTTGTTTAAAAAAAGTCTCACAGGAGTCATTTTCCTTTAAAAACTTTTTTTTTTCATAAGATTAATTTTTTTTAAAAGGAAGTTTAAACAAGTCCTTCATTTTCTATCCTGTGTCTACTTTCTGTCTTTCCCATCTGTACCGAGTTGAAGGCAGATGTTGCATGGAGAAAATGAGAAGAGAAGCCTGGGATTTCTCACATTGACTGGGCTACTATTTCCGCTGTTCAACTCTACTGTGTCAGAAAGGGAATCAGAAAAATTTGGGAAAGGAGACTTTATTAATGGTTCATAAATTTAAGGTATAATAAAGCATGTCTTTGGATTCTATGTAAAATGAAAACAAAACAAAACAAAATGGGTGGCATCACTTGGGACTCAGGGTTAAGGAAGACCTGGATTCTATTCCTGTTGTTTCTGCTTGTTAGTTGTTTGACCCATGGTTAATCTGCTTAGCTTCTTTGGGGATCTACAAATGCGTCATGGGGATACTAATCCCTGCCTTATAGGTCAGTGTGCAGATTAAATCAGGTCACATGTGGAAAATAACTGGTTTTTAGTGGAATTAAAGTAACAGTCACTATTATAACAACATCCTAACAGAGAATTCTTTTCAGGAATGACATAGGTAGAATGAGCAGATGTTTCTATCTTGGCATTTGGCATCCACTCTTCACAGCTTGGGGACAGCATATAACTGTCAATTAAATAGAATGTCTCTTAAAGTGATTCTTTTGCTCAAACTAATTTCATAAAACTGCTAAGATAATTGGTTGGACTATCAAGTGATTGATTCAGGAAACCCTCTTAGTAATCTCTATATCCCAGGTTTTCATTTTATCTGACATGTTGTCACTTTTTATACCAGTATGGGTTTCTATCTTTATGATATAGGAAGTTGTGAAATTTCTTGGTAATAAAGTGTATTCTATAGTCCTGATTTGGTGACTCACTGAATGTTGGATTTGGCAGGAAAGTTAGATTGCCTGCAGCTCAACCTGGGTTTATTGTCAGTGAGGCACACTGAGGCACATACCTGAGGCTTCCCCCCCAAGGTTCCATGGCTCATCAGTGGGAGAGCCAGGGCTGAATTAGGCTCTCAATTCTAAATGTAACGTTCTCCCTACCACACCTTTCAAGATGATATGGCACTAGTTTGTACCTTGTCGCAGAAACTGGGGTTAAAATTATTTGGAATATATATATACATACCTGATAGGCCTCTACTACCAAATTATTAAGGTTTGCAGCCTTGGATTCTATTTCACCCGCAATGGTACCAGGCAAGAGGGGGAGAAGGTCCTAGAATATATACCAATAAAATTTATTAATGACAATCATATGCAATGGTTTAGCAATCGATAAGTAGTAAATATTCTTATAATTACCAGTGAGCAGTGACACTACATGAATCAAAAAATATGAGAAAAGAAATGGTGTGTATATGTGTATATGCAAGAGAATATGTGTATATACAAATTACATGCTGACCTAAAACCCAATCAAAGTACAGAGCAGCATTTATCAAAGTATATTCCATGGAAAATAGTTTCAAGAGATTTTAAACATGAAAGAGTCCTAAGGCAAGACAAGTTTGCCAAGTTCTACACATGGTTTCTTTCACTTAAGAGACTCAAAATGTACACTTGCAAACTGAAGGTTCAGAGAAGCCCTGCAATTCAGAAATGACTTAGCATTATTTAGTGCAGCATTTCCTACCATTTTTTTTTAAAAAATATTTTTCTATTTAAGAGAGAAAGTGTGAGGGAGAGAGACAGAAACATCAGCGATGAGAAAGAATCACTGATCAGCTGCCATCTGCATGCCCCCTCAGGAGATCGAGCCCTCATCCCGGGCAAGTGCCTGACCAGGAATCAAACTGTGGCCTCCTGATTCAGAGGTTGGCACTCAGCCTCTGAGCCACGCCAGCCAGGCTCCCACTATTCCTTTAATTATAAAATTCTTTTCTTATGTAACATATATAAACATTTTGTAGAATGTTTCATGGAATGAACTTTATCACATATTGGCCCAGACTGGAAAAAAAATAGTTACAAGCGGAAGCTTCATTTGGTAGGTATACTTGATGGATCTTCTTAATTACTGAATAATTATGGAGAAGACTGTAGGTATTCCTGGTGAGAAAAAGAATTAGCAAAGCTTTAAGGGTTTATCTGAATTATAGATAAAATAAGAACAGAGAAGAAACCAGTCTGATTAGAGCGAAGGATGCATAACTAACCTACAAGGAACCAGATTATGGAAAGTCTTAAAATCCATTTATGCACTCATTTTTATCATCCATAAGTATTAAGTTCCTGCTGTATGCCAGCCAATATGTAGACACTATCAACTTGGAATTGTAGGTAATAAGGGAAATGTATTACCTGTACATTTTAAAATCCATTTGTAAAACCTTTGTTGAGCACCTATTGGGTACCACATTGGAAACACTGAATTGCTAGGCCACTTACTTTCCACTCTTAAGGATCCCACTGGTGTATAAATGACAATTTCACAAAACAATGTCCACATGAAGCAAAATAAAGAATGCACAGACCCTAATGGGAGGGATATCCAGGAAGCATTTGAGAGTTTCGGAAGGTTGACAGGGACTGTTTCCTGGAAGAGGTGACATATGAGCTGTGTCCTAAAGGCTGAGTAAGATTTATTAGTCAAGTAACAAGGGAGAAGGGCTTCCAGGCGTGGTTTGTGCATGGCAAAAACAATTGGCACAAATGACAGACAGAGCTTGGTGAATGGTGTGCCAGGAAATTAGAAGCATGGCTGGAGGGACAGATGTAAGGCAAAAATAATGGAGGATGAGTCCAGAGAGGCAAGCAGGAACCAGATGGTCTCTTCTGCTACATTAAACACTTGATCCTTTAAATCAGAGGGAATCCTGGGAATATTTTATTTTAGGTAGTACTTTGGTCACACTTATAATTGATATAAATCTAAATGTGTTTCCTCATCTTTACAATTGGGCATATTATTTATACTATCATTATTATTAAGAGTTGTTAAGAATATTAAGTGAGTTAATAAACCTGGAGCTTGACAATAATAAGTATTCAATAAGTGGAAGCTGTTGCTGTCATTAATAAAGTGGTTTGGGCATTAGATTTGGGCAAGAGTCCTACTTCTGTGGATGTTAGTGGTTGTTACATTAAAAGGGGGAGGCTCAGGTATACACATTTGGGAAAACAGTGAATTAAATAAAGTTTCACTATAGATTTCTAAGGAAAGAAGGAGTATGATTAAAGTAGTGCTTTCAGATGGTCAATATGATAAGTAGCCAGGTATTATGGAAGCTGGTATAGGGAATACTAGCTTCAGGCAAATGGAAATGGGTTCAAGTATATATTGAAGACAAGTGAAAATGTAGTTTATCTGAAGTATTAAAAAAATAAGTAAAAGGCATCAGGAGCAAGGAAGAACAAGGATGACAAAGGAGTTAAGAAAATCCAAGAACAGACAAGTGCAATGAAAATTAGGATATCACAGCATCATGGAAATGAAGAAAAAAAGGGTTTATTGGAAGAAAGAACCTAAGATTGCACAAAGCAAGCTATAGTAGGTCACAGAAGAATAGTGTTGGTGGAGGGGGATGGTGGTCCCGAGGTGCTGCCACAGTGACATAGCTGCCAAATATCTATTCTGCTTGTTGGTCGTTCCCAGCCAGAAGGATTCTGGACACAAGATTATTCTTATCTGGGAAGGCTCTGGCTGGTCAGCCACTTCCATGGCTCTTCTTCTTCTTCTTATTTTTTGATGACCTTGACCAAATCTAGATAAGCTGCTACTATTAATAAGTTGATATCCCCCAACATAATCCTATATAATAAAAGCCTAATATGCTAAGTGTCCAGTCATCCAGTTGGCCATTCAACCAATCAAAGTGTAATGTGCTTATAATATGCTAAGGCTGCACAACTGCTCGCTTTGACATGCACTGACCAGTCGCTATAATGTGCACTGACCACCAGGAGGCAGACGCTCCGACTGGTAGGTTAGCTTGCTGCTGAGGTCCGGCAGATTGGGGCTGAGTGAGATGGGCTATACATGCCCTGGAGCCCTCCTGCAATCCCTCCCCAGCTGGCCAACCTCCCACATCTCTCCCCGGCCCTGATCATGCACTGGTGGTATCCCTTGGTCTGGCCTGTGCCCTCTTACAAACTGGGACTCCTTGGGGGATATTGGAGAGCTGGTTTCAGCCTGATCCCACAGGCCAGGCTGAGGGACCCCACTGGTTCATGAATTCATGCACTGAACCTCTAGTCTACACTAATAAAAGAAAACGATGCAAATTGACCATACCTTCGTGACACCCACTAGCCAATCAGGAGTGAGTATGCAAATTAACCCAACAAAGATGGCAGGTTGATTTGCATTTGCAGACACCAAGCGGCCTGGGACAGGATGGGATGCTTGTGTTGTTGCCATGGCGATGACTCAGGTGTTCCACACCGCCCCAACAGCTCTGAGCCTCTGGGCAGTGTGGGAAAGCGGAAAGGCAGCTCTGGGCTGGAGAGAAGGTGGTGTTGGCAGCCAGGGCAAGGAAGGCCCATTCTTGCACGAATATTTGTGCATTGGCCTCTAGTCTATTATAAGGATCTTCCTATGGACTAGCACATAAGCAGGACCCTGGATGTAAAGGTGTAGTTGGGGCGTGAAGTATTTTTTACATTATTGTCACAATTAGTACCACACTAAGTATCAGTGCCCACATTTGATTCTAGTTGCTATGTAGAAAATTTATATTTCATGCTAACTTTAGAGACTGTATAGTATACATTAGTTAATGCAGTATTCAGAATACTTTAGAATTCTTACGTAGGGTTCAAAGAAGTATTCTAGTTTTAACTATCAAAGCAAACGTTTTAATTTTTTGTATTTGAGAATGAACATACCTTATACCAATGGAACTGTTTTCCTTGAACTGCAAAGATGACATTAATGTTGTTGTCTATTAACTTTTCTGAGAGTTGTCCTAGCGAGGGATGTTCCTGTTAATAGACAATGGAAAAAGGAAGGGAGTGAACTTTGGTAGCTTGATCCCACACATATCCAAACATTTCTTAGGAGGGAAATCACATGACTGACATAAAAACGTGTTTTGTTGGGAAGGGTTATGGTTTTACTGGAGACAATTTTTAAATTGTTAAAAAAAATAAGATCAACATCAATGTATTAAAGAATGTTTTATAGACAAAAGCTTCATGAAAGCATATAGCATTTGTCTAAGGAAAAGGGATGGATTCAACATAGTACACAGAGTATGAAGTGCCTCTTTATATTAATATTGTGATCAAAGTGATATAACTGAAAGATAATCTAATATTCAGACAGATATATTAGTGATAATCACATTCTGAGGCAAAATTCAATAAAAAGTGTTTAAATACAAATATGTGCATATGCATACACATATATACACCCATACATACTAATATGTATATGCATATATATGCATATATATATTTGATATATAACATGATATAGTACAAATTCAGTTTAAAAGCAGAAAACCTTGTACTCAAATTCTAAGTTGTCACTTTATGATGAAAGTTTTATTTCAGGTCCATCCTTCCTAATATGTGAATGGTATCTGATTCCATGATTGCTGGCAAGATGAAGAAGATAATAGTATGTGAACTATTTAGTGCAGCTTCTTTCATAGAGTAGGTACTCTAATAGCAATTATCATGATTTTACTTCCCTCTATAGGTTACAGATCTCTCAACATATTATTCTACTTAAACTTTTGTCATATACATATTATAAATCTGTTTTACTTTGATAAATAAAACTTACATAGAGCCAACCGTGACAGTCTTTGTAATAATGAGAAATCTTGGGATGAGTAGAAGGGGAATAAAATTTACTTTAGTATATATGAGAAATCTGACAACTTGGAAATTGCTACATCTAGTGATATTGTTAGATATTTTCTTGATATTTTTTCTTTCCGTAAATACTCTTCTAGAAATTAAACTCATAATCTCAAATAACAACTTCATACCATACACCTCTCAGAGAGGTGATTTCAAACTTTATTTGCAGTGGTCCCCACCTGCCATTGGTGCCTAGTTACATTAGCCACGAATCATGTGACTGAGCCTAATTAGTATCTTATGGCTCAAGTTCAAATTGTGTTTGTTTAAGTGAAACTTTTGTTAAACAATCTTAGTTAACATTTCTGTATTTTGACAAATAGTGAACTTAGTAAAAAACTAATTTTGTTAATTTTGCTTAGAGTCTAAGTTCTGTGACCTGTATATTAAATGTATATACAAAGTCATAGAAGATAGCCTTGTGCTTAAATTACTATCACAAACATGAGCAACTGCTATGATCTGAATATTTGTGTCTCCCTCCCCAAATTTATGTCTTGAAATTCTAACCCTCAAGGTGATGGTATTAGGAGGAGGGCCTTTGGGATATGATTATGTCATGAAGGTGGAGCCCTTATGAATGGATTAGTTCCCTTATAAAAGGGCCAGTAGAAAAAGCTCCCTTGCCCTTTTCACCATGCGAGGTTACAGCTATGAAACAGATAGTAGGCTCTTACCAGACCCTGAATCTGCCAGTGCCTTGTTCCTGGACTAACCCCTCCCCAGAACTGTAACATTTAAGTTATTAATAAGCCCCCAGTCCTAATAGGTTTGGCTCAGTGGATAGAGCGTTGGCCTGAGGACAGAAGGGTTTGATACCGGTCAAGGGCATGTACAGGGTGTGCAGGAGGCAACTGTTCGATGTTTCTTTCTCTGATTGATGTTTCTAATTCTTGATCCCTCTCCCATTCTCTCTGTAAAAACTCAATAAAATATTTAAAAAATTTTATGGGTTTTTCTTACAGCAGTCCAAATGGACTAAGATAATAACCATAACACATATGCTTTTTTTGTATATAATTTATAATTGCTGTGGTATAAGTGAATCAAATTTTCATGACCTGCATTTCAATGTGATATGAAGCCAATTCATGAAGAAGTTAAAAAAGTATTAGCACATGAACTTTCATAAGAACCATTTTGCCCAGAGCAATTTGTAAAATATAAATTTAAGGTAATGGAAATAATAATTCCTCAAATAAATTCTATCAGATAAATTCTTATTCCTTGTTCCTAATAATATATATATATAGTCTTAAAATAGATGCATGACAATTTGCATAAAGCTTGTAAATTAAAGAGAACAAGTAAAGGAAAGGCAAGTCTAGCTGTATTGGGAGTATTTCTAAATGGCAGCAACTACTTTTCAAATATTTTTGCTTTGACAAAAAATAACCACAATTTGCCAAGCATCCCCCCCTTTTTAATTTTTAAAACCATTTGTATTCTAAGGAAAATTAAACCCATATGTTTTTAAACTAGCTTATACTAAACTCACAGTCCAAGATATAAGCAGCTTTTGAAGCCTTCTTAATCTCTTTCCCCTTCCAAAAACAGTAAGTCACATTGACCAAAAGTACACAAAATTTAAATCAAGAAAGTTCTAGTTTGATCAAAAGCTCATTAAAAAAAGGTCAGCTGGACTTTTAAGCTTAAAAGAACACATTTATTTTGAACCCTAGAAATAAATCTGTTTTAAAAGAAAATTCCAAGTACCTTGATGCAGATTTGTTAAAATTACAAATGCTTAACAGATGTTTAAATAAACCACTGGTGACAGGAGAGTTGTGGATTAATGGCCATGCTTGAAACCCCTTCCCCTTTCCTCCTTGAAGCACATTATCTTTTAAGTATTTTATCTTTTATGTCTAGTATTTCACTAGCAGGAACACTCCCTTTCAACCAGCTGTTGTGGTGACGTCACTGTTCCTCTTCTCTAACTCCCCCTTTGTCTAACCCATCACACATTGTTTCTCTAAACTCTGAAAATAATTAATAGTGATAACAGGCATTCCTGGAAGAAGGGAAAACAGTGTGCCAAGACAGCTGCAATGTAATTAAGGGCAAAAGGATTCTTTCACATTTTTCTTCTTCACCAACACCTTCACTGTGACTTGTGGGAAATGACTTTAAAATGTCAGAGGGAAGAGGGGAGGTAAGAATTGTTGAAAGTAATTTTGGTTAAAAAGATAACTGTGTAGTGATGTATGGGAGAATTTTTAAAAAATATTTTTATTGATTGCAGAGAGAAAGGATAAGGAGAGAAACATCAATGATGACAACCCCGCCCCCCGCCCCCCCTTGCTGCCCCACATACCACCTAACTAGGGATGGAGCCCACAACCCAGGCATGTGCCCTGACAGGAAATTGAACCATGACCTCTGATTCATGGATTGATGCTCAGCCCCTGAGCCATGCTGGCTAGGGTATAGGAGGATTTTAATATGTGCATATGTAATGACAAAAAAAAAAAAAAAGAACTGTTTAAGATTCTCTATAAAAGTGAGATTCATAAACAAATTGTAAAATAATATAGAAGTTGTAGTATTGAATATAATGATATGCTCCCCCAAATCCCAATGCCTTCGTTAAAGTTCTCAATCATCTGGACTATTCTTTACAGTTTACTTTTTAGAGGAAGGAGACAACATGAAAGCAATCTTACAAAGATTTATTTAGAAATGAAGTCTTTACATTATGTGTCTTCATCCTATTTTCTATGTACATGTCTACACAGTAAAATTGCATAGACCAGGGCTTCTCATAAGTGACACTATTGACATTCTCGAGCCAGGTATTCTGTGTTGTGATTGGGGGTCTGTCCTGTGTAGTGGAAGAGATTTAGCAACCTCTGTGGCCTCTATTTACCAGATGCTAATTTCTCCCACCTCTCCCAATTGTAACAGGCAAAATGTCTTTGGACATTGAGATGTCCTCTGGTGGACAGAATCCCTCCAGTTGAGAACCATACCATCAGCAGGGTCTCTGAAATCAGACAATTTTGGGACCTCAACTTCTGCTTCTGCAATTACTAGCTATGTGACACTGGCCAGCTGTCTTAACCTCTCTGTGACCCAGTTTCCTTATGTATAAAAGAGGTATATATAGTAGTATCTACCTCTCAGAGTTATGATGGAAATTAAATGTGCTTCCATGTATAAAGGCTTTCACTTACCTTCTCTAATTATTAAGCTTACATTAGCGGTCAGGAGCAGCTCACGTCCTCGTGTCACACTGCTCGGCATTTACCATAGGCAGTGCTGATTAGGACTGAGCTGTCTGACCACACACAAGTTCCTGATCTTTTTACTGTTTCCATTTTCCCATTTATTAAATGGAGGTGATAGCAATATCTGCACCTCACTGAGTTGTTGGGTGGTGGTGTGTAAATGGAAGGAACAAACACCACACAACGGCTGCCTCATAAAAACACAGCTTTCACTAGAAAACTTAATGAAACACATTTTGATGCCATTACTAAAGGCTAAATATTGGGCTCTTGGATATGCTTTGTTTGACTTGTCTGATTTATATACCCTGTTAACCAGCCCCTGAAGCGTTTGTGGAGTTTGTGGCTCCTGCCTGACCCAGTATCAATTGTAATCACGATGTGCTAGTTACTGAGGTGAGGGACATGGACTAACTAACAATTTTTATATGCTTGTCAATCAGTGAAGGGTAATAAAATGTTTTATGCTTAAATGTGAATTGAAACATAATTTAATTGGAACACTGCAATTCATAAATATTTTCATCAGATTTTGTTTGCCTTGTGTCACTGAGGCAAACCATTATTTTTTTCTCATTATCAGAGCCATTATAAAAGCAGTGCTAGTGTAAGCCTGGCCAATTTGATTCTGTGTGCAACTTTTGCTTTCAATTTAAAAGAAAAAAATAAACTAGTTATTGTCTGCAGAGATCATTTCCTGGTTACTTACTGCCAATATGAGAAGCATTCAAAATTAGGTGTATTCTGAAGTTTCTGAAGTCATTATTGTTCTCACAACATTTACAATTTAAAGCAGATAGTTCAGAGAGCATCAGCTGATAACAGGCATGTTGTTAGTTTTAAAAGTTGTAACAATATTTTTAAAAAACCTACTGCACATGGACTTATTAGTAAAAACTCTTCTGGGGTATTCTGCCTGGGAGGACAGTTCCTTTACTTTCCTGATTGTGCATGTTCATAATGCCCAAAAGTGCTAACCCTGTAAAATTATCTAATTAACTTTAAAAGTTACATTTTTATGCAGTGTTAAGCAGATATAAATAAAATAGGAAGTAAGGTGGAAATTTTTATTATGTACTTTAGTTTGGCCATATTAGAAATACTGTTATTATTATTCAAATTCCTGTTGTCATAAAAGCCCTAATACTTTGTAAAATTCCACCAAAGTTATAATTAATTTCCATAAGGTTATATGGCATGGCATATGTCTAAAATTATGAGAGCATTTCTTTGCCTTAAGGAATCCTTCCTAGATGAGCAACAGCACACTCTAAAATGCAATTATGGAGAGGTGACTTCAGTGTCTTGGCGAGACTTCAAAAGAATAATGCATTGCAATTTGAGAATAATGTGATTATTGTTTTTATTTTTAAGAAAAGCTTCTCCTTGTTTCACAATAGAATAATTCCTCTTGTCTTTTCCACTCCCAAGAAAACAATTTGAAATTCCATCTCAGATTAAAAGAGGTTAACTAGGAGGAAGGAAAGATAAGAAACGACTACATTGAAATGGATGGGTCCATCAAAGGGAAATGTGGCTGAGCAGAAGAAAATGAACAAAGGGAAAGGCAGCTGAAATAACTCCAAACCCTACCTTTTTGAATTCAAACTCTAGTTAACTTTTAAAATCGTTAAAATTTGAGGCTGCCTTCAAGAGACTAAACCAATCAAGAGTTGAACTTGTTTTATGCCGTAGTGCAATTGCTCCTCTAGACTTTCAGTAAGTCTGGTAGGATGTTACACATTAACTAAATTTAAACAATTTAAATTTTACTCATGGGAACCACACACTTTTCAGCATAATTTATATGCTTTAAATATTGCAGTTCCCAAACTGGGCAGGAGGTGTCTTGGAGTACTGCAGTACACTCACCAGGGTGCCTGGAAATGTCTTACATTTTTAAGGGAAACAGTGATACCTGGCATCTCTCAGGTACCTGGATGTAGTTCCGTTTTAAGAGTACCTTTGGCTTGGTTCCTTCAGAAGACACTGTGTCTTTGCAAAGCTGGGCAGAATGAAAATCAGTGAGAAACAGGAAATGAGGGCAGCCATGTCCAATCTGATTCCAAGGCTTGGAAGTTCCCATTAGTAACTTATTTACTAAGAATAACACAAATATGTGTATATGAGTTTCATAATGTATATTACATTTTAACTGCTAAGTTTTTAGGACATAAATAGTTAAGGTTATTGGACTTGACTACTTAAAAAACAGAATGGTCAGGTTTTTTGTTTGGTTTGGTTTGGTTTTTGTTTTAGCTTAATGGCACCAGGGAAAAAATTACTGAGACACTAGAGCACAAAGATCTGAGAAAGTTTGGAAGTTTCTGTTCTAATATTTGTATGAACGTATAAATATGTGTCAATGTCAGAAATAAATGATGCTTTGTGCAGTTGATTTTCTACATGTAGCATAAATAATGCTGGGAAAGATATGATACTAGGAGAGTATATGTAAATAAGTGACTCAGAGCTGAAACACCCTCAGGAAGCAATCCAGATATTTTTTGATTAAAAAGAAAAGTCCCTAAATATAGATAAGTTTCATAGGGAAGGAGTAAGATACAGAATATAGAAAGCTGGCCTTATTTAACTCCCTCTTCCCCACCCCCAAAAAATCCCAGCTTTACTTAGATTCTACCTGTAATGTTGTGAGGCTTCCTCAGGCCAAAGGCACTTTTCTTACCGATCTTTCATGAGTTTTTAGATACTAACCCCGAAGAACTAGTTTATTTATATAAAGCAAAGTTATATATGTAAACACATATATATTTTAGGGTCCTTCAAGTGCATAAAAAGTAAGCTCTTCTATCATTTTTTGTTTTCATAAATATAGTAAGCACATCAGACAGTCAGCTAGATGTTGTCAAAGTATTTTAGGTTTCTATTTTATTGACCAGATTTCATTGTTCCAGAACTTCTCTCTCATGGCTTATCCTAACTATGCATGATGCTCCTGGAGGTAATTTCTTGGTACAGGAATAGCTGAACTGCCCACTTAAACTTATGCTTCAATCAATAGTCATAACTACTAAGAGGCTATAGCTACATTACCATGCTTGTTGATCTGACGTAGACATTGTTTTTCAGATGGCAGTTTCCATCATTTGGCACCACTATGCCTGCCAATTTGCTATCAAGAGCAAGATGAGATGTTTGATCAGTCATCACCAGCAGCAATCTTTTAGCTTCTTTTCGCCATCCAATATGACTCTTAAAAGATACATGTAATTAGACTTTGTACAATAATATAGATTTGTACTGTGGTCTTTCTCTCAAGTAAACAATAAATTCATATGCACAAACATTAAATCAGGCAGGAAGGATGTTCATAAATACAATGCTGTCTCATAAATAGAATTAACTATTATTTGTATATTCTCTCTTTTACTACAGCCACTGGCCACAATAGCTGTTGGCTAGAGATTTCTGTGATCTGCCAGTGAAGACAAGCCAGGCATAAGTGCAGAACACCCAACATGATGTGCATAGGACAGCAGGTGCTTCCTGGTGGTGAGTGAAAAGCGCAACCCTTTTGGAAAGGATTTTCCAAGTACATAAGTTAGTCTTTCCCTTTTATCTTTTCCTATTTATAACCCACTCCAAATTTAGCTCCTCAGTCCTAAACATAGACCAAAATGAGTAACACTGCTGATGAATAAGAGATATAGGTATTCTTCTATGCTATGTTCTTGGTCCATAAATCAAAAAGAAAATGAAAATCCTAAATTTTGGGGAAGTTTTGCATTTGCCCAAACACTCAATGGTCTGAAACTTCTTACCTCACAGACAGCTGCCTGAAGCATAGCATCAAAACCTCCTTCAGGTGTATCGATATTTCCAGAGATCTTCTGTCTATGTACCGCTTTTTCAAACTCAGTGATGTTCTCCGTCAAAGATAGCACATGGATGTATCCATGTGGAGGCATACAGTCTAAATTGTAGTCGCTGTGTGAGTAAGGAAGAAATGAAAATTCTATTTTGCTATGCTTCCTTCAAAGAGCCAAAATATTATAGTAAAATTGTGTGGTTGGTGTGAGAAGGTAATAGTTGTTGTGTTTTTTTGTTTGTTTGTTTGTTTTGCCAAAGAAATTTTATTAGATAAAATCTGTACTTTATAAAGTCAAAGGAAAATTCAATATTGATGAATATTTCTTTGCAAGTAGGAAATAGGAATATAATAACTTGGTGTTAAAAAATAAAGAATATTAAACATCTCTTATATAATACTGGTGGCCCAGTGCATAAATTCATGCACATTGAAAGGAAATTAATTAGAAGAAATATTTTAATATTGCTATTCGCCCTTTCTTTATAATAGAAGTGTCAACCAAATTCACGATTGACACTGACAGATTGAAACATATGCATGCTATTGGTGCTAGCTAGAGCTTTATATATATTGTTCATGAGTGAGCCAACTTAGCCTTTTATATATATATACTAGAGGCCAGGTGCACAAAATTTGTACATGGGGGAAGGAGGGTCCCCTCAGCCCAGCCTGCACCCTCTCCAATCTGGGACCATTTGGGGGATGTCTGACTGCTGGTTTCTGCCTGGAAACTGGCAGTTGTACATTCCTCTCACAATTCAGGACTGCTGTCTCCTAACTGCTTACCAGCCTGGCTGCCTGATTGCCCCTAATTGCCCCCCGTCAACCTGATCGCCTCCAATTGCCCTCCCCTGCTGGCCTGGTTGCCTTCAACTGCCCTTCCCTGCCAGCTAAAGAAACTCCAAGGAGGCAAGTCACTAGGGAGAGGAAGCTGGGGATTACTACGTGACATCATTACCTGGCACCCACAGCGCCACAGTTTGTGGGCTGAGCTGGGCTGTGGGTTGCATTTTGCACCATGGAGTCTCAGCAGCATCAACTGCAATTTGGTGGAGTGTCACTCTGGTGTGGTAGTGGGGCCTGTGTCCTACTTGGGGGAAGCTGAGTGTTGCTTTGTGGGTGCCAGTCTGCAGTGCCGTTTCTCTGTAAATGGCCAGTGTGCTTCACAGCAGCTCCTGTGTTGAGAATCTGCCCCCTGCTAGTCAGTGAACATCATAGTAACTAGTCGGATGGTTGAATATTAGTATATTAGTCTTTTATATATAGAGAGGCCCGATGCATGAGAATTCATGCCCTCAAGTAGGGGGGTCCCTCACCCCAGCCTACCCCCTCTCACAGTCCAGGAGCTCTCAGGTAAAGGAGGTGACCTGGAGACCAGGGGAAGACAATTCCCCATCACACCTCTGCTGTTGCCACTCCTTATTGGCTGTGAGCGCCACCATCTTTACGACAGCAAGCCTTGGCCAGCCCTGGTTACCTGAGCCTCAGGTGGTCCTGCGTGGCTGAGCAGCTGCCATCGAGGCTTGCCTGCACTTCGGGGTGGCCCTGGGTGGCTGGGCAGCTGACATCTGAAGCTTGCCTACTGGGGGTCTGAGGGGATTGGGGGACTCTGGAGGCAGCCACACAGGGCAGGCTTGGTCTTACTGCATGCCTCCTGCCCCAGTGGGGCTGAGGGGACTGGGATGCTGCTATCTTTGAAGGCGTGGCAGTCAATTAGCATATTCTCTCCTTATTGGCTGTGGGCACCGCCATCTTTGAGGATGGGACAGTCAATTTGCATATGTCCTCCTTATTGGCTGTGGGTGCTGCCATCTTTGAGATAGCATGAGGCTCAATTAGCATATTCCTTCTTTATGAGATAGGATAGGACACTTAAAGGACTTTATTATGTTAATACGCAGTGTTAATTTTGAAGAAGAGATAAAAATTTGTAGTGATTTCCTATCACATTTGACCATGGAACAACTGAAAAACACTTTTTGGGAAATGTTTTTTAGGATTTCAGTGAAAATACTATACTATGATTAGATTATTTTAAAATATGCTATTTGTTAATTGATGCTTGGTGTGCAATTATTGACTAACATTCAAAGTTCATTAAAATTGTTTTGAGGCCTAGCTGGTTTGGCTCAGTGAATAGGGCATCGGCCTGCAGACTGAAGGTTGTGGGTTTGATTCCAGTCAAGGGCACATGCCTGGGTTGCAGGCTCAATCCCCAGTAGGGGACGTGCAGGAGGCTGCTGATCAATGATTCTCCCTCATCATTGATGTTTCTATCTCTCTCTCTCTCTCCCCCCATCACTTTTCCCTTCTAAAATCAATAAAAGTATTTTTAAAAATTCTTTTGAGAATTCCATGGTGTTCCAAAAAGTGGGTGTCATTCCTCAGGTGCATCCCTGCAGGGCAAAGTCTCAGGAACCCCACTGCAGTGTTTCAGTCCTGGTTGCACTATGGCAGCACTGTTTTGGTAATAAGTGTGTGTACTTACTATAAAGTGGCCTGGTCTGTTTATGGAAGTAGGAAATAAGATGTTAAAATGAAATGTTTTATTAAAGAGGCACTAAACATTTATATTTCTTTCTGAAAACTCAACAGGCTAATTAGACTACTGTGAGAAACTTGTGTTCTTAAGGTTGGTTTTGTTTTATAATGGGGCATATGCTATTTAGAATTGGACTTTCAAAAGAAATAGGGCTCTTTCTAGAATGCAAATTCTCATTTTATGACCTACCCTCCAGGTGTTAGCTGAGTTTGCTTAGTAGTCAAATCATAAGTAACAACGTAATCCACAGTCACAATACAGTAAGAGGAAATAAATGCAGTACTGATAACATAAGTAGGGTAAATTCAACAAACCTTAATTCAATAAATTTGAAGCAATCAAAAAGGAGAAATACAGAGTATTCAAAGAGGTATTTATATACATGGAAATCTGATTATTGGAGGTTTGTCCAAAATTACTCATATTATTTGTGTTTTATGTGTGACAAAAAGTGAATGATATTTGAAAAAAAATAAAAACAAACCCAAGCAACAGATAATCTCAGAAGTTTTCAGATAGGAATATACTTCCCCTCCAAATATTTTCAATTCCCATTTAATAAAACAAAAATATAAAATTTAGTGATTTTTTTAATATAAAAACTGAGATTTAATATGAAGAAAATTTCATTTAATATTATGATATCCATCTCAAACACTAGATACCTGCATTGATTGTGAATCCTTTCTGGGTGGATGCTAATGTATGGTGAAACTGTTTTATCAACGTATGAACCAAATCCAAGACGGAAGTCATGGGAGAAAAATGCCATTTTTCTAGATAAATCATTTCCAATGGAATTTAACTTTTCAATATTATTGTGCATTGATGCCGAGACATCAACCAGATAATAAAGATCCACAGGATATTTCTTCAAAGGATGAATTTTCAGCATAAAATTAGCTTCAGCTCCTAGTTCAAAAAAAGACAAATATCATGTATTCATTTTAAGTATCTCAGGATAAAATGTCAATAAATAAGTCACATTTTAGATATAGAACAATAATAACAGATTTGTGTGTAATTTATGAAATCAGGAATATTCTGGAATAATTTTAAGGCAATTTGAAAACCACACAAATGTGTGAATTTCCAACTTTTACAATGCATTTCTCACGATTTTACAGGGCAGATAGAGATAATATCATCAAATGGACCAGCTCAATATAAATGCAGTAGGGAATGCATTTATTACCATCTGAACCTATAGTGCTAGTATCTAGAGAGCAGATGGCTATGGTTCATGTAAAAGTTGCTTTCAGGTATAAATTCACTCTTTTGGATTAAGGCATATTTATATATGAAACGTGCAACTCTGTTACTGAGAAGTATATTAAGCAATTCTAAACAATCAGTACATCATCAAAATGACATGATATGATTCTTCTCAGCAGTTAGCTGTGAGAAGGAATGAGAAGTGGCCTAAAGAACAGTGGCCAGCAGTGTCACAGTGAGGACCAGGCTGGGTTCTCTCTCAATAAACATGCTGCGGAGGGATCACGGAGACAGGGGAGCTGGGTGAGCAGAGGTGGCCACAAGGAGAGCGTGGGAGCCTCCAGGGGCCGCCTGCAGAGTTGGTAGCTCTGTATTCTTTTTTAAGTAGATGGTGAAAACTTACCCATTTAAACACTTTGTGAATTTTATTTTTTAAATAATAAAGTAAATGCTTTGCAAGTCATTATTTGTCCATGGAGAATATTTTTAATGGAAATATTTTTAAAAAACACCAATTTGTATGCATAATTGGTAGTCTGATCTACCGATTAAAGGGGTCCTCTAATCTAGCCTATCATACTGGTATCTGCAGACTTTTTGTTGTTGTTGTTGTTGTATTGAGGCATCTTTATTTATTTGTTTGTTTATTTATTTATTATTGTTTAAAGTATTACAAACATAGTAGTACATATGTTTCCTTTTTTTCTTCCCTTGACCTCCCCCCGGCTTGCCCAACCCCCCAGTACATGCCCTCTCTTGCCCCCCAACCAGTATCTGCAGTCTTAATGTGCTTAAAAGTAGCAATATTTTCTCTTAAATTATTTCATAAATCAAGTTTTCCAGCCAGATTAAGGAATGCATTCAAAGTGAAAGTTATTATTTTTTCTGGTATGTAATAATTTCGGGAGAAAAGGACTATTCACTCATTCCTAATATGCCAATATGTGGATGAAACCTCTTTACTGTAACACTACTAAGCTTTTGGCCCAAGAATTTGGGGGAGAAATTTGGCATGTGTCATCCAGCCCAGCCAACTCTCTCAGTCCTTACATTTAGGAGCTGGGCTCAGCTTTCGGGTACCTGGTGAAAAAGCCTGACCACGTAGAAGTATCTGCAATTTGGGTAGAGCATTTCAATTTGGGAGAATGATAGAATTTGGCAGATGGGGCTGGATCGGTGAAAAACAGAAATGGAGTAGAAGTGGGGAGTGTAGTTCATGAGGGGGAGTTTGAACTTTAATGTGGGGGTCAGTATCGAAACATTTTTATTTTTATATTTTTTACAATTGCGTAGTTGCTTTTTAATCATTGACTTGGAGATACGGCTGAAGGCCTTAGGCACTGGCCACATGTTATTTTCATCTTGGTGGATCATTGAAGTTTATGGTGGGTCTGTCTAAAGGTGAATGGCTGTCTGTTTTTTTATAGTCATTGCAAAATAAACCAGTTAAGGGTATTGTGCAGGTTGTTATATTGTTGGTTATCTCAGCCAACAGGCAGAGTCTGTGAAACATCAGCAAAACACAGTCCTTGGAAGCCTATTCAGGGAGCTCGAAGCAAATGCTAGTCACATAAGGGCCCTCAACAAATGCCAGTTGCTCATCAGCAAGCAAATCTTGGTCTCACTAGATGTTAGTGATTACTCTCATTACTATTACCAGAGCAACATTAGGGTAAGAACATCTCTGAAGCTTCTAGGTTTTATACATGCATAGCCACTTATCAATGTTTTTTAACTGGACAATATTTGAAGCACATTTATATATAGCCTTTTAAAAGGCCCACATATTTATCACAGTAAGAAGCTAATATCTATGATTTATTTCCCACAGTTTAGGAGGTCTTCGTTTCTCTCTAAGAGGAAAAAGGATCCTCTAGCCCCAAAACGTTTATGCTATTATTATCTCCAGGAAAGCTTCATTCCCATATCTTCTGAGATTCTACAGGCTCAGATCCTTTAGAATGAGAAAGAGGACTTGGAGGAAAGTTGAGACCTACTTAGAGCTACTGCCAGTATTGGTTTGAATAGCCCAAAGGATTAATTAAAAGTTCTTAGCATGATTTTGAATCACTCAAATAATGGAGTGAGCATCTCTAAAGTACTGGCTACAACAAATATGACCGGCATTAAGAAAAGATAATTTTAAAATATTCTTCATAAGGTGAAATTGAAAAGTCATAACAGAATGTACCAAAGTGTAGCAGGAAGAAAGAGCAGCCAATTACTATTAATTATACTTGGGCAGGGAAAGGAGAAGGCCCAAGAATGAGACTGGTTGAATATAGGAAAGCACAGACTCCAGCACAATTCTGAATTTTTGTGGTGGGTAAATGGGGTATATGTGCAGATGTGAGGGGAATATGAATAATTTCTGCATTGTTATGTTTTTTTTTAATTATTGAATTTAGAAAGAATACCTGAGAAATCTCACATTTTAAATTAAGCTACATTAAATAAAGAACTTTTTTCTTTACAATATTAAAATCAAGTTTGAAATATTTTTAAATCAGTGAAGCATAAAATTATCTTAATCCTCATCATATACACTAGAGGTGCAGTGCATGAAATTCATGCACTCTGGGAGGGAGTGGGGCCCCTCAGCCGGGCCTGCACACTCTTGCTGTGCAGGAGCCCTCAGGAGATGTCTGACTGCTGGCTTAGGCTCACTCCCCATAGGGCATCCTTAGTGCTGCTGTGCAGGTGGGAGAGGCTCCTGCCACTACCACTGCGCTCGCCAGCTGTGAGCCTGGCTTCTGGCTGAGTGCTGCTCCCCCTGTGGGTGCACAATGAGGACCAGAGGGCAGCTTCTGCATTGAGCATTTGCCCCCTGGTGGTCAGTGCATGTCATAGAGACTGGTTCTGCCATTTGGTTGATTTGCATATTAGCTTTTTATTATATAGGACTAGATGCCTGGTGCACAAAATTCATGCACGGGGTTGGGGAGGTTGTCCCTCAGCCCAGCCTGTACCCTCTCCAATCTGGGATCCCTTGAGGGATGTCTGACTGCCTGTTTAGGCCCAATCCCACTGCGATCGGGCCTAAACCAGCAGTCGGTCATCCTTCTCACAATCCAGCACTGCTGGCTCCCAACTACTTACCTGCCTGCCTTCCTGATTGCCTGCTTTTGCCTGCCAGCCTGATCACCCTAACCACTCCCCTGCCATCCTGATTGATGTCTAACTGCTCCCATGCCAACCTGTTTGCCCCCAACTTTTCTCCTCTGCCAGCCTGGTCACCCCTAACTGCCCTCCCCTGCAGACTTGATTGCCCCCAACTCCCCTCCCTTGCAGGCTTGGTCCCTCCCAACTGCCCTCCCCTGCTGGCCATCTTGTGGTGGCCATCTTGTGTCCACATGGGGGCAGCTCTCTTGTGTGTTGGAGTGATGGTCAATCTGCATATTACTCTTTATTAGATAGGATGGAGGCCTGGGGCATGGGTGGGGGTCAGCTGGTTTGCCCTGAAGGGTGTCCTGGACCCGGGTAGGGGTTCTTTTGGTGTGTGGGACAGCCTGGGTGAGAGGCCTGTTGTGTTTTGCAGGCCGGCCACACCCCCTAGCCATCCAAGCGGAGGCCTTGGTACTTATGTTCTGCAATTGAAACTTTGTAGCCTGGAGAGGAGCCAAGCCTTCTGCTTGCTCCCTGGCAGCAGCCATTTCTGTTTGAAACTTTATATCCTAGAGTGGAGGCCTAGGCCGGCAATGGCAGACAGAAAGCTTGGCTTCCTCTGTTGCCAGGGAAACCCAAGCCTCTGTTCTTTCCAGCTCTATGACTGCCGCTATTTCTGTATGTTTTATAATTGAAACTTTGTAGCATTGAGTGGAGGCATAGGCTAGCAATGGCAGGTGGAAAGCTCAACTTCCTCTATTGCTGGTGGCTCTCAGTGGCAGCAGCCATCTTGGTTGGGGTTTATTTGCATAATCTGCTCCTGATTGGCTGGTGGGTGTGGCTTGTGGGTGTAGCGAAGGTATGGTCAAATTTGCACGTTACTCTTTTATTAGATAGGATAGTTATGTCATAGCTATGTTGGAAAGATGACTTATACACATTAGACAGTTATTAATTTGCAAACATAAATTCAAATAGTAGAGTGAAATTGAATAAAATCAAGTCCATAATAATTGACATGAACATCGAAACACTTCTCTTTTCACTCTTCTACTACCCATGATCTTATGCATACTGCATTCACTTACCATCTCATGCTGACATCTCCCATGTCTCTATCTCCAGTCTGTATCTCTCCCCTGAACCTCAGCCTCATACCTATAAGTCACTACCTCAACCCAAATAGTCCCAATTTGAACTAATTACCACCCCCTCTACAGAGAGCAACCCTCCCCTTCTCACCTAGATGCTTGAGCCAGAGCCCATGTGTGCCCACGCTCATCATCAATCACAAACCTCTGAGGATGCTACCTCCCCATTACCTCCCAAGTCTGTCAGTCTTTCTCCTGCTTTAGTACCATTTTGCCATTATTATCATTGTGGAAACAGCACTGAAACAATTTTTCAACTTTTGAACTGTTAATTAATTTATAGTCTTGGGAGGATTCAATCACCATTATATCTACAAAAGGCACCAAGCTAAAGTCATTGATGTATATAAATTTAAATGTAACAAACCATTAGAAAAAAATGCACCTTGTAATTTCAAATCTTCAAATATTTTTTAAAAAGACAGTTTTAAAGGATATAATCATATTAATTAGAAGCAAATTATATATACACTCATGTGTCCTTTTTGTATTTTCATTAGATTTTTTTAAGGTTTCCTTGTTTCTTGAGTCAATTTTTAATCACATTTTCTACAAAATTATATTATCAAAATTTATACATTTTACCATGGATTTTTGTGTTTAATATTTTTTAAAGTATTTTCCCCATTATTTGTTTTCTCTTGTTATAGTCTATATAATTAGGTTATTTGCTTTTTTGTTCTTTTTTCTTAATTAGATTTGTCAACAATTTATCTATTTGATTAGGTTTTATAAAGAATTTGCTCTTGGATTTATACATTAATTTTTCTTTTTTATTTCTATTTTATATTTTATTAGCCTTGTTTTATTCTTAACTTATAATTCCTTCATCTTGTTTTCCTTATGGTGATTTTGGTTTTGTTGTTCCTATACCTTTCCTTGGATACTTAGTTATATTTTTTTTCATTCTTCTTTAATAATAAAAGCATTTAAAATGTTGACTTTTCCTGAGAATAGTTTCAGTCACATACCATATATCTTGATGTGTTTTTTGTTATTATTATTATTAATAGTCTATGACTACAGTTGTTATTTATACTTAGTGATAAAATGTATTTAGAAGTTTTAATTAGGTAATGTGTTATTTAATATTTGTTCATCCTCTCAATTTCAAATTTTATTGTACGTACTCAGAGATATTGGCCTATAAAAACAGTTTTACCTTTTGGAAATCAATTTTCTTGTCTAAAATTTGATTTACTTCTGAAATTATTTTATGACCTTTGAAAATATTATGTTATTTATCAAGTGCTATGGACTAAATTGTGCCCCTCCCCATTTATATGCTGAAGTCCTAACTCACAATGAGATGGGCCCTTTGGGAGATAATTAGGTTTGGATCAGGTTATGAGTATGGGGCTCTTATGAGGGGGTTAGTGTCATAAGAATTGACACCAGGGAGCTCTTTCACTCTGTCTTTATCTGTTACTGTCTTTCCTCTCCAGGAACTGAACCAGTTGCACATTAATCTTGGACTTCCTAGCCTTTAGAACTATGAGAAAATAAATTCCTGTTGTCTAAACCACTTTGTATATGGCAGCAACAGAAGGTGGCAAGCATCACAAATTTACTTTCATTTTTTTGTGTATCTTTTTCCAACTGTTGATCATTTACATCCATACTTTGTGCTGTATAATTGTTTTATATAGTGATGAGCACAATTTTAATTGGAAGCTTGGAATATGCTATGGCCAAAAAAGAAATGGACTTGGTTTCTCTGATAATCCAAGAGTGTGGAAGAAATAGTTCAGCTTTGGAATAGGGAACTTGGGTGTCAATATGATTATTTAAAAATTTAATGACAGGACGAGACCACCCAGAACAAAATAAAATGAAGGCTAGCCATATTAGTTAAAACTAAATATATTTAATTGAGTGATGCACACCTGTGTACCTGAATTTATCTTGCCATATGAAGTTGTATACTGGCATTCTCTAGCACTGGCAGAAAAGGAATAATTTCCAGTGGCCTATTACATATGCCAAACTGTGCAATACAATGCGATGGAAGGGCAAATACAGAAGAAATGTAAGAGGTAGAGTGTGTATTAGTGTCAAGGGTCATCACAAAGCTGCTCAAGTTAATTATGACAATTATTAATTGTAGTTTTATGTCTAAAAGTTTATCACAAAGGCTTTAAGGACTTAGCATAATTCATATCTCTTACTAATTACTTACTCAACCAATAAATTCAACAAATACTTATAGAATGCTTACTATATGCCAGCATCGGAAAAACAGAGTGGAATAAAATATGTTCTCTTTCTTCCAGGGCTGGCAATAGAGCAAGAACACAATTACACTACAGCCTGATCAAGTCTGGAAGCACATAATTATAATATAGAGCCGTTAAGTTTGCTGGAGTGTCCGAGGCCACACAGCTAGCTAGCTATAGGCACAATAAAGGCTAGAATTCTGATTTCCTGTTTCTGAGCCCACTGTGATTTTCACTACAACAATATTGCCTGCCACACATTATTAAATATGAGCAAGTAAAACTAAGTATAATTTCAAATTGAGAATCATCATAGACTTATTTGAAAATCATCAAACCTGGTCGCAGCTGGACCAATACTTCTCCTGGTGTCATCTGGGTATTAATTTCATTTTCAGTTGGTTTTACATTCACAGACGGGTATTCTATTGAATCAATCAAACATCCTTTGCTTATTAAATTGGCAACAGTATCACAACGTTCACTCCTTGATCCACCTGAAATGAAATCCTGTTTAAAAGAAGGAAAATCACTGACATTTTTAGTGCATATCATCTCAACTAAAACCAAAGAAAACCACATAACAACTTTTGCAAATAAACCATCTACTAATATTGCACCACTTATGCAACTATTCAAAAGAGCTGCATGTTTCCAATAAGAGTATTAGCAAATTTGTTTTAAGTAAAGCTTTAATTTCTAAATCTTATTTAAAAAGAAAATGAATATTAAAGAGATTTAAACCAAGTACTTTTGTTAACTGATCACTGTAAAATTATACCAACTTAATATTTTACTTTGGAGAGACTGCTCCAGAAGAAAATTTATCCAAAATAGACCATTCAGCGATTCCAAATGTAAGCCTTAGTTCTCAAAGAACTCAACTGATATGTTTATTACATATTGTTATGTTTGGAATACCAGAGCAAGACCTCAGAAGTCACATGCTCAATTAAATGCAGAAAATTCATAAGAGAATGAATTGGAAATCTACATTTCTTAGTTTATGAAATCTGCCAACTTCTTATACACAAAACAGTAATTCAATAATCAAGTATGATCGATGCTCATAATGAGGCAGGGAGATAAGATGGCAGCTCAAATTCTCCTTATTTTGCAACTGAATCTAAAATGTTCATTATCATTCAGCATGGGCTAGTTGATGTTTATCTAAGAGTCATCCAATAAACTTGGAACTAATGGAGCAACCTTGAAATTCAGTTTATCTTAACTGTGAAGAAAATGATATTTTTATTCTTCATGTAATCCTCCAGGTTTTTCCCTAAGAACAAGATACGTATTGAAAAGTACAGAAATATGTTTTATTATATATAATATTGACCTGAATTATATGTGATATTTGCTTACACATTAGCTAGATACTTATTTGCTCAGTGATCTTCCTAGCTATTTCTTTTCTTTTTTTAAAATACATTTTTATTGATTTCAGAGAGGAAGGGAGAGGGAGAGATAGAAATATTGATAATGAGAGAGACTCATTGATAGGCTGCCTCCTCTATGGCCCACACTGGGGTTCAAGCCTCAACCCAGGCATGTGTTATTGACCAGAATTGAATCAGGGACCCTTCAGTCCTCAGCTTGACACTGTCCACTGAGTCAAACTGGCTAGGGCCTTCCTGGCTATTTCCGTCTGGCATTCAGTCATTCTTCCTTTAGTTCAGCTGATTCAGAGAACTGGATTAGTAATCAATTAATCATTGAATCCAAGAATGTTGATTGAATACTTACAGACAGAAGCATTTTAGGTGCGGAGGATACAGAATAGATTTACAGGGGTAGGCAAACTCATTAGTCAACAGAGCCAAAAATCAAGAGTACAATGATTGAAATTTCTTTTGAGAGCCAAATTTTTAAAACTTAAACTTCTTCTAACGCCACTTCTTCAAAACAGACTCGCCCAGGCCGTGGTATTTTGTGGAAGAGCCACATTCAAGGGGCCAAAGAGCCACATGTGGCTCCTGAGCTGAAGTAGGCCGACCACGGGAATAAAACAAGATAGACAATAGTTCTTATCATCAGAATCAATAAACCATCAGTGAATTCAGCAATGAAGCAAGGAAATGTAATAATCATGGCTATTAAACTTAGGGGAAGCACAGATTGTCCTAGGGTTATGGAGATTATTAAGTTTAATATTAGTTGATTATGAGATCACTCACTAATTATGGACAGGGACATCCCTGGCAGTGGAGAGTAATTAGATGGGATGGTGGTAGGCAATATAAAAACATTCATATAAGGATTTTAATTTAATTTCCATCTCAATTTAGAACAAGGGTGGGAGAACTAGGAACAACAGGACAAATAAAACCCGTGGCTTTTTTCCCTATGGCTTTAATGCTAAAAATGTTTTTTTTTAATGATCTTAAAATGCTATAGTACGATAAAAAGGAGAACATGCAACAGAAAAAGTATGTTTACAGTACTGATCACACTTGTAATATAAATATAATGAAAAGACAATAGAGAATAACATTTCCTTTTCAATCAGTTTTTTCAGATGTCATTTGGTAAATGACTTCATGGAAACAAAAAATGTATTTTGCTTTTCTATTGACTGACACACACCTAGATTTTAGACCTAAATTAAAAATGTTCAAAGCCTTAATTTTGTGTATTCAGATTTACCCTATCTACTGATAAAACTTAGAGGTACTAAGAATGTGAGATTTGGT
This sequence comes from Antrozous pallidus, assembly GCA_027563665.1. Lineage (NCBI taxonomy): Eukaryota > Metazoa > Chordata > Mammalia > Chiroptera > Vespertilionidae > Antrozous > Antrozous pallidus. The sequence continues at coordinate 71,764,267 of CM050521.1, read as the reverse complement.
TTATAAACAACTTGGAGTTCCTCAGAGAAAGGTGGCAAATACTCTTATTGTATGTGTAACTTTTCATCAGAAAGCCTCAGGCTAGATGGGGGTGGGGAATCCCACCTGTGCCAGAGCCTGAGGAATATGTGCTCATTCATGCTTCACATGAAAGGACACAGACCAAGGGCCACATGTGTTTTACAGATGTAAAAACCCAAACCTTCAAATCAGGAAAGGGATAAAGTACAAATAACTGATTTTTTTTTTCAGCCAGGGGTTCTGCTATTTGTATATACAGAACTGAAAAGAAGTGAATGTGATTGATTCACTGCAACTATAGATCATGCTATGCCATTTGACCTTTAAATGTCAAATCAGTTTGCTGATAAAGGCCAAATAGTCTCAATTTTCTGCAATGTCTGAATCAGCCTGGTTGTTTTTACTCCAATGTAAAAACAATGTTGTACATTGAAATGAATATAATATATGCCAGCTATCTTTTAAAACTTTTTAAAAAAAGAATGTGAAAAGGAGATGGGCTCTTGTTTGCATTTTTAATTAGCATGGTCAGATGACATTTGGACAAAACTGAAGGATCAGAGAGTGAACTACAGGGATTTTTGAGGAAAATAAGGAAAAGGAAGCATAGTGCGTAAATGCCCAGGCAGAAAGAACTATGTCTGACTTAGGCAAGGCCAATGCAGAGGCCAGAAATAATAATAGGAATAAAGTAGCTAACTTCTATTGAAAAAAAAAATAGCACACAACTAAGTCATAAAACATTGCCAATTTGACAATTAGGGTTGAAAAGGGAAGAACAGACCATGGCATCAGAATAAAGAATGGAATGCTGCCCCTATCCACTGTGGCCTACTTTCCGTTTTGTATAAAAGAAAAGAATTTGAAGCCACACTCGTTTAATTTTTGGTGTTTTGTGGCATTTTAATTTCTTCTAATTCTTACATTTTACTTTTTCTACAAGAAACACTGAAGCAAACTTAGACTTCAACTGTCTGCATCTAAAACCTACTTGGGGATGATGTTTTGTTTAGTTATACACTGGAAGCCTGCATGGTTTTGTTAACTGATGTTACTCCAACTAACTCAACAACAACAAAACTAGAATCAAATGTTGAGTTTTTAAATTTGGCATCAAATTCTATAGTATAAATTTAGTTATTTTGAGGTTATTAATTGAATTGATATTATAGTCATGGAAATTTTTTGTCATGTAAGAATTTCCACTAAAGTGTTTCATTGTATTTATTATATAACGAGTGCATTCTTTTTCTTTCTATAATATATTCCTTTATCTTTTCAATCAATCAATAAATAATAAAACCTATTTGGAATGAAAAGGCCATGTTGAAGTTACCCTGGCTGGCTTTTCTTCATTTATTTCTTTCACCCATGTAATGGAATAATCTGGGGAGATACATAAGAAAAATGTTTTATCATCCTCATTTCTGAGTCCAGAGCTTCAGATTTGGCAACCTGTACAGAAATGAAAGAATTCTATCATCTTCTTTTTAATAGTGAATGCCCTTGGTATCGTATTTTAATATAATTATGCTTTCTAAACTTCTGTCTATGTAATCACAACCTGTATCTGACATATCAGGCAGGAGAGGAAGAGAGACTGGTCAAGTCCTTAACATGTATTACAAATATGAGGCAGCTGGAACGGGTTTGGCTCAGTGGATAGAGCATTGGCCTGCGGACTGAGAGGTCCCAGGTTCGATTCTGATTTGGTTGTGGTTGCAGGCACATCCCCGGTGGGGGGGAGGGGGGCAGGAGGCAGGTGATGGATGTTCCTTTCTCATCAATGTTTCTAGCTTTCTATCCCTCTCCCTTCCTCTCTGTAAAAAAAATCTATAAAATATATTTTAAAAAATTAAAACATGAGGCAAAGTAGGTAATATTGATAAGATTCTGTTTATCTTCTCTATTTTTCGATTGCTTTTCTATAGCATGGAGAGAAAGAGAAAGTAAGTATATATATATATCCTACATAGTAAAAGAGAAACATGCAAATTTGACTGTACCTTTGCTCCTGATTGGCTATGCTACCAGCCAATCAGGAGCGGGGGTGGGGCCAAGTGGCATGAGTGCTGGGCCCCAGGGGTGGAGATGAAATGGCAGTGGTGTGAGCCCCCAGCCCCCGGGGCACTGTGAGGGGAAGCGGCAGCAGCAGCAGCAGCAGTGGTGGCAGCAGCAGGAAATGCTCGGCCCCTGGGCACTGTGAAAAGAAGTGGTGGCTAGCACCCCGCCCCTGGGGTCGGGTGGTTGCAGGCAGCTGGGGCTGAGCTGAGCAGGCCGATGGCTGGGTGCCCAAGGCTGGGCAGGCTGGGGGTGAGCTATCAATTGGACATCCTCTGAGAGCTCCCAGTATGTGAGAGGGGGCAGGTTGGGTTGAGGGACCACTCCCCCCCCCCAGTGCACAAATTTCGTGCACCGTGCCTATCTATCTATCTATCTATCTATCTATATATATATATATATATACATATATACATATATATATATATTCCTGTATAATAAAAGAGTAATATGCAAATTGACCATCATGTCAACACACAAGATGGCTGCCCCCATGTGGCCAAAGATGGCTGCCACAAGATGGCCAGCAGGGGAGGGAAGTTGGGAGGGACCAGGCCTGCAAGGGAGGGCAGTTGTGGGTGATCAGGCCAGCAGGGGAGAGCAGTTGGGAGGGATCAGGCCTGCAAGGGAGGGCAGTTGGGGGTGATCAAGCCTGCAGGGGAGGGAAGTTAGAGATGACCAGGCCGGCAGAGGAGGGAAGTTGGGGGTGACCAGGCCTACAGGGAAGGGCAGTTGGAGGGGACCCAGGCCTGCAGGGGAGAGAAGTTGGAGAAGAGGGCAGTTAGAGGCAATCAGGCTGGCAGAGGAGCAGTTAGGCATCAATCAGGCTGGCAGGGGAGTGGTTAGGGAGTGATAAGGCTGGCAAACAGAAGTGGTTATGGGCAATTAGGAAGGCGGCAGGCAAGCAGATGGGAACTAGTAGTTCTGGATTGTGAGAGGGATGTCCGACTGTCCATTTAGGTCCGATCCCAGTAGGATCGGGCCTAAATGGGCAATTGGACAACCTTCGAGGGGTCCCAGATTGGAGAGGGTGCAGGCTGGGCTGAGGGACAACCCCCTATGCACGAATTTCGTGCACCAGGCCTCGAACGGGATGTCTGACTAGACATCCTTCTCACAATCCAGGACTGCTGGCTCTAAGCTGCTTACCTGCCTGCCTCTCTGATTGCCCCTAACTGTTTCTGCCTGCCAGGCTGATCACACCCTATCTATTCACTACCCTGCAAACCTAATTGATGTCTAACTGCTCCCCTGCCAGCCTGTTTGCTCCCAACTTCCCCCCTCTGCCGGCCTGGTCACCCCTAACTGCCCTCCCCTGCAGGCTTGATCGCCCCCAACTGCCCTCCCTTGTAGGCCTGGTCCCTCCCAACTGCCCTCCCTTGCAGGCCTAGAACCTCCCATTGTTCTCCCCTGCTGGCCATCTTGTGGTGGCCATCTTGTGTCCACATGGGGGCAGGATCTTTGACCACATGGGGGCAGCCCTCTTGTGTGTTGGCATGATAGTCAATCTGCATATTACCCTATTATTAGATAGGATAGAGGCCTGGTGCATGGGTGGGAATGGCTGGTTTTCCCTGAAGGGTGACCAGGCCGGCAGGGGTAGGGGTTCCCTTCGGGTGTGGGGCGGCTTGGCGATGGGCTTATGGTGGTTTGCAGGCCAGCCATGCCCCCCAGCAACCCAAGCAGAGTCCCTGGGATCTGGGATTAATTTATGTTCTATAATTGAAACTTTGTAGCCTGGATCAGAGCCAAGCCTTCTCCTTCCTCTGTGGCAACAGCCATTTCTGTTTGAATCTTTGTAGCTTAGAGTGGAGGCTTAGGGTAGGGCTTTAGAAGTTTGGCTTCCTCCATTGCCCAGGCAACCCTCCCCTCTTCTTTCTCCAGCTCAGTGGCTGCCGCCATTTCTGTTGGGATTATATATCTTCTGTAATTGAAACTTTGTAGCATTGAGTGGAGGCCTAGGCCATCAATGGCAGGTGGAAAGCTTGGCTTCCTCTATTGCCTGGGAAACTCAATCCTCCCTTCTGCTCTCAGTGGTGGCAGCCATCTTGGTTGGGGGTTATTTGCATAATTCGCTCCTGATTGGCTGGTGGGCATGGCCATGGTTGTGGCTTGATTGGAGGTATGGTCAATTTGCATATTACTCTTTTATTAGATAGAATGGCACATTTACATGCTGCACAATAATGTAGGTAAATTGAATATATATCCTGTGTAAATTCTAAACTATACATGCTGATATATATCCTGTGTAAATTTTCTAGGAATCTTTTATGTTTTGTTATTAAAAAGAAAGAGATGGGTGTGGGAGGGGAAGAAAAAAGAGAACACAGGGGAAGAGAGAGAACACACAGATTTTTTCTTGTTTTTGTTTTTCTTTATTGTTTTGTTATTTATAGTACAATTGTCATTCTTAGTACTAGTTATTTCACTACATACCTATGTAGTGAAATAACTAGTCATATATATATGTACTATGTGTTCATAGGTTTAATTTTATTCCTATGGTCATAAGAGTCTCTGAGCTAAAGTGGTTATAACAAATTGATCATTAATTTAGCTTCAGGGCATGAATACTGAAGAAAAATACATATAAATTAAGTTTCTTTAAACTTTTTAAATTTTATTTTTCAATTGCAGTTCCCATTCAATGTTGTTATTAGTTTTAGGTGTATAACATACTGGTTAGACATTTATAATAACTTGTGAAGTGATCATCTTATAATTAAGTCTGATACCATACATAGTTAGTATAATATTAGTGACTGTATTCTAAGCTATACTTTATATCCATAACTGTTTTGTAACTGCCAATTTTTACTTCTTAATCCCTTCACCTTTTTCACCCAGCCCCTAAAACACACTCCCATCTGGGTGCCATCAGGTCATATCTGTATCTATGAGTTTGTTTCTGCTTTGTTTGTTTATTCTGCTTATTAGGTTCCAAATATAAATGAATTCATATGGTATTTGTCCTTCACTGTGATATTTGTCATTTCACCCAAGACAACACCCTCTAGGTCATCCATATTATCCCAAGTGGTAAGATGTTATCCTTTTTATGGCTGAGTAATATTCCATTGTATGTACAGGGTGTCCCCAAAATGTATACACACTTTGAATAATTATAAAAGCAGTGTTTATTAAAATACATTTCATTTTCAAAATGTAATAGAGTCAGCTGTTAAAGTATATACACATTTTGGGGGACACATTGTATGTACCATTTCTTTTTTATCCATTTGTCTTTTCACTGGCCAATTTAATCCATTTACATGTAAGGTAATTATTGAAAGGTATGTACTTATTGCCATTTTATTAACAATTTTCTAATTGTTTTTGTAGTTCTCTTATTTTCTTAGTTTCTTGCTCTTTTCCCTTGTATGTTAATGACTTTTTGCAGTGTTGTGTTTGGATTGCTTTCTCTTTATTTCTTGTATATCTCTTGTAGATTTCTGGTTTGTGGTTTCAATGTGCTTCATATATACCAAGCTATGATTATAGCAGTCTATTTTAAGTTAACAGCCGCTTAACTTCAAACACATTCTAAAATCACTACCATTTTTACTCACCCCCTCCATGTTTATGTTTTTTTTCCAATCTATTCTACCTTCTTTTGTGTGTTTGTGTGTATCCCTTAATTTACTGTTGTAATTACATACGATCTTCCTACTTTTGCCTTTTAACGTTTGTACTGTCTTAGTGTTGGTTAAACTCCTGCTTTTATTATGTGTTTGCCTCGTCAGTGACAATTTTCTTTGTGATATTTTCTTATTCATTTTTTTGTTCTTTATTTTGAAGAAGCCCCTTTAACATTTCTTGTAATACATTTATTGGTTTGATGGTAATGAACTTCTTCAGCTTTTACTTTTGACCAGCTTTGAAAATCATATAAGCCAGGCTTAAGAACAGATAAAACCATATCTTTCTTTTCTGTCCCTACACCCTTGCTGATTCAGGAATAATAGACATCAGTTTCATGCTTACCTAAGCGGTGAGCGATCTTTCAAAACTAAACACTGCATTCTTTCTTTTGGTGATGTCAAGCCAGCCTGTGGGATTGGACAGCTCCTTCTGCTAATGATGTGGCTAGTGGCCAAGTCCTAACACTGGTTGCTTCACCCAGGGTTGTGTTCTTAACACAGGCAATACTGATTTTCTAAGCCTGAATGAATTGCTCCAGAGTTTCACCAAAGTTCTTATAATAACAACTCCCATTTCTTAAGCAATGTCTGTTTGCCAAATGCTTCCCACACACTGTTTCACTTAATCTTTACAACAGTGTGTCATAAGTGCAGTTTTTATTTCCATTTTAGAGCTAGGGAAAACTGAGGTTCATAGAACATGTTAATATGGTTACTATGGTTAGAAATGGATGGGACTTGGATTGAATCCAAGGTAAACTCATTTCAGAGCCTGCTTTTTCAACTTCTAAATTAACTACCTTCGGTACATAGAATATTTTGTTTGAGACATGAACAGCCAAGTCATTTCTGAATATTTTCTGAGATCCCTTTATGGGGATCTGATCAAGAGCATACACAGGTTTTGTCTTCTCTGCCCTGGCAGCCCCCCACCTCTTCCCTTGGCTTACCTCCTTCCACTTGACCACCCATTCCTCTGAATACTCAAAATCCCTCCTCCCCTGGCAGGACTGACATTGCAACTCTCATAACTGTGACTCTCCAGATTTTTCGTGCCAGCAGAGGTGTGAGATGGAGAGGGGGTCCCTTTGGAACCAGACCTTCTATATGACTGGCATTAGCTGATAACTGGGTTTCCGAACCATCTTTTAAAAGGTCTTCTAAGCTACACACACTAAAGTTCTAAGCAACTGATATCAAGTTGCCCCAAACTCCATGATTCTAAGGATTTTCCTTAGTGATACAGTAAAAATCGAAAAATGGAGTATTGAGTTAGGGTCAGAAACATCAAGCTGTGATGCATTCTTGACAGAGAAACTCTAATTTTGAGTGACATCTGATTTTTTCATTGGTAAAACCCAGGCCACATTCAGAAGCCTTGAGGCTGTCAGTAGGAGAGGCACTTACTTTCAGACACGGCTACTGTTCCATGAACCCCTCCCCTACCACTTTCTTGCCTTGCTTCATGGAAGAAAGTAACATCTACTGTCTTTTACTACTTTTTACCTTTCTTTTTTCCTCCTTGGGGATGCATAAGAGCAAGCAGTAATAGGGGAGGTTGGAAAGACGATGGTAGGTGCAGTTTGTGAGCTAAATCAGAGGAAGTAAAGCTAGAGATTTCTCTTCATTGCAAGCAAAAGACCGTTAGTTCTATGTGCTCTAATTCTCAGGGGCTACATAAATAAATACAAAATTACCTACGCAGTCTAATAAAAGAAACCCCAAATTAGCAGATGGCTTCTTCATTACAACTTACATAATAGGTGGTTCTAATTAGAGATTACCAACACCCACAAAACTACTTTAGAGAAGGAATGCATTATAATTATTTTGCTAAGATGATATTGGGATATGTTTCTCTTGTTAGAATATAGAACACAAATTTTTAACAATAAACATTTCTTAATATTTTCTATGCCACAGAATTTAAATGTACACACTATCACACATAAAAAAAAGCACTCCGTTTTCCAAAGTAACTAAAGAATTGATACACAATATTATGATAGAGTAAATCACTTATCTCAAAGTATTTAAAAAAATGAAAACAGAACAATAAATTAGTTTGCTTTTCTCTAATAAGCAAGAACAAGGCAATGATCCAACTTGGATATATAACCCAATGCCCCAAGCTGCAGCAAGAATTTCACACAAAGCCTTCTGACCTAAGCAAAAGTTACTATCTGCGTTTGCCAATTTTCTCTATAGAACAGATGGAAAACATAAAATGGTTTGCACTTCATTTCAAAATTACCATAATTTTCCTAATAAAAAGGTTATACTTTATATTCAGCCAGATATGCTGTTTCCAGGCATAAAACCAAATAAAATTTTCCTGATGCTCATCAGTATCGTTTTCCTGGTGCACCTTCAAGGTACGGAGTTTCAGGGCAATGAAATTATGCTAGGAGAAGGGCGATTGTGAGAAAAAGAGAAAAGAGAAAAAACAAAAGAACAAAGAAAGAAAAATAAGTTAGGCACACCTCTTGAGCACACCATCCACATTCCGGATCCAGTGCAAGGCACTTGGTGCAGGATGCTGCATTCGAAGATGCACATCTGCTGTTTTCTGAAATGGAAGACAAAACGAGGGGTTATGGCTTATTCTCCTATAGGGGAGTATATGGAGTTCTAGACCAGAATTTTTGAAATAAGATGATAGTAGCTTTAAGTACATGACATCTAAAAGTATACAACTTCTTTTGGAAGGAGTTAACCTGCTCATTGCTATTAATAGGCACTGCATTTCCTGGCTAGTTATTTTGGTTTTATTATTTGGGGGAAATAAGAGTGGTAGAACTATGATTTTAGCTAGGTTTTGGGGTTTGGCTTGAATTCTGCTGCAATAGTAGAGAACCCTCCAAAGTGTTTAATGTGTTGACGTTTCACGGTATTTATATTATCTGAACCAATGAGGTGTTTTTGGATCTAGAATTTTTCCTATAAGAATAATCAAATACAGACCTCAATCTCAACAGGAAAATCCACATTGAGTTATAGTGAATGGCCTTCCTGAGAAATAATCTTGAAAGACAAATATTGTAATTAATTTGTGTTAATATTGATTATTTTGACTTGAAGAATATCAGAAGCAGACATGAGTCAGTATTTTAAAGGTAAAGTAGTTAAAATGAATGAATTGTTTTAGTTCATTTAATTACTCTGACTGGGACACTTTAATTCATGACCAATTCACTTTCCATAGATACACACACTTGGCTGTGACATTTTAATAACATAATTGTACTTGGAAACTATTTACCTTTGTCCCTCCAGCCACAAACTACTTACACCATTAAAAAGAGGCTCATCATTATAGACTTAAACACATAAAATATAATAATGAGTCATAAATTACTTTATTATGAATTTTTAGTGGAATAATCACATCCTTTCTTTCTTAAAAATGTATTTTTTATTGATGTTGGAGAAGGGAAAGGGAGAGAGAAACATCAATGATGAGAGAGAATCATCTCATTGATTGGCTTCGTCCTTCACACCACCTACTGGGGATTGAGTCCACAATCTGGGCATGTGCCCTTGACCGGAATCAAACTCGGGACCCTTCAATCCACAGGCTGATGCTCTGTCCATTGAGCCAAACCAGCCAGGGCCACATCCTTTCTGTATTACCCCTACATGGTTCCTACATTCTATCCTTTACTGTTTGCTCTGAAATATCCCAAGGACACTGAAAACCACAGCATACTGTCCAACTCACTCACAGGAGCACAGTAAGTAGCATTGACATGCTAGCTGTCAGTACCTCACAGTCCAGGTGAGAAGAGAACTATATAAGCAGACAGTGAAATACAGTGTGATAAGCACAAGGGAGAGACCACCAGGGCACTATGAACGTAGTGAGGAGAAACGCACTCTGCTTTATTTTTTAAAAAATATTTTTTATTGTTAATAGTATACAGATATCTCTCATCTATCCCTCCTCACCCCCATCACACTGCTTTAGAGGGACAGTTACCCAGAGGCAGTCATATCTAGTATGTCTCTTTGCCATTTCTCTTAGTTTCTTCTAATCTGTGCCCATCTCTTTTAAAAATGTAACAGGCATGAAAGAAGACTCAGTGCATGCAGAATCACACATGATGGTTTGAAAGAGAACAGAGCCCACAAAGTCTCTAGCTGTCCCCACCCAACTGGTTTCTCTTTTACAACTTGCCCCAAACATTCTAGAATACAGGGTGAAAACAGTTCTGACCTGGAAGTGGTATGGTGTGGGTGTTGGAAGTGAGAAGAGAGAGGAACTGTAGGAGAGTAATCATAGCAGAGAGGTGCTAACTGGGGTGGTAGTGAGTACTCTTCCTTGTAACTCCCGAGATAGCAATGAGTTAAGCTGCAAGTATCCTTCCCTAACATCCCAGCTGTTCTATTATCTCCTCTCTGTGTTCCCTTGCACCCTTTGTCCTTGGCTTTATACCAACTTTTAAAATACATTATCTAAAACTCTTTCACTAATATAGATGCACTGGCCTGGAATTCCAAGGACAAAAAAATAAATACTGTTTTGGGCTCCCTTTACTACCAGTGTGGCTATCTAACTAGGAAGACTCCAATAGCCTAAAATCCTTCCAACTGGCTTAGTGCAAAACTGTAAAAGATGCTTATTTCTAAATGTAGTCAGAAGAGGGAGTGACCTTTTTACTTGTTTCCAAAAAGAAATCCAAGTTAGGTCCAGAAATCAAGCACATTTGCAAATCCAACTTGACCTTTACTAACTCTTTACAACTCTAAAGCTTAACCCAGTTGGAACATGGAATTAAGTTTACTGCAGATCATACTGGACCAAGCCTTTTACTGACTCGGTATGACTTCCGCTCTGGCAGTTAAGATTGCAGTCTCCTGGAAAGGAAGCAGCAGACCCTACAGTTCTGCCCCTCATGTTTGTAATGGTTTTCTGACTCTGTCCTACTCAACCCAAATTCAATTTCAAGTCAGGCTCCCACTTCCATAGCACATGAAGTAAATACTGAAGATAAAAACAAAAATCTGTTTTCTTTATATTCTGCTTTCTGGCTGCATCCTTTAGAAAGCTGTAAGCCAACCTCTGTTCTGAAACTTCAGAACCTCAGGATGATGGCTATGAGGGATAGAGACTTTGGTTCTGTCAATACTTCCCAGGTTTAAAAGATGACATTTCTCAGAGTCTATGGAACTACCGAAAATTGATCCTATAAATGGATATGGAGGAGGTGGGTAGGCCTTGCAGCTCTATAGAACTAGAGGAAGGCCATAAATTGAACTCCAGGGGAACAGTGTTAAACATTCTTGCTGTAGAATGTCAAGGTTAGAATTTACAGAAGACAAGCCAGATACACTTTGGTAAGTAGCATTTTAAGGATTTTACTTTAAAACATGCAATTAAGAAAAAACCTAACACAAAAATGTTACACCAATTATAGCAATTATTTACTCTAAATGGATATGCTACAATGGGGCTATTGTCACTGAGTGTTAGGAATGTGTGTGTGTATCTGTCTGTCTCTCTCACACATACTTCTGTGCAAGTAGAAAGCTTTACACTGCCCACAAATCAATGTGTGACTTCTGTTCACAGACACTGGCAGTTTGTCATCAGCCTCTGGGTCTACTCAGTTCATTCCCATCCCTGATTCAATATCACAGGAAGGCAACTTTCCAGAGGTGGTTTCTAGCAGCTCTCACTGCTGACACCTCATTAGAGGGTGTGCCTGAGTGGTTCTTCTTCCCTCTAGGACAGTGGGAGTGCCTTGTCCAGTGTTGTGGCATTAAGGACCCTGTTCTTTATGTTCTAGCACTATGTTTTCATTACAATTCATTTTTTAAAAATGGATTGTACTGAAAATTCTTAAGCCAATGGAAGCAGAAGGATAATATTTTAAACCGCTTAGCCTTAGAACCCTCTTTTGTACTTTTTTTTTTTAAGTCCTAAGTGCCTGACAACTCACGTGTCATTAAAAAATGTGCTGCCTTGACAGAAAGCAGTGGAGGATTTAACATCATATCATCAGTATGTTTGTATTTTCTGAATAATTTTATTCCTTCATAAGCATGGGCTGTGAGTCTTGCTTTCCTCTCATTTTGTTACAACTGTAGGTAAAAAATATGATGACTTAGTATTGCTAAATGAATACTCGGAACAAGATTCCAAATTTTCATAGCACTGCTCCATAGTAGCTATTATGTGCCCCTAAGCTGGTTACCTAAATTTGCCGGGGCTCCATTTCTTCCACAGTAATACTGAGCTAACTACACTTACATAAAATACCAATATGAGATGAAATGAGCAAGTATACGCATGCCAAGAATAGTACTTATGGTATAGTAGACACTCAATAATGGGACTATTGTAGTGTTATTATAATATTATATGAGTTAATTGTATATATACATATACTCATATATATAAATGTGCATTTAATTCGAGCTTTTAAAAAAGGAATGCATTATGTGTCTTTAAGTTTGTTGTAAATGTAATTGGCTGTCTTTAAAATAAAGCCACTTGGGGGAGAGAATCAAGATGGCGGCATAGGTAAACACCTATCTTGCTGCCATACACAGCAATTTCAAAAGTACAACTTAACGAAAGAGCAAACACCATCCAGAATCACCGGAAAGCTGGCTGAGTGAAAATTCCACAAATAAAAGTGAAGATAGGACACTGTGACTCAGAGGAGTGGCAGCAGACAGTGTTGAAGATATGCGTGGAGAGAGGTTTCGAGCAGTGCACATGCCAGCGGATAGGGCGGGCGGCTGAAAACGCGGCCAGTTTTCTTGAACGGGGGAGACAAAGACTTTCCACTGCATGGACTCCCCAGCTCCAGGCAAAGTCTAGGGAACCCACAATCATACGGGGTAAAAACTGGACAGTGGGAGGGCACGCCGAAGCTCGGGTGCTGAAGGGGTCTGCGGGCTTGTGGATAGGGCGAGCTTGTGTGGAGTGTACGTGAACTTGGGAACAGTGCAACTGCGTGACCGCGCAGAGAGCACTTGTGACTTGCTCTCTCGTTGGGGAAACCATCAGACTGCATTGTTTTGTGACCCTGGTTGAGACATTGGGTGTGCAGACTCATTTGGGGAGAGGCTGAATTCTCCTGCAGCTGGTGGAGCTCAGAAGTGGCTTTCTCTCAGGGGTGCTGGCGGCTGTTGCCACCCAGCACAGAGACCCTGGGGCCACATAGCGGGGAGCTGACGCTGCCTGCTTGGCCCAGAGACTCCGCCCATCCAACCTGAGCACAGCTGAGCTTCACAGACAATTGGTCTGGAGGTCAACCCCTCCAAGTGCTAACAACGATTATTCTAGGCTTAACTTCAACAAGACTGTGCAACCCATATCCACCTCAGGTAAATGGGAGGCTGAGCCACTGTCCCTTAGAGGACATCTACCACACAAAGCTAATTGACCAACTCAGGAAAGCAGTCACCATGCAGAGACATGGAAAGAAATCAGATGTGAAAGAAATGGAGGGAAAAAAAAGACTGGACATAGAATTCAAAACCACCGTTATAAGGCTTTTCAAGAGGCTCCTAGAAAAGGCCAAGATCTACAAGGAAATAAACAAGACCTATGAGAAAATGAACAAGACATATGAGGAAATGGACAAGACCTGCGAGGAAATGAACAAGACCTACAAGGAAATGAATGAGACCTACAAGGAAATGAACGAGACCTATGAGGATATAAACGAGACCCTCAAGGATATGAAAAAGGACCAACCAGAAATTAAGCATACACTGACTGAAATAAAAAATATTATACAAAGACCTAAAAGTACTCTAGAGGACCGCAAGAACCAAGTTAAAGATTTGAAATACAAAGAGGTAAAATCCACTCAGCTGAAAAAGCAAGAAACCAAAAGAATCCAAAAAAATGAAGATAGTGTAAGGGGCCTCTGGGTCAACCTCAAGCATACCAACATCCGAATTATAGGGGTGCCAGAAAAAGAGAGAGAGCAAGACAATGAAAACCTATTTGAAGAAATAGTGACCGAAAACTTCCCACACCTGGTGAAAAAAATTGACTTAGGAGTCCAAGAAGCGCACCGAACCCCAATATATAGGAACCCTAAGAGGACCACACCAAGGCACATCATAATTAAAATGCCAAGAGCAAAAGACAAAGAGAGACTATTAAAAGCAGCAAGAGAAAAACAGTTAGTTACCTATAAGGTAGCACCCATACGATTGTCAGTGGATTTCTCAACAGAAACGATGCAGGCCAGATGGGAGTGGCAAGAAATATTCAAAGTGATGAATAGCAAGAATCTACAACCAAGATTACTCTATCCAGCAAAGCTGGATAGAGTAATTAATTCAGAATTGAAGGTCAGCTAAAGTGCTTTGCAGATACTAAAAAGCTAAAGGAGTTCATCACCATCAAACCAATATTATATGAAATGCTGAAAGATATTCTTTGAGAAGAGGAAGAAGAAAAAGATAAAAATATAAATTATGAACAACAAATACACATCTGTCAACAAATGAATCTAAAAATCAAGTGAATTAATAAGCTGATGAACAGGATAAACTGGTGAATGTGACAGAATCACGGACTTAGGGAATGGACTGCCAATTCTTGGGGAGAAAAGGGGTGTGGGAAGTGCAGCAAGAGACTGGACAAAAATCATGCAACTATGGGAGAGGACAGTGGCGGGGGGTGAGGGCAGAGGGTGGGATGGGTACCGGGTGGAAGGGAGCTATAGGGGGAAAAAAAGGGGGGGGAACAATGTAATTAATAAACTGAACAATAAAGATTAAAAACAACAACAACAAATACCATCTTAAAATAAAAATTAAAAAAAAATAAAATAAAGGCACTTGGGTCATAAAGGCAAAGGTTTAAAAATACAGCTAATATGTAACAATCCCTATTAAGGTAATAGTTACTGTATTTTAGTTATTTAAAAATTATTTGTAAGATCTAACTTAGTCAAGTACACGCACATCAGTCCAATCTATCACAGGTGAAATTTTGACACGACTATCAACTATAATTGGGTTTCTGAAAATGTCATAGAACACCTTCATTTTGTTCACATTTTGCAAAATGAACATTGACTTAGTCTGAATGATTTTTTAGTTACTTTCCAGAGTTAAATGTTTAGGACATATGTGAAATTACTTCTTTAATTTCTTTCATGAAGTAAAATAAATATCCATGTTAACAGGACAGAGTAAACAAAAACTGGGAAACTGCACACTCATGGCACTCTCTTGGATGTTCTTTAATTTAAATGATGGGCTTATTCATATTATATTGAGAATGTTTAATCTATAGAAGTGAAAGGAGTAAGAAAGTGGACAAAAAAATTTAAAGAAGACAATAGAAACTTCAACGTTTAGATTGGGATCTTTCTGTAAATCAAGTGATCAGATCAGTGAAAGTTTTGGGAAACACTTTTAGTGTTTTTCTGTTCTAAAATTGATGCCACAAAATTTCAACAAAATTTAAAGGATCTCCACAGTTATCTGGAAGAAGGAACAACTAAAACTGATAAATATTGTAGTCCTTGATATTAAGAATAAATCATTCTAGATTCTCCTGTTACTCCTAGACAAAATGATTTGTGAAAAAAGCAGAAATGCACTTTTTCCCCAGGCAGTATTCTCTTCCTAACTACATTTACTCTACAAATTAAATTAAGTTTGAAGCATAATAACTTTGGGTATTCCTGGCTCTCAATGTGTATCATGGTCATGTACATTTTACAGATAGCTTTAAAACATATTACCTGATCATTGAAAGCTCTCTTGTATACAGAAATTTAACATATGCTATCATTTGACTTAAAAAATCACAATGAACAAATAGATAATTTGACATTACCTAGTTATTCCACATTTTGACTGAGGAACTGTTTCCTAAAAGCCCTATAGGGAGGGAAGGGGTGTTTAGGGCTACTTCTTGGAAAAGCAGGCACAGGAAATAAAACCATAGGCAATTCAATTTTAATAAGGATTAAGGAAAGGGGCCTAGGAGAAAAGGTGGAAGCATAGGGAGCTCTCTGGGAAAGGTGGATCTGGGTAGAAAGCTCTCAAGCTCTCCAGATGGACTAAGAGGAAGATAGAGCCTGAGGCAGTGTCTCAAAACACAGGGAACAAGGAAATAGGATAACTACTGGTATTTCTCTCTTCCTCCTACTTATTTCCCTTTGAATGTCATATAAACATAATATAAAACCGAATTCTTCATTTATTAGCATTTTTCATTTGCTCTTTTACTTAGTATTCAGAATATATGAAATATAACTTTACTGTTGAAATAGACAAAGCAGATATAACTAAATTAATGTATTTGTGGCAAAACTTCATCTTACTAAAATATTTTTTGCAACAAATGCATATTTCAGCTATGCTAATATACAATTGAAAAATTCATTTTAACTATTGTAATTTGCTATGAAATTATACATAAAAGTACTACTCCTTAGCAACACCTAGCCAAATATTCCTCTTCTCTACCATATCATTTGTTTTAAACTTGTAGCAAATAAGCATTTGGCTCATGAAAATGAAAATGGGTATCTTTATGGGGAAAACCATTTTATCTAAATAATTTTGCCTCTACTTGCACTTGAAAAACGTTCCCCATATTTATGTTTAGTGGAAAGCAGCTTGGATTTGTTTCTTGTCTTCTCTGTTAGCTATTCTAGGGATTAGGTTTGTTAGTCTAAAGCTGTATTTGGAGGAATAGATGGTGGTATGATACAGGGACTCAGAAGAAAAGATGAGGGAACGAGGACATCATAAGAAACATTGTCTTAGCTCTGAAGAGGAAGAACCTGAGCTAGAGATACTTGATTTATTGAAAAGGGAAGTGAGGTAAGAAGGTCAGGACTGGGCAAGGTAATTGCAGTTGAAGTCGGCCTCAGCCTGATTGCACTCAGAACTCGGAGCACAAATGGTATGACAATGTTGTGCTACTTTGGAGCAGTCAGGCGGTGGAGGGGAGCTAGGTGGTGAGCACAGGTTAACCTCCAGACATTCCTGAGCCATGTGGCTTGCTTTGATTACACCTAGACAAAATGATTTGTGAAAAAAGCAGAAATGCACTTTTTCCCCAGGCAGTATTCTCTTCCTAAATACATTTACTCTACAACTATTCATTACACTATGACAGCCAATTCTTTTGAGAAGATGGCAGCTCTGGACTATTAATGGCCAGAACTCAGAACAGTTGGGGATAGTGCACCAGCTGTTTGGAAGGATGTCTAGACCAGCAGCAGCCATCTTCAGACCCAAGAGGTCCTTTCTCATGAAAGCTAATGCTAAGAGTGGCAAAAGGTAAAAAGAGTCTGAGCCACTCACATCATCATGGAGTTGCTGTCCCCATTCTGGGTTGTCTCTCAGAACTGTTTCTGATGTAAGAGGAAAGTTCACCTGAGTTTTGATAAGAAGAAGACTTGAGCAGGATTAACATAATTTTTTTTTATAGATTTTAAGCAGAACATTACTTTACACAAAATAGACCATACACTTTGAAGAGGTGTTTTTTTTTTGTTGTTGTTGTTGTTGTTTTTTCATTTTTCTTGGAAAATTAAGGCTACTAGGCTAGCAGTTCTTAGAGGAAAGGTGCTTATGTGTGTTCTTTAGGCCCAGAACCTGAGCCTCGTGCCTGAAGCACACTCAAGAAATGTCTGATGAATAAATGATATCCTAAGTTGAGACCAAGTTGGCAGTTTAATTTCTTAGGTTTATAACTCTTGATTATTTATATTTTAAAATAATCTTCATTTTCAAAACCCAGTCATTGAACAAAGCAATATAATTGCATTTGCTTTTTTTTCCTAATTGCTGAGATCTAAATCAGATTTCAATTGACCCCTTCCTCCCCCGCATAAGGTTGAATAATTTCTTTTCGAGAACTTTCATATAATGCCAATGTTAAGAAATAGCACTTTATCTTTGCTTCTCACTAATCAGGTGAGCTTTATTAAGCTTTTATTATATGTAATTAGAGGCTGATGCATGAAATTCATGCAAGAGTAGGCCTTCCTTCCCCCAACTGCTAGCATCAGCTTCCCTCCGGCACCCAAAACCCAGGCTTCTCCCTCTGGCCACCAACAGGTACCCGGGACCTGGGCTTCCCTTGTAGTCACAGCTTTGTATGGAAGGTCATCTGGTCTAATTAGCATATTATGCTTTTATTATTATAGATCTTTATGTTTCAGAGATAAGTTTCAACCTCCCTTGTTACATAGCAAAAATTCATGAGAGTTCAGGAGGATTTTATGCTTGGCATAAAGGTTTTTGGGAAGCAAGGAGGTGAAAGCCACTTTTAACATCGGGCAGGTTAAGAAATGTTGGGGCAGTGCTGTACATTCCATCCATCGGCCCTGCCCTGTTTGGGCAATCCCAACTTGAGTCAGAACTTAAAGTGGGCCGAGACGGCATGAATCAAAACTCTGTTCACAACGGAATTTACAATAAGAATCACTGAGAAACCACTAATGACACTCATTTGTGTTCAAACAGGCCATCCCACAAAGGGTGCTCATTGTTATTCATTTACACACTTTCTAATAACCTTTGCAGCGTACACTCGATGACTGTATAGCTCATGCTCTACATAAGAGGGAACTATTCATTACACTGTGCAGCAGGTGTGTACTGGAATTGCTCAGGTAAGCTGAAGTTTAAGGTCACCTTAAGTGAGCAGTAATGTGGTGGTGTAAAACAAGAAATAAAAACAATGAGCAAGGCAGTCCATGCTGAGGTGACAGGAAATGTGACAGGAGAAAGAGAATGCCAGTTAGTGATGAAGAAGTTTCTTCACATTAAGGAGGGCCTGACAGTTTTTGAAGGGTAAGTCCCATACTGAAACCTGGCTAAATGTTGTTTGTTCTTAGATTACATGCTATCCACACCGTGATATATATTCACTGATGTGAGGAAGAGAGGAGTATTAAGAATATTTTTATTTACATACGAAAATGGCACTGCAGTTCATATTATTTTCTAGACAATGTCGTTTCTCTTGGTGGGCCAAGCAGGTATCCAACATACAACAATGACTATTCGTGGAGAGGGTCACGTTTAGTTTTGCAGTTGCTCCTTTATCTGAGTACAACAGCTTGTCTTTGACCCTCACTCACCTGGTAGGAACTTGGGAGGAAGTGAGAGAAACTCAGGAAGAAAGAAGGAGGTCAAAACACAGCACCTCTCAGTATAAAAGGGATCAAAATCTCAAGATTCAGAGAGGGTTCTGGAGTCCCCCCTGAGGCAAAGTCTGGTTAAAACTGCATTTGTCTAACTTGGAAAAGCAATATTAGTCATGTGCTTTGTGCCTTGTTTTAACTGGAACTTTTCCATACATTCCAACTGTCCTGTTTATGAGGCACACTCCCTTTTTATAAAAGCCAAAATATTCACCGGTTTCCCACTCTGTTGCTCTGAATAATGTTTTTAATCTAACACACTAGAGTTCCAGGGGCTCTTCCTATTTTCCTCTCCAACACTTGGCAGGTATGAATGTCCTTTCTCTCCCTAAAAAGAAATCACACCACAAGTCATGTCAAAACCACAAATGCCATAGCTAAGGAGGTAAAAGAAATGCCTCAGGTAGTAAAAATGCTTTTCTACATTATATTTTTTAAAGCTGAAGTTGCATCACATGTGTACACATGATTGGAGCAGCAAAAGACTTGTTCTAAGTAATATAAATAAATTAAAACTTAAAGGGAATTTTAGTTCTTTAGCATTTGGTTTTCCTTAATTACATTTGAAAGGAAAGGTATTTATATTTATATTTTACTCTGCCATTTGAAAATCAAATTTATATATACAGTAGGTTAAAATTAGAGATAATAAAAATTAATTTATTAAGTAATTACTCTGGGGTCCTGTTTTAAAAACTTTATATGTAATATCTCCTTGAACTTTGTGACAGTCCTCTGGGGAAAGCATTATTATGCCCTTTTAACAAATGGGGAACTAAAGCTTAGGCAAAGTATCATCCCAAAGTCACAAAGCTGGTAAGTACGGAGACCAAGTTTGAACCAGTTTTGACTAAAGCCTTTTTTTTTTCTTTAACATTATATGCAATAGGAAATACTATAAAGAAAGATAATTATAACAAAATATTATTTAAAACCCTTGCTAATTGTACTATTATAAGTCCTTAAGTTCATGGTCGGCAAACTGCGGCTCATGATCCACATATGGCTCTTTGGCCCTCTGAGTGTGGCTCTTCCACAAAATACTATGGCCTGGGCGAGTCCATTTTGAAGAAGTGTCATTAGAAGTTTAAGTTTAAAAAATTTGGCTCTCAAAACAAATTTCAGTCACTGTACTGTTGATATTTGTCTCTGTTGACTAATGAGTTTGCCAACCACTGCCTTAAGTGATAACTCCCCATTTAGGTCAAGAAAATAATCCCCATTGAGGTCAAGATAATTCTTTCACACAAGTAGCATGTCATTATTTTTCCTCTCATCAGTCCCACTTTATAGATGAAGATGCTAGATTCTCCACGTAGGATTATTTTCTATCTTCAGTGCCAAAGACCTTCCTAAATGTTTCAGTGCCCTTTTCGAAATTCATTTTTTTCCATGCACAAGGAAACTTTGAGTTTTAACACCAGAGCCCAGCCTGAACATCTCAGTAACTGCCTGAATTAGATTGGTTGGCACTTGCTCAGTATGGGGGAGCACTTCTCCATTTACAACTGTGTTTTCCCAACCTCTTGCCAGGGGATGGCTCTGGGCTGCATGTTAATTAGGCAGAAGCGCTTGAAATGATGCCTGTAGTTGCTGTTTCCATTTGTGAATTTCCAGTTCTGCATTGGAAGCCAAATCTGGAAAGGGCAGCAGGCAACTTGTTCTATTCTCTGCCTGTCCTCTGACCTTGGCTTCATAATTTAGCTTTGCTGAGGTTTTGTTTCCTTGCTGATGAGGTAGGGAAAATGCTCCCCTTGTTCATGTACTGTATGCATCCACTGAGTTGTAAAAACATTATAAAAGGTAGAATGTGAGCCCTGCCAGCATGGCTCAGTGGTTGAGCATCGACCTCTGAACCAGGAGGTCACAGTTCAATTCCTGGTCAGGGCACATGGCCAGGTTGTGGGCTCAAACCCCAGGGGCGTGCAGGAGACAGTCAATGGTTCTCTCTGGTCATGGATGTTCCTCTCTCCTTTTTTCCTCCTGAAATCAATAAACACATTTTGAAAAATAGAGTGTGAATTAAATGACACAATGGGTGGACAACATGTGTTTTATAGCATGTGCAATTACTTTTAATTTATGGGAATATTTTAAGATGAAAAGTATTTAAAATACAAAAGGTTTATTTTAAACAGCCATCCAAAACCCTCTCTGCTAGGTATATCAGCTGCCCAGTAATGCATACTCATTTACTGTTTTATGTTTTAACATCATCAGCAAAGAGGCACAAGCAAACTTTTTTGGGGATGAAATTGTTCTATATGCCAACTGTGGCAGTAGTTTCATAGGTCCATCTATACATCTATCAAAATCCATTGATTGATTCCTTAAGTAGATGTAGTTTATTGATGTAAGTGATATCCAATTTATTTTAAATTAGTATTTTAAATTTTACTTTTGGCTCAGACAAAGGAAATTCTGAATTATAATAAAAAGATTATCACCTAAATATTTTTTAAGATAGAAATTTAATTTTCTATAATACTTTAAATTATTTCAGATAATAATTGCCCCATTAAATTTCATTGGCTAGAAATTTACTAGGTACTTGCTTATACAAATACATCAATTTTCAGTGCTTTACTTTATCATCTTCAGTGTGTACTTCCTAAGACCAAGGATATTCTCTTACAAAACTACCATAGAAGTGGTTAATTCAGGACATTTATTATTGACACTATATCATGAACTAATCTTTAGTCCATATTATACTATGAAATTCCATATTATTCATATTTCCCAAAACAGTGCAACTACTATTTCTCCTTCATCAAAATTCAGCTTTGTCAGAGTTCATCATTGTTTGGGTAAATCTTAAAACAATGCTTTAATCATTTTGTTCTCACTGTCTGCTTGTAGAGTTCTTCCCCATGCCCTACCTCCCAAAGGTATCAACTTCTATTCTTTAAAGTTCAAAGCTCATATTTAATATGCTCTTCCATCTTTGTTATCACCAGAGACTTTTCCAAATTTTACAATGTATTCATCACTTTGCTGATGGTTTTCTGCCTCACTAACTACCATGTAGTCATCCAGACTATGTCCTCATCACACTACCTTCACCTTGGGAATTCTTGGGGCCAGGGACTGTGGCGGGGAGTTTTCATGAGCTAAAGGGTATTGGATCATGAAACCATGAAAGAGTTCTTAGGTCCAAAGGCCAAAGAAAAGCAGAATGAGTGACAAATTCCAGAGGAGCCACAGCATGGGACAGAAGGAAGGCTCTTGACCTAATAATTCTAAACATGAAGTTGAATAACAGAAGTAGATCAGATACAAATGGGGTAATGTAACACCATACATCTTAGCATTTGAAGCTGCCTTTATGGAATACTGTCATGGGCATATTAAGGATTGGGTTTCTTCTAAATTCCTTTCTTATTGCATTTAGCCTTAAGGCCTTGCTTTTATCCATCATCATTTCTCACATTCAATTATTCTAATTTTTTCTCCTCAAATCCCCAAACACTTCTACCAACTTTGAATACTTAAGATATGGCCCTGATCATACCTTGTATTACCCAGAATATCTAAATAACTTTAAAAAAACACACAACAAACTTAAAATTGTCTTTGTTCTCTTTTCAGAGGGAGAAGTTTTCTTTTTTCTCAAGATCATTTCCTCTATCTGTTTAGTGAATCGCTCACTCAAAGGCCAACAATGATTTCCTAATTTTATTTAGCAACTAGCGTTTAGCAATGTTTAAATATCCTCCATCTTTTAACAGAGGGAAGACATTGTATCACTTCTTCCATTCTCACAACTAATCATCTTCTTATATCTTTGACTATTTTTCCATCCTTCTAGAGTATGCCTTGATGGCTTCATGAATTAACATGACTACTAGTAAGTCTCACCTTCTTGCACATGATCACCAATTAGTATCCGTAGTTCCAAACTTTCATGCAAGTTGCTGTCTTGAATTCTCAATCTGCTGGAAATTCCACTTAGATTCACTAGAACTTCCAAATTTGTAAGTGTCAAGTAAAAATAATTTTTCTCTCTATAGCTCTTCCTGACTTGACTGATGTTTCTGCAAATTATGTTATTTTTCTGGTTATTCTACTTTAAATCTTTGTGGTGAACCTTAACTCCTCCCTGTACCACAATCCCAACAACTTATGTATCACCAAGACTTCTTTACTTTTATCTAGATCTCTTTAGCATTCATCTCTCCCTTATTTTATTGCAACAACTTCTCACAGTCTTTTACCTTGATCATCTACCACTAAGATTCAATATAGGAATTAGTGCCAGATTCACTCCTGATACACTGTCCTTAATATATCACATTACTACCATACTAAACAATAAAAAGCCCTTGGTGATTTATTTCCTGCCACCTGATAGTAAAGTTCAAACATATCTACCTATATCTAACTCTGTGTTCTCTCTCACTTCTCCCCTGATGCCCTATGTCCTGACCAATATGTGTCCTTCCTCTCTGCTTGCTGGGCATTTCCTGGGTGTTTCCCTGTATTACAATCTTTCCAATTCTCCAGCATGCAATTTAGATACTTATCTCACTTCCACATCTCGGCCATCAATTCCTTCCTGCTCCCTTCAAAATGGAGCTGATTTCCCCACTTTTAAAAAATTTGTGTTGTGACTTTACATTCTTCATGGAAATATAGTTATTTGTATTATGTTACTTAATTATTTTTGTTTTGTTTATTTAGTTGTGTGTTTGCATAAGTGTATACAATTTACATAGTACACATATGGAACTATATTTAGCAAGAAGCAAATTCCCCCAGGAAGATATTCTTAGGTAGTCTTCGGTAAACCCTTTCACTTCTAAAACATTACTGGTTTGTGCCACCTTCAGGTGTAAACCTCAGGTATTGTGCACCTACCTCCACAGGCAGTCAGCTTCATCATCTGGAGTCAGGGGGATCCCAAAGCATTCAAAGAAACCCATCTCCCACTTGGCAGATCGGGTAAAGTGAACCCCGTCAAACCAGAACTAAAGCAGGCTTCTTCAGACCTCCCCACTACCTCCACAGGAATCCAGATCAAGCCCCAGAACCTGCCCCTCCCCCTCACCACTCAGAGTCTCACTACCACTGTCTACCTTGAGTACACAAAGACTAATCTCTCTTCCACACGTTTACACCAGTCCCTTCAAGGAGTCTGAGACTTACAGATGCCCTAATTTCCCCCACATACTCTATCTCTAGATGGCTCTACACAATCTCTTCTTTCCCCATCTGTACTCCTTTACAACTTAGAATCCCCTCCATGTCCTCTCCAAAATCCATAGTCCATTTCCAGAAGAATTCCCTGTATTAATTTCCCCATTCTTTCTTGCTCTGGTAAACTCTGGCTCTCCACTGAGGACTAGGCTTCCCTTACTGACCTCATGAATAATGGCTGACGTTCCTCCCAAAGTCTTCAGGACACTGGGCCTGGAGGCACACAGCTGCCCTCCTTAGCTCTCACTGCCACTTCCAGGGTATTCCACCTCTCTCGGCACTAAACCCTCCCAGCTTTCACACTGTACTCAGGTCACATTGCCCAGAACTCTGCATTATTCATTATTGCAGGCATTTACTGCCCCAGGATGACGCCTTCTCATTTCCAGAGAACTTTCACCCTGCCTGTTACCACACTCTCCAGCAGTACTCCTATTTCAGTTCTTGGCAACTTCAGTAAGTATACAGATCATCTTTGCAATACCCAGATGCCTCATTTCCTTGTTCTCTTCACCAATTATTTTGTCCTCTACTCTGATTTAACTACTTGCTTCCATGATCATAGATTTAGACCTTGTAATTACCAGTAACTACAACCCCTCTACAATCTCAATTTCCCATATTACCCTCTCTGACCACCACCTCCTGTCTTTTACTCTAACTCGCTTCTTCTAGGATCTAGACACCTAGATGCCAACAATCTGCCACCTCCAGATCTTCCATCCTCCCACCTGTTTCACCTTATGTCCTGTGATACCCTCTGTTCTCGACCCCCTTCTCCAGTTATCCGTAAGGCTAACTTGGTCACTGCCTTCCAAACTTTACACAAACATCTCCTTTCTCAATCAGACACATCTTGTCTAATCCATTTAAGATGCCAACTCCTTCCTATCCCCCTAATCCTGCTCCACTATTTCCCACAGTACAAATCATTTTTTAACCTACTACATAATTATAAGTAATTATGTTTACTTTTTATTTTATTTCTCCTGCATCTAAGATATAAGACTCAAGAGGATGAGGTTCTTTCTCCTGTTTCCTAAGGTCTTTTACACAAAGACCAGTGCTTTCCACACAGTTGTTGGTGAAAAATTATTTGTTAAGTGACTAGCAACTATTGGATTTTAGTTTATGTTATATAACCTATTAGATAATAATATAAGTGCCAATCTCTGCCTTTAAAGTGGTATATCATTGAAGTAGATGCTGTTCTATTCATATTTCCCTCCAGGTTTAGGGACTGGGCTCAGATACCTCATTCTAATGGGAGAAGGCATACCATAGACAAAATAAAGAGAATGTATAGCAAACTAGAAGTTGCTGTATGTTTAACACCTTCTGTAGAGAAAAACCCACTTTGATGGGGAGGAAGAAGTGCTGTAGAAAAGTCAAGCTCTACACTACAATTCTCTGCTAAAGACAGGAGATAACTAAGCATTAATATTTAAAAGAGACTTATAGTTTCTCTCTTGGCATCAGGGCACATTTGACCTATATCCTGTCTGAATCAGAAGTCTAAATCCCTGCAGCACTAATGGCCCAGACCACCCACAGCAGCCTCACATCACTCTCTTGGTTGTTTACTCACACAGTCCCCCAAGCTCATCTATCCAATCTGTGTGAAATCTTACTTCCCCTCTGTTCCCCCTGCAACTAGTCAAATGTACGGAATAGGTGCTTGATTGAATGATAACTGTGGGCTTTCTTCAAATGTCAAAGGCTGAATTCTTACCATGACAGGAAATTTTACAAATACATCTTCAAGAGGTTTTCAAAAGAAAGAGTCAAAATATGAATGATCATGGGTTTAGTTAACTAAAATACTATCTTTTACATGCACTTTAAATAACCACGGTTTTACTTTAACGCTTTTTCACATTCTCTTGGGCAGCTCTGTTAGTATTATTACAAGATTTCTTGATTACAATGAAGAGAATAGGCAAAGATTTGGTCAAAAGAGAAAAGGACATTATCATTTAGGAATAGAAAGCAGAAAATTCCATGTCTTGAGGAATTTGGAAGTTGTATTGATTTGGGTAGCTTTCATCCATCCATGAATTATCTGATAGCTATTTAACACCTGCTATCACCATGCCATTATGCAATATATTAAAAATAGGGTACCTATCTTGTGAAGCTTACGGAATAACAGCATAATTGACATATGACAGAACCTTAACAAAATGCTAAAAAAGGACCAGGCAGGGTACTATGACAGCAGATGACAGAAGGATGTCACCTCAAGGGGGAGACAGAGAGGGGTAGTGAAAACTTGAGGAATTTGTCAGGTCTTTTTATTACATGATTGCCTCTCTATTCTGTCTGGCTCCAAAATGCTGTCTGTCAGAAATCACACAGTATTGTTAGGTCAGCCCAATTAGCTGGATCAGTGAAATCTGGCAAAATATTGGCAGTCTACTCAGAGAAATGAAATCATCTCCCAGCATCCAACACCCCAAGTCTAATCTTTGTTACTGAAGAACCCCTGTTTTCTACTCAGCTTTCTTTTGTACCTCAGATCTCTTTTGTCTTCCAATACTTACTAATCCTTTTCACGTCCCAAGCTGTCTTTAAATATATATCTAAAATCAAGTCTGATTATATTTTAATGAATCAAAAGGAGCTACACCCTTGCCATGACTGAGGCTATAAAGAAACTCTCTCTACCCTGTTAGACCTATGTTATGGATCCATTGAGTGTGCTGAGATAGGCCAGTTTGCCTACTCTTTTTAGTCTGAAAAGCTCTGATCTCTTCCCAAATGACAACCAGACTCCAAACTCTGTTCCTAGGCCTCTGTGCTCTCGCTTATGGCCTTACCTCCTGGACAACCCCCCAAACACCCAGATTTCCAGCAGGCTTCACCTCTGTAGGCCAAAAATTTAGGAAGGGAATGAATGAAAGAACTTTTCCCAAATATGCCATGGGTATTTAAGTTATTGGTAATATGTGCTCAGATTCTGGAATTTCCTGCCAGTCTCCTATGATCTTTTGGATGGAGGGGGGTCACATCCAGCAGCCTGCCTTGTTTTAACCAACTCATTTGGAGCATCCTAGGCCATTTACTGGAGGGATCCTCAAAGCCCTAGAAAAGTGAGTTTGTGCTATGATGGGCAAAGTTCTTGAAAATAGAAATTCTTTCTTATATAGATAGGAGTGCCACTGTTCTGGAGAGGTAGACTTCCAAAGTTTGTATAATTCCATATTTCTTGGGATTTCCTGGACCCCTAACAAATTGCCACTATGGCAGCTCTACAGAATTTGAAGGCCCAATTCTGGTTGGAACACAAATTCTTTATTGTAGCGCTAGAAGCATCTAATTTAGTCAAAGGGTCAAGAAAATCCTGGTTCCATATGTGGGGTTTCTTGTTAAAAAAAAAAAAAAAAAGCCCAAAGAAATTGTTAAGTACCCAGTGTAGCAGGAAAAAAAAAAAAAGCTATGCTATCAGGCAGTATTTTAGAAGTTGATCCTGTAGGAAGAGGCATATAACACCCAGTGATAGTTTTAACTGATTAAACATTTCTCTATTGCCAAGTAAATCAGTAATTTTTCCAAAAGCCTTGATATCTGAATTTTCATAATGCCTATAAATAAATCTCTACTCTAACAAGTCTGTCACCTGGTAAACTAGTCTGCAACTGTGTTCTCAGAGAGCAGTGACCTCTGGCATCAAAGCTGTGCTGACCTCTAAATAGCTGAAGGTCGGCTTTGGACATGTATATCAACACCATGTGCATCCCTACAGGGAGTACTGGGCTTTATTCCTCAGCTGTTCTGTGCTGCCCCCAGTAAGGCACAGGTACCTACCTGCTCAGGAACTCCCTCCCCTGTTCCCACCTCATCTTAGTTCCATCAGATGTCACCAGCATCCTGTGGCCTAAGATCCTTTAAGAGGCATTAAGCATCCTACCTCCTCTGAATTAAAGATCGTGCTAATAAGATTTAGTCCTCATATTTCCATTACCAACCTCAGAGGTCAGGCACTGTGATTCTGTACATTGGCCTCTCACCTTAGTGCTCTGGTTCTACGTGATTGTGGTTGAAACACTTATCCAGAGAACTTTTATTTTTTTAAATATTTATTGTTCAAAGAATTACATATATTCTCCCCCCGCCCTGCATTCATTGGTCCCCTCTAGCCTGAACCTGCCCCTCGCCCCAGGCCTTACCACACTATTGTCTATGTCCATGGGTTATGCATAGACCCATAGAAGTTCTTTAATCTCTTCCCACTTACCCACTCACCCACCGACCCATCCCCTTCCCTTTGAGATCAACAGTCTGTTCCATGCTTCTGTGTCTCCTTTTAAACCAAAATTCAGGATGCCTGAAACTGACTCCCTTCTTGGGTGTGTTTTACAGTATAGTGTCTTTCAGATACATTTTCTTGGAATTTGAGCACCAGGTATCATTTCTAGAAAGTTTTCTTTTACAAATTATGGTCTACTTGATTTCATTCCATAAAAATCCAAACTACAGGCACAAAAAGACAATAGAGCAAATACCTTGGGAGGTATTCCTTTTACTAAGAAATAAACTGGTTAGGTCATTTTTCTGCCAATCTGCACAATGAGTTCTTTGTTTCCAACTAGAACAGCCAGTCCCTACAGCAATTCCAGCACATCCCAAAACTTTCCTGCATTCTTTGTTCTCCTGCAGCTAATGAATACCTTTACAACACTAGGTGTAGCCAGTCTGGCCTCCTAGCCTCTCTCAAGCAGGCAATTAGTAACAACATTCCCTAGTTTGGCACCCCTTAGGGTAGTTCCTGACAAGCTAATTTTGTAGAATTTTGAACTTTTCTTTTAATTATTTTCTTCATTTGACTCATAATATTCTGAAGTCCCTTTGAAGCATAGTGCTAATACTTCACTCCCTAAGGATGGAGCTTTCCACTAGGCTCCTTTCCCTACATAGTATCAGTTAAGTTTCCAGGGAATTAAACTAAATATCTGGCCTTCACTGAAATCAGAAAAAATTCTGTACCTGAGAAAATGTGGTTCAATTTCAAGAAAAGGACTCTGATATGTATACATGTGGAACAACAGTATCTCAGTTCTGGCTGCATTTTTCCCTAAGCATATCTTGAAATATCAAGTATTTTGTCATAAAAGGAACATGGATCCAAAAACCATGCAAAAGATTAAACATTCCTGGCAAAAAGCCACTGCACGCCTTACATTCTTAATAAGACATATTTCTAGTCTTCATCCTCTTGTTTTCATTACTAGTCTTTCCCTCCACTTGCAAATTAGGTCTCTTCCTTGGACCTTGGCTTGAACTAGCCTTTGGCAGCTACTGAACTTCCTGGGGACTGTGAATTGTGGAGGCAATTCTCTAGACTAATCAAACTGCATCAAAACTGATCTGGAGTGGCAACAGACTCTGTCTTTGACAAATATAACAGTATTTGTTGAATAAAACAAAAGAAAACAAAACAACAAAATACCTGGGAAAGAAAGATAACTCATTAGAGTAATGACGGCTGGCTTCCTGATAAGGCTAGCATGAAAGGCCAGTTTTTGAGACCTTATATGCTATCTTAAAGAGTGAACTTTTTGTACTTTGACTAATAGCACTCAAAATAAAAGCACCTTTTAAAATCATTTCAAGAAGATATATCCATTAAGACCACCATAATTTAACATTTCAATTTTAATTCAATTATCTCACTCTGACTTCCTAAATTAATTTTAGTTGGGAGACTTTTAAAGTAACTCAGTAAAGATAATTTTTAAAGTAATATATGTACTTCTTTACTGATACAGTATATAATAAAAATACTTTTAAAAAGCAACACATTTAAGTTTATTTTGAAAAACATATTAGGGTGGCTTAGCTTGAATAATTACATTCAACCATGTGGTGGTCTTTGGCAAGACAAATGCATGTTTTGTTAGATGTGAAAATACAACTATAATTCTTTTCCAAAACTAGTTCATGGACACACTGAACTCTTCGTGGACCCAGCACAATATGATCTAACCCTCTGCTCTTAATCCCTCAGATCTCCTCTCCCACCTGCTCACCCCTCTTGCTCTCTCTAGCCACACTGGCCCTGTTGCTCTTTTCCCAATATTCCAAGCACATTCCTGCCCCAGGACCTTTCAGCCTGCTGTTGTCTCTATTTGGACTCTTCTTGCCAATATCTATATGGCTCACTCACTTCAGGAAAGATAATTTTAACTTATACTAGTAGTTTCCGAGCAAAAATTGATCCCATTACTTTTGTTGATAGATAAGACTGTTTTAATTAAATTATAAAATGCCAATAGAAACCACTTTGACTTTAATTACATTTTTCTTTGGTATGCAAATTATACAGTTTACTGTGAAAACAGAAAAGAAGTCACATTAACATAGGTTTTTAAAATTGAAAAATAGTCCTTCTAGTCTCTGACGGCAGTAGGGTAATTTTTTTCTTCTTCTATATATATTCATGTACTTACCGATAGTCAGTATATGACAGCTGAATGATTCAACCAAATTTGGCTAATTTATGTCCATAAAATGTTCTTTTCTGTGACATGTTTTAATAAGAGGTTATAAAAATAAAATTAAACCTAAAATATGCATATACTAGAGTCACTATAACACCATTTACAAGAAACTGTAATTCAGTGTAACTGGTATGCATTTTAGCACTATCTTGACATGAGGTAGTTCTCCTTATACAATGATCTCTGGTGCTTTCATTGCTTGTCAACCTCCCAGTAATATTTAAATTAATAGGAAGTCTGCTCTTAATTTTTTCAGGGCCAAGAATACATATTGTGTTGAGCATAAAAGACTAAATATTTACAACCCAGGCTAGAAACCAGTAAGTAAAATAAGCTCTGTTTTCCTAATATACATTTATAAAGCTCTAGAAAGCTAGGTCTGAATTTAGAATTTTACACTCTAGATTTCTTGTTGAGAACTTGGCAGTGTGTAAAGGATTACCCATCTATTCCTTGATCTGCCCTCTCTTCCTTCTCACTTGTAGCTTTGTTCTGTATTAAAAGTTGGCTATCACTTACCTGCATGGACACTCCTACCAGCATGGTCAAGTTCTGTATAATTCCCCTTTCCTAGGGTTATGGCATTTGGGTGGCAGAGTGATAGCACAGCATGACCCTGAAAGTTGTCTGGGACTAGTATTTGGGCATAGAATTCTTGAAATGATCTAGAAGAGGTTTGTAGTCTCTGGAGGGGCATGCCTCATGGATTCCTTACCTGTGGGGAGAGGCAGAAAAGGATAGGGATCCTTTTACCCCTGGAAGATAGTCTAATAGTGATTCAGAGTACAGATTCAAACCCACGGAGGTCTGAATTCTGGTTACATTACTTATTAGTTAAGAGATCTTGAAGAAGTTATTCAATGACTCTTTAATTAATTTACTTGTCTATAAAATGGGGAATAATCCGAGTATATACCTCAGAGGGTTGTGTGCATGAAAATATTTATTTTTATACCACATGTCCAGGAGGGTGTCTGGCATAGAGCAAAAGCTTCACAATATTAACTATTATCAAACCCAAAACAGTGCCTGACAGAAGGCTGTAGGTGGTTGAAGAAAACTTAAATGAATAATGATTAAATGGTTTAGAATAGTTTGTCTTTTTATTACCTTTCTTAGTGTTTGGTTAAAAATGACTACAGCCCTAGCTGGTTTGGCTCAATGGATAGAGCATCAGCTTGTGGACTGAAGGGTCTTGGGTTTGATTCCTGGTCAAGGGCATATGCTCAGGTTGCAGTCTCAATCCTCATTGGGGGGCATGCAGGAGACAGCCAGTCAATGATGATCTCTTCCCCTTCTTCTCTGAATCAATAAAAAAATTTTTAAAAAAGACTAAAAATTCCAGTTTATATAGCCCAAATGGAAACCAGTTTTAAAATAAATATTGAGTCAAAAGGTCAGGATTACTTTTTATACTTAATTTTCAATGAAAATAATTATCACAAATTTTGAAAGCAAACAAATTTGTAAAAAGTTGATTAAAAATTAGTAAGTATTTATTTTGATCTTTGCTAAAGATTTGCATTCGAGGTCAAGAGCCTGCTTTCTGGGGTAGACTGAGAAGGCAGAAACAAGTGTCTTATTGTGTTAAATCATTTATAGTAGAACCTGCTTTTATAAGACACTATAGTTCTTAAAGTGCAAATTCTAGTGTGAATTAGAGAAACAGAGATCAAAGATGCCACCAAAGTGTTATCCTGAACTACAGGAAGAATGATTTACCACCTGCTCATATGAGGAATAGTATGAACGGCACAAGCGTGAAGAGAAAACTAGAGGTATGTTTTTTGATATGTTAGGGTAATTCTGCCTTTAGACATACGGTGGAGATGTTGAATAAGTTTTCTATACCATCTGAATATCAGATAAGAGGTCAGGGCAGAAGTTGTCATCATAGAAATGGTACACAAGACCCAAGACTGAATTAGTCCACCTGAGGACTTAATAATTAGCTATAAGAGAAGTTCAGTCCAAGAACTGAGTCCTGAGCCATTCCTGCATTTGGAGAATGGGACATGAAGAAATTACACAGAGATGAGGAGGAGCTTAAACCAAGAGTCAACAGTGTTAACTTACTGACAGATGATAGGACGAAGACTGTGGTTTGGCCCTGGGATTTGGCAATAGGGAGCTCACTGTGATTTTAACAGAGTAGATACTTGTAGAGGCGATGAACAAAGACCGACTGCAATGGCTTCAACAGGCAGGTGAGGAGAACTGGAGACAAGTTTGACAGCTCTTTCAAGAATTTTGGCTATAGCAGAGAGAATTAGAAGAGGGATACTATAGCGTGTACGGATATGCATATGCTACAAATGATCCAGTAGAGAGGAGAAAAAATGATGATTCAAGAGACCTATAACAATCCTTCCAACAAACTCAAGGTATACTTTCTGTGATTCCATTGGGATAAAGTAATTAGCATTAAACTGGGGAAGTAGATGTATTCATGTTATTTTTTTCCTTCTTCATATACATGCATATCAAAAAGCCTCCCTCTCTCCCTCTCTCCTCCCCTCTCACTCCCTCTCCTTAAAATTAATAAAAACATATTTTAAAAAAAGTTTCTAACCTTTCAAAACTAGCAAATGTAGAAATAACAGTGTTGCTACCATAAGTCTTCAAATATTAACCACTAGATATTCTTTAGTGTATTCCAGTTACTCATTAACTACTCTTTAGTGTTATTGGTACTTGAATTGTCAGCAATTTCCACCAGGGAAAATTGAATAATAAAGTCCAATAAATTTTCTAGATCAGAAGAATATTCAGTTTTATTAGTAGCATTCTTCTTGCTCATGATATATTCACTAACAAGAGTCCACTATGTAATTTGGGACCTATACATTCTAATTCAGAAACTAAACCCAAAGGTATGTTGTTGTGCAGTTTATGTTCTTTTGTATGGTTTCAATGTTCCCAACATTTCCTTGGTGTAAACTACTGAGCAAGGGAACAAGATTTCCTTTGTAACTGATACCTAACTTTCTATTCTGCTTTAAGCGTCTAATTTGCACTGTGAAGACATATAATTTGAGTCTTGTAGCTATATCACAAAAGTACAACAGTTTATGCTGATCTCTAATTTTCTGACTTGTACTGGCTGTAATTTAAATTTTTTGCATGTTTTTAACTGCAATGCAAACCAGTACACATGAGAAACCTTTGTATATTGACAGAGGCTGGGAAAAGGATGCCTTGTTCTGATTTCAGATAAGCATTCCCTTTTCACAACTGCAGGTGCAAGGGAGCCCATTCATAGTATTTGCTTCAAGTCAGTTATAGTTACTGACTGGAAATGCAATGCTATTACAGGAGAACTTGACTAATCATCACACAATGAATAAAAATCACTACAATTATTAACAAATTCTAGAGGCAAGTAGAACTTTTTCCTTCGCCTACATATTGGGGACATAATCTATGCTGTTATCACAATTTTGGTCAATTTACTATTGTGTGTGTTTTACTATTGTATCTGTTTACTAAATCTAGAAAAAACACTTTGTCACTTATTAATACAGGATGGAATTATGCTCAGTGGAAAATTTGCTGTAACAAATGCATGTTCCACTTAAGAGATAATTGATAATGAATGTTACTCTTTCCTTTGCCTTAAGTTTCACTTATTTTTAAATCGACACATAAGGCAAAAAATAACCACAAGATAAAAAATTTACTCTAATTGCTCTCATTTCACATAACTGGGTAAATTCCTTTTGAAAAATATATGAGACAACTATATAAGCAACCAATAAGTGAAGCTAGCTGGATGTTTCCACTAGAAACCCTTATTTATAAGGTTATGACTTGATCATTTTAATTAGCTTCAGGCAGAAACTTGGCACACCAGTTCAAAGCATTGGAGAAAATTTTGGTCTGCAAAACAATTATTCTGCTTCAACAGGAGAGGTCAGCGAAAGGCTCTAATAGAACTTAAGGACTGGATGGCCACACACAAATAAACTAAATTAAAAAATAAACTGCAGCCAAAACCGGTTTGGCTCAGTGGATAGAGCGTTGGCCTGCGGACTGAAGGGTCCCAGGTTCGATTCTGGCCAGGGGCATGTACCTTGGCTGCAGGCACATCCTCAGTGGGGGGTGTGCAAGAGGCAGCTGATTGATGTTCTGACTTTCTATCCTTCTCCCTTCCTCTCTGTAAAAAATCAATAAAATATATTTAAAAAATAAACTGCAGCAATAATCATTGCATTGGCAAAAATAAGTGTTTGGCCTATGTATAAAACCAATAAGAACGCATCCTAAATTGATTATTATTACTATTACACTATGTTTGCTAGCAACCC
Source organism: Antrozous pallidus (assembly GCA_027563665.1). Taxonomy (NCBI): domain Eukaryota; kingdom Metazoa; phylum Chordata; class Mammalia; order Chiroptera; family Vespertilionidae; genus Antrozous; species Antrozous pallidus. The sequence goes on along the minus strand of CM050521.1, from coordinate 71,729,384 downwards.
AGTACTGTCATGTCACATTTGCATATAATTCAAAAGTGCCAAAACGCTTTTGCACTTTTAATCCATTCAGGCTGAGCCCTGTGACAGAAGAAACTTGTATGTTGCCATCCTTTTCCTTCATGTCCTCAAAACACAGAAGACTCACTCCTGTTACACCCATTTATCCTCAGCTTTGAATCAGATGCAAGCTAGTGGTTAGACCCACATACTAGAAAGATGTGGAGCATCCTTAAGGATGCCTTCAAGGATGGGGCCGAACCCCTGCACTGGCTTCTGTGAATATCACTGCCCACACTTCCAAATGTCCATTCTATTACTGCTTTCCCAACATCCAGGAGCAACACATAGTATCCTCACTTACAGTTAGCGACTGATGTCACTCCAGGGCGTTCATGCTTGACACCTGGCCTCCCTCAGGCCACATGTGACGGGGGATAGTGCCACACACTACCCTTCTGAAATTCTACGGCCAGATGGAGGGAGACTGGCACCGGCCACTTAACTGGCCGGGATGCTCGTCAGCCCTAGCAAGACCTTTGAGGAAGAGAAGAAAACAACACACACACACACACACACACAACTTACCACTTTGGCCCAGTCCAAGAACAACCGAGAACACCCAGGCCGCCCGGAGGAACGGGGCAGGACCCGGCCGGCAGTGTTGCAGGCAGACAAAAGCGGCGGAAAGAAGAGCCAGGGCCGAGCAGCTCATAATGCACAGCAGTCCGCTCTGCGCCCGCCGCTCGGCTGCTCTCCGGTGCGCGCTCCGCCTCCCGGGCGCACCTTGGGGCCCGCGGACCGGGTGTCGCTAGGACGTTTCCCGCAGGCCCGGCAGGCGGACCCCGCGGCTCGGAACCAGCGGTGCAGGTACGCCGGCCCGGGCGCTGCTCCGCATCTCAGGGCCCCCGCGGCCCTCCCAGCTCGGCGCGGTGGGTCCCCGAAACCTCTGCGAGAAGCACCTCCTCCGACCGCCAAAAGGCTCGGGGCGGCAACGCGAGCGGGGCTCCGCAGCCAGCTCCGGGACAAAGAAAAGGGCTTTTGTTTCTCTCCGGCCGACGGGAATTCTGCCGCATAAATCAGCTCAGCGAGGAGCCAAACACAATCAAACCCAAACAAAGCCCGAAGCTGGGGGGAAAAACCAGCCTAAGGCACATTCACTGGGTGATGCTGCATCTGTGGGAGGGGACGCCGGTGAGGCCGGAGGGGAAAACAGTCCAAGTCGCACCCGTCAGCGCGAGCGTCTTCCACAGGTGGCCGGGGAGGCCAACTCCGCTCAATCGCAGCTTTTGCAGCCTCGTTAGTTGGACCGGCGGGCAGAGTCGAAGTGGCAGCGTTCTCTGGCCGGCCGGGAGGAAACTTGGGGCGCCAGCAGCCAGGGCAAGCGGCTCTCGGAGCGCCCTAACAGCCCCCGCCGGCGCTGGCGGACCCGGAGCGAGGCATCGGGGCTCCCGGTTGGGGCAGGAGTGGAGCGCACCGCTGCGGGGGCGCCGAAGCCCGGCCTCGCGGGGCGGGCGCTCCGTGCCCTGGTTCTCTCGGCCTCGGCGTGCAGCTCGGATGTCCGGCCGTCCAGAGCCCAGGCTGTTGGCGCGCTCTGGGGTGCACCCCGTGAGGACGAGAGGGAGGCCGGTTGGTGGGGGAGCCGGGAGGTGTGGTCCTGCCCGGGGCCCGCGGGTGCGAGGGGTGGGGAGGTGACTCCCCGTGTGCTGATAGCTGGGCGCGCGCGGGGCCCTGAGTTGCTAGGAAACCGCCCCACGCTATGGAGCGCCCGGCCCGGCAGCCGAGAGGCGCAGAGGCAGCGGCAGCGAAAGCTCGGAGTGGCGTGGGCGGGACATTAGTGAGGCATGAAGTCACCGCGGCCCACACTCGCTCTTTGTTTTGCTCACTCCAGCTCCTTTTCTCCCCCCTTGACTCTGATGGTTGCCATTCCCACAGTTCACATGAACTCCCGAAGCGTAGCCGTACCCACTGCAGGAATCGCACGCCCCGTTCTTTTCCCTCTCCTCCCCGAATTCCTGCACCCCAACGCTGCACAGGCTCACTCAGCGCCGGCGGCAGCTGCGCGCAAACCCCAGCCCCTGGCCCCGGCTCAGCGCACTCCTTTGTTTGGAGACACTCCACGCTCCGCAGCTGCCGCCTGCAGAGCGGAGTTGAGCCTCACCCCACCTCCAACACCCTCTGTTCCGCGAGCGCGCACTGCCTAGTTTGCTTGCAGAGTTAGGAGCTCATCCTTTCCCCCACCCCAAGACCGTCCCGCGTCTCCCTAACATTTGGAGACTTGACCGGTCCAACCAGGTTAAGGTGAAATATGCTGGAGTTTCCAGTCGGCAGGAGTTGCTGGCCGCAATTTCTTGTGGCTCCTCCACTCCAGCATCAACCCTTGGGCTGGGCAGCCCTGCTGTTTCCAGGGTCTGGTGGTGGCTCGGGGCGTTTGCTAGTTATCTCGGGTCTTTTGACTTAAAAAGTCAACTTCCCAATAAACGTAACAAAGAAGTTACAAAGGCCGGCGAAACAAGAATGAGAGAAGCGAGGGAGGGAGGTGGGATGGCATTTCTGCTGCTTGCAGATCAGAAATTTAGGTGCCTGCAGGAAGGGGTGTTTTGCGAGGCAACTGTCAGAAGCTAAGCGCCTCCCTGGGTGCTGTCACAGGCAGGCCGAGAGAGAAAACCCAGTCAGTCCTCCGGATTGAAAACAAGGCAGTTTCCAATCAGACCGGAGTGATGCTTCTCTTTTACCTCTAGGGGCAGAGTGCTTCGCCCTGGTGAAGTCTGACCTCTTGTTTCCTTCCCACTAGCTGCCTGCCAGCCCCTTTCAAAGAGCAGCCTCCCCTGCAGGCATCAGACCCTCCAGCCAGGTCAAGGTGAAGTATGCCGGAGTTTCCCTCTGTACTTGCTTAATAGTTTCCATCTCCATATTTGGAGTAAAACAAGTAGGAGGCTTTCTCTCTCTCTCTTTTTTTTTCTTTCTGTTTTCTATTTGTTAACTGAGTGAATGGAAAGTACCTGATTAATAAACCACAACATTGAAAACTCCCCCTTTTCAGGTGTGGACTGCACATTGAAGCCCACAGAATTAGCTAAACAGACCAGGAACCCAGTTGGAAAATTACAAGTGCCCTGGATCTACAAAACAGGATTTTTGTTGTTGCCTTTTTTTTTTTTTTTTTTTTTTTAAGAAACCAAATTAATTCAAACCTGAAAAACTGGTACTTGTAAGCACAGCTCCACTACAGGCAATGTACTCTAAATATGTACAGTGAAATCCAGCTCAGCTTCATTATTTATTTTCTTTCCTTAGTTCCAACTTGAAACAACTATAGTTTTGCTTTTGGTGGTCTTAAAGGAAAGGCCCGAGAAGTGGCTGGATGGGGAGGAGGACTTGAAATTTAGACACAAAGTGAACATATTCAAACTCTAATTAGCACTCTTCAGCGGGGTAGCACGTGTATTTTCCAGAGGTTATTTTACCGTCTGAAGGAATACAGCCACCCTTGAGACAGTGCAGTGCTATAATAAAGAAAAAAGAAGCCATAATTCCTATAAGGGTGTGCGTGTATATATTGTAAAGAAAGACTTCCACGTTTTGTTTTATGAAGCCCAGGCAAATACATGTCAGGAAGCCACTTTTATGGAGTTGTTGAAGAAAAAGCACAGCATCATTTATCACCACTTCCCAGTTTCAAAGAGGTTACAGTCTGGTTATCAAAATAAAATAAGTCAGAATATCCCAGTTGTGAGACCATGATCCTTGTAAGTTATTTACAAACAAGTTCTCTGTACATTTTGGTCTATAAAGTTAAAAGTGAATTATCTTGAATCCTGCAAATAATCTGTAGAGTTTTCTTACAGTAAATATAACTAGTGGCCTAGAACAAAAAAGTCCTTGTTTTTAATAAATGCCATCGGTCACCACAACTCATTCTTTTTCCTATAAGAGAATTAATAGCATACTGTGAAAAAATATGGTGGTATTATCTTCCTCATATTACCTGAAAAATTCTAACAGAGAAAAAAGTGTTCCAGATTAATTCCTGTCTTTATCATGTTCTGCTGTCTTGCTTTGAAATTTCTGACAGTTAATTTTTCATCATTTGTGATAATGAGAACAAATGAAATTCACAGATAGTGTAAAAGTAGTAACATTTTAGCTATTCATTCCAGCCTTCCTATCATCAGATTCTTTTAGTTGTTAATATGTCATAAAATTAGATGAATTAAGTGTCTTCCTACTACTTTAACCTTGATTTCTCACTAACTCAGTTTATGGTGAGAATGAATAAGATATAGAGGAATCATAGGAATGAGAAACACCTGGAAGACTGCCCTTTTCCTGTATATTCAGCCTTTTAACTAGTTTTTGTACAAATTATTGACCTCATAGTTACAGCTAAAACCATATCCACATTTTAATATTACAGGTGCTCCTTAATTTATGATAGGGTTATGTCCTGATAAAACCATCTTAAGTTGAAAATACCATGTCAAAAATGCATTGAACACACCTAACCTACCAAATAGCATAGCTTAGCCTAGTCTATTTTAACCATTTTCAGAACACTTACATTAGCCAGTTGGGCAAAATTATCTAACGCAATGAACGCACTGTAGAGTATTAGTTGTTTACCCTTGTGATGGTGTGGCTGAGTCCAAGCTATGGCTGGCTGCCACTGTCCAGCATCATGAGAGAGTATCATGCTGTGCATATTACTAGCCAAGGAAATATTAAAATTCAAAATTTGGAGTATGGTTTTTATTGAATTCATGTTGCTCTCACACAATTGTAAAATAAAAAAATTGTAAGTCAATTCATCGTAGTTGGGACCACCTGAATCAGAAATTGGTCTCAGAGATATGTAATAGTTTTAACAGATATTCACAAGTTGTCTATAAGCTTGCTTCATCCATAGCTCTTAGGAGATGAAACAGTACAACCTTTGGGACATGTTATTGCGACTATGACTTCAAGCTTCTTCCAATAATAAGGAATATACGCGAGTAAAAGTTACTTTCCCCTGAAATATTACATAACTTCCTGTTCTTCATACTGTGGACTGAACACTGCTTCCAATGTAACTGCTTGTAGAATGATTACTTAGTTCTATTCCAGGAGTTTCTGACTTTGTAGATCTGGTGTGGTGCCAGCGACACACATTATTATGAGTTTCTAAAATGGTTCGTTAAGCATTGAGGTTGAAGGACCCCTCCCATAATGGATTAATACAGAGATTCCTCAAAGGCCCCATGTGTGATTATCGACAAACTCCAGAATCAGGTGCAAAGTCAAATGAACTGCTGGAGTCAGTTCTCTTCCCAAGTTATTCTGTGGATGATTAACTCTGAGATGTTAATGTTTTAGATTATAAAACTTCCATAATTAAGTTCGGGAAGTGCTTGGTTAAAGTTAAGTGAAATCATTCACTGGAGGATTTTCCAGAAACTTAACAGGCTAGAATGCAACTGGATTCTCCAAAGGAAGAACCCTTTATTTGGGGAACATTCACAGGCTAGTTTTCTGTAAAGTACAGTGGTGGGACTTAATCCTACTTTACAGATGTGGAAACTAAGAACCAGGCTGGCAAGGAGACTGGCCTCACTTTAGGAGAATTACTGAGCAGGCAGGAATCAGAGCTCTGATTCCTTCTCCACTATCTCATATCAATGATGACTTTTGGTTTCAAGTAACAGAGTCAGACTGTGACTGCCATAAGTAAAAAAGGAAATTATTGGAAGAAAATTGGGAATTTATAGAAACAGCAGGAGGCTGAATGATCAGGATTGAAAAGGCCAGAAACCAAGGTAGGAGGCATAAGCAATAGCAGTACTGGCCAGGTAGTGATAATGCGTTCTAATCACCCCTTCATTTTTGGACAGCTGGTTCCATGTTTCACACTCCTGGTGGGGGATGTCTAATTTTCAGAACTTTATCAGTCCCCTGGCTTACTAAGGGTGGAGTGTGAGGAAGAGGAGCTCTTCCCTTTGGCTTTCTCAGTGGAAAATCTAATTCTGTTTCCCAACAACATGACATAAAATTGTTTTAGGTTAGTGAGGGGAACCCTGCAAAGCGATGAACACTCATTACTCACATGTCCCAATTTCCACATGCTACAGCTTTTCATTACAGTTGGATTTTGGGTAATGATACAGCTGTAATTTAGCTACCCTTCCAACTAACCCATGCTTTGATTAGCAGTTCTAGCTATCTTCATGGATACTTTTGAATAAAACATTTTATCTGTGCATAGTTTCATCCTAGCTTTGTATTATCCTTCCATAGCATGCAGCAAACTAATGCTTACTTAGCTTTTAACTCATTATTAGAATGATTATAGAGATGTGGTATCTGAATTAATTTTTAAATTTACATTCTTTATTGACCAAGTCTGCAATAGATGCTTTGTTGACACCTCCCTCCCTCCCCCCACCCCCACCCCCCCATGTCCCTTCAGGCACACTGCTTCATTCCACAGCTAGAAGTACTGGGAAATGGACACTTCTCAACTGAGGACCGTCCGACAGAAAGTGGAGTATAAATACCCTAGCTCCCTGGCTCCTCCTTTAGAACCACCTGGGGTCTTGTGTTCTCACACTATTGTTGGACCAGTGTTTTATTTTCAGTCCATCATGGATTGTCACTTTAAAAAATGAATTATAAAAAATGGGTGTCGTCTTAATTCCAGAAATGACTCTGAGGGAGCAGATGGCTTAGTGTGGTCTTTGTTAGCTTCCACCATTGCCTACCATGGCCTGGGCCAAAAGGTGCAGAAGGTGATGGTGCAGCCCATAAACATCATCTTCAGATACTTGCAAAATAGATCTCAAAATACCAGGTCATGGTATTTTGTGGGAGAGCCATACTCAAGGGATCGAAGAGCTGCATGTGGCTTGCGAGCTGCAGTTTGCCGACCATGGTATTAGATGATGCATAAGAGAGTCATTCTAAAACAAAGTCAAGAAAACAACTAGGTCGGATCATGCTGAAAGGAGATAATATTACTCTGCTCTGAAGTGTCTCCACTTACAAATGATATAATGAGGAATGTTGATCCCCTTTGTCCCAGGTTCCTTATAGGAGTAAGTGCAATCACTGACAGTGATAACTGTATTCAAGCATATCCTCTATTGGATACCTTTCCCTCCCTCACTTCCCCTCTGCTTCCTGGTATTGCCTTGTCTCAGGGTCTTCTTCTAGAGCAGTGGTCAGCAAACCGCGGCTCATGAGCCACATGCAGCTCTTTGGCCCGTTGAGTCTGGCTCTTCCACAAAATACCGTGCATGGCCTGGGCCAGTCTATTTTGAAGAAGTGACATTAGAAGAAGTTTAAGTTTAAAAAATTTGGCTCTCAAAAGAAGTTTCAATTGTTGTACTGTTAATATTTTACTCTGTTAACTAATGAGTTTGCCCACCACTATTCTAGAGGAACCTAATGAAGATAAGTAATTAAGAAGCCTGGAAACTACTCTCTGGTGTCCTCCATGTGTGAATTTGAAGTTTATTCTTGTCTAGCTATAAGGCAACCCAGAGAATAAAAAGCACTAGGGCTTTGGAATCTGAAAAAATATTAATTTTGAACCTGTGACTTACTAGCTGAACCATAAAAAAATCATTTAACTTTCTTGTGCCTCAGTTTATTTATTTATACAATGATGAAATTAACTGCCAGAATTGAAAATTAAATACCTAGATGCTGCCTTAGCTGGTTTGGCTCAGAGGATAGGGCATCACCCGGTGGACTGAAGGGTCCCGAGTTCGATTCTGGTCAAGGGCACATACCTTGGTTGCAGGTTCCCCAGCCCTGATAGGGGTGCAGACAGGAGTCAACCAATTGGTACATCTCTCTCACATTGAGGTTTTTCTCTGTATTTCCCTCTCCCTTCTACTCTCTCTAAAAAATCAATGGAAAAATATCCTCAGGTGAGGATTAACAAAAAATAAAATATCAAAATACCACCACACTTCTATTAGAATGGCTAAAATCCAAAACATTAATAACACCAAATGCTGGAAAGGATGTGGAAAAACAGATACTCTCATTCATTGCTGGTGGGAATGCAAAATTGTATAGCCACCGAGGAAGACTCTTGTGGTTTCTTATAAAACTAAACACTTACCATATAACCTAGCAATTGCTCTCCTTGGTGTTTATCCAAAGGAGTTGAGAACTTATATCCACATGAAAACAGAATATTTTTTCATAATTGCCAAAACTTGGAAGCAACCAAGATGTCCTTTCATAAGTGAATGGATAATGAACTGTGATATGTCCAGACAATGGAATGTTATTAAGCACCAAAACGAAATGAGTTATCAAAGCGATAAAAGACATGGAGGATCTTAAATGTATATTGCTAAGGAATATAACCCAATGTGAAAAGGCTACATACTATATGATTCTAATTACATGACATTCTGGAAAAGCCAAACATATAAAGATACTGAAAAGATGTTTGTCAGAGTAAGGGGGGTAAGGATAAATCAATGGAGCACACGGGATTTTTTAGGGCAGTGAAACTATAATACTACAGTGGTGGATACATGTCATTGTACACTTGTCAAAACCCATAGAATGTACAACATCAAGACTGAACTCTAATGTAAACTATGGCCTTTGAGTGATAATGATGTGTCATTGTAGGTTTATTCATTGTTACAATACTGCTTTTATGGAATGTTGACAGTAGAGGAGGCTATATGTGTGGAGGAGTAGGAGGCATATGGGAACTCTCTGTATTCAATTTTGCTGTGAACCTAAAACTACTCTAAAAATAGTCTATGAAACACGCACAGAGACACACATACACTACCAAATAAGATTATTGTGAGAATCAAAGTGGAGGTCATTAATGAAACATTATATAAGTCATCACATATTTTCTCAAGGGTTTTTGCAATGCTAATTTAGATTATTTAAATTTTATACTATAAACAACATTGAAAATGCATAAATGCTTACTTCAAGACTTCCATATTGTCATAAAAATAACATCAAATATCTTTGCTTTGCTTTATACATAACTTTCCTTTTCTGGTAACTATACAATTCTTTACCCACATTGATAGATGTAATGAGCATGTCTTTATATAGAAGCCTGTAATCCTAGCATTCTTTATGACAGGCTAGTTTTATGTCTCCTTAATCAAAGCACATTGTTCCACAATCTTTTTGGCCTGAAGTCATCCTTGTACAGTTTGACATGAAAGCTTTACTAATTTGTACATGATAGAGATGACATACTTAATACTGCCTTTTATTTACAATTTAACATGTTTAAACTTATATGTAGTCAGGAGGTTAAGTAAATATATATGTTTTAAAAATTATTACTTTACTGCTCAATACTCTGTGTAGCATTTTAAGGATCCATGACTAGTTCTCTTAAATAAAGGTATCTGCAGACATTATAAATACAACATTTCACTATTGACATAGTTCATCTGTTGAGCCATGGTGGTATGTGGACTGATTTGCACATCATTATACTGTTAAAGGTCTTTGCAAACTTCAATAACTCACAGTGAGTCCACGACTAACATTCCCCCTTTCAGCATTTTCTCATGATCACATTGCCTCTGGAGAATGAAGTCACTACGAATTTTAAATTATTCTAATCAAATTCACATGGTATTTTTATTCTTGGAATCCTTCCATTTTCAGCCCCCTTCTCCAATTTCAAAATTACTTCATGTTTCACCTTGAAGAATGTGACCTTTTAACATAATGAGGAAATTCTTTGTAAATTAGGCATAGGATATTCAATTTGAACATCCATTTAATAAATATGTAAATATTTATTGAACATTTAGTATGTGTAAAGTGATAGGTCCTATGGAAAATACAAGCTTCAGTAAAACTCAATCTCTTCTCAAAGATGTTATCTTACTTGGAAGTAATATGTAATAATAAAAATAGATGACCAAGTTGGTAAATAGAATAGGTCAGAAATATATTCTAATATCAATAATAATTTAACATTACACAAAATATACTTTGAAATCAATGAAGAAGGAATAAATAATTTAATAACTGATGTGGGGACAATTTGTTAGCTATTTGTAAAAACACATTAATTTAGAAAGTAATTTTATACCAGAAGACATTCCTGATGGATTAGAGTAATATAATTTTTATTACTAATAAAACTTTTTTCTAAATGTGAAAATGATTTATCCAATTTTAAAGAACAGATTAACAAATCTGATGACTTCTTTAAAACTTAGATGTTTATAAATATTTCAGAAGCAGATAAAAATACATACCATAGAATATGTTCCTGCAACTAAATCAGAAGATGTCTTCAGTAGATAAATGGGCAAAGAGCATGAGCATATGATTCAAGGATAGGGAATACAAATACTTAAAACCTAGGAAAAGTTCAGCTTCATCATTTTAAAAAAATATTAATTTTAAAACAGATGAAAGATTTACCCATTAAACAAACTTTTCAAAATGATAATACTTAATGCTAACAATAGAGGGTTGAAATAGAAACTCATTTATAGTGGAATGGTAAATTGACTTTCTTGCAATCAGTTGGCAACATGTAATAAAATCGTTAAAGTATTTGAGACACTAATCTTATGTCTATGAAGTTTGTTCTCTAAAAATTCAGAAATATAAAAAATTTTATAAAGATACACATTTCAGTATGATATACAGTCACATCAAACATGCAATTGATGTTTTCCATCAATCGAAATATTTTCAAGCTAAAGTAGCAGAGATTATCAAGATTTTTAGTGTGTCCTAGGTATTATTGTTCTGTCTGAGGGATGTATGCTGCCTAACCCCTGTCTTTTATTAGTTAACAAATTACATTAAACCCACCTTAGTGAAAGGTCTCTAGTCTTTTCCTTTCTATTTAAAGATTTTACTGCTCCCTTAGTTCAGACTTTTCCTTTTTTTGATCTCCCAGTCATCTCATCCCCACATTGCCAGGAGAGCATTTCTTCTTAAACACAAATCTAATATTATCCTTAAAAAACAACAATAACCTTCTATGGCTTATCTTATGCCTTTCCCCAATTGTTCTGCAGGCCCTTAGCATCAACTATGAAACCATAAATATTCTGGCCCCACATCATATTTCCAGTACCATTTTTCATGACATCTTCCTTCCCTCTGGCCAACTCCATCTACCTGCTCTACAGAACAGAAACCTGATTTTCTAAGCACTTTCCCTTGCCTTTTTATAGGCTTTAACCTCATCTCAGCTGACATGATTCCCCCCCTTCTCATTTGTCCTGTTTGATTGTCAAGAATCATTTATAATGACATGCCTATAAAAGCTTTCTGAATTCCTCTAAGCATAACTACAGTCTTTCACTTTGAAGTAATCTTAAATAAAAAGGTTTTCATTTAAAAAGTAATGTGTTTTTAGTATAGTAAATTTGAAGCATATATTGCATTTTCACGGTGAATTTTATTTGTTTTTTTAAAAAATAGAGCTTTGTTCATACTGGATTCACCATTTTTGTTGTTAATATGCAGGATGGGACAAACATAAGTTTATAGTTGTGAGGATGCTAAACACAGACTTTATTTCTGTATTATTGTTTATTAATTTTTAGAGTATTTTCCATATGAACAACTGTAAATCTACTTTTACCCCACCCTGTAAATTCTTCATGAGTATCTTTCTATGTTATATGTTACTAGAGGTCTAGGCATGAAATTCATGCACAGGGGGAGGGGGTGTCCCTCAGCCTGGCCTGTGCCCTCTCGCACTCTGGGACCCCTCAGTGGACATCCCTCTCACAATCTGGGGCTCTCACAGTATGAGACCCCTTGCTTCTTACTGCCTGCCTGCAGTGGAGGCAGGAGAGGCTCCCGCAACCACTGTTGTGCTTGCCAGCTGTGAGCCCAGCTTCTGGCTGAGTGGTGCTCCCCCTGTGGGAGTGCACTGACCATCAGGGGGCAGCTCCTGCATTGAGCATCTGCCCCTGGTGGTCAGTATGCATCATAATGTCCAGTAGTTCTGCTGTTTGGTCAATTTGCATATTAAGGTTTTATTATATAGGATTCCCTAGGGAGTTTGTTGTTCAGTTTACTTAAATACTCTCCTTGACTCCCCCAGATTCTTGGCATACTTAAACTGGGTAATTTGAGGAGAATTTATTAATGAAGGGGCTGTTTATAAACATGGGTACAGGGTGTTAGTGATAGTGCTATATCCTTGAGTTAGAAACTGTGGGGACTTGCGTCACTATACTTGGGCTTCAGAGGGCAAAAGAAGGGTGCATTACTCAAAATCCCATAGATTTTGAGTGTGTAAATACCACCTGACAAGCTCTGTCACATTTGTTCAAGAGTCATAGCAAGTCTGAATAAACTACTCCTACTTCATTTTTCCCCCACTTTTCTGGTTTTCTGTCAAGACACACAATTAGCCAAGCCCATCCTTAAGCCAGAGGTCTTGGAGCCATAGCTAGAGTCCAGAAAGGCTGGACCCCAAGCATAAAGAAAGCAAAAAGTAGTGGGAAGTTGGTGCAACAAATGAAACATACCTGGCATGTTCCTAGGATGAGAGGTGAATTGTTTATAATTTTGAGCAGCCTATCTAATAAAAGAGTAATATGCAAATTAACTATCACTTCGCTAAACCCCACAAGCCAATCCACCAGCCAATCAGGAGCGAGTATCAAATTAACCTAATCAAGATGCCTGCCAGCCATGGAGTGAACAGGAAGCTTGGGTTTCCCTGGCAGTGGAGGAAGCCCAACTTTCTGCACACCCTAGCCTGCCTTGGCCTCCGCTGAAGGCTACAAAGTTTCAATTATAGAAGATAAATAAATCCCAGATCCCAGGGCCTCTGCTTGGGTCATAGAGGGCTGTGGCCAGCCTGCAAACCACCACAGGCCCCTCTCCTAGGCCACCCCATGCCCCAAGGGAACCCCCACCCTGATCTGAGACAACCTTCAGGGCAAACCAGTTGCCTTCCACCCATGCACCAGGCCTCTATCCTATCTAATAAAAGAATAATATGAAATTGACCATCACTCCAACACAAGATGGCTGCCCCTATATGGTCAAAGATCCTGCCCCCATGTGGACACAAGATGGCTGCCACAAGATGGCCTGCAGGGAGGGCAGTTGGGAGGGACCAGGCCTGCAAGGGAGGGCAGTTGGAGACAATCAAACAAGCAGGGGAGGGTAGTTAGGGGTCACCAGGCCAGCAGAGAAGGGATGTTGGGGATGACCAAGCCTGCAGGGTAGGGCAGTTGGGGGGGACCCAGGTCTACAGGGGAGAGAAGTTGGGGGAGGGGAACCATGCCTGCAGGGTAGAGCAGTTGAGGGTGACCAGACCTGCAGGGGAGGGTAGTTAGGGGCAATCAGGCTGGCAGGGGAGCATTTAGGCATCTATCAGGCTGTCAGGGGAGTGATTAGAGGATGATCAGGCTGGCAGGCAGAAGTGTTTAGGGGCAATCAGGAAGGCAGACACATGAGCAGTTGAGAGCCAGCAGTCTTGCATTGTGAGAGCAATGTCCAACTGCCCATTTAGGTAGGATGGAGCCTAAATGTGCAGTCAGACATCCCTCAAGGGGTCCCAGATTGGAGAGGATGCAGGCTCGGCTGAGGGACACCCTCCCATCATCTCCTCCTCCGCTACCTCCCCCCCCCCCCCGCACGAATTTCATGCTCCAGGCTTTTAGTTTTATTTTAATAATAAACATATTTGCATAAATTTGTATTTAAATTCTCAAACAAAATTTTTTACTTAGGAAAATTCTTTCCAAGGTGAAGTTGCTGGTCTAAGATTTGATACATTCTCAAAGTTTCTGATACTTCCTTCCAAACATCTGCTTTTCCAAAGGACCCAGAAAAATAAGGATTACATGACTTGATGAGAAACTTTGCTAGTTAAGATCCCAACCCTGGGGAATGATTGGGTCCTTGGCAATGGCATCTTAAGGCAGGCTCCAAGCAGGAAATGGAAAATAGTTAAGCTGGATAATTACAACCTATAGGGAAGGTTTTATGGAAGGGAACAAGTGATAGGGCATATAACAGTGGAAAGACGTTAGCACCGTTGGCTTGAAGGGTCAAGAAGAGGCAGTATTGCAAGGAACACACACACTGAGGACACAGGGCAGCGGTAAGAGAGTCTCCAGATAGGAAGAAGGGAGCCAATCAGTGAGCCAGCAGGGAAAGAGCAGAGCAAATAAAAGTCCCAATGTTAATTTCCTTCTATCCTCCAAATTCCTGCCAATGTCCCAGATGGGCTAGAGATAAGTTACCTGTTAATGCAATCTATACTGGCCAGCATCCTGAGACGCAAAGAGGGTAGAGAAGGAACTGAATGGGCAAATGGAAAATAACTAATTCCACTTTAAGAGAGATCAGATGGCCAACGGGAAGGAGATTGGCTTATGAAGATAGCCGTAATCTATCTTGGCAATATTAGCAAAAGAAATATAACAATTACTTCCTAGTCTAAATTTCACACTTTTGCCTAATAAATGTTTGTATTGCTGCTAGCTAAGATTCCTCTCAAATATACCCCTGTTTGCTTGGATTTCCTGGGTCTTCTTGACTGACTCTTAAATACAAGTTTCAGAATGAAATATGAACATGTAAGTTTTGTTTAGCCTTCATGCTATCTGCGTGAAGAGTGGTTTAAAAATTGTTGGCTTTGCCCTAGCTGATTTGGCTCATTGTATAGAGCATCGGCCTGTAGATTGAAGGATTCTATTCCAGTCAAGGGCATGTATCTTGGTTACAGGCTCAGTCCTGGCCATGGTCTAGGTGTGTGCAGGAGGAAACCAATTGATGTGTCTCTCTCACATAGATGTTTCTCTCTCTTCCCCCCCCTTCTGCCCTATCTAAAAAATCAATGGAAAAATATCCTCAGGTGATGATTAACAACAACAAAAACTCGTTGAATTTTTTTTTTAAATCAGAAGATTTCATAAAACTTTAGTTTCAGCTTCTCCTGAACAATCACAATATTGCACACAACTGCAAGGCAGTGATCTGGAACTGTATGTCTCTGCCACATAAGAAGGAACCCAGGCTCTCTAGTTTACACACTCCTCACTACACTCTACCGTATATTTGAGTTAGTGTCCATTTTTCACTGTGAGTCTGATGCTGCTTTTCATATACCTAGGCTAGGTTTGTTCATGTATGTGAAGTGTCTGAATCCTATAGGAATTTAAGTTTGTGATCCCTTCCTAGTGTCTCATGGACAAAGCGGGCAGTGCCCAGCCTCTGATTCTTTTTGTTTCCTTGGGATTAACTGAACATTCAATATCCAATCAGTAGGAGCTACATGATGGCTAATGGGATGTGACATAAGTCAAATTATACTATCTTTTCACAATTTCTTTTACCAAATAGTAATTACCTGTTACCTGCTCTGTGTCCTATCCCTCACCACTTTCCATTGTGCCTATTCTCTGTTTTATTTTGCCTGCAGAAAGTCATTTAGAATTATAACAGCTTTTCTCCCATTAAAGAAATTTATTTTTGTGAAGCTAGACCCTGACCAGTTATTTTGTGGTCCTAGAACTATATAATGATATGACTGTCTATTGTGGACACCAAAGACAGTATAAGATATTAAGCAACATCAGATTTTATCATTTACATGCAATGTTCAATATGACATAAGGCCTTGCATCTTTAGGAAACTACTTGAAAATACTCTTTAAAGTATTAAAGTATAAAATATAACAAAAGTTTGAAGAACTTAAAGGTTCATCTTCAGTATTTTACTCAGATATCAAATAATATATCTCCAGAGAAGGGAGAGAAGTACCAACTCAGTGCATAATTGCCACGTGACCTTCCTTTAAAAATGCACCAAAGCTTGAAAAATTATCCCCAAACCTTATTCTTTCTTTTTCTTTCCTTATATATTTAGGCCATCAGACAGAAGATTCAAGGAACTATTAGAAGACACATAGATTTATGTTTTGAGGAAGGCGAAAAATCATTTTTGCTAACCAGGAACCCGATCCTTAAGACTAAGCAGGATTCATAGAGATAAAGGTCTTGGTAGGACATGTTAGATTAAGTGAGTGATTAAAGCTTTTGAGTAGAACACAAGAAGTTTCCTCAAGGCTTGGTCATCGTGAGACCTAAAAGAACCTGGAGCAAACAGGGTCAGGAAGATAAAGGCTGGTACCAGAGTGAGGAGTGAGTGGCAGATGTGGGGGTGAAGTGCAGGTGTGAGTGAAAAGTTTTAAAACTAAAATTAAGAGCTTTAATAAGATGGATAAACCTGAGGATCTAAGGTATAAAATGGTGACTATAGTTGATAAAACTGCACTGCAGAGCAGGGACAAAATAATAACTATCCCTACTTCATTCTTTTCCACTTTTCTGATTTCCTGTCAAGACACACTATTAGCCAATCCTATCCCTAAACCAGAGCTATTCAGAGGTAGTTGGAAGTATAGGTTTGAAGCCTAAAAGAGAAGTAGAAATATTACTATAGACTTTGGAGTAAAGATATGCAAGATGGTACATAAAGTCATGGGCATTCCATGGGGGAATATATAGAAGGATTATAGAATACGGCCAAGAGGAGGAATCTGGGAAGCGTAACAATTGAAGGTTGAGACGGGATGGTCAAGTGGAGCAAGAGAACAATGATACTAGAGGCTCAGTATTAGAAACCAAAAGAGCTGAAACATTTCTAAAAGGAAGGAGTTATTCAGAAGGTCAAATGCTACAGAAAAATCAACTACCACAAAGGCTTCCAGTTCTCTACTGGGTTGGAATCCAGGAGGTCATTGCTAGGGAGAGCATCCTCCATGAAGGACATGTTAAAAGCCCAAGAACAGTACATGAACAAGTTGGAGACATCTTTTGAGATGCTGAAAAGAAGTCAGAGAGTCACCTGAGAGGGTGAGACTTCTACATTTCTCAAAATATCTTTATGTATAGTCATATTTCATATTTTAGAAGATAAGTATGGAAAGTTTTGTTTGGGATTACAATCCTATCTAATAAAGAGTGAATATGCTAATTGACCTTTACACCATTGCAAAGATGGCGGTGCCCACAGCCAATAAGGAGGAAATATACTAATTGACTGCCATGCCCTCAAAAATGGCTGCGTCCACAGCCACAAGGTGGTGGCACCCAGTCCTCTCAGCTCTTCCAGAGTGGCAGGTGCACAGCAAGACTGGGCCCATCCCTGGCCAGGCCCGGCCGCTCTGCACACCTGCCTCCAGAGTCCCCCAGTCCCTATAAGCCCCCCAGCTGCCCAGGGCCGGTCTGAGGTGCAGGCAAGCCTTGGATGGTGGCTGCCTAAGGATCAGGTAACCAGGGCTGGCCAAGGCTTGCACTGCCAGCAGTGGCAGCAGCAGAGGTGTGATGAGATGTCACCTTCCCCTGATGGCTGGGTCATCTCCCGCCTCTGAGGTTTCCCAGACTGTGAAAGGGGGCAGGCCAAACTGAAGGACCCCCCCTCCAGTGCATGAATTTTCATGAACCAGGGTTCTAGTATAAATCATATTGATAAGACCGCTTTCCTGTCAGCAGCTTACCTGGGAGAAGCAATTGATATTTTAGATTTCAGTTTAAGAGGAAATACTATATATAAAACTTGAATTAAATATTAGCAATCAAGGCTTTTATAATACACATAAAATTGAATACTAGAAAGGTAAGTGACTTAAAGTTGCTCAACTAATTAGTGACAGAGGCAATATCACTTGGTTTTGATAGTTAGATTTGATTTTCATTCATTAAGTACATCTATGTGCTAGGCATTATGCTAATTACTTTCTACTTATGTTATCTTTTAATCGTTAAAACTAATTATTACATCAGTTCTATTATTATTAACATTTTGGAAAAGATAAAACTGACTCAAACAAGATAAATTAGCATGCCTAAGGTCATTTTGTAAATGGTGGACTTAGGATTTAAATTTAGGCAATCTGAATAAAGAACTAATGGTCTTAATCATGACCATTTTCTAGCAGAGATAGCATACACAATGTACAATTAACATTGAGACATTCATGTTTCCTTTTTATAGAGATGAAGCATAATTTTAACATTAAAGAGTCTTTCTGGTTTTGGTTTTAGTGGGAAAGAGTTGAAAACAGAAAAGCTACAACTCGATAATTATTTAAAAATTTAATTTATTAAATTGGTGTTTTCCTTTGACAAATACATTTTGAAAAGAAAAGTACAGTTGTTTTGTTCTAAACTACAAATGTAATGTAATAATAACATGTTCAGAAAAGCTTACTGTTATGATGTAATAATACATTTTTGCCAAGGTAATTATTTAAATAGGCTATTTCACATTTTTTTCTTCTCCATCCAGGTCATTTGAAAAAAAATAAGCAGACATTCATCTGCTTAGCATTGGAGGCAAATGGCAATGCATGTGCCTCACTAGTGTTTTTCAGAGTGTAAATGACAAAGAAGGTCCTAAATTATTTTGAAGATTAACTTCAGCAGAACATCCTATTGACAACTTTAGTCAATATCTTGAACTATATAAATTTTATGAATGATCTAATTTAGCTTGACACTCCAGTTATAAAAACTGATGTTTTTATGTCCACCTTAAGGAATTAATGGAAAATCTAGTAAACAGAGCTGATATTTGGTGGAGATGTGCATGGCAGACTGAGCCCATTATGTAAGAATTGGCTGTTCAGCATTTACTAAACTGTACTGCTTACTGATTTAACAAGAATGCACTAAGCCTTAGGGTTTGCTTCCATCCCAAATAAGTGCGGAAGGATGAAGTAAGAGTCTGGCACCAGATTCTGTTCTTGCCAGAGCATGATAGGCTAAGTGTACGAGAGCATGTAGGCTAAAGGTTCTCAGTGGGGCAAGGAGGAGAGGGGTTGCCACAGAATCCCCCGCCAGGACTTTCCAACTTCACTCTCTAGACTCCACCAACACGTCTCACCAAGTTAGGAGTCAGAATCTCTAGGAAAAGGGGCCAATATTTCTGGTTCTCATGTTTAGTTACACGTTAGTGACACTTGGTGCTTTTAAAAACTACTGGCATCAAATATTTTTTGAATCAGAATCTAGAGTTGGGGCATTGAGCTGGTATAAATAGAGTTAGTACTTTAAAATACCAAAATATTATAGTAAAAATAAGAATTTCAGAAAAAAAATAAAATTTGAAAAAAAATTTTTCTAATTTTTAGCTAGGATTGGGCCCCACAAGTTTACCTTTATAGGTTTAAAATCCTCACAGATAATTCTGATATTCTAATTCTGTGTCCTCTCCCTCAAATACATAATTTTCTCAAGTCCTGGGTTAAGAACACTAGACCTATAAGTTGGTGATGACAATCATGCTGGTGAGAATGGAGTATCTCACTGCTGGACTAGATCTGGGCCCAAGTTTCTCAACCTCTGCGCTATTTGGGCTTCATAATTCTTTGTTGTTGGGGGGAGGAGCTATGCTGTACATTGTAGGGTGTTTACCCAGCTTCCCTAGCTTCTACTTACTAGATGTCAATTGCATTTTCTCCCCAGTTTGACAGTCATTAAATGTCTCCAGAAATTGCCAGATGTCCCCTGGGAAGCAAAACCATTCCTGATTGAGAGCCATAGAGCTAGGAAATAAACTAAAATGAGACCTAGCAAGGAAGTCTGAGACGGATCTGGCTGGATAGAATCAGATGTCCTTATGCAAACTGGAATGCATGAAGGTTTATGTGGGGCTTTATGTTTTATCCAAAGAAGCCATAGAAATATTTGGAATTTGTTCTAATTATCTATGCCCCTGTAAAAAGCAAACAAATCATCACACTTCAAACTTAATAGCTTAGAACAGTGACATTAGTTTTATTCACAAATCAGAAATTTGGCCTTCACAAGGTGAGGCAATTTGTTTCTGTTTACTTGGATTGCTCACATGTTGATGGCTCGAATCATCTTAGACTTCACTCGCATGTCTGGTGGTTGACGGCTGGCTGTCGACAGGGGTTTCGTCGGGAGTCATAGCTGAAGACCTGCACGTGGCCTTTCCTTGTGTCCGCTTAGCTTTCTCACAGCATGGTGGCTGGATTCCAAGGCTAAGTCTCCCAAGAGAACCAGGCGGAAGTTATGTTGCATTTTATTCATTGGTCTTGGAAGTCACATAACATCACTTCCACTGTAGTCCAAGTCTGTCCAGATTCAAGGAGAGAAAACATGCACCCCCTTTTTTTTTGGTGAAGAGTTGTCAGTGTCACCTTAAAGGGAAAGCATAAAGGTATGTATTGTACTGTCATCTTTGGAAAATGCAATCTGCCACGAAGTTGCAAAGGCAGATCATTTAAGATTGCTTCCCTGGGGTCTTATGATAGTGCTATCTGAAGATTCTTCTAAGGACCACCTATAGCAGTAAGTTGGGGAATATGTGTTTCAAATGACAATTTCTGGACTTATCTCTTAAAGCTTCTCACTTGGCAGGTCAGCTTTAGGCATCTGGTATCTGGTTTTTCAAGAAGTCCTCAAAAATAATTCTTGTGTGCATTAAGACTGTTGTTTGTTTATACAGATGCTTTAATCATTTTCACTTTTCTATTACATATTTATTCATTTTCTTCTGTGAAACAAGGTGGTGATACAGAGAGAGCTTTGAGGATTTCAGCTTTCAGAGAGCTGCTGCAAACATGCGTCCACATCTGTAACATGCACATGGTACTTGTCAAAAGACACTTTGAAAGTAGTGCTGCTGATTGGGGTTTTGTGGACATCTGATTTGTTTTCGTTTCCATGCATGTCAAAATGAAAAAGGGGAAGAGATAACATTATAGTACAAGTCAAGAAATTTGGGATTCTTTTTTAGTTTAGTTTTATGGTCAAATTTTATGTTACACTTAAAACCTTCAAAAGAAAAGCCAACATTTATAACAATGCAGCTGAATTTACGTCATTAGGACAGATCCTTTTTTAGAAACTTAAAAGGGTAATGTATATGGTAATGTGAATTCCATTTTCAAGGAGCATCTTAAAAAATGTGGGAAATAAAATGCTAGCATAGGGCATCTCCCTGATTTGAATTTTGCTGATCAAGCAATCACCTAAAATATTCATGTGAAAACAGCATGTAAAAACAAAACAAAACAAAAACACCCAAAACCTTTGTCCAATCAAAATAGAATGCAAAAAATCATATTTTACTTGGAGTCTGCTACTATTAACTTGCCTGAAAATCTGATAGCAGGGTTCCCAGTTTCAGAGAAGAGGAAAAACATGGAGTGAGGATGGGGAGCTACAGTTGGCACAATGGGAACTAGCAGCAACTGAAGCAGAATCAATAAACATTTAATTATTTCAAAGCAGATTAGTTTTCAGTTTTTCAGAGTAAAGAACCCCCCATTTTTTTCTCACTACATTTAGAGGTACCTCTACATTACAGAGACACAGCAACTATTTCTCAATATTGTAAGCCTGAGTTTTGAAAAGTTTAATTTATTTTAAATATATTCTGTTTAAGAGATTAGATAAATATTTAACAGTTTTAGAAAAAAGTCCCTTTAATTGATTAAAATTAAATAAGCTTTGCTGCTTTTAATACAAACTACCATTATCCACAATTGTTTTTTAGATTACTCATTTGCAGAAGATGCTAGATAATGTGTTTTTTTAACTGATGTACAAATAGGTCATTCTAATTATTTATATAAAATTATTGATTTTGTTAAATTAAAGCTTAGGTGTGATATAAAATCTAATATATATATTTAAATCTAATATGGAAATCTATATCAGCATTTCAAACTCTATTTATATCAGCAAATGATAACAACCTGGGAAAGAATGGCAGAATCAAGTGGTCTTCTGGCCTACTACCAAGTCCGATTGAGTATAGTTCCAAAATTCATCTCAAGTGTGTTCACTTCTCTGTGCCTCTACTGTCACTACCCTTGTCCATGTCACCACAGGTCTCCCATCTGCATTTATGTTCTAGACTTCTGTCTCCATCTTCTCTTGGCTGTCTCCAATTCCTTCTCACTACTATTGTTTTCATTTTATTTCAAATAAAATCCAAAGTCCTTAACCTATACAATTGGGTTCCTTCTTACTTTTCCAATTCTGTGGCATGAAACTGCTCTTGTCCCTCCCTCAATATTTTGGCCTTTGCACAGACAATTCCCTCTGCTCCTTTCTTTGCTCCTTATTCTTTACTAGAGGCCCAGTGCATCATATTGGTGCACTCGGTGGGGGTTGGGGGTGGGGTGTCCTTCAGCCCGGCCTGTGCCCTTTCGCAGTCCACAGTCCAGGAGCCCTCTGGCGAAGTCTGATTAAGCTCTCAGTTGGATAGCCTTAGCGCTGCCGCTGAGGTGGGCCGCTTTGCCTGCCGTCAGCCTGGCTTGTAGCTGAGTGGCGCTCCTCCTGTGGAAGTGCACTGACCACCAGGGAGCAGCGCCTGCATTGAGCTTCTGCCTCCTGGTGGTCAGTGTGCATCATAGCAACCGGTCATTTCACCATTTGGTTGATTTGCATATTACCCATTTATTATATAGGATGTCTGTTTGAATATTGCCTCCTCCAAGAAGCCTTTCTCGATTACCCTACCTATAGTGTAGGTTTGTTTCTTTTCAACATTGCCTTCTATCGCAGTACATGTGTTGTTTCCTTTTAGTTTTCTTATTGATTGATTGTTTTCTTTACAAGCCCCCTGAGGGCAAAGACCTGTCTGTTTTATTGAACACTGACAACGGTTGATACTGGCACATAGTAAGTGCCTAAAAATATATATTTTGAATTAATAAATAATGAATAGTGATCTATAAGTAAAATAAGGGCTAAATAAATGGAATTCATAATGGCAAATATTCATGCTAATAAAACATATCTGCACATCTAAAAATTATTTGGTGATTTATAAATGCTCTATGTATATGGATTTTGAAATGAGATGTTTGTAGAGCTCATATCTAATTTTTCACTATGATATAATAGCTCACAATAGTTTAATTCTCGAAGCATGACTTTGTCAGAATCCAAGTAGGGGTTGGAGATAATGTGTTTGATTAAATCAAATATTTCTGTGGAGGGAAAAAAAGTGAGTGAGAGACTAGAGCATGGAATTATTAATTCTTTTACCCCATTTACCCTTGAGCATAATCATGAGATTACACCTGTTATTAATGTTATTTGTAAAATTTGAAGAGGTTAGCATATACATTGTATTCAGCAATGGTTCTATAAACATCAGTTTGATTGAATTTACCTTGGAAAGTTGTAAATGAGAAGCATTTCTCTTTGTTTAGATTTCTAGATTCATGTCATGACATCTGATTAATGATAATTCTAATCTAGATTAAGACAAAAGAGAAGTCAGTTTTTTATATCATTGGCAACTGGTGCATGCTTCTTGAGTCAGAGATCGTGACTTAAATATTTTCCTATTTCCAAGATGGGCTTAGGATTGGTGTTGATGCATAATAAGAACACAGTTTTTCTTGAATGAATAGAAAATTTTCAGACCATTTAGAGGCTCTAGTCTAAATTGCTTTTGTATACAAAATAGATTGGGAAGTGGATTTAATTATATAGGCTGTTAATGTAAATACACAATGTGAAAGAGACATACTGAAAGAAGTCTCTCTACCCTATACTTATATAGACGCATGTGATCATATAACCAACAATTTTATTATAAAAGGCATGCACAGTAGGTCTTATGTAAAATACAACAAGAAAGAAACCTTTAGGTGGCGGCCAAGAGCTATGATTATGAATTCCTTCATTTGCTTTTGTGAGAATTTATGATCTTGTTTGAAAGTAGTCATGTTAAACGGGCTATTTAAATCAGAGTAATTCAGTACAAAGCAAATACAAGCAACATAATTAGGCCTAGAAAGAAATGGATTTGAATGTTAATATCATCAAGCAATCAAACTTTGATTAAGTAACGGGTATTTGATTATTAATACGAGTTCAGAAACTGGATCTGGAAAGATAATTGTTTGGTATTGAGACGTGAGATTGGGATTAATTATCCTTGGCAGTTAAATGATTGTTTTAATCTTGAAAGAAATTATCTTTAAACAAAAGGGTAGCAGTTTCAGAACTCAGAGTGTAATAAAACTGTCAAAACTGCCCAGATGCTCATTGTGCAACTGGAAACTCCACTCAAAGTTGACACAAGGCCACAGAAAAAAAGAAGGTCAGAGATCTAACTCATTCTTGCAACATCTGCCAGAGGCTATGGCTTCTTGGAGTACTAATGTTTTTCTTCTCTTCTTTCATTGCTCCTTGAAATAAAAGTCTATGATCAAATCCATCACATACTTCTTGCAGTTCTAAAAAGAGAGAGAGAGAGAGAGAGAGAGATAGAGAAATTTATTAAAAAATTTTAAAGCATCATGATTTTGTATGCACTAGTTTTCTCTCACTGCTTGTTCTTTTCATTAATATAAATGTCTACCAAAAAGAAGAAACATTTTTAAACATTACTATTAGCTGATGCTTTATAGTAATTTTCATTTTAATTTTTTTCTTTAATGATTAATTCTGTTAGTGTTTAGGTTTGTGATGTACCCTTTTGACAACACTTTTGGCAGCACAGACTAAATTGGGTATTTGCTTCCAATTAATTAGGACTTCTATGATGAAGTTTCTCTAGGTCAATTCTTGTCTGTTTAAGTAGCCCACGTGTAACCTCAACTGAATGAATATTCAGGATTGCAGAGGAGAGAAAACAATTACAAGATAAATTCAGTACACATGGAGTTAACAAACTTTCTAAATGCAACAAGAAAATAGAAACAAATGAAAAAATACTAGAGGAGAAATCACACATTATTATTGAATAATAAAAAAGAAGACAAGGGAAAGTGTGGGTTGATATTAATAAAGAAAAGTTCCATAGAGAAGATAAATAGACTGGTGGTTTCCCAATACATTACTGAAAAATAAACATCTTAATTCCCAAGAAATTCTATCTCAATCATGTATTTAACATTCCAAAAACAATATAGAAGTAATATAGATGAAAGAGTAGCACTGAACATTCCTTATCTAAACTATTGTTAATGTTGATATTTTGACTTCATCTCATGAATCACAAATGTTCTCTTTGGCATCTAGAATGGTGAGCCCTTTCCAAAAGCTTTTCAATTTCTTTGCTTAGATCCATCAAGGAATCACTATCTATGATAATTATAGCCCAGTGTAATGTATTTCTTAAATAATAAAAATTGAAAGTTGAAATTACTCCTTGATCCATAGACTGCAGAATGTTGTATTAGTAGGAATGGAAATACACTAATCTCATTGAACATCTCCATCAGAAGTCTTGGGTAATCAGGTACATTGTCAATGAGCAGTAATATGTTGAAAGGAATCTTTTTTTTTCTTTTTCTGAGCACCAGATCTCAGCAGTGGGCTTAAAATATTGCAAACTGATATGCTGTCATCCAGGCATTGTTGTTCCATTTATAAAACACAAGTACATTCTGTTTTGCATAATTCATAAGATCCTAGGGTTTTGGGAGTGGTAAATGAGCATTGGTTTCCACTTAGTCACCAACTACATTATCCCCTAATAAGAGTCATCTTGTCCTTTGAATCCTTGAAACCAGGCATTGGACTCTCACTGTGAAAGTCCTAGATGATATCTTTTCCCAATAGAAGATTGAAAATCTGTTGTCTAGTATAGCTACTTTCATTAATTGTCTTAGCTAGATCTGCTGGATAACTTGCTGTAGCTTCTACATTAGGACTTGCCACTTCACCTTGTACTTTTCAGTTATGGAGCTGTCTACCTTTTTTAACCTCATCAGCCAACTTCTGTTATCTTCATACTTTTCTTCTGTAACTTCTTCATTTCTCTCAGCCTTCATAGAATTGAAGAGAATTAGAGCCTTGCTCTGAATTAGGCTTTGACTTAAGGGAATGTTGTGCCTAATCTGTAAAGACGATTAAACATTTGTCCATATCAGCTATGAGGCTGTTTGCTTTCTTATCAATACTTTGTTCACAGGAGTAGCACTTTTATTTTAAAATGAGAGACATGTGACTTCTTTCTTTCACTTGCAGACTTAGAGGTCATTGTAGGGTTATTGGCCTAGTTTTAATATGATTATATCTCTGGGAATTGGGAGGCACAAGGAGAGGGAGAGAAATGGAGGAGTGGCCAGTAGACGAAATAGACAGAACACATACAACATTTATCAATGAAGTTCTCTTTCTTGTATGGGTTTAGTTTGTGGTCCCCAAAACAATTACAATAACAATACCAAAGGCTACTAGTCACAGATCACTATAAAAATATAATGGAAAAGTTTGAAATATTGTGAGAATTACCAAAATATGACACAGAGACAATGAAGTGAACATTGTTGAAAAATTGTGCCAATAGACTTGTCACAAGACTTCAATTTATAAAATTCAGTATCTGTGAAGCACTACAAAGCAAAGTGTAATAAGGTGGTATTCCTGTACATTGTTTCTCTGGAAGCATTCTTCTTCTCTGTAACATGAGAGAGGAAAACCAGATGATTTCTGAGTTTCTCCCCAAGTCTAAAATGTTATGTTTCTGGATATTTTGAGGATAAAACAAATATTTATGATAGTAAAATTTTTTTTCTATCTGATGACAAAGAGCATGACATAGAATCAGTGAGCACTGCAAAATGAATGCAGCTCCATACGGCCCCCCACATTGGGTTAAGAATGGCCCTGCAACCTGGCAATGTTCAACTTGCATGACCATATGTGTTAGCTCCACATTTAGATCAGAAGTAAAGAAAATATATGGAAAATTTCTCTATACTAAGAAATTGTATGTAACAGTAGTTTAATTTCCAATTTATGGTCTTTTTCAGAACCTGTGGTCTTTAAACAAGATAAAAACTGTTAAATGCAAAAGCAGTAAACTGAGGAAAACAAAAAAGTGTGTGAAAATGAGTGACCAAGTCTTTGAGCACAATAAAACAGTAGATGTTGTAGGGTACCAATATTCTCTCATGAATTTAAAAGACTTGAAATTTGTCAGTGGATGAACCTGACTTTTAAGTGCTTAATAAATATAATCTACCTTAAATATTAACTTCAAGTATGCCCACACATAAATAATCTGCCACTATGCCAGTAGATTTAATTATATATAGCTCTCTCATATAGTTCATAAAACTATATAGTCACAAATAAATCAGATATTAGGATATATATCTCATAGTTCAAAGAATGCATTTAAACCTGAGCATACTATTTATCTTTACACTATTGTATGCTTTTGGAAATTAGGTAAAAATCTTAAAAAGAAAGATGAACAGCCAATTCCCAAAACTAAAAAGAAGAAGATGAAAAGAGTGACTCAAAATGTATGTCATTGGATGGTATGGGACCAGAAAAAAATCTGTATTCAAGAAATTTTTACTGTTGTATCTGCCATATAGAATAAACAATATAAAATGATGAAAGTATTTCCACCCCAGCACCATACAAGAAAGAGTCGGATGAAAAACCTTTGTGTCCTGTTTCCTTGTCACTGTTGCTTCAAAAACTACAATTAATCCTGGGACACATCTTTATTCTGCTGCTTGTCAGTTGACCACATAATGTACAAAAATTATTTTATCTTGAGTAGCGATAACTCAGCATGCTGGACTTACTGATTTCAGAGTCCTGCTCTTCACTATGTGATTAGGGTGCATAATGCCTGATCCACACAAATATAGAAGATGACAAATCTCATTGATTCCATTCACTGTGAAGATGGAGAACAAAGAGACTGATTTGTGAGAAGGCTATCTACTGTTTAAGATGCTATTTTCTTAGACTATTTTTCCTTCTCACTTTTATTATATTAAATAAGTATTTTAAGTTGGTCCAATCATAATCTTTTGCACAAAGTCAGTTGGACTAGAATTTAAGCAATCAAGGAAAAATAATGCATGGGAGGACAGAGAAAAAGAGGGCATCCAAAGCAATACATAATAAGAAGACAGAGCAAAATGCACAAACTTCCAGGAGAAGAAAGGGTGCAAATAGAGGAAGAAACGATGGCAAGAATAAAAATAAGTTAAAAGCAGAGAAGGACAATGAAAATAAGGTTAATGCAAGATAAGCAAAAGAATGAAGAGGAAAGAGTAAAAAACAAGAGTGAAGCTAGAGAAAAGGTGAGGAAAATGTAGAGTAAGAACATCAGAACAAAATGGAGAAAAGGAGGTCGAGACTTAAGGGCAAACAAAACACAAAGGCTGGAGAACACCACACAAAGAAGTGGGATAGAAGTGGAGGTGTCCAGATTATAAAGTGGGCGAAGTAGGCAGGTAGAGGGAGGGAGGTTGCAGAGCAAAGAGGGAAGCCTGGCTGTCTTTTACAAGTGGAGTTATGTCACTTGAATGCAGCTTGCAAATGGGTGTGAATTATTTTACTGGTAACATTCAAAGTCCTTCTATAATAAGTGTTAGGAATTTGTCATTGTAGTGTGAGCCTTAACAAAGGCTACTGCCTTCCTTTCATATTCAGCCAAAGCAGCTGAGATTCCATCCATTTGCAGTTTGCAAGCTCTATTCAAAAGGCACAAACTGGCATTAGGTAGGCTAGGAAGTCTGGACATTAAAAAAGAAAGAAAGAAAAAGAACCTATTTTTATTTAAAAATAATCTTACTCTCACTCACAGTTTCATTATTTTAATGTATAAGTTATTTTTTCAAACCAAATTGTCTTAAACTTAGACAGCTGTATGAAAATTCCAATAATTCTTGAAATATGTAAATTGCCACTATGAGAACCAAATTGCTAAAATTAAACCATCAAATCACCATTTAAAAGCCTGTTGCCTAGACAGTAAAAAGGAAAACTGCCTTAGGAAAAAGAACAGTTTAAAGTTATTGAGGACACCAAAAATGATTTTGTTACTCACCAGATCAAAAGAGATCAGAAGTAATTTCTTAGCTCTGAACTGAAAGTTGAAACCTATATATAGCTTCCTCTTTTTTGTCTTGTCATTTTGTTAAGAGCTTCTGAGCCAATTATTCATTGAAGTTTTATATCTTCAAGTTCAACTCTGTTCAGGTGTTCATTTTTTGTTTCTCCATGGAAACAAACATGTTGCCATGGAAACTGGGTAGCATAAAATATAGTTAGTACAAAGAACTTTATAGAAAGTATCAAGCTCATAACACAAAGTTAACTACGTCAAGTACTAGCTGGGCTCTCTACTAGCTAACATATTATGGTATCTCAAAAAAAAATTTGATCCTACTATGGCATATCACATCTTGGAACAATAAAACAAGAGGAAGCTGCTGTTTTCTCATTAGAGAAAATGTAAAGGTTTATTTTTCACTAAAAAGAAACTAGCAGACAGATTAATTGTGGTGATTGTTTGCATTGAATGAAAAAGATGCCTTTAAGATTTCTTCATGTGATGAGTGCCTTCTGCACACTGACAGTCTCATTCCACATCTCACCGACTGCAAGATGAGCTGAGCTTCAGGTCAAGAAGAGTTGTGAGCAGGAAAAAGGAGTTTAGGAACAAGTGTATAAAGTAGGTGAGTGACCAGCATTTCTAATCACAATATCTGAGGAAAGGGGGACTAGCCTTCTGGCCTTGAATGATTTAGTATAAGGGGTTGGAATCTGGTGGGGAGGATATGGCAACAGGAATTCCTGGCAGTGCTATAGTTTCAGCTCCAGGCTAGGAAAGAAGGAGCTCATTTAGTTGGAAGCAAAGCTCCAGCCAGTGTCTAGGAGCAGAATGTGAGGTATGAGGCCAGATTCTAGCCAGGGGGCAGGACACCTGTTAAACCAGTGGTTGGTTAGTTAGAACACCATTTATAACCTGGGGAGTGGTGTATGCCTCCAGGACAGGCATCAGCAATGAGCACTGGGTGACAGAATTGTTGGATGGGAGAGTGGCTGCAGTTTGCTGGGTACATGAATGTGTGGGACACTCCACAGGCACTTTGGATTCAGGGCCCAGGACATGTGGTTAATTCCAGGCTCCATTTAATGGCTGTGGATATTGCCTGGTTGCAGTAAGATCTACTCAGAGAGGGGGTGGGTCAGAGAATGAAACAACAAAGTTTTTAGGCAATGGGGTGATATTGATGCAAGCAGTGATTAAAATCAAAGACTTGATATGCCAAAAGATCAACCCACAATAAAGATTCTTACATTTATCGTTTACTGTCAGTGCAATTGCATGTAGGAAGAAGCATTTACAAATTATTGGCAAAATAAGGACACTCACACAGGCCCCACCTTCAGGTGTATATTTTTAGTAGTGTGCTAATCTTAACAATTATTATGTATTAACTTTAAGTATGAAACATATACATGACACCAACCCTTGTAATAAAAGTAACAAAATAAATGTCAGTAAAAGAGATGACATTATAAAAAACGTACCACCCCCTACCTTGTGTTTTGCGGAGTCCTGCGGGGGCTGTTTGACAGCAGCTCACAGCTCCTGCAGGAAATCAGTGGAGCTGCACTGTGGTCCATGAGGTCTGAGCTCAACGGGCTGCCACTCTTCAGCTTTCTGCGATAATGTGGTCATGCTGTGTGGGTCTCACTGCACTTTGGAATTATGGTTCCTTTAATTTTATGGCAGGAAATGAAGCTGAGGAGTAAGATCATAGCAGGCTAGTGAGTCTGGATTTTCTTTCTTAGATGAGAGTCTAGTGCTTCCCAAAATAATGGGACTAAACTACAGATGATATTTTGCTTGAGGACACAGTTTTAAATCCCAATAGAGTCCCACGAAGCAAAAATAATTTTCTTTTCAATTACCTTTTAAACTCTCTAATTTAAGGAGAAAGTCTTAGATTGATACTAATCTATGTCTTAAATTATATTTGTTAATCAGCCTTTTAAACAAAGAATGAGTGGATTTCTGCTAAAATTTAATGTTTTTGCTTTATTTTCATTGACTTTTAAAAATATATTTCTTTTATAGTAACTGATAATGGTTTTCCAGTTTAATTAATAATATGAAATTTTTCTTTTAAACACAACTTATTCAAGTTTTTAAGATGCTGAGCCTATTTAAAGTCAAGTATTAAGTGCACTAGGAGAAGGAAGAATCAGGATGAGTCCCTTGCTTTTCAGTTGCGCAAAGAGGGGAGAGGCGGGGCGTTAACTATGATAGAAGTTACAGGAAAGTAACCAGAACAGAGGAAAAGAAAATAAAAACTAAAAATAGAACTGGCTTATCTAATATTACTGGATGTACAACAAAGTTTATTCAGACCTATACTCTTCCAATATCCCATTTCTTTAAGAGCATATCCAACATCCTCTACTATATAGCAAAAACAACAACAGCAAAAGAACAACCCAACAACAACAACAAAAAAAGCCATAAAAACAACTCTATTTGCCAAGCATGAGTGCTTTGCTTCACCTACAACATGCTCAGGTCACTTTTTTTTTCTGCCAGGCATTAACCTTAGGTTATAATCTTGATTCCTAGTGCCTTTTGATCTTGACCTTAAATGTTAGGATTTTCTTTGGCCTTTATTTGCTGCTTTCACTGGTCAGTTTTGGAATACCAGATCCAGCTAAGCTTTGGGCCTTCAAGTCTGAGATCCTGGCACCAGTGCAAATCTCATAGAAGGTTGTCTTGTGTAGGTATCCTTTCTTTCTTTCAGAGGATGCTTCCTTGCTCTTTCATGGGGGCTTAGTAATAGAACTTTGTGGGATATGGTTTTTTTTGTGTGTATCGTGCATTAAGGTATCTAGGGTTAGAAATGTCGAAGCTTTCTTCACTATTGGATATCAGGCAGCCATTTTTCTTTTTTAGAGTAATTTAAAGCAAAAACCTTTTTGAGCAAGACCTCAAACTTGTTTCTTCCTTTTGAAATAGATAACTTTTTCTTTTTAGTTTCTCGTTGAGGCATTCATCTGAAGCTATTCTCTGTCTTCTGAGATCCTGTGCTTTATCATGTGAAAATGTATATGCTACTTACTGGGTACCAACCATCTCCTTGAAGATAGGCTTTTCCCTGCTGAATTTCCATAGTGAGGTCAGTCTTCCTTTTAATTTCAATGGATTAGAATTGAGTTTTAGAATAGCTGAATCTTTAAGTGAAAAATTAGCACAGTCATGTTTTCAGTTCATCATAGATGATTTATAATTAAAAGAAGTACTTCATGGTTTCTTGTTTTTGGAAAGTTTTTAACATTTGTTACAAAAGTAATAAATGCACTTTTTTAAATAAAAAAGTTTAAATTTTCATATGAAACTTACTAGTATAATTAAATCCAAGCATAGATGCTTCTTTATGCTGATTACCTGTTATTTTTCAATTATAGACTTAGTTTTATTGAAACTTGGACTTAGCCAAGAATTAAAGGCCTGCAAATGGATTAGGTTAATATGTAATACCACAATTACATTACTTCCTGTAATTTATTTAAAGAAGTATTTTTATTTTAAATTTAACACTTCCAGTTTTTAGAAAGATGAGTCATTTCCTCTGTCTGGGGGATGACTGTGAGTGGTAAAAGTCTGGGTAAATATGTTAAGGTCACAGACGTTGTTAGAGTACAGATCCTAGTTCAGTTTTGAATTTTATCTTGACTTTACAATAAAGTGATGGAGTTATTTAGATAAGCCAATGAAATTATGACTCATTTGGTAGGTAAAAATTTAACTTTTTTCTATTACTGTCTCTAGTAGAAACAGGTGATGTTCCAAGCCTTGAGTTTCTGAAATTCTCTTCCATGGATCTGTAATGAGTCTAAATTCTTACTAAGTCATAGGCTCCTGGCTTACTTTGTGGTCAATTTTCACACACAGGAACAACAATTTATATTGAAAAGCAATGTCAAAGCTATAACAAAGGTTTTTTAAAGAAAACTTATACATTTATTCTTATCTTTAACTCAACATTTAATATGGACTTCACCTGCCCTACTTAATGGCAGTTGTGATCTTGAGAACGTTACTCAGTCTCTTTAGCCTCCGGATTCGCATCTGAACAAAGAGGGTTTATAATATCTCCTTTATTAATTTGCTGTGATGTCTCAAATAAAAAGCTATTGAATGTAGCAATATTTGAAATATGCCTCAAATAGCATGTAGTCACCTAATATATAGTTTATTTATTTTCCAGATTCTCTATCTCATTACCCTTTTCTTCCTTCTTCCTTGAAAGGGAAAGAAAATGTTTTTCTTCTCAATGTCATTCATTTCTTGATTGAAGATGATTTGTTAAAGTCTATGAAGATGAGTGATAGGTAATGACAGATAATGGCAAATACCAAACATATCATGATCTTAGTAACATATCAGACCCCATTATAAAAGTTTGTCTTCTGCACACATATGTATTACACACATGATAAAATAGAGCAGTTTTTATTTATTTGATAGATGGATAACATAATTTATTTAGAAAGCCCATGAGAAGTTCTTAGATGAGATAAGATTTTGCAAGTATGGTGTTGGACTCACTTAGAGTTCAGGAATCCTGTGCGATGTAGAGATAACGTTGCTGATATACAAGGGAGCAAAGGACAGAATTAAGAGATGAGAAGGATGAAAATGGGAACAAAGCAGAGGCAACAGGAGATGGAGGACAGCTGTTCTATGGATAACGCTGCTTTTCTCATGACCACTGAAGATCCTACACTCATGCAATTCTTGTTGGGAGTGAGGTTCGCAGATCTGAGAAAAGTGACATATCTAGATTCATGTCAGGCCAACAGGCTGCATGGATTTAGAGTAGAAGCAACAGGAACGTAAAAAAGTAAACCTTAAGAAATTTGCAGGTTAGGATTTAGAGCATTCAGACTGGTGGTTTGAATGTAACTGATTTGGGACTCTCTGTATGAGGGTCTTGGATGACATTTGCTTTAGACATGGCCACATATCACTTGAGCCTTCTATATGTAATGTTATGGTTTGTGTTACTGATGGTATATCTGCATATATAGCTCACTAGAATTATTTTGAAATAGAAATGTTAAGTTCTTAAATTTTTGAAATCAATATATTTTTCACATATAAAGCAAAATCCTTTAATACAATTCTAACTCTGAATTATGCTATAGATTAAATTCTATTCTCCTATCATGACAATAGCAGACCTAGTAATGGAGATTCCACTATTATTTCTAGTTACCAAAATTTTAACAATATTGTTTTTTGCTGTATTCATGAAAACTCCATTTTATACACTGACAAAAGATTTTTCAAGACTGAAGATATTTTGGCCCTGGATGGGTATCTCAGTTGGTTAGAGGGTTATCCTAATATGTTAAGGTTGTTGTTTTGATCCCTGGTTAGGGCACATAAAAGAATAAACTAAGGAATGAATAAATAAGTGGAACAACAAAATGATTATTCTCTCTCTCTCTCTCTCTCTCTCTCTCTCTCTCTCTCTCTCCTCTCTTCCTCTCTCTCCTCTTTTCCTTCCTTTCCCTCTCTTTAAAACTAATAAGCAAAAATTTAAGAAAAGACAAAATATTTTTCAAATATCCTATATAATAAAAGACTAATATGCAAATCGACTGAATGGTGGAACAACCTATGATGTGCACTGACTACCAGGGAGGCAGATGCTCAATACAGGAGCTGCCCCATAGTGCTCAGTGCGCTCAGCCTGAAGCCGGGCTTATGGCTGGCGAGCGCAGTGATGGTGGTGGGAGCCTTTCCTGCCTCCGCAGCAGCATTGAGGATATCCAATGCCGGTTTAGGCCTCTAGTATACCTATAAAGACAAATATACTCAAATGACCAGCAAAGCTGTCAAATAGGAAAAAATATGATAGAGGGTAATTTTAGAAGGGAAACAAAGAAATGTTTGACTTTTACCCTCATGGCTATCCGATTTCATAGGTAGGTATCCTGCTCTCTGCTGGTACCGAGCTAATGCAGCCTGTTAGGAAGTGAGTGGCCAGTGAGGCCTCTTGTTGTTTATACCCTCTGATGTGCCATGGTGGGTCCAGCCGTTATGAATAGCTGTTACAGTTAGTGACAGTCAGTATAGTAAGGATGACTGAATGTGGTGATTCCATTTTGCCCACTTATCCCTCAGTGGGACCTATGGGAATTCGAAAGATGCTTATGAGAAACCCGTGGTTGGTCAGTAGGATTGTTGAGGAATGCTTGATTCCATTTCTTCCCCCTACAAGAGTTAGCTGAAATTCCCCTGTAGCTTCATAACATGGAGTTAGCCCCTTTCGGTTCTAAGAGGGAAGAAATTGGGATTTTCCAGGGGAAAGGAGAATCCCCTAACTCAGTCCCATCTTCATAAATGAACAAAATCCCTCAGGTCTCTCTCTGTATATTCATACTTTATACCCTGTCACTTCAGAAACTATACATTTGTATTTATATCTTATTGCAGTTTTGTGCATTGATTTTATTCTTACCTAACAGATTATGGTTCTTTAAAAAAGTTATGTGTACTTATCCTTTTTTAAAGATAACTCAGATGATATTTACTTTTTGCTTTGTACTCATTGCTCTTCCCCAATGTCTAAGTTGGGACTGTGAAAGCAAATACTTTTAATACTACAGGCAATATTGCCAGGCAGAAAATCATTTCTGTAAATAAGTATTCTATAGAATCACAGGGGAAAGACACTTTTATGTTTGAGTTGAAGAGTCACTAAGCATAATAATACACAAGAAAGAATGCTGAAAATTATTAAAAATCTTCAATGCTAAGTCTTCAACATATCTACTAGAGTATATTTTGGAATCACTGGGAAAAAAGACTCAAAATTGTACAAATGTATTGAGAAAGCAGTTGAAAATGGTCCTAGCATCATATTTCATCTTTAATTTAGAATTTTTTTTATTTTATTCTCATTCCAGTGATCCATTATATTCATTGCAAGTACAGCAAGCTGTTGATGACCCTTAAAAGGGCTTAGCTGGGTATGAGAGGATTCTGGGAAGATGGAGTAATAGGAAGCACCAGAAATTCAGCTTTCCACCCAGATACATTTACATGGACAGAATTTGTGTGATATAACTAGTTGGAAGTCTGCAGTTTACTGAAGACTTAATACTACCAGGAGAAGGTTTGGGCATTAAATTGTGATTAATTTCAGTCAATTTCATCACTTTTCAGCTACTCATTCCCACTCCCAAGCCAAATGTCAAGCCACTGTACATATGTTTCTGAAGCAGTTACACACAGCTTGCCGGAGCCAGAGTGACAGTAAGGACCCTGTCCTCCAAATCTCAGGAATCTGTGTTCTGGTTGCTAGTTGCTGCTTCTGATCATAGAGGTACAAACAGAAAATAAAATGAGAAGGGAATGAAAACATTTCACTACAAAAAATAATACTAAAGAAGATACTAATACAGAACCTGAGAGACAAAAAAAGGTGTAAGTCATATAGAAAACAAAATGACAGAAGTGTCTCCTCATCAGTAATTATTTTAAGTATAAATGGATTAAATTTCTAATGAAAAGACAGAAATTGGCAAAGTGAACTAAAAAATAAAAACATCATATAGCTATATGCTCTCTATAAGAGATTTACTTAGATCTAAAGACACAAATAGGTTAGCATGAAAGTATAGAAAAAGATATTCCATGTAAATAGTAACCAAAAAAGAGCTGGGGTAACTATATTAATATCAGACAAAATAGACTTTATGTAAAATAATTTTATAAGAGACAAGGAAGGACATTATATATAATAGCAGATTATTTTTGTAATAGAAGATTTAATACAGCAAAAGATATAACAATTGCAAACATTTATGTACCTAATAACAGGCCATCAAAATATATGAAGCAAAAATTGCCAAACAGTTCCAAAATAGTAGTTGTAGACTTCAATTCTCTTTCAATAATGGATAGAACAACCAGATCAATGTTAAGTAAGGAAACAGACAACACAATAAACCCTCTAGATCTAACAGATATATAAAGAACATACTCCTCAACAACAACACAAAACACATTATTTTCAAGTACACATGGGACATTTTCCAGGATAGGTCATAAATTAAGTTTCAGTAGATTCAAAAAGCTAGCTATCATAAAAAATATCTCTTCAACCAAAATGGGACGAAGTTAAAAATTATTAACACAGAAAACTGAAAAATAAGTTAAACAGCACACACTTCAACACCCAATGCTAAAGAAAATTATCACAAGTGAAATTAGAAAATATTTAGAGTTGAATGAAAATAAAACACAATATACCAAAAAACAAACAAACAAACAAACAAAAAACCCAACCTGCCAAAAATTAATACTTGGGACACTGTGAAAACAGTACTAATGGGGAAATTATAGATATATACGCTTATGAATGAAGATACATCTCAATCTTGTGAATGGCTTATTGTCACCTATGTTTACAATTTAAGGAACTAGAAAAAGAAGAACAAATTAAACCCAAAGCTAGAGAAAGGAAAGGAAAATAAACGTTAGAGTGGTAAAACCTTTACCTAACACCATCTAGAAAAATGAACTCAAACTGTATCAAAGACCTAAATGTAAGACCCAAAACTATAAAACTCTTAGAAGAAAACATAGAACAAATGACTCATGGAATTGATTTGACAGTGGTTTTTGGATATGACATCAAAGACACACTCAACAAAAGAAACATATGCAAATAATATTTAATGAAAAAGTAAAAATATTTGTTCATCAAAAACACTTTCAACATCATGTTCATCGTAAATTAAATACAACAGTCTTTTTCACAAAACAAAAAAACAAAACAAAACACTTTCAACAGAATAAAAAGGCAACCTACAGAATGGGAGAAAATATTTGCAAATCATATGTCTGATAAGAAGTTAATATCCAGAACATATAAAGAACTTCAAAACTTTAACAGTAATAAAAAAAATACAGCCTGAATAAAAAAATGGACAAAGGACTTGAATAGACTTTTCTCTAGAGAAGATGGATACATAGATTGGTCAATGAACATGTGGAAAGATATTCAATATCACTAGTTATTTGGGAAACACAAATCAAAATTACAATGAGTACCACATCCCACACACATTAGGATTGATATTATTTAAAAAACACACACACATATCAATACTCCTCCTCCCCCGAAAAATAATAATGGATAACCAGGATTTGAAGAAATTGGAACTCGTGTGCACTGTTGGTGGGAATGTAGAATGGTGTTGCCACTGTGGGAAACAATATGGTAGTTCTTTTCTTTAAACAAATAAAACTTAGCATTACTATATAATTTACTAATACCAATCTGGGTATATATCCAAAAGAATTGAAAGCAGGGTCTCAAAGAGATATTTGTATACTTATGTTTATTGCAGCATTATTCAGAAGAGCTAAAACATGAAAGCAAACCAAGAGTCCATTGATGGATGAGTAGATAAGCAAAATGTGGTGTATACATACAATGCAATATTATTAAATTTCTAAAAGGAAGGAAATCCTTGCATATGCTCCAAATGCATGTAACTTGAGGACACTATGCTGAGTGAAATAAGCCAATCACAAGAAGACAAATATTGTATGACTCCATTTTATATGAGTTAGTTAAAGAAGTCAAAAATCATAGAGAAAAGTGGGGGCATGGCTAGAGTAAGGGGGAACATAGGATTATTGTTTAATGGGCATAGAGATTCAGTTTTATAAGATGAAAATAGTTGTTAAGGTGAATGGAGATGATGGTTGTACAAAAATATTCATGTACTTAATACTGAACTGTATACTAAAAAATGGTGAGTTCTGAGTTAGACGTATAGTGTTTTGGAATCATTGAGTAATGACAGTTGAAGCCATAAATTTGAATTAGGTAACTTAGAAAGAGGAGGCAGCCCTAGCCACTTTTTCTCAGTGGTTAGAGCATTAGCCAAAGGACCAAAGTCGGGGAGGGAATTGATTCCTGGTCAAAGGCATATACTTCAGTTGCAGCTTCCATCCCCGGCCCTGGTTGGGTGAGAGCAGGAAGCAACCAATTCTCTCTTCTCTCTCTCTCTCTCTCTCTCTCTCTCTCTCTCTCTCTCTCTCTCTCTCTCTCTCTAAACATCAATGGAAAAACATCCTCAGCTATAAAGAGAAAGAAGAGTGAAAGATGAAAGCAGAATCCAAATTTTTACAGGCCAGTTGAGGAAAAGTACTCATCTCAGTAGTTGGTTTTTTCTCTTTTCTATAAACTGTGTTTCTTCCCTTTGTTTTTTCTGTCAATTTTATCCCATCTACTTTCAATTTATAGAAACCCCTCAACAAATTATGGTCTATTCCTGACCCTCTTTCCTTTGTGCTTTTTATCTTGTAGATTTTTAAAATCTGTGATTTCAATGTGGCTTGTGGAGAAAGGGCATGTAGTGACTAAGATCCACCCAAGCAGTGTCCCCAACCAGATTCCCCAACTCTCACTTCAAACTGTGGAACTTTATCTCTGAGTCCTCTTCTGAACTATTTCACCTGGCTTACATGCTGGATTGTTTTTCCAGACATTTTCTAACTTTAAGGTCCATATTAATTTTAGCTTCCTTTAAGAAATGAAATTCACAGCCAGTCTTCTTCCAATCTGTTATTGTTCTTTCACCTGAACTAGTATGATAATCATTCTTTCATACTTATTTGGCATTTATAATGCTTCCATTGCCTCTTAAACTTGGTTATTTTTCAAGTCTATGTGCCTATCTCCCCAAAATAATTTCTGTTCTTTGTAAGCAAATCCTCTTTTCTAATTTAAAAAATTTATTGTTCTAAATGCCATGCCTTATTCATATAAGTACTCAATAAATATTATAAAAATCAAGTTTCCTTTTAAAAATCATATAATTTTTGTGTCTTTTATCATAAGAGTTTCATTGATACTAAGCATTTCATTTGTGGACAATGTGTTGAACGTTTCCACAGAAAAAAAAGAAAGGCTGAGTTTCTAGTTTTGCTAATTTGGCCTTATAGGAAACTTAAAAAAAAAAAAAAAGTCCAGCTAGTTCTATACTCTATTCTGATTGGTTAAAACAATATACTCATAGACAATTATAACTAAGTTTGGGAATGATGATAATTTATAAATATAAAATGCTGAAAACTCAATGGATTATTATAATAATTTATAAAAAGATCTCTCTACTACCAACAAAGGCTTACTTATGTCCTTGGAGGGCTCATAATATCCTTGGGATTCTGAGAATATTTTGAATCCCCAAAATGAATAATAATAAGAATTATCTGTAGACTTCAAGCATCTGTCTCTGTCTATAACTTCCATTTGCTTTTGCAAAACTGTTGGATGAATCTCCTTTGCTCTCAGGGCTTGCTGGAACTTTTTACTCACTTTTTACCCTTCTTCTCTAGTCTGTGTTATCTTCAAGTCTTTATCACTGCTAGATTCCTAAAAAATTCTAAGCCAAATAAGCATGCATGGAATAATAGTAATGTATAAAAAAGATTTAAGATCAATCTATATTCCTGAAGCCTTGTACAACAAAGCAAGAGAGACATTTCTTCAGTTTCTTTAGATAAAGCACTGTGACTTGAATGGCCGGGAAAGAAAAAAAATACATGGTTATATTAAACTCTTGATTTCACCTCAGTTACAATTAAAAGTGAGCTCTATGAAGTTCCCAACTGTCAATTATTTTTTATTGACTGGTACTTGACATACAATGGAGAAACTGTGTTTTTTATGTTGTTTGTTTCCTCATCAATTTGATTGGTAGTAGATATTTGTTATTATTGGCTGTATTTCAATGCTTGATGGTTGCCTATTTGTTTCTTTTTTATTAACTCATTAGTGTCCCAGTGCACAGATTAATGTACATTGAAAGGAAATTAATTGGAAGAAATATTTTAATATTGCTATTTACCCTTTCTCTATCTTAGAAGTGTCTACCAAATTCACAATCAACAATGACAGATCAAAACATACGGGTGCAATTAGTGCCAGTGAGAGCTTTATATGTATCATGCACGCATGAGTCAACTTAGCCTTTTATATATGCATACATATATTTATATATATAATAAATTTGCTTAATTAGACCTGCTTTAGCTGAACTTTTTTCCAGCCCAGTGAAGTACTGCAACTTCTCTTTCAGGTAATTGTCAGAAACAAAGCAGTAAATATCAACGTGAAATAGATTATTGAAGATCATCCAGGGAGAACAAAGGGTAAACTATTTAACTGTAACAGTGTTTGACTATATTCTGCACAGTGCGAAAACTGAAATAATTTTCAAGCTCCACCATGTCTTACTTCTTTTCATTTGGGTCAAGTTTCTAAACTTTCTAAATCTCCATTTTCCGGCTAATGAAAAGCAAATGAGATTTACCAAGTCTCCTATCTACCTACTCCAGAACTTCTGTGAGTATCAAATGAGATGAGGCACAAGAAAATGCTTCACAAACATTTGGTTAAAGTCTGAAATGTTTGCAGCTGGCTACAAAGCAAGTTGTGTTCCTGGGCTGAAGAAACTCCAAGGAGGCCAGTTGCTAGAGAGAGGAAACCAGGTGTTGCTATATGATGTCATTACCTGGCACTCACAGCAACCGTTTCCGGGCTGTGCTGGGCTGGGCTGGGCTGTGCTGGGCTGTGGGCAGCATTTTGTCCCATGGGGTCTCGGCAGCATTGGCTGCGATTTGGTGAGGTGTCACTCCAGAGTGGTGGTGGTACCTCTGTTCAGCTTGGGGGAAGCGAGTGTTGGTTTGTTGGCACCATTTATTTTTAAATGTCCAGTGCGCCTCATGGCAGCTCCTGAGGTGAGTTCCCCCTGGTAGTCAGTGTGTGTCATAGCTACTGGTCAGACAGGACAGACATTTAGCCTTTTATATAGTAGATTTGTTCCTTAAGATAAAATTTAAAGGTAGGAAAAGTGTACATTAAGTAAACATTTTTTTGTTTTCGCACATGAGGAAACAGAGACTTGTTAATCACCATCTGCCTCCCCATAGCTCTAGGTGGTCATGTGACTATCTTATGTTTGTCATAGCTGCTAAATGAATCCTTAGGTTGACCAGATGCTTATGATAATCTGCACTGACAAAATCTGAGTAAACATTAAAGAAAGGAACAATCAGGAGAACTAAGATGGCGGCAAAGGTAGAACACCTATCTTGCCGTAATAATCAGCAATTTTAACACTACAACTTAACGAAAGAACAAACACCTTCCAGAATCACCAGAAAGCTCGCCGAGTGAAAATTCCACAAATAAAAGTGAAAAAAAGACACTGTGACTCGGAGGAGTGGCAGCGAACAGCGTTGAAAGATTCACACAGAGAGAGGTTTGGAGTGCGCGCCGCGGAGAGGGTGGGCGGCTGAAAACCGGCCAGTTTTCTCAAACGGGGAGACAAAGGCGTCCCACTGGACTGATTCTCCAGCTCTGGGCGAAGTCCAGAGAACCCACTATCACACGGGGTGAAAACTGGACAGTGGGAGGGCACGCCGAAGCTCGGGTGCTGCCGGGTCTGCCGGCTTGTGGAGAAGGCAGCTTTCGCGAACAGCTCGGCTGCATGAGGGTGCAGAGAGCGCACCGCGACTTGCCTCTCATTCGGGAAACCGTCAGACTGCTTTGTTTTATGACCCTGGGTGAGACATTGCGCATGCAGACTCATTTTGGGAAAGTCTGAATTCCCCGGCAACCGGCAGCTGGTGGAGCTCCGCAGCGGCTCTCTCTCAGAGGTGCTGGCGGCCATTGCCCTCGGCACAGAGTCCCTGGGGCCGCATAGGGCGGAGCTAACGCTGTCTGCTTGGCCCGGAGACTCCGCCCATCCAACCTGAGCACAGCTGAGCTTCACAGACAATTGGCCTGGAGGTCAACCCTCCAAGTGCTAACAACGATTAACTGAGCTTAACTTCAGCAAGACTGTGCAGCCCATATCCACCTCAGGTAACCGGGGAGGCTGAGCCACTATCCCTAGTAGGAAGTCTACCACACAAAGCTAATTGACCAACTCAGGGAAGCAGCCACCATGCAGCAACATGGAAAGAAATCAGATGTGAAAGAAATGGAGGAAAAAAAAACGACTGGACATGGAATTCAGAACCACGGTTATAGGGTTTTTTAAGAGGCTCCAACAAAAGGTCGAGGCCTATAAGGAAATAAGCAAGACCACAAAGGAAATGAATGAGTCCTACAAGAAAATGAACAACACCCTCCAGGATATAAACGAGAGCTGCAAAGAAATGATCAAGACCAACGTGGAAATGAATGAGTCCTACAAGGAAATGAAAGAAACCCTCAAGGATATAAAGCAGACTCTCAAGGATATGAAAAAGGACCAACCAGAAATTAAGCATACACTGACTGAAACAAAAAATATTATACAAAGACCTGAAAGTGCCCTGGAGCCCCCCAAGAACCAAGTTAAAGATTTGAAATACAAAGAGGTAAAATCCACTCAGCTGAAAAAGCAAGAAACCAAAAGAATCCAAAAAATTGAAGATAGTGTAAGGGGCCTCTGGGACAACCTCAAGCATACCAACATCCAAATTATAGGGGTGCCAGAAAAAGCGAGAGGCCAAGACGATGAAAACCTATTTGAAGAAATAGTGACTGAAAACTTCCCACACCTGGTGAAAGAAATTGACT
This sequence comes from Antrozous pallidus, assembly GCA_027563665.1. Taxonomy (NCBI): domain Eukaryota; kingdom Metazoa; phylum Chordata; class Mammalia; order Chiroptera; family Vespertilionidae; genus Antrozous; species Antrozous pallidus. The sequence continues at coordinate 71,685,990 of CM050521.1, read as the reverse complement.
TAGGAGTCCAAGAAGTGCACCGAACCCCAATATATAGGAACCCTAAGAGGACCACACCGAGGCACATCATAATTAAAATGCCAAGAGCAAAAGACAAAGAGAGAATATTAAAAGCAGCAAGAGAGAAACAGTTGGTTACCTATAAGGGAGCACCCATACGACTGTCAGCGGATTTCTCAACAGAAACGATGCAGGCCAGACAGGAGTGGCAAGAAATATTCAAAGTGATGAACAGCAAGAATCTACAACCAAGATTACTCTATCCAGAAAAGATATCATTCAGAATTGAAGGTCAGATGAAGTGCTTCGCAGATAAGAAAAAGCTAAAGGAGTTCATCACCACCAAACCAACATTATATGAAATGCTGAAAGATATTCTTTAAGAAGAGGAAGAAGAAAAAGTTAAAGATGAAAATTATGAACAACAAATACACATCTATCAACAAATGAACATAAAAATCAAGTGAATTGATAGGCTGTTGAACAAGATAGACTGGTGAATATAACAGAGACATGGAAATAGAGAGGGAATGGACTGACAATTCTTGGGGAGAAAAGGGTTGTGGGAAGTGCAGCAAGAGACTGGACAAAAATCTAGCAACAATGGGAGAGGACAGTGGGGAGGGGGAGGTGAGGGTGGAGGGTGGGATAGGTACAGGGTGGAGGGGAGCTATAGGGGGATAAAAAGGGGAAACAATGTAATTAATAAACTGAACAATAAAGATTAAAAAAAATAAAGAAAGTAACAATCATATATATTCTTTAGAAATTTGGAATCAAGTTATTAAGGAATCTGAATCATTCCTAATTCAGCCCTAGAAGTTATTTATGGTAACACAGAGTTGGGTTTGCAGATATGTTGGGCTGGGATAAAGATGAGTAAGCAGAGGAAAATGATTTTAAAAAATTGCAGATTGAATATATTCATAGAGTAAAATAGAGAAAAATAGTCTAGACAGTTCTCAAAAGACTGAGTAATTTTGGTTTCCAACCTTGCAGTCCTAAGTTATGAGAAGCCTAACCACACTTCATTTTCTATATTAGTATTCTGAGATAGTTTATATTTTCTAATAAACCTCTCTTTTATCTTGTTAATTTGAGTAAGGCTTGTTTCTTGTGAATAAAGGAACCTTGTCAGGAGCAATGATTTATATTATCAGGTGCCAATCACAGCATCACTTGCTAAGGGCTCAAGGTGACAGAGACAACCAACATTATATATTAAAAATGAAGCACTGTAATATAAACCTATACCTCAGCAAATACTTAAGTCAAATATTTTGTAAATTTGGTATTGAAGAAGTAGACACTGTTTTATTTTAAGAGAAAATAATATTTTATTGGAGCCAAAAATAAAGTAAAGCCTAGCTATTATGATAATCCACAAATGATGTCATACTTTTTATTGCTCTCTGATTATTATCCACTTTTGCCCATAAAGAGAAATTGAATCAATTATGGGGCTGTGGGAATCATTAATGCTTTAATTTTATATTCTTTAAAACTATGTTTTAGAAAATTGTACATACTGAGACATATAAAATGCAATGGGAATTTTCTAGAATATGGGAAAGCAAAATGTTTCCCTCTCACAACAGATGTAATTAGACCAGATAGAAAATTTTAGCACTAATTTTTAGGAAGCATGTCTATATCATCAATAAGCAAACCATGCACAAAATCAGCAACACTTTAAGTACAAAAATAGTGAGTTTATTTAGTGATTTTGTTTTCTGTCCTTTTCTTGGAATAAATTGGATTAATCCTCTGGATTTTCCCTAAGATTCCTCCACCATGTGTTTAAACATCTTTTGATAAAAAATTGTTGGTTATTTTTAAAAGAATTTGTTTATGAGTAAAATTGAGTAGATGCATATTAATAAGTGGAGGGCAGAAAAATGTGTTCATTTCTAATCTTGAAAAAGAAAGGCCATATCTGTGCCTTGGCCTTAAATTTACCAATCTGAATCCTTTTGAACACTCTTACTTTATGATAAGAATGAGACTAATTTGGAATTTTGGGTCTCAGGGTGAGTGCCTTTCTTTGCTTCCTGATACTTGTGTTAGACATGATGAAAAGTCTTTGGTGAGATTGTTACTCTTCATTGCTCTGCTTTCTTGATATGCAACATAATAGCCTCATTACCAATCATTCTTGTATTTTCTTTTTAGATATTAACATAATATTGATTATTTAAAATTGATTTTTTTTATTTCCTAAAAATATTAAGTGGTTTACAGTCAATGCAAAAGAAAGTAACCAAATATATCCCAGAACACATTAAAATATAATAAAAGAAACAATCAAATAATAAAGTAACAGAATTATTATATTTTTAAATGTCTTTACTAATAATATAACAAAATGCTTCATAATAATCAAGGCAAAGATTGAGCTATGGATATATGTAATTCTCATTATTAGTAGGAAATAGACCACCTAGTTCACACCTATTCCTCCTGTGAGCTCTCAAAAAAACGTCAAAATAATTTTGGGGGAGGAGTTGGGAGAACACAAATGGAGTATGTATGTGATGGTGTTTTTGCAGTTTTAGTGGTTTAGTGATTTGGTCTTCAGTCTATAAAGAAAATTTTACAGGACACTTGCTTATTACAATTTTTGAATATTTACAATATCAGAAAGAATATAACTTTAAAATAAGTTGCATGGAAAAGTACTATATGTTTGTGGAAGATTGCTTCTCACCATGGTCACAGGAACCCCTTCCATCCCATGTATTTTGCAATATGACTTTGTTCTTTCATAAAGAAACTAGAGGCCTGGTGCATGAAATTCATTCATGGGTGGGGGTGTGTCCCTCAGCCCAGCCTGCACCCTCTCCAATCTGGGATCCCATGAGGGATGTCCAACTGCCCATTTAGGCCCAAACCCAATAGGCCCCTTTAGGCCGGATCGGGCCTAAATGGGCAGTGGGACATCCCTCTCACAATCTAGGACTGCTGGCTCCCAACTGCTCGCCTGCCTGCCTTCCTGATTGCCCCTAACCGCTTCTGCCTGCAAGCCTGATCACCCCCTAACCACTCCTCTGCCATCCTGATTGATGCCTAATTGCTCCCTGCCAGCCTGGTCATACCTAACTGCCCTCCTCTGCAGGCTTGATCTCCTCCTACTGCCCTCCCTTATAGGCCTGGTCTCTCCCAACTGCCCTTCCCTCCTGATCTGAACACCCAGAACTGCCATCCCTTACAGCCCTGTTCCCTCCCAACTGCCCTCCCCTCCTGGCCACGTTGTGTCCACATGGGGGCAGGATCTTTGACCACATGGGGGCAGACCTCTTGTGTGTTGGAGTGATGGTCAATCTGCATATTACTCTTTTATTAGATAGGATAGAGGCCTGGTGCATGGGTGAGGGCCAGCTGGTTTGCCCTGAAGGGTGTCCCGGATCAGGGTGGGGCTTCCCTTGGGGCTAGGGGTGGCCTGGGCGAGGGCCCTGTGGTGGTTTTCAGGCCAACCACACACCCAAGTGACCCAAGAGGAAGCCATGGTATCTGGGATTTATTTGTCTTCTACAATTGAAACTTTGTAGCCTTCTGCTTGCTCCGTGGTCACAGCCATTTCTGTTGGGATTTATTTATCTTCTTTAATCGAAACTTTGTAGCCTTAATCAGAGGCCAAGGCAGGCCAGGGCTGCAGAAGCTTGGCTTCCTCCATTGCTGGGGGCAACCCTAGCCTCCTGCTCTCTCCAGCTCTGTGGCTGCTGCCATTTTTGTTGGGATTTAGTTAGCTTCTATAATTGAAATGTTGTAGCATTGAGTGGAGGCCTGGGCCCTCCAGGGTATGTGGAAAGCCTGGCTTCCTCCATTGCTGGGGAAACCCACCCCTCCATCCTCCTCTCTTCTTGGCTGCAGCCATCGTGGTTGGGTTTAATTTGCATACTGGCTCCTGATTGACTGGTGGGCATGGCTTGTGGTTGTAGTTGATGTATGGTCAACTTGCGTGTTATTATTTTGTTAGACAGGATGAATTTACTTCCTCTTTTATTTGACCTTCTGTTTTTTTTGACTAATAGAATGAAACTTCTAAGTCTAGGACTCAAGGGACCTGACAGATTCTGTTTCACTCATTTCTAAGTCAGCTGCCATGTAGTGAATTTAAGGCTATTCTATCAGAAGAAGTATGTGGAAAGAGGCCTTTGAGAATAGGAGGTATCTTAGCTGACAGCCAGCACTAACTGCAAAATTGTGAATGAAACCATCTAGGATTCAAAATTGTGAATAAAGCCATCATGTGCCACATTCAGCTGAATTCCCAGCTGAATGTGGCACTTGAGTGATTCCAGTCAACACTAAGTGGAAAAGAAAATCAACCATAGAATTCAAATAAATAAAACATCATTGTTATTAAACTAACTTTGGAATAGTTTATTATGCAGCAGTAGTAGATAACTTACATGGGTTTTTTTTGCAAATATTTTGCAAATAGTTTTTTATAGTTGGTGGCTTTTTCATTATTCTCCTGACATTGCCTTTTGAGAGAGCATAATAGTTTTAATTTTATTGAAGTTCTGCTTATCAATTATTTTTTTCAAGGATTATGCCTTTAGGGTCTTTAAAAAGCCAACATCAAACTCAAGGTCATCTAGGTTTTCTTTTATGTTATCTCTGAAGAGTTCCATAGTTTTGTGTTTTACATTGATATCTGTAACCCATTTTGAGTCAATTTTTGTGAATGGTGTAAGGTCTGTTTCTGTGTCCTTTTTTTCTTTTTTCTTTCCATATGGATGTCCAGTTAGTTGTTCCTACACCAGTAGAAAAATACTATCTTTTGTCCATTGTATTGTAAAAGAGGCTGTTGTTGAATTAAGAGATAGTATGTGGTAATGAGATATATATATAGCTTGTCATTATGCAAATGCTTCCTTATTATAAATGTGTGAATTCAATAGAAGACCAGTTTGGGAAGAGATATCTAATGAAGAACAGACAAGAACATATTAACCACCTGGTTTTACTTACAAGGTATCTAGTGGAAATCTCATGGTGATAATTTGGGTTTCTTCAGTTGCAAAAGGATTATATTTTGTCATTTACACAAGTTAAGGAATGGAAGCCATAAAAAAAAAGTGTCCTTGGGATTTATCAATCTTTATCTTACATTTTATTGAGTAATGATGAGCTTTCTAGATTTCCCCAACATGGCAGGATTGTCTGTTATGTTCCCATCCCAGAAAAAAAGCAGTTGAGAAACCCATGGGGCTCTCCATGCAGGGAATGTGAGCTGAGATCCCCAACAAAATGGGGACATCCAGTGGGAGTTCACTGACTTCCAAGGGAGTGTCCCTTCCCACCTGGGGAATACCTGGGGTGTTGTTCTCCTAATTCTAAACCAGTGGCATGTTTGTAGATATACATGAAGTTTTCTTGAATTTGCTATGGTGACTAACTGCTCCTGGTTGTCAAGTTCTGCTTATGACTTCAGATGACAAAATTTCTGATTATAGAGTTGACTATAGTATTTATTCTCTGCTTCCACTATATGGTTCTGAGAAATAAAATGCTCAACTCTGGCCTACATCCTAGTTTCCAATTCTTCAAAGACCAAATTAAGAAGCATGAATGGGGGGTGGGGGTGGGGAGCAATGTGGGATAAGGACACATATGTAATAACTTAATCAATAAAGAATTTTTTTTTAAAAAAAGAGCAAAAGCAGAAAATAAGGGAGAGGGGGAAAGAAGGAAGGAGGAAGGGATTGAGTTAAGGAGGGAAGGAGGAAGGAAGTTGAGAGATCAGTGAGTAGGGAGATGGACAAGCAATCGAGTTTAAATATAGTTTTAGATTTTATCTGCTACACTGCTTCTGAGTTGTCAATTTATTATGGTTTCTTTGTCAAATTCCCTAAATATAAATTCAAAACTGCATGTTTCTTTAATGTGTGTTATTATTGAGTTGTTTTGTGGCTTCATCATGAAAGTCTGGTTTCAAAAATAATATGAAAGCGAGGGTTCTCAGTAGGATTGTGAGGTTTTATCTAAAACCAGAACCAGCAACAAGGATGATTAATTTACCACAGATAAAAAATGAAACCACTATGATCTAGCCAAAAAGTTTCTAAGTACCACATGCTAACCAATTGCTTCTGCACAGCAAAGAAACTGTGAGGAAAACAAAAGGCAACCAGTTGAATGGGAAAAGATATTTGCAAAGAGCCCAAGCAGGCAGTTAATATGCAAAATACATAAAGAACTCATGCAGCTCAACACCAAATAAACAAATAATTCAATTTAAAACAATGGGCAGAGTATTTGAACATACACTTCTCCCAAGAAGACATACAAATGGCCAACAATATATGAAGAGATGCTGAACTTTAGTAGCTATTAGGGAAATACAAATCTAAATCACAATGAGATACCACCTCGCATCGTGGCTATTATCAAGACTAGAGGCCTGGTGCACGAAATTTGTGCATGGGATCAGGGGATGGCCCTTAGTCCAGCCTGCACCCTCTCCAATCTGGGACCCCTCGAGGAATGTCAAACTGCCTGTTTAGGCACAATCTCGGTAGGATCGGGCCTAAATGGGCAGTTGGACATCCTTCTCACAATCCAGGACTACTGGCTCCAAACTGCTTACCTGCCTGCCTCCCTGATTGATGTCTAACTGCTCCCCTGCCAGCCTGTTTGCCCCCAACTTCCCCCCTCTGCTGGCCTGGTCATCCCTAACTTCCCTTACCTGCTGGCCTGATCACCCTCAACTGCCCTCCCTTACAGGGCCTGGAACCTCCCAATGGCCCTTCCCTGTTGGACATCTTGTGTTCCCATGGGGGCAGGATCTTTGACCACATGGGGACAGCCCTCTTGTGTGTTCGAGTGATGGTAAATCTGCAAATTACTGTTTTATTAGATAGGATGGAGCCCTGGTGCATGGGTGAGGGCCAGCTGGTTTGCCCTGAAGAGTGTCCCAGTTCAGGGTGGAGGTTCCCTTGGGGTGAGGGGTGCCCTGAGTGAGGGGCCTTTGGAGGTTTGCAGGCAGGCCGCGCCCCCAGTGACCCAAGCAGAAGCCCTGGGATCTGGGATTAATTTATGTCTACAATTGAAACTTTGTAGTCTGGAGCGGAGCCAAGCCTTCTGCTGGCTCAGGGGGCTACAGCCATTTCTGTTTGAAACTTTGTAGCCTAGAGTGGAGGCTTAGGCCGACAATGGCAGGCAGAAAGCTTGGCTACCTCCATTGCCAGGGAAACCCAAGCCTCTGTTCTCTACAACTCTGTATCTTTTATAATTGAAATTTTGTAGCATTGAGTGGAGGCCTAAGCTGGCAAGGGCAGGCGGAAAGCTTGGATTCCTCTGTTGCCGGGGAAACCCAAGCCTTTCTCCTGCTCTCAGTGGTGGCAGCCATTTTGGTTGGGGCTTATTTGCATAATCTGCCCCTGATTGGCTGGTGGGCATGGCTGTGGGTGTGGCTTGTGGGTGTGGCAAAGGTATGGTCAAATTTGCATATTACTCTTTTATTAGATAGGATAAGCAATAACAAGTATGCAGAGGTTGTGGAGGAAAAGGAATATTCAATCACTGCTGGTGGGATATATACTGATATAGCCACTATGGAAAACGGTCTGGAAGTTCCTCAAAAAATTAAGAATAGAGTTACCATATGATCTATCAACCCCTCTTCTGAATATCTACCCTAAAACTCACACACATGTATTCACAGGAATTTATGCACCCCTTTGCTCATTGCAGCATTATACATGGTGGCCAAGATATGGAAAGAACCAAATAGATGACTGGATAAAAGAGATGTGATATATATATACAATAGTATACTATGCAGCTATAAGAAAAGATGAAATACTACCATTTGCGACATGGATGGACCTTGAAAATATCATGCTAAGCTAAATAAATCAGTGAGTAAAAGCCAAAAATCATCTGATATCATTCATATGTAGGATATAAAACTGAAACTCATATATGCTGACAAAAATATGGTGTTTACCAGAGGAAAAGGAGGTTGGGGGATAGTAAAGGGTGAAATATATGGTGTCAGAAGATGATTTGATTTTGAGTGGTGGTCCCACAATACAATATTAAGATTATGTGTCATAGAAATGTACACTTGAAACCTATATGATCTTATTAACCAACGCCAATTCAGTAAATTTACTTGAAAAAAAGGAAAATTATAAATTGATTTTATAATTTGTCAGAAATTTAAGGGACATACAGCAAGTATGTCCCCAGATTAGCTGAGCTTATTCTTGTTTCAGGTTTTAGAATGAAATATTTCTCACAGTTTTGGTATAGACTTTTTGAAATGAATAAAAACTGTATGTTTTGTATTCATTTGGCAGATTAAGAGACACATTCCTAAGCAGTCACATAAACATAATTATCTAACTAAAATTCCCTATGCTTAGCTAGAATATCATTTCTTATTATGGTCTTTCTTTTAAACTAAAATGTTGGGAAGAAAATGCCATTGATACAATCATTACTATAAATAACTCACTGCATATTTGTAGTTTTAAAATTCCTAGCATTATGAGTTCATCTTTTATGTGCGTTAATTTAACTATCAAATAATTGTATAACATAGTATGTCTTTGGTATAACATAATTTGATTTGGTAGGCAATATTTTGGGTTTTCCCATATGACTTGATGTTTTTATAAGAAACTTTTACTTTAGATATAGTTTTAAAAAATATATTTTATTGATTTTTTACAGAGAAGAAGGGAGATGGATAGAAAGTCAGAAACATCGATGACAGAGAAACATCGATCAGCTGCCTCTTGCACACCCTCTACTGGGGATGTGCCTGCAACCAAGGTACATGCCCTTGACCAGAATCGAACCTGGGAACCTTTCAGTCCATAGGTCAATGCTCTGTCCACTGAGCCACACTATCCACTGAGCCAAACCAGTTTGGACTTTAGATATAATTTTAAGCTTACAAAAATTTGCAGCAATAGCACAAAATTTACAAGTTGTTTGTTTATATATTGCCTTATTTCTTCATTATTCTCTCTCTGTGAATATACATATAATATATACATATATGTTCTGAATATACATGTGTGAATTCTTATGTATGTATATATATGTAAAAGGTTTAAGAGTTAATGTTTAGTATATGTAGGATTTTATACAAAAATTAAATATATTTTCTGTTATTTTTAGTAGTCGGATAATCAATATATTGTGTAAAAATCTGAGATAGGTTTTGGTTCAGTATAAGGAAGAATTTTCCAGAACATCTCAGCTGCACATAGATATAATAGTTACTTTAACTACTACAAATTATGATGAATGAATACCGCCTTTACCAGATTGTGAGCCAGAATTAATTTTTATTAATTCTGTTAGATAAAAATTAGATATCTTCTAAGCTCCATAGTGATAGAAGATAAAACCATTTCAATTTACAACAGAACTTCTTAACTTTTGACATACAAGGTTAATTTGTAGAGGAAAGTAGACATCTTACATTACTATACTCTGTGCATGAAAGAGGTAAAGAAATAAGTGAATGACAGTAATATAAATAAATACTTTGAAAAGCACTTTCAGATCATGGTAGAGTTAGCATAAAAACCAATATCTTGAAGATTTTAAGTTGCTAAAATTTCATTTAAAAAAATCACAACTCTGATTAGTAGAGAGCTTAACAAAAAGGAGTAAGCTAATTATAAATAATTATTGAAATAAAAATGTATTAATCATGTTAGTCAGTTTGTGTTAAATGCATTTTGCTATATTTTAAATGTTTATAATTGATAGTCCATGTTTGGATTTATGTGCTAACACTCTATTAATTATACCATTTGATTACCTTATTCTTCAAAAATGCCAGATAAAGTTTACTTAACTCCTCTTTTTTTTTTAAGCTGCCAAAAAAAAATGATCAAACAGAGTAACATCTGCTTTGTATTATAGTCTGGTTGACTCTCCTTCTGGGCCACTGCCTCCAATACACACAGACTCAAGAACTCATACATGCACTGGTATGTTTTACCGATTTGCAATTATATATACATATATATAAAAGTACAGCTATGTATGGAAATGCTTGTATAATATGTATGTTTATCTATATGTAATGCAGGTACTGAATAATAGAAGCACTGGGAGACAAAGAGATAATTGTATTAGTGTCTTCTAAAATAATAAAACTTGACATATGCTGAGTACTTACTCAGCGCTAAGCAAAATGCCAAGTGCTTTGAAAGCTTTATCTTTATAAATGCTCATAAATCTTTGAAATCCTCTTGTTGCCTTCATTTTAAAGGTCTCAGAGCTCCTATGTGCTACAGTTGAAATCTGCAATGGTCAGTGTGATTCCAGCTATTCTTAAGCACTGGATCTCATGGTCCATAATGACTAACACAAAAACTATCTTCTTTCTCCCCATAACTTGACACAAATTCATAGCACAATATGCCCCTATACTTATCTGTTCTTAGATCTGTTAAGAGCAGTGGTTTTCAAGTAGGGAAATTTTGCCCATGGGATGCTTGGCCATATCTGAAGACATTTTTAGTTATCATACCTGAGAGGATATTTACTGGCACAGCCCAAGAATGTTATGAACATCTACAATGCAAGAACATTTCTCCAACCCTGACACACACACAGTGAAGAATCATTTGGCCCAATATGTTAATAGTGGTAAGATTTAGAAACCTTGATCTGGAGAAACATATGTTTTAAGAGAAATGTAAATACTTTTGTGTCTCTACTTACATAATTATTTCTCTTTAGGGGTCTCTTTTAGGTTGTTAGAGAACAATGACTCTTAGAATATTTTAGAATTCTTTAGTAGAATTTATTTTGATTAATTGTTATTTTGATTAATAGAACACATAACTTTATTTCTACTTCAAAGAACAGAGTTGCCACACTGTGCTTATATATGCAACTGTGTTATATGTCCAAAATGTTTTGACTTGGTATTTGACTATATGTATTTAAAAACAATAACCCATAAGCTTGGACAAGAACTCTGGTACTAAGTCATCTTTTTCTTAGTCCAAATGATATGATTTAATGTATTTGTATTGGAAATGAGACGAAAATAGCCAGCAATAAATAAAAGAAAGTCGTCACCACACAACAGTTACAGCTTTAAAACTGCTCAAGGCCAATTTTCCTTAATTGGGTACGGCAGACCACATTTTATATAGTCAAAAGGACCAACAAGTCACCCTCAAACTACAATACTGTCTGGCCTACCAAACTTTCTAGTTATGTGAACTCACAGCTTTGTAATTTGGGTTGTCAATAATCACAAACAGTTCTGGAAGTAAGAGTTACTCCAAATGAAAAAGGAAAAATTCAGAACTATGGAAAAGATGTGTATGAGAATAGGTTGATGGTATGCAATTGCTAAACATTTGACATTTTTCACCTATAAAAATGTCAATTTCACATAGTTTGACCTATGTTAATTTGGTTCTTGAACATATTATGTAGTAATAAAGAGCAGTGGCTCTGCAATTAACCTGCATTAATTGTTTAGATCCTGGCTCTGGATCTTTCTGCTTATGAACCTGATGTCTAGATCTCAGTTACCCAAAGCCTTTATTTCCCATATTTACTGAATATGTGCATTTTGTTTGTCTTCACAAGAGCAGGAAGCTTACCTATCTTTTCTTAGTTCCATTTTCATACCTTAGATAGAGCTGAACAGAGTGGCTATAGTCAATGTGTTCTAAACAGTCTTGAATGAATAAATTAAATGTATGAGGAATAGTATTTACTTAATAGAATTATTGTGAAGCTTAAATGAGATCAGGTATAAAAAAGTAAGAGTTAAATGTTAACTGTGGTTATTAATTCAAAAACAGCAAGAGATTCACAAATTTTAGAGGTGTTTTTCTTTTTGTTTTCAGTGCCATTACTACATTTTTGGTTCAGTGCCATTACCATAAATCTTTATCGTATCCTGGTGAACTTGTGTGTCAGATACAGTTATCGCACTGTGAGAAATGTGACTCTAATTTTTTTGGGCATATAGCACTCTGTAAATTGTTTAGTGAAGGAATAAATGAAGAAATAAATTCACTTTCCATTTTCTCTCCTTCTATCTTTCTCGTATCTATCATTAGGCAGATTTCCATTCCAAATAGACAAAGTTCCAAGAAGCCATCTAATATCCTAATGAGGTTTTAGCTACCATCACTCCTACCAAGATCCCCATGGTTCCTTGGCTACATGAACAGATAATTTTGTTTTGAGCTTGTAGTTATATATATTTTTATTTATTTTTAATACTTTAAAAATATTTTTCAATTATCAATGACATGCAATATTATATTAGTTTAAGTATACATTGTAGTTACTAGACATTTATAAAACTTATGAAATAACTACCCCAATAAGTCTAGTACCTGTCTGGCAACATACATAGTTACCACAATATTATTGACTATATTCCCTTTACTATGACCAGATCTTTTGGGTCCTTATTTGTCTTGGGTAGGATTACGTCCCTCTATAGGTGATGTGAAGAGGAGGATGGCTCTGCACTTTGCTGATTCACTTTGCTCTATATCCAAATTCACATTCTCTCTAGAAGATATTTACACCAAATATGGAAAGCAAGTTATTTGACCTGTCAGAAAAAATATTGCCAAACAGCACGGAAAATTTCATAGTAATGAAAAACAAGTGTATATTCATTGGCAAATGTTTTCAAATGTTAAAATAATCAGAATTATATTTGTTGTGATATATTCAATGCTCCAGATGTTAATAAAATTGAAATGGTTAACACAGATTTTTGCAGCCTTAAGAGCAGTCTAAATTGTAAAATAAAGTGAAAAATAACCCAGCAACTAGTCACTCAATTTGTATCAAGGAAGACAAAGTATGAAGCCAAAATCCTCCTTATGAATTTCAATAATAGAACTTGCTCTGGCAATTTGAGCCTATCATCTGAAATAAAAAGGTAGTCACCAAAACTGGTTTGGCTCAGTGGATAGAGCATCGGCCTGCGAACTGAAAGGTCCCAGGTTCGATTCTGGTCAAGGGCATATACCTTGGCTGCGGGCACATCTCTAGTAGGAGGTGTGCAAGAAGCAGCTAATCGATGTTTCTCTCTCATCGATGTTTCTGATTTTCTATCTCTTTCCTTTCCTCTCTGTAAAAAAAATCAATAAAATATATATTTAAAAAAGGTAGTCAATTCATTTTTATTTTGTACTCCTGTTTGAGAAATGGCCAAGCACACAGCAACATGAGCTTTCTAAAGTTAGTCTAAATCATTTCAAGCAGCATCAAGGAGTTACCACAAGCGAAGTGTTGTAGAAGCTCTTTGGGAAAATCAGCATTCACAAATGAAGGAAATAGAGAGGCCTAAATTGAAAAGAACTCATTTGAAGTCCTACAAACTTGTCATGATGGAATTTACAATGTGCATTTGGTCAATTTCTGAAGGAAACCTAGGTGCTTCTTTGGACTAGAAGAAATTTTGTATCTCATTCTCTAGATTGAAGAGCTTCTTTCTCTTTGTTTTAAATAGAAATGAAGGAACTGCTGAAGAAATTTTGCTCAAGTTTCTCTTTTTGGAGAGGCAATGACATTCTACATGTTTCAAAATAGCTGATAAATGGATATAAAAATTTCAATCAGAAAAGCTGTAGGAATATAAACTCAACACCAAAGAGGAAGAATCCTATCTAATAAAAGAGTAATATTCAAATTGACCATCACTCCAACACACAAGATGGCTGCCCCTAGTTGGACACAAGATGGCCACTACAAGATGGTCATTAGGGGAGGGCATTTAGGAGTGACCAGGCTGGCAGAAGAGGGATGTAGGGGGCAACTGGGCCTGCAGGGAAGGGTAGTTTGGGGGGGTAGGCCCAGGCCTGCAGGGGAGAGCAGTTGGGGGTGACCAGGCCTACAGGGGAGGGCATTTGAGGGTGACCAGGCCTTCAGGGGAGGGCTGTTAGGTGACTAGGCTGGCAGGAGAAGAAAGTCAGGGGCAATCAAGCTGGCAGGGGAACAGTTAGACATCAATCAGGCTAGCAGGGGAGTGGTTAGGGGTGATCAGGCTAGAAGGCCAAAGCAGTTAGGGCAATCAGGAAGGGAGGCACGTGAGCAGTTGAGAGCCAACAGTCCTGGATTGTGAAAGGGATCCCAGATTGGAGAGGGTGCAGGCTGGGCTGAGGGACACCCCTCCCTGCAATGCACAAATTTCATGCACCGGGCCTCTGGTTCCTAAAAATGCCAAAAATAATCACTGGACAACTAAGCATCGACATTCTCTAGGAAGACTTGGTAGGATGATGTCAGTTGCATCTGGGTATACAAGTTTTTCCAGAGTCTCTGGTGTTTTATTTAGAGGAAAGTAAGGGTAAGGACATTGGGGTAAGGTCCTACGTTACTCATTGCCAGAAAGTCATCAATCACTTTTTTTTACAAATGAAGGGGACTATCAACCACATGGTTTATTTTAGAAAGAGGTTTACTTGAAATTTCATCTTATTAGTAATGTTAAACACCTGCAAATACAATATATTTGATGAGGATCTGTAATGTCTGCTATAGGGAACTTGAAACAACGTTGCATGGTCTTCTTCCCCCACTTGTCATTAACAAAGACAATCTAGGACAGGGCTTGCTTAGGGAAATTTGTGGAGGAGTCCTCAGTCCCATCAGATCTGAGCTGCCGTCTAATGATATCCTGCAACATCATCGTTAGTAACCTGAAAACACACTTGTAAACAATTTAATGTACTTACACACATAATTTACAAAAAAGTAATGTATTTATTTAACAAAGCAGAAATAAATAAAGTTATTTCCAACAAAATTCTGTATATTTTAAAACAAATATGAGGACAAAGCTATTTTAAAAAAATCACACACACAAAATGTGATAGGTGCTTTTTACAAATAAATACTGGGGATATGATTTAAGGCTAATCCAAGAACATTGTATTCATGACCAAAATGTCTTAAGAGGCTTTGTCATCAATGATGTGCTTTTCTTAAATTTTTTTCCTTTTATTCTTGATATTGATGGAAACAAAGTACAGTATTCCATCCAATTATGTAATATATACATTTCTAGAAAACATTGTATATTAAAACAGTTCAAAATGCCTTGCATTTATGTGTACAGTGGATTAGACTCTCAGCTCAGAAAATTACCAACAAGTTTTAAATTCATATGAATATCTAGTGGGAAACATGCATCTACAGAGAACATAGAATGAATATTTGTTCTGTGTGACTGTCCCATACGTTCCTGGAAGTCTAACACTCCTGGTTTCTCCACACTAAATTCCAATATGTTTCCCAACCTTAGAGCCAAACAAAACTCACATTCTAGGGAGCAGTAACCCCTGTCACCCCTCTCCATATGGAGAATTACAGTTTAGACAGTCAGGAGAAAGAGTTGGAAATTTCCCCATGTGATTCTTTTGTACTAGAAAAAGCAAAATTTTAATGAAGTTGAGATGATGGACAATAAATGCCCTCGCTGCAGGTTAAATTATGACACACATACATACTGGACTATTCCAGAACGCTGAAATTCAGTCATGGAATATTGATTTGTATATGGAAAAGGTTCTTAGAGCTCACTCTGCAAGCCTCTTAATAAAAGATGAGGAAATTAAGACCCCTGGAGTGTAGAACAGCTTATTCAGCTATTGAACACCTGTAATGTAGCTTTATATTATTTGTTTCTCACAAAAACTAGGTGATTAAGATATTATTATTTCTCTATTTCACAAAGAGAAAACCAAGGCTTAGCTGTAGGCAGCAACTCCCCAGTTGGTCTAACTTCGTATTCCATCTTTTTCCTGCTATATCTTCCTTGGACAAAATTGCAAAACTGAGTAGTGAGCCAAGACTTCCTATTTCTGTAGCCTTCTCATCCATTGATGTTTAGGGCTATCATGATGCTCAATTTTTCCTTCTGCAGTGCCCTCTTCTTATCATCTGCATAGGGATAGGCAAACTGTATTACTTGGGCCAAATACTGCCTGCTGACTGTTTTTCCAAATAAGGTTCATCAGAACATATTACTGATGGCTGCTTTCATGCTACAGGCAGAGTTGAGAATTTGCAATTGAAACCATTTGGCCCACAAAGCCTAACTCTGTACTGTTCAGCCCTTTACAGATAAAAAGTTTGCTGCCCTCTGTTCTACATTACTTGTGTGGCTATCAATATATAACACTTACTTATTTGCCCCTCTAGTGTCTTAATAACTATTAATTACTTAGTATGTTATTCTTTTTATAATTATACTAGGGGCCTGGTGCATGAAATTCATGCACTGGGGGTGGGTGATCCTTCAGCCCAACCTGCCCTCTCACACATACTGGGAGCCCTCAGGGGATGTCCTACTAACCACTCACCCCAGCCTGCCTAAAGCCTAAAGTCTCTGGCAAGACTTTAGGCCTTGGGCACCCAGCCATCACCCTGCAATGGGGCTGATGGCTGGCTCCATCCCAGCCACATACCCCTACTCCCCCAGCCCAGGCCTTTATCCCAGCCAGCTTGAGCCCAGATAGCACGGGCCTTGGCCCCACCCCCCTGGCCCAGGCCTTCTCCCTGGCCAGTGTGTGCTGGCCACCTCAACCCCGCCCCCACCACGGCCCTGGCCACCTTGACCCTGCCCCCGCAGCCTGGGCCCCCTTGGCCCCACCCCTACTCCTGATTGGCTGGTGGGCATGGCTGGTGGGCGTGGCTGGTGGTCATAGCTGGTGGGTGTAACAAAGGTATGGTCAATTTGCATATTACTCTTTTATTAGATAATATTAGAGGCCCAGTGCACAAAATTTGTGCATGGGAGGGGCGTCCCCTTAGCCCAGCATGCACCATCTCCAATCCAGCACATCCCTTTCATAATCCTGGACCACTGGCTCCTAATTGCTCACCTGCCTACTGGCCTGATTGCCCCAACTGCCCCCGCCCCTGCCTAGTTGCTCCTCACTGCCCCCCTTCCAGCCTAATTGCCCCCAACTGCCCCCCCCCCCCCGCTGACCTGGCTGCCCCCAACTGCTCTCCTCTGCAAGCTTGGTTACCCCTAACTGCTCCCCCTACTGGCCTGGTCATCCCCAACTGCTCCCCCCGCCACCCTGGTCACCCTTCACAGCCCCCACCCCCCCGTCAGCCTGGTTGCCCCTCACAGCCCTCCAGCCCCCGCCAGGCTGGTCACCCTACGGGTCTGCTATTCAGTTGTTTGGTTGTCCCTCACTAACCCCCTTGCTGGCCTGGTTGTAGGCAGTCATCTTGTGAGGGCATGATGGTCAATTTGCATATTACCTCTTTATTATATAGGATCTATATTTCTTGAAAAGTGCCTTCTATAAATAGTTAATAAAAATTTACCTTAAAGATGAAAAGTTATAAAAGAAAAAAAGAGAAAGAATGAGTTTGGAACAAATGGATCAGTTCTTGTTTACCAATGACTACACACATCTGCCATCTCTGAGTATGATGAGCCTTCCCAGGCCCTCTTTTTCAAAATAAAAATGAAAAGGACTATCTAAATATTTTTTACAACTTCCAGTTCATTTTTAATTAATTAGACTTTTCCAGCGATGTCACTAACAGAACTATTTGTTTTCTAATAGAACAAATATCCATCCAGGTTAAAAACAGACACTTTGACAAGTAAACCTGAGAAAGTATTGAAAATTATTCTTTGCTGATTCAGATAACATTTTCTTTGCATCATTGTCAAGAAAATGATATTATTGACTATATATAGTAGTATATTTGAGAAATGTATTTTAGAAAACAGAGCTTTTATTTAGTAAGCAGATGTACCACTTACCAATTTATTGCCTCTTGCTTCAAAATTCACCGTTTTCCTGCTCTGAAATAACAAAGGAAGGCCCTATTGAACACTGTTAGTACATACAGGGTATCAGAGGGACACTGGGGAAGAGTTTTACCCCTGGTTCAGGTGTGCTCATTTAGTTGAGCTCCTGTGGAGTGAACGGCTTTTTTTTGTCAATCTCCTGGCATTAAGCAGCAAGTGACACTTTCCCCCAGCATAACTCTCTTCCCTTGTTGGGTGGTTTCCAGCTGCAAGTTCAATGGCAGCTAAATTCTATCAATTTACCAGTTTGCTTTCCAGTGAACCAACGGCTATTCCTTCTCACACCCCTGTCACTTCCAGGTGGCTTTCCATGAGTCCAGATGGTGCCCAAGTTGGCTTTCTAGCAAGTCAGCAACAACCTAACCTGGTAGTTTTGTGTGAATTTCATCAGTATCATAGTAGGCAGTTCTCAGATCACCTGACAACTAGAGGCCCTCTGTAGGCTAGAACAACCCAGTGATCAGTGATCTTTTCTAGCATCCAGTGGGCTTCAACTATACCCTCTCCAATGAGATCTGAGTCCAAATTTGAGGACAATTCTCTTTCTCTAAGTTTGTTCCTTCCTTGAGTACTTTCTCTCAATATCCCTTGGATTTCCCTCAGAGCCCCTACCCCATCCCCCTTAGCCTACTTCCTATTACTACTCCTATTCTCTTTTGTTATTTCTTTATACTAAAATTTTCCTGTTTAAATTTCCTGTGTGGCATCTGTCTTCTGATTGGAATGTAATTAATACTGCAGAACAGTAAGAACAACATTTTATCTGGTAGGCAACTTAAGTTTTTATCAATACAAAGAGCCAGGGATTAAATAGACTTTGGGGTAAGCCTTAAAATGAAATTACTAAATCATTTTCTACTTGTGAACATAATCCTCTTGGTATATGAAACTACGTCTGGGAATTATTGTTAACATTGGGACAGAGAAAACACTCATATTCTTTCAGCCTCCTAGAGAAAGCAGGTAAGGGCATAAAAGGAAAGCGTCCTAGTATTGATCTTTTGTGTTGAAATCTTGTTTGAGTTCTGTTTATATCTTAGTTCTTTCACATATTAGCCAGATTTAGTCTTATCATTCCATGGGAATATTCTGATTTCCCCCCTCCTCTGTTGGTTTATCTATGTAAGAAAGCAGAGACAGCCATCTAGTTAGGAGAGAAGAATGTTTCTCAAGGCTCCATCTCCATGCCAAACCCCTTGCAGAGGTAAAGGCAGGCCCAGCACTCTGAGATTCTGATTCACTAAGTCTAGAATGGGACTTAGGAACCTACATTTTGACACATTGTTTACTGACCATATTCAAAGAAGTTTTAACATGAAGGTTTAAATGCAGATAAATTAGCTGCTAACTTAAAATAGATACTACTGACACTTTGACAGCTAAACACAAGTGTGAAAGTTGTCCTCTAGATGCTAGGTTTCTGGAGAGGTAGTTGGTGAGTCTAGAGGGGACAAAGTGACAAATTGGAAAATTTTTCTCAGAACAGAAAAAGAGAAGAAAGGGAATCAAGGAAACCTGAGTCTATGTAACGAAGTTC
This sequence comes from Antrozous pallidus, assembly GCA_027563665.1. Taxonomy (NCBI): domain Eukaryota; kingdom Metazoa; phylum Chordata; class Mammalia; order Chiroptera; family Vespertilionidae; genus Antrozous; species Antrozous pallidus. The sequence continues at coordinate 71,666,644 of CM050521.1, read as the reverse complement.
CTCAGTTTACTAGGGGTTGTAAAAAATAGAAGAGTCTTTAGAGATGTAAAGGTTTCTAAAATGGCTAAAAAATATGTACTCAATAACTGTATTATCTTCAGGCTAAAGTTCAAACTCCTTACCATGTTACTTCTATATATCAACCTATTTTCCATATCCATATCTATACCAATAACCTCTATCTTCATGGCTCTTCAGCTGGTACTGTTATTATCATAATTAACTAGTTTATTAGTATGAACAATAGGAAGAGAGCAAAAGGGATGCTAGACATTATAAGCATGGTCATCTGGACAGCTTCTTCAGGAAGCTCCAGTTTCACCCTCCCTAGGAAACCACCAGTCTGTTCCCTGCAGATCACTAGGGGAAGGGATCAAACAAAGGGGGAGATGGTGGCAGCAAAATGAAGTCAGTGGGAGAGTAGAGAAGGTGATTGCCTGTCAGTTTAGTCTGGGAGAATGATATCGACTAGGAGGGTAGAGCCACTGTAAGCGCAAGAAGAGTAAAATACCCAAAGAATTCCCTTTTTCTTGCTTCTTCTCTTCTTGTGCCATCTCATTGCATGACCTGCACTCACTGTGTGCTAGCCTATAGCCATGTAACCTTAAGCAGTTGCCTGACTCGTGGCCATGTGGACCACACATTCAGCTGGGTACTGAGCTAGCCAGGTGCTGGACTTTAAATGGAACAGAGATTCTGGGCAGTGGCCTTAATTCTAGCCACGCTGCAGACAAGACTGGACTTGTTCCATGGTGAGACAGACAGAGATCGGGACTTGGGGGGGAACTCCTTTAATTTTACACCATCAATAAAGCTTTCTAAAAAACCCCATTGTCCCATGGGGGCCTTCCCATGGGACCCCAAAAACCCTACTTCCACCTATAACAGTCCCTCCCTATGTGTGTCCTAAGATCTGTTCATGCAGTGTTCCAAATGAACCCTGCTTTCCTCACCTACATCCTTCCTAGGCTCTCTTATTCTCCACAATTTGCTTTGCTAATGCCTGTTTATCATCCATATCAACCAGCACTCTTTTCTAGAAAGTTACCACTGAAGAAGCAAGAAGAAGCCAATCCCATCTTCTGCAGCTAGCCTTCTTTCTCTTCCCAGTGGTGTGTGCTCCACCTCTGGCCTTGTCTTGTTGGCCTGTGCTGTTTTGAACTTCCCTGCCTCCCCTTTTAATAAGTAGAGGGCTCCTCCAGGACAAGAACTATTCTTTAATTCCTGTCTCTCTGTGACAGACACAGTGCCTATTAGATTACTAGGTGCTCTTTTATGTTTGTTAAATGAAGGGTCATAATCCAGTTAATGAGAGTGGGGGACAGTGAAGGAGGTCAAACCAACAGAGCAAGGGGCTGGGCTGGGGGAAAGTGATGTTGTTGAAAATAATCATTGACAGAGATAGCAATGTAAGGTAATAGCCCCTCTCTCCCCACTCCCTCCCCTTCTTTTTGTCTCTCTCTTTCATCTTGGTGATAACTTGGATGTGACCATGTCTGATACAAGTGATTTTTGGAGTGTTTTTTGTTTGTTGGGTTTGTTATTGTTGTTTGGTCTTATCCTATCTAAAAGAGTAATATGCAGATTGACCATCATTCCATCACACAAGATGGCTTCCCCCATGTGGACACAAGATGGCCACCACAAGATGACCAGCAGGGGAGGACAGTTGGGAAGGACCAGGTCTGCAAGGAAGGGCAGTTGGGGGCAATCAAATCTGCAGGGAAGAGCAGTTGGGAGGGGACCAGGCCTGCAGGGGAGGGCAGTTAGGGGCAAACAGGCTGTCAGGGGAGCAGTTAGATATCAATCAGGCTGTCAGGGGATTAGTTAGGGGGTGATTAGGCTGGCAGGCAGAAGAAGTTATGGGCAATCAGGAAGGCAGGCAAGCAAGCAGTTGGGGCCAGCAGTCCTGGATTGTGAGAGGGATGTCCAACTGCCGTGGTAGGATTGGGCCTAAATGGGCAGTCAGACATTTCCCAAGGGGTCCCAGATTGAAGAGAGTGCAGGCTGGGCTAAAGGACACACACCTCCATGCATGAATTTTGTGCACTGAGCCTCTAGTACTATAAAATAAGGTAAAAGAGATGGTGTGTTTTAATGGAGCATTTCCCAAAAAGTGTTTTGTTAATATAAACATTTACTAAATAAGCAAACAAAAAATACTATAGGAAATGGTGCTGAATTAAGGTTTTGTTATTGTTTTTAATTGTGGGACTTAACAGAGCCTTTAATGTGTACAATATTTCTGGAGGCACATTTAATATGGGAAATTACTTAAATCTATTTTACTAACTAAGAAACTGGTTTTGCAAAACTATCTCTTGCAACTCATAGATAATTAGTTAAAAAATGCTGACTTAGTAGTGTATTTTACCCTAGACCAGCTCTGTTGACTAATGAGTTTTCCTACCACTGGGATAGGGGTTTAATCACAAGGAACACCAACAGCCTGTAATTATTGGAATCGAGAGTCTAGGTCAGTGATCAGCAAACTCATTAGTCAACAGAGCGGCAAACTGTGGCTCGTGAGCCACATGTAAGTTGAGAGCCGCAATTTGCTGACCATTGCCCTGGACAAAGACCTAAGTCACATATTTCTATGTCTTCTACTTGCTTCTAGTGTGACATTCAATACCTAACTGTGTTTTACTCTGCCTCTAGCCTATAAATGAAAATAGTAAAACCTGACCTTCACCAACCTCTGGGATGGGATACTTTAAGAATCAATAAAATAAATACAGTAAAACATAAAAAGTAGATATTGTCATTGGTTCCTATTGGATCTTCAATACTAACAAACCACAGAAAAACATTCCCTAGTGCTATTTTTTAAATCACTTAAAAACATAAAAACCAAGCAGATTCCAAAATCTATTAAAATAACTACAATGTGTTTAAAATGATTTTTAGAGAAGTAGGAGTCAGAAATACACAATTGTGTGTAACTCTGAGAGGGAAGGACCAAAAAGAGAGAAGACCACCGCTGAGTGTCCCTGTTTTTGCCAGTTCTTTCTGCTCCTGGGTTTGCTTTCAACTTTCATTTCTTTCAGAGATTGCCTGAGGACTGAGGAGAGCGGTCACTCTGAGTAACTTTATTCTACTGAAAGGGGAGTGCTTCTCCCCAGTGCCTATTTAAATCCCGCTGAGGCAGTTTCTAAAGAGACTGGGTTTTTTGTTGTGTGTGTTTTCTTTTTTTATTATAAGCCTTTCTATTCACTAATTCATTGACTGAAGTATCTGCTGACTTGAATAGGAGTCATCCAATACTAAGTATCAAGTAAAAGGAAATGGAAAGCTCGTTTTACAGAATAACTTTATAGGTGAACGTCTATTATTTTTAAATTTTTTAAAAATTTATTGATTTTGTTTAGAAATAGAAGGAAGAGAGGGAGGGAGGGAGGAAAGGAGGAAGAGATAGAGAGAGAGAGAGAGAGAGAGAGAGAGAGAGAGAGAGAGAGAGAGAGAGAGAGAGAGAGAGATTATTCCACTTATTTATGCATTCATTGGTTTATTCTTGAATGCACCCTGATGGGGTACAGAACCCACAACCTTGTCATAGAGGAATGATGCTCTAACTAACTGAGCTTCCTGACCAGGGCCTATTGGTGAAAGTATATTCTTATTGGCACTGTATTTGGAAGGTGAAACATATTTCTAATTCTTTTCTCCCCTGGTCCCCCATCCAAACAGGAAGATTCTATGAACTTGATTCAATTCTACTTTGAGTGCTTTGTCCTCTGGAAGAAATGAGTCTAATTGTAGCTCTGCTGGTGATTGGGGCCTTTATCTATTCACCTTTAAAAATGAATTTCTGCCCTGGCTAGGTGGCTCAGTTGGTTGGAGTATGGCCGTGTACACCAAAAGGTGGTGGGTTTGATTTCTGGTCAGGGCACATACTTAGGTTGTGGGTTCAATCTCTGGTTGGGGTGTGCTCATGAGACATTTGATAGATGTCTCTCTTTCACCTTTGTTTCTCTCTCTGTTCCACTAAAATAATAACAACAACAACAACAACAACAACAACAACAACAAGTTGTTCTACCCACTTTGCAGGGCTGTTGTGAGAACTAAATGAAATAACTAGATTCAACCTAGGACACTTAGCAGGTATTCAATAAATGGTAGCTTAGAGTTTTCCTTTAGATTCAAAAGTTTTATCACATAAAACACTTCATGCCTAACCCTTGATGAGCATGAAATCTAGTTGCTCTTTGATAATACAAAGGTAGAATTCTGTTTCTTGTGAGTTTTTACTTGTAATTTATGCAATAACTAGAGGCCCAGTGCACAAAATTTGTGCACAGGGGTGTGTGTTTTTCAGGCCAGCTTGCACCCTCTCCAATCTGGTACCCCAGTAGGATCGGACCTTAATGGGCAGTTGGACATCCTTCTCATAATCAGGACTGCTGGCTCCCAACTGCTCACTTGCCTGCCTTCCTGATTGCCCCTAATTGCTTCTGCCTGCCAGCTTGATCACCCCATAACCGCTCCTCTCCAGCATAATTGATTCTTAAATGCTCCACTGCCAGCCTATTTGCCACTAACTGTCCTCCCCTGCAGTCCTGGTCATCCCTAACTGCCCTCCCCTGTAGGCCTGGTCCCCCTCAACTGCTCTCCCCTGCAGACCTGGGTCACTCCAAACTGCCCTTCCCTACAGGCCTGGTTGCCCCCTACTTTCCTCCTCTGTCAGCCTGGTCACCCCTAACTGCCCTCCCCTGCAGGCTTGATCACTCCCAACTACCCTCCCTTGAAGGCCTGGTCCTTCTCAACTGCTTTCCTCTGCTAGCCATCGTGTGGCAGCCATCTTGTGTGTTGGAATGATGCTCAATCTGCATATTACTCTTTTATTAGATAGGATAGAGGCCTGGTGCAGGGGTGGGGGCCAGCAGGTTTGACCTGAAGGGTGTTCTGGATCAGGGTGGGGGTTCCCTTGGGGTGTGGGTTGGCCTGGGCTGGGGCATGTGGTGGTTTTCAGGCCAGTCACGTTGTCCCCTGGCAACCCAAGTGGAGGCCTTGCTATCTGGGATTTATTTATCTTCTACTATAGGCCTGGTGCACAAAATTTGTGACGGGGGGTGAGGGTTGTCCCTCAACCCAGCCTGTACCCTCTCCAATCTGAGACCCCTCAAGGGATGTCTGACTGCCCGTTTAGGCCCGATCCCAGTAGGATTGGGCCTAAACGGGCAGTCGGACATCCTTCTCACAATCCAGGACTGCTGGCTCCAAACTACTCACTTGCCTGCCTCCCTGATTGCCCCTAACCACTTCTTCCTGCCAGCCTGATCACCTCCTAACCACTACCCTGCCAGCCTGATTGATACCTAACCACTCAACCTGCCAGCCTAATTGATGTCTAACTGCTCCCCTGCCAGCCTGTTTATTCCCAACTTCCCTCCTCTGCCAGCCTGGTCACCCCTAACTGCCCTCCCCTGCAGGCTTGATTCCCCCCAAATGCCCTCCCTTGCAGGCCTGTAACCTCCCAATGGCCCTCCCCTGCTGGCATTCTTGTGGTGGTCATCTTGTGTCCATATGAGGGCAGGGTTTTTGACCACATGGGGGCAGCCCTCTTGTGTGTTGGAGTGACGGTCAATCTGTGTATTACTCTTTATTAGATAGGCTAGAGGCCTGGTGCATGGGTGGGGGCCAGCTGGTTTGCCCTGAAGGGTGTCCTGGATCAGTGTGGGGGTTCCCTTAGGGCATGGGGCGGCCTGGATGAGGGGTCTATGATGGTTTGCAGGCCAGCCTCACCTCTCTGTGACTGAAGCAGAAGCCCTGTGATCTGTTCTACAATTGAAACTTTGTAGCCTGGAGCAGAGCCAGGCCTTCTACTTGCTCTGTGGCAACAGCCATTTCTGTTTGGGTTTATTTAAATTCTATAATTGAAACTTTGTAGCCTAGAGTGGAGGTCTAGGTGCTAGGGCTGCAGAAGCTTGGCTTCCTCCACTGCCCGGGCAACTGTAGCCTCTTCTCTCTCCAGCTCTGTGGCTGCTGCCATTTCTGTTGGGATATATCTTCTATAATTGAAACTTTGTAGCCTTGAGTGGAGGCCTGGGCTTGCCAGAGTGTGCAGAAAGTTTGGCTTCCTCCATTGCTGGTGGGAACTCAAGCCTTCTGTTCGCAGCCATCTTGGTTGGGTTAATTTGCCTACTTGCTCCGGATTGTCTGGTGGATATGGCTTGTGAGTGTAGTATAGTGATGGTTAATTTGCATATCACTGTTTTATTAGATAGGATTCTTTCTTGATTAGTACATTTTTCTTTTTCTATGAAGAATTTAGATTACCATTTTATATCATTATTATTCAAGTATGACTTTTATTTAAATTAAGTCCACTATATATAACAGAATAACACTGTATGTGTGCATTTATTATGTATGTATTATATGGTAATTATTTGGTTATTGCCTAATTAAAGTCCTACTAAATTGTGTTCTTGTAATAGACAAGGTCACATGCTTTAGGTGAGATGGAGGCTCGATCTGAGCCTCTATAACTTTGTCAATCATTTATTGAGAGAAAGGGTCTGAGAAGGCTGGAGTTTGAGTCTTTGTCCTTTTCCTGAGAGCCAATTATGTCTAGGGAAATATACTTATGTGATGGGAAGTATATGCTATCAGAGATAAATGGGAATATGAGGAGAATAACTAATAATTACATGCTAATTTTGAGGTATCAAATCAATGTGTTTAGCCCCCTGGCTGTCCAAACCACTGTATCAGTAGCATGCATTGCTTCATGAAAAAGGCAAAGCCCTGTTACAAAAAATATATACATATGTTTATTAAATTTTTTAATCCTCATCTCAGGATATTTTTCTATTGATTTTTAGAGAGACTGGATGAGAGAGGGAAAGAGAGAAATATTGATGTAATATAAACACATCAATTGGGAGGATTGTGCCTTTGTACGTGCTAAGGTCCATGCCCTTAACCAGAATTGAATCTGGGACCCTTTGATCCACAGGCCAATGTTCTGTCCCCTGAGCCAAACTGGCTAGGGCAAAAAATATTTTTAATAGTCTGAAAGTGGGCACTTTTAATTATTGAAAATGCCTGGCTTATTTAAGGATGACTTTTCTCAGAGCTCCTAAAGCAAACAGCTTGAAGAGAATCTGGCAATCTTTATGATGGAATGGTGGAATAGGCAGTGCAAAGAAATTTCTTGGCACATAAGATGAGGAAAGCCCTCTAGTCATTGGAGCCTGGAAGAGAGATAAAGAAAAGAACCAAAGATCAGGCCCTAGTGTTGGGATTTTCCCCTTTAGGGTGAATCCCAAGGAAGAATTTAACAACATCCAAGTAAATTTGGGGATTCCAAAGACCTTTGGAGCTAAGGCTCTGCTTATTGAGGGGAGCCTGGAAAATGGAAAAGTTTCACAAAGAAGTGCCATTCATTTAAAATATCAGGGGCATTTAACATTAGTTGAAGGAAATATCAGTCAAAGAGGGTGGGCTTGAGTGGTCTTACTTTGGTGTGGTTTAGAGTATGGATTCCTTGTGACTGCAGGCTAGAGCAAAGTCCATGGACATCAAACAATGGTGACATGATGTACTCAAAAGACCAAGTAGGACAACATGAACTGAAGGGGAGACTCAGTGTCCATGTGGTTACACCACTGAAGAAGTAGCCGAGATAGGCCAAGCAGGATGTGATATATCACCTAGAGACTTGGGTGTTCCACCCTCCATGTGTGAGGAAATGTCATCTTTTCCTGCACCCAGATACTTATAGTTGGAAGGAGAATGGAAAGAATTTAAATTACGAGAGAATCTTAAATACATGATACAATGTATATTCTGACTTTTGTGGTAAAGCGGCACCTGGAGTAGATAGAACAAGATAGTTGTGAAATGAAATTGCATTTAAAAAATCTGAATGTATACTTGTTAGATTCATATCTGTCCTATAGGGGAAGAGAGCTGTGAAATAGGATCAGCCCTTCTAGAATAGAATTCATTGGTCTTGGAACAAGAATCCTGAAATATGAAAAACTAATCCAAAGCTAGTAGAATATTCTATAACTAATGTCTTTTGTTTCTTTGTTGGAATTTTAAAATTATTCTTTGTTTACCAGGATAGCTGAGGTCTGAGTTTTATTTTTTAAAATATATTTTTTATTGATTTCAGAGAGGAAGGGAGAAAGATAGAAACATCAATAATGAGAGAGAATCATTGATCTGCTGCCTCCTGCGTGCTCCCTACTAGGGATTAAGCCCACAACTCAGGCATGTGCCCTTGGCCCGAATCAAAACCAGGACCCTTCAGGCCAATGCTCTATCCACTGAGCCAAACCAGCTGGGGCTGGTCTGAGGTTTAAAAGATAGATTAGTATCTTCTTATAGGCTGCATCTGAGCTTTTGGGAATCAAAGTATAAAATTCTGATGCCAACATTATAGTCTGTGGAAGCACCTTAGGAACTTCTCCATTTGTGGAATCTCCTAATGCTCATATCTGCTCAATCTTCAAAAGATTTCTGTGTTGCTTATTAATGGAGGCCATTCCTTAATCATCTTCTGGGATGGTCTGCTTTTCTCTGCCATCTGCCACAGTCTCCTGACTGCATTGGAAAAGATTATAAGTATAATACATGGATGGCCCCAAGACTGAATTGAGCAGGAGGAGACAGGAACTGGGGTCTAGTTAGACATGGAAGGTCTGGAATATAATAGGCCTTAGGCAGGCAGGTGAGCTAAAGTCCAGGAAGATAAGAAGTTGCCTAGTATTAAAGAAGTCTAGATCCAACTCTATCTAAGTCAAGGTTTTGGATAGAAGCATTGACTTAAACTATGCAAAATGCTGGGGAAGGTAGTAAACCTGAATTAAGAGAAAAAAATACCAGAAATGAGGCATAAAAAATGGAGAAACCTGTAAACATAGTGAATGGCTTCTCCCTGTTTCACCCCAACGGTGAATGTCTGGAGGCATGAATTCATTCACTTCCTGCTTGAAGGCAGACATCCTTTCCAATCTTCAGGACCAATGTGATCCACTGCCCAGATAAACTTATACAACTCTACCCTTAGTTGTTGACTGGTTCCTGCCCTGTATCCATTCCCAGTGCTGAATAATGGACTTCTGCCTGTTTGTCATGCCTGAAACCCTCCTCTAGTTGTCTTCTAGTGACAGGATTTTATTTTATATTTACTGTAATTCTCCCCATTAACTTCAGCCCACCCTCAACGTTGTTTGTTCTTGGTATTATTAATAGTGGTAATTTTGGTATGTCCTGTTATCTGATGCTTTCAAACTCAGTGTTTATGATATACAAATGAGATTGTACATGAAAGGACTAGAAAACAAAGTATAAATTTCTTCATTGCTATATATTAACAG